>OU611815.1:5012500-10012500 GCA_914767695.1 Ptilodon capucinus
GTTATCTTTAACAGATTGAGCTGAAATTTCGTATACACGCTTATTTTGGATGACAATGCATGCTTAGCAATGTGACGTCAATCGAATTCCAATATGGCGGATCATCCAAGATGGCGGAATAGTTATTTTTTCTGTACTACCATAGTATGGGTATCAAATGAAAGGGCTTGCTGAGGAGAACACGAAAATCAAGGGCAATTAAATAAAAGCTTGTTTTTAAAAAGTTTTTTTTACCATTAATTTTAATCTTTGAGACAACCTCGACGCGACGAAAGAAAGCGGTAATGTGGTGTCTCGAAAATTGGCCTTAATGACTTATTGATATTTAATTGATCATAAAAAAGACGCGTCGAAAGGTCTTTGTCTCGTCTTGCGACGACGAAAAATATTGATACAGCATTTATTTTTTTCTAATTTTATTATGGAGTTATGAATTTATTTCAAATAGTTTTCCGGCTCTGGTGTAAAACTGGATATTGCGAGATGCGACATTTCCGCTTCCTACCGTCGATAATTAATAACTTGTTATTAGCTAAACCAAATCTAAAACTAATTATTGTCGGACCTTCTTAGTCAAGGACGCGTACCGATCATTTCATTGATTACTTATGAAAAATGCTTATTTAGCATATGCTAATTTAATTCTTCGAAGCTAAAGCATCGATTTGTTTTAAGATCAAAGACTTACTTACTCTTTGTGTGCCCTTCTCTATCTACGCTTTGTCACGTTCAGTATCTTTGAAACTAATTTAAAGTTCTTATTCAATAACTAAAACTAATCGCTTAGTATTCTAATGCGAATATCTTGACAGCCATTTGCGTAATTCTGAACCTGTCGCATTCAATTTAATAACTGCGAAATCGGGTTTGTAGCGTTTACACAGGCCATTCCTATTCCAAAGACGACTACAATTATTTGGTAACTCTACTATAAGTTTATATTTATAGACGGTAACGAATAGCTAGCATAAAACCCCACGCATTCTAGGGCGTCAAAAATCGCGAGGGGAAAAAATGCCAATACGTAAAGATTGAATTATATAAAATCGCAGACATAGAGTTGAAATAAGAACTTAACTCTTCGTAATGCTCTGCGGCTTTTGAAGGTTGGCAATAATGGTTTATATGAGATCCGCCATCTTAGAATTCAGATCAAGTAAGTACGTAAAGCAGTGGTAGCCGAGTTGTCGAACGCACGTCTTGCAAATCAAAGTGTGCAGGTTCAAACCCCAGCTCGCACTGTAATTTATGTGCGAATCTCATTTTCATCCGAGATTATCACTTGCTATAAAACGGTGAAGGAAAACATCGTGAGGAAACCTGCACGTCTGAGGGAACTTGTGTAGTTCACGATAGATGTGTGAAGTCTGCCAACCCGCACTGTGCCAGCGTGGTGGACTATGGCCTGAATCCCCTCGCACTGAGGGGAGGCCCGTGCCCAGATGTGGGACGTTAAAAGGGCTGTAGTAGTAGTAGTAGTAGTAGAAGTAAAATTCTAATATGGCGGAAATTTACCGCAGTTTGGGCTCCCTTGGGTCGCTCCTGTATACTAGCTCGATTGATAAAAGCCACGCACTTACGCGTCAAGATTGACCCGCGTTGTCAACGTCATTTAGATGAAGAGTGATTGTTTTCTTTGAGTCTGTAAGCTTCGTTATGGTATTGTAAAAAAATTCAACAGGCGCGTTTTCACGCCTCAGTGTGCGGGGAACTTTAGGCGTGCGTTTTACTGATGGTAGAGCTACTGGAACAATATAGGTTCCTCGGCCGTTTATCGTAAAATCTAAATTGTGTGGGGACTAACGTATTGCGAGCATTTATAACGGCGAAATGAACATACGTAGCGATGTGTGGAGCGATCTATCAGCTAAGTGTTTACTAGGGAGCTTTTATCGTCGCCGTTATGCGCTACGCTTCGCTACCGGATACCCGATATGCATGTTGATTCATTGTGCTGATAGCTTTGCAATTTCCACTAGTTTATCTTCTGTTTACATAATCTTAATATCTCCTTTCAATCGCAAGTTATAACTTGGTAACAAATGTAACGACGAAGAAAACAAACGTCAAAGATTTTTAATTTGTATTTTTTTGTTTTATGTGAAAATCAAGTGCAATCTAAAACAAGTTATATATGAAGGTGACAGTATTTTCAACGATTCCGATATCAGAATTAAAAGTAGTAAATATTTTATTTGTAATAATTTGCCGTTAGGAATAGTGATCATTATTAAATATAAACTTGATATAACAAGGCATAGTCACATCTGTTAAAATATAATAATGACCTGTAATTAGAAAAGGTTTCTACATTTACTATGAACACAGTTAACGTTTATAAAACTTAACGAATCATTCGATTTGTTACGAATCTCTCAAAATAAATTTGTTATTTTAACGCCTTCCTTATCATAGGAAGGCGTTAAAGTCTCCGACCCAGGGACGCGTGAAATTCGCGCCTAATTTTGCCCATACCAATACAAACTGTATTAACACATAGAAAAAGCTCAGGTTTCAATCAAATTTTATCAATGAAATTTTTCCCGTGGTCGCGTGGCTTCAACCACTGAAATTCAAACTTTATGTATACTGATCCTGAGCTCATTTTGGTGTTGGCAAAAATTTTACGAACGTTGACGCCCTTGGCCAACAATGCTTTAATCTATCTATAATACTACACAACATTAATGATAACATTATCTGAAATAATGTGCCTAAGATTAATTAACCATAATTAAATAATGTACCTAGTAGATACAGAGTGATGATAAGACAATATTAATCTATTGTTACAAGTCAACACCGTTGTTTTATTGCTGGATTAACAAACCTACTAATAATAACCCTTTACAAAGAACTACCAAACCGTGGCTACTTCAGCCGTAAAATGCACATTTTCAATAGCACTCTCCACTTTACAGTCTGTGGAAATCTGCAGTAGAGGTATAAAATACGTGACGCAATAAAGAAATGGATGGCTATCGTTATAGAGACCAGGCTGTTTTAATTTAATTAACTGCGAAGTGCAGCTTTAAGAGCTTAATAAAAGCACCCACTGCAAAGGTCTCTCCGTAAACACGCCACTGAGTGAAACCAGAGCTTTATTTAACAATCGCGTTCACTGAAATAATATTGTGGACAGTTTTTATTTTCATATTTTTCTAGTAGCTAAATCTAGTGTAATTATTGTCCAAATTATCGTTTTTAGTAGCCAGGACTGAAAACTTAGTATATCATCTGCTAGCGGGGCTTTGATTGAAAAAAAAATGGTCCACGAGTCCACGCTAACGTTTTTAGGACCTAAGACCATTGTTGTTGACTTGTCAAGTAATTGTGATATGGTTGATATTTTATTGCTAGCGAAATTAGTAACTTCACAGATTTAAAGGACAAGGTAGCTTTTTTTAAAGCTGGGTGGACTAAGGTCCAAAACATGACAAGGTAGCTTATTCATAAAAAACTCCTTTGATAGGTCTCAGAATTATAAAATTGGACTACATCCATGCTTTGCAAATCACATTGCACTAAAACAAGAAGGATTTATTATTTAGTTTTTGTAGACTTTCTTATTTAATTGGCAGGATTCTGGTGCTTAAATGGATCAGCTTATAACATTGTAGCGACATCTATCTCGCCACATACGAATTAAATCCTGCATCGCGATATTAAAGCGATCCGAGCGATTGCACATATATACAAGAACCCGAGAACATCCGTCGGGCAGTAGCCCACCAGACACAACACCCGTCTGGTTGGAGGATCCTCCCTTTACCGCCAAACTGCTACTTTGGCGGTAATGGGAAGATCTTCCTGCCAGGCGGGTGGTATGCCTGGCGGGGTCCGCTACGCCCCCGGTGATGTTGTCGGGGAATTTGTATATATAGTTCAGATCGTCGAACACACCAGTACCGCGAGCTAGGATTTTCATAGTACTTTGTATTGCGGATAATTTCTTGAACGCGTAGAATTGCGATGTGTCTACAGTCGCGCCATCTAGTAGCGACTGGTGGAAGTGTCGAGGTATTGGGTTCGCCACAACATTAAACATTCTGTACCTAATGCATAATTATTATTTTACTCGTGCACGACAAAACTTGCTTGTCATTTGTCTTTTCTTTCATCTTACCTGTCTTAAATTATGTGATCCAATTTGCGTAAGTTGATAGCGGTCGACCATTTTCTCCTAATCTCATTCCGACGGACACAAAACACAATGAAAACGCAAAATTTAATTTAAAAAGCACAAGATTATGATTTTATGTTTCGTAAAACGTAGTTACTAAGGATAAGAGGTATGGTGGGCAGTTTCAATTTGGAGCCAAAATTGAAAAAGTTTAAATGAGAAGTGTAAAGGAAAATGTTATTTTAATGGCTACAGTATGTTATAATTAATGATTAATTACATAATATTGTATAGATGGATATCGAAGAGCAGTTGGTCATTACAAAGTTTGAATAACTTGTTCAAGAAAAAAAGTAACCTTTCCTTGTGCGTTTTTTTTTGCTATAATAAATGATACAGGCGCTTAATTTCTTTTGGTACTTAAGCCCCTAAATTCATTAATTTCCTATGGTGTTACAGAGCAGTTTTGTTCTAAAAGATGATAAAAGGCGAAGCGAAGTGAATTGTTGTGAAATTCCTAAAAAGAGGCTACAATTTTACGCAATGATGGTAATAATAGAGACTTGATAACGATTTTTGTTTTGCACATCCACCTCCACCCTGAGTGAGTTTACTCCCACGCAAGTTCTAGAAAATTTGAAAATAGCCGCGGTCCTTAAAAAGTAACCTACTTTAATAGTATGAATTCTATAGTAGAAAAAAATATATGACGCGTCAAGTACCGCGCTAATAGGGGAGTCGAATACTAAAACGAACTGTATTAATTAATAGAAGAAGCACAATTTCTAAAGAAATGTCAACGTTGTCGCGGGCGAATTTAGTTGCACAGTCGCGTGACTTCTGTCACATACGTTCATTGATTATGTATATGTCGCAAGTTTTTAATTAAATTAGGTTTTTAATCTAAAACCTAGGTTTTTGATCGAAAACCGGACGATGACTCATTTTAAACTCAATTTTATCTTATACCTGTAACAATCCAGATTTTTGATCAAAAACCTGAACTGGTTTGGGTTTATGATAAAAAATCATAACCTAACCTAACCTAAGCATCAAATCAACCCAAACTAGTTCAGGTTTATGATGAAATTGAGTTTAAAATGTGTCATCCTCCGGTTTTTCCGATGACAAGATATATCTGATCCTATCTGTGCAGATGCACAGAGTGCATTTAAGAACAGCAAGTTAGTAATTTCGCTCGCCCCAGTATATTTAGGGCGTAAAACTAATCAGATTGACTCAGAATTCTTCACACTAGACTAATGGAAGTAGCAGCATAAAATACTTACGTCCGTGGACTTTACGACTGCAGTCGATGGCTTCACTTCTAGGGTTCTGTAACTAAGTAAGTACATGGAAAATCTCTTGATATATGAATCAAAGCCGGTGCAGAGTGGAATGAAAGTGAACTATCAATTCTAAGCTACGACACGAATACGAATGTTTTTCTTTAATCTTAGTAATACTTACACTTTTTGATAACTTTTTCACCTAAAACTATAATTTAAGATGTATTGCTAAGTCATTGCGTTATTGCTAAGACTTTTTTCTCAGTGAGACAGTTGCAGTTAGAATTTTTTGGGAAGTAGTCTTAAATATGTAGGAATTTTAAAAAATATATTGGCAGACAACACACCTCCATCGTAGGGTCTCGAACTAAGCAACAACTGTAGTAAGGACTGGGCCAATGCTGAAAAGATAATTTCAGAATATTGCCACTGATAGAGTCGTCGTCGAATATATCATAACTCAAGTTAAACTCGGGTGTAAGAATTTAAAAGCTATATTATAAGTTACGGAACTCTGCCTACAAGTACAATAACACACTTGTCCAATTTTTATTTTCATTCCACGGTCCACAGGATACGTTAATTGAACTTTAACGGACCAAGTAACGGGGCATTTATTGACTTTCAGTACAGTATAGGTTGTAAATCGTTAGGGTTGAAACCGCCCCAAGTTAAGGGACCGTGTGAAGCGAGGGCTATTTGTCTTTATCTTAATGTTAGGGTTGGCGGGCATTATTTCACGGAATGATGTATTGTACCTTCGTTATTTGGACTATAGCTGTATATGTACTTTGACAAGTTATTTTCAAGGGCATTATCCTAATCCTAATCTTACTATCCTACTAATATTTTAAATGTGGAAATATGTGGGGATGGATGAATGTGTGTTTGTTACTCTTTCACGCAAAAACGACTGAACGGATTTTGATGAAAATGTACAGTATTATTGTTTAGACATCAGAAAAATATAAAGGTTATAATTTATATCGATATCAAATAATCAAAGTCTGCACGGACTCAGTCGCGGGTAGAAGCTTGTCTATAATATGTAGGTATTCTCATTGTACTCATAATTTAAAAATAAGAAGAATCTATTTTTGGTTAAAGAGGATCCTTGTTATTGACGTGCCGGTATTTTCCCTACAAAGATGAGGGTGGCTGTTTTTTTTATACCCGATTTATGAAAGTACTCTTACATATTCCAATAATCTGTTCACACTTTTAATACACGGAATAAGCATATGCTATCCGTACATGTAACTCGTCTCCACAGAATAAATAACTCTTTTATGGGGCAAAGTATACGCTTTTTCAATAAACTTCCAAAAGAAATCAGAGATTTGCCCATTAATAAATTTAAAACTGTAATAAAATCAAAAATTTGTACCAAAAGGGCACAAAAAAAATCTCGGATTATTTAGATGATAAATCAGCTTAGAATTGTACAGCTCAGGTTCAAAACAAAAAACATTATATTGCCTGTCGTGTCAAAGTGTAGCGTGTGTTGACTTACTAACGAATCTTATCATTATTATTAAAAGCAGCTCTAAAGGCCACACACTGGAGCTATATGTACCTGTGTACCTATTTGAAATAAGTTTTGGCGATTTAAAACAATGATCAGCCCACTGAGTTTCTTGCCGGATCTTCTCAGTTGAGGCAGCGTTCGATCCGGTAGTAGTATAAAAGCAAAAAATGTAAACTTGACAATTTGTAAGGCCCCCCATAGGCCTAAAAAATTTGACGTTGACTTTATTACATTCGGAGTAGGCCTAGGTTTAACTCTTACCCAAATATATTTGTTATATCATAGTTTCATCATAATTTAAAAAAGAGATACGTATTTTCAGACGTATTTTCATAATTATCTACTCTAGTTAACAATACAACTTCAACAACTGCTTACATTTTATATTAAGGCATATTTAGCATCTATATGATGTTTCAGAAGTTCGAAATAATACTGTGGGTACGGTACATACGGTACATATTTGCTTATATTTGGATACTTAGTGAAGACCGTTTATACCTAACTATCATAATTTCTGAGTTATAAGACCTTTGAATATTTGTCACAGGTATCGTGTTCTGGCCTTTGGGTACATCCATAACCCTATTCAGCAGTGTAATCTACACTTATGAGGGGCGACCTCCGATATACACAAAACAGAACATGCGAATTTTGCATAGGACTCGAGATATTACGAGTTACAGAAATTGATGACGAAAAAAAAGTTGAAAAAACATGGAACAAACAAACATTTCGTTCAATTTTTTATACCATTCAGTTGTGTATTATACCAATACTGATGAAAACGTCAAAGTATTATTTTGGACTTTTGAAACATCCTGTATAGTTACTTTAGAGAAAATCATCCTAATATTATGTAAGTTTAGTACAACTATCGCCTGTAAATCTGTTAATAGCAAATACACTTAACTAAAACATTTAATAGTAGCCATACTGACATTTACAAGCGAAGTAATGACTTGACTTTATAACCGCGAACTTGGTAAGTTATAATTTGCTGTAGTAGATCTGTAATATTATTTGTTCTAGAAGGTTGGATTTACATTACTGTAATATCCTAGTACCTATCTCTTTGTTTGAATAGGACAATTTAAAGATAACTAAAATTTCATTAGGTAACACAAAAACTTTTTTCAACTTATATAAAAAAACACATAAAAACATTGGGATGGCGATGACTACCTTGCGATTATATAAATTTCTACAAATGAGGCTTGAGAGTCCATCTATCCAAAGACTTCGGATATGACCGTAGAAGTAGCGCTACATAGAAAAAAACGTAAGTATATGGCGTACATCTACTCTTTTCAACACATCACTGTTAGCTGAATGGCAATAACCACGGAGTGCCATTGGGGCAATATATTGCGGTAAGCCATGCCATGAAAAGGCCACATAGGCTACATTTTCGTCAAAAGGTTGTGTACACGAGCTCTAAATCTCCATCTACATAAATGCTTCGTTCATGTGATTAACTACCAGTAGCCGACAGTATGGCTTTGATTACCCTGCCGCCGTACGTGATGCGTTCATATATCCCTATTTTTAAGCATAATAACAATAAGAAACAAGTTAACTTACATACCTATGAACAATTACCCAGACATTCAGAAAAAACCTTTAGTAATACATAAGTCTACAGGCGCGTCAAAATTCGAGCGCATATTTTTGTTTTCTACATACGAAAATGAATTGTATTAATTCACAGAAAAATATTTTTTTTCAATGAAATGCCATTGACGACTTAAGCGAACTTTGACGCTTGGTTGCGTGACTTTTACCACAGAAATTCAATCCTTATGCATATTGATACAGAGTTCAAGTGAATTAATGGTAAAAAAAAACCTTTTTAAAAACAAACTTTTATTTCATTGCTCTTAGTTTTCGTTTCATTTGATACCCATACTGTGGTAGTACAGAAAAAATAACAATTCCGCAATCTTGGATGATCAACCATATTGGAATTCGAATGACGTCACATAGCTAATCATGCATTGTTATCCAAAATAAGCGTTTTTACCAAATTTCAGCTCAAGCGGTTATAGATAACTGATTTAAAATTCAGTTGCAAGATTCCACCCGGACATACATTGCAAATTAATATAAAGCTTGTAAAACTTTACGCGCTTTTTTAAACGCCCCTATGCGTCCAGGATTAAATGCAAATGATCAACAGCCTAAAGGGAAGTTTCGTGAGCATTTGAATTGTAGATTATTACAAATAAGTTGATAAAATGGCCGCTCTGAGGGCTCGTTAATGGAGTTGAGTGAATCACCTCGGTCTCACCTTAAGGACCCTTAGTCCGAGAGTGCTTTGAATTAGGGTGTTTTTGTTTTTATAAGATGGGACATTCTTGTAGGGTTTCTACAGGGTGTATTAGAAGTCCAAAATAATATTTTGAGTACATATACGGCGGCTGATATGTGGATTCTTAGTGACCTAGGAATGTTTGTCACAGGTATCGTGTTCTGGCCTTTTGGGTACATTCATAGCCCTATTAAGCAGTGTAACCTACACTTATGAGGTGCGGCTATTATTATTCACAAAACCGAACATGCTCATTTTACACAGGACTCGATATATTACAAGTTATAGAAACTGTAGACGAAAAAAATTTAAAAAATACATGATCGAATTTTGATCAATTTTTTATACCATTCGGTTGTATATTCGATACTGATGCAAACCACTAAGTTTTATTTAGAACCCCTAATTACGCAGTAATATTTATAGGAGCCGATTAAATTTTAATTACGCAGCCTCCTCGCCATTACCGTTTTATAATACTTTTACTTTTTGACAGGTCTTATTATAAAAAAAAACCGGTAAAGAGCGAGTTGCACTCACGCACCAAGGCTTCTGTACATACACTATGAAAGCACCAAACATTGCTCTAACGAAAACTTAACTCGGTATCAGGCATACAGAATAAATTTCAGTCGTAAAAGCCACGCCACCAAGCGTCAAAATTCGCTCGCGCTCTCAATACAATTTCGTTTCGTTGTAGAATGAACTTTTTCTATGTGTCAATACAGTTTGTTACGCTATGGCAAAAAAATTGACGGGTGGCCATGTATTTTTTTTTATTAATAAATGTACGTGTATAATAGGCAGGTTACCTAATCTAAATAATCGTTAACTAAACTTAATCCTACTAAATACCTCTCACAAGGTCCAAATACTAAGAAATTTAGTAGAACAATGGTAACGAGGTAACTTACTGCATCAACATTATGTACCTACAGGTCTTTGACGTATCAAAATTCTAGATCCAAGTTCGGTAACAGGTTTTAAACGACTTCCAAAAAGGAGGAAGTGCTCAATTTAACTCGTAGGTTCTCCGAGGTTTGTGAACCAATTTCAAATATTGTTTTGTAGTTAAATTGAATCTTGGGCAACAGAGTCGACATCACATACTCTTCCCGCTGCGAATTGTTAAAAAGGGCAACAAAGAGGTTTAATGTAATTAAATAAACGCATTTGCTCCTTAAATCCGATTTCCTTTTAAATCATGCAATTATATATTTTCTCTATTTTTCGCTGAACTTCAGAACGCACGGAGGAAGTTGCTGAGGCATTTTCTTTCTTGCTCGATTTTTCGTCGTCTCATGCTACTTTCTACAGGAAATGAAAATTTTTATTTTAGCTGAAACTTTAAATTGCTTTTACTAATTATAAAACAGAAGACGAACAATTTTGTGTACTTACCTACTTTTAGATTTTTTTATACAGTCAGCCTCCTTACTAAGCTCAATGCTTGTGCTGGGAATATGCTCAAGTATTTTTTTTAGTGTGGATTAAACCCAGAACCTCTAGGTTCCGAAGACGGCCCTCTAACTACTGAGCTGTTGACACTTAATTTTGTACCTACACATTTTGGATGATTAAAATTTCGCTTTATGTGTCTATTGAAGAACAGTGTATTAACTACTACTACTACTACCGCCCTTTTAACGTCCCACTGCTGGGCACGGGCCTCCCCTCATTGCGAGGGGGATTTCAGGCTATAGTCCACCACGCCGGCCCAGTGCGGGTTGGCAGACTTCACACAGCTATCGAGAACTAGTCAAGTTCCCTCAGACGTGCAGGTTTCCTCACTATGTTTTCCTTCACGGTTTCAAAGCAAGTGATAATCTCGGATGAAAATGAGATTCGCACATAAATCCCAGAGGTGCGAGCCCGGGTTTGAACCTGCACACTTTGATTGCAAGGCGTGCGTTCGACCACTCGGCTACCACTGATATGTTATGCAGTGTATTAACAATATAGGTTAATTCTATAATATTTTCTTTATTTCTTATTTTCGTTAAAAGATAAACGCATGGCTGTATTCGCCTTATAATAGCTTTATATTATAAGTCCAGCTTAACAACTTGACTATTAAATGTGACACAAAATATTACACTGTGTAGTAGCAGAAAATGGAATATTCGTCTGTCAGAGATAATGCCTATAGGCGCGAAGTAGCGAAAGTGCACTTAACACCCTGCAACCACTGTGGCGAGCGAGCGAAGAGACTGTTTTTGAGAATGTACACCATTTCAATACAGATAAAGATTGTATTTCTGTGGCAAAAGTCACGCTCCAAAATCACTCGTATCATCGATGACATTTCGTTGCAAAATGAACTTTTGCTATAACATAATACAGTTTGTTTTGGTATAACCAGAAAATTGGTCGCACGCGTTTAAACGCACCTGCGCGCGCGAGGCTTCTCGCTGGCGAAATTACGACAAAAGCCCTTCAGTGGGAAAATTGCTTTATTTTATGACATTTTCAGTGTTCCTCGCGTTAACGTCCGCAACATGTTATACCCACATTTTGTAGGTATATGCCACCAAGTGATGGCTTATTCATCTTTATTTACGAATCGTTTGAAATGATACAGTTTTAATGGAATAAGATTAGGTATGGCTGCATCTGCGATTATCGGGTAATCTGACAATATCAAGTAATCCATAGCAAGTACAAAAAATACACAATATAAATAAAAGTAAGTGGTGATGATATGATATGATCTCGAGGGATGTCTTAAATAGTAATTAATAAGTTGTAACAATCAATATATTTACCAAAATATAGAGATCAGAGAGCAAACATCATGACATCTTTCATTCCGAAACCGTTTCATGCCATTAATTCGTTAATTCATTTATACCTTGAAAGGGGGGTTAATTAATTTATACCTTGAACGCAAGTTCAAATCCCGAGTTCGCACCTCTGGGATTTTCGAATTAATTTTGCGAATGTCATTTTCACTAATGATTTACCACTTCCGGAACGGTGAACGGAAACATCGTAAGGAAACGTTTATACATACAAGGTGTGTGAAGTTCACCAACCTGCTCTGGGCTAGCTTGGTGGATGATGGTCTCAAACTTCCTTCGTAAAGAGGGGGAATGTGTCTGGTATGATGACAATAGGCTCGCCCCCTATTACATAAGGATCAAAATCAAGAACGTTCATAATATACGGATTGATGGATCATAATAAGATATTTATTTATAAGATAGTTAGGTATATAATAAAAAAACTTCTACCAACCTAAACAAGATTTCAAACCTCACTAACTGCTTGTATGATTGTCAACCTTATTGCTTGTCATTAAAGGTTAATTTAACCAAAAAGCGAGCTATTACGAGGTAATTAAATAGAAACTATGGTACATCAATACATTGCACAATTGCATAGACACTTCGAATAAAATAATTAACAAATTGATTGGTGTTAACACCAAGAGTAATTAATAAAATGGATATGGTATCGCAATAAATTCTGTAAAGCAAAAACCCAATAATCAATGGAGTTACTTTATAATGCTTAGCATAACAACGTGTAAAATATATGAACCTATGATTGCACACTAAGACAAAGCTGTTAATTTCCACACAAAAGCATTCATACAAGTCCTTAACTTTTTACGTTTATCTATATCTCTCTCCTTCTTCAGGTGCGGCATCCGTGCGTCATTATCCCCTATATCTATATTCCCTATATCGCCTCATTTTTTTGTTGAGAACGGACCCTGTTAGGGTTGCGACTACGCACGAATCACCTATTCCTGTTTTTATATTTTTTTATACTCCTTGCTGTCACTGTGGTTAAATGTTTTCTTTTAAGTATTGTCTGTATACTTGCTAGTAGTAATAAAAGTATTTTCTTTCTTTCTTATCGCTAATGAACATATGGCTTTGGTAGAGCGGTACGCCAATGAAAGCCAGGTCCATGTTAATTTATCTGAGGTGTAGGGTGTTGAACAAACTCAATAAGATCGCTGGCGTAATCTCAATTACGCCCCCGACTTCATCAAGCTACTATGTTACACGGATCGAGCAAATTGCACTAAACATACAGCAAATACATGAGTTCTAAGCTCCCTGTGTTGACTAATTGAAGTATTCTGTTTAGAAATTCAACTATAGTTCGAGGGGTTGAAAGGCTATATGGCTTAAACGACACTTTTGGGCGATATTGACTACTTATATACATATTTGGAATCAGCATTTTTTTCTGCGTCGAATAAGCATGCTCTCCTGTAAAGTTAAATAATCTCACTTAAGTCAAATAGCTTTTCATCCCTCAAGTTCGTCTTTTTTCTTTGATTATTTTGTAGTACAAGCGGCATGAGTGACGGTATAACATTTTGCTGGCAAAATGATTTTGAGAGCCATACTTCGGTAGTGTGAGCCGAGTGAAAGAACGCATGCCTTGCAAATCAAAGTGTGCAGGTTCAAACCGCGGCTCGCACCTCTAGGATCTATGTGCGAATCTCATTTTCATCCGAAATTATCACTTGCTATGAAACGGTGAAGGAAAACAGCGTGAGGAAATCTGCACGTCTGAGGGAACTTGACTAGTTTTCGATAGATGTGTGAAGTCTACCACTCCGCACTGGGCCAGCGTTGTGGACTATGGCCCGAATCCCCCTCGCATTGAGGGGAGACCCGTGCCCAGCAGTGGGACGTTAAAAGGGCTGTAGTAGTAGTGGTAATAACTTTGGTAGTGCCTATTCTTGCTCCAAATTTTCCATCGTTCAGCCAAGTCAAGTCAAGCTAAATCTCAATTTACGAATTAAGCGCCGGGTACACTAGGGCGAGCAAATTAACTGAACTTTATTTGAAAATGTACTATCGTTAGTCGTTAGTATTTTTAATTATATATACAGGTGTTTCAAAAGAGCGAAATAATACTTTGGGTACATATGGTAGCTCATATGTGGTTGCTTAGTGAAGACAGTTTATATCTACCTATCATCGTGACTCTGTTCTCATCTGACTCTGTTTTATACAAATATTCAAAGGTAAATAAGTTATAGACCTTTGAATATTTGTCACAGGTATCGTTTTGTGACCTTTGGGTACATCTATAACCCTATTCAGCAGTGTAAACTATACTTATGAGGGGCAACTACAAATTTTAACTATTCATATAACAGAACATGCAACTTTTGCATGGTACTTTAGATATTACGTACGAGTTATAGAAATTGACAAGGAAAAAATCCAATCGAACGTATATAATTATTAGTCCAGGCTAAAACTTGTGTTTCCCTACTTAATCACTTTCATGAAGAATAATTCAAGAAGAGGACCATTCATCATATTTTTTTTAAGTTTTTGTTTTAAATTAACCTCTTTTATCTTGAAATAAAATTGAAACAAAACTATTTTACGGATTCTATCGCGTTTATGTACTTTTTTCTCTCTTTTATCTCTTTAATTCTCTTTTATGTAAATCTCAATACAAAAATCGTATTAAATATAACGTACCCACCTATTTACTTATGAGTAGCTACATTATATTTTAGTCCGTACCCTTATTAACAGAAACAATGAATTGTAATCGTACATATCAGAATTCCGGAAGAAAGAAACTATGCGTCGGCGCGCACGCAGTCACGGCCAATCAACAGCCGGCGCAGGTCGCTCCGGTATCAGTGCTATTAAATTTAATTACAATAAATACAAGTGTAATCTGTATCTGGATTGGACACTGGAATTTTATGACGTCCTAATAGGTAAGACATGTATTTTTGACATTCTGCATTTAATTTTGAATCGATAACAAAATCAAAACCATTCCTATGTTTTCGATTTTGTTATGCGTTATCAGAGTATCGATTAACAAAATGATAGTAGGTAACCCAAATTCTTTATAGTGATGTTATTATTTGCTCGCTCTGGTCTTGAAAAGTAGTCTTAATGGAAGTAACCTTTTGCTTTTGTTTTTAATGTAGTGCGTGGTTATTTTTTTGTTACGGTAATTTAGCCCAATCCAAAGTTGTTTCACCTGCTACTCAAGTTTTTGTCTGACTGACATCTGATCTGAATATGTGGAACTACAGTGTTTCAGAAGTCCGAAATAATATTATTATTGTATAAGTTAAAAAAAATCCGTTATAACAAACTATTTTTTGAAAATTTGCGATTGCCTCTTATTTTAGAAATGTTTACATTACTTTATAGGCTTTTGGATGTGCCCTGACATCTATTGAAATATCTAAAAAACTATAATAACTGTTATCTGTTACAGTATTATGTGATAAAAACACTATAACGGTTGCAAACAGACTAAATATATTTATTATAAAGATGCACAGATAATACACTATTTGAATAGTACACATTTCTAGTACTAGATTTCGTAAGAAGTATTTGATATGCTATAATTATATATTCTAATTATTTTGATATACATATTTAACATTATGTACTTTAAATATTATTTCGATCACCTGATACACCATGTATATGAAAATGCAATTAGTTAATTTGCTCATAATTTCACTTCGTAAGGCTCAGTATGTAGTCGTACGTACGTACCCCCTATTTTATAGAAACTTACGATACATTTTGTACTGAATTACTGCTATTGATTTGTTAATAATTTGAAAATATTATCAATAAAAGGGTTATACTCGACCTTAACAACGAGTTTACGTACCTACGTAATACATGGATGTTACGTAGGTACAAATAATATACTTTATCATGACTGGACACAATTGCGAAACATACCTACATTAATTGTAGTTCAACAACACCCTAAACGCACTGGGGTGAGCAGATACACAAACTTTTTTCTTTGAAAATGTACTCTATGTCAATACTTATAAAGATTAAATGTCTGTGGCAAAATATACTACTACTGACTTTGTTCGCGAGTGTCGTCGGTAACTTTTGATTGGAAAATGTGCTTCTGCTGTGAGTTAATAGAGTTAGTTTTTGCTTCGTGCTCGTTTCACTTATAAATGCATAATGTATAAACAGAAATTATTTCAATTATATTGCAAAATTTCCCGACTTACAAGGTTAATAAATCATAGCGCTTCACTATCGATGCAACACGGACATAAATCTTGTAAATTGGTTCTAAATATTATTTGTGTGTGAAGGAGAAAGTCTAAGATACAACATTAATGAAAAGTTGCAAGTACATCGCAGTACCGGCAGGTAATTTTCTGTGATAAATTAAAGTATCTTTCTAGGTAGATTATATATATCTCGTGTTCACCAATGTTAGGATAATATATATTGATTGAAACGTAAAATTTACTTTGGCAGAATTTAAACAAATTTTATTTAATTTTTTACTAAACCTGTGCGCACAGATTCTTAAAATGAATTACATATAAGGTTACTCTAGAGTAATTGATGGTAATCTTAGTATTTTTTTTAATTACGACCTTTGTGTTTATGCATCATTTAAAATCTAGATGACTTACAATGATTATTTTAAACCTTGAAAACGTTTATGAATGCCTGCATATTTTTTATTTCCATCTCAAAGAACAACAATTTTAAAACATTTTAATCTTAACAACCGCTTAAGAAGTTAGTCATTGAGTATTGGTGACTTTTCAGACGGCCTAATAACTCCAACACCATAAAAGTTTGGTTCCAGGACAAAATGGCGCCGGATGCGGAGAGACGTCAAATAAGCTTTCCTGAGCTGAAATATCCAGTATTGCGTAATACGTTGCCGAAGACAGCACAGCTTTGGCTGAAAGGGAAACGGCTGCAGGATGGTGCTGAAGGGTTGTGGCGAATCCACGATGGATTGTATGACTTAAATGACTTTATATCGGCACATCCTGGGGGATATCAGTGGATTGCTTATACCAAGGTAAAATAATTACTTCCAGCCTATTGCACATTTTATCTTTCATGCTTGCTTTTGCCTTCTTTTCAATTAATTTCGTGTGGATTCAATGAAAATTAAGCTTGAGGGTTTCAAACCTTGGCCGTTTCATCAGACGCTGCTGTTTCTGGCTCACAGAGGTTAACGGTGGCGAGAGTGTGTAATTCTTATATTCAAGACTAGCGGCCCGTACCGGCTTCGCACGAGTGGACATTTTTCTTAAACATTTTTGGATAAATAAATATAGCCTAAGTTACTCAATGATAATGTAGCTTACTCACAGCAAAATAACTTTTTAAATCGGTTCAGTCGTTTTTAAGTTTATTCGTTACATACAAAAATACAAATCTTTCCTCTTTATAACATTATTATTAGTATAGAAATCCCTGTTTCGCAAAAAATTTCAAATCAGACTTTAGTCAATGCAGTTACCTACTATAAATTTCATTTAATTACTAGTGCTCCTAGTGCTTATTACAGCTCGTTCTGATAACGAATAGCTACTCTTACACAGAACGATTGGTAAGATTGATAGAAGCCCAGTAAAAAATATTAGACAATGTAATTAAATGTGTCGAGTAAGCTAGAGTAGGCTTGTATTAGGCTCTTATTTCAACGCGATGTTAACGATCAAGGTGGAGCTGAGATTGTAAGAACATGACTGCAGCAACCAGTATTATTATAAATAACGCATATAGTGGAAAATTTATCCTAAGAACTTGATACGGTTGGTCGAGCGTAAGGGTCAAGGGCAATGATCTTAAGGTTGTTAACTTACCTTATAAAAAGGTTTTATTAAAAAAATCCTTGTTGACCAAATTTGAAGTCTGACCAGACTGGAAAAGTTTGGTAGATCTTACTTTTCATCGAAGGGGTCATTTTTAATGCATTAAGAAGACTCGAATTCGACCCCATCGGATTTATAGAAGGCTAGTAAATAAGTAATTACTTAGCAGATGTGTGTTTTTAAATACAATGTTTTGTTTTTCAGGGTACAGACATAACAGAAGCCTTCGAAACACACCACCTAAAGGGATTAGCGGAAAAAATGCTCCCAAAATATTTTGTGAGAAACGCGACATCACCAAGGAACTATCCATACACGTTCAAAGAGGATGGCTTCTACAAAACTTTAAAGCTGAAAGTTATGGAGAAATTACCAAACATACCGCAAGAAGCTAGAAAACAAAGTGATCTTGTTACGGATTCTTTGCTGCTTGCTCTAATTGTTCTCAGTCCAGCAAGCTGTTGGGCTTTCAAACACAGCTATATTTTGGGGGCCACCTTAGTTTTGATTAACGGTCTATTACTTAGCTCAGTGGTGACGTGCGCACATAATTACTTTCATCGTAGTGACAGTTGGAGAATGTACATCTTTAATTTAAGTGGAATGTCTTGCAAGTAAGTTTAATGCCATCAAAACAATCCTTGTGTGGAAAAAAATACGAGATTCACGATAATTTTACGAGTAAAAAGTTAGAAAATTTCATTATCTGGAGCAAAAGTCATTTGTAAGAAGGTAGGTTAATGTGATACTGCTAGTATTTACTGAAACTGCTAGTATTTTTTGATAGAGTTTTTCTTTAATATTACTGAAATGCGGTCCCTATTATTGACAGTAAAATATTATAATGGTTGATTTAATCATTATTTATTGCATACAACATTATAATCTGCAGCAATCATAAATTCTAATTATTCCTGATCTTATTTTTTGTACTTTTCAGTGACTGGCGCATATCCCATGCATTGTCCCATCATTTACACACGAATACTGCTCAAGATCTCGAACTAAGTATGCTAGAGCCCTTCCTTCAGTTTCTAGTTTATAAGGACAAGCCGATTTGGGCACAAATGGGTGCTTTTTATTGGCCTATTGTATATTGTTTCAGTATATTTGCTCTGGCTATTACTGAGTAAGTGTTTTAACTTAACTTATAATTTGCTTAAATATTGGATCGGATGGGTTGCAATATGTGAAAGTTTACAGATGCAATCAACTGACCAGCTAAGGTGGTGCGTAAACTCTTGTAAACAACAAAATATTGTGAACAGAACAGAATACCGACTAAGGGTCAACTATGGAGGGTATATACCTACCCTCCATTGGGTCAACGCTTGATATAATACAATCCTCTTCGTGTATCTTTTGATCTGTGAGGCAAATGTCAAAACATGTAGGCTTCTAACTGCTCTTAAAAACTGTGTATGGTCAAAGAAGTATAGATAGGATGAGTTGCTAAGCAAAACGAATGTTGCAGCGAGGTACTTAACCAGTGACAATCCGGTATCATTTGTTTATCAGGTGAGAGAATTTTATAAAACCATTGTTACTAATTTCAGGCTAATATCTAGTATAACAAATCACGAAGGCAAAACTGTCGGATTAAGACATCTGATACCTCTTACTGTGCCAACCTGGATGTGGCTTGCTGGAGGACTGTCAGTACCATGGTCTATAGCTGTATGGGTGGTGAACTTAACACTTGCAAGCTTCTTCTTCACCGTATTTGGATTGACCGCAGGACATCATAACCATACGAACTTCTTCGAAGGAGATATACCGAGGTAAATATAAAGCTTAAAGTCAAGAAAACTCCTATTTGCCAGGATAAGTAACAATGTCTAATGAAGACGCCTAGGATTGATTATTTATAGGCAAGTCACGGAATATAACTTAATTTTTTTGAACTTGCACGAAATATTTCGCAAAAAAGTAAGAGTTGGTAAATTTTATTTTCCGTGGGGAAAATATACCATATATCCATGCATCGGCACTTAAGACTACCATTGACTCTTATAACTAGAGAAGCCCAGTTGTAAGGCGTTTCATATACTAGTTAGCCGTCAACTCATGGGCTAAATGCAGGTGAAGTCTATAGGTGGTTAAATCTACATGGAATTTGCAACAATATTAGAATAAAAAAACATTATTGCAGTCACTATGTTAATGCCGACGAATATAATTATCGGACATCGAGAAACAAAAAAGATACAAAGAAGCAACGGTCGGCCTTACAGCTTAAAAAACCTAACTTAGTCATCCACTGTATTTTTTATTAACTTAATAAACATAAAACCTGTTCCAGTACTTGAAATAACAGATTTTTTGTACTTGTTGTTATAGCGGCAATAGAAATACATCATCTGTGAAAATTTCAATTCTCTAACTATTACGGTTCATGAGATACAGCCTGGTGACAGACGGACGGACGGACGGACGGATGGACGGACGGACGGACGGACGGACGGACGGACGGACGGACGGACGGACGGACGGACGGACGGACGGACGGACGGACGGACGGACGGACGGACGGACGGACGGACGGACGGACGGACGGACGGACGGACGGACGGACGGACGGACGGACGGATGGACGGATGGACAGCGAAGTCTTAAATAAAGTAAATAAAGTTTTTACATAAATATTACATGAGATTTGACGCCTCGGTGTGCACGGCTTAATCACATTACTGGCCTTAAGCTTGACCTCTAACTAACCTAGGTACTTAAATGTAAATGAGCGGTAATGACTGTTTTTCAGCGTCAGCGTGTAAAACTATATTTTTTCATTTTGATGCTTCCATAATATTTTTAGTCAGGATATTATGTATGACTTACCAACTCTGCCTATAAAAAGTAGATATATATTCGGTCATCACATATCACTCGAATCGAGAAACGAAGGAAGAATATCATGTCGTTCTCGCACAACAGATTCCATATAGAAGAGTGACAGTGTCAGTATAATTTGTCGATAGCGATACGAACACGTTAGAAGATAGTGATTGAGTGGCTGTTACTCAGCTGGTATAATACGTTCATGGGCCCGATTTTCGTTTGATAGACATCAATCTCTATTAGAGACATGTCGAAACAAAAGAAATAAATACGACCAATTTCACGTTTCGTTTCGACATTAGAATAATAGTGATGTCTATCCAACTAAAATCGGGCTCCAGTACACGAAGACGCGAACCACCTCCTCTGCGTTCCTAACTTATGGTACCGTTTACTCTGGGAGCAAACCTATCTATCATAAACCTAAGCTTAATTTGACAGGATCAAAATATCCCTGTCTTACTCACACTTTAAGACTATGAGCTGGACAGCAGTATATTTATAATGCAAGGTGTATTAGCAGTCCCAAATAATACTTTAAGAGTAGAATAAGTACCGGATATACAACTAAACGGTATAAAAATAATATCCAAGTTGGAACAAGTTGAAATTAAACTATTTTACGGATTTTATCGCGTTTATTTACTATTTTATTTTCCCGACGTTTCGGCTGCTTTACAGCAACCATGGTCACGGGGGGACTGAGGTGTTAGACGTCCTGATGTCATAGTTAATAACTGGGTACCCTCATATTTAGTGGTTGTTTGCGGTCCGATCCACGCAGAAAGTGCTTACGGTGTCCTGAGGTCTTGCAATGGTACACTTGGTTTTGGATTTAATCATATTGATTACTGGATCCCAAGTTGGTGGTAGCACCCAGCCATCTTCCCTATTGAAATTAGGATGTTTTTAAATTTCAATGGCCTCACGTATCATCCTTGGTCGGAGTCGGTGTTCTTTTGCGAGGATATGCGGTTTATCAAATCTGATATAATGGCGGGTTGTTAAATGTTGGAACAAGTTTTTACAACTTTGTTTTCGTCTTTTATTTCAAGAATGTAAAATATCTCGAGTTCTATGGCCCTAAGTGTGGCCTTAGGGTACACTTTTAATAGGGTTATATGTGTGCTCAACGCCACAACACGGATACCTGTGAAAAATATTCAGAGATGTGTAACTCAGGAACTGTGATTGTTAGATATAGTCTGTCTTTACACATATTATTAGCCGTGTACCTAGAATATTAATTCGGACTTCTGATACGCCTAGTAAAAATAATGTTTTCTCAATACAGTTTTTTACCTTTTATTATTCACAGAGAACAAAATATTGACTGGGGCCTACAGCAGTTATATACAGTTGAAGATAGAATCGATTATGCCGGCAATCATTTCAAATCGATAACTCGTTTCGGCGACCACGCACTGCACCACTTGTTCCCTACGTTGGACCATGCGGAACTGCACTACCTATACCCGATACTATTTGAGCATTGTAAGAAGTTCGATGCTCGAGTAAGGATGCAAACATCATATGAGAATCTTTTAAGCCACGCCAAGCAAATGATAAGGAAACGTCCACATGATTTCAGAGATCACAAAATTATTAAATGATTATTCGAGTTACAATTTTTTTTTAAGTCTTACACAATTTTAGGTTCCGTTTTTTGGATTTCGAAATCTGATAGAACTATTTGTTCATTAAATTTACCTACTTGTATTTCGACTTCAAACACTTGTTCTAATAATTTTCAATAATAATCTTTTTTTAGGGTTCCGTACCCAAAGGGTAAAACGGGAACCCTATTACTGAGACTTCGCTGTCCGTCCGTCCGTCCGTCCGTCTGTCACCAGGCTGTATCTCATGAACCGTGATAGTTAGAGAGTTGAAATTTTCACAGATGATGTATTTCTGTTGCCGCTACAACAACAAATACTAAAAAACAGAATAAAATAAATATTTAAGGGGCCTCCCATACAAGATTTTTTTTTGCCGTTTTTATAGATAACTAGCTGTGCCCGCGACTTTGCCCGCGTGGACTTTAGGGAGATTACCCGGAAATATGGGTATTATGTTTTTCCCGCGGAACCCTAATGTTTTTTCTAAAATTAAAGTAGCCTAAGTTACGCCTTGAAACGTCAGCTATCTGTCAGTGAAAGTCCCATTGAAATCGGTTCAGCCGTTTAGAAGTTTACCTCAAACAAACAGACAGACAGACAGACAGACAGACAAAAAAATTTAAAATTGCGTTTTCGTTATAGGTATCGTATATACTTTCATACGCATTTGGTAAAAAAGTGTTATTTTGATATTACAAACAGACACTCCAATTTTATTTATTTGTATAGATATAGATGGTACGGAACCCTCCGTGCGCGAGTCTCACTCGCAATTGGCCGGTTTTTTTAAATTCAATAATATCAATAATTATCTGTTACAATAATTTTGTTGAATAATGAACTTTTTGTATGAATCAATAATGTTCGTTTTAGTATTGATAGAAACTTTTACACGCGAGGCTTGACACCACATTTACGTCACTGTTCTAACTTTTGAAGACTAGTATTCTAAGGTTAGGGGGAAAAGATACGAAAACGTAGAAAAGTTAAAAGGAAAAGATAGAAAGAGGGATCAGACTATAGTATAAGTAATATGTTGTAAGAAACAGGTGAATGGCTGTGTTTTTGTATAAATAAAAAATATTTTGTTTCTGTAAATAGTTTTTTTTATGTGACCAAATAATACCTACACAATAATCCCTAACTAAACAACGCTTGTACTATGGGTATCATACAATGGACTGGAGGTGATCCCACTTTCACCTAGTGAAATCCGAAAACCCGAAAGTTTCCACTGACGGGAATCGAATCGGAACCATCCAGTGCTGTAAGCCGATCCGCCTACGCTTGTACCACTCAGCCAAGTAATTTTAGATTGGTATAATTTATTAATTAACTACTTCACTGATCAATGGTCTCATGTGAGCGATCACATTCTTAGAAGTTTACTCCAGGAAATACATAGAGTCGGCTACATCACTTGATACAAACCCGATTAGTGTGAGGTAACTCAATTTGCTGTATACCGTCCTATGCTTGGGCTACTGTGTCAGCGATTAGCGGAAAACATAAACCTACTCTATACAAAATTCCTCTCCATCCTTTTAGTGATAAGGTCGCCTTTTGTAACACTAAATTTATATCGTGTACGTAGTTTTTAAAAGTAAAGTAATTAAGCGGTACCCTAAAGCAGAAAAGCAAAAAGAATAAAAAACAAAAGAAAAGCAGTGGTAGCCTCGTGGGCAAGAACGCCCGCCTTGAACGTAAGGGGTGCAAGTTCAAATCCCAGGCCCGCACCTCTGAGATAATTTTCGTGTGCGAATGTCATTTTCAACAATGATTACCACTTGCTGAACGGTGAAGGAAAACATCGTTAGGAAACCTGCACGTCTATAGAAAGGCGTGTGAAGTTCACCAACCCGCACTGGGCCAGCGTGGTGTACTATGGCCCAAATCTCCCTCGTATTGAGGGGGAATGTGCCCGGTATAATGGCAACAGGCTCGCCCCCTATTACATTGGGACCAAAATACATCGGCAAAGTGTGGGCGCACTACAGTGCACCTCTGCCTACCCCTTTGGGGAATACAGGCGTGGTGATGATGTAAGTGGTACCTAAAATAATAAATAGATATGTATCCACTCTACGTAGGAAATGAAATATTATTTGGTTTTAAATGATACAACAACAAAACCGACATTTGCCTTGAAGAAGCAATTTTTGTATTTGTTGTAAATAGGAAGACAGAACAGACTTCATTAAAAAAATGGCTTAATGATCTTTGTTTACTGGACAAAAGTTTATATTCAATATAGTTAAGTCTCATTTGTAAATATTAGCAGGCCATGGAGTAATCTTACCATTTTTGGTAAATCCAGTATGTCATTTTCAATAATGATTACCACTTGCTGAACGGTACAGGCTGACATCGTGAGGAAATCTGGACGTCTATAAAAGAGGCACGTAAAGTTCACCAACCCGCTAGGCGAGCGTGGTGGACTATGGCCCAAATCTCCCTCGTATTCATTGGGGAATATGCCCGGTATAATGGCTATAGGCTCGCCCCCTATTGCAATGGGTCCAAAGTATATCGGCAAAGTGTGAGTGTACTGTAGTGCACCTCTGCCTACGTCTTCGGGGAATACAGGCGAATGTTTTTTTTGTCAGTACTTTTGTAAGAAACTGCATAATAGAAAACTGTTATAGCTACCGATCTAAATACTATACTATTAGAAACTACTAGAAATTTATATTTAAAAAAAAATACAAGAGCGACCTAAATACTTTAATTATTTAAACAAATTTTATGAATTTTATGAAACAAAATAAAATTCACAACAAAACAATTCGAAATAACAATAAGCAATAATTATGACACGTGATGGTGAACCGTCCGTTACAAAAGCCGCAGTCGAAAGAAAGAGACCGATTTTTTTTTAATGGACTACGCTGTTGGCCGTAAGTTGGCCTTTAGAGCTTCACCGGAGGAGTGGCGAGTGCAGAGTGCGACTCCAGCCAAAGCCTTAAGGGCAGAAAAGGAGGGCAACTAGCTCAAGGGCGCCACATGGGGCACGACCTCGGCTTAGGCAGTTGCCGTGAGGGGAGAGGTAATGACTACGCTCCTAGGTGCAAAGATGCACCTACGAGCAGAAGAGGGGGTTCCTCGACCTCGCCGGCGAGGTCGGTGTCTGTTTGAGGCTGGTGTAGGTGTGTTGGGGGCCCTCTCGACGCCCGGGTCGAGGAGGGCGGTGATCGTGTCAGGAGGATCTATCAACACATGCCGCGGACGACGGCGTTGTGCTGTTGTGTGCGCGGGGTTTGGCTCATAATTGCCGGCGGCGACAATTAGAGAGTTTGAATGCGACGCGGCTTTTTTAAAATAGCGTTCGGACGCTATTTTGAAATGGAAAAAAAAGCAGTGGTAGCCGAGTGGTCGAACGCACGCCTTGCAAATCAAAGTGTGCAAGTTCAAACCCCGGCTCGCACCTCTGGGTTTATGCGCGAATCTCATTTTCATCCGAGATTACCACTAGCTATGAAACGGTGAAGGAAAACATCGTGAGGAAACCTGCACGTCTATAGAAAGGCGTGTGAAGTTCACCAACCCGCACTGGGCCAGCGTGGTGAACTATAGCCCAAAAATCTCCCTCGTATTGAGGGAGAATGTGCCCGGTATAATGGCAATAGGCTCGCCCCCTATTACATTGGGACCAAAAATACATCGGCGAAGTGTGGGCGCACTACAGTGCACCTCTGCCTACCCCTTCGGGGAATACAGGCGTGATGATGTATTTGTATTTATATTTATTTTTCGAATGGAGACGAGGCCAAGATCGGAATGTAAAGAGACCGAATATTTTTTTATTTGAATGGACTACGCTGTTGGCCGTGAGTTGGCCTTTACAGCTTCACCGGAGGAGTGGCGAGTGCAGAGTGCGACTCCAGCCAAAGCCTTAAGGGCGGAAGAGGAGGGCAACTAGCTCAAGGGTGCCACATGGGGCACGACCTCGGCTTGGGCAGTTGCCGTGAGGGGAGAGGTAATGACTACGCTCCTAGGTGCAAAGATGCACCTACGAGCAGAAGAGGGGGTTCCTCGACCTCGCCGGCGAGGTCGGTGTCTGTTTGAGACCGAATTATGGACTCCGGCGTTTTTTATAGGAGAGAGGCCCCTCCAACGTTCTTTGCTGCTCGCGCGCCGACCGACCGAAGTGACGTTACTAGCTAAGCACCGCCTCCAATGCCACGTTTTAATCTAACAATACCATGATTATTCCTCAGCGATTCTTATCCACTAGGTTTAATTCTTAACTATCGGATTGCATTATGCAGCAAGAGTGAACGTGTATGATCCCGGTCGCTTTTATTCCTATTACTACCCTGATTTAACACAATAGGATCACATATCCACCAATTAGTTTAGTTCAGTCTCAGCGGTACGAAATAACTAAAGCTCCAACTTAATTACAGAGCTAGACAAGATCGGGATAACGATACCCAATTGAACCTTCGATTAGGAATAGAATTAGCCGTGCGCAAATGAGAGCGTCAACAACACGTACGTACCAAAATGAACTGTATAAACTTACTGAAGAGGCATATTTTTCAATGTCATGTCATAGACGAGGTAAGCAAATTCAGTGATGTGGTGACGGGCTTTGCCACAGATATTCAGTCTCTATTTATATTCACACAGAGCACAATTTCACCGACAGTCAAGTGAATTCCCTCGCACCAGTGTGTTCAAGGCGTTAAGTCTAGACCAAACCATTTAGCACATTAAAACTTTATTGGTAGAGTCTTTCTTATTTGATGTTATATCAAAAGTACACCCTTGTGTAGAAATTTCTTACGATTCCTTTATTTTTTAGTTGAAGCAAGTAATTCAAATTTTTCTATAGTATTTGAATAGTAATAATATTCTCCGAAGGGGTAGGCTGTACCGGAAGCTGTACTGCAGTGCGCCCACACTTCGACGATGTATTTTGGTCCCAATGTAATGGGGGCCCACTGCCTTTTGAAGCATTTGTAAAGTTAAATTGATTGCGTCCTAATAGGCCACGAACTTACCCGCAATTGTACAGACTTTTCACTGCGTAATTAGCGCAGTTGGCGTCGACCGTGATTACTCCCAATTTATCTCTTGTTGCTGTCCGATGATAGGTCGCGTTAATTAGGAAGGCTTCCGCATTCGGATTGTATATTTTACATTTTACTGGATTCGTTAAAATTTATTCCAGGATTTTATTTTAATCGGATGATCCGCTCGCGCATTAAGACCTCTCGCATACTGTGGCGTCAACTACTACTACTACTTCAGCCCTTTTAACGTCCCACTGCTGGGCACGGGCCTCCCCTCAATGCGAGGGGGATTTCAGGCCATAGTCCACCACGCCGGCCCAGTGCGGGTTGGCAGACTTCACACATCTATCGAGAACTAGACAAGCTCCCTCAGACGTGCAGGTTTCCTCACGATGTTATCCTTCACCGTTTCATAGCAAGTGATAATCTCGGATGAAAATAAGATTCGCACATGGATCCCAGAGGTGCGAACCAGGGTTTGAACCTGCACACTTCGATTTGCAAGACGTGCGTTCGACCACTCGGCTACCACTGCTATACTGCGTGGCGTGAACCCTCGCGCGTTATTTTTTTGTCATACCAAAACAAACTGTATTGACTCATAAAAAAATAATGGTATTTAAAAAAAAAAAACAATCTTTTATATAATTGCCTTTAATTTTCGTAATCTCCTCAGCAAGCCCTTTCATTTGATACCCATACTGTGGTAGTGCAGAAAAAAATAACTATTCCGCCATCTTGGATGATCCACCATATTGGAAATAGAATGACGTCACATAGCTAAGCATGCATTATCATCCATAAGCGTGTATACCAAATTTCAGCTCAATCGGTTAAAGATAACTGATTTAAAATTCAGTTGCAAGATTCCACCCGGACATACATACATTGCAAGTTAATATAAAGCTTGTAATAAAAAGTTCATTCTTCAATTAAATGACACTGATAGCGCGAGCGAATTATGACGCGTAGACGCGAGACTTCTACCACAGAAATTCAATCTTTATGTATATTGACACAGAGTCCGTTTTGGTATTGGAAAATATTTTGACGCGCTAGCGTTGACGCCCCAGTATGGCGGGGGCTTAAGTGTTTAATGAAGTGACACCGCCCTCCTCGACCCGGGCGTCGAGAGGGCCACCAACACACCTACATCAGCCTCAAACAGACACCGGTCTCGCCGGCGAGGTCGAGGAACCCCCTCTTCCGCTCGTAGGTGCATCTTTGCACTTACGAGCACAGTCACTACCTCTCCCCTCACGGTAACTGCCCAAGCCGAGGTCGTGCCCTCTGTGGCGCCCTTGAGCTAGTTGCCACCCTTTTCCGCCCTTAAGGCCTTGGTTGGAGTGCACTCTGCGCTCGCCACTACTCCGGTAAAGCTGTAAAGCCCACCTCACGGCCAACAGCGTAGTCCATATTTAAAAAAAAAGATCATTTTGAATTAGCAACTAGGTCAGCCGTCTACCAGCATCTGTCTTGCAGTACTGTTTGTAAAAATAATTTCAGTTTTTGACAGTTATCTCAGTATCAGCTCAGTGGTTGGTAGCCTCGTGGGCAAGCACGCCCGCCTTGAACGTAAGGGGTGCAAGTCCAAATCCCAGGCCCGCACCTCTGAAATAATTTTCATGTGCGAATGTCATTTTCAACCATGATTACCACTTGCTGAACGGTTAAGGAAAACATCGTGAGGAAACCTGCACGTCTATAGAAAGGCGTGTGAAATTAACCAACCCGCACTGGGCCAGCGTGGTGGACTACGGCCCAAATCTCCCTCGTATTGAGGGGGAATGTGCCCGGTATAATGGCAATAGGCTCGCCCCCTATTACAATGGGACCAAAATACATCGACGAAGTGTGGGCGCACTACAGTGCACCTCCTACCCCTTCGGGGAATACAGGTGTGATGATGTATAGCTCAGTATAAAATATGTCAAAAATTTACAGCTGACAGTTTAAGTGGTAGTGGTAAGGCATGGAGATATTATAACGGAGATGGCATTTCGAGCCCGCGCTGCGGTAAATTTTTCTGATTTATCTGATTCCGCCATTATTGTTTTCCCATATAGTTGCCGTATACCTACTACAGGTACATGAGATAACAACAATGGCGGAAAAATCGCAGCAGAGCTATATGGAGAGTGCAGTCGTTATGGATACTCTAGTTACTCTATATGGTAAGGCCCCTGCATTTGCATTCGATCAAACTCACAAACATAGCTTGCGTCTATCATCGTCCCAATAAATAGCTAACTTACTATGTATAATATTAGTGGTAGCTGCTGCTTGCTTACACAGCACAACGGCGCATAGGCCGGCGAATTAACCCACGCCCACACACACAGTCGGTCCGTCAAGGAGTCGAGTCGCGTACAAAGAGCGTACTGCACGGGTGAACACGCACACGTATTAAATGCAAAATACCTGTTACGCAATTAAATTTATTATACTTGGGTTATTTGTGGTTATTATTACAAGGAACCGACAATCAAATACCAACACCACAACATTATATCACCAAATTAGTCTATATTGCGGCAATTTTATGTCATTAATCCGTGGACAACGCCGTGGACTGTAACTGTGTTTGCATAACTTTTTGTAATACTAATTATTAACCTTTATGTACAGTTGTTTGTTGTTCCTAATAAATAATTTAATTTAAGCTACTCTACATGTTCTAAATAAATCGTTGACAGTTCCTGTATTCAAATTTATTTAAACAAATTATGTATTTTCATTAAAGTAGATAGGTACTAAACTACTAGGTAGTGTAGGTACTACCTATCTAAATAGGAATTTTATTGAATACCCATTGAGGGTACTTCCCGCGAACTCGTAAAAGGGAAACATTGTTCCCTATTTATTTCCTTTTAAACTACAAAATTGGACGGATGTTTCTTCAAAACTCTGTTCAGACTTTTGTTCTATTCTTACACTCTGTGTTTAAAATCTCTCTTGTTTTCTGAAGTCGTTAACAATGGACTGGCAGGGGTGAGGTAACTGTAGTGCATCTAGTGCTTGTCCTGTTTTAAAAGTTAGTTGTTGTTGACAAGGAGATCCGGGTTATTTTTTTTTGCTTCTGTTTGCTGTTTGCTTCTAAATACTAAGTTATCACTTAAGTACGAAAGTAATTTTATAATTTGGGTACTTACTTAAGTCATAATGCGATATTTATAATCTATAAGACTTAAAACTGTACAAGTGTGCCTAGGAGAATTTAAGTATAAAATAAATAAAATTTAAATATAAAAAATCCTTCTTAGTCAACAAGTAGGTACCCGCCTATACTAAAATATTCACTACCAGAATTAAATTGTTCTGTATTAAACATTAAAGAGCTCCCACTAAAACGACTTATAGCAAAAAAGTGCCTACGTTACCTCAACGATCGAGAGAAAAAACCTAAAAAGTAACTAACTAAATAAAATATTATAACGCCTGTAAAATAACTTGGAGCAATAAACCGGGGGATGTCCTTGCTATAAGTAATTTTTAAGTACGGACACACATTTTAACTTTCATTTAGACACTAAAACCCTTTTACATAAAGTGCGGAATGGAATCTCCTCCGCACATAAAATTAGAATGTAAAGGCCCGTACACAGTTGCGTAAATTACAAATGCTTCAACACGGAAAGGAGAATGATGGAATCAAAATCAAAAGATATAGATAACTAAATTTAAAATGTTCATGATGTAAGGGTATTAATGCATAATCTTTCCAATTAGTCGCTAATAATACTTTAGTAAAAATAAATACTTTATGAATATTTTGATATACACATATTAATAAAATTAAAGTATCTGCTTGTAATGTCAAAATAACTGATTTTTACTAAATGCATAATAAAAGTACATTAACACATTTATTTACAATTTTCGAATATTTTGTCTATTTGTTAGATAATGTAGTGTGTATGTAATGTAGCTGATCTTACAAGAAGTAACTTCGGTAACGTTAATTTTAGAAAAAAGTGTTAAATAAAATATAAAGTCGCCGCCTCAGATAGGATAAAATATTACATTAAAATGGGTGCATGCCTTTACGTCGCAAAGTTAGGTTGGTACGTGCTCCCCTCATTACAGTGTCTCGTAATTTATCCTCGCTAATACAGCATAACCCAGACAAATCACCTGTTATGCGCACAAAAGGAATTTACTTATTTAGATAATAAATTTGGTTAAACAACGTGATAGCTATGTAGACGTGAATTCTGAAGCGTTTAATCTATTGACAGTAATTACGACTAATAACTTCAGTTTACAGAATTTTATTTCTCATAACAGAACTTACATAGTTAATTTAAGATAGAGAAACTTAAATAATAAATATACATTTTCATGAGTATAGTTTGACTAGCCGGATACACTTAAGTATCATAATAAAGTAGACTTATAATGTTGTCATGAAGCAGATCAATGAGTTTGTATTACTTATTAATGAAACCTTACATTAGACTTGTTTACTTAATAGGTACATCTTCAGTTTATTCTTAAACAGTAGAATCGAAGTAGATTCTTTGACAGTTTTAGGTAACATATTATATAGCTGAGCTCCTTCATACTTTAAGTTTTTCTTGCCATAGTTTAGGGTTCTGATCTAGGGTTAGCCTTAACTTTAGTATTACAATATTCAGCATACAAAAAAACTACTATTGTAACGCAATGATCTGATTTTTATGCAAATCTCATATTAGTATATAGAGAAATACAAAATTGAACACTGTCAAAAGCTTATTTTAGAACGCAACTCATCTTTTTATAGTTGTTACAGTTGTAAATACTTTATTTATATATATTTGGCATAGTTTAGAATTCGAATAAAGCGCCTGACATAAAAATCATGTTTTTATTTACATTCTAGATAATTGCAATTCTTCCATGGTAGGGTCAACAATTTTTAAAAGTTTGCTGGCGTTGAATTTCGTTATTGCTTCCTAATCTTATAAATGTATGTTTTATTATTTTTAAGATAAATTTACATAAAATATATACCAATTAGAAAACATAATTTCTACTCATGGTTCTTGCAAGAGTTCGCCCACGTCGTTAAGAAATTAGACTCGTTTGAAATTAGCCATACACAAAATTTTATGAAGCCGTCGACTGGGGAACGTAAACACACATAAAACTTACGGTAGAGTATAGTAGAGTTACAGCTTTCAAAACTTTCAATCTCGAGTGCCCTAAAACACTTGAGCAACTAACCCACGTCCTATTCCAACAACCCTTCTGGACAAATGAAGAAAGTTTTCCAGCCCTCTCGGTTCTTTCCGCCGCTTAGACTCCGCCCACCGGGTGACTCCGCTCACTCACCGCTACGACTTTTATGTTTTATGTTTCACATCTGCCAGGCATCCTGCGACAGCTCAGTTTTTACAAAATGAGTGAAATGATAATATTTTAATGGAATTAGATGAGGAATGGCTCCACCTGCGGTTAGCGGGTGTTTCCGCCAGTGTCAAGTATTTAATAGCAAGGGCAAATTCAATAAATACATATTAAGAATATAGAGTTCTAACAAATTCTTTTGTTTCAGTAACAAATGTTTCTATAATAGGTCCTGACTCTATGCTTGGTTGATATTAGGTATTTCGCGAGTACGACTCACAGTGTTTATGAAACTTTATTGCGCCAGTCGCCGAAGAAGCCCTGGGCACGCTGCGGCGACAAGACGCACGCCGCAAAATATTTGCCAGTATCAAAACGAACTCTTTATCTAAATACATAAAGATTAAATTTCTGTAGTAAAAGTCATGCGATCACGCGTTGAAATTCGCTTTCGCTGTCAATAGCATTTCGTTGAAGAATAACCTTTTTCTATAAGAAATAACTACAATACGGTAAGTAGTAGTATTCGCAATAAAATTAAAGCGCCTGTTTTGACGCTCCTATCTGCCCGTGGCTTTAAGCCTATAGCAAATGTAGCTCGGCCTGTACATAAGTTATTTTAAAATACGATCAATTTTTATGGGTTAAATTTACAAATAAAAATAATTAAATTCACAAATAAATAAGCAGGGATATCAAAGATACGGCCCGCGATCGCAATGTGTCACAGATAGAAGAATCATGACTTCACTCGATTCCTCTACGGAAGTTTTAAAATGCGCACAATACATTTCTAGGTAATTCCAAGGGCAGCGAGTGCCTTACAAGCGAAAAGGTAGACAGTAACGCCATCTCTTAGCAACATATTATAATAATTCACATTTTTTTTATTTCAATATGGCCCGCCTACACATTCTAAATTTAATATATGGCCCTCTGCTAAATTGAGATTGACACCCCTGACATAGAGAATACTTAATTAACACTTCTAAATACTTTTTATTACCTATTATATTCGCCTCATTTTACAGAGCTATAAATATAATAGACCCAAGCCAATGTAACATAAGTAGGTAAGTACGGTTGTAGTAGTACAGCTTATCATAATCGACCATGAAACTAGTGTAGATATATCTATATACATATACAAATAAATAAAATTGGAGTGTCTGTTTTTAATATCAAAATAACACTTTTTTACCAAATGCGTATGAAAGTATATACGATACCTATAACGAAAACGCAATTTTAAAATTTTTTGTCTGTCTGTCTGTTTGTTTGAGGTGAACTTCTAAACGGCTGAACCGATTTCAATGGGACTTTCACTGACAGATAGCTGACGTTCCAAGGCGTAACTAAGGCTACTTTAATTTTAGAAAAAGCATTAGAGTTCCGCGGGAAAAACATAATACCCATATTACCGGGTAATCTCCCTAAAGTCCACGCGGGCGAAGTCGCGGGCACAGCTAGTAGTACTATAAAGTTTGTGAGTTTTTCTTTTTTACGAGACCGTAGCCATAAAGTTAAGCTTTTTCTCTTTAGTTATGATCGGCTGACATATTTTACATAGATATTTTACGAGCCGTTTGGAATAGATAGACTAAAAAAAACCTTTTTTTTACTCTGTGGCAGTACAATTTTCTTACATAAGTATCTACTAAAGTACTTTTATTTCACATTTGAAGACACTTATTTACTTGTAGATATTAAGTATTGAAAAACTTTAATCGTTCATTGAAATTTCGCTTTTATCTATATGTTAATAAGAATTATCTACTATTTAGTTGCACGGACTCACAACTCTGAGATAATTTTCAAGTGCGAAAGTCACTTTCAATCACGATTTCCATTTGCTGAGCGGTAAAGAAAAACATCGTGAGGAGACCTGCACGCCTATAGAAAGCCGTGTGAGTTCACCAACCCGCCAGTGTGGTGGACTATGCCCCAAAATGTCCCTCGTATTGAGGGAGAGTGTGCCCGGTATAATAGCAAAAGGCTCGCTCCACCAATGCAACAGCGAAGTGTTGGCGCACTACATTGCATCTCTGCTTACCCCTTCGGGAAATACAGGCGTGATGTTGTATGATGATAATGTATAACTATTTAGTTAAAAAAAAACAAAAGTCAATGTCCCTGCTACATACTGCACGGCAGTGTGCAGCATTTTATTGCAGTCGTTGATGGCAGCCGGCTCTCGGCTAACGGCCACGGAAAATGGCAACACTACAGTTAGGTACTGTAAATATTGTGAAAGCTAGTACGAATGTAGACTGAACTGTCTTGGACTTGTTCATAATCGTTGGATACCGGATATTGCCATTTATAGGATCTATACAGGTGGTTCAGAAGTCCGAAATAATATTTTAGGTATAGGTAGCAGTGGTAGCCGAGTGGTCAAACGCACGCCTTGCAATCAAAGTGTGCAGGTTCAAACCCCGGCTCGCACCTCTGGGTTTCATGTGCGAATCTCATTTTCATCCGAGATTACCGCATGCTATGAAAAGATGAAGGAAAATGTGATGTATGTTTAGGGTAACTGAATAAAATTTGTGAGCCATGTACCGCCATTACAAGATTGTGTCAGTCATCGGATTAAACGTTAATTAGTACGGACGTGTTTTATTGCTCTCTAATATGTGTGCCCTGAAAGTAGTAGTGATAGGGTCATACGATCTCCAGAGGATTTTCGAAGGCGCATACAGCTCAGAAAACATCATGAGGAAACCCGCACGTCTATAGAAAGAGCACACTACAGTGCACCTCTGCGTACTACAAATCTGCCTCATTTTGTATACGGTAGCTAATATATAGAAACATAGTGAAGGTAGATTATACCTTTTTTTTTTTTAATGGTCTGCGCTGTTGGCCGTGAAGTGGCCTTTACAGCTTTACCGGAGGAGTGGCGAGCGCAGAGTGCACTAACCAAGGCGTATCATAGTTTCTGAGTTACAGACCTTTGAATATTTACTACAGGTTGTGGTCTTAGCGCACATCCATAACCCTTTTTAACAGTGCAAACTACATCAACGAGAGAAGCCTAACAGAAAACGAAATTTCTCGTCCAGAGATATTTTAAGTTTTTAAAATAGGCGGCAAAAGAAAAATCACCATCAATTTTTATACCATTCGGTTGTATAAGTACCAGATACTCGAAAAAACGGCAAAGTGGCATGTCGAGCTCGCGCTGCGGTAATTTTTTCTGGTTTATCTAACTCCGCCATTGTTGTTTTCTCATATAGTTGCAGTATACTACAGGTACATGAGGTAACAACAATGGCGGAAAAATTGCCGCAGAGCTATATGAGTTGAGTCGTTGTGGGTACTCTAGATACTCTATGGTTAAAGTAGACTCTTTGAGGAAACTGTCTACTGTACATCATTATTTCGTGATGGACATCCTATGACTCGAATTGATCTTGCATTAAGAGGGTGAGTACAATTGCATAATTGCAATAAGTTCCTCCCTAGTATCTCAATTGACACCAATACACAATTCATCTCCAAAACCACCTCCAAAAGCTTTGGGTAGTGCAAACGTCTAGACTCACCAGTCTTATCTAATTTCACTTGAATTCATAATAACACCCCTTTTACGCCCTGTACATACAGCGACGAACGAATTTACTTTACTTTGTTCGAAATTGAACTCTGTTCCAAAAAACATGAGTTACAATTGAATTTGCGTGATAAAAGCCAAGCGACCATGTGACTAAATCGTCGACATGACGCCGGCAAAGGCATTTCATGGAAACATCTGCTTTTTCCACAAGTTTATTTGGTATTGGCAACAAAAAAGTAGAATTATAAATCACTAGGGGCCCTACCCGGCTTTGTACGGGTGGACCTTTTTTTAACATTTTTGGATAATTAAATATAGTAACTCAATGACAATGTAGCTTTTGAACGGCAAAAGAATTATTGAAATCGGTCCAGTAGTTTTTAAGTTTATTCGTTACATACAAAAATACAAATATCTCCTCCTTATAATAATATTGTTATTGTAAAAAGTATACAGTATAGATAGCATACCTACACATAAAAAAAAACAAAATTAAACGAGAGATGCAGGTAGCAAACCTTTTCAATGGCTCAAATTTGATAGCAAAAAAAATCTTAAGAACGCAATTTACCTAGATAAACGACTCGCAAAGTGAAATGAGAAAAAATAATGGCCGGGAATATGCAATTATCCCTTTTCATGGGCTCTCGAGCCGCGATGTGTTGAAGTAAAATGCTCCGATAGCAATTCTGCTATATGCAAATACAACAGTAAATTTATCGCTGACAGAAAATAGATAATTTTATTACGTTATTTTCATATGTTTGAGTAATATCATTGAGTTATCCAATTAACTGAATACCTCTGAAAATCATATCGAGGGGTAAATCGCTATTTGAGTAAGCGACACTTTGGTTTTTTTTTTTTTGAAGGACTTACACTGTTGGCCGTGAGGTGGCCTTTACAGCTTTACCGGAGGAGTGGCGAGCGCAGAGTGCACTCCAACCAAGGCCTTAAGGGCGGAAAGGGGTGGCAACTAGCTCAAGGGCGCCACAGAGGGCACGACCTCGGCTTGGGCAGTTACCGTGAGGGGAGAGGTAGTGACTGCGCTCCTAGGTGCAAAGATGCACCTACGAGCGGAAGAGGGGGTTCCTCGACCTCGCCGGCGAGATCGGTGTCTGTTTGAGGCTGGTGTAGGTGTGTTGGTGGCCCTCTCAACGCCCGGTTCGAGGAGGGCGGTGATCGTGTCGGGAGGATCAATCAACACGTGCCGCGGACGGCGGCGACGAGTTGATGATGTGTGCGCGGGGTCTGGCTCGTAATTGCCGGCGGCGACAATTAGAGGATTTAAATGCGACGCGGCACTTTGGGTGATATTTACTTGTATACTTAGAATCAGCGAAGATTTCTGCGTCGAATGAGTATGCTCTCCCGTAAATTTGAAAAAAAATCGCTTAAGCCAATTGACCCCTCGATATCTTAATAAAAATACCACTTCATAGTACGCAAATTAAAAAAAATAATTGATAATAATATCTACGTACATTCATGAAAAAATAATGTAAACGGATGAGGTCACATTATAATTTTTTAACTAATTTATCTGATTCACAGGGCTTGATGAGTGCAAACGAGTCGGACTCGCGCACAAAGGGTTCCGTACCATTATAAAAACGGCAAAAAAATCACGTTTGTTGTATGGGAGCCCCCTTAAATATTTATTTTATTCTGTATTTTAGTATTTGTTGTTATAGCGGCAACAGAAATACATCAAAATTTCAACTCTCTAGCTATCACGGTTCATGAGATACAGCCTGGTGACAGACGGACGGACGGACGGACGGACAGCGAAGTCTCAGTAATAGGGTTCCCATTTTACCCTTTGGGTACAGAACCCTAAAAATTACATCTACTACAGCCCTTTTAACGTCCCACTGCTGGGCACGGGCCTCCCCTCAATGCGAGGGGGATTCAGGCCATAGTCCATAGATTAATTTCTCACGCGGGATAAACTGTTAGTAATGTCACTATGCGACAGCCCATCTCTTGTTTATCTTATTACAAATGCTCACAACATTTCACACAAACTTCATTTAAATAAATTCAAAATTAGAGATGAAACGGATATCCGGTAACTATCCGGTATCCGGCCTATCCGGTGTTGTTTTCACTATCCGGCCGAATACAGGATAGTAATTCAGTATCCGGCCGAATACCGGATAGTAATTCAGTATCCAGCCGGATACCGGAATCTTATGATTCATTAAACACAAAATAAGCCATTCGGAACGCATTTTCTATGGATAAAATGGGCAAGAAACTCTATGGTAACTCTTTTCCAAAAGGATTACATGATTTCACATTTTAATAAAACCGAGCCCTGTTCTGTATAATTATCATTACCTAGCAGCCTTAAAAGAAAAGCACTCCCTAATCTATTCATTCGTTGGCCTTGTGTCTCTAAGAAGGCGTAATTATCATCTCATCCAAAACCCCTACGTCTTCATGAACAAGGCCAACCAACTGTGAGTATTTTTATAACCCTTGATATCCCTTCACATTTGTTTGTTTTTCTGTTACAACTTACGTACAATACATATTTTTACGTAACATAAAATTTCTCGTAAAACTTACACGGCTCGTAAATACGATACTGGCCTGTTTACAAAATAAACTGTGTTTTTCTTGCTAAATCTCATGGAATTAAATACGTAAAAGGTTAACTACTATTGTTTTCGGGTTATAGTGCAAAGTATTTTTGTTAATTTACTTACTACAACTGCTACCAGTACATTTAACGTACCACTGCTGGGCACGGGCCTAACTCAATGCGAGGAGGATTCGGGCCATAGTCCACCACGCTGGCCCAGTGCGGGTTGGCAGACTTCAAACATCTATCGAGAACTAGACAAGTTTCCTCAGACGTACAGGTTTCCTCACGATGATTTCCTTCACCGTTTTATAGCACGTGATAGTCTCGGATGAAAATGTGATTTGCACATAAATCCCAGAGGTGCGAGCCAGGGTTTGAACCTGCATACTTCGATTGCAAGGCGTGCGTTCGACCACTTGGCTACCACTGCTTTTATTCAGGTACAAATTAACTTACACTAACTATTGGAATAAAACTATTTAACGGATCAGTCTGCAATCTGTGAACATGTACAGGACCGCACCCGCCATTATATCAGATTTTATAAACCGCATATCTTCGCAAAAGAACACCGACTCCGACCAAGGATGATACGTGAGGCCATTGAAATTAAAAAACATCCTAATTTCAATAGAGAAGATGGCTGGGTGCCACCAACTTGGGATCCAGTAATTAATATGATTAAATCCAAAACTAAGCATACCATTGCCAAACCTCAAGACTCGGAATCTGAATTTTTTGGTAGCTGAAACAAGTAAATTTATTAATTACGTTGAGTTATGAATCTTAAATACTGTGTTTTATGAATGTTGGTGCTTTGGTCTAAAGTCCAGTGGTTCCCAAACTTATTTTGTATACTGCCCACTTTGAGAATAAAATATATTTGTTAGCGGCCCCATTTTTTCACCTACTTAAAAACCACTATAACGTCAAATTGAGTTATTTGATCATTGTGAGCTCCGCTAATTTAAGCGGAGATTAAACATTCATTCTATACGAGACTTTTACTATAGCCCGCAAGAGTTAATTTGAGACCTAAGCGCAGTAGGTAGTACAAAACGGCGCTGAGGTCTCCCCCCAAGCATCTACTCAATGCACCCATTTTTTTCTGGGTCTTTTACCGCCCTCCTTTAGGCCTGCAGCGCCCACAAGGGGGCGTTATTGCCCACTTTGGGAAATGATGGTCTAAACCATAAATCTATGTTAGAGTGTTTGATCGAATTAATCCAATAAGGAAACTACGGAGAAACAAGCTCGTTGTTACAATATAGGAACTCGTGTAGTTGAAACGTTTCCTATACACTTCTAGCACACTTGTGGTCCCATTGACAACTACCTATTCAAGATAAGTCGACTATGCTCGGTCGCGTCATCGATGAGAAATCGTTGAAAAATTTACATCTTTATTGAGTAAATACAGTTTGTTTCGTTATTGACAAAAAAATGTTTGCGTGCGTGTAGACGCACATACTGTCGCAATACTTTATACCTCAACGCGAACCTTATTTAGGCCATAGACAACGACCCTGGCTCAGTGTAGTTTGGTGAACTTTCAATAGACATGCTAGTATTATAGCGCTGTCTACCTAATCGTTCGTCCGTCCGTCCGTCCGTCCGTCCGTCCGTCCGTCCGTCTGTCACCAGGCTGTATCTCATGAACCGTAATAGTTAGAGACTTGAAATTTTCACAGATGATGTATTTCTGTTGCCGCTATAACAACAAATACTAAAAATCAGAATAAAATAATTATTTAAGGGGGCTCCCGTTTGTTGTATAACAAACGTGATTTTTTTTGCCGTTTTTATAGATAATGGTACGGAACCCTTTGTGCGCGAGTCCGACTCACACTTTGCCGGTTTTTACTTTCGCTTTGCATTGCTCTGCAAATGTATTGCCTTAAGTAGTGGCGCGCGGACATAATAGCAATTAATGGAACTGATTTCAAATCCGGTTTTAAAACTTACCACGCAACTTCCTTCCGGAATTAAGAAACTAAGTCGATATAGCAATGCAAACTGGATATTTAATTGATTGGATTTGTCATCTGCGGTTTACCTTCGATTGGCTAAATCGTCGGCAATGGAGCTGCACCTTAAACGCTCACTTGCGTTCTCCCACGAAATTAACAGTCAATTGTGATGGGTTTTGCAAGCGGCAGTAACAACTATTCCTTAAAAAATATACGGAATTAAGCTAGTGCGTACATAATAAAACCGCTAAACTACCTATTGAAGCAAAAATTACACACTTTCTAAAATTCTCTCCGCATTTTCTTCGGCCATAATGTTTGCGTTAAACATACACTTTGACCAATATTAGTTGAAGCTAATTGGTGTAATATACGAAGTTTTATTTTCATTTAAGAGCTAAATCAGGAGAAAGTGTAAAGAAATTTGTTTTAATGTTCGCATATGATGAAAGGCAATAGACATTACGTTTTAATAGTTATTTTATGTATGTATCACATTATGTATTTTATGAGTTATATACTTATGCGTCATATAAGTTTGTTTTAATAACTATTACCTCAACATCATCTTATGTTTTATTTTATTGTTTGTATCACTTAAGCGGACAATTATGGTTTCGTAGTTTTTAGGCTGTCCAAAAGTATCTGCTTTTGCCGAATGGGTATAATAGGCCGGAATAACAACTTAAAAGTCCTCCGGTAAAGCTGAAAAGGCCACCTCACGGCCAACAGCGTACGTCGTTAAAAAAAAAAAAGTCCAAACGAACTTAGTAACAATCTTAGTTGAAATTTCCACTAGCTCACACGTATGCAGCCATGAGCAATATTGTTTTTGAGCATGTGGTTAGATTTTCAAGTGCAATGCGGCGTACCCGCTACAGGAATTTAAACTTTCGTCGCTTATAATAAGGGCGATGATACTTTAAAAGCCACTACAGTCTTAAGTGCCTACTAGCCTTTAAAGTATTTATAACAATTCTCACTTCTGTTGTGTTTGAAAATCTAACTACACAACAAAATGTTCACAAGAAGCTCCAACATTTTAATCGTCAGCTAAATATTTTGTTCACGCAATGTGTAAAGTTATACCTACTTGTTTACGTTGCGTAATCTCAACACCTAATTAACTAATTCGGTAGTTGCCAACAAAATAGCTACCGTGATATAATTAACAGAGCTAATCGGAAGGCAAAACTCGTTTGGACAATAAGCCAACTTGGTAATTAACAAATTGTGGGTTTAGCAAACTTTCCTGCCACACCTTGTGGAACAGGTACGTACGTAATACATATATTTTAATGTTCTTATTTAGTGTCGGCCTCGGCATTTTGAGTTCGGGAAAACCCAAGGGTTTTATGCCTATTGCATACATAGTATCTACTTACGGATGTTTTTTTTTTCTTAATTAATCATTTTGTAGTAGGCACAAGTTAGAATAGATTGTGATATTTTATTGATTTGAGATTTTTTTTAATTTGTTTATACATATAAACCTCATGTTAACTAGCAAAAATAGTAAAGCCGTCGATAAAGAACTCTACTTAGAGTACCTTTCTTAGCTGTATAACGTTTAATTGAAACTATTCATACTGAAGATTGATCAGCGTAACAATTATTATTAAGCGTTTTAAAGCTGTGTTTTTATTTATATATGTACTAAATCATTTATTGAACAACTATTTACAAAATATTTACAATGCAAAATAAAATAAGTTAAATCTAATAAGAAAATATGTAAAAAATTTGGCCCATGCGGAAGCGTACCCAAGACGCTGGCTGCATTCCCTCGCTGAATGGCTAGAGCCACTCGTTGAGCGAGAAAATGGCATGCTCTTGGGTCGCCGGTTGTGTCGACCAATTGTTTGCCTAATATGTTCATTAAATTTTGGATGCTTGGACCCCATGGACCTAGGGTTTCGACTCCAAAAGGAATGAAAATATATTCGGGGCCGATACCCCGTACTTCCGCCGTTTCAGAGTCTCAACCACCTCGGCCGCCGAGCCCGCTGTCTGAGTGGTTCCCGAAAGATGGGAAGGAGCCAAAGTATCGACGCAGGTTGCATCCCATACCATGGCTCGTCCCATGCTCCAAGGAACCAGAGACATTCCGTCGGGAATATTATATATTAGTATAATATTATAAATATTAAATATTAAAATATAATACTAATATAAATATTAATAAGTGTGACAAATCAAAGTCAAAGTCAAAGTCAAATAATTTATTTTGTATAGGCCTACTTACAAATTGTCAAGTTTACATTTTTTTTCTTATATACTACTATACTACCACCGGATCGAAACGCGACCTCAACTGAGAAGATCCGGCAAGAAACTCAGTGGGCTGATCATTTTTTTTAATCGCCAAAACTTATATGTACCTGTGTACTTGTAGTACACAGGTACATATAGGTCCAGTGTGTTGCCTAGCTGACTGTGACACAAGTCTCAACATGCGTGAAGCCCTGCTCCGCAAGATATCTGTATGACATACATAACTTATGAGTAGTATTATGCTACCTTTTCTTATCAAGTCGTTACGTAAATAAGCAAACAAAAAAGAGTTGTTACATTTTCCACAAAAATACCATAGAACCTATACTATCGCGTATTTAAATCGTATGTTTTTTTAGGGTAGAGCCCCGGTGGATATCTTTTGTGGCAGGCATTATCCCGGCTAAGTGGAAGGGTCCGATTTACAAGGGCCGCGTTGTGACAGTCGCGTGAGTTATGGTGATCGGCTGGCGACTGACGTCATCCACTCCATGAGCCCTTAACCGCCAGTATCGACCAGCGCGCTGCAGCGGGCTTAGCATCACCCCGTAGACAAAAGGTTTATCTCTTCCAACTGTCAGATTTATTGAGCACACGTCGTCACATCGAGCTTTATCTACCAGCCCTAACATGAGGACATAAGTCATCTCATGCCAAGGGTATATTATAAATGTAAAAATCGGCCAAGTGCGAGTCGGACTCGCGCACAAAGGGTTCCGTACCATTATTTATAAAAACGGCAAAAAAATCACGTTTGTTGTATGGGAGCCCACTTAAATATTTATTTTATTCTGTTTTATAGTATTTGTTGCTATAGTGGCAACAGAAATACATCATATGTGAAAATTTCAATCGTCTAACCATCACGGTTCACGAGATACAGCCTAGTCACAGAAACACGGACGGACAGCGAAGTCTTAGTAATAGGGTTCCCGTTTCACCCTTCGTGTACGGAACCTTAAAGATTTAGAGCTAATGTTGTTGATAGACATTGTCGGTAAAGTGTCATGCTAAGCGTGCAGTCGGTTGCGACAAGACAAAATATGATATTAATTTTGTCGCTTTCTCTTGTATGATTTACGAAAGTGCGAGAGCGGATTCGTGATAAGTCTTGTCTTGGCGCACGTTAGCCTGTCTGATGCGATCACGTAAAGTTGTTTAGCGTTACTCACTCGATTGCGTTATAAGTAATGAGATGATGTTTATTTGTTTTTATTAAAGGTGTTTGGTATAACGTAAGCTACTATATCATTGTATTGCTCATAAACTTTGCTTGTTTTAAGAACGCCAGCAATTCAGTCATTAGCTGACGCAACAGCCGCTCTTCCCTCCATCTCTTAAGGCAGTATTATTTTTATATTACTTTTTTACAATTTACATCGATAGTAAGTTACTTACAAAAATCATAGTAGTAAAATATTAAATATTGAAATAATATTGCAATAAGACGTGCGGCCCGGATCAACTTAACACTATCGTGTGACTCCTCATGCAACCCACAGTGGGATATTGTAAGTTTAACATAGCTATTTGTCTGCTATGACAAAGCCTCACAATAAGTATAGATAAATTGATTTGAGCATCGTATTGTCTAGCTGTTCTACCTATATTTGAAGAACAACGTAGCGATTTCACAATGTTATTTTCTTCTTATCTATGAACAGTGTCAATACCTATCTAAAAGTTCATGGAAAACGTAGCAAACAACGGTGTAACCTTTATACTTCAATCTCACCTTAGTTGATTTCCACCCAATGCATACAGAATTTTCGTCACGTCGAAATCATCGAATTCCCTCAAGTCATACCCCATCCGGGACCCTATATGTGGGTCACAGTGGTGCCGGGACTCATGTACACGGAAATGAACGACCCTGCAAAAATTGCGACCCTATGTTATGAAGACATAAAGTAGTCCCTTCGATTCATGATCAGTGTACATGATTTGTTGACTCACATGAATTGTATAGAGTTTTGAACACTGCGCGTGAAAAGGACTACATTTTAGAGCGTCTCGTGAGGACTAGGAGGTTTGTTTGTATGTAGGTCAATGATATTCTAGTAAACAGATATGTTATGAAACTCGAATACATCCTAATTAGGACGTATATTTGATACCAACATTCGGATTGGTTGACAGATGAATGTTACATTACATAGAAGCGCAAGTGACAACACTAGCTATCTCTTTTTTTCTCGTTTGCTGCTTCCAATTCGTCGAACCGCCAGTAAACTGTGAGCTTACGACATTATTAATAGACCTTCCGGCTAAGTTTGATTCTTGTGTAAGGAGTTGATACCCGCCATTTGTAGCCAGGGTGAGGTTAGAACCCGGAACCTCTCAGTTACGAAAGTGACTCCTCTAACTTAGCGTTTCTATAGGCGTTTTGTAAAATATTTCATTTCTTATGTCAGAATGAGTGCATTGTTTGCCAAAGTTGATCAAAAACTCTTCTATCACGATCCAGGATTGTACGATAAACCGGGTTTTTGCATGCAGCGTATTTTTCCACGCCATCTATTAGGGTTTTGTAGTACTTATGTTTGTGGTGAGATCGTAGAGATCACCACAACATTCAATACTGATAATTTACATTTAAATTGATACTAAAAATAAAAGTAATTTTGTACGTAGCCCACTCGCTTTTGAAAATTCACCGTTACAACTAATGCAGATAGGCATTTATATTATACTAATGAAAGAGTTTCCAAGAAACAATATTCCATTTATGATAACAGCCTTACGGTACTCCATATCCTTATTGGATGACTCGCGGTGGCCGACCTGAATACATGACGTCACGTTAAGGCTGCGCGCGCGCCGGGGAAAGTGCCACATTCCTAGATCATTGTCAAACCTTTTCTACTGAAGACCTATAATGTTAGATAGGTTTATTTTGAGTTATGTTAGGGTATCATGTTCACAAAAAATTTGGCTAATTAACTCTTTGGCAACAAATAAAGAAACTACATTAAATAACTTTGAGCAAAAAGGGTACATAATTATATATGACGTATTATATGAGAAAGAGCTGGTAAGTAAAAGGAAAAGGATTGTTAGGAGTAAACCTCCTTTCAATTAATAAACAACAATAATTTAAGAGGACCACCTCTTAAAGTAAACTTCAATGGATTTTGACCATTATATTAACTAATATTAAATCTTATAACACCATAAACATTAAGACGCTAACTAGTAGCTGCAAGGCAAACCACTGATCAGGAATTGCAAAAGGACATTCCATCTACACTCTAGTTCTCAAATTCTAATGTTTGTAACAGTCGATGTGAGTAGGTATGCCGTTGTCTTAACGTTTAGAATATTAAGTGTAACTCACAGATGTTGGCTCGTATATGTGTGTGCGGATTCTAGTAATTGGAGAGTGTATAAAACTGGATCGGGGTAACGCTTTGGTTCAATCGACTTATTGGATACAATCTTGGAAGTGTTCTGAATAGAACGATGGTAAACTTCTGTTGCAATTAGCATTATCAGGTGATCGTCTCTTGTTTTATTTCCCGGTCTGTGAATTAGGATTCTCTTTTGCAGTACTTTGCTTAATTTAACAGCTTACGTCTTCTGCTTTCCAGAAAGATTACATTTATGTTTAACTTTTTTTTATATCGAGCTGCTTAAGATAATATTACTAATTTTGAGATCATATACTATTCATAATGATCTTTGTATTGGTATGTTTCAGTTCATCAAACTTTCTTCATTACTATGTTGTGGGTGAGCCACAACGATGGCCAGTATCAACGCACACAATGACACGATTCAGTGTACTGGTGTGAGTAAGCACCGTAGTCTCATTCTTACCTGCGCACGCGTCCGTCGTCTCGAAGAAAGCCTCAGTGCTTACCTGGCGGCCGTCGCGACCGCACCGGCCTGCCGTCATGTGGCAGACTTTGTGACTCAAGTGCAGTGAATTGTGTACAAGCACAGTGCCCGTGCGTTAACCCCAACCCCTGATAGTGCCTAACCGGATTTTTAGTCGGAACGCCCCGCGGCGTGAAAAAGGTGGGTCCAACATTATCCTGTTTGCATTATCTAGACGTAGCTAGTCGAGTGGTAATTTAAGGTAATGTGAAAGTTGTGACGATCGATCGTCGAGTTCGAGGAGTCAGCGGAGTTGACACACTTTTGGTTCAGGTGTGGTAGCTGGCAGGTGGGCGCGCCCGCTCTGTGTCAGTAATACGTGTGCGACCAAAATTCCGATCTCGTGTGACTTTCGGTCGAGCAACTTTCTTCCGGCGGATGAGCCTCCTAATGCAGATACCTGACAAGCATCAGGCCTTAGTGCATGTTTACAAAATACACCTGTCACTGTGGTTATATTGATAAAAGCTCGAGATTATACGATCAAACGGAAGACATCAACGCGCACAGTTGAACACTATCTTATATCTCGAGCGCTCACATAGTTAAACCGCCCATTATCTTGTGTATAATATCAAGGAGATAAAGTTGAATTACAGCATTTTAAATATACATCTCTTCCTCGTTTTATAAGCTAATCACGATGGAATTTAAGTCTAAATTGGTATTTATTTCAATAGTGGTCGAGTTTCTCAATTTAGAATGCTCTGCTTATGAAACAAAATTAGACTGAATCTTTTGAAATTAGTGTCTTTTTAACTGAGACAGCTAAACTTGGATAAATTTTATTGTTAGTTCAGACCCAATAATTTAGTTAAATGGGTATTTAATTGATCAAACATTTCAATGTTGCTACTATTCATCGCGCTCAACGTGATTTCTCTAATTAGTTTTCCTTAATAATATATTATGAATCGCTGAATAATATCGTCTAGACTACGAAGTTATTTAGTAGAAAATCAGTATGTTTACAGCATAATACATGAAGGCAAGGTAAACGGGGACAGACACGAGTATACCTAGTGACGAGGTTAAACCGGTCCATGCCCCCCCTGCCCCCCTCAAGCTGTGCTCACTCGACGCCTCAGTAACTCGCGATGCGCAAGAGTGCATCCCTTGTATCCACATTTCCATCAAATTATAACTGATGAGATGAATGTCTGCAGTCAGAACTTCATGGTTATTTTCGCGCCAATATATTCGACATTTTCAGTGTTAATTATGGAAACATTTAAAAATACAATGTAGATACTTTTAAAGTTTGATTGCCGGCATTTGGCTAATCAATCGTTTTATTTAGTTTATTGTGATTTTCATCAGGTGCCTTTCAATCTTTACCTGTATTTTTTTTTCTTTTGACCGTCAATTATACTTTCAAACTTTTAACTTTTGCAATAATGTCGCGCAAAAACAAGTTGTACATTATTTGTAATTAAAGTCAAAAGTAATGGTGGTACCTTAAATATCAATACTTATATAAATGATAGTGTCTGTGGAACTCAATGGCCTAGCTTGTATTTCGGGTTCCGTTTCATATTGAATTCTCAAAACTATGGCTGGATTGTAGAAAATTAAGTAAGTTAGTTAGTACTGATAATACTTGATCTAAAATCTATAGGTTATAACATCAATGTAGATCGATCTCACCTCCTCAAATGATCTCATAAATCATGAATATCTATTCAACTTTCCCGTATTACCATATCACAAGAGTATCCTCGTTGTGTTCCCTCGGGACTTTTTATGTTGCGTGGAATTAATTATAATAAAATATACAATTCCATATCAATCATACTACTAAATTAGGTTCGTGGTTTACTGATAGAATGTTAGGCGCCTCGGAATGAATAAAACATTCTGTGGTGAGAGAAATTCGTATCTCGACCCTGTCGGTTATATTCACGAATATATCGAGAGTTGTGATAACATGGAGATTGTTATACACGTATGAATAGAATATTCAATAGAGGCTTACATGCTTCCCTAAGTTTTTTGAGCCAAGGTGTCTTTATTATTGTATTATTCTCAAATTGATTCCGTCCTAACCCTCAATACTTATAGGAAAAAGGAATTTAAAAAAATCTTTTGCAGATTGTTTTCTTATATTTACACGAATACTACACATTGAAATAAAACTATTTTACGGATTTATTTACACTTTCTGTGTGGATCGGACCGCAAACAACAACTAAATATGAGGGGACCCAGTTATTAACTATGACATCAGGACGTCTAACACCTCAGTCCCCGCGTGACCATGGTTGCTGTAAAGCAGCCGAAACGTCGGGAACATTTAAAAAAGTAAATAAAAGCGATAGAATCCGTAAAATAGTTTTATTTCAATCATTTGCAGAGCTAAGACCATTTAATCTGTAGATAGATATACTAGTGCCTCGCATAAGAATATTATTTTTATGTTAAAAAAACCTAGTCCTAACAGCAATAAAGACTACTAAAACAAAACAAAACTAATAAAGAGAAATGCATATCTATGGAGCACTACTCAAATAGATACTCCTACATCAAGATGCGCGCAATCCGTTTTTCGCCAATACCAAAACGACCTGTATTAAATCAAAGAAAAGGTATATTTTTCTATAAAATTTCATCGATGATACGAGCGACTTAAGTGGTCGTGGCACCTTTGTCATTCAAATTTAATCTTTATGTCTATTCGTACAGAGTACATTTCCAATAAATACATGTGAATTTGGTCGCCCCAGTGTGTTCAGAGCGTAACAATGAACAGGAACTTAAACCAGAAACACTTCACAACAACATGCAGTGTTAAAATCCCACGAATATAAAAAGTTTGCACATTTTGCAATGATGTTCTCGGTACAATAAGAGCAACAGACAAACTTAGGTCCGAGGAAAGTCATTGCAGACGGAATTCTAATTTGAATACGTAATGAGTTGTTCGTAGATTTGCATAAAAACTCTTTTGCCTATAATCATTTTCAAAATTATCATTCACAAACAAAATTGCTCCCTTTGCCGATTCAATCTCAGTTTTGTCCTTATTGGGATGACATTGCTATAATATGTTATTTACACGGGTGTATTTTAAATTTCTGAAAATTAATTATTGTAATTTTATAAATAATTATATGTGTCGTGTTTAATTAATTGGAGTAATATTTTAAATTTTCTTAAGATATTGGTTATTGATATTTAAAACTCCACACACCCAGATGTTATTTAATAACAAGCGTTTTACCTAATTGAAAACAGTTGTGTCCAGTTGAAATTAAAACTATGTTAATATTATCAGTAAATCATTTTATACTTACTTGAAAATGTTTAACATATAATCGTACAATGTGTCTACATAGATGAGTTCTCAGCTCGCGAACTCTTTAATCACCTCGAAAACTGGATTTACCACAAATTCCACTTTAGTTTCCATTCAAACCAGTTGAACATTTCTGATTCATTTATGACGCTCTGTTTGACTAAACATACCTACCTATAATTATGTACGCTACGAGGCCTGTGTATATGGTGAAAGTGTTACATACGTACAGATTTGTTAATTTTCACTATCCATACTACAATACAAGCGACCCGCATTGCAAGTGGAATGCCTCGTATTTTAGCACAAAACAAAAATGATGGCTAACGCTATGTGCATTTAAAGATGAGCGAAGCGGATGCGACGACGGCTCAGCAGCTTAAAACACTAGAATCAAATGTTTTAAGCCGCTTGAGACACTGAACCGGGTGTTTGCGGGTTCAATCCCCGCTAGAGTCAAATTTCAGAAATGGCCTGTTCGAAATTTGCTCTGGTTTTATTGTAACTGAGATCTCCCCAAGTCCCATTAATTGTACACATTGTACAAGCTTTGTTTAGTTTGAGATCATACGATGAATATGTGTTGTCTAACAATATTTATATTTAAGTTAATGTAAAATGTATATGATATTTATCTCACCTTAGAGTTAAGAAGCGTTGTTGACCTTGTAACCTTCAGCAGAAAATACGGCACTATCTTATGTTGGATACTGGAGCGTTTCACTCCACAACATTTTCGCACAACATTCCGAATCGCTGCAGTGTTCTTTTAGAATGGACTCTTTCGTACCATACTCTAAAAATATAAAGAAATATAAGAAAAAAGATAGCAATTTCTTTCGTTCAACGCTCCGCTTACTACAGTGGCACCACAGCCCATGTCGCAAATACTGGCAATGAAGAGTTATGTATTTTTAGAAAACTTTTTTTTTTCTGAGTAAGGTTTTAGTGTTGACCTTAATCCGTGGGACCGCTTTATTCAAGAATGCAGCAGGCAGGTATAATTATTACAGGTTGCTTTCTGACATCATTTCTTAGTTTAAAACACGATCGAAGCGTGAAGTGTACGCCTGACTCACCATACCAGTCAAGTCCTGCCGCCAGAAGCGCATCAAAACGCGCGACCATTTTTTTGCAAAATGAACTGTATTAACTCACGGAGGAAGTACATTTTTCAATGAAATGTTATCGATGTCAACTATATTCGCGTGGTGCCATAGAAATATAATCTTTATTTATACAGAGTTTATTTTTAAATAAACTCAAGTAGATTCGCTTGCTCTAATGAATGCAAGGCGTCAAGATATATATGGTATACAAATCACTAAATTCTCTTCAAGCTTATGTTGAGCCAAATGTCTTTTGGCACAGGTATTGCTTAGGTAAACCTTGGTATAGATAGCCTATTCAATTCTACTTGTTTTGCTCCGATACGATGACCTCTTAAGCAGTATCTGTATAACATTACTTTGATTTTGTAACTATCATCAGTGTTATGTTAAAATAATATTACTTTAAACATTGATAGTATCACCCCTAGCCCCATGTCGAATAGATTTAAGCCCGTACACTGGGGCGTTAAACCGCGTGCTTACAATTTTTTCCTAATATAAAAAGGAGATATAATTTTTTTTTAATTCAAAACTAACTTACGCAATGTAGGTGAGTATTTAACATAATTATTTACGATTAAATATAAATAAATTTATTCTGACCTACTCGAAAGAAACCGATAGTTAAATTCTTACTTCTATCTTGCTCTAACTATCTTCTTCATATAGAAAAAATCTGTTCGTTGGTCTCGCTTAAACCCAAGAACGGCTTTACTGCTATGTTTTTATTTTGTTTTGATCGCCCTAATAAGGGTGTTTTATAATAAAAATAAAATTATACGTATTACAAAGTGCACCGGAACATCTAGTTTTAATTATAATTAATTGTATATCATTGTTTAGTACTGCTTTCTAGATTCTAGAGCTTTGTGATAACTAATTTCTGATTTCGAACTCTTAAATAATCTCTTTTATAAAATAGCTTATTTAGGGTGTATCTAAAGTATCACCAATAACCCTGACAACGTCTATATTAGACGTTGTCAGGGTTATTGGTGATACTCTAGATAACCTGTAGAATTCTTATTCTTAGTCGTACAATCCTGGCGGAGTAGTCGTGGTCATGGATCGTCTAGTAGTTTGGTTGCGGTTTTTGTGAGACTTCTCCATCTCTCTCTGTCAGTAGCATTATGTGCACATTCATCAAGGGTACACTTCGTTGAGGACTTGATGAGGTCTGTCCATCTTGTTGGTGATCTGCCGCGGGAGCGTTGACCCTCTACTCTACCTTGTATCATTAGCCGTTCCAATGAGCCTTCGTTGCGAATGATATGACCGAACATCTTTAAGATTCGCGCTTGCACAATCGACGAAAGTCTTTGTTTGATGCGGAGCTCTTTCAGGATGGAAACGTTAGTGCTGTAGAAAACCTGTAGAGTACCGCAGTTGTATATCAGAGGAGGCGAGCGCAACCAACGGTTACTGAGTCCGTTAGCGCAAAGCGGGTCATGCGCGCTGCGGCGGTCGCGTGCGCACTTTCAAACACCCGCCTTAGTTAGTATACGACCTGAAATACTCGCATACTTCGTGATCGAATAGGAGACACGATTGGTGTGAAGAAAAATAGCTAGTTCTACTATTTTATAGGACCTACACTTGTATTGGACTTTTGTTTGTGGTAGATAGAGATTTAACGGTGAAGGAAAACACCGTGGAGAAACCTGCAAGTCTATAGAAATGCGTGTGAAGTTCACAAACCCGCACTAGGCCATCGGCCAGCATGGTGGACTATGGCCCAAAATCTCACTCGTATTGAGCTAGAATGTGCCCGGTATAATGGGAATAGACTCGCACCCTATTTCATAGGAACAAAAAACATAGGCGAAGTGTGGGCGCACTGCAGTGCACCTCTGCCTATCCCTTCAGGGAATACAGGCGTATTGAAGTATTTATTTGGTATATGTTTATAAAGATAGAGATTTATCCTTGTAGGCAAAATACTGAAATGTAAAAAAACTAATTTCACAATGAACTTGTCTCTTTCGCAATAGAATTGGAACCATTTCTATATAACAAAGAACAGTAGTATACACAAAAAAAATAAAAAAATACTTCGTAGATAGTTTTTTTGTTACAGCTAATTATGAAAATACACTGTAACTTAGCATGAATTCGAAAAAATAATACCAAAAAATGCAAAAATGCACTTCTTTATTTGGACCGTTTAAAATATCGAGGAACAAAATTGTAAGTGTTTTTTTAACCGACTACAAAAAAGGAGGAGGTTCTCAATTCAACACTAATGTGCTTTTTCAAAATAATTAAAATTAAATGTAATTAATGACAGGTGACAAAACAGGCCTCTTAAATCACGACGATTGTAGGTAGGTGGATACTGACTTACTTCACTACATATACACAATATCAAGAAGATTTTACCTAGTATGTACAATACCTACGTGAGTATTATTTATTACCATATCAAGTTACATTTTGGTACTTAAATTAACTTAGTATTAAGTAGGTTTTGTAACAAATGGTTGCCTGTGGCATCCACACTAGGTCAGACCTGTCTCGTGAATGCCTATTACATAATGTTGGCCTGTTTTTTAACTGTGACCGAGATCGAAAAAAAAAAGTGAGTAAAATTAAACAAGTAATTACCAAAAAATAAAAAATAATTCTTTTTTTTTTTTTTTGGTAATTACTTGTTTAATTTTATTTGTCTTTGAATACTTCATTCGTTTTTAGGTTCTAATAATAATATCCTGTCATTCTATTTATCTTACTGTAAAAATCTAGGGTTAACATTCCTATCTGAATTCAATCACCTCTCGCCTAAAAATAGTGTGAAACGGCTGCACACGCAATAGCATTGAGAATATCGTGCGTGACACAGTTTCACAGAAAATAAACCTTGCCTAATTTTACCGCTTTCAAAATTGTAAATGCTTACAAGGATTTGAATGAAACGAGAATATAAAGGCTAATTTCAGAACAAATGTCACAAGGTCCTGTGGCGCAACGGATAACGCGTCTGACTACGGATCAGAAGATTCCAGGTTCGAATCCTGGCAGGATCGAATATTCTTTTTAGATTCCTATTTTTGTATCGTGTTATTTTGTAACATTTTTTCAAAATTTAACAAAACTTTTACGACTTATTGTAGAATACTATTGCATAAAATATGCGGAATTATAAATTATTTCCATAGTCGAGAAATGTATTGAAGATATAATACATCGCGATGCATGCTACTGACAATAGTGCCTATAAACAGACGGCTTATAAATTCGATTATCCGAAGAGAATGCGCTCTTCCGCACCTACTTCCGACGATTCTCCGTAACGTCTAACTAGAAAATATATTTTCCGATCACTATTTTAGTACATTGAACTCTATTTCAAGTAAGCAAGGTTCGGAATTAAGTGACAATGTTATGAAAACGTTATTGCTTAGAATGGAGGCATTTACAAGCCGATGAACGAACTTCCTTGCTCACGTACGAGTATATCTATAGAACGGTAGGTACATTGAAGGGAATATTTTGAAAAATAATGTCACGGACTCATTGATACAATACTGTAAACACTATGTTAAAACATGGTGTGTATCTATTGGTCTTTACTTGTAATAAATAATGATTTAACTAACTTTGTAATTCGTGTCTGGCACTTAAAAGTTGACAATAATATAGCATATATATATATATATAGTATATATAGCATTGTATATTATCTGTAGTTAAATAAAATTTCCTGTATTTTGTCAGATGAAAATGCAATATAAAAATTAGGCGCAATTCCGTTAAGCAAACTTACTGCAACCTTGTTGAATAGGTACTGGTAGTGAAATAAATTTAAATTTCGAGAGACAGAATGCAGTGGTCCATTCTAACGAACTCGATTCTGGGAACCTTTCCGAGGTGCTTCGCCAGTAAACGTTAATATTTAAGTACACATTAATCAATGCAAAACAGCTGCATTCTCGTAAAACTGAACGTTAAAACTTTTAATTAAAAAGTTTGACCATTGATTTTATAATTAGAATTAATCTGGCGATGAATGCGCGGTTACGAGGATATCAGTGATAGTTTGATTTTATAACCGAATTTGTGTTTGACGTTCCAATTTTGAAATTGTAACTGGCAGTGTCAACGTTTATACATTTAAAAAAATCGTTCGTAAACAGCTTGGATTACTCAAATTACAGGATAAGAAATTTTAAACAATTCTTGCACGTGTTTTCAACCCTACACAAAATCGAGTGTATTCACCACAGCGCTTGGCCATAATCCACGGCCGCCATTGGTCCACAAACAAACTTGTTAATTTGCATTCGGGCCATCTCGCATTCAACACGCATTATTTAGGAAACGCTGAGGAATCTATGCGTAACGGTTGGCTGACCTAACGCGCGACACGACATTGGCAATAGCTAAAGATTACAATGATATTTAATACAATATCATTGTAATCTTTAGCTATTGCCAATTGAATATTAGGTTTATGTATGTAAATGTATTACTTTAATCACAGAATATAGGTAGTAATGTATAGTAAGTCCATCTCCTTTAGTAACGCTTGTCGAATTTTTAAATTTAGAACAACATTTCATTATAAACCAAATCGATATCCGCTTGTAATGATACGCGGACGCATAATTCACCAAAGAAACCTGTAGGTTCACCTTCTAAATTCATAATTTTAGAAATTGTTGAAATCCATTCATTCGTTTGTTTAGTTCAACCAGCTTTTTTCACGGAAACGGCGTCGTAGCAAATTACTTAGCAATTTATTAGCAGAGCTCAATTTATACTAACATATTAATATACTCGCTTTTTGCGTCTCGTATTCATTAGACGATCATCATTTGGTTTTTATCGTTGAAACGAGTTTTTGCACAGCTGCATACGAGTAGGTACAAGGAAGTGAGTATCGGGGCAGACCTAAGTAGATATACATATTTGAATCTAGGAATACTTATACAGGTCGTAGACACTTAGGTCCGGAATAAGGTTGTCACTTTATACAAAGTGCACCGTACTAAGTACCTAGTAAGTAACTAACTAAATACCAGTTTCATTAACAAAAGTGTAGTAATTTATTAATATACAAAGAAACTATGGCTAAATCAAATTACACAATTGAATATCCTATTACCGAGTTATTCTAAGAGGTAACTAAAGGAATTGTAAAGTGACCTATCTATCAAACATTCTTAATAGTGAGAAAAAATCTCCTTAGAAGACCACAAAAATAACTTATTTTATATTAAAAATAGAATATCCAGCTATTTAAAATCCGCGACCCTATTTTCGAGCTCCCTTCACAAAATGACCTTGGTGCGGCCGCAAGGCCTGTCGTTCGCCTCACAGGAATGCGACCATAAAGGCGCGGTGTTGACGAACCTCGAGATAAATTCCGTGATGAGACACATTGTATCGATGGCGGAATTTAAGACTGCAGCATTTATGAGTGATACCCATTTTCATGCTTCGATATTAGGGATATGTACCTTTTTGATGTGAAACTTCTAATGGCGCGCTTGGCGAGTGAGAGCAACTGTTGATGCCGCGATGCCGTGATGCGAAAACTTCGAGCAGCTCCGTGGCTCCTCGGTTCTATCCGCCGCTTAGACTCCGCCCACCGGCTGACTCCACTCACTCGCCGCTACGACGCTGCTCTCTCTGTACTCTAAATAACATAATGTTTCACATCTGCCAGGCGTCCCGCGACGGCAACTTTTTTGTAACAAGCAGTATTATTTGGAAATGATTACACATCACATTATTTTTAACAAAAAACAAAAACCGACTTGAAAACGCAACTATGCACTAAAAAGACACAGATAACCTTAAAAAAATAACATACGGGTCGAATTGAGAACCTCCTCCTTTTTTAAGACGGTTAAAAATAAAATTACTGATAATAATTTAAATTTGCGTGTGATTCATATATTAATGATTTCGTATTGAAGTCATACTAGGTACTTAGTAGGTAGGTATATATTACATAATATCAACACTGACGCATTAATTAACAATCGAGCAATACGTTTAAAAGTGGATACGATGGTTTATCGGCGGATATCGGCCTATTTAACCGACTTCCAAAACGAGGAGGTTCTCAATTCGATTGGTATGTTTTGTTTTTTTATTTATTTATTTAACGGCCTATTTAAATAGGCGTATTTATCTCAAATATTATGACTAATCAAACTGTGTAATTTTGTTATCTTGATGCGTTAGTTCTAGATTAAAATAGTGTGTCATTATAACTACTTAATCCCTTTTTAAAGACATTACCAATCATAAACCAATGAGTTTATATGCGCCGTTAGCCTCAGTCAAGAATGCTGTTGGTTGCAAAAGAACCGGTCTCGTAGGAGGCGAAATAAATGTTCTTATTAATACTGATCAATAAATATCTTATTGGGTGCCGCAAACATCATGACTTATTACAACACAAAACATTTTATTGTTAACTAGTTATACACCAATGTTTTATTTTAATTACAGTAACACATGTACCTACTAGTGTGCTAGATTACAATTTAAGATAGAGAGAGAGATAAGAATAAATATATATATGAATTTGAATTATTAAAATTACGCATGATAATAACAAATTGCTACACATGGGTGCGTATTTTTAACTGACGAAAAAAAACAGAGGACTTTCTCAATTCGACGCGTATATTTTAGCTTTGAGAGTCTGACCTTATTGCGATCACAACTGGTTTTAAACGGGTGAAATCTCGGGGCAAAGCTAGCTGATAACATTTTTTTAGGGTTCCGTACCCAAAGGGTAAAACGGGAACCCTATTACTGAGACTTCGCTGTCTGTCCGTCCGTCCGTCCGTCCGTCTGTCACCAGGCTGTATCTCATGAACCGTGATAGTTAGAGAGTTGAAAATTTCACAGATGATGTATTTCTGTTGCCGCTATAACAACAAATACTAAAAAACAGAATAAAATAATTATTTAAGGGGGCTCCCATACAACAAACGTGATTTTTTTGCCGTTTTTATAGGTAATGGTACGGAACCCTTTGTGCGTGAGTCCGACTCGCACTTGGCCGGTTTTTTTATTACAATATAGTCGTAGTAGCGACTTATTTTCCTAATGTGTTCGGGTTAAATAAACGTGATAATTAAAGTATAATGACCTTAAAATACATAGCTGTACAAATAACCAAACCAAGCAAAGTAATTACGTATTTCGATATAATGTTGGACCTTATTCCGCGTGTCCCTATTATCGTTTTATTTGTTAGATATTTTTAATGTACCGTTAAAATTGGAAGATGAAAGAAACCAATTCGTAAATGTCAGTACAATAAACAAAGATTTTTATCACAATTGCCGCTCATGAATAAAATTATGCTCGTGGACGCCTGCAAAAAGAGCACAAAGGCTTTGGTAAAACATGTATTACGAGCAAACTGGTATTCATTGTATGTATGTACGAACAGCAACATATCATAACAGCAGTAATTATTAAACTATTGGGCTGAGGTAAACATTAATATACAATCTTTAAGAATAATAATGTAGGTAAGTTAGCTATTACTGAGACTTCGCAGTCCGTCCGTCTGTCACCAGGCTGTATCTCATGAACCGTGATAGCTAGAGAGTTGAAATTTTCACAGATGATGTATTTCTGTTGCCGCTATAACAACAAATACTAAAAAACAAAAGACAATTAATATTTAAGGGGGCTCCCATACAACAGACGTGATATTTTTGCCGTTTTTATAGATAAGGGTACGGAACCCTCCATGCGCAAGTCCGACTAGCACTTGGCCGGTTTTTTTTTATTTCAAAGCATCTCTCTCTCACACTATAAAAATACGCTACTTATTATAAAATAATTAAAATGCTAAAATTATTTTAAAACTTCACATAAATCTTGTCTAACTTTCTTGCACCAATCAGATCACAGACTTAAAGTGACTGCAATATACCTCTTTTTTAAATCGTGATTGTTTACAATAAGAACATAAGTCCCAAAACACGTTTTCTGTGCAGTGAACGCTCATTACGAAATGTGTATCGTGAAATCGAATTTGTACGCTTGGTCGCATTGACTAGCTGAACCGCCTTCCACTAAGAGTGGGGGGAGGGGGGGGGGGGGGGTGTCGAGTTTCGGCCATATCTTATGATAACTTTTTTTAAATGTATCTAAGTATTGAAATTAAACTATTTTACGGATTTTATCGCGTTTATTATATATTTTATCGCGTATAGTATTCGCGTAAATATAAGAAAACAATATGTATCTAAGTACTTATTTTATTTTAAAAGCTGACATCTAAATTATTGGTATGATTCGCTAAATTAATAGTTAAGGACAGCAAGAATTTTCTATAAATTATTATAATCATCTAACACCACTGACAGTAGTTAAATGACGCTATAATGGGTAGGTATAGTTTATTATTATTTAATGTTGAATTACGACCAGACCAATGAGTTTCTTGTCGGATCTTCTCTCGTAGGCCTACACGAAATAAATAACTTGACTTTGACTTTCGAAATCAGCCGTAGGTACTAATAATTTAATCCAGGAAACTTGTTTAGACCACTTTAATATAATGAGAAGGTTCTTAATTTGAATTAGGTACGCTGTAATAACTATCGCGTAGGTATGCAAAATACATTTAGCGTTAAAATGTATGATATAGCAAACTGCACGATTAAGCTACAAGTATTCAGGTCGTCATTGATGTAGTGAATAATGAATTCGTGTGAACAATATATAAAAATTAATCTATTACGTGAACTCATGTAACTTTTTATGCTGGAATTGCGCAAGACAATTACAAACGACAATCCGACCTGCGCGCACGCACAGCGAACTGCATCCAGAGCTTGAAATGCTACAAAGTGTACTAAAGTGTAGTATTCACTATGTATTTACATAAGCACTGAGCCCCAAGCCTGCCAACAAAAGCGTTGTAGAATAATTATAGCTTATTTTTTGGGCATGAAAATGGTATTAAGATAGTATGGTATTAAGATGGTATTGAGATGACTAGTCTAATGGCTTCAAGGTGACAATATCCCATGTCTAAACTAGTCATATGCTTGCTACCACTGACAAAAAATACGCATTTTAATTTAAAGGTAATGTCATTCTAGAGTGGAGCTGATGCTGGTATCACCTAACTAAAACTAAATTAATACCGGCAGCACTAATAATATCGCTGTCTTCCTCTTATATAATGGTCGTGAGTAGGACTGTTATATACGTATGCCTGTTTTTACTAACACAAGAAGACACTTTTAGATGATAACTAAATATGAATACTAATTTAGCTGGCCACTGCTAATTATTTAGCCCAAGGCGCGCGTGAAATTTTTGCTAATACTAATTCCATCTCTGAGGAAATATACATAAAGATTGAATTTCTGTGGCAAAAGTCACCGTTTTTCTGTATACAAAATCTGTGAAGATGATCAAAGTAACATAACAAGTAATATTGAAACAATACTACTCTACTAAGAGGCGGTCGTGTGACTCTACACAAATATTCTCACGTCTACTGTTCGATAACCATTCGCGAAGAGTACGTGACTGTAAGCGGGAATACGTGTCATTCCGGTAAATTGTATTATTTTCAAACATAAACTCGTAATTGGCAATTCTCTTGTTTGTCTACTCAATGTGCTCAGAACATTTTTATAAGATAACTTGTAAGTATCTGGTGTTTTGTAACAATTTCGTCCAAACGCACGCGTCAATTTTGTTACCAGAACTAAAAGGAACTTTGTATTAATAGACATAAAGATTGAATCTCTTTGGTAAAGCGAAGTGCAATCACGTGTCATGATTCGCTCGCGCTATTAATGCAACTGAAGAATGAGCTTAATCTATGAGATAACAGAGTTCGTTTTAGTATTGGTAAATTATTTGATACGCGCGTTTTAAGGCCCCAGTGTGTCCAGCGCTTTAAGAGCCGCTGTATTAGATTTATAGCCCACTGTATCATAGTTTGCATTCTAAAATAACCAAAAAAAATAACCTACAGACTGTGGATGTTCGAAATTTCAAACATATTTAAGGATAACTTACGCACTAAAATCTTTTCTAAGATCCTTCAAATCTCAGATTGGAGGTATAAAGTTGCTTATTATTCTACGGCCGCGGTTTGGCCACTTCCAGAATAATAAACGTTAACACTACACAGTCATTCGCTAAAGAAACTGGCTCTCTCCGCGGCACTTTTGAACGCTACTAGAATATAAAACAATTTTTCAAGTTGGCTCAGGTAACAGTTTCAAACTAAATGAAAGATAATAATGGTTCCAACGATAGAAAATATAATATTATGATCTCATTTTGTACAAAACAATATATATTTTAAATAAATATCGCCAGAAAACATATACTCATCGTTTCCCATCCCAAACTAACCTATGATTGAACTATGGGTACCGTACAATGGACTGGGGGCGATCCCAGTTAGATCCCAACCAGGTCAAATTACGACAAGGCCATTTCTAAAATTTGCCACTGACGCATGACGGGAATCTTACAGCCACCTGAGCCGAGTGCTCAAATCACTAGGCGAAGCCGTCGTCTATCTAGATAACCAGGCTACAAATAAAATATTAACTATTGCGTGACATTTAATTAATATTGCATGTCTAGTATGTACGTATCATACGCACATTTCGCGTGTAAAGTGTTACGAAATTGCAATTGCCTTAAGAACTTTAGAGATTAGAAAAAAATATCGTGGCACAGTTTCAATCCAATTTGCCGGCCGTGCGGCGGGATTGCAGAAGTTTATCAACCACTGTGCGCCGTCCACGAGTTGTCAAGGTTGTCACTCTATTAAAAATCTACCAATAAAGCTATCGCTTGCTGACCTTAAAAAAATGCAGTAAATTACAATGTTATTTACACGCCTATTAAGGACGCGCAATCACAAAAAAAAAGTATTTTATTTTACGAAGCAGTACATTTTTATAGCGGTATTTAGATAAAAGGTTTTCATCAATTTATAATAAACTATAAATTTGGACTAAACTAGATTTGACAGCTCCAAAAATGTTGTTGTCCTATTCATATATTTCAACCGCGATAAATTTACATACATACCAACAAAATCAAATCAGAACCATTGTAATACTGACTTCAAATAAAGATTAATATTTAAACGTATGTTCGATAGTTATTAATAAATTCTCAAAGCAGGGCCCATTGAATTAAATTAACAATGATATGTATAGTTATCATGTTACAACATATAAGCAATGTATAACTTGCTACTAGACAAAATAGGATATTATAATGTATGTATTTATAAGAAGCATGTATGAAATTTTTATTAAAAAATAAATTGAAAATGTTTAAAAAAATTATTATTACTTAGGTACACAATAAAATTACAAATACGAATTAAAACTGGTACGAAACTTTTAACTAATAATTTGTATATAATATAATTTATATTAAGTAATAGACAACCCTATGCATCTTGGCAACATTGGGAAGAACCCAGTCGCACCTTCGGGCACCGTGAACGTCTCGGGTGACAACTTTAAACTCTCCCACTCCCATCAAAGGCATTGTGCTTTTACAATACGAAACTCTCGCAAACTTTTACCAACTCTGGTCTCTGTGTTCCTGGTACTACAGAACAATTTTTGATAGCTTTTATAAACTTTTTTTAGATTTTTAGGAACATTTATTGTTATAATTTTATTCTTATTTGGTATATAACGTGGTATATAAATGGCAAGAGGCTCGCCTCTTATTACATTGGGGCCAAAATACAACAGCAAAGTATGGGTGCACTGCAGTCCATCTCTGCTTACCACTTAGGGGAATGCAGGCGTCATGATGTATTTATTTATTTGTGTAATACAAGTATTTGTCTTAAAATATCTAAATGATTACGTATCTGCGATATATACTAACTAACATTAAATAGATAATAAATCCAAGTTACGTACGTGACGTTACGGAAAGCAGTCCTTAATCTGTCTCGTAGATTTATGAACTCAAGTTTTTTGAATTGTATGTTATTGGACAAATTTTCTCATATTTCTATAACTATATTTTTTTATATTCTACGTAACATTAATACGCGGAACGTGTCAAATGATGTTTGCGCTAAAACAAAACATTATTGTTTATTTGTTGATACGAGAACGAATGGGTTGACGTCAGCGGAAGTGCAGTGTGCAAGGTCGCCATTATAACTGTCAGCGAATTTGAAAACAATTGTGTATTTTGTGTGTATAATGAGAGAGAGACAGATATATTTTGATCAGTTCCGATTTATGCCAATGTCAAGTAATCATCGAGATAGTATAAACTATATAGATGCAAGTAAGGTAAAATTAAATAAATACACATTTGGTGATGAACGTGATAACGATGACAGATAAATCATCTTACGTAGATATGGCGACGTAAAATTGGACGTAAATGACTATTTATTTGTTGCAATAACTTCTATCATTTATACATCAACGTGTAAAAGGCAAAGTATATATAGGGTAAGGTTTGAATCAGCGAATTTTTACCGTCTTTTGAGCTGGGTTTTGAGCAAACTTACCAAAATCCGCATGAGTCAATTCGCCTTTCAACCGCCGATTTTATGATATGTGTATGCGTGTCGGGCTTGACAACTTCTCTCAACAATTTCTTGAAACATAACAAGTACATATAAAATATGGAACTACGTGAACTATCCATATTAAGCTGTATTCAGAGTGTGTAATACGAATGCGCAATTAAAATTTCACCACTAATATAAGGTCGAATTAAACCAGATTTTTGTCGATGTTAAATGACATCATTATAGTACTACCTACTACTATAGTAGTAGTTTGGGATCATACGATGAGTAGGTATGTATTGTCTGTCGATATTTATTTATATGACGGTGATGATGTAAGGTAGTAATGAGTACAGCAGACTGGCTTAGTATACCTTGAACTTTTCGCCTCACCCCGCGACTCCGCCTGCATGCCTCGCTTAGGTCATTTCGTAACCTCTTGTGAATATACTTGCTACACGTTTAAAAGATGTAACTTTATTGTACGAACAAGTCTTTAGTATTTCATCAATAGCATTTATAAGTAATTATGTATTTGTCTAATGACTGAATAGAAAAAAAAACTACATATGTCACAAGTTTTTTAAATACATAATCTTAATAGCTAAATAGCTAAATTCCCTTGGAAATAATAAATTTGTAATAATACATCATCACGCCTGTATTCCCCGAAGGGGTAGGCAGAGGTGCACTGCAGTGCGCCCACACTTCGCCGATGTATTTTGGTCCCAATGTAATAGGGGGCGAGCCTATTGCCATTATACCGGGCACACAGGTTTCCTCACGATGTTTTCCGTCACCGTTTCTTAGCAAGTGATAATCTCAGATGAAAATGAGATTCGCACATGGAACCCAGAGGTGCGAGCCGGGGATAGAACCTGCGCACTTTGATTGCAAAGCGTGCGTTCGACCACTCGGCTACCACTGCTAAAATACTTACACGTAAATTTGTACTACAAACATTTATAATGTTAGGTACCTACCTACATGCTATAGTATAAAATGATCGAAATATCAAGATTGATTTTGAAATATATCTCTTATATCTATTTAATAAGGCATATCTATAATAAGGCAAAACATTCGTGATCGTCACAAAGATTCCGATTGAATGACTCATTTAAATTCCGCAATCACGAATATACCTATATAATAATATTATATACATTAATATTAATATGCCACATCTTAGTCATGAAGTATATAATTTTTTCTAACGATGGATAATAATAAAAATGCGTCATGACACTCACGACGCCGGTATTTACTGAAGGGGCAGGCAGCGTGCCACTGATTCGTCGATGTATTTTGGTCCTAATGTACGGAGATGAGCCTAATTTTATTATATCGGAAACTCTTTGGGCGAGGACCGCGCTGACAAAGTGCAGGTTGGTGAACTTGAAATGTTTATTTGCACATATAATCCCAGAATCATTTCCTTAGGTTTTCCCAATTCGTGAGTTTCGTCTACCAGGTTCCCACTCCTTTTTAGGGTTCCGTACCCAAAGGGTAAAACGGGAACCCTATTACTGAGACTTCACTGTCCGTCCGTCCGTCCGTCTGTCACCAGGCTGTATCTCATGAACCGTGATAGCTAGAAAGTTGAAATTTTCACAGATGATGTATTTCTGTTGCCGCTATAACAACAAATACTAAAACACAGAATAAAATAATTATTTAAGGGGGCTCCCATACAACAAACGTGATTTTTTGCCGTTTTTATAGATAATGGTACGGAACCCTTTGTGCGCGATTCCGACTCGCACTTGGCCGGTTTTAAATTTCTTCAAAAGATACTTGAGTAAAGTGAAATTTTGACAAAATCGTAGATAATTAGTCACACGTTTTGTGTTAATATATTCGGAGAGAGACCAAGTAGCGGAAGTGCGCGTCTAAACGGAGTATAAAGGCGTGTTAAATGTAAGAGATATTTCTGTGGTCCGAACAAAACACGAGGCATCACTGGGCGCCTGCCTCGTTTGGCCCATTCAACTATATTCCTGCTTCTACTGACTTTTGTAACTGCCAACCTTTTGTGTGGCTCATTCGCGGAACACCTTTTATGTTCAATATCTGTACGAACGGTCTTTAATGGAAATTTATATGCGTAAAGGTTTCAAATGTCATATCAATTCGAATTCCTGAATTTGAGTCTGTAGTGTATGAATTTATTAAATGTTGAATACGAAGGTTAGCCATACATAACCATATTTTAGCTCGAAATTAAGACAAGACTCAAGATGCGCGCGATCAATATTTTGCCAACATCAAAAGGAACTGTATTTACACACTTTTTTCAAGACTATGCCATCGAAAACGCGAATTAATTTTATTTGGGTATCAGATGGTTATCGCTACAGGTATTTGATGCCTATGCTTATAATTACAGAGCACATTTTTAAAAATTACAAGTGTATTCGCTTGCGTCCGTATGTTCAGGCTATAACAGCAAGCGCAGAACCGGTTGGCCTTGTCCGAAACTGCTTAAGGATCCTCCTCAATTTGGAATTCCAAATGGACTTGCCTCGGCAGCCTTTGGTATATGATTTAGATTCGCCCGCGTTACCTAAGCTAGGCACTCGAATATTATAGGACGCGGAACTACATTTCGCTATCAAATCATGTTTTTTTAAGACTAAAAAGTTAATGTAGAAGTATATAGTTGTGAAAATACACACAAAACAGCTGCAACAGTCTGCAATTTGTGGAAACCGCTCGATAAAGAAAAGCACAACGGACTTTGTGTCAATATCAATAAAGATTAAATTTCTTAGGTAAAAACCACACAATCACACAGCCATTTTTGCTTGCGCTGTCAATGACACCACGTTGAATAATGAGCTTTTTCTACTCGCTAATACAGTTCGTTTTAGTTTGGGCAAAAAAATTGACGAAGATTGCGACGCCCCAGTATTTCCAGGGCTTCTTACTTAACGTAGGTATATCTTATTGCTTTATAAGAATCGAACAGTTAAATTAAAATTAAAACATCATGTAGGAACCAAGATTTTCTAAATATGTATTTTTTTTTTTTAACGCGACATTCTGCATTTCTCCGGTGCTACTTCACATCAAAGTGCAGAAACCGAAAGCAGGTACAGTAAAAAAATCGCTATATTCGCAACTAATAATAGTACCTGGATATACCAAAAAAAACCCACACCAAGTCCCCGAACCGGACGCAAGGAGTATTCTTTCAACAAAGGATTTCTTCAATTACTCAGACGCAGGTAGTATTTTTTACAATAGATCGGCGTTCCGTAAATAATCTAATACACGGCAATTATAGAGAATAGTTGACCATTATCAGTGTTTTCGGTGAAATTTGTAGTCGACCCCATAATTTACAATTTTGGCGCAAAATTTTAAACCTGTTTTATATTTCAAACGACATACCGCACTCGGGTTTAAATCCTGTTCGTTATCTGAGTCATTTGACAGTTTCTTTTGAGTGTATCACATGTGCATACTCACTTTTTTATCTATACATACATATACATACATACTTACATACCTACATACCATACCAAATAAATAAAATTGGAGTGTCTGTTTGTAATATCAAAATAACACTTTTTTACCAAATCCGTATGAAAGTATATTTGTCTGTCTGTCTGTCTGTTTGTTTGAGGTAAACTTCTAAACGGCTGAACCGATTTCAATGGGACTTTCACTGACAGATAGCTGACGTTCCAAGGCATAACTTAGGCTACTTTAATTTTAGAAAAAGCGTTAGGGTTCCGCGGGAAAAACATAATACCCATATTTCCGGGTAATCTCCCTAAAGTTCACGCGGGCGAAGTCGCGGGCACAGCTAGTATTTAATGAAACAAGCTTGCACATTTTATATTGACCGCAAAATAAAGGTTCACGTCCTTAAGAAATTCAGACAACCTGTTTGTACCGAAGTGTACATTTTAAAATATTTAACAGAATTATCAAAAGTTCGAAATAATATTTTAGTTAAATATACGGTAACTAATATTTAGGTGCCTAGTGAAGGGAGACTATACCTAATAATCATAGTATCTGAGTTACAGACCTTTGAGTATTTTTCACAAGTGTTGTATTTAACGTAAATAAATCAACATTTAAACTTAAAAAAAAAGTATTGTATTGGCCTGTGAGGTTAACACCCATGTCAAGACAAGACCTATTTCACGGATACGCTTACTCGCTCTCTGTCTTATTGCATACGAGAGAAAGAGACAAAATTGACATATTGTGTGACATAAGTGTAGTCTTGGCGCTCATGCTACAACTGAAAAGTGCAAAGTACACAAAAATTAACTTGAAACTTTTGAATTTCAATCAAATTGTTATACCATTATGTTATATATTGGACTAGCTTTCACCCGCGACTTTGTCCGCGCAGACTTCGATTGCTCAATATCGTTATTCTAATGTGTAAACAATAATAATTTATTGTTTCATCAAAATCCGTTCAGTAATTTTAGCGTGAAAGAGTAACAAACAACCATCTATCCATCTTCACAAACTTTCACGTTTATAATATTAGTAGGAAGTAGGATACTCATGATAACGTCAAAATATTATTTCAAGATTAAGAATACACTCTGTATACTAACGTGTGCTCGATGCTGATATTATTAAAAAGTTAAACTATAATCACCAGGGGTTCGATTCTCGCAAGATCGACATCACCTCTAATTCGACATATGTCGAAGCAAAACGAATAAACATGACCAATTTGACGTTTTGTTTCGAGAAATGTTGAACTAGAGAGAATCGGGTCCCAGACTTGTAACGAAAAGGTACCTAGACATGTATATTTAAATCATTACACGAACCAGTCTCCCGGTTATTCGTATAAAAACATCTGCTTTGCATGTCCATTGAGAGTCCGTTAAAGCAGTTACATACTCACATCCCGTTTGATGGATAACCGTATTCTATTTTGATTATAATACTTAAACCAACACACTATACCGAAATAATTAGCTACTCCAGTACATTATATGAAGCAATCATATATTATTAATAACTGTATTGCGAATAGTAGAGCATAGTTGTCACGAAATTTAAAATACATACACATTTCATTCAGATACTTTGTAATATTATTACTTCCTAACTAAGCCTGAGACTTCCACCGCGTGTAATTTGCCTAATTCTTCACCTAAAATAAAAGTAGCCTAAATTATTCCATATGACATCAGCTATCTGCCAGTGGTCCATCCGTTTTGGATATAACCCGGAATAAACTGACAGACAAAAAAAAAATGCGCTTTCGTTACAGTTCCCGTATATTTTTATATATACTTTCATAATTGCATTTAGTAAAGAGCTATTATTTTCTCATTACAAAGAGACACTTGTATTTTTTTTATTTGTTAAGATGAGCATTATAGAGTCCAGTGTAAATATTTTAGTATTGCACTTTCAGAAATTTCTTAAATGGGTTAATGTAAATTTAAGGTGGTGTATGTCTTAGCCAAGTACCTATGTTTTTTGTTTGGTCTACCATATACACATTTTCACAGTTGGTTCCACGAACTTATCGTCCGTCTGTTCGAAGTGTTTGAGTAAATGCCCGTTAGCAAAGCAACCGACGCGAAAAGAGGGGTCTGAACTCATTAATGTCGAACGTTTTCGCAATTTTTGTCAACCAACAACCATACTACACATTTTTGTCATTTTCATTATTATTTGCAGTGTTTTCTGAGATAAAAGTTATATCACAGAGACCTACAAAAAAACTAATTGTAGTGTGTTAGTATAAAAGCTAAATTAACCTAGTACACATAGGTACATAGTTGGTACTTTTCAAGAAATTCCCAGCTAATAATAAAAATAAAAATTTATTTGAAACAAAATAATAGATAGATAATTTGAGAGAGAGATAGTATGGTTTTGTATGTAGCGTATATAAAAAGACACTTATATAAAATAAAATTGTATACTTATAGTAAAAAATGTAATTGCTAAAGTCAAACCACAATCATTTCCAGTCAAACCTGTTTATCGAAGTTAATAAGGAATTTCTTCGTTTCTTCTTCAACTGGACATACCAGAATCCGCGATGGTTAAATCATGGTTATTAACATTGTATATGCTGTTTTCGTAATGCAAGCGGACAGAGGAAACAACATTTTCGCATCGCAAGATAGAATAAATTTATATTAACACCTCTTTGTAGTCACGTATACGGATGATAAAAGCAATTTCTGAATAGATTGTTAGAGATTCTCTTCACTTTTTCAATCATGAAGTTGAATACAGAGAAAGTAACTTGTACTTTTTGTATAAACACATTGTCATGATCATAAAACCGCATTAATCTTGATAGCAACGGCACAGGACACCGCTAACTTGGGATTAAAATCAAGTGTCATTCAACTATCTCAAGCAACCGCACCATCACAGTTTCACTTTTGGTATAACAAGCGGATTCCGCGGGATGGCAATAGGAAGACAAAATGGCGGCGTAAAAAACCCCGCGAAACCGCGAGCGCGGATGCGTTCATAACCGTCGCGTTCCAATAACAATGCGGCATTCAACATCTCGCTTCTACCAACAATAAGCGTATGCTGCGGCCTCTTCTCGTGTTATTAAACTTTATTCACCAAGTTATGCAACTACTGACATGCTAGCTTGTCGTTTTTAATTAAAATTTATAGTTATTTTAAAGGTTATACTTATCATAAGGTTTGAACCAAATGGTCGATGTATTTCTTAGAGCAAAAACTCCAGCTAGAAGATATCTAAGTACTCATATCATGTCTCTGTCTACTAAGATACCATAGTTTACTATAAACTAAGTGCAGGACCTAATAGTAACTCCTTACACAGAAGGACGAATCAATGTCTTCTGGCTCTATTTAATTTTCTGTCACCAAACCAACAATACTGAAATTAAACTGTCATTAAAAATATGTCTCATTATGTCGCAGACAATCGTATTCTTTTACGAGAATGAATGAAATTATATAATTAGCGGCTATTTTGTCAAAATCAAGTAATTAATAGCAAATACAAATTCAATAAGAACATTATAAATAAAAATGGGTAATGGAGCTGATAAAGATGGCAGATAATCTACTATTAATCGGTCTGGGAACTCGTTAATTTTACACCTGTCACTCGGTATTGGGCACATGACGTACGGAGGTCCGTTAAGTACAAGATCAGTAACCAACTGGCCGATTGTTATTGCCGACATGTCGTGGGCCAATGGCGAGAGCTAAACGTATGGAACTAACGGTGTGGGTTCGATGAACGGAAAGCGATGACACAAATAATAATTGGCACCTACTCTGTAAGGGAAGCCGGGGAAATGGTCGTCGTATTTGGGCAACAGGATGTATGCTGGGGACCAATGTTGGAACCAATATGTGGTTACAAGCTGTTGCGGTTAATCTGCCACCGATATGCCTTGTTGCCATATGTTCCAAAGTCACCTACTGACACTACTATGGCAGCCGTTATTATTTTTCGTGTGTGTGTACCTACCGTGTATAAGCACGTTGATTATCATAACTAAACTTTAAAATAGGTAACCTAAAAGTATCTGTTTGAAATGAAAACATAACAGTTGGTAAGCTTTAAATATTTACTTTTTTAGATGAGCTGATAATACTTGCATATTTTCAACAATTATTGACACAAAAAATCGTGAAAAAAAAAAAAAATATTTTAACAAAATACAAAAACCGACTTCAAAAACCTAGGTGCACTAAAAAGCTAGAAATAATCTCATAATACATTATATTTGAAGTCGGCGCCAATCCATGTGTGTATTTGTACTATAGTCTGACGTAGATCGGCACCGAATCCAAATGTAAAGAATTATGAGGTTAAACTATTTTACGGATTTTATCGCGTTTATTTACTATTTTATTTTCCCGACGTTTAGTCAGTTTTTACCACCTGTCAAGTGTCACATTCCTCTACAAGATGCAGGGGTATACAAACTCGATTGTGAATGTGGGCTCTCTTACATAGGACAAACTAAAAGATCAATTAAAACCCGCGTAAAAGAACATATAGCTGACGTGAAACACCGACGCTCCACGAAGTCTGCAATCTGTGAACATGTACAGGACCGCACCCGCCATTATATCAGATTTGATAAACCGCATGTCCTCGCAAAAGAACACCGACTCCGACCAAGGATGATACGCGAGGCCATTGAAATTAAAAAACATCCTAATTTCAATAGGGAAGATGGCTGGGTGCTACCACCAACTTGGGATCCAGTAATCAATATGATTAAATCCAAAACCAAGTGTACCATTGCAAGACCTCAGGACACCGTAAGCACTTTCTGCGTGGATCGGACCGCAAACAACAACTAAATATGAGGGTACCCAGTTATTAACTATGACATCAGGACGTCTAACACCTCAGTCCCCCCGTGACCATGGTTGCTGTAAAGCAGCCGAAACGTCGGGAAAATAAAATAGTAAATAAACGCGATAAAATCCGTAAAATAGTTTAATTTCAATGTATAGTATTCGCGTAAATATAAGAAAACAATTATGAGGTTATTTCTAGCTTTTAGTGCACCTAGGTTTTTGAAGTCGGTTTTGTTTTTTTTGGTCTGTCTGTTTGTTGGAGGTAAAATCCCAAACTGTTAAACTGATTTTGAAGGAACTTTCACTGGTAGATAGTTGATGTTATAAGTAACTTTGGCTACTATTATTTTAGAAAAATAATTAGGGTTCCGTGGGGAAAAAAACCCATTTTTTTCGAGTAATTACGGTCCCTACAATCCGCGCGTACGAAGTCGCAGGCTCAGCTAGATGACAATATAACACAAAGACACCCAATTCCCTACAAATGTCACGCTTAACAATAGTGTGTTCAGTATTCTTATGTCAATGTTGTCATTGCGTTTGATGTATTTGCTAGATAATTAATATTAGTCACCTATTGAAATTGGTTTTATAAAACAATGTAGCGTTCATTGCGCAATTTTTATAAATGTAAACAATAACTGTTAAAGTACGTTGTACAAGTAAATAGTCCGTATATTATTACCATTTACAATGACGCTCGATTGACCGCAAATTTCACTTCATACAAGTGCAAAACTGGGTTTTTGTTTCGAACTCTCTACCACACTTGGTAGTCTAAAAGGCGCGACCTGCACGACATAAAGCCTCTTAACGATTCATTATATTGTTGACTTTCGTTTGTTTCACTACCAACTATATAAACATTTCTACATTTACTTTTAAGGTCGTTATTCGCTTAACACAGCTTTCAATGATAAGGATTCAACTTTAATATTTGGACGTACACAATCTAGATCCGTTTAACCTGAATCATACATTGTAAATAGTACTTTTACGCGGATTATACTCGATCGACTGGTTTCCAACTGTTGACTTCCCATTTTCTAACGAGATTTTTTTTATTCTGTAGATAGCAACGCGCAAGTTGTTCGAAACCTCTTCCGCACGAATGCCCTCTAGGGAGTGGAATATACCACTAACATTTGCTCTATCTTGTCAATATTTTCATTTTTACTCTATGTAGAGTTGTTATTGACTTTTTAAAATGTGAGACCAATGTGAGTAATATGTACTCAAAATGTACTCTTTAGTTTGAAGTTTCAAAATCCAAACCGACCTGATAATTGTCGATTTTGGCCATAATATGTATACAGTTTCATAAGTGCAAGACTCTTGCAAGACTTGTACCAAAACCAAGTACATAAAAAAAAACAAATGTGTCAAAGACGTTTTGAAGAACAATCACAATTCTTCAACCTGTACAACTTTCCCGCGGTCCACTAATTACCTCGTGTCGCAGTAGCTGAGCTCGCATTTCACTAGTCCAATGTAAGACAAGACAATTACCTCAGCCAGCCAATCGCAGGAAGTACCTACATGACACACTGACCGACAAAATCCTTGAAACCTAAGTCTTAAGTCTTGTCTGAGGGCAATGCACTTGACATTAGTTAACATGAGTCATACTATAACAAATCCAGGCCAATCAAATCGTCTATGAGACCGCTGATATAACGCAGCGATCAAATTTAGATGCCAATGTCGATATAAAAAAACAACAAATAATCAAATTCATATTCTAAATTTGATAAGTCATCTAAATACCGTCTCGTCTACTTTCCGTGTCCGTTCTCGTCGGCTCTTTCACTTTGAAATTATGAATATTGAATGCGCGTACACTGCCGTATAAGGAGGGGGGGAATAGGAGGTAGTAACTGTAAACAGTCAATGGACGAGTGACACTGGCAATGGGGAGGCGCAGTCCGTTTTAGGCGGTCGTCACGTATGCGACTTGTTGGTACGTGGATCGTTTGAGTCTCCGGAACGGAGCGACTCACGTACTGACTTTCCACCGCATCACACACAAATGACTCGTGAATCACCGGCTTTATTCTATTTTTAAAGCTTCGATAGATTTCTATTTGTCTTTTTTTTCAGTTTGTTCAATGTGTAAGGAATAATAAAATGTATACTTAACCGGTCGCGTTCGTTAAAGTAATAGATAAAGTCAACTGAACGTGTCTTAATGTTTGATCTGCAAACAGGTTTCTTGAAGCTCTAACGATGTGTCTTCAAATTTTAAAATTATACCCCTCTTTCGTCACCCCACATAATTACAACATACTTGCGGGCACAATACCGATACAATGCTAAAAGAGAAAAAAGTGATTCTACAAAAATAAATCCCTGTCGACTCTATTCGAATAAAAAGGCGTTATAAGTGCAGTTATCTTGAGGTAGGGTTTAAATACGATCGGTGCTCGTGGTGCAGAGGCATCATCATTAATTTAGATGGAATCTAATGATATCGTAACTAACTTCCGCTATCTTGTAGCCCCGCTCTACGACGAGCGCATTCCGTTACACAAAGTAGAGCCAATACCGTGAGCTTATGCGAAGCGAATGGATATTGCTTCAAATCGTTCCCAGTTCTAATAACAGTAGAATATACTCAATATTTAGCAAGAAAATTATTAATAAATATGAGACGCTCTTTGATCTTAGTAAACAGGTGTCACTTAAACTCGTAAAATCGTAGAAAACTGATCAGCGATTACAAGTTAGACACACTGCCTTGTTCAAATTGTTATAGATTATTGCCTTGTTATTATGGAGAGGCATTTTGATTTAATTTAACCAGATAGGTATACGAAATATTATGATAATATAATCTCCTATATTGTCACACAAATGACTATCAAGCAAATCGCAATACTTTCAATGATTTTAGAAATAAACATAATTGATGTCACAAAATAGTGATACAACTCATAAATCCGATCACAACGATTTCCATGTTGATTTATCATTGTTCAACACGGAGTTTAAACAGAGATCAGAGCATCGTGCGTCCTTTTCATTCGTATATCCAACAAAAAAGACGGCGCATAAAAAGATTGCGTGACTAAACCCAATCGAAATGTCGATCAAGAATTGGTGCTGTCTTCATAGACAAACGAGTTTTTCGACAGCACAAAATAAAGCCTTTTCCGATCTTCCGCTGATTACTCAATCTGTGGTTTGAATAAACTATTATTTTTACTCTGGACATTTGTGATTCGATTCAGTTTCATTAGTTTTCTTTCACGGTTCAATTCCCTGTTTACTGATTTTTGAGTTATTGATGTTTATCCTCCTCTTTTCATGCAGAATACCTATTATAAATAGTCATTAAAAAAATTGCCATAAAACGCCTTACACTAAGCACGGACCTACCCATAACGTGAGAGATTCAGGTCAATACAAACACTTCCTTAGAACTTGCAGGTTTCCTCGTGATGTTTTCCTTCACCGTTTTAGCAACTGATAATCACGGATGAATATGAGAATTATGAGATTGGCATAATAGTATCTAGAATACTCTAGATACTCTAGAATTGTGAGCTGAGGTTTGAAACTAGACACAGGAAAGCGTGCTTTCGACCGTTTGGCTACCACTGTTAATTGAAGTATTACGTAATACAGCTGTTAAATTTTCTCTTACGACCAAGTAATTATTGTTCACACAGCGTTAGGTATTTCTAAAACATTGCAGTAACATTATAGGTGCTGAAAACTAGGTCACAACGCAGACACTGTTCGCCTCGTATGCCGATAACATCTTCGGATAATATAATGCGCTTTATCTCTGCAGCGTAATACGGCTGGATTTTTTGTTAGTGCAACATTCAGCTGTTATTTACCCGCATTTGTCAGCGAATAATGAAATAAAACAAAAAAAAGGTTGTAACATGTGTTTATCTGTACCCTGTCGCACACTGGGGCGTCAAAACGCGGGCGTCAAATCTTTGGCCAATATCAAAAGAACTGTATTGACAGATGTAGCAGTGGTAGCCTCGTGGGCAAGAACGCTCGCCTTGAACGTAAGGAACGCATGTTCAAATCCCGCACCTCTGAGATAATTTTCATGTGCGAATGTCATTTTCATTTTCAATTATGATTACCACTTGCTGAGCGGTGAAGGAAAACATCGTGAGGAAATCTGCACGGCTATAGAAAGGCGTGTGAAGTTCACCGACCCGCACTGGGCCAGCGTGGCCATGGTGGACTATGGTCTAAAATCTCCCTGGTATTGAGGAAGAATGTGCCCGGTATAATGGCAATAGACTCGCCCCCTATTACAATGGGACCAAAATACATCGGCGAAGTGTGGGCGCACTGCAGTGCACCTCTGCCTACCCCTTCGGGGAATACAGGCGTGATGATGAAAATGATGTATTATGTATTGACACGTAAAAAAAGTTCATTCTTCAACGAAATGACACTGTTCGTAGGAACAAATTTTAACACTTGGGGGCTGCCTTGTTAAAGAAATTCAATCGTTATGCATATTGGCACAGAGTTCGTTTTGGTAATGTCAAACATTTTGACAAGCGAGCGTTAACGCCACAGCGTCTTTACAATTCTCTGTAATGTTGTTTTGTTTTTGACGATTCTGCTACGTTTTGTTGTTTCAATGGTAGATTTCATATTTGTTTTGTGTGTACAAAGTTGTAATGAGTCGTCTAAGATAGAACAGTTCAAAAAACGTTAGCGGAACTCCAATTTCTTTTCGACAGAACTCAATTTATCTTGGGCACACTTCTAGAAGTGTCATTATACTTTGAAGCCTTTATAAAGTCTAACAATTGTCTGAAGCGAAGCGAATGAAATGATTTAAATTATTCTACACTTAGGTAAACGGAAAAACTGTTTTGTTAGGCCTGGATTTCGGGAAATCTCATTTGAAAGAAATGCCGCTTTCCGTATTTCGTTCCTAAGAAAATATTTCATTTCGAACACGTGTAGGTAATAACTAGAATTTTCTGAATAAAGTTACAACAGAATACGAAATCGTTCTCAATTTTTAATCGCTCTGTTTTCTTTGCAGGTAATTGCCGGTTCAATTGCGTCGAAGTGTGGCGGCGGAAAAGGAAACAAATCGGAAAACTGGTACAATGTCGTAATAGGGTCAAAACATTATATAACTTATATCTACGTAGGTACGGTTGCTTTTCAATGCTATTGATGCTGTTTTTGCTGGAACTAAGTGTATTACCGTCCTTCTCATTGTCGTAATACATAAGCAAGATAGCAATATGCTAAGACGTACTTTAGCATCATGTCATCAAGCTCAACCGATTTCTATTTTAAACACATACTCATCGTATGATCCCAAACTAAACAAATATTTTACTATGGGTGCCTTTCAATGAACGGGGGGAGATTCCAGTTACACCCAGCCAGACCATGGAAAAATCCAAAAAGGCCATTTGTTAAATTTACCGCTGACGGGGAATCGAACTTGAAACCTCCCGATGCAGTAAGTCGAGCGGCCTACGCGCAAACAACTGGTCTAGAGTCAATTATTCGTAAAGTTCTGACTGACATTGCTACTTCTACTATAAACAGTAATCTCAGTAGTAGTTTCTACTACGAAACTTCATTCATAGTTTCCTAGAATTTTACGTCATCGCAATTGTTCAAACATTATTGAGTAAAGAAAAAGTTATGCCTCTCACTTTCTTCGAATTATATCTTAAATTCAGGGCCACGTGTGCGGGTCGTGAAAGTGAGATACTCAACCGACACTCGTTTCTCACCTATCGTTTATTACCTACTAGATATCGCCATTGAGCAGCCAGTAGGTTCACTGTGTCAGCTTTCTCATTAACATTGATCGTTGAATCTTATTATGTCGAGCTTAACGCTCATTTTAACGTATTTTTTTGTACACCATGTACCTACCTGAACTTTATGCGACAGCATTAAAAAATTAGCCGTCTTAAGGACGGTAATACACTCAGTTTAATGTTAGGTGCCATCAGAATACTAACTAAAGAATAATTAGTCCTTATTGTTGTATGAATCGCAAAACATTAGCTGATATTAAAAGAGATTATTTGAGACAATAGATACAAATGAAGTCTTAAAGAACAAATTATTATTACCTACATAAATGCCGTGTCTGCTATCAATATGACATCCACTTTAATCACAAAAGAGTTATCTTCAAAGAAGGTCACGTTTTGTTCTATCTTTTTGTATTGTTACAAAAAGACAGTACTGACTCTGTTTAAAAAAACTCAATGAACAAGATCTACTTCGAATGTAATTCGATTAGAATAGGTAATAACAAGCGGTGATAAATTTCTTTTGGAACTAGATCTCCTTTTAATTCTAAATGAATAGGTGAAATGAGGAGTATTTTATCACAGTTTTAGTGAGATTATTGACACGTTAACCTTTCTCTAAAATTTTGCGCAACACAGCCCTAGTTGTTTTTGAAATCTCTTTCATATAAAGATTAACACAGCAGAAAGCACAAACAACCTTACAGACCATGCCTTGGATTGTCCAAGCATATATGTAAATAAATTATTATTTTAATTTTGTAGGAAATTATTAACCACGGTGATTAATTAAACGGTGAAGCAAAAAATCGTGAGGAAACCTGCTCGTCTATAGAAAGGCGTGAGTTCACCAACCCGCACTGGGCCAGCGTGGAGGACTATAGCCCAAAAATCTCCCATGTATTGAGGGAGAATCTGCCCGGTATAATGGCAATAGGCTCGCCTCTTAATACATTGGGACCAAAATACATCGGCGAAGTGCAGTACACAGAGGCCTACCCCTTCGGTGAATACAGGCGTGATGATGTATCGTATATATTAATGGATATTCTGTCTTCGTATATTGATTTTACATACTGTAAATGATGAAGGGTTGCCAGTCTTGTTATACCCATTCTAATCACATTGTGTAACAAGATACGTTTATTTAGTAACCCCATATATCGGATAGCCGCATTATTATGTTGTTAAAATTAATTACTAATTGGTTACCTGACTTACTTATTGTAATCCTAATTCATTAATGCTACATTAAGTGGATACCTTTTTTGTATTAACACGAAATAACTATTATAGCTTATTTTTTAAGGATAATCGCAATGTGAGTCTTGTATTGCCACGTATAGACACACTATAATGTTCACCAGTCAATATCTATATCTATACAAATAAACAAAATTGGAGTGTCTGTTTGTAATATCAAAATAACACTTTTTTACCAAATGCGTATGAAAGTATATACGGTACCTATAACGAAAACGCAATTTTAAATTTTTTTGTCTGTCTGTCTGTTTGTTTGAGGTAAACTTCTAAACGGCTGAACCGATTTCAATGGGACTTTCACTGACAGATAGCTGACGTTCCAAGGCGTAACTTAGGCTACTTTAATTTTAGAAAAAGCATTAGGGTTCCGCGGGAAAAACATAATACCCATATTTCCGGGTAATCTCCCTAAAGTCCACGCGGGCGAAGTCGCGGGCACAGCTAGTATAATATATAAATAGAATGCATTCAAAAAAGATACCTATATAATCGATATACTATTGACAAATGTTGGCACCATCATTACAAGATCAAGCTATACTGGTTATTGCGTAATGCACAGGTTTAAATATAATTGTAGACACAAATAGTAATTATGCTTGTTGGACCCGTGTTCCATTTCACCATAGCTAAATATTACAACACGTAACACCTGAGGATTTAAAAATACCAATGGTAATTAAAATTGAAATTAATTTATGTTCAATGAATTCGAGGTATTGACACAAACTACGAGTAAATTAACACGGTAGCTGCTACACCAGGTTTTAGAAGCCTTGTCAGTATCTTTCGGGCGGCAAAATCGTGCTATTTCCCACTGGGACTAATCAACCTGGCTACACACAGTTTGAGAGTACATGAAATCGGCACTAGCAGCCAACGTGTTAACCAAATTTGACAGCCCCAAAAACGTTGATGTCTTTCCCATGCATAACTTCTATGAGATGACGTAACGTCATTAATAGTATCCCCATTCGCACCTCCAACTAAGGTAAATGCTTTTTCTAGGAATGGGTTCACGTTTGTAGTTTAATGGGCAGAGTAAGGAATCGAAACTGGACTTCTCGGTTAAGATAACCTGGTGCATTCTTATCAATAACGCATAAATTATCAAGAATGCTAAGAAAGTGTAATTTATAATGTATTCAGGGATTACCCTAGTCCATTGTATGGTAGCCACAGTACAAGCTTTGTTTAGTTTGGAATCATACGATGTGTATGTCTTGTCTAGCGATAATTATTTAGATTAGGACATAAGTATAATTCTCCTGATTTTTATGACACCGTGTATCTAGTAATTGCCTTCACAACGAGTACTTATCGAGTACCTGTCTCTATGCTGAAATAGTTTGGATCAGTAACTACAATCTGATTTATAATACCTATAACAAGACTGTAACCCTCCTTTAAATAGTCTCTCATTTCATTTCAAGTCATTTTGTGAGGTCAGCTTATCGGTTAGTCAATAAAAAAAAAAATTCAAATATTGATTTATTTACATATCAAACTTTAGATAGATTCAATAGAGTTTCCTGTCTCTATTTATCTGTAGATCCACGTGGTTTAAAAATAACTAGCTGATTTTAGAGCTGTGATATTAAAAAAACCGTCCAAGTGCGAGTCGGACTCGCCCACGAAGGGTTCCGTACCATTATCTATAAAAACGGCAAAAAATCACGTTTGTTGTATGGGAGCCTCCTTAAATAATTATTTTATTCTGATTTTTAGTATTTGTTGTTATAGCGGCAACAGAAATACATCATCTGTAAAAATTTCAACTCTCTAACTATCACGGTTCATGAGATATAGCCTGGTGACAGACGGACGGACGGACGGACAGCGAAGTCTCAGTAATAGGGTTCCCGTTTTACCCCTTGGGTACGGAACCCTAAAAACTATAATAAAATATGTCTCATTTCACATATTCGTTTACAATCAACACTAAATTCAAAGAAAATTATAATACAAGGGTAGAAAAACAAAAATATATTATATACAAAGGAATGCCTCCACATCATCGTCATCATAATTTACTTTTATTTCTTCACCCTTGTATAATAATTTTCTTTGAATTTAGTGTTTAATGTAAATAAATATTAATGCTTCGTTTACAATAATTTAGCAAACTTATATATTTAGAGTTAGCATACCCATTTCAACCATATTGTATTTTTTTTTTGGAAGGATTACTCTGTTGGCCGTTAGGTGGCCTTTAGCGCTTTACCGGAGGAGTACCATATTGTATACGTACATGTCATCATTCGTTGGAATCCTTTACAACGGTACTAGCAGTTCCACCAATGGATTATTTATTTGACATTATTAATATTCAGGGCGACTTTGGTCCGTTTCCCGTTGTCCTTTAGCGTAACGGTCAGTAATCGTGCATCTGGCCTCAATACCGCTGTTTATGTGAAGAGAACTAGAATTTCTCTGCGCGTTTGTCGACCGAATGTCAGTGGGTAAGCACTAATAAGTTTAGAAGGTTTTAGTGTTTAGACTGTTTAGCGATGGGTCAGCGAGCGACGTACAAGACTAAACCGAATTAAGGTTACGTTTAGTCTTCAGTCTTGTTCATTACGAACTTAGATTTTCCTTAGGTTTCATATAGCCTGTTTACGGTTATACTAAATCATAAGTAGTAAAAAATTAGCAGATTTTGAAATAAAACTATTTTACGGATTTTATCGCGTTTATTTACTATTTTATTTTCCCGACATTTTCAAGGATGATATGTGAGGCCATTGAAATTAAAAAACATCCTAATTTCAATAGGGAAGATGGCTGGGTGCTACCACCAACTTGGTATCCAGTAATTAATATGATTAAATCCAAAACCAAGTGTACCATTGCAAGACCTCAAGACACCGTAAGCACTTTCTGCGTGGATCGGACCGCAAACAACCACTAAATATGAGGGTACCCAGTTATTAACTATGACATCAGAACGTCTAACACCTCAGTCCCCCCGTGACCATGGTTGCTGTTACGCAGCCGAAACGTCGGGAAAATGAAATAGTAAATAAACGCGATAAAATCCGTAAAATAGTTTTATTTCAATGTATAGTATTCGCGTACATATAAGAAAACATTTAGATTATCTTAAGCAATCAATTATTTTCTGTTTTAAAATGATCGTTATGTAAATTAGCCGAAGGGTCAAAGTACTTAAATTATACGATTACTATAAGTTACGATACCGCTTTCTAAATCAAAAACCTTAGCGATATTTATGTAAGCAACTAGTTAAGCAGATTTCAATTTTGATGAATAGGTTTTTTCTAACTGGTATGTTTGAATTTTTATAGAAATTCATTAAAACCAGTTTTTTTATGAGTGTGAAGACTATTTGCTGTCCGTAGCTAAAGTATACCATATAGTCAATGAAATACTTGTCTTGTTTAAAAAAATCCTATGAACTGATATATAGAGATTTCGTTATTAACATTAAATACGTGTGGTCACACGCATTATTTATGTCAAATGGTTAAATAAATGTTTTTTTTTATTATTTGCGGGGAGATTTAGACGTTGTTTAAGACTTTTTATAAGGGTTGCAAATATTCTTTGATTAAGATTCACACAATTTATATATATTATTTAAATAATCTTCCTATGACAGATTTATTTGTACCAACGAGTTTGTTTATAACATTTATGTATGAATCAACAGACGCAATTAGTATGCGCCGTAACGATGCGTATGCGATCAAAACTTAAAGCTTAATTAGTTACACTACATTTTCAGTAATCACTGTTTGCATAATTCACGCAGATATTTAAGACAGAAGCGTGAGATTATATTTCGTAAAACACTGATTACCTAGCAACCGGGTCAGTCCGACGCAAGGTTCCCATTATGACAATGGTCAATTAAGTAGAGCAGCTCTACCCTACGTGGGAGAACTCCAAATTCCATATTTAATAAAAAAATATAGATTATTATCTCGGTTCACATTAGCGGCGCGTTGGAAAATAGTATTATTTTCTATGGGTAGGCAGAGTTTTGTATTATTTTTCTTTTGTTTGTATGTAGAGCACAATACATGTCAGTATATTGTTTTAGTTCAAAGATAGTGCGTCACATTGAACAACACATTCTCAACGTGCGTTCCCAAACTAAACAAAGCTTGTACTACGGGTGCTATACAATGATCTGGGGGCGATTCTAGTTACATAGACCACGGCAAGTTCTAAAAAGGTAATTTTTGACATTTACCGCTCTTGGGAATCGAACTCGAAAGCACCCGGTACAGTGAGACTAGCGGCCTATGGTTAAACCACCAGACCAAGCCATTGACAAGTCCATAGTTGGTAAGATCGTGTTAAAAAGTTTTACCTCACTGTCTAACTTGCATTTGAATACTTTTACTGTAAGTACTTGAGCTGTTTTGTTTATGTATGTATGTAGGATGTTATATTGTATGTATGTATTTATATATGTGTACTTTTTTAAACTATTTACTGTTATATCCATTATTAAGTACTCCCCCGCCTTAATCAATTCCCTAGATCCACTCAATCATGAGGTTGCCTGGTAGAGATCGCTATTAGTGATAAGGCCATCCATTGTGACACTCTGTGTAAACTGTGTGTAATATATGGAACAATAAAGAGCTATCTAATTATTTATGCATTTATTAAGATATTAATTATGCTTTTGGCGTTACTTTAGTAACTCCACAAGCGGACACACTGACGGATTATTTGAATAAATTAATAATAACATACTGTTGGATCACGAACTTTTGTTCAATGCGTCGAGGTCCTAATCAAAATCAGCAATCATAGCCGAATACAATGGGACCCGCATTGGCTAGCAATGTTTTATCATAACCAACCAAATAAGCATGTATATAACTGGGGATTTACCACCGCTGTTTTTACCACTGTTGTTTTATTGTTACATTCGATTTTTTGTACAAAGTTGACGGACAGAAAATGGTACTAACATTTGGTTAAAAAATATGCTTCTTTTATGAGTAAATACAGCGCATATTGGTAACGGCAAAAAAAATGTCGAGCTCATTTTGATACATCTATAAATAGAGATCTATAAATAATATCAATAAATATATATCTATAAATAGAGATCTATAAACGCAGGAATGTATAAAACTTACAATACACATAATCGTCGTATACCCTTTTATAAAACATATGTTTAGTAAAAGAAGACAAGAGCCGACGTAAATATTTGAACATAAAATTAGCCTCAAATCCAAGAAAAACAACCCACTTTCGCTTAAATAATAAAACCAATTAGAACGGCACAAAAATCTCTTATCTGCTCAGAGATAGTGCCATCAAATATAATCTCACGGTGTACGGCGTGGCGCAGACGCAACTCGTATAAAGACAATGAATAAACGTTGGGGAGACGGGGAGGGTGAGTCGCGTGAGAACAGAGGCCTTACCACTTAAAGTATTGTTGTTTCTGTCAGCTGTCAATTTTTGACAGATTTCTTACTAAATTATCCGTCAAATACTGAAAGTAATATTGGATTCATGCGCCATCTTTATCACTGTCATCATATTTTTTATTTATATTGTGTATTTATTGACTTTGTCCTTGCTTTTAATTACTCGACATTGCCGTAAATTCTGCTTATCGCAAGTATAGGTATTCCTCTTCTTATTCCATTAAAATTTAATCATTTCATTCATTTCGTCAAAACAGAAGAAGAAGAATAAAGTTATATTAAAAACATTGCTGCAGGACAGGTGGTGGTAAGGGGGCGCATTGTGAGGAAGTGGTTCCAATAAGTCTCGTTTCCTATTTTATCATATTGAGGGGCGAAGGGCTATTTGACTTAAGCGACACTTTTGAGCGATATTGACTTATATACATATGTATTTGGAATCAGCAAATATTTCTGCGTCGAATGAGTATACTCTCGTTTAAAATTAAAAAAATGTGGCTAAAATCAAATAGTAGAGATGTTGAGACTCTTCCCGCCATCTTCTGAGTCTGCTGCGATGTCTCCTACCATTACTGGGGATCCACGCTGTGGGTATTATGAGGTGTAATTTTGGCTGATGGGTGTAGAGCCGTATAATATATTTTAGTATAATTAGTTTCACCAATAATAGGCTTAAAGATTTTGCATAACATGATTTGGTCACGGTAGCGCTGCTAACAGCCAAATTGCGAGTTACGAAATTTAAAAAGTGAAAATACAACAAATGAAATCGAATATGCCTATTAGAAATCTTACCGCAAGTACCTACACTTTAAAATACAAAAGAATCTAATGATTGTTCGTAGAAATTATTTATAGTTTACAGACAATTCATTTTCAATAATGATTACCACTTGCTGAACTGTGGAGGAAAACATCGTGAAAAGGCGTGTGAAGTTCACCAGTACTTACTGGTCCAGAGTGGTAGACTATGGCCCGAATCTTCTTCCTATTGGGGAGATATGTGCCCGGTATAATGGCATTAGGGACCAATGGGACCAAAGAACATCGAAGAAGTGTGGTTGCACTGAAGTACACCTCTGCCTACCTCAAAGCCACACCCAGAATTGCACATGTAAAACTGCCACATGCTAGGAAAAGCTCCCTCTATGATTTATTAATGTCTATGTCAATGGTAACAGACCTCGCGGACGTAGCCCCATGCGATGGACTGACCAAATTAAAGCGCTGACTAAGACCCCTCTTAATGTATGCGTCCGCCAGACGGGATAGTGGAGGAGGACCATTAAATCTATCGTCGATTGTACATGACCACGACTGCTCTGCCAAGAGTACATCGACCAAGAAGAAGAAGAAGAAGATGATCTATTAATTCGTTGTCTTATACCTACATTTTATAGTTCCATAATAAAGGAAGTCAAAAATTAACAATTCATAGTGAAAGAAAAAATTATATCTTTCGAATGTTGATTTTATATTTGGAATCAATCTGTTTAAATTTTTATTCAGAATCAGAATCAGAATATTTTTTATTCCCAATTTAATTCCCAATACAGGCACTTATAAATCGTCAATAAATAGTAAAAATAGTAGCCCTACCACCCATTCGGAATGCATTTCCTATGGAGAAGAATGGGCAAGAAACTCCATGGTTGCTTTTTTTCAAATAAGGATTTACATTTTTGTGTTTTTCTTAATTAAAAATTATACAATATAAAGTTAATGAGGCTATACATTCTCAAAACACAATTAAATCACTACACAAACTACGTGTTGAACAAGATTTAAAGGTAGGAAGGAGGAGGAAATATTATTTAAAAGACACTCAATTTATTAAACTCATTTAAACAACATTTTCAATATAACATTATGCGTAGGCCATATCTTAGGCTTATGGGTATGTGGGTCGCAGTCCACCGCGCTGGCCTAGAGCAAGGCCACAACATTTACAACTAGTTTCATATTCGTATTGCGCCAACTTCCCTCCTCGCCTCCTGTGTAAGTGGAAGCACTAGCAACCATCGATTTCCCGTCTTGCAAAACGTTCACTTGTATAAATATTCATAAGATTGATTGGAAATCTTATTTTTAATAATAATTTATAATTATTACTTGTTTAAATAACAGTGGTAGCCAAATGGTCGAACGCACGCCTTGCAATCAAAGTGTGCAAGTTCAAACCCCGGCTCGCACTTCTGGGATTTATGTGCGAATTTCATTTTCATCCGAGATTATGATTATGAAGGAAAACATCGTAAGGAAACCTGCACGTCTGAGGGAACTTGACTAGTTCTCGATAGATGTGTGAAGTCTGCCAACCCGCACTGGGCCAGCGTGGTGGACTATGGCCTAAATCCCCCTCGCATTGAGGGGAGGCCCGTGCCCAGCAGTGGGACGTTAAAAAGGCTGTAGTAGTAGTACTTTTTTGTTACTGCTATGTTTATTACAAACATTATTCTTCGTATAAAGAAGGTCCATTCACAATTGCATACTTTGTTTGTTAGTTATTTTCATGATAAAACTCTTCATAATGCATATTGACAATCAAATGTTAAATAAGATTTTTTTTCCTTTTATTTATTTGATGCTTCTGAATTTTTACTTCAATATTATTGCTGCTGATACTTGCATTGGTGACTAGTTGTTCTTAGAATATAATGGTAGCATTTAAGTAAGATTTAAAAGATCATGTGTTCTTGACCAGAGATTCTTTTCATACAAACACATTTAAAGGCGGTACTTTGATAACGATTTCAGTACCTTTTTTAATTAACTACAATAAAGAGGAGGTTCTCAATTTAGACCCGAATGTTGTTTTTAATGATAGTTAATTCATAACAAAGCAATTGTTGTATTATACGACTAACTAATTGGTCTGCAGTAACCTTTCAACCGATGATCTCATATTTCGTGTCCGGTTACGTCTGCTAACTTTTTGTTTCGTCTAACAATCGATTTATTATCATAAGGACGAATGTGGTATAATAGTCGCGGCATCTGTATTCAGTATTGAATACAGATGCCGCGACTATTATACCCTGTCGCATTGGTCATGAATTAAATAGTAAACTGTATATATATAAAAATATATAAAATTGTGTATAATAAAATATATGAACACTTAAAGAATCTAAAATAACACCAACGTAAATAGTGTCGCTAACTAATTTAATAAAAACGTAAAAGTCTTCTATCTTTAAGGTCCTCCTTATCTCCAGCTTTTCTGTATTGTTCATAATTATTTTTTTTTATATTTTGCCAGTTGCTGCTAACGTAGTACAAAAAATAAACATGTAATGTATCCAAAGTACTGCTAAAGATTTAGCGCCTAGGGGCCCCGAATACCTTGCATACCAGTTTTAACTTCCACAACAAAAAACTACCGAAGGTCTATCTATCTACAAAATAAATAAAGTGAAATAAAAACTTGAATGCCTCTGTGGTGGTCTATTAAAATAACTCAGATATACCGTCTACAGCATATTATTATGTCATAATCTCGTACATTACATTCACGACTCCAATCATTTTATGTACAACCCGTTACTCCCTGAACATACATGGGCAAATGAATTCAGTTGACTTTATATAGGTATTGTATTTTCTTTGCTTGTACACATAAAGATTTAATTTCTGTAGCAGAGCCCGGGATTTGAACTGGCACCCCTTGCGTTCAAGCCGGGCGTTCTACCGACGAGGCTACCACTGCTTTTAACAACGTTTTACTAATAAATATAATATCACTTATTAACATTAGTAACACAAATAAATAAATAAAAAGTTAAGTTACTGTCTATAAATAGAATAAAATTAAACCCGTATAATGATAAAAATAGCGACTAAAATCAGAAGAACCGTAGTAGACAGTCTATGGTAGAGTCGCAAATATTTCACGAAAAATGATATATTTTTTTTTGTAGTATAAAGCTATTAATTTTTAATTAAACAGCAATCGATTACACCGGTACCGAGAGAACGCCTAGTCTGCCCTTGCTCTACTTTGAACGGTGACAGTGCTCTATCGCACTTATTTGCCTACGATCTCACGTAATCGCCAGACGGAATTTATTGCAGTGTTCTGATGAAACATTACCTACCTACGCAATACGTCATTGTGCCTTTGACAAACTTCAAGCTTATCGAACTTAATTATAATTAAGTATTTCATGTATTATTGTCTGTATCAAACAAGATATCTCATAGCTTCAAATTGTCACATACTTTAAATATAACATTTTGACTAAATTCAGATGAAATTTTATTTTTTCAACCTGCCATTTTAAAAGAATTGGTTTGTTATTTTTTTTTGTTTTGAACTATTTGTTATTGTAATATAAATCCCTGAACAAAAACATATTCGATTATATTAACATCGCAATCAACACAGAGGCTTAATAATTGAGTTTCTCAATCGTCTAAATTCAAACCTTTCCCTTTTCTTTGTAAAATAAAATAAATTATTCCCCGATTGTCGACCATGTCCCATTCCATTATGTCAATCATAGAGGTGTATCACGCGAACTATTTGGCGGCTACTCGAGAAAATTGGAACATGATGGATTCCGGCACGTTGACGGAAACCAAATTATAAATGTCCGAACAAGAGGAAGATGGATTGGTATACGAACCACAGCCAATGAAATGACTCTATATTAGCACACAGATAATACAAACCAAAATTGTAAAAAAGTAAGTTCAAAAACGAAAACAAGTAAACCTTTTTGTATAGGTTTGAGCGTAGGCCGCTCGCCTCACAAAACCAGGTGATTGCAGGTTCGATTCCCACTAGTAGCAAATTTTGAAAATTTGCTTTCCGGAATTTGCCCTAGTCAATGTGTTACTGAGAAAGCTTCTAGTGCATTGTACGGGACCCACAGTACAGGCTTTGATTAGTTTGGAATCATACGATGAGTCTGTGGTGACCGGCGATATTTATAGCACACAGATAACAAAAACCAAAATTGTAAAAACATAAATTGAAAAACTAAAACCCTAATTATGAAAAATCTCGCTATAAAAGTGTAAGATTATATTTTCATAGTGATGTTCAAAGAATAGCCGTGGTCATATGCAACTTTGACCCAAAGCTTAGGATCGCTTACTATTGTTAGATTGCATTGTTCTATTATATATTTATTTTGTATATTTTCTTGTTTTTTCTAGTGGCCGCCATATTTAAAAATAATGTGAAGTCACATAACCACGTCAACAGCGGACGAACACATTTCCAATGATACTTTATTTGTCAAATTATGATAAGTAGTTAAGAAGTTATGAGCAAACGAACGAACATACATACGGGCCAAAATCATAACCCTTATAAAATATTTACTGCACAAATAGTGTTCCAAATTTTACTACTCTATTTGAATATTACCCTAACTAATCCCAGTTTCAACTAGTTCCTAACAAGCAAACAAAAACGTTTAGTACAAATAAGTTTTCAACGCTCCAATTCGGGTTTAACTCGATTTCGTGGTAAAGCACACAGATGTATTTCGAATAGAACAATAAACTTAATGAATACCAATCACCAATTACGATAAATAGGTGTTGATAGAACTACTATGACGTCAAAGCTTGTGCCAATACCAAAATGAACTATGTGTTAACATACATAAAGATTTAATTTGTTTAGTAAAACCACGCGAACACACTGCAATATTAGATCGCGCTGTTAATATAATTTCGTTGCAGAATGAACTGTTTCGCTGAGTAAATATATTATGTTTTGGAATTGGCAAATATGTGTTATAATGATCCAGTGTGCGCGGAGCTTAAATGATTGCCAGTGAAAGCGTGCACATTTTTCATTTACGATAGTTGTGCAAATATGCACCCGTTAATTTCAATTAATACACGGACTGACGGAAAATGAAGCTACTATGAGATCCGTGGTTGCTAGTCACGAGAAAGATAGATAATTCTTTAAGTTCCGAGCACACTAGGGTGTGCTGCCATGTTTCATCTAATACTAAAGCTAACTAACTAACCTGAGGCACGGGCCTCCCCTCAATGCGAGGGGGATTCAGGCCATAGGCCACCACGCTGACTCCAGTGCGGGTTGGCAGCCTTCACACATCTATCGAGAACTAGTCAAGTTCCCTCAGACGTGCAGGTTTCCTCAGGATGTTTTCCTTCACCGTTTCATAGCAAGTGATAATCTCGGATGAAAATGAGATTCGCACATAAACCCAGAGGTGCGAGCCGGGGTTTGAACTTGCACATTTTGATTGCAAGGCGTGCGTTCGACCACTCGGCTACCAATACTAAAGGAAACTACATCAATATACATAAAGCCTCCCGTAGACTGTATTCCGGGCGCGAAGGAATTCGCGTGACGCGCGTGAATAGGTATGGCGGCGGCGATTTTAATTTAATGTAAATTTAAAACAGTTAATAGAGTCAATAAAACTCATTTTGGTATTGGTAAAAACTTCGCCGCGCGACCGTTAACGCAGCAGTGTGCGGGGGCCATAAAGGTTTAATTTCTGTTGTAAAAGCCCCGCGACCACGCTGCAAAATTCGCTTGCACCGTCTGTGGCATGTCGATGAAGTATAAGCTTTTACTATGAGACAATACAGTTCGTTATGGTATTATCAAACATTTTATAATTTTTAAATTTTACGTACTCGCTACCGAATAACGACTGCTATAGAATTATAACACTCATAGTAGAGCCACTGGCTGTTAATAAGCTTTTATATGTTCACATTCATTGAGAGAATCTTCATCATCCTGTTGACATTGGCTTTTGTCATAAGTTAATTGGAGCGTTGATTGGTCAAATATTCACATTTCAATATTTGCTGAGAGCTGCAATGAATTCGGTTTGAATATTGAGTTTATTAATACACGAGTTTTATAGTTAATAACCACACCATGCTTAAATAGTCCAGTGGTATTATATATTATTCTATCAGCACTTTAACTTCGCAGTGGTAGCCGAGTGGTCGAACGCACGCTTTGCAAATCAAAGTGTGCAGGTTCAAACCCCAGCTCGCACCTCTGGGATTTATGTGCGAATCTCATTTTCATCCGAGATTATCACTTGCTATGAAACGGTGAAGGAAAACATCGTCAGGAAACCTACACCTCTGAGGGAACTTGTCTAGTGCTCGATAGATGTGTGAAGTCTGCCAACCCGCACTGGGCCAGCGTGGTGGACTGTGGCCTGAAATCCTCCTCACATTGAGGGGAGGCCCGTGCCCAGCAGTGGGACGTTAAAAGGGCTGTAGTAGTAACTTAACTTTTAACTTGTTGATGACAGCTTGATCTATTGGTTTAGGCGTAGGCCGCTTCGATCACTGAACCGAGTAGTTTTGGGTTCGATTCCCGCCAGGGGCAAATTTCGGAGATGGACTTTTCGAAATTTGCCCTGGTCGGTGTGTAACTGTTAGCACCCAGTCCATTGTATGGTACCCATAGTACTAGCTTTGCTTGGTTTGGGATCATATGATGAATACGTGTTGTCCAGAGATATTTATTTATTGCGTAATACTTCGAAACCTGTATTACTTTAAAAATGAAAGCGTGCGGTCCATTACTTACAATGTAGAGTTTCCTGGAAGAAAACTAAGTAGTATTGTGTTTTGTCCACAGATTTACGATGTTGATAAGGTGTCGGACGGCACTATGTGTCGTCGCTTTCCTTCTGGGTGCTACACACGCCAGCACAGAGGTGAGTCCTGGTTTTTTTTAACTACCATATGTGTTCACATTAACGTTATATAGACCACAAAAATGATCTTACAACATTTTTCTTAATTAAAAATATTGAATACATCTAATAATAATACATCTTCATGCCTGTATTCCCCGAAGGGGTAGGCAGAGGTGGTCCCAATGTAATAGGGGGCGAGCCTATTGCCATTATACCGGGCACATTTTTCCTCAATATGAGGGAGATTTTTGGGCTATAGTACACCACGCTGGCCCAGTGCGGGTTGGTGAACTTCACACGCCTTTTTATAGGTTTCCTCACGATGTTTTCCTTCACCGTTTCATAGCAAGTGATAATCTCGGATGAAAATGAGATTCGCACATAAACCCAGAGGTGCGAGCCGGGGTTTGAACCTGCACACTTTGATTTGCAAGGCGTGCGTTCGACCACTCGGCTACCACTGCCAGTTTAAACTGTAAAAAATATTGAAATACAAAGTTATGTCGAATATTAGTACTGGAGTATTTATTACAAGACAAAATATTTACATAAGTAACTTTGCAATGACTACGAGAAAAAAAGCAGCCGAATTTACCAAAAACAAAAATATATCAACGCTTGAAAGGCAATCCTTACTCAGCGACAAAAAATCGTAAAATGAGTTATATAATATACCATTCGGACGGCCAGATTTTTCTGCGTCGTTCTGTTTTGGTTTTGGTCGATACGAGCGTCGATATTAGCCCCAAAGTATTTTATTATTATGTTTAACGAAAAAAATTACCTAACCGTAAATTACTCTAATTAATAACAAATGAAAACTGTTTGATGATTTCAACAGATGACCTAAAAAGAACAATAAAATTTTAATTAAATACTGATCGATGTATAATAGAGTCTGTATCCCGTTTTCGCGTTGCAGCGGATGTGCTTGGTACAGTACGTTCTTCTTTCAATCATATTAGTGAAACATCTCATTGTATGGTAAACAAACGGTACATATTATTAGACGCTGCACAGAAGCAATTTCGCAATATTAGTTTCGTATTGTGTTCAACTTTTAACGAATTACAATACCGGTTGGTACAAAACCAACATAATACTGTATTGAGTACTACTTACTGCTACAGCCCTTTTAACGTCCCACTGCTCGGCACGGGCCTCCCCTCAATGAGAGGGGGATTCAGGCCATAGTCCACCACGCTGGCCCAGTGCGGGTTGGCAGACTTCACACATCTATCGAAAACTAGTCAAGTTCCCTCAGACGTGCAGGTTTCCTCACGATGTTTTCCTTCACCGTTTCATAGCAAGTGATAATCTCGGATGAAAATGAGATTCGCACATGAGTACTACTTAAACTGTTTGAATCCAGTGAAAGTCCGAACAAAGACTAAGCGTATAACTATAACAGGGTGCTGTTTTTAAGGAACCCCATTTTCGAGATTTTCAATTCATCGCTAACAATACCTATGCAAACTTTATAATTTTTTTTGTAACGGAACTTTTATCATTATTTGTATTGTTTCATTTGATCGAATAAAAATTTGTTTTGTATCATTATTATAGTTAATGACATAATACAAAAAATCACAATGTCTCGATTTATTACAAAACAAAATATTTAACTTAGAACAAAGTGTATCTAAAATTATTCATTCCAAGAATATGTCAATGCCACAGAACGTTCAAATCTATCTAAATAGTATATACAATGACTGAATCAATAAAACAGTTAGAATCCGTATTTGCATGTGAAATTTATTAAATTAATTATTGATGCATAAGATATTGATTCTGTACCATTAACGCCTAACCTATGTAATAGATTACGAGTAGATGTAGATTATAAACCGACCGGATTCATTCAACTTTCATGGCTTTGAGTGTCAGTGCAGATTGGTTGCTCTTTGATTCTGTAAGTGCAAACATTGCGACCACAGCCCACGTCAATTTGCACTTTCAACACTATTTGATTTGGTAAAAGCGGTGACGTAGTCGACAGGTATTTGTAGACGCCATAGAGTAAACAGAGAAGCGATATCGACTCCGCCCTGCGTATGGCCCGCGGTTTTTTTTTTACGTTTGTCGGACATCCGCCGTTGCAGTTGCCGGATCAAGTAACTACCTAAAATGTCAAACAATATAAACAAGTGGCGTAATTATTAAAGTACATACGTTGTATAGCGTTTAAATAACATTTTTACTGTAAAACTTCAATAACTTTAAATACTTGATCCGGCAACTACAAGAATCGGAATCAGATTTTTTGTTAATGTAGGTAAGTACAGCAATACAGGCACTTATGAATCGTCAATAAATTATATTAATAGTATCTCTACCATTCTACCAATGGCGGACATCGGATAAACGTCAAAAAATTGCCGCAGGGCAAAGTCGATAGGGCTTCTCCTTTCACTCTATGGTAGACGCATCGAAGTTTGTGGAATGTTTGCTTTATTAATATTGAATTTTGATTTCGAAATTTAAATCTTATTTCATAGGTACCGTGTGACAAAACGCATCAACAAAGTTCTCAGAAAAACTTGAGTCAAATTTCGAACATTCACTTTCCATTTAATTAAAAACTGGTATGAAAAGTGTATCAATGTTTTCTGTTTTAAAAGACGAAAGCTTAAACTTTTATCGAAACACTATGCATTCACGTACTTAGACATCTATTTGCAAACAATTTACAAACTGTTGTGTATTCAATTACCTAATTAAACTTTCTACGAGTTTGCATTCGTGGGGCGTTGACTCTCACCATCGATCTTCACATTAAGTAACAACTTAATTGATTCTCGGTTGTGTTCATTCATTGTTTCATCTTACTATACCAATTGGTTCGTTGAAAACGTACTTTATACGGTCACGGGCGGCGAGTGTCCTCGCAAACTCACTTTCGCCTGTTTGGCAAGCCACTCCAAATGTTTCATTCTGTCACGACCGTTATATCAATTTCCAAATGGAAAACTGTGGAATCAACCACACAGCGGATGCGTTCCAATGTGTGGTTTGAAAATATCAACGTGGAATTGTCAGCAAATAGCCGTTGCTTCGAAACTCGCTCAGAACAATAAAAAAATAACCTCAAATGTATTTTTTTTTTAATCCAGATACTATACAGTGGCGATACAAAACACATTTGAATGACTAAATGCCTTTGTAGGTGGTTTGTAGATACTATTAATTTCTATAAATTTGTGAAATAAAGGTCAAAAATGAACATAAGCCATAATTAACTTCAAAATGAAAGATTTTATTAGTAATTTTGCATACACCTTTGATAAATTTGCTACTTGCTGTAAAATTTATCACAATATCTTATACTAAATTGCGTCGTGTTATCATAACTATGTAAGATACAGGCCAAACCAGCGGCCGGTGAAACAAGATATCTAAATAATATGGATACTGTTATAACCTAAGACTAGCCTCGACATAGTTTACTAGAAAATGGAAGCCTAAATTCCTAGTATCTTGTACACAATAGAAACAGGATCCAGTGTAGGCTGACATAATTTAGCTTCTTGTTTTAGTGTCCATATAAAATGAATGGACAGATAACAGAATAAAATAGTTGTCCTAAACATTATCTTTATTGTTTAGTATTTAAGTATTAATTTCTCAGTTCGTGAAATCTTATCAACCTACCTAAAATAATATTTTAGCTTAAGATGAAATCATGATAGAATAAATTGAAAAAAAAAACATAAACTCAAAAGTTCGTTTTTATCAAGCGAAATAACTGGTTTGTAAACTTCCCCAGTAAATACTTTGTAAAATCAAACTGACATCTCATAAAACAATACTACAGCCCTTTTTTTTAACGTCCCACTGCTGGGCACGGGCCTCCCCTCAATGTGAGGGGGGATTCAGGCCATAGTCCACCACGCTGGCCCGGTGCGGGTTGGCAGACTTCACACATCAATCGAGAACTAGACAAGTTCCCTCATACGTGCAGGTTTCCTCACGATGTTTTCCTTCACCGTTTCTTAGCAAGTGATAATCTCGGATGAAAATGAGATTCGCACATGGAACCCAGAGGTGCGAGCCGGGGTTTGAACCTGCGCACTTTGATTGCAAAGCGTGCGTTCGACCACTCGGCTACCACTGCTTGAAACAATATTGATGTATTATCTTACAAAGGAGCATTTTACACAGGATGAAAGCTTAAGATCAATCTCATCCACTAAAACTTTACTAGCAACTGTCTTAAACAAAGGTTAACTTTTCCTACAAAGATCTAATAAGTTTGTTTTATTTTACAGGGCAACCTCTTCACGTGTCCAAATGGTGAGTAAAACGGCTTTGCTGCTTCAATATTTACTTTGTGTAACTTTTGCCAATACTTCAAATAACTTTGTGCAATGGCCGCTGTGTTTAATTAAAACCGAGTAAGGGCGTCTCGGTTTACTTTTGAGGAATATTTTGGCATGATTTCGGATTTAGAAATACTATGCAGAGGTTTTCATTTATTATATCGCACGCAACAATGTAAGTAAATAATAGTTTAAAGCCGTTTGAAGCGACAAAACGCGCGCGTGAAAATATTTGCCAATACGAAAACGAACTCTATTGACTCATAGAAAATGATTATTCTTCAACGAAATGTCAATGACTGTGTAAGCGGATTTTGAAACGTGTTCGTGCGGATTTTGAAACAGAAATTCAATCTTAATGTATATTAGCACAGAGTTCTTTTTGGTTTGACAACATTTTGACGCGAGCGCTAGACGCCATACTGCGCCCCCGTGGCTATTGATACCTATTGTCATAATCTACACCACAATATTTAATGTCGAAGTAAATATTCAACGAACTTATTTATTAAGGAGTGTAGGATGTTTTCATAACAAACACGTTCGGTTTAATGTGTTTGATTATAAAATGCATAACAATAAATAATATGAAAAGCACAAAATTGTTTCACAGAGTCAAATTGATAGTTTATGTATCCCAAGACAATGTTGAAGTATTTGACTTAAACCCATACTTATTAAAATATTAAAATTTGCTCGAAACAATAAAAGGGTTATAAAGTTTAAATCCTCTTGAACATTGTTGTTTAATTCAATGTGTTTTTTATCTTAGTTCCATCTAAATTGTCCGCCTAAATCCGCAAAGCAATCAAGTCGCTAAAACCAAATTAGATTTTCCGGGAACCTAAACGAAGCTTTAAAATCTAGGCTTAAGGTATACTTTACAACTATCTTAGATGACAAAAGGTCAGATTAAGCCCAAAGTCGAATGAAGTTCTTTAATTTGTCCTGGATTAACCTTGCCAAGTCATTTTGTGTCTTAACTCCTGCCGGTTACTATTAGTGATAACGAACTTCATCCATCGATCTATACACAACTGAATGGTATGACAATCAGATCGGAATTCGACCATGATTTTCCAACTTTTATTTTCGTCGCCAATTTCTATAACTCGTAATATCTCGAGTCCTTTGTAAAATTTTCATGTTCTGTTTTATGAATATTGGTAGCCGCACCTCATAAGTGTAGTTTACACTGCTGAATAGGGTTATGTATGTACCCAAAGGCCAGAACACGATACCTGTGACAAATATTCAAAGGTTTATAACTCGGAAACTATGAAAGTTAGGTATAAAATGTCTTCACTAAGCATCCACATATGAGCTACCTACCGTATATGTACCCAAAGTATTATTTCGTACTTCTGATACCCTCTGTATAACATACCATGCATTGCTCTTTTACTTATGTAAACAAACAAGCAATTAATGTTCAGACTTCTCATATTACACTAACTTGCCGAAGTACGAACATTGTGGCGATTAATTACGCCTATTAGAGCATTATTACGCCCATATATTTTAACAGTTACGCAATAACCTACCTTATTACTGGTAAATAATAACTTAAGCCACACTAGTGCGTCAATATTCTGGCGTCTGAATGTCAAATCAAACTCTGTGTCAATATGCATAAAGATTACATTTCTGTCGTTAACGTGTCAAAATTCGGTTGCGATGAAAGTGTCATTTTGTTGAAGAATGAACGTTTTCTATGCGTCAATACAGTTCATTTTTCTATGCCAAAAAATTTACGCCGCACTATACGGAAGACCAGAAGGTTGTAGAACTCTGTTCTTATTTTCATCTCTGGAGAAATAGGTTTGTAAACTATACAAGTCTTGATAAACGGGTATTTACGTTAGGGCACTAGATTGGCCAGCTTATTGCGGTTGCAGTTTACATTTCGAAATGTGTTAAGTATCCAATACAACAGGTATTATCTCGGTTTCCTTGTCTAAGAACAGGTTATTTGCAATCGACCCGTGGTTCAAATTATTGGATTGTACCTTCGATCGCGGTTTGGAATGCAATAAATAAATATCGCCAGACAACACATTCTCGTCGTATGCTCCCAAACTAAGCAAGGCTTTTACCATGGCAATGGACAGGATCCCAGTTACACCCAGACCAAGGCAAATTCTGAAAAAGCCTCGCAAAATGCCACTAAAGGGAATCGAACCCGCAACCAACTGGTGCAGTGAGCCATTATGCTCAAACTAGTAGTAGTTCTCGCAATGCTACCAACCGCCAGAAGTGGAGAAGTATTGCCAGAGCGGTAACCCTCGCCAAGGAGAACGACGACACGGAAGATCCACCATGCACACCATCTCAACAACCACGACCACTCTGACAAGAGTGCCCGACTGAGAAGAAGAGTGTAGACCAAGCCGTCTTATAGTCTGGGCGTTATGTGTGAATAGACCCTTATCTATCTTAAAGTATTAAAGCTGCCTACACTCATAGTAAGAACAATACTTGAAGCATCATGACGCAACGTTCACTAAGCTTTGCCATTCAATTCGACCTTTACGCAATTATGAAACTCATTTGACACACAATGTATCGTTGCGTTTATTGGTAGGATATTGAATGAATTAAGCCCGACGCACTTTGCGGCATCAAGACGTGAGCTTTGAAAATTTTGACAATACCAAAACGAAGTCTGTGTCTAATAAAGATTAAATTTGTGTGGTAAAAGCCACACGAGATTGTTCTAATAATAAGTACCCACGTACGTTTCAGAAGCCTTGAATAAAATGTGACGTTTAAAACTAAATCACAATACTTTTATAGTCATTTAACGTTAATATTATTTTAATTTAATTTAAACGGCCCGTATTTTCCACGCGATCATCTCGTCGCGGTTTTAGTGAAGACCTTGCGCTCGCGCATCCGTCTGGCTAAGCTAAGTAGACACTTGATGACTTCGCCGTGTGGAATTTCACGTCGTTCTAAAGAATCACGTACCTATACCTGCTATGTGCTTGAGGTTTTTGCTTTAAAGTTAAAGGTGATTTTTATAGCTGCTTGTTAGGTAATTACATAATCACGCTCAGCCATGAATGCATATAAATACTAGCTTCTACCCGCGACTTCATCCGCGCAGATTTCGATGTTCAATGTCGTTATAAAGTATAGCCTATAAGGCCTATATATATATTTCTGATGCCCCAGCAATAATACTGTAAAGTTTCGTCATAATGCGTTCAGCACTTTTTGCGTGAAAGAGTAACAAACATCAACAAAGAATCCATTAATCTATCCATCCATCGAAGTAGGATAAATACGGGGTGCTTTTCAGTTTTGTACGTATGTGGTAAATTTACATCAGCAATATAGGAACATTAAGCACACTGGGGTGTAGACCCTCACGCGTCATTTTTTTGCCAAAGCAAAACAAACTGTATTTACTCTTAAAAATGGTTCATTCTTCAACTAAATGACAATGGCAGTGCAAGCAAATTTTGACGCGTGGTGGTGTGGCTTTTACCACAGAAATTTAATCTTTATACATATTGACACAGAATTCATTTTGTGCTGGAGAGTTTATACTTACGCTTCGTCAAGATAGACCGTCGTTCCATTTTCTACCAAGATTGTAGCGTGTGTTGAATCGAGTTTGTCAGCAGCAGTTAATAGTCATCTGCCACATAATTAGTGTAGGAAATTGCCTCCAAACACACGTTCCGACCTAGCTATGGCGAGGCAATCAAACGAGACCGCTACTACACGATTAACGAGCTAATAGGTTCTAGAATTCCGTATTTCATATTGTTGTATTGTACAGCTTCTTATAACTCCCAAGATCCATGTCGCATACCTATCCCGTAGTTATAGATGTACCCGCCTTGTTTATAGAAAGTTTAAAACCATTTCCACCAGTTGTGTAGCGTGCAATCAAATTTTATCTCCTGTTCACAGAGCAGTCGTGAGTATAACGACAGGATGTGTTGCAAATGTAGGTACTTTTACGTAGACGGTATGTTTCGTAGTTGGTAATGTTTTAATAGTTGTGTAGTTGGAGAGTTGAACTGTAGAAATATAATTATTTATATCACTAAAGACTTCGTTACAGTTTTAATTAAATAGCCTATGTACCCTAGAAGAACAGGGTACAAAAATATGTGATTTTTTCTGCTTAGTTTTTTCCATACTTCGTTTTGTACGTTCTATGCTAAACTTTTGTTGCTATGGGAAGGTATTTATCCTTCCTATCAATCGATGTTACAAAGATAAAAAATCCTTGTACTAAAGCCCTGCAACCAGGCACATCATAACGCGCGCTACCAATTTATTATCAATACCAAAACGAACTGTATTATGTTACGGAATAAGTGCATTTTTCAACGATATGTCCTCAAAGCTGCGAGCGATTTTAGAAGCGTGGTCACGTGACAACAGCAATTTAACCTTTATATAATATTAAAACATGACATGAATTAAAATGGAAACACACGTATGATAATTACCCTTAAATCCCAACACGTAATCTGACAAACGAACGAATTCCAAATGAAGATTTGTACAAACAATGAAATGACGTCACTTTACAACCTGATTGGTTGGGTCGGACCTCAAATGTGTTAATTATTCAAACTCCTCAGTAACAGAATTACGCACGCATTTGTTTATTTGGATACGATGATGAAAGCAAAAGTTTTTAATTAGACCCCAAATCCAGCATAGTAATAAAGTACAGAGTAATGTGAACCGCGTAGGTGATTTGTAACACGTAACTGCTTGTTTATTCTCCTTATAGCAATATTAAACAATTCCAGCCAAGTGCGAGTCCGACTCGCGCACGAAGGGTTCCGTACCATTATCTATAAAAACAACAAAATAATCACGTTTGTTGTATGGGAGCCCCCTTACATATTTATTTTATTGTGTTATTTGTTGTTATAGCGGCAACAGAAATACATCATCTGTGAAAATTTCAACTCTCTAACTATCACAGTTCATGAGATACAGCCTGGTGACAGAGGGACGGACGGACGGACAGCGAAGTCTCAGTAATAGGGTTCCCGTTTTACCCTTTGGGTACGGAACCCTAAAAATGGCTTTTAAATGATACCTAAGTAATCTACAAGTATACCTAGAAGTAACTTTCTCGATGCTATTTAAGGTAAAAGTGTGCGCATAATAAAAAACAGTCTGGTCAATTCAATGTTATGACGTAGGTCAGTAAATATTCATTCAAATTAAACACTTAATTTCTCTAGCATCGTTATATATTAACATAAACCATTGGAAATTTGAAATGTGTGCGTAGTAATTTTAGCGAAATTAAAACAACCATACTCGTGAAACGGTTGAATAAGTACCTACTCAACAATATTATGATAGTACCAACGAAATAATTAATTGATTCTGTATTGCTATGATTTATTTGTTAATTTGTGGCAATTATTGATATATACACAGAATATACCCGCATTTTACACAATATACTTATGAGTGGTTTTTAAATCATTCTAAAAGATCACAAATACATTTTGTGTAGCTTATTTTTAGATAAAAATCTGTTTTTTTTTATATTTTATTTGATATGAATATAAACACGACGAACGGCTTGGCGTAGTGATCCGAGCAACGAGCAACCTAGTGAGTCTACCGACAAAGTGAGCAACCACTCTGTCCAATGGCACAGAGTGGTTGCGCGTACGAGTGCCGCAAGCGGCTTATATGGACTTTTCGGAATTTGCCCAAATCTGGGTGTAACAGGGGCGATCCCCGAGTCCATATTATGGTATGGGTATACGCCAGCTTTGCTTATGTGTAGTCTGGCGATATAATTGTATTTCAACATAACTTTCTCACTAACCCAACAGAGATCGCAACGCACAATGGCTGACAAAAACACGACGCGCCCACACATTACAAAGGTCAACAGCTTATCTGCATAACGCCCTGAACACACTGGCGAGCGAATTCTATATAACGACAGAAATTCAATCTTTATGCATATTGACTCAGAGTTCGTTTCTGAAAAAGTACTCTATACCAATATGTAAATAAAGATTTGATGTCTGTGGCAAAAACCGCGCGCTTTAATCCGCACGCGCCATCAATGACATTTCATTGAAGAAATGTGCTTCTGCTATAAGTTATAAGTTACAGTGCAATTTTGTATTGCCAAATATTAAGTCGCGCGAGTTTTGATGCGCCTAATTGCGCAAGGATGAACGATTACCATATTGTCTGCATTTGTGTGACCACACATCACAAAATGGCAGCATTACAATACAATTCTACAATTCGATATTCAATAATATTACAATTCGTAGTCTGCAGATATAATTAAATTGGTACCTAAGTATCTCAGTTTTAGAATTGACTTTTCTTTCTCCAGACAAAAGGTCGAATACTATCAATTTAATAAATGTCAGTGAAGTTATTTGTCAAATAAAGGCCTTAACAATTAATATTTTTTAATCAGGGCTTAGTCATATATCCTGATGAGGCAAGAGTTATTGGACTGGGTTTTTCCTCCAAACCTTTTGTTTTTCAAGGTGTTTCATACAATATTTGTTTTTTTTTTCTTTATTTCTGTTTGGTACCTAATACAAAGTATCTTCTATTATGTTATGTATCAACTTATTTGGCTTATAACTTTCTAAATTGACAATTCCGAGAGCCAGTGACAGGTCCCTCTATCTGCAATTGCCGTTTTTAATATAAAAAGTTATATGGTTTTTTTTTTCATTTTCGCAATAGGTAAATATGTATAAAAACTTTTTCTACTAGACTGTATTGTTTTTATTAAATTTTTCAGCAATTCCATTCACACCACAAATATCTCCAACTTCTTGAACTATGAAACAGGTGCATTTTACATTGTAAACTGTGTTCAAGTCCATAACAATTCAGACTATTGGATAGAGTCTAATATTGGAGTGACTTCATCATCCGAATGGAAACCTCTTCAATACCAGCAACTCCACCCCGCATACTGATTACATCTTTAGCTCAGACGGTTTCATTGTTCTACGTAAATCGTGGTTTGAGTTTGCAAACATTCAGAGTGGCCAACACGATGTTATATTCTTTTCATTTATCAAAACGTATGATCATATCGAGGGGTGAAATATTTGTCATAAGCGAAATTTTTGGGCGATATTGACTTAAATAAGTATGCTCTCCTGTAAAGTTAAAAAAATGTCGCTTAAGTCAGATAGCCTTTCACCCCTTGAATTATTATCAATATAGAATTCGAAAGTATCATGCCAATAACAAAACGAACTGTATTGAATTATAAATAAAGCTCTTTCTTCAACGATATGACATTGACGACCCAAGTGACTTATGCAGCGTGGTCGCGTGGCTTTTACCACAGAAATACAATTTTTAGGTTTATTGACACAGAGTTCGTTTTGGTATTAGCAATATCATTGGTATTAGCAAAACGATTGCAGCGCGTTTTGTCGCCGAAAGCATGTCTGGGTCTTCATCGCGGGTAGACAAAAGGGAGAAAATAACTGTTTAAGAATCATCAAGTTTTGATATCATTTGCCGGCATGTAATTTACTTCATAATAGACATTTATCTTAAACCAAGCTTCATATTCTTAGTCCAATGTAATTTCAAGGGCCTTTATTCTAGAAAAGATAAGGTTTCAAATTAACGAAATAATGATTTAACGAGAATCCATTAAGAGATTAGACAATGGCCTGTCTATCGCTTTTATCTGACAGTCAAGAAAATTACTAGATCAAAATTATTGAGAATAACCAAGTGATTTTCAAGTTCAACACTTACAATTAGCTATGATATTGAGGTGCCTTTGATGTCTGAAAATCCGCAGTAGAATTGTACTGTCTTTGAATCCACAAGGGAGGGTAATGCCCTAATCGCCACAGTGAACATACGGGTTACCGATCCCGATACTGCGAGTCTCGCTTCAGTTACTCTATAACCTGTCCATATGTATGACGGCAAACAATTACCTACTTAAGGCCATATTATAATTATTAACACGATACCTAGGTGTACATACTCACACAGAGAACATTTAAGTGTGTTGACTGACAGAGAGTTCGGTCTTGTTCGTTTCCTCTATTATAGATCAAATTTATTCGGTTTATAATTTGGGATTCTGACAATTCCGAGGGTGAATGGTCGGTCCCTTTGTCCACAATTGTTATTGATATATATTTGTTAGACACAAATAATATACATAAAATAGCCCATTCAGTACAAGTACAGTTCTGTTCTGACATATAACTAGTTCCCTCTAAAAAAAATTCTGTACATAGTGAATAATGATAGCAATATAATATGGTAACTAACAACAAACTACTACTTAATTATATTTGATAGCATTAAAATATTTTCGTCTTGCTTATACATCACGGCTATGATAAAGACGGCAGTACTCTAAGTTCAAATATTCTTAAATTCAACACACATACCTACATAATTATATCCCCATTTGAGTTGTTAGAGTTAGCAACAGTCGAATATTAATGTACTTATCAGAATTAACCAAGTAGAATATATAAAATATATCAATATGGTGCCTTTGACTTACCTCGTAAATGTGAAAGGTTTTCAATAGATTTATTTTCCTCATCTTCTTCACATCATCTACCTGAAAATATTAATATTTTTTACTGTGAACTGCGTTAAAAAAGCATCTAAACCTATCTCCACTACGTTTGCAGGTGCGATAGCTAATATGCAATCTCAATTAGGTCGTAACCTTGTTTGTGAGGCTTATGTCAATAGGAACATGGCTCCGTGCACTCGAGAGAGACATTAATGTTACACGGTATGGAGACGGTGCGATGCTCAGAATGGTACTTTACCTGGCACTAATGGGATTCCGGTGATCGTTTGATGAACTAGTTAGAGAAGCCTTAGAGAGTCATTGAGGTATTCTATGTGTATCTGCTATTTAAGTTGTCTTCAATTCTAAACTGTGTAATCATCGAACACAAAGGTAGGATGAATAATATCTATCTTTATGTTGTAATAGCTACACGTGGTTTCGCCCTCGTGAAGTTGATGACTCTCATAGATAGTTCGGCATTATTTGTAGTAAACAAAAATAATATTGGATCTTACTAAATATGTTTATCGACAGCAACAAGTTTCACCTCTTTATTGATCTTAATTATAAAGATTATTCAATAACTCACAGCTACTTAAATATAATTTTTTTTGTACCGACTGCAAAATACGATTGTAAGTTATTTGTTTAACGATTTAAATATAGGTGATGTATTTTAAATCCGAATTTATTGAGTAACATGTAAGTATGATCATACTTACTTTATCTTTCACTTTTTCGTAAATATTTAAACATTGCCTGTCACAGAAATATAAGCATTTATAATTCTAAAATTCATGCGAAATTAGTTCGTAAGTGCTTAGTCTTTAAATTGCAATTCACAACAATACATTATTAGATACGGTTAGACGTATGCAACACAGTGTCGACATTATCATAGTTTATGTTCAGTTTAGTTACGTAATATTAACGCCTAGGCAACATTAATTCATCTTGAGAATTTAACCCGTAATGTATACCTACTGTTGATGCAATCAACGTTAGGTATACCTAAGGTCTCTCGCCGGGGCTTCATCGGGCCACCTGACCAAGAAAATAGCAATGAGTAGAGTAATTTTAATATATTACACAATATAGGTACATATCAAATTTAAAAATCTATCACACTACTTCAATGGTTTTGTCATGTTTGCATGAACAAAAATATCTAGATATATTTTTGTTCACGCAAACATGACATGTTAATTTATATTAGAGCCAATCAAAGATCATACACGGTAGGTATAGTGGCTTACAGGCCAACAAAAATGTTCTAAAGACACTCAAACTTAAATAGTGTGATAAAGTACCTACTTATTTTGTCTTAGTATAAGTTGATTAAGAAAATAATTGATCACAGATATTATTTTGCAATAGTAGATGGTCACGATCATGAGCTAAACAGTTGGATTGGCAAGTTACGGCCTCAGTCTTGCGGATAATTGAGCTATTAACTCAGCTTAAGGGATTACTGCGAACCATTCATAACAGACAAAGCAAATACTATAGCTGAAGAAAATATCGTCCTAATGTTGAGTAAACAGTCTTGGTTATTGTTCAATAGGAGGCTGGAATTCCATCGCTTTCTCCGACCCAAGTTATGAGGCTCTAAGATAAATGCAACCACCGCGCCGCCGTCGCGACGGCACGGTTGTGTACAAAATTTACAAGTCACGACTGTTGTATCTCCTTTAAAGAAAAATAAAATATATAATATACTTCATATAGAAATATACGACTGCCCGCTTGCCTTGCCAGCTTTTTCTTTTCACGGTTCAATCAACTTGAAATTCCAATAAAGTGTTGGCACACTACAAATATATTTGCCAAAATATTTAGTGAATTGCGTAATGTGGCAATTCTGATAACAGAATAAAATTGTGTGTTGTTCTAAAGTTTATTTTTAATATTAATATATTTCCCAGCTCGTTTGAGATTAAAGGACGATAAATAATATTTCAAGTTTTAAAGAAAATGCAGGTCTCTCCGTCTGTTGAGTCTCTAAATTCTTCGTTCATGGCGACTTATTTCTGGTTTTGCAAAATTGTTACTCCATTCCTTTAGTACACTGTAACATCATCTTCCATTATTCACTAATATGGTTGAACCCATTAGGACATAATAGTTTCATAAAAAACTTGTTAGTTAATATGACCGCTATGGGAGATTTCTGGATCAAGCAGTTCTGCGACCCAGATAGCAAAGTACCTGGTCAATTTGTAAATCGTATCGTAAGGTGTAAAAGGAACTGCATCTAGCATGAATGCTATGTTATCGATCTAACGTAATTGCAGCCTCTGTTTTCTATACTATGTGCTCATAACATACCGTTAGTTCCCGGTCTCTCGGCTAATCACTACGACTACGCACTATAATAACTGAGATACTAGATTATCTACCGCTAGTTGCGTCTTTATGATATCAAATATGTAGGTGGCCTAATGAACACTGTATCTTCATAGATAATTAATACATCTAGATAGTCGCAAAAATTATAAAGTACATTCTTTTTTTTTTAAGGACTTACACTGTTGGCCGTGAGGTGGCCTTTACAGCTTTACAGCGGAGGTGTGGCGAGCGCAGAGTGCACTCCAACCAAGGCCTTAAGGGCGGAAATAAGGGTGGCAACTAGCTCAAGGGCGCCACAGAGGGCATGACCTCGGCTTGGGCAGTTACCGTGAAGGGAGAGGTAGTGACTGCGCTCCTAGGTGCTAAGATGCCCCTACGAGCGGAAGAGGGGGTTCCTCGACTTCGCCGGCGAGATCGGTGTCTGCTTGAGGCTGGTGTAGGTGTGTTGGTTGCCCTCTCGACGCCCGGGTCGGGCAAGGCGGTGATCGTGTCGAGAGGATCAATCAACACTTGCCGCGGACGGCGGCGACGAGTTGATGTTGTGTGCGCGGAGTCTGGCTCGTAATTGCCGGCGGCGACAATTAGAGGATTTAAATACGACGCGGCTTTTTTAAAATAGCGTTAGGACGCTATTTTTAATTGTTTTCGAATTTAGAAGAGGCCAAGGTCGAAATGAAGTAAAGTACATTTTACCTTAATAATAAATATAAATAATTATCGCCAGGCAATACCTACTCCAATACTAAGCAAAGCTTGTACTATGGGTACCATACAATGAACTGGGGGTCCATACCATACAACGATCAGGTATAGATCAACCACCACCAGGTACCATACAACAATCCTGTATAGATACAAGATATAGGTGTAATACCATCCAATTTAATTATAATATCAAGGATTGAAAGGGTATTTGACTTAAGCGACATATTTTTAACTTTAAAGGAGAGCATACTCATTCGACGCAGCAGTGGTAGCCGAGTGGTCGAACGCACGTCTTGCAAACCAAAGTGTGCAAGTTCAAACCCCGGCTCGCACCTCTGGGTTTATGTGCGAATCTCATTTTCATCCGAGATTACCACTTGCTATGAAACGGTGAAGGAAAACATCGTGAGGAAACCTGCACGTCTATAGAAAGGCGTGTGAAGTTCACCAACCCGCACCAGTGTGGTGGACTATAGCCCAAAAATCTCCCTCGTAATGAGGGAGAATGTGCCCGGTATAATGGCAATAGGCTCGGCCCCTATTACATTGGGACCAAAAATACATTCACGAAGTGTGGGCGCACTACAGTGCACCTCTGCCTACCCCTTCGGGGAATACAGGCGTGATGATGTATTATGATGCATACTCATTCGACGCAGAAAAATTCGCTGATTCCAAATATGTGTATAGGTGTATAAGCTTTTCACACCTCGATTATGTTTTTCTGGTTACTCTAAAAAAACAAAATTTCAATATACAGGGTGTTTCAGAAGTCCGAAATAATACTTTCACGTTTGCATCTGTATCGGGCATACAAATGGTATACAAATTTAATCGAAATTCGAGCATGTTTTTCCATCTTTTTTTTCGTCGTCAATTTCTATAATTAGTAATATCTCGAGTCCTATGTAAAATTTGCATGTTCTGTTTTGTGAATATTGGTAGTCGCCCCGCATAAGTGAAGTTTACACTGCTGAATAGGGTTATGGATGTACCCAAAGGCCAGAATACGATACCTGTGACAAATATTCAAAGGTCTATAACTCTGAAACTATGTTAGTTTGGTATAAACTGTCTTCACTAAGCATCCACATATGAGCTACCGTATATGTAGCCAAAGTATTATTTCGGACTTCTGATACACCCTGTATAAGACCAAAAGTGTACAATACATAGTTAAGTAGTTAAGGACCTTCACCTCGGGTAAGCGGCTGAAAAATATCTTCAAACACTTTATTACCGTCAATTCTATTGTTGTCCAAACAGCTGTGAAGTTACATCAGTGATGACATAACTATCTTGACCTTAAGTCCTTCCGTATATCGGTTCATTAATAAACACGTTTATAAATAAATTTGTGTTGTTTAACGTTTTTTTTTAATATATTTAAACAATATCATCGTCATTAATATGTCTACGTATTAAAAACATAATGGTTTTTATTATTTCAGACTACTTATTAAACATTTGTTCAGTCATTTTAATTTCAAACGAAAATTTTAAAAAAACCTTAGGCGTCTAGAACATAGTATATTTCATAAAACAATAGTACGTAAATGATTTTGCCGCGTTATTGAAGAGTTAAAGTTAGAATTGGTCGATCAACCCCTTGCCAGCCACATGTTGCTAACGACTTTTCCGAGGGTTGAAGTCAGTACTACCTTTGGGATTTTTTTTAGTTAGCCACTCTTTAACCTCCTTATTTACAATGGTATTTGAAAACGCTCCTAGCCTCCGCTCAAACTAAACTAAAACTTTCAGTACCTACCCAATTTCAAGAGAAATACGTAGATTATACATACGGTGAGATTACATGGAAACTTACATTGAACTCTACTGAAAGTCTACTATAGTTATAATAACTATCCTAGGCAAATTGTTATTTTATTGAATGTCCAATTACCTACTATATTTTAATAAAAGCCTTGTTTTATTTACGGGGCGTATTTTATCCAACGAGGCGTTAGTGAAAACAGTTCCTATAAATATGTCTATAAGTTGCCAGTTACGACTCCTTACTTATTCCCAATATTAATCATTGTTGCTCTTACTGATAACTATCCGTTTTTTAGAGGCACTAAATTAGTAGATAGTAGAACACTGTATTTCCATGCAAATCTTCATCGTAGCCACCTGTAGTTGTAGCTTGTACACCAAGACTAGACTTATGTCACGGCATATCTTGATTTTGTCTCTTGCTCTCCTATGAAATGAAACAGCGATAGAGACAGCGAATCAGTGACAAAGGTATAGTCTTGAAATGTATGCTAACCCCACTGCCATTAGCATAATAGTTGTCGTAAAGTCAATGATGTTGCATCAGATACTGTGGAGCGATTAAGTTTGTTCTAAACTTGGCACGCATCAACCACGATATTTGGAGCATCACAATCTGGGTCAGTTGTTTAGTAAGGCAGACTTGATGCTCGATGCATCGCTGCAACAATGGCGTATGATTGTTCAATTGCAGTCCAGCGTGAGTTACTTAACTATACTCGAAATTAACTACTGGAGACAGTTGGTTTTATTAGACTCGAACTAAATAGCATACCCCCAAATTGATGGACATTTTATCAGGTTGATTAAACAACAAAAAAAAATCATTAACAAAAAGACATTTTGACGTGCGTAGACGTCAAATTCAAACACAATTGGACGAGTGGAACTGTCAATTTTTTGGGAAATGCTCTCTCTTTGATATAATAACTCATTGGTGAAACCATTGTCCATCCACAATGTTAGTGTTCGGTGGTCCTGGTTCCACTCCAACTGTTTTGTTTCTAATTCCAATACGCAGTCAGTACGCGATAAAAATAAAGTCATTGATCGTGTCTTACATCGTTGATTGTGTATCTATGTTTTATCCTACGAGACAATGCGAGCTTTGTGCCGGTAGAGTCAATTGAGCGGCAAACGGGCAGCCTTGAAGGCTCACATTTGTAATGAGTGAAAGGCGGCACCTCGATCACACATTGCCATGGCGTGACTCATTGATGACTTTTGATATTATTAATAGGCACACATATTACGAATCGTATTAAAAATCACTTCATAATAATTTACCAGTTGCATGAGACAGATAGACGAATACAAGTGGAACAAAGATTTATCGAACTTTCAACCTAATCTTCAGATGGTTCATTTACATAAGTATTGTAGAACACAATTGTGGAAGGATTTTAGACAGATTGATATTTTTCATAAATTTGGGGTACACATTATTATGTCCCCCCTAAAGATATGCCCCATAGATATTTCTATTTATATGTCGAATTACTTATAAATTCTCGAATAAATATGTGGCCTTTGATGGTTGCATTACTTGCTTCAGGATAAAAGTAGGAAACTAGCACGTGTCATTCCTGAATACCTTTTTCTATAACTTATTGGTAAGCTATCATCCGCCTGTACGTTTAGAAAACTGTTATAATTTGCGTATACGTCGTTGACTACGTTGAACAAATAGTTTTCTGTTGCGAATAATAATTAAGTGAGAGTGCAGTTAATTAACATTCTATCATTCGTTTTGAAACTTATAAAATATTTATATAGAGTATTTTATATCCTAATACCTGTACCTGGCATGTGTTGCCATGCCACATAAAGTAATTAATTTGTACTTATATGGTTTATAAATATATAATTTTTGGACCAGAAACAAAAGGTTTCATTTTAATCTGATCAATGATTTAGGGACGCATAGGGAACAAACATGCCAACGTTCATATATTTATACAGAATTACTTACAGCATCTTTAGTGATTGTATACAGAGATTAGCAAATAGAGAAGAAGCATACTTTAACCCACGTATTGGTACTTACTTGGTAACCGTCTTGATACCCACTTATCTGGCCTGACGCAGAGTAGGTAGCAATTACAAAACACGCGTTAGATACAGACAACATTGAAATTTACATAAAAGGTAAAGATTTTATGATTAGGTAGGTACTGAAAAAATATGATATAGTGATACCGACAAAGAAGTATAGTAGAAGGTATATTTACCTCTATTTTGGAATAAGGATAAATAAAAATTAGCACTAATTTTTTTTGTAGCTTTGGGCACAACACAGTAGTCGCAACAAATTTCTGAAGACTTACAACTTAGAAACTATGATAGTTAGGTATAGTTTGTCTTTACAGAGCCTGTGCATAACAGCTACCTTATATGGAGGCACGTAGAATATTATTTCGGACTACTGATACATGGTGTATAAGACAGGCAGTAAGTCAATCTCCGGTGCAGCGGCATATCCGCATCCTTCAAAGGCTCGCCTTGCTAAGAGCACTCGACACAATTGATCTCCAGACGCCGTGTCGGCGACCCGTCGACATTGCCACCGCCTGTCCTGTTTAACAAGAGCCCTGATGTTACAAGTGCGTCGAAACGCCCACGACCAACCAATTACATAACTAACTGTATATTAACCAGGGATGTAACGGAGGTAATTTTATTGGAACCGAAGGCGGAGTCAGAGGCGGAGGCAGGGTCAGAAGTGGTGGCAGGAGAGAGATTTTTTATTTAATTAAGGAATTATAAAACATTATTCAGTCAAACTTTTTTCATTTTAATTTATAAATTAATCACAAACAATGAAAAAAAATTGGCATGTTCCAAATAAACAAGAAATTAAATTAAATGTTATGCTTCGACCTCCGATTAAAACCTCCGATTTAAAAGTTTCGGAGCCGAAGTCGCAACCGAAGGTGTAATAATAATCGGAAGTTCCGACTTAACGGAGTCGGAGTCGAAGCTCCGTAACATCCCTGGTATTAACTCATAGAAGACGCACATTTGTCAATGTCATTGATGACGAGAACGAATTTTGACCCGTGTTCGTGAGGCTATTTACCAAATAAATTCAATCTTTATGCACGTCGACACAGAGTACATTTTCAAAAAAGTCATTTTAATTCGCTTGTCCCTCTGTATGCAGGGCGGTCGTTATTGGTTTGATATTCATAAATCGTGGGCAGTATTGTTTTATGCAACCTCTCCTTTGTTTCTGGTGCCTTGGTAATGTTGACATTAAAGGCTGAAATAAATTAAAACGTATAAAAAATACAGTTAAAGTTATGTGTTTTCCATTTATAGAAAATCATGATCCATTTACAATCGCGTTTTAATCACTATTGTACTAAACTGTACCGCTGCGGGTGTTATGTACATGATAATATACATTAAATATTCTAGGTTTATGGAAAACGAAAATAAATTTAGACGCTAGGCTAAATTTATTGAGTGGAATTTTATTACAGCGAACCACTAGACCAAACTGTTCTCACCATGATAGGAACATTGACTAGGTTATCCCATTATAGATTATAATCTATTTATAAATAAACTCTTCAACGTGATATCCATTTTTCGACAAAACCCTATTAAAATTCAGCATGACTGTTAATAATGATGTAATTGATCGATTGTGGGTATTAACTTTCCCTAACGATTAATCACGTGTGAGAAAAAGCCGAGATGTAACCCTGACACACGAAGCCGGACTCGTTCGTCTCTTGGACAGTTACAAAGCTAGTCATCCGTGGATACACTCATGGGAACTTGATTCTGTTTCTGATCTTGAGGTTATTATTAGATATATTTCTAACAAATAATCATCTACATGAGAGCTTGTGACAGACTGCATGAAGATTATAGCTTTAGATATTCGTAGCCTATTGGACTCATCCAATCAATAATTATTGAACCATTATCAGCTGGTAAACCTCAGTTTACGTTTTATAATCATAATTATCATCGTTCAGGCAACAATGACGTCTTGAAAAGTCTACGCCATACAGAAATGTTTAAACTATGTAGCGTTCCTTCTAAAGTTATTAATTGTCTGAATTATTTGCGTGAAAGCTAAGTCTAAGATACTGATACGATGCTCACGAAGATACAGAGCGATACTATCTACTGTTGAATTCAATAAAAACCCACAATATACGCAACTGTACACGCAGATAATTACGTCGAACACATAAATACGAATTATGCACTCGCAAGTATTTCTCCTTGTAAACAGTTTCATGTTATTCTTGACCCGTGAAAGACGTCATGGCAACTAATCGCATCGTTAATTATCAACGACACACGACTTCGACAATTATTTAGCTACAACTATTTTGAATTGCATATGTACTGTACCTTCTCACGTTTTCGTGCTAACTGTATTTCAATACAATGTTACAAAAATGGAAGTACAAAGGTAAAAGGAAAAAAATATAGAAAATTAAGGGAAGCGTCAGTATTCTCATTTTGTAATAATCACTATCACAGCGATGGTCATTGATTTATAGGATGGTTCATGTTTGTTGCTCATAGATCTAATTATTAAGCATTGATAGCAAGGCTTTTTTAGGTTAGTGTTTCCAAGTTTCAAATCCTTTTACATTCATATCAACAAGTAGATATACCTACCGGGCGGCGACGGGATATTTTTCCGGTTATATAGATACATCCATTTTACAGTTATGTTACAAAAAGGCAGAGATATATTCACAGTGATTGCATTTCTGCAGTAACATAACTGAATAAGTGGGTCGAGCATTGCATCGTATTGCGGCCGATGCGCGCTCAGCCGTGGATCCATCGCGGTCTTCGCGAACGTCAAACTCGCACGCTCTATTTATGCCTATTTACTTTTTTATCTGTGCGAGCGGAAATCGATTTGAAATTAGAATGTTTTCTTTTTTACGGTTCCATAGACCCTAAGAACCTTTGAAATGAGGTAACAACACAAAACCAAGTTAGATACATGTCGTGAACGTAATTCGAATTTCAAATAGCTTCAAATTCCAAGCAGAGACAATACATGCATACATAGTTTTATTTAATACCACGTAACTAGGTGCTTATAGATTGTAGGTATTCATTTATCTTAACATGCATGTACAGACTTGTATGCAAATTCTCACAAAGCGCAATCACGGTATTGCGATTAGGCAAGTTTGCGCTGTACCTACATTGTTACCGGTAAGATAAAATTACGTAAGTCGGTTACGCCAAAAAAATAGAAAATGACATAACAGTCTAAGCGGTTAGGTATTATTTAAGTTTGACTAACTTTTACTTATAACTTGACTATTATCCGCATACTTTATTTAGTAAATCATTTCTGAAAACTTGGAATACGCCAAGTCTTATGCAGAAACTTTATACAAGTATATCTTTTTAATATTTTTCGCTCCATCTCTGTATACCAAAAAAAACCGCCAAGTCCCGTTTAAAATCGTATATTTTTTGTGATGAATTTGTTGACGTTTTGGATGTTCAGAAAAAATCTTAGTCTTCTTTGTGGGAGAAGACTGACATATCTGGGATACCCACTCAAACCTACCCGGTGGCCGTCTTCGACACGTCAGAGGGTCTCCGGGATCTCCTACAGGAACGCACCGGTGTCCCTTATGTGCCTCGTTCCCGAGCTTTTGCTCAGGAGCTTGTCTCGGGGGGAGCAGAAGTTCGCTCCCACCTGCAACCTCGCAATGCATACGGCGGTAAGAGACCACCTCCGCCACCGTCCTCTTCAGGGTAGTCGTCTACTTAAGAGCGTCCAGGGCCCACATCCCAGACGCTCACGACCCCAAGGGAAATTTCATGAGTCTAGGTAAACGGGAAGTATCCTATAGCTATGAAATAATGTCTTCACTTTGCATCTGCACAGTAGCTTAAATAAGTAGTAGCTTAGTAGTTAGTAGTAAGCTTACATATTATCTCGGACTTGATACATCCTGTATAATAATATACAGCCTGAATAACTAACTAGTATTCTTGGCTACTTTATGATAACACTGAAAATTGGAACTATAATGTCGCGTAACAAAATGTTCAACAATTTAATAACCTAGATAACGTTATAGTTAGATAGAAACTAAAAGTTTGATAAGACAAATAATCTCTAATTTTTGTTTGTTGTTCGATTATTTTAGTTTCACGCCCTTTCTACTCAAACAACTTTGTAGATTAACAAGAAACCAGACTTCAAGGTTTTTCTGACAACATTGTACCAAACTTAATCTAAGCTAAGGACATAAGTTTAAGTTATCTCACATATCTACATATTCATGCTTTTACTTAGTTTCATATTTTTATCAATTTGTTCTTTTAACTCGATTCTTAAGATTATTTACTTCTAAGTTATTAATAATTTCAAAGAATCATTCATCATAATTTCTCTTCGGAAACATTTTCAGATCTACATTTAAAATTTCGGTCCCACCGTAATCTACAAATTTACAACCTCTAAATTTCTAAATTTCAAAGGCTAGTTAAACACACCTGTTGAACCGTTAATCTGAATTAATAATCACTAGGCAGTTTGGTCTGGAAATCAAGGTTGATATTCCAAGGGAACGAACATCTATCAAGCCGGCATTGTGATCCAAAGTTATTTGTCGTTCATGAGCCACGACCCTGACAAATTACGATGCGGTAACTTGATTACTCAATGTAAATTTTTCGTGAAATTGTTTTCCGATACCCGAGTAGTTTCCTCACATAAATCTACATTCAGAATAAATACCCCATCCGAGATTCGTCGTGAAATGAACCCGACTGCTTTCACCGAAAGCCCTTTGAATAGTGAAAGCATAATTTGTTATGTTCGTGTTTACACACGTTATTCCTAACAGAAATACTTACGCGCCAGTAATTTGCAGAGTCAACATCTTACGCGGTAACGCAAACAACGAACTTTTCCTTTTACTAACATTGCTTAGGTTGGTACATATTCGTAATTGATAATTAAATTGTCATAGGCAACAGTTGTTTATACGAAAATGTAATCATCTTATTTATCTTGTTTCAGGATGGGAATTGAAAGGCTTGCACTGCTACAAATTCTTCAATATCAGGCATTCATGGGAGAAAGCGGCAGAACTATGTCGAAGGTACGAACACTAGCATAAACTTCAAATTTAAGCTTCCAAAACACCAATATTCGTGATATGTCTTAACTACATTTGTATTCTCTTCTTTTAATAGATATGGCAGTGAACTTATGGTCGTAGATAGCTACACGGAAAACAATATGACTGCCAGCATGGTGCCAGCTAGCCCCACGAATAAACATTACTGGCTTGGACTTGCGACTGTTGACGATCTTAGAACGAACACACTGGAATCAGCTGCCGGTGCTCTGGTATCACATTACGCTGGTTTCTGGGATCTAAGACAGCCCAATCCTAAAGACGGAGAGTGTGTCGATGTCCACGTTACCTCTGACAGCCAATCGTGGGAGCTAACTACCTGTGAATCACTCTTACCATTCATGTGCCGAGCAACTGCCTGCCCTGCTGGTAAGAGAAATCAACTACCAATTACATTTATTTAAAACTAATTGATTTTTTCATGCATAAGTGCTAACTCAATTCAATGCTAATTTTAAACAATGGCATCGCTTTTCTTTTAGGAACCTTCCATTGTTCAAACGGACGATGCATTAACGCAGCCTTCAAATGCGACAAGCAAGACGATTGCGGTGATGCGTCTGACGAAATGGACTGCGCTTCCGAATGTCACTTCTACATGGCCAGCAGCGGGGACGTGGTCGAGAGCCCGAACTATCCTCACAAGTATCCTCCTTTCAGCGAATGTAAATGGACTCTCGAAGGACCCCAAGGCCAAAATATCGTTTTACAGTTCCAAGATTTTGAAACTGAAAAGTCTTTTGACACTGTTCAAATCCTGGTAGGCGGCAGGACCGAAGACAAATCTGTTAATTTAGCGACGTTATCTGGGAAACAAGATCTGTCTAATAAAATTTACGTATCTGCTTCGAACTTCATGATTATTAAATTCAGCACTGACGGTTCTGTGGAAAGGAAAGGTTTCCGTGCTTCTTGGAAAACTGAATCATCGAATTGCGGCGGTATTCTTCGAGCCACTCCTCAAGGTCAAGTACTGACCTCACCCGGATATCCCAACGGTTACCCTGGCGGTTTAGAATGTGTTTACATAATCGAAGCGCAGCCGGGTAGAATAGTCTCATTGGAAATTGAAGATTTAGAACTTGGAATGAACAGAGATTACATTGTTGTAAAAGATGGAAACACTCCATCCAGTCCGGTGTTAGCAAGATTGACTGGCCCAAGTGAAGATAATCAGAAAATGGTTATATCGACGACAAACCATCTTTACATGTACTTCCGAACAAGCCTTGGGGATTCCAAAAAGGGTTTCAATATGAGATATTCTCAAGGCTGTAAGGCCGCAATAATCGCATCAAACGGTACCGTGACATCACCTGCTTATGGTCTAGCGAGTTATCCAAACAACCAAGAATGTTTGTACAGAATAAAGAATCCTAATGGTGGACCACTATCGCTGAAATTCGACGAATTCAAAATTCACCCATCTGACGTAGTACAAGTTTTTGACGGAACTAGCACAAGTGGTTTAAGATTGCACTCTGATAATGGTTTTACTGTAAAACCAAGAATAACTCTGACTGCTTCTAGTGGCGAAATGTTGGTACGTTTTGTGTCTGATGCTTTGCATAATGAAAATGGATGGAAGGCAACATTCTCGGCAGGTAAGCCTCAAATATTGCGTTTGGAAATGATATAACTATGTGAACGTCACAAATACTAATCAAATTATTGTGCCCTCTTCAGATTGCCCAGCACTTAATTCCGGCATTGGTGCATTAGCATCAAACAGAGATACTGCCTTTGGAACTGTTATAACTTTCTCATGTCCAATTGGACAAGAATTCGCTACAGGAAAAGCCCGTATAACGACAAAATGTTTAGACGGCGGAAAATGGTCCACTACTTACATTCCGAGCTGCCAAGGCAAGTAGCACACAAAAATAGATGTCAGAGTTCTATTACACGTAACGACATTTTTAATACAATCTATTATTTTTCTTTACAGAGGTTTACTGTGGTCCAGTCCCACAAATTGATAATGGATTCTCAATTGGTTCCACAAACGTGACTTACCGTGGAGTCGCAACTTATCAATGCTACGCTGGCTTCGCTTTCCCAACTGGACAGCCTATTGAGAGAATATCTTGCTTGTCAGACGGACGATGGGAGAGAACACCTACTTGCTTAGGTAAGTACGCAAACTACAAAACAATAACGTCAGATATACTATTTTAAGGCGTTTACATTTGTAATTATTTGGTTCCATTCTTTCAGCATCTCAATGTGTAGCCCTGCCTGACGTTCCTCACGCGAATGTTACAATACTCAATGGAGGTGGACGTAGCTACGGTACTATTGTCCGTTATGAATGCGAACCAGGGTATGTAAGGTCTGGCCAACCGGTGCTTCTATGTATGAGTAATGGAACCTGGTCAGGAGATGTGCCAACATGTACAAAAGTATTGTGCCCGAAGTTCCCGGAAATCAAAAACGGTTTTATAGTTGATCAAACTAGAATCTACATGTTTGGCGACGAAGCTCGTGCTCAATGCTTCAAAGGTAAATACTGAATCCCTCTCCTTTTCATTTTATTGCGTGATGATTCGTCATTATTATTTATGTTATCTAATATTTACAAATTATAATTTTCAGGCTACAAATTAAATGGTCCTAGTGTATTGAAATGCGGAACAAATCAAGAATTCGATTCGCCACCCACCTGTGAGGATATAAACGAATGTGTCAGTAGCCAGTGCGATCAAGTCTCCACGGAATGCAAAAATACTCAGGGTGGTTTCTACTGTCCTTGCCGAACTGGCTTCTCACCAAGCTTGGACTGCAGACCTGTAGGTGATTTGGGACTAATAAATGGAGCCGTTCCAGATGAGTCTATTACAACTTCAAGTCCGGAGGCTGGATATCATAAGGGCGTAAGTATTTCTGAAATTTAAATCTGCTAACAAAGTAAAGTTGGCTGTGTACTGAAGGTTTTTATTTGACTCGTCAGATGGTACGATTGAACAACGGTGGCGGTTGGTGTGGCAACAACTTGGAAGCTGGAGCTAATTGGATTCTCGTTGATTTGAGAGCACCGACCATTGTCCGAGGATTCAGAACTATGAGCGTCATGCGCGCTGATGGCAACATCGCTTTCACTTCTGCTATAAGAATTCAATACACCAACGATTTGACGGATGTGTTCAAAGATTATACTAATCCTGACGGTACAGCTGTAGAGTTCCGGATCTTAGAACCTACTCTTTCGGTACTTAACTTGCCGGTTCCCATCGAAGCACAGTACATCAAATTCAAGATCCAAGATTATGTCGGTGCACCTTGTCTTAAAATTGAAATTATGGGATGCGCAAGACTGGAATGCTTAGATATCAATGAGTGCAGTGAAAACAATGGAGGGTGTGACCAGAAATGTCTTAATACGTATGTATTAACTGAACCACAGTTTTTATTAACGCTGGATTTTGTTTTGACATTATTCATAATTAATGATATTTTTTTACTTTCAGACCTGGAAACTATTCATGTGCCTGTAACCAAGGATACGAACTCTACTTCGCCAACGGCACAGCTGGTTTCTCAATCGAGAAATCCGAAACTGGCGAGAGAGACGGAGATACATACCAAAGGAATAAATCTTGTGTGCCTGTTATGTGCCCACCGCTGGCATCACCTGAAAACGGAAAACTCTTAGCTACAAAGGCCACTTACCATTTCGGTGATATCGTTCAGTTCCAATGCGACTTTGGTTTTGTGATGTCCGGATTCTCTTCGTTGCTTTGTAACTCGAATGGCAATTGGAACGGAACTGCTCCAGAATGTCAATGTAAGATTAAATAAAATACGTATCATAGTTATCTGTGTACAAGAAACGGTTGAAATTTATAAATTAATAAATTTGAAATATCAATTTTTAGATGCCCGCTGCGTAACGTTATCTGATGACAAAAATGATGGACTACAAATAATAAGGGATGATCCTGAAAGTGTCCTCGTGCCTTATAGAGACAACGTCACAATCACTTGCGCTTCACCGGGCAGACAGTTGAGGAATACTCTAACATCAACGTTCAGGCAATGCGTTTACGATCCCAAACCGGTAAGACATAATTTTAATGTCCTATACTCGAGTAAAAAGTTTTATTTACTAGATTGATGTGTATAACATATCATTATTTGATGTTTTAGGGTCTACCCGATTACTGGCTATCGGGAGCTCAGCCTCAATGTCCCAGAAAAGATTGCGGCGTCCCAATGCCTGCACCTGGTGCCGAATACGGCCAATACCTTGACACCAAATACCAAAGCTCCTTCTTCTTCGGCTGTCAAAACACTTTCAAGCTTGCCGGACAAACTAACAAACACGACAACGTCGTAAGATGTCAAGCCAATGGTATCTGGGACTTCGGTGATTTGAGATGCGAAGGTCCAGTATGTGAAGATCCAGGAAGACCAGCAGACGGTTACCAGATTGCAAGAAGCTACGAACAAGGTTCCGAAGTCCTCTTCGGTTGTTCTAGACCAGGCTATATATTAATAAACCCAAGACCAATCAGTTGTATAAGGGAACCAGAATGTAAGGTCATCAAACCTCTCGGTTTGGCATCAGGAAGAATACCCGACTCTGCAATAAACGCTACCTCTGAAAGGCCAAACTATGAAGCAAAGAATGTAAGGCTCAATTCAGTCACCGGCTGGTGTGGCAAACAAGAAGCATTCACTTACGTTAGCGTCGACCTAGGCAAAGTTTACAGAGTCAAAGCTATCCTTGTGAAAGGCGTCGTCACATCTGACATTGTCGGTCGACCCACAGAAATAAGATTCTTCTATAAACAAGCTGAAAATGAAAATTACGTAGTATACTTCCCCAACTTTAATTTGACGATGAGAGATCCTGGTAACTACGGTGAATTAGCGATGATTACTTTACCAAAGTTTGTCCAAGCGAGATTTGTTATTTTGGGAATTGTTAGTTTCATGGACAATGCTTGCCTTAAGTTTGAACTTATGGGTTGCGACGAACCAGCTGCCCAGCCCTTGCTGGGCTACGATTACGGATATTCGCCATGTGTTGGTAAGTGGGAATAATAATTTGGTAAGGCGGTATTTTTTAAATTAATATTACTTTCGAATACTAAAATGATTGATTATTTTTGCAGATAACGAACCACCGGTCTTTCAAAACTGTCCTCAGCAACCAATTGTTGTACAAACAGATGTGAACGGTGGTCTTCTACCAGTTAATTTTACTGAACCAACGGCTATTGACAATTCTGGTGCTATAGCTAGATTAGAAGTTACACCTCAGCACTTCAAGACACCACTCCAAGTATTTCACAATATGGTAGTGCGATACGTAGCATTTGACTTCGACGGAAATGTCGCTATTTGTGAAGTCAATATCACTGTACCGGACTACACACCTCCAAAACTGAGCTGTCCTCAAAGTTACGTTATAGAACTGGTTGACAAACAAGACAGTTACGCCGTCAACTTTAATGAAACTAGAAGAAGAATTAATGCCACAGATGCTTCTGGAGAAGTTTCGCTCAAGTTTATACCAGAGAGAGCTGTCATTCCCATCCGCGGATACGAAAACGTAACAGTTATTGCCTCCGACAAATATGGGAACAGAGCACAGTGTAACTTCCAAGTAAGAAAAAATTACAATTCAAAAAATAAAATTTACCACCGTTGTTTGATACCTTACATAAATTAACATTGTTTTAACTAATCTTATGTGCAGGTGTCCGTACAAGCAACTCCGTGCGTGGATTGGGAACTAATGCCACCAGCGAATGGAGCCTTGAACTGTCTGCCGGGAGACAGAGGAATACAATGCATAGCCACTTGCAGCCCTGGTTTCAGGTTCACTGATGGAGAACCTGTCAAAACGTTTGTATGCGAAACCAAGCGTCAATGGGTGCCAACTGCTGTTGTGCCAGACTGTGTTTCAGAGAGTAAGTATTAAGGAATATTTTATAGCAGATACAAATAACTACTTTTAATTTAATTTCATAATCACTAAACTCCTTCGTTTTCTTTAAAGATACCCAACAAGCCGCTTACCACGTCGTGGCCACAGTACAATATCGCGCTCTTGGAGCTGTTTCAAACGCTTGCTTACCAAAGTACAAAGACTTAGTCGCTCAATATGATAATCAACTGAACGAGAGGCTGACGCAGCGTTGCTCTGCCGTTAACGTAAATATTAACGTCACATTTGTTAATGTGGTCCCGATACTTCTTGACGAAAATGTTGTGAAAATGGACTTTGTGCTGGCAATCGCTCCAGCTATCAGACAAACACAGTTGTATGATTTGTGTGGATCAACATTGAACCTCATATTTGATCTTTCGGTGCCGTATGCTAGTGCTTTAATCGAACCAGTACTGAATGTATCATCTATCGGAAACCAATGTCCGCCATTGAGAGCCATCAGGAGTTCAATTTCCAAAGGATTTACTTGTAGTGTCGGCGAAGTATTAAATATGGATACCAATGATGTTCCCAGATGCTGTAAGTATGAATCATATAGCACTTAAGTTCGATACGGTAGGTAATATTTTTTAATTATATTTGTTTTATTTACTAACCTCTCACTATTTATTACAGTGCATTGTCCCGCTGGCACATTTGCTGGAGAGAAACAAAAGTCCTGTACAATGTGTCAACGAGGATTTTTCCAAAATCAAGCTCGCCAAGGCTCCTGCCTCAAATGTCCTCAAGGAACATTCACTAGAGAGGAAGGCTCTAAAGATATAAACGACTGTATACCAGTTTGCGGCTATGGTACTTATTCACCAACGGGATTAGTCCCTTGTTTAGAATGCCCAAGAAATAGCTACACGGGAGAACCACCAGTTGGAGGATTCAAAGACTGTCAAGCTTGTCCTGTAAACACTTTCACTTATCAACCCGCTGCCCCTGGAAAGGACAGATGCCGATCTAAATGCGCACCGGGAACTTATTCACCTACCGGTCTGGCTCCATGTTCTCAGTGTCCTAGGAACTTCTATCAAAACCTAGTTGGCCAAACATTGTGCATGGAGTGCCCAACTAATATGAAGACTGTCGGAACTGGAACAACAGGATTAGAAGAATGTCTGCCGGTCGAATGTTCAAATAGTGCCTGCCAACATGGTGGTCTCTGTGTACCGAAGGGCCACGGCATCCAATGCTACTGCCCGGCTGGATTCTCTGGACGTAGGTGTGAAATTGACATAGACGAGTGCGCGAGCAAACCTTGTTACAACGGTGGTACTTGCACAGACCTTCCACAAGGATACCGGTGCTCTTGCCCAACTGGATACGGAGGCATTAACTGTCAAGAAGAAAGGACGGACTGTAGGAATGACACCTGTCCTGAACGAGCTATGTGCAAAGATGAGCCTGGATTTGACAATTACACCTGTTTATGTCGATCTGGATATACTGGCGTCGACTGTGACATGACAGTAAGTATTAATCCTAAATAAGAGTGTGTAATAAAAGCGTAAAAATTATAGATGAAAACTAAATTTTACATATTATTTTCAGATTGATCCCTGCACGGCTAACGGAAACCCATGCAACAACGGCGCTTCTTGTATTGCTCTTCAACAAGGTCGCTACCAATGTGAATGTCTACCAGGGTGGGAAGGACAACTTTGCGAAATTAACACCGATGACTGTATCGAAAAGCCTTGTCTTCTGGGCGCAGCTTGCACTGACTTAGTCAACGACTTCAGTTGTGCATGTCCACCGGGTTTCACAGGAAAACGTTGTCACGAAAAGATAGACTTATGTTCAAATGAACCATGCAAACACGGAATCTGTGTCGACAAACTATTTTTACATCAATGTGTCTGTGATCCTGGTTGGACCGGACCTTCATGTGACATCAACATTAACGAATGTATTATTTCACCTTGTGAAAACGGAGGACAATGCATAGATGGAATTGATGACTTTAACTGTATTTGCGAGGCTGGGTACACAGGAAAGAGATGTCAACACACTATTGATGACTGTACATCCAATCCATGCCAGAACGGTGCGTCGTGCGTCGATCAAGTAGAAGGATTTATCTGTAAATGCCGACCAGGTTACATTGGCTTGCAATGTGAAACGGCAATTAACGAATGTTTAACCGAACCATGCAACCCAGCTGGTACGGAACGTTGTATTGACCTAGACAACAAATTCCAATGTGTCTGCCGAGAAGGATTCACGGGAGAGATGTGTGAAACAAACATTGATGATTGTGCATCAGACCCTTGCTTGAACGGCGGTTCCTGCAGAGACGAGATTGGTGACTACAAGTGCGCATGTCAACCAGGGTGGAATGGAAAACGCTGTGAACGAGATATAGGCAATTGCATGAACACACCTTGTCAAAACAACGCTATGTGTATTGACTTATTCCAAGATTTCTTCTGTGTGTAAGTACAAATTCAAACTTATTTCAAAAGAATAATATTTGTTTAGACTTTACTAACTTTACTCACCCGTTGGTTTCATTACAGATGCCCGAGTGGAACCGACGGCAAACAATGTGAAACGGCACCAGAAAGATGTATCGGCAGCCCTTGCATGCACGGCGGCAAGTGCCAAGACTTCGGCTCTGGTCTCAACTGTACCTGCTCTCTTGACTACACTGGCATTGGTTGTCAGTACGAATTCGATGCCTGTGAAGCCGGCCTATGCCAGAATGGAGCAACGTGTCTAGACGAAGGCGAAGGTTACACTTGTATTTGCGCTCCAGGCTTCAAAGGAAAGAACTGTGACGAAGATATTGTGGACTGCAAAGAGAACTCTTGCCCACCATCGGCAAATTGTATTGACTTGCCAGGCCGATTCTATTGCCAATGTCCATTCAATTTAACAGGAGATGACTGCAGAAAAAGTAAGAAATCTTTATAATTTCTCAAATGTACTGTTATTGATCCCTATCGCTATCGTGGAAACGTCATAAATATATTTTTGCACTTATTTCAGCAATCAGTGTAGATTACGACCTCTACTTCAGTGATCCATTGCGTTCGAGTGCCGCTCAAGTGGTACCATTCGATACAGGATCCGCAGATAGTCTGACTATAGCTATGTGGGTGCAATACACACAACAAGACGAAGGTGGAGTGTTCTTCACAGCGTATAGCGTGAGGTATGTTTTGCTAGAATGTATTTAGTAAAGTTCTGATGTATGTCTGCTGTTATTGAGAGTAATGTGTAAATATTTTGATTTTTTAGCAATTCTCACATCGCGCTCAATAGGAAACAAGTAATCCAAGCACACTCCAACGGAGTTCAAGTTTCGCTATTCCCGGAACTACAAGACGTCTACCTAAGCTTCGGCGAATATGCAACGGTAAACGACGGACAATGGCACCACGTCGCTTTGGTTTGGGATGGAAATAACGGAGGGGAACTAACTCTGATTACGGAAGGTTTGATAGCTAGCAAGATTGAAGGTTATGGAAGCGGACGAACACTACCACAATTGTAAGTTCTTCAATTTATCTATTAGGCAGGTATTTTAAATATAGTTTTCTTTACAATATTAATTACACCATTCTGTTTGTATTTATTTCAGTGTTTGGGTAACACTCGGCAAGCCTCAGTCTGATAATCCCAAAGCTTACACAGAAGCCGGCTTCCAAGGGCATCTAACAAAAGTGCAAATATGGAACCGCGCTCTTGACGTCACAAACGATATCCAGAAACAAGTACGCGATTGCAGAACTGAGCCCGTACTTTACAACAGCTTGGCACTCACCTGGGCCGGTTATGACGATTTAGTCGGGGGGGTCGAGAGGATAGTTCCTTCTCATTGCGGCCAAAGGGTTTGCCCGAACGGTTACGCCGGTCCTAAATGCCAACAGCTGCAAGTCGACAAGGAACCACCAAGAGTCGAACGTTGCCCTGGAGACCTGTGGGTGATAGCTAAGAACGGCTCATCAATTGTCAGTTGGGACGTACCGGTGTTCGGCGATAATGTTGGAGTTGCTAAAGTAGTAGAGAAGGCTGGACACAAACCTGGACAAAACCTGGCATGGGGTGCTTACGATATTGCTTATGTTGCATACGACGCTGCGGGTAACGCAGCCACTTGTACTTTCAAAGTTACTGTACTTGGTAAGTTACTCATAGACAACATAAATTTATAGAAAAAATTAAATCCAAATCTTTATTGTATTCGTAATATTTTTTCTAGCCGAATTCTGTCCACCATTAAATGACCCTCTTGGTGGATACCAATCCTGCCGCGATTGGGGCGCGGGAGGTCAATTCAAAGTGTGCGAGATCGCTTGTCGTGACGGCCTCCGATTCTCACAGCCAGTACCTCCATTCTACACCTGCGGAGCCGAAGGTTTCTGGCGACCAACCAGCGACCCAAGTCTACCACTCTTCTATCCCGCTTGCTCGCGTAAGTTTCCACTTTAAAAATAGTAAACTCGATACTTTTATGAGGATAGATTTTTAAAACATGTTTTCTTTTACAGCTTCCTCCCCAGCTCAGCGTGTTTTCAAAATATCGATGTTATTCCCGAGCTCGGTGCTTTGCAACGATGCCGGACAAGCTGTCCTTCGTCAGAAAGTTCGCGGCGCTATTAATCAACTCAACAGAGACTGGAACTTCTGTTCTTACGCTGTTGATGGTAAACTTTGCCTTAATCCTCACATTCAATTTGTAAGTAATATGCAGGTGTACACGTCTCTAATGAAAATTATATGCATAGGTACCCGGGAATGTAAGGAACTGGATATCAACGTAATATGTGACCATCGCGCTAACTCGCGGCAAACGAGACAAGTGTCCACACCTCCTACAATACCAGCGGAAGACACATATGTATTAGATGCCATCATTCCTGTTGAAGAGTGAGTACCTTACATTTTCATCACATAATAATTTAGCTGCAAAGTAGGTTCAACCATCAGGGTGTTGGCATAGGGCGTAGTTTGGCCTATTGCGCAGAAGTTGTAAAATGTAAATGTCTGTACCACACATAAAAGCATGTATTACACAGTGGATTCTAATAAGTGTAATCACGCACAGTCATGCCGTGTCGATTGTACGGCCATGGCTCTACAGTAGTTACTTTTCTTGTTGCAAGACTATTTCCAAATATTTGTGTCACGAATTGGAAATTACTTTGTGCTAGAAAAAAGTTTTCTTTATGTCACGGTCTTTTGCGAAGTAATTTATCATCAATGTCCACTACTGCACCTTTAGAATCAAATAAAGCATGTTTATTCCTCCCAACACCAATTGCATGTATTTTATCTCACACTTAGGACACGAAGCAGTAGGGAGGGTCGCCAAGTAGGCGATACGTACAGCATAGAGATCGCTTTCCCGGCTGTCAAGTAAGTTGTTTGCATGCTTTCAAGTAGCACTTTAACACTTGTACTTATTTGTAAAGGTAACCCTTTGTATTATTTAGTACCTATTCAGTATTTTGTAGGAGTCATTCGCTTTGTAGTAAACAACATGTTAACGCCTTAAACTATCATAGATATTGACCACGTACTATAAATAAATACATCATACATCATCACGCCTGTATTCCCCGAAGGGGTAGGCAGAGGTGCACTGCAGTGCGCCCACTCTTCGCCTAAGTACTTGGATCCCAGTGGAATAGGGGGCGAGCCATTATACCGGGCGGTACATTCCCCCTCAATACGAGGGTGATTTGGGCCATAGTCCACCACGCTGGCCCAGTGCGGGTTGGTGAACTTCACACGCCTTTTCTATAGACGTGCAGGTTTCCTCACAATATTTTCCTTCACCATAGCAGGTGGTAATTTGGGATTGAAAATGAGATTCGCACAAGAAACCCAAAGTTTCGAGCCGGGGTTTGAACCTGCACACTTATATTGCAAGGCGCGCGGTCGACCACTCGGCTACCACTGCTATGCTATGCACTGATTAAATATTATAATTCTAGCGACCCAGTAATCCACAATGGTAATAACGAAAGATCCAGCGTGCAACGATTATTGGAGAAACTGATCCTCGAAGACGAACAATTCGACGTTAGGAATATACTCCCGAACACTGTACCCGATCCAGCTAGTTTAAGCTTGGTGTCTGATTACGCTTGTCCGGCGGGACAAGTTGTTATGGCTCCTGACTGTGGTGAGTACGGCCCATCCATCTTTCTTTCAATAATCATCATTCACCTGACTTTCCATAATGTTCCTACATTTGGTGATATCAAACCTACCTTTAGGGCCTCGAAGTAATTCTTAACAAAAGCACTGATTAAATATCTCTCAAATTTTGAACCTTAACACTTTGGCAATCAAATTTAGCGTCTTTACCTAACTTAAACGTATCCTTAGTTAAAGAAGTAAGTTAGTTTTGTCTAGAAATACATAAACATAACAAGCATAAAGTTGATCTTATTTACTCTTAATTTCCAGTGGCTTGCGCTGTCGGTACCTTCTTAGATTCTGCCAGCGATTCCTGCAAGCCGTGTCCAGCCGGTTCTTACCAATCAGAGGCAGGGCAGGTGCAATGCACCGCTTGCCCATCTATCGCTGGTCAACCTGGGGTCACTCAGACGACGGGAGCTAGAAGCGCTGCAGACTGCAAAGGTTAATCTACACACCCACTATAATTTATTAATACGTGACAAGCATTGTGACCTACCTTAGACTTACCTTAGATTCTTATGCTAAGAGTCAGCTTAGTGTACCGGTTGAACTCAAATCGGAAAGTAGTGATGGTAAAATGACTTCATAATCGCTAGTCTAGTGACATCCGTTGTCATTACATTTTCAAGAAAAAATGTGGTTACTCTATTAATTGGTTCAATGTTGACTAGAGCAAAGATTATGTGGTGAACCCTATTAAAAATCAATTATTTTGCAGAGAGATGTGCTGCTGGAAAATACTACGATGCTGAGGCTGAGCTCTGCCGACCGTGCGGCCACGGCTCGTACCAACCGCGAGAGGGAGCTTTCTCCTGCATCTCCTGTCCTCGAGGACAAACAACCCGTGCGACGGAAGCTGTATCAGCTGCTGAGTGCAGAGATGACTGTCCTTCAGGTAAATACAAGGGACAGAAAATATTAACTTTTCTTATAACCTCTTCGGAGTATTCACACATCTACGTGTGTTTATGGTATCACGCCTTTACAATCATCATGTGCCTACAACAATCACAGTTACACCGGAATGTTTTTACCCTGGACCCGAACCGTTTAGTCTTAACACGAGTGTCTACTTACAGCAGCATGAGGTGTCTTATATTTCATTGCTCTTACAAACAAATACGTTCTAAAGAATTATTAAAAAGTTGGAGGAGTTAGAAAATGTGGATCAGGACTTGAGCTAATTCATCCCATTATGGGTACACTAGATTTATATTCTTATATGTCAAGGTGAACAACTAAGCAGCGATGGTGGTTGCGAGCCGTGTCCTCGAGGTACTTGGCGTACAAATGGCGCGGGCGCAGCGTGTGCGTCGTGCCCACCGGGAACAACAACACCGCAAACCGGAGCCTCTTCCGCAGACCAATGCTCCTTACCTGTCTGCAGGCCTGGTAAGTTTTTTTTTAATATTTTTTTTTTTAACCTATATTGTCCAACTGCTGGGCAAAGGTCTCCCCCATTCTCCTCCACACATCTCTATGTCCTGTTAGATCACTCCATCCCTCCAGATAACGGTCTAGGTCATCGCACCACCTTTTCCTGGGTCGACCAGGGCGGCGGTGTCCGTTATCTGGGATCCAGTCGGTACAAATTTTGACCCACCGGGTGTCGCCCAATTTTTTTTTTAGATGACCCGCCCATCCCCATTTGAGCAGAGCATCACCAATTTTTTTTTTTTTTTTTAAATTTATTTTAACCAATTTATACCGTTATAAAATGTTTTCCACGAAACTACTCAATTATACCAATTACCAAATCATGATTTCCAGGTAGCTCGGTTTCTTCGATTAGGTACTTCAACAAAATTCATAATATTGGAAAGTTGGTTTCAAAACAATCTAATTCAATGCGAAAATTCTTCGACATTGGAATTCTAATCTTCTAAAACTTTCGGAATCTGCGAGAATTCGAAACTCCGCTCCGTGGCTAAGTTGGATCTAATCTATGCGAAAATTAAATACCTACTAATAATATGATTATTTATCTATTTTACAGGTTTGTACCTGAATGTAACCCTGAACACATGTATACAGTGTAGAAAGGGAACGTATCAATCGGAGGCTCAACAGACCGTCTGCGTTCCCTGTCCAATCAACACAAGTACGAGGGGACCTGGTGCTGTAAGTAAAACTCACTTATCCTCAACCCAACTTCCCAAATGGTTCTTGAATGGCTTTTTATTTACGACGAAATGTTTGGACCTTTTACGATATTTATTCAAGATCAAAATATAGAGGGGAAAAATGTTTAGAGGGTAAAATTGTTATGAGTATCTCTTGATTTGTGGCCTTTGCGATTAATAAAGTGAAGTCTATTTGTGCGATTCTCCTTAGTGTTCCACGTAAGTTGATGTTTTTAATAATTTCTTTCACAGACATCAGAATCGGATTGTACGAATCCTTGTGAGATGAGCGGTCCGGAAATGCATTGCGACGTGAATGCTTACTGCCTATTGATACCGGAAACCAGTGACTTCAAGTGCCAGTGCAAGCCCGGATTCAACGGAACAGGAAAAGTTTGTATTGGTGAGTGTATGCAATATTTTTTCGTTAAACATGAGCATAAAGGGACTGAAAATTACCTACGTAGTATTTAAGTGACTCCTTATGGATTTTTAGACCCTAAATTAGAGTGCTTTTTGTGGAAACTCATCTGGGAATTTGATTTGGTTCCTACGTAATAGGTACTGGATCTTTCAATTACGTTCAATTTGTATTCAAACGGGGAATAGGAACTTTGAAAAGTGAACATTTCAACCACCAAACCACCAATTCCAATCACCGAAGTTTTAAATTAATTTCGATACTTCAAGCAATCAATACTAATATTATAGACCGCAAATCGCAATTAACTTCTAGGCCAGCAAAATATTTTACATCTTACAACACGGAGCGACCTTAACAATTGATTTCGACTACTATGTATTTTTGAATTTAAAAAAAGTTCCTATAAGCTTGTAGCCTCGGTAATTTCAAGACTGCAGAATGTAATAAAAGCTTTTGTATTATTTTAGATGTATGCCTCGATTTCTGCGATAACGGCGGCGAGTGCGTGAAAGACCCCCGAGGCGTGGCTACCTGCCGATGCACTGGGTCCTTTACGGGCCGCCATTGCAAGGAAAAGAGCGAGTTCGCGTACATAGCCAGCGGCGTCGCCGGCGGAGTCATATTCATTATATTCTTAGTGCTGCTCGTATGGATGATCTGTGCTAGGTTTGTACCCCTAACTACCTTAACAACATTAAAGGTAAACATGTTTACAGAGGTTTGATCTCTTCTCACTATCATCGGAATACCTAGTGTAAGAATCGTAGTTCTTTTTCTTGCTGTTGCGCTTTACAGTGCACTGGGTAAGTTACACTATAGACTTAGGTACGTGAGCAGGTATACTTAGGTACTATTGTGTCGTGACCATGTGGTCAGTAGAATGTTCTAATGTTTTCGTTTCATGCTAAATGCGAATCTGATCGCTAATAAGTAGTACAACTTTTGCACTCTTAGTAACCTTTAGAAAAGACACAGTAGATATAGCCGACACTATAATTTCCGACTACCAACACTTACTCAAAGTATCTACTTTAAGATACTTCCAGTTATAAAGACTATCTATATCTATCACGCTATAAAATATCAGAGAGATACCTAGCTAATGTGAAAGACAACAAAAAGAATGTTTATGATTAAGTGTTGAATCTCTGCCACAGGTCGACAAAGAAGAAGGAACCAAAGAAGACGCTAACACCAGCTATCGACCAAAACGGGTCCCAAGTGAACTTCTATTACGGTGCGCACACGCCGTACGCAGAATCTATAGCGCCCTCACACCACTCAACATACGCGCACTACTATGACGACGAAGAAGACGGCTGGGAGATGCCAAACTTCTACAACGAAACATACATGAAGGAGAGTCTTCACAATGGGATGAGTGGGAAAATGAACAGCTTAGCGAGGTCCAACGCGAGCATATACGGCACCAAGGACGATTTGTACGATAGATTAAAAAGGCACGCGTACCCCGGTAAGAAAGGTCAGTATTATCGTAGCACTTAGATTAGTGCGCACTTTTCTTTTTGATGCATGCACGGCTTGCGTGGTTGATAAAGCGCTTTGGTAATTTTTATAGCTTTGGTTCAGCTTGCTATTTTTGATCTAGTTATAATTAAAATTAGTATAGATAGTGAGTGTGATTCTGATCTGTGCGCTAAGAGATCTGACACGACTCGTTAGAGGAGGGCAATATAGAGCTTATTAATTAATGTGTCATATAAGTAGACAGTATAGTTCTAAACCATTTAACTCACCGAGATAACAACATTCTACTAGTTTCTCAAATATTACTTTTATTGCATTCATAGTAACTAAGCCCAAGATGCCCGGGACCCCGGGAACCCGGGACTTACCCTAATATTTTTTCTTTAAGTTACTCGTTCTAACATCAGCTATCAGCCAGTGGAACTCCTATCAAAATAGATCTAGCGACTTCGGAGATTACCCGGAACAAACAGACTTACTACTTAAATTTTATTAATTTGTATTTAAATATCAATAAGTCCAGACTCCAGACATAAATGAAAAGAGTTACTTTCAATGACATTGTTTTAAGTATTATGTTATATTGATCCGGCGGTCAATGTGACTTTAATTTCATCATACCTACGCATATCTTTATTTCAATTATCAAACGCAAACTAAATAACAAAACACATATTTACTGCTCGATGCATGAATTTTAACAACACAAGCAGCACAAACAATTTATTTATATTGCTCATTTTGTACTTAATGTTATCTGTCGAAGTTGATAAATAAACTGCTCGTAACCAGATGATGAAATAAACAAGTTTTTGTTGATTATTTTCAGATAAGAGTGACAGCGATAGCGAAGGTCAGTAAATGATACAAGGGACTGCGTTTTGTCGTATTCTGGTCAAACTTACATAATACTTCGTACTAGTTTCGAACCTCGATATATCTATGACTCTACCAAGTATTTTTAATCTAACGAAGGTCGAACACATGGTAGAGTCGTAGATAATAGTCGACAATTGTAAAGGCGTAATGGAGAGCGCGTCGTGTCATCGACTCTACCGAGGTTGGACTCATAATTTGTCAAATGACGTATTTTATTAGCTTTATGAAGTTCTCTCCTAGTGTTAAAAGTAAAATGTGGATTAACACACTCACTGTTTCATCATTGCAGCCCCACCAAATATAACTCTACGCTCTATGCTTCGTCACAAATTTATCAGTCTCATAGACTCGAACGTTACATTATTATTTCAAAAACAGTGAATGTGTTGATGTTCCAAAATATATCAACGAAGAACAGAATGCTCAAGTATTTTAAGGCGAACACTGCCATATGAAAGCAGGGCTTTTGCAAAATTTGTTTTAAAGATTTTGTACTAACATTCCGACGACATTCCCCGATTATAAATTGTGTAAATATAATGTTATTGATATGAAAATATTTTGTATATTTATGTTAGTATTCTATTCTTGCAGTGTTAGTAATAATTATTGGAACAAAGTTAGGTAGGTACGGTGTAGTATTACGAAATTTATTATGCGCTTAGACATTTTTTTTCTTGTTTACATGAATACGATGTTTATTTGTATCGTCACAAGGTTTAAATTCAAATATTAAATTGTGTGCCGTATAATTGGTTTCGTATGACTGCAATAATTATGCATAATGACTGGTTATTGTTAACACTGAGAATAGCTAGGTAATAACGGTTTGTATTATAAACTCGACTGTACTTTTATAACTTTAACAGATAAATGAATGCGCGCGTGAATGGCATACGAATGGGAAATGTATAGATTTTTTTTATTATTATTATAATCTCTGAATATGAAATTGTAGGTAATTTGTAACTTGTATAATATACGTTTTGTAGAGTACATAATAAGAAAATAATTAATTTATACCTTCGGACGAATTGTAACAAATCATTTTAGAGAGTATTAAGACTAGATCTAAACACCCTTTATACGTACTTAAGGGATATTTACGCGAATACTCAAAGATTCCTCTAAGGATGGTCAATATTCCATCACAATGTATTACCACAGTAGTGATTACGTTAACAGTAATACTTACAATATTATTTTTTACAAAAAACTTAATGAAATAAATTTAATACGTATATATATATTGACTTTTATTTAAAACTGGTACACCTACTCAACTACCCTTAGACCTACCCAATTTATAGTAACTTAAATTCTATTACAAACTAGCTGTGCCTGCGACTTCACCCGCGTGGACTTTATGGGAGATACCCGGAAATAATGGTTTTATGTTCATCCCGCGGAACCCTAATGCTTTTTATATAATAAAGGTAGCCTAAGTTACACCTTGGAACATCAGCATCAACGCCGTTGAAATCTATTCAGCCGTTTCGAAGTTTACCCAGAACAAACAGACAGACAGACGGTGGTATCGTGTATACTTTCCTATGCAATTGTTAAAATAATGTTATTTTGATATTCCAAACAGACACTCCAATTTTATTTATTTGTATAGATGACCTTGAATTTCGATGCGCGTATTAGTTCCGGGCTTAAATCACGGGCACACTTTTTGCCAATACCAAAACGAGCCCTATTTCAATACCCATAAAGATTGAATTTCTGTGCCTATAGCCAGGCCCCCCCTACATCCAAATTAGCTCCAAATTTTGTTGAAGAATGAACTTTTTCTATGAGTAAATACAGTTCATTTTGGTATGATAAAAAAACAAACGAATTCCAATTGAATTGAATTCCGCTTGATCCAAGGCCTTAATTCAGTCGCCCCAGTGGGTGCATGGCGTATTCATTATGAGTCGGATCTATTATTATCACGAACAATAATATATAGACGACAATAACCTATTATTCCACGCATCACAACGAAGTATTTTCCTACGAGAAAGTAGGTCAATAACAGATAATAAACCGGGCGCGGGGTCATTGAAACTATACCATAGCAACGTGAAATCGTTAGATATTATTGCAAATATTACTTTACGTGATATGTCTATATCTTATCTAAGTTGGCTGACATCGTCGCGACGAAACATTCTTTTTTTTTTTGGGACTGAGCCCGCCACACATTCCCACCACTGTTACTCCTGTAAGCCAGGATCGACAGCGGTGTGCATTGAAAACACCGAGGTTTGACCCTCGGCGAGTCCCGGGGAAAACCTAAATTGTCTTGGAACCCGCACGAATTTAATCGAAAAAGGTGTAGGAGGAGCTGGAAGAAAAATGTATCCACGTACGACGCAACATTCATTGACCTTATTGTGTATTTATTGAATTTGTTGTTGCTATTAATTACTTGGCCAGGTCGACGGGAAAAGAGCACGGGGTCGTTCACCTACACGATGGTCAGACCTCGTAAAGACGCTCACTGGCCTACCAATAACCCAAGTCATTAAACCACCGAGGACAGGAACACGTGGAAGACCATAATACACAAAGGGATCAATACGTCAGACTAGACACGACCTTCAGTAATGAAGATGCCGACTGAGAAGAAGAATTAATTACTTGACGCTGGCAGAACACCCACTAGTCGCCGATCCAGCCATTCTCCATCTTATTCGATTACGTTACATCATTTCATAAATTTCGTAAAAAAAATAACATTGAGCATAGACTCACCTCCCCTAATAGACTCAAAATAGGTAACTAGGTAAGTTATTTGTCGATGGTTTACATGAAATAAAAAAACTAACTCTGTTTCTACATATTAAATGGCGTCAAATCGCTTCAAAATAATCACGACATTTTTACAGAGTCAGAATGTCGTCATTTATCCATGGTATAGTAATTCTGAATAGTCCCAAGTCCTTCAAAATAAGACAAAGTAATATCTACACTACCTTTATTCTACTTACTATAAATAAACGATGGTAAATGACGTAACGGAAGATACCTATTACAAGGTCAGTAATTAACTACTTACCTACCTATATCACTTAACCTAGCACGAACAAGTCTTAAAGTCCACAGTTCGTTACAAATGAAGGTAAATATTAACATTAAATTAATGTGATGCAATAGGTACTAGATGTGAGGAAAACTACGTAAGGTTTCATTAATGAGAATTTATTCATAAACTAATAAACAAGAAGTTGCAATTCAAATCACAATTTTGATCACACTTAATGTAATTTTTCGAGTAAAACACTTAAATGCTGTTGTTACTTAAATAAAGATAAGTAATTAAATTACTTGGCGTGTTTAATGTAGAACTCCCTCATGTATTTCGCGAGGTTTTCCACCTCGTCTAATGTGACAGCGTTGTAGATAGAAGCACGGATGCCGCCTACATTCCTGAAAAAAAAAAACAAAAAAAAAATTAATCACTTTTTCTGATGATTGTACCCGGTAGTTCAACCACATCATCTCAGAAAGCAGTTTACAATTAAACCGGTAAATTGATGCAGTAGACATTTTAAAAATCCTCTATACAAATGACATCAAGATCAAAAAGGTGTTATAGGTATAACTGCAGCCTAGAAAGAAACCGAAAAAGGAAGTACTACAAATATGCATGTTTCTTCTGTACCTACATTATTATAAAACGCGGAAAAGAGTAGGTAGATATAGTTTTGTATAACACAGTAGGTAAGAAGTAAACCCGGGACTCCCTGGGTAGCCAAAAACAATGTACCTTATGAAACGCATTGCATTCAAAGGTCAATCTCAATTATCTTTTTAATTATTATGTTAGTACATACTTAGTATATTGAAATTAAACTATTTTACGGATTTTATCGCGTTTATTTACTATTTTATTTTCCCGACGTTTCGGCTGCTTTACAGCAACCATGGTCACGGGGGGACTGAGGTGTTAGACGTCCTGATGTCATAGTTAATAACTGGGTACCCTCATATTTAGTTGTTGTTTGCGGTCCGATCCACGCAGAAAGTGCTTACGGTGTCCTGAGGTCTTGCAATGGTACACTTGGTTTTGGATTTAATCATATTGATTACTGGATCCCAAGTTGGTGGTAGCACCCAGCCATCTTCCCTATTGAAATTAGGATGTTTTTTTAATTTCAATGGCCTCACGTTTCATCCTTGGTCGGAGTCGGTGTTCTTTTGCGAGGATATGCGGTTTATCAAATCTGATATAATGGCGGGTGCGGTCCTGTACATGTTCACAGATTGCAGACTTCGTAGAGCGTCGGTGTTTCACGTCAGCTATATGTTCTTTTACGCGGGTTTTTATTGATCTTTTAGTTTGTCCTATGTAAGAGAGCCCACATTCACAATCGAGTTTGTATACCCCTGCATCTTGTAGAGGAATGTGACACTTGACAGGTGGTAAAAACTGACTAATCTTCTTCGGTGGCTAATAGTTTAATTTCAATGTATAGTATTCGCGTAAATATAAGAAAACAATACATACTTAGTATGTCATCGAAAAAAAAGAAAAAAAAAACACTAGTGTTTGGTTATAATATTAGTTGGTGACCATAACTTGCAAAACATTTTTTTTGCCAATAACAAAACGAACTGTATTAACTAGCAGATGAAGCACATTTTTCAACGAAATGTCATTGATTACGTGGGCGAACTAAGTTGCGTGTGAAATCCAAACTTTATACATATCAAAACAGAGAGCATTTTCACAAAAAAGGCAAACGGATTTGCTCACTCTAGTGTATTCACTGTATTCAGAGCGTAACACCTTAAAAACAATTTCTTATTATTTTTATTGAAGCAGTGGTAGCCGAGTGGTCGAACGCACGCCTTGCAAATCAAAGTGTGCAGGTTCAAACCCCGGCTCGCACCTCTGGGATTTATGTGCAAATCTCATTTTCATCCGAGATTATCACTTGCTACGAAACGGTGAAGGAAAACATCGTGAGGAAACCTGCACGTCTGAGGGAACTTGTCTAGTTCTCGATAGATGTGTGAAGTCTGCCAACCCGCACTGGGCCAGTGTGATGGACTATGGCCTGAATCCCCCTCGCATTGAGGGGGAGGCCCGTGCCCAGCAGTGGGGCGTTAAAAAGGTAGTATTAGTAGTAGTACTTTTAATGATTATCGCAAAAAACCGTAATGGTAGGCTCTACATGGTACCATTTGAAAATCTCAGGGGTAGCATAGACATCGATTTATATTTACCTATGTCCTTTCAACTGAATCATCTTCAAAGCTTCAGCGCCCTTCAAGAACTCTTTCTCCAACTCCTCGTTGCCTGGTGAACCGATTCTGAATGGTACATTCATCTTGCTTCTAGCGTCTTTCGCGACCGGCGCGTAATAGAAACCTTTGGATTCCTCGACAATGTCGTATATGAGGGAAGCCTTCTTGGAAGCTAGATTTGCCATTCCTTGTACACCACCGTTCTTTTCGACCCATTGAAGTACTTTTCCCATGACGTAGATACTGAAAAAATTATGTTTGGTTCAGATTTAATGTATGAAGATAGTTAAAAAACATTTTAAAAACAAGCTTTAGCTTTTGTGTTCTCCTCAGCAAGCCCTTTCATTTGATACCCATACCGTGGAAGTGCAGAAAAATAACTATTCCGCCATCTTGGATGATCCGCCATTTTGGAATTAGAATGACGTCACTTAGCTAAGCATGCATTGTCATCCAGAATAAGTGTGTGTACCAAATTTCAGCTCAATCGGTTAAAGATAACTGATTTAAAATTCAGTTGCAAGATTCCACCCGGACATACATTGCAAGTTAATATAAAGCTTGTAAAAAGATGATAAAACCAATAGGGAAAAATTTTAAATAAAAAGAACACATACGATATTTACAAAAAATAAAGAGATAATCATGTATTGAGAAGTTTGAGAAATTATTTCAAAGTAGAGAATAGATTTAGGTGCATGACTAAAATAGAACGCTCGACAGCCAAGCCTCCCCGCACACTGAGGCGTCCACACTTGCGAGTCCAATTTTTGCCATACCAAAACAAACTGTATTGACTCAAACAAAAAGTTCATTCTTCAACTAAATGACACTGACAGTTCTAGCGAATTTTGGCTTTTACCACTGAAATTTAATCTTTATGTATGTTGAGACAGAGTTCGTTTTTGTATTATGCTTATATTGACACTAAATAAAACTTTGTGTATTTGTCCTTCTTACAGCCGTAATGTATGAGCAGGATGGTTATATTTTTATTGTTTTCAATTATAGTACAGTTTAATTTTGTATACAATTGAATCCACATCTATATCTTAGTTGTTCATATAATTGTACTAGCAGACCCGGCCACGCGTTGCTGTGATCTAAGCTATCCTATCTCTCAAGTTGGACCAGACTGCTCATGGTGTGCCAATTTAATTTAAAATCGGTTAAGTAGTTTAGGAATCCATCGCGGACAAACATCGTGACAGGAGATTTATATATATAAAGAAGAAGAAGATTATTCCATAAATATCTTATCTAGTGGCTTTAGCGTCATCCATAATCATATTTTAAAATATTTATAAAACGTAGGTAATATATGAATATGATGTATAAATGTAGATGAAGCAAAAGGGGTATTTCAGGATCGTAGCAAGTGGCAAACAGTAGTCTCTGCCTAACCCCGTGAGATACAGGCGCGAGCATATGTATGTAGAAGTAGATAACCAATCTGAGTTTTAGAATATTTTACTTTATCTTATCATGAAACCTAATCAGGAACTAAAAATATATGATTTTTAAAATATCTAACAATTCGTCAATTTATTCGTCTTATGTACCTATTATGTCAATAATTATCATACCATTTCAAAAGTGCCAAATAATATTGTTATTTATGTGTATCACATTTTGTTATTGCAATAGGTACATTTTAAACTTTATCATATTTATTTAAGCAAAAAAGTACTGCCTTATGATTCAGTAAATACAGACAAAAATACTCTGTAAGGTACTATTCTATAAGATATGAAGTTTGTTGCCGAATTTGATGGCAACAAACTAATACAATAAACTGTTCAAGCAGTAATATATGTATAAGCAGGACCTCAAAATTTAGTGCTGTTAAATTAAGTTTTGTATATACAACATAGAATGTCTTCTGGCCCATAGAAGGATATCTAACAAAGAGTATGGTAGGGACACATAAGTTATGTATACATACATCATCAATACATCAAAATACATCATCACGCCTTTATTCCCCGAAGGGGTAGGCAGAGGTGCACTGTAGTGCGCCCACACTTCGCCGATGTATTTTGGTCCCAATGTAATAGGGGGCGAGCCTATTGCCATTATATCGGGCACATTCCCCCTCAATACGAGTGAGATTTGGGCCATAGTCCCACCACGCTGGCCCAGTGCGGGTTGGCAGACTTCACACATCTATCGAGAACTATTCAAGTTCCCTCAGACGTGCAGGTTTCCTCACGATGTTTTCCTTCACCGTTAACCTATATCAGCAAAATAATCTAAGCAACCTACTGGTCAGTATGTTACGCCAGTCGTCGCCCACCATCTGCGTTGTACAGTCCAAATACAATGGTACCTACCAGTAACACATTGAAACTTATGTATTTTATTTATACCAACACTAATTAATTAATATACATTTAAAGCATCCTTTCCCAAAGTGGGCGATAACGCCCCCTTGTGGGCGCTGCAGGCCTAAAGGGGGGCGGTAAGAGCCCCAGAAACAAAAAAATTCTCAGAGTGGGCAGTATATCAAATAAGTTTGGGAACCACTCGAAAGTATGGTCATTGCTATTTGTTTTTATGGTCATTGTTATTAAAACTTACGCAAACATAGGTGGTGTGTTCATGATGGAGTCTAGCTTGTGGTTCGCCGTCCAGTCTAATATGGACGGGCATATCGGCAGAGCTTGGTTCAGTAGATCTTCTCTGACAATGACTAGAGTGACACCGGCCGTGCCAATGTTCTTTTGTGCTCCGGCGTATATTACTCCAAACTAGAAAAATAAAATAAATTAAATCTTAACTCAGTGATATAGTTATTATGATGACATTTGGGAATGTGTTATGGAGGCTAGTCTCATCTACCAGTTATCGTTACACTTACCTTTAAATAAAGTAAGTTAATAAATAACTTACCTAGCTATAAGTAGTTACTTAATACTATACTTACTGAATATTACCATACTGGAAATGGGTTAAGGGTGGCTAGTTCTAACTAACTAACCTAACACCAACTATGTCAGTAAGTTATTTAAAGTTAGATCTATTACTATAACTGGTAGATGAGACTAGACCCCATAACACATTCTCTATTGAGAATGTTGTCTCTTGGGAATATTGTTAGTATTCACATTCCCAGTATGGTATACATAATAATATAACCTTCAGGCCATTACATTTTCCTATGCTTCATCGTTCTTAGGCAAAAGCATCAGACTTCGAAATAGGTAAATTGATCATCTTTCATGTATTATAATGAAGGGAAAAATCAGTAATCGATTCTTATGTAATTGTATGTGAAGCTACTTATGTAAAAGTAGATGCCTCCCGCATCTGTACATACTGTTATAAGTTACAATTATATAATTATTAAGAACTACTAAGTCCTACCTTAGAAACATCAACTTTCTTTGACATGATATTTGATGACATATCAGCCACAATAGGTACTCCTTTTGTGTCTGGCACAAAGTCGAATTCAACTCCTGGAACACAGCAAAAAAAAATGTATGAATTAACTAAATTTAGTTTTATTTGGCAAGGGACTTTAGTTACTTGAAAATGGAATCAAAATGCAGTAATTAGAGAGATACCTACAAAATCATAGTACACATGGTTCTTGGCCTTCGCAAAGATATGTCACGCAATAAAACTATTATAAATTGTTTAAAAAAAATATATGAAAATATTTCAAATTACTATGATTTCTTTACTGGTATGTGGATGTGATTCTTACCATGAATAGTTTCATTAGCGCAATAGTGCACATAGGAAGCATTAGGATCAAGGTTCCATGTCGATTGATCGGGTATGCCAACATAACGATCTGTGGGTGGCAGTACCAAGTTCACTTTGCCATATTTCTTGGCTTCTTTAGCTGCCTTCGAGGACCAGTCACCTTGAAAAGGACGAAAATGTTACCATTCATGTAAGTATTTATCTATACTATCTATACCTATGTATTATTTGATTCAAGTGCAAGTGCTTACATATGTTCTTTCTTATGTTCTCTCTTATTATTTCCAATAGTTAACTACGAGCAGATACTCGTACTTTATAGAAGCTGGGAAATATATTACCTACGTACAAATACAGCGTGGAGGCTATAAAAACTAGACCAGGTAAGTAAGTACTGTAGTGTAGGCAAATCTACTGGTAAAGGTCTTATGTTGAATCTAAAAAAGGCATATTTTACCAGTAACAACATAGTCCGCCGAACCCGTTCTGGATATCAAGTTGAGTGGAATTGCTGCAAATTGTCCAGTACCACCTCCCGCCAGGAATATGATCTTGTAGTTTGATGGAACATTTCTACAACACTTTTTAAATTAGATCTCTCGACATTAACAATCAATGCACTTAATTTCGTATTGGCACTTATTTATTTTCTTTTGCACACAAACAACACCCCTCCACTCGGCCATCCCACTCCAGTCCATTTCGATTTGCTTTCAGTCTTTCTTTCCGAAGTTCCCGCCAAAGGAATGAATGGAAATGAATGAACAATTGGATGCCTACAGGGAGGGACCACACAGGGACAGAGGGGAGGACGGGGCAATGCGACAGTTCAATGACTTTTTGAAGTTTTTGACATTCAGAATAAGTTCATTTCAAAAACTGCCTTTGTAAGATAGACATTTTTTTTTTATAGAGGGGTCATAACTTAGCTCATGAACATATTTTGTTAGTCCATGACCTAGCTATTTGTATCTTTGATTAATAGGTACCAATAAGTAGACAGCATAGAGTAGGTAGGTAATGTTTGCCATCTCAATTATACAGAAAAATAAAAATCAATTAACATGACTGATAATCCACTAGATTACAGGGTCTTCCAAGCCTGTAGGTATCAATGTATTTAATCTACTTGCATAAGTAGACGGTGTTAGTAACCAACTATTTAATAAACAAAGTGGTTGTAAGGTCAAACGCTTTGTTTATTATTCTGTCTCCAGTGACCTCGACGCAAAGTATTGAATACTTAGGTAAGAATTTTCTAATAAAATTATTTAATTTAGTGCGGTAGGTATATGACGCGATTTGCGAATCGCTTTATGGTAAGTAGGTAAATATTATGTACTTGCAAAATAAAATTTTGCTGTTTACATAATGTTTTCTACATAATCAATTTATTGCAATAATTTTAATCGCAGTTGCGACGTAGATAGGTACTTACAGCAATCTCCTCACAACATTTTGTACTTCTGTATTTAATCTCATATAGGTTTGCGAGCGATGACTTGTTTCCAATAAACTTATGTTAGATCCTTCAAAATTAGTAAGCTCGTCTTTAATGATTTCGTAAACCTATTGAAATAAAGAAAACAAAATCAGCATCTCAATATGAAATAAGTAATTAAATAGGTTGTGTCTAATACCTATATGTATATGTTATGTTTACTTATTTGTGTAATATTAGTCTATATTGCGGCAACTTTATGTAATTAATCCGTGGACAACGCCGTGGACTGTACTGTATTTGCATAACTTTTTGTAATACTATTTGTTAACTTTTATGTACTGTTGTTTGTTGTTTCTAATAAATAATTTAATTTAATTTATATCAAAAATCATCAAGCTCATATTACTTTGAATGAGTGTTCAGAGGTGCATCTAGATATATTTATTATAATGTAATAGGGCGCCTGTAGATGAGTAGGCTTCACAAATATTTTGTAAGCCTCCTTATGGTGCAGATACACAAACATGCAGGGATTTTTGGTACGATTGTATGATACGATTTTTTACATTGTTTTCTTGTGACAAATCGCTGTTGGCTTGCTCAAAACTAATCACCAATAAGTATCCGCAAAGTGTAGGTATACCTTACCCATACGTGAAGTATGTATGCAATCAGGTTAGTATACAAGATACACTATCACACAAGAATTTTAAGAACTCATTATTACCTACAACTCAAAAAAGTATATAATAAGTATAATGGTCACACAAATTTACAAAATAATATTATTCATTCTATGTATCGAAAGATAATTAAGGTAGGTATTTAAATAGGTAAATACACTTACTACTTCGGGTAATTTTGCCGGTCCAGCACCAAAATTGTGTACCTTCGACATTTTAGTTTATAAATGCGAAACTAAGTAATTCGATAATACAGATAACAAACGACACGTAACTTGCAGTCTCTGCGCAGAATGCTGGTAAGTACTGAACGGTGTGGGTTATCGCCCTGCCTTTAAATTATGCCGGCGAATGGTTTCGAGCCGCGCGGGCGCAAAGAGTTCATTAGAGTAATATGCGCGTATCATAAAACAAGTATCATTGGTTCGTGTGCACACTGTGTGCACAATCCGACGTCAGAAACGTAGTTAGCTGCTGCGTAACGATTTACACACGGCTTTATTTGATAAAACTCAATACAGTTCTAATCGTTAAGGCAAGGGCCAGAAAGTGGCTTCAAATCAAACTAGCCCTTAAGCCCTATTTACATCACGAAACTAGTGGCGTGAAAGAAGTTTTGTGACATTAGTTTCATCAACAGTTTCACGGTGTAAATGTCAAGTTTCATGCATTCATCGATGCATGCATCGATTTCACGACACTAAATTCGTATAGCGCGCGATTTTTGGATGAAACTAATGTTATACAACTAATGACATCGTGTAAACGCGACGTGAAACTAGTTTAACTAGTGTCGCGAAACCGCCTGCGCTGATAGGACGTGTGTTTTGATGTGAAACATCTATAGGCGAGGGGTAAACCTGATTTTTGGCGTGGCCAGATTTGCCGACGCTTCGCCACAACAAAATGAAATCAATCTTATAACATAATGCATAAAGGATAGTATTAAATGCGGCCATACTTCGTACTCCTCGGCTCCTCGGCTCGGAAATATATTATTTGTTATAATAGTGTATAAAATGCTATATTTATGCACATCTTACATCCTAATCATTTTATCACCACCGGCCTGCGACCGTGATATACTTTACTTATATATACTTTACTTTACGTTTACCTGTCAAATTCGTGTCTTTGTGATATATTTTGGTAACCCATGCTAGCACTTAAGATAAAACATCTTATCCATACGTCAACCACGTTGAATCAACTGTCAAAACGATTTTATATTTTTATCACAGCACGCCATGCTAAGACGCAACGGTTATATCACAAAAATGACGTCACGAACCATGAACACAGTCATACTGTGGATGTCACGACACTATTATTTTCGAAGAAACTAGTTTCACAGGTAGTTAAAGTAATGTCCTGAAACTAATTTCATCATGCAAGAAACTTAGTCGTAATGTAAATTCAGCTTTAGTTCAGTTCAACTGCAATGACTATTTTACTTGTGCTTTTTCCCATTAATTATTAAGGTCAAATTAAACTGGGTACAAAGTTTAGTACAATCAAACTAGTTACATAAAATTTAATTTAATTTAATAAAACCAGTCTTCTTCTGCAAAATTCAAATGACCTATGAGTGCGCAGGGTTTTCGAAAGATTACTTGATAATTTATAATTTATGTAGATGACAAGATAGTAAAGTAAAACTTGACCTCATCTCAATTCCGCTGTGGATGCGCCTCAACACCAATCAATTTTATTTTGACAACATATTAAGTCTTATACAAGGATAAGTATTTAGTATGTATAATAATATCAACAACCATAGTATGCGTTAAACAGTTTAAAATAAATGCACTTTTTAGTTCCATCAATTGTGTTTTATTAATTTTTATGACTTGCGACCTCCTTTTCATGGATAGAGAAGACTTATATCTTTGTCTCGCTCGCTTGCTGCTTGACTCCCGACCATGCACCCGACTTCACCCGAGTGAGTGACTGCCGAGCGAACCATTCAGTAAGGAAGTTCATTCCATATTCGCTACCTTGTTTATTCTTTTATATATGGTATCTACTCATTCACTCGTTCAATTCGATTTTCACTTGAAACAAGGAGTGTGCTCGGAGCTGCAGATAATTTTTTGAGATTTTTAATTTTTCTAGTAAAATACGAAGTGTTATTACAGAAAAGCCAAGTTTATCATTCGTGTTTGGGATATGCCTCCTGTAAAAGATGAAACGATAAGGGAAATTAATTGCTTAGAGATAATAAACATCACAGAGAAGAGTCCTGGCAAGAGTACTCTTGTGGACGTAAGAGCGTGTAACAAACCAGCTGCTAAGGTAAATAATTATTGTAAGACTGTACAATTACTATACAAAGACGTCTCAACAAATTGCCTTTGTCTAAAGTATCGATCTGTCGAAATCCGGTAAAGGTTTCACACAGAAAACATGTCGCGGGCTTTTAAAACACATTTTCAGTTTCTTCCGTTTTCGTTGTTCCTTTGTTTTTATCATCGGTGTACGTCACTATGCCTTTCTTGTTACTTCGGTACGAAGACGTCACGTCACACATGGTGCCTAACTACTTGCACGCGAAAGAAAAAAACTAGCTACACAACAAATTACATCAGCATGCGTACCTACTTATAGTTTTTTTTGTACGCCACTTACACTTTCTAAAATAGTAATTCTACACTAGAATACACATTCACTTCATACTTACCATATTACATTTAACTACAAGTAGCTACCCTGGTAGTAAGTAGATACCCGGTGTAATTTATAAAATTACTATAGTATTTTTATGTAGTAAGTTGGTTTGAGTTTTTTTTCGATCCTCATGATATTGTTAGTACTTATCGGCATAGGGAATGTAAAGCACTATGATGTAAGTAGGTACCAGTCACATTTTGAAACCGATCCAAACTTTCAGAATGAACAAGTTACCAGTAAGTTCCTACTAAATTTAGTGCAGTTAAATGTATTTATCATTAAAGAATATCGATACGGATGATTGCTACAAACTTATTTACTTAACTAGTGGCCCGTCCCGGCTTCCCACGGGTGGACATTTTTTTTTAAATACCTTGGGATTAATAAATATAGTCTATGTTACCCAGTGATAATGTAAAAACACATCTTTCCTCTTTATAATATTAGTATAGATTATTATTACCAGGCAATAAAAAGAAACATGAATCCCAAGAAAACCTGAATCTAAAGAAACTTCTATAAATTTAAACTACAATAGCAATTTTTACTACAAGTCTTCTACAATACCATTGCAAACAGATTGTAACTTTCTATTAATTTGGGGATATAAATATATCTGCTGTTAGATTGGAATAATTAATATTTAGTTAACTTATACATTCACTTGTTAATTAACATTTGCTTGTTTAGTATAAAACACCAAGTAGAACAACTATTAAACTCGTTCTATGGATACAGTCTCATCCTAACTTTTTGATGTATGTACCTAATGTATGGTTCATTGAAATAAAATGAATAATCTGATGTCTATCAATGTTTGAAATTGAATGAATAGAAGAGTAACCATTGAGTTTACCGGCACTTCTCAGTGGAAGCAGCATTCCGAACCTGAATTTGACTATTTGATAGTGCTTTTTGGCCTATACAAATAAAACAAAATTTTGATTTTCAGTCACCTTTTGCATAATAAATATGTTTTTATAACTTAGGTACCTTAACTTGAAATCATAAGGTTCTATTTTACTTAATAAATAATAATGACCTTTTCATCATTTCATAGAGCTATTGTTCAATCATCAAATAACTCATAGACAATGTTTATTCCACAAATCGAAAAACTTTTTTTTATTATCAAATATGTTTTATTATAACTTGACTGACATATTGTATTATATGTAAAATGTTATATATTATATATAAAATGTTATATGTTTTGTTTAAAATGGATTTATAAGTATTTTGTCAATTTCTTTATTAATATGTTTAGTTCCAGGTTTTTATATAATCTATTCATTTATATGTAGATACAGCTAATGAAACAAAATTATCATCATTTACGTCACAATTAAATTATCACCAATAACGTCACAATCATTCCATTGATAATCAACACAGATTTTATTTCTCCATTAGGTGGATGATGGAAAAAAACATTAACTATGTCACAAAATTATAATTTGTTCAAACTACCTAACCCATTTCCTATCTATAATACCCATCACCCTTCGCCAATATCTTCGGCCTAAATTATTTTATTTCCATACAAAAAGGTCCAAAAATTACTTACTTTGAGCTCTTACACACGAGCGGCATGTTACCATTGGCATAGGCAACTGCAGCCGTCGAACTATGGCCATTTTGTCACTCGACTGCAAATAGTTTAAGATTAGACATGCGTTGCAAATTTGTAAAATGAGTTCCAGTGACGAAATTGATATTGAATTGCTAATTGTGGCAGTAAATAAAAATGCGTGTATTTGGAATTATAAATTGAAAGAGTACAGTAATAAAATAATATAAAAAAAACTTTTTAAAAACAAGCTTTTATTTAATTGCCCTTAGTTTTCGTGTTCTCCTCAGCAAGCCCTTTCATTTGATACCCATACTGTGGTAGTGCAGAAAAAATAACTTCCGCCATATTGGATAATCCACCATATTGGAATTAGAATGACGTCACATAGCTAAGCATGCATTGTCATCCAAAATAAGTGTGTATACCAAATTTAAGCTCAATCGGTTAAAGATAACTGATTTAAAATTCAGTTGCAAGATTCCACCCGGACATTCATTGCAAGTTAATATAAAGCTTGTAAAAACAGAGCATGGATGTCGGTATGTGAAGAAGTTGTAAATGATTTAATAATAAATATATATTTCTTAAATCCACAAAGAACGTGTTTTTATTTTTCTTTTTTGTCGGCGCCGATGAAGTAAAAATAATAACAGTGTTTCTTCTTCGGAATCCATTTTGCAACTGACTCTTATGAGTATACTATGAGAGCCGCCGACGGCTGCCGCTGATCTCTATAGTTGAGATATCGACGGCTGCAGTTGCCTATGCCGTTGGTAACATGCCGCTCGTGTGTAAGAGCACTTATAATTTCTTTTGCGCCAACCTAAGGGTCAGAATGACATTTAAAATCATAAGCACACCTTTTTGATGATAAGTCAGTCAGTAGGTTGTCGGTAATCCATTATATAAACGTTTACTAAAGTAACTACGTACCTATTTACTCGCGAACTGTTTCACGAGGTACACTATTTCTCAGGCCAATAAAAAAGTTACATCCTGCATCCTTGGCGCAATATTTACACACTACACTGACATCATACTATATACTATCAAACAATCATACTACTTCAGATCAATGACATAAGTGCAAGTTGTTTGGTAGCCCACATCGAATTTCGTGGGCGTTGAATTAAGCCCCCGCACATTTGAGCGTCGTAAGTTGTGCGTCAATTTTTTTGCCATTACCAAAACGAACTCTGTGATAATAAGCATAAAGATTGAATTGCTGTGGTTAAAACCACGCCAAGGCCCCACGCATCAAAATTCGCTCGCGCTGTCAGTGTCATTTCGTTGAGGAATTAGCTTTTTATTTTTGTAAATACAGTTCATTTTCGACAAGAATAAAAAATTGACACACGAGTATGGACGCCCCCAGTGTGCCCTAAGCGCATTGATTTTTTGCAAATACTAAAACGTACTGTATGAACTTACAGAAAAAGCACATTCCACAATGATGTCTTTGATGACGGGTGGTCGCATGGCTTTTGCCACGGAAATTCAATCGTTATGTTCATTGATACAGAGTGCATTTCCGAAAAGTAAACTCGGTCGCCCCAGTGGTTGCAGAGCGTTATTGTTTTTGTTACGCCCGCTGACTATCATGTAACTCCTTATCTTTGAAAGTGTTACGTTATTACAAAATATTTAAGTGTGTTTGTGACACAGCTTAATTGTAGCAGTTAGCAGTTATGGTTTGTTTCGCTTGGCAAGTGTAGTTTGAGTAGATTATCCTTTATAAAAAAACTACTTAGCTCCACCTCTTTATCAATATTGTTTTAATATCACCTTTTTTGGTAAAAATAACTAGACTTGTTCTCAAAAACATTCACAGGTGTAGTAGTTAAACTACTAAACTAATTTATACATTATGAAAATTTATCTATTCTAGATACATGTCATTAGTTTCATCACCGATACACTAATATAATGTATCGATACATGTTAACAGAGAGACTGAATTTGAATTTCACCAACAATCGACGGCGAAGACAACTCTATACAATGTTACTAGTATCTTTTCACTTTTTTTTCGTCTGCCGCTCGAGACACGCGTCTCTACGCTGCACTAACTCAAAGTTATCATTTGAACCGACCTAACGCTAATGTACGCACATCTCTACCTTGTATAGTGACTAGTATTATTTTTTATTTGCACATATAGTTTTATTTTTAATGCATCCTTTTTGTTTCTTTGGAAATTTCAGTGTTGATTTACAGTGCATCATGTGTTGGGCAGCCGAGGTACATGTTATTTGTGTATATGGTTGTGTTATGTAAAATGCACAGAACTGTATAGTATTGGAGTGCGTATATATGTAGTGCATGTAGTTGATATTGCACCCCAAGTAGAACGGAGACAACATGACTAATTCACAGGTATTATTCTTTAGCACTTTTTTAATTATTTTTACTTTTAAGTTTTTTGTCTTTTATTATTTTAGAAGATTTATCAGTATTTTTAAATTAAATAACCCTTGGATTTGAGTTGCGTTTCTATACTTCAAATATTCAGCTAAAGTTTTCAGCAAAAATGTAGTCCTAAATTAGCTACGAGGCAAGACTTCACTGGCTATTGAAGACGCGACAAAATTCAAATTAATCTTAATTTGCGTGAATGGAATTGGCGTCAATAGCTCTTAGAAGAAGTAACAAAACGTTGGTATTATTGCTCCACTTGTAAAGCAGAACGTCTACAGACGGCATTCATATTAATATTCCGTTGCGTAATTATGTTAATTGATTTTAATTCTCATGGTACCGCTCCTGGGCGTCATAAACATTCTAATGGGTCTATTGCACTGGTCGTTAGTAAGGTTGGATAAAAAAAATGGTTTACAATTCGGGAATGCTGGAAGCCAGTAATTGTTCTACGCATAGCGCGCGAATCTCAGGTCTTTGGGGTTCCACCACAAATCCAGCGTATGAATCCCACGTTTTTGGATTCCACCACAAGTCTAGCGTGCAATCTGTGGGTATCAACAGCCCAAAGCCTGTAAATACATCTGTGCCAGAGAGAAACAATCAGTAACGAGGCTATATCTAAGTTTTTAACGTACGTGCTCGGTTTTGTCAGGCAGATCGAAAATGCAGCGATATGTTTCTAATTTCAGTTCACGTTGGTAGAGATTTGCTCTAAATTTACCATGTACGATATTGGCACGTAAATTGGCAATTAAGATATAGACATCGCAATACTGTTTCGAGCCGTTAAATGATGACCCCCCTATGCTATCTCCATATCTATATTAGAAGGATTTACCTAAAATGGTGCATTCTTATCCAGGTCCGTGGTTAACGGTTAACTGTAATAATACATTACACTAACCTAGTATAATAAATATATGCACTATGTAGTACATAGTATACTAGGACAGTGTAATATTATTGAAAGCACGAATTGTTTCCCCCAATTTCTCTAGTGATGAGCTTAGTTGCAGCAAAACTAAATAATCAATGACTTATTAACTGCAATAGGTACAAATTGATGGGACTCCTAAATTTATACTGTTATCGAAAAATACTTTTTTCTAGAAATGCTTCGTAAAGACGTTGTGAAATGTTTTGTGTTCATAAATGATTTGAACTAAGCCAGCCTTTGCAGTAAAAACATTATGTATACATAGACGCATCAATGGAAAGTGTTTAAGAATGATTGCGAGCGCGATCGGATTTATATCCTCAATTAACAGTTCGCAACTAGTTCGTATAGAGAAATTAACACGTTACGATATCTAGTTTATATTGATTGCTGAAACACTTTATTGGTGTCTGGAAAATTAGGTATCATGATGATAAAACATACGGAGTATTTCATCCTATCTAAAAGTTACTGATCTACTCTGCGGATCTTCTAAAGGCAAATAGGGAATAATAAAATACTGTCTGACCGTAACGGCGTAAGTCAACCGAACAAGCTCGTTTCCTTCGGGGTTATGGGATGCTTACGCGATGTGACCTTATTAAAGCGTTCCAAATTCGAAGCACACAATGTCAACCATGTGTGCCCTGCATTGTAAATCATACTATAGCTAAGACACGTAAAGCACAACCATTAGTTTGGTTAGTTTTTTACGATACAATAATTTTCTGGTAAAGTAGAACAGCTTTATCGGCCCCTGTAAAACAATAATTACTGTACTTACAACTAATTTACGCAGTCGTAAGCGACTAGCGAGTTCTACTAGTAGCTACTATGCGTGCGTGCGTACGGAAATGCTAATACTGTTTGCAGTGCTTCCATGGGCTCCATATTCCCTAACAGTCGTTGTGGAGTTGCCATGACTTAATTGTTTATAGCCAAGTTTTTTATTTTATTTTATCTATGGTATTGAAGCCATTAGACTAGTCATATTCTATCTGCCAATATTAAAAGATGTTGTTTTCACTGCTTAAAACATGAAGTCATAGCTACTTCACAAACGTAGTGTTACGGGACTTGGGGACGTATGTTTAGCAATATAGTCGAATGCCAATGTGATTCTAGAAAGAATCGACTGTTTAATATCATATATAGATTATGCATCTAGTATCAAGAATATATGTCCATTTTATATTTTAATAATTCATGATTGCAATTATTATTGTTGTGCAATTTTCTCTTATTGCGTGCGAGTCATATGTCAATATAGTAACATAACACTTAGTAAATGCATTACTTACTTATGTAAGTACTCAATTAAGATACAAAGTAAGACTTATAAAAAAACTCCTGACATTTTCATTACTGAAATGTACACGATTATGTATGTAATTACATCAACTAATGATATCAAGTGACTTTCTGCTTCTTTTATGTTCTCTGTCTGTTATATTGCTTATATGTGTACCCAGACAGTGACTGACTCTCAAATTTTTAATGGTAATCCGTCTACAGAATTCAGAACTTCAACCTTTTTTAAATTCAGACACAAAGCGATTGAAATATGATTAACCAACAATAACGCAACCTACATACAATATCTGTCCTAGTCAGTAGTTATTTCTCAAAAATATTTACAGGTGTACTAGTGAAAATACCCAACTAATTTATAAATTATGAAAATCAATCCATTCTAAATACATGTTATTAGTTACAGTAGTTATTATGTAATGTTACAAGTAAAAGCATCGCATAGCATTTTCAAATTGCATGAAATGGTGACGGATTTGAATACTTTATCAACAAAACAAGCTATTTACTTTTGCGATATTGACTATTACTTATATTCCAGGTATGGTTCCGTGGCGTGAGGAGTTCCAAGTTCCGCCATGTGTATGGCGTGCCATTCAAAAGGGAACGTTGCTATGACAACGTAAAGATAACAAGGAATGCGCACGATTCCAATTTTTGCGCTGTCAACCCTAAATTCGTTGCCGTTGTGACAGAGGTCGCTGGAGGCGGGGCGTTTCTTGTTCTACCTTTGGATCATGTGAGTTTTAAATTATTTATACTTAGTGCAGTTACTGCGCTGCGTTTACTACTTCCTTCGTCACCTCACCACTTCTATTGGTATATTCCGGCAACTTAAGTCCGGCAAAAGTAGGCGCGTCAAGATGGACGCGGTATTTTTTTATCAATGCCAAAGTAAACTGTATTAAGATATAGAAGGACAGATGAGCGAATGAAGTCGCGCTGGCGTGGTCGCTTAGTTTTTGTCATACATCTTCATGTACAGAGTATATTTTCATAAAAGTCTAGTCAATTAACTCGCCCCAGTATGTACAGGGCATTATCCTCATTTACCCAATGCCAATATTTGTTTCTTTTATTGACACCATCGTATATGGTTTGAGTGGTCTGCGCCCTCAAGACTGCGTAAGTCTCGACCTTGTCCTTGACACATGAGTTGTGTTATCACCTCATTTTCACACATAAAAACTTCTTTGAACTTTTGAACATTAATATCTTGCGTGTAAAGTTTAAAATTATAATCTTGACTTGACACCTTATGACCATTAAGTGTTGTATGCGAAGCCAGCGTGTCTTAAATGGCCACTGAGCAATACCTCTTAAACATATTAATTTCCTGTTCTTTTTACCAGAACTGTAGCAATTCCGCTAATCAGAAGAAAATGGTCAAGCATTTGTGCTATCATCAGGCAATTCATATTCATAATGGAAAAAATTAGAGATGAAACGGATAGTGGTTTGGCCGGATACCGGATATCCGGCCCTTTATCGCGTTACATCACTCTTCTTAAAGACATTTCGAATCGATCGCAATCACAACCATACATATGGTGGTCAGTTAATTTGCATCAGTACTAGTTGTCAAGGTTTCGGCCGGATACTGAATGACTATCCGGTATCCGGCCGGATAGGCCGGATACCGGATAGTTACCAGGTCTGTTTCATCTAGAAAAAATACGGGAATTCATTCAGGTAAGACGAATTGCTAAAGTGGCAATTTTAGACAACTTTGCATTGTGAGAATATTTATTCAGCACATAGGAAGTGTTAATTGAGTGGCAATGTTGCCACATTTCCTGCCATTTCGCAAATACGGTTGCAGCGTTATATTTGTTCGTAAAAGCGTCATTCCGCTTTGCACTATAAGATAATGTGTTTATTATGATAATCACCTCGCTGCATTTTAACTGTTATATAATAATTTTTATTTCTATTGCTAACCCAAGTTTCTGATCTTGTAGGTCAATCAATGAAAACTTTTGATTACAAAACTGACTTCTGGGGTTGCCAAATAAATTAAGTGATTTGCTATAATGCTAACAAGGTGTCTGTAATATAACAAGGTGTCTGTATTGCTTAATACATTTTAATGCGGAAATATTTGTATCTAGTTACCTTTTCTTTTTTTTTTGTTCCGAGATCAATATCATAATACATAAAACCTCCCGCATACAGGAGCGTCAATAAGCACGTCGAGTTTTTTCCAATACCAAAACGATTTGTATTCTGTAATCATAGAAAAAGTTTGTTCTTCAGCGAAATGACATTGACAGCGCTGGCGGATTTAGACGTGTCGCGTGGATTTTATCCATGGAGATTTAATAAAAGAGATGGCATTTCGAGCCCGCGCTGCGGTAAATTTTTCTGGTTTATCTGACTCCGCCATTGTTGTTTCCCCATATAGTTCCCGTAAACTACAGGTACATGAGATAACAATAATGGCGGTAAAATCGCCGCAGAGCTTTACGAAGGCTGGAGTCGTTATGAGTGCTCTAGATACTCTATGATTTTATCGCAGAAATTGTATGGTTATGTATTTTGACATAAGCTCGTTTTGGTATTGACAAAAACATTGACGCTCGATTTTTGACGCCTTAGTGTGTGGAAAGCTTAATTCGTTCCAATTTCGAAACGCAAGGTCCACATGTTTCAAGGAGATTCTATTAGACGTGAGCAATGTTTTCGATAACTTTTTACCTATTTGCAGACTGGAAGGTTGGACTTTAACGCCAGCCGAGTGACCGGCCACAAGGGCCCAGTGCTGGACATTAAATGGAACCCGTTCAACGATAACATCATAGCTTCGTGTTCAGATGATTGCACGGTAATATTTATTCTATCTCTACATATTTTTCCATTTGTTCAAATACATCATCACGCCTGTATTCCCCGAAGGGGTAGGCAGAGGTGCACTGCAGTGCGCCCACACTTCGCCGATGTATTTTGGTCCCAATGTAATAGGGGGCGAGCCTATTGCCATTATACCGGGCACACAGGTTTCCTCACGATGTTTTCCGTCACCGTTTCTTAGCAAGTGATAATCTCAGATGAAAATGAGATTCGCACATGGAACCCAGAGGTGCGAGCCGGGGATAGAACCTGCGCACTTTGATTGCAAAGCGTGCGTTCGACCACTCGGCTACCACTGCTTTTTTTATTCCATTGCCATTTGTTCAGCAACTTCCAATACCAGCTAAAGTAGACTGGGATACCAATCTTGATTAGTTTGCTGAAACAACAATTGCCGATGGCTTGGTCGAGTGGTTTGAGCCGTAGACCGCTCGGCTCACTGCACTCAGAGGATACGGGTTCGATTCCAGACAACGACAAATGTCGTATTAAATTATCGAAGCACATTTTTCAACGAAACTTCATCGAAGACGCCACGCGATATTCAATCTTTATGTATATTGATACAGAGTACATTTTCAAAAAAGTTCAAGCTATTTTGAGCTTGTAGATGGTCGTGTTGGCTAGGGTGGCTGTATGCAAGGAGGTATGCTTATTTTCCCGATTTGAAGTTCGTTCAACAAAGTTGGCCAGACAATGTGTATTACCAACATTGGTTGTTGGCCAGTATTTGGCCATTCAGTATACCATCATCGTCGCAATTCGTTCATAGCAATTGATTCCCATTGTACATGAATGTTCCGTTTCACCAATTACATACTTTTTTGTTGATAGGAAAGTGTGCTAGCTAACACAACAGATGCTTGAGTATCGTACATTATACCTACTAATATATTGGTTTTATTATCTAATCTGAAAGTACGTACCGAGCTATTGTTCACCAGTTATGGTCTCATGTCATTGCTAACAATAGTGTCCATCGATTGTAAATGGCTGGTGCATTCGTGGTTATCGGCATCGTTGCATTGTTATTACGTTTCTTTACTTTACCGCTTACGTACACACACCATAAATAGTTTTTATTTCATAACTAGCTGTGCCCGCGACTTCGCCCGCGTGGACTTTAGGGAGATTACCCGGAAATATGGGTATTATGTTTTTCCCGCGGAACCCTAATGCTTTTTCTAAAATTAAAGTAGCCTAAGTTACGCCTTGGAACGTCAGCTATCTGTCAGTGAAAGTCCCATGGAAATCGGTTCAGCCGTTTAGAAGTTTACCTCAAACAAACAGACAGACAGACAAAAAAAATTAAAATTGCGTTTTCGTTATAGGTATCGTATATACTTTCATACGCATTTGGTAAAAAAGTGTTATTTTGATATTACAAACAGACACTCCAATTTTATGTATTTGTATGTATTTGTATGTATGTATGTATAGAAGATCTAAGTCCCGGGCGAAGTCGTGCGTCTGTATTTTGCCAATACCAAACTGAACTCAGTGTCAGTATACATAAAGAAGAAATTAAAATTTCTGTACTAAAAGCCACGATGCGACTAAATTAGCTCGCGCTGGCAATGATATTTCGTTGAAGAATGAACTCTTTATTAGTTCATACAGTTCGTTTTCCTATTAGCAAAGAATGAAACACACGCGTCTTGATGCCCCAATGTGACTATCCAAGTGTTATAAAGTCATTTTGAACTTGATTTGTATTACTACTCTATCGTGCGAATTCTTTTTTAGGGTTCCGTACCCAAAGGGTAAAACGGGGCCCTATTAATAGGACTCCGCTGTCCGCCCGTCTGTCTGGCTGTATCTCATGAACCGTAATAGATAGCCAGTTGAAATTTTCACAGATGGTGTATTTCTGTTACCGCTATAACAACAATTACTAAAAAAAACAGAATAAATTTAATATTAAGGGGACTCCCTACAGCAAACGTGATTTTATTGCCGTTTTTATAGATAATGGTACGGAACCCATCGTGCGCGAGTCTGACTCGCACTTGGCCGGTTGTTTACTCTTCATACCTCTATTATTATTTTGAATTAAAACATGGAAAATTCCTGCGTCATTAATTAAGTACCTGTCCATTACTGTTATCTAGGAGCATGACTCTTGGCTAGGATATAGTTTGTAATGCATGTGTTTGTGTTACTAAGCATTATCGACGTGATAGTTGACACGTGCTTATCTCCCTATAATAACAAGTGGCATCACTTTAGCACACGAGTGTCATTTTGTCCTATCTCATAATGGATTCCTGCAAGGTTGGTACAGTCGCGAACATAAATACTACATAAGAACATACAGCTTTAGAACTTGCGAAGGCTATAATATAATTCGTATATTAGAACTATAGCCAAGTCAGACCTCAGGCTTTGATATAATATCCTAAGTTATAAGAAGAAATGATATTTTAAGTTGTTATGAAATATTTAATGTTATAAATAAATTTCTGGACAAACCACTGAACATGGCGCCCATTTAGATCTCACTTCTTTTGTCGTTGAAGTCAACAACCAAGGCATAATAATATTGAACTTGGCTCTAATTTCACATTTATGTTTTGATGGGATTTTAGAAATAACACAAAATAAGAAAGTTTTGTAAACTGTAAAATTTGTTCTTCTGAGAGCAGCACAGTAAAAAATAAATGTCATTCTGAAAAGAACCATTGGTTTAAATTCGATTGTTTTTTCTCTAGGTCTGTAAATAATTGTTACCTAACCTATATAAATATTTTGTCCTGTCATATAATATTAATATTAAGTTTTTCTTCTTCTTTTTTTTACGAAATGAGTGAAATGACGATATTTTAATGGAATAAGCCTGCAGCTAACGGGTATTTCAGCCAGTGTCAAGTAATTCATAGCAAGGGCAAATTCATTAAGTTAGAAAACAGGGATGAAAAGGGAAAGCAGAAAACAGGGATGAATGGAAAAAACTCCACCGACAAGAGCCTAGCTCTTAAGATTATGAAGAAGATTTGGAAATAAAGCTGACACGTAAAATGTTAGAAAACTGACATTCTGGCAATGTGTTAAAGAATTTGTTAAATTGTAATTTTGGAATTCCGTAGGTGAAACTATGGCACATCCCGGACGGTGGGCTATCCATGCACCTAACGGAATGGCTGGTGGAGCTGCAAGGACACAAGCGGCGTGTTGCCTATATCGAGTGGCACCCGACCGCAGAGAACATACTGCTAAGCGCTGGCTTCGACTATTTGGTGAGTATCACTTGTTTTGGACCTACAAGCGGGTTTAATATGAGTTACTATAGTATGACGTACGTAATATATGGCCTTTTTTTAATTCGAATAATCGTTTACTACTGTCAATTGTTAGTCCATCTTGTGAATAAAGGTAACTTTTTACTTGACTAGGTCACTTTTTTTTTTTTTTTTAATAATCTTGATTTTTCTCACTCACTATCAAAGGCATTGCTTATGTCCTTTGATCACTTCTATCTCTTTAGCCATATCCGGACACTCTATAAGCTTTCACAATGTAGGTATATTTGCTGATACAGGAGCCGCAATCAACTTGTAATTTTCACAACTATGTTTCATTCATCCAAAGTAGTTTCTAGTGTCACTTCTATGAACATAAGTTATACCTCTCAGTTTCTCAAAGGTCATCCGCCATCTTTATGACCTACACTACTACTACTACTATAGCACTTTTAACATCCCACTGCTGGGCACGGACCTCCCTTCAATGCGAGAGGGATTGAGGCCATAGTCCACCACGCTGGCCCGGTGCGGGTTGGCAGACTTCACACATCTATCGAGAACTAGATAGATAGATAGAGTACTCTTTATTGTACACACCTAACAAAAAAAAATATACAACATTCTTAGTTATAAATACAGTAGCTATGTACAATTGGGCGGTCTTATCGCTAAAAGCAATTTCTTCCAGACAACCAGTTTGGACGAGAAAACTTAACTGACTAGTCAATTTAAAATGTAAATTTAATATAAAATGTGCATTTATTGAACTTGTTCATGTTATTAATTACTTGCTCCATTAAAATGCTATCATTTCCTGAAAGAAAAGAAGTACCTAATACCTCAATTGAATTGGCCGTGATAACATAAGACGTCGCCGAGTTTGTTCATATAAATTAGTACAGTACTTTCATAGTCTCGTGCATCTGTATCTGTATCGGTACATACGGAATTGTTATTAGTCACGCGAAACTGAATGCAAAACGAACCGCGATTATAGTTACGAGCGTTTATTTTCGCGTGTATTGAAGTAATAATGCTGACAAACGTTATTGGAACGATATACCGTTATTGATATTGGGTAGGTCGCAATATGCTATTGAAGAATTAATAAACAGGAAAAAGGACAGTTTGTTACCCATTGATGACAGCTTGGTCTAGCTGTTTGACTGTAGGCAGCATATTGAAATAAAACGTGTCGTGTTTATCGCGTGTATTTACTATTTTATTTTCCCGACGTTTCGGCTGCTTTACAGCAACCATGGTCACGGGGGGACTGAGGTGTTAGACGTCCTGATGTCAAAATACCTCACTGAACTGTCAAAAGCAGATACTGAACAGGTCAAAAATATTCAAAAATTTCGTTACGTAATACTTGAACGCTTCCTTAGAATTTAAGTAGGTACTCTCCATGTTAAGAAAATAAATTGCAAAAAATATATTAAAATTCAATTTCTGTAAGTATCCGATACTGATGCAATATTTTTTTATACTGCTGAAAGTTGAAACTCCCTACACGTAACTTTTTTTTAACTAAAAAATTACTTTTTTCAGATCTTCGTATGGGACGTTGGCAAGGGAGAGGCAGTGAAGGTCATCGACTGCCATAGCGACGTGATCTACTGCATGTCGTTCAATAGAGATGGCTCTTTACTAGCCACCACGAGCAAGGACAAGAAACTGCGCGTGATTGAGCCTAGGCGAGGAATTGTTTTATCTGTAAGTAATTTTAGGATGACTGCTCAAATATTGTTTTCTTATATTTACGCAAATTTTACTCTTTAATAAAAGAAAAAAAAATGTTTTCTTATCAGTCACCACGCTCAAAAAGTGTAACTTGAATTAATATCAAAGAAAAAAAAAACAAAGGAAAAAAAATACTGCATAAATAAAATAAATAAATAATTACAATTGCTTATGTTGATAAAAAATGCTATGCAATAGCTTTACCACGGCAGTCTCCGAGTGCCACACGTCTTTTTTTTTATTTCAATGACTGCTCAAGTTTAACTTTTTAAAACAAATCTTGAGATTTTAGTGAGAGTTTAAAAGTATAAAAAAACCAATCATGTGAGGGAGTGTCTTATACTCAGATACCCAGTTATATAGGAAGTTATTATGGATTTACGGGTGGCATTGTAGAACACTTTTGTACTATAAAATACAACTTTAATGACATTCATTCAATTCAATGACATTCCATTGAAGAATGAGCTTTTTCTATGAGTCAATGTTTCGATTCGGTAGCAGCATACAGCATGGCGACAACACATTGTTTGCGATCCAGTGTGAGCTGGTCAATGTATGGAATTGTTTGACACTGTGATAGATTTTAGCAAGTCCTATCTGTATTCCAGGAAGGCACATGTCACCTGGGCACGAAGGCGTCGAAGTGCACGTTCCTGGGCTCGGCGGGCAAGGTGCTGACGACGGGCTTCTCGCGCTACAGCGACCGCCAGTACGCCGTCTGGGACCAGCACGACGTCTCCGCGCCGCTCGTCGCAGAGACCATCGACAGCTCCTCCGGCGTCGTCTTCCCATACTACGATTACGATACCAATATGGTGAGAATCCTTTATGAACACCCGCCTTGAACGCTAGGTGTGCGAGTTCAAATCTCACACGCGCGTATTAGAAAATCTTAGGCTGGTTTTAGACTTAGCCGACGGCACGCGCACCGTCAGCGCTGATGGCCGAGATATATGAACTTCTAGGTAGCGTTTTTGATTAACGCGTAGCTATCAGCGCGCACGGTGGTCAGCGCTGACAGCTACGGGGCCGTACGCGCTGTCGGCGCTGACGATCGCACGAGCGCCACTGCTTTCAGTGAGCGTTCTAGTGTCGAACGGAGCGGACGTCGTCAGCGCGTACAGTCATGGCGAATCGCGAAGTGAATACAGGTCGATGAGATGTATCTTTGCCAGTAATTCGTCAAAACTTCTAGTTGACATTCGCAAGTAATTATAGAATTTACTTTCGTCAGCCCTCAAAGTCTTCTGTAACGGCTCTCTGCTCAATCAATGGATGAACATGGAGTCTTCGTCGTCGCCGGTTTTTATTTTTTTGGGATATATAGTACAAAGCAGCAATAATTAGTACACTTTTGGGCGTCGTCTGTACAGTAAGGCGGTCAGTACGATACTAAAATGAGCCACGCTGACCCTCGGCGCTGACAAAGTACGCGCTGAGCTATGAGCGCTGACGGTGAGCGTGAGACTAAAATCAGCCTTAGAGGTGCACCGATAAGATTTCCTAATACGCGCGAATGTAATTTTAATAATGACGAGCGGAGATCCGGATCCGGAGATGCTACTGGGATGAATGGACCCAATGTGCCTAATGGATTGTTTTAGACAGGCGAAGATGGGTCTAGACCAGCTGGACCCATCTGTCTAATGAAACCGTTTTAGGGTACATCGGTTGGATGGTCATCATAGTCATGAATGGTTCACCCACCCACACTAGGCTAGTAGCGTGCTCAACAATGACCTGTGACTTCCTTGCAATAAAATGTGCCTAGTATAATTACAGCTCCCTCTTTCTCGCTAGTGCGCACTCACTGGCATACAGTTTTTAAGTCGTAGTGTGGGCGCTGTTAGGTGAAAATGTAAAACCAATGTTGGACAGATGATAAAAATATAAAATTTATAAATCCACGCTCGAATCCACCAACGTAATTTCTCTCGAGACAACCTTTTGTTAATTTTATACAATAACAGCTCAGATGTTGGCGGAGCCAGGAACACAGAAATACTGTGGATTTCACGACACTATTATTTTTAATGAAACTAGTTTCACAGGTACGGAACTTAGTGTCATGAAATTAATTTGATAATGCATGAAACTTGTTTCGTAATCTAAATTCGACTTTATTTATATTTGTCTAGGTATACCTTGCTGGCAAGGGCGACGGGAACATCCGGTACTATGAAGTGGTCGACGAGCAGCCTTACGTACATTTCCTCAATCAGTTCCTATCTGGAAACCCACAAGTAAGTACATTGCAATAATTGCACTTACAAGTCACATGTTAGCAGCTAATGAGCGTTTTTATTTATAAATATTGCAAGAAAATGCATACCCATCATATGATCTGAAACTAAGCAAATATTGTACTATAAAATTGTTATAATTTCTTTTTTTTTTCGTGTAGATAATTAGTGTGTACGTATAGTACATACGTACGTGTTAACGTACCTACCTATTTGATTTACCCGGTATTGAATCGTAGTGCTGATTTCTACTTCAGTTAATAAATGTTAGCACCCAAAACCGCCGAGGAGTTAGTAAATCGGGTCACGTGCCAGACGATGCCAGTTTTCATTAAGCGAGCGACACACATCTCTTTTGTCCCCGAACTGACAATAGCTAATGTGCGCAGGAAGACTTGTGAGCCTTTGAGATTATACCGATTAATAAGGGCTTTGATACGTAGGTACTGGTAGGTAAGTAACTAAACTATGGATGACGATAAAAAAGAATGAAAAGATGTTACTAAATTAGACAAAACAAAACACTAATGAATAGTTTGAATTTTTAAAATTGCATTTACGTGATTTTAAAAATAACTTATGTTGATTTATTTTGTTTATAGCGAGGGTTGGGTTTTATGCCGAAGCGCGGCGTGAACACTGCCTCCTGCGAGGTGTTCCGCTTCTACAAGCTGCACACGTCGCGTGGACTCTGCGAACCCATCTCTATGATCGTGCCGCGCAAGTCTGACTGCTTCCAGGTATAAAAAACTGAGCCGTCGCGGGACGCCTGGCAGATGAGAAACATAAACGTCGTAGCGACACTCATTCATATTCGGTTCGCCACACCGTACACACACCACCCACACACAACGTACGAAGCGTGTCTGCATGTAAAACTATACTTTTGCACCAAGTAATAAGGTTGATTTCATTTTGGTGTGGCGAAGCGTCGTCCCGGCAAATCTCGCCACGCCAAAAACAGGTTTACCCCTCGCCTATAGATGTTTCACATCAATAATGTTCTCATTAACAACGATAGACAACATTCAAGATGGACTCTGAAAGATAGGGTTATAATAATCTCCTAAAATTTACTTTAATTTAACGTATTTTTTTATAGGAGGACCTATACCCAGACACAGCCGCGCCGCTGCCCGCATTGTCTGCAAAGGATTGGCTGAGTGGAATGAACGCGCCGCCATTGTTAATTAGCATGAAAACAGGTATAGTTACTATTGACATTAAAACACGTCCTAGTAGTATTTAAATTATTTAAATTGTTGTATCATCGCATTTTCACTTACGTTGTAACTTATAGGGCTCGCATATCACACGTGGGCAAGACAAGGCATCGACTAGTCTCTTACCTTTTTTTTTTATCGGCAGTTGTTCTCGGTAACAGGGTTATTTATTAGGGTATGCTGTAGGTAATAAAATCATAATTAACAAAGAAAATAAAATACAAACACAGGGTAAAAAAGAAGCGTGGACTTGTTTTCACTAAAGTTAAATTACATAGAACTACCCAAACTATTTGTCAGGGGCATAATGATAGATAATATTTTCTTAGAATGATCTTAAGCTGGTTCTTAGATTTTACATTTGTCATTACTATCCGGTATCCAGCCGGATACTGAATTACTACCCGGCCGGATACTGAATTACTATCCGGTATCCGACCGGATACTAAATTGCTATCCGGTATCAGGCCGGATACTGAATTACTACACTACCGGATACCGGATAGTAATTCAGTATCCGGCCGGTTACCGGATAGTAATTCAGTATCCGGCCGGTTACCGAATAGTATTTCAGTATCCGGCCGGATGCCGGATAGTATATCAGTATCCGGCCGGATACCGGATAGTAATTCAGGCAAATTTAATAAAAAAAATTTATTTTACACAAGGCAAATCATACCACAATAGGTTATGGACACCTTTTATTTTTATAATCGCACGTCTTAAATATTTGTTTTATTATGTACTCAAAATTAACAATTGGCAAATTGTGGTGAATGAACATCCGGCGCTCCGGCCTGGTAGCTTGCCGAATATCCGGTATCCGGCCAAACCGCTATCCGTTTCATCTCTAATCAAAGGCAATTATTAAGTGATATTTTGCGGTTATGGTATGTATGTGATACTTGTGGTGTGCAGGTGTGACGATATCGACACACAAGCCGCGCGCCGGCGGCAAGGACGCGCCGGCGCTGCAGCCGCAGGACGCCAACAACAGGAAGAAGTTCGCCTTCCTGTCGCGGGAGACCACGCCCGACTACCGCCCGCTCGCCACCTGGCAGCCGCAGCTGGAGAACCACGCCGCCGAGAACGATGTACAGGTAAATCTGACTATTCTACAAACGGACCTTTAAAATGTCCAAGGAGACGTTATTTGAAACGGTTCCAATAAAAAAAAAACTAAAGAATCTCCTGATGCCTATTCGCTTTTATAAGAATCCAGGATTAAGGAAGTCATAAATACAGGGGTCGAAACAGATTGTATTTGTTAATTATAAGACCTCGCGACTTCTTTAATATATTTATTGTTAAAGGAATGAATAATGTTGTTTTCAATGTGGACTACCTACCTCCCCACACTATGAATGTGACATATATTATATATTAAGCATCCTTAACTACATAAAAGTAAACATGTAACATTTGAGAATAAACAAAAGTAACTGTGTAAAAATGATATGGCTTCTCGATAAGACTTACTACTACAACTAAACTATATTTGGCTGCACAAAATACATTACCTACTGCCTCGTACATAACAGCCGTAAGAATGACGGCAATACTTTTAGTTATTGTCCTTTAGTTGGGTGCCACTTAGTTAATTAAACTCGCCGCTAGAGACGTTGAATACAATTATCCTACAGTTACAGAAATAAAAGTTACCCGGTATCGTATCATAATTTTGTGTAAGTACAAACCACACAAAGTTTACTTAAGTTTTTATATCAAAACAATATTTATTGTTCCAGGTGCAAGTGAACGAGAAATCTCAGAAGACGAACGCTAACCAGAACACGAAATTCCACCAACTGCAGCGCATGTTCGGCAAGCAGACCGGCGACGCGGAGCCCGTGCCGCTCTACAAGCAGATTAACCAGGGCGACGTGTTTAGTACTGAACACGAGGTATGCCTATTTATCACTATCAACTTTATCTCCATGATATAAGGTAGATTATCCATTACGCAAAACGAACGCGAAATGTATGACACATAGAATAGTTTGGTTAGTAATACGTCGCGTGATGCGGAATGCAGGGGTCGAAACTGGTCAGGCGTCGCGACGCCTTATGGTATGCGTCATTACGCCTTATAATTAGCGTCGCGATGCCTTATAGTGAGCGCCGTGACTCCTTGTAATGAGCGTCGCGACGCCTTATAGAGAGCGTCGCGACGCCTTATAGTGAGCGTCGTGACTCCTTACTGTGAGTGTGGCGACGCCGTATAGTGAGCGTCGCAGCGCCTTATGGTTAGCGTCGCGACGTTCTGTATTGAGCGTCGCGACGCCGTACAGTGAGCATCGCGACGCTTTATAGTGAGCGTCGCGACGTTGTGAGGTCGACAGAGATTCTATCAATTGTACTGCTCATTTCTACTTGATATAAAAATAGCTGCAATGCTAATACTTATTGTAATGATTTCGAACATATAACAATAACATTGTTATTTTTTATAGTTACGTTTGGCATTCAACCGCCAAGGAGAAGAGCTAAGGATCGTGAAACGGCAGCTACACAACAGCCATCAGAGAGTCCGCGAACTGGAGCAACTAATCGCCGCAATGCAGGCGCGATTGCAACGCGACGGCTCTTAAAACCGCTTCTGCGACGCTACTGTGTTTATTTGATGTCTTCATTGAGCTATCGTGACGTAACGAGATTGCAAGCGATGCGTGGAGTACCTATTTGAGGCTTTGAGGCGGCGATGAAAATGTTTTCCTTTGTTCTAGTTATATGATGCAGATTGTAAAACGCTACGTACATAATCAGAGGCGAATCACCATCACTGCCGTTATTGTGATTTATGGTTGATATAAATTGCATCGTCTAAAACTGGTTTTATAGTTACGCTTGCAGCTGAGCGTTCAATTTTGCCGCTACTTATGAATAAACAGTTCGGGTCATTCGCGTGAAAATGAAAGGGGAGTCGTTACATACATTTTTCACCCACAGTTAGGCGTGACTATAAAATCAGTCTAATGGGCATTATATTAAAAATGCTTTTATATTGATCACTGGGGTTAGCAAGCATGTCAAGACAAGACCTTTGTCGCGAATTCACTCGCTCGCTCTCTGTCTAATTTCATACCAGAGAAAGAGAAAACATCAAGATATTCCGTGACATTAAGTGTCTTGGCGCAAATGCTACAACCTCTGTAGGCTCTTATTAGCTTAGCACTTATCGCTCTGATATCAAGTGTGAAGCGTTGTGATTTCTTTAGTGTTGAATGCCTTTCGAACGTTTCGCTAGTTTTTATTGGGAATGTTTATGAGGATATCTGAGCTCGATTTCATGAAGTTTTAGCTATGATGTTTGAATTTTAATACCTATGACCACTGTGAACGAACAAATAAGTTCATATTCAGACTTAGCATTAGTTATTTTAAGTTTGACCTGTATAAGTTATTGTTATTTTCGCTGGTATTTTTACTATGTACAAGTGTACATAATTTTGTTTTATGTTATTAACGTATTATATACGCAGGTACATATATTTTTAGGTGATGTCACAAATTTACATCGATAAAATTGCTAAAGACAAGAGTGTCGAATTTAAATTGTTCATTCCGCCATTGGCATTTTGGCTTTACTGTTTCGAAGGTTGTATATTTTTATAGACATTTATGTTTTAGGCCTAATTTTATTATTTAGACGATTTGTTTTGTGTTAAATGTGATAATACCATGACATTTTTCTAATACTTACTCAACTATTCGTGTCGCAAAATCATTTCTAGTAAGGTCTTATTTTGTGCAATAAAAACCAAGGTTGTGGTTATGATTTTGGTAAAAAGCACCTTTTATGGACGCGCACATATTTCTTATTTGTTTGGTTTAAGTTGACGCCTTGTTAGTGATAAATTTCATAGTCTGATTTTGTATTAATGTTTACTTGTTATTTTATGTTTGTATTTTGAATTATGTACTATGTATGTATAATATTGATTCTTAATGCATTGTAAACATACTAATTTTGCAGCATTTACTTTGCTTTTTATGAGTATGCTGGGTGTAATTTCTTTAATGTTGTAATTCTTATATTTTACAAGTGAAATTGTACAAAAAAGTTACCTGAACTTTTTTAAGTACTTATGAAGACAATGATGTATATTAGAAATAGATTCGCAGCTAGTATCCTATAAAAAATGTAGTCTATATATTTATAAAGTCGAAACAATGGATTATAAATTTAAAAGTAACTAATTTCAACGCCTAAAAATGAATAGTTTTTTACATTCCAGTTTCAAGTACGCATAATGTTAGTATGGTAAGTGAAAATGAAAGTATTATTACGCATTGCATTAGCTGGATATAGTTACTTGGCTAAGTCTGTGTTAATATTTATTATTATGTATTTTTATATCATGCTTCTGTAGCACAAATTTCCAATAAATGTTTGAACAATGTAATAATTATTTTATTTGTAGTTTTCTTGCTAAGATAAACATTTTACTATGTAGGTAGGTACAGTATATTTTATATAACAACATCACAACCCCTTTGTAGATATATATACTTACCTACAGGAGTAGTGTTGTGTGGAATGGAGGTCAATAAAACATGATAATTTCATCATAGGTGGTTTTATTACTAAAGTTTGTATGTGTTATAAAAATATCTTATATTCAGTCCATTAGGTACAGAATGTATGGCGGTATCAAATCTCAATATGCTCCATACGGGCTTCTAATTTACCTGCTTTCTTACCACCAGCTGTTGCAGTGATCTTTATGACATAACTTTCAGTATTAAACTATTTGACAGGTAACTTAGTACAAAATCTGTCAAAAATTAAGGTTGTGCAAGGGGCTTTAATCTTAGATATTTGGTCGGCGTACTTACTGTACGGCGTACATTACTGTTTTCTAACTGCATAACATGCTAAATAACATGGCTGTGTGTACCTATCCTACCTGTGGGTTACTCCACGACTGGACCCTAGATTTTAATTACATAAGTAGGCACTTTCATTTATAGAAATCAATACAAAACATTAGTTATAAAAAAAGATTTAAGCCAGTTTAACTGGTAAAGTCTGGTTTTAGGTTGCATTAGAAATTAATAAGTTTAGACGAGTGGCTAGCATTCTGAGATTTGATGTTAAATTTATGAACCACACAACATAGAAACGACAGCTATTTCTAGGTTCTCTACAATTAAGGAATGGTGAAATATTAGAATACAATTAAAATACTTAAGCGTTTTTACAGTAATAAAAATAATGGAATGTATGTAACAGGCATTAATAGCTACCTACACAATAAGTGAGATTCAAACAGTATAAAAGAAATCTAAAACATATCAGTTACAATTAAAATTAATGTCATCCTTACAGCTAAAAAAATGCACTAATATGGAGGCAATCTCTTCTCATTTGAAAAATACCTCATAAATAGAATATTTATAATGATATTGTGATGGCTTTATTGCACAAAGTATATTAAATCATCAGCTAAAGGCAACACATACACATAAAACATGTGTACATGGATTATTACTATTTTCATACATACTCACTGTATGATCCCAAACTAAGCAAAGCTTGTAACTCTGGGTACCGTACAATAGACTGAGGGCGGTCCCAGTTACACCCAGACCAGGGCAAATTCCGAATCCGGAAATCGAACCACCTAGTTCAGTGAACCCAGCGGCCTACCCTCAAACCACTAAACCGAGCCGTGGTCAAATAAATGTGCAGACATCTTTAATGTAATTATATAAAAGTTATAACATTATTATCAAAATATAAAATGGTGTCAATTATTCTTGGTATCAATCGAAACTAATTGTATTGCCATCCTTTAAATTGTTTGTGCTGACAAATTTTTGCCTCATAACACATATTTGGCTATACAAGCCAGTATCAAAGCCAATGCAGATATCCTTAAACTCGCGGAGGAGTTGCATCCGTCCGTGCTGCAAGTGAAGATACAAGTTCTGTACTCTAATTTGTCTCCTGGTTGCTGTACATAGTTGCAATAGTTGCCGAGGTCACGGGATGAGCAGTACCGTTTGGTACCAATACCACCTGAAGCATAAATAAATAAATCATACATCTTCGCCAGAAACACACAATTATTATGTTGGCATCCAAATGCTTGCATCCACAAAGGCGTGCCTTACACTTTTAAGTAGTTAAAAACTTTACAACATCGCGACGCTTTTTAGTGAGCGTGGCCTTATGACAAGCGTGGCGACGCTCGCCATAAGACGTCGCGACGCTCACTATAAGGCGTCGCGACAGTCACAATAAGGTGTGGCGACGCTAACTAGAAAGCCTCGTGACACACTTTATTAGGCGTTGCGATGCTTATAAGGCGTCGCGACGCTCACTATATGTCGTAACGACGTTCGCCATAAGGCGTCGCGACTCTCGCTATAAGGCCTCGCGGCGCTCACTATAAAAAGTCGCGACGTTCACCATAAGACGTCGCGACGCTCATTATAATGCGTCACGGCGCTCAGTATCAGGCGTCGCGACGCTTGTTTAAGTCGTCGCGACGCTCACTATAAGGCGTCGCGACAGTCAAAATAAGGCGTCGCGACGTTCACTTTAAGTCGTAACGCCGTTCGCCATGAGACGTTACGACGCTAACTATCAGGCGTCACGACGCTTGTTATAAGGTGTCGCGACGCTCACTATAAGGCGTCGTGACACTATTAGGCGTCGCGATGCTTATAATAAGGCGTCACGACTTTCACTCTAAGGCGTGGCGACGCTCACTAAAAGGCGTCGCGACGCTCACTATAAGTCATGGCGACGCTCACTGAAAGCGTCACGGTGTTTTAATATTTTTATCTATTTTTGTGGCCTACAATTCTAATAATTAGAAAGAGTGCCACGTAAAAATAATCGAATATTCAAATAACTACAATTAAAGAATATTTGCAAGCCTTAATATATTTACCTCCACCATCCCCATAGAGGCTTTGTAGTATTTTAGATTCCTACTGTCGGGCATTAGAAATATAAATATCTATACTCCTTTAGCCATCCTTTACACAAATATTTTACAAGCAAATTCGTTCTTCCGAGTTTAAAATCCCGATTTTAGTGACCATCTAACAAAATTGTTACAAGTATGAGTGATCATTACTTACCAAATAAAAAAATTATTAATATTTCCACCATAAACCAGTGCCCTGTGCTGTAAAACTTAAGAAATGAACCCAGTGCAATTATTAACAAGTGAGTTAGTATTTTGTTGCATAATAATTATTAAGTGACATGCTTGGTTCTTATAACAAGGTTGTCCATCATTCATAAAAAAAACTGACATTTTTACCAGACAGTGAATAGGTTATTAATGTTATATATTGAAAATGTTATCTATTAATTTATGGAATTATTAACTTAATATAAGAACTCGGCAACAGTACAATTATAAACATTGCTATCAAAAGCTATAATAATTATGTCTGTATAATAATTCTGAACAACTGATACCAATATTAGGTACCTATGAGTGACCAGCAAAGCTTTTGTTATAGATATCATAATGACCTCAGTGTCAGTAAATACATAATTACCAAGATAACAGAGACCCACGTTTACTAACACTACTGTCGTGGTGTTGCTATGACTTCATTTTTAAGGCATAAAAACAACATATTTTCTCAATGGTATATAGAATATGACTAGTGTCATGGTTTCAAGATGACAATATCTGTATGCTATGCAATTCAAATGAGAATAGGATCGACTTTGCGCCATATTGTGACGTGAAAAAACGAATTATGTCTTTAAATAATTAAAGTTCTACTAAGACAATTTACTGCTAATTTAACCTTTTTATTTATATTTGATGTAGGTACTATTATTATTGATATGCAAATAAGTTTTTTGCAAACCATACTTTTCATGTGACATTTGACAGATAGAGCTTATTGACATTCCTATTCTTATTTGGATCGCATAGTACACTTTCATATTCTAGCTACCATTTATTAAAGATTTTGTTTTAATGAAAGCCTTCAAAAATGAAATAATACCAACTCCACAACAATTGTGTTAGTAGACCCAGCAATGTTTATAAATAGTTAATTTGAACAGATAAGCAAAAGTAACCCTTGTTTAAATCTCAATAAGGACCTGCATGTTTTATGCAGTATTGTGCTTCATAAACATGTCCACATGAGGTCGGCTGCAGTATACCACCATCTAAGTTCATCAGACCGTCACCACATTCCATTGTTGATGAAGTGTTGCATTGATAACAATCTATTGATAGTCCTGGTAGCATTATTTCAAGAAAAATGTTAGTATGAGAAAAAAAAAGTTAGGTATATTAGTATAAAGCCCTGCGCACATTGGGGCGTCGAGACCTACACATCTAAAATTTTGTCACTACTAAAACAAACTGTATTGACTAGTAGAAAAAGCTCATTCTTCAATGAAATATCATTGACAGGACAAGTGCACCTTCTCACATGGCTTTCTCCCATCGAGCTAGTATATACTAAGGAGCAGCTCTAAGGAGCCTGTACTGCGGTAAATTTCTGCCATATTATAATTTGATCGTTTATATTGTTTGACACTTACATACTTACTTGATCTTAATTCTAAGATGGCGGATCTCATATAAACCAATATTGCCAACCTTCAAAAAATCGCTGCAGAGCATTACGAAGAGATAAGTTCATATGTCAACTCTACCTACTCTGAGCTTTCTCCACGGAAATTCAATCTTAATGTATCTAGTCAAGTAGCTTAATACAACATACTTACCAAGTTACAACACATTTATAAACCATTTGTAATGGTAGGCACTACAAGGCTTACAGAACTGAAGACTTATAAAACCATTAAAAATGGATCAAAGTTGTCAATTAAAATAATTAGTATTTTACCTTTCATTAGTAGGTATTGTAGGAAATATGTTAGAATTCTAGGCACTTAAGAATCTAAAAAGAAACCTTAAACAATATTTTACACAAATATTTATATGATTAATAATTCTACTTTACCCATGCCGTTAAGAAGAAATATTTAAAAATGGAACAAAGATTATTTACCATGTGACCCCGGATTACATACAACCAATTAGTTAATAAAAAAAGTTAGCTTCTGTTTACCCTACACCGACGCCTCACCTTCAAATCTTCCGACGTGCTTTATACAATATTCAGCACCATGAATAGTTGAACAGTCAGACGGTACCAAGTCTACATCACTACCTAAATACTCATTGCACTGAAACGGATTGCTGGAATCCGTTCCTGAACACTGATAGCAGTTTATCGAATGAACTAAAAATGAAAATAAAACAAATAAATAAACAAAATCATAGAAACTAAAATGTAAGCAACGCCCAAAATGTTGTTACCTGTTTTCCATGTTGTAAACGATATGCATAAACAGAGAATTAAGTTTTCCGTCAGCCTCGTCATTGTGGTGGTATGTTTTTATTCAAGCGACGTCGCTTAACGCATTAATAAATTTAGTAAGAAATAATCAATAATAACCCAAACACTACCAACTAACATAGTATCTTCTATCTTCCGGATTCTTCCGTCACTTGCAACGGTTAGGTTACTAACATGCGCGTTACAGGTAGTTAATAACATTTTAACATAAGAAGGAGATAGATATATATACTCATACTGCAGTTTAGACAAGGATAGAATACTATATGCTCAAAGAATTATAGATTTTAAACCCGGTACTGGCGTTTGACATATCATGGTGGGTGGGGTCCATGGAGTAATAGAAACCAATAACCATATCGACTCCGTCCGCCCTGCGTATGGCGCTGTGGCAATGTTTTTAACGTTTATCTGACATAAGCTATTGTAGTTACATGTAGTATATTGTTTGACACTTTTGGTACTTATTTCTTCTTGACGAAATTGTGAGGAATGCGTGCAACTGCGATTTGCGGTATTTATGGTAATGTCAAGTAAATAATAGCAAGTACAAATTCAATAAATACACATTATGTACATATTTGATTTAGCAACTGCAATGGCGGATGTCAGATAAACGTCAGAAAAAAATGCTGCAGGATGGTGTCGTTAGGGCATCTCCGTTTTACTCTATGGTGAGATTGATGGATTTGGTGGGGCCAAGCTTTTTTTTTCTAGAGTTGCCATGCTCAAAGTAAAAAAAGTGGATACTATATTTGTTTAAATGCAAAAATGCTATGTTTGAGTATCAACCTTCCCTATTGGCAATTTAATTAAAAACTTATTAGCACCATGTAATAGTGTAATAGTCATACTTCGATATAAAATTATTGGACTCAGTTTTGTAAATTATTGGGTAATAATCAATTTTATTTTATTTTTATTGTAGGAAAATATATATTCAGAAAACGAATTAAGTGGTTTGTGTGTAATTAGAAATAATAGACTAAAATCTGCCTAAGTACTTACCTAGGCTATCAAGTTTATGGATATCGAAGCATTTTGCTTGAAATAATAACCCACAATACCATTCAGAATATTTATTTCCAAATTTATTTTAGTTTTTCAATATGTTTAAGTATATAAAAATATTTAAGTAATATAAACCAGTACCTATTAATCGTATTCAATTATGTTAATTAGGTAAATGTCTGTCTACGAAATATTTTAAAAGCTATGGACGTTTGAAATCGTTTACATCTAGCATTTAATCTTTCAATCCAAACAACATCCTTTTCAAAATACATTCACACAATTTCAGTATGTTTTTATTATACATAATAATTAAATCACAATATGCATGAGCTGTACCTTAAACTCATGTAAACTTAATTTGTACATAATAAATTCTACTTTAAATGCATAATTAACTTAAAATTATTTACGTCAAATCGTAGGCAGTTTGAAAATTGGAAAATGTTTATTGTCATTTTATCTTAAAGCTATGTTTATAATTTTCATTCTGGAATGCAACGTTACATATAATTAGACATCCACATATCGAATAGGTACCTACGCGATTTATTCACAATTTATACTTATTTAACGTCATCTATGTAATATTAAACTTAGGTACTTATATTAGAATTTATAAGTAAAGTACCTAATAGTAATTTATATTGGCACTCGATTTACCGTAATAGGGATAGATTAGAATGCGATATTGTAAGATATTGCATACAGTTGAGTAAATAGAGTATTATAAATATAAAATACAAAAAATAGTTTGAACTATTATTTTAAGAAGTAGAAGGTATATTAAAATAAACGCCCAATTTCATTGTTTTCTAAACATTGGCAAAGATTTCGATGTGATGTTAAGTCTAAGTGAATCTTTTTATTAAAACAACAAAACGAAGGCAAAGTATAGTCAGTTTAGTTGTTGAGTTGAGGTCTCAGAGGAAGTGAGCCCTCAACCCAGAGATTAGGATGTTCCATCATCCTCTGCCATAGAGTCACTTCTTTGCCGACACTGTCCATCCAATTCACACTCGCACCCATGTATGTGCCTGAAAAATAAAAATAAAATTGAAAACTTAAATTGCAAATAGTCTGCATATTGCGACAAGCAAGCAAATGTGGTATCAGAATTCAATTAAAAAATGAGGAATCAAATCTAGGCCGATATAATGAAAACCAAGCCCTGTAGAATGGCCACGTAGACATAAGTTTTATCTCTTTCAACTGTCAGATTCGTCGAGAAAATTACGTTACACCGAGCCATGTCTAGTACAAAAAGCGCGAAGTGACATCATTTTCTCGACAAATCTGACAGTTGAAAGAGATAAAACTTAAGTCTACACGGTAATGCTAAGGGTGCTAGCTGAGGTTTTTTATCCTCTAAGTTTTATATTCTCTGTGTGCTTTGTTTGCTTTGTTTTGTCTGTGCCGAATAAATGTTTTTTCTTTCTTCTTTCTTTCTTAATATGTTTGTAAACCGCAGTATTTATAAAAATGTATAGATAGGTAAGTTATGTTAAATGTTTTTACCAGTTCCATGCGACAGTCTGACGGCGCCCATAAAGTCATTTGAAGCTAGTCGATCTCTATCCCAAAGGCTAAGTTCCAAGGCACGGCTAGTTAGCTCCTGTAGCTTCAATCCTCGGTAAGTGAAGGTATGCTCCCAGCTTGGGTTCAGGGTGCGTCGGGCTACCACGGTCTTCTGCTTAGCGAGTCGACCACGTTCGGGTAGAAGATAACTGCAAAGAGATAAGTAAATATTAGTTTAAATATTTTAATATTTAAAATACTAGTGGCGGAGAATGGGGGATACCTTTGCCCAGCAGTGGGACAAGGATAAATAAAAAAGTATAAAATACGTACATACTTTAGTACCAATTTTGTAGGAATTTAAAGGGTAATGTTTTTCATGGCAACATTATTTATGACATTTATTCAGCCTAGGTATTATTTCGAAACAGTGGCGCCAAGACACAAAATCAGCGAGATAAAAAACAAAAAAGTTTACAATTAGTTGAGGCATTTCAGAGCCAATCCTAATTTAGTATTTCTCATACATTTTCGTTACAGAAAAAAACGTAAACAAGTGGATTAAAAATGTAATTCTTCTTTTTTTACGAATTGAATGAAATTTAATGGTTTAGGATGAGTCATTGTTATGTATGCGCGCGCAGCTTCACACGCAAATGTTTGACAACTGAACGAAGTGCTTGAGGTTACCGGTCCGGTCATCCCGCCTTTCCTTTGTCGCCTCCGTGTCCCGTATGTAATAGTAATGATATAGACATAGCGTATTAGTTTGCCGACTAACCTTTTACAAAACACATCGGCAAGTCCATTCGGCTTAGTGGGCTGCAGGTTCTTCGCCTCTTTGACGAGTACGTGCAGCGTGGCTCCGCGTCCCATGTCTATCTCCAGCTTGAGTCCCACGATCAGCTCGCCGCGACTACCCATCTCGCACTCGAACTGTTCCGTCTGAAGCATATCAATAAAATTACGTTAATGTTAAACTAAAGGGCCAACAACCATGGAGATATTATAACGGAGATGGCATTTCGATCCCGCACTGCGGTAAATTTTTCTGGTTTATCTGACTCCGCCATCTTTGTTTTCCCATATAGTTGCCGCAGGTACATGAGATAACAACACTGGCGAAAAAATCGCCGCAGGGCTATACGAAGAGTGGAGTCGTTGTGGGTACTCTAGTTAGATACTCTATGCCAAAATTGCGTCTAAAAGTTTTACTCTAATGGGTGACTTGGTGCCATGGCCACTACATCTTGACATAGATAATCTCACGTACGTAGACTTCAATTTACACTTTGGATTTATAAATCAAAACATGTAAGTAGGTTCTACTAAAATAATGACAACATACTACTAAAGTCGTAGAAATACTAGGTATTGCTTGTCTACCAATTTAGTAGTATATTACATAAGAGGTAGAAATACTATATATGGTTTTTCTACCACATGAAAGAAAGTAAGAAAAGAGGCTTGTGATCCTTACCCTCTCATGTAACTTGTACCACATGGGCGCGGGGTCGTCGTAAACGACGTCGGCCAGCGGCAACGTCACTTCGCCGAGGAAGTCGTTCCTCCCGAACATGTCGGCGTGCCACACGCTGAGCCACAGTGTCCGCGAGGACAGCGAGGCCAGCGGCTGCACGAAGCTTAGCGTCTCCTCGAACGCGGGGTTCAAAGTGTTCTTCTTCACTTTTGTCTTCCTCTTGCCAGCTTTGGACTTGTCCGGTAACAAGTACACCTGGAAATAAACATTGCAAACATTCACTTAGGTCTCTGGTATTCCATTTACTTATCTACCTGCCTAGATTACATTTTCGGAATGACAAAACCAGAGACAGTTATGTCAAAAATACTGAGACGTCGCAAGACGCCTGGCAGATGTAAAACATAAACGTCGTAGCGGCGAGTGAGCGGAGTCAGCCGGTGGGCGGAGTCTAAGCGGCGGAAAGAACCGAGGTGCCACGAAGCTGCTCGAAGTTTTGGGATCACGGCATCGGGGCATCAACAGTCGCTGTCACTCGCCAAGCGCGCCATTAGATGTTTCACATCAAAATCTTTATAAATAAATGAATATCGCCAAACATCACATACTAATCTTATGATCCTAAGCTAAGCAAAGCTACGATCCCAGTTACACCCAGGCCGGGGAACATTGCGAAAACTCTGACGGGGATCGAACCGGCAACCACCCGGTGCAGTCAGCCTAGCGGGCTACGCTCAGTCCAAGCCGTCGTCGTTAGCGTAGTAGCGTGAAATCTCCCATACCTTAACATATGGGTCCGATCTGTTGCGCTTGGTGTCTACAGGGGCAAGGTCGCGGCATTTCTTCACGCCGACTTCTAAAGCCCCCAGCCGGTAGTTGTACAGCAGTGAGATCTGCACATCACCGCGCACGGTCACCGTACCTCGCATGCCCTCACCTGCGCCGGAGTACACCGACGCCATAGATTCCGAGCGAACCTGAAAAGAAAGATTCATTTTATTAATCGAAGCGAACGCGTTTGTCATAACTCAGATCCATTTTAATCCCATTTATAAAGACATAACACTCGACATAACATTTCCTTTATAAGCGACATCAAAAAGGGGAGGTTCTCAATTCGACCCGTATGGATTGATAGCCTTAAATATTTACTTTTTATAGGTGCTAATACTTATTTTTTTTTTTTCAATTATTTCATCATGTTATTTACGCTAATAATAGTGAAATAAAAATATTTAATAAAATCTGCTAATTTATAGCCAGGAAAAGTTTTTACTTGTTATCGTTTTTTTACTATAAATTAAAAGTAAATTTATAACATTCTTAGTTTTTTAATAATCGAATGAACTATTTTGTAATGGGAAATATAGTATGTCCTATTGATTAACATAACAGGTCTGTGTATTATACGTTGTGAATAGGCACACACTTATTATGTATAACCACATTTTTTAAATAAAGCGTTTAATATTTAAATAGTTATAATATTTTTGGTATCCGTATGGATACAGTTTATTAACGGACATAGCTTATAAGTAGATAGATTTGAGTAAATTAATCGTCGCATTCCTTGGACATGATGCGAATCTTGAATATATTTAACGTGGATGCTGGTCTATTATACAGGGTGTATCAGAAGTCTGAAATAATACCGTTTGCATGAGTATCTGGTGTACAACTGAATATAATTATCAAAATTCGAACTACATTTTTCTGGTTTTTTTTTCACCGCATCCCCAAACAAAACCACTCAATTCGTTAAGCCAAAACAATTATTCCACTTTGTGGACCAAGTATATATCACCTATGTATACAAAGTGGAAACATACACCCAAATTTAATTCCATCTACACCCCATCACACTGACACATTTAAATAAGTATAAATGTAATTAGTAATGTTGCCGTTAATAGATTGAAACTTTCTCTGAATAATAAAACACAGTTTTCAGTTGGTTAATGGTAAATGTATTCGATGTTCTATATTACAAAAGACTCACGTATCGCTGTGGTTCAGAAGTCAATGGGTAAGTACGTAGAATATTAGAAATTACCGCCTACACAATTCTAAATCTGCTCGCACATTTTCTTTGATCACACGATAAAGACCGACTGTGCGGCAATTGGCTCGCTAACTCCACATTGTGTTTTTGTTTGCTTGCATTATCTGTTGTCACTCGATACAGACTATACATACACTAAATGCGTGTGTGTGACGACTGGTGTTTTGTTGCTACTAAATTATCTCGATTATTAGATCGAACAAGTGCATAACTATTTTGTACTCTGAAATAACATGCGAATCTCTTTTTTTAAGTATCGGAGTTACCTTTGAGCCGACAGTTGCCAAAGATTTTGTTTTAAGGTCATTTAAAATGTAGCCATTGCTATTTTATGACGATTGTGATGAGTCATTTAATAGTTATAGGTGACCTTGAGCCAGATATATATAGTATAGTAGGTAGTTCATTACATGAAATATTGTGCCTTGTTCGGTCGCAAGCAAATCTATTGTTTCGAAACCAGCGACAAAGTAAATTACAAGAGGTAGCGGTAAAATTATTTCAGGATAGGTTTCAATCGTCTTAACACTTAATCAGGAAAGGTCCCGTTCATAAGAGCAATAGGTATCTATAGGTAGCAATAGTATCTATTCTGATAAACACAAACACTACTAAACTATTTTGACACCACAAAAAAATATGGCCCTCATAAAAAGGACGACAATATGATTATTATTAAAACGTTAGGCGTTGGTCAAAACGACTCTATTGTCAGACTATTGTTTTATTATATTTGGTTGGACGTTATGTAAGAAGGGTGAGGTGTTTTGCTTGTAATTCAGACATACACATTTCCATTATTTTACATTACGAAAATCTAGAAATCAACCTGTTTAACATATTTTACATTACGAAAATCTAGAAATCAACCTGTTTAACATTTGAATATGTTGTCCACGATAAATTTAAACAAAAAACTTCTTGCAAGTAGATGAAAACTCGAATTTAATTGTTACGTAATAAATAAATAATGAATTTATGCTATTCACAATCATTATAGTGTATCAATTACCCTGTATTCATGCGCGATATCCCTATAATATGTTAGATAAACGAATCAATCCATAGGGAAGGATACCTAAGTATTATTTCTAAATAAGCATGCCATTATTTTAATAGTATGATAACGTTGCATCATCAGAAATCCCACTTAAGCAAGGTTAGGTATTAGGCCAGTGATGCCGCACCGAGGAGTGAGCCTTGTCTAACGAGGACACTAGGATAGAAAAAACATCGCCGTAGCATGTCTTGACCTCTGCATACCCCTTCGGGTATTATAGACGTGATAGTCTACTATACAGGCCATCTGTTTACAAAATTTTGTGTGTAATCAGTAAGGAACACCAGTAGGTGTGGAATAGCGAAGAAGATATGTCAAAATATTGATTAAAAGCTATTAGATAAATATCCCGTAGCGTCTCTTCCTTCTATGAACGTTTACCCAGAAGGAAAGACCTTTAGTCGATGGCCCGCTGATATAATTAGTAAGTGTACGAAATAAATCTGGGGCGTCAGAATTGGCGTGGCAAAATTTTGCCGTATCAAAATAATCTGTGTGTAAATATATAATTAAATATTGAATTTCTGTGTTCAAAGCCACGCCCCTAAGGGTCAAAATTTGCTATCGCTGCTAATGTCATTACATTGAAGAATAAACTTTGGCTTGTTTCAATACAGTAAGTTTTGGTATTGGCAAAGATGAGTTTTGACGTGGGACTTAAATTATTTGACTATAGAAATAATGAAGGTGTCAACTATGTTGGTTGATAGAACCATAAACAACGAAATATTATATGACCTACAATAAGTGGTCGGTTAATAACGGCAAAGCCAGTACCATATGGCATTGAGTAACAGCGTTTTATCGTCGACCCACACCGCTACACTTTATAAGGGATTAATTATTACAACATTTCTAGTGGACGAAATACGTGTGGCGAAACGCTTAGTAAACACACTCTCAACATACCATTACTGTCCAAATTATTATCTGGGATGAACCATTTACAATCAGATTACACAACAGTTTAGTTTTAAATAAATCAATTTTAGGTGGTATTTAGATATTTAAATGATTATAGCGAGACCAATAATGTATCTATGGTTTGGTAGTTCAACCTCGTTGAACTATATCTCTGTCATCATGCAGAACGGTGTTTCACTCCCAGTTTTCGCATTGAGAGTTTAAAGATTAGATTGCATTCACATGTCATTGGGTACTTATTGTCGTGCAAATGAACAGGTACTTGGTTGTGTAATAAAATAAAAAGAACTGCAAGGATACCTTTTGTCATGAGTCGACTTAAAAAGACTAAAAGGTATTTTATAAAACTACTTAGGCTGACTGATTTAGAGACTGGCACTATTGTTTTAAAAGCCCCCGTTTATTTCAGAGACCTAAAAGTATCTACTACTATTACACGTATATTAAAGTGTGTAATTAAGAATTCGCCACGTTACGACAGAGTCAAACACCCTATGCATAACACGTTCTATAATACATTCGGTTATTCGTTCGGGTAAATGTTTTGCAAAGTCTCGTTGTGCGCAGGCCGTGTCGCAAGACGCAGTAACATAATACAATGGCCAACGCGGTCAACGAGACAATACTCTCGCGCATTCACAGCTATGCCAGTTCATTGTTTAAAGGCCCTAAAGCTGATTTCAAAAGATTCAGTTTTCGTTGCAAATAATTTTAAGAACGCCATTGATATGAACGTGAAGTGAACGGGTTGAGAGAGGATACCTTTAATATTATGGTGTTGTTTAATTAACAAACTCTGTCTCAGAACCTGTTGCCTTAATGCGGGTGATTACTTGGCCCAAAGAAAAATGCAGCCATCATGTTTCACCATCTCTTTATGTCAATTTGTGATACTTATTTTTAGAAACCTTTACCTTTTAAGGTAAAACATGCCAAACCAGGTCAAAGTCAAAGCCAAAACAAAACATACCAGTGATGGTGACTTTAAACTATACAAAACATTTATTTCTTCAGGAGCTGGGTTGAGTTTAAAATCTGGTTTATCACTCTTCGCCTATAACTTTCTTGGGAAGGCTATGAGTAGTTGCAACTCGTAAGACTCAAAAGCACTTACTATTCTCTGTCTATTTAACACTCACTTTATGAGCTAATGTTTCAAAACAATTACCTGAAGGCCACTCCTATTGTGCGGGAACCGGTCCCTATCCAGAATATCACGTTCATGTGGAAGAGGCGAGTTGGAAGGCCTCGGCAGCGTAGCATAGCCGGGCGATGTCTGGCCCGAGTACACATCATCTGAAAATAATAGAAACATTGCTATAAAAACCGTTATATACAACGTACTTAGCCGTCTTAAATCCAATATGTTCACATAAGTAACGGTCGCGTTGCAAATCCAAAACTTGTTTACTTTGTTAGTGCTGTTTAAAACTTGGAAATATGATGTGTTTTGTAAGACCATACCAAGTTGCGAGTAGGGATGTGCCAATTGAAGTCAATGCTCAAATTATCAGTAAGTATAGGAATGTTACTGTGCTAAGTGAATAGGGCGTGCCTTGAATCATTGGAACCAATATTGATACCGTCGATCTTCAACTCTAGCCATTCATCTGGTTTAACATGTCGACACTTTTTGCTTCTCGTCAAGGAGTTGTCACACCATTCAAGTGATTTGAGAAATGAGTCTCGGCACGATATGACCTCTTGAATGAATGAGATTTTCTCACCAAGTTTTGCTGTACTGCTGCTCCGTGAAATAATCGAGTCCTCTGAAGATGCGCGTGGAATAATTGACACAACTGTATGGAATTCAGGAGCACTACTGCTTATTGAACATGCCGTTTGTTCCGCGGTAAGCAAAAGTTTCGTTGTAGAAATATTCGTAGAAGAGTGACACTCGTATCCTATTCCTCTATCAATCTTTTCCTCTATAGGTTTCGTCACTATTAACTTTGGAAGGTCCTCTCGTATTTCAGCGATTGCTGAATTATTGTTGAGCGTATAACTTCTCCCTACAGGACGAATGAGAGCAGACGATGATCGATATATAGGAGAATCAACTTCATCGTCATCAGAATTTGATTTACAACACAAACATTTACGAATAAAGTCCACGAAGGTCATTTTTTTCGCAGTTTCACGGCCAAATTTTAAACTATAAACGTTAACACAATGGTAATTTGATTCGAAACATCTATTCTCGAACGATAGATAAGTTTTTTCAGGATTTTGGTTTTTTAAATACACCATTATTTATATCGTAACATTGGTAACGCGAAACACGCCAGCGTGCTACTGAACAGAATCACTTTATTTAATTCTACATAAAATCCGTTTATCGTATCCTACATGTCATGGTCGTTTCCTGTTGTTTCAGTTTGTTTTAAATAATATGAATTGAATTCTGCGTTTATCGACATCACCAGAGATTTAACGCTAACTGTGTCGTTCTCACTACGTTGTGATCAAATATGGCCGTGTTTAATTGCTAGGTACGTGCACTACATTGTGGTACGGTCAACAACACGAGAAAATTGGATGCAAAAGTGATGTATAATGTTAGCGACTAAACAAGGAAAAATGTAGTGTTTACCTTGTTAATACTAATTTAAATAAATACATTTACAATAATGACATAATTATGGTTAATGATAGCTTTTTTACCAAATAAGTAAGTAAGTAGTTATAATAATATCTCTTTATCAAATTAGAAAATAGCCGTACCATCTTTCGATTTTCTGGGAAGGCCAAGTGTACTCCAGCGTAGAGATTTGACTGGCTTGCTTAGATCACTTGTACTATCGCCACTCATAGATTTTGAAGATTTTAAAATGTTCCTTTTATGATTTGCAGTGAGCACCGGAAGTGAGGACTTGAAGTTACCTCGGAGGCATTTAAGAGCGTCTCTTTTCGATTGAATAGGTGTTGACGGTTCGCTAGAATCTGAAAAGTCCGGTTTTGGCGATAGACTTTTGGGCATATCAATGTCATTTAAGTCTCGCATTGAAGATCCTGCATAGCCAGATTCAGAACCATTAGAGCTGCTATTGTCCGTTTTATCATTAGTTAATACTGTTTCAGTTTTGTAATCTAAAGAAATGTTTTGGATTCCTTCAATGATTTCCTCTACATCGTCATCCTTATTTTGTAATGTTACTATTGTAGGAAGATGTACTTGGGACACATCATCGTGTATAACTTCACATTTTAAAGGTTTCGGTGTCGATGTTTCTATTTGAACTTTGTGCACGATGACTGGACTATTTCTTTCGCAACTAGAAACTATGTCAATTGTAGATGATTCTAATGATGAATTTATGACTGCACCATCTGGAGTTCTGATTTCATCATCTGTTAACGAAGCAGTTTTGAGACACAAGTTGCTAGTGTCTTCATCTTTTAGTGTGGTTTCTATTTTAGATTCTTCACTGGTTGAATTTTGTTCTTCTTTTATAGGATAAACTGTTCTTATATTTGGAATGGTAACAATTTCAGATGACGTAATTTTAAAAAATGGTATTATTTCATTCTCAAAAGTTTTTGATGGTAATTTGGTTTGTTGACCTACTGAAGTTTGTTCTACATCGTCTGGTAATGCAATATCATGTGGTAATGTTTCTTTAATGATTATAGTTGTTTTATTGTCCGTTTTGTAATTTTTGGCAATAGGTAATTCTATGTCATCTGTACTTGTAATTTTTTTTGATATTTCCAAATTGTTCTCTTTAATTACAGAATTCTCTATATCTGAATTGGGTATTGTTTTTATAATGGTGGAATCCGAAGCGAGCAAATTTTCTTCAATTGTTTCTGCTTCACCTTTTTTAAATTCACTTTTCTCTGTTATCGAGATTTGTTTTCCACCAATATCATCATCTGTTACTTTATTTATTGTAGATTTAATTTTAAAAGTACTAAGAGTGAATGACTTTATTGAGGAACTATCACTCTTTAAATCCGATGTGATTTCCAATGTCTTGGAAAGCAGATTCTTCTTTTCATTAATTGCACTTATTTCTTTTCCAGTTTTCAGACTTTCCTTCTTAACAGCCGGTACTATTTCAGGCGTAGACAACGTATTGACTTTTATAACTGGAGTCTTGTTTCCGTCATCAGACAATATTTCAATATCGGGCTTCACAAAAGATGTAGTTCGCTTGAGGTCTGAATATTTATTTTCGCTGTCAGTAAACGTTTTACTTTTTGGAGTCACAAAAGATAATTTCCTTTTTTCTTTAATCGGAATTTCTTTTTGGTCACTTGATATCAGATCAGTTTTAGATTTATTCAAATTTTCTTTTACAACAACTGTTTTCAGGTTATTTTCTGGAACTGCATCCTTTCTTATATTTCCAAACGACACGCGTTTAATTAGAGGAGATTTTTTTTGACTAATAGAGGTTGTTCCAGTTTTAGATAAAATGATTTTGCTACTGGGGCTATAATGTTTAATTTCAGAATTTGTGTCTTTTTCGACCGTTTCAATAAGCGGTTTATTGTGTGTAATGTCTGAACTTCCATTATCACTGTCAGAAATAATTTCAATTTTGGACTTTTCAAATTCCAAATGTTGTTCATCGTCTGTGTGAGCACTTTCCTCTGATTCTGGCACGTCTAACATTGTTCCATCTATTTGTTCAGCATCTTTAGTTAATTTTTCTTCCACCTTCTTACCAATGGAATAGCTTTCACCCACTTTTTGCTTGAACGAAACAGCTTTTGGGCGCGAGATTTCCGAAGCTATAATGGAATATAGTTTAAATTTCTCCCTGTTCACTTTCCGCACTGCAGACAAAGGAACCGGGTCCAGGTCTTGGTCAATCAACTCGACCGTAAAACAATTCCAACACGATACATCCCCTTCCTTTTTCTTCCGCGCTACCACATTATTGGAACCACTATTTTTTTTTACCATTTTGATATTTCCACTGTTCTTATGTGCACATTAGTGTTGTTCGCTTGCAGATTAAAGATCGACTAAACCAATGCAGAGGTGTAAAATGTTTAAATAAGGCGAGCGCCCGGTACCTATATTCTTGATGTATTTTAAATGATGTTAAAATATTCATGATCTAATGTTACGCAACCTGATGTAGAACGACAGTCTCGGAAATATTCCGAGCCAGGTTTCAATGTTATGTATGATAAAAAAAATTGGAGGCAATCGCTTGAGGTGTGGTTGGATACAAGTAAATAATTTATTTCTTATTGAACGAAAAATAATTAAATTGTATGCAACGGTTATTGCATACGGTACAAGTGATCTAATTATACGTAACAGGGTCAAAGATTCAAATGAATTAGACGCATGGCGGCATATTCGTACTAACGAAAGTAGGTACTTTTGTTACAGTGTCTCAAATAATGAAGGTAATTGCAGTATGTCGCAGTTCACCTTGTTATTGATATCTTGCCCAACCTTAAAAGCATTTCGTTACCATAAATAATAGTCCTAAGCATTTTAATTTATTTTATCGTTCGCTATTTGCATTTTTTAACATAAGCATAGATAAGTCGAAATGATATTTTTATAGATTTAGAATGAAGACTAGAACACGTTATGTTTATTTAAATCAAGGTGATGTTATTTCATGCGTAATCCCAAGACAATGGCTGTAAGCTCAATATTTGTATATAAAATATATTGTTTTACATTTAAATATTGTTATTGAAATAATAACCACAAAATATTGTTACCAAACCTTCCTTGTTTCCCTTGTACAAGTACCAAGATTTGTACGTCTTTTCAATTTAATATTTCTATGATATGTATTATCATTTACAATAGACAAACATTCAAATGTCTAGGCTGAATAAGGATTTCCTTGTTATATAAATAGAATCAAAATTAATGCAATTAAGGCAGGTGTTATTTTGTATATACAAAAACACGAGTGCAAATGATAATACCTATGACATTTTGTTCCTTCAACAACTTACGTATGTATCTTATTTAAGTGGCAAAAACAAGTGATTTATTACCTTGACTATATTTGCACGTATTCGGTTGAGTGTGTAGGATGATCTATTATGAATTTTGAGTTTAAATTGCATATGAAATACATTTAAAAATCAATTCAAATTCAAAAAAAATCGTCAACACTTCCATTCAACGTATTCAATGTTGCTTTCGGCAGCAACTCAGACTTAAATGAAAATACATCAAGGTATAATTTCCAATGACAATCACTAATATAATGTTTCCAGTGTAAACATGAGTATTGTTACCATAGATTGACAATGATAGTGGTGTGCTAAACCTCGAAAGGATGTCATTGCCACTCTGTGACACTTTTCATGTTACCTTTCTAATGATCTACTATACAACTTGTAAGTACCTACCTGCTGAGTGCTAATTACTTGATAGTGACATAAACATATGTAACAATAGCAGTGGTAGCCGAGTGGTCGAACGCATACCACGCAATCAAAGCGTGCAGGTTCAAACCCCGGCTCGCACCTCTGGGTTTCATGTGCGAATCTTTTCATCCGACATTATCACTTGCTATGAAACGGTGAAGCTAAACATCGTGAGGAAACCTGCACGTCTGAGGGAACTTGACTAGTTCTCGATAGATGTGTGAAGGCTGCCAACCCGCACCGGGCCAGCGTGGTGGATTATGGCCTGAATCCCACTCGCATTGAGGGGAGGGCCGTGCCCAGCAGTGGGACGTTAAAAAGGGCTGTAATAGTAGTAGTAGACATAAACATATACTCCTACACAGCGCCGCACAGTGGGCCCAAACTGAAAATTGGTGGACATAGGCAACAAAGTTCCAATATCGATGCGATTTTTTTTTATATGACGTGTTAAGATATTCCTGACAACTTTTATTCAGATAAAATTTCTTCTAAAGTTGATAGTTTGTCTTGAAAAAAATAAATTAGATTTTTTTGTATGGAGCGAATTACGTTTCATTTATTTTCTTCAATTGTACAAATATGTTGGGTTTGTGGCGTGAGTATATGATAGCTAGGGTCATTCTCTATCCACGAAAAAATAAATCAGCGCCGGCCATCTGCGGCTGCGCGAGTAATCATTCGGTAAAAAAAAAAGTTTTGTAAGATTTTTTTTTCCATTTAAAATAAACTCAAAGTATCTTTTTTGTCTCATTTGGCTGTTTTGACCTTCTTTTTAGTTAAATATATAGTTTTAATAGCGCATAGGAACTTATAACTAGTAATTCTGGTAGAGATTTAGTTATTATTGCATGTTATCGGTAGCACCTGCATTGTGATTGATGACTCATTTGTTTGTGCACTCGGCTAAGCGCATAACTAATGAGTCACCGAAAAATGCTTGTCTCTGATTGGCTGTGTTATTATTTTAACTGCACGTTATCTATTGTTGAATAAATATCGTAATAAATTTCAGGTTATACTAATTTTGTTAATGATAGGTGAAATAATTTAAATTTGTACGGGCAAGTCGTTGATAATTATCTACATAATCAAGCGTATGTATATTATAGATTAATTTATTATTATTTATCGTACGTATGATCAATATGAAACTGTGAAGTAATTGTAGCCCTGAAAAGGGCTGTTTGTCATATTCCTAGCCCTGATGGGCTTTTGTGGGAATAATCTAAAGCCGGATCGCATCATTTCTTATTCCAGAAGTGCTAGTGGGTCCGGCAAATTTTCGGACTCTGCTATGAGGTATTCTTCTTCCTCCATAATCTCACTGTCACAGGGAGGCTCAGTAGTCTGTAACAACTGAATTGCTTCAGGCAACAACTCATTATGAGCCTGTTTCGTTAATCTAGGCCTTATGTAGGATATGTGGGGATCAGAGCTTATTAGAAGTCCATGTAGGATGTCTTCGTTTGTTGCTATTCTCCCCGACTTCCGAGTGTGCCTCTCCCTGACGTTTCTGAAGTCCTTATTACGGGCTTCCGAAGCTTCTTCAGATAAGGTACCTAAAACGAATAAGTACATAACTTTTAATTTCAAAATGCAATCGAGCCAAATAATAAATCAAACTATATATTTTTTTTACTCACCGATTGGCAAAATACCAAAGTGGTTACAGATGTCTGCACCGTGCATTAGAAGTTTATGTACACTAACTGGCATGTAGTACCACGAATAGTGTTGCACGTATACATCAGCTGTTTCTCTACAGTATCTTCTAAATTTTTCACAGTCAATGTTTTTGCCTGATGATATGGCTTGTAGAATAACGGAAAATCTGAAAATCAGATTTTCGTCAATTCCCGTTATTCTGGATGATGTTTTGTAATCTTGGAAAAAGCGCCTAGCAGTATAATACTAATACTCTAATATAATACTAATACTCTCTTGTGGAGGGTAACATCTTTTCTTAGCATTTACAAGCTTTGGATAAGATGGAAAGGCAGCACAGTTTTCTTCTTTCAGAAATTGTCGAAGAGCTAAGTACTTCCATTTCGAGAGCGCAACTGATGTATAAAGAGCTAAACATTTATCTGAAGAAACAGTACTCAAGCTCTGCTTTTTGAATAGTTGCTCGTCTACTTTGGATAGCGCATCTGGATTACTGGAAAGGTATTCGACAACTTTCGCCAGATTAGTTTTGCCGTTGTCTTTCAATTTTGTTATGTACCAGTACCGCAACTCTTCCTCGGAATTTTCTTCTACTATGGAAGTAGTACGTCTTTTTTTTGCTTATTACTTAACTCTTCGAACGGTTTTCTGTGCTCTTTTTCTGTAGATGTTCCCGCTTCCGCAGTACATACTGCAAGAGTGGGAACATGGGAATCAATATCCTTAGGCTCAGATAAGGCTGCCTCCGAGAAGCCCATCTCACTTCTCAGGTCAACACTGCCACAAACAGGCCAGTTGATGTTTTTTTCCAACCACTTGCGATTACTTTCACGATTCATAAAAGTTTTTTGATTTCTACTTGACTCTATCCACTTTTTATTTAGATTTACACAAATAAGTCGACAGAACTCCTTGATTCGGTTCTTGTCTTCTTCAAAAACTTCGGTAGTCAAGACAGAAATGATACTTTTATATAGAAACGTATGATTTTTCAGATCACCGCCATTTCTTAATTTCACTAAAATATCTAGGTTGGTACAAAATCCAGCCATAGTTCAAATATAAAAATAAAAGTATTTCACTGTGTTTACAAATAAGCGGTAAGAGCGAAACTAGATGGACTTAATTAATGTCTTTAAATTTATAGTAAGTGTTAATTACTCAAGTTATGGACATAACAGTGAGTTTTTAGTCAGCCAATCAGAGACGAGCATTTAACAATGACTCATTAGTTATGCGCTTAGCCGAGCGCACAAACAAATGAGTCATCAATCACAATGCAGGTGCTACCGATAACATGCAATAATAACTAAATCTCTACCAGAATTACTAGTTATAAGTTCCTATGCGCTATTAAAACTATATATTTAACTAAAAAGAAGGTCAAAACAGCCAAATGAGACAAAAAAGATACTTTGAATTTATTTTAAATGGAAAAAAAAATCTTCCAAATTTTTTTTTTTTTTACCGAATGATTACTCGCGCAGCCGCAAATGGCCGGCGCTGATTTATTTTTTCGTGGATACAGAATGACCCTAGCTATCATATACTCACGCCACAAACCCAACATATTTGTACAATTGAAGAAAATAAATGAAACGTGATTCGCTCCATACAAAAAAATCTAATTTATTTTTTTCAAGACAAACTATCAACTTTAGAAGAAATTTTATCTGAATAAAAGTTGTCAGGAATATCTTAACACGTCATATAAAAAAAAATCGCATCGATATTGGAACTTTGTTGCCTATGTCCACCAATTTTCAGTTTGGGCCCACTGTGCGCCGTCTCAAGTATATTCGGCGCCTGGGTGCGAAACTCACCCAGTCCATTGTACGGTATTCATAGTACAAGCGTTGCTAAGTTTCGTTTGGGATCCTAATGAAGAGTAGGTGTTGTCTGGCGGTATTTGTTTATTTATAGAGAGTATAAGTATATTATTACTTTATTTCGCGGTTTACACAAAATTTGCATGCTTATCTAAATGGCATCTGCTATGCATGACCGGGCAACATAGATATTGAGCACGATAAGAGAGCTTATTTTTAATATTGATGAGGTAATTGTCTGCGAAAATCTTGATATTTGAGACAGATCCATTAAATATAGAAACAAAAACTACTTAATTGGTAGGTATACCCACACGGATTGTGTCTATGATATTGGATACTTTTATATCAATAATGTATGCGATCAGTTACATAACCCATTACCAAAAATAATGACGGAGCAATCGATTATTAATTAACAAGCAAATAATAAAACTATACCTAGGTATTTTTTATTACAAGCTTTATATTAACTTGCAATGTATGTCCGGGTGGAATCTTGCAACTGAATTTTATATCAGTTATCTTTAACCGATTGAGCTGAAAATTGGTATACACGCTTATTTTGGATGACAATGCATGCTTAGCTATGTGACGTCCTATGTGACCGGTCCTCTATCGGCCCGACCCGCGTGCTCACCTCTGTAGTGGGGGTCAGAGTTCTTAAAATTAGCCTTAAGTATATTGTGCTTAAAACCGAAGCCAGGGTTTGAACCTGCGCACTTTGATTGCAAAGCGAGCGTTCGCCCACTCGGCTACCAGTGTAATTTATAAATACGTCATGAGAATTAGCACGACCCAGTATTTTCAGGGGTAAACCATGTTACTAATACTATCCAAAGATATCTTATTATTAAACGTCCGAATCAGAATCAGATTTTTTTTTATTCATGTAAACCAATACAGGCACTTAAGAATCGTCAGTAAAAAAAAAATAGTATCTCTACCATATAAATAAAGATACGTATAAATAAAGATAATCATCAAACTAAATAGACATGTCCATTTTATATTTGTGGGCTAACAAGTAATAGTAGGTATATCTAACTTTCTGTAAACTTGTGAAAATATACCAAGAAATAGAATATAGGCACAAATTAGGCACTAAAAACGAAACACACTCAATACTAAAGTGTTTAGTTTGTGAATTATCTTCTTTTTATATTGCACATTACAGTTTCCCGTGTGAACTGAATACACTTTCCATTAATCCGGCCGCACACGAGCGCGTTAAAATGTTTGCCAATACTAAAACGAACTGTGTGTCAATAAAAATAAAGATTGAATTTCAATGCCAATGGCTACGCGACCTCGCGACAAAATTCGCTCGCGCTGACATGACATTTCATGATAGTTTGGACCCGTCTACGGCGATGCGAAAACGAAGGGTATAGATTTTAGCAGTCTATGCATGTATGTTTGTATTTACGTATGTTCCTCAGCGCCTAAACTATTCATCCGATTTCGATGAAAAAGGTGTCAATCGATTCGTTATTATTGCTCGGGTAACATAGGCTACAATTTAAACATAAAAAAAAACTTTAATTTTATCAATATGAACAGTAGATTTTACCTTGTTCCATAGTCGGTTTACAGTATATAAAAAAAAATCTTTTCTTTTCTCTTTTCTTCTCTCTTTTCACTTTTCTTCTATGAATCAATACAGTTTTGGTATTAGAAAAAAAATACGCAACGGACGACGTCTTAACGCCCCAGTATGACTAGGGATTAATTCTGCGACTGTCGCAAGATAACAAAACCGTGCGATTATTTGCTTGTGATATGCAAAATCGCAGTGTTTGTGTAATGTCGGTGGCGAATTCGAAGCGATAAGAATGCATTGACGTTTATTATTTTCCATTAAAGTCTATAGCTATTTGACATTGTTTCGTAACACCAACCGTTGGAACGCAATATTTACGTATTGGGTTTGTTATTATAGAAGAAAAAAAATGACACACATCAAGGCGTTAATGTTTGTCAATAATAGAATAAATGCTCATTCTTTGACGAAATTTCATTGACAGCTCGAGCGAATATTGTCGCATGGCTGCGTCGCCTTTGCCATGGAAATTCATTTTTTATGTTTATTGAAACAAAGCTCGTTTTGGTACTGGCAAACATTTTGACGCGTGACATTTGACGTCCCAGTGTGTCAAGCCCATAGAGTACAGTGAAGCCGTAACAGTGAAGCCATATTGCCGTCACCCTGCGTATTGTTCTGGGACAATTTTTTTGACGTTTATCTGTCATCCGCCATTGTAGTTAGTTACCTGTAGTATATTGTTTAACACCTTAGGTACTTACTTGATCTGGCAACTACATAGGGCAACTGCAGTAATGTCAGAAAAACGTCTAAAAAAATTGATCTCTGTTTTACTCTATGGTCAAGCCTTCTTCCTTCTCCAGAAACTAACTGCCCCCGTGCAAACACCTCTTTGTAATCACAGTTATTAGCAACGTGTTATTTAGAAAATATTGAGACATGCGTAGTATCGCTGTTTAGCAATTTTCGTCAGTATTTTCGCAATGAATTGGAAACATTTCATCAAATATCACTTCGGAACGTTAAAGTGTTAGATAAACAATCGATAGCTCGCGTGGTCGTGACCGAATAACGCAATCGACCTTAAATACGTACGTAATACACACCCATACCTAATTACTTTTTGATTTGTAGGTATACGTGTTTCTGTATGAAATTAAATTTAAAAAAAAACATCCAAAAGCAGTGGTAGCCTCGCGGGCAAGAACGCCCGCCTTGAACGTAAGGGGTGCAAGTTCAAATCCCAGGCCCGCAACTCTGAGATAATTTTCATGTGCGAATGTCATTTTCAACAATGATCACCACTTGCTGAAGGGTGAAGGTAAACATAGTGAGGACACCTGCACGTCTATAGCTTTCTATAGCGTGTGAAGTTCACCAACCCGCACTGGGCCAGCGTGGTGGACTATGGCCCAAATCTCCCTCGTATTGAGGGGGAATGTGCCCGGTATAATGGCAATAGGCTCGCCCCCTATTACATTGGGACCAAAATACATCGGCGATGTGTGGGCGCACTACAGTTCACCTCTGCGTACCCCTTCGGGGAATACAGGCGTGATGATGTTTTTTTTATATAATTCATCAAATTCTTAAATTATGATTTTATTATGACAATAATTCTATAGGTAAGTAACAACTTATTAAAAACAAAGTATCATTGGTGGAATACTAGGTACCTACACGAAAAATACTTGTACCAATTTAAAACCTATAGTTGTAGAATGTGCACCAAGATTAAACTTATGTCACGGAATATGTTGCTTTTGTCTCTTTCTATCGTATAAAAAAGACGGAGAGCGAGCTAGCGAATCTGTGACAGCGGTCTAGTTTTGACATGCTAACCCCGCTGTTCATCTGTTCCAATCCACTGGCGTTTAACTCTTAACAATTGAACATTACCACAGGTCGTCAGTGGATAGATTTTAATCCATGTGGGGCTTTTGGGGCACTTAGGCTGAGATGCATAATCTGTATACCAGATTGCAGATACCACCGCCCGTGCTTGAGCCAGGAAAAGGTAGTAAGATGACCTGGACCTGGTTATCTTAAGGGATTGTCGGAATTGGTAGGAGATAGTGACAAGTCAATGGGGGAGACCTTTGTCCAGCAGTTGGACAATATGGGGTAAAAATTATCATCGTGTAAGGTACCTGAATTAGGCATTCAAAGCTACTAAAGTGACATCATTTACCGGTTTTAAAACGACTTTGTTCTCGGGAGGGTCAGACCAGTTTCGCTTGGCATTCAGTTAGGACATTGAAATACATCACGAATGGTGATTTAAAAACGCGACGAGGAACTAAAGTAGAAAATGTTTGATTCAAATCAAAATGACGAGTCTAGTAACAAAAATAAAGTACAGGTACTTAGGTTATAGTATTTATAGTATAAGAAACGGAATTTGGGCTGTACCTAATTATTCCTTTCTTTAGTATGTGTCGTGACACCAGACCTAAAAAAATAGCCACTATAAAAAATATTAAAATACTTGGACACAAATAACACGATTTTACAGGCTAAAAATAAATTTGTGGCCATAAAAACGTGAGTAGTGTAGAGGGAAGAATTGACATCAGGGTATTAAAAAAGTGTCCGTCGAAATGCAAAAATAATTAGTTCAAAACAAATTCTACTATGGCGCTAGTTTCGACACGGTGACAGGTAATTAGCAATTGTGGATGAACTGAAGTATGCCGAGTATACAATTGCTATATTCATACCTGTCACCGTGTCGACACCAGCGCCATTGTAGATTTTTTTTGAACTAATTATTTTTGCATTTTGACGGACACTTTTTCAATTTTTTCCCATAGGAGATTGCGCTTTTCCATTCTACACTCCATAGTAGCTAAGTAAATGTCAAACTGGGATCCAGTCCATTGTAAGGTAGCCATAGTACTTTCCTTAGTTTGGGATCTTACGATGATTAAAACGTGAATGAAATATAACAATGAGATATTACTTCAAATAAAGAAGTAATATTATACTACCTTATATCTTACAATAAATATTCTCCGATTACCAATATATCCAAAGCCAATACCGGTAATACTCAATGGATTAAAGAAATCGATACATAGCCGATATTTCATTATTACAGTCATAAAAACATTACGTTACTGTTTGTGATCGCAAATCGTTCGGCAATCACATTACACATACAAAACACTAACAAATATCTACGTAAGTAAACTATACTTACCCGGCACACTGGGGCGTAAACACAGTCCCGTTTGTGTAAAATAAATAAATTTTGTCACTCATCGTCTGATCTCAAACTATGATGTAGTAACTAAACGTATTGTCAGTTTTAATCTGTGAGCGGATGACGTTGATTTGAGTACTCTATGGTCACTGTACTGTAAATCTATGGTTTGATTGGTTGTGTTGGTTATTAATAAAATGTTTGCCAATACCAGAACTAACTCTGTGCTCTAACTAACTATGCATGAAGATTTGGCATGGCTTTTGGGCCTTTGCGTCAAAAATGAAAATACAAAAGGTTATGGTATGGTTTAAAAAAAACTAATTATGAATGTAAATAATTAAAAATTATATTAAGACAATTTACTATTAATTTAACCTTTTATTTAAATTTGATGTAGGACTATTATTATTGATATGCAAATAAGTTTTTTTGCAAACCATACTTTTCAAGTGACATTTGACCGATAGAGGTTATTGACATTCCTATTATTATTTGAATCGCATAGTATGTGTCAAATACAGGTTTGGTATAGGCAAAAAAATTACGCGCGAGCTTTAACGCCTTAGTGTACGGCAGGCCTTAGCCGAATTGAAAATCAAGTTTAAACTTTACCTGAGTAAATATTGACCTTGTGACGCCGTGTCGATCTAGTCACTGCCTCGACCCTGACATAAAGTGGCTAGTAATACATTATTAACGGGCTGGTTTTAACTAAATGAAAATACTAATCAAATAATTAATCTTCTTCTTCTTAGTCGTACACTCCTGGCGGAGTGGTCGTGGTCATGGATTGTCTAGTTGGTTGGTTGCGGTTTTTGTGAGACTTCTCCATCTCTCTCTGTCAGTAGCATTACGTGCACATTCATTAAGGGTACACTTCGTTGAGGACTTGATGAGGTCTGTCCACCTTGTTGGTGATCTGCCGCGAGAGCGTTAATAATTAATCTATACAACTACAAAAAAAGGTAACAGTTTGTAATGTCGAAATAACAGCGTTTTAATAAGTGCACATGAAAGTATTATAATTACGAAATTTTAGAAAAAATAAATCTGTTTGTTTGGGTTAACTCCCAAACAGCTGGACCGATTTTGAGAAGACTTTAACTGGAAGATAGCTGAAGTTATAAGGAGTCACTTAGGCAACTTGTATTTTAAGAAAATAATTAGGGTTCCGTCGAAAAATAACTTTTTGACGAGAGGCTAGACCGATTTTGACGAGACTTTCACTGGCAGTTAGCTGATGTTACAAGGTGTAACTTGAGACTACTTTTACTTTAGGAACATTACTAGGACTCCTTAATTCCGCGCATACAGTGTCACGGGCTCAGCCAGTTACTAATAATAATAAAAAAAAACCTAATTATAAACTGGGTAATTGTCCTTTGAGCAAACCAATTAATAGATTTTTTTTAATACAGACTAAGTACCTATCAATAATTATTTGTATTATTTAAAAATGTATTTATATTATTTATTCCATTAATATTAAATCAGTATAATAATATGAGCGTTACACAACATAAAAAAAACTTTTAATTATGTGACTATCAACCTGCTTAAATTAAATTATGCATAAACCCACCTACTTAGTATAAAATTTAAGATAAATTAGTTTAAAGCATCCCACACACTGGGGCGTCAAAAGCCACGCGACAATTTATTTGAAAAAATACCTTAACGAAATCTTTTTTTTTAGGGTCCCGTACCCAAAGGGTAAAACGGGAACCCTATTGCTGAGACTTCGCTGTCCGTCCGTCCGTCCGTCTGTCACCAGGCTGTATCTCATGAACGGTGATAATTATACAGTTGAAATTTTCACAGATTATGTATTTCTATTGCCGCTAAAACGACGAATACTAAAAAACAGAATAAAATAAATATTTAAGGGGGCTTCCATACAAGAAACGTGTTTTATTTGCTCGTTTTTATAGATCATGGTACGGAACCCTTCGTTTGCGAGTCCGACTCGCACTTAGCCGGTTTTTAGGAAATTATAAAATTTTAATGGAATAAGATGAGGAATGTCTGCACTGCGATTAGCGGTATTTATGGCAAGTAATTAATAGCAAGGCCAAATTCAATAAATAAATGTCACTAAGTACATATTATAAAACAAAGTTCTCCGCCGCGTCTGTCTGTCTTTCTGTTCGCGATAAACTCAAAAACTACTGGACCGATTTTCATGTTGTTTTCACCAATGTATAGAGTGGTTCTCGAGGAAGATTATAGTATAGTATGTTATTATATATTGGCTAATATAAAATTATATTTGTTGAAGGTGTAAATTTTCGGAGGTGAAAATAATTAGGGTTCCTGAATTGCGCGCGGGCAACGTCGCGGGGTGCACCTAGTTATAAATAAAACGTGATGAACATGATAAAGATGGCGGACGTACTAAACGAAATCTGTGTCAATAAACATACGTCAATACTAAATTTATGTGGTAAACGCCACGACCCCACGCGGCAGATTTCGCTCGGCTCTCTGTCATTTCGTTGAAGAATGAACTTTTTCCATGTGTCAATTACACGTATCGAAACCAGTTACTTGGTCGGCGTCACCTGTTTCAAAACTAGTGATTTTTGTAACTAGTTATTTTTATTTAGCTACTGCGTTTGCATAAATAACTCCACCAACTATACAGTTACGCACGAAACGAAGATAAATTAAATCACTATCTAAGTGTTTTGTGCTATACAGTTAAATCAATCAATTAAGTGACGTCTCTCGCTCACATTTACTGGTTAACAGAAATAACGCAGTTACAAAAATCACTACTTGTAATTTGACTTAAAACGACTGATTCTGTTACATGCCGCGTAGCTAGTTATTGTAACTAGTGACATGAAATAAATCCTACGTCTAGTTCGTTTTAGTATTGGCAAAAATGTTGACGCGTGGTTTTTGACGCCCCGGTGCGCTGGGGGCTATAAAAAATTATATTAGACGGTACTGAGATTTCTCCCACTTCAGCCACTGAATTCATAGAAAGGCGACGAAGATAGCGACGCTAATTAAGAAGCGGTAATTTTGATTAAAAAAAAAAACAGGATGTATCAGAAGTCCGAAATAATATTTGGCCATTTGCATGAGTGTGGGGTATACTACCGAATGGTATGAAAAATTTTCGACATTCGAACATGATTTTGAAAAAAAACAAATTTCCAAAACTTTCATATCAGGAGTGCTATGCAAAATTTTCAAGTTCTACTTTGTTAATTTTAGTAGTCGCCTCTCGTTGATGTAGACAAATATTCTAAAATCTGTAACTCAGAAACTATGATAGTTAGCCAATGATATTCTAGTAAACAGATATGTTATACACGCACAAAACAACCGAAAAAAGTGTTCCGCGTAACAGCGGTAGCACACATACCCACTTTACATTCATTTTACATTTCACAACACGTAGAAATGTGCAAAAGAGATGGCTTGGTAAAACCAACGAGAAAAAAAGAGATAGCAAGTGTTGTCACTTGCGCTTCTATGTGATGTAACATTCATCTGTCAACCAATACGTCCTAATTAGGATGTATTCGAGTCTTCACTAGTGCGCGCTCGTTACAAATCTGTTTACTAGAATATCATTGTAGTTAGCTATAATCTGCTTTCATAATGAAACTACATATTAATATTATTAGCTACCGAATATGTAGCTATTATTTTGGACTTCTGATACACTGTATATGAATAGAAATCAAAGCGTCTGAAATCTGGAACACATCCAAAATTCTTATTACAAATATTTCATATGTTAGGTAGTGTATGCATGATGCAGACAGGCGGGACTTGCAATTTCTCATTTCTTACTTGTGTTTGTAAACACTTTGAAACAATGCAAATCAAACAATAGCGAGCAGAAAACAAAACTCCCTTCAGTTATGAGATGTTAGGTACGTTTAAATCTCACGTTAATGTGCCGGGCACACCGGAGCGTAAAACAGGCGCGTTAAATTTTTTTACCACAACAAAAACGAACTCTGTGCCTGTGTAAATAAAGATTGAATTTCTGTTAAAAGCCACCCGACAAGGTTTTATAGTTACATCAAAAAGTTCATTGAACTTTCACAACCATAAACTTGTTACTAAAGGATCTACACCAGACTCGTTATCTAAGATAAGACGTACAACATAATATGAAGTATCATAATTTAAAAGCTTAGTAACGAGAACTTGATGTATTTTTAAACTAATTTGCATTAAACTTGTTCTAAATTCGATCTGTCTTACACTTAAAATAAAACATAATATTTAAAAGAACCACGTGCAGAAAAAATATTTTTATTAAGCTTTCATGGCCAACTTCATTATTAAATGCAATAATTATTATTTCTACAATAAACACGTAGTCTAATTTAATTTTGTTTATTCAAGTGCAAATATATATATATTATTATTGACTAGCTGTGCCCGCGACTTCGCCCGCTTGGACTTTAGGGAGATTACCCGGAAATATGGGTATTATGTTTTTCCCGCGGAACACTAATGCTTTTTCTAAAATTAAAGTAGCCTAAGTTACGCCTTGGAACGTCAGCTATCTGTCAGTGAAAGTCCCATTGAAATCGGTTCAGTCGTTTAGAAGTTTCCTCAAACAAACAGACAGACAGACAAAAAAAAAAGATTGCGTTTTCGTTATAGGTATCGTATATACTTTCATACGCATTTGGTAAAAAAGTGTTATTTTGATATTACAAACAGACACTCCAATTTAATTTATTTGTATAGATTTTTAATTATTACAATTTGTGTTAAATGAATACATTTCGGCAGTCAACACCTACTATTCGTATGATCTCAAAGTAAGCTGTAGTAGTTACTACATATACGTTTAGTTAAACGTATTGACAGATAAAAGCTGTGAGCGGATGACGTTGATTTGAGTACTCTATGGTCACTGTAAATCAATGGTTTGATTTGGTTGTGTTGGTTATTAATAAAACTCAGAATTAATTAATTTCGGTGGTGTTTTAATTAGGATAGTAATCCTAACATAAGCAAAGCTTGTACGATAGTTATATAATGGACTGGGGTCATTCTAGTTATACCCGGACAAGGATGAATTCTATAAAGGCCATATCCGAAATTTGTCGCTCACCGGGAATCGAACCCAAACTATGCACCGATATTGACCCGAGCGGCCTACGCTCAAGCTACTAGACGTAGCATACACGTAGCAAATACTAAATGGACAATATTAATTAGTTAATTAAATATGGCCAGCCCCCGTAGCATGACCGCGTAGACATAAGTTTTATCTATTTCAACTGTCGAGAAAATGACGTCACTTCGAGCAGTTTGTATTGAACATGGCCTCGGTGACGTCATTCTATCGACAGTTGAAATAGATATAACTTATGTCTACGCGGTCATGCTACGGGGGCAGGTACGATCTCGAAACAAGCAGACTAAATTATACGGACTTTGAAAAAATACAGTTAAAACAAGAACAGTTGGTGGTCCGTGGAGCGTACTGCACACAAAAACAAATGAATAAACTAAGCACAATAATATATCTAAGTATTGTGAGGCTGGTATTGTTATAGAATAGAATGGTATTGTAGCAGTGGTAGCCGAATGGTCGAACGCACGTCTTGCAAATCAAAGTGTGCAGGTTCTAACCCTGGCTCGCACCTCTGGGATTTATGTGCGAATCTCATTTTCATCCGAGATTATCACTTGCTATGAAACGGTGAAGGAAAAACATCGTGAGGAAACCTGCACGTCTGAGAGAACTTGACTTGTTCTCGATAGATGTGTGAAGTCTGCCAACCCGCACTGGGCCAGCGTGGTGGACTATGGCCGGAATCCCCCTCGCATAGAGGGGAGGCCCGTGCCCAGCAGTGGGACGTTACAAGGGCTATAGTAGTAGTAGAATGGTATTTGTTTTTACATGTTTCGGTAAGTTGTTTTTGGTCGTTGAGATCTTTTGTTAGTTGCGACTTGCGAGTTATATCTACTGTCGCTTGAACTGATAATTAGATTTCAGACACAAGCGTGTGAAATTTTTCTGTTTATCCTATATGTTTTGAGTGTCTGAACTCGACAACACGACACACATAAGAAATTCAGAATGAAAAAATTCCTGAAAGACGTGTTTTTTTATTTTGTATGTTAAATACATATACAAAGTTTCAAGTCGTTCAAAAAATATTTTTGAAATTATGTGACCTTCAACCCCCCATTTCACCCCCAAGGGGTTAGATTTCTGATAATATTTTGGAAATGGGACCAACCTTGAAGAATTCCCTAGCAAACCTAAAAAAAAATTTCGAAATCGGTCGACAGACGCGGGAGATATGCGGTAACATACATAATAAAAAAACTGAATGGTGTCGTGGGACACCAGGTAGGAACGAAGTTCCTTCGGCTAATGTAGAATGAATGAAAAGAAAGAGAAAGATATTATACACTTTTTGTTAATGAGAGGTTTATATTCGTGTATAGACTTGTGAAAGCAAAATAACATGAAATTTAAAAAAACAAAAAAGGTCCATAACGACCCGGAGTTCTATGCATTTTAATAGTTCAACGACTGTCCCACAGATGGCAGTATACTCAATGTATTTAATATGTGTGTATTATTATTAGTATACAAAAAAAAACAAAAAAGGTCCATAACGACCCGGAGTTCTATGTATTTTAATAGTTCAACGACTGTCCCACAGATGGCAGTATACTCAATGTATTTAATATGTGTGTATTATTATTAGTATATAAAATAAAAACTATAGCAAAACCTAAAAAAAAACAACAAAATATAAAAGTAATAAAATAAAAAAAGTTATAAAATAAAAAAACATCGTAATTCAAATTATCAACTAAAGTCGTCTCATTTAACGGTTTGATTCCACGCACTTTTTCTTACGGTTTTACTATCACATTTTTTTCAGTTCAGTCGCGTAGCAAAATCCCTATCCCCTCCAAGCCTGCCGTAAGGAACTTCGTTCCAAAAAAAAAAACATACGGGTCGAATTTAGAACCTTCTCCTTTTTGAAGTCGGTTAATAAAAGAACAATAATGTTTGGACTTTGGACAGTCAAATCTAATCTTACAACAACGGCACAGTTGCAAATTGTACAGTAATACAAATTAGACTATTAATTACCTGTGGTTATTAAAATCATGAAATTGTTTGTGTGCCTTTAAAACAAATATAACGACATATTATTTTATTAATTGAATGAATAATCAGTGTTAATGAATTGTCATATAAATGAGACGGTCTCAGCATATTGTCAAGGTTGAATGCAATAGACCAAGTCAGTAAATGTCCGGAACGAACGGCGCGGCGCGAATGTGGAAAAGGTTAAAGCCTGGCCGGACACATTGGGGCGTCAAGACACGACCGTCAAAGTTTTTACCAATACAATTAGCCCTTGTTAATTATAGAATACGTTTCGAGTCGTTCACTAAACATGATTAGTAGGTTATTGGTACCTATTATAAATGGTGTTATACACTGTATATTAAACTAGCGGCCCGTCCCGGCTTGGCACGCGTTTATAATATAGCCTATGTTACTCAGTGTTAATGTAGCTTTCTAACAGCAAAAGAATTTTTAAAATGGGTCCAGTAGTTTTTAAGTTTATTAATTACATACAAAAATACAAATATCTAATATGTATCTAGCACAAACTGTAGTGACAGATTCAGCAGTATGTGACAAGACATAATGTGCGATATATCAATTTTGAGAACATAAATGACAAAAGTGGGACAGTGACTCGGTGCGACATAAGCCGTCTTGTCTGCTAGCCATGAATTCGATTTCTAAACAAGGGCCTTACATACATACTCCGATCTTATTTTGTTTTTGGTAAAACATTTCTCGGTTTTAGTTTTAGTAATAAATAATATTACAAATCTGCTCAACTAAATTTATTATGTTCCCTGACTCCGGAAATTTACTTATGTAAACAACTGGAATATGTGAAATAAATACCGCATCGGTCATAATAAGCAAGGCCAAGCCACCATTGGGTACCTCAGTAGAAAGCAACATAGACGTAAACATGGTTGAATGTCGTTTTCCCATGGATGTTAGAAAGTCGTCTCACAGCCAACCTCGGCAGCTGCCATTAATGGATGTTACAAAAATTATACGAAAGTGCAGTAGTTATAATAGCCATTAAAAGAAATAGAGAGTTTGCGTAACTTGAACATCATCAGAGACGATTTTATTTCGTCGCAACAAGAAAAAGGGCTCCGGACGTATCCAAATCTTAAAATAACCACACAAGCTCGCAGAATTCGAAAAAAACATTGTAACACGGGAGATATATCTGGACGCTTCGCCACCCCAGTTTGCCGTTTTTACAAGATTATGATTAGACAACCAAGTTTTAAGGATTTTATTAATTGTTACCGAAGCATTAAATAATGTTTTTCTATTGTTATGTTACCATATTTGTATGCGCGGAGATCAACGCATATAAAAAAGATATATTGGCAAAATATCTATATAAAAAACATACGGGTCTAATTGAAAATATTCATTTTTGAAGTCGGTTAAAAATAGTTCTCAAGGTTCTTGATAGAACGTCGACATTTTCATAACGTTAGTTCCAGTTTTAGCCACACACGTAGACAATGGTGGCGCTTAAAGCGCCTTAACATAATCTAATATAAAATTTAATTTGTATATCTACTGTATAAAAACTACAAAAGATGCTGTTACGAGACAAATTATAAAACACTTAGCAGAATAGGTCAGACAGTGACCTATAGAAACTAGATGAGATACTATTTTAATTACTTCGGTAATTATAATTAGCTAAAATTTGTCTTGTCGTAAAAGCAGACCCTGTTACACGTTAGGTAAATTGGTTTTGCTGTAACAAAAGAGTATTATCTACCTACCAGTCATGATTCCCTAAGCAATCTGCCCCTGTGGGGACCCCTTATCCTTAAGTAAACTACAGAGAGTTACGTATTGTAGGTAGAATATTGTTGTTCCTTCTGCCCTTATCACATGCTAGGTGGGGTCGGCACAACATGATTTCACATGTTGCCCTAAGATATTGAAATTGCTTTAACTTACGTGTTTTTTTTTTTTTATGAGATAGGGAGACAAACGAGCAGACGCGTGCTCGTATTTTTTTCTTGTTCGTCTCTGGTGCCCCCTAGACGTGATGCCCTAAGCAATTGCTTAAATAGCTTACAGGCTAATCCTAGACTGCTAGTCATAAACTAATAAGAACCACGAATTGCAACATAAAATACGAGACATGGCATAGGGATTTTTTTTTACTTTTTGAAGCTCATTGAAGGTCCCTCTGCTGGGCAAAGGGCTCTCTCTCCCGTCACCATGCCCCTGCCTTGGTCACTTTTCGTAGCCACATTACAACCGCAAAAGTGACTAAATCGTTGACCGAAAACTGGACTGGACTCTTTGAAACTGAGGCTGCTTATTCTTAATCTGGAGGCCTACATTTGAGGCTTATGAAGCGGAATGGACCGTAAGCGTTGCAACAGACGTTATCTGCGATTGCCTCGAGGCAGGTGTAGGTGGTGTAAACACGTTTCATAAGACGATGTCAACATTGGCGGCATTTATTTAACAATTAACAGCACTGTAAGATTGTGATAAGTAGAATTTTAGTACTTTTAATTTCTAACATTTATTTCCGATTGCTATTCATTTACCGTCCGTATTTTTATAAAAGGACGTAAATCCTGTATATAACAAGTTTAGTAAGTTGTAACTTACTAAACTTTTGTACTCCCTAAGTTTGTTACGGCTCGTCAAAATACGAATCATTTATTTTATCGAAAAGTATTCGTTTAACACGAACCTAAGAATAAGATAAAAGCGATAGATATATCTTAGAAATGTGTAACATTAGAATGCACGAATGTGATTTCGAAAATCGAATATTTTTGAAACGATTACGTAGCCCTACCCTCGTATCGAATTTTTTTTTACCAATGCCAAAATGAACTGTATTCGGTCATCTAAAAAGCTAATTATTCAAAGAAATGTCAACGAATTTCGATGCGTGGCTGCGTGGATTTTACCATAGTAATTCAATCTTAAGTACAATTTCAATAAAAGTCCATTTAATTCGTTCGCCACCAGTGGTTGCAGGGCGTTATGTAGGGAGACAGGTAGCTAACCTACGTACTGAATGGTCACTCAATATTTAGTTAACGACTTGTTACATCTCAGAAATGTGTCCGTAGCGAGGTACTATTAGTAAATGTTCTGGGAATATCAACAAATTAATATAAATCAATCGGTCTCAGCAAGTCAACTGGAACAAATCGCGATTAAGGTGCGCAAGCACGGGGTTCTATGAAAAAAAAACGTTTCAAAATTCGATTATAATTTCGATTCGCCGGATCTTTCCTTGTATTAAACAATCTCACCAAAAACCTTGTTTCAAAAACAGGGTCAAGTCTACATAGTACAGTAGTAAAAAAATAAGTTCTCCTGCCTCCCTTACCACCAAATTTTTGCAGTAATGTTGCAATAAAATGCCTGTCAAAAATTAAAATTAATTTAATAGTATATACAGGGTGTATCAGAAGTCCCAAATAATACATTGGGTACATATACGGTAGCTCATATGTGGATGCATTGCGAATACAGATTACCTATATCTAACTATCATTGAATATTTGTCACGGGTATCGTGTTCTGGCCTTTGGGTACATCCATAACCCTATTCAACAGTGTAAACTACACTTATGAGGGGCGCGTAAAAAAATTTGGCGATACCAAAACGAACTCTGTGTCAAATGCATGAAGACTGAATTTCTGTGATCAAAGTCACGTCCTCACTCGTCAAATTCGCTCGCACTGTCAGTGTCATTTAGTTGAAGTTTTAAATATGAGTCAGTACAGTTTGTTTTGGTATAGCAAAAAAAGGGCGATATACCTTTGGACTTGATTGGGCATAGACACTACAAAGAGGTTATTCTTTTTGTAGTATTTTTCTTACAGATACTGCACGAAGGTAACTTATTGTCTAAGAATGAAGTCATCCGGAGGTCTCGATTGCGTCATTTTGACGTGCGCTTGAGTTGACCTCGGTAATCTGCAATTTGTGATTTTTTTTCCTAAGAGAACAATATAAATTCGTCTAATTATCGTGTCACTTAATATTGTGCTTTAAGATGCAAGGGCACACTGGGGCGTCAAGAAACGCGCGTAAAAAATCGTGCCATTACCAAAATGAACTCTGTGTCTATATGCCTAAAGATTGAATTTCGCTCGCAATGTCAATGACGAATCTATAATCAATATTACTTTGAAGAATGAACGTTTTCTACTAGTCAGTCGGTAAAGTTCATTTTGTATTTACAAATTTTTTAACAAAAAACAAAAACCGACTTCAAAAACCTAGGTGCACTAAAAAGCTAAAAATTACTTTATAATTCATTACATTTTTATGGGACCAAATGGCATCTATTCCGCATCAAACTAAATAAGAATCACGTAAATCGGGTCATACATCGCAGCGTAATCGCATACATGAAAAAAACCGGCTAAGTGCGAGTCGGACTCTCGCACGAAGGGTTCCGTACCATTATCTATAAAAAGAGCAATAAAAACACGTATGTTGTATGGGAGCCCCCTTAAATATTTATTTTATTCTGTTTTAAAGTATTTGTTGTTATAGCGGCAACAGAAATACGTCATCTGTGAAAATTTCAACTCTCTAACTATCACGGTTCATGAGATACAGCCTGGTGACAGACGGACGGACGGACGCACGGACGGTTGGAAGTCGGTTAAAAAAAATCGACGCGCGCGTTTTGAGGCTCTGGTTTGCCCAGGCCTTTATGTCGTTTAATTGTAACTTTAAAATCGGTTAAAACACACAATAGACAATATGGTCTTATATGTAAAATGTATGTGTTGTCCTTAAAAATGAATTTAGAATTGCGCAAACAGACGCAGATTACGGTAGTCGAGCACCTCACTGTAATTTTCCGGTAGTTTTCTATAAAACATTTCCTTCACGATGAATGAACATGAATGAATGAAGGTAAAGTAAAGTAAGGTAAATGCGCAGTGGTAGAGGCTGCGCGGACGCATGTTGGCGGCGCATTACTTCACCTCTCGTAACCATTCCGCGTCTTGGTACCGTGGTCACGACACTGGCTGGTATGCTATACACAATAACACAATAGACTAAAGGCTTCACTACACCGAGTACATAGTGCTGGCGGGCGCTGTCTAAAGCAACAATGAGTAGACATTTCTCCCAAAAAATATAGAAGATTTAATGCATGTATAAAATCCTACTAATATTATAAATGTAAAAGTTTGTGAGGATGGATGGATGTTTGTTACTCTTTAACCCAAAAACTACTGAACGGATTTTGACGTAACTTTACAGTATTATTGTTTATACATCAGAATAACATAAAGGCTATAATTTATAACGATATTGAATAATCGAAAAATGCGCGGTCGAAGTCGAGGGTAGAAGCTAGTCTTCTATATTTTTCAAAAGCGTTCGGTATTGCCAATGTAAGGCTGGTTATAGTCTTAGACTGGTTTTAGTCTTACGCCGTCAGCGCTGAAGGGTCAATTTGTATGTAGTTGCAGGTAGCGTTTTTGAGTCGCGCTGACCGCTCAGCGCTGACGGCCGAATGATACGAGCTGACCGATCAGCGCTGACAAGCTACGCGCCGACCGTCAGCGTGACAGGGAAACCAGCCTAAGTCGTCTACCATTTTTAGAGGTTATGCTTAGGGAAATGGCACTTTGACAATATCGTTGTGTGTGGAGTTGTTATGAATTCATATTTTAAGGCATGAAAACTACATTTTTATCAACGGTAGTGAGCATATATCCAGTGTAGACATTAGACAGGGTCACTTTGATGCTATGAGACTATTTATATTGTAGCTACCATTGATACAAGATGATGTTTTCATGCCTTAAAAAAATATGTCATATCCACTTCACAGCGATAGTGTTAGGAGTCTTGAGGCCCTGGTTACTACTTAAGGTCTGAACATATCGGACCGAGCGAAGTCATTTGAAATTATACTCTATACCAATATACATAAAAATCGAATGTCTTTGGCAAAACACAGATAAAGCTAGCTTTGATTTCGCTTCTTTTATTTCAGTGTGACAGTATCTTAACATCAACAGACCTTCCATTGGTTATCTGTTGGCATTTCGGCTATTCATAAACTCGCAATCGTGACGAATACTACCTTGATCGAAGTTAGAACAAAACGCAGCTTATTGACACTACTAGTAAGGCTCCTTCCTTATTAAGCACGTAATATGGTAAAAATCCATTTATGGTGGAGCCTTAGAATACGTGGAAGCTTAGGTTTTATTGCCGCATAGTTAAAGTCGTTCCTTCTAAAGGTTTTCAAGTTTTATTTCTTTGGGATGTTAGTTGTAATTATCCAATACGTGTAATACCTACTTAGGAAAATGTTTATAAAGGTGCGAAGATCATTAATTCCGCGTTCATATAAAAATAAATCGTTATTTATTTAATGGGTGTTATATTTAGAATCGGTATTAAATGTTATTTTAGATGGACTGATGTCTCGCACGCTAATTGACATTTTTAATTAATTTAATAATTAAAAACGCATTATTTTACTTGTTATTTATCAACGGTAGGTCACATGCTTGCGATGAATACATTCATCAATAATTATTTTTTAAAATTCATGAATCATTATAATTTGTCTATCAATACACCTGTGAAGATTATATTTTGATAATTATTTATCAGATTTATTTATAGCAGTGGTAGCCGAGTGGTAGCAGTGGTAGCCGAGTGGTAGCAGTGGTAGCCGAGTGGTCGAACGCACGCCTTGCAAATCAAAGTGTGCAGGTTCAAACCCCGGCTCGCACCTCTGGGTTTATGTGCGAATCTCATTTTCATCCGAGATTACCACTTGCTATGAAACGGTGAAGGAAAACATCGTGAGGAAACCTGCACGTCTATAGAAAGGCGTGTGAAGTTCACCAACCCGCACTGGGCCAGCGTGGTGGACTATAGCCCAAAAATCTCCGCCGTAATGAGGGAGAATGTGCCCGGTATAATGGCAATAGACTCGCCCCCTATTACATTGGGACCAAAAATACATCGGCGAAGTGTGGGCGCACTGCAGTGCACCTCTGCCTACCCCTTCGGGGAATACAGGCGTGATGATGATGATGATGTATTATTTATCAGATTCGGGTGTCGTTAGCGAAGAAGCGAAGTACTACCATAATTACTTCCTACAAATATGTCAATTTGCAAACCTAAACTAAGCCCACCACACATTCCCACCACTGTTACTCCTGTAAGCCAGGACTTTTTGACCCTCCGCGAGTTCCGAGGAAAAGCTAAATTGTCTTGGAACCCGCACGTTATTTTATTTGTTAATTTGCAAAGTCCGTGGTGTCATTATACAATAAAGCCCTGAGCAGACTGGGGCGTCTAAATGTGCTTTAATTTTTTTTGCAATACCTAAACAAACTCTGTAAAGGGAGCGATGCATTTGCGAGTAAGACCGCCGCCGGTTCGCCAACGAACTTGCGAGCCAAAGGTCTAAAACGCCAATGGAGCACTTAAAAGTCGGACTTAAAAACCGGTGGACTTGCACGCTGGCTCTTTGTGCATGCTTGAAAGTCCGCGGTGCAAAAAATCGACATGACTTCGCCATTGATGAGAGATGACTGTTTGGTACGCTAATGGATCACCAACGTGAGTCGACGTGCCAACGAGTCAAAGGCACGCAACCACGCGTCACAATTCACTCGAATTTCGATTCACTCTCAATAGAATTTCTTTGAAGAATGAGCGTCTTCTGTGTCAATACAGTTCGTTTTGGTATTCAGAAATATTATACAGCGCGCGTCTAGACGTCTCAGTGTGTCAATGTAAACGGAAATACTGATTTTAAAACAGCAAGCCTGTCATTTTCATTTGTCAACTTATTATTAACTGTGTAATACGAGCGGCTATTTATTCAACTGTCTCTTTTGTAGGGTAACTTAACTACCTACAATTATTAAAACAAAGTAGAAAGGTAATATGTGTAGGCAGTATTGTGTTGGTCAAGGTTCTCTGTTCAAACGTGAAGGGAGAAAACTTTGTCATTAAAACCTTTGAGCACAAAGTAAACAGTCAGTTTCGCATGCTTTATCTATGTATCAATTGCCGTTCGTTTGTCTCGCTAAAACTCAAAAACGTTGATACAAACGTTTTGATTCACGCATTAACAGAGTAGTCGACACTCGCGCGTCGAAATGTTTGCCAAAACCAAAACGAACTCTGTGTCAATATGAATAAGGATTGAATTTCTGTGGTAAAAGCCACGCCCCCACCGCCAAAATTCGCTCGCGCTTTCAGTGTCGTTTAGTTGAAGAATGAACTTTTTCTATCAGTCAATACAGTTAGTTTTGGTATGGCAAAAACATTGACGCGAGTATCGACGCCCCAGTGCGCAGGAGGATTTTTAAAGTGAAGTCATTAATCATTCTAGATATAGCTAGTAGAGTTGAGGCTTTGTTGTTAATTCAACTAAGATTTACGTGACTCAAAGGCTAATTAAAAACAAAAAGGTATCAATGAAAAGTGTCACCAGTACGCTATGTAACCGGATAGAGTTGATCAGCGAGCATAGAGCGTGAAACCACTATTGAGCAATGGCAAGATAGGCCATGCGTACCTACTTAGAGTCAGCATGAAACTGAGGACAATCGATTTCTTATGTCGTAATTGTAAGAATCGAATAAGAATACCTTATTCGATTGCAACTCGATGTGTACTTGTTATTAAATCCAAAATTTGTAGGAGCCGGTATTAATTTACATAACGAAACGATTCTGTAAACTGGTCCAACCATTTTCCTCTTAATGACTTACCATCTTCTCTCTCATACTGCGTTGAAGGCATCATACCAAAGCAATTATTCCTATAACCATCTGTGGTTTAGAATAAGTGGGAGTAGACGCACCTTACTGTACTAGCTTCCTAAGCGTAAAGACTATATTTGTATTTAATATTAGACTGCCGTGAGTATAATTCTTCTCTAGTATTGTGGCAAAGGTGCTGTCTGCTCTCAAGGCATTGCTGCTCCTGAGAATGTATTACTCGCAATTATCATTTTGAAAAGAGTAACCATTGAGTTTCTTACCGGCTCTTCTCAGTGGAAGCAGCATAAGTGCTCTTTGACCTACACGAAAAAAAATAATTGATTTTGATTTTTTGATAAAGTTCCTTTTTAAAGATTACTTACTACTTATGTGAGGTTACGTCATTACTAGTGGTACTGTTATGCTAGCGTGAAACGCTCGCTTGTGTTGGGAGTAGGATCGCTTAAAATGTTTAATAGTCAGATTAGCAATTGAATCCGGAATCCCTCACTTTTGGTTACTGGACCCACTGGCCTACTGTTCAAGAAAATGTCTTAGAATTTCTTACGTATAAAAAAACTGAGCCGTCGCGAGACACCTGGCAGATGTGACACATGGGCGGTGTCTAAGCGGCGGAAAGAACCAAGGAGCCGAGGAGCCGAGGACTACGAAGCGTGGCCGCATTTAAAACTATAATTTATGCATTAAGTAATAAGGTTGATTTCATTTTGTTGTGGCGAAGCGTCCGCAAATCTCGCCACGCCAAAAATCTGGATAACCCCTCGCCTATAGATGTTTCACATGAAAAAGTAGTAATTCCTAAAAGACGGAAGTTAAGCAAAACAAACAAGTCAAAAATAACTTTAACGCAACAGGGTCTGAATTATATTTGCATGTTCTGAAACGTAAGTCTAACTGATAGTAGTTAGATACGATAGCATTGTATCGTTTAATGTCAAGGCAATGTGATGATTCAAGGATTATCATCAAATCACCATGTGGCATTTTAATATTCGACGCACAGTTCACTTGATACGTAAAATTTTATGGCACCATAATAATTTATTTTATGTAGTAATACAGGGAACGTATTGGAATCGCTGTGATCGTCAATTGTTTTATCAGATAAAGAGGCTCGGGCACATTGAGGCATCTAAACGCGCGTTAAAGTTTCTTCCAGTAGCAAATCGAACTCTGTGTCAATATACATAAAGATCGAATTCTGTGGTAGAAGCTACGAGAAAATCCGCTCGCGCTTTCAATGACATTTCGTCGAAGAGTGAGATTCTTCTAGGAGTCCCGGTAAAGCTGTAAACGCCACCTCACGGCCAACAGCGCAGTCCATTAAAAAAAAAAGAGTTATCACAGTTGGTTTTATTTTTGGTAAACATTTCGACGCGCGCATCTGGATGCCCTAGTATGTGAGGGATTAACTCTATTTATTACTAATTCTTTAATCAATACTTTCGCACTTGAAATATGACGATGATTTTATCTTGATCATTTAGAGGTAGCTATAAATAATATAGAGTGGAGTGGGCCTATCTTTATTGGTCAAACTTTCTACAATTTTATCAGTATTAATCATGAAAGTAATAAGTTTTACCTTATCGCCGTTGTTAGTGTAATTGACGATCGTTATCAAATTACAGGTAAATTACTGGCCACGTCATAATTTAAAAATAAAACATTTCACATTCAAAATATTTTAAAAAATGTCCATTCAGAATAATGTCCGATTATTTATTTTCGTTGCCAATTCAATAGTGTTGTAGTCGATTTATAATCTATAACAATAGTTACCTACATTGATGTTAAGATAACATTCGATTGTTAATATAACAAAGTCACTTCTTACGTCAAACGTCGAACAAACAGTGTGCCAAATCAAGCAAGACTCGGCCACATGCATTTGCCGTGTTAAATTAGGACAAGGCCGGTACTTTTCGTTGCTTAAACAGTGCTTAGTGCGTAAATGCATCGACCAATCAGCGAGTATGATAGTTAGGGCTGCTAATGAAATAAGAATAGGTTCTCAATTCGTTCTGTATGTTTGACATTTTATTATGGCTTGAGAAAACTGGTTTAGACGTTAGCTGATGTAGTTTACGAGTATTAGAATGTTTATCCCCTTATTATTTATAAAAGCAATCGATTATTTTTCCTCGTTATTGCTTGTTATTAACCGTTTCAAAATATACGTTTAAAATATAATTTTAGTAACTATTTAAACAATCATTCCTTCCTGGCGTCCGTTCCCAAATAGAAGGAAGTGACTTCTTTCGAAACCCAAGAAGTCACTGGAATTAGTTGGATTAGCCATTTTTTTATTTAGTCTCGGATTCTTAATATTCCCAGCAACGATGCATGACCATAACGATTGAAGTTTCGTAGAGAAAAATGGCTATTTTTAAAGCTAAATAGACAACCCTAGATAAGTACGGACACTTTGCATTTCATTACCCGTTCGGGTCGTGAGTAATTACTTCTGATAAGCCGGAAGCTATATCCGTAAACTGGTTTGGGAAGTTTTTGAAAGGTGCAACTTTGGTTACGTTACTTTGGAAACAAGTATTTAGTTTGGTAGGTACAATTGTTACAACACGTCGAAATTCATGTCAAGTTGCGAAGTTGCGTAATGTCACATTCTGATCACTAATCAATTAAATATTTGGACGTCGTTATGATAATATTACCTACTTATGTCAAGGGGTGAAAGGCTATTAGGTAGCCTATTTTATGTCCTACTGCTGGGTAACCGCCTCCCCCTCCCGTCTCCACATGTCCCTGTCCTGGGCTTTTTGTTGCCACGTTTCACCCGCAAAAGTGACCAAATCGTCGCACCATTTGGTTAAGCGACACTTTTTTAAATTTACAGGGAAGCATACTCATTCGACGCAGAAAAAATTGCTGATTCCAAATATGTATATAAGTCAATATCGCCCAAAAGTGTTGCTTAAGACTTAAGCAACACTTTTGGGCGATATTGATTTATATTACTTAAGCCTTAAGTCAAGTTGCCTTTCATCCCTCGATATGTTATCAAGTTAGAAATAAACACTGCATAAATTATATGCAGGTAATAAAATAACAGAGGTATTACCATAGGTAAATATTATGTAAAAATACATCACTATTTCTATGATTATAAACAGCAAGATGTCTCGTCTCGACATTTCCCATTCAGTCGTCGGTGCCGTAGCATTAAGGTCAGCTGTTTAGTAAAGAATGCACGGAGAAATGTTCTGTCTAAACAGTTAGGCCCACTTTTTAACCTAACCATGTTGTTCCAAAGCGTGACGCCTTAACAAACGCAAGAATTGCCTAATGACGCGTTAAATGTGTGAAGCAAATTGTTTTAAAAATTTGAGTTCAATGCCATTGTTATTTTTTAATAGACTGACAAGTTTTATTGTCTGTGCAAATTAACTCGACGTTTTTTTATGTGCGCTTGATATTTCGCGGAATATTATATATATTTTTATCATTATCTATGATTTCCGTCAAACTAGTGTAATTAAAATATTTTTTTAAATTTATGTGTGGCAACATTTGCTAATTACTTTATCCAGAAACATCTATTGATAAATTAGCGATGAGAAATTTACGAGAAATACTTCCTAGTTATGTAAAACAAGTACAAAAAATATATACGGTCGAATTGAGAACGTCCGTCTTTATGAAGTCGGTTAAAATAAAAGTTAAACCTTCCGTGATACTACGAGCACTGGGCTGAGAAATCCCTTGGAATCAATTAACTCTTAACAACCATACTGTAATCAATTATGTAATATAGGAAGTGGGACAGTGTTCATTACATTCACTGGTTATTTTCATTAATCTGTTCATACGTAATCGAAATTGTCGGCTAATCTGTGCCAATACGAACTTGCTTTCATCGTAAATTAGTTTGGTGATGTAATTTGCAAATTAATAGACGCAAATTTAGGGCATACCATGGTCTGGCACAAAGCCTTATTGTACAGTTTACGGATGCGATATTTATATGATAGTTTCATTTCAATTGTGATATCAATGAGCGAAACAAATCTGTAACAACCCTCACATTATGTTCGGTATACTGTATAATTCTCGAAACATTTAAGATGCGTTTTGTAAAATACATTATATTCTACTGTAGTTTTATGCACTTCGTTGTGTTGAGTCTTAAACGTTAAGAAAACAAAATATATCTAATGTAAATGTTATGACATACCAACTAGTTTTTTTTTATTATTGTGATTTATGGGGCTACCATCGAAGTCGATCACATACATATCGTGATAATTGTCGTGTCGAATGAACGAAATCGATGCCACTTAGATAGAGAGTGGAATTCGACATGTCGCGATATGTAGATCATTGATTTTGCTAGTAGGCCCCCAGACAGTTTGAAGTGTTTGGCTGCAATTCTCTGACTTTCGACTTTATTTCTTTTGAAACGGTCCTCCTTTCAAAGTTCCGTGAACATTTTTTTAAACACGAATGGTATGCAGTATTTTGAACGTGACATTATGTTGAATGGCAGGTATGTGTTCATAAAATTGCAAAGACATTACGTCATGCCTGCATGCAATGTTTTGTTTGAGATTCTAAGTTATTGATGGTAAGGTATAGTATTAATATAAAGGTAGGTACTACTGATTTTAATACTGGTGAGTATGTACGTCAAACCATGGCCCAACACCCGTTGCATTGAGAACTGAGACCAGGGACCCAATTCTCGCATGAGCGATATCATATCTAATTCGATATAATGTCGTAACAAAACATGAAATTGCTCGTGTTTTTTCGTTTTGTTTCACATATGCCGAATTAGAGATAATGTCGGTTATTCGAGAATTGCGGTCCAGTATAACGGCAATGGCTTCATTACATTGACATCTAATTAAATCGCCATCACTGCATTGTCATTTCATTAGCCCAGACGCCTCTAAACGCGCTCGATTTGTTTCTGCCAATACCAAAAGAAACTGTATTAACTCATCGAAGAAGCTCATTTTTCAATGACATGTCATAGGTGACGCAAAAGTCTCCGGTCTCCGGGCTTTTCTCATTGTAATTAAATCTTTATGTACATTTTCACAAAGTACATTTAGAAAAAAAGAAATTCCTCGTCCCAATGGGTTTACGGCGTGATATAGAAACAGTTACGCAATATCTCAAGTGGGTTAAACAAATAGGTATTCAAGTAACAATGATTCGAAAATGCAAGCCATTTGCTCTGGTCATGGCCAGGCTAGCATATCAATAGTGGGAACCACACAGTAAAATAAATTGGCGAACCGTGTAAGTTTACTTCCCGATTACTTACGCTATCAAAGGTAACTTGATGGCATTGAAAGTATTGTATTTTCGTCTCGAGAGGTCAAAGACTTTGCGTACATCGCGGATAAAGTACCCAAAGTGCGTAGTGGTAAAACCTATAGTTCTTTATACGTAAAATGAATTTTGGGAAGTTTTGCAAAGCTGGGGTTTTGGTGCCGGGGCTGTAAAATTTTATATGTTACTTCAATTTAAGTTTTATTTTGTGTAAAGTATGAGAATATGGCCAAAGTAAATCCCTACCTTCATCTAAAAAAACTACCTGCCAAATTACTACCTTGGTAAACATAATCCACCAGTTATCTTTTTTCATTGAAATTTTCCCAAAGTTGAATGATTACTTTACACATCATCACGCCTATATTCCCCGAAGAGTAGGCAGAGGTACGCCAACTTCGATGTGTTTCGATGACAAGCAAAAACGTAAGCAGTTGTAATTAATGACGATTGACGTAAAGATTATGATAGGGTCATAAAATAATAATATATTTATAACTACTCTATTTATACTAAAATGATTTACTTCAAAAGTTAATTAGAAATATTCTCAACGTTACTTAAACAGTAGAAATAACTTTCTAAATGGTTTGAAGAGAACAATTCGTCATTCCATTAACGAGACTAATAATTGGGCATGTGCTTACGTAAGTAATTAAACTTTTTTTGGAGCTATTGTAACGATGACAACTTACTCGGAATATTATACACTATTGTCTTGTAGTCATACATAAATAGGTACCTATGATAGAGATACGTTCCTCACTCATAAGTCGACTCATTTGAGGTCCTTAAGTTAGCGAATTGAATGAGTTACTCGAATTTGAAAATTGAACAGCCTCACGCGTTCACTTCTTCTTTTAGGTCCATATAAAAGTTGCAAAGTCGTAGAGTGGCGGCCACGAACAGGGAAGCGGAATATGGGACGACCCCCGACCAGGTAGACGGACGACCTCATCAGGGTCGCCGGGAGTCGGTGGGCGCATAAAGCTCAAGACCGTAATTTGTGGCGATCTATGGGGGAGGCCTATGTCCAGCAGTGGACGTCCCTGGCTGATAGATAGATAGATATAAAAGTTGCTAAAAACCGTTTAAATCGTGTCATGAGTGAGTAAGCTACTGAGGTGAAAAGAGACGCACTTTTTTTGTGAAAAAAAAAGAAACATACCCTGTAAGCTGGATGTTGAAGCGGGCGCAGCTGTCTGCGGCTGTAAAGTCGTTGATGGTAGCCGCCGTCTCCTCGGCACGTGTAGTCCAGGAGCTGATGCCGCACGGGTTGCTGTACGGAACCCAGGCGCGCGGTATCGAGCAGATTTTACGGGTCCCGCAGGTACAGTGTTGGTGCCAGTTATAGAGGGTAACCGGGGGAGGGAGCCGGCGCGTTGTTCTTCTTCAGGCTGTGGGGAGATAAGGGTTCGTTAAATCAATTTGGAGTGCTTACTTTTACGCTTTAGATTGGAGCGTCATGGTGAGCTTGTCGAAAATTTTGCCAATATAAAAGCGAACTGTATTGACATATAGATAATGCTCATTATTCAACGAAACGCAGTTTAAACCACTAGACTAGGCTTCGTTTAGTGTTTTAAGCGTAGGCCGCTTGACACACTGAACCGGGTAGTTGCGGGTTCGATTCCCGCTAGAGGCAAATTTGGGAAATGGCCTATCCAAATTTGCCCTGGTGTAGGTGACTGGGATCGCCCCCAGTCTATTGCATGGTACCCATAGTACAAGCTTTGCTTAGTTTGGGATCATATGATGAGTATGTGTTGTCTGGCGATATTTATTTATATTTATTAGTTTGTTTTGACAGGTTAATAAACTGCCGCGCAGTAGGCTCAGCATGACCGTGTATCCATAAGTTTTATCTCTTTCAACTGTCAGATTTGTTGAGAAAATGACGTCACACCGAGTCATGTCTAGTACAAAACGCTCGAAGTGACATCATTTTGACCAGAAGACTTAGCGGTCATGCTAAGTCTTCTGGTGTCGGTGCGCCACAAAAGTGCTAGTGCCGATAAACTAAGTTTTACGAGAGCCAGTAACTTATGTTAGCGGTCTTACATTATAACCTTATAGGACCAACCCACCCGGATCTAAGTGTTATTTTATGTGCCTTTGTATTGCATTCATTACATATGTACATAAGTGAGGTGTACTATGTGTTTACACGTTCGTAAAGTCAGCATTCGCTAAAGTTTACGTAAAATACTTGTAAAGCAATTTTTTAAGCAATTTTGCCCTCGATACGGTCCATAATATAAATAGAAAAGCAATTATAATTGTTTCAAATACGCCCTGAAAGTATTCATTATTATAAATCAATGTTTTTCGTAGGAAGATGTAACTTTAGACGGAACTTATAATATGTATTAATAAGCAAACGATTTATGACACTAATAACTGATATAAGAATAATTATACTTACTACTAGACAAAGGGGGAACTACCCTCAAATTTATAGAAATGTATACCCGTTTATAGTAGTATTCTAGAAAATTTGTGAGTTACCAATATGTAATGCAAAAGCGATATTTTCCCACAAGTTTTTATTCCATTATTATAGTAGATAATAAAATATAGTCCTTGGTTTGTTGAGCTCTTTGATTGAAATAGCGTTAAAAAATTCTAAACCGATTTTAGTTTTTAGGTATGTTTATTTATACGCTTATCACGTAGACAACACTACGCGGATTTGAATGTGACTTTCACTGTTATACAGTTTTGACCACCCGAAACCTATTGAACTATCAACCCGGAAGCTCTAGATCTGGGGCCCGATTTTCGTTTGATAGACATCAATCTCTATTAGAGATATGTCGAAACAAAACGTCAAATTAGTCAATTCGTCAAATAGGATCAAGATTTTTCAACTTTTTTCGTTGTCAATTTCTATAACTTGTAATATCTCAAGTCCTGTTTAAAATTTGCATATTCTGTTTGGTGAATATTGATAGTTGCCCCTCATAAGTGTAGTTTACACTGCTGAATAGGGTTATGGATGTACCCAAAGGTCAAGTAATCTGTCGTTTTAGAACGAAAATATGTTTGATTATATTATCTATCAAAGTGTATCCATCTATCTACGTGCAATCGGTTAAATATTTATTTATTTACAAACCTCGTTATCTAAGCTACGAATGACCCTGATCTTCTGTACAATCTTATATTTATCTAAGGTATGTGATGACGTTGATGTTCTGAAATATTACATGACCAAATATATTATGTACTTCTATATGTAGAAGTCTCTCTTGAATATGTATCATCACATTGCATGCCGATTTCGTTAAACAATATGATTCAACGATCGTAGTAAACAGATGCGTATGGTTTGTTTGTTGTTTGGGAGCTGTCTGTTTTGCATATCAGTTTCAATGACAGAATAATGTTGAAAGCGATTATGGATCATTACGTAATAAGTATGTCTTACCTCCGCATCGGGCGCTGACGCTCGCCGCCGCCCTCTCCACAGCCTGTCTTCACTACCACTGATAGCTCCACAACTCCTCGAGTGCGATTTTTGTGCAGCTAATTCTGCACCAGCCGGAGACCTCCGAGCCTCAACCCCGCCTCCCAGCGTTCCCCGCGAATCAGCTGCCAATAGCGCTGACTCGAAACTACCACGCCACGAAAACCTTTCACAATCACTCGCGACACTTCCCCTACTAGCCGTGGCCTCTAAGATGTCATGAGATTTACTTCTCGCCAACGCTCCCGGTTCCGACGCACTGTCGTCATCCGTACTCGGAGATGCACCCCCGGACACTTCGTGCATTAACGCCACTAATCTGCCGCCGATATGCCGCATCACTTTCCCGAACATTGGGGGCGATCCTTCCCCGGCGCGGCCGAGTGTTGCGGCCAATCTTCGATACGCGCCGACCGCGTCGCGCTCTAATGAACCTGCGTCGTTGTTTCCTTTATCGAATTCATCAATTATCTCACGGCAACTATCCGATATTTGTTTCCTCAACGCGCATCTATTAGCCACCGTGCCCTCCAAATCGGAGCCGGCATAATCTGACGAGTCGTATGAGTCACTCCACGTGTCCTCGCTTGATAAGTATTCAACTATTTCACGCACTTCTTCGTCTCGTATACCCGGAACTGTTTTCATTAAACGGGTTAATTCGCTCTCGAAGTATAATAATTGGGGTGGTTTCGGTGGGCGTGGACTCTCCGTGGTGGATGATGCTGGCGTAGAAGTCCGAACGTTTGTTGTGTGTACCATTTGTTTGAAAAACTGTCGCATTTTGGTCATCATTAGGTTGGTTTCCTCATCGGATGACCAATTGTTAAAGCTATCTTTACGTGCTAGGGGAGTTTGAGGCGGGCGGGACGACGGTGGAACATCTACACGTTCTTCTACATCAGGTCTAATTTCTTCGGTAATTTCTTCTAATTCAGATTTAGGTTCATGAGATCTGGCAAACTCGGAACTGGAGTCCCCATTTCTAAGTAAATCATCGCAGCTACCGACAAAACCGCTATCTCTACTCGTTTGTTTTTTAGATTCGGACAGTTCAGATCCTAACGGTGGGAATTCGGGTCGGGGTGATAATCGGCCATCTTCACCCTCCGAAACAGATCTAGTGTCGTCGCGCGCTTCCTCGGTGAACTCAGCTGATTGTCGGCGCTCGTCTGCGGGTGAACCACGAGTTTTTTTACTCTGTTTTTTTCTTTTTGATTCACCTTGCACGTCGAGTCTTTCAGACGAGTCATGCCTGTCCTCGGTTTCGGTGCTCGAGCCGTCTGAAACCTCCTGAGCATCCTGAGAAGGTTCATCACCTGTTAGTAAATTATCTAGTGACGAAGAATGTGAACGCGGGGTACCACGAGCGCGAACCAGCCGCTTTCTACGCTGCTCTGGACTTTGTCGGCCTTCACTATCACTCCCGACACTTCCGGAACCATCTGAATCGCGTCTCTCTTGATTGAATCCCATGAATCCGGAAAGAAAGTACTTTTCCAAACGTGATGACACAAGTTCATCACTATCACCACTCCGTTTAGGCTGTTCGTTATCGACAATCGATTCACCACCTTCACTACACACACTGGACGTATCCGACACTGCTTCCTCATCGTCGCGAACATTTTTTCCATCACCTAACCCGAAAAAGAAGTATTTTTCCAACTCTGTAGCCGATATGGGTCGTGGTTTTTTTGTAGTGTGCTCCGTTTCGCTTTCTTCGCAACTTTCCTCGACTATGGTGTGTAAAGTGAAGTCTATGGAACGCCTACAGTAGGCGAAATCTTCCCCTCGCATTGGTAGGGCGGCCTCATCTTCCGAGTCCGTGTCAGAGGGGGATGTGGCCTCGTCTTCGTTGTGACTGACGTCCTCGACCCATGAATCGTCGTCCGCGAGCCCCTCTTCGAGGCACACGACCGCCGAGAGAGTGTCGGCATTGCTCACTACAGTCACTCCACCCGAAGGCTGCGCCGTTTCGTCGTCAGATATTCGTTCGTCGGTTTCGTCTTGTTGTGCCGAGGTGTTAGCAGCCAGCTCTGGCTGGGAGTTAGTGTGGTGCACCGTGATGTCGCGCATGAGCCGCGTTGTGTCTGACGTGACAACGGAGACGCGGTCGTGCGTTATCATAACGCGGCTAGTAAAGCGCGCGGAACCGTCCGCACGAGCCGTACGCGAGCGGCAAACTGTTGTCGCGGCAGGTGCGCACGCGCCCCCCTCCGCGTCCAAGCAAACCGGCCCGGCGCCGTGCATTTTCTCCTCGTCTCGGTCCTCCATTAATTCTTTCTTCAATAGTTCACTCAGTGTGCGTTCGATACCTTTAAACAGGTCGATATTTTCCACGGGCGGTGAACTCGTGTTATTGAGAATGGGCTCCGGCGAGGGTGCTAATTGCGACCGCGACCCGCTTGGAATTTCCATAGAAATTAATTCTTCATTATTCTTTTTGTCATTAGGTAATTCTACTGAGACTTTTACTTTCATATCGCTGTCCGAATTGAAGGTGGAAACCAATGAATCGTAGTCGGCGTTTTCTGATATACTTTGATAGCGATTAAGGCTGTTATCTGTGTTATTTTTGCTATCTAAATCATTATTACTTGAGCTACACGACGCATTAAAACTGTTGAACGCTTCACATGTTTCACTTTGTAGCATATTTTGATCACAATACTTGAAGAGATTCGACCTTTTGTAGCCTTCGTCATTACTTTCTTCGTCACTGTTGTTATTGTAGGGTATAACTGAATACTCTTCTGTAAAATTAACAGAATCCACGAGCACAATATTTGAGTTATTACTGTTTTGTGGAATACTTTCATTTTCTTCGTTGTGTCCATTAATTGCATTTTCTCTCGCCACGTCTACTGCAATTATTTCTAAGCTATCTGATTTCTTGTCGTAAGAATCGTCACAATCTATGCCACTACTGTCAGCGTTGTCTTCTAAATCTGACGATGAATCGGCTGGATTGACCACAAACACGCGCGAGAATCTGCCACCGCCACCACCTCCGGAGTCCTCTGAATCCTCATCGGACGTCGCCGGTTCCTCGGGAGCTCCACTGGTAAGATCATAGCTCAATCGCGCTACACCCGCTTCAGAATCGCTCGAGTTAGCCGATTCATTCGACGACGGGAAAGCTTTCTCCGCTTCCAGGTGATCTGGCATATCATCAGCCTGTTCCGATGACAAAGATAAAGAATCCTCCTCGGCAATCACCTTGATACCGACTGACGATTCGCACTCGACTGGCCGTTCAATATTGTTATCGGCATTATCGTTATCGCGGGGCTCGGGTGCCGGTGACGCCTCGGATTGTATCGCCTTATCGGTGCGTCCGACGGTGGTCATCTCGAGTTTGTTCGTTTGAGGCGGTGCGGCGGCGGAGGCGGTGGCGGTGGCGGCGGCGGTGACGGCGACGGCTGCGGCCGTGGTGAGCCGAGCGAGGGCCGCGGCATCTAGAGGCGGGAAGCCGGGGTAGGTGTTCCAGTGCGGGGCGGGCGGCGTTTGCGTGGGGAAGGCGAGCAGGGCGGGCCAGAGAGCGGCCGGCACGGGCACGGGTACGGGCACTGGGACCGCAACTATGCGGGGCTCGGCGCCGCAGGAGCAGGGCCGCGGGCAGGCTAGTGGCACGCGCTTGGGGGGCGGGGGAGTGGGAAGCGCCGCCGCCGCGCCCGGCTCGAAGTAGTCCCAATCGCAGTCGTCGGGCGCGGGCGGCGCGGCGGAGGAGGCCGTGGAGGAGGAGTCCTCCGTGTCCTCGCGACACGACGAGTCCGAGCTGAGGAACACGAGGCGGTAGTCTTCGGGACGCATGCGACCGGCCTCCGGTTCGCTCGCCTCGCCGGGTTCACTGTTAACGCCCCACTCTGAAAATAAAACGTTACTTAATTATTACATTATTTACAAATATTCACAAGTTAGAGTAAAAACAAATTATAAATCATACTTGCTTGCTACCTACTGGTATAAATACTTCTATCTGTATGATTCCCCTCTCGTTTGTTCTTTAGAAACGATTGTTAGTCGTGACTAAACACGTTATACAGGTAAGTGAGACGCGTTTCAAAACGCGAATAGGATATAAACATAGACTATTATACTTGCAAAACGAGTAATTTATTATACTCTGTATTATTAAAGGATTTGTAAAACACACTAACGCCTGTTGATTATGTTATAGCAAAAATTTATTGGCTGGACTATTTGTAACATAATATCTGTAGGCGCTGAAATAGTAATGATTTCGAAACCTTTAAAAATAACTTCCGTAAACTTAATAGTAAAAAATAATAGTAAAAAAAATTAAGATTTTGGAAGGATTTATGAAACCTTTCATACTGGCCATCTTTATCATTGTTTTCCTTTAATACGACATGATAATAAGTAATCTTATTTGATAATATCAAAACATTTATCTGGAATAATTTTGTTCGAGATCATGGTAATATCGGGCCTGTAGAAAGCACAACGGATGAATGGCCAGAGGTGCGCGCGCGCAACTATCGTGAGTCGAAAGCAGCATACTACACGAACTGAGCGCTGAGCAGACATCGATATCGATTGATCAATAATACATTTTAAAAGTAGATGTGTTTAGGAATCCTATGTATGTAGGAGATACCTACCTATTATTGTGGTATTACACTGTGTATTTTTATTTTATTTTTCATTTGCAGCTCTCATCACAGAGTAACCTATTATAACAGTTCATTACCACTAACTTAACTTGCTAGAATTGCTGAGATTATGTTGTAACTGTATGATTAGATAGTATCATTGAGTAGGTACCTAACAGTTTAAATAATTCTTAGATATCGTAGTTTACTATTGTGTACGTCCGTAGAGCTACGTGGAAAATAATTTGGATTTAAAAAGTAACACTATGATTTCAACATGGATACGATTTTTTTTTATCTAGAAATAAGCAAATGGCGTCTTGTTACGTATTATAACAATGGAACCATATCTCAGCTCTGTCATATAAAACAATAATAAATTATAGTCTATTATGCTTCTGGAGTTCTAATCATCATACAAGGTATTGCTGTGGGCGACGTCATTCTAAATGTGGAAGTTGATCCAATAAAGATGTCTATAGATGGAAATAATGTGGGTTGATAATCTCATTCCCTGGACCTAAGCAATAAGTAGGAAGTAGGTAAATAAAGAACTTGTTATAAAAAAGCTATTGTTACAATCTCAGTTATGTGATAGGTATGAGTATTCATAGAAACCGTATCGATTGTGAGAAACGTCAAGAAAATGGACTAAAAATGGACGCCCTCTATTATGTATAAATGAAATTATTTCACGTACCTAGTGGATAAATGTAAGAAACGGTTTCACCTGTTCGTAGCGGGTATTTAAAGCGTAAACAAATTCAATAATTAAACATCAATAAGAATAAGTAATGGGGATGATAAAGATGACGGATGACCTCATAGCAGCCTCTTTGTATCATAGGCAATCTGAAATACGTCAAAGCCACGTACAAATCCGTCCATATTAAAAAAAATAAGTCTGGAACTATCAAATCAGGGGCCCTACAATGGTCCTCACCACCACCTGTATTTTTGTCTCTATAGAAACTGTAATTTTTTGAAAGATTTTGTTCTGGGTTAACTCTCAAAAACTGAAAGTAATATTAAAAACCGGCCAAGTGCGAGTCGGACTCGCGCACAAAGGGATCCGTACCATTATCTATAAAAACCCTTTTACCCTTTGGGTACGAAACCCTAAAAACATTGCTGGAGGATGCATCCCCCATTTTTATCACTGTCATCATATATTTTTATCTATAATGTGTATTTATTAAATTGGATCTTGCTATTAATTACTCCAAATTAGGATGAATCCGCTAATTACAGGTGCAGCCATTTTGCATATTATTCCATGAAATGTTAACATTACACTATTTCGTACAAAAAGTAGAAAAAAAAATTGCTGCTTGACAAGCGGTGGTAATGGGGATGGTCACTGAGATTGCAAGTCCATTGCATTGTTGCTCTAGGTAAAAGAGAACAAAAAGAGTTCAATAGTAACACCTGATTTTAGAGCTGTGCTGGCAAATTTTAAGATGAGCAAAGAAAAATACTAAAAATATGCGTGGTCATACATAAAAAAGTAGGTATGCGCGTCGAATTGAGATCGTCCTCCGTTCTTTTCGTTGGTTGATAAAAGAGCTACGACAATACTTTTTATGCTTCATTCATTCTCATGTTGTCAATAATTGTTATGACTTACAACACGCCCTCGCCTTTTACAGACCGACACACATGCACATGATGTGAATATAATTACCTGTAATACGTGCCTACGTTACGATCGACATGCGCAAACGCACCCTTCTATATTAGAAGCGAATTCTGTACCAGTTGTTACAATATGTGCGTGCGAGATGTTTGTTAGAAGAGTATCTACTTATACTAATCTTAAAAATTACAAAATCATTTCAAAGGTAGACATTTCGAACTATCCAAGCAGCCTAACATCAATGGTTTGTATTCTTTCTTATGCGATTGTCGCATCAAAAAACATAATGAGGATTTTTGTAATCGATTTAATCAGCGCTTCAAATAGTTCGATCCAAACATTTTTTTGTGGCTAACTAAAGCTCTAATTACACGGTAAAGCCGGCTGCTTGATAATTATAGGCTTAACGGAAATGGATGTGTATCTATGGGAGCGTTCAGACGAGTTGTCGGTTTACAGGACTCCCGCAAACGTTAGGGCTTACGTCAACAATAAAAAATTTAAAGAAACTGGTAAATATCTTTTTCAAGCTAAATACATTAATTCCCTAACACTATTATTGTGGAGTTGCTGAGACTTCTTTTTTGAAGGCATGAAAACAACATCTTTTATCAGTTGTAGCTTGTAGCTACAACTGTGTGACTAGTTTAACCCATTAAACTAGTCATATTCTAGGTACCATTGATAAAATATGTTGTTTTTATGCCTTAAACAATGAACTAATAGCAACTTCGCAACGACAGTGTGGGGACTTGTGGCCCTGGTCGTGAAAAGGACGAAATACATTATGTTTTGACACTACACATCAGTTTTGTTAAACCCATAATAACGGACAGCCAGCTTAACCGTGTGATTATAGCCCTATGGTTCAGGTATTAAAACGTAATCACATACAAACAAATTAAGAACACAATGTAGGCGGTTGATTGTCTGTAAGACGAAAATGGGAAGAAATTACTGACATTGGCGAAGGATTATTAATTTAGAGGCAAATAATTGAGTGTGGGATCACAGAGTATTTACAAAAGGTCTTTGGAGTGAATAAATAAAGGTCATTTTGGTGATAATAATCCTTGAGCAAGCATAGGAAATTATTATGTTTAAATGTATAGATCATAGATTTATTTATGTCATACCATTTGTAGAAAGACGTTTTAGTGCGGGGCAAAGATAAGTAAGCTCCGAGCTTACTTATCTTTGATAGACAAGTACCTATCTTTGATAGATAAGTACTAACTATTCTTTCTAATATCTATGACAGGGCTACTCGGCTATATGAGAAACGTCTGAACTGAACGTGATAAAATCAGAAAAATTCTCGACACCTCGATGTATTTACGACATTAGCAGTGTTATGAGACGTGACATAATGAAACTAAACATTTAAATAGAACAACAAAAACTGTTTATTCTCAAGGCTTAGTCGACTAATGTTATTGTTTGTTTGACCTGTTCTACAATTATATTTGCAAGATACTCGTAAAATAAAAAGCATGTAGTATTAAAAACAGCAAAGAATATATTTCACCTTCAATGAGTTGAGTGTTCGCAGATTGTCCGATTGTAGCAAATTTTACAGTAAATATCGTCGTCCTAAGTAAAGCGTCTCCTCAAATCGTAACGATAAAGCCCCGGGGACAATGTGGCATCAAGAAGCGCGCTGCAAAATGTTTACTATCAAAATGAACTCTGTGTTAATATGAATAAAGACTGAATTTCGGTCGTAAAAGCCACACGACCACGTCGCAAAATTCGCTCGCGTCGTCGATGACATTTCGTTGAAGATTGAGCTTTCTCTGGGCAATAATACAGTTCGTTTTGGTATTGACATCATTAAAAGTTCTCTGGAAGAGCTCGAAATTAGACCGCCTTATGTACACTACTATTTGTTCCTAATCATATATGATATATTTGGTGTAATTCCCCAATAGGTGTACAATAAATAGATTTCTATCTATCTAAAGCATTCTTTCCTAAAGTGGGGGCGGTAAGAGACCCAGAAAAAAAATGGGGGCGTTGTGTAGAGGCTTGGGGGGAGACCTCAGCGCCGTTGTGTACTACCTACTGCGCTTAGGTCTCAAGTTAACTCTTGCGGGCTATAGTAAGTCTCGTTTAGAATTAATGTTAATATAGCTCACAATAATCAATTAATTTAATTTGACGTCATAGTGGTTTTAAAGTAGGTGAAAAAATGGGGGCGCATAAAAATTATTTATTCTCAAAGTGGTATACAAAATAAGTTTGGGAATCACTAATCTAAAGCTAGCTGCACGATTATTGCCGGTGTTGCGGGAACGGATATGCAATAGCAGAATATTATGAAAGCGTTCAGAATCAGAATCAGATTTTTTTATTCCTGCAAACCAATACAGGAACTTATGAATCGTCAATAAATAATAATAATAGTATATCTACCATCCATTCGGAATACATTTCCTATGGAGAAGAATTGGCAAGAAACTCACACATTCGAGCTATCGGCTTACGGGAGTCATGTAACTCTAAATAGAGCATCTAGTTGCAGACAATTTATGTTCTACACCAGCAAAATAACAATGACTCATCTCATTCACGTATGAATATCTAATCACTTATCGTAGTACCATATTAATCAATACAATGTCACCTCTGCGTAAATGTAAATCACTTTGCAATTATCATATGATGCAGAATTAGGTGATAGGCATACGATTATTAAGTTACAAGTGTCTACCCGCAACTTCATCCGCGCCGATTTCGTTTATTCAAAATCGTTATAAATAGCGTATGTAAGGAAGCACAAATTACACCTTAGTGCTCCCAGCCAACCTCACCTGCCCGTGGTGCATCCTGCTGACAAACAAACGAGGCTCTGACGATCGACAAATGGCGGGATAACCATTTGACAATTATGGCGTAGCTAAATCTTACAGGCCGGTGACGGGCAGCAGCGTCAGCGGTGCGAGAAGCTACGTCCTGCGATCGCCAACCCGCCTGCCCAGCGTGGCGATTAGGGCAAACCCTCCCAAACCATCTTGGGAGAGGCCTACGTCCAGCAGTGGACTGACACCGGCTGATGATGTATAAATAGCGTATATGTTATTCTGATGAATAAACAATGATACTGTAAAGTCTAATCAAAATCCGTTCAGTATTTTTTGCGTGCAAGAGTAACAAACATCCATCCATCCGACCTCACAAACTTTAACATTTATAATATTAGTAGGATCTTGCTCATACATTACAGTTGAAAAAAAAACATACGGGTCGAATTGAGAACCTCCTCCTTTTCTGAAGTCGGTTAAAAATGACGGCATTACGCGCTTAGTTTACTTTTGTACCAACAGAATCGACACAGATAGATAACCATACTCAAATAACTTGGTAAGTTGAACCAATATTATGCTATTAAAGTTTATAAGTACTATTCATGAGTGGAAACTGGACATCTTATAAAAATTACATTATTGGACGAATACGGACGCTGAAGCAATTCGTCTCATGATATCGATCTCGCTGTTAATAATAACAATCGTTCTCACAAGATTAGAAATCCCAAATTGATTGGAAACAAATTTCCTTTAGTTTATTTAACAACTTTTACAGTTAAATAATAACGAAGTAATTTAAACGTAACTTTAGACTGTTACGAAAATTACGAGAATAAAAAGTTTTAACAAGAAATTGATCTATGAAATACGTTCGACGATTTAATTGGTTGGGTAAATGTTGTCAAGGAAATAAACTAGTAAAACTGATTTATTTACATCATGAAGGTAATGTGTATGTATGATAGGGTAGCAACTAACAACATAATTATATCTGAAAACGCAAACTAGTTCTGACTAAATAACAATTTTGATCTCATGTGCATTTGTATCAAGGTTCAAATTTACTTATTAATTTAAATAGTAACCTGAATACATACGTTATAAGTGGAAGGATAGTTGACAAACCCGTAATGCAACAATGTTGTATGTAGATATCCTTTAGTTGAGTTACGACCACAAACAAAACCAGACGAGATAACAAAGGCATAAAATGAATGTCAGCCATTACGGGGCATTTTTACAAATGTCAGATAGGTCTTTTTTTAGGAAATACAATGTAAACATTTCTGGAATGGCTGCACCCGCAATTATTAAATATTCTGCCGGGGTTAAGTAATTAATAGCAATTACAAATTAATAACTTGACTGTATTGTATTAACTTTACAATATACAGATACACAGGTCACAGACATTTCCTTAGTGAACTGAAAAAACACTCAGAAAGCAAAAAAATACTTATCAGACAACGACAACCGACCAATTCAAAATTTGAACCAAATTAGAAAGGATGATTTATAATAAAATTATTAATTCACATTATTTTCCTTTAAGTGTTTTCGATTATTCCTCAAGTAGGTTGAATTAGTCGAGATGGTCTCATTATAATCAAATCAGCATTGAAATGGACAATGAAAGTAATAGTGTGCAAACACGTACGCCTGTTCAAGGCTTCGATTGCTCAAGACACACGTGGGCCGAGAGCCACCGAGGCCGGCTCCAAACACACTGCTTTTCAATGTCCTTAACATTAGCGGATTGAATGTTAAGGATTAAGTGTCTTCATGATTAATTAATTGCCTATTAAGTGTGAGCAGAGATTAATGATGGATTTGAACTTTTTGTATGTGTAGTATTCGCGTAAATACAAGAAAACAATAAATAAAAAACATTTAGGAGTCTACCACCTATTCGGAATGCAGAAAAACTTTCCTTTGGAGAAGAACAGGCAAAAATCTCCCTGTTTAATCTTTTCCAAAAGGATTACTTAAGTGTATACTTTTAAATGTGTGTATAAGTTACTCGAACAGAACAATGAAGTAGTATGTTCTAGAATAATAGCTTTTTTTTACATTTATGTAAAAAAAACTATTATTCTAGAACAGAAGGCTTTAGCCTTCGTATCTCGAGTAAACAACTTTTTTTAATAAAATTATTTTGTAATGAAACTGATTAACCGCAAAAAATTGTAGATATTTCACTATAAACTCACGTTCCAGAGATATGTTAGTTACGATCATACTCATTCGACGCAGAAAAAAATAGTTGATTCACAGTATTTAAGTCAATATTGCCCAAGAGTGTCGCTGCAGTCAAATAGCCTTTCACCCTCGAGGTGTAGCTGGTATTCATCCCTAAGTATGTTATAGCTCGCGCGAAGCTACCCTTTACTCTGTCTAAGTGGAGTCTTTTATAATTTTGCTCTCTGCCAGTGGTGTTAGCACGCATGTCAAGACAAGACCTCTGTCACGGATTGGCTCGGTCGCTCTCTGTCTTATTTCATACGAGAGAAAGATTTATAGTCAACATATTCTGTGACATAAGTCTAGCCTTGGCGCTCATGCTACAACTACAGGTTCATAGATTTGTCAGAACTGATTACAGAGAGCAATGTTGAGGCGCTAGTGGCTCTTTATTCCGTCAGAACATGCCTACATATTTTGCTAACAATTTAACAATTTTGTTACATTCTGCTCCATAGGAAATGCATTCCGAGCGGGTGGTAGAGATATTTATTTGAATAAACAAACTCTGATTCTGTAATTTTTTTCTTCTCCTATCTTTATTTTGGCTTATATTCGTGGGTTCCAAGACAAATGAGCTTTTCCCCGAGATAGGTAGAGGATCTAACATCGACGTGATAGATGGATGGCTTCAGATTCTAGCTTAAAGAAATCGCAATGGACTTAGTCCCAATATAAGTCAGTAACATAATTCCTTAAGAGAAGTAGTGCAATGTACTCACTTCGGTTCGGAAAACAAATGTTGTTGTAATATAGACATCGACGCCAGTAGTTGTAGCATGTGCGCCAAGACTAGACGTATGTCACGGAATATCTTGATGGTGTCTCTTTCTCTCGTATGAAATTAGACAGAGAGCGACCGATTGAATCTGTGACAAAGGTCTTGTCGCGACATGCGTGCTAACCCCACATAAAGCGGAAATTTCGTATCAATTTAACACCAGAGCCATACAACTATTTAAAATATTCATAACTCCTTTATAAAACGAGAAAATAATCAATACTCAATTTTTTTTATCGTAGGAGACGAGACTTGGACCATTTCGCGGGTTTTTATTCTCATCTGTTATACATTAATAAGACATTTAGGCCAATTTTCGAGATAGGACATTTCCGCTTTCTACCATCGATATACATAATGTAGTTTAGCTCTGAGCGGTCAGCTGAAGCCACTATGGTGCATGGCGGTCAGTTGATTGATCCCTCCAATCTCCTAAATTAGTGAGGGAACAAAAGCTGTAACTGACGAGCATATTCCCTTATATCCTCGCCGCGGTCACCAGACCGGTACTACATCCGTCCGTTACGCACGACGCTCTGTGGCACTACCATGAGTTTGATTAGTATTTCAACTTAACTCATAGATAACAACGACGTCTACTTACGTAGATGATAAGTACGTTATTTGAGAGAAATTTCTGTAAGGTTTTCTGGTGGCGAATCGAAGGTCAGGGTTAGATATCCACGCTGGCTAATAAAGTATTCAAGTGATTCCATCGTTAGAACATGCTTTTAGTTAGAAAGGCAAAGCTAAAAATAATTCAATAGCCTCACATTGCTAGTACCTAACTAGTAAAAACATTATAATAATAACATTACAAATTGGAGTAGTTTATAATGTTTAATTGTAGTATTATAACGGTGATGGCATTTCGAGTCCGCGCTGCGGTAAATTTTTCTGGTTTATCTGACTCCGCCAGCTTTGTTTTCCCATATAGTTGCCGTATACTACAGGTACATGAGATAACAAAAATGGTGGAAATATCGCCGCAGAGCTATACGAAGACTGGAGTCGCTATGGGTACTCTAGATACTCTATGGTATTGATACAAAAATAACATTCGTATAGTCTAATTTAGGCGTACAGACGTCATACTAAAATGGCACTATTTCTTCGAAACGCTATGACGTCACAGAATAAAAGGATATTGGGAAATCACCTTATATGGAATCACTTTTGACCCTTCACATGGACTGGGGGCGAACCCAGTTACACCCAGACCAGAGAGAATTCCGAAAAAAAATCCGAAATTTTCCGGAATCCAACCTGCACAAATGGTGGAGTGAGCAGAGCGGCCTACGCTGAAACCTCTCGACCAAACAGTCGTCAACTATTATTACGATGCATACAAGCCGTTGCATAAACTAGGTACACATATACCACAGCACTCCCTATTGTTTTACATAATATATATCGACAATAGAGATGTGGATCAGATGTTATCGATACCCGCTTTCTAGTGCCTGTACAACACACTTATCTGGCATAACGCTCCGATGATTCAGATTGTTCTGAGCCAATGGTGTTTATCACGCCATCATTTTCAAATTGTAACGCACTAGAAACGATGAGAATGCTCCATTTTTAGGGTTCCGTACCCAAAGGGTAAAACGGGAACCCTATTACTGAGACTTCGCTGTCCGTCCGTCCGTCTGTCACCAGGCTGTATCTCATGAACCGTGATAGTTGAAATTTTCACAGATGATGTATTTATGTTGCCGCTATAACAACAAATACTATAAAACAGAATAAAATAAATATTTAAGGGGGCTCCCATACAACAAACATGATTTTTTTGCCGTTTTTATAGATAATGGTACGGAACCCTTCGTGCGCTAGTCTGACTCGCACTTGGCCGGTTTTATAAACCAATTAGTAGAAATTAGAATGAGTTAGGAATTTAACTCACGTTTGATTAGTGACGTCTATGAAATGGTAGAATGGTTGCATAGATCAGCATCAATTAGTTAAGACAAATTAGGGGAACGAGGAGATATTTGCTGGCTCAAAAGTAGTTCAAAGTAATCTAATAAGATTCATGAACAAGTGAACAGAATCAAAATGTAAACCAATACAGGTAGATACTTACGAATCGTCAAACAAATAAAAAACATATTGTTTTCTTATATTTACGCGAATATTAAACATTGAAATAAAACTTTTTTACGGATTTTATCGCGTTTATTTACTATTTTATTTTTATGGCTGGGTGCTACCACCAACTTGGGATCCAGTAATTAATATGATTAAATCCAAAACCAAGCGTACCATTGCAACACCTCAAGACACTGTGAGCACTTTCTGCGTGGATCGGACCGCAAACAACTACTAAATATGAGGGTACCCAGTTGTTAACTATGACATCAGGACGTCTAACACCTCAGTCCCCCCGTGACCATGGTTGCTGTAAAGCAGCCGAAACGTCGGGAAAATAAAATAGTAAATAAACGCGATAAAATCCGCAAAATAGTTTTATTTCAAAATAAAAAAATTTAGGAGTCTACCACCTATTCGGAATGCAGAAAAACTTTCCTCTGGAGAAGAACTGGCAAAAATCTCCCTGTTTACTCTTTTCCAAAAGGATTACTTAAGTATATACTTTTAATTGTGTGTATAAGTTACTCGAACAGAACAATGAAGGAGTATGTTCTAGAATACTAGTTTTTTTTCAAATAAATCATATCGTATCTCGAGTAAACAACTATTTTTAATAAAATTATTTTGTCAAGAAACTGATTAACCGCAAAAAAATTTAGATATTTCACAATAAACTCACGTTCCGTTGGTTTCGATCAAATGGATTCTGATAAGTCAATCAATAATAGATCAATAATCATTGAGGAATTTTATAATTATGTAGTCTTCGTGTCGTTATGAGCGTGACAACTACTTTCATTAACTCTTTAATATATGCAATTAACGTGACAAAATAAGGTCAGGCGTAAATAAATATTTAGTTTTATACTTTGCACAAAAAAGTGTGAATTATAACCATCACAACGTTTATAATAATATTTCACAAAATTGAAAAACTATTAGAAATTTCCTTTTTGAAAAGAGTAACCATGGAGTTTCTTGCCCATTCTTCTCTTTAGGAAATGCATTCCGAATCGGTGGTAGAGTGCATAAAAAAACGGTTTAGCAAATTGCATTAGTAACAATATTATTATGTATCGGAAAAGAAAAGTATTATTAAAATGCAAGTACAAACAATATTTTTAAAGCCTTAAAATAATAGGGCTGTGTTTATTTTACGAAATATGACTTGATATCTATCGGTAACAATATTATAAAGGCTGATATTATCTGTGAAATAATATCGAGACAGATGTTAGGCCAGCCACTTCTTACGTCATGTTTTAAAACCTATTTCGAATTGATTTTTCTTGTAACACATTTTTTTTAAATATTCGTGGTTTCTCAGCAATTGGATAAACTCAATAATGTTTCTTATTTACAAAATAGACTATACCGTTAAATGGTTAAAACCACGTTAAAACTGTAAATCAATTTACCGTATTGTAAACATACTATAGTTCGGAGGTAGGTACTAAAATTGTAATACGTTACACAATACTTATAATCCACTTAAGTAATTGCAACTTGATATTCGATATCCAATAACATATCGGTACTCACCTACGTTTTAGAAAGAGCCTGTAAGGCTTCCTCGTAAGGTTTCTTCAACAAAGTTCACCGAACGCGAATTTAAAAAAAACTCACTCATAGTCATCAACTGAACTATTGTTTCAATGTAACGGTTTGCATTTTTTAGCAACGACGATTAACTTGTCGATATAACGAAACTCTTTCAAACACATGTTCACATCACCATTTCAAGCTGAAGTTTTTATTTTTTAATCTGTGTTCTTTTTTGAATTGAGGTTCTAAATTCGATGTTGGGTTTTTTTAATATGTCGGCGCATGGTTGGCCGGTAGGGCTGAGCGCGCAGGCGGATGTGCGCGGTGCCGGCGCGGCGGACTGCGCTCCCCGCGCTCAGTGTTGCGACTGTTCGATTGTTTACAATATCGACGTTACTATGACGATACACGTGTCGTAAGTAAATAATTTGAACAGATGCATTGGTTGAAACGCGTGTAATGTATGTGTTATCTAGGTAACAATGTGCAGATGACTCCTTTCAAGTTTTATGTTTAATAAGTGAGCAGTCTAGATTGAAAATAAGCTGCTACACTTGTATCATTATGACTCTTAAGTCTATGTGACATTTGATTATAATCACTGCATATCTTCTATTATCATAAGTGATTAAAGCAACGGAAATATGTTGCTGTCTCCTGTGACTGAATGACACCTAAAGGGCAAATAATAGGTTTAAGATTTCACTTTGGTTCGCACTAAGCTAGTTATTTTGACATAGTTATATACTATATATTTTAGTAATAACATCTACATTAACAACCCTGTTTTAATTCCACGGTCATATTTTAACGTACACTTGCAACAAATTGCGTAATTTCGCAACTTATACACTATTATCAATGTTTATCGATAACAAGTATCGACTTTTACGTGTACTAACAACGTGACTCACCGCGCTTCTCAACGCCAACAACAAAACGTATCTGAGGATCGAAATGACGTAACTCACCGGCAACAGGTCGACAGAAACACTGTAATTTACCTGAGGGCCGAGTTTGCGCACAAAAAATTCTCGCAAAGCGCCTGGCGTTTAAGTCGTAACGACAATTAGGTACTGGGGAACAATGAACTTGCATTGGCGAACTAGACCAAACACCGCGACCAACTTGAATATAGAACAAGTCGGTTTTTAAAAAAAGAATCGTCGCTCTTTTGTTTGTGTGTATATATAACGTAGGAGGAACCCACCTACGCACACAAAAGCAGACAGTTAACCGAGTAAGTACCCGAAACAAAAAGTGTCAAATTATAACGGCACTAGAGATGTCACAGTTCCGTACAAATCACGGAACGTAGACCGTGAACGATGTTTTTTATCTGTCAACGTAAAAATAAATCATGAATATGTTTTTACACTGAGGTTTTTGCTGGAGATGAACCTTGTATCGTTTGGAGGCCGTGAAATCGTAATAAACTAACAGCAAAAAAGTTCTATTAAATGATACGCGGTTGTATCATTTGTCTGTTTACTTTATAAAGAAATAATTAAGTAGGCACCTACGAAGATTTTACACGTGCTTAATATTTAATTATGAAAATCAAATTAATTTTGTTACATTATTTTACTGCACGAAGCAGTAGTAGTCGAGTGGTCGAAGGCACGCTTTGCAAATCAAAGTGTGCAGGTTCAAACCCCGGCTCGCACCTCTGGGATTTATGTGCGAATCTCATTTTCATCCGAGACGTGTTATGAAACGGTGAAGGAAAACATCGTGAGGAAACCTGCACGTCTGAGGAAACTTGTCTAGTTCTCGATAGATGTGTGAAGTCTGCCAACCCGCTAGTGCGGGCTAGTGGTGGCCTAGTGGCCAGCGTGGTGGACTATACACTGAAATCCTCGTCACATTGATGGGAGACCCGTGCCCAGTAGGACGTTAAAAGGGCTGTAGTATTCTAATTATGAAAACACATTACTGAAAATACACTTCCAATATAGAGTCAGAGACGCGGGATTTTCTATTTTGTAGTGTCAATATAAAAGACATCAACGACTACTTAAAGGACGTTGAGGATGTTGGGATTTAAAATGACCATGCTAGTTTGTATAGATAGGAAAAATAGACTTTTTAAATATACTTAGCCTAAAATTATTACGATAGTAACTCACGGTAGCATGCAAAAGTGATACTATAAAATAGATTTTCATATCAAGAACACACGCCTAACACGATCAGATAAATAAAACACTCATGTCCTAACGCTCTTTAGAATTTTCAAATTTGTTTTTACAGAAAATGACGTCACTTGCCACATCTCAATCCAGATAAGCAAAACGATAAACGGTTATCATGATCACTTTACATAATACTTGAAACTTGAGAACCAAAATGTCAATATTTGAAGTTGCTGTATCACATAGAGTGGACTCTACATTAGTCTCTACATAGCATTGACACCATGTTCATTCATTATTTCATCCCACGCGCTACCCACAACCCCACAGCTGGTGCCCAAAGGCTCTATTTCCGTTGGCAGGCAAATTGTATTACACAAAGTCTCAACCACATGACATGAGTTAAAGAAATTTCAACTTTAGTTATGCAATTTTAAGGTATCAAATTAAAGTGACGCTGCTAAATGTAACAGCGGTAGGTAGTTGTTGAACTGAATCAAAGGGAAGTACTGCCTACGTTGTCTTTTTATGTCTACAGCTGTTTCCGATACGCAATTTGAATTGAAAAAAAAACATTGACAAAAAATCACTTCCGATGATGACGTAGAATCATTGAGAAAATCTTATAAAAAGATACTTTGGAATACTACTACTACTACTACAGCCCTTTTAACGTCCCACTGCTGGGCACGGGCCTCCTTTCAATGCGAGGGAGATTCAGGCCATAGTCCACCACGCTGGCCCAGTGCGGGTGGCACACATCTTTCGAGAACTAGTCAAGTTCCCTCAGTCGTGCAGGTTTCCCCACGATGTTTTCCTTCACCGTTTCATAGCAAGTGATAATCTCGGATGAAAATGAGATTCGCACATAAATCTCAGAGGTGCGAGCCGGGGTTTGAACCTTCACACTTTGATTGCAAGGCGTGCGTTCGACCTCTCGGCTACCACTGCTTCACTATGCAATATTGTTACAGTCAATAGTTACAATAAAATATATTTTGCAAATATCGTAAAAGATAGAGTAATACTCAAATGCAACACATGGTCTATTCATATACATGCCTTAAACATTGCTTACAACGAAGAGGCATACTTTGATTTTTTGCGCATTCTAACTCTAACAACTACGACCATTGACCATTGACTACACAATCTATGGTGTAAGCATTTTTATACACAAATCAGTATCGTAGCGCCATCTAGTTACATTTAGTAACACCATAGATACTGACTGTCACATAGCAAGCGTGCCTTCGTATATATAGGTGAGCTCAAAGCTTGCAATGTTGCTTACTAGATGGCGTTATGATCTTACAAACAATCAATCAATGTAATTTAATCATTGATCTGCGCATTTCCGATTAATGATAATAATGAATGGAATCGATTATTATTTCTGAGAATAGATATAGAAATATAATTCGATATATGAATGTATATACTGTATTTTTGTTTATGCAGTGCATGTAATAGTCACCGTATGCAACGATGCATACCATAAATATATATATATCACATAGGATGTGTCAGAAGTCCGAAATGTAAATTTTATCATCGTGTTCAAAATTCGATACAACTACCCGCTACTCATGCAAACGGTAAAGTATGATTTCGGTCATCTAATACATTATTCACAGATGCTTAGTAAAGGTAGTCTGCGTAACATGCCGTTTTGAATATTTAACACAGGTTCTGTGACTAAACATTAGAACACATCGCAATTCAAATAAAATAGAGAAAACTGCATTCACAAGTTGCAGCCATAAATACCCAAAAATAGAAAGTGATGATTTGCATATGGAGTTATTAAATGTTTTCAAAAATGGCGAATTAAAAAAAACATAATTTACTAAAATATTTATGTTGTCTACTATTCAAATGTATATCCGGTGTTTATGTCTCAAATGTATAATGCATGTATATTCAAATTCAAATAGACTTTATTTCAGATAATAAATTAATTTCATTACAATTATTTCTGATCGCACTATTATGCATAGTTCTTCAATATTATTGACATTAAATTTACATGCATTATTTTTAAATCGATTAGTTATAACAATATACAGGGTGTATCAGAAGTCCGAAATAATAATTGAACCTGTATATCGCTATAAGGAGTGGAGCTATATGGGCCAGACATTAAGTTAAAATTCTTAACTTTATTCTTTCATACAAAACTAGGAAATTCATTTTTTAAACAATTTTCGGTCGGCCCTTCGCAAAACGTGAACCAGCTGTTTATTTAAAGGTCAATGCTTCACACCCATTGTGACAAACCCCGCCCACAGCGGGTACTAGTACTCTAACACACGAGCCGCGCGGGGGTGGGGTACAGGGGTGAAGCGGCGGCGGCACGCGGCCGGCCGGCGCGCGGCGGCGCGGTGTCTTTGAGCGGCTTTGATTGTGTCGATCGCCCGTTGCCAACTCGCCCACAGCGGTCTCCTTCGCACTCGCGCCTCTCTTTCGCACTCGTCGGTCATTGTAATTGACAGAAATTTTGATATTCCTAGGTAGGTATGAGAATGACCAAAGCATTGGTAATGAAATTACTGTAAAATTTAACCGCCGAGAACCAAGCTTCCTTTAATGAAGGTAAATAAGTAAGTAGGTAGGTATCGAGAGACTTTTTGTAAAACGCATTCATACATTTTATTTTTGTTGCTAAATAGTAAACATTATTAAATCTTTTGTGGTTTGGTAGATAGCTTTCTATCAAAATGTACCTGGTAGCTGTTTTATTTTTGATAATGACTACGCTGTTGGCCGTGAGCGGCCTTTACAGCTTTACCGTACGGGGTTTGTGCTATTGAAACTTGGGTTAGTGTGTAGGTATCTATCTAGGATCCCAGACGGCCTACCTACCATACAAACACTATTTAGGTACTAATGAATAAGATGTATGACTTCTTTTTACAACAGTTGTCTAGGTATCTACCTAATTACATAACTACCTTCTTAAGAAGTAGGTTGGTAAGGTTATTAAAATTGTAAATTAGAAGGTACCTACGTAAGTTTTCATTTAACAGATTTTCTTCACTAATTGTAATAGTAAGTAGGTATCTGGGTAGCGACTAGCGACCTTATCGAAGTTTTTAGTTGGTAGGTAGGTACGTAAGTTTTCATTTAACAGATTTTCTTCACTAATTTTAATAGTAAGTAGGTATCTGGGTAACCACTTACTTAATTAAATGACCTAATCGTCCGACTAAAAACTGCTATGAAATAAAGATAATAATAGTAGGTAAGTATTTACCCGTGGCCATGTGTGCAGTGTATCAATCCATGGGTTTAATTGGAATTTATTCACTTCTCACATATCACAAAGAGCTAGGTAGGTACCTACCCACCTGCACACTTGAGTAAATATTACTTTCACGTTTTTTAGAGGACACAAAAGAAATCACAAAACTGTTACCGGCATTCCCTTTAGTCGCACCAATGCACAAAATCATCTCACAGTTTTCCGAGTTTGAAAACACTTCACTATTACGCGGAGAGCGAGACATTTTTCGGAACACAAGTTAACGCCTTGACGGATTGCAAGGAACTAAATATTTTGATTTACGTTATTATTACTGAATAAAAATATCAAAGGACCGCTCAGACATTGCACGAAGGCAGTGTTTTACCGCGCTGCAACGCTGGGCCAATCACCGCTGATGCAATATGGCCGATGATTTGTCATTGGACGAAAATTGTCCTTGTGTGTGATATCTCCGCCCGCTAATGTTCACTACATTGACATATTCGCGGCCATGATTATTAGAGTAATCATAGATTAAAGTCTTTCAGATATGCCAGACCAATTCTAATAATTGTCTACATCATTAGGTACCTACTTGTAGTGATGTAGTGATGGTTCTAAGAATTGTAGTGATTATGATAAAGACAAACAATAATAATAAAATAATATTTTTTTTCTTTTAATCAACTCTCACTAAGTTTCAGTTTAAAAAGAAATCCGTTCACGAAAACTAAAACGAAAATGGATTATTTGCTCGTGTAGAAGTTTTACTTTACATCGATTTAAATGAAGTATGATTTTTTGTCATAGTTAGGTAACTACAGTGACCGATTTTTATTTCTGTATTGAACTATGCTCGTAGGTAAAAACCTTGTGTCATATCTATCACTCCCTCATCATTTTAAAGCGAGTTCATTCGCCTTATCAGCTGATTTTTAGGGTCGCGGTGCGTAAGTTTTGACACCAACTTTGGACACAAATTGCTCAGAAACTAAATTAGTTACGTATATTTTGCTTGAGCGTGTTGATTGCTTATCATCTGTCCTATATGGCCCCCAAGTATTATTTCGGACTTCTGATACACGCTGTATAATTAGTTATAACCAGCTTCGATTTCGGCCTCACCATAAACCGCGAAAAAACCAAAATGATGGTGGTAGATCGTAAGACTAACAATCGACCTGACATTGTTGAAATAGCTAATTGCGAAGTTGTTCAGAGTTACATCTACTTGGGATCTACCATCACAAATACTGGAAGTTGCGAGGCGGAAATAAAAAGACGTTGTGCCGTAACACGATCGGCCGTGGAAAAGCTCACCAAGATATGGAAAGATCGCCGCATAACTAAAAACACCAAGGTTCGATTAATGAGATGCTTAATATTTCCTATCTTCCTGTATGGAGCTGAAACATGGACGATCCATCAAAAATATCGTCATAAGATAGACTCCCTTGAGATGTGGTGCTGGAGGCGTTTACTACGAATAAAATGGACTGCTCACCGCACTAACGTTTCCATCCTGAAAGAGCTCCGCATCAAACAAAGACTTTCGTCGATTGTGCAAGCGTGAATCTTTAAGATGTTTGGTCATATCATTCGTAACGAAAACTCATTGGAACGACTAATGATACAAGGAAGAGTAGAGGGTCAACGCTCCCGCGGCAGATCACCAACAAGATGGACAGACCTCATCAAGTCCTCGACGAAGTGTACCCTTAATGAATGTGCACGTAATGCTACTGACAGAGAGAGATGGAGAAGTCTCACAAAAACCGCAACCAACCAACTAGACAATCCATGACCACGACCACTCCGCCAGGAGTGTACGACTAAGAAGAAGAAGTTATAACACAATAATACTTGATTCTATAGGTTAATAATAAACAATATTAATAATAATATTAGTTAGCTCGCGTTAGGCAGCTGGATCAAGGGACAGATTCAGAAGGCAGTACTTTTGGAGACGGCGCGCATTGTGAGGAAGTTCCTCTCTCTGGAGCCCTAACCACTGGTAACTAGGACCCAGTTCCAGATGCCTGTGAGGAACTGCTTTTAATATTTTTAAATGTATTTTTGGAACGAAGTTCCTTACGGCAGGCTTGGAGGGGATAGGGATTTTGCTACGCGACCGAACTGAAAAAAATGTGATAGTAAAACCGTAAGAAAAAGTGCGTGGAATCAAACCGTTAAATGAGACGACTTTAGTTGATAATTTGAATTACGATGTTTTTTTATTTTATTACTTTTATATTTTGTTGTTTTTTTTTTAGGTTTTGCTATAGTTTTTATTTTATATACTAATAATAATACACACATATTAAATACATTGAGTATACTGCCATCTGTGGGACAGTCGTTGAACTATTAAAATACATAGACCTCCGGGTCGTTATGGACCTTTTTTGTTTTGTTTTAAATTAAAATTAGTTTTAAATTTACTTTTCATTCATTCTACATTAGCCGAAGGAACTTCGTTCCTACCTGGTGTCCCACGACACCATTCAGTTTTTTTATATATATATATTTAAAAATGTAATTTATAAGAAAGATAAGAAATAAAGGAGATAATAATAGTTATATTCCTCGACATCGGTAACCTTATCCGCTTGCCCTTTGGCATAGGCCTCCCCTAGGGCTTTCCAAGATTTTCTGTTTCTGGCAGTTTCTGCTTCTTCTAATGTATAAACGAGGGGTTAAAGACTATGTAATTGACTTAAGCGACACTTTAGGGCGTCACTTTAAACATATTTGGAATCAGCAAATTTATCTGCGTCAAAAGAATGTGCTCTCCTGTAGAGTTAAAAAAATGTTGCTCAAGTCAAGGCCTCGATATTATTTCGGACTTCTGAAATACCATGTATATAGAACCCCTATAACCTTGCTCATTACAAGAATACGTAACTAATAGTTACGTGATGCTGCAACGACTTTGCATTATAATGTTAAACACATACTGAGAAAGTACCTACATTGTTATATCTACCTAGAGCAGGGATCGGCAAACCTGCGGCTCGCGAACCACATGCGGCTCTTTGGAGGTGAAGCTGCGGCTCTTTAGTTCCATACGCAAATATTAGATAGTTTATAAAAAAAAAACTTTTAAAAATCGTTCTGAATCGATTAACGAGGATTAGCCACGAAAAAAATTGTGGCTCTTTAAAATATTAGAAATTTTGTAAATTGTAATTTTTGGCTCTTCCGACTCTGACTTAGAGCAACTAGTCTGTTTTGTAACGTGCTTGTAAGTTTAGAAATATTACAATAGGTTTCATAACTATGAAAAACTCCCTTTAACCCCCCACTACTGGGCACCTCAACGCGAGGGGGATTCAGGCCATAGTCCACCACGCTGGCGCAGTGCGGGTTGGCAGACTTCACACATCTATCGAGAACTAGACAAGTTCCCTCAGACGTGCAGGTTTCCTCACGATGTTTTCCTTCACCGTTTATATTAAATTTGTTCTAATTTTAAAAATATATTGAGTAAGTTTCTAGAATGCAAACATTGATAATAATAGCATTACGATGCATTATACTTGGACTATGGACAAGTAGTGATTTAAAGAATGCTTATGTTCACATATTTTTGCGAATGTCATTTTTTTTAAACTGCCGCCATTTTCAGATGATTTCAGCTCTATTCGACACACACTCATGCTCTTTTCTGTTTATACTTCAGATACACCATCATACCTGTATTTCCTGAATGAGTAGATATAGGTGCACTGTGAAGTACCTATTCGCTAATGTATTTTCGTCCCAATGTAATGTAAGCCTAATGCCATTTTCTGTGTACGTTACCACAAATCGTTAATATTTATAAAATGATCTGGTTTTTTTGTCTCTAGCAAACAAATAACTATCGGTAAATAGCTGTCGTAGAATATTCGTATACTTTTAGCGAAAAGGAATCTCAAAAATTATGCGAATATTTATTATCTAGGTACATCACTAAAGTATTATTTACAGAGAATCAGAAACAGAATATTTTTTGTTCATATAAACCAATACAGGCACTTATGAATCGTCAATAAATAGTAAAAATAGTATCTCTACCACCCATTCGGAATGCATTTCCTATGGAGAAGAATGGGCAAGACACTCCACGGTTGCTTTTTTAAAATAAGGATTTACATTTTTGTGTTTTTCTTAATTAACAATTATACAATATAAAGTTACTGAGGCTATACAGTTAGTTATACCCACGTACCTGAATAAATAGAAACCTAAAGGAACTTTTATAATTATATTCATTTCCTGCATTAGCTACACTATTATTATTGTTGGAAACAGTGTCAATGACAATAAACAGAGCGTTTTCTTTGGTCAACCTTGTGAATAGTCGTTCGATTAATTCTTATGTAAGCAATTTACCTACTTGGTAATAATATGTTTGCATAAATTGATCATACATAACTCTACATGGCTTATGTAAATATAGGATTTTGCTTATGAAATTCATTATAGTTATTCCTGTGGAAGATTACAATAGAGCCCTGATCATACGGAAGCGAGCAAATCCTTGTGACTTTTTAAAAATAATGTAATCTGCCATTTCAGTGGCAAAAACCCTGCGACCACGCGACTAAATTCGCACGCGTCATCGATAACATTTCGTTGGAAATTGTACCTTTTCCATTAGTTAATACAGTCCTTTTTGGTATTGGCAAACACAGGTCAAGTGCATTCGGACGTGTCTTTATGCGCAGGGCTAGATTGTCATCGCGACAATTTATAGCTGGCTTAAAAAAAACAAAATCTTTTCAACGCTTTTGTGATAAGTAGAGACTTAAAAAATCTCACCTGGGTTTGCTGGCGTTCGGCGTCGTCGCGCCCTTCTCACAACTGTCGACACTAGAGAGTCCATCTCACTCCCTGAATCCCACCTCGGCCTGTGCGGCACCGGCGTCGGCAGCGCACGCGCATCGTCCTCCGTGTCCCTATCACTACTAGTCGGCGGTAAATTGGACTCGTCACTTTCCGGCGGCGGAACGCCCTTAACATCACTATTGAACACACCGATCATACTAACATCGCAAATATCGTCGGCACACGTAAACGGGTGGGTCAAAGTTCGTCTGATATTACTCTTTCTATGCTTCACTTTCACTGATCCCTCGGATAGAGAACGTTGTCCGTTTAGTTTGCTGTCCGTTTTTGTCTCCCCTCTAGTGCATTTTAAGTCGGATGGTGATAGGGATTTCTTTCGCGAGTTGCGTCTCTTGTTGCATCGTTTCTGTCGGCTCGATTCTCTGGTGCTCTGCATCGTGGTCACATTGATGGAGTCTAGAATAGAAATAAATCTGTTCAATTAAGGATTCATATACATCTAATCCTACTAATATATTAAATGTGAATGTTTGTGAGGACGGATGGATTTATAACTGGATGTTTGTTCCTCTTTCACGCAAAAACTTTGCATTTTTTTGTTTGTTTATATATCAGAATAACGTACGGCTATAATTTATAAAGATATTGAACAATCAAAGTTTGTGCGGACGAAATCGCGGTTAAAAGCTAGTAGATAATATTTCAAACTAAGCAAGTATAAAAATAAAGTATTGCACTTATTCTCATTTATGTAATCAAATTATTATTATCTATTTAATAAAGATTTTTTTAAATGAAATTTAGAAATGATATTTAGTATATTCTTGGAAGAAATATTCGTCGCTATTTAATTATGTACGTAGATAGGCAACTATCTACTTAATTACATTTTTCGGTAGATAGATATGTAAATAGCGAACATTTAAATCAATAGGTTTTGTTTTAATTTTTGTGCTAAATTTAAAATATGGAAATGTTAGATGCATAAGTGAATATAATTAATTGTAGGATTGCTAACATCTTGGTATCGTGGAAAACACTTTAATATCATAAAAAAAAATTGCTTTTAGATATTTTGTTGCAAAGTGTTTATGAATATTATAATTAAGAATTATGCTAGTTACCAACCTCAAATATAATGCAAAAAGTAATGGTTTCTAAAATCCGCATTACGAGTGAGTAACATCACTCATTTGTGTTAATGAAGGCGAATATTTTAATGCAATTAATGCTGTAATTAAAAGAAAAAGTTCTCGGGTTATTTCAAGGTGACGGTTCACGTAACCTTATCGTGTAAACTATTTAGTTACGTGTATCCACAAATATTATGCAGTTAGTTATAAGCTAAGGTAACCTTGACCAAAAACACTGCTCACTAAAAACAAAAAAAATGTTTGTGTTACTTTAAAATAGGTCCATCACTAGTAACCTGACGATGATCGATAACATTTTAATCGATAACAGACAAAAAAATATTAAAAACAATCGAATTCAGTACCTCTTCCGCACGCAACCGCAAACCAGGGAAACGTTATCTACACTGCATCGTATCACAATTTCGTATTTCACTAAACAAACACACGCCCACAGATTATAATCTAAATTTTCACAAAGAAAAAGATAACGAATGAGTTTTTAATCTTGTTTTGGCGCCGCGCACACATTTTTATTAGCAAAGGCACTTGACTGGTAGCCTAGTGTTTCTATCACCTAAGATCTCCGTATAGCGTTAGTGAACGCGTCCGTACCGAACGGTCTAGCAAACTGAACTGAAGGCACGGCGCGTTAACCAAGTTCAAACAATTTTCAATGTAAATTCGCGCGCGAAAAAACCACAAGAACCAATCTTTATATTCGGCGATGGATCGTTCATCAATTTGTAAGCAATTAACGATAGTTATAGATGTTACATGCAATCTATTTCTAATCCTATTTTAATTTCTGCCAAAATTTAAATACCTACCAACGCATTCTATACTTTTTTTTTAGAAAATTAAAATGCATCCTCAAAATCTTTCTCAATAAATTTAGTTTAAAAGATCTACCAAACTTGATCCACAAATTGTTATTTTTTCTTTACTACTGTAATTTTTCTTTGTACACTAAATAGTGTACAAAAAAATCTGGCATAAAAACATTTCTTGGTCAAACATCTCAGGTTTATAAATAAGACGATCTTTTTATCAAAGACTAACATACTGGAGATTGCATCACGATGCGCAATTAAGATCTTTGTACAAGGTCTATTATTTTAACAGAATACTGTTCTAAATACCCATCTTGATGCTGTTGATAATTTAACATTCGGAATGAAGCGCTGTTGAGTTAAATTACCATGTATAATTGTATATCAGTAATATACTTGTTAAATCGTGTGATATCTTTCAGATAATCTTAACTTGTAGATTTCAAAACGCGTTACTCCTCTAATATTACTATTATATCCATCTATGAATCTTTTTCTGAGCACTATTAAACTTATACCAAACTCACTAACACAACGTTTGTCAACCGATTTTTTTATGATTGCCAGGATTTGGTCCAAATGTAAAATTATTTTCAAAAAACCTACTCCAAATGGTATAAATTATGAGGTTATTTTAAGCTTTTTGGTGTACTTGGGTTGATGAAGTCGGTTATAGTTTTTTTTATTTCATGGCCCAGCCATTGCTTAAGACGCAACTGATTGTGAGCACCAAAAAATATTTGATGCGATTTCCGGGCATGTATAAACTAAAAGGATTAAATCAGTATCCGGAAACCTTATGAGAATTTCTTTTGCGTATGACGCAGATGTGTTCTATGTCACGTTGTCACTGCAAGTTGTTTATAAAGAACTCTCAGAACCTGAACTAATGTGCTATGTGACGTGCTATACGACACGGCCATTACACCAAGGAAGACAGCTATAAAGGCAGTTCTTACCCATTTAGTACGCCCCTCAATTGTTTATTGACCCGAATTGCAACTTGCGAAACCTCGTTCAGTTACTGTTATGCAAGTTCTAAAGGGTAAGAGTTGTTTCTTAATTGGTCATTCTCGGTCAACAGGACAATTAGAGAAGCAACGATGTTTGTTAAAAAAACAACTTTGCTTTTGGTCATGTTTTGGATGTATGGCCGGTTTATTTTCTGTTCTATGATCAGTTGCTGTGGTTATAAATAATATATCTATAGATGCTAATAAGTAAAATTGAGGTATGTGTTGGTAATGTTATTATTGAATGCCATACACTACATATAATAACGAAAAAGCAATAAAAAAAAAATCGGTTTGTTTGTTCCAGGTAAACTCCTAAACGGCTGTACCGATTTAGACGGGGGGAGATAGCTGATGCTACAAGGCTTAATTTAATTTTGGAAAAATAAGTTGTGTTCCTAAATTCCCCGCATACGCAGTCGCAGGCTCAGCTAGTTTATTATATTGTTAAAGAGGTTTAGCATAATGAAGTAGGTTTAACATACACCCCCAGATTTCCAATTCTTTATGATGAATCACATGAAGGTTAAGATTCGAATCGTTATTCATGCAAAGGCTCTGTGAAGGTTCCTTGAGTAACCTATCACTTTATTTAAAGATAAGTCCCAATAGCCGCGTACTGATTGACTGTATAGCCTCACGAGGCTGCTACGAGAAAATTGCGTGGATTGATTGACGACGCTGGGTGAGACCAATACCGTCTTCACCATAAGGGCACACGGGATGCCCAGGGCCCTCATTCTCAGGGGGCCCCGAAGAACCGACAATTTCTCTCACACATTTATTCTCAAAACATTTTTGTCGGGCACATTACACTTTTTTCACAAATCAGTAATCTTATCAACTTAGTAAAAAATGTTACTATAATTTGCTTTTTTTACTTTCCAAAAGGGCCACAAATTCTTGTGCGCCCAAGCCTAGTTTAAGACGGCCGTGGGTGAGACGATGTCTTTATGCCTGGCCAGCTAAGACGTAGCGAGTCTCGCCAAATTTTACTGTCAGTGTGTACGCGGCTATTACGAGTTGTTACTAACAGTTTATAGCCAACCCACGATCCATCTTATCTTTATACGATTCTTACGACTACAGCCAGTATATAATAGGCGTTAAATACCTATATAAATGCTCTTAAACGGTTTTCCATTTAAAATCCATTCCATTGAGGTTTGAGAATTACAATTGTGAAACACCGTCTGTACGTACAGGGTAAACATTGCGTAAACTATTGTATAGACATGAAAATAACACTTTGGAGAATGTTTTCAGAAGTAAAGCTTTTAACCTTCACTGAATTGTTTTGTCGAAACAACTTTGCTGGTCTTGAAATTCATTTGAGCTGTTCCATTTTATGTTCCACTAGCGGATACCCGGCGTGTGCTACTACGATAAATGGATCGAATGTGCCTAATGCATTGTTTTAGTGAACTATAACCACCTTCGCATCATTGCCTTTCGATTGAAAGATCGTTATGGGGCACATGAGTTGGATGGTTTCAAAGTCTATAACGGACATAGGTAGAAACATTTTAAAATGTTCCTTTGAAGTAACACTACTTTATGACCATACTAAAATGTAAAAAATCCTGACAAGATTTCTTGGTCAGTATTATTTAACGGTTAAGAACAATACAAAGTTCACATAAGCCAGTTCTTGTCCTTTCTTGTGTGCTCTCCGCTGGAGAGTACAACATCAACGAACCCTCTAGAATTTAGAGTCAAGATAATAAATCTTGGAACGAATTTGTAAATATAAATCTGCCTTTACAGCTACAAGACCGGATCGCAATCAGTCTTGCGCCATATCAGACTTAAATGTTAACTAAAGTTAGCCGCCTTAAGTCGCTCACAAATCGGATTGCTAACAGCTGAAGCATTAGAAAATAAATTAACGTTACGTAACACGCATTATTTCATAGATTTCTCTTTGATTTTTTTCAACATTTTATGTCCGTAAGTTCCAACATTAGTTGCGACTTGGAAACAAGGGGGTTTGGGAAGTTTGTCTATGCTTTTGAAACCTTTAAATTTCTATAATTTTTATTTTGCGAATCAATGAACCATTATGCACCACTACCAAAATGAAATTTGCTACCTTGCACTGAACTAGCGTTTTTGCCAATAGTCTGTAATTCCCTAGTATTGATTGCAATTTTCCTAGCTGTCCAAGAGCAGAGCAGTGATATACTTACCCTTTGGAGGTAACAATTTTGGTGCATTTTTTGTATAAGGACATTGCTGTAGCCCTCTTTATTTACTGGTTGTCTGATTAACATACGGGCTAACCATTCACTGCGAGACCTAATAATGTCTGATCTATTTTAATAGAACACAGGTTTTAACACCTTGAACTTTATTATGCACTGCTTTGATTATTATCGCTTCAATGAAGACATTCAGTATTATTATCTCAATGTTTGAATCTAGCTATTAAAAAGTAGAGCATCAGTTTTGGTAATATATGTTTGAGCATTGATATTACAAGTAAATAATATGCCATCAAAAACAAAATTGTAAAAAATACCAAGTCTCTCAACTCAGTTCTTCTACCGTAAAAAGTTGTGAGATCCATATGTAATACCAAGTCGGTTACTTTATTAAGTCCCTACTTAAGGGACATTCTGTCTTACGTTATTACGTAATTAGCTCACCTAACAACATCTTATAGTAACCATATCAATATTAAAAATATTTTATGTTTTAAATAAAATCGGTTGACTTGGCTGCGATGGCCATACAATGTATCTCACAAGTAATACATATTAGTTTAAATAAGATTGTTTAGTGCGATTGCCAAGTAAAACAAACGACAAAATAAAAGAAATTCGAAAAAGTTAAGAAAAACTTGTATTTGATATTTTTGCCTATTTTCACGGAATAGACTCTGTAACTTTACTACTGCAGTTGACAACCGCTTAATATTTAGGTATCATCTTAAGGCGACTCCTAAAATAGTGAAATACGGAATAAGTTTTACACCCGTTAACAAGTATCTCCTAAATCACCTGCGTCATGATGTGAACGATTCCATACATAATGATCCGCCACTGTACCAATCCAATCCTTTACCAATTACTATTTAAACCGTAATTATCGGGCGATCAGTTTCATCGTGTGAAGAGACCCTTATGCGTAATTTCTTGGAAACAAAAACCGTACATCAAGGGTAAGTTTTTTAACCATAAATATAAATAGCGTAGAATCTTGTTAAAGCATACCCTTATTAATTATATCATCATTAATGCAATAGACTTAATTAAATAGAGTTCACACATCAACAGTTATACTAGTAGCTATGGGCACAGTCTCTTCCCATAGACAAGGGCATGGGGTTCCCATGGCACTACACAATGGAAAGTAACGTTATCATGACTATCTTGACTTATGCGTGACTTCTTTGGCATATTATAAGTAAATAAGGAATGTTTATAGCATATCTATATACAAACTTTTCTACGGCAAAATCATCGGTAAACGATGGAGCCATAAACATAATTAGAATTGGAAATAAGGAATGTCTTCAAAGTACATCTTCACGCCTGTATTCCCCGAAGGGGTAGGTAGAGATGCACTGCAGTGCGCTCACACTTCGCCGATGTAATTTGTAGAGTTTTATGATCCATTTGCCAGTGTCATTGTAGAAAACTTTTATTCTGCAAAATACCGTTGCAAATGGTTTGTAAAAAGGTTAAAATATCTATACATTATCAAAAAAAAAATCTTATTATATTTGTGAGATGTGGAGTTTCAACTTTTAAATATGACTGAACTAAACATAAATATTGGTCTGAAATAAAATGGAGAGCGCTAATAATGAACAGCATAAAAAAATAAATCCGAATAAGGCAAGTCTAACATAACTATTCAAATGGGAATTTCTTGGAAAGGCATACTAGCTCCGACCCTCGTGAGTAAAAAAAAATGCCAATGCCAAAACGAACTCTGGGTCAATAAGCATTAAGATTGAATTTCAGTGGTAAAAGCCACGCATCAAAATTCGCTTGCGCTGTCAATGTCATTTATTGTAAAATGAACTTTTTCCATGAGTAAATACAGTTTGTTTTGGTATGGAAAAAAAGTGGATTATTTCAACACGGTAGTCAACTATACAATTTTATAGATATTTGATAATATAGCTGTACTAACTCATATTGTTGTCCATCTATGTTCACAGAACAATGATAAGTAGTACGACTACGGCGAAAGGTTATACAATGGTTGTTTACAGAATATGCCTCGTACCTATGTATAATACGTTACAGTACCTTCTAACTACCTATACTAGACATATACGTGTCTTTGAGGAAAATCTATATATAGTAAAGTAACATTAATTGATGTAGATTTTGCTAGTACAAGTTAAATACGACGTCCGATGATAAACGTATTTCAATCACTTTCTGTAGTTGTCAAAGTATATGGAAAAGCCGCCATGTTTTTTGTCGTTTAAAACGAAAAAAAAGCTAGACAAAAACCAAAAATGCCCATTTTGACAGCGAAGAAAAGCAATAGAATGTAAGTTTGGATTAAATCAATGAGACAGTACAACTGTACGAATAAACTCGATGGAAGTCGTAGATTTTTATTTTATGAAATGAGCGAAATGATGATATTTAATGGAATCAGATGAGGAATGGCTTCACCTGCGACTAGCGCGGGTATTTCGCCAATGTCAAGTAATTAATAGCAAGGACAAATTCAATAAATACACATAATAAATAAAAATGAATGATGACAGTGATAAAGATGGCGGATGAAACCGTCGTAGATTTTTAAAAAGTGAACTGTACGACGTCACCCGCAGTCTTTTTTCATTCATCACCCATTTTTACTTATTTTTACTTTAGGTACCAAACTTTTTAGCACAGTAACCTAACAAATATAACCTGAGATAATTTCTTTTCTTTTTCAATTAGCCTACATTTTATCAGTCTGTGGCAGAATGCTAGTGAAATAGAGCTTAAAAAAAATAGTCATATTGAGAACCTCCTCCGTTTTTTAACTCGGTTAATAAATTGTGAGATATTTTTCACAATAGCTTGTGTTAAGCCATTTCATATCAATGTTTTTGTCAGCTTAAGGCAACGAACCGAATAACGCCGTGGATACACTGGGGCGACCAAAATAAGTTGCCTTTTTAAAAATATACTCTATAATCCAATAAGGAACAGAAGAGGAAAGCTGATAAGCTAGCTAGCATTAGCTATGCTATGCATAATGATAGCCATCTCATGCGACATGACACTTTATTAAAAACATCATAGAAGGCATTAGCGTCGGAAAGCGTGGGAGAGGTAGACCGCGAATATGTTACATGAGTCAAATAAAAGATAAGGTTGGTGTCATGTCGTATGTGGAGGTGAAGAAGGCTGCAATGGATTGACCCCGATGGCGGGGACTTCATCAGATGCACCGACAAGGGTCGAGCCCTTTAAAATAGAAGAAAAAAGAAGACTCCATATACATAAAGACTGAACTTCTGTAGTAAATGCCACGCGACAACGCGACGTAATTTGCTCGCATCATCAAAGGCACTTCGTTTGTAAATACCCTTACTTCTAGAAATTAATGCATTTTTAATTAATAAAATAGAAGGATTCGTGCGCATATCCACGCGCCTGTGGACGCAGGGCTTAATCCAATATCTGTCAAATTAGGTTACAATGGAAAGTTGTTATTTTTTGTAATGAAAATGATAATTTTCTCTGTACCACATAAAGCGCGTGATGTTAACTTAATGTTCACAAGAAATATTATTTCATACAATTAAATACTGGTTTATGTTATCCGTCTGGTGAGACACGTTTGGTTAATTTGATAAAACTGTTACAGGTTGTTCGCTTGTTTTTGGCCTGATATGAAATATAAGATAAGAAATTTCTTCTTTCATAAAGATTAAAGCAGAAATAAGTAACAAAAACTAAAAATAAAAATTCAATTAATTTTTTCTGCGGAAATGTGTTATTGTTAAGGATTTGCAGTGACGAGAATGAACGCCGCCATTTAAATCCCACGTAGGTCTTATATCTATATATAATAGCACCTTTGTCAAGTGTTATTTAATCCCGTTGGGTATTTTTACTAATTAAATGGTAGTTAATTTGCGAAGACGAAACGCCTACCTTACCCTAAAAAAAAAATCTAGCAAGCGGCTATAAAACTGATAAACTAAAAAAACATACGTCCAGAATTGATAGCACCCTTCTTGTTGAAGGCAGTATAAACAATTGACATTCATAGTATCTTCTTCTTTAACCAAAATGAATGGAATTTAATAGAATACGATGAAGAACGGCCATCTGTGGTTTGCGTAATTTGCAAAAACAAATTCAATAAATACACAATACAAATGGGATAAAGATGGCGGATGAATCCCCTAATGAGTTAGTTCAGGAGCATTTTTTCTCACATCACTGCCGAATATCTGTCATCGAGACTGTGCAAAGTATAAAAAATAATCTCTGTAAAGCTTTCGACAAGTTGCACTCAACGCACGGGTGTCCCACATGTTGCACAAGACGAGATTTGCTCGGCGCTCACTCGGACGACTTGGAGCTATGTAGGGCAGGCGCCTGCGCCGGGCTAATGACCTGCACCACTGGCTTGCAGTTATGATATTGATACCATGATTGATATATCATATTAGGATACATAACGGCAATTTTAGAGATATACCTACTCACCATCACGACTCATTTATATTTATCACTAACTTGTACCCGCGACTTCGAATATTAAATATCGTTAAACTCGTAAATTATAGTCTGTATGTTATTCTAATGTATGTACAATATTATTTTGTGTTTTATCAAAATTCATTCAAACTGAGCAATGAACTATCGGTACCATACAATGGACTGGGGGCGATCCCAGTGACATCCCGACTAAAGCAAATTCCGAAAAGGCCATTTCCCATATATGCCACTGACGGGACCCGCAATCACCTCCGTCCCGTGCGTCGCCATAATATCTATAGAATATCGACTTCCGTGTCATTTCACCATGAAAGTTTAAAACCTATTTAAAAGGAACAAATACCTCTGGCAAGTTCTCGCCTGGATTGTGAAAGTGAACGCAAGTTTGAGAATACAAAAGACCGAAGCATTAGATCGACATAATGATTTCAGATAAGATTGTAACTATTGGCAAAACTACCAGCAATAAAATACTATACAGGATGTTTCAGATGTCCGATATAATACTTTGACGTTTTCATCAGTATCGGGTATACAACTGAATGGTATAAAAGTTTTATTTTCAACTTTTTTTTCGTCGTCAATTTCTATAACGCATAATGTAACCGCCTGTTCTGTTTTGTGAATATTGGTAGTCGCCCCTCATAAGTGTAATTTACACTGCTGAATAGGGTTATAGATGTACCCAAAGGCCAGAACACGATACCTGTAACAAATATTCAAAGGTCAAGGTTCAAGTGATACAGCCTCGTGACAGACGGACGGACGGACAGCGAAGTCTTGGTAATAGGGTTCCCGTTTTACTCTTTGGGTACGGAACCCTAAAAAAGTATCGGCAGACAACATCTACTTATCGGATGACTTCAAACTACGCAATAGGCAGTGGACTGGCATTCTTATTTACACCCAAATTAGGATTCCGAAATATGTCGCTGACGGGATACGAACCCGCAACCACTTGTTGCCGTGGTGGAGCCGCTCGAATCACTGAACCAAGCCGACTTCATATCGTGGTGTGAAAGGCCATTTGACTTAAACGACATTTTTTTAACTTTACCGGATAGCATCGACGCAGAATAATTAGCTGATTCCATCATCATCACGCCTGTATTCCCCGAAGGGGTAGGCAGAGGTGCACTGTAGTGCGCCCACACTTCGCCGATGTATTTTTGGTCCCAATGTAATAGGGGGCGAGCCTATTGCCATTATACCGGGCACATTCCCCCTCAATACGAGGGAGATTTATGGCCATAGTCCACCACGCTGGCCCAGTGCGGGTTGGTGAACTTCACACGCCTTTCTATAGACGTGCAGGTTTCCTCACGATGTTTTCCTTCACCGTTCAGCAAGTGGTAATCATTGTTGAAAATGACATAATATGTATATAAATCAATTTCGTCCAAAAGTGTCGCTTAAGTCAAATTGCCTTCACCCCTCGATATCGTCAGACAACCTCTATTTATCGTATGATTCCAAACTACGCAATACTGACAGTTTCAGTTGCACCTGTAGCGACACCTATCTCGCCACATACGAACTAAATCCTGCATCGCGATATTAAAGTGATCCGAGCGATTGCACATATATACAAGAACCCGACAACAACCGTCGGGCAGTAGCCCACCAGACACAACACCCGTCTGGTCGGAGGATCCTCCCTTTTCAATGGTGGATGAGGAACTTTACACCCTGTTCCTCACATCCGCCATACACCCAAACGCCGATGCCGAAATTTGTCGTTGACGGGATAGGAATCCCCACTTAATGCAGTGATGGTGCCGCTCGAATCACTAAACCAAGCCGTCTTCATATTATTCAAATCTTTATATAAGAAGGTATTTCTTAAAAAAAACTTGATCAGATAAAACCAAACAAAAATGAATGTTAATTACCTAAGTAGTAATTATAATGTAGCAATGTGCTGTAATACGCGTAATTTCAACCTGTACATAAAACGAACACTTTATTTATTACGATTCGCATTCATAATTTGTAAGACGTTATTTAATTACAGAAGCATGACATCATGCGATTGATAAAGAAACATTTGTTCCTGTAATAACATAATAGATTCATCGGCCATCTTTATCATCAATATTTATTTATAACTAGCTGCATCCCGCGACTTCGCCCGCGCGGAATTTGGGAACCCTAATTATTTTCACCTCCAACAAATATCATTATGTGAAACATGTACACAAAAACTTGACACGTATTAATTTATATAAACCTTCCTCGAGGACCATTCTATTCATTGATGAAAACAGCATGAAAATCGGTGCAGTAGTTTATCGCGAACAGATAGACAGACGCGGCGGAGGACTTTGTTTTATAACATGTAGTGATGTGTATTAATTAAATTTGTCTTTGATTACTCGATATTGCCATAAATACCACTCATCACGGGTGCAGGCATTCCTCAACTTACTCCATTAAATTTCATTATTTCATTCATTTCGTAAAAAAAAAGAAGAACATAATTGTAATTGATGTCGTACAATACAATATTCCTGGCTTTGAAGATCTTTCATATAAGAATCATTTTAACAATGCGAAATAACAATGAGAAAATGACGTCACACCGAGCCATGTCCAGTATAAAAAGCTCGAAATAATGTCATTTTCTTGACAAATCTGACAGTTAAAAGAGATAAAACTTATGTCTACACGGTCCTGCTAAGCCTACTGGAACTATGTCTATGCTATGTCTTAGAATGAGATACATACTAACTAGCTGATACCGCGACTTCGTACGCGCGGAATTCAGGAACCTTAATTATTTTCCTCTTTCTAATACCATCTTGCGCTCCAAAACGCAAATAACAGTTGTAGGAGCAAAGACTGCAAGGCTGAAGTGGGAGTGGGCCGGCCATGTGGCCCGCATGGACCCTCAAAGGTGGGCAAACATCTCTACCAATTGGATACCTGACGACGGTCGCCGACGAAGCGGTCGACCGAGGAAGAGGTGGCGAGATGATTTTAACACCTTTGCGGGGATATCGTGGCAGGAAATAGCCCAGGACCGAGATGTGTGGAGAAGTAAAGGGGAGGCTTTTGCCCAGGAGTGGGACATTAAAAGGCTATAAAAAAAATCCTAAAATTAAAGCAGCCTAAGTTACTCCATGTAACATTAGCCAGTGAAGGTCCAGTCAAAATCGGTACAGTCGTTGGTAGTTTACCTGAAGCAAAGAGACGGAAAAAAAGTTTTTACTTTGAAGGCATTGTAATATATTTTTATATAAATTTTGTATAAAGGTGTTATTTTAATATTACAAACAGATCCTTCAATTTTATTTGTATCTTATAGTATCGTATCGTTGTTCTAAGTTCTAACTTAGATCATGTAAAAAACTATTACCTTCGAGTTTACATTGCAATAACAATTTCATTGAATCAATCTGGGGTTTAGCATTGATACAAAATCTCTTTGTGGTTGCAGGAAAGTGGAACGAAGTAGTAACTGATCTTTTAAAAATGATCGTGTCACAAGTCACGAGTTTTTTCTTGTCGTGCACAAACTAATGGTTGCAAATAGTAAATGTTATACTTCATACTTAGATACCTATTATGTATTGAAATATAATAGTAAATACAAAGACAAGTAGGTACTTAAATAACTACACACGTGGTCTTCTTCTTCTGAGGACGGTTACCTCATTTCAATGTATGTTGATCCTATATTGTGTGATGGAGGATGTTTGGGTGGCTATTCCAGCCATCCCAGCTCTACCAGAAAGTTTCTCAGTTTATAGATATCGCTGAAGACTTGCCGGAGACTGACCTGGAGGGCCCAGGTAGTGTGCCCGGTAGGTGGCCTCCCCGTTGCACTCCAGCAGGACGTGAGCAGGTGTTTCTTAATTATTTTCGCCTAAATATTATCTTGTTTGCATTTTAAATCACGTTTTACTGGAAGATACTACAGACTGGAGTTAAGTCAGATCAACTAAGGGTATTAACACGGTAACGCCGGTTGGTTTACAGGACACCCGTACACTGATAGTTCGTGTAAACGCAACTTAGAATCTTCTGCGACTGCGCATCCATAATTATGGGCCAGTCGGCCTTAAACTCTGGGCATCCTGAGACGTCAAGACGCGTGCTGGAAAATGTTTGGCTAATACTAAAACAAACTCTGCGTTAATACGCATAAGGATTAAATTTCTATGATTTCTATGAGTCTATAAAGTTCGTTTGTTATTAATTAGCAAAAAAATGCGCGTGTAAATAGAGCAGAGTTTCTTTATTGCATCTCAGTAGGCAAGGGTATCAATAAATATAGGAAGAAACAGTTATACTATAATATCATCTACCTATAGATAACTGACATTGAGTCTGTAATGAACTGTGAAGAACGCGCAATAGAATTATTGCAGTTTCTTAGGTAAAGTTTTTGTTCGATCGTCACCGCGTCACGCTTTGTCTCACTTCCGACAAAGGACTGAGGGCGCTTATTTTCTTTTAATAATTATAAATTTCCCATAGTTAAGTTTAATAGACTTTGAACCGTATGTAACTGTACTACACTCGGGTGCCATGATGATGCCTTGTTATCATCATAAACCTTAATTATCCCGTGAACTAAGAGTTTATAGTGTCTGAGTTAATAAGGTAAATACCGGTCACTAGAATAAACTTCAATATATCATAAATAAAGAAAATAATGCAGAGAATAATAATGAATAAGCTATGGTTTTAGTTACCTTGATATTAGGGTTTATTTCGGTATTAAAGATACGTGGTCCAATATTTTAAAAAATGGTCCACTGAGCTTCTTGCCTCATTTTCTCAGTTGAGGTCGCGCTTCAATCCGGTAGTAGCATATAAGAAAAAAAAACTTTATAATTTGTATCCAGAAATATTGATTTCCAGTGCAAATATAAAAATACAAAACGAAAGCACACATTGTAAACATGTACAATATATAGAAAACATACGGGTCTAACCCCTCCTTCTTACTGTTTCTGCAGTAACGGCCGTTTTTGGTTCTACATTTTGAAACAAAAAAAAATATTCCTTGGGGGATAAATGCCTGCCCTTTCTCTTCCACACCACTGTCCTACAGTCGCCAACAAATACCTCTCAAAAACATCTTATTAGTTCATATGATCGTAGTACCTACTAGGCGGCACAGGCCAGCCTTGTGCTAGTAATGATAGAGACAATTATCGGTTTCCTGTGCCAAGAAAACCTGACGTTAGCTAATGCGTATTTGCGATGCGTCTACGCATCTAGAGAGCCAATCATTGAACTCTATATATATCGACTTTTTAACCAGATACTTATTTGAAGTGATAATCTAGGTACAATTAAACGGAAACATTGGCAACGTTTGTGGCCTTATAATGTGAATGGTATCAAATAAGTACCTACTATCCACGTTTTATGGGTTTCTAAGATTATTTTTCTATTCATTCATCAGCTATATGTGTATAATATATAAAATACTATAGGTTTTAAATAACCTACGCGTTCACCTACACGATGCTCAAACCTAGTAAAGACGCTCACTGGCCTACGAATAACCCAAACCATTAAAACCGCCGAGGATAGGAACACGTGGAAGACCATTGTTCATCAAGGGATCAATACGTCAGACTAAACACGAACTTCAGTAATGAAGATGCCGACTAAGAAGAAGAAGGTTTTAAATTTCTTATGAAAACTAGAATATAATGGAATATAATGAGTACGTGAACTTAATACATTTAAAAAAAATCTTAGACCTCAATATTCTATAAATTGTATGATAAGTTACACGTACGATTAAAATGATTAATAAGGAAATACAGAATATGTCGACAAGACCTTACCTTATCACGATACCCTGCAATTACTAGGTTGGCAATTTCAGGAAGAATAAACGGAAGGAAATGATTACTCTATTATTTCAATAACTAATAATACCATTCCTTCTTGATTGGTATGGTGTATGTTTACATTTGTTTCAACATTACAAAATCTTTTACTTATGTAAAAACAATTATACAAATAACTCTGTGTGTATATATGACCAGCAAGGGCGATTCTCGCAAAATCGACACCATCTCTAATTCGACATAATGTCGAATCAAAACGCTAAATTGGTCGTTCATTTTCGTTTTGTTTCGACATATGTGGAATTAGAGATAATGTCGATAATGCGAGAATTGCCCCCTGTACGTGTGATATACAGTCTCTACAATTTTTATGGTAGGTTTAATAATTTCGAAAAATCCCAAAGGTGCTAAGCTGAAATAGGGACTTAAGCTACACTTTTGGGCGATATTGACTTATATACATATTTGGAATCAGCGATTTTTTCTGCGTCGAATGAGTGTGCTCTTATGTAAAGTTAAAATAATGTCGCTTAAGTCAAATGGCCTTTCACACCTCGACATGCATTTTGGTAAAAAGGCATTATTTTGATATTACAAACAGACTCTCCAAGTCTATTTATTCACAAGTCTGTCTATTTACTTATACATCTAGAACATTAAAGTTTGGAGATTTTTTTTTATGAGATAGGGAGACAAACGAGCAGACGTTTCACCTGATGGTAAGTGCAATCAACGCCGCCCATGGACACCTGCAACACCAGGGGCATCGCATGTGCGTTGCCGGCCTTTAAGGAATGAGTATGCACGTTTCTTGAAGATACCTTTGACGCATCGGTCCGGGAACACCGCTGCAGGAAGTTCATTCCTGGTAAATGGCACTGTTATCTTTTGCTTCCTAATTTGAAAGTGTACCGTAACATAAACATTACATGTAGTAGAAATCTAAATATGTAACTATATATGTAGTATGTTTCACAGTGGACCCAATCTTAGATAATTATCGGTGTCAAGTCTTACCCAACGCGCATTGCCCACACTCGCATTGTTTCATCGCTGTCGCCTTGATAGAGTCGCCCCTCTCTATACAGCAAGGTTGCGAGCTCATTAAACATTTATTAAAAACTAGCTGTGCCCCGCGACTTCGCCCGCGTGGACTTTAGGGAGATTACCCGGAAATATGGGTATTATGTTTTTCCCGCGGAACCCTAATGCTTTTTCTAAAATTAAAGTAGCCTAAGTTACGCCCTGGAACGTCAGCTATCTGTCAGTGAAAGTCCCATTGAAATCGGTTCAGCCGTTTAGAAGTTTACCCCAAACAAACAGACAGACAGACAGACAGACAAAAAAATTAAAAATTTGATTTTTCGTTATAGGTATCGTATATACTTTCATACGCATTTGGTAAAAAAGTGTTATTTTGATATTACAAACAGACACTCCAATTTTATTTATTTGTATGTATGTATGTATGTATAGACTAAAACATGAGTAGGCATACACTTCGGTGTATGACGTATGTAAACTGTCATGTTGCCGAAGCAGTCAGTTATAAAATGAAATAACATATCGCCATCTTTATCACTGTCACCATCCATTTTATTGATAATGTGTATTTATTGAATTTGTCCTTGCTATAATTAATCGACATTGCCATAAATACCGCATATCGCAGGTTCAGGCATTCCTCATCTTAATCCATCAAAATATTATCATTTCACTCATTTCGTAAAAAAAGAAAAAGAACGTATTTAATTGACGTATAGCGTAAAAAGAGAAACCGCCCATCATGGAGGTAGTACAGGAATATGGAGCCGGCATAAGGAGTCCACGCTGCGGTAAATTATCCGCCATATTAGAATTTGATTGTTTATATTGTTTGACACTTACGTACTTTACTTTACTTGATCTTTATAGTCTGAACTAGGCTTAAAAAATCGCCGCAGAGCATTACGAAGAGTCTTTATGGGGTCTTTATGGGTATTCGATCTATATACTATCTCGATGCCGTCTATCGACATTTTTTTTTTTAGTTTATCTGATATCCCCCATTGTAGTTGCCGGATCAAGTAAGTCAAACAATATAAACAAGTTTCGTATACATTAAAAGTTTAACAGTGAAAATAGTATATAAACGCTATACGACGTATGTACTTTAATAAATATGCAACTTCTTTATATTGTTTGACACCTTAGGTACTTACTTCATCCGGCAACTACAATGGCGGGTGTCAGATAAACGTCAAAAAAATTGCCGCAGAGTAATACGCAGGGCGGGGTCGATATGGCTTTTCTGTTTACTTTAGGAGTTGACGTTATCTTTTTCACGCCTTCATTTCTCATCTTATTCCATTAAATTAAATAATTTTATTTCATAAGAAGATATTTAGGGGACTTCCGCCATCTTTTTTCACATTAACCAGTATCTTTTAAATGTGTATTTTTTAAATTTGTTATTGCTACTAATTATTTAACACTGGCAAAGTATTTGGATAATTCATTTCATCATTAAAGTAAATAAATAGTATTATTATTTACTAAGCGTTTTAGTAAGCTAATAACATTCAAAATATAGAGTGTCGTTTGACTTGAAATCGAGATACACGCTGATTCCTAAGAGGTTTATTCTTGCGCTAGAAAGTGGGGACGCTTTCCCTGACGCTGGAACCTCGCGAATGGAATATAAGCCTTATTATGAGAAGCAAACAACCCATTAGGACTCGTTATACACTCATCGTTAGAATAATTTTAATGACTAGTTGCATCTTCTATTTACTGTAATGTTTCTTACAGCTAACCGGTTTTATGGTAGAAAATCCCTTCCACATATCTATATAAAGTTATAAAGTGTATACAATCGCATTAGAAAGGACTTTGGTCCTGAAACGTGTTTAGAAAGCCGGCGTAAGTATTTTTTTAAATTGTATTGAGCAAGACTGTACAACAAGTCCCTATGTTTTTTAGATTTTTATCGGGATGATTGAAGCAGTGGTAGCCAGTGGTGGAACGCACGCTTTGCAAATCAAAGTGGGCAGGTTCAAACCCTGGCTCGCACCTCTGGGATTTATGTGCGAATCTCATTTTCATCCGAGATGATCGCTTGCTATGAAACGGTGAAGGAAAAAATCGTGAGGAAACCTGCACGTCTGAGGGAACTTGTCTAGTTCTCGATAGATGTGTGAAGTCTGCCAAACCGCACTAGGCCAGCGTGGTGGACTATGGCCTGAAATCCTCCTCACATTGAGGAGGCCCGTGCCCAGCAGTGGGACGTTAAAAGGGCTGTAGTAGTAGTATTATCGGGATGGTGTAGTTATATCGAGAGGTGAAAGGCTATTTATTTTAAGCGACACTTTTGGACGATATTGACTTGTACATATTTGGAATCAGCGAATTTTTCTGCGTCGAATGAGTATGCTCTCCTGTAAAGTTAAAAAAATATCGCTTACGACAAATACGCTTTCACCCCTTGATATAGTTATTTATCTCGGCTTAAATTGCCAATACTTCTGGGCCACATACTACGGCTTAAATTGACAATACTTCTGGGCCCCAAGTCTGCTAACACTATCGTCGTGGAGTTGCTACGACACCATATTTTACGGCATAAAAGTTAAATACATGTTGTATCAATGGTAACTAGAATATGATTAGTCAAATTTAATGTATATCTATACAAATAAATAAAATTGGAATGTCTGTTTGTAATATCAAAATTACACCTATAACAAAATGCAATTTAAAAAAAAAAATGTTTGTCTGTTTGTTCCGGGGAAACTTCCAAACGGTTAAACAGATTTTGACGGGACTTTCACTGGCAGATAGCTGATGTTACAAGATCATAAAAATGGGTAATAAAGGTGATAAAGATGGCGGATGTGTCTTCATTCACAAAAATCGATTAAATAGAAAAAAAAAACTTTTTTTAACGAAATTAGTGAAATGTTCTGTAGATAGAATAGTTGACACATGACTGACGTAAAAAAATTGATTACTTGTCTCTACCAAATAATTCAGATTCTTTGCGACTCTACCGTATGACTCTACCTACCTACCTATAACCTCTACATAGACCCATCAAATTTATATAAGTTTAAATTTATCTACAATTCACCTTCTATGGCATTTTCCAGAACAAAGCCATTGTACATTTTACTATACTTAGATATTTTCTATTTTAAATTCTAAGTTATAAAAAGTTAACATTATAATGTAACAAATATTTGTTTAAAATAAAACGCGCAACGATAGAGTCATCAGTTTAGTTCAAAAGATTGCTTAGCCTTGTTTTTTCAAGACATGCCTTGAAGGCAAGTATTATTTTTCTGAGCAAATTCTAGTAGTATCAACGACCTTCACTAGTCCTGAATACATCTCATGCAAAAATCAAATTCATGTTTTTTGATCAAAATACAGGTTTCAAAGTTACAAATAAACTACTTAAAGTCAAATTACTTAATGAGCTTAGTCTGAAAACTGGAGATTGGCTCTACAATGTACCAGTGCAATAAAAAATAGAGTCTATTAACATATACCAGGTACTCGTCTAGATAAATTAAATTTAACAACAAAATACCGTCCCACACACCTATCGATCCCGGACCTTGGTTGGAATCACGAGATTCCAATAATGTCTTCAGCAGGGTATATCTTGAAGAGACCTATTTCCAAACTGTGCTTTGCATGGAAAGCGAAGCGGATGGAAGTGTATCCGATCCGGAAAGCTCCGGGCACATTGCGGCATAAAGACGCGCGCCAAACCAAAACGAACTCTGTGGTAATATACATAAAGATAGAATTTATGTGATTAGCAAAGATAGTAAAAGTTGACGCGCACGACATGATTCCGCAGTGTGCTCCAGGGCTTAAGACCGTGAAGAGCGCCAAATCAATAAACTATTCGTTAAATCTGAACTGATTTAAATGACATGACAGTTTGGTCTACATAGTACCAGGCTGTCAGAACCACATAAGTAGTTCGCCTTGCTATACTTGTCACGTAGAAATTCAGGTCGTGATACAAAGGTCTCAGATAGTTTACTTGCGTAATGCGCAATCTGCGTAATGAGCACTTTCTGTTCTTGGCGTTGCTATGATTGATTGAACAGTTATGTTAATAGTAGTTCAAAGTGCAGTGGGGTAATGATGGCTGTTAATGGCTCTTACTATTTATTGATGTGATCGAGTAATTGCTTGTAAAGGAATATCTAATACCTATATTTGTTTGTTACAGGTGAGATGTCATGTTAGATACAAACGAATCAAGCTCCCTTTGAAACCGTGTATTGTACTTATACATACTATGCGATCCAAATAAGAATAGGAATGTCATTAAAAACTTTTGACAAACAAAAGAAAATACAAAAGTCTTTAACCAGTGCGTCCTACCCGTGATGACATACGGAGCCGAGACGTGGACACTCACAGTTAGACTGGTCCACCAATTTAAAGTCACCCAGCGAGCTACGGAGAGAGCTATGCTCGGTGTTTCTCTGCGGGATCGAATCCGGAACGAAGTAATTCGCCAGAGAACTAAAGTTATCGACATAGCTCAACGGATTAGCAAACTGAAGTGGCAGTGGGCCGGTCATATCTGCCGCAGGACTGATAACCGTTGGGGTAGACTTGTCCTAGAGTGGAGACCGCAAATCGGCAAACGTAGCGTAGGACGTCCTGTGACCAGGTGGAGCGACGACATACGCAAAGCGGTGGGCAGTGGTTGGAGAAGAAGAGCCGAAGATCGGGCTCAGTGGCGCATCTTGAGAGAGGCCTACGTCCAGCAGTGGACTGACACCGGCTGATGATGATGATGATGTCAATAAGCTCTATCTGTCAAATGGCACATGAAAAGTATGGTTTGCAAAAAACTTATTTGCATATCAATAATAATAGTACCAACATCAAATATAAATTAAAAGGTAAAATTAGTAGTAAATTGTCTTAATAGAATATTTAATTATTTAAAGTCACAATTCGTTTTTTCACGTCACAACATGGCGCAAAGTCGATCCTATTCTCATTTGGATCGCATAGTACATATTATTATGAGTAGAATTATCTTTTTAGTTTAAGATTAATTTTAGCGACTCTATTGTGAAGTCAATTTGATTGATTAATGTTAGCTGTCTCGAATGATACCTAATTTTATTTCACTTCATTATAGACAGTACATATTTTAAATGGACGATATTAATTATAAGTCAATTTGGTTCTACAAAAGGCAGTGTATAAATGCTGTAGTAATTAGGTACCTAGAACCATGATTGATCTATGCGACAGCGTCTAACCGAACGATTAGCATAAACGGAGATTGGTCGATGAGAAACATCACGAGCAATCAGGATTAACTTGTTGGAAGAATAGTGATCGGTGTAAGTGTAAAACTAGAGTGGTGTTACCAGTTTTTGTGTTATAATAGGTACGGTAAGCATATACCTCACGATATGCGAACCAACATACTGCTACTAAATCTATTTTTTATTATTGAGTCATGCATATTTGTCTATGTACTTGCTAGCATAGCTGTCTAAAGTAGCAATTTGACAAAAAACCAAAACTAAAATCTTGTTCGAATGGCTATGATGACGATAAGAAACGATTGATTATTTGAATTTAGACAGTAGTGTGATCATCCTATTTTATTTGAAAATGTACTCTGTATCAGTATATATAAAGTTTGAATTTGTGTGACTTAAGCCACGCGACTAAATTCGCTTGCACCATCTATGATATTTCGATGAAAAATGTGCTTATAATATGAGTCAATGCAGATCGTTTTGGTATTGTTAAAGCATTGGTTACGTGTTTTGAGGCGCCTATGGGCCGTATTCTGACATTCAATCACATCAAACGTCACAGCAGTGTCCATGTTATTTGAAATACACTTTCATATAATTAAAAGAGATCAACATTTTAAGATGTACCGAATCTGGGACATGACGAATCATCCTTGAAATGGTATCACCACTCTTTATAAGTATCTGCATCGATGAACGAATGGTGGGCGTGAGATATATACACAAGGATGTATGTAACGGATTACGTCGCAGTGGAATATAGCCTGTATAAATATTAATAATAGGACTATAGTTCATTGAGCGGAAATACGGGAAGGTGTTAGTATGCGCGCCGATTTGTAGGAAATAACGGAACAACCAGTTGGCTGTTTACTGTCCAAAGATTGCTGTATTGGATTGAAGGATAGACATATTGTATCCTAGATAGTTATTGTTTGAAGTGAGTGAATTTATTGAATTGACATTCTCTACAATATAAGATAATGTAGAGAATATAAATTGTGATAAAAAAAAATAACTACTTTTACTTTGCATATTCAAAAGGAGCCGTTTTTCTAGCAATTTTAACTATCGCACATAAATTGGGTGTCATAAATTGATTATCTGGGTGACCAATTTCCACTTTACTATACAAATTTTAGTAAGAGTAAGAGAGAATAGCGAGCGTTAAATGTAATATGGTAGAGTTACTGTTCCAAACTTGGAAAATACGAAAGTATTACGTTTTGTTTAGTATGCGTCACTATTCATTCGGCGTTGAGTTAAAAAAAAAACATAAGAAGCACGAAAACCCTCCCCGCAGATCATCTCTACAGCCCCCTTACTTTTTTAATATGACTTACAGTTTTCGACAGTTAACTCACCACAAAATCTGTCCAAAAGTGGCAATGTCTATTGAATGGTGGTAAGGCCCCAAATTTGTATGTCAGCCCAACCAAACAATAGTATGAAAAGTGTACCAATTTATATATTTTTCGACAACTCAATTACGGTTATGTTTCAGCATTGTGGCTATCGGAACCAGTGTGTCAAATTATAATATTCATTGTAACACCGTACGTGATGGATGGGTGTGGCCTGGATTCAGGTCGAGGGACCGACGGACTAATTGAATGATGATGATTACTGATTGAACTGCCTATTAATATTCTTTAACGCCAAGTGCAAGTTTAGTTAAAGGCCAGACTCAATGGAAAGAGGCCATTAAAAAAAATTTTTAGTTAAAACTTTTTTAAGAACGTCCACGATCAATACTTTTACTCCTGTAGCTAGCCAGTATCCGCTGCAGCTTGTACCAAACGAAGACGAAAAGGTTGGACGTTCAATTGTACGTCAAAAAAGGTTGAAACAATTGCTTTAAGTGTAAAGTAAAATAAGTTTCATTTTGTATGAGTTCGAAGACTTTACCACGAGTCGTGTGTCTTCAGGGAAGTCAAATGATGTCGGCATATGGTACGAGACTTGTCGTACTATACTGCAGAGGATAAAGGATTTTTAAGCAACTCAACTCTTTGTTCGTACCTATGAATGGTCAAAACTTTGATACGTAAGGTAAACGGAATATGTTACCTATTTATAATGTAGGAATAATGTTGCACTGTTTGTGATAAAACTGTTCAGATAAAAATACTTGCATTATGTATCACTGTGCTAACAATTTTTTGCACCATTCAAATCGTTTGTTATTCACAAAATGTCATCGTCTAGATAAAATCAAGTCTTAAAGATACTATCGAACGTATATCCTGTTATTAAGTTGATGACCTCTTAATTAGATCGACTTTCCAAGATAAGTGATTCAATAAAAAACAACTGGGCACTTCCCATTCAACGAGTAACTAACAACTTCTATACAATGTTGTTGACGACACGAGTTGATCTAGTGGTCTGAGCGATTCTGGTAGGAGATCCCGGAGGCCCTCTAACGTGTCGAAGACGGCCACCGGGGAGGTTTTAGTGGGTAAGAATCCCACACATCCCAGTCTTCTCCCACACAGAAAAGACTGGGAATCTTTCTGAAGATTTCCTCCCCGTCAACAAAAAAAAAAGTGGTCTGAGCGAACGCCGTTCAGCTTACTGTACTGAGTGGATGTGGGTTCGATTCCAACAGTGGAAAATGTCGGGAATTCCCTTTTCGGAATTTTCCCTGGTTCGGTTGTACCTATAATAGAAGCTTTGCTTAGTTTGGAGCAATAAGGTGAGAATGTGTCTTCAAAATATTTGTTTGTCATTTGAGTTTTGGTGCATATGATTTCACTTCAGAAAGCGACTGTTTGTTCGTTAGATCTCTAACCTGGCTCTACATCATCTACATAATTGATTATGATAACGCATTCAATCTGAATATGGTACCGCAGAGTATATTGATATTGATCGACCGCTTTTTGTTAGGAAATTAAATACGAGTAGAAAGTTAATAGGCACTTTCACGTAAAGTTACAGTCGGTAATGGTGACCCCAAATACTCTACGATAGAGATATATGATTGTTCATGGTAGATATTGGTGTCCTTTTTTGGACATCAAACTAAACTAAACGTACTGGCCTTCCCGAAACACTGGGGCGCCGCGCGTAAATTTTTTGTCATTACCAAAACGAACTTGATGACAATATTAATAAATATAGAATTCCTTTGGCAAGCCTCGCCACACGCGTCAATATATCGTTCGTGCAGTCAATGCCATTGCGATGAAGAATGAACTTTTTGTATTAGTCAATACAGTTAGTTTTGGTATTGGCTAATCTAGATCTATTGTAATTAAAGGTAAGATATGACTCGACTAGGAAATCAAACGCTTCACACCTCAGATACACTCCTGTATAATTGCACCTTTCATATTTCTCACATATCATAGGTACGTTACAGACGACCAGTGATAGGTGGAAGGGAGAGGCGGCCGGGTGCAACGTCCTGCGCGCGCGCTGCGTTGACTCGCATACGTAACGAGATTCTACTAAAGGTTTGCGCTACATGTTCGATGTTTTGATTTACGAACTGATTGTGTGATATTTTGTATCATTTACAATACGATTCTGATCCCCTCACTATAAGGGATGAAGAACTTCTAATTAAACCAAACCATTTATATAAAAAACGGGCCAAGTGCGAGCTGGACTCGCGCACCGAGGTTTCCGTACCTAAACTGTGAAAGCATCGAGCATTACTCTAACGAAAAGATAAACTGGATTGAGAGACAAACTTAACTTTACCGTTGTTTGTATACTGGTGTACAAAGTAACTACAAAATAAGCTTGTAATAGCAAAAAAACCTATTCCAACAATAAATTTACAGTATTCGGATGTTTCCTTTACTAGTGTTATAAGACTGCTTCTTGCCAAATTCCATGATTCTAGGTAAACGGGAAGTATCCTATAGGTTTTTGATTCCCGTGCAAATGTACTGAAAATGCAACATAAACCACCGTATCTTTTGACTTCAACAACTTTCAACTTGATACCTTCACGCGTTTCTGAGAAAAAGGGTCTTGACAGACAGACAGACGCACGGACATCAAAGCGGAACCCTTATAGGTTCCGCTTTTTCTTTTGAGGTATGGAACCCTAAAAATCGGTTAAAAAATTACGCATATACATAGGATAAAAATGTATGCATAGGATAAAAAGCCAAGAAAGGTCGACATGAGAATCTTCTCTTTCTTTTAAGTCAGTTTATAATAATGCCACAAATCCGCTGGATGTGGCAAGACTGGTGTGGAAACGCATGACCGACCATTGTGGTGATAATGGCGTGAGGCCTATGTCCAACAGTGGACGACTTGCGGCTGATAAGATACGAATTAGATAAATTGTAAGAATTATCCCACTAATATTATAAATATGAAAGTTTGTGAGGATGGCTAGATGGATGGATGTTTGTTACTCTTTCACGCAAAAGCTACTTAATGGTTTTGATGAATGTTTACAGTATTATTGTTTATATTATACATCAGTGGTGTTAGCACGCATGTCAAGGCAAGACCTCTGTCACGGATTGGCGGGGCCGCTCTCTGTCTAATTTCATACGAGTGAAAGAGACAACATCAAAATATCTCGTGACATACGTCTAATCTTGGCTGCTGCAAGTGCAGAATAACGTATAGAAGTCGCGGGTGGAAGCTAGTAGTATACATATATCTCCTGATAATTCTAACATTAATTTAAATGATTATTATTATTATGAGTCTATAACGTCCCACTGCTGGGCAAAGACCTCCCTCCCCTTCCTCCATTCATCTCTATTTTGAGCCAATATAGGCCACTCCTTTCGATGGGAGTCTAGTTCATCCCGCCATCTCCTTCTGGGCCTGCCGCGATGTCTTCTTGCATTGTTGGGAATCCACTCTGTAGTTATTTTGGCCCATTGTTGTTCTGACATGCGGCAGATGTGTCCAGCCCAGTTCCATTTTAGCTTGGCAGCTTTTTGACCTACGTCACTAATTTGTGTCTTGGAGCGCAGTACAGTATTCCGGATTTAAATTATGCTTTTCGTAATTTACCCTGATTTGGGTGTAACTGGGATCGCCCCCAGTACATTGTATGGTACCCATAGTACACGCTTTGCTTAGTTTGGGATCATAATATTATGATGAGTATGTATTGTCTGGCGATGTCTATCGTACAGCTTAGGTAAGTTTAATAATTAAAGTTGGAGGAAGCGAGTTGATATTTCAATAAGAGCAATACATGACTTAACGTTTGTATTGCTACAATAATATTTAAACTTGAACTAATTGTATGGAGTGTGATGTATCAATCGTGTACATAAAAAACGCTGCTGAAGCGCTTAATAACTACTTAATAGCTACTGTTAGCTTACAACTCTTGTCCTAGAGTGGAGACCGCGAATCGTAGCGTAGGACGTCCTGTGACCAGGTGGAGCGACGACATACGCAAAGCGGTGGGCAGTGGTTGGAGAAGAGCCGAAGACCGGGCTTAGTGGCGCATCTTGGGAGAGGCCTACGTCCAGCAGTGGACTGACACCGGCTGATGATGACTCGGGAGTATTTTATTTAAGCGCATTTAAGCTATATACCACTTTTTTATTCCGGTCCGTAGGAACAGTGTATAGGTCAACTAGCTTGTTTATTATTTAACGATAGCTTCGGCAAGTGGTTCGAGTGCGAGCTGCTCTTCCCACTTGTAGGCTCTCGTTGTAATTCGCATTAGCTCTAAATTTCGGTAATAGGCTTTTCGGAATTTACTGTGGTCTGTGTGTAACTCCCATTCGCCCCACTGTACCTAACATTAGCACCTGCCTATAGTTCACGCGATGCTTAGTTTGTGATCAAACAATGAGTGGGTTTCGTCTAGCCATATCTTGTTCTCTTCTTCATAAAGTTATATTGCTTTTCGTCAGTATTGCTAAAATTTATAAAACGGTACTTTGTTTTGTTTGCACTAATACAGGGATGGTTTTAAGAAATGTACATAAGAAGTTCGCCGTCATCGAATTTTTAATTGACTGATCTGTTTTAACTGGTACTACGTTAGTTCCTTTGTAAGTTTACTTGCGTAACCAGACTCTATAGCTAATAATAGGTATCTTCACGCGTAATAATCGAGATTAATATCGATTACTTTATAATCGTTACGCTATCGTCGCAGGCTCAGTGATGTAACAAAGCTAAGTCGCAACTCGAGTACTCTCCTGTGTATTGAAATCGTATTGCAATATTTATAACACGGCCAAATGTCGGTCTGTGTGGTGTGTAAGTACCAACTTAATCCTGTTTTAGACTTGGAAAATTTAAGTTAAATTCGAATTCCGATGGTGTCTGTTGAAATAAGTAACAAGTTTAGTAAATGTAATACAATAATATACATTCTAGCTACCTACGTTACAAACCTGCTTAGAACAGGTTTTTTTTTTGGTGTTTTTTTCAGGTGTTTTTATTTCATTTGTTTTTGTAATAATTAAAGTTTCCTTTAACAAAAAGACGTGTGAATTTTAGTAACAATGATTGTAATTTTGTGTGGACTTTGACAGTACTTAGATGCACTTGTCCTTGATATTTATAAACAATTATTTAACGATTTCAGGGTGAAGATATGGCTATACTAACTTAATTGGTAGAGCCGAATAATCGTTGAAATAAACATATCGAATTAATTTATGAATAACTTAAACACTATATTAATATAGATTTCAAACTATCTACAAACCAACTACAGTCGATTTTTAAGTGTTTTGTAGTTCCAATAAAAATAAATTAAGAACCTCTATACTATTGTTTATTTACTCACCTACTTAAACCAATAGCCCTGCGAAAGCATTTGTAAGTATTTTCCGTCACACCTACAGGTCTCTATGTGTCATCAAATTGTCTTGTCTAAATCATTTAACAACAGGCGCCGTGGTGATTTTAAATGACCAGTAAATAAGTACCTATCTAGATATTGTTATATGGTGTACCTATTATATACTTATAATGTGAACACGTGACCTCTTCATATTCACGTGCACTGACGCCTTTGTTACTTATTGTCCAATCATCTGTCTTTGATGTTTTATACTCTCTTAGACTTTATTCCTTTACGTATCGGGTTCAGTTCTCATTGTACCCTGTTTTCGGTAGTAACTGCTTTTTAATTTTAGATGCAAGAAGAAATTACTACTTAAAAATTAAGAAAATAAATTACTTAAAAATTCAACATTTAACATAAATTACATCATATGACGTGCCGTGACATCGTGTGACGACTGCTTCGTCTAGTGATTTGAGCGTAGGTCGCTGGGTAACTGCATCAGGTTGTTGCGGGTTCGATTCCCGTCAGGGGAAAATTTCAGAAATGGGTTTTTTGGAATTGGACCAGGACCAATTTCTAAAAGCCCATTTCTGAAATTTTTGTCCATACCAGTGCATTGTACGGTACAATATAAGCCTTGATTCATTTGGGATCATACAATGATAAGCTAAAGTATGTTGACAGACGATATTTAAATTCGCTATAGTTCGTTAAATTTTTTGTGTTTGGGATTTTAGTGTATTTTATGTATAACGTGAGTGGAAATGTCGGAAGAGGGCGCCCGAGGAGGACCTTTCACGACCAGATTAACGGTCTCTTCTAGAAAGGTCAAGTCCGTAGCACCCTTAACCGACGGAAGTGCATGAAAAGATGTATGATTGTGGATGAAGCGAAAGAGGTATGTCAGGATCGTAGCGTGTGGCAAACGGTAGTTTTTTTTTATGAGATAGGGAGACAAACGAGCAGACGTTTCACCTGATGGTAAGTGATCAACGCCGCCCATGGACACCTGCAACACCAGGGGCATCCCAAGTGCGTTGCCAGCCTTTAAGGAATGAGTATGCTCGTTTCTTGAAGATACCTTTGTCGCATCGGTCCGGGAACACCGCTGCAGGAAGTTCATTCCACAATTTGGTGGTGCGAGGGAGAAAATTCCTGGTAAATCGCACTGTACTGGAACGCCATTCATCCAGATGGTGAGGATGGTAATGCAGTCGGTGGCGAGCCGTGCGATGGTGGAATTCAGCGGCAGGTATAATACCGAACAATTCCTCGGAACACTCTCCATGATAGAAGCGGTAGAAAATGCAGAGGGAGCCTACATCTCTACGCAACGCCAGAGGGTCTAGCCGATCGGTAAGCTTTTTGTCATCGACAATTCGAACTGCCCTTCGTTGCAGGCGGTCAAAAGGAAGAAGTTGGTACTGTGGTGCACCGGCCCAAAGGTGAGAGCAGTATTCCATGTGCGGACGGACTTGCGCCTTGTAAAGTTGCAGGCGATGAGCCGCAGTGAAATACCGCCTCGCCCTACCGAGCACACCCAGCTTTTTGGAGGCCAACTTGGCCTTACTTTCCAGATGACCGCGGAATTGCACGTCGTTCGATATGTCGACTCCAAGGATCCCGATACTTGGCTTGGCATTAAGGAGAGTGTCTTCGAAACGAGGAGATGCGACAAAGGGGTTCTTTTTGGCGGTGAACGCACAAATTTGTGTCTTATTGGGGTTGAATTGCACCAAGTTCAGTTTGCCCCAGTTCGAGACTAGATGTAAAGAAGTCTCGACTTCAGACACAAGTTTGTTCCGACACTCATCGACGTTTGCCCGAGAAATATTAGCACGACCGGTGTAAACAGCATCTCCTGTACTGTCATCTGCATAACAACGGAAGTTGCTGATATGATGCAACATATCGTTGATATGCAGCAGGAACAGGGTTGGGGATAGGACACAGCCTTGCGGGACGCCAGCATTTACGGACATGCGGTCCGAGCATGATCCGTCGACTACGACAACGATGCTCCGATCCGTAAGAAAGCTGGCGACCCATTTGCAAAATTTCTCAGGCAGCCCGTAGGAGGGAAGCTTCGAAAGAAGCGCTTTATGCCACACCCGATCAAAGGCCTTCGCTATATCCAGGCTGACCGCTAAGGCCTCACCTTTGCTCTCGACCGCCTCAGCCCAACGGTGACTCAGGTAGGCAAGAAGATCACCCGCCGATCGACCCTGACGGAAACCGTATTGTCGGTCATTGATCAGCTGGTGGTCCTCTAAGTACCGAAGGAGCTGGCGGTTTATAATGGACTCCATTATTTTAGAGAGCAAAGGAGTGATTGCGATCGGTCTGTAGTTGCCTGGATCGGAGCGATCTCCTTTTTTAGGGATCGGGTGTACCAAAGCAGACCTCCAAGAGACTGGGACTACGCCGTTAGAGTAAGAGATTCGGAAAAGACGCGTCAAGGACGGGGTCAACTCAGGAGCACATGTCTTAAGCACAATTGGGGGGATACCATCCGGCCCACTCGATTTATTGATGTCCAATGAGAGTAGCGCTCTACGCACAGACTTCTGTGTAAAACGGATCTCCGGCATGGAGTAATCACAAGGAGCTATAGTCGGCGGAGACATCTCATGGTCATCAATTCTGGAGTTGGAAGCGAAGAGAGAGCCCAGAAGATCGGCTTTCTCCTTCGCAGTCTGGGCCAACGAGTCATCCCCCCTGCGCAGTGGTGGAAAAGATGGCCGACAGAAATTCCCTTCGACAGCTTTGGCAAGAGACCAGAACGCGCGGGAACCCGAGGGGTAACGCATTAGTCTCTTGCCAATTCTGCCGATGAACTCACTCCCTGCCTACCCCCATGGGATACAGGCGTGAGTATATGTATGTATGTTTTTGTATAATTATGGCCAAATAGACGCAAGAGTCAATGTTGAATTGAATGACTTTGTTGATCTCGAGATGTGTTAAGGCGACCATTTATCGCGCAATCGTATGTCATGCAAGAAACGAAAAACACAACTTAGGCTTGTAAAAAAAATACTCTCATATGGATTGTCATAGTAAAAATTAAAGTAGCATACTCAAAAAAGGCTCATTGGCCTGGATTTTTGTGAATAATAAATACCTGGTTTAAGGTATTAATACTTTTTGAGTTAAAATCTTAAATAAACCTTTTAAATCGATCAACGAGCCTGCAGATAGGTCAAATTGGTCTCATAACTACACAACATAATTGAGAGAACCTTCTTTTTGATTGTCTTGTAGCCGTGACTTCTAAAATTGAGAAATCTTCTGCAACTTTGAAAGTGATCTTGTAACTGTACATACTTGAATATAATTGCTGCTGCAATCCTACCAATGTATGAAGTATCAATGGTTGTTACATTAAAATGTTTTTTTTTTTTTTTTTTTTTTACCGGACCTCTATCGGCCCGGCCCGCGTGCTCACCTCTGATGTGGGGGTCAGAGTTCTTAAAATTAGCCTTAAGTTTAATGTGTGTAAAATAATTTCTCCAGCCTGGATTATTTTTATTGAAAATAAATGAAAAGTCAATGTCAAGTAAAAGTCATAAAATACATGATGACAAAAAAAGCAAGTAGTTACATTAAAATGTTGCTTCGCGACAGTTGGCAAGAGACAATGTATTTTGCAGGTAGTGGCGATAACTATTGCTTAAAAAAAAAAAAGCACAAAAAAGAACTCTGAGTAAAAATACCACAGAGTCGATCCCCAGTAATGCTAGAAGACATCTCGGCAGGCCCAGAAGGAGATAGCAGGATGAACTACACACAAATCGAAAAGAGTGGCCCATTTTAGCCCAAAATAGAGAGGAATGGAGGTAGGGGAAGGAGGTCTTTGCACAACAGTGACTCTTCTACTTAACTAGGGATGCTTGAGATGTTACCGTCAGTAGGTAGCCTAATAGTTAAACGAGTTGTCGTAGAGATCGAGAGGTTCCGGATTTGAACCCTACCCTTGTCATTAAATCTCGAGAAACATCGTGACAATCCTCACGTTTTTCTGTCTGCTTCAAAATACTCATCAAATTTACAGTATATCGTCTGCCGTGTTAACATTTTAAACACAACAGAATAAAGCAAAACGCATTGTAAGTGTAACTAGAATTGTATAATAGATCTAACAAAAAGTGACGGTTATCGTATTTTCGTATGCCCCCAGCAAGAATGATTTTAATTATCATGTTACAGAATTGAATGAGATAGATTATACAACCCTACAATCGGTCGATGGGAAAGAAGATCATAGCTTTCGCAACGTTTCATTTCGACGGATGAAAACGTAACGCACGGTCATCACGAATCATACGATTTTTAATGGTTGTTGTTTTAAATGTGGTTTCGCAACGGTCTGTACTTGCCGCCGGCCTGTGATGTAATATATAAACGTACTATTGTACGGTGATCATACTCGAACTCGTACGCAACACAGCAAGATGTTTTGACAATACCAGCACTTGCAGCATGAGCGCCAAGATTAGACGTATGTCACGAAATATCTTGATGTTGTCTCTTTCACTAGTATGAAATTAGACAGAGAGCGACCGCAGCCAATCCATGTCAGAGGTCTTGTCTGGACATGCGTGCTGACACCACAGGGGGGTTAGCACGCATGTCAAGACGAGATTTTTGACAAGAATTTAATCGCTCGCTCTCTGCCTAATTTCATACGAGAGAAAGAGACAACATCAATACATTTCGTGACATACGTCTAGTCTTGGCGCACATGCTACAACTACAGTAGGTAGGATTAGCATGACCGCGTAGACATAAGTTTTATCTCTTTCAACTGTCAGATTCGTCGAAAAAATTACGTCACAGCGAGCCATGTCCAGTACAAAAAGCTCGATGTGACATAATTTTGTCGACAAATCTGACATTTGAATGACATACAACATATGTCTACACGGTCGTGCTACTGGTTGCGCACAAAGGTCATTAAGTTAGTGTAGATACATTTTTATACTGTTAACATGCGCACAAAGACAATACTTTATTCAGGTTGTATCGGCTTTGTCTCTTATTGGCCTATGAAATAAAACAGTGAGTGAGCGACCCGTTGCGAAACAATCGTGGCATAGGACTAGTCTTGGCTTCCTAGCTTTCTTTTCTGCCATTGATGAGCAAACGGGATATCTTAACACGTTCAAAGAATGAATCTCATGGCCTACAAACAATCAGACGTGTGTAGAAGTCAAAATCACACACAAAATTGGACAAAACTGCGTAATGTTAAGAAATGCTTTTTCTTTGATATATTAACTCATTGCCTTAAGATTGATTTATGATTCAGTTATGTAACTTCAAAGTTTAACTTACATATGTAATAACAGATGAATGCAAAGGTATTCATAGTCAAATTTCGTAATGTTCTCACGCAAACATGGGTATATTAAAGCAATATCGTCTGTGCATTGATTCCTAAGATGAGCATGCCAACTTCCATGACTAATTGTAACTACTGAGAATATGACGACATAGACAAGTGTAGAAATATATACAATACTAGCTGTGCCCGCGACTTCGCCCGCGTGGACTTTAGGGAGAATTACCCGGAAATATGGGTATTATGTTTTTCCCGCGGAACCCTAATGCTTTTTATAAAGCCTAAGTTACGCCTTGGAACGTCAGCTATCTGTCAGTGAAAGTCCCATTGAAATCGGTTCAGCCGTTTAGAAGTTTACCTCAAACAAACAGACAGACAGACAGACAAAAAAAAAAAAAAATGCGTTTTCGTTATAGGTATCGTATATACTTTATACGCATTTGGTAAAAAAGTATTATTTTGATATTACAAACACTCCAATCAGACACTCCAATTTTATTTATTTGTATAGATGTATAGAAGACACTCCAATTTTATTTATTTGTATTGTTGTATAGACTAGCGGCCCGTCCCGGCTTTGCACGGGTGGATATTTTTATTTTGTAATTTTTACCTTAAAGCTTCACTTTACACTGTTGGCAGTGGTATTTTTAGGTGGCAGCAAAACTTACTCGAGAAAGAGCAACATACAATTGCCCATGAGAAAAGCACTCTTCCCTTACGCACACCTCTCCCGCACTTCGGTGCCCGCTCTCTCGCCGCGTTGCTCGCTGCACTGCGTTGCGCGCGGGCGCGTAGTCAGCGTGTATTTTTTGTTTATATTGACATTTTTAATTTCGTAATATCTTTTGAATGGAATGTCCGATTTCAATAATTCAAAAAGTAATCGACAGGTACTGAAACAGTCTTGAAAACGAAATAATTTATTTGGATAATAGTTAATACAAAGGTATGGATAACATGGTCAGATTTTGATCGGCATTTCTATCAACTTTTAAAATGTAAAAAAGTAGTTATAGTGACATAACTATAATAGTTAGACATATAGTTTCGCAAACTTTTTTGTAGATATCGACGTGTTCTATAATATTGTAGAACATTTTTTTGTTATAGCATCAATACTTTCCGCAGCGTATGCGATGAAAGACATTTAACGGCAAAAAAAATTACACCTTGGGTTGTTTTTAGTAAAGATTTCTAAGGATCTCTAATTTTTTCTAGTAATAAATATAGCCTATGTTACTCAGTGATAATGTAGCTTTCTAACGGTAAAAGAATTTTTGAAATCGGTCCAGTAGTTTTTAAGTTTATTCGTTACATACAAAAATACAAATCTTTCCTCTTTATAATATTAGTATACAGGGTGTATCAGAAGTCCGAAATAATACTTTGGGTGCGTACACGGTAGTTCATATGTAGATTCTTAGTGAAGACAGTTTATACCTGACTATCATAGTTTCTGAGATATAGACCTTTGAATATTTGTCACAGGTATCGTGTTCTGGCCTTTGGGTACACCCTTAACCCCATTCAGCAGTGTAAACTACACTTATGAGGGTAGTCTACCAATATTCTCAAAACAGAACATGAACATTTTACATAGGACTCGAGATATTAAAAGTTTTAGAAATTGACGACGAAAAAAAAGTTGGAATAATATGGTTGAATTTCGATCAATTTTTTATACCATTCAGTTGTATACCCGATACTGATTCAAACGTCAAAGTATTATTTCGGACTTCTGAAACATCCTGTAGATTGAAACATATTATTATTTTTAAAGGAGTATCAACTACAAAAACAAAGTGAATTTATTAGAATGAAGTCCCCTAATATTGGATTATTTAGTATAAGTAGAAGTTATTATTATTAAAAATATAAACATCATATAGTTGGGCATGCCTAAATTACGCCAAGACGTAATGAAGTAAATTACTGTCAAAGAAAACTTACAATTGTAGTGATTTTCTTTCGATTCCCACACTAGGTTGGGCCTGCCATGTGAGTGTTTGCTTCGTATCACACTGCTATTCATTCGTTTTTCTTGCGTGGCACGCAAAAGACCGATATCGAATAGATGAAAATATGACCACCCTTGATCACAAACATTTTCGAAATCTGTGGACTGACGCCGGAGATATGTGTGGTCATACATAAAAAGAAATATACGTGTCGAATTGAGAACCTCCTCCGTTTTTTTTTTTCGTCGGTTAAAAAGTACACACCTACTTATTTGCCGTTGGCGAGACGTCAGATGAGAATTACGAATCAAATATGTACCTAGAATAACGACAGCAGTCTGGCTGGTACAATGCCCGCCTTAAAAGTAGCGGGTGAAAATACAAACCCCGGAATCGCACCTCTGAGACTTTCATGGGCGAATGTAATTTTCAATAATGATTATCGCTTGCTGAACGGTAAAGGAAAACTGCACGTCTATAGAAAGGCGTTTGAAGTTTACCAACCCGCACTGGGCCAGCGTGGTGGACTATGGCCCAAATCTCCCTCGTATTGAGGGGGAATGTGCCCGATGTAATGGCAACAAGCTCGCCCCCTATTAAATTGAGACCAAAATACATCGGCGAACTGTGGATGCACTGTAGTGCTCCTCTACGTACCCCAGCAGGGAGTACAGCCGTGATGATTTATTTTTTATTATAACGATAGATTAAATCAATAACTAAATAAGAGCACAAAGAAATACAAATAGTCTAGTACAGGGCTTCCCTAACTGTGCGTCGCGAGGCCTTGGGGCGTCGTGGTATATTATCCCAGGGACGTCGTTCTTTATTTTCTAATAAAAAAATTAGATGCTATTTGGAGTTTTTCCAAAATAATAAGCCAGGGCGTCGCAAAAATATGGCAAATTCACAGTTAAAATATGTTTGGGAAGCCCTGGTCTAGTACCATCTTTTGGTTTATCGTGGGATTTCCTCATGTACTCCCGTACGCTCCGAAGGAGACAAGCGGGCTGTGCTGGACTCTTACCGGGTAATACCCCACGGTTCACCTTTCGCGTTGTACCAATTCTAACTTTACTTATAAACGGCATGATGTAGTCAATCAATGACGCCTTTGTTCTTTAAGTAAATGGTTATATAAGCTTCTTTGTGTGCCTGTCGCTTACAAACTTGGTAACTAGTAACACAAGAAAGATAATAAGATCAGTGAAATGTGGCCACGAACTGCACTTTCGCCTCACCCTTCGAGGTTCAAAAACATGACGATGTTTAAGGAAGTTAACAATATGATGTTTTCATATTGTTTTCTTATATTTACGCGAATACTATACATTGAAATTAAACTATTTTACGGATTTTATATTTTTAATATGATGTTTTATATTTTTAATGATTGATTAACGATAGATAAAAATAAGATTCAATTGTTGCAAGGACGCAACATTGTGTTGTGATATTACTAGAAGCAATTAACACAAAATTAAGCCTTACAATAATTAGTTCATTGCAAACCTCACAGAATGACCATAGCAAAGGGGTTACTGAGCTTACAGGTAACAGGTTCTAGGTTTTTCTGACCTGTTTTCCATTAAAGGTAAAGCATTTACTATGTACCTATTATACAGATACCTATCTATAATTCTAGAGGAGTTCAAAGCTTTGTTACTTTAAACAAGGTGCTAACTTCTTTACCATAACGTGTATGCGTATTTTAAATTCAGGTTAGTTTGTACACTTATAATAGCTAAGTTTTTTATTAAAAAATAATACTATACCACAAGTGCTTTGAGGCATATTATTATAACAACAGAATAAATAAAGCTGAATATCAATAGAAAAAACATGAAATCATTATTTACAGCAGTGTCTTCATTAAATCTAAATTATAATATACGTAAATTATCTACAGTATACTCATACTACGTTAGTACGTATATTTTTGGCATGTTTGTGATGTTAATAAGGTTGATTTTTGCTCCAAAAGCCTCAGTTTTTCTACCTGTCCGTACGAGCCCTACCCTTCCGCTTACCATGTAAAAAGACAAGTGGATTTGCAGATAAGATTCCACGAACACGATAGGTCGTAGCTAAACAACAATACAGTTCGCTGGACGCATAAACATAAAATCCTTAGGACTTTACACCGCATATTCTCACATACAGAGACTTATAAAAGAATTAATAGCATGAATATTAAGTGAAATGGAAGTAGGTAAGGCACACACCGTTACCTTCGTAACGTCTCTATGAATTATGATTCATTAAATATAATTATGAATTCAAAATAAAAATGCATCGGAATTCACAAACATATACTTATGTATTGTCAATAGATTCAGATAATTAGTTACTAGGAAATAAAATCTCTTACCTTTACAAAGCCTCTCCACTGTCGCAGACTCGTTCAACACAAAATACGGGAATAGATCTCAACAAACAACGGAAAAGCTACTTTCAATACATTGAGGACTAAAATCTGGTTCCGCGATACCGCTATGCACTTAAGGAGAAGTTGTGTTAACGCATTCCTCGGGGTATTTCGAAATCTCGCACACTGCCGCACTGTTAATCTTCAAAGAACTGTCTTTTTGCTCGATGCGTTTAGAATACAATATAGTTCGTATCTGTTTGGCGTTCGTTCGATCGTTTTGCGTCGTTCAACGGGCGATACCTACCTCGGACCCGTCGACTAATCGACTGTCTGCGTTATAGGGCACGTGTTTACATGCGCTCCGTCGGTGTGTGTGCGTGAGAGAAGGCTTCGCTGCGCGTGCGAGTGTCAAATGTTGCCATTATTGAAATATTACCACGAAATAATGATGGAGTTTAGCCATGTTTGTCTGAAATATAAAATGGGAGGGAGAAATTAGATAAATAGAGAGTTAGCTACAAGCTGAAATAGATAGAAATAACAAGAATTTGCAGTCTTACTGCTATGCATAGGTAATCGCACATTGCTAGAGGTTTACGGTCACTATTCACCACGCTAAACTATTATAATTTGGCGTATTCCTCGTATTTTCGTAAAATGTTAAGGTAATAACAAAAATGGAGATTTTTCTGATTAATCAAGTGTTTCCGATAACATCAATTTATTACAATATTTTAAAATTTTCTGAGTTTGATACAAAGATTTAATGAGCTAGTTTATAACACATTCTGTTTCAGGTTATTAATTAGGCACCAATTGTTTTAGCCTAGGAGTGAGCCAGATTAATAAATGGACATATCTCGAATAGAGATTGATGTTTAACAAGCGAAAATCGGGCCCCTCAGCCTAAGCCATGTGTGGAATCTACAATAATGTAGATATTTATAATCTAAACTGGCTTGCGAATATACCCAGCATTCCTTGCCAATGTTGTAAATAAGTCCACTGTGTAAGAAATTTTCCACTACGTCCCGCACTAATTTAATATTAAATTAGTATTTGTTTGGAATAGCAAATACTCCATCGTATTATGGCAACACCATCAATACTGAGATAGCTACGTATACAAAGCTGCAGAAGCTTTAAAGCACTGTGAAATATCCCTCGGGTTTAGTTTTATTTTCGTTTATAAATAGTCTGGGTACTGGATGAACCGGCGCGGCCATAACACCATAATGGTGGACTTCTCAAAACATTCCACTCAGTTTTCTAATTAGGTATCATTTTGAACACTGGACAAGTTTGTCCGGTTTCTCGATGGCCGGTCGTCGTCCTAAATTATTATTATACTCGTATATTTATCATTTTCTGGTATTATTGAGTTTACTGCCTTATCGTGTCTCTATTGCATTCGCAGACGCAGATTTTGGTTCAGTAACTTGATGATTTAATTGGTTTGCGTTTATTATTATCATAGGTACTTTACAAGTTTATGTAGTGACAGTTTTCGTGTCAGAAACTAAGTCACTATTTATTCTCCAATGGTCTTGCTGACTTTTTTTCTATTGCCTGTGTAATGTTCATTGTTAATTTCTACCTTTGATATTTAATTTCTACAGGTATTTAGCTCTTACATTTATATTCATCATCAAGCCTGTGTTCCCCGAAGGAGTAGGCAGAGGCGCACTACAGTGCAGCCACACTTCGCTGATGTATGTAGGTCCCAATGTAATAGTTGGCCAGCCTATTGCCATTATACCGGGCACATTCCCGCTCAATACGAGGGCGATTTGGGTACACCAGTCATACATAGTCCACTAGCCACCGCTTGACCAGTGCGGGTTGGCGAACTTCACATGCACGCCCTTTAATAGACGTGCAGGTTTTCTCACGATTTTTTCCTTCACCGTTCAGCAAGTGGTAATCATTATAAATAACATTTATAATTTTGTTATATAGGTAGATACCTACATACCAACTACAAAGGATTTTTTCCAGAATTACACTGTATATGATCAATAACTTTCTATAAATTTGTGGGTAATTGTTTGCTACTCTATCTACTCATTTTTCATTTGAAATGAAAGTCACTTATAATTTTTAGATTTATTTTATTTTCAATAACATAAAAATGTTATGATCTTTTCATTTTACACATTTCGAAATGAATTCAGTGGATACCAACCTGATTGCTAAAATGTTCATATACATAATGTTCAAAATGTTTTATATACTACAGTACAGTTTGGCTTTGCTTGTGTTTCTGGGTCATGGGTCGCATTACACCTTATTAAGAATTCTTTTTTTCACTTATTTCCAAATGCCGCTTATATTTGTATGAGCACAAAATCTACTTCACAGCAGTTCATTATAATAATCAACAAAATATATTGTAATTATCCGCGAGGATGGATCATTCGATACGATTTTTGAACAATTATAAATGTGATATGCTATAAGTACCTACATTTTTTGTGATATTTTCATAATTTTTTTATACAAACAAATTACACAAACATTTTTAAATTACCTAAAATAGGTAAAAGTGTAAAAAATTACTATTTGGTCATACAAAAATCGTTACGATGATCCGCCCGACTGCAATATTCACTACAATAAATTGATCGAGCTAACTGGAATTGAAGGTCCCTTAAAATTATGTAATTGGTAAAGCTGTGATCAATTAGACGCCAAAGGGGCGAGCAGACGCCACTGCCAGGAGTCCCAGCAAACAGAACTTACACTTCATTTCTTTATTCGAATAATTGACCACTGCTTCGTATAATACTAATTTTATTGTTTTTCGTAATAGTTCGACTAACTCTAAAGAGGCGTCCATATTCATAGCATGAAGTAAAGATGCGCAAATTATCATTTTTTTTTACATAAGTTAGTGAAAGAACCGACAGTTTTACATACAACTCTAAGTTAGAGATAACTTTATATTAAACTGTTATTTAAAAATGTTATTAACATGTACGTTTTATGTTTGAAATTTTCATAATATCTAAATGAATTATAGTAATAATGAATGGTAGATACATTTTTATGGGAACTTAATTCCATTTAGAAAATTACATGTTCGTTGACAATTTGCGCTGAATATTACCCGAACAATAACAACAATTCGTTGAATTTGCACACTTACAAGACATAACCAAACATTTGAAAATACGTGAAACAAGATTTTGTCAATTCAATGCTCATCGCAATTTTCATTACTACCATTGTATATATAAATACATTAGAATAACAATTTCGCCTATTCATATATATTTAATTTATTGGCATACGCACTCGATTATTGCTGTTTGAATAAGGAACAGAGGTGGGGAAAACAACAAAATAAAATTAGGATGAGCATAGATTTAAGACATTAAACTAATGTATGCATATTGGCTTTTTGCACTGTAAATATAGATGCGTTTTAGAGCACAGGCATACAGTAGACAGTACTACTAGAGATTTACCTATTAGCTGCAAACTCGAGACATAAATCGATTATTAATAGTGCTTAATCGTAACCACAAAAAAATACTTTAAATAACTACTACCAGTGTGCATAAAACCATGAATAATCTCAAATATTTAACTTATATTCTCGTAAAATACAATGCTATGCATACCTAACGAAGGCGTACTGTGATTTTCCTCGCTACGGTGATGAAATTGTGATTTTTTATTAAAATAGTACATAGTAATAAATAATAGGAACCAAATGTTATATGAAAATAAAACAGTGCCGTGAAAATGTGATGTATTTGGATGGTGCAAGTACTGCACTGTGCCCTAAGCGCGCGGAGACTTTTATAATAGGTATGGTATATTTGTATGTACATGTAAAACCATGTGTAGATTTTCTTTAATTTAGTAATACTATACTAAACTGGCCGTCATATAAGTATCTGCCATGTTCTCCTATATATAACTAGGTAATATAATATTCTTAACTAAATTCATATTTACAAATAATACAGTTCATTACTATTTATAGAAATTAAAATATATTTCTATCATTCTTCGATTCACATAACGCAAAATAATTTAACAGAGTTCATTTTTGCACTCACATTTACAATATAATTTTGTAACTAATTTGTTACCATTTATTTGTTGGTTTCAAACAACTCATTTAGAATATATCACCCAATAAGCGAGTAGCGTCATACTCACGAATCTTATAGTATCTTACCATTTAAAAATGCAGAATATGCAAAAACTTGAAGGAATATTTTTACAGTAAATGGCAATTGAACATTATAGTTCTCTCGCATCGAATAGGAACTATAAGATTCACAATGCCCGGGCGGGCGCCGCCCTACGCTACTGTACACTGCGCGCGCCGCCCTCTCACGCACAACTAGCACGAATAAAATAAAACTCCGCTTTATGTACAACCGGACAACTATTCACAAATTATGGACACAAATTAAAAACAAAATCTATAATCGATTATAGTTATATCGAATAAGAAGTTGAATTATTAATGAAAATTTGTGTTACAGTTTATGCTAGAGTTTAGAATATAAAGGAGCTCAGTAGCGCCACCGTGTGTGCGGCGGTGCGAGGAACTATACATGCACAACACCGCAGTGTCTATGGCCGTTCGCCTCCGAAACTTTACCTATATACCTAATAAATGTTCTCCAACACGATTGTTTCGACAATCGATGTTTCGACGCACGCTTGTGTTGCACACGGCACCCTCGCTCCGGCCTCTACGAGACAATAACACCTTCTTAAGGCGTCGGGAGATTCCGGTAGCTACTGCGGCCGGAACGCGGTGCGGTGTCCAACACAGCGTCTCACGGAGAAGGAACTAAAATCTAGTATCACAATGTCGGGCTTCCCTGGCTCGAAAGCGAGCTGAACAAACGCCGTCGACTCCGACGAGCAGGCTGGAGCTTCGTGTAACCGGTAACTTATGTAGGCGGACACCGTTGCGAATGTTAAGTCGTATTGAGGTAAAATTTCATTAAGTACAAGTGCCCTTCGATAATATTGGTGTTACGTTTCCGTTGAGGTTGTGGATAATTGACAGCCCTTTGATTGCGAGGGTCTCGTCTACGTACGTTACTTTATCACACGTCAGACTACAGTGCTGCGGTCTGGGTCTCGTCTGTGGTTCACTCGAAGAGTGCCAGGAGGTCGTCGGAGGAGGGCGCGCGCGGCGGATGCGAGCCCGCCGACGACGAGGACGAGGGCGGCGTGGCGAGCAGCTCGCCCAGGGCCGGCGCGTCTAGGTACGACAGCAGCTCCATAGGATCCACACTCGTCTCGGGCAATAGCTGTCAATGAGAAAAATCTAATCACGACATGAACCTACAACCCAAAGCTGCTGCCATAATCTCAGACAAATTCTACTAAAAAATACCTACAATTTTACAAGATTTTATAGACAAAGAATACATCATCTGTGAAAATTTCAACTCTAACTATCACGGTTCATGAGATAGAGCCTAGTGACAGACGGACGGACGGACAGCGAAGTCTTAGTAATAGGGTTTCCGTTTTACTCTTTGGGTACGGAACCCTTAAAATTTCAGATGATCGAGCAGTTTACGTAGACATATGATTCAGAGCAATTAGTGAAACTTACATTGAGATTATCGGTGCCCTCGCCGTCGATGACAGCGGCCGGATCGAAGTTGAGGTCGGCGGGGATGTCCACGTCCGTGAGCGAGTGGTGGTCCACGGACGGCGGGCCCGGCGTGTGCGACGAGCCCGGCGTGTGCGCCGAGCCCGGCGTGTGCGGGGTGTGCGGCGTGTGAGGCATCTGAACCAAATATATCCCTTATTAACATTATGATCACAAACAGCACGAGACCGCAGTTTGTGAAAGATTAAAGGAGAGGCATTCGCTCTGGGACTCAAGTCTGCTAACACTAATGCCGTGGAGTTGCTATGACTCAATTTTTTAAGGCATGAATGGTAATGGTAACTAGAATATAACTAGTCAAATTGCATCAAGGTGACAATATCTAATGTCTACACTGCTCATATTATAGGTACCTAGAAAAAAATGTTTTCATGCCTTAAAAAACGACGATGGTGTTACCAGACTTGGGAGCCCAGAAGTCCTGCTCGAAAATAGGGTAACAATAAAAATACACTATGATAATACCTATGGATTGGACGTAGTAAAGAAAAAAGAATATAATCCACAAAATTTACAAAAATGAGTTAAGTATACCAAATGGGTACTAAAGGAGGCAAGCAACAAAAAATATCTCATTGACAAATGTAAGCTGATAGCATTTTTACCACCTAGGTTAACATCCCACATGTCCAACATGTAATACAAACATCAAGCTGCTATATCTCAAAACTGTCTTCGTGTGGATTTGATGCTTTTTTTTAACTACTTCCAATTGCAACTCGAAACAAATCTAGGCTGAACTACTAATATTTATTGAACTATTGTTAGAAATAGGAGATTTGACTACTTAAGTCACTTATTAAAGTAACAAACATTCCAGACAAGTTACTTACCTGATCTGATAAACTCTTCTCCATCGCGTTCAGAGGATCCAGGGAATTGACACTCTCGTTCAAATGCGACAACGGTCCATTACCAGCGTATTCGTTGCTTCCCGGACCATTGGTCATACCGAAGTCGTAATTCGGGTTGTTCGCACTAGAATTCCTGTTCTGCCCGCTTTGGTTGTACGAGGAGATCATAGAACCGCTGGCTATTGTATTCATGTCTGGTGGTAGGTAGGGTGATAAGGCGTTCATATCCCAGTTATTCATAGTAGGCATGTTCATGGAACCGGGAGACACCGCTTTGCTTCTCTTACCTACACTACTATCATTACTATCTTCTTCTTGCTGCAATAGAAAATAAGTTTAATTAAAATATTGTTCTATTTTTTGAATAATTACAAATATTCTCCAGAGGGGAGGCAAGCTACTATTCGCCAATTCGAGCCTATTGCCATTATACCGGGCTCATTCTCCTTCAATACGAGGAAAATTTGGGCCATAGTCCACGCTGGTGAACCTTACAAGCCTTTCTATAGACGTACAGGTTTCCTAAAATATTTTACGTCATTGAAAGTGACATTTGCACCTGAAAACCGAAATTCCCAGAGGTGTGGGCTCAGGATTTGAACATGCACCTCTTGCAAAATTTTAAGTAGCGGTGGAAGGTATATTATTTGCATATTGATAATAAATTCCAATTGCTGTTTTGCTTACCTTAATACCAGTATTGTTGGAAATCTTTGTCGCTTTCCAGTTAGCTCCACTGTCGATTGTGACTTCATCGACATCTGATGTGTTAAGTGTGCTGAGAATACCCCACATGTACTGATCAACTTCTAGACCTTCCAATTGTGCTGGTTTACTGAAAGTAAGTTGCTTAATTAATATAAAAAAAAAATATTTGGAGTCGAGACCCAGTCCAAGCGCCCAAAATGTATAAAAAAAGTATTGGCCAAAAATAATTGGTTGACACAATCGACGACCCAAGAGCAGGCTATTTCCTCGATCAATTAGTGGCTCTAGATAGTCATTCTTTTGATTTTGTTGTAATTCATAAATAAATAGTTATTTATAAGATTAAAATAAAAAAAATATGGTAAAACAGAGTACTTACTTGCAAACCGGACATCTCCACGACCCTCGGTCGCAGTTCAGTTGTAAATAAGATTCTAAATCGAAGCACTGTATGTGTTTACATTCATGCCCGCGGGCCGGTAGCGTGATCTTCTTAAACGTGATTGGACACTTTAACGCTACTTTCAACGCTGTCTGTTCGATACCGTCCCTATCGTTCGCTGTGTTCGACCCGTTGCTGCCGTTGGTCGGCGTCTGGTTGAAGTTCATCTTTATCTTCGCGACACAGTGGTCTGCGGTCAATAGCCGCTTCCTTAATAAACCTTGCAGAACACTCCGTACGCTCGGCCGGTGGACTAATTGTAATACAAACAGGTGCGACTGGAAACAAGAATAATATTATTGCGCCTTTGTAGAAAACTGCTGAGCGCTATCGAATTTCAGAATTACAGCACTTGTTAGCACAGGTGTTACTGAATTGTTGTTCTATTGTAAAATGGTGATACTTACACAACAGCAGGCTGCCACGGTGATCTGTATCGTGTTTCTGCCTGGCTGGCACACTTCTTTCAGGTACAATGGTTTGTGTGATGTTTTGTTCTCTCCTCTATCTATGACTAATGGCGTCGCGTTGACTGATACCTGAACACTTGCTGGCCAATTCGTGTTCATCTGTCTATCTTCGTGGTGGAAGCATTTTAGTTGTAATTCAAGGTCCGACCTGCCAACAACCAAACACGTTATTGCCACTGTCTCATTATCATTAACACATTGCAGGCATAGAATATTTATACTGAAATATTTACCTCCATATCAACGTTGAATGAACCGTAGGTTTTAATTGGAATACATGATTGCTAACTGCTAAATTATGTTCTAATCTAAATGGTGGTAATATAATACCATCTCTTACGGGGAATGTTAACCGGAGCTCGTCATCTGAAAAAAAAAAAGAGTTAAGCATCTTCAATTTTAAAACATTAATCAATTTTTATAAGCATTACGCAATTTTGTGCGTTAGTACTTACTTTGCATGCCCATCGGTGGTTTGAGCTCATTAAAGTGGGGTTTGACATCACCATTCGGGCTGATGTAAGGCGGCATACTACTAGCGGGGGTAAGAGGCGGCGTGGGATTCCCAGGAACTGGACTATGCTGATAGCTTATGTTGGTCCGCATTGCGACCTCCTGTGCGTACTGTCCACCATACTGTCCACCGTACTGAGGGTTACCTCCTTGGTGCTGAGGGAACTGCGAGGGGACTCCACCATTGAAATACTGCGCTTGGTTCGAGTACTGAGGCGTGGATTGCCTCATGGTGCCTCTCATAGCCGCACCGAAGTTACCGCTAGGCCCTAAGGGCTGCTGAGGAGGGTATTGGCCCTGGAAGCCGGGTCGACCGCCGTACCCAGCCGGGTATTGCGTCGGCACGAAGCCGGGCTGCGTGCCCATGTACTGCGTCGTCTTCCTTTGGCCCATGAGCATCGTGCCTTGCGGGTAAGGCGTGTGCCGCCTTTGGTACTGGGGGCCCATCTTCGCCGACCCGCCCATCTGTCCCGGCCCCATCTGCGACGGCATCATGTTAGCGTGCATGCCCATGCTGGCCATCTGCGCCATAGGGTTCATGCCGTTCATCGCGCCGTTTCCCATCTGCCCCATGCCGGTCATCCCGTTCATGCCACCGTTTCCTCCCATGCTCATGCCGGTCATAGCCGGGTTATGGCTGCGCTGTTGACCATAGCCATTCATCGCGCCGTATTGGGGATTACCCATAGTCATGTTGTTTTGCATCTGTAAAATCAAAATCATTTTCATCGTCATTGTATACGTGATCGAGTCCACGTATGATCGGAAAATGTCATTTTGCGTACGATTTGATTAACTTATTAATATTCAAACGGGTTTTTGCTCTAAGGACTAAAAGGTAATGGCATAATTGGAATTTATTGCGTACACGTTGAACGAAGTTGCTGCACGTTTTGGTTATTAGTTTGGCGAACGTTTTCGTTTAAGCTACATAAGTAATGTTGAATCACTAGCTGCATAGCGAATTTGATAGAGCATTGGGGTGTTTCTTATTGTTAGCAATGAAAGCGAAGTTGAAGGTAGCAAGGTTTACTGGAAGGGATCTATTACCTGCGAGAAAGGCTGCGAGTCCTGCATCGCGGCCGTGGTGGCCGCGGCGACCATTGCGGCGGTGGCGCCGAACTGCGCGTTCTCGCCGCCGCCGCTCATCGCGCCCGAACCGCCGGCACACCCATAGCCGCTAGAACAAACAAACTAATCATAAAAATAAACACATAAATAACTGCAGACAATAATCATAAAGGCGACATTGGTCTGTCTTTATTCATTAGCGTCATAATAATCTCTGTATAACTACACTTTCAAATCTTAGATGGATTTCCGAAACGAAAGATTTCTAATCTTTAGGAATGCAACGACGATGTTTGCAGATGTGCACAGGATGAATCTTTATATCTCCTTTGTCATCTTTAACGAACACCTGAGGTATGGACATAATAGCTGTGTAGACTCAATCTGCATTGTTATCTTGTAAGCTATTCATGAAACAATCATAACAATGAAATCGATAAACGTTCGCGCTCTTTAACAAATGTAATTATTTCTTATAGCGTGGAGCAACGTACACATGTACATATTAAATGTGAAATCGGTCCGGTTAATATTATTTCACTCACGATACGAACAGTTTCTATTGCAAGCGGCCTTGCAGAATCGAACATTCCACACGTTAACGCTTCGATTATTAATAAACTCAGTTTCAATATTCAACCCAAATTCTATCAGCGCAAGATCTTTTTTTTAAAACGACGCCGTGATTTTATTATTTTACTAACAATGAGAGAAAAAATCAATATGGACGTGTATTATAGTGGCGCGTTGTTACCCCTGTGTTTCTCTCGGGATGTGTTTGATTTTTTGTACGGCGCCGGAGTGGGAGAACGATTCATGTGAACTGCTTTTGGGGCGAATTCCCGAGCCTTCCCGGAGCCCTTCCTAATAATTCCCATTCGACAAATGCACGACAAACACTCGCACGGGCTACCCATTGTTGCACCCGTCTCTGTAGTAGTGCAACAATATTGGGCCTTTGTGTACTCATATAATAAAAATATTTTAATGAACACAAACTTTACGCACACCAGTGCGCATTGATTACGTATGAGAACTAGTTAAAGCCAGTTATAGTCTTTGCATAACAATGAACGAAATCGGATGTATTTAAGTCATCATCACTCGCTAAAATTAGTTTGTTGCTCGCACTGATAGTGTCATTTTAAATGTTAAGTAAAAAAAACGTTTGGTGGCGGTTAATAAATTGTATCACGTCCGCAGCTTCTACTTAAGTATTCTCGTAAATAGCTTAACAGATACTTAGTAGCGTCGACAACCAATAAACACACGAGTCAACAACGCTCATCTCGACATCGCCGCTATTCATCGTCATGCAGATGATTTACAAGGGTCCTTGCTTAGGTAAACTCGGCCCGACCTGCACTTCTTTTTATAGTTTTGTCTGGACCTTTTTTCTTTTTGCCGACCGAAATGTGTTGCCGACAAAAAATCTGTGTGTTCTGTATCCTGGTGCACTTTTTATAAAAGTGGTACCACATCCGAATAATCACTTACGGCCTGTTCAAAATATTTGGGATCTTGAATGCAAGCGTTCGCTTCAGGCATTTCTTTTGGGACGATTCTCGGAACACCTTTATAAAGGACTTATCTTTCGACAAATGTGCCGTCACAGACGAGACGTCGGCTCACAGAATCGTTATGAGGGGCAATCGACTTTAGTTTTGTGCGATCTATTCGTGGGCGCGTTACACCCGTTCTTCGACATACGAAACTTCTAAATAAATCAATATGAATGAGTAGGTAAGACGCTATTTCGAGAAGCTGGAAGGTGTTTGGCATAGTATTGAGAGATGTGCGAGAGTAACGCGTAGGTATTTTGATACATAGGCTGCAGTTAATTTTAGATTGGTGCGCAGACGTGTCGGATTCCTAGTTAATTGGCAGAGGAGATAATCGTGCATCGAATACAACTGCTTTAGAACAACGATGTTAGTTTGAAATTCCTCCTTGATTTAGATAGATTTACCCAAACACATGAAATTTTAACACTTTGTATATGTAATAATTCGAGATTTGTTATCATTTTTATGTTTACACGTCTCATTTTAAGTGAAGTGTTAAATAAGGTATTAATTGTGAGTCTCGTATAGATTACTATCGCAGTAGCGTGAAGCCGTGGCATGTTCCACCCCTGTGTTTCGACGACAGTTGGTCACCCCCATTTAAATGCCACTTCACATTGTGGCTTGTGCGCACACAGCTCTAACATAACAGCGTTAACGTTTCGTTCGATATTGTTGCTTTGATGTAGTCATGGCGCCTTGAGCGTTTTATTTTGAGTTTTTACGACAGTGACGACACTTTCAAAATAAATATCCATGAAGTTTGGTATTCTATCATATTTTTTACCTGATAAAGTTAAATTGCATATCATGCTCTGCAACCGTGACTTGGCAGTCTCAAAACAATTGCAGGTTAACCAAAATAACTTCAATTGGTTAACAAAGTAATATGTTTAATTACGTATCTCGATATCTCTTTCTCGTCAATTGACGCCGGGGTCGGGAGAATGAATCATGCTTCAAGGAGCGGATTCCGGGGGTTTTCAAATGGAGCCGAGCGTTTCGGGGTAAATACGGTACAATGAGCGGGGAAGGGTCGACACCGAGTCGCCCGCTTAGGGCAAGTGGGGACGGTCACGTCAATATGGGGCTTTATTACGACGCTCCTGATAATAATTTGTTTGACTGCGATGAAATTGAACCAAATTTAGTTGCTTAACTAATTCTAATGCTCAAATTCAATGTTGATCAAATAGTACCGGCTGTTTTGTTTTTTTTACGAAACAGATTGCATTAGTGAAGTTTAAATGGAGTACCTAATATGAAGAATGGCTGCACCAGCGATTAGCGAGTATTCTGCCGACTGCCATTGTATTGCAGCCATATTGTCTTTTGTATTTGTATACAACTGTTTTTGAGTTAGGTCATTTTAAGCAAGAAATATTTACGGAGGTTTTTCAAAGAATGCGTTCGAGTCTATTGAGCACGTGGTGTGGTGTGTGTTGTGTCAGTGCATCCGCCCCCGACCGCCTCGCTCGTTGAAAACTGACGTTTTTTCCCACGATAAGTTACGAGCGGTTACAAATCTGTTATTATTACAAATCATTAGCCTTAACTCGTCGATTTAGGTTATTAAACTCATCGTCATTATTAACGTTTTCAATTTCAAATTGAAACTGTGTTTTAATATTATATTGGACTTCCCTGTCGCTCGCTACCCCCGAGGTTATAGAACACTTCCTGTGTTCTGTTCACACAATCTCGTTGCCGGTCCCCATTTTATTATTATTTACTTATTGGTTTTGTATGAGGCAGGCAGCCATCAACAATATGTCGTTTGTAAAGGTGACTACAAAACAAAGCCGTTGAGCGCTTCGACTTAGCACCTGCCTGCTATTTTATTTATAACATTAAAGTTTGCTCATAATAATTAATCGGAAATTGTTATTGGAACGTTTTTATAGTGTCGTCTCGAATTTAAAGATGATTAAAATATTTTGAGGTTGAGCAGAGTTCTCTAAGGTTTTGTGACAAAATATTTGAATAAATCTTAAGTATTCGATGCTCTCAGTTGTGTTGCTAGTTTAATGTTTTGTTTGTTTGTGTTTATTGTAAGCGCTAAAGTGCAGTCACCGCGTGCATTCCCATCGCGCGCTTGTGTGAGTGGCCGCTGTGAGTGTGAGCGTGTTCTGTGGCTGTGTGTGTGCGATGCGTTGCGTCTGTGTGGGTGCCCTAAGCGTTTGTGCGTGTGAATGGAAGAGCACATTTCATTTATAATTGCAGCGATGCGCGGTCGACAATGTCACACTTGTGTGTACTTTTTAAGTTACCCTACGTTTATTAGGGAACATTTAGGGCTTCCGTTGGTTTATTGTTAACACAAATTTAGACATCGTCCGGATTGGATTTTATTTGAAATAATGATCAAACATATTTCAACATAAGTTACTTATGGTTATTTAAGATAAATACGTAAATGGTGTATTTTTGATTTTATTGCTTGTTAACCACGATAAGGTGGCACAGGTAAGCCGAGTCACGTTTCAGCGTTTTGTTGAAATGTAAACAAACTTGTTCCGGATAAGATAAAAACAGTAAAGGCAGCAGAGTACGTTCAATGCGGAGTTTTGGTAACTGATAAATAGCAAAGACGGTACACTGACTAATCAATTTATATTTCAATTATTACGTGAACATTTTGGGCAACTTTCTCAATGTTTTTCACCAGGTTATAATAACTAGAAATAAGATATAATTAGTTATATGAGTTCAAATATTTGACAATTGTAGAATATTTTGAAAATTAATTACCTATGCTCTTCAAGGATACCAAAAAATCGATACGCATTTACATCGTTTAAAAAAAAACAAGTTTCTTGCCATTCGTTTATCTCGATGACTTTTTGTTTCCTTCGATAATTTTCGATTACAGGGTATGAATTTCATGACGGTCATATGTCTTCGCTGATTGTTTATGGGACTCACCTAGGGGCGTTTACTCTGTATCCAATGGTCCCTTGCAATGGGTGGTGTTTTCCAGTATCGGGAGCGTGGGCTCCCGCGTAGCTGATGGTAGATCCCGCGTATCCAGCCGTACTACTAGAGTTCGCCGTCCTGCTTGTCTAAGGCGCCCCCCTGAAACACGACGCACTTGGTTTGTTTTCATCCAATAATATGGACGTCATGGACTAACAATTCCATCAAGCCATAAGTACGTTTCGAAACTTCTTCACTCAAAAAATTCGCTACAAATTTCTCCAATAGTGTACTCGTGTCAGTAGCGAGCGTACAGTCGTATTTTCTGTTATCGCGCGTAAATTTCACGCCAGCCTTTCGTTCGTCAACAATCAACGAAACGTTCATCGTTCACCTTTTCGGATTTCATCGTGTCGTCATTATTTATTATGATTTTTTTAGACTCAATCAATTTATTATTTGTATTTCTTTCTCCACTTGGGTATATTTTTTCATTGATTACGAAAAACACACTTTGATCAAATCCAGGTTTTTCACTAATAACATTTTTCTCATTCACATTTTTTTGTCACAACGATGAACGCTTCGTACGAGATTTCGTCTTTGATCGAATCAGCTGAGGCAAAATCCAACGCGTGAATTTTACCACAGGTGGTGTACTAATTGAATAGTTTACAACAAGCTTTCTTTTTGCAAATTTAAGATGACTTGAATTTTTGAAATTATGAAGAAATTATAAAACAGTCATCTTCCATAAAACTTGTTCAAACTAACAAAACTAGCACAAATAACTTTAGTAAAATCACTTTTAATTACTTGTATGGCACTTTCACGCAACACAGATCCCCTCAATCACTGCAAATATATTTTGTTCATAATCCAATTTTTGTCACTTAGAAGCAATCCTTTTTTGGTGGTCAACTTCACTGTAGCGTTCAAATAAAATCCAAACTGTCACTTTGCACAATTCATCAAAATCCAAATCCAGCGCAATGAGATCGAAACGTGTCACTGTGTTCCAGCATTAGCGATGGCCAATAAGCTATCGTTCACTCACGAGTCCGACTTTGAAATCACCGAAACATCATAGACGTGTTGCACGAGTGTCGACAGCGACGTCACTGGCGGCGACGGCGAACGACCGCGCATTCGACCGTCAAAGGTAACACTGGATGATGGCGATGGCGAGCCGGCGACGGTGAGTGAGAGGTTGCGGCGCGGGGCGCTCCCACCCCGCGCGACGTTGCCAGCTCGCCGCGATAAGTGGCGCACCCCCGCGTCCCCCGCTCGTAAGTCGTCGTCTCGACACTCGGCGATCGGCCGCGCTCGGGCGCCACCGCCGCCGCATCGGCTTGCTGCCCCGCCCCGCGCGCTCGGCGTTTTCACGTAACGGTCCTCAACTCAATCGAGCGCGATACTGCCAGTGCGATAGTTGCAATGTGCTGTCGTCATTGCGATTACTCCAATGATTAAAGTAGAGCGCCAGCGATAAATTTATGAATGCCTTAGAAAACGATAAAGATGTTTTTTTTATGTCATTCCGAGATGAAAATTTGAAAAGAGGTTACATTTGGAGTAACTCTTCGTCTTATTCTCAGGTAGGTAGATGTTTGTATCGAGAGTTTTTGCGCAGCGGCTCGGAGCGGCGGTCGGCAAGCGTCTGCGTTGGGGCATAATAATTAGCGACGATAAACAATGGGCTTGTCCTCTGGTCGCTACCTGCGCACGACGACAGAGGACGGGCGACTTGTCCTGCGATGTCCTTGCCGAGGTGGATCGCGCGGTTGATGCACGCATTTCGTACACATCTATAAACAAACAAATAAAATTAAAGTGTCTGTTTGAAATCTCAAAATAACACCTTATGAAATATACAGGGTGTATCGGGCCTCATAACAACACATGTCTTGCGGCAATATCATTAATATTAATTTCAGTTTTTGACAGTTAATTCAGTACAAAATCTGTCAAACATTGACAGTTACTATATTTTATATTTTATATATACTATATTTTAGGAACGTGCGGCAGCCAATATGTAGATACATAGCGAAGACAGACTATGCCTGATAGTTAATAGTTTCTGAGTTACATACGTTTGAATATTTGTCACAGGTATTATGTTATGGCCTCACGGCGCACTTATATCCTAATTAAACTACATCTACAAATCGTGGCTACTAATATTCACAAAACGGATATTGAAAAAATCGCACAGGATTCGCGATTGAAATAATTTAGGAAATTGGTAGTTAAAAAAAATATAATTCAGTAAAGTTGTAAATAGAGACAAAAAAAATATGTCTGGATCTGTCGAAACTGCGCTTGACGAGCCTTTAACTAGGCCACTTAAGTCCAGGGCCATCTTTACCCGGGGGTTCAAGGGGTGCGGTGCACCCGCGCGCAGATTCCTAGGGAACGCAAGCCGACCGCCTTACATTTCGATAGTCCCTACTACACTGAGACCACGCGAGCAAAGCCACGCACACAGCTAATTCAGTATACGGTTCAGCATGAGGCGTCTTTAGACCAATACCTGTGTATTGGTCTAAAGACGCCGCATGCCGTTTTCAAAAGTTGTTTTTGTTGTGGCTCAGGCTGACTTTTGCATCCCGGCGCCGATTATGCTTAAGACGGCCCTCCTCCACGCGAACGAAGCTGCGGGCACATCTAGTCTTCTAATATTCTAATCACCCGATTAATTTCAATGTTGACATCCTTGATCGTTCCTTGGGTGGCAATCATTTCAATTTTGACTGACGTTTTATTATTTGGAAACTGTTATTAATGGTGTGGTGTCACCATTGCTGACCGGTTGAGGAATAGCAAGATACGAGATGAATGGAAGCTGAAGGATGATGTGGTGACTAAGATTGAGAAAATATTGTTGAGGTGGTTTGGCCATGTAGAGAGGATGACTGAATGTAGACTGATGAAAGAAATATACCAGGCGAACGTGAGTGGAAGTGTCGGAAGTGGGCACCCGAGGAGGAACTTTCACGACCAGATTAACGGTCTCCTCCAGAAAGTTCAAGTCCGTAACACCTTCAACCGATGGAAGTGCATGACTGTGGATGAAGCGAAAGAGGTATGTCAGGATCGTAAACGTGTGGCAAACGGTAGTCTCTGCCTACCCCCATACGATACAGGCGTGAGTATATATATCTATGTATTAATAAATTTTATAAATTGTACTTCATCGTATGTTTTGTTACCGTGTCCGTAACTGTATCCGTATCCATCACGTTCTTTGGCCTTGTAGGATATTCGGAATTCCAAGTGCTGCTAATGATACCTACGCGAGCTAATATTATATCAAATACTATCTTGTCTTGCTTCATATATAAGTATATTAGGCCATTATTTAAACTTGTTTTTTTTTCATAAAGTGTAGCCATTGTTTATATAATAATACATCATCACGTATTCCCCAAAAAGGGTAGGCATAGGCGCACTACAGTGCATCCATACTTTGCTTATGTTTTTTGGTCCCAATGTAAAGGGGGGCGAGCCTATTGCCATTATACCGGGCACATATTCCCTCAATATGAGATTTGGGCCATAGTCAACGACGCGGGCCCAGTGCGGATGAACGTCACACGCCTTTGTATAGACGTGCAGGTTACGATGTTTTCCTTCACCGTTCAGCAAGTGGTAATCATTGTTGAAAATGACATTCGCATATGAAAATCATCTCAGAGGTACGAGCCTGGGATTTGAACATGTCTTGCGTCCAAGGTGGGCGTTCTACCGACGAGGGCACCACTGCTTACCACCACCAGTGCTTGATTATATATTTTATTATCAAGGGCCTTACCACAACCTCTTAAAGTGTTGTTGTTTCAATGTTAACTATCATTTTTGATAGATTTTGAACTAAGTGTCAAAAACTGAAAGTAATATTAATTAATGTTAAAAAAAACTTTTTTCAAACAAGCTATAATTTAATTGCCCTTAGTTTTCGTGTTCTCCTCAGCAAGCCCTTTCATTTGATACCCATACTGTGGTTGTGCAGAAAAAAAATACTATTCCGCCATCTTGGATGATCCGCCATATTAAAATTAGAATGACGTCCATAGCTAAGCATGCATTGTCATCCAAAATAAGCGTGAATACCAAATTTCAGCGAATCGGTTAATGATAACTGATTTAAAATTCAGTTGGAAGATTCCACCCGGACATACATTGCAAGTTAATATATAGCTTGTAAAAAAAATGATCATAATAAACATAAAAATGTTCATAAAATGAAAACTGCTTGGCCGTACAATTTTATTTTTTTATGGGACCAAATGGCATCTATTCCGCATCAAACAAAAAAAAGAATCACGTAAATCGGATCATAACTCGCAGCGTAATCGGTGAACATACAAAAAAAAAAAACATACCGGCCGAATTAAGAACCTCCTCCTTTTTGGAAGTCGGTTAAAAAAAAATCGCTGCAAGACAAGAGCTGGGTCCACATACCTTTATTTAGACTAATATAAATGCTAGAGTGTAAAACTAACAAAACTAAAATAAAAATAATATTATTAAATAATATAAGTAACATAATATTTTTAGTATTAACTACAAGTATAAATTATCTACCATATTTTATTGTTTATAATTTCGTAATCTTTTGAAATAATCAATGTTCAATTATCGTAATACCCTCGTATACTTCCTTTCTGATTACTGTTAAATATTAAAGTACTTTTTTCATTACCCTATCTATATACCTGTCTAAAAATGAAAGCGTGTACCACAACAAATTTTTAGATGCATTTAGAGTCAAACAAAGACCACTTACTGCTGCGCATCACTATCGGTTTCCCTCTTTCTTGCCAAATTACAAAGCAACAATTATACAGGTTGTATCAGAAGTCCAAAATAATACTTTGGGTACAAATACGGTAGCTCATAATTATGTGGATTAGTAAAGACAGTTTATACCTAACTATCATAGTTTCTGAGCTGTTAAAGACCTTTGAATATTTGTCACTGGTATTGTGTTCTGACCTTTGGCTACATCCATAACCATATTCAGCAGTGTAAACTAGTCGCCCCTCATAAGTGGCGACTACTAATATTCCCAAACAAAACATGCAATTTTTTCCAGGGACTCGAGATATTAAGGGTTATAGAAACTCATGTTCGAATTTAGTTTTTTTTTCACCATTCAGTTGTATTCCCAATACTGATGCAAGCATCAAAGTATTATTTCGGACTTCTGAAACACCCTGTATACTTAACTTAGTTAAGACGAGAATTTTACCCGAGCGATTAAATCGACTAATTTGCCATCGACTAACGTATTTATTAACTAATCTGTAAACGGTAATCCGAAAGGCAAAACACGTTTACTCGATGGTAAATTAGTCGATTGAAATGTCAGTACATAACTACTATCTACAATCCGTAAAAAGACGGAACGGAATAAAACACAATGATCATAGATTCTAATTATCTTTCTACTTACCTATGAAGAGTAGCTATTGATCGTATATGTAAGTTATGTTACTGAGTTATTTAAAAAAAATAGGAATGGATGAAGAGAAGTAAAATGATTTGAGAAGAGTTACGGCGCCACCTGAGATTAACACGTATTCGGTCAATATCAAGTATTTAATGTAACTTTAAGTAAAAAATAGATGATCATAAATAAAATAAATAATTAAAAAATTGTCTAGGCTTAGTTGAGTCCGGTATTCATTTGTTTAGTACGGTCAGTGTCTATACGTCACTAGTATTGTATTCTCTTTGGTGCCCGCAATCGACCACTGGAAAGTCGGGAAAGCGTGCGGCTCGCAACACTGTCCGCGTTCCGATGCGCCCGCGCAGCGCCGGCCGCCCTCCAGTCCATTCATAAAAATAATTAACTACCATCGCTCCGACCGTCTAAATATACACGTTTAAAAACTATTTTGTTATATCGAAATTTATTCATCTAGTACTAGAACAAAATAGTTTTTAAACGTGTATATTTAAAAAAAATACCCTCCTATGCCCCCTTGGCTAAATATTTTTGGCTCGTAACGTATTGCGGTCATATAATTCACACACACAATTGTTATACTATTTATTTGTATAAATAGTATAATACTATTTATTTGTATAAATAGTATAATAATTTTGTAAAGTAAGTGAATTATAAGACCGCAACGTTACGATTTACCAAAATGATAGAGCCAAAAATATTTAGCCAACGGGGCATAGGAGGGTTTTTTTTTAATTTATAAATAGATTTATGATATACGTTTATCGTGATTGCGTCTAAAATTCAAGAGTTTTGTATTCGCAGAGGTATTTATTTAAAACACTGCGCAAATAGGAACGTCAACACGCGCACAACTTTTATTTTCCAAGACAAAAACGAACTTCATTAACTCGTAAAAGAAGCACATTTTTCAATGAAATGTCATTGATGATGCGCGCATATTTAGTCGCTGATATTTTGCCACAGATTTTGCATCTTTATTCTATTGACATTGAGTACATTTCCAATTAAAGTCAAGTGATTTCGCTCGCCTCGGTGCATCCAGGGCGTTATTGTCACTGCGACGATTAAAACGTGTTTAGTAACATTTCTTCCTGTTATACCTACACGGAATCTTATCGGAACAGATAGCATATGACGTAGGCAAGCCGCTGATAACGAACGTATGTACATACGAGCACGTAGCTTCCCTTGCTACTCTTGCGACTCGTATCGATATTGTTATAAATGTTATAATTGAAATATTTTGGTATAACGTGACTTAATACAATGTCTGAAGGTCACATTCATGATTTAATCTGCTTATGAATCTATTATTAGTAATGAATGCTGCCTGGAATAAGCTATGAAAGTATTTTGATTGGGAAAATGTTGGGTAATACAAAGCTTTTGGGTTACCTTGGACATTCTTGATGTACCTTCAATCGTCCTATAAGTTCACAATCAAGATTGATTATTTTATTGATTTGGTGCGTGAAGTTGTACGCTCATAATCCCATTAAAGCGTGACCTTTTGTCAATACCAAAACGAACTGTAAAAACCCATTGATAAAGCACAGTTTTCAACGGGCGGGGGCGAATTTTGACGTGTGGCTTTTACCCCATAAATTTAATAATCAAGCATATTGTCAAAGAGGACACTTAAACACAAAAAGTCAATGCGTTCGCCTCATTTCACAGGACGATATAACTGATAAGCTAGGCAATAATGTAAAGATTATTGTGAGTGTGTCGAGGAACCCCCTCTTCCGCTCGTAGGTGCATCTTTGCACCTAGGAGTGTAGTCACTTCCTCTCCCCTAACGGTAACTGCCCAAGCCAAGGTCGTGCCTTCTGTGGCGCCCTGAGCTAGTTGCCACCCCTTTTCCGCCCTTAAGGCCTTGGTTGGAGTCGCACTCTGCACTCGTCCGGTGAAGCTGTTAAGCCCACCTAACGGCCAACAGGGTAGTCCTTAAAAAAAAAGTAACTATTATTGCTATCAATTGTTTCAATACATTTTGAAAGCTGTTTTGACAGGTGATTGAAAATTGATTCGAATTTAGATAAATAGATAACTCTTTATTGTTCCACCTCTGAAAGTAATACTAACTATACTATACGTACACGTGTTACAACGGGCAGCCTTATCACTAAACTATTTAATAACTGAATCATCCTCTGTAGTTGTAGCATGAGCGCTACGACCAGACTTATGTCACAGAATATGTTGATTATATCTCTTTCTCTCGTATGCAATAAGACAGAGAGCGACGGAGGAGCCAATCCGTGACAGAGGTCTTGTTTTGACATGCGTGCTAACACCACTGCAGTGATGTTAGTTGCAAAAAGTCCCCCAAGTTAATAAATACTACTTGACAACAAATATCATTATATGATCTCTAACCTAGCAAAGCCAGTCCATTGTATGGTATTTGCACTGTGCTGTCCACAGTACCACAGTACCAGTGTGCAACTGTACTGTATGTATCCACAGTACAACTGAGCCCCAAGTCTGTTAACACTATCATCGTGGAGTTGCTATGACTGCATTTTTTAAGACATAAAAATTACATCTTTTATCAATGGTAACTAGATTATGACAAGTCAAATGGCATCAAGGTGACAATATCTAATGTCTACACTGCACATAATATTATTGGTATCATTTAAAAAAGATGTTGTCTTCATGCCTTAAAAAATGGTGTCATAGCAACTACACGACGATAGTGTAAGTAGACTTGGGGCCCTGTACTGTGGATAATACAATGGACTGGAGGCGATCTCAGTTACACCCAGAACCAAAAATTTCGCACTAGGCTATTTTCGGAATTTGCCGCTGGCAGCAATCGAACCCGCACCCTCCCGGTGCAGTGAGCCTACGCTTAAACCCAAGCCGTCGTCGAAGTGGGTGTTATTAAGTATCCTCTGTGGGCGTCGGGGGTGGATACTATTCAAAAGCGCGTGGTGAAACGCGAAAGGGCAATATGAAGGCGGTGAAGATATTATGAACTTTATTTATCTTTTCTAAATTCACGGTGACATTAATATTATATTACATCGGCTGCCGACTTATTGAGCCCGAGGACTGGTAAAAAATAGTAATATAAACATTAAAACAATTACAATACGATTTGGAATGGGTATTACAAGCCTGCATCCCTTCGTCTTGTACAGTATATGAAATCATTTTATTAAGAACTAGCGGTCCGTCCCGGCTTCGCACGGGCTTATAATATGAAGGGCACAGGAAAATAACAGGGAATGTCACTTTTTTATAGAATCATATCTTTATCTATGGTATTTTGAATTCTAATGATTAGAAGATAAAAAAAATATTAAGGAAGTTACCAGATGGCGCCAAAAATGCAGTTTTGTTTATGGCTAAAACAAAAAGAACTGGGAATGTCCATGACATAACGGCAAAGAACATGCAGCATTGATCTCAATAAAAATAATATACATTTTTAACTTTCAAATTGATTTTTCTCAAAATGTATTAATTAGGACATTCCCTGTTATTAGCCTGTGCCCTTCATATAGCATATGTTACTCAGTGTTAATGTAGCTTTCTAATGGCAAAAGATTTTTTGAAATGGGTCCAGTAGTTTTTAAGTTTAATCCTTACAAAATCTTTTCTCTTTATAATATTAGTATAGATTAATATCGATGTTTTTTTTCCGTCTCTCATCGGCTCGGATAGATTCAAGTAGCCACCTTCGTAATACAATAATGTCGCTGTGTTTACTTGATTATTATAATGCTGCTGATTATTATAACCTATGCTGTTTTCATTTGTTTTTTTTTAATTTATGTAAATGTTAGACAATTCGTAAATTTTACCTTTACATGTCATGTATTTTAAAAGGTAGGTATGGATATGTAGGAGGTAAGTTTTAATGTCACGTCAAATGTTACAACTTTATTTATTTCCATGATGAATCACAACAACATTCGTAATATGCCTATTTGGGATGTGTTTTATATGTTCAATGTTACAATTAATCATTTTATTGTGTGGGTTTTCCAAATCTACAAGATTAGTGTATAATGACGATAATTTTGAACAACATCACATCTCTTTTACACGTACTGTACTTTATATGTGTATGAAAGAGACGCCTGAAAAAGATAATTCCACATTTACATGCTATCCGTGTTGTTTATTTACAACATACCGATTATTTTCCATGTCTAATTTGCTAACAGAATCTATTTAGTCGCTTTGCGCTACGAAGCAAAAAGATAAAAGAATACGCACGTATAAGCATTGTTTTAGTACATAATTTATGTAATTATATGTAAAGTAAACGGCTTAAAGTAAATAAATGTCGATTTTTGAGTTATGTGTGAAGTTTGACCTTTGAAAATTTGTTGTAGCGTGTTTTTTATCGTAGTTCAAAGACTGCCAATAAAATGCTGCTGTATTAAACACTAAAATGTTTCGCAAGGACCATGTTGGTGCCTTAGGAGCAGAAACTATCCGAACTCTTAATGCCGCTTACGCTCTAGGGCTCTACACAAAAAAACTATAATAATAGTTAAGTGCTAGAGAGTTCCGTACCCAATCTTACGCAAAGGACACTACTACTACAGCCCTTTAAACGCCCCACTATTGGCACGGGCCACCCCTCAATGCGAGGAGGATTGCGACCATTGTCCACCACGCTGGCCCGGTGCGGGTTGTCAGACTTCACACATCTATCTAAAACTAGTCAAGTTCCCTCAAACGTGCAGTTCCTCACCATGTTTTCCTTCACCGTTTCATAGCAAGTGATAATCTCAGATGAAAATGAGATTCGCACATGAATCCCAGAGGTGCGAGCCGGGGTTTGAACCTGCACACTTTGAATTGCAAGGCGTGCGTTCGACCACTCGGCTACCACTGCTTAAGGACATCGCAAAGTTATAACATTGGCATTTTTGACAATTGGTAAGTATAATAGCTCCACTAAACTTTTTTATGAGTTGCTATTAGTCTTTCCTTAGTATTTGTTTAGCAAAGTGTTTGTTTTTGTGTGTATAATTTGACATACAGCTACTTAACGCAGCCACTGCCGATAAGCGAGCGTAAAACACGCGTTTAACTCGTGGTAGAGTCTCTGTAATGGTTGACATACATAAAAATACTCTCCTGATGTATGAATCAATACTGAAGCTGTCACGTGCCGTATCTACGCAGTTTCCAGTCGGTTGTAGTTCAACAATAGCTCATCATCAAAGCGGGGAATTAAAAAAATCAGTTTTTCCTCATTCGTTGACATGAGTTATAAATCACGGTCGCCGTGTTTATTTTACGATCCGGCTATTATCGTCAACGTGGTGGTTTTGCAACGCGGCCGCGACTACGATGCCTCTACATCGATGCGCAAGAGTAGGGCTACCTACTTACCTATATATTTATTTATACCAGCCTATAGGACTGCCTCACTCCTGGGCTAAGGCCTCCCCTTTCTCCCTTCCTCACTTCTCAGTCCTTGGCAACCTCCGGTCAGATAAGTAAGATGTCAAGATCGCCTCGCCACCGTCTTCTTGGCGATCGGTACTAGGTGTCCAGCTCTTGGTGACAGAGGTGATGTGTGGGTCCATGCGCGCGACGTGGTTTAATGAAGTGGACTTAATCATATAGACCTGCTCAAATAGGTGCGTCAAGTCAAATAGATTTTTTTTTCGCCAACACCAAAACGAAGCACATTTTGTAATGATGCAAACGAATAAGTCGCGTAGTCGTGGGCTTTTTCCAAAGAAATTCAGACTTAATATATATTAGCACAATTACTTTTTTCAAAGTGTGCAGGTTCAAACCCCGGCTCGCACTTCTGGGTTTGTGTGCGAATCTCATTTTCATCCGAGACTACCACTTGCTATGAAACGGTGAAGGAAAACATCGTGAGGAAACCTGCATGTCTTTAGAAAGGCGTGTGAAGTTCACCAACCCGCACTGGGCCAGCGTGGTGGACTATAGCCCAAAAATCTCCCTCGTATGAAGAATGTGCCCGGTATAATGGCAATAGGCTCGCCCCCTATTACATTGGGACCAAAAATACATCGGCGAAGTGTGGGCGCACTACAGTGCACCTCTGCCTACCCCTTCGGGGAATACAGGCGTGATGATGATGTATTATTATTTTATAAAACAAAGCAAGTTGATTTACGCGTGCTTGTATGTTGATGACTTTCTTATATTTATAGCCATTATGACAAAACTCACACGAACCCCAAATATATAGAAAGTTCAATCAACTATGGTTTTTTAAAAACTTTTGTATTCAGAATTATGGACTGAAATTTCTAAAAGTTTGGGGGTTTTGTAAAGGTGGTTTGCTTGATCATCACGGGTTTATTGGGAACGGATGTGAAGTATGAACTGTGAAAATATAGTCTAACTTAAGAAAAGCATTTAGCTTAGCTGGTGGGGCTAACAGGACTACTAATGATGTGAAACCTCCCGTTGGTAGTATCTAGGAACTACCAATCTTGCCTGAGAATACTACTCCGACGTTTGCGAAGAAAGTATAAACTCATAGTGGGGCAACTGCAGTGATATATTGCTTTCATTTTCTATTGCATGCCAACCCTATGTACGTAGAAGTCGTAAAAAGCAGATATAGTGGAACATGCATCAGTTATTTCTGTTTCGCCTTGTACTTCCATCCTATCCATGGTGGTAAACGGTAGTGTTCGTAGATACATTTTATATGACAGTAATTTTAATGAGATAAAATGTTACAACTTCGAAAATCGATGTACGGTGACATTTTCCCATATCCTACTCCCAGTGATATTGTTTTCGAGATCATCCGCCATTTTTATCACGCACAACACCCATTTTACAAGCTTTATATTAGCTTGCAACGTATGTATGTCTGGGTGGAAACTTGCAACGGAACTTTAAATCAGTTATCTCTAACCGACTGAGCTGAAATTTGGTATACACGCTTATTTTGGATGACGATGCATGCTTAGCTATGTGACGTCATTCTAATTCCAATATGGCGGATCATCCAAGATGGCGGAATAGTAATTTTTTCTGCACTACTACAGCGTGTGTATCAAATGAAAGGGTTTGCTGAGGAGAACACGAAAACTACAGCTTTTAAATAAAAGATTGTTTTTAAAAATTTATAACGCGCATTCATTTAATTTGATCTTGCTATTAATTAGTAAATACCCGCTAATCGCAGGTTTTTCATAATTTCTTGAAAAAGGAGAATAAGAACATTGTGTACAATGTCGTGTCTTCTGACATTGATGATCTTGTCATGATTCGTCACGCTCTTCTGGAATTTTTAGACTACATTTGAATGTAATTGTCTATTATTCTGGATTGTCTTTCGAAGGATCTGTAAATGTTTTCAAGCCTCCTTGGGTCACTGAGACAGGAAAACGGGTTACCTGATAATTACAGATTTAACGGGAACGGGTGTTCAGTAGCAGAATACTGTGTTTGGAAGCATATGATACACATCCTTAAACCCGTATTTATCGAATAGAGCCTTATGTGCTGCCTTCTAACGATCTAAACACGAGAATCTTTGTGTCCTTTAAGAAGCGATCGCTCGACCTATGGCGACTGAATTGATTGATTTTGGATATACAGATTTAACTTTTTTTTATGTATTTCAACAACTGCGCATTTATCATGATTGCTTGCCGTATACAATTACTAAAAAAAGTACCTTGCAGAAAATATGTGAAAAGAATATTATACAATTCTTCTCAAATGTTGCGGTAATATCTGTAAATTCTAAAACTTGCAGCGTTGCCATTGAGCTCATTATGTAACCAGAAACTGAACTTTAACTGTATTCCTATCAATATATATATAAATCAATGCCACTTTTCGTTGTAAGCTAACTCCTCCTAAACGACTGGACTTATTTGAATGATTTTTTTTGTATGCGTTTGGGTGGCACGCTGGATGGTTTAGATTCACAATTGGACCCGGTAGGTGGCGCTGCTTTCGTATGTCACTCATTCTAAGGCGGTACGAAGTTCGCCCGGTCAGCTAGTTTAATATAATTGACATGTAAATTGATATTTACCAAAATAAATGAATATGAGTATGAATAATAATTGATTGCAAAACAATTGGATTTTGAGTGGAAACGTGAACACAGCGGATTCTTATCGCGCGTGATGATGACTCGAGGAAAAGATGGCGATAAGGCGATAAACTACGCACACACGCTAACAACACGATATATACCGATACTAGCGGTTCCTATCTTTTTTCGACCTAGGACCACTTACAAAAGTCTTTTTTTTTACAATTAACAGTAGTCTTATACAATATCATTCAGAATGGTTGGAACAAGACTGCAAACCTTTTTTATTTACAGTATATGAAATAATTTTGTGAAGACACAATATCCTTAAAAACTAACTAACTACAGCCCTTTTAACGTCCTCCGCTGAGCACGGGCCTCCGCTCAATGCGAGGGGGACTCAGGCCATAGTCCACCACGCTGGCCCAGTGCGGGTTGGCAGACTTCACACATCTATCGAGAACTAGTCAAGTTCCCTCAGTCATGCAGGTTTCCTCACCGTTTCATAGCAAGTGATAATCTCGGATGAAAATGAGATTCGCACATAAACCCAGAGGTGCGAGCCGGGGTTTGAAATTGCACACTTTGATTGCAAGGCGAGCGTTCGAACACTCGGCTACCACTGCTATACAATATCCTTAAGAATTAAAAAAAACTATCTATGCTAGGCCAGGCCAATGCATGGTCAATTCAATCAATTGTACCTTCTACTTTATTAATGTAATTTGTTGTAAATGTTCTTCACAAACCATGTTGTCAAGCGCTTTGCTGAACACCAATTATAGTATCAATTAATGTGTTGACTTTATAAATACCTACGGCAATATAAAATTCACTTAAGTTTATATCAAGTTATTTAATTCAGTTAGGAGTATTGCAAGTGGGACATGACGCGGTTAGGCAAGCAAATATGTCGCCGGCCGATTACATGCTCGTAGGGCTTCCATTTACTTTTTAAAATATACTAGACTTCTGCCTTCTTCTAACTTACGGCTTTGCAAGTTGATCAACCGTTTCAATCTAAGACAGTTTTGTTACACATCAATTTTTATTGATCCACGCTTTTCTTCCTGTCCTATAGTTATTCTTCATAAAAGTGGCTTAATCTTCTTCACTTTATTTATTGTGTTCTTATTTGTGATTTGATCTTTTACTTTACTATTTAGTACATCATATCTTCATAAATTACTCAAATGTAAGTGAAGACTTTTATATATTGAAACAATATTATAAGGATTCATGTATGTACGTCGTCTTTTGGTAACCTATTGCAATATAATTTATATTGATCACAGGCTGTTCATCTTAAGCTTCCATCAATGAGTCTTAAAAGCTTAGAGTGACTATTGTCATCCTTGTCATCCGCAAATTAAGAGAAAGGGAACACGATAATTCGCGATCGTTCTTTTGTAAGATTCGCAAATGCTGATGGTGACCCTACGTGCGCCTTCCCATCATAAACCTGTTCTGTACTTCTTGAAATATGTCGCCGAACGCGCGTGCCAACCGGCTTATTACCTTCACTTCAAAGTAAAATACATAAAAAATCTGATGCAAGTAATAACATCGTATATATACTTGAGGCTAATAGATCCTTTGAACAATAAGGTGCTTTGAGTGTTTAACAGTCTGTCTTGGTTTCCTTATCAGTCCATAGATTGATCGTCCCGTTCATTAAAGTATGTTCAACTGAAGATCAGATCTTAAATGCTGGTGAAAACAGATTTAACTGGGCCATCACAATTTCTTGAAGATGAAATGAATTTATGTAGTGCATTTTATTTATCTCCCAAAGGTCATGTAACTGGATATGGAATATTTTTCAACGGTAAAGATTTGCTGCAATTATTTACCTGCAAATAGAGTTGGTACTTCATGGTTGTGCTAGAATAGACATCTTCACTAAAACTAGGAAACGCCTTTAGGTAATGCCTAAATATTGAGCAGTTGCCAGTGTAAGTACCCGTCCTCCTTAGATGACGCAAAGTGAGACCAAAGCCCCTATTACCACAGTTATACACAATGTAATACTGCTGTTTGGTTATGGCAATTACGGCAGCAGTCCTCATAATCAACATTTTGTTAGAAGTTGGTGTTCGATTTGACCTATTATTTCAATATACCCTTCAAAATCAACCCTGATTTTAAGAAGAAAATGTGTTTAATGGTTGTGAATTTAAAAAATATAGCATAGAACTTGATGTGCTCTTCCATGTCTGAGGCATGGCTAGTAGTCTAAATTTATAATTGTGTCTCGCTTTTCTCTCGTGACTTGCTCTACCCCGATATCAGTCGCGAGTTGCACATAGCGCGTGTCTATATTTATTATTTACAGGCGAGCGATGATTTCCATTCTTCGCGCTCGATGTCACGTCCACGCCAAGTCGAGAAAGCCACACAACGAGATACACATTCCTTGTTCTGCAAATGCATTGAGAATGATATTTTCATCAACTTTTAAATTGATTAACGACCTTTAATCTTTTCCTATTATTTTTATTTTTCAATAAATTATTATATTATATTTCAATGTGAGCTATTTCGAGATTTTATAATTGTTATAACTTTCTTTTATCTATAATTTTTTTTTTGTTCCTTTTAATATTTTTAATTAGCTATTTAAAAAAAAAAACCTAATATTTGTACGCCATATATGTGGCAAACATGAAGAGAACATCTATTTATACATAACATCTTGCATGCACTCACTTGTTTGTATGTACACTCATGTTTGAACAAATAAATTTGATTTGATTTGATTTGATTTGACCGTAACACTTAACAAATTCTATTAATTTGTTGGACATCTTCGTCTCATTAGAGTTTTAATTATTTATGTATCTTTACCATACCAACATCAGTTTCTTAATAGTCTTGTTATGCACATCAATTAAGTTTATTATACCCAAGCTTAGAGATGAAGGGGACACACGATAAGTCAAAGCAAAGGCAACGGTGACGAAACGAATACTTGAGCTGTTGTTATTTTAATTAACTACGAACCACAATTGACAAGAGCAAAGGTAATGAAACAATGATGCGCGTGAGACGAAGTGTTTTACGAAAATAAAGGCAACAGAACGGGCACAATGACTCAGATGGAATTCAGCGTTGCCCGCCATACAGAGCTTCGTCGGAATCAGAAATACAATCCTAATTATAATCGCACGCATCCGTCCAGCACCTCAATCGGCCGCTAACGTTTCGACTAAACCGCAGCGTGCTTCTGGTCGCACTCATCTCTGTGGATTGTGTGCAATGAATGCTTAATAATTATTTTCGTAATACACGTCACGTAAAGTTCAAGCGTCGGTACAGTAGTCGAGCGGTGCCATCGACGCTCGCCTTAACAACCCGAGGAATAAACACGTTACTGATATCTTGATAATTATTATTATAGTGCCCGACAAAGCTGTCTGCTCGCATTGTACACACAACTCGATATTCGCAACGTCTAAGGTCAAACACATTTTAGGAAATGGCGGCGTATGATTTAATTCGGTCCTTAACACATATTTATTTTTGGCAAGGTTATGTCAAAAATCACGCATCGTTCAAGTCTAGACCGGTGTTTAGAAATAGACGGAGATGTAGCGCGAATAACAACTCAATTCGATCGAATGTTTTAGAATACACGCTACCGGTTTCCATCAGTTGTTTATCAAGATTATGTTGCATTGAATATTTTTATGTGCATGCGCGATACAAGTACAGTATTAGCCGGCGGAGAGTGGTTTATAATAACGTATGTGTACATAGGAGGATCGTTGCCGCATTGCGGTGGGCCGCCCATATGTCGACATATCACTACTGCCCTTTGCTACGCTGTACCACACTCGAGTACCTATTAAATCGGACGCGTTAGGATAATTACTCTCTCTTTAAACGTTAATATTAGTTGGATGTATTTAGGAGGTTATTCTATTGAGAATAATTCATTTGTTTGCTCATGTATTCCATAAGCTAAACAAGTTTTCTTTCTCTTAAATTCCTACAATAAAAAAATATCTTGAGCGCTCACATAGAGATACGTATTTCCTGTAAATTATGTTATTTGTTATTGTTGTGTATTATTCAAATCGACAGTTGAAGTATAAACGTCGTTTTTATTATTACATCAATAGTAAAGAAGTCAAGTTTGTTATCGAAAACTCGTTTCCGGGTCAGGTAGGTAGGTTTTGTTCCACGCAATGATTCTGAACGCGGCGTTAGCGTGCCCGTAAAGGAATAATAAAATTATTAAGTTTTTAACTTCACGCCTCAGACGCCATGTCCCGGGTTTGTATTACATTAGTCGGCCGTTGATTTACACGGCTGCATATCGTGGGCGCGTCGTCTATTCATAGTGGTAATGTACTATATTTAGTAACGATTCCCTATTATTTCTCGCGACTGACTCAGTGTGTTTTTCCGCATTCAAAACTGAGTTTTGAAATTATTCTTCATACTTCATTTAATTCTACTTTATATTAGACCAAGAATACTCAAATAGATTTTATTCCTGATCGTATTCCCGTTTCGACATAGTTACTAACAGCTCATATAAGAATGTACATATTTTATAATAATTTACCAGCGTATAACAATTTCAAGGTCGTCGAGTTGTCTGTAAGTAGCCCGCGAACGCATATGGATAGGCGTCGCGTCGTATGCAGGTAGTTGATAGGAGGCGCGACTCGTGCGCCGGCGCACATCTGCCGGCGCGCGTGGCGAGCACCTAGCACCCGCCGGGTGACGTGCGCCACGAGAGGCGGACGGATCAACGCGAACTATTTATCATCGGCGCCCACGCATCGTAATTAATCTGTTTACTGGCACTTACTGCGGTGACGACTTGATTCCCGAGTTGATTGCCTTTTGATTGAGGACATTGTCACGTGTCTCAACGAAATTGGAACTCATCGAGGTACGGTTAACATTCTTTTGTTTTATACAAAGACTTCTATTCAATCATAATCAATCTTAAAATGATATTATAATAAAACAGTGACTAAATGGCAGTTAAAATTGACACATGACAACTGATATGTAAGTGTTTCCGCTTGTCACATAGACCACGTACCGTGGGTTGGCGGCGCGGCGCGGCTAATTATAATCTACTAAACATCATCGAGTGCTCGTAACTTAGGGTCTTGCCTTGTGTATGTATTTTTAAATACGCTTTTTTTCCACACTTCCTAAACGTGTGTACCGATTTAGATAATATATAGGTACATACAATAGTTTATTGACGAAATGGATTTTCATTTGAATTATAAAATTATCTCATAAATGTTATGTACTATGGTTCTATGAAAGTATACGTGTCGGTAATACAAATAATATTTAAACTAAACAACAGTTTATACTTTAGTAATTGGGGTAGCGTATCAACCCTAAAGCGGCGCGGCGAGGTCCGTTTCGCCCGGTGCGTTGTGCATACGATCCTCACACATAGGGATGTGACTTGGAGAAGAAAAAATCGATTATTAAATAATCGATTTTTCTTCTAAATAAATCGATTTGTAAAATAACGATTTTTAACAAAAAAAAAATGTTTTTTTTTTCAAAATACTCGAAAAGTTTTTTGTAAATAATAAAACAAAACCAACTCGATGATAACTAAAACAACAATCTGTTGGTTTTAAAACTGAGAAACAAACCAAGTTTGTTTGCAAAATTCTAATACAGATGGCGCTGTTTGCAAAATTCCATGGGATTTGACTAAGACGGGATAAAATCTATTACTAAATAATCGATTTCGATTATTAAAAATCGAATATTAGAAAAAAATAATCGATATTTTTTAAAAATCGATTATTTTTTCACATCCGTCACATCGGGGGGTGAAAGGCTATTTGACTTAAGCGACACTTTGGGCTTTCGAAATATTTGGAATCATCGATTTTTTCGGCGTCGAATGAGTTTGCTCTTATGTAAAGTTAAAAAAATGTCGCTTAAGTCAGCCTTTCACCCCCCCGACATCTTGTCCACACGCTCAGCATTCGCTTATCGAACAACCCTATTAAACCACAGTTACGATTACACTACTAGCTGTTTAAATCAACGCCACCAAAACTTTTACTAATTGCACGCGACGGTGACAACATGATAAAGATCTCGTTATTTAAATGCGTGAATATTAAACAAAGTCATATGTCATAATAATTAATCTGCCTACTCGTGTTCTATTTAAAATTAACTTGGGTTGATGCCAGTTAATCTAAATACCATACGCGGTCTCGCTCATATTTTTCTATAGCCGATGTAAAAGAAATTCACATGAAATAGAAAGGCAATCAAATTGATGTCGAATCGCATGCATTCGAATGCCACCGTTCTCGAGACTAGCCAGTCCATTGTTCAATCCGTACCGTGAAAATCAAACTTCCGCGCTGCCATTAAAGATATTACACACACTTTGTAAATATCTATTGTAGTCTGCTCGATTTCGAACGGATTGTGCTCTGCGTACACTGGAGCAACAAAACGCGTAATTTTTTTTGCCCATACCAAAACGAACCGTATTGTCTCATTGAAAAAGTTCAATCTTCAACGAAATGATATTGATAGCGCCAGCGAATCTTGAAACCTGGCTTTAACAGTAGAATTTGCATATTTACACAGAGTTCGTTTTGCTTTTGGTAACAATTTTGACGCACGATTTTACACGCCCCGGTGTGCGACTGAAAGCGTGAGCGAGGTGTTCTGATATTTTTAGTATCCTCTGTTACATCGGTGATTTTTATTGATGTGGACAGGTACGCCACCTACACTATTCGGCCGAAAATACTAGGTGGGTGATCAATGTTTAACACAATTGCTGCTTCACGTAACGTGAGAGATAAATATACTAAAATAATTATGCCACTCTGGTCAATAGGACCGGCCGCAGTGCGAGTGTTCGGCGGTCGGCGGACGGCCGCTGGAGATTATCTGGTACCCAATGGAGACGATTTTTTTAATCCATCGTGCGTTTCCTTGTAAATCTTAATTCATGTGTTCCGTTACAGTAATTCCAGTGTGCAGGGCACGGACGGACATTTTTTCACTGGAAACGTATCACCTTGTCGCCGGGTAGCTGGTTACTTACAATTAAAAAGCGAAAAGAGCACGGATTCCAACGCGAATTTCGAGAAATATCGACGGGGTCGACGAACCGTGTCGACGCATCGTGTTCGCGTCTCCTCTCTCGATTTTTTTGTACTTTTCGGTATTATGCGGTTAAATTTGAATAAGATATTATTTATGTGCTTGAATTAATCAATACACTGACTTTAATAAAATCATCTGATACTTATTTGTTTTCCTCGTCAGTCGTTGCAAATTATTTTTTAAGAATAATTCAAGTAGGTCTAAATCTTGATAAATTATTGGTTTTTAAAAGGTCTGCGCAAGCGCTTGTGCTTCGGAGTCATCAATTTCCAAACAAAAAATCGTCTAATTGTATCGACCGGCAGCCTTTGAAGGGTTAAACGGACACCAACATAATATGGGATGCCTTGAATCCGGTTGGTTTTAACTGAAGGTAGTTAAGTGTGTATTTTTTGCATGGCTCTCAAGTAAACCGTGATCGATTCTCAGTAGCTTACCCGGGACGAGATGAGACCGCAGTTGTGGAAAATAAATTACCAATTTTGCAGAAAGCTTTGTTCTTTTGAATTTATAAAGTAGATGCCGTATTTTATTCGGTGGTACTTGCGAATAAATAGATCTCGGTTTATGCTTGTAAGAGTTTTTATTTATCTTTATACATATAATTCTACTGTACGTGTGTATGTCACTGAACTCCACCTAAATGGCTGGACCGATTTGAATGATTTTTTTGTATGCGTTTGATTGGCACCCTGGTTTAGATTCACAATTAGACCCGGTAGGTGGAGCTGCTTTCGTATGTCACTAATTTTAAGGCGGTACGAAGTTCGCCCGGTCAGCTATACAGTATAAGTACCTATTAAATCTGTAGGTACATACATTCCATTGACAGCGCCATAATAAATGCCTTGGTACTGGAATAATCCTATAGTATGAGTAAAATATGAGTTCCTATTTCGGAGATACATAAGTAAGTCTAATTTTAATTATATACCTTATCCTACGGCATTCCTCTGGCCATACTTTTTAATCTTCGCCGATAAAATGTGATCTGATGCAGGCATTACGCTTGACGAGTGGACATAAAAAGGTGCACGCTCGCGCCGCGATCCGTTTGTGTCCGCCACCGTCGCGAAGGTGAACAATAAAAATATCACCGGCGTTGAAATAAATAAAAAGAGCAGCCGGTCCAGGTGCCGCGGGGGCAGGTGGAATAATTGGCAATTCTTTGTCTCAAGCCGTACGTACACCAGCTACGAAAACTCGAGGATCCAAAGCCGACCGCTTATTCTTTAGGGTTCCGTACCCAAAGGGTAAAACGGGAACCCTATTACTAAGACTTCGCTGTCCGTCCGTCCGTCTGTCGTCAGGCTACGGCTGAGATACAATCTCATGAACCGTGATAGTTAGACAGTTGAAATTTTGCGCAGATTATGTATTTCTGTTGCCGCTATAACAACAAATACTAAAAAACAGAATAAAATAAATATTTAAGGGGGCTCCCATACAACAAACGTGATTTTTTGGGTTGGTTTTATAGATAATGGTACGGAACCCTCGTGCGCAAGTCCGACTCGCACTTGGCTGGATTTAAAAAAAATAGCGCGTGCATGCGGTACATAACGATTAGATAAAGAACTACCCATTACGGTAGCGAATGTCGAACTCGTGTAACCACTGTAAATTGGATAAGGGTTGATAAAGTCGCAAAGATGCAAAGTGGGAGCTGTGAAAGGTTATGTTTGAAAGCTTTTTGGTAGCGGAATGCGATATTGCTCTTTTTGTCCCAACCTGCTAGACACCTGCGTTGAAGATATGGTCAGTAATTGGGTATACACGCACTGTCTTTAAATTTTATTATCTACTTGTACGTTTGCGTAAGTTGATTTACTATATTTTTAAATAGTTGTGCTCTCGGTTACGAGGACAGCCTCTCTAACCGTGGGCTATTGACGCTTATAGTGGTTTATTGTTTTGAAAATTTAGTATGGAGACAATCATAGATAAATTACACAGGTACCTAATTTAATTTAGAAGTAAAAATGACGCATCAAGAATTCGGTGAATCGATGAAGACAGTTTCTATAGTGGGTACAGTCAGACCGTAACAACGGTACGTTTTGACAGATCGTAAAACTGGAACTGAGATGCGCGCAAGATTAAGCATCCGTAATGGCTTGCGGGGTAAAACTCAACAGTGATGTACGGATAAACGCGTCGAGTTGGAACTCGTTGTTTGATATTCATTCGATGGTCGTTTGGTTTAAAAGAATATTCTTGGAGAAATTAATATCAATCTCAACTAAAATAAACGAATTCAACTTAAATATATTTGTTAGAACTAAATATATTGCCGTCTTGCTCATAAATTACAACCTAAAGAAGGAGAGCAATATGTTCAGTTGGTGTCAAGAGAAACGAAACTATCAAGTTTATCTAACCATAATAGAATCGAGCCCATCGGTTCTTACTAATAAAGGCGATGATAATTCAATAATGATCTCAAGGATAAGCATTATTTCAATTGGAAGATCTCGTCCACTATATAGGTATAATTTTGTTGAATGTTATTGTTCCAAATCTGTTTTCAATTAATTCATATTATTCAGATTATCGTTGAAAATATTCATGTGGGGAATTTCAGACGTCTTTACAGCCGTTCATTGTTTTTGTATAAGGAAAATACGCAACATAAAAAGACCCCAATGATCCCATGGGAATTTCTGGATATCTGGCCGCAATAGTTACGTAACACCACTGAAGGAATCTTGCATTCAATCAAACTTGACATTATTCTCACATATAAGCACTTTGTTTTTAATCTAATAAAGCTACATGGCGTATGCTGACTGTGTGACCCAATTTACCTTTACTGCAAATTGAGAGCTCCAGAGCTAATTCAGCACCTGGCGTTCCAACGGAAATCCCATTAATTTGATGGACGTCAACAAATACAATCATTGTATCACTACATTGCGACCGTCAGCGAGTGAAATTCCGGAAAGCAGGAATGTGGGTGAGGTTACCCCATTCGATCGGTGCACATGCGCCATGTTCGTACCGATTTCGTTGTAGCCCGACAAAATTGCGAAGCACTGTTGCGGATACGGCGGAACATGACCAGCTTTTTATTTCCAACTCGGTTGGGTGTTAACCTCATTGTGCGAGTACGGAGCTCAACCCGGTCACTTAGCTAGTGCGTATTATCTCAATTTGCATAGTGCGGACGAGTAGCGGTGTCGACTTACACGCGAAAGCTGCGTTTATCGTACCTTTACAATATATGTTGTTGTAACAATTTTGAGACACATACAAACGAAGGAGTCATTTTTAATTAATTATTACACAGGGTGTGTCAGTAGTCCGAAATAATACTTTGGGTACATATATGGTAGCTCATATATGGATGCTTAGTGAAGTCAGTTTATACCTAACTATCATAGTTTTTGAATATTTGTCACAGATATCGTGTTCTGACCTTTGGGTACATCTATAACCCTATTCAGCAGTGTAAGCCACACTTATGCGGGGCGACTAGCAATATTCACAAAACAGAACATGTAAATTTTACAAAGGACTCGAGGATATTACGAGTTATAAATTGACACCGAAAAAAAAGTTGTAAAATCAGTCGAATTTCGATAATTTTTTTTAACATTCAGTTATATGATTATAGGTAGTTGTATATATCGATTGATACTGACGCAAACGCCAAAGTATATTGGGTCTTCTGATACACTCTGTATATCACCATTCAAAATGTCTGTGTCGGCCATCAGTGCTAACAATTATTTACTCCAGTAAACATGCTCAAAAATAATTTTATAAACGGAAATTTTAATAAGGATAGGGGGATAGATTATTTTAATTCACATTGGCAAATCCATATAGCAAGCCTAATTTCCTGTAGTGATTGTAACGCCTATAAAGAGAACGTATTAATTCCGAATAATCTTAAATTGGTGCTATCCTTTAACATCTCCTTAATGTTATGTAGACAAAGTGTTAACTTCCTTGGCCCCTTAAAACCAATATGTTTCAAGTTCAACATAAATAACCTTAAAGTCCTGAGGGTATATCAAATCAAAGCTTGCCTCTTCGGAATCTGGAACACAGGGGCATTGAAAAGCAGCTTATATCAATAACATCGGAACACTTCAATTCAAGAGGTATAATTCTGGACAAAATGTTTTCCTTAAAACAGCATGAACGGAAACTGTCCTTTCATGCAACTACATTTTCCGTATTTTCTTTTATCGTAGTAATAAAACAATAATTCAATTGATTTTTTATATAACTTAATGTTTCTGTAATTGAATCCGCTGATATTGTTCTGCCATCTGTGTTGGAATTTGAGGTACTTTACATCAAGTTACTCAAATAAAAAACAACTATGTACTTCAATACAAAAATTGCACACCGTGCTCAAAGCCAGTAAGAAACTCTCGAGATTCGGCAGTGAGGTCTGTTAATGGCAAGTCCAGTTTATTCATTCAATGTGCCAATGTGCAACGCTCGTGTTTAGTACTTTACGCGGCATTGAACAAACACGCGGTCACAATCCTCATGAATGGCCACAATCGTCCGTCATACGTACCCGGATAATGGTGTTATTTGCCTTCCGTCATTGCAGACTCGGTGTTGAAAACAATCGCTGTTCACAATCAATTGATTTCAAAGCGTGTGCTTTACGTCAATTATAAAAAAAATTTGAACGACAAAATGAAAATTTTTAACGTAACTCTTTAAATTAGTTTAGTAATCGACAATAATTAGATTTAAAAAGATGCTGCATTTGGTGTAAAATGTTTTCATACCGCCGCTATTGAGAATACTTTAAAGTATTTAGAACTCTATTTCTTTAATCTTTTGAGTTATTATGCGATTTGTCCGTTTGTTGTAAACAATTCTAAAATCATGCCATTGAAATCAAAGGAGCTGATAGCGTTTTTAAAAATATGTACTTAATTTACGTATGAACATAATGGAACTAGGTATAATTGTGTCATATTTTATATAAAAAAAAAACGAAATATTTACAGTTGTCATTCATAAGTGTCATACCGTATCAAAAGTTATGTTATTGTTATATTTTTTTACGAAATGATGAAATTTTAATGGAATAAGATGAGGAATTGCTGCACCTGCGTTTGACGGGTATTATGCCAATGTCAAGTCATTATAGCAAGGACCAATTAAATAAAAACACATTAAGAATAGGTACTGAAGTTGATAACTATGGCGGATCATTTCAAAAGTTAACGAGATATATGAAATCATGTTTTACCACTGACAAATTTAATTATTTTTCTAGATATGACAATCTTTTTTATAAAAATTAATACTTGTAATTATAATTCAGATAATTATAATGTTAGACAAAGCACGATAAACTTGATGAGACACATTCAATTAGAGTTAGTCATCTCTTGACAGTTATTATCATGAACAGAGTATTGCATCTACAGCGATATGTTTACACAACGCTATGTATTGTGGTGACATATTAGGAAATTTAATGCACTTCGTGATAATACACATTATCATGCCTGTATTATCCGAAGAGGTGGGTAGAGGTGCACTTCGCTGATGTATTTTGGTCCCAATTTTATAGGGGCGAGCCTATTGCCATTATACTGAGCACGTTACCCTTCAATGCGAGATACAACTTGGCCATTCTCCATTACTCTGCCCCAGTGCGGGTTGGTGAACTTCCCTTGTTTTTTATACATTGCAGGTTTTTCTCACGATGTTTTTCTTCACCGTTCCGCAAGTCATAAAGCATGATTTAAAATGAAATTTACACATGAAATCCGAAAATCCCCAGAGGTGCGAGCCCGGGATTATAACCTGCATCCCGTGAGTTTAATGTGGACGTTGTTTAAAAATAGCGTCCGAACGCTATTTAAAAAAAGCCGCGTCGCATTTAAATTCTCTAATTGTCGCCGCCGGCAATTACGAGCCAGACCCCGCGCACACATCATCAACTCGTCGCCGCCGTCCACGGCACGTGTTGATTGATCCTCCCGATACGATCAACGCCCTCCTCGACCAGGGCGTTGAGAGGGCCACCAACACACCTACACCAGCCTCAAACAGACACCGATCTCGCCGGCGAGGTCGAGGAACCCCCTCTTCCGCTCGTAGGTGCATCTTTGCACCTAGGAACGCAGTCACTACCTCTCCCCTCACGGCAACTGCCCAATCCGAGGTCGTGCCCTCTGTGGCGCCCTTGAGCTAGTTGCCACCCCTTTCCGTCCTTAAGGCCTTGGTTGGAGTGCACTCTGCGCTCGCCACTCCTCCGGTAAAGCTGTAAAGGCCACCTCAAGGCCAACAGTGTAAGTCCTTCAAAAAAAAAATGTGGACGTTGTACTAACTTCGTGGTAGGGATGGTAATTAATAGATTAAAGTATCTCTTGGTGAATTTTATGAGCTGTTAACATGTGTGGAAATTCAACGCTGTGTTTTATCGTGGCTACTAACAAGCCATATTACCTATATGTAGCATTATAATTGCGGTATTAAATACTAACATCAGTCTGTCTAAGATTTGGTGTGTTGGCCGCTCTGATAACTGCACCGCTTGGTTGAAGAGTCGATCCTTGTCAGGGGTAAATGTCGCCAATGACCATTGCGGAATTTTCTCTTGTTTGGGTAACTGGGATCGCCTGAAGCACATTGTAGGGGTGAGTAGGTGTTGTCTGGCGATATTCATTACAATCTTTTTGGATTCTTCTTACAAATAGGAATTGTATACTGTTTATTCGCCGAAATATCTACGGCATATTCATTACTTGTGTTTGTTTACCAACTCCAAGAAAAGGAGAGGGTTCTCAATCCGCCAATATAAGTTTCTTTGTTGTTACAGCTACATATTTCGTGTACAATTTGTATACATACATAATCGCAATGACCATATCGAGGGGTGAAAGGCTATTTGACTCAAGCGACATTTTTTCAATATATGTATATAATATATATATATATATATGTATATATGTTTCAATATATGTATATAAATCAATATTGCCCAAAAGTGTCGCTTAAGTAAAATTGCCTTTCACCCTTTGGTATGATAGTGAAATAAAAGTAAATAATCACCCTTCAAAAGTTAAACTCTGTTATAACCAATTTCCATTATTTACCATCGCCGAATTCGCATCGATAAACCATCGATTATTCTCGAGACCTTAACCGATTGAACTCGATTCAATCTTTATGTCATCGTAGCCTTTTTCATAATCACGAAAGTACGAGTATTGTAATTAGTTAAAATCAGGTCAGGTTCAGATTGTGTGAATATTGTGTACCTTGAATACGTCCGCTTTATACGTTATGTACGTTCGTTTGCATAGCGTTGTCTTTGTCGCACTGCTCGGGTGTGTATGTGTGCGTGCGGGCTCTACGTCGATTGTTATTGTCGAGTATGTGTAAACAAAACCGAATCGTGCGCCTGCGCCGATGTGACGGCGGCGATGCGTTATCGACGGCTGTTTCATTATCTGAACAATTTAGTGCATATTACGTGGTTAGAAAATAATCTATGTCTATACTAATATTATAAAGAGGAAAGATTTGTATTTTGTATGTAACGAATAAACTTAAAACCACTGAACCGATTTCAAAAATACTTTTGCCGTTAGAAAGCCACATCACGGAGTAACATAGGCTATATTTATTGATCTCAAAATGTTTAAAAAAAATGGCCACCCGTGCAAAGCCGGGAGTGGCCGCTAGTATACTATACTCACATCCAAAACTAAACAAATATAGTACCAGTAACTTAATGTTTATTATGAAGATGAGGTTTTTACTCACAAACATGTTTTTACCAAAGGTTGACAAGAGGCCACGTAAATAATACACCTAACAATTTCAAGAAACTTTATGGAATAATTCTGGTAAAAACAACTGCGTAAAAAAATTACGTAGGTAATTAATAAATGACATACCAATGTCACATAGACGAACAAAAAACGAGCATACAGAAGATACGGGCAGCGACGATACGCCCTGTGTTTGCTTAGCAATATCTTTAGGTGTGGGGGCACACACTGGGGCGTCAATACACGCTCGTAAAATTTATTGCCAACAGCGAAAACGAAAATCTATGTCAATATGTATAAAGATTGAATTCCTACGCTAAAGGCAACGCCCTCACGCCTCAAAATTCGCTCGCTCCAGTCTGCGTCTGTGTCATTTCGTTGTAGAATGAACTTTGTCTATGTGTCAATACAGTTTGTTTTGGTATGGCCAGAAAATTTACGCGTAATGGTCGTCGCTCCTGCGTGCGGAAGGCTTACTTACACAAAAATGCGACTGTATGAGGTCATTTGGAAGCGGTCACCGTACGTGACTCATTAGAGGTCTGTCTAGATATAGTCGTCAAACGGTCAACCATAAAGTCTGATTTTGGGCCAATACCAAAAAGTGCACTGTATGGATATCCATAAAGATTGAATTGCTGTGGCAATGTGAGTAGAAGTTTTTGTCAATATCAAAACGAACTCCGTATCAATATTCATAGAGATTGAATTTCCGTGGTGCGACTACGCTTCAAAATTTGCTATCGTTATCGATGATATTTCGTTGAGAATTGGGCATTTCTATGAGTTAATTCCTGTGGGCTCGGGTCTTTAGAGGTATGTTTAGATATAGTCGTGAAACCTGGTGGACTATGGCCCAAATATCCCCCTTGTATTAAGAGGGAATGTGTCTGGTATAACGGCAACAGGCTGACCCCTTATTACATTGGGACTAAAATGCATCGACACTTCGTCGGTGCACTGCAGTCCACCTCTGCCTACCCCTACAGAGAATTCAAGCGTGAAAATTTATGACAATGTATGTATGTAATCTATTAAGAGATATCATTCACACCCTTCTGCAATTCAGTAAACTTGAAACCCGTCAGCTAACTGTGTTATTAGTAGTCGCACGCGCACGAAAGGTTTACGAGTTGATTTTTAACGTCTATGTTATCGGCTAATTTTATGTGCGCACGCTATTTGAGTAATTTTTCCACGGTAAGCAGGTACTGGGTACGATGCGCGCGCGCCGCTCCAACAATTAACTTATCTTGACTTAATAATAATCGAGTAATTTACAAGTTTCAATCATATAGATAAATAAATACATACTCATCGTATGATCCCAAACTAAGCAAAGCTTGTACTATCGGTACTGTACAATGGACTGACGGCGATCCCAGTTACACCCAGACTAGGGCAAATTCGGAAAAGGCTATGTCTGAAATTTGCCACGGACGGGAATCAAACCCGGTTCCGTGAGCCGAGCGGCCTACACTCAAAACACAAACCGCCGCGCCGTCGACTTGAACAACTTTTTTTTTTAGTTTTAATAAATAAACTCTAGCTCTACCATGTGCTTACCCATTCGTTAGCGTGTGCGTAACATGTTTGAATGGCAAACTTTTATATCTCGCGTAGATGGAGGAGCTGTAGAGTCCATAAAAATATTTTACTCACTCGCTAGCGACTATCGAGACGAACATACACGTATAACTCAAGTAGCGTCGTGCCAATGGTAATAATAAACTAACTACAGCCCTTTTAACGTCCCACTGCTGGGCACGGGCCTCCCCTCAATGCGAGGGGGATCCGGGCCATAGTCTACCACGCTGGCCCAGTGCGGGTTGGCAGACTTCACACATCTATCGAAAACTAGTCAAGTTCCCTCAGACGTGCAGGTTTCCTCACGATGTTTTCCTTCACCGTTTCATAGCAAGTGATAATCTCGGATGAAAATGAGATTCGCACATAAATGCCAGAGGTGCGAACCGGGGTTAGAACCTGCACACTTCGATTTCGAGGCGTGCGTTCGACAACTCGGCTACGGTGAAAAGGCTAATTGGCCCAAGCGCCATTTGATAACTTTGCACGAACCCCAAGACGCAGAAAACTTCGCCTTTTACCTGTGGCTATGAACCCTGAGACATTACACTACTTTATGTATATACAGGAAATATATGATTAAAATAGAATTGCAGAAATATTATTCTTATAATGGAACACTGCAATAATTATAATTACACATATTTACGTACATTAATAATTCCCTTCCGACTTCCTTCAGAACCTTTAAGAACAGCATAAGTGACTGGATTGAAATGAACAAGACAGTGTTCTTAAACAGCGGTCAGCAACCTTTCAGCAGACAAGAGTGACAAAATGAGTTACAGGCGGGCCACACTTGTTCACAATTTTTAAATAGGTGATTTTTAAAACTACAAAACGATCAATTCGTAATTATTTATTATTGTTATATTATATTATACAGCTACCAGCTGAGATATGCGCGGAATTTATGAACCCTAATTACGAGGATTTATTATTTACCCACGGAAGTTTACTCCTTGTAGCATCAGCTATCATCAGCTCAAAGACTTGCGTTATCGTTCTAAGTAGCTTATAGACTTTCATGTACAGTTAGTTATAAGCTGTTATTTCGAAAATACAAACAAACAGTTCATTTTTATTTATTTGTATAGATACATAGCAAGACGATTCAAAGAGACGAAGGCAAGACGATCTGGTTACCTTTACGGGTAGTACTTGGTCCAAAACAGCACAAGACTGTAGCTGGTGGAGAATTAAAGGAGAGGCCTTTACACAGAAGTGGGATACGAAATAGACTTCTAAAGAAAGATACATAAGAATAAGACTTACAAAAGAGTTGCGGGTCGAAAGGGTGAAAAACGCGGACCGCGTACCGCGTGTTGTCGACCACTGTTCCACGGAACAAACTAGTCTATTGAGGCAATAACATACTGTGATTGTGTTTATGTAAATACGGAAATGGCACATACTACACTTTATGTACTATTATGAGCGTAGTCACGTGCAGCTGATGTGTATGTATTGACAGACCGACAGTGATCGTTGCTATGTGATTTTCACGAGCACAATGCTGTTTAATACCAAGTTCACTGATTTAATGTCGTGTGATTTGAAATTTTGATGCGTGATTCTTTTATGGACATCGTTGGAGTCTTGACGTCATATCCGATGAATGAAGAGATTATGTGAATGGGTCCTTTTGAAATATTTTATTTTTGAACCACATGTGACATATCAATGTTACATACAACAACACCAACATCACGCCGATATTCCTCGAAGGGGTAGGCAGAGGCGCACTACGAGGGAGATTTGGGCCATAGTCCACCACCCTGGCCCAGTGCGGGTTGGTGAACTTCACACGCCCTTCTATAGACGTTCAAATATCCTCACGATGTTTTCCTTCACCGTTCAGCAAGTGGTAATCATTATTGAAAATGACATTCGCACTTGAAAATTATCTCAGAGGTGTGAGCCCGGGATTTGAACTTGCACCCCATGCGTTCAAGACGGGCGTTCTACCGACGAGACTACCACTGCTGCTATGTTACATTTAAGTATTTTTTCACTAATATTAGTGGGTGCGTTGACATTATGCCTTAATTAATAAGGTTCAAGTTACATTACAATTAATATTTAGGAATTACATTGATGCGTTGTGTTTGTGATAACGGACTTTAGTACGTAAAGTATTTAAATAAGTATCTATTTAATTCTTAAAGAAATACTACAGCACAAGTTATCCAAAAATAAATAAAATCACTATCTTTTCATGAATTAAAATAGCAATCGTAGATACAGAAATTTACTGTATTAAATACTGTAGTAGCAAGTTAAGTAATATTTATAGTAAATTACAATCCATTTATTATGGCAATACCTTTTTATTAATTAAGCAAAAAACTACTAGAAATTGGCAACTTTTTCTGCTGAAATACCATTAATTTTTGAAAAAGTTGAATCACGAATAATTAACAGACCAGTTCCACGCCTGAATTGAAACTTAAACTGAACGCAGAAGCAACCTCGATTTTATAACCAACTTGTCGTATTATAAAGTCAAAATTTAGGTTTCACTCTCTACAATAAGCACGTATGATACGTTGTTTGTGCTTTGTAACATCTGTTACGTGAGCTTAGCTCTTGCGAAAGCGCGGTTCGCACTGAAATGAATTTAGCGCGTCGCGAATAGGAAGCCGAATGCACGGCGGTACTAGCGAAGACGTAGGTACGCTACTATACGCTACTGGAAGCGGCAAGTCGCTAATAGCACGGTTTTTTTTTTGAAGGACTTACACTGTTGGCCGTGAGGTGGCCTTTACAGCTTTACCGGAGAAGGTAATAGCACGGTAATATTATTTTACCGTGCTAATAGTGATGGTGGCTCGTGGCTCGTGCATAGGTCTCTCGGCTCATTTGCACCAAGTAGTTGCGAGTTTGATTTCAGGAATGTTCTTTTCGTAATTTGCTTTGATCAAGGTGAAACTGGTATAACCCCCAGACTACATGGTACCCATAGTACATGTGTTGCTGAGTCTGGGATGATATGATGAGTAGTTAAATGGCTAGCGATGTTTATATTCTGTGATAAACTACTTTTTTTTAGAGTCTGATTTTGTCACAAAGGTGTGAGCAGAATATGAAATATCCAAATTAAAAAATGGAAGAGGTTCTTAATTCGACATTTATTTTTATCTATTGGGAACGTGACGTAAAACTGGGATATGGCGGCATAAATAATGATGTCAGGCAAAAGGTCAAAATTATTATTACCAATTACTAATCCATTAGATCGTATTAAACCTGAAAGAGATCGAAATATGAATGAGCTACTGATGGGTGAGTTAATCAAGAAATGGGTTCGTAGTCATTTCGAAGGTTACATAACAACGGTATTAGCTAACATGGACCGTTAGTTTAACAATAGGTTAAGAGGCTATAATTTTTGTACAAAATATTATATCTTAGTATTTTTCATCTATACTTTTTATATTGTACGTTTATTAGTTGTTTATGGGTGGTTAATCTCCGGAATAATTGTTTCGATAATTTAAATTACTTCATTTATAAAAAATTGTACTGTTTCTAAGTGTCATAACCCTGCATTGACGCGGAAACTAAAATATTAACGCATTTACAAAAAAGAAGTGAACATATTATTTTCACTGCCAGGAATATGATTTTCTTTATTCACGTAAACTAATACTTATGAATCAATAAACAAAAGCATATTAAAATAGACATCTACCACCCATTCGGAATGCATTTCCTATGAGGAAGAATGGGCAAGAAACTCCATGGTTACCATTTCCCAAAAGGTTATAATCAGTCTTTCAAATGTCAAAGAATTAGGTGATTTTTATTTTTGGAAAAAGTACGCTTTAACTGTAGCTGCTGTTGTCATATCTAGTCGGTGCTATCTCCCCGGTGCATTTGGTAAGACGCGCAGTGAAAGTGATTGGTCGGATGTCGCGCGCGGCTGCGGGCGGAGCACCCGCCGACCTTGCCATATCGGCGTCGCACGCGCATCGCGCCCGACACGCACTCAGGGCTACCGCATAGGGGCGGCCGCTGACCGACATGTGCATACACCTTTTCTTATCCTCACAGGCTATTTTTACCCTAGGGCTTGCATTCAAAGTCATTTCAACGTCAAGACTTTAAGGGGTTAAGACCATGAATCCATTGATTAATTATTTACACACTTAACACTTTTGAACAACGGTTGGGACAGTGGTATGAGCTTAGGCCTTTCATCTCACTGAACCAGATGGTTGCTGGTTCAATTCCAGCCAGCGGCAATTTTCGGAAATGGCCGTATCGAAATTTGCGCTTATCTGGGTGTAGCTGGGATCTTGTATGGTACCCACAGTACAAGCTTTGCTTAGTTTGGGATCATACGATGGGTATGTGTTGTCTGGCGAAATTATTTATATTTAATTTGTATTGAAAAAAAAAGAAACTTAAACGGGTTGTTAATTGACTGAAACTCCTTTTAATTTGGGGGTTATCAGTTACGACTGCTGACCTCGTCAGAGAAGATTTGGAATTAATCTGATAACTTTTATTAGACTCGATGTGTTTTGTTCAGCAAGGAAAACTGATGATGATACCGGCTACTACGGGTAATCTTGGAGGAAAATGTTTGTGTCGGTCGCGAATTTGAAAGGTAAACTCTAATGTCGAATAAAGCGTCAATAAGAGGATCACGACTAATCGTTTCCGAGTAACCCTGTGTAAAAACTCATAACCGGGTACCTGCATTTTTTATCCATCGCCCTGAAAATAGCTATGACATCATCTATACAACTAAACAAAATTGAAGAGTCTGTTTGTTATGTTAAAATAATAGCTTTTAGCTAAATGCACAGGATAGTATATACGGTACTTATATAAAAATACTTTTGGTAATTTTTTTCTGACGAGTCTCTCCCGGGTCAATCGCCAAAAGGGCTCACTGACAGATAGCTGATGTTATATAGAGTAACGTGGGCTACCACTGTGGACAATATCGCAGGTCACAGCTAGTTATTTTTATGCAATTCATAAGAGACCACACGTATGAAATCCTGATCGGTAACCCTACACGCGTTGCACCAGTTACCTTGAAATGTTTTTTGCTCGTTTTCCATAGCCAATAATGTCAGTTGCCATGTCCCAGCCGGGTGTACTAGCACCCGCCACACCCAAAGTCAACTATTCATTTCTTATCACAGTTACGTAAAGTATCAAAGATACCATCTGTGAAGAGGACCGCTTAATCAAAACACACCTTATTTTTCAAAAAAATTCAGATAATTTCAACGTTTGTTGTTTGCGTAGCCGTTCAGCTGTAACCCTGGGACCCAATTCTCGCAAAATCGATATCATCTCACATTAGACATTTGTCGAAAAACGTCAAATTGGTCGTGTTTTTTCGTTTTGTTTCGATATTATGTCGAATTAGGTGTTGTCGATTTTGCGAGAATTGCCCGGCTGGCAATGATATTCTAGTAAATTAAAGAAATTATTATTATTATTCTATTTACTAGAATATCTTTTCCGGCTGGTGAAAGTCCCATCAAAATCGGTACAGCCGTTTCGGAGATTGTGTTTTCGTTGTAAGTACCTCATACTTTCATTTGCATTCAGTAAAAAGCTGTTATTTAGACAACAACAAACACTTCAATTGTGTTTATTTGTATGGATATCATAATTAGTTATTGACAACGGTTTGGTGTATTAAGAGCGTTGGCTCACTGCACCGGATTCGATCAGTCGCGGATTCGATTCCCATCGTCGGCAAATTTCGATAATGGCCTTCTCAGAATGTTCTATCCACAAATCTGCAGACTTTAGAGAAGAAACAAATGGAAAGCATTTGATAATGTTTTATTCTTATATTCAAGAACCGCCATTTATTCAACGGATTGTACATTTTCTAATGTGAGATTAGTCAAAACTGTTTCTATGAAAGTTCCTCCGTTATTGTTGCTCTAATCGATAACGATTTTAAAGATCCATCTGGATCTCTTTAAAATCGTCTCATTGCAATAAATACTCTAAAGCATTACGTTGACTAGGCGTGTAGAGGTGCAGAGACATACAATATTGGCAAATATGCGCGTTTGTTTGAGGGCCGTTATGATAGAACGGACGACCTCTCGTCTCCCCGGCACTCGCCTTACAACTAGCATTGAGGCATTTACCTTTCTTAGGTCGGACTTGTCCTCAATAGAAGCGTTGATTTATTACGATGCCTTTTCAATTTTAGAGACAATTTCAATGACTCTACCATTTCCTTCTTCTCCTCCGGTAAAGATGTAAAGGCCACCTCACGGTCAACAGCGTAGTCCATTAAAAAAAAAGACTCTACCATGTGTTTCGTAGAGTTACACCCGTCCATCGGTAGCGACTACGTGAAATATATAGATTACTGTTTTTGCTCTTCAGAGTGTTTCTGAGTCCATGATAATACGAATTACATAGAGCAAGATGAGCATCGAAATTAAATTTTACGAGTAACTTAATTTTATTTTTTTATTTGGCGCCAATTTTATAGGCTTTATATTTTTTTTACCTACACGAGGTAGTAAACTATTACTACTATAGCCCTTTTAACGTCCCACTGCTGGGCACGGGGCTCCCTTCAATGCAAGGGGGATTCAGGCCATAGTCCACCACGCTGGCCCGGTGCGGGTTGGCAGACTTTACACATCCATCGGGAACTAGTCAAGTTCCCTCAGACGTGCAGTTTCCTTCACGATGTTTTCCTTTACCGTTTCATAGTGATAATCTCGGATGAAAATGAGAGTCGCACATGAAACCCAGAAATGCGAGCCGGGGTTTGAACCTGCACACTTTGATTGCAAGGCGTGCGTTCGACCACTTGGATACTACTGCTCGTCGTAAACTATTACTGATTTAGAAATACCAAGTCCCGTGCGAAATTTTCATATGCTATTTATTGAATACCATTGGACGTATCTTGTAAATGCCATCATTTGACGTATTCTGAGGTCGCAACGCAACACTAAACTTATGATAAACCTTCAAAGGTCTGTAACTCATAAACTATGGTAGTAAAAATCTGTCTTCACTAAGCGTCTACACATTAGCCGACTTATATGCATATAAATAATATTTCGGACTTATGATAAATCCTGCACAAGACGCTGACAACTAGGAAGTAACTTATTGTGGAACAGCTTCGGTAGCACAGTCAGCGGTGGCAAAACAAAGTGAGCGATATTGTCTATTGTTTTATTTTCTACGTAAGTTATAGAGTGGCTAAGTGTGACATAATCTGTGATATAAGTGTTGTCTTGTCACACGTGTTAGGCTGTGCGATATGCGCCTAATAGATGGCATGTTTGCGTTCTAGTCTGCAAGTGGCGTCATACTCTAGCCCAGTTCACCCGATACGGTGATTGGCAAATATTCTTAAGCGCAAGTCGGTTGCAGGTAAATATGTAATTTATTTGAATTATAAAGTATTTTTATTTGTAATAGCTGTTGCAAGGCCGCGTGTTGCGCATCAAAAGATTGCTTTGCCGTTAGTTTTGGTGACTTTTAAATATTAAACCAATTATATTGATGGTATTGTAATATCTACCTTCTTTCAGCACATAACGCATCTTTAAAAGTATAGAGACCCATTTTGAAATTTTAGGATTTCGACTATAAATCTTAAAGGGTCGTCTTAACGACCATTTTTCAACAACATTATTTTTGACTTAGGTTTCTAAACTTTTAAGGACGCGATTAGTATAGTAGTATACGAGGAATCGACATGATAAATTCCTTATTGTTATAATATGTACAAGGGAAGAAATATAAATATGTACCGACTTTTACAACTTTTTTTTAACAATATTAAATCCTTTATGGATACACTGCCACCTCGGGGGAAGTAGCAAGGTAATGTAGGTGTCCCAGCATAAGGCCGTATACCCACTGAAATCGACGGTGTACCATCCTCCGCCTAAAATCGACATGAAAAAATTAAATTTGGACATGGCTTCACCGATAATTATTAGTAAAATAATGTGAAGTAATTTTTAATCTGTGAAGATTTGTTAATAGCACGGGACTACATACTTGTATCTTAATATATTAATACTATTTGTCTGTAAATCTTCCTAACAACAAATAAAAAAAATAAAAAAGTATTAATTAAAAATAGAGTTTAAGATCTCTAACTTTTTTCGTTAGTGCCTACACGTTTTGATGTATTGATTTATTTAATTAGAGAAACCTTGATAGCTAATTCTGTAAGATCACAGGACCACCCACACTATACAATTTGTTATACAATTCATATAAATTCATATAAATATAAAGTATTTATATACTTAAGTGAGAGACCTTGCTCGTTATTGGAGTAACCTTTGACGCAAATAGATGTACGAAAGATAAGGCAGAAATGAACTAAAATCTAATTAGCACATTTTTGTGTGTACGTGTTTTGTGGTATTTGAGCATAACAATTAACTGTAAACTTATTTCGGCTCATTAGTAGTTAGTTTTGTTGCCTTTTGTATACTGTTGACAATTAGGGTTAACAATTTTAGAAATCTTTTACGAAACACAAATGGAATTTGCTAAATTTGTCTTGGTAACTGTGCGGCAGGTACCTTTTTAATTTCTAATGATGATATCCTAAAACTATTTAACGAAATTTTGTTTTTTTGCGACAAACACATAGTGTACTTTTCTTATAATGCATTCCTCTTCTTTTATGATATAAAATGATGTAAATGAGTATGGCTGCACCCATAATAATCAGTAAATATTTTGCCAGTATCAAGTAATTAATAGTATTAACAGTTTTGATCAATACACAATAAAAATAGAGGTCGAAGGCAAAAAAGATGGCGGATGAACCCAATCTTCATCTTCTTTTCTTACAAAATGAATAATATGATTAAATTTAATGGAATAAGATGAGGAATGGCTCCACCTGCGATTAGTGAGTCAAGCCAGTGTCAAGTTAAAGCAAGAAGCACATTTAAAAATACACATCAAATACAAATATGGTTTACGAATGTGATTAAGATGGCGAATAAATCCAAAACCGAACCCAATCTATTAATTGATATACCAATTCGAGTCCAATTAAACCGTTTGACATCTGTCAAATGGCTGTCAAAACTGTGAGTAATGGCGAGACTACGGCGAGGCCCTTCGTGAACCGGACACTGTTCGGTTATCAAGAACAGGAACTGAGTGTTGTGACGTTAAATAAGGTGACGTGTCGACACCTTCGTGTCAAAATGTAGTAATTTGTCATTACGTAAATCCGTAAATGGACGCGCTTGGGTATGCAGTAATAAAATGAAATGACTGAATGGAATTAATTAGCGGGCCATCCACTTTCGTTGTTCATTGCAGTAATGTCAGTAAGATTTGGACGCAATGTGTGTAAGAAAAAAAAAAGAGTTTTTAAATAGGGTATATAGTATTACAGAATTACCTACTGATAACGTTGCGTATATTTACGAATTTGACAACAGTTAATCCGTCAAGATTGACAGCAGAACTAAATTGTGAAGAATCACAGCAGAAATAAAAGCGGAAAAACATTTTTTTATCGAAATATAACAAAATTATGCTCCGATGGCTCCGATTAAAGCCGCGACACGTATAAGAGAGACAGTATTAACACGACGTTGAACTTCTGGTTGGTGAACTTCTCACGCCTTTCTATAGACGTGCAGGTTTCCTCACGATGTTTTGCTTGGCCGTTTCATAGCAAGTAGTAATCCCGGATGAAAATGAGATTCGCACATGAAAACCAGAGGTGCGAGCCAGGGTTTGAACCTGCACACTTTGATTGCAAGGCGTGCGTTCGACCACTAGGCTACCACTGCTTTCCATATACTCACATAATCTGTATGTGAGTATATAGGATTATAGGAACAGATTGCGTATTTTAAGAAAAGTCAAGTGTGTTCGGATGCCCTAGAATGATTAAGGCATAAATGTGTTTGTGTTGAGTAAGCTTCGAAAGTGTTTGATCCGCGCAAAGAAGCTACAGACAGCAAGGCCGCATGTTGAATGGGTGACCGAGTTCATTTCGCCTTCACCTTGCATAACCCGAGTTTGGATATTGGTTCCGGCTGATGTCACCAAGTGACTTTGGCCTTTTTGATTAGTGTATGACCTGGAAACTTCTAGGTTTGAGACCTTTATTCGGAAATAACACCTATCTTGAATATATTTTCATTGGCATCTCGACTCTTCTCAAAGTAATGAACTTACATTTCCCTAACTTCCTTTGATATGTTTTTGAGTACATTTTTTTGTATATACCATGCGTCTATCTGCACGTCTGAAGAAAGACGTGTGAAGTTCAACAACCCGCACTGGGCCAGCGTGGTGAACTATGGCCAAATCCTTTTACATTGGGATCAAAATTACATCGGCGGAGTGTGGATGCACTGAAGTGCACACCTGCCTACCTCGTCGGAGAACACAGTCGCGATGATGATGATGATGACATATTTCTTATACGCTTAGTTCAGTGTCAAAGATGTGCGTAGAAAAATACATTAGTAACATTTAGCTTTTTACGTCTTCATCGGTCAAAGGTCCATCCATTAAAATTATATCTATAAGTCATAAAATGTTGGTTTGGAGCAAAAAAGTGTGTAATATTCAAGTAAACAATACGATTGTTATTCAAACAATGATTATCTTTAGTGAATTACCTACGGACATTATCAATCATTTAAATTATCCTCAGTATAGCGACCGCCAAAGCCAGGGCGAACTAATAAGACGATGGCAAGACGGTTTTAACTTCAAGTCCCCATAACTATTCTCCTGGAGTCGCTTCATTTGTTAAGGCACGAAAACAACATATTTCTTCTATATACGCTAAAATATGACCAATGTAGACATAAGAAATTATTAACATGAAGCCATTAAGCTAATCATATTCTAGCTACCATTGATAAAGGTGTTGAATTCATGTCTTAAAAATTTTTATGTATAATGTGTGGAAAAATATTTATTTATTTACTAATCAAAAGAAACTTTTTTAAAACTTTGTCGAGATTGGTCCATATTGTACCGTTAAGATGTAAGGATATTAAAAACAATAGCTTAGATGGGTCACCCTAGTAACCATGAAGTTCCACGCTTGATTCTCATCCTGATCTAATGACCACACTATGGGCGTAAACCCACGCCTAATACATGTTTTTAACCTCTCATTAGTAAAACAAACCTTTAGAAAAATATTAAGATGAATATTTATTTGCATTGTAGTGTATCTCTGCCCACCACTTCAGGGTGTACAAGCGTGAAGATTTGGTATTTATTTGGTGTCATTAGTAGATTGCATCTGAGGAAGCGATCTTTGCCCCGTCTTCGTTGCCGCCTTGTATCGTGCTAGCGGCTATCGGCCTTGGGAGTTAGCGATTTCCTTATTACTAGAAATATGTCTCAGCAGGTATGTGAGTTCCTGAATATTATAATTATCTCCACTGCAAAATTACGATGTGATTCTTTTTATTATCTTTTATGTGTCGTCCATGGAATTTAATCGTACATTTTTTAAATGTGACCAGTTTTATCTTTGCAACCCGAATTCATCATGAACTAAGCCTGTAAATAGACGGAGTCTTTTTCCTCGCGAAGTATACATGGCCTTCAAAAACAGTATCTTTTGTACCCTTGGGATCAAATTTGATTAACCAACCTTTATGGTACTCTGTGATTCTAGCCTTCAGCCAACAATGACGTCTTGAAAAGTGTACGTCATATAATACTGTTTGTACTACACAGCACTACTTCTACGGTGATATCCGAAGGGTAAAAAATCTCTAATCTATAGAGGGATCTACATGCACATAAGGATGAAATTTCTCGCTGAAATTAAGGCCTCATTAGCTTTGAAGCCCTCTGTTGTCTGATAACTATTTTCGTTACCTTATTTATAAGTCTGTATTTCCTTAAATAAACATAACCTCCACACAATGGTGTAAGCCATCCATAAATATATTAAATATGCAAATCTTTATTTGAACTCCGCACATCGCATTCCTCAACGCTTACAATCACTCGCCGTATTAAAAATGCTTCCGCGACAGTTACTGTCTGCACAGACTTAGCGTAGAGTGCGTGCAAATAATTTTAGATACTTAATTATCAACTGTATCAATTGGTTTTACAGTAGGTATTAGCTTAAACGCAATTTTGGAACCGAATTGTGGTGATTGTAGTGTGTTCATGTTAATTTGTATTTTAAAATAATGCACATACAGTTGATTATTAAGTAATTGTTCGCGCGCACTGTACGCTCTGTCTGCGCTAGCCCAAGATGTCTCGATGACATTGAACACTCGACCCGATTAAGTATAAGCAGACGATTCGCGAGGCCGCATAGCCAATGTCCACCGTCCTGTTTCACCGTTTATTGTTCAATCATTCCCACAGCTATTTACTTGGCGTTAATTGTGTTTTTTTTTGGGACCAAATCATGGTATAGACCTGCGATTATGTAATCCACATTAAGCGTGATTTATTTATGGATAGATCAACAATGAATTCGAACTGAAATAAATAGGAAAAACACAGTTAATAGAGCGAAGGAACATTTATAAGAGTCTTAAATCTAAGGTTCAAACCATGACCTTAGTTTTTGCTATGAAATATCTCATTAGAGGCTGATAATTTAAAGTGCTGGATGGGAGCAGAGGAGACTGTATTTTCATGCTAACATTCAGTCTCCGCCATTAGAGTTTCCAGGATCATGGGTGTCTGTTTTCTGAGATATCACTCAGGAAAACGTCAACGTTCTGTAGTAAATGTTTATTCCTAAGTTTCATCCAAGCTATGGCATAACGTAACAGTTTAAAAAAATGCAAGAATAATAAAGTTTAGGTATAAATAGATTTAACTTTCTATAAATTAAACACTTTAACTTAAAGGAGGGAGAGTATAATTTTGGATAACACAACTATTTTTTTAAGAAACAAAACTGAATCAGCTTGTGGGTAAAGGTTGCTGAGTGTCATTGCGGACAAAATTTTCTAACCATGAACTATTTTAATTTGATCTATACGAATCTAATTACTGGTAACACGAATTTGTAGGTTACTTTTAGTTGATGCTTATCTTTGTGCATTGGCGATCGATCATTCGCTAACAGAAGTCGTGTTGATACCTCTCGAAATCAGGTGTACCTGCAATAAATTGTTGGGTTCAAATATTCAATACTACGTGCTTTAAATGAAATATCCTGTTGCGTTTACCTATTATGCATTTACAATTCGATCCGTAATGATTGATAGATGACTTTTGAGGAACTTATTGTGTCATGGAGCAATATAGAGGATGTTTACAACGTAGAGATGAAACGGATAGTGGTTTGGCCGGATACCGGATACTGGATATCCGGCACGCTACCAGGCCGGAGCGCTGGATATCCTTTATCGCGTTACATGATGCTTCTTAAAGACATCTCGCATCGATCGCAATCACGACCCTTACTTAAGGTGGTCAGTTAATTTGGATCAGTACCCGTTGCTGTCGCCTTTGACCAACAAATGCGGAAAATTTGGTATTCTTTCACCACAATTTGCCCATCGTTAATTTTGAATACCTACTAAACTAGTTAATAAAACAAATATTTTTGACGTGCGATTATAAAAATAAACGGTATCGATAACCTATTGTGGTATGATTTGCCTTGTGTAAAATAATGAGATTTTTTTAAATTTAGTATCCGGTATCCGGCCGGATACTGAATTACTATCCGGTATCCGGCCGGATACTGAATTACTATCCGGTATCCGGCCGGATACTGAATTACTATCCGGTATCCGGCCGGATACTGAATTACTATCCGGTATCCGGCCGGATACTGAATTACTATCCGGTATCCGGCCGGATACTGAATTACTATCCGGTATCCGGCCGGATACTGAATTACTATCCGGTATCCGGCCGGATACTGAATTACTATCCGGTATCCGGCCGGATACTGAATTACTATCCGGTATCCGGCCGGATACTGAATTACTATCCGGTATCCGGCCGGATACTGAATTACTATCCGGTATCCGGCCGGATACTGAATTACTATCCGGTATCCGGCCGGATACTGAATTACTATCCGGTATCTGGCCGGATCGTGAAAACAAGCCCGGATACCGGATAGTTACCGGATATCCGTTTCATCTCTATTTCAAAGTAAAACTTACCCATGTCAAAGATTTCAATGCTACAATTTTATTATAAATGTCATTAAAGTTCGAATTTGATCTAAACCTGTAGTTGGAAAACAAAAACTAAGCCAATTGCCCCAAGTATGTACCTACTCAACGGTTTTTCACTATTATTGTCACGTAAACTTGAATATTTCATTACGTAAAAGCAAACAACGTTGGACGTATATGACGTAAATAAAACACATAAAAAACCGAGTAATGAATAAGAGTAGTACCAACAACGTACCTATTTACGCACGCTATGACCAAACTGCATAAACATTACTACTACTACTACTACAGCCCTTTTTAACGTCCCACTGCTGGGCACGGGCCTCTCCTCAATGCGAGGGGAATTCAGGCCATAGTCCACCACGCTGGCCCAGTGCGGGTTGGCAGACTTCACACATCTAACAAGAACTTGGCAAGTTCCCTCAGACGTGCAGGTTTCCTCAGGATGTTTTCCTTCACCGTTTCATAGCAAGTGATATGCTCGGATGAAAATGAGATTCGCACATAAATCCCAGAGGTGCGAGCCAGGGTTTAAACCTGCACACTTTGAATTGCAAGGCGTGCGTTCGACCACTCGGCTACCACTGCTATACCACTCGGCTACCACTGCTATACTCGGCTACCACTGCTATAATGCTATATAAACATTGGTGTAGTCATTTTTAATAGCCTCTCTATACTTTATCTTTCGGACTAATCCCGCCACACATTCCCACCACTGTTACTCCTGTAAGCCAGGATCGACAGCGGTGACCATTGAAAACACCGAGGTTTGACCCTCGGCGAGTCCCGGAAACAGCTAAATTGTCGTGGAACCCGCACAAATTTAATTGAAAAAAATTTAGGAGTTGGAAGAAAAATGTATCCACAGCATCTCTATACTGTCTTACATCCACATGTCCACATAAGGGTTGTGTTTTCATCCACAAATCTACTATAGAGCTTATTGTCACAAAAACGCCCGACTTGAACGTAAGGGGTGCAAATTCAAATCCCAGACCCGCACCACTCAGATAACTTTCATGTGCGAATTTCATTCTCAACAATGATTATCACTTGCTGAACAGTGATGGAAAACGTCGTGAGGAAACTTGCACGTCTAAAGAAAGGCGTGTGAAGTTCACCAACCTGAACTGGACCAGCATGGTGGACTATGGCCCAAATCTTCCTCGTATTGAGGGAGAATATGCCCGGTATAATGGCAATAGGCTCGCCCCCTATTATATTGGGACCAAAATACATCGGCGCACTGCAGTGCACCTCTGCCTACCCCTTCGAGGAATACAGGCGTGATGATGAAGGTCTTTGCAAAGAAGTTTACCAAGACTCACGCGACCAATGTTTGGCCAATACAAAAACGATCATTTTTCAACCAAAGGTTATCGATGACTATCGAATTTAGTCGCTCGTTTAATCTTTATGTATATCGTCATAGAGTACATTTTTAAAAACTTGCTTGTATATATTCAGGGCGTTAAGCAGATTTCAGCGTGAAGTACGATACTAATCTAAATTTACCTCTACAGCTTCAGCTAAATTTTCAGCTCATGGCTGTAAAGTGAGCACGAGATAGCGATCCTGTTTATACACGGTGTGTCAGAAGTCTGAAATATTTTTTTGGTGCATATAAAGTAATCGATACGCAAGTGATTAATGAAGGCAGATTGCGTAGCTACCATAGTTCCTAAATAAGAATCATTTGTATAATTGTCACAACTTTTGTTTCGGCCTTGGAACATATCCAAAGGCATATAAACAGCATGAACGTGCACTCGTCTGGATATATAGCATGTTTTCAGAATTTGAAGCCGTGACAACTTGAAAAAAGAAGAATAAAATGTGAACACCATTTAGACGGATGCCATGAATATGTAAAATTAACATTGCAGACTTTTGTAACATCCTGTATAGTGAAGAAGGGTGATGCCGTTGAAGCGTCTGCGCACGCGACAGAACCGGCAGCACCGGTTGCGGCGCACCATTTCTGATAGCCTCCCATGTCGGTCACTGTGTGGTACAAGGCTTAAGACTTCGCGATTGTTGAAGTCTCATATGTCCCTTAAAGACTGGCACTAGAACTTAATTGTTTACTGATGAGAGAGAACGACTTTGATCTGACTAGTGTTAATAACATTATCATGCTGATACTTCTTTTTTTTCATGGGAAAATGCATTACACATCCCCCCGCCGACTCGGGGGAGTCGGAGGGGTTTATGGGACTCCCGGCAGAGTGCCGTATACCCACTAAGAACCCTGGGGTGTCCACGGTGTACCACCCTTCGCCTTGCAATGGGGCGTCCCGGGATCCCAAGTATTGCACCGTGACGATGCTGCAACTTCCTGAGGTAGCCGTTCCAGAACATTTGCCTAGCCTAGCTTAGTTTCAAGTTAGTTTATATGGTTGGTAACTTAATAGTCTCTTGTTCGGATGTTTTTAAATTTATGATACATTTACAATGTTGTAGAACACTTACAAACTGCAATTTCCTATTGCAGGTTGAAGGTTGAGTATGATTATTATAAAGAAGTTTCTTTAAAGTACAGTGCATGACCGATTTCTATTATGTTAATATTACGCCACGTATAGTGTCAAAAAATAAGATGATGGGATTATTGTTAAAGTATGCATTTATGTACATTAATTGCTTGGAAATCTCTTGTGACATATTCCCCAACATTATGACATCAAAACGCTACCGTGCGAACATGAGCCCCTCTTCTCTGACCTTATAAGGACAGTTATTTTACGCACAACTTATCAACCAACTGAGCTTCTTTAAATGTATAAGATTGCACGCTTAAAATTGCACTATGAATGCGAATTTGCAGTCTAATTCTACTAGGATATTGAATTCAAAGAAAACAAGGGGCTATGTTTCACGTCAACAGATTTTTATGGTTTTAGGGCCCTGGTATTTTGAGTGGGAAAGCATTAACTTTGCATACACTGTATTGGTACTAACCGTACAAGGCGATATGTATTTTTAAGTAGGTATTACAAAACATAAACCAAAAATCGTAAATTGTCATCAGCTTTGATAGGGTTACAATGAGCAACCATTCTTGTCGTTTCAGTGCCAAAAACTCTCAATTTACGTTCAGTATTTATGATTTTTGCGTTGCATTGGCAATGTCACGAGCAGTAAAGGACGAATTAGTATTCAAACGAAAGACAGGCTACATATTTTTGTGAATAACATAAAGTTAAATTTCGAAATAATTACGAAATGCGAAACTCCAATTGGTAATATTTTAACAAAGCGAGGAGGTCACTGCCTAGTTCCTAACGTATAAGAAAAGGCTCGCGGAAATAATCCTATCAGTAATATGGACTTGGTTAGACATACAAACTCCAAGCCGATCTCAATATATAAATAAAACCAATGGAAGATTTTATCTGTGAATCATGGAAAACTGTATAGTTGCATCTAACAGATCGCACCTAACAGACACGAGAATTTATAGATGCATTGCAGTTTACGACGCATTTGTGGAGCATCCATCCGCAGAACCTAAATATCACCGATCTAATAAGTTGCTCTGATTTATCGATCTCACCCAGACTAGTTTCAAATCGAGCTAAATATAAACTAGGAAGAGACCGCCGCGTGTGGCCAATTATGTGTTAACACTTTAAAATACTAACAGCTGTTTATAACTCTTGTAAATCAATAGGAGTATAATGTAAATCGTCTCGATTGTGATCTGGCTGTCGCTTGCGCATGATGTCATTCCGAGACTGCGCATTGACGAGGCCTTGTGGCAGAACTACTTGTTACAGGTAGACACGTGAATTTACGACGTGCTGTTTATGTATTTAAAGTGTGCAATGTGATTTGTTAAGGTTAAAGTTTAAGATAAATTGGTCGTCACTAGGTTTATGTCAAGTAACTCTAATACAAATTGGAAACATGGATTGATGAAAGAGACTAATAGGAAGAAATCAGATATATTTATCGTAATATATGCAGTGAAAGTATAATATTAGCCGTTTGCTTACCCGTGGCATGCGTTAGTCCATGAGTACTTATCGACGTAAAAAAGAGTTATGAAGGAATTAGGTTACATTGACGCAGATATACATTCGATTTTATTTTTGTCTACGAAATCGTCGGATTCTTCAGTCAATTGTTGCTTGATGTTTAATATCGTTTGGTATATTTCACACACACAATGTTCATGCAATTACCATTCGCACATTTATTATTCTGCGACACACAGCGATGCTGTAACCATATGTGTGTGTCGCACTATTTTTAAATGAATTTGTTTCAAGAAATCATACCTCATAAATTGCCTAGTAAAATGGAATATTTATTCTCTAAAATGATAAATATCCAAGTGTTTCAAATTTCAACAGAGATTTAATATAAATGATTACCATACTTGTTTGAAGCGATCATACCTATAGCTTTCCATCCACACATTTGACCATATTTAGTGTAACAACACGATTTAGGAAGTTGTGTGTTCAAGGCAATTTGTGTATATTTTTTTAGCAGTCTGTAAGCTGGTATTGAGAGTCTCCGACGATGTCATAATCACAGCTCATTACATAACGACTGGTTTCAAGTATTTTTTGTGTTCCCAATTTGCTTTGTTACGTGTTTAAGCCAAATTACTAGCAACCTATTTGTTAATACATCATCACGCCTGTATTCCCCGAAGGGGTAGGCAGAGGTGCACTGCAGTGCGCCCACACTTCGCCGATGTATTTTGGTCCCAATGTAATAGGGGGCGAGCCTATTGCCATTATACCGGGCACACAGGTTTCCTCACGATGTTTTCCGTCACCGTTTCTTAGCAAGTGATAATCTCAGATGAAAATGAGATTCGCACATGGAACCCAGAGGTGCGAGCCGGGGATAGAACCTGCGCACTTTGATTGCAAAGCGTGCGTTCGACCACTCGGCTACCACTGCTGTTTGTTAATATTCCACTATTTGTTAATATTCGTATTCATGTTGAGAAATTCTGCGATAACCTCGGGAATGGGACACTAAATGCACGAATTGAAAAATATGTTCTGTTTGATGTTATACAATAATTAAAAAAATATATATACAGGAGAGCATACTCATCCGACGCAGAAAAATGTGCTGTTTCGAAATATGTCTATAAAAGGTGTATCAGAAGTCCGAAATAATACTTTGGGTAAATATACTGTAGCTCATATGTGAATGCTTGGTGAAGATAGTTTATACTTGACTATCATAGTTACTGAGTTATAGACCTTTGAATATTTGTTAAACTCGATGGAGAGGCTTGTAGTTGAAGGTCAGGTAGCGGGAAAGAGAGCACGCGGCCGATCTCCCACACGCTGGATAGATTCAATTAAGACGGCAACTCAATCTACCATAGCGCAGTGTTCTCGCAATGCTACCAACCGCCAGAAGTGGAGAAGCATTGCCAGAGCGGTAACCAAGGAGAACGACGACACGGAGGATCTACCATGCACACCATCTCAACAACCACGACCACTCTGACAAGAGTGCCCGACTGAGAAGAAGAAGAATATTTGTCACAAGAATCGTGTTCTTGTCTTTGGGTAAATCCATAGCCCTATTCAGAAACAACACATAGGAGGGGCGACTAACATTATTCACAAAACCGAACATGCAAATTTAACATAGGACTCCAGATATTATGAGTTATAGAAATTGACGACGAAAAAAAAATTGGAAATTATGGTCGAATTTGGATAATTTTTTTATACCACTTCTTTGGATATCCGATACTGATGCAAAGGTCAAAGTATTTTATTTCGGACTTCTGAAACATCCTGTATATGTCGCTTAAGTCAAATAGCCTTTCACCCATTGATATACATTTCTGAGGTGTACAGATTGCATGTTTGAAATAAATGGTATCTTTTTTTATTACAGAAAGAACATAGGTAATATTTTTAGGACTTAAAAAGTGTATTTTTAGGGTTCCGTACCCAAAGGGTAAAACGGGAACCCTATTACTAAGACTTCGCTGTCCGTCCGTCCGACCGTCCGTCCATCCGTCTGTCACCAGGTTGTATCTCATGAACCGTGTTAGTTAGAGAGTTAAAATTTTCACAGATTATGTATTTCTGTTGCCGCTATAACAACAAATACTAAAAAACAGAATAAAATAAATATTTAAGGGGGCTCCCATACAACAAACGTGATTTTTTTGCTCGTTTTTATAATGGTACAGAACCCTTCATGCGCGAGTCCGACTCGCACTTGGCCGGTTTTTTTAATTCCAAAATCATTTAGTGATCCATTCACATGAGTTTCACTTACACAATATAATATGGTACTAACAATTTGACATACAAATAACTTCATTTAGTTATGACCGATATTTGCGGATGAACGAATGGTACCTTCTAAATTCTACAATTGTTTTAATTAAGGCTTTCAGTAGTCTGTATAACAAAAAGCCAAAATGATACCCATTTGAAGATGTTCCTACCTATAAATTGAACATTAATTATCCGAAATATGCGATGTCAATTAACTACAGCGTAACAACACGTGTTGCTATGTCACCTAGCAACCTTAAGTCAATGACGTAGGGTAACAATTAGCTACATTATTGCAATATGAAGGATATACTTAGTAACATCCTTAATGCGTAAGAACTTTGTATTAAACTCAAAACATACGCATTTAAAAGGTATTATTTGTCTGTAAGATAAAAAGACTACTTGATTTTTAATATTTTAGACACACCCTTTCTTTTAATGCATAACTCAACGGGTTATTGTATCAAAGAGGGAGCTTTTCCTATCATTTGACAGTTTCACACATCTAATTTTGTGCGTGACTAAAACGTCTAGTCTTACTTTTAGTATCCAAGAGTCCAGCGGCTATCTCCTCCATGACAGACTGTTTGCTGATAATCTCGACGGTGCCTGCGCGGGAGGGAGCTTTTCCTATCATTTGACAGTTTCACACATCTAATTTTGTGCGTGACTTTGACGTCTACGTTCGTCAGATTGTCTATGTCAAGACGGCCGTCAATATGACCCATTTCGGCGTAATTTTTTTGTGTCGTTTCTTGTCACATATAGGTATCTGTACTTTTTAATATCATTGGTGTAACTCCACTGTAGAATTTTATGGGCCAAAAACGCAACAGTAAGCAAATTTATAGGAATTTCTGTCCACTAGTAGTTGTAGAATGAGCGCCAAGACTAGACTTATGCCACAGAATATGTTGATTATATATCTTCCTCTTGTATGAAATAAGACAGAGAGCGACCGAGACAATCCGTGACAGAGTTCTTGTCTTGACATGTGTGCTAACATCAATGGAAAAAAATTACAGCGAAACGTATGCTCTGCAACGCCGCTGTCATTAGATTATAACTTCTTATCCATAAGGGAGGCTAAAATACTCAAACGTCATAGGTTAATCAATAGGATAATTAATATTTATTTTTACCTTCTGACGAAGACACTTGAAATGAGTAACCCTGCTTTATCGTAAAACGCGATCGTAACATTGTATTCATGTGGTTTTCATAGGAAACATGTTATAATTATCTCTGGACATACGTGACAAAGATCATGTGACAATTATGAGCACGTGAATCGATTTACTTGTAAATCACAAGTACTTAAGTTAAGTTTCACATCGTGGAAACTGGAAGAGGCTTCAAGGAAACTTTTTCTTCAAAAAAATATTTCGAAAATATATTTTGGCAAAAAATATTACATGTGTTTAGTATACATGGTTTGTAAGGCTATGAAACTCTTAAGATTTGACCTGAAAGATGGATCCGTTGGATCCAGCATGATAAGTATAGGTATATACTTTCAAACTAGAGGTTACTCTAAAAATTTTTAGAAAAATCAAGAAATTGTAGATACATATTCGGTTTGCTTCTTTTTAGGGTTCCGTACCCAAAGGGTAAAACGGGAACCCTATTACTGAGACTTTGCTGTCCGTCCGTCCGTCTGTCACCAGGCTGTATCTCATGAACCGTGATAGTTAGACAGTTGAAATTTTCACAGATTATGTATTTCTGTTGCTGCTATAACAACAAATACTAAAAAACTGAATGAAATGAATATTTAAGGCCGCTCCCATACAAAAAACGTGATTTTTTTGCTCATTTTTATAGATAATGGTACGGAACCCGTCGTGCGCGAGTCCGACTCGCACTTGGCCGGTTTATTTCGTTTTGTGCAATAGGTATTTGTATTTTTTTGAACTGATATTTAAAGAGGTGTAACTTCGCCTTCAGATAGATGATTCCGAGTTTCAAAGACACGAAGACTTATATTTTTATTGAACTACTAGCTTTTACCCGCGACTTCGTCGGCGCAGATTTCTATGTTTCAATATCGCTATAAAGAATAGCCTAGATGTTAATCTGATGTACACACAGTAATACTGTAAAGTTTTGTCAAAATCCATTTAGTCGTTTAGATATAAAAGGTCGCTTTAGTCAAATATCCTTTCATCCCTCGATATAATTACTATAAGATATCTGAAGTAGCACCGATTTAAAACAATTCTTAATAGTAACAACTTCAGTTAATAGATAAGTAATAACAATTATAATTTATGTGTTATGTCTGGAAATTGTTATTTTGTTAATTGTTTAGCTATTTAATAACATACATACAGAATTAATGTTATCTCCGAACAATAAACTATTTTAATCAGGAGAAGACTGAACTATTACATTGTAAGAGAGATTCATCTCTTACTAACAATGTCTACATATTTATTTTATTTCATTCTAGGCCTCAGTTTAGTTACGTCATAACTTCATTTTACGGACTTTTTTAATGGTATAAGTGCGTCCACAGAAATGGAGTGGTGATTATCAATCTCCAAATGTTATTGGCTTCTAAATAAATTGTTGAGTTACAACATTTTTTAATTCCCATTTCGACATAGGCCCACAAGTTTAATGCCAGTGTGGGTGCGATAAGTAATTAATTCAAGTATATCACGTGGATCGAGTGGGTGTTGGTATTTTGTAATAAAAATGGCGTCCATTTGATGTTACTATTAACATCCAGCACTGCGCTGCATCAAGTGAAATGCCACAGAGCTACAAAACCAAGGAGATTTCAACTATGCCTTAAATCCATAGAGAAACTAGAGTGCCCATAGCGACTCTACACTTCGAATAGCTCAGCGGTAATTATTCCGCCATTGCTGTTATCTCATGTACCTGTATACGGCAAATATATGAGAAAACAATAATGTCCGAGTCAAATAAACCAGAAAAAATTACCGCCGCGCTGGCTTGCTATGCCATCTCCGTTATTATATCTCCATGCTTAAATCTGACCGTTATTTCTTACAAATTGCTATGAAGTTCATAAATACTTGTTTGCATAGTTTCATTCTACATCACCTTGTGAGAATGACAAATTTAAAAAAGGTTAACTTAAAATGGCCACAGGAACGCTGTACCTATACTCGTAAGTGTAAAGTACCTAATCAACAATGTTTTGTGTCTTCTCATCTTATCTTTTCTCTATCTTAAATGTTTTTTTTAATAACATGAATTTTTGTACAACTAAAATGTTTTGTTTTATGTTTTTATGTAGCAAACACATTTAATATTGGCTCCCAAACAAAAAAACATTAACAAAGTATTCTATAAACGCGGTAAAAGTAAATATTGATGCTAAAGTGTTTGTCGATTTAATTAACCGTAGATGTTAGATGCCATATCCAACAGTGGCAGCGAGAGTTGTACATTCGTATCGTATTCGCTAGGTGGGCGTGTGCGGTCTACTAAGTACAAATAGCTAGACGGGGCCTGCTTCACTCAATGCGCAGCATTACCACTTTTAGTAGTTTTCTACTTTTTTAGTAGTTTTAAGACCATAAATTTATTTTTGTGAAATGTGTTTAGTTGCTCTGATCCTTGTCACTTTTGTCTATTTATTAAGATTAAAATGGAATTTATTCAAAAAAATATTAAAGTATTCTCACAAACACTAAAAGAAAATAGATACAGTACCTACCTTTTATTTTATAATTTACTGTCGATCAATAAAATTCTAACTGCAAAGCTTGCAATTATTTATTATCTCACCTAGGCTGAAGCAATGTAATTTAAAAACAATTACTATTTAAAAATAAATAACAGTCATCATTACTCATGTGAAGAGCTATATCATAAGAATGTAGTAATTTGTAGGTTATGGCGATGTTTTTAGTAGTTTTTTGAACAAAAAGGTGGTCATACTGTCGATGCGTACGGACACAGCACCGAATAATCTCGGTCTGTCTATACGTATGTACATTACATTTTCTAGAAAGCACCCACTGACTCGTGTTCATTTGCTTAAACTTTCAATTTGATATGAATTTATGATCGTGTCTCTGTTTTCTCTCAATGCTTTCTTCGTTCAACTCTATTTATGTTATTTAATTAATTCTATAGTAGGCTCTGTTTATACTAGTAGAAAATTAAAGCATTCGTATTTATAATTGCTCCTGTAGTTTTGCTCAGTTCCACTAAGTACTTGTAGTATGTTGCATAGAAAGTAGAGTCTATGTAGAGGTCCCTTCCCTCTACCTCTTCAGTAGTATTATGTTATTGTTACTTTAGTTCTAGAATGAACGAAAAAGTTTTTTTTATAATTTTGAATGATAACCTGTAAAATAGCGATAACAAAGTATTTTTTTGCAACAAAGGTATAAATGTAAACTATTTTAATAAGGGTGTAAATCTTTAGCCAGATTTTTGTTCGTCCTCGATTTGACATTCAAATTCTCCAGGCAGTTGGAAATCGAAATACATTAAATTATTGAAGGACTTGATTTTTTTTTGCTCGCGTTCTCCGTTGATATATGCTGATGTATTCCGCTTAGAAACAGGTACTCCATGTTAGACAAACCGAAAACATTGAACGATATCACGAGCCGTACTGTTTACACAATGATGCCAGACCGCTTCCTCAATATCTCATGGGCGGCGGTAACATCTACGGGAGATAAAATAAATTAATGATAATCTCATACAGAAGTGTTTGCTTTTTAAAACGCTACAAAACTGTGAATTACAGTGGAGCGATGAGCAGTGTGTATAAATTTCCCTGGCATTCCCACACACTAACATCCATCGGGCCCCGTGCCTACGCAGATGTCCGCCGCGCTGGTGTGCGTGACCGTAGCGTAGACATCCTCCGTACGTACGACATTTTATTCAATATTCAATACACCTTATCTACACGTACAAAAGTCCATTTTTGTACAGCGCTTGTTTAGCAGGTATATGAATAAGGCTGTGTTACTGTACCGTATTGTTTCACGTTTACGTGTCTCTGTGTGGCGAGGTTAAGTAGAGCGGTGTTATCTCGGAACAGAGATTCCGTGGAGTAAGGATTATACGATAAAACGTGTTGATGTAATGTTATAAATTTTATATTTGCAATTAAGATATCGAATGAGCGTTTTGTAATAATTCAAATGTTTATCAAACAATGAATAAATTCACTTAAGTGTATTGTTTTGTGAGAATAGTTAAAAATAACTGGAATGAGACTAGATGCGTCTTTGTTTTTATTTAATTTGTTATTATCTTTAGCAGATATATAGAGGTGCACCCATTTATATTAGCGATTAGGATTTATTGAATCGATTACGCAATGGACTCGATATGCAAACAAAATAATTTCATTTCATAATTATCGATGGTTTAGCACATTGTCCGTCCAGTCTAAATGTCATCGAACGGGGTTTCGCAAGAGCGTCAATCACGGGCGGTCACCTACTTTCGCGATCGACTCGAGGCGATTAGTCGACTACATTCACCGAGGCCTCGGCTCACCTCTACGCAACAATTGTTTCTGTAGGAATCTTTTATTTATGGCAGCAGCGTGGCGCTGCCTCTGTGTGTGTGGGCCGTAAGCGACCGTGCCCGTGTTTTACCTGTACAACGAAATACTGATACTTGATTCGAGTCTTATTTTTATAAGCGTAAAGTTTTATTTGGATCGGGCGTGGCAGACACAGAAATGCCCTACCGGCAATAAGTCAACGCTCGAACTCGCCTGTTTGACAAGATTCCAACCGCGGCTGTCCTGTTTGTTTATTGTAATCGGTTTGACAATGAGCTTAAGGTGCGGTTTCGAGTGATCTCCCGGCTCGCGCTCTCCTGTGATTGTTCTCGGCTACTCGGTGCGAGACTGTGTTTGTGTTTGTATTTTACGTCATGTATACCGGCTTACTGTAGATTCGCCTCTTAGCATCCATAATTGCTCGGCGACCGAGCGGCTTTTAAAGCTCGCCCGTTGATTGGTTTTTATTCGCGGTTTAAGTTCAGTTTTTATGTGCCGATAATTAACGAAATCTGTACGCTATAGGTATTGATTTTTTCTCGATTCATGTATGAGGAGAAATGAGATTGGCGGTATTGAGTGCGGGGAGGAATCGTGTGGCAGATAACGGAAGGTCAATGGGGATACTTCAGATTGAAATGGCGCGCGTCGGCAGGTCGCGAGGGCGCGGGAGAGAATGACGCGACCGTCGGTGCGGCGCGCCGCGGCTAGCAGCGTCTCTGTCGCTCCCGCGCGCGACCAGCGACCTCCTTGGATGTGCGGCCCGCAAGGTCGGCCGCCTTAATTAATAAACTCAACGTAAAGTATTTGAGGCCGATCGGAGAAGCGACTACGATCTTACTCGGGCCTTTGTCTAGTTATTGACCCGTCCGCGGCGGCCGATCGTCGTTTTTTATTGGGCTAATCTATGTATTGTCGGGCCGAAAATAAAGTATTGCCCACTTAATTAAATACGCTCGATCAAATGTTTTAAAAGATTTATTTTTACACGCACGCGACGTTTGAATGTCGAAAGTACGGGCAATGATACTTTGTATTATTTACATTTATGAGATTAGAGACGGAGATATGGCATAAACAAATTGTGAATGTCGTTCATGAAAGGTATTAAATCATCATAACAATGTGCAATATATGCAAATGGTTACAATTGTTTGTTAGGCAGTGAAATAAAAAAATGAAAGTTTATTTACTTACCCCTATGATAATGTTGGCAGATTGAGATGTTTCTTCACATCCGTATCCGATTAGATCTATAAAACCCTCTGCATACTTGAGCGTCAAAACTTACACGTCAATGTTTTTGCGAATACCCAAACGAACTCTGTGTGAATAAACAAAAAGATTCAGTTTTTGTTTACGCAAAAAATTCGCTCGCACTGTCAATGTAATATCGTTGAGGACAATGATATTCTAGTTAACAGATATGTTATGAGCCCGCACTAGTGAAGACTCGAATACATCCTAATTAGGACGTATATTTGATACCAACATGCGGAATGGTTGACAGATGAATGTTAACATAGAAGAGCAAGTGACAACAGCAACTAGCTATCTCTTTTTTTCTCGTTGGTTTTATCAAGCCATCTCTTTTGTACATTTCTACGTGTTGTGAAATGTAAAATGAATGAAAAGTGTGTATGTGTGCTGCCGCTGTTACGTGGAACTCTTTTTTCGGATGTTTTGTGCGTGTATAACATATCTGTTTACTAGAATACCTCATTCCGACCTTGGCCTCTTCTCAATTCGTAAACACTTAAAAATAGCGTCCGAACGCTATTTTAAAAAAGCCGCGTCGCATTTAAATCCTCTAATTGTCGCCGCCGGCAATAACGAGCCAGACCCCGCGCACACATCATCAACTCGTCGCCGCCGTCCGCGGCACGTGTTGATTGATCCTCCCGACACGATCACCGCCCTCCTCGACCCGGGCTTTGAGAGGGCCACCAACACACCTACACCAGCCTCAAACAGACACCGATCTCGCCTGCGAGGTCGAGGAACCCCCTCTTCCACTCGTAGGTGCATCTTTGCACCTAGGAGCGCAGTCACTACCTCTACCCTCACGGTAACTGCCCAAGCCGAGGTCGTGCCCTCTGTGGCGCCCTTGAGCTAGTTGCCACCCCTTTCCGCCCTTAAGGCCTTGGTTGGAGTGCACTCTGCGCTCGCCACTCCTCCGGTAAAGCTGTAAAGGCCACCTCACGGCCAACAGTGTAAGTCATTAAAAAAAAAAAAAAACTAGAATATCATTGGTCGAGGAATAAACTTTTTTTATTGGTTTTTGTTCTAGTATTGTTAAAAATGTTAACGCTCGTGTTTGACGCCCCTGAGTGTGAGGGGTTAACGCATTACTGTGTCGCAACACTATTAATGACAATGCCCACTTATAATTAAGTGGGTGTCCAAATTGTCACTCTAACGAAAAGTAAGAGGCAGGTTTATAATTCGAGAAGTTACCTCCAATGACGATAATCAGATAGAATTATCAACTCTATTATTTTAAATGTAGGTTATAATACTTTTCAAGGTGTTAGATAGTGTCATGCCAAATTACTTTTGTCAATCGTAGATTTTAATTACATGAAACAAGGTTTTTTTTGACAATCCATTTCAACATAATTAATGCATCTATGTAATACCATACACACAAGCAACCTAAATACTTAGCGTTATAAATTGAGTCTACATTATCAAATTAAAATTGTAAATAACTCTATGAGAGCCAGATATATTACCGTAAGTACATAGGTATGTAATAAACTTCAGTATTCGTTTTCCATGCAAGCCCTGTAGCATGATCAAGTAGACATAGGCTTTATCTCTTTCAACTGTCAGATTCGTCGAGAAATTGACGTCTCACCGTCCAGTGTCTAATACAAAAAGCACGCAGTGGCGTCATTTTCTCGACAAATCTGACAGTTGCATGAGTTAAAACTTATGTCTACACAGTCATGCTAAGGGTGCAGGAACGATCAAATGTAGAGCCAAGGTACAATATCTATACAATGTTATACTAAACAATGATTTAAATGCGTCTCTACATACAAGGAAAAAGGTAAATAATATTATATTTTTTATTTACCGCTCAAAGATAGCGGCATAAAATAAGATTGATCTAAGTATATGTCTAATATCTTGGTTATGGTATTGCTACAAATAACGGTTTTGCAAATAACTGGACTGATGCGAGCAACCAACGGCGTGTCGTGTATTCTGTGAAATTCCCATAGAATTTGTACCGTAGAGATGAGTTTAGGCATTTTTTTTTTTAATTATGTTATATTATATAAAATAAGTTACAACACTAATATAGCAGTGGTAGCCGAGTGGTCGAACGCACGCCATGTCAAATCAAAGTGTGCAGGTTCAAACCCCGGCTCGCACCTCTGGGATTTATGTGCGAATCTCATTTTCATCCGAGATTATCACTTGCTATACACCGGTGAAGGAAAACATCGTGAGGAAACCTGCACGTCTGAGGGAACTTGACTAGTTCTCGATAGATGTGTGAAGTCTGCCAACCCGCACTGGGCCAGCGTGGTGGACTATGGCCTGAATCCCCCTCGCATAGAGGGGAGGCCCGTGCCCAGCAGTGGGACGTTAAAAAGGGCTGTAATGAAAAAAAAACAACACTATTAGGAATTTGACTACTACGAAAGATAGGGAACTGGTTACTTCTTTCTTTCTTGTAATATATATAAACATGAAATAAAGTTTATTATATTTAATACCAAAATTTATTTATATCATTGCGCCCCTCTTACGGGCGCTATGTATGAGCAAGACGGCAATAGTTTTAGTGTTGTACAATATTTTAATTATTACTACCGTTTATTTATTGTTGGCGCCGAACATACTATACTGCCTGAAACATTATTTTTGCTTTAAATTTTATTTATTTAATTACTCAGGAAAGTGTACAAAAATAATTAAATACCAGTAGCCCACTGATTCAGCTATTACTTATTTTAATTTTTATTGTAAACATTTAATGTCTCAATAAAAAAAAGTATGATGTAATCGTAAATCGTGTTAAAGATTTTTTTAAAATTCTTGTGATGTTCTTTTTTCAAGTTTCGATTCCACGCATTTGCGTTGACATGCAGTCGTAATCTATGCGTACTTCGGGCCGGCTCACATTGCTGGCTGGTTATGTAAGCCGGAGCGTCTTCCACTTTCGAATCAAGTTTATTGACACGGCAAGCTCGACAAACGCCCGCCGCTTCACAGTTACATTGCTTCGGCGGCGCGCCACTTTGATTCTCATACTTGTCGGGAACAAGACCAAGGACCTAATCTGCCATCCGATTTCTAAAAGTACGTTAAGTAACATCTTGGCTGATTTGAGTTATTCTACATGGAAATTAAAGATTTTCTCTATCTGCCAGTCTTAGTTTTATTTTTCTAAAATTTATAGTTATCAAGATAAGTGGAGACAAATTTGTATACCTTCACAATTTCTAACGACATCACTTTCTGCATATTTGATTGTATCTTAAAATTGGGTATACTCACACAAATAAATTCTTAGTAGTAAGTAGCAGAACGTTATATCTATAAGCAAGTCTTAGTCTCGTTGTTCTAACCTTTATAGTTATTGAGATAAATGGAAACAAATCTGTGTCTTCATAAATTTCGCGTTTTGTCTTGTAACTCAAAATTATGTTTTGTCACTTAACAGCTTTTTAGAAATCAGACGCCAGTAATGCTGAGTACCTACTGAGTCTACATCTGATAAAACAAGACCATATAACATTTATTAGTTGTGCGGAAGCTCTGTTAAACTTAACTCTTGCTAAACATTGTTTGATAATAATGTTCTTTCAGCGCTGCAACAATAAACTGCTTAATAAAAGAGTCTGTATCATTAAAATGACATTACGATCAAAGACTAAAGAAAGTAACGACAATATTTTTTTTTTACCGAAAATGCGTTGGTTGATAGTCTATAAGCTCCCTTTTTGATATAAAGACTCGTGCCAGTTTTGCCAATACGAGAAAGAAGTTGAAACTTTTTGTACCGATATTGACATGGAGCGTATTTATAAAAAAAGGTTTATTCGCTTGCCCCAGTGGGTTATCTTGACGGTAAAAATAAACTGTTAAAAAATTAATCCTCATAGAATTTATATACTTGTAAGTATTAAGATGTTTTATGTTAATTTTATGTATGGCACGCCCCTGAACGTATTCATTCTAAACACTTGGTGCTTAAACGCACTCATTAAGTTTTTTTATTAGCAATAAATCTAATAGTGTAAACGGCTCTGTCGCGGAACAATCGCGGTTGCTAAACGCTGACTAATGGCCGCTCGAAGCGCCGAGTCCCTTGCTACCGCCACTTAAGCGTAATTATTTTGATATTACTTCGAAAATATAGTAAAAAATCATAATAATAATGAAATAACACTGCTAATGAGGTGGCAAGGGCGCGATGCAAAACAAAGGTGCAGCTTACCAACGACGAATGTGATTCCGTCGACGTGAAACGTCGCGACGTTTCAATCTTTTCATACAATTGTCAAATAACTTTAAACTATTGCCATTTGAATATTTATATTTTGTACTTGATTTGATAATTGTCGAACTGATTAAGACAAAGTCGACCCATCCTAATGATGTAATTATTATTCAAAACGATATAAATAATACCTAGTACCTCGTGATTAATAGAATAATAATAATAATTAATTCATTAAATATTTTTATTACGTCAAATATAGTGGTTATATTTTTTTTAAATATAGACATTTGCGGCCTAATTGCACGAGTATTTCAAACAAACAAGTTAAATTAATCACCTCGAACTAGTTATAATATATAATAAAATATTCATAGATATTATAATAAAAAAATGATTTAAGTATATTTGCATTTATGATTTGTATTATTTGTTTTTAATTGAATATTATGTCAAATTAAATTCGTCATCCATGATCGGCACGTATTTCTAAACAAGTCCAGTGTTTGTAGCTGCCAAGTGTTCTTTTTGCGATACATACTTAAGTTGGTATACCACTTAGCCAAAACAATAAATGTAAAATTATCTGTTCAATTTATCATGAAATCATGATAGTTATTTTAGCGTGATTGACATTAACTGCATGCTCGTCTATAGGATCTGACAACAGGTACAGTTTTGCAAATCATTTTACAGTTCATTGAGCTAATTTTGCAACTTGGCTCATGTATTTTCATTCGGAAATACCAGCACGTTGAACCTTATGGCTAAGGAAGATAAGATCGCATAATTCCGATGTACTCACTTCCTGATTTGAGGACCGATGTCTCGTTACCCACCTAACGTAGTTCAGTTAACTAAAAAAATCGTCAGCAAGTAGATTAAACCATAGCATCTGAATTAAATACTCAATTATAAATAGTATGTTTTAAACTTCAATGGAGTCTATACATAAAAAAAAAAAAAAAATTGGGTACCTACTTACTTATCATGTTGTTCGACTTAACGCTCTTTTATTGTGGTAAATAGGCCACTGACATAAAAAAGAAGGAGGTCCTTAATTTATCCCCGCATGTCTTTTTTATTGTTTATCCTATACCTTCTATGGATAAGATACCAAATAGGTTTAAAGGAATTAAAAACAATAACTTACTAATTCTATACTTACCTCAAACTCATTAACTTCATTCTGAAATGGGTTAATACATTCCTAGGAGTTATCAGCGTTAATTCAACAAGATTGCAGAAGGGTCGGTAATAACCGGAATATCCAACAATACATCCGGATCTGTAATTGGGGCTGCAACAAGATAACAACATAGTTGCTTTACCTATCAAAACTAAACTTAGCATGTTTATTTATTACGGTAATTCACCTCAACTGGTAATAATGGAATTCTCGTAGGATCATTCGTGCGTGTGTTGCAAGTAAAATACTTTTATACGTGTATTATCAACTTTGGTGTTCCAAATAATACTTTCGCAAATTTGGGTTCCAACTTTAAATCAGCCACATTTTTTTTAAATTACCTACTCGTATTATTAACGTGGGCAGGAAGACGGCAAAGCTGAAGTGGGATTGGGCCAGTCACGTGGCACGAATGGACCCGCAAAGGTGGACAGATCGAGTTAAAACCTAGACGCCCGAAGACGGTTGCCGGTATCGTAGCAGACCAAGGCGAAGATGATGTAAACGTGGCTACAACGAGCCCAGGACAAGGTCATGTCAGAGACGGGAAGGGGAAGACTTTGCCCAGCACTGTGTCATTCAATAGGACATTGACAGAAAAAAGTAAAATAAAATAATTGACGAAGAATGCACCGGCCATTGACCTGACCCTACAATTATAATTACCCTTTATAATACGCAAAAATAAAAACAGAATCCGCCCGAAGACTCATTAACAATACCGATACCATCAACATTAATTAATATATAGCTTAGGTGTTACCGACAGACGTATAAAAATACTTTCACAATAGCCGTGTTCTGACTGACTGATCAGGCCGCTTTACGAGGCTGCCTCGGGTACATGTCGCGCGTGGCTATTTTATCTTTTATAAGTATGCAACTATTTATTTAGGATTTAATAATAAATAAATAAAAAAAGTCAAAGTACCCAGAGTACTTTGTGTTTTTTTTAACAGGCTCCAAGCCTATCCAGCCATAAGCCATCCATCCTTTACCCACTATTGATAAGTGAGACCATTAACATGCCATTAAAATTGATACCAGTAAATGTGATTCCTGAAGTAAACTTGGAGCCCAGTTTACTTGAATTTGACTTCACATAGGAAAGGACAGCAGTGTTTAATACTTTAAACAGCGATACATACTAATACAGCGATCGTGTGATGACACTGCAAGACATGGCCAATTAAACAAGCGGAACGATACATTTTCAAACACTCTAATAAACATCTTAATACCAGAAAATGTACCTAACGCTTGTTATGTGTGCCTGGCCCATTAAATAGTATGAGTTTTTTATATTTTCGAAGCAGGAACTGTTTGAGCCTCGCAGCGTAGCCTCGAGGCTGCTCGAGTGGCTCGGTCAGCCAGTCTGTACACAGCTATTTGATTTATGTTGCCACCACGGTGAACACCACGCAAATAAGCCGTATTTGTATTGCATGTCAATGAACCCGCGACTCAGAAAATAGTTCCAGTTACAACGAATAGTGGTTAAAACAAGTGTGCATCAATGGTTTATATTTAGACCGCCCTTTGTCCGCGGTGTTACCCATAGTACTGTGAGATTTGTTATTGGAACGTACAACGTCATCTTTTTATAGAGAAACATGTATTTGATCCTTAATTTTTCCCGGTCATCCATGCCATTATACCGGGCACATTCTCCCTCAATACGATTTGGGAGGACGAGGGAGATTTGGGCCATAGTCCACCACGCTGGCCCACTGCAGGTTGGTGAACTGTAACACGCCTTTCTATAGACTTGAAGGCTTCCTCACGATGTTTTCCTCCCCCATTCCGTGAAGTTCGTGATTTTTGGTAAGTAGTAATACGTACCATATTATGTTTGAACTTATTTCTAAATTAAGATATATTAATACATCTCTACATCGGAAGTTATCAATACATATAAGGGTTCCGTACCCAAAGGGTAAAACGGGAACCCTATTACTGAGACTTCGTTGTCCATCCGTCCGTCCATCCGTCCGTCTGTCACCAGGCTGTATCTCATGAACCCTGATAGTTAGAGAGTTGAATTTTTTACATATTATGTATTTCTGTTGCCGCTATAACAAAAAATACTAAAAAACTGAATAAAATAAATATTTAAGGGGGCTCCCATACAACAAACGTGGTATTTTTGCTTGTTTTATAGATAATGGTACGGAACCCTTCGTGCGCGAGTCCGACTCGCACTTTTCCGTTTTTTTTTTTCAATTTGATAGAATTTTTCTACATAAGTAGGTAACAACTTAGTTAAATATATAATAATCAGCCTGGTACATAATTTTAATGCTTTTATACTACGTGAATTCACATCATCAAACATACGGTACGCTCCTACCACCCAGGCCATCAATATTCTGAACGCCTTGATTGCTCAGCAACCAGATGTCGACATATTTTTTTTTAAATTATAATTTAGTTATTAAGTCGTGTATTAGATTTCTAAGTTAATATATAATGTGTAATAATAATGTGTACAAATATAGTGGCTCGCTGCACGCGTTGGTTTAAACTGTAAGTGCAGCTAGCATTGGAATAATAAATAAATAAATTAACTCGAATGAACTGATACATATACTCCGCGGCAGAAGCATGTTTGTAAAGCAGACTATAATCGTTAGTCACTGACATCGAAACGCATAGCGGAGTGAAATCGCAAAGATGTGACACATTTTTGACATTACGACTGCTTTCAAAGATTCGTCATATTGTGTATTTATTGAATTTGCTCTTGCTATGAATCAATTTACATTGACTGACCCGCTAATTACAAGTGGAGCCATTCCTAATCTTATTCCATAAAATATAATAATATCATTCATTTTGTAAAAAAGAAGATTCATTCATTTCCATTCGTGTCTTCGCCACTATGTTGACATTGGCGAGAATTCATACGCCATCTTTAGTAATTTCGTCACCCATTTTTGTTTATAATGTGTAATAATATATTTACTGCCAGCTATAAAGATCACAGAATATTTATTCTCATTATTAAATTTACGTTCTCAATTTTTATACATATTTAGTGTTTAAGAGTCAGACCGCCCGCTGAGATATTTGTTTAACTGTCTATTAAGATTAGCATAATTATGCGAATATTGGTTTATAGTGCGCAACTGTCATTTCTGTCAATTACATCATAAATAGCAAATGTCAATTTCGAAGAATAAAATCGTACGAGACACATTTAAAATTGTATGTATACAAATGCTATATCTAGACGCGCGGTAGAGCGTCAAGCCGAAAAAAAAGCGTATCTTGCAGCACCGTGTGTAATATTACACGAACCATTCGGAGCTACTTTTGACCCTATCATAACTCAAAAACTATTTTATGTAAACATGACAAATTTGGCTGTTATATAAAAAATGTTCGTCAACAATTACGATAAAATTGATTCGATTTAGTATTTGTCCAGTCCATAAACTCATGATCTTTGATGGGATCTCGAAAGCGTACAGAGCGTGTAGGCATTTACATAGATCGCGCCCACTTGGATTCGTCCACTGCGATTTTTACTCAGATACAAACAACTATTACGCGGCCAAGTTGTTATGTTATTAGAACGCGGGCCAATGTAGGCCGCACGGGGGCTTCTTAACTCGATGGTGTATCATTTCACCCGTAGAGACAGGTTCCGAGGCCGGAATGCGCGTCGTGCGGTACACAGGGTTGCCATATTTGTTTCTACCAAATTGGGACATTAGAATCCGAATAAATAAGGGTAAGCTTAGAACTTAATAAATGGACTAACATTTAAAATTACATTCGTAGTATTTTACAATACTAAATTGCTTTTTAATTTAATAATAATATATAGTCACTCCTGTATTGCTCGAAGAGGTAGATAGAGGTGCACTGCAGTACACACTTCGCCGATGTTTTTTGATGCCAATGTAATAGGGGGCGAGCCTATTGCCAGTATACCAGCCACAGTACGAGGAAGATTAAGGCTCTTGTCCATCACGCATGGCCTGGTTGGTGAACTTCACACACATTTTTTTTTTATTAAAGACAAATACTACTATGAAGAAAAAGACTTATACTTTATTATTCAAAATATTACGTCCGTAAGAAATTGGTATTGTTGGCAACCCTGGTTGCACGGCAGAGGTTAATAAAGCGCGCACTTGCTTGCTACTTTATTGCTTTTTGTGGTCATAAATAAAAACGCTTTCGAGAAAAAACAATTTATGCTTTATCGAGTCTGTCAATTTTGGTGTCCAAAACGTTTGTATATTTTTATCGCGGGTAAAGCACATTATTATTTTAGTAATGAATGCCCCGAATCGATAATTGAATTCCACCTTTTCATACATTAATATTTTAATTAAACTTTTAAACGTTGTAAATAAATACACAGGTCGTTTCCACCTACCTACATACGTTTGAACTTTTTGCATAATTCCAGATACGCGAAATATCCGAAAACATGGGATATGATTTTCTTTTAACGAAATACCACTTGGAAAATGACAGGAACGTATATAAGCAGGCTGGTATAAATTCCCCAGATAATAAAAACAACAAAAAAAATAATTGAATGTCAGTATTCTTGAATGTTTTGTTTACAGGAACTGTGTGTTGTTTAGCGATTGGGGCAGGCCTACGAGATTTCGTAGCAGTCGTAGGCGCGCGCGTCACGGTGACGTCATCGCCCTACGACGCGCTACGGCGGCTGTACAAGCCCACGCTCCCGCCTTTCAACCACCTACGCGCTTATGATAATAAAATAAATAATTTTATTTGCGGACCAGACATGACGCAACGCCCTGCACCCACTGAGGCGAGCGAATTAATTTGACCTTTTTTGAAAACGTATCTAGTGGAATGGCAATTTAATACAGATTGAATTTCTGTAGTACAAGCTACGCGACCTCGCTTCAAAATTCCCACGCGTCATCGATGACGTTTTCGTAGATTTTTTTTTATTAGTAAATCGGTTCAGTTCGTTTTAGTATTGGCAAAAAAATGTCGCGCGCCTCTTGACGCACATGTGAGCGCAGGGCTTAACTGGATGAAATCTATTTGGGAATTGTCAACGTGATACGATTACTTACATAACTAAAGAAGCATCGAAGAGAAAAAATAAAATTAATAGTAAAAAAACTTTTTAAAAACAAGCTTTTATTCAATTGCCCTTAGTTTTCGTGTCTCCTCGGCAAGCCCTTTCATTTGATACCCATACTGTGGTAGTGCAGAATAAATAACTATTCCGCCATCTTGGATGATCCGCCATATTGGAATTAGAATGACGTCACATAGTTAAGCATGCATTGTCATCCAAAGTAAGTATGTATACCAAATTTCAGCTCAATCGGTTAAATATAACTGATTTAAAATTCAGTTGCAAGATTCCACCCGGACATACATTGCAAGTTAATATAAAGCTTGTAATAAAAAGCTCCTTATATTATTTTATTTAGATTTGCTGTTCGACTTCTAGTGCCTCTCCAACTACTAAAGGTTGGCAGTCAACTTCTTAGATTGGTTCATGAGTGCCAAAATTACGTGAATTGTGTGCGTATAAAATAATTATGTAATCATGATTTCTATAGGTACATATTGTTGATTGACATTAAAGTGGGGCGACAACAGGGACGCAGGCTTGGCATGACCGCGTAGACATAAATTTTATCTCTTTCAACTGTCAGATTTGTCGAAAAAATGACGCCACGCCAATTTTTTATAAAAACGTTTTTATAGATAATGGTACGGAACCCTTCGTGCGCGAGTCCGACTCGCACTTGGCCGGTTTTAACAATATACGCACCCCAAATTAAAAATATATATGTAAGTACTTATTATATAAAAATATTTTTAGCGATAAGACCGCCAAATTGTACATAGCTACTGTATTTGGAAACTAAGAATGTTGTATTATTTTCTTTGTTTGGTGTGTGCAATAAAGAGTACTCTATCTATCTATCTATAATCTTTAGGGGCAGTTATTTATTTTATGATTAATAAAATAATAAATACAAAGGAAATGGTGTCGATTCTGCCGTACAGTATCGACAAAGAACTAAACTATATTTGTCAGCACTAAAAATATTGCCGCTTTGCTCCTAATCGATACGCTTAGTTTATCAACTAACTTTTTAATTCTTCTTTCTTTAATTTTGAAATGAAATGTTGATATTTAATGGATAATGGCTCCACCTCCGATTAGCTGGTATTTCAGCCTGTGTCAAGTAATTAATAGCAAGGGAAAATTCAATAAATAGGTACACATTTTAAATAAAAATTGATGATGACAGAGTGATAAAGATGGCGGATCAACTTTTTAATTAACTATATTGTATATTTATTAAATTTGTCGCTGCTATCAATTACTTGACCCTGGCAGAATCCCCGCTAATCTCTGGTATTCTCTAATATCTGGCCATCCTTCATCTTAGTTTAGTAACATTACATCATTTAATTCTAAGAACGGCTTGGTCTAGGTTGAGCGTAGGTCGCTCGACTCACTGAACCAGGTGGTTACGAGTCCAATTCCTGCCAGTGGCAAATTTAGGAAATGTCCTTTGCGGTATTTGCTCAATCGGGGCGTAACTGGGACCACCCCCAGTCACGATACCCATAGTAGGTACAAGCTTTGATTAGTTTGGGGTCATACGATTAGTATGTGTTGTCTGGTGATTATTAAGTTTACTGACGGTATGATTTTATACTGGTAGGAGCGAGGAGGTGCGGGGTACGCTCGGTTAGAGCGGCCGATGAGGGACGCATGAAGGGGGAGGGGCGAGTGGCCGCGCGCCCGTCCGCTCATATCTCCGCGAGCCGTTGCGAAGGATAGGCGTGTCGCCCGTTTTTAAATAATCACACAATGTCATGGACGGAAGCTGAAGTAAATTTAATAGAACTAATGAAGTTGTTCCCCATTTTGTACACATATAAGGAGTCCGAGGGAGATCGAACTTTTTGCCGGTTGAAAAGCAAAGCATGGGAAAGTTTGGCCGATCTCGCGAAGTTGGGATGTAAGTGTCTTGTTCATAATCCATACAACGTATGCCTTGTATACTAATTGCTTTTTTTAATAAACAGCTTATGATTATACGATTTTTAAATCCTTACTTTACCTTTGATTACCTTTGATTTTGACAATTATCTATTCGCTAGCTTTTTATCTTATGTCAATGCTGCAATTTTTTTCCAAAACAAACTGTATTGACTCATATATAAATCTTATTTTTCTACGTAATGTAATTGGCAGTGCGAGCCGCTTTTGACGAGTCCTATGTGTCAATATTAAAATGCACTCTGAGTCATCCGCCATCTTTATCACTGTCATTATCCATTTTTATTTATAATGTGTATTTATTGAATTTGTCCTTGCTATTAATTACTTGACATTGGCGAAATACTCGCGCTAGTCGCAGGTGATGCCATTCCTCATCTTATTCCATTAAATATCATCATTTCGCTCATTTCGTTAAAAAAAAAAAAAAAAAAAATGCACTCTGTGATGTAAAACATCAGAGAGTGCATTTTAATATTGGCAGCAAAAGGCAGGCCGCGTTTTAACGCCGCTGATTTCCCGGGAATTAAATTTGTACACATTATTTTCAGTAAAAGAATTACACACCCAATGGAGCAACATATTGAACACTTACATAAAAATATACTTATCAATACAAAAGGGGGATGTCAAAAAAATTGAACGATTCAAAAGCGATAATAGAACAGGAAAGTATTTCGACGGGTCACTCTCATTCCTTGATCAGCACATCCGTCATATCAAAATCGACGGGGACATATTCGGATATATGCAAAAAATCTTCTACGAAATTCATAACGTAGGAACATATGACATGGATCTATTGGATCCTGTGAAAGTGAGCCAAGAAGTGCTACGCAAAGTTATAAATGAAAGAAGTGATGCAGATTTCTTGGACGATGAGTACGTGGAGTGCATATTGGATGTGGTAAAAGTTTGTATTGATCAAGCATTAAATGAGTTAACGCCCAGTCAAATCGAAGGCAGTGATAACACGGATGATATAGAAACAGATGACAACTCTACGAAGGACACAAATAACAGTTTAAATGTACACGAGAAAGACATGAAGACTTTTTGCAGTGACTTGGCGGATTACGTTACGAGTCGATTTTCTTTGATGCAACAAGACAAAATTCGAAAGAGTATTGCGTCTTTGGTGACTGATTTGGAAATGCAGAAATAATGACTAGATTGATACTTAGTTAAGTTTTTATTTAAACTTTTTAGTTTTTATTAATGTTGTTTTTATAAATAACTACATCGCCTTAATACTTCTGTTGTTGTTTTATTATATTACCTATCTAATTATCATTTAAATTATTTTACTTAAATTTTTCACACACGGGTGCGAGCGAATTCATTACACTTTTTATTTGTAAAAGACAAATTCGGTCGCTTCTACTTTTCATTGCAAAATGTACTTCATCAATAAGGCAATACAGTTCGATTTGGTATTGGCAAAAACATTGATCGCACGCTTTATGTCGAGCCTATTTACGCAGCGCTTACTTGCAATTCATCTCTCCTTCATTCATCCCTCATACACGGACTCTGATTTGTTTGTTGACAAAGTGTCTGTAATGTCAATTCATCTCAAGTGACATGATTACTAGATAATTGTCAATAAAAATATTTCTCAGCGCAATTGGTTTTGTATCGTACTAAAAATAAATAAAAGCTTAAAACCACATATAATAATTTAAAAATGCTACCCATAAAGAATGTAACAGAATTTAAATACCTCAGAACTTGAATAATTCATTCATAAATCCATAATCGTGCCTGTATTTGCTGACAGGGTAGGAAGAGATGCACAAATGTTGCACACATTCGCTGGTGTGTTTTGGTATAGCCTATCGTATAAATACAGATAAGAATAAATAAAAATACTCAGTAATTATGTTCATGTTATATTTGAATTCCACATTATCAGTAGTCCCCCTAGCCCCGCCAACTAAGCTAAACGTTACATTTATTTATTTATTTATTTATATAGGACAAACCAGTAACTGTTACATTGTAAACATATATAGAATAAAGTATGCTAAAGTAAATTAAATGTACAGTTTTTTAAGGTGTCACAACATGCATTAATATTACGGTAACCAATAATTAGAAATAAGGTATTGCACTTAATATTAAAATTATTACCATGTCTAAATATCTATATATACGTAAAATTATAAGATACAATTTATAAAATAAAACTAAAATTTAAGAGTTAAAATGCTAAATAAAAAATAAAAAAGCTAATTATAGAAAATATTTACATAAAAAAAAACAAGAAATTTAATATAAAAAAAAACCCAGTACCGAAAAAACTAATAATTTAATGTATTAACGAATCTATCGTTTTAACGAGCTTAACACGAGCTTTCGGAAGTGAGGTAGTGAATCATTAAACACATCCACTTCATCACCAATTGAGTTATATATTTTTGAAAATCTGGATATAAGCGAATATTGTTTTAAATTGGTTCTAGCTGCTGGTTGGTGCAAAAGGCCGAATGAGCGCGTCTTACGAATCGGCAATCGACGCGGTACGCGAAACTTAACATTTTCTAAGAGTGTTGGGCAGTCGATTTTATTCCTAATTAACTTATAAAGCAACAACATATCTAGGAGTTTTCTGCGGACCATAAGGGTATCCATTTTAAAATAATTCAGTCTGTCAGTGTAAGTCAGTAGTTGTCTATGTAATTTACAAGAGAAGGAGAGATGCCTTAAGAATCTTTTTTGAACGCGTTCTATTCGCAACTGGTGAACATTATAGTGTGGGGACCATACGGAACTGCAATATTCGAGACTACTTCTGACATAAGCGTTATAGATAGTTATTTTTGTTGTAGGATTGCGGAAGAATTTGCCATTACGAATTATGAAACCTAACATTTTACACGATTTATTTATGATGTTATCTATGTGAGGTACGAAAGTGAGTTTAGTGTCAAATAAGACACCCAAGTCTCTTAATATTGGTTGTTCAGAAATATCCGTCCTATTTATATGGAATTGTGTACGAATTATATTATGATTACGAGTGAAAATTATATGATTAAATTTTTTTGCGTTTAAGGCCATGTTATTTGCAGAGCACCAGTTAACCACGGAATTTAGGTCTTCCTGAAGCAGAGCACAATCGAACGGACTTTTTATAGGTCTACATATTTTTATGTCGTCTGCGAAAAGGTAAGTGCTGCTATGTTTAATATGCGAAACTATGTCATTTATGAACAAATTGAACAGCCAGGGCCCTAAATGAGAGCCCTGGGGCACTCCAGAGGTAGCTGTGTAGGTTTCGGAATTAAATCCCTTGACGACTACATATTGGGTCCTATTCTGTAAATAAGATATAAACCAGTTTAGTAAAGGGCCGCAGACGCCGGATAAAGCCAATTTTTTTACAAGAATATAATGGTTAACTCTATCAAATGCTTTAGCGAAGTCCATATAGATTGCATTTACCTGAATGGTAAGTGGCAAGATTGGTGTTAGTGGAGCGAGATTTAACAAAACCATGTTGTTCGTTGTTTAGGAAATGACTGGAGTGGTGTTTCAAGTATGGATGCATCAAGGCCTCGAATATCTTAGCAAAAGTTGATAATATGGAGATGGGTCTGTAGTTGCATATGTCACTAGTGTCGCCATTTTTATGTATCGGAACAACTTTGGCAGTTTTCCATGCTGTGGGGAATACACCGGTTGATAAAGAATTGTTAAACAATATAAACAATGGTAAGCTGAGAGAGGAGGAGCACTTTGAAATGAAATGGGGCGGAATACCATCTGGTCCTGCGCCTTTATTACAGTCAAGGTTTTTTAAATAATTAGTTATAGTAGATTTTTCAATGTAAATTTTATCTTATATGTGTATGGGACTTTCGTCATTATCTGACGAAGATATGGCTTTACTGATTGCACCAGAAGAGAATGTTGAGGAAAAGTAGTCTGCGAATAAGTTGCATATGCTTGAGCCTTCTGATGCACTTTTATCATGAAGCGACATAGTATGGGGAAATTGGGCTATGTCAGTGCGTTTGTTTTTAAGGTAGGTCCAGAACACTTTACGGGTTGGTTTTAATACTGTTTTCTAATTTTAAAATATAGTCGTTGTAGCACGCAGTCGACAATGTTTTACATCTTTTACTTATAATTTTAAGTGAAATCTCATCCAGGGGGTTTTTAAAAACTCTAAATCGGTGAAGTAATTTACCTTTTTCTCTGATTAAGTTAATTAATTGTCTATTGAACCAAATCGGATATTTCCCCTTATCCATCCTCGCTTTAGGCACGTATTCATTTATTATTTTGTTTATAATGTTGTAAAATTTGTTTACCATTTCATCTACGCTTACACACGGTGAAAACTCCTTAATCCAATTAACATTTAGCAATGCTGCATTAACTATTTCGTAGTCTGTTTTATAAAAATTTTGTTTGTGTTTATTAGTATTCGTTTTTAAATTTATGTTAGTAACAATCCCTATTGATATCTCAATCGGTATATGAAGTGGATCGACATCTACCAAAGAATTGGAGGCAGCTGTAACATTCGTGGATGCCGTACTGCTCAAAACCAAATCTAAAACTTTGTTTCTATTATTTAAAATGTTATTATATTGGCATAAATTATTTAGAGATAAAAAATCTATAAGCAGTTGGTTAAGAGATGAGTTATTGTTATTTATTGGTGTCGTATAATTAGCATTATCTATGTTAGCCCAGCTTATAAAGCTCATGTTAAAATCGCCCACAAGACAAACATTTTGCATACTGTCGGATACACTATTAAATTTATCCAGGAAATGCTCCAATAAATTGCTTTTAAGTGGAGGAGGTAGATAAACAGCACAGAATACAATGAATTTCTTATTGGTAATGTTTACTTTTACATAAAGGTCTTCGCATAAGCTCTCATTGGAGGTTATGCGAAACGAGTTAAATCTGTTTGCCACGGTTATAAGTACACCACCCCCGTCTTTATTACCATGAAAACCTGTAGTTTCACGATCTCTTCTGTAAACAGTATAGCGTTTATCAAATAGTTCAGCATCAATTATTTTATTATTTAACCATGTTTCCGTCAGAATGATAAGATCGTAATCGACACAAGCAATATTACAGAGAAACTCATGAGTTTTCGTTCTAAGACCTCTGACATTCTGATAGTAGACGTTTAAGCCAGTAAATTTTGTAATTACTTGCTACGCTCGCTCGTGTTAATATTAGGCAGACAAGAAATACAAAAATATAAATAATGATAATTTAAAACAAAGTAAAGTTATTGGAGCTTATCTAGTGAGCCTAAGTTTCTTATATATAAGTATTCTGAAGTTTCAGTTTTCCGCATAAAAACTCTTCCCTGTTTTATCCACACAAATTTGTAGCCTTTGTCTTTAGCGGCTAGACGGGCTGCTGCATGCAATCTCTTGTTGTCAGGCGACAAATGCTCAGTGACATATATTGGAGATTTGTTGTTTCCAAACCCAATGTGGCTCGTGTTGATCTTACCGCCAGGATTAGTTTTATTGAACTTGATACAGTTGGCTAGAAGTGTGTCACGTAGTCTCGGAGTTGCAAGTTTGACTACGATCGAACGAGGGCTTTTGTCGTCTTTATTAGCTTTTGCCATCCGTGTACAGTGATGAATGTCACTTTCCTTAATATTGCAAGCCACAACTTTAGAAAGCTGAATTACAGTTGTTATTAGGTTTTCGTTTTTGTATTCAGGAACACACTGTATTTCAATATTATTGGCCCGGTTAAGCTGTTCTACAACCTGGAGCCTAGTTGTAAGATCTTGAATGGTGACAGTCAGATTGGAGTTTTCTTTTTGAAGCTGGGTTAGTGAAGCTTGGTAAGTGCTGATGGTAGCTTTGGTGGACTCAAGATTATCGTTTAAAAACTGAACGCTATTCTTCAAAGTAGTTATTTCACTTGTCATAGATTGAAGTTCAGTTTTAACCATTTGCTTAAGCGACTGTTCAAACTCATGTAATAAATCCAGTCTCATCAATTGAAGTTCTTCTTTAAAAATATGTCTTACGTCTTCCTTAGATATCAAATTAGAATATTCGTTATCCTTGGACTGTGTTGTGTGTGATGGTTCTAAGAGTTATATTTTCACTTTTTGCCGGAGAATTTGACGTAATGTTTGTTGAAATCGGTGAAATCAGGGACTTGTCAGATCTATCAACAGGGCGAAGTGGACAATGCTTGAACATTGCTTGTACCTACTCCAAAAATAAATAATAGTCACGTCAAAAATGGTTTAAAAAAATCGCATAATGCTCGTGTAACATGTTCTGTAGAAACATCAATGTTTGCTGGGAAGAGGCACAGAATGACCCGTTCACAAGCACCGTGACGGATTGGTCACCGTGTCTCTCAAATCGCCGTTTCAATTGTTGTGAACTGGTTACCACTTAATATTTGTGTTACCAAATTTCTCTGCCCACGACCGCGCCGCGTATGTACCGTAAGTGGTATGGCTCGCCGAGATACAATCAAATGGACTTATGCTTACTACAATGAACTTTCTAAAACATATTTTTGTGGCGTACAAAACATTTCCTTGCGTCTCGTTTTATCGCCCGTATTTATTGCTTAGAACACGCGTAATGATTAATTTATTTGTTTGATCTACGTTGACGTTTTCAAAGCTTTATTAAAAACCGTCGTCAACCTGCGATTATAATGATAAAACACATCCAATCTCCCCCGTATTGTGGGTGGTACGAGATAACACTGCACTAGGTAAATATTTCCCGTGATAAATGCTTTACTTACCTGTCGCGGCCGCGGCGCGAGTTTCAATAATAACCGTGATATTGCGATGATACGGACTGGAAAAACTCGTTCGGCGGATGTCGATATCCTTAGCGTCCACGATTCGACGATTAATCCGTAGTGGCTTTCGTTCCCGTTTATATACATTACTGGCGACATTTGATGTAAGCGAAATAACGTCTTATTGTAGCGAGCATTGTTACTGAAACAAAGTGTATAGATCGGTATTTTTGGTGTACGTATGGGTCGGGACGAACGTAGTGGGTTGCCAGTGAGCGGCTTTCATTCATGCTGCCTCGGGCTACGTTCCACACGAGATCTCATCTTCCAATTATCGACTGTGTTCGGATGTTCTGGCTGCGATTTTTGTCGAATATTTCTATGAATGCTTTTATGATATTGGTAATATGATTACAGCAGAACAAACCTAGATTTTATTGTGTTGTTTATTTCTTCTATAGACTTCTGTGATTTGACTTCAGTTTAGAAGGGTTGGTGACCGCATCACCAAAGAGGGGTTTCGACATAGGTGAACACTTTCGAGGGCCAGTTGATTTGGTTGAGCATTGTGCCTGCCGGTGTATTACACAAACAGTACTGAGCGCAATCGCTCAGCGTTTCACAATCGTGGGTTCGCCGACCGACACCAATACCTAAATTAATTTTCTTTTCGGTCCCGCGTCGCCGGCACTCATTGTTCAATTTGTGACTCCGATTTTGGAGCACTGATGTGCCACAGGCCACTCGGTGACATGGAATCCGTCTAGAAAGTACCTAATCTTAAGTTGCTTACGGATTTACGTAAAAATAAGTTGCTTGCTCAACCTATTAAATCATCGCGTTCGTTTAAAAGCAGGTCTTGTTTCAAGTTTGTGTATGATAGCACTAACCAGTTTGGTTTGCAAACACACGAGCGTGACATTTTATAACTGTAACAAGGTCATTTACCGTTCATATTGGGGAGCTACTATATAACACAGATCGTTGGTATTACATGGTCAAAAAGGATGATTTGATGGATTCGAATGTCAGAGTGAAGGTCCGCGTGCATCGATTGGTATCCGTTTGCGATGCGCACGTGAGAAGCATGCCGGAGCGGTAATTCACCAAATCAATCGTTGATAAACACACTATCGATGATCGATATCATCGTTTATTTGTTTATTACGTATTAAATTATGTTATTTGTGTTGTCGTTGCAATATGTCAGTACTTAGCGAATTATTGTGATTTATGAAACCTAATTTTGTCATTTTTTTTATTATTATTGAAGGATCGTGCAAAATCACACGCTACTATTTTCGAAGAGTGTTACCAGAGATGAACCGTCGAATGAAACGATCCATAGGATCTACTGTCGTCAGGCTACGCTTGTGAGCTAATCAACAAGGAATTCCTAGAACTAACTTTAAGATAATTCAACTCGCCCTTTCGAATTGCTAGTTATATACCGTGATCGCATTTCAATCCATCCACCGAGGCCGTATTTACAACACTGCGAATTGGCCATCACAGGCGGCATAGCTCGGATTCCCGTGTGATTGGCGGAATTAAGGTGCTTTCCCAGCGATTTGTCGGTTGCACCGCATCGTAAGGAGCGCGGCCTACGTGATCTGTGCTTGCGACATTTTGACAATCCGCAGTTTACGTAACAGTGCCGAGACGGCGGCGGCGGCGGCTCTCCTCGCGACGTACTTCTTTTGAATTGTTTTAGATCTTTTCTGGGATGGGGTATTTGAATAAACTAAGTAGGTATAGATGGCATGATGTTTGAGATAATAATAAAGTATATACCTTCCTGATACATAACTTCCTTAATTATTTGTTCTTACGAATTAGTGACGTGAAAACAATAATATATTGTACATAGTTTATTTAGGAAAATAATTATACAGCATCCAATCTTAATTCATAAAAAGAAAAATGGTGAATTGCCATGTATTTCTCTGTGTTTTTCTTTAGCTATGTCTGTCTTCAGCTCAGGTCAAATTCTGCATAACTGCATGCGTAAAAAAATCAAAAATTATATAAGCAATTGGAATAAAATAAAAATAAAATATTTTCTTAGGTATTTGTTATATTAATGAGAATTTTACTGTACAGAATTGGCATGAGGTGTAATGTACGCGACGCTCAGCGGCGTGTGTCATTGTTCCATGCTCAAGCGCACCACGGCCGGTCGCTTACATCAAAACAAACGGAGAAAGTAACACTATTTTATTTATGCGAGCGGCTCGCACTATTTCCTGATTCCCCGTCAAGAAAATGATTTTAATAGAGAATAGAAAATTTAGTTTTTTAAATGGACTACGCTGTTGGCCGTGAGGTGGCCTTTACAGCTTTACCGGAGGAGTGGCGAGCGCAGAGTGCACTCCAACCAAGGCCTTAAGGGCGGTAGAAAATTAACTATTGACTGAACACGGTACTTATTGTGGAACTGCATAATATATCCATGTGTGTAGTGCTTTGTTTACATTAATCACTTTATAGTTTAAGCGTTGGTATTACAGACATTTCTTAATTCGCCCGATCAATTTTTTTCTTGTGCCGATACAAATTGTATGTACTCATAGAAAAAGCTTATTCCTTAACAAAATGTCATCGATGCAGCGAGCGATTTTTGACGCTATTTTAATGGAATAAGGTGACGCTTGGCTCTACCTTCGATTAGCGGGTTTTGCAGCCAGTGTCAATTAATTAATAGTAAGGGCAAATTCAACAAATACACACTATAAATAGCAGTGGTAGCCGCGTGGTCTAACGCACGCCTTGCAATCAAAGTGTGCAGGTTCAAACCCCGGCTCGCACCTCTGGGTTTCATGTGCGAATGTCAATTTCATCCGAGACGACCACTTGCTATGAAACGGTGAAGAAAAACGTCGTGACGAAACCTGCACGTCGATAAAAAGGCGTGTGAAGTTCACCAACCCGCACTGAGCCAGCGTGGTGGACTATAGCCCAAAAAATCTTACTAGTATTGAGGCTCACCCTCTATTACATTGGGACCAAAATACATCGGCGAAGAGTGGGCGCACTGCAGTGCACCTCTGTCTATCCTTTCGTGGTACACAGGCGTGATGATGATGTTTAAATAAAAAACCAGCCAAGTGCGAGTCAGACTCTCGCACAAACGGTTCCGTACCATTATCTATAAAAAACAACCTAAAAAATCACGTTTGTTTTATGGGAGCCCCTCAAATATTTATTTTATTCTATTTTTTAGTATTTGTTGTTATAGCGGCAACAGAAATACATAATCTGTAAAAAAAAACCACTGTCTAACTATCACGGTTCATGAGATAAAGCCTGGTGACAGACGGACCGTCGGACAGCGAATTCTTAGTAATAGGGTTCCCGTTTTACCATTTGAGTACGGAACCCTAAAAATTTGTGATAAAGATGGCGGATGACTCTCTTCCAATGACCTAAGAATAGGAGCTATAAGTACACTTCTTTCTAATATCATTGAAGCCGACAAAGTGTAGGTGGTCAGGTGATTAGTTATTTGTTTCGGTGTGAGTGCGTTGTGTAATTCCGAGCTCGATTAGATTACCATCCACCGAGACGTTTCATAAACCGATTGTTGCTTTCATTTCACATCGGACGGCGCAACTGACGTTTACCACTACCAATGTAGCACCACCACTACCCGTACCTTGCTTATTTGTTAACTAAATTGAATGTACCTTGCTTATTTGTTAACTAAATTTAATGTGCCTTGCTTATTTGTTAACTAAATTTAATGTGCCTTGCTTATTTGTTAACTAAATTGAATGTACCTTGCTCTTTTGTTAACTAAATTTAATGTGCCTTGCTTATTTGTTAACTAAATTGAATGTACCTTGCTTATTTGTTAACTAAATTGAATGTACCTTGCTTATTTGTTAACTAAATTGAATGTACCTTGCTTATTTGTTAACTAAATTTAATGTACCTTGCTTATTTGTTAACTAAATTTAATGTACCTTGCTTATTTGTTAACTAAATTTAATGTGCCTTACTTATTTGTTAACTAAATTGAATGTACTTTGCTTATTTGTTAACTAAATTGAATGTACCTTGCTTATTTGTTAACTAAATTGAATGTACCTTGCTTATTTGTTAACTAAATTTAATGTGCCTTGCTTATTTGTTAACTAAATTAAATGTGCCTTGCTTATTTGTTAACTAAATTAAATGTGCCTTGCTTATTTGTTAACTAAATTAAATGTGCCTTGCTTATTTGTTAACTAAATTTAATGTGCCTTGCTTATTTGTTAACTAAATTTAATGTGCCTTGCTTATTTGTTAACTAAATTTAATTTACCTTGCTTATTTGGTAACTAAATTTAATGTGCCTTGCTTATTTGTTAACTAAATTTAATGTTCCTTGCTTATTTGTTAACTAAATGTAATGTACCTTGCTTATTTGTGAACTAAATTTTATGTGCCTTGCTTATTGGTTAACTAAATTTAATGTACCTTGCTTATTTGGTAACAAAATTTAATGTACCTTGCTTATTTGTGAACTAAATTTTAATGTTTAGTATTGATCAGACATTTGAAGAGTGTCTCAAGATGTATTAATGAAGGGCTTCCAAAATTGGAGTAAGGGGGCATCCATTAATTACGTGAGACAATTTTAGCAATTTTTCGACCCTTCCCGCTTGAGGTGTCGTGAGATTTTGCTCGACTCCCCCCAACGCAAATCTCGCGTAATATTTTTTTAATGCATATTTTTAATGTAATCAATTAAGTTAATCTGGGCTTGATTGCATTAGATTTGTTTATAACAACAATTTGCTTATAATTTCTCAAATTTCTCGCAATTTTACACTGTTTCGTGCAAAAAAAAAATACGTGATATTTTCTGAGACCACCCTCTCCCTCACGTCAGAGTAGGTGGAGTTTGGCTCGACTACCTAAACGACTCACGTAATTAGTGGCCCTTGGCCCTGAATGACCCACGTAATTAATGGATGCCCCCTAAGCTTAAGTTCAACGTCAATTGAAATGGAAAGTAACCTTCATACTATAGAGGACATCATTGCGGTCACCTGTCTATGAGATATTTTAAAATGATTGGGTGATAAGAACAACCTACATTAATTACTCTTATTGATTAATTGACGGCCTTCGCAGCCGGGGCAGACCAAAAAGACGATGGCAATTCGATCTGGTCACCTTTGCCGGTAATACTTGGTCACAAACAGCACGGGAAACACAATTTGAGGCATGTTAAAGGAGCACTTTGGTCTGGAGTGAGACACGGAAATAGGGTAACAAAAGAAAAAATAAAATTGATTAAAAAGGAAAAAAAATATTGGAATAAATTTCTTACACACTATTATCACGGCAACTCTAAATGTTAAGAATACTATCACAAAATAGTGTTAGAAAGATATTTTTATTGAAATAATGCTACACGACCCTTGATTCTCATAGCATAACCCCCAAGTTTATATACTTTGAAATCCATCTACAATTCACCTAAATTTATATTAGGAATACAATTGTAGAACTATACATTTAGGGGTAATTATCTGTAAACGGGCGCTATTGTTAGTCCGCAGAGTTTAGTATAAACAAAGCTACTTATACATGTTTTACGTAACAATATGACGCACATTAGACAAAGACATAAATATAATTTATTGCTTACATCAAACTATTATGATCGTGTAAAACTCCTTGGTTATGTAAACTCTACTTGGCACTAAGATGTTTTGTATAATACGTAGGCAATACAAGTGTCATGATTTTTAATAAATTTCAAAACGATTTCAAATGTATCGGTATTTCGTTAAATACTCGTTGGTATCGATATTATTCTATTTTAAATTGGCAACACTATCGTGACACGTCTTGTCAAAGGAGGTGGAAAGTGTCGTAGGAAACTGAGACTTTGAGGTGGAAGCATTTACATACTCTGTTGTTGGCAAAATCATCGACTAAATACGATGGAGGCCATTTCTTTTTAAAAAGTGAAGTGAGGTGGAAGCATCACCATTTATTAAGTGTACCTAACCTACTTGTATTATAATCTAAAAATAAGATATCTATTCCAATGGATGTTTAAGTAAAATAAGTGAATATCTGCAGTTGTTTAAAGTTCATAAAACAAGTAAGTGAAAATGAAGGAAAATTTTGGCAAAAAACCTAATTAAAAACTTTTGAAGAATTTGAGTTATTTTTGTAATATTGCTTCAAAGCAGTGGTAGCCCAGTTGATAGAACGCACGCTTTGAACATGGGTGCAGGTTCAAACCCCGAGCTCGTACCTCTGGAAATTTCGTATTTCATGGTCACATCACAAATGTTATGTTTAATAATGATTACCACATCCCAAATGGTGAAGACAAGCATCGTGAGAAACCTGCACGTCTATAGAAAGGCGTTTGAAGTTCACCAGCCCGCACTGGGCCAGCGTGGTGGACTGCCCCAAATTTCTCTCTTCAGGGGAAATGTGCCCGGTATAATGGCAATAGGCTCGCACCTATTACATGGGACCAAAATACATCGAAGATGTCATCATACATCATCACGCCTGTATTCCCCGAAGGGGTAGGCAGAGGTGCACTGCAGTGCGCCCACACTTCGCCGATGTATTTTGGTCCCAATGTAATAGGGGGCGAGCCTATTGCCATTATACCGGGCACACAGGTTTCCTCACGATGTTTTCCGTCACCGAAGATGTGTAGGTTATTTTTAACCGACTTCCAAAAGGAGGAGGTTCCTCAATTCGACCATATTTTTATTTTATTTTATGCGTGTTCGCTAATAACTTCGTTGTTTATGAACCGATTTTGATGACTCTTTTTTTTGTTGGAAAGGTGGTCCCATTTCCGAAATATTATCAGATATCAACCCCCTTAGGGATGAAATGAGGGGTTGCAGGACACATAATTACAAAAATATTTTTTGATCGCCTTCAAACTTTGTATATGTATTTTAAAGCTCTATAATTGTATGGACATTTGTTTTGTATAACAATATTAAACATTATGTTATCGGGACGGCACGATAAAGGATGTACTTGCATGTGTATACACTGACAAGTTATCGTATCGCTTTGTAAAAACTCCAGCAACAATAGTAGGGGCGCCACTCCGTATCTGTCGGGTCTAATATCACCTACCTACGCCTTAGTTATTGTTCACTATCTAAGCCTGCGACTTTGTCTGCGTGGAACTTAGGAACTATTTTGCTAAGATAAAAGTAGCCTAAGTTACTCCTTATAACAACAGCTATCCGGTAGTGAAGAGCCCGTCAATATCGTTCCAGACATTTTGAACACAAGCAGGCAGACCAACAAAAAAAAATCCTTTATAGTTACTGTGTACACTTTCCTATGAAATTAGTAAAAACCTGTTATTTTAACATTATAAATAGACACTTCCGGTCTTCGTCTTTTACGAAGTAAATGAATGATTAAATTTTCAGTGATTATGAGGAATCGTTGCATCTGATGTTATGCCAATGTCATGTAATTAATAGCAAGGACAAATCCAATAAATACACATTATTCTATTATGTATCTATTACAGCCCTTTTTAACGACCCACTCCTGGGCACGGGCTCCCTTCAATGCGAGGGGATTAAGGCCATAGTCCACTACGCTGGCCTCGTGCGTGTTGGCAGACTTCACACATCTATCGAGAACAAGTAAAGTTCCCTCAGACGTCCAGGTTTCCTCACGATGTTTACCTTCACCGTTTCATAGCAAGTGATAATCTCGGATGAAAATAAAATTCGCACGTAAATCCCAGAGGTGCGAGCCGAAGTTTGCACCTGCACACTTTGATTGCAAGGCGTGCGTTCGAGCACTCGGCTACCATGCACACACATTATTAATAAAAAATATATTTAGAAATGGGTAATGAATATGATAAAGACGGCAGATGAATCCGACAGACACTTTAATTTTATTTATCTGTGTAAAAATATATTCATTTTTAATTCGCCACGGTTGGCAATATATACATAGGTATATAGTTAGTGCTTGGACGGTATTGTTGAAGGTCGCTTACAAATAAATCGTTCTATAATTCACGCATACAATGCTAATAATTCTGAAGGCTTGTTGTTCGTACGGAACAATAATAATGTGAAAGTTGGTTGTAAAGCTAACGTACAGCTATTGTAAACATGTTTGATCTTTGAAAACAATTCACAGGTAGGTTTGATATAACAATTGTAGAACACTTGTTACTGAAAAATGTCTATACAGGGTGTATCAGAAGTCCGAAATAATACTTTGGGTAGCTCATATTATGTGGATGCTTAGACAGTTACTCGTATATCTAACTGTCTTAGTTTCTGAGTTATAGACCTTTGAATATTTGCCACAGGTATCGTGTTCTGGCCTTTGGGTACATCCATAACCCTACTCAGCATTGTAAACTATACTAATGAGGGACGAGTACCAATATTCACAAAATAGATTATGCAAATTTTACATAGGACTCGAAGTATTACGAGTTATAGAAATTGTCGACGAAAAATTAAAAATTTTTTGGAACAACATGGTCGTCTTTTGATCAGATTTTTATACCATTCAGTTGTATACCCGATACTGATGCAAACTTGAGCATTATTTCAGACTTCTTAAACACTAAGTAAGTAACTCTTCGTCATCAGAGTTATAATAGATTGTTAGCGATCTTACTTGTATCCAGACCTAATGAAAATCCGAAATCTGCTTGTGACACAAATCGGACCCGCTACCACCCGAGAAGTTAAGAGCCAATACTCTGAGGCGTTAAGACGCGTCCGGCCAAATTTTTGGCCAATACCAAAACGAGCTCTATGTCAATATACATAAAGATTGATTTTCTATGGTAAAAGACACGCGACCACGCCGCAAATTCGTTTGAAAAGAATGAGCTTTTGTAATGTGTTAATAGAGTCCTTTTTAGTATTCGCAAAAGTTTTGCCGTACTCTGTCTGGACGTCACAGAATGCTTATTCACTTATTCAAAAGGCTTATTCACTTGATTCAATTAGGTACATTGTGATTACAATTGTTTCACAAGTAGGTACTAAACTGCTGACGTCCGTACAAGTCAAGGCGTTCATTTCAGGTCACCTGCGTACAGGAAACTCCTCAGATCACGACATTAAATACATAACCATTATGACAAAGGTTACATGTGACATACACGTACCTATCTATTATGTAAAGTGAAATAACAAAGAATATCTTACGTAACACAAGACGGCTCTAAGTTTCGTATTGAAAAAACGAAGTCCATGTATCTATATGGCTGGCTACCATTCTCTACAGGGTGTTTCAGAAGTCCGATATAATACTTTGACGTTTGCATCACTATCGGGTTTCAACTGAATGGTATAAAAAAATAAATTTTTATCAAAAAATTTCAACGATTATTGACACTAAAAATCGTGAAAAAAAAATATTTTTAATAAAAAATCCATGTGCGTATTTGTATAGTCTGACGTAGATTGGCACCGACTTCAAATATAATGAATTATTAGGTTATTTCTAGCTTTTTAGTGAACCTAGATTTTTGAAGTCGGTTTTTGTTTTTTGTTAAAAATAAATTTTCTCTAATAATCTGAAAGTTGAAAGAGATAAAATTTATGTCTACACGGTCATGCTCGGATGGGTATCGAACTTGTAGCCTCTTGGGTAGGCAGCCTATCTTACTTCAAAGCTATTGTCACTCTGGCGTAACAACTTATACCTACACAGAATTCTTGCCTTTGGACTTAAAATATTAAGATTAAGTCATTTTAAAGTAATTTCATATAGGAACTAACCCTTCTAAACGTACAATTACCAACAAACGTCGAACCGCAAATGTTTCTTGGATTAGTCACTGAAAGCATTCCCTGCGAGCCGATGCACTGTGCGGCATGGTTGCGCCTGGGCATGTCTTTAGACCATTTACCCCAATAGCGCACAACATCTCGTGAATAATTTTAATGGTACATTATTATACAATTTGTAGAATATTATTATCTTCTGTAATCTATACAAATAAATAAAATTTAAGATTCAGTTTATAATGTCTAGATAACAGTTTTTACATTAAGGCATAATATGATAGTATACACGGTAGCTATTGTGAAAACACAGTTCATAAAAATCTTCTCTGACTGTTTGTTTGTTTATTTGGGTAATCTCAGAAACGGCGAGAGCAATTTTGACGGAAATTTCACTGGCAGATATTTAATGTTTAAAGGAGTAACTTAGGCAAGTGTTTTTATCTATATTCCACGCGGTCTAAGTCGTGGGCACAGCTAAATACAAGTAAGAATAAAAGTTTTTTTTACTAATTTATTTATGATTTCATTTTTGTTAATGCTTTTTAAACGTTCAAGTCCATTAACAGTCTTCGAACGATACTATAATAATAAACTGGTAATATCCGCAGCATTGCTCCGTTTTCATTACCATCAACACTTGCAACTTAATAAATCAAACAGAATAATTGCGTTTACTGTTCATCTGATGAAAGCCAGTCGGGAAGCAACGGCCCGTGAAGGTGGTGACACACTGACGCCGCACACTGAGGGGCTGACGAAACGATCCAACGAAATGAACTCTGTGTCAATGCACAAAGATTGAATTTCTTTGGTAAAAGCCACGCATCCTCGCGTCAAAATTCGCTCGCGTTGTCAGTGTCATTTAGTTGGAGAATGAACTTTTTGTATGAGTTAATACAGTTTGTTTTGGTATGACAAACGCCCCGGAGTGCGCTTGAGGCGCTTGAGGCGGTTGGCCAACGGCAGCGGTGGTTCGTGTCGGTGCACGCTGCAGCGGCTGACCGGCGCCCGCGCATGTCACACGTTCGTAACGTTAACAAGATTTATGATGCACCGAGAGCATGTGAGACACTTGTAAAGCAAATGTTTAGATTTGATCGCGAAACCATTAAATTTAAATCAGATCCGAGAAATCCTATTTCGAATTGGTAAAGATAAATTTTCAACGTATATTTTTTTACAACTTTTGTACATACTCAACGTTTGATCCCAAAGCAAGCAACGCTTTTACTATGGGCGACTTTGACTGGGGGCGATTCCTGTTAGGTACACCCAGACCAGGGTACACGCTCAACCACTGGACCAAGCCAAATTAGGCTGAAATTTTGTATACCCTTTCTCAGGCTCTATTGACACGGTAAAGCCTGCTGCCCAATGATTAAGGGTGTAACGATAACGAATATGCATTGCGGGAAACTGTGATTCAAATTTATACTCGATACTCATACAAACGTCAAAGTATTATTTTGGACTTTTGAAACAACCTGTATACCCAGCAGTGGGATGACTTATCACAACCTGAAAAAATAAGATCTATGACCAAATCTGGTCACATTTTACATAATAACAACGATCAGATCAAAAGACTTGTTATTACAGAAGTGTTTCACAAAATACCTACGTATTTATGTCTTAGCATTCCTTTTGCAGTACTGTCTTTCAAACCAGAACGCGAATCACGGTGAACCCAACGATACGTAAATTGATTAAGTACGCAACAAGTACACATATTCAAACAACGTCTAGGTAAATCACAGAACTGGCTCGGTAGATAAACGCGAACCGTGCATACCGGTAGCCCTACCACGAGTGTATACGCTCGCTACGAGTCGTCAGTCGCTAACGTCTACGTAAAATATTTAAATGGCAAATTGACACGTCACCTTAAAACCTTTGTGGCCAATAAATATGTATGCAACGGTTGTCTAAGCAACTAAAGAAGAGTTTCAGCATACAATTAGTTTAATCGAATAAAAGTATACACATCGTAGAGTAGAAGGTCTACTTAGAGTTAAAGGGTGTGTTACTTTATGGTCTCGTAATAAAATTGCAAAAAGGACATCGTATCAGTGTAAAGTCAAAGTCAAATCACTCTGCGTAGGCCTACTGAGGACTTACAAATTGTCAGTTTGTCAACTTTTTTACATTATTATCTTTATATGCTACTAGCTGTGCCCGCGACTTTGTCCGCGTTGAATTTAAAGAGATTAGCCGGAAAAATAGGTTATATGTTTTTCCCGCGGAACCCTAATGCTTTATCTAAAGTAAAAGTAGCCAAGTTACTCTTTGGAACATCAGAGTTTTCCCGGAACAGACAAAGACAAAAATAAAATAAATTTGCGTTTTCGTTATAGGTATATTGTATACGTTCAAATGCATTGAGTAAAAAGCAGTTATTTTGATATTTCAAAGAGACACTCCAATTTTATTTATTTGTATTAATTGTGCTACTACCGAATATTTTAGTTTGACGCAAGCGACTACAGTACGTAAATACTCGTGGTAGTGCTACAGGTATCTGCATAACTGAGCCGCTGCGTTCTCATTAGCCGGCGCCCGTTAGGCCGACCCGACTCCCGCGCACAACGGGATCGACCGACCTCGACTCGAGCCGCCTTTTAGTGTGTTTACTACGATTTCAAATAGATACTATGGTTTTGCAACTCTTTGAGTAATATTTAACAAATATTACAGAAGATCTTTTTTGTATTTAAAATATTTAAACAAGCTTAAGCGATGATAACTTTTAGTAATTCTTTCTTTTACATAAGTTATTCGTAATTATTTATTGGTTTTCCTATTCAAAGACAAAAGTAAGGAAGTAGCATATAAGCCGGTTGATTGTGGTATTTTATTAGGGTTCCGTACCCAAAGGGTAAAACGGGAACCCTATAACTGAGACTTCGCTGTCCGTCCGTCCGTCCGTCCGTCCGTCCGTCCGACTGTCTGTCACCAGGCTGTATCTCATGAACCGTGATAGCTAGAGTTGAAATTTTCACCGATGATGTATTTCTGTTGCCGCTATAACAACAAATACAGAATAAAATAAACATTTAAGGGGGCTCCAATACAACAAACGTGATTTTTATAGATAATGGTACGGAACCCTTTGTGCGCGAGTCCGACTCGCACTTGGCCGGTTTTTTTCCTCAGTGACATACAATACATTCACGGCTTCCAAACCTAATTATTATTTATTTCAATTTACGATACAGGCATTACCATTTATATCGAAGTTCTATTTTATTGCATGATCAATACCTTGAGCCCCGGGAGGGTCGTATTCATCCCATACTAATAGAACGTCATTAATTCGACAGATTAATTGCCAACAAAATTGTCGTGACCGGAGAATGTATTCATTATGTAATTTTTCTTCTATTACAAAATAAATGTCAATCTATAAATATACCTCATTATGCATGACCGTAGAACAGGCATGCAAAAGTGCCACAAATACGGCTAAACTAGCCCTGTAGCCTGTAGGTGGAGGTCAAAGGCTTTCTCCGTGGGCAGTTGAGTATCAGAGGGAGCGGGGGAGGGGCGGATAAGACTGCGGGGGAGGGGCAGTTGAGTAGAAAGTCCTTACATTGTTTTCTTCATTACGACATGTATTTGTCGGACGTCACTCGACGATCACATAATGCAATGTTATATGCATTTCACTTACTAGTTACATTGCAGACGATTCGTATTGAACGATGGTATTTCATTACGTACCTACGATTATAGTAACGTTGTTATACCTGGTGACTTTGGTTGGGAAAATTAATTGTCCAAGAAACTAAGCAGGATATCGAAAGGTATCCATTTAGCTCAGTGTTTGCTCTCGAATATGATTTACTAATTAATTAAGTTAATAATAATAATTGCTAAAACATTATTTATAACCTTGGTTGAATAAAATCGAACCTACATAGACAAAAAAAACTGTAATAGACTCTAACTGTGTAGAAAATAGATATGTAAATATCGCTACACAACACATAACTACTCATCGTATGATTCTAGACTAAGCAAAGCTTGTACTATGGGCAATGGTCTGGGAGCGATCTCAGTTACACCCAGACCAGCAGGCTTAGCATGACGGTGTAGACATAAATTTTATCTTTTGCAACAGACAGATTTATCGAGAAAATGACGTCACTTCGAGCTTTTCGTACTGGACATGGCTCGGTGTGACGTCATTTTCTCGACAAATCGAAAGTTGAAAGTGATACAAGTTATTTCTACGCGGTCATGCTGAGCCTACAGGGCAGATTTCGAAAAGGGGCCTTTCTGCAATTTCCCTCTGACGGGAAACGAACCCGCAACCACGCGATGCAGTTTGTCGAGCAGTCTACGCTCGGACTACTAGACCAAGCTATCTTCATGTTTTATAACAGGCAGTGAAGATAAGATTGCGTAAAACAAGTTGTTAATTGCGGGGATACAATCCAAGAGTGACAAAGAGATCGCACTTTGTGTTAATGTTCGGAAGCCGACAGGGTCATGAGAAACCGAACGATATAATAAGGTCAACATTCAATTGGTACTTCTCGGGTCTTATTTGTTCCGTCGCATGAGTGTCCACACTCGAACCGTGACCATAGGATTTCGGGTAACACATCATTTGTAGTTGCCAAACAGATTGGGTCATTCTTTTGTCCGCGTGGGAATGATGCAAATGAGCCGCTTCGCTATTTCTTTGTTTGATTTCGTGAAAGTTTACACGATCGACGAGGAAACGCGGCCGTCGTCGGCCGATGTGAACGCCATTTTTATGTAATTGTTACGTCGTGATGTACTTACGCGGCGTAAGTTGGTAGCGGGCGGCGTATGCAAGTTTGATACGCATAAAATTGCGCGTTGCGCCTTCCCGATTAGACCTGAGACAGATTGCAAACAAAATTGAGAATTTTCTGACAATATTGGTTGTTCTGCTCTGGTTCGTGTGTAGTTACGTAAATGATAATGTGATTTCGATAACCTAAGAAACCATTTTTTTCTGTAAGTTAAAAAATACGACCATCATTTTTATAGGCTCAGATTTTTGTTGCTTCCACACGGTATTGAATCAAATCGTTCATATAAATGTTGGGTACATTCGTGTAATACTTAAAGCACGTTTATTTCAGACCAAAAATTTATCTAATTGTGTTACGATTCAGCTGTTCAGATGTTTTCGTCATATTTTACAAGGTACAAAAAAAATATGTTTTTTAAATCGCTTTTCGCTCGTAGCCTGGACACATCGAGTAACGGAGGGGAACGCCCTTTATGAAATCAGCTGCCCCCGGTCAAGCAAACTCGGATTTTTGTACTTCAGGGAATCAAACATTATACCTGTTATTAAGTACCATTGTGTACCGCGGAAGGGCACATTTCAACATCTGTTGCCATCTACCAATGACGAATACGAATAACTCTCCGTAATGTGTTCAGGTACATTTATTTATGCAATAAATGACGTATAAGTACGTACATCGCGATATATTTCATCTACCATTATTACGTAAGATAGACTCATCTCGTTAGGTGATAATTTTGTTTTTAAATATCAACTCGATGCATTTTGTTCAAGTTATAAGATATAAGGTTCACGTTACTTCAGTTTTGAAGAGAATTAGAAATATATTAAGACACTAATATTAAGTGTTTGTTCAGCTACGTGATATTTGTAGACAATTTTACTGTATAGTAAACGTAATTATGTGTTTATCATCTTCAGTTTTAGTGTCCTCGACACTGTAGAGGCTATTAAGATTAACACTCGTGAGAAATCGCAATGTTATTTAGTTTTCTCAATAGAATGCGTGAAAGCAAGATCTAGCTGAACGTATACATTAACCACGGATTGGTCTAGTGGCTTGGCTTTATGAACCAGATTGTGGGTTCGATTACCGCTAGTACTATACTTAATTCTTCTTCTTTTCGAGTCAATGGTCTACACCTCGTTTTGTAGAAATTTTGCCACTGCAATCGCGTTGGGTGTGGCCGCATACAGGTCCCCCCTGGTGCAGGTGGTTGGGCACAGGGGACAGGACAGCAAGTGTGGCGTAGACTGTACGGGATCACCACAGTCGCACTGCGTTAGGGTGGGATCCCTGAAGCCCCACTTGCACATGTTTGTTAATAAAGAAAAATACACAAAACTGTAAATGCTAATTGGAAAAGAGCATTTCGTATGGAGTTTCTTGCCCATTCTTCTCCATACGAAATGCATTCTGAATGGGTGGTAGATACAATAATATTTTTTGGATTAATGGCGATTCATAAGTACCTGTATTGGATTTTTTTTAACCTATATTGTCCCACTGCTGTGTATAGGTCTCCTCCATTCTCCTCCACACATCTCTATCTCTTGTCAGATCACTCCATCCCTCAAACGGTCTAGGTCATCGCACCACCTTTTCCTGGGTCAACTACGGCGGCGGTGTCCGTTATCTGAGATCCAGTCGGTACAAATATTGGCCCACCGGGTGTCATCCATTCTTTTAAGATGACCCACCCATCCCCACTTCAGCAGAGCAGACTTTTTACCCACGTCTGTAATGTGAGTCATGGAGCGCAGTAAAGTGTATTAAGGTTTATATTTAGGGTTTATAATTTATATGAATAAAAAATCTTCAGATTCTGATTCCAGTGGCAAGTTTCGGAAATGACCTTATCTGAATTAGTCTGGGTCTGTGTGTAACTCGAATCGCTCCCACTCCATTGTACGGTGCCCATAGTACAAGCTTTGCTTAGTTTGAGATCATACGATGAGTGTGTGTTATCTGGCAATATTTATAGTATATGTCTATCCATTACATCTGTTCAATCAAGTACGAGAGCAGCATTCCTGCAACAAAATTCAATATTCGAGCCCAGTTTCTTAACAGTGTCACCTAGCACTTGGAATGACAACATTGTACTTTTGTTTTCTCAACTCTAAGGCGTTCACTTAAGAGCTATCTGCCATGAAAATGGAGCATGCAATTAATCGAGCATCGTACGGTTGCGACACGATCTCGGCCAAGACGCTGTTACGTACCGCGATCGCCAGCACGTTGCATAGTTTACTCTTACTCGGCGTCCACTACTGGGTTAAACCTGCACGCATATTACTGGCCATAATCTAAACAAGTATTGTATGCGAAATTAATAAATAGAGATGTATTATATTATTTTCGTGTACGAGGCTGCATAGAAAAATTACAGCGAGCGGTATGTCACGACATCCATATTTTATCGGCTAAACTAGATGTAATTTATTCGACTTACTTAATTTTTCGCAACTCGTTGGTCCCTTTTAATAGTTTGGTAAATAATGTAGCTTTTAAAAATTTTGGAATAACCTTTAAAGACTAAAACTGGCTGACCTTTTATGTAAAGTTATATAAAGATGGTTTTCATAAATAAATAGGTATAGAGCAAAAACATATTTTTGTACAGCTACAAGTAGGTATTACTGAATAGTAAAGTGAATTTATATTGGCAATAAATTAACACTATTAAATATTGTCAGTCATGTACTTAATTAGAATGTTAGTAGGTTAATAATGTATGTTTAGAAGCTTGATATTTTATACTTCATACCACCGAATTAATATGATGACCCGAATAGAGTAAAAGCAAATCTGATTTGATTTACTATTTCATTACAAAGAAATTGTTGTTGCTTTATTTATTGCTACACATAACGCAACATTTGTGGTTTGTTCACCTATGATTTCAACTCGTCTAACGTATCTATAAATAAAATTGGGTCTTTAAAAGTACCTATCACTCTGTATTTTTGTGAAATGGTCAGACGCTTACAAGAATCGAACCGCGACTCTTAGTTTGGTGAGCAAACCTCTATTGGCGCAGATACACATGAGCAATACAATGCAAGCAGAGCATCTAATTTCCAAACAATATTCCGTGCTTTTAATTAAGCAAGTTTGACGCTTCGTTGTTCCCTCAGCGGTCAGCTTGTCGTAATACCTAACTTGTCCGTCTCAAGTTTGACACAATATATCCACCATCCGCTTTTAAAATATGCACAGATTTAAACATATTTATAACAATGTCAGGCAGCATGCAATATGCATTATAATTGCGTTATCAGACCTCGGACAACCTTGATGCTAACTGGCACATACGGTTATTACCTGCCCTGTTACTAGCTGACCTATTTACCTATTTCTGTCCGGAGAACATCGGTAAATAACATACTGCATAGAAACTTCTTTTAAGGGCCACCTGGGTAAGTAATTTGAGATTATAGTTTGATTCTAGTCTGCGGTAAATTTCGGAAATAACCTTGTATTACGTCTCCCTAGCAAAGATTTATTAGCGTTTGTATGCATCATGCCAAAGTGACAATGCAGGTTATATTCACTGATGATTATGTTTCGTATATCCCTCGTACTACAGCGTAATTGCAGTAGACTACGCCTGTAGACAGGGACCCAATTCTCGCAAGGTTGACATCATGTCTAATTCGACATATGTCGAAAAAAAATCAAACTGGTCGTTTTGTTTCGACAAATGCCGAATTAGAGATAATGTCCATCCTGCAAGAATTGCCTCCCAATCGTCTTGGCTAGGAGAGTTCGGATAGCCTTTATTCTATCATTTGCTACTACTACAAGTGGTTAGGTAGGTTTTATTTAAGCCATCAAGACATCTTTACAATAAACGCATCCGTCCAAAGATGGTATCAGCTGATCGTAAAATATGCTACCTACTTTGTTTGCTGGAGGAACAGCAAGTTTTATAAAAGCGTCATTTGTTGATTCAACTTTCATAAGACAAAACTTATGCAATAATTTAATGTTTTATTATGAAGGTAACAAACATGTTTATATTTGTTGGTAAGCGCTTTCTTTCACATGTTATATCAATAAAGAATATTCTGGAAATGGAAACTGGAATAGGAAACTGTCGTGGGTACCTTTTCAAATAACATTTCTCAGAATGTTTTCCTGGCAAATATCAAGGCTTTTGCTAATAAGTACTTTTTGTTATATGACATAGAAACTGATTAAAACAAAACATAAAGCTAAACCTGGACGTCGACTCTCGTGCGATACTTTTTCTGCCATACCAAAACAAATTGTATTGACACATAGAAAAAGTTCATTCTTCTACTAAATGACATTGACAGCGCGAGTGAATTTTGACACGGGGGCGTGGCTTTTACCACAGAAATTCAATCTGTATGCATGTTGATACAGAGTCCGTTTTGGTGTTGGCAAAAGAATTGACGTGCGATCGTCCAAGCTTTAGTGTGCGGGAGACTTGATTTTCATGTAGTTAGCGACAGATTGATGTCAATTGGATTATGTACCCAAGTAAAGAAAATATCGTGTTTCGGTAACAAATGGGTTAAACACCATTTATTGTATAAAAACTATAAATTTTCATGTAAAAACTGTGATTGAACAGTTTAAATCAATAGCACAAAGTTAATGACAGCAAATTAAAATTTTATATTTCACGGAATGGCTGATGACGATAAAAGTACTTATTTGCTCGAAAAACCTGTTCAGTACAATTGCTGTGGAACCTATGGCAAAAAGTATCATGTTGACCTATTGGAAGGCATGCAATGACTTTGGTTACTTTGTAACTGCGTCCACTGCCAGCATCGTACGCGACGATCGCCAATTGCTTTGCGTAGCAACAGGTTACCACCTATTCGTATTCGTATCGTCATCGAGAAATAACGCTGTGACAAGTATTCGTGGAATTTTTCACATCACAGAAAAAACTCTTAGAATATTTATCTGCTACTACTGCTACTACAGCCCTTTTTAACGTCCCACTGCTGGGCACGGGCCTCCCCTCAATGCGAGGGGGATTCAGGCCATAGTCCACCACGCTGGCCCAGTGCGGGTTGGTGAACTTCACACGCCTTTCTATAGACGTGCAGGTTTCCTCACGATGTTTTCCTTCACCGTTTCTTCGATTTTCTTTTTCTTTCTTCGACCGTATATATGTTTTTGTTATATCTTTCTCTATTCAGTTCATCATACAATTGTTTTGCAGTCTTGAATTCACCGAAAGCCAGTTGGACCTTGGTATTTTCCTAATGAGCCCAAGCCCTGCGTGTCAACATCATTCGTGTATGCCAACAGAGCATAATATAATCAGAATCTAAAGTCGGTTCGGAATTTATCTAAGACTGAAAAGAGCCGACAAGTAGCTCAGTGGATAGACTTTTCAAAATATAAATAAGCCTTATATTCCTATGAGCGCCAAGGCAGTGTGAGCAGACAACAGTATTGCCACAACACTAAAAGAAGATTTCGGCCAATTGAAATTGTCAATTAGTCAGTAGTGATTTTGTAACCGGTATAAGTATAACAATGCATCGATTATTTGATAAATCGCATCGTTATCGGCATATAACAATGCGAGCACGTGGACACGTGAACTTAATCCTATCGCACCGTATCATACACTATAGATATTATAACCAATTGATCGTATTTATTCGAGACAGTGTTCACAAATAATCGAAATTAATTTCCTGGGATCTTAGCGGATAACTTATTTTTGCAGGACTTGGATCTTTGCGTATCTAAGTCTAAGTCTACTGTGAGTAGACTATTGGAGCAAAAGGATACTGGTAGCTATTTGTTAGCGCGAGAATGGCATTTATTAATGGTAGCCATAATCTGAGGCAAGTGGACTTACATTAATTAGTTTGTACCTACTATTTCTAACTATGCCATTCTTGAACTATTGACATGTTAACATTGTTATTTCTAAACTATCGTGTTTTTAGAACGAACAGCTTATTTATACAGGTGGAATACAATAAAGTTTTGATGGCACTAGAATCACCGGAGAATACATACGTGATATTTATGTTGTTTTTCAGATCTACACAATGTACACAGACTTTTGAAAATGAAAATGGAACCGAAACATGCAATCCAAGAAAACGTGATCTTTCCAAAAGAAAATCCATCGAAATATGAATCTTTGGTCACTGGAGCATTTTTGTATCACCGCATATCATTATCTCAAGTGTTGCTGACGAACTTTTATTGAATATGAATACTGTGAAATGGAAACCATTGTAATACACTGAATTCATTTACATTTTTTGTATTCTATTGATTAATGCTACATTAGTACTGAGCGCCGGACAATCTCACTCACTATGCATTATTGATTCAGAGTTAAGTGTATTAATCTCCTTCGCATTGAGGGTAATACCAAGTACATAGGCCCCAAGTAATATATGACCAGTGTAGACCTTAAACATTGTCACCTTGAAGTCATTAGACTAGTCATATTCTAGCTACCATTGATAAAATATGTTTTTATGCCTTAAATAATGAAGTCATTGCAACTCGACAAATATAGTATTAGGGGACTTTGGGCTCTGATATAGCCTCTCTCCGTATGCCCACACCTCGCTTAAGCACTATTGGTTATATAAAATATTTCAATAATAAAAAAATACAGTGGTAGCCGAGTGGTAGAACGCACGCCTTGCAATCAAAGTGTGCAGGTTCAAACCCTGGCTCACACCTCTAGGTCGGATCTCATTTTCATCCGAGATACTCACTTGATATTAAACGGTGAAGGAAAACATCGTGAGGAAACCTGCACGTCCGAGGGAACTTGACTAGTTCGAGAACTTTTAGATGTGTGAAGTCTGCCAACCCGCACTGGGCCAGCGTGGTGGACTATGGCCTGAATTCCCCTCGCCTGGAGGGGAGGCCCGTGCCCAGCAGTGGGACGTTAAAAGGACTGTAGTAATAAAAAATTAATGAATTAGGTAATATTTCATATAAGAGGTAGCTCTTTGACTATAGTATGGAATATTTTGCGCATAATGTATTATCTGGAATTTCTATAGAAGAAATGTATGACAAGGTTTTTATTTCATCTTGAAACGTTTAAATATGTTATACATTAGTCTGTTCACGGCTGAGAACAAGACACGCTTTAAGGGAAGGCAGGAGTACAACAATATATTACTTATGTATTTAGAACTTATTGGTATAAGCAAGCAAGCTTACTGCCATCGTACCAGACTCATTCACCTTTAATACGAGGGTAATTTGAATCATAGTCCACCAAGTTGACCACACGCTGAGTTTCTGTAGTATATCTTCGATAAAGAGTTGAGTGCATGAAAAACTCAATCGGTAAAGCAACATAGCATCAAATCCGTCCGAGTATCAATAATATAGGTGTATATAACGTGGGAAACGGCGTCTTAACGCGCGAAGATCATTGGAAATTAGCAACCAAGGTGGCGCGTGCGCAGAACAACCTTGCGAATTAGTCGACCGGAGGCAGCGCAGGAACTTCTAATCGCCTTTTATTATTGTTATGATGAATGAATGACAGAAGCACTTTGTGAAGATTTTATTGAACTATTTGTGTGTGAATAGGTATTTATACATCACATCATCATCACGCCTGTATTCCCCGAAGGGGTAGGCAGAGGTGCACTACAGGTCGCCCACACTTCGCCGATGTATTTTGGTCCCAATGTAATAGGGGGCGAGCCTATTGCCATTATACCGGGCACATTCCCCCTCAATACGAGGGAGATTTGGGCCATAGTCCACCACGCTGGCCCAGTGCGGGTTGGTGAACTTCACACGCTATAGAAAGCTATAGACGTGCAGGTTTCCTCACGATGTTTACCTTCACCGTTCAGCAAGTGGTAATCATTGTTGAAAATGATATTCGCACATGAAAATTATCTCAGAGGTTCGGGCCTGGGATTTGAACATGCACCCCTTACGTTCAAGGCGGGCGTTCTTGCCCGCGAGGCTACCACTGCTGAACTGAATAGGTATTTATACATTTATAATCTACGCTAACAACGAAATTTGTCTTTTATGTTTAAGACTATCTTAGTAATCCATAGCACTTAGGTTTGCAACTGAATGGTATAAATTGTTGGAAATTCGATCATATTTTTTCGAAAACGTTTAATATCTCCAGTCCTAAGCTTAATTTTCATGTTTTGTTTATATTTAAGTCTAATGTAGACGTTGTCTTCAGGAAATCATTAAATGGGTACTGTAGTGACGTGATGTGACACTGACATGTGACAGTGACAGCTGTCAGAAAATACTAACAACACAACAAGTACAAAATGGAAAGAGGCCATTAACACATAAAAAAACCGTCCAAGTGCGAGTCGGACTCGCGCAAGAAGGGTTCCGTGCCATTATCTAAAAAATGGCAAAAAAACACGTTTGTTGTATGGGAGCCCCCTTAAATAATTATTTTATTCTGTTTTTGTATTAGTATTTGTTGTTATAGCAGCAACAGAAATACATCATCTGCGAAAATTTCAAGTCTCTAACTATCACGGTTCATGAGATACAGCCTGGTGACAGACGGACGGACGGACGGACGGACGGACGGACGGACGGACAGCGAAGTCTCAGTAATAGGGTTCCCGTTTTACCCTTTGGGTACGGAACCCTAAAAACAAGTACAAATCAATTAGCTAATTCATTAATTGGTGGTCTTATCAGTTTGCACGACATTTGATTTACTTACCTTAGGGAACCGACCCAAATAGGTCGCCAATAAGTGAAATCGTCTCAACATATTTAAGTACAATTTGTGATGAACACAGACACCGTTACGATCAATCAGTGGTAGCGCAGTGTGAGACCGGGCAGCGGCGCGCGTGAGAACCGCGCCCATTGTCTCTGCGCAGATGAGCTCACCCACCGACTGTGGGCCCGTACGGAGGGAAATTAAATAATGCGTGTAATAATGAGGGCATAGGAAAGTATTTGATGCTTGTTAACAAAATAATCCTACTAATATTATTAATGTGAAAGTTTGTAAGGATGGATGCGTGGATGAATGTTTGTTACTCATTCACACAAAAACTACTTGATTGATGAAATTTTACACTATATCGTTTATCTTCAAGAACACCATATAGGCTATAATTTATAACGATATTGAACAGTCGAAACATAAAATAAATAACTATTTTATAAAATAACTAGCTGTGCCCGCGACTTCGCCCGCGTGGACTTTAGGGAGATTACCCGGAAATATGGGTATTATGTTTTTCCCGCGTAACCCTAATGCTTTTTCTAAAATTAAAGTAGCCTAAGTTACGCCTTGGAACGTCAGCTATCTGTCAGTGAAAGTCCCATTGAAATCGGTTCAGCCGTTTAGAAGTTTACCCCAAACAAACAGACAGACAGACAGGCAGACAGACAGACAAAAATTTTTAAAATTGCGTTTTCGTTATAGGTATCGTATATACTTTCATACGCATTTGGTAAAAAGTGTAATTTTGATATTACAAACAGACACTCCAATTTTATTTATTTGTATAGATTCTTCTTCTATGTTATATTCAGTCTCGTTCAAATTTAAAAACAACTTTACTATTTTTTTTCTTCACTCTAAATACAGGGATTAAGAAGAAAAAAATGGAAGGTGATACGGAGTTCGCAGGGTCATTACCTAGTAAACAGATGTCGCTCGAAATCACACTCATCGTATGAATCCAAGCTAAAGGTTGTACTATGGGTATGGTACAATGGACTGGGTACATGGGTATCTGGAATCGCCCCCAGTCCATTGTTACCATACCCATGTGAATTTGCCCCATACCTGGGGACTGGGGCAAATTCACAACTATGTCTAAATATGCATGAGTACCATCTAGAGTTTTTCAGTTCAACATTGAGAGTATCACTGCACTAGAACAAAATACAATAATGTTGACCATAGTGTCGGACGCGCTCGCCCTTGGGTACAATAACCTACTGGTCCCGGCTTACCTACGCAACGCTATACATATATTTTATCTCCCAAGTTAAACAATTGCAGTCTTAATTCCCTGTGAAGATAAGAAAACGTCAAGCGTTTTTTCCCTTAAGGGATAAGTAGAAGTCCATCTCTAGGTTTTTGGTTAGGATATATGTATTTGGGTTTTGATTCCAGAACTTTCTGGAATTTTAATTTTATTTGGAATTGCTCCAAGATCCACGTGGAAAAATGCGCAAATACTTTTAAATACTATCCAATACCGACTTGTAGGTAAGTCACAAATGATCGATCGGATCGGAAAGTACCATAAATGAAATGCTTGCTTTATATTTCTGCAAAAACCCAAAACAATTTAAATTCCCACAATAAAGTTTGTTTCCATTTCATAAAAAAAGTGTTCTGGTTTATAGCAATGTCATGTTTCGTTCACGGAAGTGTTTGTCATCCATCGAGGTCTCTATATTTGGGTGTTAATTGCTCTCATTATTATTAGGCAACTGGTTTTGGAGCACACAGCAGCGCCCGTCTGCGTTGATCCGGAAAAACGCTAAGGCCTTACCGTTCACGAGATTTGGGGACCATAAAATGACGCTGAAACGCGTGTAGAAATTACGAGTATGTGACAAATTTATCATTTTGAATTCAGAATGAGATAGAAAGATCCGAAATCAAATTTCATTTTAAAACTCGATCACGGAAGATTTATTTTTAGAGTAACTGTCAGTGTATAATGTGGTAATATTCTTAATTAAAGGTGTAAATAAGTAAAGCTCAAAAAATAAATGATAGCAGTCCTTGGGAGCAAATTGATGCAGGTGTAAAGACCAGTCTCGGTAGTTTGAGGTTTTCCAATATCCTGTTCCAGTTTTCCAGTATCCCGAAAACCATATTCTGTATCCATTATCACTTGCTCAAAGATGAATATAAACTTCATGGGGAATCCTCTGCATGTCTATTGAAAGACTTGTGAGGTTCATTAACCAACTCTAGGTCAGCGCGATGGACTGTGGCCTGAATCCCTCTCATAATGATGGGAAGTTTAGCCAGTACAATTGGGTGCCTACCCCTATAATTGGGTGCATCTCCGCTTATAAATTTTAACAAATTTTTATTTTAAAATAAATGAACTAAAAATCCATAAATCAAACTTAAAATAATATAAAAGATTGTTAGGAGTTTAACGTACTCGATAGCTGAGTTGCATGCATCGTGACGTGACGCATAAGAAAGGTTATTAGACTGATAATGGCCGAACTAGGTAACTATGTTAATTGTATATTAATGCTTCCTGTACGTTTTCTCTTCTGAGTTTAAAAGAATAAACACCCGTCGGCCTTATAATATTGCCAAACAACTATTGTTGCAAATTATGTAATACTCTAGTAAGTAAATAGACTCAAGATTATTCCAGGCACACCCAGACTAAATTACTGTAACATCATTTTAGGGATTTACCGGGAAACCCGCGAACGTTCAATGCATGTGTTCAAGGGCCCTGTACCGACGCAAAAAATATTATAGGAACTGTTCACAATAATCGGATACCGCTGTAAATATTTTTTTCATCAAAACATTTTAGTGCATTCGTATGACAGTGGTCACTTCTACCCGCGGTGACCGTGACCGCAGAACAGACAACTGAAGCCGCCTACGCGCACCCGTCCACCAGTCATCCTGACCCCACATGTTTTCTAAACATCGACCAGCCAAAGCAGCCATACAGGCCAAAGTATACTGGACAATATCGCTGTTCTCGTATCGCCTACGCCGATGTTTCCATGGCGCCTTTTTGCTTACTAATTAAACCTATCGGTCTTTGACACCCGACAGTCGGTGTTTGGACAATAAGTTAGCTTGTTTCTATTACATACTTTCGACGGTAGCCCCTTCATGGACAATTCGTAGTTTTGGGCATACGAGTAAGTTGTAACGCTAATTGGAGATGAGCGATGTTAGAAAATCGGTGATATTTATATCGATTATTTAAGATGTAAGCCCCCAATAATCGATAGAACAAATATGTTGCTAGGCGCATGGATTATTCTAGAAATATTTAGAAGACGAAAAGTCAATTCGTTTTAGGCCATGTTTACGTTAGGTACCATGCATAGATTGCTGTTGAAGGATAATTTTGTAATGACGCGGTGATTACGTGTGTTTACCCGAATGGTTATTTACACGTTGTCTTGCCTCGTCGCTCGCGTGGCGTACTTTACGGAACAACTTAGGCGTGGGGCAAACTATAAGCGATGCTGTAGTATATCCTATCAACATGTAGAGTGCATCTACTTCCTTTTACTTTAAGAGCTACGTTCTAGTTGGGCGATTATTTATCAGTTAAGATTTCAGCCTTTGTCCTGACGTCTTATATTTTCTCGACATGTTTCTCTCTATGATTGTGAGCTTTAGTAAGTGGTACGTGCTCTTAATTTTATTTTACACTCAATCACTAGGCGATCCTATAATCACTTTTCCTTTTTTTTTCATTAAACCACCAACAAAAATGATATGAAATCTGTCATGCCGTTCTTGATTTTTATATATAAAAATAAGAATCTAGATACATGTCGTATGCATAAATATAGGAAACTCGAATATAACGTGGTAAAAGCTGCTAGGATTCATAGAAATAGTTAACTTATAACTGTTAGTACGGTCAAGTTGGTAAATACAAAGTTTCTTTGTACTTTAGGACTGCTTTTCAAACACACAGAACTTCGATTATGTCCATATCATAAACAAACGTAAAATGCTTTAAAAATGCTCATAATTAGTTTGTTAACAATGATTTTCAATCAATATCTGTACGATAACAATAACGTAGAAAACAGCCAATATTCTTATACTTCTAATAAGTAGTGGTAGGTACTACTTGTTCTATCATAATATATCGCTCGCCGTTTATGTCTCGGCGTGAAAAATCGACGGATATGAGGTCTCAGTGCGACCATGACCAGCAATTGTGCCACGAAGTATGTAGGCGACCTCACGGGCGGACCTTCGGATATTCGTTCTTTATGTATTGACATCTCCGCCAAATAAAAACCTTCCCTCTCTGAATTATTTGTTCCCAATAATTACACAGTAAAATGGACAATTAAATAAGTACGTATTACTCAAAACTGACTAACGATGCCGCCATTATTGTTCACGCCGCCATCAGTTGTCAACTAAATATATTTTTTGAACATACATAATATGCAAAAAAACGAAATTTATATATTATATCATCTTGAGAACCGGTGAACCGGTAGGTGGCGCTGCTTTCGTCTGCCACTAATTCTAAGACGGTACGAAGTTCGCCCGGTCGGCTAGTATTACATATAGAAATGCAAGACTCATCCAGACTATAAATAGAAACTGTATGTCTTCAATATTTTTGATGCGAAAACGAGAACTTTCCGTTAACTTTCCGGATTTGCTAACAGCAGCAGAGGACCGGATTATCCAATGGGATGATATATGCTTAGTCTAGTGACTGACCGTAGGCCACTCTGCTCACTGAACTGCGTGGTTGCGGGTACGATTCCCGTAACTGGCAAATTTCAGAAACGTATTTTTTTTTTATTTGCCCTGATTGGCCCTAGTGTAACTGGGATCGCCACTAGTCCATTGTACGGTACCCATAGTACAAGAGTTGTTTAGTTTGGATCATGCGACAAGTATGTTGTCTGGCGTTATTTGCAGTCAGTACGTTAGTGAAAAAAAATAACATTTATTTATGATCGGCCTGCATCAACTTTGGAATACCAACTTTCTATAATCGTGCAATATCAAGTTCAGTACAATAGTCAATAACATGGAACTATTGAGGTTTTTTCAAGCCTTCAATTACTTCAAACACTGCGAGACTGTTCAGCGCATATGGTCACGCCACGTGATGTCGCTTACACGTGCTTGGCGTGTATATCGATACCGTGCGGCAGAGTGCGAGTTAATTGTGGTTGTCTGTCTATGTATTTGATGATTTACAGGCGAAAGGAGCGGAACATTATCCGTTCATTAGATCTCATCCTGGTAAGTCTCGGGGATGACCTGATACCAGAGAACACCCTTCTCTTAAATGTTGGTGTAAATTAATTAACTGCTGTTAATTACATAACAGCTAAAAACTTAATAGCAATTAAAATACGACTAAGTACCTTGATGCGAGTTTGACGATTTCGTAGAAACGAGTCAAAGACGAAATTTCAATCTCGCGTAATTTGTTGTTTCACAGAGCTCAACGACAAACGTTTATGTAACATGAATTTTTAAGTACACAGCCGTTCCTTTAAGACTTTTTTTCGATTATGAAATTTAATTGTTTATTAACTTTTATAATTCGGATCAATAGGCTGCGATACATAGAATTGGAAACGTGACACAGACTATAAGTGTTTTATTTTAATATTTAGGGGGAACTATCATATCATATCAAGCCTTGGCTGTCCCACTGCAGGGCAAAGGCCTCCCCTCCCTTTTTCCACTTGTTGCGGTCCATAGCCAACCGGGGCTACTCCGGTAAATGCGAGTCTAGCTCATCCTGCCATCTCTTTTTGGGCCTGCCGCGTTGCTGTTTCCCGTGGTTGGGGAGCCATTGCGTGGTTGATTTTGCCCAAACCCGTTCGTCTAAACCCGGAGGGGGTTTCTACTATGAATTACAACAATATAGGAGGAACTATGAAGGGACTAAATTTAAAATAACCGAGAGAAAACTTACCGGAATAAAATGGTAAGAAAGCCATTAATATTGTTCTGTTATAATATTGCTCAGATTATAATTTATAAACAAGTAACTACCTAAAGACTTTGGTAAAGATTTAAATAATCCTCACACGATTATTAATATATCCAAGGCGTCAGATGGAAAACTAGATTCTGAGACTGTGGAATGAGTTCCAATGTACTCGGAACGGTAAATATTTAGACAACAATTATCAGTAGACCGCGATCCTCTAATAACAGTTGCTACCTCTCAAATGCAGCGGCGACTTTCCGAGCAGTCGTCTCCTAACGCCGTCTCAATACTAGCGTTTTTTTTCGAGCTAGCTACTAAATGCGTAATGTATAATCTGCTATGCGAACAATCGTGTTTGTGGTGCGTGATGTTTGGTCGTGGTAACTGGTTTGATTACTACGTAATCGTCTGGTACTGGTATGATATCATTTGTTGAACATCGTGGTCACGCCCGCTCCGAGATTTCAAACTCACCAAGGCTGATCGCTCACTTGGGCACTTGCCTCATTGCAACTGGAGTTATGTCGATATCCGAAATATTATTATTCATTCTATTTGTCTGAGGTTGCAACATAGGGCTTAGCGAGCTAACGAGTACAGTTTATTTGCGTAGTATTTATTGTGAATATTATTTTTGTGTCGATTTTTTGTTGCAACATGATCTCTTTTGGAGGTCTCATGAAGACGACGTTAAACTATTTTCATGGTAATCATTTTGTCACATTGTTCAAAGCGTACGAGTTAAGTATTATTTTTCCCATACCAAAACGATCTGTATTAACTCATGCAACGAAACTCTTTTAACGAAATGCCATCGAATACGTGAACGGATTTTGACGCGTGTTCGCGTGACTTTCACCACAGAAAATCAATCTGTAAATAAATAGGAACAGAGTATATTTTCAAACAAACTCAAACTAATACGCTCACCTCAAGGTGCATATTACTCACTCACCTCAATAGATCATAATATTTTTCTATATCCAATTGCGTGGGATTTCCGTTTTATTTTGTCAGTATGTATGAATTAAAAATCAAAATTTATTAAGATTAGAAAAGTGGAGAGCAGAGTATAAAAACGTTAAGGTTCTACACAAACGATAAAACCGACTGCCCGATAAATACGGAATGTAACCATTATGTACGGAATAGTTCACACGAGCTGCGGATTTACGGGAGTCCCATAATCTAAAAGGTCTTGTAACCTATTCTATAAAACAAAATCTGTTACTACACATCCGTTCCCGATCAACCCATAGTTATCGAGAGCCGTAGATTTTTTTTACAGATATCAGCGATAATTAGCGAAACACTGGTTATAAGGTGCTACTGAGTATATATAAGTTTCTATGGATAACAAAAATTGTAGTTGTAGTCAGCTTTATCCTTGGTAAAAGGTAAACTCACATGAAAGTTGGGATGCAAAAACAGAGATTAAAGGTAGATAATTTAATTCTTAGGGAAGCAAATCCAAAGATCAGACATAAATACATCATGACGCCTGTATTCCCCGAAGGGGTAGGCAGAGGTGCACTGCAGTGCGCCCACACTTCGCCGATGTATTTCGTCCCAATGTATGGGAGCGCGCCTAATGCCATTATACCGGGCACGTTCTCCCTCAATACGAGGGAGATTTTTTGGGCTAGAGTCCACCACGCTGGCCTAGTGCGGGTTGGTGAACCTTACGCCTTTCTATAGACGTGCAGGTTTCCTCACGATGTTTTCCTTCACCGTTTCATAGCAAGTGGTAATCTCGGATGAAAATGAGAGTCGCACGTGAAACCCAGAGGTGTGAGCTGGGGTTTGTGCTTGTACACTTTGATTGCAAGGCATGCGTTCGACCACTCGGCTACCACTGCTTAATAAGACATAATAGACATAAGTTATTAAAATAATACATCTAAAGAGATACAAAACGTTGTCAGTCAATGTTTAGTTGTATTTTAACGTCAGAGTTAACGCCACAGTTCATAGTTTGGCGTATGCAAATATCTTATCAACATCCTGCCTCGTGCGTGGCATTCGAAATGGAGTTAACTGCTATATATAACCGGCGGCATAATCGCTGATACCGACGTGTCTCGGTCAACATCCCGATTGTAATTTTGACATTGTTGCTTGCTAACATTTGTATTTTGATATAATACAATGTGATTCAAAATTATAAATAAAGGCGGCCCGTCCCGGCTTCGCACGGGTGGACATTTTTTTTTAACATAATGGGATAAATAAATAGCCTTTGTTACTCAGTGATAATGTAGCTTTCTAACGGCAACATAATTTTTGAAATCAGTCCAGTAGTTTTTAAGTACATTCGTTACATACAAAAATACAAATCTTTACACTTTATAATATTAGTATACATAATTCTTTACTGTTTTACCAAGTATCCGGTATAATACCGAAGACTTTATATATCCTGACCGAATTTCAAAAATTGTTTAATATATTTTTGAGACCTCTTCAAAATAATCAAGAAATTAATTGATTTGCATGTTATATTTGGAAATGGAATAGTATTGATTTAAATGTTGTTACCGCGAGATGTCGCAACGGCCTTGAACAATGATTGGCGGGAGTTCCGCGTCACGCCATTGGACCACACAAGGCGCGGGCGCAGGTACCGCGTACCGTACCGTATCGCCGCCCTTTGTGACCGCGAGCAAGAATCCTGCCAACTCGAATAACTCGATCAATTCGATTAATTAATTATTCGATAGATCCAATAATTATTTATATTACTTGTTATCACTTGGTTATGGCGTATGTTTTGTTAATTAATTATAATTTAAATATTAATGGAGGTTTTTTATAACTCATATATAACAGATTTCTTACAACATTTTTGAAATCAATTAGTTGAATAAGTATTAGTATTATATAAAATACTTAGTCGTATTTAATTTATTATGTTTGTTGCAAAAACATTGAACATCTAAATTGGCATATCCACTTCTGTTATCGTTCCAAAAACATGGTATATATGGAAACATAGGTATGAACATCAATCGCAGATGAATGTACAAGCGGTATCTTTGACGAATCACATATAGATCTATAAAGTTTATTTTTTTCAAGGGAACAGGTAGTAGTAAAAAATGGTCTTGCTGGCAACGCTTGAACCGCCTCTGGCGGCGCGTATCAAAGCGTCCAAATACTCCCACGACACTATTTATAAAATATCATGGAGGTTTTTTAAGGTTTTACAACTCTTTTTATGCTCTACGTATGTGACGAGTATTTGTTTTTTGCTCGCACCGGTAAGAACAACGTTTCAATAGGTTCAAAATGTTTGTGAAATTACAATAGATGTGTACAAAATGTGCTTACTTGTGGTGGAGTAGGTATATATTTTACTCAGGATCTTGAAATTATGTTGACGTTATTGTGTAACCGATTAGTATAATGTAATGCCATCTCTAAAATAGGTGTGCAAGTAATGTATACTTATTACGGTCAACGCACTCTATTACAAAACGTATGAAGTTTAATTTCAATAATCTGCAACCCATCTCTCAATTGAAAACTCAAAAATAATTTTACACAAGGAGAGTTGTTACCTACTATAATTTAAATAAAATAATTTTCAGTTAGTTACCAGAATACTTTGCGCATTAATTAAATATGACGCCCAATATTTCTCTCGCAGATTTTGACAGCCATAGAGAACGATTCCAACACATTTGTTCGACCTTACATGAATAATGTCTACATTCTATCAAGGTGCGCGTCATAAGCCACAATAAAATAAGCCACGCTTACTAATCGTTGCAGGTTAAAACCGGCTACAAATGGTAATAAAATAAAGGTACACACATACGTGAAGTGTCGAAACGCGGTTCTCTCTTTTCGATATAAATAGTGCGAGGCGAGGCGAGCCGAGCGCGGCGCACTGACCGACCATCGACAGCGATCCCGATAATCGGGCGAATGTTTGAGTTTCTCTATTTTCAAATCGGGCGACCGCGAGTCCCTATTCGGAGAGCACGATAACTCGCGCGTTCGCGTTAATCTTTATACGTGGTGAGTTAGCTGTGGGACAGGTTAACGTTCGATCGGCGGGTGGCGTGCGGGAAGGGTATCGGTCGATCGGTCGGTCGTGTGAACGCGCTCCGTTAATTGGCGTGCGGAGTGTCCGGCTGTCTTCGGGCCACGCGCCTGCGCCGCCGTTCATCTCGCAGCCGTTTTCATTTGAATTTAGAACAATAAAATATTATTTTATTGCAATGTGAAATGCACGCCAGCTACATTTTCTTTTATTACTGTAGCGTATAAAACGCATGGAACATTAAAACATGTAACAGTCGGAACAAACTCTGTTATTAATGTTTTATTAAACGTGAAGTTTTGGCGCCGTGATTACAATAATGTAAACATATGCACACACAATACTATAATGTTTATTTAGAACGTAAAATAGCTCAGATTCATCTGTAGTAAATTTATAAAGGATTGTCAAATGAATACTTGGGTAAGCTTAATTCTGATTACAATAACCGTTAGTCTACCGTGGTGGTGCCATAGCTAAAACAACGGAGCATTTCGGTAAACAGGCATGTTCGCGTTCGTTATCAGCGCGCTCTCGTTATCGATGCTGCTTGTAAGTCGAACAAGGGCGTCGATAGCACACCGCACTTGTCCTGTTTGGTTACAACCACCTACCTACCATCTGTTCCACTATTAATAGAACATACCTAAAACCTACTGCGATGTTTGTGTAGTGTCTGTTTCAGCGAAGTACCTAACATTGAATCATATAACAAAATTAGTTGTGAGTTACATATAAGATGAAGCTCCGCAGTGAGGTCTTATTGGTTGTTAACAATCACTGATATTTAACTGTTTAATGTACTGACATAACTGTTTACCCCAGGACGTGATAACAGTCATGAAGATTCCACCCTCATATATAAAATACATTCAGTTCATCAAGAGAGTATGAGGTCAGTTTAAGACCTACTGAATTCTTCCAGGAAAAGTGAGTTATTCATTTGACTCTTTCAAAACATCTACCAATGACATATTTTTTCTTGTTAAAGATTGGCTGTATTATGTGTCCGGTATAAATATACAATAAGGCACTTTTAAATGAAACGAAGTTAACTGGCCAAACCAACAGTCGGTTTCGGTATTATTTTCTAATTGCCGCCATTGGTAGATAAAAAACAACCTTCGGTGTTTACTAGATTCCGACATTTTTTATTACACCGCCGGGTCAATGGCCTGACAGACGATACATAGTTTGTTCTTTTGTTTTAGTTGTTAATTCGTGTCAGTCGCTTTGTAGGCGTACCTACGTCGGTATTCAGTTACATTTGCAATTTCCAGTTCGAGGCGCAAGGGAGGCCGCCTCTTTCACAATAACCAGTAGTACGTTTACTTGGAGTATGATTATAACCTGTGGAGTTAGTACGCATGTCAAGACTAGACTTCTGTCACAGATTCGCTCGCTCGCTCTCTGTCTTATTTCATACGAGCGAAAGAGACGAACTAAACATATTCTGTAACGTTAATCTAGTCTTGGCGCACATGCTATGACTACAGATCTACATTTGATTTGATGACATGTTCCAAATTTAAAATCGAAGAACAAGTAAATGAAAGATATATATATACAAGGACATTAAAAATCCGATTTAGAGAAGTCGATCCAGCTTGTCTCAAAAAGAGGCACATCCACTCAAAAATAAAAGGACCGGCTTGCCCTGATCTATTTGTAGCTCTACATATATATAGAGATGTATGTAAACTTAAATCATCATTGTAGAGCATCTTATATATAAAGACCCTAAATTTATACCACTAAAAATACTGCTGTCTTCCTCATTCATTACGATCATGAAGAGTTCGCCAAATGTCAATTTAATTTGGTGCCTTTATTAGGCTGTACGTATGTCTCTACATATAGAGTGAGCACATAAAATCTTGTTTTAAAGCGACTGCGTTTTCATTTTACTTAACTGTTATCGTGTTTCCAAGAATACATAGACTACTAGATCAATATCATAGTAATTTCATACCTATGTACCTATTTTGATAATATGAAAAGTACGTAATCTGATTATTAAATTGAAGTTTGATTATAATCATTTCCGTGTACAGTTTCCATGTGGAAATATACATTACTAGCGGCTCGTCTCGGCTTCGCACGGGTTGACATTTTTTTTAACATTTTGGGATAAATAAATATTTCCTATTTTACTCGGTGATAATGCAGCTTTTTAACGGCAAAATAATTATTGAAATCGTTCCAGTAGTTTTTATTACTACAAGCTTTATATTAACTTGCAATGTATGTCCGGGTGGAATCTTGCAACTGAATTTAAAATTATATCCACCACGCTGGCCTGGCGCGGTTGGCAGACTTCACACATCTTCACATATTTTATAGTGCAGGTTGACTGGTAGAGAATGCCTTTGGCATTAAGTCCGCCTTTGTATATCTTTGTGCTAAACTCTTAATAAATAAATCTATCGAGAACTAGTCAAGTTCCCTCAGACGTGCAGGATTCCTCACGATGTTAGTACGTAAGTACGTATTGTTGGATGATATTTATTTATTTATATTTCGGCAATAAGAAGGACAGTAATACACTTAGATTAGAGTTTTGGGTAGTATAGTTTATTCCCAAAAGAAATCGACACTACAGGGCCACAGTTTACTAACAGAATCATTGTAGTATAATACGTATGGCTTAATTTTTCAAAGCGTGAAAAATGCCTGTTGTCAATAGTGGGTATAATATGACTAGTCTAATGTCTTCACTGGTCGTATCCTATCTTTGATGTTTTTAACGCATAATAAAATATAGCCAATGTCACACTACAACGAGGAATTCATAAAGTTAGCTTACTTCAAACAAAATCGCCAATATATATCGTGTCATATATGATTCCTATTCTGGTGAAAATACGGTCTAATAACAGAGATATAAAGTCGCCGAAGTGTAGGTGGTCATGTGGAAAATAACCAACATCTACTCCTCGGTAGCTCTACGTAGCTATGTAGCGACCGTATGATGGTATGACGCAGCGTCTGGGCGCGATCGGGATACGTCGCAAGTATCAACTTGAGTGACGAAATGCCAAATGCCTCTATTATAATGCCCCGGGCACTCAGGGGCGTCTAGAATTTCGCGTCAAAATTTTTGTTAACGGGAAATGTACCTACGTTTATCATAATAAAGGACAGTTTTACGTTTTGGTAAGTATATATTTGGGTTCTATTTTTGTAATAATAACTAGAATGCAACTGTGATTATGAGTGGTCGAACGCACGCCTTGCAAATCAAAGTGTGCAGGTTCAAACCCCGGCTCGCACCTCTGGGTTTATGTGCGAATCTCATTTTCATCCGAGATTACCACTTGCTATGAAACGGTGAAGGAAAACATCGTGAGGAAACCTGCACGTCTATAGAAAGGCGTGTGAAGTTCACCATCCCGCACTGGGCCAGCGTGGTGAACTATAGCCCAAAAATCTCCCTCGTATTGAGGGAGAATGTGCCCGGTATAATGGCAATAGGCTCGCCCCCTATTACATTGGGACCAAAAATACATCGGCGAAGTGTGGGCGCACTACAGTGCACCTCTGCCTACCCCTTCGGGGAATACAGGCGTGATGATGTATAAATAACCTGGTCATAGACACACTAGTATATATATTTTTTAATTTATTAAAGTACTCATTAATTAAGTATTCATGAGTGTCAATCATATTTTAATTACTATCTGAAAGGGCCCGACATAATAAATTGAAAATAGCTCATTTAATTGTGCAATTTTCTATGATTATAAATTGTACCAAGGTGCGCTTGCACATTACGCATATGTTCCACTAACGAGCGTCATTGGTCGAGTGTGTGCAACCAGTCGCTCGGCTGGCCACTTGAAATAAATTTATGATTATTTTGAAGCGCCGTGCCAACGCGTCGTTCATAGAAGGATGGCGATCGAGGATCTAGGAAACTTTCACTAGCTATTGATAAGGTAATTTACTACAGTAATTTCTTGCCCATTCTTCTCCATAGGAAACGCATTCTGAATGGAGGGTAGAGCTACTATTTATACTATTTATTGACGATTCATAAGTGCCTGTATTGGTTTATATGAATAAAAAATATTCTTATTCTGATTCAGGTAAAGTATATAGATTTTATTGACCAGCATGGGTTAGACGGAAACCGTCGTATTCGGAAAATGTCCATTAAATCTTTTAGATTTATTCTGAAATTCGCTGGCGAAAAAGGTCGTCTTCCATCAGATAAAGGCTCGCGGAAACTTTTAACTTGTGTCAGCCACTGCTAGACATTGCTAGTTAATCTGTCAGAATGAAAACAAAATCAACTCTGGCGCTAACGAAAAATGTCTGTCAAACGTTTCTCCCCAGGATACGAAATATCGCGCAATATCTCTTAATGATCTGCTAGCTAGTCAGAAGACAATGACGCTGTGATCACAATTAGGAGGGGTTAAATACTTATAAAAAGGCATAAAAGAAAGAAAAACATTAAAAATCATCATTTTTAGTAATTATTCATGGAATAAAGAAGATAAAGGATCTGAATATAATCAATTGACGACATGTCTAGAAAAGCCGACACTCTCATCACTACAATATTAGCTTAGATGAAGTTTACAACAGTGTGAAAAATTAAACCTTAAATCCTCCATCATTAGACCCAATTTCCAATAATACGGTGATGATTCAGCTACCCGTATTGTACGATTGGAAAACAATGCCCCTTCAAATAAATTGCATTAAATCATACATGAATGGTTCTCAGTGTTGACGTTGCGACGTTCTGTTATAGTTTAACGATGAAGCTGGCATTTGTGTGTAAGAAGATCACCGCCGGATGTGAACATCACGAATACATTGAACGCGCAATAATGCGGATGTATTTAACACATTGCGTTAATACAACATACCGTTTATAGCCGAAATGGTCTAGTACAATATTAACACCTGCTCTACTCATGTATAGCCAGGTCAGCTCATCCTGAGTAGAGATTCTATTGTGTATTATTATTTATTTTTTATTGACGATTCATAAGTGTCTGTATTGACTTACATGAATTTAAAAAAATCTGATTCTGATTCCGATCTAAGATAAAGCTATAGGCAACTACAGTTAGCAAAGCATATTTTTCGTCATCAGGCCCCGTAGCATGACCGCGTGGACATAAGTTTTATCTATTTCAACTGCCGAGAAAATGACGTCACTTCGAACAGTTTGTACTGAACATGGCTCGGTGACGTGATTTTCTCGACAGTTGAAATAGATATAACTTATGTCTACGCGGTCATGCTACGGGGGCAGGACTGGCTGTATATTTATCAGGTGTATCAGAAGTCCCTATCACCGTAACAATTGTATGAGTATCGGGTATAAAATTTGATCGGAATTCTAGCATGTTTTGGCCACCATTTTTCTTTGACTTTCTTAAAACTTGTTGTGTCTTGAGCACTATAATGAATTGTTATGTAGCTATTATTTTGTGCATATCATTAGCCACTTCCCGTAAGTGTAGTTTACACAGCTCACCGCATGTGCCCTAGCCCACAACACGGTAAAGGCTAAAACACTTATTCAAAGATCTGTAACTCAGAAATCATGATAGTTACGTATAATCTGCCTTCACTAAGCAACTGCATATAAACTACTGTATACGTACCTAAAATATTATTTCGGACTTCTGATGCAATCAGTATAATGGATGTTATATCAGTGATTAATGTAGAGATCGTAATTAAAACATTGAAACCTGCTTTCACGAGAGAACCTGACCAGTTTTCAAATGTAGACCTAACACTAGGCCAGCTATAAATTGGTCTGAATCCGTATTACTTCCGTTCGATAGCTAAAAGGCCGTAAGGGACATGTTAGCTAATTTGCGTTATATTTACTACATTAAAGCTAAACATTTTCACTATGGGCCAGTCTTGATTACCAGTCCAGATACAGATCAGAATCAGATATTTTTATTCATGTAAACCAACACAGGCACTTATGGATCGTCAATATAAAATAAATTATAATAATTGTATCTCTACAACCCATTCGGAATGCATTTCCTATGGAGAAGAATGGGCAAGGAACTCCATGGTTACTTTTTTCCAATAAGGATTTTCATTTTTGTCTGGATTTTTCATAAGTAACAATTATACAAATAAATGTCAAGACAACTGTCTATGTCTTCAAAATTTCTAGAGACATCACTTTCTGCATATTTGCTTATAGCTAAAAATTGGGTGTACTCACATAAATAGCCTTTTCCTTGTCGCAAAACGAAACTATTTATCTGTAGGCCAGTGTTGGTTTGATTTTTTTTCATGTAAGTATAGTTAGTGAGATACATAGATAAAAAAACTATGTGTCACATCAATTTCCACATTTATGCTTGTAGCTCAAAATTGGGTTTCACTTAGCCACCGGACGAGAGATAAGGTTGAATAGTGTCAACCTTAAAACTATCGAAGTATATGCTCTGTAACAAAGGTATTTCCATTATACGCGTGTACAGAACATAGTCGCATGGTCTTATCGCTCCGTAGGTATATGTGTTTGTGCAATCGTCTTACGCAATAGGAAATTTTACACAGTATAGAAAGTAATGATTTCTAATCTCATTGCCATTGTTATCTTAATACTTTGGCTGGTCGTTTATAGCGTTCAATTTTTATGCAAATAAATGGATAGTAATCTGTGTTGATAAAATTCATGTGTTATAAGTAGGCTAAGGCTCACCGGTATAGTTTGCATTGCCTTAGCAACGATGCGTATGTCGTGTAATTATGTGCAATATTTAATTATTCCAGTAGGTTTTATAAATATGGTGATAAACTACTATAATGTTCAATGGCCCATGCACGCGACTGTATGTATACCAAAAGACAAACCGTGAGATATGTAAATGTATGAATTATGAATGTGAGAGGGCAAATCGGTGTAACATATTCCGTATTATAAGTATTGGCTTGACGCAAGTAATATCTGTGCAGGTCGGTCATGATAGCCCAGTGCCGTTTGGCAAGTCTCTTGGTTTATCAGAAGTTCTGCTTAATCAGATTGGCTCATAATATGTTTTTATCTTCTATCGTTTTAAGTTTGTAAGTTATTGAATAATTATTAGTCTAAATAATAATTAACGGCATTGTGGTTAAGTAGCTAGTAGTTTATTATGGAAAAAACCGGCCAAGTGCGAGTCGGACTCGCGCACGAACCATTATCTATAAAAAAGGGCAAAAAATCATGTCTGTTGTGTGGGAGCCCCCTTAAATATTTATTTTATTCTGTTGTTTTAGTATTTGTTGTTATAGCGGCAACAGAAATACATAATCTGTGAAAATTTCAACTGTCTAACTATCACGGTTCATGAGATACAGCCTGGTGACAGACGGACAGACAGACAGATAGTATGATAATACCGATAAACTAGTAAAATAATATCAGTCGTATAGAGTATCTCAATAGGCATTGAACAATTCTAGAAACAATTACTTGGATATAAAACAACATCACGGGTAGGTATGCGAAAATATTACGTGTCACGGTAATTTCGATAATTGAGTTGCGAGCGTTATCAGTTACTGCTGTTACTTGTGTAACAATTATGACTTGCTCTTGCATATTCTCACGCTAAATCACTTTTTGAGTACCTACACAGGATAATAAAAATATTAGTATAAAAATATTATTTATTTTTAACCTATATTGTCCCCCATTCTCCTCCACACATCTCTATCTCCTGTCAAATCACTCCATCCCTCCAGATAACGGTCCAGGTCATCGCACTACCTTTTCCGGGGTCGACCACGGCGGCGGTGTCCGTTATCTGGGATCCAGTAGTTGTAGCATGAGCGCCAAGACTAGACTTATGTCACAGAATAGGTTGATTATATCCCTTTCTCTCGTATGAAATAAGATAGAGAGCGAAGGAGCCAATCTGTGACAGAGGTCTGGTCTTGACACGTGTGCTAACACCACAGTCGGTACAAATTTTGGCCCACCGGGTGTCATCCATTCTTAAATAATAGTTAAATCGAATTATTTTTGGCTTTCAATTTTATTTTGGCGGTGAAGCCTGGAGCCATTTTTATTTCTAGGGTTCCGTACCCAAAGGGTAAAACAGGAACCCCATTACTAAGGCTTCGCTGTCCGTCCGTCCGTCCGTCACCAGGCTGTATCTCATGAACCGTGATAGTTAGAGAGTTGAAATTTTTACAAATGATGTATTTCTGTTGCCGCTATAACAACAAATACTAAAAAACAGAATAAAATAAATATTTAAGGGAGCTCCGATACAACAAACGTGTTTTTAATAACAACTTTGTATTACCCATAATGCAAATAAATAAATGATTATGATTTTTTTGGCTGTTTATAGAGTTAATGGTACGGAACCCTTCGTGCGCGAGTCCGACTCGCACTTGGCCGGTTTTTATTCTATAATAAGTTGTAACTATAATATTTTAATGTAACTTCATAAATATTAAAAATAATTTCATGCTGGAACAATTATTAATTAGTCATGAAGATAAAAAACACTGCAAATAGTTAAAACCATAAACTGTCGGTTGGTGATTATTTCGAGATAATAGATGGTAATGTTAGTCTAGTAAACACTTGAAGATTGACGTAATTAATAATACATTAAATTTGTTGCCATTTGCATAAAACAATACATAAGTTTACTTACTTAAGTAGTAACACGACGTAGTTAAACGTAAACGTTAACGTAAATCCGATATAGATGTACGTAAACATTTCTGAGCGTCAATAGCCGTGCGTTTTCACCGTTGTCGGCATAACGCATAACGCGATCTAATTCGAAAGCTATGCGCCTTTCACCTCCCGACCGACGTGCGTTATGGAGACCGGACCGAATGGCCGCCGACCAATGATTATGCATTGTTTGTGTTATTATACCGATCATAATTATTAACAAATTACTTCTCTGGGTATCTTCTGTGTATGCATCTAGAAGTATTAAAGGTTGACCGTCATTACTGACACAGCTTGTAATATGTTTAGCTGATTAATTTTGTGTTTTGGGAATGTATAGGCTCATTAACTTTATATTGTATAATTGTTAATTACGAAAAACACACACAAAAATGACAAATCCTTATAGGAAAAAAACAACCATGGAGATTCTTGCCCATTCTTCTCCATAGGAAATGCATTCCGAGTGGGTGCTAGCGATCCTATTATTATTATTTATTTTTTACTGACGATTCATAAATGCCTGTATTGATTTATATGAATAAAAAATCTGATACTCATTCTGAATATTATATTTTTTTAGGATGGTAGAACTATGTAGCACCTGCGATGACTCTCCATTTCTGGCGCTACTATTTCTTCTTCGGCTTATTTGACATGTCTCTTTTCAAGACTCCAAGCTTCTTCTAAAGATAGAGATCTGCAAAAATGGCATTAGCGGTACTAGACTGGAAGATGGCCTGACTGTTAACAAGCATTGCAGCAATCAGAGTATATGACATTAGCTCAACAATATCTCTAAAGAGTAAGTCAGGGCCTCATGGATAGTCGTGGCAGGATGAGACCGTATGGATGTTTCCATTCCGTTAACTGCAGGCCGCTTGACTCAGTACACCTTATGCTTCCGGGTTCTATTGCCATCAGCGGCAAATTTTTGATATTATTTACGGAATTTGCTCTGGGTGTAATTAGGAACGCCTCCAGTTCATTGTGGTGAATATGTGTTTGTCTGGCGTAATTTTTAATTTTTATATGATCAATATCTTTTTAAATATTACTCATTTAATTGAGTGTATTTAAATATTACGTATATATAAGTACATACGTTACGTTCTAGTGGATCTGTATCGTCTAATTATAACTAGGTATTTGACTTTGACGTCGTTCCCGATGTAACTCATTGTTATTAGAATATAACACGATCCGTTGGAAATCCGCGTAGGCAGATCTGACGCGTGGAAAATCAGTTGACAAGGTCAGAACACTTGAATGTGAGGGCTGTGTCTAAATAGATAGGTACTGCAATTTTTATGTCATCGCACTGAGAGGTAGAGGATTTATAGCATGTTAGGAAAACTGAGAAGGACAAACGAGCATTTTATAGCTTAGGCGAGTTACATATTGTTACTCTACTTGATTCATGACTGAAAACGTTTTTTCAGTATGTCTGTTTGTTTTAAATAATCTCCCAAACGGCCTGACCAGTTTTGACGGGACTTTTATTGTCAGCTGATGTGACAAGGAGTAGCTTAAGTTACTTTAATTTTTGGGAAAATAAAATACGGTTCCGAAATTTCTCTCATACGAAGTCGTTGGCACAATTAGGTGTCCAATCATTATTAACAAACCATTGTACAGAGTGTGTTTAAAACCTTTAATTATAGAAAAAAATAAAAATAAACTATTAAATGTGAAAATTCTGGTAATAATTAGAGACTATCCATTGATTAGATCAAGTGTTTCCGATATATAATAATGATGTCTAACAAAGTGGTACGTGTTAAAACTACGATAGGACACTGATACAAGGAAATATATTTTTCAATTTAGTTTTTCTATGCTGTTACACGTGTTTTGATAATAGGGTTTTTGTTGCTAAATGGGCTGCAATTTGGGTAAGTCAATTTGAAACGTTGTATGAATACATCATCATCACGCCTGTATTCCCCGAAGGGGTACGCAGAGGTGCACTGTAGTGCGCCCACACTTCGCCGATGTATTTTTGGTCCCAATGTAATAGGGGGCGAGCCTATTGCCATTATACCGGGCACATTCTCCCTCAAAACAAGGGAGATTTTTGGGCTATAGTTCACCACGCTGGCCCAGTGCGGGTTGGTGAACTTCACACGCCTTTCTATAGACGTGCAGGTTTCCTCACGATGTTTTCCTTCACCGTTTCATAGCAAGTGGTAATCTCGGATGAAAATGAGATTCGCACATAAACCCAGAGGTGCGAGCCGGGGTTTGAACCTGCACACTTTGATTTTCAAGGCGTGCGTTCGACCACTCGGCTACCACTGCTTGCATGAATGAAGTTCTAATTAGATTATACGAAATTAGAGTTAAGTATATATATCTTTGTGATAAAATCGTGGTTAACAATGAACATTTGGATCGGCTTTGGTGGTGAAATTTATAGTAAGAGTAACTAATAATATAGTAACTTACTATAACGTACTAATATAGTAAGTTTAAAAATTTATTGTTGTTTTATTATTATTTAGGAATGATGTAATTGTATAATATATAAAAAGTAATAAATTGAAACTGAAATTATAGTAAAATTCGACTTTATAAAAAAATCATTAAATATTATAAGTAGGGTAAAATGGTATCTTTGAAGCCTTGACTCACATCGTTAACAAAGCGACCGTGAGTGCCGACTTCTAAAATGCGTTCATTAACAAACCTACGACGCTTAATCGAAGATATTGGAACAGTAAAACGCTCGGTGACCTATTAATACCGAATGTTATTGCTTCTAATCGGTATTAATGCGTCAGTATGCCTGTCTTTATTCAGGGCTCTTGTTTACATCCTGCACCCACTGACGCGAGCCAACAACATTTTTTGAAAATGTAATAACTAATAATAATACCACATCATCACGCCTGTATTCCCTGAATGGGTAAGCAGAGGTGTAAAGCGCCCACCGTAATCAACAACAGTCCCAATGTAATAAGAGGCGAGCCTATTGTCATTATACCGGACACATTCTCACTATAGCCCAAAAATCTCTCAGGAATTGAGTACCAGAGAGATTTTTGAGCTATAGTCCACCGAGCTGCTGGCCCAGTGCGGGTTGGTGAACTTTTTACTTATTTAATAAACTGTAAATTTATTGTTAGTAATTTTTTTTATTTTGCGATTACAAACTTATTTTGTAGTTATTTTGTTTGGGTACACTGGTATACTAACTGCAAAGTTAAGTTTGTCTAAAAAGATAAACTGGAAAGATCCAGTTGATCTTTTAAAATATTTATTTACATTAAACACTAAATTCAAAGACAATTATAACACAAGGGTAGAAAAATTAAAATAAATTATATACAAAGGAATACGTCCACGTATTTACATACATACATCATGCATCATCACGCCTGTATTCCCCGAAGGGGTAGGCAGAGGTGCACTCTAGTGCGCCCACACTTCGCCGATGTATTTTAATTAAATGTAAACACTATAAATCACAATTGTTTACAGCTTAATAAAACTAGACCCTTAGAATTAAATGAGGTGTGATAGAGTAAGGAGTGAGCATCAACTTACACAGTGAAAGTCCACTTTCTTGCCGTCTTGTCTCACTGCGGGCTGATAAACAAACGTAATATCACTGGAAATGACTATAAGAAACGATAAGTTTATAAAAAAACGTGGGCTTAATAGGTTTTAATGTATGTTAACTTGTTTTTTAAGAATGTTATTAGGAATCTATGGCTTCATTGGGGCAGCGAGAGATAAGTGATGTTAATATATTTTTCTTTGATCTTCATTTAAAATGTATCTACTACGATTTCATTTAGGCTATATTTACAAAACTAGAACCTGCACGTCTATAGAAAGGCGTGTGAAGTTCACCAACCCGCACTGGGCCAGCGTGGTGGACTATGGCCCAAATCTCCTTCGTATTGAGGGGGAATGTGCCCGGTATAATGGCAATAGACTCGCCCCCTATTACACTGGGACCAAAAATACATTGGCGAAGTGTGGGCGCACTACAGTGCACCTCTGCCAACCCCTTCGGGGAATACAGGCGTGATGATGAAAACAGTTTTAATAATCAATAATTATATTGCTTTTAAGTCGGTTCCAGTAGCTATAAGGCTGTGTAGTTCGCTATAATTGAGCAAAACTCGTGTGACGGTTTTCCCTACGACACTGTAGGTTAATGTATTGTCGCTTTCTTGACTTCGTCTGTCGCATCGCTAATTGTGCGATTGTTAACCCACTAATTTTAATCTCTTATTGGTTTTAGAAAATGTTAGACCGATTCCCGTTCGCTGTAATTGCCATGTTTCACTTGTATGACCAGCATTACAAGTAGCCAGTGAAAACCAATTTGAGTTAATTACATTTTTTCTCCGTGTTGATTATGTTTTGAGTAAACGAGTAGAATAATAACTTGTTTACATGTTGGACAATGTATTCATATTAAAAAAAAAGGTGTCTGTTTGTAATGTGAAAATACCAGGTTTTTCCGGGTTCCAAGACAATTTAGCTTTTTCCCGGGACTCGCCGAGGGTCAAACTTCGATGTGTTCAATGGATACCGCTATCAATCCTCGCTTACAGGAGTAACAGTGAGAATTTGGGGCGGTTGTGGTCACAAATAAAATAAAAATATACCTACTTTTTTCGTCTGTTTGTTTAAGGTAAACTTCCAAACGGCTTGAATGAACTGAGGCCTGAAAACTCCAACAGCCAATTTTAGTAGATCACTTCTGGATATTGTAATTTATATTGAGAGACCAACGTGTGTCATGGACACTGTCACGTTGTGGATTTGTAGTGGAAAACAAAGCGTAACATTGTACAAAACATGCCTTGTGTACCCAAAAAAGATGTCCTCACCAAAAATAGTATTGATCTGGTAAATTCTTAAACAATAAATTAACAAAACTGAGGTCTCACAGTCGATTGAAGTCCAACAATCATTGGCAAGCATTCAAGTACGCACGATGTACTAAATATTTACCTGTGTGCAGCGATTCGGAGTCATTCAGCTAAATTGTGTGGGGAGTTTCACTCGATTCGCTCGTTGGACGATCGGTTGCATTACAATTTCGACGGTTATTGAAGTCAGACGTGTTTTTTTTCTGATAGCTGTTTATAATTAGAGTGCTGGTGTTTGGCATACATTTCATTGAAAATCGTCACGTTGGCGAGAGAAGTGTTTACAAGCGGCGGACAGGTTGCCAGGCTATTAATTTTTCACCTTTGCACGTCTTCCCTATCGTCGGTATGTCGGTCGCTTTCAGCGTTTTGTCCGATCGTAACAAACATTTCGTTTCGCTAATTGTAGCCGCTCTTTTTAAATAATTTATTAGCGACTGACATTCCTCTGTGTTTATTTTAGGAATCATAAACATTACTTGACTGTACGTTTTAAATTATCATGTGATTAATGAACTTTAATTAGGGTATCATTTAAATAACGTACAATGAATTATTTATTGGGGAGGGTTAGACAAACGGCAAGAAAATAGTACTGAACCCAAATTACATTTGTGTGATTACATAATCCGCTTCGGTTGATTTTCAATAGATACAAGTTACACTTTATTATCATGACGCCTGTATTCCCCGAAAGGATAGGCAGAGTTGCAATCCATTGCGCCCACCCTTCGCCGATGTATTTTGGTCCCAATGTACCTAATAGGGGGTGAGCCTATTGTCATTATACCGGGCACATTCTCCCTCAATACGAGGGATATTTGGGCCATAGTCCACCACGCTGGCCCAGTGCGGGTTGGTGACGTTCACACGCCATTCTATAGACGTGCAGGTTTCCTCACGATGTTTTCCTTCACCGTTCAGCAAGTGGTAATCGTTACTTAAAATTACATTAACACATGAAAAATTATCTCAGAGCTGCGGGCCCGGGATTTGAACTTGCACCCCTTACGTTCAGGGCGGGCTTTCTTGCGGACTAGGCTACCGCTGCTGCTACAAGTTACATTTATATTAAAATACGTCACGTTCGGCCAGTATTTATGTTATCTCAATAAATCTGGCATTTAGAAATGTTGTTCGACCCCGTTCCGATTACAAGGACATTCCGCAAGAAAAATAGTTGTTTTTCATTTGTTTCCACGTCAAAAGTTCGTTTCCCTCTATCAGGTTGATCGTTGATTGCCTGTAAATGGGACAGGAGAAGAGACGTGGAGGATTATGGAAGGAATCGATGGACAATGAGGTTACGAGCCGTGGGCCGGAATGGCGCATGAGACACCGCGTATTTAAACAACAGAAATGCAACTCTACTTTACACTTGCAACTAATCATTTTCTGGATTATATTTAAATTTTATGAAGATACTTAGTATTAAACAAAGATTTTCAAAAGTATAATATAAGACCTCCCAAAAAAAAACTACAATCGAAGTAGACGTCTAGAGGATCTCTATTTTGTAAAACAATTAAAATACACCAATCTGAAAGTAAGTATTCGCAGTAACAGTATTAAATAAAAATAGATATTTTTAAATTTAACAACGCGAATACATGTCATCGCATTCAGTTGATCTACATTGTGGTGTACTACTTTACTTTCAGATTTAAAAAGACAGGTCGGAAGTGAAGCTGCGATTCGCCAAACGCGAATATCTATAGTCCCAATGTATTAGGGGGCGAGCCTATTGCCATTATACCGGGCACATTCTCCCTCAAAACAAGGGAGATTTTTGGGCTATAGTTCACCACGCTGGCCCAGTGCGGGTTGGTGAACTTCACACGCCTTTCTATAGACGTGCAGGTTTCCTCACGATGTTTTCCTTCACCGTTTCATAGCAAGTGGTAATCTCGGATGAAAATGAGATTCGCACATAAACCCAGAGGTGCGAGCCGGGGTTTGAACCTGCACACTTTGATTTGCAAGGCGTGCGTTCGACCACTCGGCTACCACTGCTTGCATGAATGAAGTTCTAATTAGATTATACGAAATTAGAGTTAAGTATATATATCTTTGTGATAAAATCGTGGTTAACAATGAACATTTGGATCGGCTTTGGTGGTGAAATTTATAGTAAGAGTAACTAATAATATAGTAACTTACTATAACGTTCTAATATAGTTACTTTAAAAATTTATTGTTGTTTTATTATTATTTAGGAATGATGTTATTGTATATTATATTAATCCCCCTCGCATTGAGGGGAGGCCCGTGCCCAGCAGTGGGACGTTAAAAGGGCTGTAGTAGTTATTGTATATTATATAAAAAGTAATAAATTGAAACTGAAATTATAGTAAAATTCGACTTTATAAAAAAATCATTAAATATTATAAGTAGGGTAAAATGGTATCTTTGAAGCCTTGACTCACATCGTTAACAAAGCGACCGTGAGTGCCGACTTCTAAAATGCGTTCATTAACAAACCTACGACGCTTAATCGAAGATATTGGAACAGTAAAACGCTCGGTGACCTATTAATACCGAATGTTATTGCTTCTAATCGGTATTAATGCGTCAGTATGCCTGTCTTTATTCAGGGCTCTTGTTTACATCCTGCACCCACTGACGCGAGCCAACAACATTTTTTGAAAATGTAATAACTAATAATAATACCACATCATCACGCCTGTATTCCCTGAATGGGTAAGCAGAGGTGTAAAGCGCCCACCGTAATCAACAACAGTCCCAATGTAATAAGAGGCGAGCCTATTGTCATTATACCGGACACATTCTCACTATAGCCCAAAAATCTCTCAGGAATTGAGTACCAGAGAGATTTTTGAGCTATAGTCCACCGAGCTGCTGGCCCAGTGCGGGTTGGTGAACTTTTTACTTATTTAATAAACTGTAAATTTATTGTTAGTAATTTTTTTTATTTTGCGATTACAAACTTATTTTGTAGTTATTTTGTTTGGGTACACTGGTATACTAACTGCAAAGTTAAGTTTGTCTAAAAAGATAAACTGGAAAGATCCAGTTGATCTTTTAAAATATTTATTTACATTAAACACTAAATTCAAAGACAATTATAACACAAGGGTAGAAAAATTAAAATAAATTATATACAAAGGAATACGTCCACGTATTTACATACATACATCATGCATCATCACGCCTGTATTCCCCGAAGGGGTAGGCAGAGGTGCACTCTAGTGCGCCCACACTTCGCCGATGTATTTTAATTAAATGTAAACACTATAAATCACAATTGTTTACAGCTTAATAAAACTAGACCCTTAGAATTAAATGAGGTGTGATAGAGTAAGGAGTGAGCATCAACTTACACAGTGAAAGTCCACTTTCTTGCCGTCTTGTCTCACTGCGGGCTGATAAACAAACGTAATATCACTGGAAATGACTATAAGAAACGATAAGTTTATAAAAAAACGTGGGCTTAATAGGTTTTAATGTATGTTAACTTGTTTTTTAAGAATGTTATTAGGAATCTATGGCTTCATTGGGGCAGCGAGAGATAAGTGATGTTAATATATTTTTCTTTGATCTTCATTTAAAATGTATCTACTACGATTTCATTTAGGCTATATTTACAAAACTAGAACCTGCACGTCTATAGAAAGGCGTGTGAAGTTCACCAACCCGCACTGGGCCAGCGTGGTGGACTATGGCCCAAATCTCCTTCGTATTGAGGGGGAATGTGCCCGGTATAATGGCAATAGACTCGCCCCCTATTACACTGGGACCAAAAATACATTGGCGAAGTGTGGGCGCACTACAGTGCACCTCTGCCAACCCCTTCGGGGAATACAGGCGTGATGATGAAAACAGTTTTAATAATCAATAATTATATTGCTTTTAAGTCGGTTCCAGTAGCTATAAGGCTGTGTAGTTCGCTATAATTGAGCAAAACTCGTGTGACGGTTTTCCCTACGACACTGTAGGTTAATGTATTGTCGCTTTCTTGACTTCGTCTGTCGCATCGCTAATTGTGCGATTGTTAACCCACTAATTTTAATCTCTTATTGGTTTTAGAAAATGTTAGACCGATTCCCGTTCGCTGTAATTGCCATGTTTCACTTGTATGACCAGCATTACAAGTAGCCAGTGAAAACCAATTTGAGTTAATTACATTTTTTCTCCGTGTTGATTATGTTTTGAGTAAACGAGTAGAATAATAACTTGTTTACATGTTGGACAATGTATTCATATTAAAAAAAAAGGTGTCTGTTTGTAATGTGAAAATACCAGGTTTTTCCGGGTTCCAAGACAATTTAGCTTTTTCCCGGGACTCGCCGAGGGTCAAACTTCGATGTGTTCAATGGATACCGCTATCAATCCTCGCTTACAGGAGTAACAGTGAGAATTTGGGGCGGTTGTGGTCACAAATAAAATAAAAATATACCTACTTTTTTCGTCTGTTTGTTTAAGGTAAACTTCCAAACGGCTTGAATGAACTGAGGCCTGAAAACTCCAACAGCCAATTTTAGTAGATCACTTCTGGATATTGTAATTTATATTGAGAGACCAACGTGTGTCATGGACACTGTCACGTTGTGGATTTGTAGTGGAAAACAAAGCGTAACATTGTACAAAACATGCCTTGTGTACCCAAAAAAGATGTCCTCACCAAAAATAGTATTGATCTGGTAAATTCTTAAACAATAAATTAACAAAACTGAGGTCTCACAGTCGATTGAAGTCCAACAATCATTGGCAAGCATTCAAGTACGCACGATGTACTAAATATTTACCTGTGTGCAGCGATTCGGAGTCATTCAGCTAAATTGTGTGGGGAGTTTCACTCGATTCGCTCGTTGGACGATCGGTTGCATTACAATTTCGACGGTTATTGAAGTCAGACGTGTTTTTTTTCTGATAGCTGTTTATAATTAGAGTGCTGGTGTTTGGCATACATTTCATTGAAAATCGTCACGTTGGCGAGAGAAGTGTTTACAAGCGGCGGACAGGTTGCCAGGCTATTAATTTTTCACCTTTGCACGTCTTCCCTATCGTCGGTATGTCGGTCGCTTTCAGCGTTTTGTCCGATCGTAACAAACATTTCGTTTCGCTAATTGTAGCCGCTCTTTTTAAATAATTTATTAGCGACTGACATTCCTCTGTGTTTATTTTAGGAATCATAAACATTACTTGACTGTACGTTTTAAATTATCATGTGATTAATGAACTTTAATTAGGGTATCATTTAAATAACGTACAATGAATTATTTATTGGGGAGGGTTAGACAAACGGCAAGAAAATAGTACTGAACCCAAATTACATTTGTGTGATTACATAATCCGCTTCGGTTGATTTTCAATAGATACAAGTTACACTTTATTATCATGACGCCTGTATTCCCCGAAAGGATAGGCAGAGTTGCAATCCATTGCGCCCACCCTTCGCCGATGTATTTTGGTCCCAATGTACCTAATAGGGGGTGAGCCTATTGTCATTATACCGGGCACATTCTCCCTCAATACGAGGGATATTTGGGCCATAGTCCACCACGCTGGCCCAGTGCGGGTTGGTGACGTTCACACGCCATTCTATAGACGTGCAGGTTTCCTCACGATGTTTTCCTTCACCGTTCAGCAAGTGGTAATCGTTACTTAAAATTACATTAACACATGAAAAATTATCTCAGAGCTGCGGGCCCGGGATTTGAACTTGCACCCCTTACGTTCAGGGCGGGCTTTCTTGCGGACTAGGCTACCGCTGCTGCTACAAGTTACATTTATATTAAAATACGTCACGTTCGGCCAGTATTTATGTTATCTCAATAAATCTGGCATTTAGAAATGTTGTTCGACCCCGTTCCGATTACAAGGACATTCCGCAAGAAAAATAGTTGTTTTTCATTTGTTTCCACGTCAAAAGTTCGTTTCCCTCTATCAGGTTGATCGTTGATTGCCTGTAAATGGGACAGGAGAAGAGACGTGGAGGATTATGGAAGGAATCGATGGACAATGAGGTTACGAGCCGTGGGCCGGAATGGCGCATGAGACACCGCGTATTTAAACAACAGAAATGCAACTCTACTTTACACTTGCAACTAATCATTTTCTGGATTATATTTAAATTTTATGAAGATACTTAGTATTAAACAAAGATTTTCAAAAGTATAATATAAGACCTCCCAAAAAAAAACTACAATCGAAGTAGACGTCTAGAGGATCTCTATTTTGTAAAACAATTAAAATACACCAATCTGAAAGTAAGTATTCGCAGTAACAGTATTAAATAAAAATAGATATTTTTAAATTTAACAACGCGAATACATGTCATCGCATTCAGTTGATCTACATTGTGGTGTACTACTTTACTTTCAGATTTAAAAAGACAGGTCGGAAGTGAAGCTGCGATTCGCCAAACGCGAATATCTATAGTCCCAATGTATTAGGGGGCGAGCCTATTGCCATTATACCGGGCACATTCTCCCTCAAAACAAGGGAGATTTTTGGGCTATAGTTCACCACGCTGGCCCAGTGCGGGTTGGTGAACTTCACACGCCTTTCTATAGACGTGCAGGTTTCCTCACGATGTTTTCCTTCACCGTTTCATAGCAAGTGGTAATCTCGGATGAAAATGAGATTCGCACATAAACCCAGAGGTGCGAGCCGGGGTTTGAACCTGCACACTTTGATTTGCAAGGCGTGCGTTCGACCACTCGGCTACCACTGCTTGCATGAATGAAGTTCTAATTAGATTATACGAAATTAGAGTTAAGTATATATATCTTTGTGATAAAATCGTGGTTAACAATGAACATTTGGATCGGCTTTGGTGGTGAAATTTATAGTAAGAGTAACTAATAATATAGTAACTTACTATAACGTTCTAATATAGTTACTTTAAAAATTTATTGTTGTTTTATTATTATTTAGGAATGATGTTATTGTATATTATATTAATCCCCCTCGCATTGAGGGGAGGCCCGTGCCCAGCAGTGGGACGTTAAAAGGGCTGTAGTAGTTATTGTATATTATATAAAAAGTAATAAATTGAAACTGAAATTATAGTAAAATTCGACTTTATAAAAAAATCATTAAATATTATAAGTAGGGTAAAATGGTATCTTTGAAGCCTTGACTCACATCGTTAACAAAGCGACCGTGAGTGCCGACTTCTAAAATGCGTTCATTAACAAACCTACGACGCTTAATCGAAGATATTGGAACAGTAAAACGCTCGGTGACCTATTAATACCGAATGTTATTGCTTCTAATCGGTATTAATGCGTCAGTATGCCTGTCTTTATTCAGGGCTCTTGTTTACATCCTGCACCCACTGACGCGAGCCAACAACATTTTTTGAAAATGTACTAATAATAATACCATATCATCACGCCTGTATTCCCTGAATGGGTAGGCAGAGGTGTAAAGCGCCCACCGTAATCAACAACAGTCCCAATGTAATAAGAGGCGAGCCTATTGTCATTATACCGGACACATTCTCACTATAGCCCAAAAATCTCTCTGGAATTGAGTACCAGAGAGATTTTTGAGCTATAGTCCACCGAGCTGCTGGCCCAGTGCGGGTTGGTGAACTTTTTACTTATTTAATAAACTGTAAATTTATTGTTAGTATTTTTTTTTTTGCGATTACAAACTTATTTTGTAGTTATTTTGTTTGGGTACACTGGTATACTAACTGCAAAGTTAAGTTTGTCTAAAAAGATAAACTGGAAAGATCCAGTTGATCTTTTAAAATATTTATTTACATTAAACACTAAATTCAAAGACAATTATAACACAAGGGTAGAAAAATTAAAATAAATTATATACAAAGGAATACGTCCACGTATTTACATACATACATCATGCATCATCACGCCTGTATTCCCCGAAGGGGTAGGCAGAGGTGCACTCTAGTGCGCCCACACTTCGCCGATGTATTTTAATTAAATGTAAACACTATAAATCACAATTGTTTACAGCTCAATAAAACTAGACCCTTAGAATTAAATGAGGTGTGATAGAGTAAGGAGTGAGCATCAACTTACACAGTGAAAGTCCACTTTCTTGCCGTCTTGTCTCACTGCGGGCTGATAAACAAACGTAATATCACTGGAAATGACTATAAGAAACGATAAGTTTATAAAAAAACGTGGGCTTAATAGGTTTTAATGTATGTTAACTTTTTTTTTAAGAATGTTATTAGGAATCTATGGCTTCATTGGGGCAGCGAGAGATAAGTGATGTTAATATATTTTTCTTTGATCTTCATTTAAAATGTATCTACTACGAATACCTTTTCATTTAGGCTATATTTACAAAACTAGAACCACATGACATGTGAAGTGTGTATATATTTATAAATTTATTATTTTTTTTATTATATGACGATATCGTCTATAACGTATAGACGATATCGACGGTATATATATAGCATTGAATAACGATATCGTCTATAACGTATAGACGATATCGACGGTATATATATATAGCATTCGATAACGATATCGTCTATAACGTATAGACAATATCGACGATATATATATATAGCATTCGATAACGATATCGTCTATAACGTATAGACGATATTGACGACATATATATAGCATTCGATAACGATATCGTCTATAACGTATAGACGATATCGACGACATATATATAGCATTTGATAACGATATCGTCTATAACGTATAAACGATATCGACGATATATATATAGCATTCGATAACGATATCGTCTATAACGTATAGACGATATCGACGATATATATATAGCATTCGATAACGATATCGTCCTAAGCCTAAATATAGATACAATAAAGTATAAAGAAAACATTTGACACATGTTAAAGAACACAGATGAATAATATTATAATTTAAAAATGGAAAACAATTTAGAGTTTACAATTAGAGTGGTAGCCTCGCGGGCAAGAACGCCCGCCTTGAACGTAAGGGGTGCAAGTTCAAATCCCAGGCCCGCACCTCTGAGATAATTTTCATGTGCGAATGCCATTTTCAACAATGATTACCACTTGCTGAACGGTGAAGGAAAACATCGTGAGGAAACCTGCACGTCTATAGAAAAGCGTGTGAAGTTCACCAACCCGCACTGGGCCAGCGTGGTGGACTATGGCCCAAATCTCCTTTGTATTGAGGGGGAATGTGCCCGGTATAGACTATATCGACGGTATGTATATATGTATGTATTTTTGGTCCCAGTGTAATAGGGGGCGAGTCTATTGCCATTATTGGCAATAGACTCGCCCCCTATTACACTGGGACCAAAAATACATCGGCGAAGTGTGGGCGCACTACAGTGCACCTCTGCCAACCCCTTCGGCGAATACAGGCGTGATGATGAAAACAGTTTTAATAATCAATAATTATATTGCTTTTAAGTCGGTTCCAGTAGCTATAAGGCTGTGTAGTTCGCTATAATTGAGCAAAACTCGTGTGACGGTTTTCCCTACGACACTGTAGGTTAATGTATTGTCGCTTTCTTGACTTCGTCTGTCGCATCGCTAATTGTGCGATTGTTAACCCACTAATTTTAATCTCTTATTGGTTTTAGAAAATGTTAGACCGATTCCCGTTCGCTGTAATTGCCATGTTTCACTTGTATGACCAGCATTACAAGTAGCCAGTGAAAACCAATTTGAGTTAATTACATTTTTTCTCCGTGTTGATTATGTTTTGAGTAAACGAGTAGAATATTAACTTGTTTACATGTTGGACAATGTATTCATATTAAAAAAAAAGGTGTCTGTTTGTAATGTGAAAATACCAGGTTTTTCCGGGTTCCAAGACAATTTAGCTTTTTCCCCGGGACTCGCCGAGGGTCAAACTTCGATGTGTTCAATGGATACCGCTATCAATCCTCGCTTACAGGAGTAACAGTGGTGAGAATTTGGGGTGGTTGTAGTCACAAATAAAATAAAAATATACCTACTTTTTTCGTCTGTTTGTTTAAGGTAAACTTCCAAACGGCTTGAATGAACTGAGGCCTGAAAACTCCAACAGCCAATTTTAGTAGATCACTTCTGGATATTGTAATTTATATTGAGAGACCAACGTGTGTCATGGACACTGTCACGTTGTGGATTTGTAGTGGAAAACAAAGCGTAACATTGTACAAAACATGCCTTGTGTACCCAAAAAAGATGTCCTCACCAAAAATAGTATTGATCTGGTAAATTCTTAAACAATAAATTAACAAAACTGAGGTCTCACAGTCGATTGAAGTCCAACAATCATTGGCAAGCATTCAAGTACGCACGATGTACTAAATATTTACCTGTGTGCAGCGATTCGGAGTCATTCAGCTAAATTGTGTGGGGAGTTTCACTCGATTCGCTCGTTGGACGATCGGTTGCATTACAATTTCGACGGTTATTGAAGTCAGACGTGCTTTTTTTCTGATAGCTGTTTATAATTAGAGTGCTGGTGTTTGGCATACATTTCATTGAAAATCGTCACGTTGGCGAGAGAAGTGTTTACAAGCGGCGGACAGGTTGCCAGGCTATTAATTTTTCACCTTTGCACGTCTTCCCTATCGTCGGTATGTCGGTCGCTTTCAGCGTTTTGTCCGATCGTGACAAACATTTCGTTTCGCTAATTGTAGCCGCTCTTTTTAAATAATTTATTAGCGACTGACATTCCTCTGTGTCTATTTTAGGAATCATAAACATTACTTGACTGTGCGTTTTAAATTATCATGTGATTAATGAACTTTAATTAGGGTATCATTTAAATAACGTACAATGAATTATTTATTGGGGAGGGTTAGACAAACGGCAAGAAAATAGTACTGAACCCAAATTACATTTGTGTGATTACATAATCCGCTTCGGTTGATTTTCAATAGATACAAGTTACACTTTATTATCATGTCGCCTGTATTCCCCGAAGGGATAGGCAGAGTTGCACTCCATTGCGCCCACCCTTCGCCGATGTATTTTGGTCCCAATGTACCTAATAGGGGGTGAGCCTATTGTCATTATACCGGGCACATTCTCCCTCAATACGAGGGATATTTAGGCCATAGTCCACCACGCTGGCCCAGTGCGGGTTGGTGACGTTCACACGCCATTCTATAGACGTGCAGGTTTCCTCACGATGTTTTCCTTCACCGTTCAGCAAGTGGTAATCGTTACTTAAAATTACATTAACACATGAAAAATTATCTCAGAGCTGCGGGCCCGGGATTTGAACATGCACCCCTTACGTTCAGGGCGGGCTTTCTTGCGGACTAGGCTACCGCTGCTGCTACAAGTTACATTTATATTAAAATACGTCACGTTCGGCCAGTATTTATGTTATCTCAATAAATCTGGCATTTAGAAATGTTGTTCGACCCCGTTCCGATTACAAGGACATTCCGCAAGAAAAATAGTTGTTTTTCATTTGTTTCCACGTCAAAAGTTCGTTTCCCTCTATCAGGTTGATCGTTGATTGCCTGTAAATGGGACAGGAGAAGAGACGTGGAGGATTATGGAAGGAATCGATGGACAATGAGGTTACGAGCCGTGGGCCGGAATGGCGCATGAGACACCGCGTATTTAAACAACAGAAATGCAACTCTACTTTACACTTGCAACTAATCATTTTCTGGATTATATTTAAATTTTATGAAGTGTTTAGATACTTAGTATTAAACAAAGATTTTCAAAAGTATAATATAAGACCTCCCAAAAAAAAACTACAATCGAAGTAGACGTCTAGAGGATCTCTATTTAGTAAAACAATTAAAATACACCAATCTGAAAGTAAGTATTCGCAGTAACAGTATTAAATAAAAATAGATATTTTTAAATTTAACAACGCGAATACATGTCATCGCATTCAGTTGATCTACATTGTGGTGTACTACTTTACTTTCAGATTTAAAAAGACAGGTCGGAAGTGAAGCTGCGATTCGCCAAACGCGAATATCTATAGTCTCCTCGCGGCGGCCGTGCGCGTGAGTCACGTACCAATCTATCTACACATACATACAAATAAATAAAATCGAAGTGTATGTTTGTAATATTAAAATAACACCTGTTTACATATGATACCTATAACGAAAATGTAATTTTTAAATTATTTTTCTGTCTGATTTTCCGGGTAAACTTCGAAACGGCTGAACCGATTTTGACGGGACTTTCACTGGCAGATAGCTGATGCAAACATCGGCTACTAACTTAGGCTACTTTTATTTAAAAAAAATCGGTTTCCACGGAAAATACTAAATACCTATTTTCCGGGTAATCTCCCTAAAGTCCAGGGACCCAATCCTCGCAAAAATCGACATCATATTCGACATATGTCGAAACAAAACGTCAGATTGGTCTTATTTTATATGTCGAATTCGAGATCATGTCGTTCTTGCGAGAATTGCTTCCCAGGCGGCCGTGTGCGTGAATCACGTACCAATCATTTATATAAAGTTGAATTACTGTATATCTATCCACTGTTCAAGAAGCGTTGTAATAAGGTCGCGGACGCGGCTGCGTGGCGCCGCCGGTCGACGCCCCGCACACTCCACCTACTAAGTGAATTATATTGTAATCTGTAGCTATTTACTTATACACATAATTCCAAGAACGTCCTCGAATCAAGGGAATGTTATAGAATATATCAGCCGCTTATTAGCGCATGCAAATTGCAATCAGTTGAGGATAAAAATGTTTGTAGACGACTATCTACCAAGAATAAGATTTTGTGTCTGTTTCATTACATAGATAGATAAGCAGATTTTTGAAGATCCAAGAAACGCGTTGAGACGCTCGGGCCCACAGTAGTAGCCACACAGAGGGTAACTAACAAAAGATGATCATTTAAAGCCGTTATATGCAAACTGCTGACAAGTATACTTAGTTAATAAAAGTAAACTAGTCATATTCATTCGTCATTTAAGTTAGACAGTCAAGTTTACACCTACCTTTACCTTTTACAAGAACCTTATAAGTATGTACTGAAATAAGTTGTGGGGAACATTTAGAGGGATATAATGATATGTTACTATTATATTGTATCGTATAGTTAGAGGGATAAACACATCATCACGCCTGTATTCCCCGAAGGGGTAGGCAGAGGTGCACTGCAGTGCGCCCACACTTCGCCGATGTATTTTGGTCCCAATGTAATAGGGGGCGAGCCTATTGCCATTATACCGGGCACACAGGTTTCCTCACGATGTTTTCCGTCACCGTTTCTTAGCAAGTGATAATCTCAGATGAAAATGAGATTCGCACATGGAACCCAGAGGTGCGAGCCGGGGATAGAACCTGCGCACTTTGATTGCAAAGCGTGCGTTCGACCACTCGGCTACCACTGCTAGTTAGAGGGATATGATATTATATATGTATATATAAATTATGCACATATTTATTGAGATAGGGGTGACCTGACATTTTCAGATTCCTATATTAAAGCAATCCTTTTCTTTTAACTTTACTATTATCATATCATATCAAGCCTTGACTGTCCCACTGCAGGGCAAAGGCCTCCCCTCTCTTTTTCCACTTGTTGCGGTCCATAGCCAACCGGGGCCACTCCGGTAAGTAAGAGTATAGCTCATCCTGCCATCTCTTTTTGGGCCTGCCGCGTTGATTTTGCCCAAAGCGTATCCAGCATGCGGCAGATGTGACCTGCCCAGTTCCATTTAAGTTGAGCAGCTGAGTGGCCTACGTCAGCAATTCTTGTTTTGGAGCGCAGGATCGAGTTTCTTACACGGTCTGCAAGCTTTACTCCAAGAATGCTGCGCTCCATCGCAACACCAAGCGCAACTTTACTATCACTTAATTTATTTCATATACATAGCAATTAAACAGTACAAGTATCTACCTGTTGCTATCATAAGTTAGTACAAGAACTAGACAATAGTAGTAAAATGTCAGTGTTATTTAGGTACTAATTACAAAATACACGCATTAGTATTAAGTCGTATTAAGGGACATTATTTACCTCTCGTGCTAGTCAAAACTGTGTAACGACAAGGTCTCGATTCCCTCTCAGTTTGATTAATGAACTGTAACTAAGTAAATAAATAAATACACCATCACGCCTGTATTCCCCGAAGGGGTAGGCAGAGATGCACTGCAGTGTGCCCAAATTGGTGTATTTTGGTCCCAATGTAATAGGGGGCGAGCCTATTGCCATTATACTGGGCACATTCCCCTTCAATACGGGGGAGATTTGAGCCATAGTCCACCACGTTGGCCCAGTGCGGGTTGGTGAACTTCACACGCCTTTCTATAGACGTGCAGGTTTCCTCACGATGTTTTCCTTTACCGTTCAGCAAGTGGTAATCATTGTTGAAAATGAAATTCGCCCATGAAAATTATCTGTTAGAGGTGCGGGCCCGGGATTTGAACTTGCACCACTTACGTTTAAGGCGTTCTTGCCCACGAGGCTACAACTGCTGTGACTAAGTAATGTGCAATAAAATTGTGAGCACTGTCGGTTGTCAGAAGACAAAATGTGAGATGTATCAGTAACTCAAAGTCTTTTTTAGTCGAGACTGCAACTCAGTGAGATATTCCGTGACATAACTATTGTCTTGGCACACGTGCTATTTATGCATAAAACTTAATTATACTATGTAATAAATAAATGCAAATATTATTCACGTCGTAGGCGCATTGATATCGCCCGTTTATTTCGAGCTAGATAATAGCATAATTGATACGTAATATATTTAAATAAACCGTGTTCCTATTAAGATATGTCTCAGCTGCCATGTTTGACCGACGGGACATAAATAATCATATTAAAATAACCAGTCTTCCGGCAATTGGAGGTGAGAATATTCGCCCACGTTGTGTTTTTATCATACTAATAGCTTGTGGCGCGACGATCTGGACATCTTTGCGGGAAAGACGTGGCCGGAAATGGCCCAGGATCGGGACCGGTGGCGGGAGAGAGGGGAGGCCGTTGCCCACAAGTGGGACGCAAATTAGGCAAAAAAAATCGTTTGTATAGTTATGCATCTGGGCCCTAAGTCCGTCGTGGAGTTGCTGTGACTCCATTTTTTAAGGCATATTAGTTACATCTTGTATCAATGGTAACTAGAATATGACTAGTCAAATGGCATCAAGGTGACAATATCTAATGTCTACAGTCCTCATATTCTAGCTACCGTTGATAAAAGATGTTGTTTTATTGCCTTAAAAAATAGAATCTGAAAAAACTCTACGACGATAGTGTTAGGTGACTTGAAGCCCTGAGGATAAAACAGTGGCGCTTTATTATATATCGTCTTTTCCTCTGAATTTGTAGTTATAACATGATAGAAAGAAATTAAAACGTATTGTGGCGTAGATAAACATACCGACGGCAGTGGCGTTAGCACGCATGTCAAGACAAGACCTCTGTCACGGATTGGCTCGGCTGCTCTCTGTCTTATTTCATACGAGAGAGAGTTATAATCAACATATTCTGTGACATAAGTCTAGTCTTGGCGCTCATGCTACAACTATCAGAAAGGCAAGCGTTAATGTCGTATATGTCACTAGATATTACACTAGATATATGTACTAGAAAACTTTTAATGAACATTCAACGTGGGTTTTTCTTATCAATTTTTCATTAATAAGTCATTTAGTACAATTTTTGAGATACGACATTTCTGCTTTCTGCCGTCGTTTTAGATGTTATGAAATGAGAATTAGAAAAAAATACAATTTTAAAGACAAATCATAGTTTTTGATATTTACACATTAGCTAGCATTAGGTAGCTTACACATTTTTTAGCTGTGTTCTACACTGAATCTCACTGTAGGTACTGGATTTATAAAATGTGCTGCATTAATTAGAACACTTTCTGACACTTCAGATTTCAGAAATACAATTATATAATAATCCGATAATTATAACTAGATTTGTTTTGTTTCCTTTACGGTTGCATGTCGCTTAACAACAAGTTATTATTTATACAATTTAAAAAGAAAAAATCTGTTTACCGTCAAAAGTTGAATTAATTTCGCCGTCCGTATCTTGGTATGTAGTAACAGCAATAAGTTCTTAAGTAACCGAGTTACATAACTTTGAATATAGGACAAAAGACAATCGCAATAACTATTTGCTTATTCAGATCTAGGCGTGACACCCATTGTTATTCGTGCCGTATTGCATCGGCTCGCAAATGACATCTCCGTAATCACAAATTGGGTTCCATGACCTGCCCGCGAGGATCCCCACTTCCGGCGCGGCGGTGGCGGCGCGTGCGACGGCGAGATCACTTCCGCCCCGGCCACTTGCGCGCGCGCAGCTGATAATGATAAGAAACTGGGACGCATATACCTGTTTGAGGTGTTTGCATTTTTTTCAACAATCATCGCAGAATTTATTCATTATGTTATACAGTATCTTTACAAAAGTGCTTTAAGTAATTAATAAAAAAAAAAATAAGCCACTCAATTTTAATATCGCATTGATCATCTTCGTGGTATGTAACAGGGAAAGCTTCAAAATAATTGTCGTAAATCCTTTTGAAAACATCACAATACTAAAGTAGGCAGATGAAGCATATGTACTAACATGAACATGAACCTACTTCCACGGAACAGACGATGACTTATACAAGTGACAATCGCTAACATCCCGGAATCATCAGGTTCCGTTTAGAACAATGAATCATTTTGAGGGGCTTACCTTACCGTGAATAAGTAATGACGACAAAAAAGGAAAGATACTGACGCATACAGTCGACCTTATAATATCTATCGAGGAAACGTAGAACACCAAAGCTTTAGCTACTTAATGCTTGACGTACCTAGTTTTTATAATTGTACTTAATTCATACATCATCACGCCTGTATTCCCCGAAGGGGTAGGCAGAGGTGCACTGTAGGGCGCCCACACTTCGCCGATGTAATTTGGTTCCAATGTAATAGGGGGCGAGCCTATTGCCATTATACCGGGCTCATTCCGCCTCGATGCGAGGGAGATTTGGGCCATAGTCCACCACTCTGGCCTAGTGCGGGTTGGTGAACTTCACACGCCTAGACGTGCAGGTTTCCTCATGGTGTTTTCCTTCAACGTTGTACTTAATTGACTTTAATATTATACTCTGCGCAGTTATTTCAGGAGATTTAATAATAAAAAAAGGTTGAACTGAAAATGTCGTTCTCCTTTTGAAGACGGTTATTAATTTTTTAGAGAATCTGAATTTAGTCGAGTGTATTAAAACGTTTATCCCAGAAACTATGTCAAACAAAACAGTTATGATCTACTAAATTTTTCTAGTGATAAAGTTCTCAATGTCATGTTAACAAAGTTCCCACTTTTCAAGTCGGTGGTAGCGATACTTAGTCTTAAGCCCCATCTTTGTTATAAGGAATGGGACATTCAAGACACTCCAGCATGACTACTACGTGCTTCAAGACAAGACTATGTCAGGGACTAAGTCGCACTGACTAGTTCTCTTTCCTTTTTCATTCGTACGAGGATATGTCGCCAGATAACACATACAGTGGTGTCAGCACGCATGTCAAGACAAGACCTGTGTGATTGGCTCGGTCGCTCTCTGTCTTCTTTCATACGAGAGAAAGAGACATAATCAACATATTCTGTGACATAAGTTTAGTATTGGCGCTCATGCTATATCTACTGACCGTATGATCCCATAGATAGTAAGTAAAGCATGTACTGTAGGTACTGATAGTATACAACGGACTGGGGCGATCACAATACACCCAGACCAAGGTAAATTGTAAAAAAATCCTTTCTGAAATATGTCGCTGAAGGTAATCGAGCCTGCACAATCCGGTGCAGTGAACCCCGCTCAGACCACTTTACCAAGCCAAGCCGAATAATCTAAAATCTCATATTTTCATTGGTCACAATGGCTTGTGCCATTGTGTATCCAACTGATATACGGCTGTTATTGCAGGTATGTCACTGTCTACTCGCTTATAAATAGATGACAAAATATAAGCTTCAGCATCTATTCATAGGGTACAGCCGGCTCCTTGATATTTGCGCTTTCCCGATTAATAATTCTTTGCTACAATATTGGTAAAAAAATCATTAAGTTATAAACAATTGCTTGCATTATAATATACCTATCTATTTTTTCCTTCTTCTCTCCTTCAAATGTCCTTTTACGTCCTCTGATTAATGGAAGTCACATAAACTTGATAAAATATAATGAGGTCGTACCCTACTACTTACATTAGAAATAAGGTCTATATACTCTACTGCGGTTTATCATCTGTAAGAATCGAGCTTAAGGTCGTAAAGCAAATTGAAATGAAGATCTCGTTTCATAATTTGGTAACGCATTCAAGATGTGACTGACCCATAGCAGCAATGAACTGTTTTATTTAACTAGGAAAGCATACTAGGAAAGCATAAACATCAAAGGGAAACTAAATCATTTCACACATATTCAGGGTTTGGTATTAATTGTTTAGTAACATTATCAGCTGGTGACATAAGCCTTAGTGATGTCTCAGGTCGTTTTGCATCACTAGCCGCTACGGACGTGTGCTGAACAGTAAAAATGTTTTTGCGAAATATTTACGTAATTACATGTATTCGGTTAGTGCATACTGACCTTTATTATGCAAATAAATCCAATAGTATTTAAATCGTACTTTCAAAAAACAAGCGCTTTAAATCTGACAAAATAATAAGTAAGCAGTACCAATGTCAACTAAACTGAGCCAGGGTGGTGGACTACGACTAAAAATCCTTCTCGAGTTCAAGGGAGTATGTCCAGTATAATAAAATAGAACATGGCATTATGACTTTAAGTTTCAGTTATTTACCAAAATGTTTTTGTTCCATCTACTTCCAAGACTGTAGGTGTCATTATATGTGTCTCACTTTTAATTTAACTTATTATTCTATTTTTTTTAAGTATTTCATGTCATATGACTGGTTAAATACCGAAGATGACTGTGCTCAATTATTTGGTTTTACCGATAATTTGTTTAACTACGTAATATCTACGTCCTGTTACAGAACGTTTGCTCACAAATCTTTAGTTTTCCTTCCACAGATACGTCATCTCCATATTGAATACATAATGTGTTGTCATTGAAACTGATGGCGTTTGATTGTAAACCTTAAGTATATATCTATAAACTATCTAATTTTCAAATGAAAATTCTTGCAGTTAATCGGTTTTTGAAAATTGTTTTTAATTTATGAAGGTTATGACGCTATAGTTTTCCATGGAACGGTGATATAACGTAAGGTGCATGCACGGTGTTTCATTGAATCGCAAATAAAAACATCGATTTTCCAGATAACACCTAGGTATTTGTCAGTAGTTATTAGATAATGAGTTATTTGCGTATGTATGTATTTTATGCTTTGGTTTTCCTTATGCAAGTACTTGCTGTGTTCGTAGGTAAGGAATATTAATAAAAATTGTCCTCGCTTTGATAATATAAGGATAAATAAAAGATTGAAGCGGGTTATCGTCTTAATTTGTGGATGAGATGATTTTGATAACTTTTGGCATGGCTTTTCTGTTTCGAATTACAATGTTCCAGGAACGTAGCTTAGAGACGTAGCTTTTGACGACTCTGCAGCTAACCATCTTGAAGCAGCCTGATAGTTTCAATCTTTTGATCTTAATGCAGCTAAACACACAACTTGATCTACTACGCGATTTAGATAGAGAAAAGTATAGGAGAATACAGTGAGATGACATATGCGTCATATTTCTTTGTCTCTATGCCTCGTAAGACCAGGACGTAGGTAGCAGATGTTGAACTTAACCATTTGTTGCCTCGTCGTATGGAAAGCAGATCAGTTAACCGTATTCATGGCACGAAATAAAATAAAATTGAACTGTAATGATTTCTCGCTTTCACGAATTCACGAAGTACAATTACGAAGTCTATAAACATGTACGTGCGATCATATCAAGGATGGTGCTTTCGTCACGTGTTCGGACGGTCGATTGAGTCATTGCTTGTGTCGAGTTCGCTTTAACTGTGTCAGTGTGACCGTCGCGGAATAGAATCAAGGCTGCGCGATATGGATCGGTACGCCGTATAACACCTGTGTCCGCCATCTTGTTCGATTTTTGAAATTTAAAATATTTCATTGTTTACCTATTTGCATGTGCGCCCACGCGGCTGCGCTTCGCAATCGACTGAAATTGTATACTGCGCCACCAATTTATCTGTTCAGGTGGAAAAAGTTGGAACTAGTATGAACAGTATGGATATGTCATTGTATGTGACAGTTTTGTGAAGACAGTAGCGACACCGTAAACTCCAAAGATAAGTTTGTAGCATATGGTATACTGCAAACGTGAAACATTACCTACGTACGAGCGAGAGTATGACGGTGGATTTACGGTCATCGCGATGGCTTTGACCCCTCGTCACCGCCCTCAGCTTAGAGTGAAGCTTTTCAAGAACGCTCGATAGTAACTGATATTGATTTCCCTTTCAAGCTTTGTAATTTATAAGTTGATGATAGCCACTTAGTAGTTTATGTATTACATAATTTAAGTTCATGGTGTACATACACGAAATAGAACAATACATGCAGAAAAATATATGGGTGCTGTGAAAGTATAATTGAAAGATAAATCCCGAAATTGGTAAAATGTTAGTCCATTTACAAACTGTTTGTAGTGGCCTTTGTTAGAATAAAAGTCAATTGTAATGCCACTGCTAAGTAGTTTAACGTTCCACGAATAAGGGGGTTGTGTTTTTTATGCTAATATGTAAAAGGTAAACCCACTTTGTAATATCCCTGAAAGTTCAGTATAACAACTGTCTGACTTTGTCACTCTTTCGGTGTTCCTATTAATATTTGAAATATGTAGGTAGCGGAGGGTATTTATAGATATTTTCGGCGAGAATCCGGGTGGCGGTCGAGGGTCCCAAGATTTATGGCGGAGCGGGAGAGTCCCATCCAACAGGGATCTTTGGGGGTGTGGTATAAGCACAAGAGCTGCTGCGGTTTTAACACTAATTCTGAAACTTCTCATTCAGACAGCTCACCTACCTTATTGAGCATCAGACCATTTATGAAGATAAAAGAGTTTAAGACTATTCGCTGATCGCTAATTATTGTAGCGTTAGAAGTCATATGAGAGACTTCAGCTGCATTATAATAATTATCTGTCGTAATTACATCATCATTGATAGCAACGGTCGACGACGGCTTGAACTAGTGGTTTGGGTATAGCTCACTCGGCTCACTGGTCGTTGCGGGTTGGATTCCGCTAGAGGCCAATTTCGGAAATGGCCTTTTAGCAATTGACCCTGGTCTGAGTGTAACTGAGATCGCCCCCAGTCCAATGTACGGTACATATGGTACAAGCTTTGTGGGACCATAATATGATGAGTACCTATGTCTTGTCCGACCATATTTATTTATTGAGTAAAAGCTGTAGCTGATAGAATAAGCATACGACTAGGTATTGTATTTGGATACCAGGGTTTCATGGATTCGCAAAGTTGTTTCATAGTTGGAACGGCTTCATGCGGCGATCCCTAAAGTATACATGTATAAGATTCCCGTGGGTCCTATGTACACTCTTTATGAACCTTGTTATGATTAACTCATGTATCCGCTCGTGGCTTGTATTGCACACCGGCCCCGTCCGACTCACACCCTCGTCGGATAGGGCAACTCATTTCGCCGCTCACTTCAGTGCTATCTTCGCCCCGAGATATTTTTCTTTGTAATTCTATTGTTGAAAGAAATTGCCGATGCTTATTCTCATGGACTTTATACTCTACTTTATATACACTTAAATAAGTTAAATAGATATATAATAATTTAAGTAGTGGCGTTAACCTTTCTGTGATATTGACTTTCTAAATATGTTTTTGCGGGGCTTGTAGCGTCTTCATGTTGGTACAACAGTTAATACTAACTAGCGGTGGTCTACAAAGGTTGGCTTTAAATAAAGATTTTGGAACAGTTCTTTGAAATCGACATTCGCAGAGATTTATCACGTAGGTATGCACCAATAAGACTCATCATAAGGTATCCATTCCGTCTCTTGAGACTACAATAGGTTGATGACAAACGGATATATTTTTGTTTGTTGACGCGTTCGCACCAGTTGAAACTCCTAATTGTCACGTCAATACCAAAAATAATAAATGTTTGAAGACAATAAATAAATTTGAGTAGGCACACAAAAACGTTGTGAACAGTTGAACAAGCTGCGCCGGCGCACGTGGCATTGGACCTTTCCGCTCTTTAGTGGCAGGTAAAACTTTTTTACAAGCAAATTATAAATGAAGGCATATCAGAGGTAACATTGCTCGAGTTTTGTTTGGGTTTTTTGTTTGAATGGCATGTATTTCCGTCACTTTGGAATATTTTTACATTGATGTAGCGGAGCAGGTACCGATGATGGGTTTTCTGATTGCATTTAATTTTGACAATGAGTTCTAGTGACAGACGTTAAAGACGTATTTTTTGCCAATACCAAAATAAACTCTGTCTAAATATACATAACGATTAAATTCCTTTGTTAAAAGCCACACAACCTCGCGTCATCGATGACAATTCATTAAGGTATGAGCTTTTTCTATGAGTTAATGCAATTCGTTTAGGTATGAGCAAAAAATTTGTCGCGCGAATTATGACGACTGTTTGGGTCCGTTGCTTAAGTCCATTTTACACCGCTTTTCTTTAAAAATGTTGCAAAGACCTTCTCTTTTCAAAGATCTGCAATATTTTTTATCTTGTATGTACACTTCAGAACAATTTTTGGTGAGGGATTGTGTCCAAAACCAACCCCCTTCCTCAAAAGGCTGTGAAAATGTGGTAGCTATAATATTCTATAATAACCTTTACTGATTGTTATCTGAATGACAGCCATAACCATACTGCTATGATGTAAATAGCCATAACTGTATAGTTTCCACATAAAATTAGTTTTTTTAGATTTAATGGAATCAATCCAAGTTGATGCAAGGACAAAAGGGATGCGGGATGCGCTATAAGGCTATAATTTAGCCGATTTATTATAAATGGCCGACTTCAAGTCACGGGTGCAACATTCCGATCCCGATTCACTAATTTGTGAGCCTTTCTTTCTGTTTTATGTTTTTTGCCGTACAAGGGCGGTTGGTACCAAAAGGTTTTTTGCTGGTCGACAAAAGGCCACCCTAACGGTATTCTCTGGTGTGCGTCTGCGCATCTTTCGACTGTTAGTAAAGGTTTTAGAAGGAAATCGTAAAATTCTGACCAGTTGGCCAAAATTTTACGTTTTCTACAGGCAACATCGATCGGCGAGTTAATAGTTACATAATTTATTTTCGTGTTAAGTTATAGTAGTAGTTTTATATGAAATAATTGCTCGTAATTAACACCTAGTTAACTATAAATGTAATTGATGTTGAAGACTCGTGTATAAACAAGGACGTTTTAATGTGATATTTGATTTATAAAATTGCTTTATCACGGTCATTAAGTTCTTAAATAAAATACTTGGTTGATTGGAACGTTTATATGATTACACTGTTCCATGAATTAGAATGTCGTAATTAGTTGAGAATGTCACTTTTTCACATGCCACATGTGAGTCTGCTGTGTTCATAACAGTAGTTGTAGCATGAGCGCCAAGACTAGTCTTATGTAACAGTATATATTGATTTTGTTTCTTTCCCTCGTATGAAATGAGACAGAGAGCGAGCGATCTATTCCGTGACAGAGATCTAGTCTTCACATGCGTGCTAACCCCAAAATCTTTTCATGTCTTTTATTTTCTTCTTCATGAATTTAACCTTTTGTCTTTTTTCCATATAGTCAGCTACACTGACGCCACTAGTTGCTAGTCTTTTAACAAAAGTCTTCTTCTTCTTCGAGTGCCTCTCCAACTAGTGAAGGTTGGCTATCAACTTCTGAAGTTCGGTCCTGTCCTGTGCAAGGCGAAATAATTGGGCTGCGTTGGAGATTCCAGTCCACTCCCGTATGTTGCGGAGCCATGATTTCTTCCTGCGACCAACTCGCCTCTTGCCGATGACCTTGCCCATCATAATAAGTTGCAGGAGTTGATATCTTTCGTGCCTGAGCACATGACCGAGATATGAAATTTTCCTTTTTTTTATGATGGACAAAAGTTTCCGTTTCTGGTTGGCTTGTCGCAGTACGGTCTCGTTTGTTACCTTTTGTGTCCAACTTATTCTCAACATACGTCTGTATCCCCACATTTCAAAAGCTTCAATACGTTTTCTGAGATCCTCTTTTATGGTCCATGACTCACATCCGTATTGAATTATGGGCCAGATATAGCAGTGCAAGAGTCGAGTACGCAAGTTGATGTTCAAGTTTCGACTGCATAATACCGTCCTCATAGTATTGAATGCGGCACGGGCAATTTCTACGCGGGTTTTAATTTCAAGATCGCTATCCCAGTCTTCTGTCACCCAAGTGCCTAAATATTTATATTTACGTACTCGCTCTATTGCATGGCCGGATACAGTAATGTTTGGGGGCGTGTTCAGGTTCTTGGAGACTATCATAAACTTGGTTTTGTTTACGTTCATCTTGAGGCCAGCTCTCTCACTACATTCGTTGACTCGATCTATGATCACTTGCAGGTCCGCAGCTGTTGTTGCAACAAGAATCGTATCGTCAGCGTAGCGGATATTGTTGATGATCCGTCCGTTAATTTTGATGCCATAATCAAGATCTTCTAGAGCCTCTGCCATAATAGTCTCCGAGTAGAGATTAAATAAGGCAGGTGATAAAATGCAGCCCTGTCGAACTCCTCTTTTGATCACTACTTCATTCGTGTACTCACCGTCAACACGAACGGTGGCCCTTTGATTCCAGTACAAGTTCCGGATGATCCGAATATCCTTGCTATCCAGACCGATGTCGCTAAGAATTGTTATAAGGCGATCATGTAAGACGCGATCAAACGCTTTTTCGTAGTCTATAAAGCAAATAAAGACGTCCTGTTGCATATCTCTACATTTTTGTACCAGAACCTGTATTGCAAACAAGGCTTCTCTTGTTCCGACGCCGGACCGGAAGCCAAATTGACTCTCGCTAAGTTGTTCATCACATCTCCCTCTGATTCGCTCGTGTATTATTGAGAGAAAGAGTTTCAAAACTTGACTCATCAAGCTTATCGTTCGAAACTCCTCACATTTCTTTGCGTTTCTCTTTTTTGGAAGTGTCACAAAAGCTGATGTGAGCCAGTCCTCGGGTATTTGGCCAGTGTCATATATGAGATTGAAAAGTTTCACCAAAATATCAATATGCTCTTCAGACAGCAGCTTGAGTACCTCTATGTGGACTTTATCTGGTCCTTCAGATTTCCCAGTCTTAGCTCTCCTTAATGCTTGCCAGACTTCATTTTTAAGAATAGAAGGACCATCTCCTTCGAAATCTATATGGCTACTTACAGAAGTTCGGTTGTTATCACTAAACATGTTTTTAATGTAGCATTCCCAAGTTTCCTTCTTCTTCGTTAGATCTATAATGGGAAGGTTTTCCTCGTCCACTAATTGATAAGAGGGTGTTTTTTGTCCAACCATAGCTTTGATTTCCTTATGCATGTTATAGGCGTCATGCTTAGCGTATAGACTTTCCATATACTCACACTTGTTCCGGTACCAGGAGTCGCGGGCAAATCGTACTTCTCGTCGTATTTCCTTGTCCAAGATGTTATATTTCGTCATGTCTATGTGTTTGCAAATTCGCCGTTCATCTATAAGTTGGTATATTTTATCCGTCATCCATGCGCTCTTTGGTATCCAGGCATCCGGTTTCAAGTACTCCGTGTTGATTTCCTGGACTTTTGATTTTAGCTGTTTCCATAATTCTTGTATAGAGGTAATAGGTATTTCTTTATTGTTCACAGCCCATTCATTAATGTGTTTCGACACTTTAGGTCGTATGTTCTGATTGCGTAGCTTCTTAATGTCAACCTTTGGCTGTACTTTTTTCCTTATTTTCTTAAGGGTACAGGACAAGACAGCAACGACTGGGTTGTGATCAGATCTTATGTCGGTTCCAGGGTAAGTTTTTACGTTTTTGATACAGTTTTTGTAGCGACTGTTAATCATGACATAATCTATTTGATTCCGTATGATGTGGTCAGGTGTATGCCGAGGCGAGGTCCACGTATATAGTCTTCTCGGTGGTAGTTGGAAAAAAGTATTCATGATTACAAGTTCTTTCTCCTGGCAAAACTGAATTAAGGTGTCGCCTCTGTCATTTCTTTCTCCTAACCCGAACTTGCCAGCCACTCCTTGAACTTCTCGCTCACCGACTTTGGCATTCATGTCGCCCATTACAATGTTAACTTCATGCTTTTTTGTAATCTTTAGCAGGTCTTCTACTTCTTTGTAGAATTCTATGACTTCCTGCTCTGAACCATCAGTAGTAGGAGCATACAATTGTAATATGTTGATGTTGATTGGTTTGGCCTGTATCTGTAGCATCATAGAACGATTAGATTTGGGAACAAAGTTTGCTGTTGCACCTATGGTCTTTGTGTTGATAATGATTCCCACGCCATACATGTTTGAGGACTCCTCTGAACCCGAATAAAACATCACATAGTCTCCGTCCACCGTATGTTTCCCGTTTCCTCTCCATCTCACATCGCTTAACCCCAATACATCAATGTGTAATCGACTCATTTCTTTTGTCACATTGTAGATTTTTTCTGGACTCTTCAGACTTCTCACGTTCCATGTTCCTATTCTTATCATCTGTGGTTTCTGTGGTTTCCGCCCGGGGATTCTTCGCACCCCTGCCCCATTAAAAGGGCGCCGAGCACTCGGGGCCATTGATTTTTCAGACTTTTCCATTAGTTGATTACAAGGGATTGTTTTTGTAGCAGTGGTTTCCCGTTGCCTTCTGCCCCAGAATTTTTTAGAGATATTTAAGCTCCAAGGCTCCTGCAGCCTCCTTGACCGTGTGGCCAGAAAAATGGTTATACCGCCATTGACTCGGTCGCCAGAGCCTCGTCCGTTATCTAGCAGGGAGCACCACGACATCCCGAGAAGGATGCCGTTGTCAGCTATTCATACGAACCACTGACACGTGCAGGTGAGGTTGACAATAGGGTCGGTAGGATGTTGTTTCCGTTCCCCCCTTACTCCCTCCCTCCCTTTAACAAAAGTAAGCTTGCCTTATTTTCGATCACATAGTAATACTCACGAAAAGAAAATAATGTCTGCTTATTTAGTGATGTATAAAAATAAACCGAGAAGAGATTAATTTATTTACCTCGGGGATATCGGATCTCGATCCGAAACAGCCCCGAAGGAATTGCCTCGAGTCTAGACGCGAAGCGATGTCTGATTTTCTCTACCCCTGTAAGTACTTATGTGGGTACACAAACGTATGCCCGATAGGGTTGAACTGGACACTTGAAAAGTATTTTTGGACTTACAAGGTTAAAAAAAATTGATTTTATCAACATAGTCTAAGCCAGTGGACGCATGAGCCGGAGGATTGTTATATGTGGAGGTTATTGACGTTAAAGGATATGTCTCCCGAGTCCAAGATGGATAAGTTATGCGAAAACTAAATATTTTATTTTGCTGAATTTGCGGTATTATCCTTACTATTACTAAGAGTTACATTTTCATGACTCATTGATTATGACAATTTATTATGTTGAACAAGTATTTAATCCAGATTGTATCAAAAGGGCTATTACAAAATCTCGGATTATTTAGATGATAAATCAGCTTAGGATTGTACAGCTCAGGTTCAAAACAAAAATCGAAATATTGTCCGTCATGTCAAAGTGTAGCGTGTGTTGCCTTACTAAGGTATTATTATTTTATCTTTATTATTAAAAGCAGCTCTAAAGGCAACACACTGGAGCTTATATGTACTTGTGTATTTGTAAAAAAAAATATAAAAAAATATCAGCCCACTGAGTTTCTTGCCGGATCTTCTCAGTTGAGGTCGCGTTTCGATCCGGTGGTAGTATGGTAGTATATAAGAAAAAACATGTAAACTTGACAATTTGTAAGTCGCCATAAAAAATAAATGATTTGACTTTGACTATTCCATTGATTGTGCCTGATTTTGTATCACACAATGCAACATCCAGGATTTTTGTATAGAAAATTCATGACAGCACGATGCGGTTAACTCTCTGGTCGACACCCGGTGTATAGGAAGGCCTGAAATAACTTTATTAGTTCACGAATAGACGCCGAGTGATCGCCCTCTTATTACTATTTTCAGTTTTAAACTCAAAATAACTACACACGGAATGAAATATGAAGACAAAACAGTCGGATACATACAATGTAACAATGTTAAGGAACATTTAACAAAGATCACAGGTAGCTGGTTGATTGAAAGATAGTGAACGTCAATCGTAACTGTCACTGCTTCCTTACTTTGGATAAACATTAAAGGTCGTAAGCTTTGCAATTGGTTTTACAAACCTCTCATACCTATCAATACATTTCTTGTTATTATACACTAAACCGTACACTTGTACCCATGTCTATGATGTGTATAACAGTACATCGTGCGGAACAACTAATTTTCAAATATTTATTAAGTTTTTCAGATGTTTCACAATTTGAAATTCGAACGTTAAATCGTTATTTGAAAATCTGACTTGAGTTGTGGACTGAAGATAAACATAAACTCAAGTTACTGCCATCTAAGTAGTCTTGTAATTTCAAGTGACTAGACAGAGACCTCCTAGAAAAATCTTTCTGATTCCTCGCTGCCTTTGTGTAGCAATCAGACATTGTTTCATTACTTCGTCAAATAGAACATTACATTAACAAAAGCGGTAGTTATTGTTCCGTAGCGAAACTGAGTTGTTACCAGCGTGTTGTGAAAGGGACGGACATTAAAAGAAGCAAGTAAAGCAGCCGCTTGAATAAGCGCTACACAAACAGACGCCGCGGGTGTCAGGCCAAATTCAGCGGATGCTTGCGACATTACCGCGGTACAAGTTACAAGTGCCCAGCGAGGTTACAATAAAAGATAAAAACCTACAAATAAGCCGTGGTAGGCTAGTTTTTAAAACGCCCTTGAACTCAAGATTTCTCATGATCGCACGGTGGTAATGCGATTTTAAAAAGCTTTAAAAAAAAATGACACCCCAAGGTGGTGGGAACCACCTTGGGGTGTCAATTTTTTTGACATACCAAAAACAAACTGTATTGACTCATAGAAAAAGTTCAACTAAATGACAACAGCGCGAGCGTTGACGCCCCAGTGTGCAGGGACCTTTAATAACACCCTGCAACAACTGGGCTTCAATTTGACTTCCAATGAAAATGTAGTAGTAGCTGAGTGGTCGAACGCACGCTTAGCAATCAAAGTGCGCAGGTTCAAACCCCAGCTCACCTCTGGGTTTCATGTGCGAATCTCATTTTCATTCGAGATTATCACTGGCTAAGAAACGGTGATGGAAAACATCATGTGAAAACCTGCACGTCTATAGAAAGGCGTGTGAAGTTCACCATCCCGCATTGGGCCAGCGTGGTGGACTATGGCCCAAAAATCACCCTCATATTTAGGGAGAATGTGCCCGGAGTCCTAGAGTCGGTTTGGTTGTGTGTCCCTGACGAGTACGTGGGGTGACGGCGACTGCTATCGATGCTGCGCGCACGCACCAACCTCCAGTCGCACGCGCCGCTAACGCGTGCGCTGCGTGCGCTCAACGCGGTGTCCTTACACATTAATTTGTTTGGCTGTACATTGAATGAATTCACACAGGTCGCATATCGTGTTACCTTGTGATTATAGCTGTGCTGTAGGTAAGTCATTAATAAATGACCGCTTAGTTTATAAATTGGACCGGATAAACAACAAGCGAAAAAGTACAGTGTCGAGGCATGTTTTAGAAACAAGTTAATTAGTAGCCGCCGATATTGTCACAATAAGCGATCGGAGTAGACGCCCTGCTGTGGGGGTGAATTTCATTTAGGTAGGTACGTGCTCTATGAGACAATTTTTTTTTTTTATCATTCTCCGTACAATATTGGAACAAAGAACACCATGGAAGTGAGCTGTAGATAATTGCCTGTGTTTGTTTTACTATCTACTTTTTTTAATGTGAATGGGGTAAATGTACACATTTCATTTTCATAACTACCACGGCATACAGGTAACTAAATTGACCCTAATTTTGTTGTACACAAAAATACAACTAAATTTTACATTACAAGCTTTATATTAACTTGCAATGTATGTCCGGGTGGAAACTTGCAACTGAATTTTAAGCCAGTTATCTTTAACCGATTGAACTGAAATTTGGTATACACGCTTATTTTGAATGACAATGCATTCTTTGCTATGTGACGTCATTCTAATTCCTATATGGCGGATCATCCAAGATGGCGGATTAGTTACTTTTTCTACACTAGTACAGTATGGGTATCAAATGAAAGGGCTTGCTGAGGAGAATACGAAAACTAAGGGCATTAAATAAAAGCTTGTTTTTAAAAAAGTTTTTTTAACATTAATTTTTATTATTTTACAGTACTAAAACAGCAGATTACATCACTTAAGCAAACCTCTTTACAAACGGTACAATAACTGGAAAAATATTAGGGTGTTAACAAATTAAATACATAAATATATTCAGGTTTTTCCCTAATATTTAATACGAACCACAAAAATATTGCCCGAGATTCAGTCGCGATATAATTTGATAAATAAATTTTAATTACGGACACCCGCGGCCGCTGTGTCTACCGGAAAAGCGAGAGCTAAATAGGGCAGAGAAATGGGAAGCTACCTAATTGTAAATTAAAAAGTTCGCGGAGTTACGACACCACAGTCCACAATGACACCCCGTCGGGGCGCGCCCCCACGCACCCCCGCCGCCCCCACACCCCACCAGACTAGGGGAGGGTGTAGACACCCGTGGAAAGCATGTGACATTTTGTTTTAAAATATTGTCCGCGCGAATACATTCATGTGGATCATTTTTAATCGTTTTTCTGTCTTTTATTCGTTTTGTACGCAAAAAAATACTGTACCCGTTTTCATTGCTAATAATAATAACTTATTGTATATTATGAAGGGAAACGTCTTAATGTCTTAATGTCTTAATGAAGAATGTTCCAAACAGCCAATATTATGATAAAGAAATGAATGGTAAAAAACGTTTTAAAAACAAGCTTTTATTAAATTACCCATAGTTTTCGTGTTTACCTCGGCAAGCCCTTTCATTTGATACCCATATTGTGGTAGTTCAGAAAAAATAACTATTCCGCCATCTTGGATGATCCGCCATATTGGAATTAGAATGACGTCACATAGCTAAGCATGCATTGTCATGCAAAATAAGCGTGTATACCAAATTTCAGCTCAGTTGGTTAAAGATAACTGATTTAAAATTCAGTTGCAAGATTCCATCCGGACATACATTGCAGTTAATATAAAGCTTGTAATAAGCATGATAAAAATAATATAACATTTCTGTTAAAGCACCTGTAAGTAATACAATTTGAATCATACTCGCCTCCACGCACCGACTTAATTACCGTGCAGCGATAAGAAGCGCCGGCGCATTGGGCGTGAAAGCTCAATAACTGATCACATTACCTTACTACCATAACACAGTATAGAAACAGCCACATCAAATCGTTGTTACACTGTCGATTCGAGTTCAACTCTAGTGGTAATTTCCTGTTCTGTGGCACTTTAGGTAAGCGCACCAAATATTGTCGTGTCAAGGCCGCCGGCTTTCCTCCGGCATTCCGTTCCCGTCGCCCACAGGGATATCTCACGCTGGTGATGTTATGTAACACCTCAAATAAGATTCGGAAGATTTGGTTACAATTGACACACTAAATCAACTTTTGTTGCTTCATGTAGAAATTTTAGTACACATTATATTTAAATATAAAAAAATTTAAAGATATTAAAAAGACTGAATAATAAATACGCGAATTTAAATTAAATTATCAAGTCACTCAAAGACGAGTTTTGAACAAATCAAGGTCGTATAAAATAAAACTAATTCTAGAAATAATAAGTAACAGATGACTGTCGACTAATCTGCTTATAAATTCCATCTAGAAACAAAAGAATAGTGAAATTGAAATTCAAAAGTAACTCGCTGCCATCCAATCATAAAGGAGGTGGTGTAAATAAAAGAGACACAATTATCCCTAACGGTATTTGAGTCGGTGCGCCTCTTCACACCCTTCGACGCGTGGAGAATCTCATCTCTGCGCGGGGATAGTGTTGCCACAACATTATGAATTTTCCCCTGATTTATTTTCAATGTAGATTGTACTTTAGCATTGTACCCTTTCACAATAGATTCTATACTACTGCTTACGAAGTCCAGTTGTTTATTATTTCATTGAAACATTTGTTGCATAATATGCAAAGAATTTTAGTATTAAAAAGTTACAGTTTTAAAGTCATTAAAAAGTAAGTGCTTCGAAGATGAAATCTTAATTAATATACCAGCTAATAAAAACTACCCAACTTCGGGGAGGTTTGTTTAATCATCTGCCCTGGTCCAGTGTAATGTCGAGTAGGCAACTTGGGGCGGCCAATGCACCTTATTGACTGAGTCCGACCGCAGCCGACCTCCCCCGACTCATCCCGAACGCTCCCGACGATAAGGTTGTCACTACAAGAGTTTAAAGTTATTTGAAAACTTTGGTGTTGTCCTCGCGCGCCGCGCTCTACGAATAACTAATTAACTTGAATAGTTCGTTAACTTAGATTAATTGGTTAATTGTGGACAGATTTTCGGAATGATCTAGAAAAAGGATGCGGAAGAAAAGATAAGGTAGAAACAAAAGACTATCGATATTTATAGGAGGTATATCTACATGTGTATTTGAAGTAAGTTTTGGCGAATTAAAAAAATGATAAGTCCACTGCGTTTCTATCCGGATCTTCTCATTTGAGGTTGCATTGCGTTTCGATCCGATAGTAGTATACAAGAAAAAATGCTAACTTGATAATTTGTAAGTGCTCCGAAGGCCTATATTAAGGCCTAAATTATTTGACTTTGACTTTGAAGTGGAAGACTATAGATTAAATAAAAAAAATAAGTATGCTCTATGTCGGTTCACTTAATAATTCGAGATTCATAGCGGCGGCTTATTCTCATAAAAAGTTGTTCCCTTCAAAATGTAGTAATTTCGCAGGGAGGGTGACCACCCCCGGCGTCCCCCTACTCCAATCCACTCGGGCTGGCCTTTTAACGCAGGAGATATTGTCTCTTTAGCTAGATCTGTATTTACTGCAGTATAACTGAGAACCGAAGCGATTTTACGCCTATATTCTTTGAAAACATAGATATAGGTTTGAATTAGTACCCAGATCAATGTTTAGCGAGACCATTCGACCTTTTTATACGTTAATGAGTCGGACGGCCTCGCTTAACAATAAGTGAAGCACCCCTTGCAAGTCACTCACTTACACTTACTCTCAAACACACTTACATCATAATAAGTTGATAGTCGCCGTTTCGCGACGCGCATTGTTATCAATTCTCACGTAGATCGAATTGTTGCTTCACTTTTGACGTAAGTGGTGTGAAATCCTTCTTTTTTATTTGTCTATGGGTAAATCCATATTTTTTACTTATTACGATCTCAATAATAAGATAGTTTTTTAGTCTGAACCTTCTGACCATAGAGAGTGTGATATTATCTACTTGTTTTTTTTTATAATTAAGTAGTTTTTTCTCTAAAGTAGGTATGTATTGGTATAAAGTACGGCATTCCTTGATGCCGTGATCCCAAAACTCCGAGCAGCTCTGTGTCTCCTCGGTTCTTTCCGCCGCTTAGACTCCGCCCACCGGCTGACCCCGCTCACTCGCCGCTACGACGTTTATGTTTTATGTTTCACATCTGCCAGGCGTCCCGCTCAGTTGTTCTTTAGTTTTTCTTTTCTTCTTTTTTGTGTTCCTAAATACCACGCAGATGAAGTCATAGGTAGCTAGTATATACAGCTAATATAAATTTATATTTTATAAATAACACCAAATTAACACGTGTATCCGATCATTATCTTTATTGAATTAGTCGCGTATGCAATCATTTAGTAATATGTAATTTATTCCGATTTTTATTTAAATATCTGAACTGGTTACAATGATTAATATTTATACTTGATCTTGGACCTGAGCATCTATTAAAACCGGTCCCTATATAATTGTAGGAAGAGGCCGTATTAGGGACGATTGGGTCCGGGATCTTATAATGCAAATACTGTTTAAAAATAAAAATAGTGGTATTTAATAAATACAATGACGAAATAAATTATTGGTTGCTATAATTGCACTGTAATGCTTAAAGTGTAAGGTTTTGTATTTTTTTTTTAATTTGACGTTCAATAATTAAAAAAGCCAATTGATTTGTATACATAAGACTATTTTGAATCAATTGTTGGATGTTGGAGGTAGACATCGCAAGGATACCTACTTGTTTACCAACAGACGTGTGAAATCCACCAAATCTTACTCACCTGTGTGGATTATTCCCCCAATCCAATTGTTACGAGGAAAAGAGTGCCCGGTATAATGGCTAATATGTTCGCCCCTATTAGATAGATAGATAGAGTACTCTTTATTGTACACACCAAAGAAATAAAATAATACAACATTCTTAGTTATAAATACAGTATGTACAATTTGGCATTTGGCGGTCTTATCGCTAAAAGCAATTTCTTCGAGACCACCAGTTTGGGCGAGAAAACTATGCTTAATTAATCATTCGCAGCTGTTGGTGGTGTACTCAAATAATTTGGTGGTGTACAATTACATTTGGACCAAAATCAATCGGCGAAATATTTCAATGCACCCCTGCCTACTCTTTCGGGGAATACAGACGTGATGATATTATTATAACGTAGAAGGCTAAACATTTCTAACAGACTGACCGCGCTAATCACTGCGCGTAACTAGTAACATCGTCCGAAATGGGGTTACACCCTCTTACTTGTTTAGGAGGGTCGCTGAGGAGGAATATTAATAAAAGTTTGTATCAAGCGTACAGGAATAACTTGTAAGTATACGAATAAAACCCTGAGCACACTGGTGCGGAAAGACGCGCGCTGCCAAATTTTTGTCAATACCAAAACCTGTATCGGCTCATAGAAAAAGCCCATACTTCAACGAAATGTTTGGCGGTGCGAGTGAATTTTGCAACGTGTTCGCGTTGCTTTCATCACAGAAATTTAATCTTTATGTATAGGGACACAGAGTTAATTTTGGTATTGACAAGATTTTTTTCTATTAGCTGTTATTACGTTTTGGTATGACCAAACAATTGTTGACGCGCCTGTGGGCCCAGAGCTTTGAATCTTCGTGATAACTAGATAAACTGCGTTTAAGAGATTGAAGTATATTAATTTTGTACAAATCTGTCTGAACGCACCGATGTTTACACTTAGTTCAAAATAGTAATAGTTGAAAGTACACGTTACACACAGTCATAAAATATGGTGAGTAAATCTAAACAATCTAATTAAAAAAAAAAAAATAAGAGACTGCTAAACGGATCTCATATTTAAAAAACTAACTAACTACAGCCTTTTTAACGTCCCACTGCTGGGCACGGGCCTCCCCTCAATGCGAGGGGGATTCAGACCATAGTCCACCACGCTGGCCTAGTGCGGGTTGGCAGACTTCACACATCTATCAAGAACTAGTCAGTTCCCACAGACGTGCAGGTTTCCTCACGATGTTTTCCTTCACCGTTTCATAGCAAGTATTAATCTCGGATGAAAATGAGATTCGCACATAAACCCAGAGGTGCGAGCCGGGGTTTGAACTTGCACACTTTGAGTCCAAGGAGTGCGTTCGACCGAAAATTAAATACACTATTAGTATGAGTGAAGTTGTTATAAAATACAATTGTCAGTCTCTAAAATTTTTTCTCGCGGGGTGTAAGCCAAGCGTTTAATCCTTGACTATTGTAAATGTCTACGAAAATGAAGTCAGTGGAAAACTCGCTTAGTCAATAATTCTAGTCCCAGGCACAATTTGCAAAAACAAAAACGAACTCGGTGTTAATACACATACAGATTGAATTGCTATGGCAAAAGCCACGCGACCACGCTATAACATTCACTCGCGCTGTCTATGAGATTTCGTTGAAGAATGAAATTTTTCTAAGAGACATACAGTTCATATTGATTTATGCAAAAAATTGCAACGTCTTTACAGCCCTTTTACCTCAGCCTGCCCGGAGTTTTATAGGTGTGATACCTCTGTTCGCTAGCGCGTATCATTCAACGTTCGCCATCAAAAGGTTCACCAAACTACATCGCAGTGTGTAGCGAGTCCCCACAAAGGGCGAGTCTGGTCGAATTCTATTGACCTTTTGGGTTCATGACTTTATAGCCGTTAGAAGAAATGAGCATAGCGAGACTTAGTCAATTGTTTTTTTGGTACAAATATAATTTTATTTAATGTTTAACTACATTATTACATCAATTATGGCAATAAAAAAAATTACGTGCACATATATAGTTTTTTAACACTGCATTTAAGTACCTATTACTTACTCGTAAGTTTGATAAGTAGATACTGAAACTGAAATTAGTGCATAAACGTTGCATTTGTTTGTTATAATTAGTTCTTCGGAATAGAGATGCAATCCAAAAATCTTCAAGTTACCACTACCGCCATCTATTATTAAAAATACAAAACTAGGAAACTAAACTTTGTTGCTTAAATAATTTACATCGTTCAAAGGTTAAATAGTTCAAATGTAAACATCAATAGTTTTACAATCACAGCTTACCGCCATTCAAATCATCAGCAAATAAAGTCATGTTTGAACGTATTCAAAAATCTCGATCGTTAACTTTTTAAATCTGTCCCGAGGCTGGTAATACGTTATTGATATTTGTGAACAGGCTGGATAATAATATTTGTATATTATTTTCCAGTTTCCGTTGACCCGCCCTGTCTCCCGCGGGGACCGTGAAGGGGATCAGTTAGGTGGTTGTGAGTGTTTCAGCTCGGGTCGGGTTATGTTGGCCGCGTCATAGTGGTGTCCACAATGGATGGAGAGGTAGGGTCGCGTCACAATGAGCCCTGCCGCGTAATTGTTAAACCGAACGGGGGTTGAGCGCCCTGACAACTGTTCCATCATATAATAAGTAATTGGGGAATGTTTTGGGTCTTTTGTGCCTACAATCTGGTTAATTAACGGTCTTTTGATAACTTTTGAACTCGTTAATAGGTACAGTGTTTAATTTTACACCTTATGTTTTGACGAGTATGACGTAAAGAAGGATTTTATATTTTTAAAATGTTCTTGATAGTATCGATACATGAATTTGTACATCACTATCGGCGTACCATTTCATTCATGGAGTTAGTTTCGTGATCGAACAAAAACTGTGTTAGAATATTTTCATTTGTTTAGCAATGAGTCATTAAATGCTTTTTTACTAATTAATAGTTTGAGGTGATAACTGAGAGAATATCAGTACGAGAAAAGCACTTAGGTAAGTAGTTACCCATATTTAAATATAGGTACTCGAATGCCTTAGTTTATTTGTACTTAGCGAGTTTGTAAGTCTTTAACCGACTTCAAAAAGGAGGAGGTTCTCAATTCGATGGTTTTTTTTTTAAGTAAAAAACCTGAAATTATACTCGAACAAGTTCGTCAGGGTGTTTAATCTTGATAATAGTATGACGCCAAGCAATAAATAAAATAATAAAACAATAAATAAAATACTTAAGCACTAATATTATAATTAAACAATGGTACCTCCATCAACCGTGAAGATGTTAATAAACTTTATCGTTACCTTTTTGAATCGCGGCCGACGCCAAGTGGGCAGATACCGATCACGAAATGCCTCACAACAATACACTTCATCCCTTATTAATTATTTTATTGTAAGCATAAAGGATGTCGTAATCGTCAGAATAATAATATCATCGCGCCGCGTAAAGAACCCCAAGTAGCGGCAACACAAGCGTAAAAATGACACGCCGTGCCACCAATATGTTTGTGTGTAATATTAGATTTATTCGACTGGGTCACGCATACTAGCGCGCAGCTACCCCGACTCGGGGGCGCTGGCGGCATGGGGGCGATACTACCACAGGCGCAGTCGTAGACAGAGAAGAGTACAGACTGTAATTATAATTATTTCCTCTTACAGACTGAAATGAAATAGCAATAAGTACTATAAATAACAAGCGTGCTAATGTTTTGCTTATTGCTGTATCCCTAAGGTCGCGATAGATTTTTTTAAGAGACTGGCTAAGCAAATGTTAAACTGTCATATTTCATGTAAATAAAACAATAATATAATGTCGTTGTTATTGTTGAGCGTGAATAATCTTTGTAAGGTATAAAGTTGTAATTTTTAATTTTTAGAAACCATATTTTTCGATATCGCCATCCTTTTTTCGTTTACAAGGTACACGCATCTATGTCATTCTTTGTCTACGCTCGCAGGGTTGCCGCCACCGCCCGCCCGCCAGATGGTCACCCACACACGTGCGCTTCGAAAGGGAAAGCTGCACTGTGTAAACAAATCGCGGTACCGAGTGCCGTCCCTGTCGTTTACAAAGCCCAAAACCCGTGTGTGTCACATCATTGTGTGCTGTCGGCGCGATCCGACGTAGATTGTTCTGCGAAATTGCCAGGTAATAGGCCGGGAGACTATAGCATTACTCTTACTTATAGATGCGTTCAGAGCATCAACTGTCTAATCGAATCGAATCGGCGACATTATGTAGGATAACTCTAAAGCCACTGCAACCACACGTATTAAAATAAACAATTGAAACGTTTATTTACTTTTAAATCGAATACAGTCTCAGCCATATTTTATCGTGAAAAAAATATGTCCTTGGAAACAGCAACTTTGAGTCGCAAAAAACTTTCTCAATTTGAGTAAGCACAAAGAATTTATATAAATGATTAGGTGACATCAAATATTGGCTCACGCGTTTGGTCGGAGTGTCACAGCGCGGGGCGGGCGTGACGACAGAGATTAGGATTGATCCAAATAAGACGCTTTGTAGCTCTACCATCAACTTCTCGCCTGTTGTACGTTCGCTACATATTTTTTCCCAACTCGTACTCCTTTTTTGGATTAAGCTCGTGCAAGTTCCAAGACAATTCAGTTTTTCCCCGCGACTCGCCGAGGGTCAAACCTCGGTGTCTTCATTGGATACCGCTGTCGATCCTGGCTTATAGGAGTAACAGTGGTGGGAATGATTTGCGAGTTTAGTCCCTTAAAAAAAGAGTTCGTACAATATTTCTGCGCAAAATTGTAAAACGCCTCTAGTTTGACTTCACTTTATTTGCAAATAGGTGCGTATATTCTGTGTAAATAAACGACAATCAAGTTTTATTATTATAACGTAAACGTTAGCGATGTGCGTCTCTTAGAAAAGTTAACTCGTGGTAGGGCTGGTCGGGGTCGAGTCGACACCTATTCGTGTATACGTTATTGCCGTCTGAGCATTGCCACCCCTGAATTGAGTGGCGTACGCTCCGTCTCAAGAATAGTGATGTGACGTTCAAATTGGGAATATCGATAACAAATAAATAATTTTAACTATTGTTTCAGTTTAAGAAAAATATGTATCAAGATTTTCTAAAAATTATTAGGTCACATTTTAAGTTATTTATAGAATAGTTGGTTACGCTAGACAAATGCAATTATCATTTATTACACTTGTCGAGATCTAAGAGATCAGTTTCTAGAGATCTAATAGTTTTGACATCTGTCACTTGTGGTCAAATGTGTGTCAAATGTGGAAAACATTTAAATATGAATTATTTCGTGAAAAATGTGATGAAAGCGCAGGGGATAACACCGGGAGATTCACGTGGAACAGTTCGGTGAGCCAGTTGACAGTCAAGAACGTTTAGCCGACCGAAGTCGTTGCCCGGGGTGGACCGCGAGGAGGTAGTTCTAGACCAATTCCCACCCCAGACCAATTCCCACCCCAGACCAATTCCCACCCCATACATTTGATCCAAGCAGGGATTGACATACGCTATGATGATTCGTGGAAAAAATCTTGAAATATATTCGCACTCACACATTATTTTAACGCCAAAAAAATAAGTGTTTTTGACCCAAAACGTCACAAATTATTATTTTCTAGATTTCGTGCTAAGTTAAAGAATGTAACTACATTCTACAGTCAATTAGCCGTCAAAACCGGCTTCTAGATCTTGACGTCTGTAGTTGGGCAGTCGTTACAACCTATGAGTACATAAAAAAAATGAAACTATTAAACAAAAGAAAATAATTACTAGAATTATAGTGTATGTACTTAATATAACATTAAATGTCAACATAATCATCAAACATTTCGATAAAGCTCCTCAACGGGCTGGCGAATTATGACTATGGTATTGTTAATTCAGGATCACCCCAAAATTTATTATGGGTCGACAGACAAGGACAAATCATCAAAACGGACGAGTAAAGAGTGAGATGGAAGACATCTAAATGAGGGGGTGTCGTAAATAAATTTCTGCACTCACATTTCAAAGATCCTCTTCAAGGACATTCAGAGAAATAACTACTTTATCTTATTCTGAATAAGGATGATTACTGATTGTCAATAAAGTTTGGAAGAACAATGTGATACTTGAGTAGTTCAGAATGAGGAAACGGATTACGAGTGAGTGTCGGAAGCTTTCATCGTATTTAACGAAGATTATACTTTCGATGCGTTAAATAAATTTCGATTGTGCCGTTAATTAAATAACAATAGATTATGGGTCGGCTAAAATGTATATAAAGTTGGTAAAAGGGGAGGAAAATTTGATGGAGTTTTAAAAATATTGTACTTCTATGAAACTGTTTGAAAACGATCCACTTGTGGGTGGAGTTCCGGGAGACAAATAAATAAATAAATATTGCGAGACAACACATACTCATCGTATGATCACAAACTAAGCAAAGCTTCTACGATGGGTACCGTACAATGGACTGGGGGTGATCCCAGTTACATAATCCAGACCAGGGCAAATTCCGAAAAGGCCATTTCTAACCTTTGCCGCTCACGGGATTCGAACCCGCTACAAACGACAGTGAGCCGAGCGGCCAACCATTCGACCAAACCATTAACATCTAGATACTTTTAAACATAGGCATCCCTAAGGGCTTCTCCTAATACTACCCATCGTCACTTGCATTCACTTACTGCTATTTAATGACTAAAAGACAGTAAACTGAATGAGGCTGAAAGACCGATTATTAATAACTAGCTCACCAGGCGAACTTTGTACCGCCCTAAAATTAGTGTCATACGAAAGCAGCGCCACCTACTGGGTCCAATTGTGAATCCAAACCATCCAAGGTGCCACCCAAATGCATACAAAAAAATCATTCAGATCGGTCCAGCCGTTTAGGAGAAGTTAGCTTACAACGAAAAGTGGCATTGATTTTCAACTGAAAATAAGTAAAATCACAATATACCAAAATCATAACAAGTTAATGTGGGTGCACTGCGGTGCACCTCTGCTTACCCTCTCGGGGAATACAAGCGTGTAAATGTTTTTAATAGTGCATACTCTGCAAAAAAAAACAAAGATCTAATTCGTGTGAAGAATCCCAAATGCATTGTCACAGGGTTCGATTGGATCCAATAGGTGCTAATCATAAATGGGATCTCGACTGGATTCAAATGAGGCGATCAATCAGTGCCGCAGCGCGTGGTGACGGGGCTCGCAAAAAATCCATCTTTGTTCTAGTTGGGTTCACAGGGGATGGTACGCATCAGAATTCTCATGCAGCTATACAACATTAATAGGTATCTACTTATTATACGTAAAATACTTATTGGTATTATTATATAATGTCATGGATGAAATAATAATTATTACCGCCAAAACAAACCGGCCAAGTGCGAGCTGCACTTGCGCACCGAGGCTTCCGTACCTAAGCTATGTAAATGTACAGTTTTCAGATTTTTTTCCTTTACTTGTCCTGTAAGACCTTGCTTCTTGCCAAATTTGATGATTCTAAGTAAACGGGAAGAACCCAATAGGTTTTTGATACCCGTGCAAATGTATACTTAAAAAAAAACTCCAAATGTATTGAATTATAAGGTTATTTTTAGCTTTTTAGTGCACCTAGGTTTTTGAAGTCGGTTTTTGTTTTTTGTGAATTTAACTTTTTCACGCTTTTTAGTGTCAATAATCGTTGAAAATATGCAAGTATTATCACCTCATAACAACCTCAAAAAGTAAATATTTACAGCAAAAAATAGGCTATGATTTATAACGATATTGAATACCCGAAGTCAGCGCGGACGAAGTCGGGGGTTTCTAACCTAGTAGGACATATGACTTACGACGTCTTCGACCAGGGCCGGCTTAAGCATATTCGGGCCAGGGTGCGACCCCCCTCCCCCCCTCACGTCTTTAGTAAAACAATACCTATGATGTATACTGAACTAGTTGTGCCCGTGGCACCGCTCGCGTGGTCTCAGTGTAGTAGGTACCTATAGAATTTTATGGCGGTCGGTTTGCCCCCCTATGACTCTACGCACGGGTGCGCCCCCCTTGAACGCCCGGGTAAAGACGGCACTGGAAGCCACTTTATTGATACAAACTTAAACTAAACATTCAGTAAATACTGTTAATTAAAATATATACGATGTTTTGCAATCGGACAATAACAGTTAGCAGAATTGTTTATCAGTGGCACAGGTAGAAATGTCAATGACACTACTTAAGTAATACCGCATCCGCGACTGTCATTGTAGAAAGTTGTTTGTATTCAAATTAGGCTGCCCGACGCGAACGAGCCACGACCAAGTTCAATAATCAGCCCGATAACATTTAAATAAATAAAATTTATTAACAAATCTAACATTAACAACATTAAATATTTACACTTTTGTTTTGTTCACATATAAATCTTTATCTCAATTTGTTTGTCTCATAAAAATGATTATATACATTTATTTACATAAACAAACAGTCCATAAAAATAGATGATTGTGTTATGTGACATATTATATCACCTTTTTATCTCCATTTACGTTCTCAGATCGATAATTATTCGTATTAATATATCCTTTCTTGGATCCACGTGAAATATGTGGATATACTCGTGTAGACACCAGGGTACGCAGTATCTGCACATCCTTCTCCCCAAGATACGATACCAATCAGATGGTTCCTCGCCACTAATGGCCCACCTGAGTCACCCTGGCAGGCGTCTCGAGGTGGGTCAGTTGCGCCCGCGCAGATCATACCGGAGTATATCGTGGCAATGCGTAGATATGCGTAGGAACAAGTTTCTTGCGAAATTATGTTTACGCGAGCAGCCAGAAGCACTGCTGATGATGATCCAAGATACTGAAAATATTTTTCATATCATTTAAATAGTGTAATAGCAATAGGCTTGATATTTATTAATCTGCAGTATTAGGGACCACCCTTGGGAGTCTGAAGATGTATAAAAAAAGTTTAAAATGGAGACAAAGTGACAATTTAAGCTAGCCCTATACTCACTCCACGAAGTTCCGTTATAGCATGAAGGTGAATGTAGAAGGATTTCCTGGATTTATTTAGTTTTTTGAAATGTATTGCTACTCGTATTTAGAGCAGGCTTTAAAATAAACATCTTGAAAGGCATCTGATACGTATTATAAAGGAGATCAAAAGTACCTGAAAAGGTACCTCAGATGGAAACGGTATAAATTATGATAGCTGTTATACAATAAAATATTTACAAGACGGGCTGCCAGTGTGGTGGACTATCCCCCAAATCTCTCTTGCATTGATGGGGAATGTGCCCGGTTTAATGGCAATTGGATCGCTTGCTATTACATTGGGACCAAAATACATCAGCGAAGTGCTTTGCAGTGTACTCCTGCCTATCCCTTCGAAGAAGACAGGTGTGGGATGTATTACCTAATCTAAAATTATGTATACTCACAGACGTAGATCCAAAACCTGATACAAGCGCTTCCGTGCCAACAGGTAATTCAAAGTTAGGTGGAGCTATCGGTATTGGATTGACTGATTGACTGAACGAAATAGTTTTAGTTGGCTTCAATACAGCGATATCAGCTTTTAAAGTGACACTTGAGAATTCTTCATGGATCACCACCTCATCGATATCGTAGGTCTTGCCTCCAGACAAACGGAAAGAAGTGCCGACCGATACTCTCAACGATGAAGGCTGGGTTACGTACCTAGAAGAAAATATAAACTATTTGGTACTCTCTACAAGGTCAGCTTGGTCTAGTGGTCCGGGTGTAAACCACTCAACTTACTGCACATGAAGCCATTGGCACATTGGGTGCCAAGACTTTTGCCAATACCAAAATGATCTCTGTGTTAATCTTCATAAAGTTGGAATTCCTGTGGTAAAAGCCACGCGACCACGGGTTAACATATGCTCGCGTCATCGATGACATTTCGTTGGAGAATAAGGTTTTAGATGAGCCAATTTTGATGCCCATGTGGTTCTAAGGCTTTAAAACAATAAATTGTTTTGGAAAGGATAAAACAGATGAGATGACTGGAGTGGATGACTGGACTTACGATTCAGCACAGTGTGCTGCGGTCAGCACTGCTCGCGTACTGACAACCACCGCACCGCAGATGTGGACCCAGCCAGCTAACACCCTTCTTCTTAAAGAAGCCTGATATGGTATCTGTGTGATGTCCACTTCATACCCATTCACTATTCTGCTGGAGTCAGTTTCTAATATCGGCGATGATACTACATAATTGCTGGAAACTGTAAAAAAGCAAGTTAAAATTGCAAACTTTTTGCCAGAACAAAATGAACTCTGTGTACATCATTAAAGGTTTAATTTATATGGTAGAAGCCATGCGAACATGATGTAACTCGTGCTATCAATGAAATGTCGTTGAAGAATGTGCCTTTTTTAAGAGACAATACAGTTCGTTTTGTTATTTCGTAAACATTTTGCAATGCGCGTCTCAACGCCCTATTCTGGCCGGGGTTTGATGCTACTTATTTTTTTTGTAACAAAACGTAACTTTGACTCATTATCAACGAACATGTTTCAGCCACGATTTAGGCTGGTTTTCCTGTCACGCTGACGGTCAGCGCGTAGCTTGTCAGCGCTGATCGGTCAGCTAGTACCTATCGTTCGGCCGTCAGCGCTGAGCGGTCAGCGCGACTCAAAAACGTTACCTGTAAGTACATACAAATTGACCCATCAGCGCTGACGGTGCGCGCGCCGTCGGCGTAAGACTAAAACCAGCTTAAAGCCGATTTTTTTTTTATCATTGTTGACAAATATGATAACTTATTATTGTTCTATAAGTGATGATAAGAATGCACTTAACATCGAACTTGATATGAACAAGTTTATCCGCTGAAAAATTAGGTAACACAATATGATTTTGATTAAACACGATGACAAGTAAAAATAAACCTTATCTATTGCGGCACTATCGTCAATAATTTTGCTGCTGGTGAAATATAATATGATTGCAGTAATTAAAAACCTTCGGGCCTTACATCACCTTTTAAAGAAGTGTTGTCGTTTTGAGTTTCGAGTTAACTTCGAAAACTTCAAGTAATATTAAAAACATTGCTGCAAGGCAGGCATAAGGCAGCTTAGAGCAGCGAACCTTTTATCAGGCAGGCCACATAGTGATAAAACGAGGTAGAGAGAGAGTATGGCCGCACTTGTTCATAATTTTGTTAATATGTATCTATCTGCCTATATAGGTTTATAGGTGATATAAAAAAAAAAACAATGTCATCGCCAGGCTGCTAGCGTGCAAGCTTAGTGCTCGCTTACTTAAAAGAGTAAGATTTTATTTATAAAATAGTCGCAGGCTCCATTGAGGAGAACCGCAGGCCGCGTATTGCCGACCACTGACATAGAGCATTAACAAATTTACCAAATATTATTTAAGAGTTATTGTTTCTTGTCACATCAAGACTACTATCAGTATGAACAAGCTTTATCGAACCTAATTTCATTTCACCATTACGTATTTTTAAAAGCAAGGTAATTAAGTAAAAGGAAAACTTACCAAAAAAGAATAATAATGTATGAAATAATACACGCATTTTTCCAACCAACACTCCCTATCCAATGATGGACATCGGACTAGTGCGGTGTGTAAATATAAGATACACTATCTCATGTGTTCGAGATGAAAGATCGCATATCTTGGGATTTACCGCACTATTTATCTATCATCGAACATTTATAAGGCTTTGCTTATACCACTCTTCACAATACAAAGGAAATTTGCAATTGAATGTGCTATAAATATTGAAAAACTAATTTCAGTTTTATATACAGGAGGATGTATAAGAAATCCGAAAATATTTCAGGCACATATACGCTAGAAACTTTATATAGATGCAGATTTAAGTGATGGAAGACTGTACCTGACTAATGAAGTGACTAATGTCACAACACACCCCGTCTCGCCACCCACGTACCTAAGGCGAGGTACATCGGTTTAGGTCAAACTTTAATACAGTTCATAGAAAGCAAGGGGTGCTAGTTCAAATCCCGGGCCCGCACTTCTGAGATTGTCATGAGCGAAAGTAATTTTCAATAATGATAACCACTTGCTAAACGGTGAAGGAAAATATGCATATTAATGGCAATAGGCGGGGGCGAGTCTTTACGTTGTACTGCATTGCACCTCTGCCTACCCCTCCGGGGAATACAGATGTAGCAATGATGTTGGTCATGGTTTAACAAATAAGTAAAAGTACCAATAACAAAATTAGTAAAGATCTAAATAGTCACGATTGCACTTATCTTATCATAATCCTATGGGAAGTACGAGGCGAAGGAATGCGTATCTTTATCTTGAATGAAATTTCCGATGACGCATTTTGTCGAGGTTCTACTGCATGACGTTATTTTTGGAGATTTTAAAATTAAATGCAAATTGCTGAAACTGGCAAAAATATATTGGGTATCAATCAGAAAATTGAAGAACTTGGTGGACACAAAAGGGACTTTAAAAAAGGTCACATTTGGTATACATTTAAATGGCAGTTATGGCTTGTTTATTTTGGTTGATGGATACTAATTGGTTTTGACTAAGTAAATCGTCTGTAATTTTATAGACGACACCTTTGGAGAAAATGCAAGAAGGTCACAACAAAGGAATCAGTTCACCTCAGTGCCGTCACAAATAGTTGATTTTTATCGGATGTTATCGACAGTTGTGTTATGTGATAAAAAGTGCAATTATTATTATTAATCTTTTAAATATCACGAAATTTATAAATATCGCTAAACAACACACATGTGATCCCAAACGAATTAAAGCTTAGTATACTTAGTATACTAATAAGCTTAGTATACTTACATACTAATGACAAGTGCCTCTGTCGAACTTATACTCATGGTTGAGTTGCACAACCGTTGTAAGCAATTAAAACTGTGCACAGTCAACTACTACAGCCCTTTTAACGTCCTCCTCAATGTGACGAGGATTTCAGGCCATAGTCCACCACGCTGATCTAGTGCGGGTTGGCAGACTTCGCACATCTATCGAGAACTAGTCAAGTTCCCTCAGACGTGCAGGTTTCCTCACGATGTTTTCCTTCACCATTTCATAGCAAGTGATAATCTGGGATGAAAATGAGATTCGCACACAAACCCCAGAGGTGCGAGCCGGGGTTTGAACCTGCACACTTTGATTTGCAAAGCGTGCGTTCGACCACTCGGCTACCACAGTCAACAAATAACTGTAATTCAAAACACCTTTAAAGTGTAAAAATATGCATAATTATCCAGATTAAAGCCTGAAAATGAAATACTCATTACCAGATTAGCTCTACAAGCTGCAAATAATAAGAATTAAATTGAATTAAATTTTAAATACGAAGCTTGTTTTGCGACTGACATTTTATCGGCTATCAAACCAATGTCCTTGAGAATTTATGGAGATATTAAACGACCGCATATTGCACGGTAATGAGATTCATTTTCGGTGCAATTGTTACCATCGCCGTCTCTATGAAATGTTTTCTCTATTGAAATCGCAACAGGAGGTGGTATCCGCTTATAGGCATATTGGTGGACTATGGACGAATCCATTGAACGGGTGATTGGCATACCTACCTAACGACTGGGAGGCAGCTTCGATTAGGTACTGTGAGTACCAACATGTTGCAGTGTACCTCTGCTTAAACATATCTACGACATGGTTTATCGCAGTTTTCAGTGGGTGTCTGTTTACTTCCTACATCTAACATACACACAAACTCAATACACGTAACGCCATCTGTTATCGGGTAAAAAGTACTACAATTGTTATGAAATTTCCTAACACATCTCCAAATAGATTTTAAAGGGTCTAATGTCCGATTTTATTGCAGATTAATAACAAGATCTGTACAATATTACTCGTACAAGCGGCACCATTAATTGGGTGAATCGACTACGACCGCGTAAAGTGAGCGTAATAAACCTATTGGGCAAGATAAGATTGTGTTCATTAAATCAATAGAAAGCCGTATGGTATACGCATGGGAGTTGTATGGGAGCATCCACCCACGCGGCGCGCATTCCGGCGGGAGCCAAAGACCTTTCGTTTCCTGGATCGCACACTAACAGAGTAGATCAATTTTACTGATCTCTAAAACTGGATTGTTTTAAGGTGGCTTGTTTGTTGTAGTGTTGGGACACCTGTGGGTATGACACAATCTTTTGATTACTGAAGCAGGTTTCATATGGATATGCACTGTGTACACTATTGATAAACTTGTGAATATCACTTTCGTGTAGGAGAAATTTTCGGTTCTTTTTTGGCCGTTAGTCATATGTAATTTGATTAAATACAACCTTATACTAATAATGGTACAATTAACCTATTCATGCTATGTCGCTAGAACTATTCACACTATGAAGCTCCGGGCAAACAGGAGCGTAAAGACAAAGATGAAGAATAGCAAAACGAACTTTGCGTCAATATGCATAAAGATTGAATTACTGTGACCGCGACCACACGCCAAAATTTGCTCGCGTTATCGTTGAAAAATGACCTTTTTCAATTAGTTAATACAGTAAGTTTTGGAATGGGCAGAAAAAGGTTAGCCCGGGCTTTCAATTGCATAATAAGACTATACATAAGAATAATAGCGTTATAACTTAACAATCAATAGGTAATGAGGGAAGCACACATATAACTAGCTGTATGATGACGTCACAGTATAGAAAACTATATGAAACAATAGTGTTGTGTGCGCGGGCGCCGAGTGCAGGGCGCGCGCGTTTCGCTCGCTCGTTCAACCGTGAAGGACGCGCGCCGCGCCGATTTGACGGCCGACTTCTAACCACTACTCATGAATCAGTAGCGGGAGCAAATTATAAGAAGAAGCTACTCAATCTTATGTGGCTGAGGTGGTTTACCGTTTTGGCGGTAAAGGGAAGATGTTCCTGCCAGGCGGGCGGTATGCCTGGCGGGGTCCGCTACGCCCCCTTGATGTTGTCGGGGAATTTGTAAATATAGATAAGATCGTCGAGCACTCCTGTACCGCGAGCTAGGATTTTCATAGTACTTTGTATAGCTGTCAATTTCTTGTACGCGTAGAATTGCGATGTGTTTACAGTCGCGCCATCTAGTAGCGACTGGTGGAAGTTCTGTTTCGTGGCGAGATATAGCGTGCGCCACACCGTAATAAATAAAGTATTTTAACTGTTGTGTTAGATATTGCATGGCTTCCAAAAACACACGATTTTCTCTTTTTGTGGTTCCAGTAGGCTTAGAATGACCGTGTAGACATAAGTTTTATATCTTTCGACTGTCAGATTTGCCGAAAAAATTACGTCACTTCAAGCATTTTGTACAGCGGGGCGATTTTCGTGAGATCGATATCATCTATATTCGAGATATATCGAAACAAAACGCCAAATTTTTCGTATTTCTTGGTTTGTTTTAGACATATCTCGAATAGAGAAGTTGTCGATCAAGTGAAAATTGGGATCCCGGATATGGCTCGGTATGACGTCATTTGCTCGACAAATCTGACAGTTGAAAGAGATAAAACTTATGTCTACGCGGTCATACTAAGCGTACTGATCAAAATAGCTTGAAGATGCCCACATATACTATCTACCAATAGGAAACACTTAACTTGATACCTAAATGTTCTTACACTAGGACCGCATTAGTTTATCAACTGCTAAGCACTGTATTTCTCTAAATTCGTAAGGCAATAAGGTTATAATTTTCTACGCTATCCTATTCACTTCACACGATATACAATAATAGGCTTTATAATAAGAGTCATAACGCTGCATTTTTAACCGACGAAAAAAAAACGGAGGAGGTTTGACGAGTATTTTTATTTTTTGTATTTTTCCCGATTATGTGTAAACTTTAAGTAGCTCTCAAAATCGAGTTAAAATATCATAACCGCTATTAGCTTGCGTACTGTACCGCAGTCTAACCCAAGTATCAGATGTCCAACAACTTGTTAGCATTATTATTATTGCACCTTAGCGGACATTTATTGACAGTTATAATGTTATTTTTGTCATATATAACAACTTACTTTAGATTTATTTATTCATAATTCAAATCAATACAAACTTTGAAGTTAATATTTACATAAATCAAATAACTTGATGTAACAGACCGCCCAGTAATGAATTTATCTGATTTATTAACGTTAAGGATTTAAGTAAGTTGTCGAGAAATAATGTTGTGACTGTAGATATAGATCGTATAGGCTTGGCTGTAAGAATGTATTTCCCGTATCCTTAGGAGAACCTTGTAAAGCACGTGTACAAAATAAACTCTATTGACTAATGCCTAAAGTTCATTCTTCAACGACATAACACTAACAGCACGAATTTTGACCTCTATATATATTGACACAGAGTCCATTTTGGTACTGGTAAAAGTTTTGCCACTCGTCTTTTGACGCTTTAGTATGCGAGTAGCTTAAAACAATATTCTGACAGTTTCATTCGTATTTTCTTCGTTGTTATTATGGAGTGTAGAAGTAAAGGGCAGTTATCTGTGCATTGGAAAAGTGTCCATCGAAATGCAATAAATAAGGGTGGCGCCATATTCACAATCAGGTGGCATTTTTTGGACAATGATTAAATGGTTTTTTAATTACAATTATTATATTCATACCATACCCTTTGTCGACATCAGCGCCATTGTGGAAGGTTTTTGAACTGTTATTTATAGCATACAGCTGGACATCTTTTCAATTTTTTTCCCATAGGAGATGATTCTCCTTCCTAAATTATTTATTTACAGTTTATGAACATTTTCCAATAAACTAACATTTTGAGTACATATCTCACTTCAGGTAAATAAGTGTTTGTGTTGTAAAAACTAGAATTGCGTAGTTGAAACTGAGCTAATCACCTGACCAATTGCAGGCAGAACATTATTAACGATCACGCTGTTGACAAAAGTACATGACTGGAATATTTATAGTGTAGGTACATTTGTAAGACGTAAGCAATGATATGGTCGGACTGAACTGTGTCTTCCGTGTAATTAAGAGCAAAGTAATGATGTTGTCATAATACGATTGTTTTTAGGGTTCCGTACTCAAAGGGTAAAACGGAAACCCTATTACTAATACTTCGCTGTCCGTCCGTCCGTCTGTCTGTCCGTCCGTCCGTCCGTCTGTCACCAGGCTGTATCTCATGAACCGTGATAGTTAGACAGTTGAAATTTTCACAGATTATGTATTTCTGTTGCCGCTATAACAACAGATACTAAAAAACACAATAAAAAAATATTTAAGGAGGCTCCCATACAACAAACGTGATTTTTTTGCCGTTTTTATAGATAATGGTACGGAACCCTTTGTGTGCGAGTCTGGCTCGCACTTGGCCGGTTTTTATAGATAATAGTACGGAACCCTTCGTGCGCGAGTCCGACTCGCACTTGGCCGGTTTTTTGTCTATTTGACTTGAGGAAGTGTTTTTTATTAATAAATCCTAAATTCATAATCTATTTGTAGTGTATGCAATCAAAGACGGTCTATCGTAAACTGGTTTATTGTCCATGCAAGTTAACGGTGCACATACATGTGGGTACTCTTATATAATTTGTTATCTATGTACCCTATACATTACATTTTTCCCCTCTTAAGATTAGCATCTATATGTATTTACAATATTTATAAATACTAAGAGCTTAGCCTAGACCCTTTAACTTACACAGCGAATACCGTTGTCGGTATCCTAATAATAATACATATAAATACATACTGTACCAATATTATATGTACAATATTATTTATTTGTCTTGGTTTGTTTAATCCGCCAAGTCCTAGGTCTTAATGTCATCGGGCGAGGAGCGGGACTTGCCAATGGTTTCTGCACATCACGTGGCCCCGAATCCGATATGTTACTTTTTCCATTATTATCACCCACTGATTGCTCACCCTCTTCTAAATACTTAGGCGACACCGACCTCCTTGGTATCGGGGACCGATTTGGCGGTGTCGACCACGCATCCGCCCCACTCGCGTCCACTGCCTCTAACGTCTGGGCATTTCCTACTCCAACTTCTTGTAAATCAACCGTAGATTTTCCGGTAGCAGGGAGTGAGTGTCGCGACTTCCTTGTTATAGTTTTTGTTACGATTTGATCAATATGACGCCGTTGCAAATCGTTGTTATCATTGGATTGTATGACATATGACACTGGGCCGCTTTTTTTGATTACCGTTCCTTCTTTCCATTTTACTCCACTGTTTAATTTATAGTCCCGCATGAGTACCGCATCTCCGACCTTTGCTTCGCGACTCTTACCCCCGTGATGCGCCTCTTGCTCATCCTGGGCCTTTCTCACGATACTACTTGTATCCGGTCTTATTAAATCCAAGCGACCACGTAACCTTCGTCCCATCAAAGCTACCGATGGCTCCTTACGTGTTGTACAGTGTTCGGTGTTACGGTATGTAAATAAAAATCTACTTAACGCCCTATCACAATCATCTTTCTCTAAGACAGCCTTTTTCAAAACCTGCTTAACAACTTTTACGGCATTTTCTGCCGCACCATTACTCGATGGGTGATACGGCGATACTAAAACTCGTTTAACCCCATTTTTCTTTAGATATGTGTCATATTCACCCGAAGAAAAAGGTGGCCCATTATCACTCACAATACATTTTGGTAGCCCAAAACGAGCAAACAACTTCCTCAAGCAGGGTATTACTGCAGCGGCCGAGGTACTCGCAACTCGTTCTACCTCTAGCCACTTGGAATGTGCGTCAATAATAATTAAATAGTAATTATTACGGAACGGGCCCAAAAAATCCACGTTAAGTCGAGACCAGGGCTGGTCGGGCCAATCCCAGGAGTGAAGGGGCGCGGGCGGTGGCGCGTCGCACAGCGCGGCGCAGGCCCCGCACTCGCGAGCTACTCGCTCAATGTCTGCATCGATGCGCTCCCACCACACATAATTTCGCGCGACTTGTTTCATTTTTACGACGCCGATGTGACCGCCGTGTAGTTCGTCCAACATCTGTACGCAAAATTTCCTCGGTATTACCACTCTATACCCCCAGACGATACATTCGTGTTCTAAAAATAAATTGTCTTTCCTAGCAAAGAACGGTTTTTCATTATCGTTTTCACAACGATCTGGCCATCCGAATTTTATATATCCAATTATTTTATTTAGTAAGGGGTCCTTCTGGGTCTCTGTTCTAATTTCCCGAAATGTAATGGGCAACGTCTCTTCTACGTAATTAAAATAACTTCCTTCTAAAACTTCTAGCGTGTTATCCTCTCTGCCTTTCAAAGGTAATCGAGATAAGAAGTCGGCAAAGCAATTCCTAGTTGACGGAACGAATTCAATGTTAAAGTTATAACCAGCCAATTTAATCGCGTAACGCTGAATACGTCCAGCCGCCGTTTGCGGTATCCCTTTGTTTTTATCAAAAATATAGCTCAACGCACGATGGTCACTTCGTAACAGGAAATGCCTCCCGTACACGTATTGGTGGTGTTTGGTCACTCCAAATACGATAGCCAAGGCTTCCTTGTCTAATTGAGAATAATTCCGCTCTGCGCTATTTAGCGTGCGTGATGCGCAGCTGATCAGCCGCTCCGAGCCGTCCGGGTAGCGATGCGACAGCACGGCGCCCACCCCGTAGGCGCTGCTGTCCACCGACAAGATCAACGGTAGCTTCGGGTCGTAGTGAGCAAGCACCGGTGCGCTAGTCAATTTACGTTTTATATTTTCAAAAGCCAAGTCACACTCCTTGTCCCAATGCCATTTTACATCCTTTTTAAGTAAATTGTACAGTGGCCGTAATATAACGGTCATATTAGTACAAAATTTTGCATAAAAATTAACTAATCCTAAAAAACTTTTTAATTGCGACACATCAACAGGAGTGGGGGCCGTAACGATAGCTTCCACCTTCTTTTTGTCCGTATGCAAGCCTTCCTTATCAATACGGTAACCTAAATATGTAACACTGTTTTTAAAAAATTCACATTTTGACCAATTTACTCGTAACCCTGCATCTTGTAATCGAGACAACACTGCCCTTAAATTATTTAGGTGAGTGAATTTATCTTTCCCCGTGACACAGATATCGTCAATCCACACGACCGTTGACGGCAACCCACTGAGCGTTTCCTCTATCAGTTTTTGAAAATTTTCGGGTATACACTTTATACCGAATGGTACGCGCTTATATACAAACGTCCCTACGTGCGTTGTGATCGCAGTCATCGGTCGTGAGTCCTCAGTCAACAATAATTGCTGGTACGCATGGGACAAATCCAACTTAGAAAACTGCTGACCCCCCGACAGGGTCGCAAATATATCTTCAATTCGTGGTAAAGGGTAATGGAAATCCTTAATATGCGGATTAACTGTAATTTTATAATCGCCGCATATCCTTATTTTACCATTGCTTTTAACCACGGGCACGATAGGTGTTCCATAGTCAGAGCGATCTACTTTGTAAATGACGTCATCTCGCTGTAGTCTCTCGAGTTCCCGCTCAACCGGGGCACGCAATGCCAGAGGTAATGGACGCGCCTTTACATATATCGGCGTCGCGTCTGTGAGATACAAACGTAACCGCGTTTTAAAAGTCCCAAGCCCATCAGCAAAAACCTCTGGAAAGTCCTCCCTTAGCTTTGTCACCACCTCACAGTTCCCTTCGGCTATATTGTGACATCTCATAACGTCCAACTGTAATCGACGTATCCATGTGCGGCCCATCAACGGCGGCCCGCCATTTTCAACCACAAATACCTCTAGATATTCCGTAATCAATTTATACGTAGCCTTAACTACAATATAGCCCAAAGGTTCTATGATTGTGCCAGTATATGATTTTAATCTTAGACATTTTTTTACAATAGGTATATGAGAGAAAACCCTATCGTACACATTTTTCGAAATCACTGTTATTTTACTGCCTGTGTCTACTTCAAAGGTGATATGTCGGTTTTCCACCTCCATTTTGATGTAGTACGGCCCGTCGCCGTCACCGCAAACCATATTGTAAAAGTCCACGACACTCTCACTAGAATCATTTAAAAAAAACTGACCTCTAGTCAAGTCCGCTCCATGCGTTCGGCTCTTCCGTTCGTCACATACTACCTTGAGGTGGCCCTTTTCACCGCACCGATCGCACGTATAATTCTTGAAACGGCATCTGGCTGCGGTATGGCCCTCCCGGCCACAGCGCGGACAACGGCGTCGCGGCCCGGGCGCGTCAGCATCGCGCTGCACCGGCGCGGTCCGCGAACCAGGCGCGCGACGCGCCGCCGCCGGCCCCACGCGGTGCAGCGGCTCGGCCGCGAGCCCGGCCGCCGGCCCGGCCGTGCCGCTCGACGCCGCCACCATCGCATGCCGATCCGCCGCCTCTAGCGCCAGTGCCAACTCCACGGCTCGCTTGTAATCCAGATCATTTTCGGCAAAAAGTCTAGATCTCATGTCTTCATTATGGAGTCCGGAGACGAACTGATCTCTCAGATTTACCTCGAGCGGGTTGGACGCTGCTTTCGCAAAATTACACGTCTGTGCGAGGTGTTTGAGATTTTGAAGATAATCGCTCACTGACTCGCCCTGCATCTGCTTCCGTTGGCGAAATAAATGTCTTTCTGCGATCTCCGACCTTTGAGGTTCTAAATGCACTTTCACTATTTGTTCTAATTGGTCGAACGTTTTACTTTCCGGTAGGTCTGGGGCACAAAGGTCACACATAAGGTCGTAGCACGCGACACCGACGTGTGTAACCAGCGTGGCTACATGTAACTCGCCCGGTATTTTATTTAATGAAATAAACTGTTTAATACGGCGGCAATACGCTGCCCAATTATGTGCCCCGATGTCAAACGATTCAATTTTTCCGATTGGCATTTTTAATCCTACCGGCTGCGCCAATGTAGTGTATGCAATCAAAGACGGTCTATCGTAAACTGGTTTATTGTCCATGCAAGTTAACGGTGCACATACATGTGGGTACTCTTATATAATTTGTTATCTATGTACCCTATACATTACACTATTGATAATTAAATTTACGTTCTGAAAAATGGTTTATAAATGCATGCTATAGACAATAGAGCATAAGTAAAATTTGATGTCTACTTGGTCGAGTTAATAATAACTTTAGTTTAAAATAGTTTAATATTTTTGTCCTGTTGTTACGGACCCTTGCATATGTGTACCGGAGACAGTAAGAACACATTTAAATATAGAAATAAGAGCGTCATAACGTGCGAGCCGCCAATTTAATTTCGTTGAAAAAACCTATATCTATAAAAACCCCTTAAATATTAATTTTATTCTGTTTTTGTTGTTATAGCGGCAACAGAAATACATCATCTGTCAAAATTTCAACTCCCTAACTATCACGGTTCAAGAGATACAGCCTGGTGTTGACGGACGGACGGACAGCGAAGTCTTAGTAATAGGGTTCCCGTTTTACCCTTTGGGTACGGAACCCTAAAAATTAGTCCATACAGTCATACCAAAGTATTGGAATAAAAATTCAGCGCGCTTATTCACTTCTCTGTATGCTCTGGGCTTTATGAGACATTGTGAGGCGAGCTACATCAGCCTCTGATAGCCTCTAAAATATGATGACCAATACAGCTCTGATAAGAGCTTTACGACAAAGGAGGAGGAGTTACCGGAAGCACCCACAATGTATAACGGCTTAGAGCATACAATTGTTGTGTATCTTGGCGATATTTGGTTTATAATTGAAACCAGTTTGGTCAGAAAAATATTTATTATTTTAATAATACATCATCACGCCTGTATTCCCCGAAGGGGTAGGCAGAGGTGCACTGTAGTGCACCCACACTTCGCCGATGTATTTTAGTAAAAATATTTATTGTAAATTAAATAAAACTTTCCCTTTAAAACGTTTTGTACATCAAAAATTAAATATGTTAATTTAATACGCGTATGTACGCGTCGAATCGCGGATCCACCTTTTTTGTTCATCGTAAGAAGGTCACAGGTGCTAAGAAACAAAATACCTACTTGATCCATACATGAGCATACGAATGTAATGTCAGAGTGTAAACAAAAGGTTAATCCCGTCAAGTAACCGCGGTGAATTCAATTTGCATACAAAATTACGATTTTCATGTGAAACTGAGGTTCTTAGTGAATTATTCGAGCCAGTGGAGCGACGATTTCCTATTTATGCCTCTCTACCATTGTGCCTTTATTTGTATCAAGGTAGTGAGCGTAAAGAGATACCTGCGAGTTGGAACACTTTTACAATACGACCATGTGATTCATCGGCTCGTGTGGTTTACAAATTAATTTGTAAAACAACAACCGCACCGAGAATATAACGAGAATTAAAAAACATATACAAAATAGTATATATTAGTATAGTATTTTATATTTTAAAGAAAGTGACGCAATTAAGTTTTAAATATAATTGTGACACTTCAGTATATAATAACTCCTTTCCTAGCTTTCGCGTGTATTTTTGCTTTCAGAATGAATTTTAGAAAACGCTACCTAAGCTGTGTTATTAATTGAGTCACGAAAGACAAATATTTACTATATTTTGAGCAAACTTGACCAATTGTTTTTTTCAATCAACTTTTAAAGAGCGAATTATTTTTAAAATTTATAAAAGAAGCAGTAGTAACCGAGTGGTTGAACGCACGCCTTGCAATCAAAGTGTGCGGGTTCAAACCTCGACTCGCACCTCTGGGTTTCATGTGCGAATCTCATTTTCATCCGAGATTACCACTTTCTCTGAAACGGTGAAGGAAAACATCGTGAGTAAAACCTGCACGCCTGTAGAGAGGCGTGTGGAGTTCACCAACCCGCACTGGGCTAGCGTTGTGGACTATAGATCAAAAATTTCCATCGTATTGAGGGAGAATGTGACTGGTATAAGGGAAATAGGCTCGCCCCCTATTACATTGGGACCAAAATACAACAGCGAAGTGTTGGCGCACTGCAGTGCACCACTGCCTACCCCTTCGGGGAATACAGGCGTGATGTTGTATTATTACCTGTTATTCATAAATGGACTGAGTTTTGATTATCAGTCGGTTAGAACATTTCCTTTTATTTATAGATAGTCAGATAGATACATTTATAAATTAACGTAGTGAGTATTTGCTATCTCATAAGTAGGTCTTTTCAGGGTTATCTTTATCGTTCAAAGTACTCGAGTATTCACACGTATCGAATGAGTTGACATTTTGTAATGTAAACAAGTACGCACTATGGGAGACTACCTCCTAGATATACTTACGCTCATTTTGCATCTTCTTCTCATTCGTTTCGCTCTTGACAGAGCGGTCGTGGTCACGTCGAGGCATCCACGTCGGTGGCAGGGGCGGACACAGCTCTCCGAACGATCTCGCGCCATCGCTGTTTGTTAGCAGACTGCCTCGCGCAGTCAGACACACGGTTGCCCACTGCGGACTTCACTTGGTCAGTCCAGCGCATAGGTGACCTGCCGCACGATCTGGTTCCTTCTATCTTTCCCTGTACTACCAGCCGCTCTATGGAGTCGCCATTTCGTCTAGAGACATGCCCAAAGTATCGTAGCATGCGCGATTGTACTACAGCCGACAGACGCTGCGTGATGCCGAACTTCCGGAGTATGGACACGTTGGTGCGGAATTCCGTCCACGATATTCTGAGCATCTTTCTCCAGCACCACATCTCCAGAGCATCTATCTTCCGCTTTTCTGATCCCCGTACCATCCACGGCTCAGTCGCGTAAAGATGGGGAATACCAATGTCCGCACAAGCCTGATTTTAGTGGCTTTGGTAATGTGGCGATTTTGTCAGACTTTTCGTAGCTTCTCCATTGCGGTTCTGGTTATGGCCATACGTCGCTTTACTTCGTCTACGCAACCGCCGTTGTTTGAGATTAAGGCCCCAAGGTACACGTACATTTTGCATAGCAACCCTTTAATCTAACATCACCGATTTTCCAAGCCCTGGGCCTCAAGTCTGCCAACATTATCATCGTGGAGTTGCTATGACTCTATTTTATTTTTTAAGACTCTACTCTGTTTGACTCTATTTTTGAAGGCATGAAAACAACATATTTTATCAATGGTGGCGAAAATATGAGCAGTGTAGACATTAGATATTGTCACCTTGATGCCATTTGACTAGTCTTATTCTAGTTACCATTAATACAAGATCTTATTTTCATGCCTTAAAAATAGAGTCATCGCAACTCCACGTATGAATGAAAAATGTTTCATATGAGCAGGAAATAACATAATGAATGAGTATTCGCCTGAATATTGAATAGGTTTCTGACACCTGTTTATCATCCTCTTCTTTCATTATATTATGTTACCATTAATTTTAATAGGGATTAAAGTGTATACAGCTCAATAGATTTCTTTAGTCTACAGTTTAGGCAGTCAGCGGACGGCTTAAGCACTTTCACAAGCTATAGCTATGTGGTGCATGGCGGGAGGAGAGACGTATCGAGGAATATATCATCATCACACTTGTATTCCCCGAAGGGGTAGTCAGAGGTGCACTACAGTGCACCCACAATTATCTGATGTATTTTTGGTCCCAATGTAATAGGGAGCGAGGGGGGATTTGGGCCATAGTGCAACACGCTGGCCCAGTACGAGTTGGTGAACTTTACACGCCGTTTTTAGGGTTCCATACCCAAAGGGTAAAACACGAACCCTATTACTAAGACTTCCTCATGTTGATGTTCCTGATGTTTTTTTCACCGTTCAGCAAGTGGTAAACATTATTGAAATTGACATTCGCATATGAAAATCTCAAAGGTCCTTTGCTATGAGTCAATATGGTTTGTTTTACTATTGGCAAACATTTTGACGCGCGGCGTTTGACGCCCCAGCGTGTGCGCTATGTTGCTACAGTTAACGGGTAAATAAACAAAGGATATTTTAATCGAATAACGTCAGTCTTCCCCTAGCGTGGACAGTGACAGACCAGAATCACAGATCAGTAGAATAAATAGAACAGATTTTAACTGACAATTTGTTCCAAAATCGATGTCGCATGTTTTAAATATATTACTAAGTGTGACCGTCTGACTTCTACTTTACTTATTAGGTGCAAGTTAACTGAAAACGGCATTTTTAATTCTCCTGCCTTTTTTCATGGCAGCGACTAGATATTACTCAGAGAGGTAATAACGGTGAAGGAAACCTGCACGCCTATAGAGGGGCCTGTGAAGTTCACCAACCTGCACTGGGCCAGCGTGGTGGACAATAGCCCAAAAATCTACCTCGAATTGAGGGAGAATGTGCCCAGTATAATGGCAATAGGCTCGCCCCCTATTACATTGGGACCAAAGTACATCGGCGAAGTGTGGGCGCACTGCAGTGCACCTCTGCCTACTCCTTCGGGGAATACAGGCGTGATGATGTATGTATGGTGGTAATAAAGGAACATCACCGTCAATAACGTTGAAGAATGAGCAACTTCTGTAAGTAAATACAGTTCGTTTTGGTATTGAAAGATGAATAACAGCGAGAGTGACTCCCTAGTGACCCTAGTCTGCCCGGGCTCTATATTAGAACAATATTAAAACCAATACTATGCGAAATGTGGTCGTAAGGTAAGTGAGACTGTTATTATGCTCTTTCCAGTTATTATTTATTCCGTGATCCAGATATTTACGTATAGAACAACGCACACCACACGTTTTCTATTTTTCAATCGCGTCGTTCCGCCTTTCGATACTTTCCTACACTAAAAACCATTTTGAATAGAGCTTCCATGTCTCTCTTACTCCCGCCGCTTGGATACTCAAAAGGAAGAGACATGTAAAGTTGGAGGTTGTTGTAAAATGGTCGTTTCATAGCGGAAGGCGTCTGGAGAGCGGACAATGGCCGGTCGACCACCACAGCTATGTACTCAGCTCATTACGTATTTACTGTTGTACTTCTATCTATCTATCTACTATAGCCCTTTTAACGTCCCACTGCTGGGCACGGGCCTCCCCTCAATGCGAGAGGGATTCGGGCTATAGTCCACCACTCTGGCCCAGTGCGGGACTTCACACATCCATCGAAAACTAGTCAAGTTTCCTCACACGTGCAGGTTTCTTCACGATGTTTTCCTTCACCGTTTCATAGCAAGTGATAATTTCGGATGAAAATGAGATTTGCACATAAATTCCAGAGGTGCGAGCCGGGGTTTGAACCATTATAGTACTTATATTAGTTTAAATTATATATTCTGGTTTCGATACATAACGTTTAAACTAAGCATTAACACGACGGTTTGGTCTTGTGGTTTTAGTGCAGCCCGCTCGGCTCACGGAACCAGGTGGTTGCAGGTTCGATTTCCGTCATTGACACAAATTTCAGAAATTACCTTTTCGAAATTTTCTCTGGTCTGGGTGTAACTGGGATCACCCCCAGTCCATTTTACGGTACCCATAGTACAAGGTTTGCTCAGTTTGGGATCATATGATGAGTGTGTGTTGTTCAGCGATATTCATATTATTTTTACATAAGAAATACTGGACACACAGTCGGCTTCCTAACTCCTTCTTGGAATCGCTATTTTTATACGAAAAACCGGCCAAGTGCGAGTCGGACTCGCGCACGAAGGGTTCCATACCATTATCTATAAAACGGAAAAAAATCACGTTTGTTGTATGGGAGGCCCCTTAAATATTTATTTTATTCTGTTTTGTTATTTTAGCGGCAACAGAAATACATTATCTGTAAAAATGTCAACTCTAACTCTCACGGTTCATGAGATACATGACAGACGGACGGACCTGGTGACAGACGGACGGACGGACGGACGGACGGACAGCGAAGTTTCAGTAATAGGGTTCCCGTTTTACCCTTTGGGTACGGAACCCTAAGAATCGTGTGTTTTTGTATTATCATGTCATTGGATTTAAATAATGTCACCTTCGTTGTGACAAGTTAAACGAATGCATCATATGGTCTCTTTCTCTCGTATCAATAATGAAAGTGACGAAGCGACCCGGTGTGACATAAGTCTTGTATTGATACACGTGAATTAGGTACCCAAATACTTAATACAGGATACCTTAACTTTAAATTGGATAAAAAGGATGTACGTTTGAACTATGACCATCAACCCTCAACACAGCAATTTAAATGTATAATAATCTTCAGCTGATCGCTGAACTGTCTATGTAAAAGGAAACGTATTTTAATAATACTTAGTCACAATTTTGTGTTGTCACAGTGTATGTCATAGTACCGTGAGTACGTAGGCTACCTGACTGCACTGACGGCTTGTTCAAATACTCCATTATGCATTTCGTAAGTGTAGCTTAATCGATCGCGCCGGATCATTGGGTACAAACGGTAGGCTCTCGGCTCCTCTTGTTATTAAAATATTTTAAACTCATTATACGCCAGATAATGAAAGGCTGACGGACTTGCGAAAGCAAATATCAGAGCAATATTTAATGGCAGGTTACTCAAATAGAGCTTGATATAATTAAAGATTTTCGGAACAGAAATTAATATAATGCAACATGCATCTAACAGATAAAGTTGCATTATCGTCAGACAACACCCACATATCGTAATAAGATCACTAACTTAGCAACGCTTGAACTATGTATACCATACAATGACCTGGGGCGGTCTACACCAAGAGCAGATCAAAGTTAAGGCCATTTCCGAAATTTGCTGCTGTCGAGAATCGAACCCAAACCGACCTGGTGGCCTACGCCGCATTAGGAGCGCTTTCTAGCTAGAGTTTCCTTTAGGGGTTTATGGTCGCGCTTCAAAAAGCCTAACGCGTGTACCAGGGCTTATTCCAGCGTGTACGCTCAACCCAGTGATCGAGAGTGTCAGTAGCAATATGGATTCTAACTAAGAAACGTTTGAAACATAGCTACTCGCGCTTATAAGCGCCTCAACGCCTGTAAGAGTTGCGTGTATAGCAAAAGGCGCGCCTACACGCACTTTGTAAGACGTGCTGATATGTTTTATAAAATGCTAGATGGAAAAGGCTCTAGACCAAGCCATTTTGAAGTAGATAAAACATTTTGGAAATTGGGGATATGTATATTATAGATATGATTTTAATGATTTAATGAGTAACCTACGTATAAACGGTTAAGAATCAGTAATGTCTATATGATTTTTTTGCACTTTCTACTTTTTGTAAGTCAATGGATATAAAGTCCAATTTGGAATAGTTTATTCAAGCTGCTATCTCAATATTCACATATTTCCTAAGTTGTTTGTCATAGGTGGTATCACCTATATTAATAAATACAAGTAATGTTAGCAACGCGTACATTTTAAAAGTTTTTAAAGTTGACTTTTGTGAGATAGACACTATTGATTCTTAAACGTAGTTATATTTTTGACGAAATAATAAAAACATCTTCACTTAGATAAGTGGATATCATGTCATTTATTATATGACAGGTTAAAATCTTCGGTCACATAATTACCTATCAATTGGTGAACTATTGGTATACCTATACACTTCAAGGCTGTTTGCTCAACGAGTTTTATTGACAGTTAAGCTCTGTGCCCACGTGTGTGAGATATCATAACAGCTTACATTCAATGGCTTAATTACCTGATGACCGTTCAAAAAGGTTTTTTCGTATGTATTTGTTTATACGATTTTGTAAATACGACTAATTTAAACCGTAACACGGGAAATATATCTTATTTTGAATCAGAATCAGAATATTTTTCATTCATATAAACCAATACAGGCACTTATGAATCGTCAATAAATAGTAAAAATAGTAGCTCTACCACCCATTCGGAAAGCATTTCCTATGGAGAAGAATGGGCAAGAAACTCCAGGCAACTTTGTAAGTTCTGATTAATATATTAAGCCCTTATCAAGAAACTCTTACTGTTTTATTAGTGATTACAGAAATTACCGGTAAAACCCTGTGAAAATTACCACTTCAAAACGCACGCGATCAATTTTTACAGTAAATGTAAGGTTTCGGAAGAAGAACTATTTTCATCGAAATGCATAGCTACCGCGAGCAAATAGGTACGTAGGTATTACCACAAAAATTCAATATTCATATATATTCATAGAGAGTACAATAAATCAAAATGAATTAGCTGACTCTATATTCTTCAATGATGATTAAACCGAACTCTACCACTACGCTATAGAGGCGAGCGACGCCTATTTTCGTAAGTTGACTCATTTATAGTATCGATTAATAAAAAATAGGCTATCGATAATTTCTGCAATCACTTTAAACGATATTTGATATTAGGTATCATTCTGTTTTTTTTTGTCTCCAAATCCGTCCAGGGTTAACTTAAGATGGTTGTGTGAGCTTCTATAGTCCTCTACTCCGGTAAAGCTGTAAAGGCCACCTCACGGCCAACAGCGGCCAACAACTAATACATTAAAAAAAAATTTCTAAAGTCCTGAATAATTCATGTTAATTTGAATGACCTGTCTCGGCTCGCGATCATGTGTACGCATCGCTATGTATTATGCAAGTCGGTCAGTCATCAGTCGACTCCAGCGCACAATACGTCTGCTATTATTAAAGGTAAATCTAATGACATTTAGGCGAAGTCACAACAACAGAATATATTGCGTTAACTGAATGCACGGACTGACATTTGTGACTTGTTCAAGTATTGGTCAATTGGATTGATGATAATATATTATGCAAGTATGTGTTAAGATATGTAGTTTGATAATATAGTATGTGCTTGTATGTTACATTTTCAATGGTGAAAGCAAACAGCGTTAGGAAACCTACAAGTATATAAAAAGGCATGTGAAGTTCGTCATCTCACACTGGGTCAGTATGGTGAACTGCGAAAAAAATGCGTTGAGGAGGAATGTCCCCGGCATAGGCTCGCCCTCTGTTACATTGTGGCCAAAATACATTGGTGAAAGGTTGGTGCATAGTGCACCCTTGCCTACTCCTTAGGGGAATACAAGCGTTATGATAGATGTATAATATGTAGGTACTTGTATGTCAGTTGTCGAAGATTTTATATTTTTAACGTCTCGCCGAAACAGTGCCGTGTCATATAACGGAAATGGTATTAATATTATCTATAATTTATAAAGTTGAATATTTGTTATAAAAAGTTTATAATAATGATACTCATGAATATAAGTTATGTATAATTAACCTTGTCATAGAAATACACGCATAAAATATTTCAATGTATAGAACTCTACATAATTCCTTTGAAATCGACCGTCAACATTGAGTACGAAGTAGGTAACGTTTCTATATTCGTAGGTGAAAGTTATGCTATTATTAAACGTAAAAAAAATGTCTCTATATTTTTAAATATACAACTCTACATCCTAATATATAAAAGCGTGTAAAGTTTTGGCTGAACACGCGTGTTAATTTATCGATAAATTATATCTAACTTGTTCTGTTATACAAAATCTATACGGATGAGTAATGGTTACCAGCCCGATAGTTAAGGCATTAATTAGAATAGGTCTATTGACCTCTAAACTTGTTCTTATGTAAATAAGTCGCAATAAATAACTTTGTTTTAATATTTATGCCGTTACATTGTAGGATTTGGCAAATCCCCATCGTCAACTCCACTTTTATGCCCGCAGGCGCAACAAAACGCGTGGTTTCTTTTTTGTCCATACCAAAACGAACTGTGTAATCTTATTGAAAAAGCTCATTTTACAACATAATGTATTTAATGACACGATTAAATTTTGACGCGTGGTCGCGGATCCATTATCACAGAAATTTTATCTTTATGTATATTAAACACAGAGTACATTTTCAAGTAAAAGTCAAGTTAGTTTTCTCGTCCCAGTATGTGATGGACGTTTAGGAAAACTATTGTTCGAACTGATTGCTTGGCAAGCCAAGCAATCAGAAGCAATTGCTTGGCAAACCAAGGGTGCGCAGCCTATTAATCCAGTGTAGACGCAGTCATTGAGTTTATAACGTTTTATGCTCTCTATTAGGCCCAGTTTTTCACTTTTTTTTCATGATAATCTCAAAGAAACATGGTCAAAGAAAAACCAAATTGTAATTTATATTGTATTTATTTATTTGTGCGACAATTTAAATGCTGTGAGCAAATCAAGACTGACCTTTTCAAGACAAAAGATATAGTAGCATTTTTACATAAATTCCCCATACAAGATGATATTTTATGCATTTTAATTATCACCCACATTCGAATGTATAAACGTTACGTTTTACGTAGACTCGTTAACCGCAGTCGCTGGTGCTACCAGTGGGCGGGGGCTACACTTAATGAACCACATTGTCTTATTGCTTTAAATGGTTGCGCCGACTTTTTTCTGACTATACTTTGGACACATGTAAATAACTCCGTGGGCGACATATATCCGCTATCTTTTAGAGGTAGGCAGCGATTTTTGTGCTTTATTGTAGATTTTTAAATTTTATTTTGAAACGAAATCAGCAGTGGTAGCCTCATGGGAAAGAACGCCTTGAAGGTAAGCGGTGCAAGTTCAAATCCCGGGCCCACACCTTTGCGATAATTTTCATGTGCTAATGTAATTTTCAACCATGATTACCACTTGCTGAACGGTGAAGCAAAACATCGTGAGGAAACCTTCACGTCTATAGAAAGGCTTGTGAAGTTCACCAACCTGCACTGGGCCAGCGTGGTCGACTATGCCCCAAATCTCCCTCCACCAAAATACATCGGCAAAGTGTAGGCGCACTACAGTGTACCTCTGCCTACCCGTTCGGGGAATACAGGCGTGATGGCGATGTTTTTTTTTTTTCAGAAAAAACTCCGCAGATCCGTTTGACACTAAATATGAACAACCACTGAAAGAATTAGAATATTTGTAAGCATTCATTTATCAACTGTACAGTATAAAGAGGATTAATCAAGTTACACAGTATTGATGCATTATTTAAAGTGAAAATATCGGATCTAAGTAATGAATTCTAAGGCATACCTAACATATTAATTCTAAGCATATAAATTGCAAGTACTAGGTGTTTACTTTGTCTTTACAATACGTATATACTTCTGATCAATGTACCTTTAAAACGATCTTACCCAACCCAAGAACATATCTGTACCACTCCTTAGTTTGCCATGCCATTGATGGCTGATAGTCGGCAAACTTAACAAAGTGGTTCACAAAGCTGGGACAATTTTGCCGAATATGGCCACGGACCTTGGTGCCCACACACCGTCAGTATTGGCCGTTTTAATGTGCGTAATTGTGGTCATATTAAGAATTGTGTCCGAGTGATCCACCCACGTCAGCCAGTCTACCTAATTGTGTTTTACTTTTTATAGGTGTTGTTTTTGTGTACAAACTTACTCGTTTGTGGGGACTATGAGATTGCTGATAGTAATTCGGTACATGGATTGATCACGTAACTTAATAGACGGATATATATCGTTACATTAAAATAAGTAATGACATAGCAGAAAACAAGCTTATGGCAATCATGTCGCCTACTAAGATATGTTTGTTTAGTAAGCGTTGATGATGCCTTTTTACTGTGCTCACTAAAATAATGACCTAAACGTACAAGTGAACCCACCTGTCTTTTTAATGAAATTGTACTTTATGCAAATGCACATAAATTTCAAATGATTACGAAATTCGATAGCATTATTGATGACAGCCCTTTAAAGCATGTGCCTTCTTCTGAGAGTTAATATAGTTAGTTTTCGAAATGGCAAAAAAATTGCTCGCGTGCATCTTCACGGGACGTCAAGTGTTTGCGGATATCTAAAGTAATTAATAAACTAGCAGCACGTCAAACTACATAATTTGCAACAGCGCAAAATACAAGTAACATTGCGAGATTGATCAGATTAAAACTCTAGTACAATATGCCACATGGTCGAACACTAGATGCACAGATAAATAGATTGACATAACCAGATATTTGCATAGAATCTATTGTGGCTGTGATCGATTACTGCGGGCTATGTGAAATGATGTCATACCACCTTAGGCAACTCCTCAAAGGTCACCCAGCGCATCTAATCATTCAGTGAAGCGTGATTATTACGCAAAAAGTAGTTACAAACAGCACCTACTGCAGTGTTAAACAAAGTGTTATAATTATAAGGCGTGTTAGTCATTGATAGTCTGTCGTGATGCATTGACTTTGCATCTATTATTATCGATAATTGCGCGGAGCATTCCTATTAGTGATTGTGCTGATACATTTTTTTGCAAATGCCTACATATCATCTTTGAGTAACTCAGTAGAGTTAAATTTAGTGTATTAAGTTTGTCGCATTCGATGGTTTCGATGACTGCTTGGTGTAGTGGTTTGAGCATAAGCCGTTCGGCTCATTGAACCAGGTGGTTGCAGGTTCGATTCCCGCCAGTGGCACAAATTTCGGTACCCACAGTACAATATTTGCTTAGTTTGGGATCATACGATGAGTATGTTTCGTCTTACGATATAATGTATAATTCGTAACACTTTTACCCCAATCCAAATTTTACTTAGGTACATCTTAATTATATTATTTATTATACTTGCTTCGTATATCTATTATACAATTCGTAAAATGTTTGTTAAATTCCAGAATCTCCTAAATTATCAACATAAAGGTAATTATATGATTTAGGTCGCTAGTTATGATGACATTTCGGACGAAACATTAATTACTTTTGACATTTCATCTCGTCTCACGTTCAGTGCGACCTATATCTGATTGGTTGCTCCTAATTAGTAGCTACTAGCCGCCGTTCGATATAAGGCTTTTATGGTTTCGGCACAGATCTTTATCTATCTGTCGCTCGCGTATTTTGCTATAAATCAACTTGTTGTCAAGCGGACTTGAGGCGCCAGGGAGGTAGACCGTAGCGAATGGGGTGTCTGTTTAACTTGCTTCACTTGTTTCTGCCGTATTTACTTGGAATAGGGTATCAGAAGGTCAAATAGTTCCATAAGAAGCCTTATTTAGCCAAGTTAGATTCAATAAGCACTTAGTTTTTAGCATCTTTTGTTCATCCGATTGCAGTTGTGGAAAACTTAATGAATTCAGTCAAACACAATAATATGAATACATGTCAGTCATGAAGTAGCGTAGTATAGACTACTAATAGGTAAATAATTCCATTGTGGTTCTATAGGTGCTACTATTTCTGCGATTTGTGTGCTGATTGCCACATTTATTAGAGATTTGTATGAGAATATACGTACTTTAGTATTATAATCTATTGAGACGGGCCTGCTATAACTATAACAAAGTAACAAAACGTCTACGATGAAGCATGAATCTATCATCGGCGTCGCCTCGGCATGCTCGTATCTGTTATGATCGGTGTGTGAGTTATATGGGTCTGTGGTCACGTGTGTGTCGTTTTGTGTCATTACCTGACTGCGACCCACAGGACCGGCGGGCAGCCGCCGACGCCCGCTGGCGCATGTTCGTACACAGGCGTTCAAACCCGTTGATAAAACGCTCTAGATATTTCAACGGTCAAAACTAGGGAAGGTTTTGGTACATATGTCATTGATCGTTGAGCGGCTTGGGCCAGGATTGGCTCTTTTGGACTTTATATAAGTGGACGGATTATAACATCAGAAATCAGGAGACCTGAGTTTAGAGAAGTTTGTTGTGGCATTACAAATATTGGCGTTAAGTGCATGCGTTTGTTAACATACGTTGCAGTATCTTAAATGCGTGTGTGCGCGATTTTAATCGCAACTATCTAACAGCCGAATTTGTCTTTTTGAGCAATGAGAATGATATGCAGCAACAAAAGGATTCCGAGAAGCACCCGTCCCGACTTGTCCGTCCCATTGACTCACTCTTTGCGCGTTGGTTTAATAATAACCATGCTTCCTTTTACAGTCATTTCGGTCCGCTAACTGCTGTCACGGTCCGCATAATCTTGCAACTAAAATGTGGGCAAAACACGTAAATAAATCGATACCGAGCTTAATAAAAGCACTTACAGCACTAATTCTATTTCTTAGACCCCGAAGTATTGCTAAAACTTTGACTTCAAATTTGTTGAAGGAAATATCTTTGGAACATAATTGTAAATAGATTATATATCTCTATGGGTTGTTGGTAGAACATTGATCCAACAAGTCATCTACGAATCTTTCAGCGTAAACTTATGGAAATGAAACTCTTGCGTATAATATTGGTAACTAAGCATACTTACTTATTTTGGTTTAAGAACAATTTATTAACTATTGGTGACCATAGGAAGCTTTATTATATTTTCTTTCCACTCATGAACAAAGACCATGTTACCTGGTGTAGTTAATTCACTTTCCTTAATTTTTGTCTCAGTTTCCGACTATAGCCAATAAAAGTTGAACTGCAACTAGTTTGAAGCTTCTTCCATCAAAACATTACCGTATCTCAATCAAATCGCTCGTGTTTACAAAATTCTATTTATTCGCGTACCGAAAACCGGTTATATACAAGACCGGTCGAATCGATGACATTTATAATCTTAATTAATTGACCCAATAACTCTAAGTCATGCCAATTCCGTTTAACGTATCACAATAATACTTTACGAGCATAGTACCAAAGAATATTATCATGAGACATTTTGCGTAGTATGTATTTAGTTTGTTGTATGAAGCACAAAGCAATTATTAGGTACACACAGAGTGACACAGAATAGATAAAATATTTATGATGTTTTAAATTCCATATGGAACACTATTTTTAATTTATTCTTTTGAACTGTTCGAAGTTTGAGCTCATGTGTGCGATGTTCCTACGATTAGAAAAAGGCCTAACATTAACTTTTTCATTAAGTTTTCAGGATCCTATTATGGGCATATTATGATTAATAGTATTTCCATCTTCGGTTTAGTCTACTTCGACAACGGTGACCATTATGGATCGCCTCCCTTATTCAAGAAAATGTTAGATTTCCCGCACATAAAGGAGAGTAGGTACCTTAACCGCCAGCCTCCAGTTCGTCAGCCCAATGATTTGCGGTACATACGACAGGGCCCTTACGCAATACACTTTCTCCGTTCGTTTAAGCGAGGAGAGAGTCCCTAAGATTGCCTATTACTAGATTAACTTGCGAAGTCTGGAAAACAAGAAAGTGTGTAATGTCCCCCTCTGTGTGAAGTACGTAAATGCTTCTGATTTCACCAAGATAAACAGCGGTAAACACTGTTTAACTTGTTGTATGGAAGTAAGGCTTAGTAATTTTCTAATAAGGTACTAAAATATTATGGAAAATGTATACCTGAGTTACATTGTTACTTGGCTGGTGTTTCTATTTTTAGAGATATATGTAGGTAAGTCCTAGACCCAAGCGAAATTATTTTGATCAAATATAAGAAAAAAAATATGTCAAAACGTACCGAAAGGTAAAAAGAGCATGTAGAAAGTAGAGAAGACTGGAAAAAACTTCACCGACAAGAGACTTGCTCTCAACATTAAGTTGCAGGTAAGTAGCCCAGTAGGGAATAAATTGGGAGATATTTTTCTTCTGGATTTAGGTATAAATTTTCACACCTATATCCCCGAAACGATTATTACGTTTCAAATTTATTTACATAAAACCAAAAAAACCGGCCAAGTGCGAGGCGGACGCGCGCACGAAGGGTTCCGTACCATTATCTATAAAAACGGCAAAAAATCACGTTTATTGTAAGGGAGCCCCCTTAAATATTTATTTTATTCTGTTTTTTACTATTTGTTGTTATAGCGGCAACAGAAATACATCATCTGTGGAAATTTCAAGTCTCTAGCTATCACGGATCATGAGATACAGCCTGGTGACATACGGACGGACGCACGGACGGACGGACAACGAAGTCACAGTAATAGGGTTCCCATTTTACCCTTTGGGTACGGAACCCTAAAAAAAAAATTTATAAATTTTAGTAATAATAAAAACATGAATACTAAATCTCTACATAACAATGAAGACTTTACTCAGGTATCAAGTTACCACAAAAAAACAAATCAAAGAATCTTACAAAAATCACAGGCCGCTACCGGGGAATAATTACACAATAGGTAAACACGAGTCGTTTACATTAAAATAAGACTTAAGTAATTACCAATATAATATATTTTATTTTTCTTGACATGACAAAGAACAACAAAAAGTGTTTACATTTTGGGTGGCGACCTCTGGCACGATGAGCAAGGTTGTTCCGCGCCGCGCCGGGTAGGAAGGAGGAAAAATGATTCTCAGCCGTCGCCATAGCTGGCAGCCTTGCGACGACAATGGTCAGCGCGCTCACTGAGCTACGCACTTTATTGGGCTGCCGACCTCTTTCACCCGCTTGTGGCTTTGCTATTCAAAAACATACCTTTGTAAGTCGACTTTGAACACTATCAGTGTATATACCATACATCAAACTGTGGGTTATAGTTAGGGTTGCCAACTATTTTTTTCGAAAATATAATAAACCAGCCAGAGTCAGTCAGTCAAAAAAAAAACAGCCGTAGCGGGACGCTTGACAGATGTGAAACATAAAACATAAACGTTGTAGCGGCGAGTGAGCGGAGTCTGAGCGGCGGAAAGAACCGAGGAGCCACGAAGCTGCTCGAAGTTTTGGGATCACGGCATCGCGGCATCAACAGTCGCTGTCAAAATATACTACTTTTGCGTACTATATTTATTTTCAACAGTATATAGTACGCAGAGCTAAAATATAGTACATTAATATATTTTATAGTACGGTTGGCAACCCTAGTTATAGTAGTCATATGCAGACAATGGTCAAAAAGTCAAATCGAAATTTGGTGCTCTCAGAAATCGACCCAGTGAAGTAAGCCAAGCGGCTTACGCTCCAACCACTAGTCCATACTATCCTCAATGAGGATTAATCTCATAGTTAGAAGGATTCAAAGTTTACTATTTCACGTAACTTTGCTTCATCAAGTGCATACCTACCTATGAAGTAATCGTATTCTCGTAGGTAAGTAACGTAACGTTCTTCCTGCCTACACTTCCAGTTTCAAAAATCGTACAAAGGTCAGTTATCAATGATTTTTCGAGCCGTTAATAACTAAATGTTACGCACTTGCTATCGAGAATACTGACAGGTTATATTGTTATGTAAAGTGCGTAGCCCAGAAACTCTTTGCTATTATAATTGATTTATTGAACGGTGACTGTGATTGGACAGTAACGCGGCTAAATAATAGTGCCGCATTTTTTATGAGCGAGTGTAAACGTGCCTCTCATTAGCTCGAATTGAACACTTAAGACCCCCGCACACTGGGGCGTCAATGCTCGCGCGTCTAAATGTTTGCCAATACCAAAACGAACTCTACGGCAATATGCATAAAAATAAAATTTGTCAAAACTCGCTCGCGCTCACTGTCAATACTGTTCGTTTTAGTATGGCAAAAAAATTGACGCGAAGCCTTAAGGTGATCTGCGTTTGCGCATAACCGGCGTATGTCGTATGAGATTTCACAATGCCATCTACATGCTCGGTACCTACTTTATACGATTATAAGCTGCGCAATAACTGGCTGGATGGAAGTCTTGAATCTTTGACCTCATAACAAATGAAATTTTTCGATTGACGGTATCATGCGAAATTTTATTTATTTCGTAAAATTAGGATAAAATAAATGTTGAAATATTATGGAATAAGTTGAAGTATGTATTTTGCCAGTGTCGAGTAATGAATAGCATTAACAAATTCAATAAATACCTAACCATTATAAACAATATCGGTGATGATGATAGAAAAGATAGCGGATGAATCGGTATTGTACTGAAAATTAAAACCAATTAAAATAACTTAACCATTACTGATCAAATGGAGCATCTCTTCCTATAAGAAGTCAATTAAAAAAGTAGTAAATTGTAAAGATTCACTTTAGTTAGATTTAGTGTGTTTGTACCATAATGGCACCACGAGACTAGGTTTATTCAGTAACAAACCAAAATAATGATTTCAAAGTAGACCTGGAAAAGGAGTTCTATTTTAAGAAAATAACTAAAAATCCTATTTGCTAGACCGTAAAAAATGTGTTTTATCTTCAAGTATGTATTTGAATTAACCTTGAGTTTACACATTTGATTTAACAAATTCTGAGTTTCTAATGTACAAGTACTTAAGACTTCTAATAATTTTGTGACACTTTTGTCAATTCACAACTACCTACTACTGATTTTAATACGCAATTAAAACGATAATCTGGTTTATCTTAGATTAATACAAACATAATTAAGAAACTTTTAATAATATTTTGTTGAACTACAACATATCCGTCTTGCTCTTACATAGAAGCTGAAAAGGACGGCAATAGGCTTGGTTTAGTGTCAACAAAAGGGGCATCAATCTATATAAAAAAAAAGTGTCTGTTTGTAATGTCAAAATAAAAGCATATGAAAGTATATACAAAAAATCTAATTTAACAATTTTGTCCACCTGTCTATTTGTTTCGGAAAATCTCTGAAACGGCTGGAACAATTTTGACGGGACGCTCACTCAACAAGGAGTAGGAGTAACTAAGGCTGCTTTTATTTTAGAAAAATAATTCGGGTTCCTAAGTTCCACGCGAACTAAGACGCGGACACAGCTAGTGTACCTATAAAATATGATACAGGTTCATAATGTCAAGGTTCTAGAAGGTACTTATGCAACACGCAGCACCATTGTACATTTATATTTACAGTTTATGAAAGGTGATTGTAATCTCCGCCAGGCCTGCTCTTTCAAGCGAAACAACTACCGTAACATTTTTTGCTCGAACTAGCGGGTCATAACGTGGATATTAAAAAAGTTGTTCTAAAACTTAGACGCAAACAGTGCATCAGTGGCTTGAGATAAATAAAAAAAAATATACACCATACCTGTGCACTCCATCGAAGGTGCACAGAAGTAAACCAATAATTTTGGACACAATAGGAGGCGAGCAGTCCTCTTTTTTTTTTTTCGTGGGAAAATCCTTTATCCCCTTCCAGCCTCGGGGGAGGAGGAATGGGTATGTGGGAGTCCCCAGCATAGTGCCGGTATACCCACTAAAAACCCACGGTGTACCACCCGCCGCTATGGAGGGATGCCACGGGATCGCCGAGGCATGCACAAGCACAGCTAAGTCGCCGGGCCCGGACCAGCTGTTCGCTGGGCCCCTGAGACGGCTTGGTTCAACCCCAGCCGTCCCAACGTCCGCCGAAACCGTGCATTGGGTGACAGGTCCCCCGACCCATCACCCTGGTTTCGGCTAGGCGAGCAGTCCTGGATTAGCATCTTAAATATTTAAGCAATTGCTAAGCACACGAAAGATAAAACAATTTCAAAATTCGCACGTTTAAAATTTTCGTTGACGTTAGGTTCAGTCGCAGTCATGATCTTCCTACGACACGTATTCACATTATTTTTTTCAATTAATTCTTTCTAGCTCACGTAAGGATAGGGGGGCCCACAGGGGAAGATTGCTTAGGGCATCAAGTTACCTTAATCCGGCACTGGGAGCGAGCCTATTAACATTATACTGGGTGGACACCTAAATGCGAAGGCAATTCGGGCCACAGTCTACTACGCTGGTCCAGTGCAAGTTGGTGAATTAATTACATGTCTTCAATGTTTATCCTTACGTTAGCAAGTGTGTCATTTTTTAAAATATAATTCGCACACGTAATCTGTAAATTCCAAAGAGGCCTTTGCAGTTTGCCGTTCTTGCTAGATAATGTCCAAACACTATGTAGTCAGACAGACGGACAAAAACACATAATCTCACAAATTTATTTAAGTATAATCTATTATCTATTTTAAGTTATAATCTATTTAAAGTGGCATTATAGAACACTTATAGGTGGTTTAATTTACCTACATTTGGGAGTTGATACCTTTTTTTGGATTTAATTTAGTACCTAAGTGCCTACTTACAGTAAATAAGTGTGAGTTGAGGAAGCAATAAAGGCGAATACTCCGGTGTCATAATTTTTCGCATCTCCGTGAACGACTATCGGTTTCTCACGGTCGTCGTTGTTGATATTCGCGGCCGCATGTCAAGGAACCCAGAAAATTGGATAAGGTATCAACATCTATAGTTTATGTAAGCTCAAAATTGATATAAACGGCATGCTCACAAAATGTGTATGATTTACAAAAAAATATATACTGCTACTACAGCCATTTTAACGTCCCACTGCTAGGCACGGGCCTCCCCTCAATGTGAGGAGGATTTCAGGCCATAGTCCACCACGCTGGCCTAGGGTTTGAACCTGCACATTTTGATTTGCAAAGCGTGCCTTCGACCACTCGGCTACCACTGCTTTAAAAAATATACAAATATTATATATATAATATACAAATAATATTTTATTTTACATTGAAAATAGTAACCATTGAGTTTCTTACCGTCTCTTTTCAGTGGAAGCAGCATTACGAACTGTTAGTAGATCTGGTAGTAGTAGGTCAGAATTTTTGTTAGCCTTGTTTTATTGGCATATACGAATTGAAGGAAATATTCCCTTTTCAATTATTCTCTATAAAACAAGCTAAGCCTTGTAATAGAGGAGTAGTATAGAGTTGTGATTGACAACAGCACCTAGTTCAACTGTAAATAGGTACCAGTTGTATACCACCATTGCGTTAATGTTTCAATATTACTTTGACTCTTATTGCATATTTTGTATTCGAAAGACATTTAAGTAATAGTAAGGCTCACCCTGTTGAGGAATTACTATATTTGGTCTGAGAAAATGAGCTCAACTTAATGTATGTCTACCTGCTTTCAAAGGCTCAATAGGTTTATTAGAATTTCTAAAGCGAATTTAAGATTTCTCTAAACAAAATTATCTCGATTTTATTCTAATTACCAAAAAGCCAGTATAACAGCAAAACAACTGTGTAATATATTTATGCCATATCCATAAGTGGTTTATTCTCTTAAAAACTGCGCGTACGCCACAGAACGTTCTATCTGAGTTTATTTATTTAAATATGCGTGAACTGCAATGCCTGTGTGCCTTTGTCGCGGTGTCTCGGTACTAACAAAGCAGCTTCCTGGTCATCTTTGTAACTTTGTATTAATTGACGGTTCTGTCCGCTTCTTTGTTCTAAATTGTTGAGAAGCAGTTCTTGACACTAATAATAAATTAGTAATGCCAATCACAAATCAAAAGCGATCTTCGATTCTACTTAAGATTCGAAGATACTGTAGAATTTTTCACTGGCTTCAATAAAGGAGGAGGTTCTCAATTCGACACGTTTGTTTTGTTAAACAAAATAAACGTAAACGTAAACAAAGTAAACGCATATCTCCGACGTTAAGCGCATGTCGCTGCATCTATTCCATATTAAATAAATTATGAGGTTATTTCTATCTTTTAAGTGGACCTTAGTTTTTGAAGTCGATTTTTGTTTTTTTTTTTGTTATAAATAATATGAGAGGAATGTGTAGGTAAGTGCAACTTTTTGCTTCCCGAGAAGAAACAACTGAGACGTTTCTTCATCTGACTTTTTATATACATTGAATAAATAGAGCGAAACACCGACATTCAAACACGTCCAAACTTTTCATATTTTCCGCTTTGATACCGTCAAATCATTTAAACCGAAACCAAACTACGGTAACATAAAATGGAATTCGGTCGCGCCCAACATTGAGTTTTACGTCCTAATTAAGCAAGTATTTATGGAAATCAATAAAGAAAAATACCAATTTTGTAATGTGGCATTCGAGGAATGATCCCGAATCCATAACTAAGACACGCAAGCCTCTCTCAGTTGAACCATAAACTGCTTTGCATACCTAAAATAAAATACGAAGGACCAATATTGGACACGAAACAAATGAACCAAGTTACCTTTGCGTACCGATTATTGTTTCGAAGGGTACATAGAGGCTACAATTGATTGCAGACGGTTAAGTTCGACGTGCAAAAGATTTCCGACGCGGAATAATTGCATTTGGGATTTTGGACTTTCATAGCAATACTCACGTCGGAGATATGCGTTTAAGGGGTTTCCTCGGAACAGTCACGTAAATTAATAAATATAGAGCTTTTTTAAATTGCGCAAATGAGCCAATGGTTGCGGTAAGTCATCGTTCGTCGCTCGTAAAAGCGGCCGCGACAATTGTTTGGCTTGCGAGGGATATTTTCTCTTTCTTCTACATTATGCACACACTGGGGCGGCAAGAAGCGCGTGTATTTTTTTTACCCGAAACGAACTGTATTGACTCATAGAAATTGCGTAACAAACGTACAAAAACAATAACACTTAGTATTTGGTGATTTTTTTTTTTCAATTTTGGCGCGTGGAGACGTGGTTTTTATCACAGAAATTCAATCTTTTTTACAAGCTTTATATTAACTTGCAATGTATGTATGTCCCGATGGAATCTTGCAACTGAATTTTAAAACAGTTATCTTAAACCGATTGAGCTGAAATCTAATATACACGCTTTATTTTGCATGACAATGCATGCTTAGCTATGTGACGTCATTCTAATTCCAATATGGCGGATCATCCAAGATAGCGGAATAGTTTTTTTTTTCTGAACTACCACAGTCTGGGTATCAAATGAAAGGGCTTGCTGAGGAGAACACGAAAACTGAGGGGAAATTAAAAAAGCGTATTTTAAATAGTTTTTTTTACCATTAATTTTATGTATATTGATACAGAGTTCGTTTTCGTATTGGCAAAAATTGTGAACTATGACTTTTGACGCCTGAGTGAACGCAGGGCTTTATCCTCTTTTAAGTGTTGGAGTTCACAAGGATGAAGCGGACTGTAACAGCTGGTCTGACGTCATACCAAAATTCCCAATATCATGACAACACATTGACTGATATGAGATATGACTCGATTAAAATATAGGCACAAATAAATTGCGGTTATTTCCGCTCTAGATATATTATACCACAAGAATATTTTGATACATGCATCTATAAATAGAATTTTGCACACGAATATATTAAACTACATACCTACAAGTATTTCCAATGTGTTACAATACGAAAAGGAACGGTATGTTTAAATTTTAAATTAATACAAACAAACTAAATTTAAGTGTCTACTTATATCTGTAGTGAACGTTAGCTGACACTGACAGCTGTCATGTGACAGTGACAGCTGGCAGATGTGTATATAGTGGGATCTGTGGCGAGCGGTCACAAGGAGATTGATAGTGATTGTTAAAACGATATACGTGTAAATTACTAAAATAAAACCAGTAAAATATATTGAAGACTTTTATTATAAATACGAACAACAGAACAATATCGTCTTTTACAAAATAAATACATGTGAAAGTATATAACCTGCCTATAAAGAAAATCCATTTTAATTGTGTGTTTTGGGTAATCTCCCAATCGGCTGGAACGATTTAGACTGAACTTTTACGGGAACATAACTAAAAAAACAAGAAGTAACTTACGTTAAATTAATTTTGACTAAATAATTAATGATCCTAAATTCTGCGATAACGAAGTCCCATGCTCAGAAAGGATAATATTAAATTTATTAAAAAATATGAACTTTAAAAACATATTTATAATTCATTTCTAATAATACCTGGAGTTTCTTGCCCATTCTTCTCCATAGGAAATGCATTCCGAATGGGTGGTAGAGCTACTATTTTTACTATTTATTGACGATTCATAAGTACCTGTATTGGTTAATATGAATAAAAAATATTCTGATTCTGATACAGATGGGCAAGTGTCTCACAATAGTTATACTGCTTTTTCAAGTGTTTTTTTTGTATTCACGACGTGATTCAAATGACTCCGGGTCATATACCCACAGTTGTCGGTGCCTACGTTATTAGCCGCCTTTAAAACGTGTTCATAATACTTTACAGCTTTATTTAGAGCTTCGCGATTTTAATGTCCGCTTAAAGCGCGTTAAGTGCGTGATTTTATAATGATTCGGTTTGATCGCGCCGTTCATGACATGTTAAAAGAATAATTACCCTTAATTGTGGTGTTAATTAATTAATTATTGTCACGATATCGTCCTCAAAATGGGTAATTAGATCATAGATTTAATAGAGTTTAACTTACGTATTATTTAATGTAATGAAGAGCAGTAGAAAGGCGTGTGAAGTTCACCAACCCGCACTAGGACAGCGTGGTGGACTATGGCCCAAATCTCCCTTGTATTGAGGGGAATGTGCCCGGTATAATGGCAATAGGCTCGCCCCCTATTACATTGGGACCAAAACACATCGGCGAAGTGTAGGCGCACTGCAGTGCACCTCTGCCTACCCCTTCGGGGAATACAGGATTGAACGAAATGATGAAATTTATTGGAATAATATGAGGAATGGCTCCACATGCGATTAGCGGATATTTCAGCCAGTGTCAAGTAATTAATAGCAAGAACATATCCATTGAAATAAAACTATTTTACGGATTCTATCGCGTTTATTTACATACATATTCAATAAATACACACTATAAGTAAAAATGATAAACGTGATAAAGATGTTGGATCACCAATTGGTGTTATTTACATTGCTAAATATTTTCATATTGAGATGTTGACAAGTTAGTTCTCCACATACGCCAGTTAATGTCATTTTCATATTATAATAACAATAAAGTGTGTAGCAATATGCATTTGAATGTATATGAGACGTGACAACATTCAAGGGTTTCATTGCATCAGGTTACAACCTTATTCGCATTGTCACCTACCTACTTGTATCCTAACTATAAGCATAAAATCGGCCACGATTATTGCACCCTCGTAAATGTGTGGGTGCATATTATTGGCAGGGTCCCGACAAACGCAAGCCATACACTCTCCGATGGAATCCTGATCCTTATTTCGCTATTCAAAGGCTGGACGGAAGGTCCATTTTTGCATAACAACGAGGACCGTTCGATGCATGGGAAGCTTTAGCCCCTGGATGCAGAAAGGCTCCACAAATAAAATATGTGACTCGAAGGCGACGGCGAGGTGCCGTCGAGATGAGGCTACGCAAGCTGGTGGGAGGGAGAAAGGCTTACTTTTCACGTATGAGTGAGCAAGATAGAAGCACGCTTGGCTATCTGGAGAAACGCGAGCACCTCATTTAATCGGTACGCGCTTCGTTTTGTAGGATAAAGGAAAATTTGCGATGCTTTCGATCTGTTGGTATTATTATGCGTGTGGGCGTGGGTACATAACTGGTATGCCTCTTGTCCATATAGATCTCAATAAGTCGCACTTAGAAATAAACACTTCGTAAGTGTTCTATTTTATACACAGTAAAATAACTATATCCTTTATCGTATTTTTTTAATTTTAAAATAAGTTGTCTGATACAATATGTAAAGTTATTATCCCGTCTAAACTAACAACGAAAATATCTAGGCCCAGACTAGTTAAAGTTAGTTACCTAATAATTTATTCACTGAAATAAATTATGCCTACACCAGAGGTCTGACTTATAAACTGGGCTAATTAAGAAGTTTGCCTTCTGAAGGGCCAATCGTGAATCGATTAGTTTAAGCCACTAGATAATGTACGAGAATTTTCCAATGTAGATATTTATAACAACTTATAATTATTCAATTAATTCTTATTATAAAGTAGCTATCAATTACTGAATATGACCAAGTTAAATTTATCTATTTAATCGTGGTTTAAAATAATACAAATATTGATTGAACATTATGCGGCATATAAAGGATGGATCTATTAGTCAAACCCTTTTCCCTATTTATTGTTGGATTGACATCGACATTTCAATAGAGAAGAGTAACGAATAATAGCTTAGTAGCGGAAAATGGAGGAAAATAAAACCTCTATTTAGCGTGGTGATGTTATATCATCGGGCTGGTATAGCAAGCCCTTTTATCCCAAGTCATCACGTTATTTTCTGCCAATGACGTTATTATTACCCAGCGCTTCCTGAATTCTCAGTATTAAAAACAAATTAATTAATAGAAATGAACGTGACTGTGATTTATAAGGTGGGTAAGTACTTATAGCTCATTACGAAACATTCAGTGTGATAGGGCATTGTGACGTTCGTAAATAAAGTGATTTGATTAGATTCTTTTCTCAGAATTTGTTGTAAGAACTGTATCTTACGGACAAACAGTTTCGATACTCTAGTCTTCTACTATCGTTATCGACAGTAGAAGACTAGAGTGCTTACAGTAGTATCGATAGTAAAAGACTAGATTATTGTAGGTCAGTGTCCATTGATATGAGGTGAGGCTATGATCGACAAGTTTACGGCCTGAAAGTGGGTGAACAGCTGAATAACTTTGTTCAATTATTGGTAGAATTATTATACTACCAATAATTAATCCAACCATGTCGCATACCTTTTCACTCTATGTAAACTAATAAAAAAGCGCGATTTATCTCAAACTTTTGAGTGTTCTATAGTTTTAAGCATTTACAAACAAAAGTAACTTATTGCCCGATGCCGCCGTCCGTCGTCGGCGCAGCACAGGTTACATTATTGTCATAAACCCACACTTGGCTGACCGGAGTATTATCCGACCAAATATAAGCACGAGGAAACCGCGTTAAATTACCGTTAAATCAACCGCAACCGCCATTAGCCGGGTGATACGTAATGATATGTAGCTATTGAGAACACTATACGAACGTGTCTAGTTATCTTCGTCACTTATTTAGAACTCTCGTCGACTTTCAAAATTTAATAGAGAAATTTATTTCCTACTACAATTTTGTTTCTGTTATCACATCATAAATAAATGCATCATCACGCCTGTATTCCCCGAAGAGGTAGGCAGAGGTGCACTGTAGTGCGCCCACACTTCGCCGATGTATTTTGGTCCCAATGTAATAGGGGGCGAGCCTATTGCCATTATACCGGGCACATTCGCCCTCAATACGAGGAAGATTTGGGCCATAGTCCACCACGCTGGCCCAGTGCGGGTTGGTGAACTTCACACGCCTTTCTATAGACGTGCAGGTTTCCTCGCGATGTTTTCCTTAACCGTTCAGCAAATGGTAATCATTGTTGAAAATGACATTCGCACATGAAAATTATCACAGAGGTGCGGGCCTGGGATTTGAACTTGCACCCCTTACGTTCAAGGCGTTCTTGCGCGCTCTGTTATCACATATGTCTCTATCAGTTTTATTTACTGACGAGACTAAGAATATTAAAAAAAATACCTAATACTAAGTCTGTATATAAAATATACTTCTAGAGAAGAAGGTACTTATTACACCCATCCATTCCATAGGTAGGTACAAAGACGTTGGACTTATTCACTAAAAAAAATCGTGTCGTTAAATTATTTTAAATTAAAATATGATGCCATTAATACAGCACATAATGTACTAAATGAACTTTTCTTTTTACAGAAGCCGGTACTAAAAATAAATATGGACTTAATTTGATATTAATTATGAGATGGTCATTATTGTAAGGTGGTCCGCATTCCGGTCCGTACAGTGTATAGACTCTACACTAATAGACATCTTACAGACTGTGGCTTAACGACAGCCTGTTTACAACGCGTCCGCACTCACATCACAGACTTTATAAATATGAAAGACAGTGAGAGCATGCTTTCTCGATAAGGATTAAGCCAAATGAAGGGTACAGGCAAATAATAGGGAATGTCCTAATCAATGAATTTTGAGAAAAAGCCATTTGAAAGTTCAACAATTCTAACAATTCTATAGTTTGGCCATAAACAAAACTGCATTTTTGGCGCCATCTGTTAACATTTTATAAATTCTAATGATTAGAATTCAAAATACCATACGCAAAATATGAATCTATAAAAAAAATAAAAAATTGTGACATTCCCTGTTATTTGCCTGTGCCCTTCATATGAAATTGTCCTATAGTCATCTAAAGTTTTTGACAGCACAAAAACGTACTTCGTGCTAATATACATAAAGATTAAATTTCTTAAAAGCCACGCGAACACGCGTCAAAATTAGTTAGTGCTGACTTCATTTCGTTGAAGAATGAACTTTATCAATGAGCTAATACAGATTTTTATACCTTTTTTTATTTATTATTATCTATATGAGTTTAATTATGTTTTAATTATTCATGACACCGGCTTACCGCCCGACAGCGGTTTACCTCGCTTTCTCAATTTTTCTCGCACGTCCTTTCTCGATGACCGCGCGCTGATACCATAGAATCAGAATCAGAATCAGAATATTTTTTATTCATATAAACCAATACAGGCACTTATGAATCGTCAATAAATAATAATAGTAGTATCTCTACCACCCATTCGGAATGCATTTCCTATGGAGAAGAATGGGCAAGAAACTCCATGGTTGCCTTTTCCATTTAGAGAGAGCCGTATTCAACCCGCTGATCTTCAGTTAACACCTCTAAATAAATAATCGGTATCGATGAGTAATATCGATATTAACAATTATTAACCCGACCAGGTGTTTAAGTATTCCTCAACAGTAAAGTTAGCGTGCATGTCAAGACAAGACCTTTGTCACGGATTTGCTCGCACGTTCTCTGTCTAATTTCATACGAGAGAAAGAGACCACATCAAGATGTTCCGTGACATAAGTCTAGTCTTGGCGCACATGCTACAACTACTGGTCTAATGTTTTTATTATTGCGTATTTTAATTCTCAAGTAGACTTGAGCTGCACTTAAGAGTTGATAGCTGCTTCTTTTCTGATACGCCTTATATTATTTTATTGAAATATTTTTGTTCAAATTTATGATTTTATAAAGAGTTATCGACTTGAATATTAGTTTTAAAAAGGCATGCAAAATTTATAATTTGTAATATCAAATTAAGATAAATAGAATCACTCAACAAGATACCCAAATATGCGGGAACATGTTAAAGTCAAGTTATTATATTATTAAGTTCAAGATAATGTTATTGTAACAACCGTTTTTCGGTTATCCGCCAAATAAAGGGTTCGGACGGCGAACAAAGAGGTCGGATCAATGGTACGGATGCATGCTAATGTGGGATAAATACCGACACATACCGCGGTGGCCGACCCACGCACACACACTCGTGACACACGCACACAATGACACACGTGTGTTCCGGTGTACACACACACGAGCGATATGTGTTAGGGTTGAACTAATTTTCATACGTACAAGTCATTTTCAAAATTGTATTCCGAACTCACAATTTTCATTCAAATAATTCGTGGATCTCCATTTTACATCTGGGTTCTTCTTTGCTAAGGTTTCCTTGGGTCTCGTCGAGAATCAAACCTCGAGGCCTTTGTTGTACTCCAATTTTGTTTCTGGCTCCTAGAGTAATAGTAATGGAAATGTGTGACGTTACTAGTTCCATTACAAGAAGGGACCTACTTACGTTCTTAACTAAAGGAAAGTTAAATCGTTGCGAATTGAACTTCAGTAGGTTTGCACTACTGGTAAGGAAAAATAACATTAAAATCCTCCAGATCTCAATAACAGACGCGTCGGTCAGTACGGCCCTAATGTCTTAAAAAATCTCCTGTCAAACGCAATATCACGTAAACATGTGGGTGATGTAGGAACGTCCTAGATAAGTAATTGCTTACAAGAACCTTACTGTCCAATATGCCCTTGTCCAATGTTGTCACAAGATTTTCCTCGTATCATGTCATCGTTTATTATTATTCAATGCGACATTGAAATGTCTGTTTGTAAAATCATTTTACTATCTAACATTTATAGAACCTAAAAATATTAGCGAAATCAGATGGTCCGATGACATAAGGAAGGTGGCCGGGAAATGTTGGACCAGGCCCTGTAGCATGTCGACTCCCCCGTGTCGGAAGGGGATGCGAAAAGCATTTTCCCACGAAAAAAGAAAAATAGGCCCTGTAGCATGACCGCATAGACATAAGATTTATCTCTTTCAACTGTCAAATTGTTCGAGTAAATTTCGGCACACCAAGTGCCATGACCAGTACAAAAAGCTCGATGTGACGTCATTTTCTCGACAAATCTGACAGTTAAAATAGATAAAACTTATGTCTTAGGTCATGCTAAGGGTGCAGATTGGCACGGTACCGGAACGGATGGCGTGAAAGAGAAAAGGCCTACACCCAGCAGTGGGTTGACACAGGCTGAAAAAGAAAAAGAAGTATTAGCCTATTTATTACTGCTGCATTTGAAATAGGACCTAAAATTGCTTTAAATTTTTTATACATGACCTAGTAAAATGAGTGTATTTAACTATTTATTTGTCCTATCTTCGTTTAATTTAAATAACCCTGCATTGGAATCTAAGAAAAAAAATTAAAGCAAGTTTTTTTTAGTTTTAGCGAGACAAACGAAGCAATTGATTGTCATAAATACGGAAGATAATATGCTACCGCAGTTATTGACAGCCCTAACGCGTGACGCGTAAAGTGGATTATATGAAAGCAAGTGATTTTGGCAAACGTAACCAATATCATCATCAGTAATAAAACAATTCACATCACAAACAACTCGCCTTTACGCAAGTACTTTATTGACTTATTAATGAGGAATTCGATCGACGAAAAATCGTTTCGACCCGAACTCCGTTTAAAATTTCGCATCTGTGGCATATGGCAAACGCGCCACGCGTTCGGAATCTCAGATGACCCGATGACTCAAATGATTGAAACATCATCCATTACCGCAAAAAATGCTTCGCTCTCGTTACAGTCTCCCACACAAGCGTCAATGTAAAATGAATATTGAGTGGTATAGGCATAACGCAGCAGGTTTTATAAAGATGTGCAGCTTAGCAGCACACGTCGCCAACCTTGCAGAAATATTTTTTTCTCTGTTTTTGAGGACGCACATTGCCATTTAACAACATCAAAGTTAAGGTCCTCTTGTCATTCTTTTTTTACGTGCGAGAGGGGACTTAAGGTTGATAGGTGCCTTTTTATTTTATTATAACCTTGGTAGAACGGCAAGGGTAAAGTGACAAAAATGCTGGCAGACTTTATTATACTTGGAAGTCTATTTGACTTACAATAATATGCGAATGATATATCGCAAAGGTGAAAAGTCTGAGTCTGGGTTGTATAACTACACGTTATTGTTTATAATGAACTCATATTTATAGAGTTAAAGATAATAGTGTTAGAAGGTTCTTCTTTCTTCAAACCTGACCAGTGATGTATTTGGCTGTGTTGGTCGCTACGTCTTGTATATATGTATCAAGTTGGTTGTAAACTCTTCCATCGCGATCAAGGAATGTATGTGGTATCATGCTTTACATATAGTGTTGTATTCAGCGCCATCTTTTAGCCGAATATACAGATTTTGTTTCGTCAAAAACAATTAAAAAATTCAGTCTCCAACACATTATAAGCATCAGGTAGAACTGGTCTCGGCATAAATACAAGAATTGTCTACTTCATGGTCTCGGAGGTGCACTAATGCAGTATATCTTGGTACTCCTATCATATTTTCCATACAATGCACATGCTGCCAATAACGACTGCAAACGCGACACCGGTCAGCGTGCAAAACAATAAATAGCTGTGCAGGCGCCACTCCTAATTTTCTATGCCCAAGGCGCGTTGCAGCAGATCCCGAGCCGCGATTCCGTATTCCCTGGGAGTGCGGGGTCACCGCGTTCTCTGCCCACATAGACACCACTACTATTGCCTTTAATAGCATTACGCCCTTAATAGGTACACTGGAGCACCAGTTTTTTTTAACATCATATATAATTTAGATATTACAATAGATTTTTTTTAATGGACTACTCTGTTGGCCGTGAGGTGGCCTTTACAGCTTGGGTATTAAAATAGAAAAACCAATTAAGAAGTATAGGAATAATGTATTTAGTACTTTAAAACATTGTTCGTGAGCGAACCAAACTAGATTTGGGGTCTGTATCTTGGTGCTCTTATGACGGACTTATTGAATAATTAAATCTAGAAATAAAATAAAATTAATCAATCATTGTCAATCTATTATATTTAAAACATAAAATATTTTTAATATTGATATGGTCACTATAAGATGTTGTTAGGTTAGCTAATTACCTACGTAGACAGAAGGTCCCTTAAGTAGGGACCTAATAAAGTTACCGACTTGGTATTACATGGATCTCACAACTTTTTACGGTAGAAGAAGTGAGTTGCGAGACTTTTTTTTACAAGTATTGTTTTTGATGGAATAGGTTTCATTGCTAACATTAGCGATAACATTGCAAATCCATCTGTTTGAATTCGATGTCGAGAATTTATATCGAAAACAGTAGTAGTTAGGGTGCTATAGTTAAACCAGTTCCCAGATTTAAAAATAACAATCATATATACACATGAATCTACGATACTTTGTAATAATTGCAATTTACGTACATTTGTCACACATTTTTATAGTTTAAGGTAAATTGACAGTTTTTTATTTGAGGTGCAAAGTTTATGTTCACATTTTCCTCTAGTTGCGTCATTCTACATACGAAACATGATATTTTAATAAATAACTTGGCTCAGTTGTCCAAAGCATACTAATATGTCAATTGCTAATAGTAAAGTCTAATCTTAAGTTAAATTTTTGGGGTCGGAAAAAGGTGATTCACAATTCCTATAAATTAAATTAATTTATGTTACTTAATTTATTTAACGCTGCAGTGGTAGACGATTGGTCGAACGCACGCCTTGTAATCATAGTGTGCAGTTTCAAACCCCGGCTCGTACCTCTGAGGTTTATGAGTGAATCTCATTGTCATCCGAGGTTATCACTTGCTATGAAAAAGTAAAAGCATCGTGAAGAAACCTGCACGTCTGAGTGAACTTACTAGATCTCGATGAATGTGTGAATTCTGCCTACCCGCATTAGGCCAGAACGGTGGACTATGGCCTGAATCCCCCGTGCATTGGGAGGAGGCCCGTCCCCAACTATAGCCTTTTTAACGTCCCGTTAAAAAGGCTATAGTAGTAATTTATTCAATTAAAAATGCATTTGTTTGTAATGTAGATTAGGATAAAGTGTCTTAATAGTTCCGTGATGGGTTTTAAGTTATTTTATTTATTTATTATTTTTAATTTACTTGTAACTTTTTACCGGTTCCCTATATCTGTGGATTCTGTTTCGAATCTTGTTTACTACACGAGTATTTCTAACTGTTTCAAATTGTATTTCCTCTTTCTCACCTACTAAGATAACGCTAAGGAGAATAAATTAATTGACAGCGAAAAATAGGCATTTGAATTAGCAAAAAAAGTGATTTAGAAAGTTGGTCATCACAGTTTTGAGTCGAACAGTTATAAAGAGAATTGTTTATAACAAATATTGGTTACGTACGGAAGTGTGTTATGAAAGTAAGTCGGATTCGATTAGCTTGTTTTGACTGATTGCATGTAGGTACAAAAGCTGATGTGTTGGCTCTTCCTTATTTACTTAATAATAAAAAAATACGTAGACAGCATCCTGTATTTTTTATTATGTTAAATAAATAAAAAATAAAAAAACTAAACTAAATGCGACTTCCTCAGTCGGAATTGAATCAATAAGTACCGCTAATTTTCTCATACATCCATTGGCGGTCCTAATAAGCGCTCTAGAATTGATCAGGCACTAACTAATCATTGTACCAACGAACTGATTAATACTAAATGAATGTTCGTATGTTGGTACAACTCTCTCCGGGACTAATGTAGCGATAATAGTATAAAGAATGTTGATGTTATTAAACACTGAATGTTGGAGCCGGTTTTTTTATTAACATAAACTTAACGCCTGCGTTGTTTTGTGTTCGAAATTTAAATATAAAATACTTTTAATTACCAAACTATTTTTGAATAAATCTCGAATAGTTACCATCAAGTAAGTTGGAATAAGAACTTTTTCGAAGAATATTGGAATTCATTTGCAGCATGCAGAGGAAAATTTATGTTTGTTGCTTATTTTGAACCTTAGTGCTGACCTCTATGACCATAAGCTGTTGTTACCGTTAGTAAGGAGGCATTGTATGTTCACGCTATTTACATCTATTTGTATGATTGTCGGTTTGAACCTAGAGAAATACAGAACAATATTTTCGAGTTTTTTTAGAATTAAATTTGTCATAGTTACATTTTATATTTATTTTCGTCAATAGATGGAGGCCATATCTTTTAAAAACTCAAGTCAAGTCAATAGATTAGATTTTTTTGGGTAACTATTTTTAAGCTTAAAGAGAAGTTTGATTAATACAATATCTGGCAACGATAATTTTGTCCAAATCAAACTCGAATAATTAATAATTGTCATGTAGAGAACAAGCTCTATATGATTCGACATTTGTCGATCCCAAAAGATTCAAATAAACACACGCCACAGCCTAATGGTGCGATGTAAAAAACATTCCTCCGAGTTCGTCAACATCCAGCAATGACAAATGTAAAGATTTGGGAGGTACAATGGTAAGTCGACGCTGGCCGCGGCCGCGTCCACGATTCGATAATAGTGAATAAACACCGCGATGAGTTATCGACGGCGATCTCGGGTCGTCGCCCGCGGTACCGTTTCCACTTGCCCCTGAACGCGACGAAACTGCGTTCACGATGCTAGCTAAGTATACGATGCGGTAGTTTTAGGTGATGGATACGAGTAGATGAGTAACCATGGAGTATCTTGTCTATTTTTCTCCTTAGGATATCAACCCTTGAAAGGCTATCCTTCCCAAAAAATCATAACATGAGTTATATATACTAAACGATGCAGAAAAAGGATTGCCTTTTAAGCATTGATATGCATACTGAATGGGTAGACGTATAGATTATTATTTTTTGTATATCGTCTGTTCATAAGTATCTGCGAGGATTACGTATATCAAAAATGTCTGATTCTGATTATAAAAGTAAAATAACTTTCAAGATTATCAAAGATCCGTAGTTTACTGATATAAGAAATGTACTTATAGAAAATAATAAAGTTATAGTAAACTCTATATACCTTATTTTCTTAAATATACCATAGTATAACTGCTGGCGCAGTTTTGTAGATATATATGGTCAATAGTATTTTTTAATTAAGCTTTTAGAACAGCCGTAGCCAATAGAACAGCTAGAAAACACTTAATAACACAGCTAAATTTTTCAATATTTTTAAAAATACTCAAAATAGCTTACATGCCAATTGCTTATTTTCTATTGAAATTAATCAGTGTTAAAAGAGTGTCTTGTTCTCATTATGCGGCAGTTAAAGTTAATTTATATTATAATTGGAATCCTTAAAGTATCGCTTAACAGAAAACAAGAGTAACATTACTTTTTTTTTTTATGAGATAGGGAGGCAAACGAGCAGACGTTTCACCGGATGGTAAGTGATCAACGCCGCCCATGGACACCTGCAACACCAGGGGCATCGCAAGTGCGTTGCCGGCCTTACTTACTTTAAGGACCTTAAAGTTATTTTTTATTATGGAGATTCCGGATACTGAATACCGTATCCATTCAATGTTTCACCTCCATGTTTTTACTATTAACGTTCATAGACGAATTCCGACGTGACTATTCCGCTAATCAAATTTTGTAACTGCGGTATTGTAACCATTATTTTTTCAGTCCCATCAATTATGTATTACCGTTAAGTACGTATAGATTGTTGCCCCTAAAGTCGCTTATAATAACGCCATAAAACCACTTAACTATTATGGTAAAGATTCTATTAACAAGAGGAATGTCGCTGTGAAAGCATAGTTCCTTCAGATTTATTCCTCCACTTGTGGTCTATAAATTCTGGCAATTAAAAGTTTGTTTTAATTTTGTATAACAATTTACGTTTTAACTATTTGTGTTTAACAATTTGTTAAATGACGAAATTAACGTATTTTTGGCACCGTTACAGCGTTATGGTGATGTCATGTTTTTAGGCCGTTTCTATGTTAAAGAAAAAACCGGCCAAGTGCGAGTTGGACTCGTGCACAAAGGGTTCCGTACCATTATCTATAAAAACGGCAAAAAACACGTTTGTTGTATGGGAGCCCCCTTAAATAATTATGTTATTCTGTGTTTTAGTATTTGTTGTTATAGCGGCAACAGAAATACATCATCTGTGAAAATTTCAACTCTCTAACTATCACGGTTCATGAGATACAGCCTGGTGACAGACGGACGGACGGACGGACAGCGAAGTCTTAGTAATAGGGTTCCCGTTTTACCCTTTGGGTACGGAACCCTAAAAAATTGTAGTCATAAACTAAATAAAAATTATGAAGGGTTAATAAAATTTTAAAGACAAAAATATATTTAATAAAATTAGAGTTTTTAAATACACGATAAACAAGTCAACAGAAGTAATTGGGTAGATTATTATCCAAGGCTGTGTGGTATGTTTTTTTAAATAAAATTACAATTGTTTGATCTTGTAGATACAATAACAAGATGTAGCGAAAATATAACAGGCCTACGTACAAATTATATGTCTACATTAAATGCAAAAATCGTTATATGTTACTATAAAGGAATTTCCACCTCCTACAAGTCCATCACGACACGAAATCTTGAAATAGTACCCTACCCTACTATATATAAGCGTCATATTAATTTAATATTTGAATTATTGAATTGAATTAGTTAATAAATTGTGTATGCATTGACAGGTTTGATCAATTTTACCGCGAGGGTAACGTCGTGCTTACCCTTAAGCGAACGAGCCATTCGCAAATAACTTCAGTTTCTATTCCAGCTAATGCTATAGAAAGATAAATTTTACCATTAGTCACACTTTTACCATTATTACTTTTCTTAAATGAGATTTGCTAAAGTTCCTTACCGTAAAACTCAACGAACTTGGCAAATGATCTGTTTGTTTCCAAATATAAATCGTTACTTTAATCACAATATACTTTTAATGTAGATTGTCTCAGAAAACATAGAAGAACAAACATGTATGAGAATTACAAAATAATATTTCCCCACCACATCACATCTACGCAACTCAATAGGCATATACTTCCATTTATCACCATTGGAAGGTAACTATTTATAATAAAAAAATATACACGTCATTAATTACCGAGAAAAAGAAAGTGACTGTCAAAATTGGTAAAATAATACTTTTAAATGAAATTGGTCGCGATATTTTTACCGCACAAGCAAGTGGGCATGCGGTACACAGCTTTAGCTTTACGGTTAGCTCAATCAGATGACGCTTGCGCGGACGCAACAAGGAAATCAATTGGAGTTCCCTTTATCATTTATGGACGGCGGACCCCTGGGCGTCACGGTTCTGTTACACAACATAGATGGGCCGAATTATCTCACAATCATTGCCTCTTTTACGATTGTGTTCCAAGCGTTTTATACTACAAGTTTGACTCAACGCAACAATTTTACGTTCCCATAAAAATACTATAAAATATTGTGTTATTTTTGAGAGTATCTTAAACTCATTTGTAATCCAACTATAAATGCCTGATTTCCATTATAAACATTTAAATTAATTAGGACTTAATGCAGCACAGCGAAAGTAGATAACCTAGTTATCACACTTACATATACGTCGTTCACAAATATGACTAAACGAAATTCTACAGTACCAAATTTATTGCTATCTGAGTCATATATAAAGACCATATAAGGGACAGAAATATATTAAGGGCCCCGTGAATTTTTGTGCCAAAAAAATCATTAGCAATAACCACTTCCATTAACTGTAACAAATCTAAATCAATCAACAATTATTTTATTCTTTATATAATAACAAATTAATGACCAATTACCCATAAGGCACTGCTACATCCAACAATGGCCGCCATAAAAGCTATAAACGTCACGATGTTTGGCGTCCCATGGAGCACGGGGCAGATCTGTTAACGAGAACGAAACACGTCCAAGTGCCGCCGTCATAGAATAAGTACGTAAAGATAGACAATTTTAAGTTACTTCCGGGTATTGGTGCATTATTATGTGAAACATAATATCGAGGAGTGAAAGTATTTTTAACTTTACAGGAGAGCATACTCATTCGACACAGAAAAACATGCTGATTCTAAATATGTATAAATCGCCCAAAAGTGTCGCTACAGCCGAATAGCCTTTCACCCCTCGATATTTGATCAATAAATGCTCTTGTTTCAATGAATGATTTATATTTAAAAAGATTTAATTATCTCACTCATTCATTTTATGTTTTTTGACTGCTATTGTGTTCATCTTAATAGATGTAATAAAGTGTTATAAAGAAAATATAAATTGCACTTAATACTATCTTATCTAGTAAGATATATTGTTTTGGTAGTACCGTCAAATAATATGGTTGTTGTATAACAAACAGAGAAACACTTTCTAAAAATAACAAAAAATAATGTTGATATTTTAATAGCACTATTTTAATAACATTTCTGTATCAATTAAAAGATACAATTTATTTATTAAGTTAGAGATCATTCTGCAATGATTATTTGTTTTGTAATACAGAAAACCTGTCTTGCAGCCATGTTCTTAATATTATTTCTAGTTTTCTACAGTTAATTCAGTACGCAATCTGTCCAAAATTTACAGTTACAATTGAAATAACAATGCTTTAACAAATGGTGGTAAGGTACTGGGGAGTACTAGATACACTGTTCTAAATGGAGCGCCATGACTCATCTGCGCGTATCCCTATTCTATCGCGCAAGTCGGCCGAGTAGGGCGACGACAGGCGTGCGCGCAGGTCGCTGCGGGTCATCGACCGGCCCGTTACGCGGTTACGTAACCACGTAGCTTACGCTGCGTAGCGATCGCGTCACACCGTAGCACGCCTGTCGACTAATTGCAAACTACCCAATTAATTGTTATGCAAACCGCAATTGTCTATGACATTATTCACTGACACTTATAATATTTCTAAGTAGGTGCAATTTTAGTAATAAATAGGAATTCTAAATTTGTTTTACGTGTGTATTACAAACTAAATATTAATTTATTCGAGACGGCATGTTATTAATAAGCGAAAACATATTTTTTTAGATTTGCGTAAACGTCAAAATGACGCAACGCTAATTTCTCTGTTACGTTATGTCGGGCGGTGATATAATGATTACTTTTACAAATTCAATTATCTAGCAATTTCGTTGTAGATTCATTTTACATTTAAAATTCATATTTCGACTTCCTCAAAGTAACGGTAACACTTTAAATGAAAAAGGATCAATCAGCATTTTATTTTTTTTAACTGCAATCACGTTTGGATGAAGAGAAATAAAAAATTGTAACAATTGCAAAATGCAATCAAATATAATAATACTTATTGAGGTGACAGATCGATATTAATGATATAAATATAAATTCATATACTCGATTATCGATCAAAGTAAATAAAATAGATTGGTTGCTGTATCTACAACCGGATAATACACCGACGAATAGAGTAAAACGAGTTACTTGTGAACGAGTTTCCAATTCTTATTATAACTCGCTCATTTACAGCCCTAGTAAGTCCATAATATATATCTATTTAATTTAATTAATTTCACACAATTCACACACTCGGTGCGGACGAAAGATGTTTTTGCTTTTAATTACAATGAGTTATTACCGCCGTTCTTTGTTGCTACTGTTATTTAAGCCGTTGACTTAATTAGCGGCCAATTAATGTACGTACGATACGAATCTAATCTCGTTTTGTTTTGTTTATAATGTTAATACTGTGCTAAATGAATGTTCAACATAATTATTGTGAAGCGTTGGTTTAACTGATTGTTTTATCGTGTTAAAATCTCTAAAACGACTAGAGCTATATTAGATTTGGCATCATGATCTACGTAACTGAGTCGTGTAACTGTTATCGTGTTTGTAACTAACACTTAGCACGCTTGCGTTTTCTTTCACACCTGCTTATTGTGTTTTTTGGGTGCCTAACGCCATCTATTGAAATTTTACTAAAACAAATTGAAATAAGATACTGTAAGGAGCTGGTTAGTATATTTTCCTTTACTTATGCCAAAGTACTAAATTGTATAAGTAGTGGTAAATAAAAAGTGCGATTCGGACTCGCGCATTAAGGGTTCCGTAGCATTATCTATAAAAACAGCAAAAAAATCACGTTTGTTGTATGGGAGCCCCCTTAAATAATTATTTTATTCTATTTTGTAGTATTTGTTGTTATAGCGGCAACAGAAATACATTATCTGTGAAAATTTCAACTCACTAACTATCACGGTTCATGAGATACAGCCTGGTGACAGACGGACGGACGGACGGACGGATGGACGGACGGACGGACAGCGAAGTCTCAGTAATAGGGTTCCCGTTTTACCCTTTGGGTACAGATCCCTAAAAATGTATATATTTTTAAATAGGGAAGATTCTCTTATGGGAAATGCCAAGTCATTGAACTATAATTCAATAATGTAATAATATTAGACCTTAATTTTACGATAATTAATTTGGGGTAAAAATATTTGTAATCTTAGACAAATGCATTTAATTTATGACCACGGCCGTAGCGCAGTAGTAATTCGTCATTCAGTTTTGACAAGTGTTGATAGGTTAAACTTCAATATAAATTAATGTAGGTCCTTAATATGATTCATACGGCAACCAGTTATTGCAAATTAATTCGACGTAGTACTTGTTTATTTTAAAATAAATTATGACCATATAAATAACGCTTGCGAACTCCTGCATTCATCATTTTATCCCTATTATTAAGACACTGAAGACCAGCCAACTCAAACTATTATGGGGATCAATATCGGATACAATGGGATTGTAAAAGGGGGCTCATATTTTGATATTCACAAAAAAACGAACTCTTCCGCGGCACCCTCCCGTCCGCCACTGCTACCATTCTGTGTTGTTTTCCATCGTATTAAGAGCGAATATTGTTCGACAGGATATTTGTTGTTCAGAATGTCAAGAGAAAAAAATCATAGCATTTTCCGGCCAAAATATAAACCTTACCTTTATTAATATACGGTCCTATTTCAGCAGCCGTGTGGAGAAGAAAGCTTTTACATCATCTAGTAACGTGTATTGATTGAGGAGCGACCCGTTAGGTTTTTACATAATATCTGTCTTCTATCGAGGGTGAGTGTACATGGATGTGAGCTATACGTTGTATTTACAGTGCTGTGTCATTTTTATGGGTATTTTGAACTTAGTTTATTTTTCCGGTTCGGGGGAGATTGCAAAATATTTCCTGTGCCAAACATTATTTGATTTGACTAATCTACTGTTGAAAGAAAAGCAATCTAATTGTTTTGAACGAAGGTCTCAAAGTCAATTCTCTGATCTTACCAGCGTGTTGTTCCAATGTATTAATAACATAATATGTCAGACTAAAGAGACGGTAGCCACAACTAACCAGCACCGACTTTTTAAAGGAGCCATTGGCGTAAGAATACTGGGAAAGTCTATATTATTTAGTCCAAAAATTCACAGGGAACTAACTGATTACCGTTGTATATTTATGTCAATGATATACGTGGTATTTACTAAACCTGCGGGGTTAGCACGCACGCCAAGACTAGTCTTTGTTACTAATTCACTCGCTCGCTCTCCGGATATTCCGTTACATAAGTCTAGTCTTGGCGCATATGCTACAACCACTGGTAGATGTAAAGCTTCAAATTAACCTCACACATGGCACAATTGAGAAGTACATAAATACCCTCAATGACGTTGATTATGGCCGCGGATCGGTAGGGCGCCGTCTCGTCAGATCCTCCTCGCATTTTTTACTGCCCCTTTTATTTATCGCGTCGAAGATTGAAAGGGGACGGCGCATGGACGCGAGATGATTGTGACGAACCCCACTGATGCATGCGTGCCGAATGGGTTGCTGAATGTACAATACGTGGTACTATTTTAATGGGCAATATGATGATGCCATCTATTCTCGGGTCGTACCAGAACCGTCTTGATGCAATAAAAAATGCGTTTTAAAATCGGGAATCAGTTGTAAACTGCAAAAAATATGTTTCACAACACATTCACTTCACTTCCTAGAAAAATCTCTATATTTTCTGATTAAGAATAAGATACACGCTTCACAAATTAATTAAACTAGTGTTAAGGTAGGTACACAATTACTCACGAATTCATATAAATTTCAACCCAATCTACCTAACATTTTTGCTTACAATTTAAAGTGTTCTAAAATATACCATAAATGCATCGGAACTGTCTTGAAATTTGAATGCAAGTACACAATATTGATAACTTTATACTCCTAAAACTGAGTAAAGGTTGTAATATGGGTACCATACAATGAACTGGAGACGGTCCCAGTTACACCCAGATCATGGCAAACTTTTGAAAAGGCCATTTCCGAAGCCCGCAGCCACCTGTTTCAGTGAGTTAAGTGGCCTACGTTCAAACCACTAGACCAAGCCGTCGTCATACATAGGTAGATACACAATTACCCATGAATTCATACAGACTTCAGCCCATCTACCAACACTTATAATTACAAAAGTCTTAAAATGCTGCTGTGAATGCATCATAACTGTCTTTTAATATGGAGTTAGCATAGAATGCCGATACCTATAAATGTATACATGGTGTATCAGAAGTCCGAAATAATACTTCGGGTACATATGCGGTAGCTCATATGTACCCGCTTAGTGAAGACAAAACTAACTATAATAGTTTCTGAGTTACAGACCTTTGAATATTTGTCATGAGTATCGTGTTCTGGCCTTTGGGTACATCCAACCCTATTTAGCAGTGTAAACTACACATATGACGGGTGGCTACCAATATTCACAAAACAGAATATGCAAAATTTACATAGGACTTGAGATATTGCGAGTTATAGAAATTGATGACGATAAAAAATTGGAAAAACATGGTCGAATTTCGATCAATTTGATGTATGCCTGATACTGATGCCAACGTCAAAGTATTATATCGGACTTCTGAGACACCCTGTACATAATATAGGTACCTAAGCCTAAATCTGTAAGCCCAACGACCGAAACTTCCGAATTTACATACAAACTTCTATTAACGTATAATAGTCACCGCGGCCGCTCAAATGGACATGTTGTCGGTACTGTTAATCCGACAATCTGCAAAATCAATACTGTGTCGGTTTCACCTATCTATAAAAGCGGTGCACTTCCCGAAATTTATGTACCAGGGGTGAGTCCCCATAAAGTTCACATGTGCAATAACGAGTCGACCAGTTTAAACCACCAATATTACCCGTCCCATGAAATATTGATGGTCTTTATAATATGAAAACTGCACTATTATTAATTCAATTAACCGCTGTTTAGATAGATTTTTATAGGGATTTATAAAAAGTAGTTAATTTACAGTAGTAATGTAAAAACTTTCGTACCGTAAAATGTCATTGTAAAATTTCTATAAATATGGGGTCATAATTTTTTTACGAGAAATTTTGAATCAATGTTACTTAAGTATTTTTATGTTATTCAGAAAGACAGTAAGTACTCAAGAATTATTAATTACCAGTATGTTATTAATTTCTCAAAATGTCACACCATCTTTACCATTCTAAAAACTACTCTACATTTTATTTAAAAATATCTATGTCGCAATTCAAAATGGCTGAGCATAAATTTTATTAACGTGTCTGGTGCGAATACACGTTACATACGGAGAGGCTGGGGCGATACAGGTTGCAAACGCCAATACTGCAGCGGCCGGAATGAAATATAGAAGCTGTGTATTCATAGAGTTGAAAATTAATGAGATTGGACTCTGTGTTGAATATGAAAAATAAACCAGTAGGAAATTTGGTTGAGTATGGAAAATAAACCTAGAGAGCACATTTTTAACCGACTTCAAAAAACGTCTTGGGAGATTCTCAATTTCCCTTCCCTTTTTTCATTATTTGAGGTCAGCCCATAATGTCTTTTTGTCCTATTAATCTCGCTATTCCGCCATACTGACATTCATTTCGATCTCATTCATATCCCTTTTAACATACCCAGAAAAGATGGATCTTTTCTTTGGTCTTCTTCCAGCTCTGTATCCATCCACATTCATTCTCATCACTCTTTTAGTGATATGCATCTCATCTCATCACATGCCCAAACCTTTTTAATCTCTTACTTGTCACCTTATCTGCTATTGGCGCACCGCACAATATTTTATTGTTTTACGCTTGTTATCCCATTTCTCCAATGGATTTGGATTTTTTTTCTGTGCCAATTTTTAAAATGTTGTCAAATGAAAAAGTTCTACATCGAATCTCAGCAAATATTTTGATATTTATTAGATTGAGTTAATGTGCGAGTTATAATTCTGTTGGTCTATTCTACATTCATAATCTTTGTTTTCCATAACTGGATTAGCGTCGGCCGCGCATATCGGCGTAATATATCGTTTCGATTGAGCTTTTGGTGTATCATTCGCGGAATGATTTTGTTCAGCCCTCGGCCACCCTCGGTACGAGTGGGGTGACAGACGCTCGCTACATTTTGCCAGTATTTGTGGTTGTTTAGGGCGCCCCGGCCTTTTCCTGCGTTATTATCATTCACTTTCGTGTTATAAGAGCACTAGAATGTAACGAAATGGCTTGATTTTTTTAAATTGCAGTATTTTCATCTAGTCTTTAATATAAGCAAATTCTGTTCATTAGTCTCGCTAAAACTCGAAAAATATTCACAGATTTGATTCAGAAAGGTGGATTATGGCCCAAAATCTCCCTCGTATTGAGGAAGATAGTGCCCGGTATAATGGCACTAGGCTCGCCCGCAATAGTGGGTGCACTGTAGTGCACCTCTGCTCTCCCTTCAGGGAATACAGGCGTGATGATGTATATATAAGACTAAGCGGTCAACCACAGTCACGCTACGCTCTGCAAGCCTCCTGAGTGGGTACTACGGGGATCTATGTTTTTATTTTTTGAAACAAATGAAATAATTTCGTTTGCAAATTATAATTATCCACAGCACGTGTAAATGTTGGCACCGATCGGATTGTTTGACCGTCCGAGTGCGTGCACGTGCGAGGACTCAGATGTATTTACCTATTGAAATGAATTCTAACATGATTCAAAAATAGACAGCACTAAACTGTAAGACTTGTGTTCGACGTACGGTTTAAGGTATTCTTGGATAGCTCAATTCGAAGTGATGGCGCTAACAATAGTACATGACCAATTGCTAATTAGTCAAGAATCTTAAGTTCATATTTTTGGTACAAGGAGGACATTCCAGTAGTTGTAGGATATGCGCCAAGACTAGACTTTTGTCACGAAATCTCTCTCTCTCTCACGGGAAATAAGACAGAGAGTGAGCGAACGAATCATTGACAGAGATTTAGTCTTAACATGCGTGAAACTACCATGTACTTCTCCGGTAAAGCTGTAAAGGCCACCTCAAGGTCAACAGCGTAAGTCCTTTATAAAATAAACAAAGGGAGTTATTAATTTTCTTGTTAATAAAACATACATTTGAGAACAACATCCTTTTGTGGAGTCTATTAAATTGTCGAACTAAATTACAGACCGACTTCTCAATAAGGAACAATCATGGTTTTAGAAACGAAACAAATTAATAAGTACAAATCCAACAATAGGCAACATAGCTCACAACAGCTCTGCCATTGTCTAAACTTGATAAACTAAATCAGAATACACCAAACTTCAAATAGTATTACATCCAAAGGTAGCAAGTTTAAGCAACGTTGTCTGGATACAAAGAGACAGCGATTTAAAGCGAGCAGTCCGTCAATAAGTCTCAACGCGGATCGGTCAGGGTTGGTAATTGACGGGGGTGGCTCTACTTGGGGATAGGGTTGCTACTCGCCGGAATTTGTGGTTTATGTTAGTTATATTCGTCAGTCACTCCACATAGGTGAGACATTTGGAATAACTTAATGCATTTTTTTAATACGATTGTTTCTGATACTAATCTTACTTAAGAAACATAGTCCATACACTTTTTCCTAGGATAAGAAGAATATTAAGTAGGTACTGTAAGTTCTACCTAATTTATTTTTTGATTGTTATTTTTGTCTAGATGGCCTGAGAAATGATTATTACAATTATTTTCTTTTTTAAACCACACTTGTATTATGGCGACCAAAACAAAAATAAATTTTCAAATCTATCCAGCCGTTTCTTAGTTTTGTTGAGAACGAGAACGTTAACGAACAGCATCTGATTTAATTTATCGACGGGTTCCATACTATTTGACTTAAGCGACCGATTATTATTATTTAGAGCGATTATTTTTGAACTTTACAGGAGAGCATACTCATTCCAGTCAGAAAAAATCGCTGCTTCCAAATATGTATATAAGTTGATATTGTCTAATGTCGTTTAAGTCAAATAGCCTTTCACCTCTTGATATAAATTTAGGTATGATAAAATGACGAGCTTGAATTTTTATATTTCAAAAATACCTTAATATCCTATTGTACTCAAAGATATAAAATCTCCAATCACTTTGCAATATAAAACACAGACTACAAAACTTGCAAATGGCGATAATAAAAAATAATTTAGTCAGCATAGGAAAAATGATTTACGCTGTCTCGTCGGGCCAACCCTACCGTCGCGTAGGGCAGTTACACTGCGCCTTCCCCTAAAACATTGTCATCTGAATTTGTGCCCGAAGTAAATAAGAGTCCCGGGGAGTCTCCGCTCTAATGGCGGCAGATTTATAGATTTTCCCGGGATGCCCCGCCGCGCCGGGATTAAATTACGCCTGCCGTATTGGCCGGGGGAATATTAGCACTTTCATTTGTCTCCGCACTTTGGTTTTAACAGGTTTGAACGGTCACTCTAGTTTAAGTAAATTAACGTAGATTTGATTGGGATTATGGAAACGTCAAATAATGACGTCACGGACATAATTATCTTACAATCGAATTATTATATTTTGATAAATATCACATTTCACATTACATGCATAAACTTAGGTCCAATAATTGTTTATTTAAAAAAAAAGTGAAATATAAGTATTCTTAATAAGCTCACGGGACATATAAGACCTATAACAATTGAAAATCAATCAAGTTTTTACATTGAGACATTTATCATGTTAATAATTTTCAAATAGGTACAGTTTATCAGACAGTATTCTTTTCCAGTCTTTTTTTTAATCATATTTGGAATTACTTAAAGATTCTTAATGTCAACTTCTTTAGCTCAATAATTTCAAGCAGAGAAACCTTGTAACTAATCTCTTGTGTTTTAATAACAGTTTTCTTCAGTTCGCCCCCTCAACCCCCGGCGGCGCGGGTGGGGTCACCCCGACCCGCCCTCTCCTTCTGATTTTTAAAATCGCAGACGGGTTAACTCGTAGGAGCACGGTATAAAAGCTTTCTGCTCCCCGCTCCGTAACAGTCTTTGTGTTGGAATCATATTTTTGCTCCTTACAAATATCTCAATATAATGGAAGTAAGTACAATAAAATATATAAATTATCGATAATAGAGATCTTTATGTTTTTTTTAACTTAACGTGATAGTGTTTTTAATAAGTAAACAAAGAAACAATTGAAACGATATTAAAACAATCTCCATTTTATTCCAACAGAATCAGAATCAGAATCAGAATTTTTTTATTCATGTAAACCAATACAGGCACTTATGAATCGTCAGTAAAAAATAAATAGTATTTATAGTATCTCTACCACCCATTCGGAATGCAATTCTTATGGAGAAGAATGGGCAAGAAACTCCATGGTTGCTTTTTTCCAATAAGGATTTACATGTTATTTGCATTACAATGTGTTTTTCTTAATTAACAATTATATAATATAAATTAAATGAGGCTATACATTCCACCACCTTTAAATACTAATTGAAGTCGATTATGTCGTACAAAATCTACAACTATACTTAATTTGACACCATTCAAAATTTCGCCTTTACGATACGCGAGTTTAGAGTCCATATTCCAATCTTCGACCACCTAGAGCATTGTTTGATATCGTGTGTCCTCAGAACTGGGGAGGCCTGACTCTACTTGTATACATTTTATCTCGAGTTACGGGATTGATAAAAAATAGGGATGAAATCAATCTATAGTCCGCAAATCCACCCGTGGATATCAAAAGATCTATGGTGAAAAATAACTGTGAGGTTATTTGTAGTATTAACAGTGGACTTAGCAGTACTGTTTCGATCATGTTTGCCAGATTTAAATTAAAACCAACCTTAATACGAGTCTAATAGGAACGGATGCGTAGTGACATAACATTTTATATGGAAGCTTTTATTTGAGCTGTCGGATTACAGGACTCCCGTCAACCGGAGGCTTGTGAGAACAAACCCGTTAACATCGTACAGCTGGCTCTACCATGAGAATATATTGTGTTGAGATGTTCTTCATGAGAATAAATTGAGTTCCAATACTCAATTTATTATCCATTGTAAGGAGAATAAACATTGGAATGTATAACTTTATAGCTAACTGATTGTTGGCGACTTTTTCGCTGTCATCGAAGTGAGTAAAATATTTTTTAGTGGTCGTTATAATTATGTTTACGAGTTCCACCGCACGCCACCACATAAAAGTTCTTTAAGCGTGAGTTTTACTGTTAGCAACTTTTGGTGCAGATTTTATGGCTTGCTAAATTATGACGTCATATTGCGCCTCCAACTTAGAAGGAAGAAGCTTTTTATTTTTAATACAATAGAAGTCTAATCTAACACCCATCTTGGGAGCAAAGGGTGCAGGTTCTAATCCCGGGTAAGCACCTCTGGTAGTTTCGAATTTCAAGAGCGATTCCCATTTTTACTTGCTAGGACAGTGGAGGAAAACATTGCTAGGAAACCTGCACGTTAAAGGGAACCTAACCATTTCTCGATAGACGTGTGAAGTCTAACCCGCACTGAGCCACCGTGATGGACTATGTCATTAATCAATGATGAAGGGAGGGACGAAAAAAGAGCTATGGTTTTATTGAAAACGACCTTGATCGAAGTTCTACCATGAGGTTCTATATCTCGATTTCGATAGTCGCTAGTGTATAAAGTATTACCTGGTTCTGCGTAAGTTCTTGATTGATCACTAATATGTCATACAAAATTGAACGTAGACGTTAGCGTTTTGTGAACGTAATAAACAACATTCTTACTACAGTTACACATAAATTACTGTGCGATATCAACGGAAGTTTATTTTTAAATTTTATAATACGTTTTTGCAAGCATTGCATAGCCTTTGTCATATGAAGACGCGGCCATTCTAAAAATAAAAAAAAATCCTTCCTTATCGACTATAATGAATTAACTTTCGCCACACGTCGCTCGTCTGCTCTCTCTAAATAGTTTTAAGTCTAGCCACAATTCGACTTTACGTCGTATTGAAGGTGCTTGGTGTGTCCTTTTGACCCGTCGGTCTCACCAATACACATATTTGTGTAAGCATGTGTCGCAGAACAAATAGTCGAGACATTACTTACTGTTTGGTTGAGATATAAAACATTACGAACTCTATTTACTTAATAATGTCGTATGGGCAATTTTTCGAGACTTCTTTGGCTATTAATATGATAGATGGAGACCAATTCGATGGAGCAGTATGTTATATTTTTAAGTCCATAGTAATGCAAATAAGCTGTGGTAGCCGAGTGGTTGAACGCATGCCTTGCAATCGAAGTGTGCATGTTCAAACCCCGGCTCGCACCTGTGGGATTTATGTGCGAATCTCATTTTCATCCGAGATTATCACTTGCTATAAAACGGTGAAGGAAAACATCGTGAGGAAACCCGGTCGTCTGAGGGAACTTGACTACTTTTCGATAGATGTGTGAAGTCTGCCAACCTGCACCGGGCCAGCGTGGTGGACTGTGGCCCGAATCCCCCACGCATTGAGGGGAGGCCCGTGCCCAGCAGTGGGACGTTAAAAGGGCTAAAAAATAATAAAATCATTCTGATGTTCATAGGAAATTTATTTTTAATCTATGCAAAGAACTTAAATATAGAGAACTTTAAAAAAAAATATGGTAATGGTATGTATGTATGTTTTAAGTGGATGAAATGTGTTTTTAAACTAAATTATTTATTTTATAAATACATAACAATAAAGGTATTGACATAATCGTCTTGATCAGAACGCCAGACGGGTGCGTCAAAATACACGTTAAAAGTCCAAAATAAACAGAATGTGCGCACGCGCTGCTCTGTGCAGTATCGGCACGACACTACAGTCGCAATAAAAACCCACTGTATATCGAAATAAACTATTAACATGACTCGGTTGTATCGATATTTTAATAACCTTGAAAAGTAGAAATAGACGTTGTCTAACCGATTGATGACAGACACGTTCTGAATTACTTATGATTTTTCCGACAGAACTAGTATTGCATTCATTTTTAATACAACATCATCACGCCTATATTCCCCGAAAGGGTAGGCAGAGGTGCACTGCAGTGCGCCCACACTTCGCGTTCTATTTTGGTCCAAATGTAATAGGGAGTACCATACCGGGCACATTCTCCCTGAATACGAGGGAGATTTTTGGGCTACAGTCCACCCCGCTGGCCCAGTGTGGGTTGGTGAACTTCACAAGCCTTTCAATAGACGTGTAGGTTTCCTCACGATATTTTCCTTCACCGTTTCATAGCAACTGGTAATCTCGGATGAAAATGAGATTCGCACATAAACCCAAAGGTGCGAGCCGAGGTTTGAACCTGCACACTTTTATTGCAAGGCGTGCGCTTGACCAAATTTCCCTCGTATTGAGGTAGAATGTGCCCGGTATACTGGCAATCGGCTCGCCCCCTACTAAATTGGGGTCAAATACATCGGCAAAGTGTGGGTGCAATGCAGTGCACCTCTGCCTAGCCCTTCGGGGAATACAGGCGTGATGATGTCTTTTTTATAACCCTCCCACACGCCACGGCGTCCAACCTCACGCGTCAAAATTTATGCCAATACCAAAACGAACTCTGTGTTAATATGCATAAAGATTGAATTTCTGTGGTAAAAGACGCGCCCTCACGTCAAAATTCGCTCGCGGTATCACTGATATTCAGTTGAAAGATGAACTTTTTCCATGAATCAATACAGTTTGATTCTGGAGGATTTACAATTAAGAAAACAAAAAGTCTATATTCAAACTTTTTTTAACTATCCGAGACTTAAGACATTCCGTTGAACATCTTTGATAACGAAAGTTCAGGTCATAAATCAAAATAAGAGCATCGGTTCCCAATCTCTTGTTGCTATTACATCGAGGTACAGACACATTAATCATTTACAATTACGTTAAACGGCCCCAGGATTCAGTGGAGGAGACTCCGGCCGCGTTGTGAATAGGTACTCAACTGGCAGTGGACAAATAACAAAACTGGGTTAATCTTTTACCTCCCGCGAGTGTCGGAGGTTGAGGATCACCCCTCACGCCTCTCGCTCACCCTCCCCATCAACAGAAAGAGACAAAACACCACATCCGTAGTACCAAAAGGCTATAAAACAACAAACACGATGCCTCATTTGGCTTCTATTCCCAAAGAAATTAAATCCTCATTGGATTGCGCGGTAAATTTTTTACCTTTGGAATTCAAAAAAGATTTATTCCATCAACATAATCTATACTCTCTTTTTGGTACGGTTGAGTTGGTTTTTCTGTACACACTAATAAATTCTAGATTTTTAGTATTATATTCATGTGTTTGTTCCATCACGTCTGTACAGAGAGATGAAAATGCCATGAACATTTCGTCCCTGTTATACGTTCGAGATCGGGTAGAGAGGGGGATACATTACATTAAGTCACTGTGGAGTGTGTAGTACTGCTGCTATTTACTTTGTTCGCCGTAGAAGGTCTTATTACTAGTATTTTCATATGAATCTAACTGATTTTTTTTCACCTTCAAGAGTCCAGACGATCGTTGGTTCAATTGTGACGACTTTGAAACTTATTTCGCTATACAAGATTGCGCTATTTATCTTAGCTGGGAATTAATATATTAGTTTTACTTGATAGTAGGTAGATACAAATTTATACGCTTTCTTTCTAAATTATAAATTTAATACAGAGCCTTATTGTACGATACGTAGTCACTATTCTCAATCATCTTGAATAAACTTCATCAAGCTACTTGCACTTCATACACATCGTAATTAAAACCCTGCGCACATAGGCACGTAAAAATGCACGCGACATAATTTTCAACGAAATCGCGAGCAAATTTAGTCTCGTGGCTTTTGCCACAGAAACATAATCATTATACATATTAGCGCAGAGTTCATATTTTAAAAAAACCGACCAAGTGCAAGCTGGACTCGCGCACCGAGACTTCCGTACCTAAACGAAGAAAGCATCGGACACTGCTCTAACGAAAAGATAAACTGGATAGAAATACAAACTTAATTTTGCCGTTGGTGTCCCCATACAAACTAACTACAAACAAATCCTTTACATGTGCTATAAGGCCTAGCTTCTTGCCAAATTTCATGATTCTAGGTCAACGGAAAGTACCCTATAGGTTTTTGATTCCCTTAAAAATGTACTAAACACGCAATCACGCAACATAAACCACTGTATCTTTTGATTGCGTTATCTTAGAAGTTTGATTTTTTTAGAGCTCTTAGGGACTGCAGAGACTTCGTTATAAATTTCAACTATATACCTCCACGCGTTCCTAAGAAGAAGGGTCTGACAGACAAACAGACGGACGACAAAGTGATACTATAAGTTAATCCACTAAAATCAAGTTAATCCACTTGCTCAGTGTGTCCAGTACATTAAATTTGAAGGCTGCTCCACACGGTAAAAAGAAAGCATCGGCATCCAATGATGGCGATTCATTTGGTCCGAGATATTTTTTTCGAAAACCACTTCTTAACCCGTCTAGACCCTCTAAACTGCGCCGAAACGAAACCGAATCAAACAATAAAAAGCTCAAAATTCCACAAACGGTAACGGACGAGATGTATTGAAATATTATAATGCTCTTCAACCTATAATTTGATTAAATTCGAGGCGAAAAAGAAAAGAAATCGAATCAAATGGGTCATTAGAATTCGGGTCGGTAATGATCGGGCTCACAACCGCCGGTTTTGTTTGTTATGTTAGTGTTTTAAAACGCTCAGGTATATTAAATGGATGAAGTCAGTCGCCATCGTTACAGACTACTGAGGATTAGTGTTTTAATTCTATCAACATTGAATTGTTATTTCAAACGTACATGTAGAGAGCCTTCCCGTAATCTGTATTTTAAATTATTGGCATTACACAGACGCACTCCATCTTAAAAAATCGCCACAGTATCAGTTTTATTTCAATAAATTAATTTACATTATTCTATGTGCACATAGTAGTCTTAAAATAACAAACACAGAAGACTAAAAAAAAACTATTGAGTTTGGTAAACTGAAGCGAATGTTATTCAATTCTTACACAACGATCACTTGCTCCAACTTGAAGCGACGTTACGTCGTTGCAATGCGCTTGCGCAGCTTACGTCAAATCCATCGAATACTACCTAACATTTACATGAGCAAGCAAAACTCTTTGTGCTTTGTTGCTTCTAATTAGAACTTTCAATATTTTCAACATAAAAATGTAGCGGAAGTTGAAGTGTGGTTGAAATAAAATTACTCAGTTACAAATATAAGCTTTAAATAGACACATTAAGAATGTATCGAGTTGTTGAGTACAGTATTGTCTCACTATAATATGACAAAAAGTATGTGACCAAATTAGTGATAGGTATAAATCGATGATAGAAAGCGGAAATGTCTCGATAATTGGCTTAAATGACTAATTGATATAGAATTAATCAGAAAAAAAATCCGCATCAAATGATCTAGATCTTGTCAGCCAGCCAAAAATTATAATACAGCATTGAACATTTCTAGTTTTATAAAGGAGTTTTGAATTTTTGAAATAGTTTTTCAACTGTCACACTGTATGTACAAATCTCTTTCAACTGTCAGATTTGTCGAGAAAATGACGTCACATTGAACTTTTTGTACTGGACATGGTTCAGTATGACGTCATTTTCTCGACAAATCTGACAGTTGAAAGAGATAAAACTCATGTCTACGCGGTCATGCTAAGGGGGCTGGTGTGAAGTTGGATATTTCGAGATACAACATTTCCGCTTACTGCCGTCGAAAGGTGGATATGGAAAACCCCAAGAAATTGATGGACTCTATTAAAAGTGATAAGAATGAGATTGGAGTGGATATCAGAATGTCGAATAACAATGGAAGAAAAAGACATACTTCACTGACACTAAATAATAGGAAAAGGTAAGGGAAAATAAATTAAGTTGAGTATTAGCATCTATCCGCGGCTCAAATGTTGGTAGCCTTGCATATCACGGCCGAGTATTATACGCTGCTACGGTATCATTGGTACGGTGTACGGTAAAAGCAATTTCAAGCCGAGACTGTTGGCAAGAGTCCAGCAGAAATAAGCTCGCCACGACACCCGGAGAGCACCAATACATGCAGCCTGCACACCCTCCGGCTTAAATTATATTTTATTCCGGTGTGATTTTGTTATTAATATTTTTACATTAATATATCACTGGACGGCTTAACAGTACGCGTGTTTGATTCACTTCACCAAATTCTGATGGATTATCACAACCATCATAATCTTATATGGCTTATTACATCAAAGATACGATATTGCCCGTACCTGATAATAACTTATAGAAAAAGCTCATTTAACCAACAAAATGGCATAAATGACGCGAGGAATTTCGTTGCATGATCACGTAGCTCTTACCAGAGAAATTGTATCTTTATGTATATTAAAATATAGTACATTTTAAAATATAACAAGTTTATTTGAGTTGCCCAGTGGGTCGCAGAGCGATAACATTCAGTAATTAAAAAGTAAAACCCAATATGACACCCAAAAGCGTATTTACATGATATCAGTAGGTAGGTACAAAAACTGACACATTATTTCCTACAAGCATGTGAGCTAGTGGAGGGGTGGAAGCAATTTAAACCAAAGTAACCTGGCGAAAAGCCAGCCGTCCAACGGGTCTTAGGTTACGACAATGCTAGGCAACGCAGATAAGTGTTCCGACTACCTATATCATCTCGTAACTTAAAACATCTCTTTCTGTTCCATCTTTGATCAGAATTTTTTGTTGTAACATTGCTTGAACATCTATAAGACCGAAGCCAACCTCACCTGCTCGCGGTGGACCCTGCTGACCAACGAACGAGGCTCTAGCACACCGTCCACCAGACCCGCATTGGAACAGCGTGGTGGACTATGGTCCAAACCCCCCTTAAAACATGAGACGGGAGGGCCTTTACCCAGCCATGGGACATTCAATAGACAAAAAAAATTGCTTAAAATCACATAAGGTAGAATCTGTACAAACTTTAAAGTAAGATTTTTTTTACAAAATGTAGCTCGCTACATCGCAGTTTTGTCGAATAATTGGTTGGCAACAACTGACCGAGAATTAATTAACACTCCTAATGCATGCAACGGGAGCAAAGAGTTGCTACAGCAGCGGCAAAATCAATTTGAGGCCGAAACATTGGCGGCAGGCCAATCGACGTCCGCTGTCGGCCAACCGCAAACCTGCATATTATACCCAGTACCTACAATACGTACATCAATCATGGAACATTTAGAGTACACACTTTGATTTATGAACGGGCTATAAGTAGAATTCTAATAGAAAATCGAAAATTTGCGGTGAAGCTGCATTATACAGAGGTTTCGACTATCGAATGTTTCGGAAGCTTTATTAACAAGTGTTGTGAGATCATATTGGCTCATGGCGCACATTCATCCAGTGCGCAGCGCTCGCAAATAAAGTACCTCTGTTTTTTTTATGAGATAGTGAAGCAAACGAGCAGACGTTTCACCTGATGGTAAGTGTACAACGCCGCCCATGGACACCTGCAACACCAGGGGCATCGCATGTGCGTTGCCGGCCTTTAAGGAATGAGTATGCTCGTTTCTTGAAGATACCTTTGTCGTATCGGTCCGGGAACACTGCTGCAGGAAGTTCATTCCACAATTTGGTGGTGCGAGGAAGAAAATTCCAGGTAAAATGTGTCACATACGTACACTAAAAATCCTTACGCAGCAAACGTGTTGAACACCTTGTTGTTGAACTTATAATAGAATACATAAACTATCGTACCTGTTTTTATTGAATGGACAAGCAGAGATGTATTGCAAAGCTTACTTTCGACGATAGTATTGCAGTTCCAATGGAGGTATGGCTATTACCAAAATACGTAGTATTACTATTCCCCCTCACATTGAGGGGGAGTGTGCCTGGTATAATGGCAATCGACTCCTACGCAATAACGTATCTAAGTAAATAAAACATGTGTGGGCTCACTGAAGTTCCACCTACCCGTTCGAATAATGCTTTATTTATTTATAGAATATCCAAGAAGTAATTAGTTTAAAAAAATCTAGTTTCAAGTGCGAATGTCTCTTTCAATAATGATTATCACTTGCTGAACTGTGAAGGAAAACATTGTGAGGCATAATAACAATAGGCTCGCTCCTTATTAGGACCAACATAGGTGCACTAGAGAGCACCAATGCGCTACCCTTTAAGGGAATACTAATGGTGATGTATCATTTTAAATATTTAAAGTATTTTCTCTCCCAAAGGGCACGTCTGACATTGAAAACTGCGATGTAAGTAGATATGCGTGTTTGTGAGATGTGCGTGCGCCGGCCTGCTTCTGCGGAAGCCACGGGCGATGATGAGTCGAATGCATTTCCTGGAGCATAACGCACAAACATCGATTTTATGGTAATCAAGACCAATCATTGTTTTATAAGTATTAAAAAGAATCTCAAAGTGAATTTGTAATATGGGAAAACAATGTTGGGTATTTTAGATAATGCAATTCAAATTCAAATATAATCTTCGGACTGCGTTTGCGCTGCTTTACGGATTGACTTATCTATAGTGTCTGTACATAACAATATATGGTATGTTAATAAAACAAAAAATAATAACTAAATTAAAACCGTCTCGCGGATATTAAAAAATATTCAAAAGTCAGACCTAGATCCTGCAGATATAATCTATAATTTTTACAAAAATAATTTTATTATAGATACATCAATGAAAAAAAAAACAGGAAACCGCACTAATGAATATTCATACTTTAACATTTGGGAATCGTAATAAAGTTATGCAAAATTGAATCTGGTGTTATTGAATGATATTTCTTTTTCATAACCAGTATTTAAAATCCAATATAATATAACATAAAAATAACAATTCTATATATTCTATAAATTATTACTTACGTCTAAGGGCCAGGTTGTTAATGGAAACGGAAATTCAAAGATATAACACTAAATATTAACGAAATGGGTGAAGTGATGCCATGGCAGTCGTATACGTCTTGACATAAATTATCTGTCGTACGTAAACGGTAAAATCACATAAAAAAATCACACATAATTGGACATCTGGATCCGTCAAATGATAGGAAAAGCTTCCTATTTGATATCATAACTTGTTGCTTGTAAGTATCAGCTGACTTTACCGCATATAGACCCAAAATATCGACGACGTTATGCAGTAAAGTATTTTCATATCAATACCAGCTATATGTTTTAAAATCACAAACTTACCAGACAAAATCTTTTAGATGAATCTCTACATTATTTATACTTTAATTAGTTCAGAATTTATGGGAAATGTCACGTGTAGGTAACAGTTCTCCGCAACATACTGTTATTTATTTTTACATCAGCTCCAACCAAATCTATTTATAAATACTTCAATAATTTCTCTGTGATTCGAGTCAGCTACATATTATGTAGGTTCATATGCCATAGAAAAAGTACACGAAACCATTATCGCGCTGGTGAGCCGATAAAGACTGAACATTTTCCTCAATCGATTCTTCATCGATACTTTCTGGGCGTTTATAACTCGATATACACACCGAAAACATCGATTGAAATCGTTCCGGTACTTTACGACTTTATTTCTGGCGAGCGTGTTTTCTTTGACTGCGTCAGTTAGTTTGGGACCGAGGCATTCGGCGTGTATCGGATAAATATTAATAAAGCGGGCCGGCCTCGTTTCTGGGAAGTTGGGAGGATCTTATTATAACCGCAATAGCACCTATAATTAGCAACATCCAAATTACTCGTGGCGTGTACGTGTTGCGCCAGGTCGATGTTACGTGTGGCTACTCGATTCGGATCGGACTAGCGATTCGATTGTCGAATCGATTCGCCTCAAGCAGTTCCGTCAAATTATCCTTATTAATTTGGCAATTTTTATAATTCAGTTGATTGCAGAAATCTAACTTTATTTTATTACTGGCCGTCTTAACAATATTGCAGTAATTTAAATACCGTGAGTTGATGTTCTTGGATTGGGGATTTCCTATTTTTTTGTTTCTGCAAAACAATGATAGGAGGCATAGACGTCGTGATGTTATACCAGAAATTGGACGGGCATTGACTCTGACAATTAAAAAGAAATAGTCGCTTCAGGATATCGGTATCAATCACAATAGGTATTACCATAATGGTAGGTAATGAAATTGTGTCGCCCTATACACACTAGAGCGAGCAATTACACTCGAGTTACTTTGAAAATGAACCTTTTAGTAATATACATAAAGATTGAAGTTCTGTGGTAAAGGCCAAACGATCACTCGTCAAAATTCGCTCGCTACACGATGCAATGTTATTTAACAATGAGTTTTTCTATGAGTTAATACAGTCCGTTTAGGTATTGGCAAATAGTTTGTCGCGGGGGTTTTGACGCAAGAGTATCCTCGGGTATCTGTGGTGAGCGGTAAGTGAAACAAAAGAATGAGTCAGTGGAGCCAACGACCCGCGCTCCAGGGTGATCTTTTGAAATTCCCGAATAATTGTCGACGCGTAAGGTGACGACGAAAATAACGCGTGAGACGATCCAGTCGTTCCCCCCGCTCACACAAATTAATTTTATTTATATATTGATGAATTGGCTTATTTGTTTGGTGTCTTAGAATTCTTCAACGTTTTTAATTTAAGAATTTAGTTGGATTTAGCCCAATAGCCGCCGAGTGACGGGGGCGAATGTTTGCGATGTTCCTGAAACATGGGTTGTTCACTTTGTGTTTATCATTATGTTGATCCCGATCATTAGTCTTTATGAATGGTGGAGTCGACGTACTACACGATCAATGTAAACAGTCCAACCAATATCATTATCGTGCGTAAATATACCTATATTGTAAATAAGTTTTCCTGAAAGCTTTACAATGTGCGCTCTCCATTCATTATTAAGTGAATTATAATATTCCTGTAAATAGCTCTATAATTCCTCAACAGTGCAGCTACCTACATGATCAGTAAGGCATCGTGTAGTATTTTTTTATTTTTTTTACAACATCTAGGTATTATGTAGAACGAGGCGTTTTAGCAATAAATATGAAAGTATAATGTTGGGGGAGCATGATACCGCTTTGAATGCTAAACCCGTACTGAACTACAAACACAGGCCAATACGGGGGGTGGGCGATGAGGCGGGTGGGGAGGGGGAGGGGGCCGGGCACACAGTCAACTAACCGTGGGAAAAGCCTGCGTATACGGTGTGAACAGTATAACATAAAGCATTCATTTGTTATTTTGATGCGAATTCTTTCGCACTTTTGTTTCAAGATTACATGATTTTATATAAAGTTATTCAAACAGCCAACAGAAGAGAGATCACTGCAATCAATGCTGCGCTTACAATGAAGAAGACACCTCATTATAACGAATGAAAATATTTACCCTAATTGACTTTTAATGTACGCATAAAACAAAATCAAAGCCCGAATATTGACCGCTCGTCTCGACTTGGATATTCATTCCGATAATGATATTCTGCGAATTACTCCGTGTTTATAACCATAATGCCTCTCATCGTAGTGTGTTCGAATCGAGGTTACACACAAACATACGTCGAACCACAGTATGCCTTCACGTGGCAACAACGAACACATAGTTACCGTGTAACCTGGCCGGATAATCTTGGCCTTTGGGTGATCGCGCCTTTTCCCCGCAAGCGAGTCGAAAGCGCAGTCTCTCGGGAGGGGCAAGGGGTCTTAGAGAGCTGGGTGATAAGGCGGGTGGCAGACGTCACCCGCACACATCGACAGGTACGCACACTGAGCGACATGACCGTGGCATTCCATCGACATCCACACATACATGTAGACAGCGTACCTTATTAAAACGAGACGCGAATCGACGACTTATCGGGCAATTAGTCGTGGCTCACGTCAAATACTACTCCGACACGAAATATTATTTGACGTCCATTGCCGTCTCATTTCAAATGACCAACAACTTTCTTTTTCACGTATCATAACACTAACTGATTGTATAAATAACATTTGAAAATATTTACGTAATTAAATTTGAACGATAAATATGTAGTATTTGAAATTTATTTGTATCTAACAGCGTTTAGCGTTTTAAGAATGTATTGTTACTAATATTAGATTTGTATTAATTCGTGATACTTTTCATAAATCTTCAATTGAAATTGTAAAGCGTCAATGTAAGTTGTGCTGGTCGATACGGTTGGGAATGTAGAGTGGCGGCGCGTCGTCGTGGTAGAGATAGGTTCGAGTCGGCACGCGCGCGAACCGAGAGCTATCATACTGCGCAAGTGCCGCTGATAACAACTCGCGCTGCGAATTATTCACGTGCTGTCAACTTATGAATTATTATTCTGTTAACAACACCGGTTTGACCCTGCGCTGATAATTGCGTCAAAACACGCACGACACATTCATGTGCCAATACAAAAACGAACCGTATTAACTAAGTACAAAAGCACCTTTTTTAATGAAATGTTAACGATGTAGCGAGCGATATTCGTATTATTATTATACAAGGTGCAATTTTGTAATGGCAGCTGAATGGAAAGTACTCTTAATGCTGTAGAATAGAAAATAGTAGGTACTCAAAGAAAAAAAAAAGGAAGAAAAATGCATACCTATAAAAAGATTTTCGAAAATTCGCTAGCCACACCCGGGAATCGAACCGACTAAAATCTGTAAAAATTACACCCTGCACTTTTATTGCAAGGATCGTTAGGGTAAATTCTAAGGAGTTTTTTTTATGAGATAGGGAGCCAAACGAGCTGACATTTCACCTGATGGTAAGTGATCAACGCCGCCCATGGACACCTGCAACACCAGGGGCATCGCAAGTGCGTTGCCGGCCTTTAATGAATAAGTATGCTCGTTTATTGAAATCTCTCTAACAAACTTGGTAAATTAAATGAAAGGAAAAGCATGAATAATACACAATAATACACATAGTATTAACACATACTCATTGTATGATCCCAAACTAAGCAACCCTTGTATGGGTAACATACAATGGACTAGGGGTGATTCCAATTAGGTACACCCAGACCTGCGCAAATTCCGAAATTTGTCACTGGCGGGAGTCGAACCCGCAACCATCCGGTTCCGTGATTCAAGCGGCCTACGCTTTAACCACTAGACCAAGCAGTCATCTTATATTGACACAGTGTACATTCAAAAATACGGAACCCTAAAACATTTCTTTCCGCCCGCTATAGTACACTCAGGGCGTTATGCTAAATTGTCATATGCCCCGCGATAACTACACATCGAACGGATTTTTAAATGTTTACATACCATTTGATTACGCATATTTTGATGTAAATTTATGTCGCATCAATTTATGTAACAATTCATTTGATTTAGTTATAAAATAAACATTGTATTCGATTAGGCTGTCTGTCGAACGAGTCTATTCGATAATAGAAACATAATAATTATGTAGATTGGTCATAGGAACAGCTATGAAACGGCCGGATTGGCGGATGAAGCTCCGCACACTGGGACACCCAAAGCGGAGCGACAAAATATTTACTAATGCCAAAAGAAACTCCAAATCAATATAATGATTGCATTTCTGTTGCAAAAACCACGCATCAAAATTCGCTGATGCTGTCAATGTCATTTTGTTGAAGAATGAACTTTTTGTACGAGTTAATATAGTAAACGGATCGATGCATTGGAAATGTGGTGCTGGAGGAGAATGCTCCGCATTTCTTGGCCGCAGTGGCGCACCAATGTATCGATCCTAAACGAGTTACGAATAAAGGAGAGACTATTATCCACAGTACAGCTCAGGATCCTCCGCTACTTTGGCCATGTGTCACGGCGACCAGCAGATGCCATGGAAAGACTTCTTGTCCAGGGCAGGGTCAATGGTAACAGACCTCGCGGACGTAGCCCCTTGCGATGGACTGACCAAATTAAAGCGCTGACTAAGACCCCTCTTAATTAATGCTTCCGCCAGACATCGGTTCGGGATCGGTGGAGGAGGACCATCAAATCTATCGTCGGTTGCACATGACCACGACTGCTCTGCCAAGAGTACATCGACCAAGAAGAAGAAGAATACAGTTCGTTTGAGTATTGAAAAAAATCATACGCGCGTTAAAAATACGTTGTTGTTTCCGCCGATAGCTCCATGATAAGTGTTATCGTAAGCGACCTTTTGTGTGACCGCGCTTAAAGATTACTCTACCTTCATTGCTGACCTCTAACCAATAGGCTATTTGGAATAATTAACCTTCCCCGTATTAGTATTAGTAATTTATAGTATTGTTGAATTTTACTAATACAAGCCGTCTTTTTGGGCCACCATCGTGCCTTTTGGCTCCATCAAAATATTTTTTTTTTTCTATAAATAGGTACCTAATGCTAAAAATACATGTATGAAATTATTGTAATTAACCACTATACGTAGGTAGATGCATAAAATGTAGGTAAATTAAACAAAAGTGAAAAACCACTTAAATAGGTACCAACATTTGCTTCCCAATGTTTATTATTCGCGTGTATTGCGGCCGGAGTCTCAAGGATGACACGGTGCGGTGAGACACGAACCTTGGCCCGATCCCGAGGCCGCGGCCCTTGGTACAGAAACCCCAGTGTCAATAATATAAACACCTCTACATACAATCGATTTAATATTTGACACCATTCAGAAACTCGCCATTACTACGAATATCATTTAAATGTTAATATGACAACTTAATACCCTGTTGTCAGTGCATTAGGAATTGCCTTATTCTAATACATCATCACGCCCATATTCCCCGAATGGGGTAGGCAGAGGTCCACTGCAGTGCGCCCACACTTTGCCGACGTATTTTGGTCCCAATGTTATGGGGGCGAGCCTATTGCCATTATACCGGGCACATTCTCTCTCAATACGAAGAAGATTTTTGGGATATAGTCCACCACGCTGGCCCAGTGCGGGTTTGTGCACTTCACACGCCTTTTCTATAGACGTGCAGGTTTCCTCACGATGTTTTCTTTTACCGTTTCATAGCAAGTGGTAATCTCGGAGGAAAATGAGCTTCGCACATAAACTGAGGCCGGGTTTGAACCTGCACACTTTGATTGCAAGGCGTGCGTTCGACCACTCGGCTACCACTGATTTTTTTACGCCTTATTCTGATGCCTAGTCACAAAAAGTTGTCCGTTGCAGTAGTATTATAGACAAATATAGGAAACATTTAAAATATAGGTCTTGGAATCGAATTCGCAACCATCCGATGCAGCGAGCCGACTGGCCTGCGCTCTAACTGCTAGACCTAGCCTTTACCAATGACCATATTTGGCTATAAACTTGGGGGTAAACGTTCCCAATGACTACGGAACCCTTAAAAATATATCAGAACGGCTATTGATAAATTTGAAAAATATACTGTACAATGATGGCAACGATGCATAGTCAGGACAGTCATAAACGATAGCGTGATAATTTGTTTTGATCGTTCGAATAATACATCATCACGCCTGTATTCCCCGCAGGGGTAGGCATAGGTCCACAGCAGTTCGCCCACACTTCGCCGATATGTACCTATTTAAATAGTTTAAGACAACATTTAATTAATTTATCAATGTATTTAGTTGTTCTATGTAGAAAAAGACAAATCGAAACTGCAAGGTACTTAACAAACCAGTCATAAATTAGTTTGTGTATAATTGATGACTTTATTACCGGCTATAAATTACGTTTTATTCAAATTGTTGCAAATATTGTACATTAATTATTGAAACGTAAACAAGAAGTGATCGTGAACCCGGTACCTTGTGTCTTTTCAATAAATCAACCAACTATTAAGTGTCACATTGTTTTACGTAGGTACCTACTTATTATGTAATTATTTAAATTTCAACCAAACTTACAACTATTTGTTTAGTAGAATGAATACAAAGGCAATGAGTGTATTAAAGATTAATAAAAAAAATCATTTTTTTTACGATTTTTGTATTTCAAATACTACTAACGCCATCTGTTGATGTTTTAAAACAACAGGTTTTCGACTTTAGTCACGTAGGCGTTAGGATCTTCCTAATTTGAATGAAATACTAAATTATAAGAACAAAAAGTTAAATATTATTTAATTATTGTATATAACAGAAATATGCATTTAGTACACACTAGCCGAGCCAGGTTCTACGGAAGTCTTTAAATAATGTGTTGTTTCATAGTAAATTGTACAAACAATTCTACAAATGAGGTTGGTTTAAAAATAAACGTTTATTTAAGTCGAACTGATAACCTCAGGTCACTATCGCTGACGAGGATGTGAAAACCCTGGGGAACTCTGCATAAACAACTTAATCACAATTCACTTTACAAACACAAAGTGAATTCCCATTTGTCCTTAATTCTAAGGAAATCAGTAGTTGTAGCATGTGCGCCAAGACTACACTTATGTCACGGAATATCTTGATGTTGTCTCTTTCTTTCGTATGAAATTAGACAGAGAGCGAGCGAGCGAATCCGTGACAAAAGTCTTGTCTTGACATGAATCACACTTTTCCCAAAAAAATATAAGACTATCACTCACTTTAAATGCAGTTGCCATAGAGAACAATGGGCAAGAAACTCTTAAATTAAGAAGAGACAGTTTTTTCATACTATTACTAGCGGCCCGTCCCGGCTTCTCATGGGTGGACATTTTTTTTTAAACATTTTGGCATAAATTTATATAGCCTATATTACTCAGTGATAATGTTCCTTCCTAACGGTACACATACAAAAACACAAATATTTCCTCTTCATAATATTAGTATACGAGTAATACGAGTAATGGAGCGTAGGGATGGTGCGACGATTTGGTCACTTTTGCGGGAGAAACGTGGCCACAACAAGCCCAGGATAGGGACATGTGGAGACGAGAGGGGGAGGCCTTTGCCCAGCAGTGGGACATACAATAAACTATAAAAAATATATATATATATATTAGTATAGATATCTTATAGGTAAGCAAAAGTCTCTCCTAACATGTATACACACCTAAAAAAATATTGAAAACTTCAACATGAAATGTAAGCGTTTATACAGAGTGTTTCAGAAGTCCAAAATAATACTTTGATGTTTGCATCAGTATCGGGTATACAGCTGAATGGTATAAAAATTTGATCGAAATTCGGCCATGTTTTTCCAACTTTTTTTCGTCATCAATTTCTATAACTCGATGTTCCTCGAGTCCTACGTGAAATTTGCGTGTTCTGTTTTGTGAATATTGGTAATCGCCCCTCATAAGTGTAGTTGACACTGCTGAATAGAGTTATGGATGTACCCAAGAGCCAGAACACGATACCTGTGACAAATATTCAAAGGTCTATAACTCAGTAAATATGATAGTTAGGTATAAACTGTCTTCACTAAGCATACACATATGAGCTACCGTATATGTACCCAAAGTATTATTTCGGACTTCTGATACATCCTGTATTTGAACGTGCATTAGCTAGTACTGAATGCCTACTAAGGAATTTATTCTGCGTTGATATAAAGTAGCAAGCACACTGGTAGGAAATATCCCAGGGTTTTGAATCTAGAATCTTCGCTGGCCGCGGTACGATAGGACATCGCTCGTAAACTGGCCGCAGAGACAACACAAATTACACTTTAACTCTAGTAGAGAAGGCAGGTTTTAATTAAATACGGTTAATTCTGTAGACTTCTTGCAATTTACCGGTTTTTATTAATACTAGGAGATGCCTAACGTTACTACGTTAGAGTTACTACGTTACTGTAGTAAAGAATGTTACTACATTAAAACACTGCTACTGGCTACTGATTTATAGTTACTTGGTTTAGTGAGAGTACTGCTCGGCTCTCTTCATCGGGCGATAGCGGGTTCGATTCCCGCCAGGGGAAAATTATAGAAAATATCCTGTTTAAGATTTGCCTCGGTCTGGGTGTATTAAATAAAAATAAATAATAAAATAACTATTACTACTACAGCCCTTTTTAACGTCCCACTGCTGGGCACGGGCATCCCCTCAAAGCGAGGGGGCCCCATAGTCCTCCACGCTGGCCCAGTGCGGGTTGGCAGACTTCACACATCTATCGAAAAATAGTCAAGTTCCCTCAGTCGTGCAGGTGATGCGATGTTTTCCTTCAACGTTTCATAGCAAGTGATAATCCCGGATGAAAATAAGATTCGCACAAAAATCCTAGAGGTGCGAGCCGGGGTTTGAAGCTGCACACTTGGATTGCAAGGCGTACGTTCGACCACTCGGCTACAACTGCTAAAATGTATTATTTACCAACATGTCAGTTCATTGTGGTAATCCTATAACAACCTGTATTTGGATTAGGGTCATTACTACGATTTTATTATTTTGCTAATTTTAAATAAATAAAATACATCATCACGCCTGTATTCCGCGAAGGGGTAGGCAGAGGTGCACTGTAGTGCGCCCACACTTCGCCGATGTATTTTGGTCCCAATGTAATAGGGGGCGAGCCTATTGCCATTATACCGGGCACATTCTCCCTCAATACGGGGGAGATTTGGACCATAGTCCACCACGCTGGCCCAGTGCGGGATGGTGAACTTCACACGCCTTTCTATAGACGTGCAGGTTTCCTCACGATGTTTTCCTTCACCGTTCAGCAAGTGGTAATCATTGTTGAAAATGACATTCGCACATGAAAATTATCACAGAGGTGCGGGCCTGGGATTTGATCTTGAGGCTACCACTGCTTTGTGCTAATTTTAAAGTAGTTAAGGGCAAAATTTCAATGCATTGCCTTGTCAATGACTTAACATGTTATAACTGTATCTATAGTTTACACTGTTGTATATACATAAAGATGTATGACTTTACTAGGTACATGATTCATTATACAAATAACACATGCTTACAATAAAAAAAATGCAGTTTGATTGATCTGTTTTCACTACGCATGCATGTATCAGCCACTCTATATACACCTAAAATATTTTTTACATGCTGTATAATGTATAAATGGTGTCCTACATTTAATATTCATAGTTCTATGGTAAGTAGCACCCTTTGGTCACCCAGTAGGTTTCCGGCCGGTTCTCAGTTCGCGCACTAAATATAATATAGAAAGGCTTTCTGTCTGAATTCAAGTGTATCTGTGCTCGGGCCCGGTTTCTAGGCGACGTGACGTTGGAGTTAAGCCGCCCGCACATTCGGGCGTCAAAAGTCGCGTCAAATTGTTTGTTCCAAAACGGACTCTGTTCCAATGTTCATAACGATTAAATTACTGTTGTAAAAACCACGCCCTAACGCGTCTAAACTCGCGCTGTCAGTGTCACATCGTTGAAGAATGAACTTTCACTGAGTGTTAATAAAGTTCGTTTTGTATTGGCAAACATTTTGACGTAAGTGTAGACGGCCCTGTGTGCGGGATGCCTTAATCAGCGAGTGAATACGTGTCACATAATTATATTGTGTGATACCGTTAGGCGTACGGTATAGGACTATGTACCTAATAATTTTGCACCTAGAATGTTGTTAAATTACTTACAGAGAAAAAGATTACTGGCACTTTCAAATTGCATATGTGTCTACCTTTTAAACAATATTTGACAGCGCTTAAACTTTTTCGTGACTCATGATTCTAGGTATTGATTTTAAATTATATTTTTAATTCCTTGAACTCGCGAATTCGTCCACGTGTATATAATATATGAACTCCAGTATACAATCAGCCTAAGTTGCTTCTAATAACGTCGGATGCCAGAAAAGTTCCGTCAACATCAGTCCAGCCGTTTCAGGGCTTATCCGGAACAAACAGACAAACATATCGACCAAATCTAAAAAAATCCTATTCATTATAGGGACCGAGTGTACTTTCATACATTTAGTAAAATCTGTTATTTTCACAATAAAAGCGGACACTTCAATTTTATATATTTTAAAAAAGTGTCGAAACTGTTGTTCTCATAAATTTAACTAATTAGTTTAATATAGGGTGTATTCAGTATTAATAATCTAGTATAGTAATTGTCAACTTAGATCAGTCTTAGTAGTAAATGTGAGTACCAGATAACTGTATGGTCGTTATAAAATCAGTGGCCGGCGTGGAAACAACGAGACTGGTGCCCACGTTGGCATTATCACGCCCACGACCGCTGAGATAAATTTCCTCCTTGTTTCTATGGCTCCTTTTTACTCTGAGGCACTTTATACGCAGTAGGCTCTCGGTTAGAAAGCGTTTGGTGCAATTTAAGAACGACTACACTAACTTAGCAGACAATAAAGTGTTATAGTCTTTCTCACATATAGTATTACTGCGGCCTTATCTAATATCGCTATTGGTCGATTCTTCGCGGCGAAGGAAACCTCTTCGATGATTGGCCAAAATGGCGCCATGAGTTTGAAATTGAATGTGGAATTGGTTTAGGAAGGATTATAGGGACGGCAAGCCAGAACAGGTGGATACAAGATTGCAAACCTGCGTTACGCAGATGACACCACCTTATTTGCAACCAGTTTGCAACACTTGGAAGAGCTACTGACAAAGATGGAACGAGTGAGCCATGAGTTTGGACTAAAAATTAATCGCAGCAAGACCAAGGTGATGATTATTGACCGTGCCAAGAATAATTTGCCTGAAGTGACCCAAATCGCGAATTGCAACGTAGTCCAATCTTATATCTATCTTGGGGCTCTAATTTCAAACAATGGCGGGTGCATCGATGAGATCAAGCGACGTATGGGCATCACAAGAACAGCGATGGACAAGATGCGGAAAATATGGAGGAATAGAAACATAACTAAAGCCACGAAGACCAGGCTCGTGAGGACGCTTATACTCCCCATATTTCTTTACGCGGCTGAAACGTGGACCTTGCGAGATGTGGAAAGGCAGAAAATAGATGCCCTAGAAATGTGGTGCTGGAGAAGAATGCTTGGGGTTTCGTGGACCGAGTTTCGCACGAACGTCTCGATACTTCAAGAACTCGGTATCAGGCAGCGTCTGTTTTCGATTGTACAATCTCGCATCTTGACATTCTTCGGACATGTTTCCCGGCGTGACAACCAGTCCATAGAACGCCTTGTCGTCCAAGGAAAAATAGAAGGCACTAGACCGCGCGGAAGGTCACCCACGCGTTGGACTGACCAGATCAAGTCCGCCATTGGAGGCTCAGTCAACGAATGCGGCAGGATGACCTCTTGCAGACAGCGGTGGCGAAATGTCGTGAAGCGCATTACATCTGCCCCTTCCAATACTGATACTTAACGATCACGACCGCTCTGTCAAGAGCGTACCGGATAAGAAGAAGAGAAGCCAGAACATCATCGGTTTCGGTTAAAGTATTGTTGGCCTTACATTCGGTTTAAGTATTGTTGTTCCAATAGTACCTGTACACTTTTGACTGAATTTGAACTGACAAAACAGAAATTAATGTTTAAACTAAGTACATGCCTTCTTAAGCTCTATGACTATGAACATAAAGATGGAATTTCTGTGGTAAAAACCACGCGACCACGCTGCAAAATGCACTCACGCCGACATTTCGTTGAAAAATGAGCTTTGTCCATGAGTCAATACAATTATTTTTGCTTGAATCCGTATTAACGGATTCACACTTTACTTAACTCAATTTTGTTCATTGTAGAAACGCGACCGCTTATAACAAACGCCGTGATCTATTCTAGACATGCGTGTGTCTATGCAGGCCACAGTCAATGAACTGGCAGAGGTCAGGTGAAATTATCTCGTACGGAGCGTCTACGCGACATCTAACTCACAATGGCCGGATACAGCTTTATCTCGGTACTGATGCCCGAGTATTTTGGTGACAACTCGGTGCGCATTGAGGCCGTTTGGGATTACCTTTTTTGGGTTTCTATAGGGTCAATTATTGTTTTTTAACGGCGTGAAGTATCTACGTTAAGTCTGTATTTTAAGGGTACCATTGCGGGTTTGTGCAGATTTTTGTACCCGTTCTACAACATTTATAAATATAATAAGAATTAAAGATACTTAAACCCTATTTATTTTTCTAAATTCAAACCCAAATCTTTCAAATCCTTATCAATCTGTAGAGCCCAAATCAGTTTGTTTTAAAACACAAAAATACTTAATAAGTTATAGTTTTAATCTGCGAAATGGAGTAAAACTAAAATCATTAGGTTGCCCTTAGTCTCACATTGTGTTTTGCATTCGTTAGGATTGCAGGCCTCACTCGGCAAGACGTTCAATGACACCCGAGAGGGGAGGGGTAAGGGAGGCTGCGTTGGTGCAGTCGACATCTCGCTCGCTATCAGCCCGAGATCTGTCCACATGCCCGCGAGTGTCACTAGAGCTCTGCAACTATGTCAACCACCGTTTTAGTGTGACAAACGTCGACAATTTCTCGACAATGCTAAAATATTTTTTTCAAAATTTTACACATTCACCTATTCTTTAAATATATCAACCAACAGCGTCCATTTCTCGACAGAACTAAAACATTTGTTTCCAAATTTTATTCATTTACCTACCACAGACAAGTGTCAAAACCTGCGGATGGTTTAGCAAATAAGAAAATTGCTGATTATATCACTCATTTTAAATGTGTTTTTGCAAAGTACGTAATAACTATTGCTAGACTTATCTGAATTGATTCGAACTTATTGATTAATTAATATTAAAACAACTACTTCATGTTTAAATATACCCAGCAATAGTATTTTAAACGTAACGGTAAAGGAAAACATCGTGAGGAAACCTGTACGTCCATAGAAGACGTGTGAAGTTCACCAACCCGCACTGGGCCAGCGTGGTAGACTATAGCCCAAAAGTTTCCCTCGTATTGAAGGAGAATGTGCCGGGTATAATGGCAATAGGCTCGCCCCTATTACATTGGGACTAACATACATCGGCGAAGTGTGGGCGCACTGGAGTGCACCTCTGCCTACCCCATCGGGGAATACAGACGTGATAATGTATGACGTTCACTATTATTGTGGGGGTAGAATCACAATCAGAATCAGAATATTTTTTATTCATATAAACCAATACAGGCACTTATGAATCGTCAATAAATAGTAAAAATAGTAGCTCTACCACCCATTAATTCAATGATGGAGGTAATTTCAATGATGTAGAAAAACATACTGTGGCAGCTACAAAACAACTCAATATAAATACCAGTTAACAGGCACACAAGAGGCGCGTTAATAAACGCCGCGCTACCGTCTATGATCAGCTTAAGACATGCGCGGTACTCCTTATTATTCGTATGCTTACATAATTATGACTTAAGGAAATTATTTAACAGTTGGTATATCATCAAATAGTAAGTATCCTAATGACATTGATAATACGTTTAGATTTCAACAATCCAATAAAATGAGTAACCCCTAAACGTGGGACAAGGTAAGACTACGACATGTTCAACAAATTGTTTCGTGTGACATAGATTGAACAATTGTCACAAGTAATATTGAAATTGTCACAACTTGAATCAAAAGTTAACACTTAATACACTTTTAGTTTATAATTATTAACATTTCGCACTTATATTAAGGATTGCAGTAAGTATAATAAAACTTAATTAAAATTATGACTAACCCATAAATATTGCCACTAAAATGTATAGACTAAAAATCAGTGCAGTCTAGTGCATAACTACTTACCGCTTCGAAAATATAAGCGTGATGAAGATGAAACAAATCCACCGAAGCACAGTACCTACGGAGTACACACGGTTCATATGGCGAGTATAATAGATTTTATTAAAAAGAGAAGCTTTCTCTTTACATAATGACGACTGGCTTCCATTCGCTGTTGACGAAATCAGTGCATTGCAGTGTTTGAAGTTATGCAACGGCTCTTGGGTAAGCATACGTGTGGAAAGCGGTTCAAAATAGTTACTTATGCAAGTAATCTATACTAATCCGTGCTTGTCCTGGGGCCTCGCCACCATCTCATAAACTATTGTTAACTGTTAATTTTTGAAAGATTTTAGTGAGGTATAAACTGAAACTAATTTTAAAAACATTGCATGTATTCTTCCCGTCATCCGCCATCTTTATCACTGTCGTAATTCATTTTTACATATAATGTGTATTTATTGAATTTGCCCTTGCTATTCATTACTTGACACTGGCTGAAATATCCCGCTAAACGCAGTTGGAGCCATTCCTCATCTTATTCCATTAATATCGTCAATTTCGTAAAAAAGAAGAAAAAAAAAACATTGCATTACTATAATAGCTAATCAATTTTCAGCCTGAAAAGATTAAGATAAGTTACTTATATTGTTTTCTTAAATTTACGCGAATACTATACATTGAAATAAAACTATTTTACGGATTTTATCGCGTTTATATACTATTTTATTTTCCCGACGTTTCGGCTGCTTTACAGCAACCATGGTCACGGGGGGACTGATGTGTTAGTCGTCCTGATGTCATAGTTAATAACTAGGTACCCTCATATTTAGTTGTTGTTAGAGGTGCGATCCACGCAGAAAGTGCTCACAGTGTCCTGAGGTCTTGCAATAGTACGCTTGGTACCATTTTGGAACGTCGGGAAAATAAAATAGTAAATAAACGCGATAAAATCCGTAAAATAGATTTATTTCAATATAAGTTACTTATTTTACGATGATTTAGAAGTAAAGTGTCATAATCGCGAAGGCATCACATTTGAATTTCGTGTAAGGTCGATTGAAAAACGCAGCGCACAACAGTGATGCGGTGGTAAATACAAGGAGATACGCCAAGAATGTATTTAGGTATACAAAAATAAACGCCAAAGGTTTTACGGAGTGAAATCTACGTGGAAATATCAACGCGGCTCTTGCTCTGATGACGAGTCCTAGTGATGGGGTGGCTCCAAAATATATTTATCGATAAAAATATTCGGAAAAACTTATCATATTTTAAGTTAATTGATAACATACATTTTCATTAACCAGGCCAAATAGTTCGCTCCATGTAGCTAACCTATATAACAGCCAGAGGTCAGAGCGTGATGTTTATGTGACTCATACCTGGTTACAACTGACTGTGTAAATGTCATAAGCAGTTATAAGTGCAATCAGAAAAAAGACACTGTCGGTCATAGTCGTGCAGGTATTATGTAAACAATTTTATTCAAACAATACACATATTTTTTTATATTATAACCAAGTAACTCGTATCATGCATACCTATTCAGTGCATACTTTGTAGTACTCAAGTATCTGGATTTGAAGTATAAGTAGGTACGGTTTTCCTGCACGACACTTAACCAAGTAAAACTTTTACTATAAGAAGGTACCAGATTCTGGGTGATTCAAATCTGGGCTATTGAAATGACAACCCAAAATTTTACCAGTACGTAGGAGGTACGTACGAGGAAACCTGCACGTCAGTACGTAAGTTTAGGTCTTTTGGCTAAAAGATTTTTTTATAATCTTCTGCTAAGTCCTCTGGTAGGCAAAGGTCTCCCCGCCCTCTTTCTATTTATCCCGGTTTTCCCGGTTTAAAAGACAGAAAAAATACGACACTGAACTTTGCTTAGCCAACAAAATATTCAGATATTGGTCAAAATCAATGTGCCACCTTATGGAGTCGATCATGGTGGTGACGGTCGCTATCTGGATTTTTCCTTATTTTGTTAGAAATTCATGAAATTATGATATTTTAATGGATTAGGATGAGGAATGTCCTGCAACTAATACTTTCTAGAAGGTTATTACGAAAAAAAAAAAGAAATTTTAAAATAATTAGGGTTCCTAAATTAAGCACACGGAACTAAGTCGCAAGCTTAGCTAGTTCTAAAAATCATAATGGATGATGAATGTGCTAAAGATAGTTGATGGATCCCAATCTGGTATTACAGATGCAGATTATTGACTTGTAAACGTCAAAGAGCGCTTAAACGTTAATGAATAGAGCACTTTGAAGTGCAAAAGGATGATTCAATTTGAATAATTTATAGTTTACTTGTTTGCGATCGTTAAAGACAATGAAGCGTACGGCGAAATAATTGCTATTGTGTTTCTCACACCCGTCTCGTCACACTTGACAATGGAGTGTCATTGAGTCCGATATAATTCTTACCTCACCCGAGTGACTGATCCGACGTGATCCGATTTATTAATCATTATTTTTGCTGCGGGTCAACCTTCCGAGGTGAATTCATTATGCTCGACTCGTTTGGTCGGCCAACATCCAACATCCCATCACAAGCTTGGCTTCAAAGAATAATATAGTTACAAAAAAACCATGTTCTCAGACGGTGTAGGGAAACATTACGAAGAAACCTGCTCGTCAGAAACAGCCTAACCAGTTCTCGATAGAGTGAAGTCTGCCAACCCGCATTGGGCCAGCGTGGTGAACTATGACCTGAACGCCTTTCGCATTGATGATGGGAGACCCGTGTCTAGTACTGCGACGTCGAAAGGGCTATAATGTCAATTTACGCAAAAAAAGGGTTAAATTTCAGTCAGCAGTATTGGTAGCAAAGCCGTTTAAGGCAAGGTAAACATTTGAAATATTTAAATTCTGCCTCTTTCTCTGTCGAAGACAATTCCTGTTATTGGAACATTGGCCCAATGTTTTTATAACAACATAAGTAACTAAAAAAACACAAACAATAAATCCCTCCACATTTGGAGGTTGGTGGGTATTTACATTAATTATTAGGTAGTTGTCCATTGGTGGTCCTTGCTTGACTTCTAAGTATGTATGACTTCTATAATGAAGTCATATTTTTCGAACACATACCTATCGAACGCTATGTATATTAATTATATCCTGTCAGCAAGTAAATTAAGTGATGCTATGCATATATAGTGTTGCAATTAGTAGTTTATAATAATAAAAATAGCTAAGATAACCACGTTTATACGAGAGACTTGTGTTATATGACAGCTTCGCTAAAATTATGTGATCAATTCAAAATCGATTTCCCCTCACTATAGAGGGTTGAGTTCTCTGTTGTTGCTTTTTTCCCATTTACGAGTTTCACGGCGACCGTTGCCTGAAACTTACACGTACCCAGAATATAAATGCTGGATCCTTCCGTCCCTTTTTCGCAAACGTATACAGACACACTCTCTCTCGCTCTCCACACAAATAAAAATGTGTAGCCACCTCCATGTTCAAATAGAAATTGCAATATCCATTTTCGCAAAATATCCTGAATTGAACTTTAAAAGTAGATACAATAAGATTGTTATTCTCGCGTCGCGCATCAAAAGTTTACGGCACTTTATCTATAGATAAGGAAAATGTTGTCTTTTTCGAACCAGTTTCAGTTAAAATCTTCCGTCCCTGTTGGCCACCCGTTGTGGCATATCTAAAATCATCTGGACCAAGTAAAGCGATTACTTCGGCAGAGACTTTATGAAAATGTGCAAACCTATTTATTCTATAACTTTCCCGATAAATTGCTTTCTAAATAGAATACTTATGATTAAGTACTTTAAAGCGTAAATTTAATATGGTTTTGTTTGAGTGGGCAGGTTTCTAACCTGTCTTTTGCTTGAGATACTTTCAGATTTAGTGTGCGAATCTTCATCAAATGATAATCACTTGTTGATCGGTGCAAGAAAACATCAAGAGGAAACAAGATCAGGAAACAAGATCAAGTTTGAGAGCACCTTTCTTACCAAAAATAAAGAGCAAGTACTGAACGATTCTTACCAATTTTCATAGGCATGGATTGTTGTAATGGTGGAGATAGGCTAGTTCTAACCGGTAACAGATGCCACTCGTCTCACTGCAACCAGTGAATTCAGGTTCTAATCCCGTCAGCAGCAAATTTAAATGCAATTTTATATCATACAAGTATTTTAGGAGAATATAAAAAACCGGCCAAGTGCGAGTCGGACTCGCGCACGAAGGTTTCCATACCATTATCTATAAAAAAATCACGTTTGTTGTATGGGAGACATATTTATTTTTTATAATATGTACGGGGACATATTTATTTTTTAGACTTTGTTATAGCGGCAAGAGAAATACATCATCTGTGAAAATTTCAACTGTCTAACTATCACGATTCATAATATATAGCCTGGTGACAGACGGACGGACGGACGGACAGCAAAGTCTTAGTAATAGGGTTCCCGTTTTACCCTTTGGGTACGGAAACCGTTAAAAATGCAAATATGATAAGCATCTGAAAATATGTAATTATTTTTTAAATATTTGTTGTTCTAATATAACATCTATTCCGATCTGTGATTACCGTTAGGAAACAAGTAAATTTGCATATTGCACTCTACAAATGTATTATAACTTGTAATATAATACCTAGTTACCAGTTATCTAAATGTACAATACGGTACGGAGCGGTGAAGTGCGAAACCGGTCCCCGGACGATGTCCCGACATTCCTGGATGCGCACACGCACTCAAGTGTGCTATTTAGCTTGAGTTTTGGTCGCGTTAGGCCTTCCGAGCATTGGGGCGTCGACACGCGTGTGTCTAATTATTTGCCAATATCATAACAACTGTATTGACACATAGAAAAAGTTCATTCTTCAATGACACTGACAGCGCAAATATTGACGTGTGGTGGCGCGGCTTTTGCAACAGAGATTTAATCTTTATGCGTATTAACACAGAGTTCGTTTTTGTATTGACTGAAATTGTACCGCGCGACTTTTGACGCCTCTGTGGGGTTAACGATTGATTTAAGTACCTATTGAATTATAAAAATAGATTACACTAATGATATTTTTTATACTCATTACAACACGCCAGTGCGTGTGAACGTGTCCCTACAAAATATGTACTGCAAATCCGCTGCCGACTTTACCGTGTGCATGAAGCCTAGCCATCTCTCAAAAAGATGTACAAAGTCAATTTGCTGTTACGAAAATGTGTTAATTTTATGAAAACATGCGACATGAAGGTATGTATGCAGCCCATGCAGACTGTCTCACATTATTAGTGATGACGTTATGAATAGGTATTGTAACAAGCGTGTAGTCTACGTAAACATTGCAACTTACGATGATGTTTAACAATAGACATAATGTCATATAACTTTATATATGTACATGCTTTTTATGTTCAACTGGCATCTCAATATATATTATTTAACTATTTTTTTTTGTTATTTTTAGTGGCAGTGGTAGCCGAGTGGTCGAACGCACGCTTTGCAATCAAAGTGTGCAGGTTCCAACCCCGGCTCGCACCTCTGGGATTTATGTGCGAATCTCATTTTCATCCGAGATCATCACTTGCTATGAAACGGTGAATAAAAACATCGTGAGGAAACCTACACGTCTGAGGAAACTTGACTAGTTCTCGATAGATGTGTGAAGTCTGCCAACCCGCACCGTGCCAGCGTGGTGGACTATGGCCTGAATCCCCCTCGCATTGAGTGGAGGCCCGTGCCCAGCAGTGGGACGTTAAAAAGGGCTGTAATTTAATTTTATTTATTTTTACTTATTTACCACACATAGGGTTGTTATAGGTTACACTAAATACCGGAGCAGATTCGTTCGTGAAATATATAACCCTTGACATTTCAACGTGTAAATGCATACACTAATGAACTAGTATTGATCTTAGAGTTGCTCTGCTATTGTCGGTTGGATGCACAGACAACAAAATAAAATAGAATTACCAAGGCTATTAATTATTTAGCTTCTTTCTTGTTTGACTTTAACATTGTACCTTAATCACAGATGCATGGTCACGGCAGAAGACTTCGTTAAAACCTTTAAATCAATGTTTTAATACGTAATATTAAATAATAGTTTGTAGTACAAACCCGAATACTACACATTGAAATAAAACTATTTTACGGATTCTATCGCGTTTATTTGCTTTTTTTGCAAATAAACGCGATAGAATCCATAAAATTATGAAGGTTACCACAAACAACAACTAAATATGAGGCAACCCAGTTATTAACTATGACATCAGGTTCACTCGTCTAACACCTCAGTCCGCCCGTAACCATGGTTGCTGTACAGCAGCCGAAACGTCGGGAACATAAAAAAGCAAATAAACGCGATAGAATCCGTAAAATAGTTTTATTTCAATTAGTTTGTACTATTTTACTAACTTTATTTATTTCACTATATGTATTTAAGTTATTTCTCTATGCGTCTTCACAGTTTGATTTCAACTTATAAATACCTAAAACAATAGTAACACACCTGTCCTGCAGCAATGTTTTTAGGGTTCCGTACCCAAAGGGTAAAACGGGAACCCTGTTACTGAGAATTCGCTGTCCGTCCGTCCGTCTGTCACCAGCCTGTATCTCATGAACCGTGATAGCTAGAGAGTTGAAATTTTCACTGATGATGTATTTCTGGTGCCGCTATAACAACAAATACTAAAATACAGAATATAATAAATATTTAAGTGGGCTCCCATACAACAAACGTGATTTTTTTGCCGTTTTTATAGATAATGGTACGGAACCCTTTGTGCGCGAGTCCGACTCGCACTTGGCCGGTTTTTAATATTACTACAGATAACTCAGTGCCTACAAAATCTGCCAAAAATTTACATATACTATTGAAGCAACAATACTATAAAGTGGTAAGGCTCTTGGACTAACTTGCATGCCCTTACCAATAATTCCTTAGTCCGTGACCATATGACGTATATGTAACGTTATGTAGAGAATACCTGTAATCGAATTAGCAGTGCCTACTGCACTGTGACTGGACTCTCGTATGTTAATTAGCCGACTAAACGCAGGTACGTCTGCATTGAAATAGCTCCCAGAGCTATTCGAGCTATGATTAACTGGTTTATCACGTAAGCCATATGAGGGTTGCGGATTAATGATTTCGTGATGTAATAACGTGGTGTGACGGATAATTGCAATGGGGAGACACTTCATGAATACCTGAATTCAGTAAGCACGTACGTAGGTACTTATCTATACAAATAAATAAAAATGAAGTGTCCGATTGAAATTTCAAAATAAGAGCTTTTGACTAAATGCATATACGATACTTATAAATCTCGCAAACGACTAAACAGATTTTGACAGTAATTTCACTGGCAGATAGCTGATGATTAAAAGAATAACTGAGGGTCGCGGGTTGTGCCAGATTATTAAAATGATTTATGTTGATTTTTTCCTCTGCACTTCACTGCCTTAAAAGGGTATGGCCTCAGTAGCTTTATGCAGTTTGGGACCTACTCATTATTCTGAATATGTATTCATCAGTTCTCTGGCAATATTTATTATTTGTAGATTGTTTGTTTTGTGTTTTTTTTTGTAAAATTGATACTTTCACGGCTCTACTTTATTTATAACAACATCGTGTTCGAGAACGGATTCATAATCATCAATCATTAAATGAATATTTAATACAACACGATAAGTGGGACAAGTGCTGTCGCTTACAAGATTTACGTTTTAGCCACCCGCTGGCCGCGCGGTGACCGGCCCCGACCGCTCCCGCCCTCTACCATATTATGTGCGCTTAATCAGTTTACTTTTTTATTGAATACAATATATACTCCTTACTTGTTAAAAAAAATTACACATACAATATACTTTATCAAGTGTTCTATTTTTACAATTTTATTCACGTATGTATGTCTCTAATGCGTATGTACTATGCGATCCAAATGAGAATAGGAATGTCAATAAGCTCTATCTTTCAAATGTCACATAAAAAGTATGGTTTGCAAAAAACTTGTTTGCATATCAATAATAATAGTACTTACATCAAATATAAATAAAAATGTTAAATTAGAAGTAAATTATCTTAATAGAATATTTAATTATTTAAAGTCATAATTAGTTTTTTCACGTCACAATATGGCGCAAAGTCGATCCTATTCTCATTTGAATCGCATAGTATGCTTGTTTCAGATTCGTACAATTACTTACTGGACACTAGCAGAATACTCGTTAGCCGCATTGAAGCCATTCTTCATAGTATTCCATAATTTCATTCATTTCGTAAAAGAAGAAAAAGTATAGTTAAGAGCCTAGAAGTTTAAACATTGTTACTGAAAAATGATTTATTTTTAGTAACGCCTCGTTACTCGACTCTCAATAAACAAATCGTTGGTCTTATCGATAATGACCCATTTTTATTAGAGCCCTACATTAGAATATATCACATAATCTCCAATACTACCAGAGGTAGAGCCTACTTGGGGCTACATACTCCATATTTCATAGCAAATAGGTTCATCTTGGTTAATAAGCATCCCTTAAAACCGATTTTTTATTCCGAGCGTGAACAGTCGCGGGGTACAGCTCTATCATACCCCTAAAATGAACAAAAGCTTGAGCTCTCTTTTCGGGTTTGAGAATGTTAATTGGTCTGCAGCCATATACATATTACTATCACCCCACCCAAAATCACAATAACAAATGAATGTTGAGAAGTCATTGGATTTATCCCATATCTTCTGCCAACCACGTATCAACTAACATCCATACATCTGCAAAATAATGTCGCAGAAAATCATCGCTTTGGAGAGTGTACTTACCTACTAAATATCTATACATTATTAACACTGTACCAATACACGACGGACGCTATGCAAACACACTAAACCCAAACACAATTCGGATCTCTCATCATAATTGTATTCAACACACTAGGTACGTAGTTTATGACTACATTAATTATGCCTAAGCATATCCTAATTACTGTAATGGTATTAGCCTGTGAGCGAGCGGGGGGGAGGGGTCAGCGAGGAGGGCGGAAGGGTGGCATTCACGTGCCCTGAAACACTGATGTGAATGTGCCGCATAATCAGGTGAGGATAAACACCGTATTGTGTGATAGGAACAATGGCGTAGTCCGTTAATTAGTAAAGATCACGTTATCGCCAATTGGAATGTGTGCACTGAATCATAATGTGATATACTATTATAGCTCTTTTAAAGTCCCACTTCTGGGCACGGGCCTCCCTTCAATGCGAGGGGGATTCAGGCCATAGTCCACCACGCTGGCCCGGTACGGGTTGGCAGACTTCACACATCTATCGGGAACTATTCAAGTTCCCTTAGACGTGCTGGTTTCCTCACGATGTTTTCCTTCACCGTTTCACAGTAAGTGATAATCTCAGATGAAAGTGAGATTCGCACATAAACCCAGAGGTGCGAGCCGGGGTTTGAACCTGCACACTTTGATTGCAAGGCGTGCGTTCGATCACTCGGCTACCACTACTGTGCACTGAATCATAATGTGATTTGTGAATTGTAATATAATAACATCAATGTACTCCCGTAATAGGCGCAGGAACCTCTTTTACCGATGAATTTTGTTACTAACGTATTTTATAGAATAAATATCGCCAGACAACACATACTTATCGTATGATCCCAAACTAAGCAAAGCTTGTACTATTGGCATACAATTTACTGGGGGCGATCCCAGTCACCCAGACCAGAGCAAGATTTCGAAAGGGCCATTTCCGAAATTTGCCGCTGGTGGGAATCGAACCCGCAACCACCCGGTTCAGTGAATCAAGCGGCCTACGTTTAAACCACTAGACCAAGCCGTGTCGTCAAAAGATCTAACAAATTAATATGAAATTCATTCAAACAAATTCATATGAAGTTATAATTAGAGATGAAAATAATAGTGGTTTGGCTGGATACCGGATACCAGATATCCGGCAAGCTACCGGGCTGGAGCGCCGGATATCCGGCTACCAGATATTCGACCCTTTACCGCCTTACATGACGCTTCTTAAATCGATCGCAATCAAGGCCCATACATATGGTTGTCAGTTTATTTACATCAGTACCCGCAGTTGTCAAGGTTTGCTAGAATTTATATTTCCTGACAGTAGACTTAACAGCGAAAGGCTATTTTCAGAAGCTGGTCTGGTATACGAAGCCAAGCGGAGTCGCCTCTCACCAACGAATGCGGAAAATTCATTTACCACAATATACCAATTGTTTATTTGGAGTACTAAACAAATTAATAAAACAAATATTTTTGTCGTGCGTTTATAAAAATAAACGGTGTCCATAACCTATTGTGGTAAGATTTGCCTTGTGTAAAATAATGAGAATTATCAGAATTTTACTATACGGTATCCAGCCGGATATTGAATTACTATCCGGTATCCGGCTGGATAGTGAAAACAAGGTCGGATAGGCCGGATAATTACCAGATATCCGTTTCATCTCTAGTTATAATCCTTCTAGATCACTACATGCTTGGTATAGCCGTTGTATGCAGACACAATTTTTCAAATATGGCGTTTAAACTACTTGAGATGCTGACTCTGCAATTTACGATTACATTCTAAAACGAAACATTACAATTTAAAATGTATGTCGGCATTCTAACGAATTTGTAACCGTTTGTTGTCGTATTTACACATTTTTTTAGAATAAATGTACAAAGTGAGTAAAATCTAACACTGTGTTTTAATTAAGCAAAGAAGGCGTCAGAAGACGAAGGGTTGCGCCTGCGAGAATGTTCTCGGATCTCATTTCCATGCAAATGAGGGTAGCAGTTGTAATACATCAGATGACGATAGGCGGGGTCGCTGATACAACCGCACCGCAAACTGGCAGCACACAACTTAGCCAGGTTATACTTGATCGATAAGTAATAGGTACGGTATGGTAATGACTTCAACATGTCGCACTCTACATAGATTTGATACTGGTTTTTATTTAAAACAAGTTCAATTAACCGTTTGTATGTATAAAGGAAAGAGCAATATCGTGTAAGGCATTAGATAATTGAAGTTATTTTATCTATAAGAGGTACGGTCAAGTACTTCTAATCATGTTCATTCTATGTTTTCATGACTAGTGACTTTTGGCACACTAGAAAGTCTTACATGCATTCAGAAGGCTGAAAAATGTTGATTACTTTAACTTTCATGAGCCAGGTCTCAGATGGCAATCATTTCCTGAAAATATCAGTATCAGCTAAAGCAGCATTGACTGGATGTAAACCCCAATAAAAAGGTCTTGAATACAGAAGGACATCGCAGGACTAATCTATTGGCTGAAGAACCATGGACGAGTTACTAACCATATTACGCATGGTTACAAAATAGGCGCACTCCCACAGTAGAAAAGACTTTAGCTGAACTAAAAACTAATTGCATGTAGTTTTCTTATATTTACGCGAATACTATACATTGAAATTAAACTATTTTACGGATTTTATCGCGTTTATTTACTATCGCGGTTTATCAAATCCCTATTAATCCTAATCCCCAACCGCCATTATATCAGATTTGATAAACCGCATATCCTCGCAAAAGAACACCGACTCCGACCAAGGATGATACGTGAGGCCATTGAAATTAAAAAACATCCTAATTTCAATAGGGAAGATGGCTGGGTGCTACCACCAACTTGGGATCCAGTAATTAATATGATTAAATCCAAAACCAAGTGTACCATTGCAAGACTTCAGGACACCGTAAGCACTTTCTGCGTGGATCGGACCGCAAACAACAACTAAATATGAGGGTACCCAGTTATTAACTATGACATCAGGACGTCTAACACCTCAGTCCCCCCGTGACCATGGTTGCTGTAAAGCAGCCGAAACGTCGGGAAAATAAAATAGTAAATAAACGCGATAAAATCCGTAAAATAGTTTAATTTCAATGTAATTGCATGTATCTCATCCTCTCCATCTCATCCCTTTCCAAAAAAATGACCCGTAAAATTAAATAAACCTCCATCTATTTATTTAATCGGAAGTAACAATTTTAGAACTATTTTCAATTACAAATTTTACTTAAAACAAATTGAACTTACTCTAAATACTTAATCATAATCAGTTCACATTTGTTGCTGCCTCTCGTTTTCTAAATCATCGATCAATTTTAGTATACCCATTTTTAGTTTTCTCTTCTCTTTAACATTAAAACCTCTAATGTCCGGAAGAATGCTCTTAAAGAAATTTAAGTTTTCATCATCATCATCATCATCGTCTATTATATTTGCCGGAGAAAGCTTAGCTTTTTTCCCGTTATCAGAGTCTTTATCACTGCCATCATAACTTCTTTTTTCCACATCTATTACAATACATGAATCTTCCCTGTCCAATACTTCCTGTTTGGTGTCCGAAGTACTCCAATCTTCTGCATTCTCATCATCAGAAACTTCAGTTCCATCGACATTAATAACGGCGCAAGTTTCTTCATATATTGCGTTTGACTGGTTTTTTGATTGCTTTCTATACGAAACATTAAAATCTGTTATAACTATGTGTCTCTACCGGGAATGAACCTACCATCAAAGTATCTTCCTACCACACATCCTTCCAGAATCAAGTGTTTTGCATAGATTCGTGCAGAATATTTTTTGTTGCTTATGGTACGCGCAGTTATTTATTAAAATTTTAAGTGTGCTTTGATATCAGCCTTTTCGTTTGCAAGGCTAGTTGAGCTATCCTTGATATCCCATTAAAATTAGATACTAATTTGTATAAAATTGTATTAAATATAAAAGCTGCTATAATAATATTAATAATGATGGATGTTAAAATACTTCTACTTACCCCTTATATGCGGTAAATGGCTCCAAGTACGTTAGCGCATCATGCAAATAATATTTCTTGCAGGCTTTCTTGCCCTTACTAGTCTGAAAAAGTTTATTTTTATATCTGCCATAAGACGATCTTATACCCTTCCATTTGGCTTTTAATACTTCGACTGTAACAAAAGTATCATACAAATTACAAATTGCAGCCCTTTTTAACGTCCCACTGCTGGGCACGGGCCTCCACTCAATGCGAGGGGGATTGAGGCCATAGTCCACCATTCTGGCACGGTGCGGGTTGGCAGACTTCACACATCTATCGAGAACTAGTCAAGTTCCCTCAGACGTGCAGGTTTCCTCACGATGTTTTCCTTCACCGTTTCATGCAAGTGATAATCTCGGATGAAAATGAGATTCGCAAATAAATCCTGCGAGCCGGGGTTTGAACCTGCATACTTTGATTGCAAGGCGTGCGTTCGACCACTCGGCTACCACTGCTATAAAAGTATAATATTTTAGTTAAATTGGTAATGATAAATATCGTGAATAAAGACGCGGTAGTAGCCATTCTTGCAATATCGACATTAGTTAAATCGACATTATGTCGAATTAAAGATGATGTCGTTCGTGAATTGCCCCGCAGTATAAGAGCTTTATCTTACTGCAACCAAGCTGATACCAGGTGAGATAACCTCCATACAGCTGTATAGATTTTGTTGGTGATGCGATTAGTCGCGCCTCCACTGGTGTCCTCATGAGATATATTCCAAACTGACCTGGATCGACTGTAGGAGGACGTAATGTATGGAAGACAATGTATAATATATAAGTTACGCACGACACGTGTTACATGTGCAGCACGCACGTCACGTACATCACTTACAGCATGTATTGCATGCATAAAGTATGCGATTTAAGTCCAAACTTTTACCTACCTGAGCATTCTTCGTGGAGTTCCTTCCTTACACTCTCAGCTATCTTTACCCACGCAACCTCGGAGTGTTTCGCCCTACTCGTATCCAGCCTGCGGTCGTAGATTACTGGATATCGCTCCACTATCATCACAAACTGCGTCACCACGTGTTGATTGTCCCTCATTATGGTAACCGCTATGTCTGCAACAAACCCAACAATCCCAGTCACAAGTTGCCAAAGAGAATATAAACAACTTACCTGAAACAGTAACTGAAGCTATTATTATAATCTTAACTAATTGTTTTGTAATATTAGATATAGAACGAAATATGGTGGTTATAATGAAAGCATACTTAATGTTTCTTTACGGAATTAAACCGAATAAAATAGCAATTTTATTCCTTTTTCCTAATTTTGACATTTATTTAACCCTGTAGGTTAGTATGACAAACGTCAAAAAATTGTCATAAGAAAAAAAAAATATATGGAGGTTGCATTCATAAATTTTTTTTCTACAAGCTGATTATCTAGGCTTTTTCTTTTTAAGGACGTTGATTGCGAATGTATCGACCGAACCTCCCTGGAGATTCGGTTTCGGATAATGGACCTTTTTGTAAGATATAGCACATTATTTGAAATCATGAAACTGACTGCCGATAAAATTCTGTGCGATAATTAAAATTACCTGTGCGTTATCAAGCTCAAGAGGCTACCTTCAGCTATATTATGCAAAGAAAGCTTAGTCCAGAACCTGCGACTTTGCCCAATATCAAATCAAAAATAGTTCTTAACAGCCAATGCATAAATAATAAGTATGTTTAATTCCTAGCAGACGCTGGTATTTGCAACTTACATTTTTGTTCATGCTATCTGAAGCAAGCAAGTTAAGCATTCAGTCTCGGCTTATGCAGTTGTCAGACCACGTCATCTTCGTAGTTCGTACGGCCTAAAAACTCATCAGCCAGAGTTCGCCACTAGTTCATAGATATCCGTAAATGCTCAGTGAAAATTTGTTCCAGGAAATAATTATTATCTTAATTATACAATATATCATAACCGCCTTCATACTTGAATTGGTCCAGTGGCTTGAGCGTAGGCCGCTCGGGTCAATAAACCAGATGGTTACGGGTTCAAAAAGCGGAAAATTTCGGAAATGGCTTTTTTGGAATTTTATCTAGACTGGGTGTAACTGGGATCGCCCCGAGCCCATTTTACAGTACCCATAGTACAAACAGTGGTAGCCTCGCGGGCAAGAACGCCCGCCTTGAACGTAAGGGGTGCAAGTTCAAACCCAGGCCCGCACCTCTGAGATAATTTTCATGTGCGAATGTCATTTTCATTGTTGAAATTACCACTTGCTGAACGGTGAAGGAAAACATCGTGAGGAAACCTGCACGTCTATACAAAGGCATGTGAAGTTCACCACCCCGCACTGGGCCAGCGTAGTGGACTATGGCCCAAATCTCCCACGTATTGAGGGGGAGTGTGCCTGGTATAATGGCAATAGGCTCGCCCCCTATTTCATTGGGATCAAAAATACATCAGCAAAGTTTGGGCGCACTACAGTGCACCTCTGTCTACCCCTTCGGGGGATACAGGCGTGATGATGTATTGTATAATACAAGCTTTGCCTAGATTGGGATCAACGATGAGTTTGTGTTGTCTGGCGATGGTTATTTACTTACATATTTCCCGAATGTTCAGATATATGGAAAAATATATTAATTTACATTTTCCCGGTATGATCAGATATGCCCGGAAAAATGTTGGTGGCACGACAAAACACTGCGAACTTCCACTCGACTCGCACTGTACTGACGACCCAGCCACACGGAGTATTTTCCATCTCATATTATAACAATACGCTTGAAGGGGACAGAACGATACTGCGTTGTGGAGTGAGGGACGCCACAAGGATGCGATGTTGTCGAACCGCTACACACGAAAGTTGCCCATAGAATTTTATATCGTTGGAATTACTACTTTAATTTGTGAGCAAGAAGGTTACTTTTCCAATGCAATTATTTTGTTGGAAGTGGTTTAGGCGCGAAACTTGTGTATTATTGCCCACACAACGTCTTGTCAACATTGTTTTTCAATTGCGGGTTGCGGGTTCGCTTCCCGCGGGCGATAAATTTCGGAAGCCCCAATGCGCTATGTGCTATACAATTATAGCACCCATAGTAGGTACAAGCTTTGCTTAGTTTGGGATCGTACGTATGTGTTGTCTGGCGATATTTATTTATTTACAATGAACATGTTTTTAACGGTGAAGGAAAACATCGTGAGGAAACCTGCAGGTCTATAGAAAGGTATGTGAAGTTCACCAACCTGCACTGGGCCAGCGTGGTGGACTATGGCCCAAATCTCCCTAGTATTGAGGGGAATGTGCCCGGTATAATGCCAATAGGCTCGCCCCCTATTACATTGGGACCAAAATACATCGGCGAAGTGTGGGCGCACTACAGTGCACCTCTGCCTACCCCTTCGGGCAATACAGGCGTGATTATGTTTGTTTTAACCGACCTCCAAAAGAAGGAGGTTCTCAATTCGGCCTTATATTTTTTTTTAATACTCGCTTTTGATCTGTTTGCATATACCGTGTTCTGTCCTATGCTCTATTTTGTTGGGCCCTCATGATAACTGTTAAATCAATAGTTTAAAATAGATTGCCCAAACTTATAGAACATTATAATCCATTCACAATGGCATTGCAGAACAACATTGAACTAAAAAATACCAAAGGAGACGGGGATCTCTGGGCCCAACTGTAATAAGTTGAGATATGGTTTAAAAAAAGCGGTATTTTTTTCTGATTCAAAATATAAAAAAATCTGCTCAATTCACTATCCGGGAGACGAGAAATCATAAACATAAGTTTATTTCACTGAAGAAATATAGTATCGATTACAATAATCGATTACTGTGAACGATTTAAACAATTGAACATAAAATACTTGATTGATTCAATCAAAATGAATACATACATTGTAATAATTAAGATTAAAAAAAAACTACAATTAATATAGTAAATAACTGTGTGGCGTCCGCGTTTCCAAACGCTCCACAAAATGTCGACCGACGAGTTTTCGAACGCCCGCGTGCCCCAGACAGAGTGAGCACGTTCGGTAGCTCAAAAACAAATTGTGTTATTATTGATTAAGCACATAATTTTATTCATTTTAATATATTAAAATACACTAAAGTGGTTGAATTAACACCAACACTGTATATTCAAACAAAATAACAATCACAGTTAAAAAATCAGCTGTTTACTATCTAGGTTGTTGTCACTTTGTAGAATAACCACACTTTTACTAAATCTCTAATAACTCTGCTCTCAGATTGCCAAGATCAGCAAAATTTTCGGAGATGGTTTGATAATATTTAAACTCTTAATTGACACCACTCTCATATTTTTACAACTGGGCCCAAGAATGTATGAAAGTGTATCCGTCTCCTTTGTAGATGAATTGATTTTTTAAAATAAACTTAGTGGTGATGATTTAATTGCAAGTAGGAAGTATCCAAGGGCATTAAGTAAACATTTAAAGGTCAGTATCTATACATAATGTAATATTTTTAGAATTAGACAATTTAGAAAAAAGTTAAGTTTATTCTTACAAGCTAGTGTCATCTATTTTAAATAATAATGAAAAAGAACTGGACACAGCTGCAATTTCTCGAACAGAAGTTAAAACAATGAGTTCTCGAGGTATGAACTTCACATCAGCCGTTAAAAAAAAGACAAAACACAAGCGGACCAACCACAAAAGTTTTCCATTAAATTAGTTAGCAAGTAGTGTGTAGATATCGATTATGCGTATGTGTGAGTGCACGCACGTCGCACAAACACAGACGCACACATGTAAACAATAATAACACGACATCTGCCGGAGAGCGTCGCACGTGGCTCGAACACCTTTTGTCTACCGCGGTCGCGTATGCACCCACCTTTATACTTAACTATTTTTAAACTGACACAGTTCTTAATTTAAAATTATTAATAAGTACCTAGAAGTAGGAACTATTTAGCTTGCTGTAAAAATGTTTTATTATTTGTTGATTGTAAAGTTCAATGTTGAGGTTTGAATTCATTATTAAACCCTTATGCTGCAAGCACACTGGAGCATCGACGTTCTCGCGTCAATGTTTTTGCCAATACCAAAACGAACTCTATATCAATAGAGATAAAGATTGAATTTGCTGTCATAAAAGTCACGCATCAAAATTCGCTCGCGCTGTCAGTCTCATTTTGTTTTAGAATGAACCTTTTCTTTGTTTCAATACAGTTCCTTTTGCTATTGCTAATAGTTACCTAGCAACGACACAAACTTTCTTCACTACTACACGTAAGGCCTGATGAGACCTTTCTACTAAAGACATCCAGTAACTGTGCTATAGTCAGTTTTGAATATTGAGTTAATTATGCTCCTGGATGCCTTGTCCTCGACGATGGGAGATCACATTTTTATTAACGGTGTGAAAGTCTGTTGCGTTACATATCTTGGTAGATATGCCTCCTTGAAACACTATTTATACTAGGTAGGTACTAGGTACCAATTCTTCTGTTATCCATACATTTTAAGTCAGAATTGAGTTTAATAATGTACCTATAGAGTAAATTGATTGTAATAATAAAACGTTGGCTGTTGTCATTCGTCGTAAAAATGTGCGTTTACATTAGCATTGTCCGTTAATGTTCCTAATATTAACAAACGAAGCCAATGGAAGTTGGTAAAAAGTATGACATAGGAATCTACGATGGTTCCCTTTCATTCGAAGTTATCAAGACATCACAAAATAGATGCAGAAATAGTTATAGCCTCGTCGGTAGGACATGGGCCTTGAACGTAAGGAGTGCACGTTCAAATCCCGGGCTCACACCTCTGAGATAATGTTCATGTGCGAATGTCATTTTCAGTAATGATTACCACTTGCTGAACGATAAAGGAAAACATTGTGAGGAAACCTGCGCGTCTCTAGAAAGGCTCAAGTTCACCAACCCGCACTGGCCCAGCGTGGTGGACTATGGACCAAAAATCTCCCTCGTATTGAGGGAGAATGTGCCCTGTATAATGGTAATAGGCTCGCCCCCTATTACATTGGGATCAATATATATCGTCGACCGCAGTGCACCTCGTAACAAATCGTGGTCGAGTGGGAACGCACAAACGTCCTGGCGTTTCTGTTCTCCATAATCGACAGGTGAATATATAAGCAGGTGCTTTAAATGAAATTATAACTTGTGTTATTATGCCTTCGATATTAGTGGCTTATCCCTACTCTTGCTGGGATGCAGTAATTATCTAGTATAGAACGTCAATGAATTTTTACTAGCGTGCATAGATGACGGTACTGAAATCCCGAAACTGAGCCAATCTCATGGCTATGACAGTTTCATGTTATACCAATGCGTTAGTTTCCGGTTTTTTAGAACGAAATAGCTGCAACACCAAGACAAAACATTTACCACGGATTATGTCGCACCCAGTCACTTGCTCCCTTTCTGAATTCGTATGCATAACAAGAACACATTTCATGACATAAGTATTGTCTTAGCGTGCTTGCTAGCCCCACATTGGTTGATATCTTACAACCCATCTCATGCTAGTTTAAGAGAACTAATACAACAACTCATAACATATTTACTACCCTGATACCTCTTAAATTTAAAGTTTGCATTGAGTTATGCGTTTACCTCTTTAGATCCACAGTCACCATCTCTGAACATGTTGTCACTATCATTCTTATTTACGAAATCTGTGGAGTGAGCGGGAAGGAACATGCTTATGGAGCTTAACACCACGTCAAGTAGTTCACAATCGTGATCGTTAATGGGATCAAATCTCTTTGGTCAAAGTAAACTTAACTCTTATTGCCAAAAGCTCCATTATCTAAATCAAAACATGTTGCAACCACTGCATAGAGCTAACTCAGAATAATGATCCAAAATTGAAATCAGCAAACAATTCAAATTGAGGACTACACCTATGGTTTGAAATGCAGACATATGTTCAACACCTTTCATAAACCGGTCGAACGAAGGACATCCGCTTTTTGGTGGATAAAAAAAATCGAGTTCAACATTCTCACAGGAACCGCTGCGTATCCGGTGCGCGGGCGCAGAATAAAAACGATCATTTGTTAATGTCGGGCTATTGGGCCACCAGGTAACCGACGCGCTTCGATTTTGTGCACGTTTGAATCCGTCAATGTCAATGCGCAAAACAGAGGAGTGCGCATTCAAAATATAAGAATTTCTAAAGTGAGTTTGACGCCACAATCTTCCTAAGCTTTGCTAACTGTTACAGAGAGCAGTTTTTTGAGGACATTAAGATAAATGGTTTCTCTGATGTAGAAATATTTGATAGCCTTGCCTACATTTGTACAAATGTATAATTACTGGTACGCAGAAAATATTTTTAAACTAAAATTCTTGAATAAACTTACCAAGTAAAAGATTTTCAATAATCCTAATATTAATTCTATTCACATTATTCCGTTGTCCAACATAAACTGACCTCAGTATTTAGTAACTTGGCCAACATTTTACCTCAAAAGTCAGCCTTTTAGTTTTGATTAATATACGCACCGTTAGAACAAAACCCGCTATGAGTAGCAGCTTTTAAAACTTTCAAAAGTAGTGCAACAATGTTCATGTGTCAACTGTCTACCAGAAATAATGTAAGAACTCTCCATAGAACGGTATGATGACCTCTAATCTACATACATACAAATGACTTCCACGCATGGACAACAACAATAATTCGAATGTTCTTACCAACATAACATTGCAGTTAATAAATATAAAAGTACTTTTATCGTAACGGTATACGGTTGCTATTTGAATGCGAATCAATTCAGGGTTGGCATGAACTGTGTGAGTTTGACGTTTGGTAATAGTTAAGTGAAAGGCTGGATACGTGAGAAAACCGACGCCTATTGTAACAATGCCATATTTTGCCGTCATCTGGGCCAGTGATCGATCTGTGTAAATATTTTATTCTCACCGTAGCATGCAAAGTGATTGTAGATTATGTTACCGTTGATTTTAGTTGTTTTTATTTTATTTAATAAGCATATATTACGTTCTGTTTTTTTTATGATTGAAGTAATCACAAAGCATAGACCTTTTCTCTATGAATGTATATACACTTTTTTCTGGACTGACAAGTGTTGGATTCATATAAAAGCGAATTGTTATAGTAACGAGTAACAGATTTTTTTCTTTATATTATCAGTATTGATCAACTTCACGTTGAAAATGTTACGACCTGCGGAGCGTTTCTTGATTATACGAACCCGAAACTCCTGATCAGTTTTTTGAAAATGACTTCTGTTCAGTTTTTTTTACGATTCAGATTTTTTTACGATAAAATCACATTCAGCATTACTTATTCAAAATATATATTTTGCCAACAGAAGTTAGGTAATCCATGCCAACTAGAACTAGTACATGGAATGACAATTTACGGTCAATACTCCTATGATTATATTAAGGCAATATGAATCTTGCTGAGAGGTAATAAGATTGATAAGCTTCGAAGTTGTCGACTGTGAAAAGAATTATTTATTGCCATTAGTCAACGCAAACAAGCGAGCTTTCGGTAAAGGAAGCAAACTTTGCATTATGACGTCATTGACGGTAGACATGCGATACTATATTTAACATTTCATTGTGACCTGAACTAACTTGACCTTATCAAGCCGAAGTTCGAGGACCGCGTTATTTAGTTCTAGATTTACTTTCCAAGGATTTTCAGAACTTTTTACACATTCGTTTCAAGTAAGCTTTATTGATTTACTTACTGACATTCAATGCCTTTGCTTCAATTCAATTTAATGTTTAGAGCAGTACCTAACCATCAAACTATCAGTTAATTTCTTCAGTATCATCATCACGCCTGTTTTCCCCGAAGGGGTAAGCAGAGGTTCATCCCAGTGTACCGACACTTGACCGATGTATTTTGGTCCTAATGTAATAGGGGGCGAGCCTATTGCCGTTATACCACGCACATTCTCCCTAAATACGAGGGATATTTGGACCATTAGTCCACCACGCTGGCTCAGTGCGAGCTAGTGAACTTAACACACTTTTCTCTAGTCGTGCAAGTTCTCGTGTTTGTTCTTCTTCTTTCAGCGAGTGGTAATCATTATTGAAAATGACATTCGCACGCGATTTCCCAAAATCCCAGAGGTGTGAGCCCGGGATTTGAGCTTGCATCCCTTCGTTCAAGGCGGACTAGGCTACAACTGCTTACGTTCTAAATTATAAAGTAAACTCAGGCCGATAAAGCAACAACTTATTCAAAAATTTATGTACACAACGGGAACCTCCGATACAATAATTTGATTTGAGAAATGTTTTGTAAAAGGTGTTTACTTATATTGATTAGAACTTCCATAAATTCTAAAAATAATCCGTCACTAGCACAGCAAGTGTTTTACAGTGTTGCTGTAATTAAGTACTTCTAATTTTAAGATATTTTTTGTGTTCATATACCAAATATAACGCGAGGATATCTTACGTGTTTTAATGACATATTTTTTTCTGTATAAGATTCAAAAGTCAAATATTTAAGTCTTGCAAAAACCTATCAAAACCATGCAAGTAAACGTCGAGACGTCGCGTCCAAGCATTACCAGTAAGGCAAATACTCGAACAATTACTGTGTTATGTAATAGTTCACGGGCTAACCATGAAGGCTGTTTGCCGGCGTTCGACTCTATTGTTGCGTAATTTGTCACGTTTGAGGCAGGTACCTACATATTATTACCTAAGTGTTAAACGAAAGCAACGGTTCTCGGTCGTGCGTAGGTTCATATACGTAGAAATCCTTATTTAATGTACAGACAAAATTTTGGTCATGCATCCTATGCTATGAAGTAATTGTCGTGCCCACATAATCGACGTCGTTATCTACTTTAAATTAAATATCGTCAAACATACTCATCGTATGATCGTAAACTAAGCAAAGCTTGTACTATGGGTACCATACAATGGACTGGGGGAGATCACAGTTACAGTTAGCAGACAAGGACAAATTCCGAAAAGGTCATTTCCCAATTTTACCATCAACGGGAATCAAACCTACCTACTACTACTAAATCGAGCCGTCGTTAAAAAAACTATTCCAAATTTAATATAAAAACGGAAGTGTATATTCGTCACGGTACCACAATGCTGCACGAGATGCCGGAACAAAGAGATAGGCTTACTTTCTCATTCACACGCCGTCAAAGACTATACGACATAGTATAGTAGGTATAGTACCTAAAAGTGCGACTTCATTTGATTGATTGAGTTATTTTCAATAGGAAAATGTTAATGAGTGTCCATGAGGGGTGCATCACCATGCCACCGCATTCATCATCTAATGTCAATTTAAAAATAACTTTGACCTGCTGAACGGTGATGGCAAAACAATGTGAGGTGTAAAAGTATGTGAAGTTCATTAACCTGCACTGAGAAAGCGTGGTGGACTATGGCCCGAATCTTCTTCTTACATTGGGACCAAAATACATTGACGAAGTGTGGGTGCGCTATATACCTAGTGCAAATCCATTGGTGTTCGTAATTCTCGCTAAAACTCAAAAACGACTTGAATCATTTGTTTTTTTCTGTGTTGTTCGCTATAATGCAAGAAAAAAAATGAGCCGTCGCGGGACGCCTGGCAGATGTGAAACATAAAACATAAACGTCGTAGCGGCTATGTGAGCGAGCGAGTGAGGGAGTGAGCGGAGTCAGTCGGTGGGCGGAGTCTAAGCGGCGGAAAGAACCGAGGAGCCGAGGAGTACGACGCGTGGCCGTATTTAAAACTATACTTTATGCAGTAAGTAATAAGGTAGATTTCATTTTGTTGTGGCGAAGCGGCCGCAAATCTCGCCACGCCAAAAATCAGGTTTATAGATGTTTCACATAAAAAAAAGCTATCGTCATCATCGTCGACTGCACAGTTTCTTCGAATGTATATTAAAGGGTATTCTACAATAAATTTTATACTCTGTGGATCACTGACGCACCTAAGCTATGGCACGTATGTCCACGTGGGGCGGTGCCGAGGAGATCGAAAATAAAAACACCCCCGTCGCGGGTGGAGGCTCATCCCTGAACAAGTAAACATATCGCTGGAATACTCGTAGGTCGAGCTCCGGACGGTTAGATTTTTTTGCGATAATAATCAACTGCCGTTTTTAGAGATTTAACACAAATGCGTTAGCAAAATAAAAGGTATAATAGGTGTAAAATGTCGACATTTCTCGGGTTTCGTACGTGAAAAGGAAATAAAACCCTTGTTGGACCTTGTTTGTCCGTCTATCTGTCTGTGAAGATCTTTTTTTCAGGAGTGCGTGCAGGATCAAGTTGAAATTAATATCAAATATTAGGCCTGCAACCCGTTGTAGCTGTAAAAAAATGAAACTTCTAAGTCAACACAATTTAAAGGTGCAGCTGCTTGTACCGTATATTTGCAACTAGCTGTAGCGAAATCCATCTCGCCACATACGAACTAAATCCTGCATCGCGATATTAAAGCGATCCGGGCGATTGCACATATATACAAGAACCCGACAACAACCGTCGGGCAGTAGCCCACCAGCCACAACACCCGTCTGGTCGAAGGATCCTCCCTTTTCAATGGTGGATGAGGAACTTTACACCCTGTTCCTCCAATCAAAACCTACCTCACCATTGAGTTCTTAACGGCTCCTCTCAGTGGAAGCAGCATTCCGAACCGATGGTAGAATCTGACTATTTGTAAGTGCTATTTGGCATACATGAATAAAAAAAAAAAATGATTTTAACTTAGAATCATTGAGTTAGGCAAAAAGTAAAGGGAAAAACTGTGATCCGTAAATTTGTAGTTAGATAGATAGTTCTCTCTTTAATGTTCCACCGCAAAAAGTCTTAGAATATTACACACAATTTACACAGTGTCACAATGGGCGGCCTTATCACTAATAGCGATCTCTACCAGGCAACATAGTCGTAGTTAAATACAATTAAACTTGTTTTTTTATTTTTTAAATCGTTGAGATTCAATTGAGATTGACAAACTATTTACACACCTACAAGTTTGTACGGAACCCTCGGTGCGCGGAGGTTTTTTTAATATTCCGATACATATATATTAAGACGGTGTTTTAACTCCGCTCAAGTAAATAAAATGAGCATAGCCGTGAAAGCGAATGCGAGCCATATCAACAAAATTCGTTCGCGGCCTCTGAAATGGCTTTTCTATTCAATTTTCGATAGAGATTTTTTACCTACCCGCAGTTTTGCGTACGGCGGAACCAATAAATCTCCTCTCGAGGTAAGGGGCGAATTAATCACTCGACTAGTTCCCCGATCAGTCTTCGGATTGATCAGTTTCCTCCAAACGAATGTCGACCGAAACTTGTCGTAGAATAGGTCGATGTTTCAGTGTACGCCGTAGTTTTATTTACCGCTCGCAAGGTGAAAATAAGAAGTGGGAATAAATAGTAGGGCCTCCGCCGATACACTCCGAGGAGATTAAAGTGTTCTGGTGGTTAGGGATCGGTGGCGTAATATAAATTAGAAAAATGTTGATCTTTGTTTACTTCCCAAAATGACGATCGGTATAAAAACACACGCGAACCGGTCCAACGGGATAACCCGGTTTAATAAATAATCAAGGTAATTTTTACACGCCGTGAAATAAAAAAATCACTTGATTAAATTTTAGGAAAGCCCGAAATTTAAAAGCTGCGTTGTTTCCCGCCCATTAGGGTTAGGGCGGGCGCGGGTCGCTGGGCGGGCGGCATCGGGCACGAATTAATAAACAAGCCGGCCAAGGGCACGGGCCGCACGACCTTTGGGGTCTATCCTTGTCCTCTTTACCTGTTACTACCTACTCATAATTGACACTGAACAGCAAAATGTTTGACATATGAATTACACGGAAGTTTTTTAACTAAGCAAGTAAAGTGAACTCTCAATACCTTTCTTTCTTGGGCGAAAGCAGTAAAAAATAAATACATTAAAGTAAGATGATCGTTGCAAAGAGCAAATCCTCAATTCGCTATAAAACGTCGTTGAGAGTGGGTGCTTCCGCGCGGCCGAGGAAACGTTGTCATTCAAAATCAGACCACGTGTACAATATTTCATCATCAGGAAGGGTGGGGGAGCCCCTTCCAGAGTCGGTCACCCCCTTATCTCCCCACTCCCCGCGCGCCCTCACACCCGACCCAAAAAGTCTATCTGCACTTGACACGGGAGGAAGCGGGACAGATTAACCGTAGTGAAGGGAACAAAGCTAAATATGTTTCAAGCTGATACTTACCCTGGCACAGTATACACATAATTTACAGAATATCAAGCGACTTTACATTATTGTAAATACTGCTTTTCATTCTTTAAACATGCGTAAAATAACTACTTTATCATCACACTGTCATGAGACTACAATGTAATTTATAGCATGATTATTAATGTTCCTAAAATTATTTCTCACATAAAATTAAAAGTACCAAGAAAATGTATTCGCTTCTTAATTTTACGATATACTGCGGTGGTATAAAAGTTATACAATGCTGAAAAAGGATGGAGGAATGAAATGATGGAACCATTTTCAGTACACGGTGAGATACCCATGCACACATGCGCACGGACCTTATGTTGACACGTCGTTTTTCGCACACCAGCGCAATTTTGCCGGCGTGAAAAGTTTGAGCGGTAATTTATATGACGGTTTAAATAATTACTCCGCGTTTTCGGCTCAATTTGTGGATGAGACTGCGCCGTGGCTGTGTTTGCGAGGTTCTTGGTGATGTACTTGCATTAAGGTCTGATTATGATGACATCATCGTTGCTAAGTCCACTACGTCTTATGTTAGATTCCTGGTAAATTTAGTTTTAGAGTGGTCCAATATAGCATTACTGCTTGACTATTACATTTTAACAATAATAGTCATCACTCCTCTTAAAACATGATAAGATTTAGAATAAAAGTAACTGTAACCTACCTATATCTGAAAGTTAATAAACATTGTATTGAACAACTATTTACAAAATATTTACAATGCAAAACAAAATAAGTTAAAACTAATAAGAAAATATATATTTATAAAATAAGTAAAAAATTTGGCCCATGCGGAAGCGTACCCAAGACGCTGGCTGCATTCCCTCGCTGAATGGCTAGATTGTATTATTTTTTTTATGTTAATGTCTAAACGTACAGGGATTATTTTACTTGCATAAATATATTTTAAACATTTTTTTTAATCTTGTTCATTGTTTTATTATTGTATTTAATGTTGATTTTTTTTAATTTTACTTATAGCAAAATATGTAATTAATTTTTTTACGCAATTTTAATTTTGTGCAGTTAGGTAGTGGTCGAACGCACGCTTTGCAAACAAAGTGTGCAGGTTCAAACCTCGGCTCGCACCTCTGGTATTCATGTGCGAATCTCATTTTCATCCGAGATTATCACTTGCTATGAAACGGTGTAGGAAACCATCGTGAGGAATCCTGCACGTCTGAGGGAACTTGACTAGTTCTCGATAGATGTGTGAAGTCTGCCAACCCGCACCGGGCCAGCGTGGTGGACTATGGGCTGAATCACCCTCGCATGGAGGGGAGGCCCGTGCCCAGAAGTGGGACGTTAAAAGGGCTGTAGTAAGTAAGTTAGGTTTTGGCTAGGTTGAGGCTTAGTTTTCTAAATTTCTAATACCTTTCTGTTACTTTTTCATCAATTTGTAATTACGCTTTTTCCATGTGCCCCAATTTAATATGCCCCTGTGTTTTCTGCTACATAAAAGATTCCTTACTGAAAATGCCGTCTGCTTTGAAAATAGATTGCTTGTCAATAAAAATGTAAATTCGCCGCTTCAGCTGCCGGCTAATTCATTTCCCAATGGAAAATCCGGGAGCGCGTCACCGGAGATCGATCGACCGTTCATTTCGATTTTTTTTTTACTTTTCCCATTTCATATTGACCAGACGTCCCAGTTAGTTTGCATGCAGCGTTTGCCTGACAATAGTTACATTGGTACATGCCCGTGGTCTGCGTACTTGGTTTGCGGGCCTTCCAACGATTGGGCTTTCCTCTGAAATGTATAAATAGTTAAGAATTCAATATAAGCATAATATTGCACATAATAGTGAGCAACGAAGACGTTATCAAAATATCCCGTGATTCTTATATATATGTACCTTAGAGGCGATGACAGTTTTATTTTATCCCGTTGCGTTTCCATACGGATTGCACGACAGTTAATCCGGGAAGTAAGAACGATTGTGGATGGTTCGTCTCAACTCAAACGAGAAGGTCGCGAGCTTTTTGTACCAACTTCAGATATTAACGTCTTTTTCGATGATTTATAGGGGTCCACTCTTATGAAAGAGACGAAGGGGCTTCCACAGGACTTGATATGAATTCTAATACGGCTTTGCGATAACAACAATTGTGTAGTCTGTCTCTTCGCGTGGCTATAGTTACGCCCGATAAAAGTTTTGTTTTTAATACCGCATGAAAAACAATTTCACATCAATTTGTCGCGTCGGGGGCGCGGTGTAAGCAAAAAATCGAAACACGCAAATTTTATCCAAAACCTCGGGCTTGGCGCTCACACTCTCGCGGTGATACGCCTGACACCCTAATCAAATAAGTACCTTTTACCGGGAGTGTCGGCGATCATTCTGAAACGGATCTTACTGTTATTGTTTTAAGGACAACATTGAATTGGGGCGGTGAAGTCTGACTGGCTTCCGCATAAAACGTATTTGTAGGAAGGACGACCCAGAAAATGGGTATAATATACTCACACTACCGCCGCTTCCTCGCCTTATTCTCCCGGTGCGTCCCCCAGGAGTCTGCAGAAATTTATATAACAAGCTATCTCGTCCGGGCTGGGTTATTGTCGAGGATACACTGCCTTAGACATTATTTTTAATTAAACACAAGTACTGGCCGCTAACGCCCTCGATCCAAACCGCGATGCCTCCCCATCAATTGTATATTTTTTTCTCATTTTTAAAGGGAACCGTCAACTTGAAGAACGCAGCTTAATTGCCGTATTGTCTGGCAGAACCGAGTGAAATAATAGCTGTCTTTCATTTTGTCTAATGTTCTAAATTACGCTGAAATACTATATTTAACATTGCCAGAATACTAAAATGATTCTATTTAGCTACTTATTTCAAATCTATTTACAATAATCTTAGCTATTTTCATGTTGAAAATTTATCTCGAAATAATAATGATTCTCTAAAAGAGGAGGTAGCGATTTATCGTTAAATATAAAATTAATACACCAGACTATAAAAATTACTGTTAAAAATGTGATCTTTTAAACAATTTCTCATTCAATCGCGTGAAACGAGAGGGGGCGGTCACCCACCACCCGCCGGCCGATATTCATGTCGGGGACGTAACCTGCCTCTACTACGAGTATCAGCTCTACATTGAAAAGTATATTTTCTGTTTTACATAGAGTACTTATTAAGATGACTCTTCCGGTAAAGTAACAATGGCAATTACATTTTATAGACACATAATTCTCACGAGAACTTACGTTTGAAGACTCTCTCTTCCCGACAGATCAAGTTGGTAACACCCTCAATTGCGGAAGTGTATGAATGTGGATAAATCAAAAGTGTTTTATCAGGATCGTAGTATGTAGCAATCATGTGGTATGTGGTAGTCGCAATATGTGGTAGTCTTAGTGTTCTTCGCGTGAGTATGTTTGCATCTGATTATAATGTAGATACCCATACTATATTGTTTTCTTATATTTACGCGAATACTATACATTGAAATAAAACTATTTTACTGATTTTATCGCGTTTATCAAACAACAACTAAATATGAGGGTAACTATGATACCAGGACGTCTAACACCTCAGTCCCCCCTTGACCATGGTTGCTGTAAAGCAGCCGAAACGTCGGGAAAATAAAATAGTAAATAAACGCGATAAAATCCGTAAAATAGTTTTATTTCAAGATACCCATACTGGTATTATTTAGTTTTTTTAGTTGTCTTAACAAACAATTATGCAAATTTTAATTACATTTTATAGTTGGTCTAATAGTGTTGGTGAATAATTTGCAAATATGTGACAAGTAACCATGGTAAGGGATCTGACTGACGACATACAAGGCCTTGACGTCATCGTCTCCACTGTTATAAGTCATGAATATCCACTGGCATGGCATTATTATGACCTACGCCCGGAAGATGGACACCACAACCAAAAGAATCCCTTTAGAATCGAAGTATCTCTAGTTCCATTAATTTATATTTTACTAGCGGCCCGTCCCGGCTTCGCACGGGTGACATATTTTTTAACATTTTTGGATGAATAATTAAAGCTTATGTTACTCAGTGATAATGTAGCTATGTAACGGCAAAAATATTTTTGAAAGCGGTCCAGAAGTTTTTAAGTTTATTCTTTAAACATACGAAAATACAAATCTTTCCTCTTTATAATATTAGTATAGATTACTAGCTGGACCCGCGTTTTGTCAAAAAAAAACAAACAAAACAATTCTGTCACCCTAGTCACCTAGCGTTATGAAATTTACTTTAAGACTTATTGTCATATCTACAAAAAAGATACTTAAAAAAAATCATGGAAATCGGTCTAGCCGTTTCGGAGGAGTGCGACCACAAACATCGTGACACGAGATTCTTATATAATATAGATGTAATTACGTATCTATTAGTTATATAATCAGGTGATAGACAAAGAAAAGCCCCAAGGATGTTGATGTAACGTTCAATCGCCTCCTCACAGTCTGCTGCCAACGCTTTAAAATTCCTCGAACAAGTAATCTGCTTTGGAGCTAGTTCATTTTAAAATAAGATTTTCTAAGCTATAAATATTATGTTATTAATCTGTCTGTTAATTTAAGATGGTATATTTTCACTCAGAAGGGTATCTCTAACAGGTATGCTTTCGTACCATGGTATTTCATTGCAATATTGTATGATATATTATCACGCTTGTGTTCCGTACAGCTCGTAGGTAGAGATGCAATGCAGTTTATTCTTCAAGCAAATGGCATCGATGATGCAAGCACAGTCCAACGTGTGGTGGCGTAACCTTTACTCAGTGCCGTAAATGGCCTTTTCTGCGCCCTGTGCGAGCTTCTATAACTGCGTCCTTGTTTTTTTTAGATGCTATATCTAAAAAAAAATATTAGCTGCGCAGCAAGCACTTATCGAGAGCAAACCGAAAAAATAATAGTCGTGCCTGATTTGGCCATTCTTGCGCCCCCCCAGAGTCTACGCCCTGTGCCTGGGCACCGGTGGCACCGCCCTATTTACAGCACTGCCTTTACCACCGTAATTCAATCTTTATGTATATTGTCACAGTACTCTTACTTTGAGATGATTACGAGCATAAGTCCACCCTGGCTCAGTCTCGGTCGGGCCCAGGTTTAAGACGTTCACGGATACCTATTATTTAAGTTAGCAAACCAGAAACTTAACAGAAACATCTCTCACTCAAGATAAAAAAATAAAAAAATAAAAATAGCCTTTATTGCTGATTTTCTTTTAACAATATTCTATATTATATCGGCATCCGGTTAGTCTTTAGCAGCTTGTCTTTCGACAAAGGCCTCCTCCATAGATTTCCACTCTGTTCTATCCTTTGCGATACGGATCCATTTGAGACCAGCTACTTGTTTGAGTTCGTCCTCCCAGCGCTTCACTTGTCTGCCTCTACTTCTTTTACTGTCCCTTGGATACCATTCTGTAATTATTTTAGTCCACTTATCAAGATAAGCTTGTGTTAATTTAAGTTACTTGTATGCAGGTCTCTTTAGAAACCTTTTGCTAAACCATTCAGCAAATTAAAATAGTATTACGTTTAACAAACAATTTACCAATAACATTAAGCATCAATAAATAATTATCTTAAAGGAAAATCCTTTACAAGTTTCATCTTCAAAAAGAACAAAAAGTAACAGATTTATGGATGTATTATTCTCAATAATCTAGTAGCTTTCAAAACTTAATTGCTTTCGTCTTGTTTTCAATGGAAACTGATTTTTTCGTTGCCGCCAATAAGCTGCGCGCCCTTACTCGACCTGCAGACGTTCTGAGAACGAAATGTCATACAGATTATCGACTCACTGTGACCCTAAGCTGCGTGTGAGGAATGTTAAATAATTAGACTTTATGGCTGTTGTTTAAACTATATATCTTTTAAACTTAAGATAAGGGTGGTAAAGATTGTTGTCGGAAAGAGATCATCAAGGCATGTGTTCCTAAAAATCTATATTTTTCTTTGTACCAAATGAGATGCAGTGAAATAAAATTGGTTAAGATGAATTAGCTACCAATAAATTTGTATGCATTCTACAAATTTAAAGTATTTTTTAAATTACTATTAGTCAATCACATTTTTTTATAAACGGTTCAAATTGAGAGACACCTCCAGTTAAAAAAAACGATTTAAGAAGATAATTAAAGACGTTTGAATATTAAAAATAACTGCGTGCAGTTATATGAACAAATGTATACAATTGCATACACTGGAAAGATTTGAGTTAGTTTCATTTCATTCTCATATTACATCTAAATAATATGTCTACGTAAATAAAGGTTATCCCTAATTATTTCGATTGCAAGGTTAGGAATACTATAATATTGAAATTTACGAAAGTCCGTACAAGTTAAGAATGTGGCTACATTTTTAGGGTTCACTGCGGTAGAGCTAAAAAAAATGTATAACGTAAACTAAACTTTTACTAATCACAAATCATATACAATTTCATTTTTCAGTATATAAGTGTACCACGATGTCGTTGTAACGTTTTAAAAGTAAAGGAGTCCATTTATGTCCATAACTCATTTCATTATCTACATAATAGAAAATCATAAAATGTTTTCCCATAAAATATTACGCACGTGGAATGGGCTCGGCATATACGCAGATTAGCCCAGTTTTTGTCCGTCGTAGCATTAAAAGCTTTCAAATAAATTAAATAACGTTTCAGGCGTGCCTGTGACGCTATGGAGTGCTTCGATATTTACGTAGAGATACAAATACGCAAGAGGTGCCTTTCACATAATCTTATAAGAAAAAAACACCATGCTGCAATATGCATATCCTCAAGGATAGTCAGGTCTTCATCACTGCAGTGCACCCACACAGATGTACTTTGGTCCCAATATAATAGGAGGCTAGACTCTATACCGGGCATATTCCCCCTCAATACGAGAATGTTCAGGACCATAGTCCGCCACACTGGCCCATCGCGGGTTGGTGAACTTTGCACGGATTTCTATAAACGTGCAGGTTTCCTCGCGATATTTACTTGCGTTCAGCAAGTGGTTATCATTAATGAAAATTACATTCTCACTTGAAATATGAAAATCTCAGAGGTACGAGCCCGGGATTTGAACTTGCACCCATTGGTTTCAGTCAGTGAAGGAGTTGATAGTGAAAGGACAATGACAACACAGTATAACCTTTCCCACATTGATATCAGTTTTATTATACACAAACTAATTAACAGTAATATAAATATTACCACCTTGCTTGTATGTTATGGGAATGAGAAGAACGGCTATATACTGTCATCATAAATAATCACCATAGTCATTCTACCACTCTAAGAACAATTGAACGATAAAAATGCTAATATTGTATTAAGCTACAAGATTAATGGAACAATTCGTGGATAAGTAAAATAATGCAATTACTTTGACAAGATACCCTTAAATTATGACATTTATTTGAATAGAATGGTTTATTTTTAGTTTTCCAATTCTATTGTTACCTCAAATATAACTTAAAAAACTGTAATTTTTCATTTTGATTTGTCATTTACAGACAACTTTATTATCATAAAATATGTTACTACAAAAATATTAAAATAAAATAAAAAAATATGAAAAAATATCGCGAAGGATTTTCCGCTTCTACGCGTTCTAAGTTACGTGTTGTACATAGCAATATAATCAGATAGAGCGTTATTATTGGTTAACAGAAATGATAAGGAAGGAACGATAACAACCTATGGACGTAAGCAGTATGAGCATGCCATTAATTGATTAAATGGACTTATTAGCAACAAAATTGCTATTGGAATAATTTAAGTAACGAATTATTAACTACTACTCGTAGAACACTAAACAATAGCAGTCTAATCGAACATTCTGTAGTCTATCTATGCTATTTTACATACACATAAATTTGACCTTTTTTAGATAATAAAAAAAATATGTACTAAACTCTTTGCACATAGGTGTACCGCAGAATTAATTCACTCGCTATACTCTGTCTGGTATATAGTAATCTGTGGTTAAAAAACAAGTAATGGCACTTGAAAAAAACAACAAAATTCAAAATCAGAACACTATTTTGGAAAATTTGCATATACAATAAAGACAAAGCGATATGCACACTGTTGATAAAGGTTGATATTAGATAAAAACTTTTTAACAAAAAATTAAACCAACGAAAATATTAAAAAGCAAAAAATAATATACCTTTTTTATTTAACCTTAATAACAAAGTTCTTAAACTAATGTAAGTATACCTAAGTCATTTTGAGTCGGCGCCAAATAAGCAAATTTAGTAAAGTGTGATTCACGGCGGCGGCGCGGTGCGACACGCCCCTTCGCCGGAAAATACCGAGCGTTCACGAAGTTAATGTCAGCGAGACAGCAACTCGTGCGGGCAATGGGCACATACGTGAGTGCACACATTGAGCACATTTTTTGGAATGTTAATGTTTGTCGCTGAAGATTTCACGTTGCATTGTTAATTTAATTTGGTTATTTCTTTGAATTTATTGTTCATTTATTGTTTGGCGCCGACTCAAAATGATTTAGGTATACTTACATTAGTTTAAGAACTTTGTTATTAAGGTTAAATAAAAAAGGTATATTATTTTTTGCTTTTTAATATTTTCGTCGGTTTAATTTTTTGTTACAAAGTTTTTATTTTATATTTTTTTGTGGTTAAAATCTATTACTTACTACATGCTTATTTTTTTTTGTAATACACAAATCAGCATTAAAGTCTGGAAATGAACAACAAATCACTCCCTATTTTTCCACCCTTAGGGTAGGATCTTTTCTTCCTAATTTATATGGGACCAACTTTGAGGTTATACCCTAACTAATACGTGTCGAATTGTGAACCTCTTCCGTTTTCTTCGTTGGTTAAAATGGGTATAATTCCAAGTAAAGTCCACGCGGGCGTAGGTATATCATGGTGTATGTGCCAATCTACATCTGACTAGGCAAATACACACATGAATTGGCACCGGCTACAAATGTAAGGAATTATAAGGTTATTTGTAACTTTTTAGTGTACTTAGGTTTTTGAAGGCGAATTTAGTATCTATCTATTTTATGAAAAGATGCAAGTATTAGTACATCATAAGAGCCAAAAAAGGAATTTATCCCCACCACCCTTTCCATTCCATCGTTTCGATATTTGTTAACTATCCGTATTAAACAAAAAAAGATTTTTAGAAATCGGCTCACTAACGCCGAAGATATGCTATAGTCCAGAATGTTTGCATTCTGTATCACCCTATGTCACCCCTATATATATTTTTCAAATTCCCTAAAACACGTGTTTCTTTATTTTGTATGAAAAATACATGTACAAAGTTTCGGGTTGAACAAAAAATAATTTTTAAATTGTGTGACCTTCAACCCCCCATTTCACCCCCAAGGGGGTTAATTTCTGATAATATTTTGAAAATGGGACCACCCTCAAAAAATTCCTTAGCAAACGTCATAAAAAAATTCGAAATCGGTTTAGTGACGCCGGAGATATGCGTGATCATACATAAAAAAAAATATACGCGTCGAATTGAGAACCTCCTCCTTTTTTTTTTTCGACGGTTAATTAAGTCGGATACCGCTGTTATTACTCTTTTACTTTTGAGATGCCATTTGAAATTCCAGTTTGTAATTATTAGAATTGAGATCATTTCAAAAGCCGTAAGCGCGTTTAAAAAAAACAACCATTTCCACTATAATGTCATACGAACATACGTCCACGGTTACCTAATGATACGTAATAGGAAAATATCAAGTAATTATCGGGTATAAATATGAGCTAAGTACACCGCGGCTGTCTGGCAATAATAGGGAGCAACATCCCCCCTTCCCCTTACCGATTACGTGATCTGCAACCTTATTACGGGCACCACAATGTTTTCAAACCAGGAACATAAAGTATTAGTGCTAATTGTGTGCTGAAACCTACCATAAATACTCTAAAATAGGCGTCTATTAACACCCTACAGCTTATAGTTCCATTATTACGGGTTTACCTGGAAAGGATGTTTAGTGGGAAAACATTTGGGTATCACAGTAACTAGTTTTGTAACTATTTTGGTGTTTTTTTTTTGTATGGAAGCGTTCAGTCAAGCTGCTGGTTTATGAAAGACCTGTAATGTAATTAACAGTGTTCATGTAAGAAAGGCAACACAAACTGAGCAAAGCTTGTACTTTGAGTGTTTTAAAATGGACTGCAGGCGATGCCAGTTGTACAAAGACCAGGGCAAATTCCGATAACACCATTGTCTAAATTTGACACTGACGGGAATCGAACCCGCAACCACCTGGTGCAGTGAGCCCTGAGACCTACTCTCAAACCATCACCAACCAAACCCTCGTAATCGTATACATAACACATCAATATATAGTATAAAACAAAGTCGCTTCCCGCTGTCCCTATGTACGCTTAAATCTTTAAAACTACGCAACAGATTCTGATGCGGTTTTTTAATCGATATAGTGATTCAAGAGGAAGGTTTATGTGCACCTATAATACATGAATAATATAGTAGAGAAACACTGATATTAGATGGCGCTGCTTTCGTATGTCACTAATTCTAAGGCGGTACGAAGTTTGCCGGGTCGGCTAGTAACGTTTATAATACGAAACATGATAGCGCGTAATCTTCACTATTTATTCGCTTATAAATATCTTGAGAATGTGGCTGAGGGTTGATGAAATAGGGACAAAAGGACTTTTGGGCGCGGCTCAACGATTTATAAGAGGCAGATAGGAGGTCAAATAACTAGACGCCCAGAGATAAGGTTTTTCAAGTACATTAAGGGTACTGCGTAACGTTTCAACGAACGTACCTATTGTGTCTAGTAGGAATAAACATCTAGTTCACTTTTGTTGCTAAGTTGATCCAAAATTACGTCATTAAAGCCACTGAGGCGTCAAGACTCACGCGTCAAACTGGTTGCCAATACTAAAATGAACTGTATTGACGTGTAGAAAAGGCTTCAACTCAATGTAATTGATAGCGTGAGCAAATTTGGCCGCCTGATAGCTTGGGTTTTGCCACAGAAATTCAATCTTTATGATATTGATATAGAGTACAATAAATTTCACAAAGAAAGTCAAGTTTCGTAATTTGCCTGTGGGTAGACGCTCCAAGATTGGACTATCAAGGAATATGTGGATTTCATCTCTTTCTCTCGTATGAAATAAGACAGAGAGCGAGCGCCTGAATCGCTGATAGAGATCTAGTCTTGACATAGGTGCTAACCTCACATGGTCTGATTCTGTCATTAGAACTAGGGTAAAGAGACCAAGGACCAAACGGTCCAATCAATCAGTAGGAAGTAAACATTGGAAACACATTTAATTACAAACCTAATGGGAACGCAAAAGTAATCTTTAACAACACCATCACCATTAGTATTCCATTTTAACGACGAAGGTATGGATCCATAAAATACTGCGTGACTAAAGGTCAAACGACAAGCAACAAGGCGGCTGGCACTATGACCCAAATATAGCGAGCATCGTACCAATTCAATTCAATCCAATTATACGACATATGTATACTACGTGGTATACACGTATGGGTATGCACATAAGGCTGTTTTTACTACCACAGTAACATGTAGTGGACATTGCTAAGTGGTTCTAAGGAATTTTTAATTTGAATATGGTTCGAATATATTTTTCAACTTGCAAATGATAGATAGCAGACCTTCGACCATATAAGTTCTTTAAAAATACGCTGTATTTTCTTATAGATAAAGCTCATTCTTCAACGAATTGTCATTGACAGCGCCAGCCAATTTTGACGCTTGGTCGCGTGGCTTTTACCACATTAATTTGTTATGTATGTTTACACTAAGTTACGTTTTGGTATTGGTAAACATTGACGCTCTCGTCTAGACGCCCCAGTATGCCCGGGCCTTAATCCGCAAGAAGACGCAACGAGATGCAAAACAACTGTGGTGTCAGCACGCATGTCAGGACAAGACCTTTGTCACGGATTGGCTCAGTCGCTCTCTTTCTTATTTCATACGAGAGAAAGAGATATAATCCACATATTTTGTGACATAAGTCTAGTCTTGGCGCTCATACTAAGTCTACTGTCATAGTCATTTATGTGTATACGTAAGAACTATAGAGGCCTTCATATGATTATTCTTTGCTTACAGGCACATTTTTCTATTCTAGCAGGATAGAACTGAAGTGGATGGCCCGCTATTTTATACTTTTATTTTATTTATTTTAGGTTTACCAACAATTGTTTACACTGATATGTCATACAATCAAACAATAAGAACAAAATGCAATAATTACTTAAAGGTAAACATCGCATGCGTAATTAAAGAGGAAAATACATTATAGCGTAAGCTTACGCAATAGACCAAAGGTAAATATAGTTAAAAAAAAAAGCACAATTTCTTCTTAGTTGCTTATATAGCAAAATATTCTGCATCATAATATTTTTTTTACGATTATATTAGACCTTCCAAGATAAAACTGAAGACAGAACACAACGGCAGAAAGAAGAAAACATCTAGAAAGAATTCATTAAAATGCAAATAAATAAAACAATAGAATAAACCAATAACGCATTTTTTATAAATGTGCAAGGAATAAAATGGGTGTATTTTTCTACACTACAATACTTTTTATTTAACGTATATTGTCCCACTGCTGGTCGGAGGTCTCTCCCATTCTGCACACGAGAGTACTCAATAAAAATCATATGAACATGCCCGTATTCTGTACTGCTTTCGCGATATTGTGAGAAATAATTAATCAGAGATGAAAGGTTTTTAAGCGATACCCGTCGGACATGTCCGCCGTATAAGTACAGTGAGTAATTTTAATACCGTTTCGTCAATTAATTATCGAATAATTAATTTTCGACAGCGCTGCGGGTTGGTAGGCATTTAAAATACTTATGTCTTACTTTGCTGTCCATCTGTACGTCAATCTTATGTTATTTCTTAATAGTCGTCACAAGTTAGTTCTCCTGTTTATGATAACTTATCATCTATACATACATGCAAATAAATAAAATTGGAGTATGTGTTTGTAATATCAAAATGTAATATAAAATAATGTTATTATTTTAACAAATGTATATGAAAGTATACACGATACCTAGAAAGAACATGCAATTATTTAAAAAAAAATCTGTCTGTCTGTTTGTTCCGGGTTAACTTCCAACGGCTGAACAGATTTTGACGGGACTTTCACTGGCAGATAGCTGATGTTCCAAGGCGTAACTTAGGCTACTTTTATTTAAGACAAAGCATTAGGGTTCTGCGGGATGAATATAAAAGCATTATTTCCGGGTAATCGCCCTAAAGTCCACGCTGGCGAAGTCGCGGGTACAACTAGTTAGACAATATAAATTCTCACTACAAAAAATCATCTTATGCCAACAGGTCGCTTCTACAAATCAAAGTTGGTTGATTAGCTGCTGAAATAATCAACTCTATTAATAAGACTATTCTTCTCAGTCGGGCACTCTTGTCAGAGTGGTCGTGGTTGTTGAGATGGTGTGCATGGTAGATCTTCCGTGTCGTCGTTCTCCTTGGTTACCGCTCTGGCAATGCTTCTCCACTTCTGGCGGTTGGTAGCATTGCGAGAACACTGCGCTATGGTAAATTGAGTTGCCGTCATAATTGAATCTATCCAGCGTGTGGGAGATCGGCCGCGTGCTCTCTTTCCCGCTACCTGACCTTGAACTACAAGACCATTAGCTTAATGAAACAACCAAATATCTGGAAAACCGGAAACCTCTTATTGATCTGATGATTTCGTTGCATTAAAATATATCGAACAATAAGAATGGTTTATTTCACGAAAGTTACTATTGTCAGTGAACACCAAACATAACTTTACAGATCTTATACAGTGGTTAGATCGTAGCAGACCATCAGTTCCTAAATGGTTGTTCCTTAACCACTCAAGAAAGCGATTTCAAAATCAGCCTATAGTACATATTATTTGTATTGTCTATCTTAACATAATGATAATAGGAAACTCAAGAGTTCAGTAACTTTCGCAGACTTCAATAACAAGTCTGAAGGTGAAATACAGCGAGGGGTCAACAGACGACGACCTAAATACTCACTTTAATCCAATTATTTCAACGTGGACTCGCATCATGTGTATAGACTTCGAGATATGAAGAGTAATATTCACTCTTTACTTAACTATACTTATAATATTATAAAGCTGAAGAGTTTGTTTGGTTGAACGCGCTAATCTCAGGAACTACTTGTTCAAATTGCAAAATTATTTTTGGGTTGAATAGTTCATTTATAGAGGAACTATATTACATCACGCTACGACAGAGTAACCATAAACACGGGTAATACCGGAGGCACAGCACTTAATAATATAATTGTTGTGTAGTGCACTACTGTGTTGTTTACCAAGCTTTACGCGCCAGCACTGTCTTTGGTGATTTTTCCACCAAACATCGTAATTTTCAGGGTGTATCAGAAGTCCCAAATAATATTTTAGATGCATATAGGATAGCTGATATGTAGATGCTTAGTGAAAGAATACCCTGTATAAAGGGGAGCCTAAAACGTTCCTCTATCTATTTATATATTTATTCAACATTTATAAGAATTTGAGTTAACTGTCAAGTGCATTTGTTGTTTTTCGGGATTAAAATTGTATTAAAATGTGGGTGTTGTAGATATTCTTAAAGGAAACTTATAGTTGATTATAAAGAGTTTTTGAGAGAGTTTCTATAGACTTTATTATAAAATTATATTGCCTCATAATGACAAAAAAAATGTTTAAAGAAAATCGGACTTCTGAAATTTGTGCATATTATGACGTTAATTTTTTTTTTTTCTTAAGTAATAAATTATTGTTAACGACGCGACGGCAGTAGTGTAAATATGATGGAGATAGAAAGTATGTTTAGATCAAGGGTTTACGAGCTAAATAAAATGTTGAAATATTGGGTATACCTCAATACAAATTTTATATTCACATCTACTTATTTACATCTTTTTTATATACTACCAAAACGGACCTTATCATTTTTATTCGCCCGTCAGTGGACAAGTACGATAAGTTTTACGTCCAAACCCCTTTTCTTACTCTCCCATGAATAAATGGAGGAAGGGAAGGGAAGCCTTTGTCCAACAGTGGGACGACACAGGCTGAAAGAAAGTGGGTAAATAGTTCATAGAGAATTAGAGATAATATGATTTTTTATTTTTTGTTAAATTCCACAGTTTTTTTTTCTCTCATAGTGTTTGTAAATAATTGATCTTGTGATCTAATAAAAAATATTAATATTATTCTGAACAAATTAATTCAATGCAAAGTTTCTTAAGCTTTCAGCAATATCGTCGAAAGCTGCGCGTCAACATTTTTGCCACTACCAAAACGAACTCTGTGTCAATATGAGTAGATAAATATTAAATTTCTGTAGTAAAAGCTACCACGCGTCTAAATTGGCTTACGCTGTCTATATATTTTCGTTAAGACATTAACTTTTTCTATGAGTCAATACAAACAACAACTAATATGAGGGTACCCAGTTATAAACTATGATATCAGGACGTCTAACACCTCAGTCCCCCGTGACCATGGTTGCTTTAAAGCAGCCGAAATGTCGGGAACATAAAATAGTAAATAAACGTGATAGAATCCGTAAAATAGTTTTATTTCAATGTGTAGTATTCCCGTAAATATACGAAAACAATATGAGTCAATACAGATCATTTTGGTATTAAGTAAAAGTTTAACCCGCGACTTACGACGCCCCAGTGCGTGGGCGCCTTTACATTTCGTTTTACTTTATAACAACAAGTAACCTTGGATCTATTCAAAAAGTTTGTAAACAAAAAGGGAACCTTGACACAGTGCAATAGCAATCGGAACGCGCTTACTATTCCGCCGCTAACTTCTATCGGCTCCGTTCCTAATGCATCTAGTATAGACTCACGCCTTATTCACTCATAAATCTCACAGATAAGATCTCGCCAATAATCCATTGCTGTTAGGAAGGTGCTCTGAATGTTACGTCATTATCTATCTATACATACGTCAAACAGACACCGATCTCGCCGGCGAGGTCGAGGAACCCCCTCTTCCGCTCGTAGGTGCATCTTTGCACCTAGGAGCGCAGTCACTACCTCTCCCCTCACGGTAACTGCCCAAGCCGAGGTCGTGCCCTCTGTGGCGCCCTTGAGCTAGTTGCAACCCTTTTCCGCCCTTAAGGCCTTGGTTGGAGTGCACTCTGCGCTCACCACTCCTCCGGTAAAGCTGTAAAGGCCACCTCACGGCCAACAGTGTAAGTCCTTCAAAAATAAAAACTATACATACAAATAAATAAAATTTAAATGACTGTTTGTAATGTCAAAGAACAGCTTTTTACTTAATGCATATGAAAGTACTCGTATAACCGCCAAACTCGCCAAAACCGTATAACGCAACTTTTTAATTGTGTATCTATTTCAGGTCATCTCTGTAATGACTGGACTAATATTATAGAGGCTTTCACAGGTAGATAGCTGATATTCCAAGGAGTAACTCAGGCTACTTTTGATTTAGAAAAAATATTTGGGTTCCGCGGGAAATAAAAAAAAACCATTTCCGGGGAACTAGGACTCCTTAATTACACGAGGACAAAATGGCGGACTACTTTTTTTATATAAATAATAAAACAACACTGCAATGTCAGACAAAAAACACTTAGACAGACAAAAAAAAATTGCGCTTTCGTACTTCCATATGCATTTATAAAAAAGCTGTTATTTTAGCGTAACAAACAGTCACTTCAATTCTATTTAGACGATATTAGAATCCGTTCGTAACTCTATGGCATTTCGCAAGGACGGGTCGCCTTCAAATATTCATACTTAGATCGATATGAGTGGCTCTACGGGTATGCGCTCGCCTCCCGAGGTCGGGCCACACTAATCAAAACGTAATTCCGAGCTAATATTGTATTCGGGCCTTTATTAGGTGCTACAAACACACCAAATGCCAAAGGTTAACTAGTAAACATGGACGTATAAAAAATGAAAACTCTGCGCCGTTGATATCAAAAATGAAGCAACGTATCACGTGTAAGTGAATGAGACGATTTAATCGTTTTGCTATCACGTATCATTAGACTAAAATTATACTGATTTCTCAGTGGTTCTAAATAGATATTCTCTTCTTCTTCACCTTTCACGAAATGATTGAAATTAAATAGAATAAGATGAGAAATGCTTGTTAGCAGGTATTCTGCCAATATTATGTAATTAAAAGCAAGAACTAATTGAATAAATACACATTATAAATAAAAATGGGCAATGAAGGTAATTAAGATGACGGCGGACTCAATAAATAATATTAAGTTACAAGTTCCAAGTATTGTATCACAAAAGGACGTTAGGGACATTGCGAATTTTCTTATTCCATAAAATAAAACAGTTTATATCATTTTGTAAGATAATTTACTGACATAATTCTGAGTAAGATCGTCATTGTTAAATAATTTATCGTTCTTTCTTATTTATTTCAATTAAATTAATTATCTTTATGACAGTTACAATCAGGTTAGTACTTATTAGTAGAATTCGACACGACAAATGCGACGATGCCATAACAAACAACCAATGCTTGTCATCTGGCAGCCGCAATCGACTTACTTTAATGTGTGTGCGAAACAGAAGTAAGCGTACAAGGTAGTCGAATTACCATTTCTGCTTCACTTATTATTCAGTGAGATCCGTCTGAACTTTTTTATATGTCCATGCTAATGAATTGATCTGCATCGATCGTGATTGCCGGCTGTATGCGGTTTGGTAACTCAGTGGCATTGTGAATAGGATGTGGATTAGAGTAATTAGCGCGCGTGTTCTCGTTATGGATATTACATGTTCTTTGATAAAGAAACATAGTTCAAACCTTCACTTATATATTATAATCGACAATCTTAACCTTTACTTTCAAAGGAATTTTGTTTGTTTAGTAACGAACGATGATATAAACATATCCGAGGATTAGGAGAACACACAGCATTTTTATATTAAACTTATCCATTAAAAAGATGTGCTACGTACTATATACAATTTGAACTAAAAAAAATAGCTACTGGCATATTCTTCGGAAATGAAAGTTATGAACCCATTCAGATTTTCATTACTGTTCAATAGATTTTTTTAAAAGTAATCCTAAATTTGTCTATAATCTTTTTCTCTAGTTAGAAATGCACAAAATCGACGCATGCGCATGTATCACGAAATTCGCCGGACGAAACACGGAAGTAGTAGCAGTGTTCGTTTTAAAATGAAAAGACATCAAAAGCTAAACCTTATTTATTTATTATGCCTATATCGTGTTTCCTCAAACTATCACTGAAGAAAAATAAACGAGAGTCGCTAAAAAAAGTAACTGTCTGCAATTTTTACCAAGTCAGACGTCATAACATCTTTAGACTTGCAGTTTCAACTTAATTTGCAAAGTTCATAGAGCATCTAATACTTCATCACGCTTGTATTCCCCGAAGGGGCAGGTAGAGGTGCACTGCAGTGGGCACACTTCGCCGATGTATTTTGGTCCCAATGTAATAATAGGGGGCGAGCCTATTGCTATTATACCAGGTACATTCTTCCCCAGTACGAGGGAGTTTTTGGGCCATAGTCCACCACACTGACCCAGTGCGGGTTGGTGAATTTTGCACGCCCTTTTTTATATTTGTAACACATTTTAAATCATGAATATAATTGCTAAACAGTTGATGTTAAGAGTGACGAGGCATATTTAAAGTTCGCCACATGGTGGATTACCAAAATATATCGTCGAACTGTGGGTGCACTGCAGTCCATCTCTGCCTACCCCCTCGGGGATTACAGATGCGATGATGTATTTTTAAAGTTATTATTAAGCCGAATAGTCTTGTGAAAATCAAACGTGCCTATTTTCTACACAAATAACAACAACCTGATCGGATTTATGTACGGAGACAAAACATGAATTTCTGTAGATCTACCTGTTATAGTAAACATAACTAGTAACTATACTGTCTAGATACATAAAAGAACTGAAAGAAAAAATCTTTCAAATATTTTCGGCGTTAGGTAGCTCGGTAATAACATCAGGAGAACATTAAGCGAGGCTAAGGTAAGCCTCCACTCTGTTGCAGTCGAGACCGTAGGCTGGCGCCTCTCGCTTCCAGAATTAATAACTTTCTCGTCCCCCTAGACACCCAACCCCCTGCTATACCATCCACACCCCACCTCATCCCAATGCACGCGGTACTAATGGCAACTATCTCGATTAATGACAAGATTAAGCTGTTGGTAAACAAAGACAATTCTACAAATTTTAAGCGGCAATAGCGTAGTTGTTTGACGGGCCGCGCTCGTGACCAAAGCTTCCGGGTTCGATCCCTATCCTGTAGTTGTAGCATGAGCGCCAAGACTAGACTTATGTCCAACATTATGTTGATTTGCTCTCTTTTTCTTGTATGAAATAAGACAGAGCGAGTGAGCGTATCCGTGATATTGGTCTCGTTTTGACATGCCTGCTAACCACACTGGCCATTGAGCTCCGTGAATCCACTCACTGCATAATCATTAAGCTTAGTTGAAGGAGCTAAAGGGACTACTAGTAACGTCGTAATCTCACATTACTATTAATCTTCTAATAATTATACATAACAACAATAATGTGTCTCCACAAAGAGCATGCCAATGACTTATGTACTTTGTTAGTGTGAGACCTCTTCCTTGTTTACGTACATCGCCAGCATTGTCATTTACTTACCATACAATAAATCAGAAGCTACTTTTGTACGTACACACTACATAAGTGAGTAATAAGCGAGTTAAGTTAATGCGTTTTACATTGTTAGTATAGGACTACCAATCTTTTATAACAATAGTACTTATGGATTCGGAATCGAGAACGTACAGTAGGGGTGGTGGTCCTCTATCCCTCTCTGGCGGCCGGAAAGCCTTCGGAAGTTTCAGGAGTGTTTCGGTTTGCCTCTTTGACTCTGTTTGGGTGTGTAATGATTTGGCGCGCGTGTAATTTGCTGAAAAAATGTCGCCGTCTTTCAGCCGAGGCTTGTTACATCATGTTCATGAACCATCCCATGTTTTGATTATTGCTATTATTGCGAGTTGGTTGCGTTATTACGGATGGAATTATGTGAGGGTATTACCATCGTGTGGGTAGCTTTATACCTTCTAGGTTTATTATGTTCGTGTTTTATCGCGTATACATGTTTTCACTGCGAAATGAAAACGCTACTGTGTAATTTTGGATGAAATTATTAGGAATCATAACGAAAATATACTTCGTATTGGACGTATAGCGATAAAAAACGGATAAAACACAACATGGACTGGGGATAAATATAACAAATGTGAGATAATACGACACTAATAATGTATTTCTCCCTTGGTACACTGGAAGACAAATATTTTTGTGTGGCGAAATGTAGGTGAAGTTATGTGTTGCCTAAAGAGGACGGAGCTGAGAGAGGGATAGAAAATACTCGTATAAGGTAGGATAAATAATACAATGAGGACACACGAAAAAAAAATGTTATCACTGACAATTTTTTCGGTCTACACTACATTTCTTACTGTTACAATTACATTGCTTTTTTGTTATAGTGACATAATATTCTGTAGACTCACATACACTCTATTTCTTTATAAACTATTTAATTTATAGAAATTTTAAGATTTTATCGTAAATGTTACGAGAATTGTAGAGTGGATGATACAAAATCCCACGCGTAAAAACTCGCTCGCACAGCCAATGTAATTTGGTTGAAGAATGAACTTTTTCCACGAATCAATACAGTTCGTTTTGGTATTAGCTTTATAGTTTAGAGATGATGATAGCTCGCTTTTGTCCATTGTTACCATGACAACATGAGATTTCGTTGCGTAACCTCGGCGTGGCACCCGGAGTAGCTCCGATCCGTCGCCCTCCGCAACTAGGTACCCTTACCCTAATAAATCTATCCCAAAGGTTCGCCTCTCGCGTCTCGCGTCCAATATTTGGAAACGGTGGATCAATGATATCTAGATAGTTATTTTGGGGCAAGTAAAATACACCTAACGAGTGTTCTAAGATAACGAATATATGAATTAACTGCTGATAGTTGTATGTAAATGACTCATCTTTGACACTGTTAATCACTATGATAAGTTTATAGTAAAATAACATTATCAGGGTTCCGTTAGTCTTTGTGAAGAACACTTATAAGACCATTATTAAAAAGGTCTTTTGAAATAAGATAAGCTGGGTTTTGATTCAGCTTTCTTATTAAACTCGGCCTTAGAATTATATCTAAACAAAACCACCGAGATGATTAAAGTTAGTGTTATATTTTAGAACCACTAGATTTTTTTCTAAATACTAGGTCTGTAATAAGACTACGGGACCCAACGTATTTGTGTTTGACATGCACTGAGCCGTTTTTATTTTATTGTTATACCTATGCACGTTACATGCACGTTTGCTATGGATATAGGCCCAGACAATCTGATTTCCGATTACTAATAACGTTTTGTGAATATACAATCCTCATTTCCAGCAGTCCGTTATTTTCACCACCAGAAACAGCAGTTAGCCTTTAATATGGCTGAATTATTTCTAATAAAAAAATCAACAGCTAGTTTTAAAGCTTTCACCAACTCCATTCCGAGTCAGTGTTTCGCCTGAAAATGAATGGTACTGAAACTGCTTGCAGACGGCGCTCTATTTATGCTGGCTTTTCGTAGCACTCGTAGCGTTTGACGCGCACCGTAGCATACGCCGTAGCATTGCTACGATACTTGAACATGAATATTTTTTTATAGATAAACCTTCACATTTAAAGAAAGTCATGATCGATCTACAGTGTCATATTAAAACACTTGTAGTGAGAAGTACCATTGTCGCTCGTATGTAATGGATTGGAATTTCTATACATTTAAAAATATTCTTTAGCTACTACGGTGATTTTTTGAGAGGTGCCTTTATTTTTGTTCGACAATTCATGAACAGTAGTAAGGCTTATTCATTAATTGTAATAATTAATGAATAATATGTATAATGTATTATACAATCGTGATGCTCTCAAAGAAAGCGGAACGTTTGCATGTATTTCGCATGATATATATTTTAGTAACAAAATAGTTCAGAGATGGTTAAGAAAATACTGACATCTGACACTTTTATTAACGCTATAATTACTAATAGCGTCAATTTTTATTGACGCACCACTAAATTACGCGTTACCAAGCTATTTTTGGACGCTTAAAGCACCGCGCACACTGGAGCGTCAAAAGCGGCGCGTGAGAATTTTCGCCAATACCAAAACGGACTCCGTGTCTCTATGCGTAAAGATTGAATTTCTGTGGTATCAGACACGCCCCACGCGTCAAAATTGCTCGCGCTATCGGGGTCAATTCGTTGTAGAATGAGCTTTTTCTATGAATTAATACAGTTTGTTTTGGTATGGCATAAAATTTGACTCGAGATTGTTGACGCCCCGTTTGACAGTTCTTCTTGTGGTTATACTAACTCAATACTTTATATTCAAAACATTGGAAACCCGAGCAAAAGTCTGCGTAAAATTCTAAAAGGAAAACTAAGAAACAAAGGGCTTTTAAAGCTAGTGACGTGTAATCAAGCCGCTTTTGTACAATGTACCTGTTTGTTTTTTTTAATTTCACAACCTCTGCCGAGGCACTGAGATTTCTCGAATTTTCCCCTACGTTTTTTGTGCAAGCAGGCGTGACAAGACGTGTGCGACCAATGTTTTGCTAATACCAAAACCTATTCTATTTACTCTTAATGGAAGCACATTTTTCAGCGATTTTTCATAGATGACGCCAACAAAGATATTGAATCTTTATGTATATTGGAACACGGTGCATATCTGATAAAAGTCAAGTTGATATGCTCGTGCAAGGGTTTCAGGCCTTTTTGTTAACCACTTGATTTAACCTTTCAAAGTATTTATCATAATTTATTTTATTCTATACTAAGTAGGTAAAAATAAACCCAATAGACTAAGCGACTTTTTTGCTATATTATTTTCATCATTATCATCACGCGTGTATTCCCCGAAGGGGTAGGCAGAGGTGCACTGTAGTGCGCCCGCACTTCGCCGATGTATTTTGGTCGCAATGTAATAGGGGGCGAGCCTATTGCCATTAAACCGAGGGGGAATCCTTGATACGAGAGAGACTTGGGCCATAGTCCACCAAGCTGGCCCAGTTTGGGTTGGTGAACTTCACACGCTTTTCTATAGACGTGCAGGTTTCCTCACGATGTTTACCTTCACCGTTTATTATTTTCCTCAAAAATTATCGAACGTTGTTACAGTATATTTACAAAGAGTTTGTAAAAACACTTTTGTTTTGAATTATATTTTTTTATAAGTCTATAAATATTGGGAATTTATTACTCGGTGACTATGTCCGGGATTATAAGACCACCATTAGCTCTCCTCTCCTCCCCCATCCCCCATCAGCTTGTCAGGTAACAATAAAAAATAAAGACTTATCGCTTTCAGCATTCCCCCACATTACATCTCAGACAATACTCGCACAAGTACATTCTCAAACAAAGGGACGCATTAGCAAATCATACGAATATGTACCTACTTACAACATAAAGTAAACATAAATCCCATCTCCCCTGAAATGCTCATCTAACTGAGCTATATTACCTGATACATTTTCCTTCGAATAGAAAAACACCCTTTAATTTTGCTCACACAACACCACCCCCATCAACACAAACGTCAAATAAACACACAAGAAAAACATTCGAAAATGAATCTTACACACATAAGATTACGGTGCTAATTCGATTGGAGTATATTGACGGATAAGTTTTTGTGTAATATAAATGTAGCGATATTGCTTTAGGAATCCAATGCAGGCCATATATTGCCATCTCTTTTATTCTCTTTTCTGATTATAGGGATACGAATAGTCTTTTAAGCCGCGGCGGTGTTTGCTCTCTGTCGATGTTTAATTATGTAACTGGTCAATTAACTGCAGGTAAGTGGTCGCGTATCTCTGTCATTTGATAGTGTATAATATATTATTTAAGTGATTTTACTAATACGATTTTATACAGGGCATTAGTATTTCCGGAAATAACGACTACAAAAATCTCAATAGTAAATAAATAGGCCGTTTACAAAAAAAAACTTTACATTATTTTAAGATTAATTTAGAAAAAAAAAAGGATTGTATTTTTTTTATGGAAATTATCTGAATGTATTAACATATTAATGTGTTATAATAATTTAAAGCACAATGCATGTATCACGTTCTTTACATAGTTAATAATATTAATTATTTTAGAGTCAAACTTACTTGAACTACGAAAACAGCGCGTTGAACTCTTTCATATGGAACCCTGTTTCAACTTATAAGACCCACTAAAATAGTAATCATGATTCAGGACCCTGTATTAATCATTGTCAATGACACTTGGTGACATACAATAAAAAAAATACGAAATCGTTTCTTTATATTTTTTTTATTGAAAATGTAGACAAATATCTATAAACTCTGAAACCTCAAACTCATTTGCTTGTAATCCTCAAAAAATATTTATTAATCAATATCCCACACGTACTTTTTCTAATACTCGTACTAGCCTCTAATATCGTATTATTTAGAAAGTCATTCCGGTCCTTTTATATTCCTTACTTAGGCATAAAAAGCCTTTCGCCGACAGTCGCGTCAAAACACGCACTACATTTTTTTTACCAATACCAAAATGAACTCTATTAACTTATAGAAATAGCACATTTTCAACTAAATGATGACACGTGATCACTTTGCTTTTGCCATCGAAATTCAGCCTTTATTTACATTTGTAACTGAGATCGTCCCTCTGGGGGGGGGGGTACTATACAGTGATCTGCCACTGTATGGTACCCATAGCTAGCACAAGCTTTTCGTAGTATGAGATATACGATGAATTTGTAGTGTCTAACGGTATTTATTATATTTTCACAGAGTACATTTTCAATGGTGAAGGAAGACATCCTGAGGAACCAACCCGCAGTAAGCCAGTGTAGTGGACTAGGGCCCAAATCTCCCTCGTATTGAGGGAGAACGTGCCCCATATATTGGCAATAGGCTCGCCCCTATCGATACAAAAGTACATCGGCGAAGTGCGGGTGCACTGTAATCCACATCTGCCTACCCCTTCGGGAAATACAGGCGTGATATTGAATTTATTTATCTTTCAAAACAAAATCAAGTTAATTCAGTCGTCGAAGTGTATGCATGGCGTAATGAACGAAGACAAAGACGGCAGGTAGCGGGTGCGGGGGCGGGCGCGGGGCGCGGGGGCGGGCGGCGGACGCATATGCACCATACGTACAACGATATGCATCACTGCAGTCGCAGAGCTGCATTCCTGCTGCCGGCGAACTGGGAAATAACGTGGATACGCCATTTTCAACCTTATAACCTGTAGGAAGTCTCAACCTGCCCCCTTATCACGATCTCTTAAGCTAGGTTTCTATAAAAACGAATTAGTATCGGTAAAAACAGTGATTCGTACTCTGATGAAGGAGCAATGCTTCGTTAAAGGCATTGGTAGTGTTACTTCCAAAACCCCATTTAAAGGAACAGTTTTTATGTATCGTTGGCAAAACGGGGCGTATCTTAAATATAGAAATTGCATATAAGGCACTATTGTTTCAAGAATACTGTAACATTTCTAATATTTTATTGTACAAAAAAATGTACGGTAGATAGCACTTAAGAGCTGATGGAGACGGAGATCGAAACTCTTACCGCTCAGTTACGAGGTTTGCCCCTGTAACCACTAGACAAAACTGTCGAAAAAATGTGCTAAGTAATTAATAAAGAAAAGTCTCAATTAATTTAGATGGTCATATCCACGCTTTTCTTTCGCCGGGAGCATCAGTTCAACTCCTCTTAGTTATAGCCCGGTCGCTCTCTAATTTACTTGGCCGCCGTCCGCGGGCCGATACCACACAATAATGCAGCACTGTACATTTTAAATGCACACTTATGACCTTTTATGTAAAGTAATATTATTGCGATTTTAATCTCGGGGAAGTAAGTAGGTAGGTATGTTTACTTGAAACTTTACCAACTAACATTTTTTTTTGCCAAGACAGACATAAGTATATGAACTTTTTACTTATAAGCAGCCTTAAAGTAGTACATAAATTTAAAAACAAAAAGTATTTATGTAGAGTATCATCACATTTTTTTATTTATAATGTGTATTTATTGAATTTGCCCTGGCTATTAATTACTTGACACTGGCTGAAATACCCGCTAAACGCAGGTGGATCCATTACTCATCTTATTCCATTACATTTTTTTTTTCATTTCGTAAAATAAGAAAGAAGAAGAATGTTTGTATTCGATTTTTGAGATCCAATTCGAAATTCAAATTAATTTTTACTATCATTTGTGAACACCTAACTTAAATTTTGAATAAACTCTTTTTTTACAAGATACCGAGTATTTAAATGGTTGTGCCATGACAATGCTTTCTTTTAATAATATTTATAGTTGTTTAATTTTAATTAAAGTTGTAAAATAAAACACAGGTCATTATGAGAACCTCCTCCTTTATTTGAAATCGGTTAATAATTTTTAAAAGTGGTATGCAAGTAAAGTATTGATTTACTACGCAATCCTACTTTATTAACAATTTATTATTTCAATAAAGCGACCAAGACAAAAATTCAATTTAGTTGCCAGGTAATCATGAAAAGCCATGCCGCGACCCACTCCAAATTGTGATTAAACCAACCTAATACACACAATTACAGGTCACGCGTCTACTGACACCTATGTTAATCTCAATACCGAAAGATAGCAACCCATTTTAGAGCAAATAATACAAAATAAACCTTAACTTTTAAGTTTTATGGTTGCCAATCGAATGGAGCGACAGTGACGAAACATCACGATATGCTTGTGTGCCTGCGTGAAAGCTACACATTTCATTTATATTATTAGGTACAATACGATACGTCATATTGTATACACATCTACTACTGTACTCATAAATGTTTCATGTGTGTGAGGGCGCCCGGCGAAAAAAGAGCGTAAGTGCACTTTAAGGAAATCTAAACTCTACTGTACGTTAATATGGTTTATATTAGGTTGGCGTTAATGACGTATTAAGGCAATGAGTGTATGTTTGTGTATGTGTGCATGGCAACGGCTCACCGAAGAATGCGGAGCGTGAATTACTATGTTTAGGGAGTTGTCAGTTTTACAATTGCTCTTATAAGGATTCGCGCCGCTTGTTCAGAATATTAAAGGATTATAGATGCTCGGTTATGGAGTTGTTATAAGTCTTATTTAACTATCTTTTTATTGCTTTTAAGTAGATTAATTAGTACAGTTTTATTTACGACATATAGGAGCAAAAAGGTATTTTTTGCTGTAATATGTAATACATCATCAGATGACAGATAAACATTTATGACAGATGAAGTATTTTTTTATGTGCTGCAGATTATTGCAAAACTGCAGATTCTATAATAAAAAGATAAAAAAACAAAATTTATATAGTTAATTTAATTACAATAGAGGACTCTGTAATCACGAGGATCATAAAAGTGATAAAGTCAACCGACAAACGTATCAATTACTAAATTGAATTAAGCGCTATAAAGCGAGCGGGCGCGCGGCCACAATAAGCGATCGCAGTGCATCACATTAGCTACTGACAGCTCGCGTACGTGTGTATACCACGCTCGTTACGTTTACGTGACGCTCACACACAAAAACAAACTTACATGCACCCACAAAACAACCTAAATTACCCCTTATAGACATCGCAATAAGAGCTTAAGCACCGCCAGCAATAAACTTGTCGGTTTGTACCTTGCGCCCGCCACCACACCGCGTACGCGGGTGGCGAAGTCCGGCAACGTCGCGCCCAAATTATTGTGACATTTATTTCACACAGCTCACAGAACGGAACCACTAGCGACATCTATCCGCGCCCACGGAACTAAACACTCGGCGTTTAGAGAGAGACGGATGTACTTGACAATATCACTTTCACGGTCTCGTACTTAAAGCTAAGCGGTTTGCTGTACTGTTTGTTTGTGTCTGTAAACAGCGGCCCGCCGAGGTGTATCGCGCATGAATGAAATGGATGACTGTGCGAACGAGACGGGACGCTATGGTTTATTGTGGTGCGAGCGGGACGGGGTGGGAGCGCGAAGCGTGCAGAATACATCGTTTATCAGATTACATGCGAAGTATCGCGAGCGTGGCGATGTTTTGACACGCGATAATCACGAGATAATGCGGGCGATCTCGGCGGCGTTTAGGTTTATATTGGCTTTTTATAGCGGCGAGTCAGTAGTGGCGGGAAATATTAAAATGAATTTGGCGACCGGCGACGAAACAATGACGCGCGACCTCAAGTACAGCTGCACGCGACTGTCTGCCTTAGATCCACCTTAATTTAGGTTTGAATAGCTTTTATTTCTCAATAAAAAAAAAACCTACGTAATATTTAGTTCAAAATCGAATTTGTTGAACTCCATTTAATGCTTTCATTAAACGTATGTACTTTGTAGCGTTGTTTCATCTATTTAAATAAATTTCGGCAAAAATAGACCTACCATTTTTTACCTTTCAGTAACAAAATTTGACGAGTATTCTAAACTACCTAAAAAGTGATAGTACAATAGAAAACAATTATTACAATTAAAATAAATGTGTCAAATAATCCTTGCTAAAAATGCCGTCATAAATGAGAGTAATCACCTCGTCGAAAGTACAGAGCTTTTTAGAAAATCTGAAACTTCATAAAACTTGTGGTCTGCAGTCCGCAGCTGAACGCAATGTGGAAACTCGCTAATAGTTCAACTTGTCAAATGAGAGAGCGGGAGCAAAATACTATTACAAGCTATTTTTCAGACTTCTAGCGTCATCTGTTGTCGAGTAGCAAAAACAAAGTGTCGTTCCTAATTTGATTTTTAATGGAAAATATTTATTTTTTCAGGTTGTTCATGTGAAATACTTAAATGTATATATAATAAAATTCTTCTTCATACTTCATTAGTTGTATATCGATGCAGAATTATGAAATAACAACATTATATTTACGAAATTGTTTTAAAGATACAATAATGAATACGAAATATCAAGCAAACGAAAACCGTAATACGTACGAATCTTAAACAGAAATAGTAGACAAGGTGTATGCATTCTAAATTCCATGACCAAGCGTTTATTTCTGGAGTGGCGATGTTTATCTTATGGCGAACGGCTTAAACGCCGTGTGTTATTCCAGTATCCAATTCGCTTTCTTTTATTTCAGTAATTTTATATGACCGCGAGTTGCCTAATCGATTTTAAATCGAATCAATGTACGCAGCCCCTGCTGTGTTACAAATTATTATGTTTATTTACATAACAACACTAGTTAATTACAGCAAAGCTAGTTGATGCCATTTATTTATTTTTATATCGGTGTTTTTTTTTCTGAAAAAGAATTAGTGTTATGAGGTTATATTTCATGGCTTGTATCGCCATCCATGATGTACTCAGAGAACTAACCGGTTAAACAGAACATCCGCTGAAAGGCGGTGCTGCACACGGCTACAAGTGCGCCAACACAAGACTTATGTCGCAGTCAACGTCCCTCTCTCACATGAAAGATAGAAAAAAAGAAATTACCTGTAATTATCACACATTTTGTATTGTCACAACATAATAAACTATGCTTACAATTCAGGAAAATACTGGGCCCCAAGCCCTCTAATCTTTTGAAGCATGAAAACAACATATTTTATCAATGGTAGCTAGAATATGACTAGTCTAATAGCTTCAAGGTGACAATTTCTACTGCCTACATTGTTCATTTTAGTTAACTTTGATAAAAGATGTCGTTTTCATGCCTAATAAAATTTCGAATTAACAACTCCACCACGATAGGGTTAGGGGACTTGGGACCCGGCATGAAAACAACATCTTTTATCAATTTCAGCTAGAATATGACTAGTCTAATAGCTTCAAAGTAACAATCTCTACTATCTACATTGGTCATATTTTAGCTACCATTGATAAAAGATGTCGTTTTCATGCCTAATAAAATTTCGTCATAGCAACTTCACAACGATAGGGTTAGGGGACTTTGGACCCGGCATGAAAACAACATCTTTTATCAATTTCAGCTAGAATATGACTAGTCTAATAGCTTCAAAGTAACAATCTCTACTGTCTACATTGGTCATATTTTAGCTACCATTGATAAAAGATGTCGTTTTCATGCCTAATAAAATTTCGTCATAGCAACTTCACAACGATAGGGTTAGGGGACTTGGGACCCGGCATGAAAACAACATCTTTTATCAATTTCAGCTAGAATATGACTAGTCTAATAACTTCAAAGTAACAATCTCTACTGTCTACATTGGTCATATTTTAGCTACCATTGATAAAAGATGTCGTTTTCATGCCTAATAAAATTTCGTCATAGCAACTTCACAACGATAGGGTTAGGGGACTTGGGACCCGGCATGAAAACAACATCTTTTATCAATTTCAGCTAGAATATGACTAGTCTAATAGCTTCAAAGTAACAATCTCTACTGTCTACATTGGTCTTATTTTAGCTACCATTGATAAAAGATGTCGTTTTCATGCCTAATAAAATTTCGTCATAGCAACTTCACAACGATAGGGTTAGGGGACTTTGGACCCGGCATGAAAACAACATCTTTTATCAATTTCAGCTAGAATATGACTAGTCTAATAGCTTCAAAGTAACAATCTCTACTGTCTACATTGGTCATATTTTAGCTACCATTGATAAAAGATGTCGTTTTCATGCCTAATAAAATTTCGTCATAGCAACTTCACAACGATAGGGTTAGGGGACTTGGGACCCGGCATGAAAACAACATCTTTTATCAATTTCAGCTAGAATATGACTAGTCTAATAGCTTCAAAGTAACAATCTCTACTGTCTACATTGGTCATATTTTAGCTACCATTGATAAAAGATGTCGTTTTCATGCCTAATAAAATTTCGTCATAGCAACTTCACAACGATAGGGTTAGGGGACTTGTGACCCGGCATGAAAACAACATCTTTTATCAATTTCAGCTAGAATATGACTAGTCTAATAGCTTCAAAGTAACAATCTCTACTGTCTACGTTGGTCATATTTTAGCTACCATTGATAAAAGATGTCGTTTTCATGCCTAATAAAATTTCGTAATAGCAACTTCACAACGATAGGGTTAGGGGACTTGGGACCCGGCATGAAAACAACATCTTTTATCAATTTCAGCTAGAATATGACTAGTCTAATAGCATCAAGGTGACAATGCCCAGGGGCCTTACCACCGCCTTTTATAGTATTGTTGATTTTATAGTAACTGTCAATTTTAGACAGATGTACTATGTATGTACGTATGTATGTATGTACTGAGATAACTGTCAAAAACTGAAAGTAACATTTCAACATTGCTGCAAGACAGATAGTGGTAAGGGGGCAGGAGCCCGATTTTCGTTTGATAGACATTAATCTCTATTAGCGATATGTCGAAACAAAACGTCAAATTGGTCGTATATTTTGACATATCACGCATAGAGATGATGTCTTTTAAACGAAAATCGGGTCCTAGGTTCGTTGAACGCCATCACACAAATTCCACTGCACATCCGTTCTCGTTTAACACGTCACTCATCGGCAGCCGGCATTGTCATGTGGAACCACTACTACTACAGCCCTTTTAACGTCCCACTGCTGGGCACGGTCCTCCCCTCAATGCGAGGGGGATTCAGGCCATAGTCTACTACGCTGGCCCACTGCGGGTTGGCAGACTTCACACATCTATCGAGAACTAGTCGCATTCCCTTAGACGTGCAGGTTTCCTCACGATGTTTTCCTTCACCGTTTCATAGCACGTGATAATCTCGGATGAAAATGAGATTCGCTCATAGATCCCAGAGGTGCGAGCCGGGGTTTGAACCTGCACACTTTGATTGCAAGGCGTGCGTTCGACCACACGGCTACCACGTGGAACTTGTCTCCAATTCTTTAGAAGCAATTCAAAAGTAAGTCATCTACCCATCGCTACAATTATATTGTCAGGGTGCTGTCGGCTCACGCAGCTCGCCGCGTCGGCGGGAACGTAAATCTTCCGTTGATTTACGTCCAAACACGCGGGTACTTTAATTTACAACCTGGTCGGTTTTAGCCCACTTTCATACGTAATAAATACCATGCAATTGAATAACTTTGTGGGTGTCATTTTATTGTGAGAGTGATTCTGGTCTGAGATATACGTATTTCTGTATTTATTCAATTACTCATGTCGATCGCCTACTTATGTAAAATTTATTTTGAAACTAGCTGTGTCTCTGTTTGCGTAGAATTTAGAAACTAGAAACTAATTATTTTTCATAATCCTTTAGCTCAATGCATGTAAGACTTTTTGGATGTACCAAATAATGTGGTCAGACTTCATATACTCAAACTTTTCAGATACATAACAAACAGTTTGAACCTTTTTTTTGTTCTATGAACCGTCTAGCATCTACTTGTCATTAAAATATATTAGTTAATATATAAATATATATTATAATTGTAGTCCTACATGAACTACCTACATATAAGTATATTACGATCCTGGTATAACTGCGGTCGTCACTTGCTTTAATGTATTAATTCATCCCATTATCAGGTCGAACTTTGCTACTAGGTCAACTGGGCGCGCCACGGGTACGCGAAGTTGGACAGCATATTACCTTTAAACATTATTATATAAAATTCTAAAAATAATACTCTGTGTGCTGACTAGGCTACCAAGCCTAGTTGATAAAACAACCGCCTTGAACGCAAGGTTCGAACCCCGGCCTCACACCACTGAGATTTTCAGATTTCATAGGCGAACGTCATTTTCAATAATAATTTTTACTTGCTGAACGCAAACATCGTGAGGAAACCTGCACGTCTATAGAAAGGAGTGTCAAGTTCAGCAGCCTACAATGGGCCAGTGTGGTGGACTATCGCCCAAATCTCCATCGTGTTGAGTTGATGTGTTGGTGCACTGTATTGCACCTCTGTCTAACCCTTTTAGGGTATCCAGGTGAGATGATGTATTTTTTTTAATATATGTTATTTTTATGTTTTTATAATCAGTGATTCTCCTATTTAATTTAAAGTCCGAGTCAAATGTGCCAGCAAGTTTTATGGAATGCGTAATAAACATAACATTACGAAATAAACCTCATGGTAAACATTGATTCGCGCTATAAACACCCACACATTCTTAAAACTATCGAGTCAAAGAATTGAGGTGAAAACCGTAGTAACGCTGAAAAGGCGAGTCCGCCGACCTAGATCGACACTTCGCTAGTATTTTTCAATATTCCCAAGTGATTTATTATAAACGTTAAATCTACCAGATGCGGATAGCGGAGACCGCATATTGGGAGTATGCGGCCGATGCTTGGGTGGTCCGACCATAGACCATTGTTTATGATACAACAGCGATACGTTTCCGATCGTTAATAGTTTTTATTGCGAAAACCATATGCGTTAGTGTTGCGAAAGACCCAGTATCATATAGCGAAAAAAAATAATGTTCAAAAACAAATGAAGATGATTTCTAGAGGGTATGATTGGGTATGATGAAACAATTGATTGATGATGATATATACCATAGACACGTGAATCGCGTTAGATACTATGGTAGGTATATCAACATGATCAAACCTTACTTGCATAGAGTAACCCATAACGACCCTACTCTTCGTATGGCTCTGCGGTAATTATTCTGTCATTGTTGTTATCTCATGTACCTGTAGTGTACGGCAAATAAATGGGAAAACAATAATGGCGGAGTCAGATAAACCAGAAAATTTTACCGCAGCGCGGGCTCAATATGCCACTTCCGTTTTAATATCTCCATGCTTCCTTGCCATCACCATTCACATAATATATTTTTAAGCTTTGAACGAATGGTGTTTTCTTAAATATCACTGGCAATGTGAGTTTATTTTATTTCTAGTAGTCCTTTCAACTAAGCTGTGTTTATATTAGGTTTGAGATCATGTCAATATTTTGATGGCCAGGGGGGTCAAAAACTTGAACCTTTCGGTAAGCAGAGTGACCAATCTAACTCACCTATTTACGCTTATCACCTCCGTCATCGTTATGTAGAGCTAAAGATAAAAAATGTTGAATCAACTCAAATATTCGTCCGAAAACATTGTTTTCAGCTGACCTCGCGTTCATATTTTCCGTTTACATACTAAAATACGTTAACAGACACAACTTCAGGGGTTCGGTGGCGCAGTAGGGGAATTGAAAAATTGAAAAACACACCTCAGGCATTGTGGTGTGAATAAATTATAAGCGCGCACAAGTTATCACCGACCAATGTTGCTAGATCCCTCCGGTTCACGTCCATACTCCATCCAACCACGCTTGCTTAGGTGCTGGCTCCACAGGACTTCATTTTTGGGTTTACTATTTGGCCGGTTTTCCTTCCTCTTCCTACCTTTAAACCTAGCACTTCTTCTATGGTATACTTAGTTTGTGGAGTTAGTTATTTTTGTGTTTGAATATAAATTATATAGCCTTATTGATATAATACTTTATATTGTAGATATAATTGTTTATTTCACAATACATGTACCTAAATGCTTTTGGAAAAAGTAACCACGAAGTTTCTTGCCCATTCATCTGCAAAGGAAATGTATTCTGAATGGGTAGACATACACTTTTTTTGTTTATCGTCGACTTATAAGTGTGTATTATGAATAAATTTTGATTCTGATTCATTACTGTAGAAAATACTTGAAATTTTCAGCTATCGTGGATTTACGTGAGGTCAGAATACGCTGGTCATGAGCGACCCACTTACGCCCGGTAGTCTCGATATTGTTGTACCAGATTCCTACTAGGTTAGCGGAACCCTGGTTCTAGGATTATTAACTTCGTATCGCTTAACTTCATTTACGTGTTTCCAAACACTACGTAAATGCAGTTCGTATCTATATAGAGAACTATAATCTATTTACTAGCGTTTTAGAACAATTTTAAATTTAAAATAGATATTATAAAAACTTTGTATTTTTTAAAATTCATACTGTTTATTATTCTTCTTCTCAGTCGGACACTCTTGTCAGAGTGGTCGTGGTTATGTGTTGCTCTTCTCGGAAATGGCCGCTGCTTTTGCAATTCTTCTCCAGGTGACTCTGTTAATTGCGTTGCGAGAGCATTCTACTATCGGGCATTTTGTTGTAGTTTTAATAATATCTACCCATCTTGTTGGAGACCGACCACGTGACCGCTTGCCTTCCACTCTACCTTGGATCACCAGACGTTCCATAGAGTTACTTTTTCGTGTGATGTGTCCGAAAAAAGTAAGGATTCGTAATTGAACAGTCGACGAAAGCCTTTGCTTAATTTTAAGCTCTTTTAAAATGGAGACGTTGGTACGATTTGCTGTCCAGCTTATTCTTAGAAGGCGTTTATTTATAATTAAAGGCTGTTTATTATACATACTATTTATTGTACAAGAAAAAAAAACATTATTTTTAGGCCTTTATTTTCCGTACCATTGGGCGGTCTTATCGCTAAAAGCTATTTCTTCCAGACAACCAGTTACAGATTACAGTGACTACGCGTAACTTATTATTTTGTAGACATTTTATTAAGTAAATATAATTAATAGTAGTCCCATCAATACTTCAGCGTCAATTGTTGGATGGTTACGGACCTACTTAGATACTTCCTGAAAATATTTGTGCATCAATGAATATTTCATCGAACCATAGGTGAACCCCAGATGAGCCACCGTAAAATGGGCCACGTTATCTAATCACATAAAAATACTGTCGACATTGAGTGCGTAAAAGCATCCAACCTTAGCCAGGGATTTGTAATCTTAACGAATTATACAAGCGATAAAAATGGGACACCGGGGTCGAAATATCGATAAAGAAGAAGACACTCATGAAAAAAAATCAGGAGGATTATATGAAAGCGTTTCAACTTTTATATGTAGCCAAAAAAATACTTTCTCACGGCTGTATTTTTTAAAAGGGGAGGCAGAGGTGGTTTGACATTGCATAGAATAAAATGCGTTTGCATTGCATCTGCATATCGCCCAAGTATTTTGGTGCCAATGTAATAGCGAGCCTATTGCTATTATACCAGGTACATGCCCCCTCAATTCGAGGGAGAATAAGGCCATAGTCCACCACGCTGGCCTAGTGGTGGTCGGTAAACTTCACATGCCTTTTTAGGGTTCCGTACCCAAGGGGTAAAACGGGAACCCTATTACTAAGACTTCGCTGTCCGTCCGTCTGTCACCAGGCTGTATCTCATGAACCGTGATAGTTAGAGAGTTTAAATTTTCACAGATGATGTATTTCTGTTGCCGCTATAAATAGAATAAAATGAATATTTCAGGGGGCTCCCATACAACAAACGTGTTTTTTGCGCTTTTTATAGATAATGGTACGGTACCCTTCGTACGCGAGTCCGACTCGTACTTGGCCGCTTTTTATACATGTGCAGGTTTCTTCACGATGTGTGCCTTCACCGTTCAGCTAGTGGTAATCATTATTGAAAATGACAATCGCACATGAAATCCGAAAATCCCAGAGATGCGAGTCCGGGCTTTGAACTTGCACTTGCGTTCAAGGCGGGCGTTCTAGCAACTCGGCTACCACTGCTGCTAGTCCACGTCTGGCAACTATTTCGTAAAGTTAGTTCCTAACAGAATGTAAATAAGGTTGAGATTATGTTTTTGTAGAAAACCTTCAAGCGTAGATCAAAGTCATTTGGTAAAATAAGACTTGAATATATAGGCCACACAAAAACACATAATAACACACACCGAACAGAAGTCTACTAGCTATCTATAAGAGACTTCATACATATCTACCTACTCCACTGGCTTCAGTTGACCTAGAAAAGAGTAGAGCGTAAGATTTTTACTGCTAAAACCTAATTTTAATAATAATTATTTATATATTCAGTTTTCGGATATTACATTAAGCTGATAACAAGCTTGAAAGTGGCAATAACATAAAAAAAAATATTATATTTCAAATTTGAACACCCAACGCCATCTAGTGGTAACAAAGTAGACATAAAAAATGAGCTAGAAAGCCTATAGCATCTGCTTACAGATGCAACATTGCATATAGTTTCCTGTAGTATAAAAAAGTACGTACGTGTATTCTTGAAAACGAATTGTACATTTGTTATATTGCCAACTTTGAACGAAGTGTTGAATGTTTATGATAACGCCCGCGAGAGGCGCTGCTTGCGTTGACTGCCTTACAAATCGAGAAAATGCTTATACTATAAATAAATAAAAAATATCAAATAAAGATTGAATTTCTGTAAGCCCATGCGTCAAATCCGCTCGCAATATCGTTGAAGAATTAACTTTTTCTACACGTCAATTCAGTTCGTTTTCTAATTGGCAAGAAAAAACATACACGTTTATTTCGACGGCCGTAATACGACAAGAGGCTCAGCATAATAATAATTAAGTTACTAGGTATAACTACTATTATATTACAGTATCACCCTCGCAGGCCGGGCCCTTAAACAGGACAAACTTGGTGATCCCTACGCCCTACCATCGCGCCCGCCGTCCCCCGAAGTGGAATATCTTATATGTGCCCATTTGTATGTAATATTTAACGTAACGGCATCCACACTTAAATATATCAAAACTCTATTCAGTAACGGCTTTTACTCGTTGTAGTTGGTGTATGTATTTGTATATTGAAGGGTTTTATCAAAATTGGTGAGTAATTATTTTTAACTGCTTAGGTAGCTAAATTATGTTGTCACTAAACTAAGCGTGTTCCCGTTCACGATTTTAATTGTTTTCTATGTTCTAGTGAGCAACAGTTAAAAATATTATTATCTATTGCTATGGGGCATATAAATATGTCCCTATCTGGGCATTATAACAACAAACTACAGCCCTTTTCACGTCCCACTGCTGGGCACGGGCAATGCGAGGGGGATTCAGGCCATTGTCCACCACGCTGCCCCAATGTGGGTTGGCAGACTTCACACATCTATCGAGAACTAGTCAAGTTCCCTCAGACGTGCAGGTATCCTCACGATGTTTTATTCGCCGTTTCATAGCAAGTGATAATCTCGGATGAAAATTAGATGCGCACATAAACCCAGAGGTGCGAGCCGGGGTTTGAACCTGCACACTTTAATTGCAAGGTGTGCGTTCGACCACTCGGCTACCATTGCTATGAAAACAACATCTTTTGAAAATAGTAGCTTAAATTTGACTAGTGTAGACATTCAATATTGTCTCCTTGTAGCCATTACGCTAGTCATATTCTAGCGACCATTGATAAATGATGTTGTTTTCAAGCTTTAAAAAATAAAAATCAAATCAAATCAACTCCACAACCGTAGTTAGACCGTAGTTAGAGGACTTAGGACTAAAGGTTCCACCGACAACAATTTGTTTGGCATCAAATACTAACGTCAAAGTTATTAGTAGGTATGTACTATTGTATGTATCTTTTATTAAGTAAACCCCCACTTACCTACTTCTTTAAATCCTAAGGTTGCCTGTACGCTTAGCATGACCGTGTAGACATAAGTTTTGTCTCTTTCAACTGTCATATTCGTCGAGAAAATTACGTCACACCAAGCCATGTCCAGTACAAAAAGCGCACAGTGACGTACCTAATTTTCTCGACAAATCTGACAGTTGAAAGAGATAAAACTTATGTCTACACGGTCATGCTGAGGGTGCTGGTAGAGATCGCTATTAGTGATAAGGCTGCCCATTGTGACACTCCACGTAAATCGTGTGTAATATTTTCACTATAATACTTCTATGAGGTGGAACAATAAAGAATTATCTATCTATCTATACTATGTTCTAGTACGAGCCGTATGAATATCAAAACAAACCATCGCATTAAACTTTCATGGAGTAAACCCACAGTGTTACCTACGTGACAACCAAAATTGGGTCCGAAATTACTCGACAGAGTTACACCGTCAGTAAATATCCCAACGTTTCATTCCCGGGCACACTGGGACGTCAAGACGCGCGCTACAATTTTTGCCAATACCAAAATGAACTATATGTTAATAAGAATAAAGATCGAATTTCTGTAATAAGACTAGGGTTGCCAACTATTTTTTTCGAAAATATAGTATTTTCCACCCAGAGTCGTAAAATATATAGTAAATTACTCAAAAATATAGTACATTCACAAAAATCCTACAAAAAAGTTCAGTTAGTCCAAAAAAAAGTCCAAACAATACGGCACCTTTATAAGCGGTACCGCGGTACGTAAAGAAGACCAGTACTTGACAGTGACAGACAGTCTCGTTTAGTTGTCGTTCCGTTCCGAAACACGCTATAGTATACGCGCAAACCTCCATACAAGGCACAAAAATATAGTACTTTTGCGTACTATATATTTTTCAACAGTATATAGTACGCAGAGCTAAAATATAGTACAATACTATATTTTATAGTACGGTTGGCAACCCTAAATAAGACCTTGACAGCAAAATTCACTCGCACTGTCAATGAAATTTCCGTGCATTGGCAACAATTCGCTTTGTTTTGACGGATTCGCTGTGACGGATCAGTGTGCCCGGTGCCTTTACCGGAAGTGGCTTGGTCAGCATTGCTACAAATTTTTTAGAACATGTGTGGTGATTATTTTGGTTTAATACTGTCGGTTGTTGTCGCCACCCGCCAATAGATAGCGCACATCACAATTATTCAACACTCGTGGCTCTACCATCAGTAGTACGCGTGTTTACCATTCGATCGTCGCTTGCGTCTACGTAAAAGTTACGGCATAAGGGCCAATTTGTAGTTCAAAATAGGAAATGCCATGGAGTTCTCAACTCGTCAGTTACAAAAAATTAAAAGAGTACAGGCTTCAAAAAGTCTAAAACTGATTAGGTAATAAAAATTAGGTAACGCCACTAAGTTCTAATCTAAAACTAATCGATCTGAACTATTAGTCTTTCTTTTGTTACTATTTGTCAATAAAATACTACTTATCAATTTAAAAAAAAATAGGACTTTTTTTTTCATTTCCTATTTTTCGTGCCCAATAGGTTCCATAATTTATATCTGCTATTATATTTTCTGTAAATATGGAAAGCAATAAGCAAAGATATTTAAATATCGCCTCTCATCAGATCTTGCACAAGTCAGTAGCTCTTTCAAGCATAATCCAATCAAGCAATAAAACCAATTTGAAAATCGAAATCTTACAGTCTCCAACAGATATTGTACTAAAATATCGCCAACGCATACTAGATAAGGTAAAGAAGGGAAGCACCGGTTATTTATAGGGCACTTAACCTCTTTGTTTATGACAAGAGCTAATTCCGTATTGAGACAACGCGGTCGGAATTGGGATGTTTAAAACAAACATTGTATCTGAACGAAGGTTTTCTACATACGGGAGGAAACTCCAATTATTTTTGTATTAAATGTAACAACACCGTAACTGTTTGAAGTTTGTCTGTTTATCGAAGGGAATGTGTTAGAAATTATGAATTAGACGATTTTTATTTAATCTTAATTTCATTTCAGTTTGACGGCAGCGTGGTCTAGTTGTTCGGGCGTTGGTCGCTCGGCTCTCTGCATTGGCTGGTTGCGGGTTCGATTCCTATCACCGGCAAACATCGGACATACCTCTTTCAAAATGTGCCCTGTAGGCTTAGCATGACCGCGTAGTATTAAGTTCTATCTCTTTCAACTGTCAGATTTGTCGAGAAAACGACGTCACACCGAACCATGTTCAGTACAAAAAGCTGGAAGTGACGTCATTTTGAAGACAACCAAGACAACCATGAAGATGGTTGTCTAATGATTACACTGGTCATAATTTAACGATCATTGATAAAATCTGTTGTTTTCATGCCCTGACACATGAAGTCATAGCAATTCCACAAATATAGTGTTAGGTGATTTGGGACCCTGGTCTGAGTGTAACTGGTATTGCCTCCAGTAAATTGTATATCTAGTCCCATAGCCCATAGTCCCATATTACAAGGGTAGCATGATTTGGGATACGATGAGTAGGTGTTGAATTGATTTATTATAAATAGGGTACAGGCAAAATGTGGGGAACCCTGTTTTGAAAAACTTAAAACTCTGATGAAAAGACGTGTGACGTCCGTCAATTACTGCTCTAAACCAAATGGTGGACTATGCTCTCAATTTCCCATAAAAGGGAGGGAAGGGAGGCCTTTGGTCAGCAGTGGGATGACACACGCTGACATAAAAAAACGTATACAGTCCCACTGCTGGGCAACGGTTTCCCTCATAACTTGTTCTGGAAAGTGCCTTTGCAAATGGTTTGTAGCCAGATTGTAGTTTGTAGGTCAATATACAGTACATCAACAATCCCCAAAGTAGCCTAATCACCACGTGAGTTCTCGTCTATGTATCTTAATGAATGACGTCATTAGATAACATTCCAGATAGTATTCCACGAAGTATGGTTTTCACGGGAAGTGGCTAAAACAAATAAGTAGTGATACCATGCCGCCCACTTGCGCACGCCGGCAGTTTTAGGAATGAATACTATTATGAAACGACTGACTGCCGGCTTACGTCATGCGCATAATCAACAGGTCTGCGTCAAAGATTTAGCAGACTCTTCCTGAAATTCGGATTTCAGTTCAATGGAGAGATACTACGACAAGATAGACCAGTATACCATCATGTCAAAATGTTCAAAGAGGTTTCATTTGCGCAGAACTTGGCACGGAATAAGAAATTAAGGTTACTATTTTATTTAATATGACAAAAGATTAATATTTAATTACTAACCAACATTTATTCATTTACTTTTAATAAAAGTATACCCAGATAATGGATACTATTAGTTTTTTGTTGTACACTTCTGCGTGCAATGATTCAAAAATTCTGTCTCACAATTTACAATGCAAAGGTCAAATTAGGTTATCATTAGCTTACTAAGGCTTATTCATCCTCTATATTCAAATCAATTAACTATCAGAACAAAGTATACAAACAAGGCGGGGAAGAAATAAACGAGGTGACGTCAACGGCGCGGCGGCCACCGCGCTCTGCCCGACTCACACCCTCACGTCATCTCTCCCCGTAGATTGAGAATACCGTGGACTGCGTTCCTATGCACTGAGTTCAATGCATGCGCGCAGTCAGTCATATTTAGTCAGTCACATTCCAAATCTACGCGATAAGAGTTGACAAATATGTACCAAGACATTACTATCCTTAGTAAAGAGATGGAAATTGACAAAACTGTGACGGCACATCATGAAATATGTAACAACTTTAATTTAGTAAATTAGTTTATATTAATGCAAACAAAATTGGCACCATTATCTTCTATGTCAACAATATTGGTGCTCCTTTTGTTTTGTTATCAAAAGGTTGTTTGTCCCACAATAAATCAACATGCGCGTGTATGGTTTCATCTCTTTCACACAATTACTCCTCGCATTGAATCTTCGTTATTTGCTGTCGATATTTCTAATCGAAAATACCGTCCTAACTACTACTCTTTATTTATATCCCCGTCAGTGTCTGGAAATGTATGGAGCGGGGCAAATTACCGATTGTCTATAGATAGATAACTCGTATCGGGACGCAATTTTTATGTTGTGTTTCTGGAAAGTTTTTAGATTGATTCTGTGGCTTTAGAAAATGTGATGTCATTGTTTGTATAAACAGGAAAGAATTCAAAATTAAAACATCAGACGCGTACTGCAATGCACTCACACTTTGCCGATGTATTTAGTTCCAAAGTAGGTAATTGTAACACTTTATATCGTATATGTAGTTTATATTACTTTAAGAGGTGGTACAATAAAGAGTTAAATTTATTTTTATTCGTGAAGGCCAAAAAGCACTACCAAAACAGTCAGATTCTACCACTGGTTCGGAAAGCTGCGTCTACTGAGAAGAGACGGTAAGAAACTCAATGGTTACTCTTTTCAAAATGATAAATAGTAAGGATTGCGAGTAATACATTCTCAGGAGCAGCAACGCCATGCGAGCAGTCAGCACATTTGCCACAATACTAGAGAACAATTATATTCACGCATTCTAATATTAAATACAAACATTGGTTCTGTTTAATAGTGCACCTTAGAAGACACATACGAGGCATTTAGACTAGTATCAATGAAACTTCCATAGTAATAAACTACCCACGAATCGTCTCATCTTGATTGTATGCTTTAAATATCATAGTACGTTTATTAAAAATCCTACACAGTTCTACATTTATAGTTACTTTCAGAGCGCCTACCTTATTGGCGCCTACGCAGAATGTCGATAAAACTTCGCTGGATTGCCAGAGATAGAGATTAATTAAAGCAAGTACTTCTCCAGCGAAACGCGGCTGATTGCTTTGTTTATGTAATACTTATCTTAACTCTGTTTTGCTTTAAGTTTTAGAATATATAAGGGTATCGCAGTCTAGGACCTTAGTATTATTGTAAGTTAGATACCAGTAAAAATGACGACGGTTTAGATGGATATTGCGTCTTAACATAAAGTAGAAAAATAAGAATATAATTAATTAAGGTCTATCCTCGCATTGTAATTGTTTTTTCGATAAGCATATCTTGAACAAAATCTTGTACAAAATCGTAAAGGTACATGACTCATTGTATTATGTCATGTTAAGATAACTTTCTCAAAAAAAAACTGTCGAAACATTTACATTTAGTCAAATTTAAAATTTACATTCACCATATTTAACACCCTCTATAGCTTTTAAAAGCGCAATACATATTTCAATTACTCGTCTTTATTTACAGATAGAGCAATTTGTTGTCGGCACGTCGCGTCTATGTATGCAAATCGTCTGCTTATACCATATTCGCAACAGGGGTGAGCTTTTATAACAATTAAAATATGCAAATGGGAAATATTACCCACTACTTTTCATTTCGTTGGAGTTGGAATCAATGGGGATGCAAAACAGCCCACCCCTGGTATGATGACGGTGTCAAAAATGTAGAGAGCGTCTCTCAGGGGTGAGGCCGACGAGCGATGCAATGTTTGTTTACATTAACACTTGCATAGTTACACGTGTACTTAATGTACTGATTGGTGTTTTAATTATTTTAATATAGTGTTCGTTTTAAAGCTCGTTTTTGCGTGAATTAAAATTATGTAATCGAATACCATATCGACATTTAAAACGCGAAATAGCTCAAGCGCCGTTTTAGTAACTTTGCATGAAATTGAGCTCAAAAGACGGAGAAAAATTCGCTGATTCTAACGACATACAGGATGGAATTTTGTAATCCCATCTGAAGGGAAAGTACTCTTAATACTGTAGATAGGAAATAGTACTCAAAGAAAACATTCTTTATTTTTGAAAAGAAAGAAAATTGCATTCAAAGATTTTGAAAAATAGCTTGCCACACCCGGGAATTGACCCGACTAAAATCTGTAAAAATAACACCCTGTACTTTTATTGCATCGATCGTTAGGGTCAATTATAAGGATGAAATCTCTCTAACAAACTTGGTAAATTAAAGCGAATTTTCGAAAATCTGCATGCAGTTTTCTTTCTTTTCAAAAATAATGGAATGTTTACTTAGTGTACAATTTTCTACAGTATTAAGAGTACTTTCCCTTCAGGTGGCATTACAAAATTCCACCCTGTATATAACTCAATATCGCCCAACATTGCCATTGAGTCACTTCCTTTTACCCGTTGATATGAAGCACACTGGGGCGATAAAAACCCCGAGTAAAAAAAATTGCCGATACCGAAACAGACTCTGTATTAGTATAAATAAAGATTAAATTTCTTTGGTAACAGCCAAACCTCCACGCGACAAAATACGCTTGCGTTGTGGTAGAAGAATGAACTTTTTCTATAAGTCAATACTGTCCATTTTGGAATTAGAAGTCGACGGCCACTCGGCTCACTGTACCGGCTGGTTGCGGATACGATTCGCCAAATTTCGGCCTTTTTGAAATACGCCCTGATCTGAGTGTAACTGGGATAACCCCCAGCGCATTGTATGGTACCCATAGTACAAGCTTTGCTTATTTTGGGGGTCATACGATGAGAGGTTGGGATCATACAATGAGCATGTGTTGTCTGACGATATCTATTTATTAAATGGTGAGCCAAAAAAGGTAGTGGTAGCCGAGTGGTCGAACTCACACCTTGCAATCAAAATGTGCAGGTTCAAACCCCGGCTCGCACCTCTGGGATTTATGTGCGAACGTCATTTTCATCCGAGATTATCACTTGCTATGAAACGGTGAAGGAAAACATCGTGATGAAACCTGTACGTCTGAGGGAACTTGACTAGTTCTCGATAGATGTGTGAAGTCTGCCAACCCGCACTGGGCCAGCGTGGTGGACTATGGTCTGAATCCCTCTCGCATTGAGAGGAGGCCCGTGCCCAGCAGTGGGAAGTTAGAAGGGCTGTAGTAGAGCCAAATAAAGTAAAAGATCAACATTTCTCGTTTTATTGGTCGTAATGGTCGCAATTAATCACAAAAGCGGTCGTTCACCCTATCGGACCGAAGTAACCGTGTCACGAAATAGACTTGTATTGTAGGCCTCGCAGTGGGCCGGCTGCGCAGACAACTACTAAACGCCCAAATTACACAGATTGCGAACGTACGCGGACGGCCCACGGAATAAAGAAATAGCAGGAATGACATTCATATGTCTCGCGTTTCCAGACAAATCTTCATATATAAATCACAGTAAATGTTTTGTCCTATGTCCGTTATAGACTTTGAAACTATCCAACCGATGTACCCGAAACTGGTTTCATTAGAAAGGCAATAATGCGAAGATGATTTCAGACTACTAAATAAACAAAATGTATTTCTATTTCTAGTGTAGTAGCACTCGCTGGGTAGATACTAGTAGATGCTAGTATCAAATAGGAGGCAAAACATTTACCTATTATTATGTATTTAGGCGCAAAGGTGAGTGAAGTTCACCAATCCGCACTGGGCCAGCGTGGTGGACTATGGCCTGAATCCCCCTCGCATTGAGGGGAGGGACGCAGCAGTGGGACGTTTAAAAGGGCTGTAGTAGTAGTAGGCGAAAAGGAGCCTTCGTTGTTTGGTCGTGATTAACTGTAGCTTAACAATATGTAGTACAAAGAATGTTCCTTGATTGTTTTATTAAGGCAATTTTCGTTCAGTGACCATCATTCGAGCATCAATTTAATTTTGATCGCGATTCTATATTCCGTTTTCTATGGTCGGGAATGGGTTGCCATATAAATTAATAATATGTAAATTTCTACGCCCGCCGAACAGTGGCGACGGGGCTAAGCCTCCGTTTACACGCCACTCCTGTACGATATGGCGTATATAATAATTTGAGTAGGTACCTACGATATCCGCCATATTGGAACTAGAATGACGTCACATAGCTAAGCATGCATTGTCATCCAAAATAAGCGAGTATACCAAATTTCAGCTCAATCGGTTAAAGATAACTAATTTAAAATTCAGTTGCAAGATTCCACCCGGATATACATTGCAAGTTAATATAAAGCTTGTAAAAAAGGATAATATATTTTTAGTGTCACCCTTCATTTGAGGCAGTTTTCTAAAATGCCATAAATAAACAAAATGTGTGCACTTTTTAGTTCTAAAAAGCAACATCTATAACTGTCAACTAAGAAAGAGACCTTTGAATACAAAGAAAAACAACTCTACAAGCAGTGCCGGATTAAGGTAACTTGATGCCCTAAGCAATTTTCCCCTGTAACTAATCTAACTAACTACAAAGCATCAGTTGAAAAAAAAATGTGCATACGTTTCATAGGTAGAATATGTATGTGTTGTCATGACTGCGACTTAACCGAACGTCAACGACAATTTAAAACGCGCGGACTTTGAAATTGCTGCTGTTTTTTTTGGCGGTCGTCTCTGGTGCCCCCCTAGACGGGATGCCCTAAGCAATTGCTTATATAGCTTATAGACTAATTCATGACTAACTATAGCCAAATTTCAGCAAAAAAAAAACTATACAACTACAGCTTTGTTACAAAAAGTTATTGTTATAACTCTATCTTAAAATCGTTAAACTCCTCCAGGTTATATTTGGAAAATAATGAAGCATCAATATAAGCGTTTTATTCGCTAAAACTTCGGCAAAGTTCCAAAACTAGGATGTTTATTTGAATAATCGTTTAATCTAAGCTCGGTAGGTGACTGGTGTGACGCGGACGGTCGCCTCGAGCGATTAATTACTGTGAATCAACTTTCATGTGCCACCCCTGGCGACGCGACGTTACGCCCTGTGCCGACAGGCGCGTTAAAACACACACGCTCGACCAATTGGTTAACAATAACAAAACGAACTGTCTTAACTCACAGAAGCAGAACATTTTTCAACGAAATGTCATCGATGACGCGAGTGATTTTTACCATGGAAAATACAATACATCATCACGCCTGTATTCCCCGAAGGGGTAGGCAGAGGTGCACTGTAGTGCGCCCACACTTCGCCGATGTATTTTGGTCCCAATGTAATAGGGGGCGAGCCTATTGCCATCATACCGGGCACATTCCCCCTCAATACGAGGAAGATTTGGGCCATAGTCCACCACGCTGGCCCAGTGTGGGTTGGTGAACTTCACACGCCTCTCTATATACGTGCAGGTTTCCTCACGATGTTTTCCTTCACCGTTCAGCAAGTGGTAATCATTGTTGAAAATGACATTCGCACATGAAAATTATCTCAGAGGTGCGGGCCCGGGATTTGAACTTGCACCCCTTACGTTCAAGGCGGGCGTTCTTGCCCACGAGGCTACCACTGCTGCTTACCATAGAAATTCAAGCTTTATTTATATTGTGTGTCACAGAGTTAATTAACAATTCAAGTGAATTAACTCGCATCAGAGGGTTCAGGGCGACATTTTGCACATGGAAGAAGAGAAGTTGCATTCACCCTACGAGACCATGGACATGTTTTCTATAGATACACGGAACAAATCTCGTACAATACTTAGCGTTTTATTTTGTCTACGATGAAATTATCGCAAGATTTACAAAACTCTTTGCAATCAGGACCCTTGGATTTAAAGTAACGACAGTAGCAAATTTGTAACTATATCAAAACACATTGTAAATATTTAGTTATTTTCATCGTAGATCGAACAAAAAGTGAAGGTTGTTACAGAATTTGTTTTCCGTAGAACATGTAACCAAAGTATGCTCTAATTATCCAGAAATACATGCTCGCATCGCCAAAAACAGTCAAATAAATGTTGAACAAATACAAAATCAATTTAACACAAGAAAACATAATGTAAGATTAAACTAACAAATTCTATAAACAAACCGGGTCCCGTTCCAATTTGGCAGGAGACAACGCTTAATTACGCTCGCCTGATACCGACAGGAAAGGGTAAGCAGTTATTATAAATAATTTACTAAATAGGACGCCCACGGGTGCGGAGACCTCACGATGATTAAACAAGCAATCTATTATATAAACACTTGAATATTTGATGCGTATGCTACTAAATACAACTTGCTGTGAAGGAAAGCATCGTGAGGTAACCTGCATGTCTATAGAAGGGCGTGTGACGTTCACCAACCCGCACTGGGCCAGCGTGGTGGACTATGGCCCAAATCTCCCTCGTATTGAGGGGAAATGTGCCCGGTATAATGGCAATTACATTGGGACCAAAATATATCGGCGAAGTGTGGGTACACTGTCGTGCGCCTCTTGCTATCCCTTCAGGGAATACAGGAATGATGATGTATTTTATTTGAAATAAGTAGGTATTATCTGAAGTTATAAAAAATATGACTAAAGCTGCACAGTCATCCCTTTCAAGTATTACCTCCACTTTGATTTTCCACCCGCCACTCGCCGAGGTAGTGCAACAATGGAAGTATTTTTAAGATGTGTCGGGCGTATTCATAAATTGATCCGAGGTCAGTACTCGGAGGGTTCAAATGCAATATGTCTGGGGTAGCGACCACGTGTCGAAGGGGCATAATCCGATAGAAAAATACAGTGAGTCGTGCGTCGAAAGTAATTGAAAAAAGTAAGATACAGATTTTATCACAATCTGGACTTTAAAAGGCCTCGCTCGATCGCGGACAATTGAATAATTTTACGTAAAAATTTGATAGCAATTATCGAACAATAAGTATACTTGAGGAAAACCTAAAGAATATTTATTTTCAAGGTTTAGAATTTTTTTCAATTGGAACCTTTAAAAAAGTATCAGAAAACTTAAGATTATTGCTTAAGTCGTTCTCAAGTTACGGCGTGACCAATAGAAATAGCGATTCGTTGTTATGTATGCAGATTACTAGTTTAGGTAATATGTACCTAGAGTTAATTAGTATTTTCCTAAGCAACTATATTGTTAACTCGAGTTTGACGAGGTTTGATTGCAGCCATTAATTAACGATATTAATATCAGTAATTAACATTCGATGCTCACGTGTAACTGGGATTCACGTACGCCAGGGAATAATTCACACAGGAAATGTATACGAACAGCAGGGTGATTACCGAATTAAATTGCAAACAAGTATCAAACACCCAGTGTCAAAATGTATTGAAAATCAGCCATGTTGTTTGGTTTCTAACGAAAATTGATAGCAATAAGAGTTACTTAGTAATAAAAAAAATATATTTATTACTAAAATAAAAAAATAAAAATTTAAGAACTCATCGTTGCATATAAATGGTAATGATTACAAATTATATATATGAACAATCACTTTGAAACTAATTCAATTACTGTCTAAAATTATTAATTTATTAAACCAAACAATATCTGGTTGCATTGCATTTTTTTATATTATGCAAAATGGGTATCATCGTCTACATAAAGGTAATCATAAAATTAAATAATGTTTGTATTATTTTTCATAAATCTTGTCCAGTTCAAGTCTTTAATACCACTGTCAATCCTGGCTTACAGGAGTAACAGTGTTGAGATATGTGAAGGGCCTAGTCCCAATTCTTTTATGTCATGTAAGTACATTGTTATCACAATTTCGCATTTATACAGAGCTTTATCGATTTATTGTTTCATTTAGCTTTTTATCAAACTTCCGTCCACATCCAAATCGATTATTACTATCAATTTATCTACGTACAGTTAGTATCTAATCTAGTTGAATTGAAAACGTTGTATCATCGCGGATGTATATCAAATGGAAATGGCTTAAAAATACGATTTCATTTTTTTTTCTCCAACTTTGATAGTTTAAGTCAAATTAAAGACAATACATACTTTTCGTGTCAAGTCGTACAAGGGAATAAAAACTTTTTTGGAAAGACTATTAGTAGCGGCTTCTCAGCAGCAACGCGCCGCCTACCATTGTGGAAAACCAACTCCTATAGTGGGCGTTTAAGAAGATTCAAGGAGTAAATAAGTAAAATACTCTTACCGGTACTTTATAAGGATGTGAATCCTCTACAAACTATCTTCATCGGCATTTATCAGTATAAAATGTTGTAATGCTAATGTATTTATTAATTTAGGGATTTTTTTTCTTACAAAACAGAAATTTTGTACATAAAATAAAAAATCTCACCACATACACTGTTTTTTTTTTACAATTGAAACTCTTTAAAATTACTCCAATAATGTCAAACACCAAAACAAAACCAAAAGGTTGCGTAAAAGTCATCACCCTCCTTTATACGAAATGAGTGAAATGATGAAATTTAATGGAATAAGATGAGGAATGGCTTCACCAGCGACTAGCGCGGGTATTTCGCCAATGTCAAGTAATTAATAGCAAGGACAAATTCAATAAATACACATTATAAATAAAAACTGATAATGACAGTGATAAAGATGGCGGATGAATCTCTATGCTCAGTAGGTATTTTCAGCCATCACCCTATCGTCAGCTATGTCTTGCAAATGGCGGTTAATGTCAATTCTTTTTTGACATTTGTTAAGTTTGGTTGATATCATTTTCGCGACTTAATAAAAAAAAAGTTAAGACATCTAATAAACATAATCCAAAAGCAGAATGAAAGTAAAAATTACAGCGGGAGTAACTTGTTCGGCACTTTTAACAAACAAACATTCTAATTTCTACCATAACATATTTCTTAAGACACTTCTAGGTATACCACGCATCACAGGTTCATCCGAATCGTCGACAGACGGGGGCCAATCGAATTATGTTCCCATTATTATTTGGGGACGCTTTGCATCACCATAGCAGGGGTGACATGTGTAGTCAAATCTACGAACAGTTTGCGTATTAATTAGGATACCAATCCGCACTGTGACATTATAAAGTTGTTTGTGTAAATAAATATAAATTTATAAATTTGTCACAATATATTTTATTTACTGTTCACTGGTTTCAAAAAGCTTTCTTCCTTTATGTAAGTGATATTTCAGGTCTTCATTGCTCAAGAGTTTTTGAAATAAAACCAACTTTACAAGGCATTGACGCACGCAGAACCAAACCATGGGCAATTCTATTGTGAAACAATTTCTCCTTCAACTAACTTATGAAGGTTTTCTTATTCTTTACAGGTTTTGATTGTCCCATTTAGCGGAATATCCACCCTTTTGAGTTTTTGGTATAATACAGTTGTGTACATTGCTAATTGGAAAAGATTTTTCAAAACTCTCAATGTATCCGGAGTTGACGTGTCAACAATGCCCTAAAAACAAAATTATGTACTTAATACCTGTGCCTAATTATTATGTATTCAGACAAAATGTTATCGCTTACATTGCAACCAATATATTTATTAAAGGTTAAAACGAACAATAAAGCATGGCATTTTATAAAAGGTGCAAATACTTTACAAAGTGATCGCACAGACAACCAAAGTAGTCGGCGTAGCTTAAAGGATTAGTAAGCTGAAGTGGTAGTGGGCTTGTCTCGTTTTTGTTCTCGAGTGGAGACCACGAATAAGCAAACATGTGGTCGATTGTTCTATACCCAGGTGGAACAAAGATTCTAAAAATGTGGGTAAGAATAATTGGATGCAGGGACCTAGAAATCAAGATCAGTGATAACCTTTTAAAGATGCCTCTACTGTTGATGATGGTAATGTAACGATTTTTTTCTAAAGAATTACCCAAACGTCATAAATCACCGTCCTATATAAGTACGAGCATGTAGGACGCCCTCAATTATATTAGTCAATTGAGTAGCGCGTAGCGGCGAGCCAGTTCACTGAAGTAATGAAGAAGTAGCGCCCGCATCGCGTGCCGGCTCGCACCGATGCGATGCCGACGTCAATAAAAACAAATATATCACTAAACAACCCACTGGGAAAACACCCTCCACCCCCCATCCACTACATATCGCCCTAAATAGGTTATATAATTACATATCACGCTTCATTGTCGTGATAAATACTTTCTCACAGTTATCATTTACCAAATCCACGCCACTGTCCATTTTAGATAATGGTGCGAGAGGGATGGAGCATACGGGGAGGCGCCGAGTAAGAATGGCGCAGATATAAAATAACATATATTATTATAGTGTCCACAAGCCAAGCGGATATTGATTATCTGCCACAGTTGAGAGCCACCGAGCCCCCCGCCCGCGGGTGGGCGCCGAGCACCCACTTAACTTATGTTCGCGGCAGCTTGACTAAATTTTCCACCCTAAAGCGGTTTGCAAATGGTGTATTTTCCCGGTGGTCCCTTTGTGTACGTAACTCGTTTTCGCAATGTGTGCGATATTCAATATTTGATCTCTGTCTAACCGACTGCACGGCGTGTGACTGCAATAGCCCCGTCTCATTCGAGCACATTCCATAATCATTTTCGATGCATTCCCGTGCCATGATTTCCCAACGACACTCGGAGTACGATTTTGCCATTTTATTCGCACACCCGTTGAACGAGTATACTTTTGGTTAACGTTAACATTATTTTAGTATTATGAAAAGACCTATACACAGAATAGGATACTTACAGAATATTTAGAACGTGATTAATATTTAGAGATTAAAATTTTATATGTTTTTAATGTTAGCATTAGATAAGTAAGTTGGCATTCAACCTCCAAGGTTGAGTTTTTTTTAATGTCCTATTAAGTTATTTTTTTTATCATATCACTTTTGTTCATGGCTGTCAAGTAGTCAACACAGCAGCAGTTCCAACTTTGTAAAAAATATCTAAATTTTAAATATTTTGCATTAAATTAAGTATAAAAAGTACTTGTAAAATAACAAATGAATAAAGAGATTAAATATTTATTCCTAAGTTGATGAAATAATTCTCCAAGGATCCACCTTTAACTTATAAACATGACATGTCTAGACACTACTAGCGAACAAATTCTGTACTACAAAACTTTTCGTGGGGCAGGGGACTCACTACATTCATCTTGTAACGCTTGTGTGTGTAAGCGTAACCTGTGAAAAATTGCCTTTGCGTATGTGTGCGGGGCACACAGAGGCAGCGGCGGGTGGGGGAGGGAGACGTGTTTTGAATGTGTGCGTGGGGGGACGGGTGGAAAAGGGGTTCAAGTCGTGAACTAAATAGCTTAGTGTTAACACATATTGACATCAAATTCACCGCGATGTTATCATTTATTCAGGTAGCAATACACTCATTGTACTTTTATTTAAAGTTTAGAATTGCGTGGATCGCCTGGCCCGCTGGCTGCTGATGGGACGGACATTTTTACAGCCAAAGCGTGTCAACGATTAATTATTTTTGCCGCTTTGTTTAACTTACGTCGACTGTGCTTTCGAGTTATTACGAATTTTTAATTGCCCGCTGGAAGCTCCAACTCTTTATGGCGTTATTTTTGTGTAAATAACGCTCGGTGGAACGCTGTAAGCACTTAAAGACCATTGAATTTTGTAAAATAAAAGTCGCAGACGACGTCCAATTACATAGATACCTACTGTGTAAAGTTTTATTTTTATTTTCCAATAGCTAATGCTCTTGATAACTGCTGGTTGAAAACCATTGTAACAGTATAGAGAAGTTCGAAATAAATAATGTGACTGAAAACTTTGATAATGTTTTTTGCCTTTAACCTTTGCCTTTGGTAATACTTCATGCGTTTTTATTTGTGTGATAATCCAGTAAAAGTACTCCAGTGTCAAAAAAGTTCACTATGTATCTACAAATTAGCTACCGTATATGAATCTAAAACATTATTTCGGACTTCTGATACACCCTGTATATCATTGCAAAAAGGTATCGCATGTGAATAAACCCTTAACGTCGCGACGGGAGCAATATAGCGACTGCATCGATACCGCTCTAGATAGTGTAGGTACCCAACCTAGTATTCAGACGGATTTGTGGAATACTATGAAATATTTTCTAAAGAAAATATCGAACTGCGGTTTATAAGTGAACTTTAGAAGGAACCCTTTTTTAAATTTCATTCGATTTTCAAACAGTTAATATGACATTTATCATTAAGAAAGTTTTCTACAATGCTGATGTCAATGGATTCAAACTTTCTATAAATTTACGCCCAAATTTCGCTAAATCCTTAAGGATTTTACCTCTCTTTCATATATATACAAATAAATAAAATTGGAGTGTCTGTTTGTAATATCAAAATAACATTATTTTAACAAATGCAAAGTATACACAATACCTATAAAGAAAAATTTTTGTCTCTCTGTCTGTTTGTTCCGGGTAAACTTCGAAACGGATGAACAGATTTCGACGAGACTTTCACTGGCGGATAGCTGATGTTCCAAGGCGTAACTTAGGCTACTTTTATTTTAGAAAAAGCATTAGGGTTCCGCGGGATGAACATAAAACCATTATTTCCGGGTAATCTTCCTAAAGTGTCGCGGGCACATCTAGTAATATATATGAAAGACAGGGCTTTTGCAAACACGTGACTATTTCACACGTCCAATTTTGTGTGACTTTGACGTCTGCGTGCTATGGATTGTCTATATCAATACGTATAAGACTAGACAGCCGCGGCATTAATTAGACCAAATTCGGTCAATTTTTTTTGGGATGTCTTTTTGACTGATTTAGGTATCTATACTTTTAAATATCATTGGATTGCACATTACTATCAAAAACATAATCTAAATATTTCCCGCCCCTCTGTTGTCAAATAGAGTAACGCTCTAGTAAAATATTGTAGGTACGAGGTCAAAAAGCTTGAAGTTTGCTGATATAAAATTCTACAAAGGCCGTTTACATTAGCCGGTTCAATGACATACACCGTAAGTATGTCACGATTAACCTCTATGAAGCATTAAGGTCATTAAGGTCAAATGATAAGTTATGGTCCATATGGCTGAAACTAATTATTTTGATGTGAAACATCTAGTGGCGCGCTTCGCGAGTGAGAGCAACTGTTGATGACGCGATGCCGTGATGGGAAAACTTCGAGCAGCTCCATAGCTCATCTGTTCTGCCCACCGGCTGACTCCGCTCACTCGCCGCTACGACGCTTCTCTCTCTCTACTTTATATAACATAATGTTCCACATCTGCCAGGCGTCCCGCGAGGGCTACGTTTTTTTTAACACAGATGCGATAGCTAGCAACCGGTGGCATAAGTTAGAAGTGTACAGCTTGGTGCAGTGGTTTAAGCGTAGGCTGCTCGGCACGCTGCACGAGGTGGTTGCAAGTCCGTATCCTGCCAGCGGCAGATTTCAGAAATTCCCTTATCAGAATTTGCCTTGGTCTGGGTGTCACTAGACTCGCCCCCAGTCCATTGTATGGTGCTCATAGTACAAGCTTTACTCAGTTTGGGATCCTACGATGAGTATGTGTTGGCTGGTAATCTACGAGTATATCTATACTCTATACTAATATTATAAAGAGGCAAGATTTCTATGTTTGTATTTTTGTATGTAACGAATTAACTTAAAAACTAATGGACCGATTTCAAAAGTTATTTTACCGTTAGAAAGCTATATTATCAATGGGTTACATAGGTTATATTATAAACTCGTGCGAAGCGGAGACGGGCCGCTAGTATTTATTTAGGTTTTTATTGATAGCCAATAAATCAGTTGTCATAAAAATGATATTGCATTGCCGTAAGTCCTCACCACCACCACTTATATAGTATTGTTGTTTCCATTATACCGGTCAAATTTGGACAGATTTTGTAACAAGTTAACTGTCAAAAACTGAGAGTAATATTAAACACTAGCTGTGCCCGCGACTTCGCCCGCGTGGACTATAGGGAGATTACCCGGAAATATGGGTATTATGTTTTTCCCGCGGAACCCTAATGCTTTTTCTAAAATTAAAGTAGCCTAAGTTACGCCTTGGAACGTCAGCTATCTGTCAGTGAAAGTCCCATTGAAATCGGTTCAGCCGTTTAGAAGTTTACCTGAAACAAACAGACAGACAGACAAAAAATTTTAAAATTGCGTTTTCGTTATAGGTATCGTATATACTTTCATACGCATTTGGTAAAAAAGTGTTATTTTGATATTACAAACAGACACTCCAATTTTATTTATTTGTGTATATGTATGTATGTATGTATTGTATGTATAGATGGGTTACATAGGTTATATTATAAACTCGTGCGAAGCGGAGACGGGCCGCTAGTATTTATTTAAGTTTTTATGGATAGCCAATAAATCAGTTGTCATAAAAATAATATTGCATTGCCGTAAGTCCTCACCACCACCACTTATATAGTATTGTTGTTTCCATAATACCGGTCAAATTTGGACAGATTTTGTAACAAGTTGACTGTCAAAAACTGAGAGTAATATTAAACACTAGCTGTGCCCGCGACTTCGCCCGCGTGGACTTTAGGGTGATTACCCGGAAATATGGGTATTATGTTTTTCCCGCGGAACCCTAATGCTTTTTCTAAAATTAAAGTAGCCTAAGTTACGCCTTGGAACGTCAGCTATCTGTCAGTGAAAGTCCTATTGAAATCGGTTCAGCCGTTTAGAAGTTTACCTCAAACAAACAGACAGACAGACAAAAAAATTTAAAATTGCGTTTTCGTTATAGGTATCGTATATACTTTAATACGCATTTGGTAAAAAAGTGTTATTTTGATATTACAAACAGACACTCCAATTTTATTTATTTGTAGTATATGTAGTATATAGTATGTAGTATAGATTGCTGCAAGACAAGTGGATAGGGACTGATCTTGGTAGAAGGTAAACTCATGAGTTTATTGTATTACGAGTATTAATCTTTGGTACGGAGAAATAGAGATAATGCGCAATTGTATCCTTACTAATACAAATACACTAATTAGACACAATGTAGGTTACTGCGGTTAATTAACGAGAAACTTCTGATTGAAGATCCGCTCCGGCTAATGGAGTAAACAAGGAATGGTGAGATGACGCCCGCAACGGGGTCTTAATGAACTTGTAATAAAATTATTGGCCACACACAGGGCAGCACTGGCAACGCCCCAGCGACGACGAGTTAACCTGCCTAGGGCTGTCGACATACTTGGAAATTCCATATCGATAGTACTATTCCAGGGCGTGAACTCTAGAAAACGATCAGGGCCCCAATTTACCAACACAATCGTTGTAGGAGTCAAGGAGTAGTCTTTGCTGTACCTATGATTAAATGTTTTTTTCTTGTGTATTCCGTGTGTAGTTGCTAGTCTTGATAAATGTGTTTTATTTCTTTCTTTCTTTTGTGTACTGACTATGGCTTCAAGGTGTCATTGTCCAATGTGTATACTGGTCATATTTTAGCTACCATTGATGAAAGATGTTGTTTTCATCCCTTAAAAAAATCAGTCATAGCAACTCCACAATGATTGTGTTAGTAGACTTGGGCTCTGATCGTTACAAATGAAAAATGCTTAATTAAATTAAAAAGATATTTGATACCTCCGGAAAACGAAACGAGAATCGTAACAATAAACTATTAACGCGTCCAAACAAACTGAGAACACGTAATACGAGACGGGAAAAATAACAACGCCATTACTTGTTTATATCGACATCGATAAACGTACTACACTCACTGTCAGTAGTATCTAGAAGCGAGCTTCAATAAAATGTACCGAGCTAGCTACAAGCCTGAGCAGTTACTCTGGTGTTCCCCCTACCCCACTCCCGGCGACCCTCCCCCGCCATATGCGCAGTTAAACCTCACACATGCACAACACACACAAACAAGTCACCTGCGAATTCTGTGACCACACATTTGTATACGGATGGATAGTGACGTATGTACTGCCAATTTATCGATAGAATGCTAATAGTGGTCGCCAATACATGTGGATTTTTGGTAAATAATTAAGTGGATACGCTGTCTATGCATTTTTTATTGTAATGAAATAAAAAACTTTCAGTAAGTTTTTATCGCTATCGTGCATTGTGTAATGATAGTTTAAGTAGATTTCAGTAGTCGAGATGATATTGAAGAAAGATATTTAGTATTGTAGGAGCGTTTTTCAGTGTCCTAGTTAGAAGAAACACATTTCTTCTTATTCTCTGAGGCAACTCTCTCTGAGGGGTGTAAGGGGTCACTTAACATCTAATGATCCAAGTCAACCTCCTCGCCTGTGCGCGGTTCACCCTGCTGATTAACGAACGAGGCTTTGACGAAACGTCCACCAACCTGCACTAAACCAGCGTGGTGGACTATGGTCCAAAATCCCCCTTAACCACAACCAATGACAGATCAAGCAATGGACCGGTGGTGGGAGAGAGGGGAGACATTTGCCCAGGAGTGAGACGCAAATTAGGTTATAAAATATATACACTTCTCATCAAAAAAATCGAAACACCTCGCAGTTTATGATTTGATAAGGATTATCAGAAAAATGTGTATATTTAGGAATAAATGTAAAATGTCATTTAATAGTGAGTAGTATGAGGTTTATAAATCCTAATGTTAATGTTCTAAATTCAAATTAAGTCTTCATAGGTTTCGTATTTTGTATGATGAGTAATTTTAAAAATTAGGACAAAAACAATAAAAACGAAAGTGTTTCGATTTTTTTGATGAGAAGTGTATATATCTGAGGCAATAAAACATTGGCATACCTGATTACGTTTATTATATGCATCTTCTTAGTAATTCATTAATTTAACAATAAGAATTCAAGCCCACAGAGCTACATAAAAAAAACTGAGCCGCCACGGGACGCCTGGCAGATGTGAAACATAAACGTCGTAGCGGCGAGGGAGTGGAGTCAGCCGGTGGGTGGAGTCTAAGCGGCGGATAGAACCGAGGAGCCGAGGAGCCGAGGAGCCGAGGAGCCGAGGAGCCGAGGAGCCGAGGAGCCGAGGAGCCGAGGAGCCGAGGAGCCGAGGAGCCGAGGAGCCGAGGAGCCGAGGAGCCGAGGAGCCGAGGAGCCGAGGAGCCGAGGAGCCGAGGAGCCGAGGAGCCGAGGAGCCGAGGAGCCGAGGAGCCGAGGAGCCGAGGAGCCGAGGAGCCGAGGAGCCGAGGAGCCGAGGAGCCGAGGAGCCGAGGAGCCGAGGAGCCGAGGAGCCGAGGAGCCGAGGAGCCGAGGAGCCGAGGAGCCGAGGAGCCGAGGAGCCGAGGAGCCGAGGAGCCCAGGAGCCGAGGAGTACGAAGCGTGGCCGCATTTAAAACTATTCTTTATCCATTAATTAAAAGTTTGATTTCATTTTGTTGTGGCGAAGCATCGGCAAATCTCGCCACGCCAAAAATCAGGTCTACAATATGTGAAATATCTATAGATATTCACATATTGATGTTATTAAGGTCAACTAATAGTTAAAGGTATAGCCAATAACCATCAATATTTTGACTGCACTATTTGTATCTAATCAAGGTTGATAGCAAATCGATACGAGTTAACACCAAATTTACGAGCACCTACGCCTTTTCTTATTAAGATTGAACAGACGCCAGTTACTGCCATGTGAAAGAATTGCGACAATTTATTGACCACTCATTTACTACGAAGGGGAGGTCGCGACGTTAGTGCATGCCGTCAAACACTAGTGACGTGACGGTATTCACATTTCAATCGATAATGCAATAGTCGCAACACTAAATAAGTTTGAATCATACCAGAAAAAATCAAAATAATTAAAAAAAAAGTCATAGCCATAGAACAATTTTTTTTTTTATCGTTTTTTTGTATTGGTGTTCAATGATCGATTGCCAAAAAAGATAGTTAAATAGGATAGAATAACCTTTACTCGGGTAATAAAGGTAATAAATTTATGATACTTGGAAGCCAAAAATAACTTATCTTGTAAAAGTGGCAGCATTTTCACCTCTACGTGAATAACATCTTGTATTATTATAATGTCACCTTGAGATGACCACTTGCAGTCTCCCGAACAGCTATCATTACACACATGTGTGAAAATAATGGAGGCGGCAAACAGAGTATAATTGTTTTTCTTTTAAATCATAGCTGGTTATGTGAGTTTGTCACATAATTTGTAGTTCCGTTAGCCCCCAATTGAGCTTAATGGAATGCTAGGAGTAGGCTCAGGTCTATAGTTTAAAAGCCAGAATGGCCACTGATCCCAAAACTTCGTGATTAACACGGCGATCCGTTCAACCGTTATTCGCTTCTTTCTCAATAAGTCCGATCATTATATTGCCTCGCTGTGTTTAGTAAATCTTTCCAGCCCCCTAAGCATGACCTTGTAGACATAAGGTTCATCTCTTTCAACTGATTGATTTTTCGAGAAAATGACGTCGCATTGAACTTTTTGTACTGGACATGGCTCGGTGTGACGTTATTTTCTCGACTAATCTGACAGTTGAAAGAGATAAAACTTATATCTACACGGTCATACTACAGGGCCAGTTTCTAGTTACCTATAGAGGAAGCCCTTATCATGTTTTTACTTAATATATCGATCAGACAACTATATCTTTGTGTACTCATATCGTAAATACATGAAATGGAATTTCTATAAGTCGAAGTCTCTGTCATCTTGTATGAAACCGAAGATGTCTTCTACACGTTGGAGCGGACTCTGAAAGCTACAAACGGAATAATAAACATATTGCCGTCTCTGTTATGCAATACTGTCGTGAGTTGGCCAACAAGCATTTAGCTTAGGTGCCAACAGGACCATAGTAATTAAAATTAAAGAATAAATTGTGAAACATACATGGTGATGTCATATCCACAGATTCTCGATTTCGTGTAATCCGTTCGGCGACCGGCGAACCGTCTGCCAGGGGTGGGTGTACCCTACGTACCGAGACTGAAAGAACGCGACCTGCAACCGATATTGTTATTATTTGTCAAGTAACTGAACGATTTTAACATTCCACGAGCATGATAACGAATATTCTATATAAAAAAATCGAGAAGAATATTAAATATTTTGCTCTTACACAAACTACTACTACTACAGCCCTTTTAACGTCCCACTGCTGGGCACGGGCCTCCCCTCAATGCGAAGGGTATTCGGGCCATAGTCCACCACGCTGGCCCAGTGCGGGTTGGCAGACTTGACACATCTACCCATACTAGTAATATTCCCTCAGACGTGCAGGTTTCCTCACGATGTTTTCCTTCACCGTTTCATAGCAAGTGATAATCTCGGATGAAAATGAGATTCTCACATAAATCCCAGAGGTGCGAGCCGGAGTTTGAACCTGCATACTTTGATTGAAAGGAGTGCGTTCGAACACTCGGCTACCACTGCTCATCTTACATAAAAAAAAAAAAAAATTATGATACTCTGATTATTTTTGTCATTCAAAATATACTGCTATTCAAAATGGGAGACTGATAAGGTGGCTGGTCACCACTGTAAATTCAAAACAATTGCCGAACGGTTATTTTGTTGTATAGGTCGTAAGGAAAATATCATGGAGAATTTTACGAACCAGATCATGGAGGATGTGGACTATAACAACCAATTCTAGGCCAGGGTTTTGTATTGACATTTCCCCGCAATGTAGAGAAGTCTCATGCAAAGCCGTAGTAACTAAATACCCATCTTCTATTCTTCTGTCTAAGACCTACTAAGATAATAAAAAACGAGATGAAATTAGTTCACCACAAATTTATCGAACAATTGTCCTAGATATTTAGCAGGTGCAAACTAGTCTGCCTCTATAGAAAGTCGAGTCTAACTGGTGAAGAGAACAGAAAGTGTTCAAAACTCTGTAGATGCTACATCTGCGACAAGACTAGACTTATGTCACAGAATATCTTGATGTTGTCTCTTTCTCTCGTATGAAATCAGACAGAGAGCGAGCGAGCAAATTCGTGACAATGGTTTTGTGTTGAAATACATGCTAACCCCACTGAACAATATCAGAAACAGAGTATAAGATTTATAATTGCAAGAACTTTCATCACACTTAGAAGAATGGACTATACCACCTTATATGGGTTCTTTAACTATGAGACCCTAAAACATAAGGGTTCTGTATATAAACGGCATGCTCTGTGATCATCAAGTGTTATCTACAAAATGATGTGACGAATTCTCGGTCCCTTTTATCCTCAACCAACATTTTTCGTTTTGTGCCACCGGTAGACATGAAAGAAGTTCAAGCGTTCTTGAAGCCGCAGCTTTTGGGGGAGGGATGGGGAGGGTAAGGGAAGTAGGGGAATCATCGCTGGCTCCCGGAAAAATACCTTGGAGCGAAGCGGGTGGGGAGGCTGCGCTTAATGATCAAAACGCCTTCAATATTGCGAAGGTAGAGTCTTATCATTATAATTTATTCACGGCACAGCAGCTAAGACATCCATTCTTGAATCTATTCGATAGGCAACAGACTTGGGAGGTTGAAATTCTGGTTTTGGAAATTATTTTTTAACTGCCTACTTTTTTATTACCCATATATCCTACGTGTCTGTCTATTCAGGTTTTTTCATTTCCATAGATTTGAGGGTTTAAAGTTTGAAATCTAATTGAGGAAAATAGATTGTTTCATTTGCGGCTACCTGATTATTTAAAACAGGCCAAGTGCGAGTCGGACTCGCGCACCAAGGGTTCCGTACCATTAAGAATAAAAACGGCAAAAAAATCACGTTAGTTGTATGGGAGCGCCCTTAAATATTTATTTTATTCTGTTTTTTACTATTTGTTGTTATAGCGGCAACAGAAATACATCATTGAAATATGTATCATCATACATCATCTGTGAAAATTTCAACTCTCTAACTATCACGGTTCATGAGATACAGCCTGGTGGCAGACGGACGGACGGACGGATGGATAGCGAAGTCTTAGTAATAGGGTTCCCGTTTTACCCTTTGGGTACGGAACCCTGAAAAAAACAACTCCGACCTGACCTGTAAGCCTTTAAATAAACCAAGTCTAAGTAAATCCCATTAATTTTCTTTAAAATCATAATCACTACTTTTACCCCTGCAAGTAGTGGGTATTGCCAACTTGCAAAAATTGCATGCATGTTTTAGCTTCATACGAAATAACAATCGAATTTAAATCCTAAATCGATGACAGTAGAGATGAAATTCGAATAGAAGCAATTTATCGAGCAATGTTTGCTGGTATCTGTAGTACTAAGTTACCGTCAATAAATCAGTTGTGTGCGGCACACACTGGAGCCAGGAGGTTTTACTCTAATAAAGGCTTGTCCCGGTCTATAGGTAGCCGTTTTGTCTACAACGCCTCATCGGTCGAAACTTTCCTTTCCGCAGTCAAACTTAGATCAAGCTCGGCGTCTGGGAGAATCACATAGAGAGCTCTGGTTGTGCCAACCATCATTTTAGTATGCCAATACGGTCAGTATTTGGATGACAAAAAGTGATCCAAATTGGTCGATTTTCGTTGAACTGTTAAAGTTATTGTATTTTTGGATGGTATCAGAATTTATTCATCTTGCGTTATATTAACTACATGCTGCGGTGTAGTGATCAATTTGAAAGGCGTCACAAAATCTCAATGAGAAGCCGTCGAGTTAGTTTACTTTGAGCACACTAAAAAAATACTGAACTAATGTGACAATAATAAAACATGTTTATTATACTTCTAAAGCTCGTAAGCAAGAGTCTACTCGGCTCGAGGTCGAGTCGAACTCGAGTCTAAGTTTGTAGCAGCAGTACACTACCATCACAAGTGATTGCTTTAATACATGTAGGTACCCCAAAAAGAAAATGTCTGCATAATGTTAATTTTGTTAGCAAATTCTAAATTACACTGAATTATTCTATCCTCATAAACAATGCACGCCAAGAGAACAGCCAGGCGTCTTAATTAAAGTTGCTCTATATACTTACGTACTCAATCTCACTTGTGGAAGTTAAGGAAAGGTTAAGGCTCCCCCTCCCCATCCGCCACCCGCCCCCCACTAGGCATTCCCGAATTTTCCCAAAGTATCGCTTAATGCAAGTTTATTATCTCCCATCGTTTGGCGTTAATTAATTCTTTATTTTTCGTAAGCGTGCTTTTTAATTTGTTTATCTGGATTTTCAAAGGGTTCGATTTTTTGTTTGATGTCAAAACTTTTAACAGTAACGGTAATTAAAAATATATTATTACGATTTAATATTGTTTATTGTGTTTGATTATGTAGGATTACTTATAAATTACGATTTTTGGGTATGTTTGATAATTTTACGAAGAAAACACTACGTTTTATGGTATTATACCAATAGCTGAAAATTTGAAAAATGAAGCGAATTTATTTATTCAATTGACTTACCCATTGAACTAAACATTGTCTATTAGTGTTTATTACATAATACTCGACTGTACTTTGACCTCTACTCTAGCAAACAATTTGAGGGTCAACTCAAGAGCTACAAGCGTTGTAAAACTTGCACCCCTAAATTTATAAAAATCACCATCCCCGTTATAATATCTCCATGCTCAAGAAGCTTAAGACTAGAGGGCCATGGTGTCAATTCACCAATTTAGGTCAACTATTTTTGGACATCCTTATGGCATATTTAGGTATCCGTACTTTTAATATCAGCGAATGTCATATCAAACACGACTGGTGGAAGTATTTGAATATTTGTCATTTGTTTCGAGGACCCCAGCCCGCTATCGCTTCGGCGACCGCTCGTGTATCGCTCCACGTCTCATCATCGACCCCTATTAATAACGGCCGTCGATCCTAATTATTAAACGACATCTATCGGTGTCTGCAATCTACCCAATTTGTAAACAAAACCGCTTAGCTAAAATACTAGCCCTCGTGAGAATTACATCACCTAAAGGGCGAAGAGTTATAAAACAAAGAATAATAATTATTTTTTAAATAGTATTTTTCCAAAACTTAGTAAAATGATACTTCACATAGCCGATATCTCGACTATTACTTACCTTACCTTCCATTTTACTTAATTGTCATAACTACAAGATATCGATTATAATTTATAGCACGTCAAGTTTATTATTGGCTTTACTATAAAAAAGCATGAAAACGAAAACAAATTAAAACCGCGAAATGTAATTTAACGGGCTAAATTTACATTTCAACAACGTGGTTTCAAAAGGTAAATATTAAAATCCTTTAGGTTATCCCAAACACAAGTCACAAGTAATGAAATTAATCGGAAGGAGGGCCGATATCAACATTATTAATGCAAAACTCTCCCACACCAGCGGGAGGCCGCCCGCCGCCGCCGCCGCCCGCCCAACACCCGCCGCCCTCGACCCGTCTTCCATCCAAGAAAGAGGACAATCCCAAAAACCTTTATGTACAAGACTTCGGATAAAAGAATGATATTTATTCTGATGTTAGAACTCGCAAAATTCATTGCTTAGCCGCAGTTGTACCGAATGAAGTGTGTTTGTAATTATTCTGTTGTTAATGATAGAATAATTGGGTTTTAGTTAAGTTGTGACAAATTAAAGATTAGAAGACCATTACGTTATCATTACGTTGATATAATTTTAAGGTAGATGACCTCTTTCATATATTATATATCACACAATTAATTGACGTCTACGTTGCGTTGATAACTGAAAAAGAAATGAATCACGTTAGTCAACATTATTTTAAAAATCCGTAGCTCACACTTTCGCGTTATTACAGGAAAATGTGACATTATAATTTCCTGTGACAAATCAACTAAAACTTTTAAACATAAAGATTAACAAACCGTGACCAAAGTTTACTCTACTCCTGTTGCGTGTTCGACAAAATCCATTCTTACGCTACCTTCCACTAATCACACAGTATTACAACCAAACCAATCTTAATGCCTTGCAATAAAGTTGTTTATCGCAAAGAAATTAAATTTCCACCCGCAAATGTAGAGTTGTTTGTTGCTTTGCAAGCCAATGTTATTTTGCGGGCAGTTTCTAAGTGTTGAATCCTTATTAAGATGGGTTATGGGTGCTTATTCTGCGATTGTTATTTTTTAACTGTCATGCGGCGCTTGTCCCCGTGATGGGGACTGCTCGGCCGCACCCCCTGGCCCAAACTCCACATGTTATTTACGTGTGAACACAACGCCGTGGAGGGTTCAATTTATCTGACCTACTGGGCCTCCCACTAATATAACGCTCCGAATTGCCTGTAGTACCCCTTTTTGTCTGTTTCGTTTTTTATATTGTTTTTGTTGTATATAACAAGTACCTACGCATTATTTAGAAATTATTCCTCGGTTTTACAAACGTTTATTAGGTTCTTTCTTCTGCTAATTGTTGCTTTTACCGTCTCATTTATTCGACTTAAACTTTACATACCTATTAAAATTAAAAAAGTTTTAGTTTTGTTTTTTTTATTTAATCAATTTTTACAGTACTCAGGATTTTTTAAAATGTTATCTATTTGAACCTTTGTCCAAAAAAATTTCATCCACCATTATAATAGTTCTACCTGACCTATCCCAAACCGAAATTTAGTAACGTGCGACGTTCAATAATGAAACAACAGTCTGGAAATTCAATAACACCGTAACAAAGAAATAATCCCTACAGAAAAAAATATTGAGTTGACATCTAAAGGGGGCAACTCTACACTCGACACCTCCACGGCTGAGGCGGCCAAGTGGCGGGAGATCCACGATTACAGCCGATTGAAGGGACGCACCGATGATGGACTGGAAATATTCCATAATATCTGAGGCGTCGTTACAATGCCTTAGTAGAATATTTTTCTTGGGCAGAAAGCCGATATTCCCCCAAGAGTTACGACATTTCAATTTGCCAAGGCGGGCGGAAAATGGAATTACGATTGAAGCGAGAACACCCGAATGTCGGCTGGGGCGTCTCGCTCCGAGCCGAGCACGGCCGAGTGTGCCCGAAGCGAAACGAGCGAACGACGCGCCCGCCGCCGCACCAAGCCCGTGTATTGATTAGATGCGGGGCGCCCGATGCCATATAAATTAGGCCGCGCAGAAAAACAGATTTCAAGTATTCACAAAACAAACTAAAACTTTATATAACGCATTTTCTTTTTATTTCATAGGTAACTTAGTCATTGATAATATTTATGGTGGAATGCGAATTTTATATGTTCATACTCAGTGTTAACCTAAGTAATCGATGTGCAGAAAGCGCGGTAAAATTAAGTCAAAAACTAATATACCCAGCTTGGATAATAAAGTAATAAGTAGGTACCTAACCTGGCTACATGATGATTCCATTGTAAGTATCACAATGGAATTTATAAACTTATTATGAACAAGTGTCAGTTTAAAAGGACAATAATAATTGTTCCATTTTCAACCTTAATTAATATAAAAGCGGTCCTATTTGACGTAAGCCTCCGTCGAGGGCGAAATAATGTAGACGAATAAATATACATTACATTATTAACGAATGTTGGCCCCGTTTCTCGCTCTCTTTGTTCGTTTCACGATTTTCCGTGAGAATTAATTGAAAATAAGTTTTCCTCATTGCGGTTTCAAGGTTCAAAATAATTTGTTGGGCGGACCATTTTGTTCGCGGTGATCGAGCTCGGGTGGGGGTGGGAACGTCGACTTTATTTTATAGAATGTTGAGTTGATAGTCGTTTGCGATGAGTGCGATGGCACGTTTCATGATTTGTGAGTTTATAGCAACGGTGAAGTGTCGGTGGTTAATGGTGGCAGCGTGTGGCGCTCGCCAGCCGCCATATTGAAAAAGTTTGGCGCGAAAAAAGGGCGGTAAAAATACAAAACGATGACGACAATGCGACGTGAATATCTTTGAAATGATAGCGTTTATGGCGTTATCCATGCTAGTGTCATATACGTTGAAGAGACTAACTGGACCGTTTTAAATTGCTTTATAATGTATATCGAAAACTTTATAATAAATAGTAACAACCCCAACAGTAACAAACCTACTTACTTATATCAAGGACTTTGTCTCGGCCCGAACATCTTTTCGGTAATTCACCTCAGAATCCCTCGTTCGGGAGATTTAGATGGAATACCGCCCTCCACTCCCCAGGGTGACCCAGAGGAAAACCCGTTGTTTCCCAGAGAACTTCTACGCATGCCAACATGTTTTCAACATAGCAACAAATAGAGGTTAGATAAAATACATCTCTACGATACTCATGTAGAGTTGAATTTTCTCTGTGCAATCATGACGGTTAGGACTGTTTGAATGATATTGTTTATTGGCACCTTTTCAGGTACTTAGGGTCGGATCGCCGCGTAGGGTTCGCCGAAGATTCGGCCTCGCATATTCGTCAACAAGACCCTTACTACAAGTTCCACAAGGTATTCCTATGAAAGATTTTAATATTGATTTCAACATTACTATCATAAAAGTAACTTAGGATGTTAGCTCTTTCTACATAACGCTGTAAATAATTTCATCCAATGAATTTCTGCTATAGGAATGTATCCGACCTATTCATTATTTATAGGCAACTTAATCAATATTTCTACTTTCCCTACATTTATACATATATTCATATTATTTGATAAAAAAAATGTTTTATGTTACAATAATTTCCGTGATTTTAGATAACAAACAAATTTTAGGTCGTTTATGTATTTTACAGTTTAGTACATATGAATACGTATTAATGAGAAATATGATGCTGCGGTAGAACGGCCGCCTTGAAGTTGCAAGGTGCAAGTTCAAATCCCGGGCCCGCAACTCTGAGAGTATTTTCATGTGCCAATGTCATTTTGGATAATGATTACCACTTGCCACATACGAAACCCTATGAAACTGTGTTAACTTCATTCACTAGGGCTAACTACTAATAATCAAGAAAAAGTACATTATAATTTCACATAACACATAATAATTTTACATATTTTATAAATATAATATTTTCTTATTAGTTTTAACTTATTTTATTTTGCATGTTAAATATTTTGTAAATAATTGTCCAATTAAATAAACGATAATTTCACATATAACTTGAACAATAACAAGTTTTTAAATTTGGCGGCGAAAATCAAGTTGAAAAACATGATCTTTCGATATAAATGCTATTCAGTAGTCGTAGCATGTGCGCCAAGACTAGACTTATGTCAAGGAAAATGTTGACTTTGTCTCTTTCTCTCGTATGAAATAGGACAGATAGCGAGCGAGTGAATCCGTGACAGAGGTCTAGTCTTGATTATGCGTGCTAATCCCACAGTTTTATACGATACTACTGATAACGTTAAAGTATTTTTTCAGACTTCGGAAAACGATAAATCTGGTTACCCCACACAAAATGTACAAATATTTAAAAAATGGCTCCCAAATTTCACGTACATGCATTCTCCACCTAAAATGTTCTCACAAAACGCCATCTATGTATCAACGGTGGAGTTACAGCTAATGGGCGGGTTGACGCATCAGCTTCTAGGTTGAACGAGTTTATTTAGTCTGTGGTATTAAACAAAGATTAGCACCATAGAGCAGAAAACAGAAGATTCACTTTCAGATTTTTGCTCGTAGATAATACTTTCGTCAGTAAAACATTTTAGTGTTACGTTTAGCTGTTGACCCTTAATTTAATGGGACACAAACTGAGACTAAACGCAATTTAACAGCACTAAAAATATGACTGACTCGTTAATAAATAAATATTGTAATACCTACGAATATGACAAGGATGGCAAAACACTAATTTAGTTTTTTCGAATAAAATCCGCAACATTGTTTAGTAAAATTCGATCAAACTTAGACTTCATTGTGCTTTAGTCATTAAACATCACATTTATAAAGAAGATAACCAGCAAAAAAAAAAATTATAAGAGCAGTTTCATTAATTAACTTATTTAACAAATAAGAAAGGCGTGTGAAGTTCACTAACCCAATTTGGGCCAGCATGGTGGACTATAGCCCAAATTGCCCTAGTATTAAGGGTGCCCCGTATAATGGACGTAGGCTCGCACCCTATTACATTGGAATTAAAATACAGTGGCGAATTGTGGGCGCACCTCGGCCTAACCTTTCGGGAAATACAGGTGCAATGATGATGTATAAAAATAATTGTTAATAAGTATTACAAAATGTATATAAGTATTTAAAAAAAACCGGCCAAGTGCGAGTCAGACTCGCGCCTGAAGGGTTCCGTACCATTATCTAAACGGCATAACAATCACGTTTGTTGTATGGCAGCCCCCTTAAATATTTATTTTATTCTGTTTTATAGTATTTGTTGTTTTAGCGGCAACAGAAATACATCATCTGTGAAAATTTCAACTCGCTAACTATCACGGTTCATGAGATACAGCCTGGTGACAGATGGACGGACGAACGGACAGCGAAGTCTTAGTAATAGGGTTCCCGTTTTACCCTTTGGGTACGGAACCCTAAAAAGATGGCGAGACTAGTTCGACTCGCACAATAGAGACTGGTCCACACTGGGAGAGAACAGAGAGGAGTGGAGAAAGGAAAGGGAGGTCTTTGCCCAGCAGTGGGACGATACAGGCTGATAAAAAAAAATACAAATTGAATAATAGCACAGTAACTCATTATATAAAACCGTACTAACTCAATACATTAGGATTATATAATTAGATGGGTATATAACGCCCGGCGTGGCGACATCCGACGTGGTTATACCGAATATTACGTGGAAAAAATCCATGTGGATGTTGGTCGTTATAAAAATGTAGGATCTAGGGAAAAGATCATCCTTGCGGGAGGGTGGCGGGCGGGCGGCCACCCCTCTCTGATTTATGGTAACATGTCGCGGGGCACAGCGTACAAACTCGTTTTTTGTCATCAAATAAATGATTTTTATTCTATTTTCCTTGTTAGAATATTAATTTATAGACACCGAATGTATTTATTACGAACTAGCTGTTACCCAAGAGTTCGTCCGCGTGAAAATTAGACAAAAAAAATATCTGTCAGTTAAAGTCTCGTTAGAAACTGTCCAGCTGTTTCGGGGATTACCCGAAACAAACAGATAGAAAAACATAAAAAAAATAGTTTTGTTTGTTTTGTAAAAGTACCATACCTGTACACTTTTATATGCATTTAGTAAAAAAAACCTACACCCGAAAAGTAGACACTTTTATATTTTATTCATTTGTCTAGATATTTTATGCTTTTAGATAATTGTAGATATCTACTAGCTAAGTCATCAGAATTGAAACTTTTTAGAAGTACTAATTATTATTATTGCCTCGAATATGCTCATTACTTTCATTATTCATGTTATGTTTGTTGTTTTATAAACTGCAATCGAAACTTTTTAGCTATTTTTTAGACTAGCAACGCCATCTGTTGTCGAATAGCTTAAAACTGTATACACTTTAAAAATTGTACTAACAATTTTTATTTTATAGAACTTTTAATTTATTTTTTAATACGGAAATAAATTATTTTTATTATTATTTAATACAGTTAAATAATAATTTCATGAAGCGAGACATCTAGTAGACAGTAGTAAGCCAACTACATGTATGTAATAGGGTATACAAGTTTTGATTGTAGCCACGAGATGGCGCACTAAGTCTTTTCTGACCAATCTTTATAAATTCATTATCAACCTCGCTTGTAGAATCCGCCGTCGGTTTGTTAACTTTCCGATTGTGGAGGCAAGGCAGTGCCTCCGCTAATACAGGGCGTATCAGAAGTCCGAAATAATATTTTGGGTAGGTACATATACGGTAGCCCATATTATGTAGATGCTTAGTGAAGACAGTTTATACTTAACTATCATAGTTTCTGAGTTATAAACCTTTGAACATTTGTCACAGGTATCGTGTTCTGGCCTATGGGTACACCCATAACCCTATTCAGCAGTGTTAACTACACTTATGAGGGGCGTCTACCAATATTCACAAAACAGAACATCCAAATTATACATAGGACTCAAGATATTATGAGTAATAGAAATTAACGACGAAAAATAAGTTGGAAAAACATCGTTGAATTTCGATCAAACTCGTATACCAGTCAGTATACCCGATAGTGATGCAAACTTCAAAGTATTATTTCGGACTTCTGAAACACCCTGTTTCTACTTATCACGTCGCGATGTTTTACTAAAACCTTAATTCTTGCCAATATGTAGGTATGTAGTAAGGTTTTATTAATTCTTTCAATGTCCAACTCCTGGAGCAAAAGCCTCCCCCTTACTAAACCATACATCTCGGTCCTGGGCTATTTCCTGCCGCGCTGTCCCCGCAACGGTGTTCTATTATGTGTGTGTGGGTGCGGGTTCGATTACCACCAGTGACAAATTTCTGAAATGGCTTTTTCGGAATCTACCCTAAGCCGCAAGTCCATAACACTATGTGGAGTTGCTATGACTTAATTTTGTAAGGCATGAAAATATTGTTTTTACCTAAGATAACTAGAATGACTTCAAGGTGAAAATATCTAATGTCTACACTGGTCATATTTTAGCTACCATTAATTTTTCATGCCATATAAAATGATGTAAAAGCAACTACAACACGATAGTGTGAGGGTAATTTGGGCTCAGGGCCCCAAATCTGCTAACACTATCGTCGTGGAGTTGCTATGACAAAATTTTTTAGGGCATAAAAATTACATCTTGTATCAATGGCAACTAGAATATGACTAGTTAAATTGCATCAATGTGACAATATCTAATGTCTACACTGCTCATATTCTAGGTACCATTGATAAAAGATGTTCTTTTCATGCCATATAAAATGATGTAAAGGCAACTACACCACGACAGTGTTATGGTACTTTAGGCCCAGGTCTATGTGTAATAGACATTGCCCCCAGTCCATTGTATGGTAGGTATCTATAGTACAAGCTTTGCTTAGTTTGAGATCATACGATGAGTATATGGTGAGTTGCGATATTTATGTATTCATTTACATCATGTTATATCATAGGTATCTATGGTAAAAACCAAGTGGCTAAATTCGCTTGTAACATGGATGACATTGGAAAATGTAGTTTTTCTATGAGGTAATACAGTCCGTTTTAGTATGTACTTGCAAATAATTGGTCGCGCGCGATTTGAAGCCACTATTTAAGGTCTCCCGCGCACTGGGACGTCAACGCTACGCGTCGAAATTATTGCCATACCAAAACAAACTAACTGTATTGACTCATAGAAAAGTTAATTCTTCAATTAAATTACACTGACAACGTGAGCGAATTTCGACGCGTTGGGGGCGTGACTTCTAACACAGAAATTCAAATTTTATGCATATTGACACAGAGCTCGTTTTAGTATTGGAAAATATTTGACGCGCGAGGGTTGACGCGTAGTCCTTTCAAAAAAAAAAAGCACTCTGCGTTCGCCACTCCTCCGGTAAAGCTGTAAAGGCCAACTCACGGCCAACAGCATAAGTCCTTCAAAAAAAAAAGCGCGAGGGTTGACTCTCCAGTGTGCCTGGGGCTCTATACCGTTAAAATTGACTCTTACGGAAATCTATATTATGTCTAATCTGTGGATTTGCATTAATAAAAATAAAATTTCCTATCTTCTTAGAGTTTACCTTTTACCAAGTAGAGCCCTGACAGGGCAATAGTACCATAGAGTATCTAGAGTACCTATAACGACTCCACTCTTCGTGTAGCTCTGCGGCGATTTTTCCGCCATTGTTGCTATCTCATGTACCTGTAGTATACGGCAACTACATGGGAAAACAACAATGGCGGAGTCAGATAAACCAGCAAAATTTAACGGAGCGCGGGCTTGAATTGTCATCTCCATCATAATGTTTCCATGAACCATACCAATATTATTATGATGATAACTGACATTTTGGTTAGGTATTCATAAAAAACTTATAACTTATACTGCGCCGGTTCGCTTACTGTCGCTGACAAAAAATGGCAATCAAGCCCCCGGCACAAAATATTTTCAATTAACAAAACGGACTCTATGTCAATATGGATAAAGATTGAATTTCTGTAGTAGAAGCCACGCCCCCACGCGTCAAAATTCGCTCGCACTGTCAGTGTCATTTTTGACGAATGAACTTTTTCCATGAGCCAATATATTTTTTTTTTGGTATGGCAAAAGCGCGGGAGGCCTTATACGGCTATCCGTAAAGCAACACAAAAATGGCGAATAATTTTTATAGCGTCCAACAAATTATTTAAAGGGTGAGTATTTAACCCTAAGTACCTATTTATCTTCATACCTCACCTTTTTAGTAAGAAAAACGAAGTAATAAAGGGCGTATAAAATTGCATCTCGCCGAACGACTTTGAACTTTCTAGTCAGATACGGTCACGCCACGGTCAAGGACCACATACAATTACATCCCAATAATGTCAATGCAGGCGTAAACTTTAGTTTTAATATACGAAGAAAAGATGTGACAGCATTTCCTGTCGGTCTACCACGGGTCTTACGCGTGTTTTACCCTCGCTTGTCGCTAGCGTCTACGTAAAATATTTTTATGAAAACTTATTTTGTGGTCGTAACAAGTTTCCATAAAAATTATTTATGTTAACTGTTAAAACTTATCCGGTTAATATTATTGAACTAGGAACCGGTTCCTTCCTAGCGAATGTGCCTACAATCGTCGAACTACTAATAGGCTCCGTTATTATGTAGAGAATTGGGTTATTCAAGTTTTAAGGTTGAACTACAGAATTAGCGTAACAAATTGAAAGTCTTAGCGTTGAACACCACAATGTTACTTGCACGTAAAACTTAAAAACCATTATTTATGTATCAAAAATGTTAATGACATGTTTGACAAGAACGCACTGACAACACTAGCATCGCCCACGTGAGAAATTAATAAATTGCCATATGCGTATTTTACGTTAACTCTCGCGAGAGGCGAACGTATTCATGCATGGTAGTGCTGCAGTTATTTGGTATACGGATTATGTGCGGAACAATTACTCTACCTACAGTTTAACTTTCTGCGTCTGCGTGTTTGAGCGGCGACTGATGCACGCTGAGTCGATTGCGCGCGCCGGCGAGGTGCGCACGCGATTCTAAGCGATAACTTTAAAAATCGAATTCACTGTGCATTCTATTCTTTCGGCTTTTACAATTTTCTTTTTTATTTTGACGTGATTTTATAACTGTAAGTATGATTTATATTTATAAGTATATTTAAGTGTTCGGAATGTTACGTTATTAGATGAAGATTCCAATTTTCAAGAAGTTTACTTAGACAGTACAGGGCCCAACCACTACATCTCTAAGCAGTATTTTTTAAATATTTTTGAAACCCCTGGCCCGCACCTCTGACATAATTCTCATGTGCGAATGTCATTTTCAACAATGATTACCACTTGCTGAACGGTGAAGGAAAACATCGTGTGGAAACCTGCACGTCTATAGAAAGGCGTGTGAAGTTCACCAACCCGCACTGGGCCAGCGTGGTGGACTATGGCCCAAATCTCCCTCGTATTGAGGGGGAATGTGCCCGGTATAATGGCAATAGGCTCGCCCCCTATTACATTGGGACCAAAATACATCGGCGAAGTGTGGGCGCACTACAGTGCACCTCTGCCTACCCCTTCGGGGAATACAGGCGTGATGATGTATTTATGTTTTTTTTTTTTTACTTTTTGGACAGTTCTTGTACTCACTCAGTTAATTGCCAAAAATAAACAAAAAGTTGTTGAATATTTATTCAAATATCAGAATCGTCATTGCAGTAATTCTTTTTTATACATATCATGGGTTCAGTGACGTTTAGGAATTTAGTTTCTAAAGATGAAGTTGACGCTCATCTTTTTTTTTCTTCTTATATTTGTATAAAAATCAATTACTGTTCGTTTGTCTCGTTAAAACTCAAAAATGGCTTGACCGATATAATATTTGTTGTTTTATTCGCTCTAATGCCATAGTAAAAATAATGTTAAATAATGCGAACTTCTTGTTCGCACAATCAAGTAACAGATAAAAACTTCTGGTCAATTTTCTGTAAGCATTTTAAATGTTGTAACCTTACCAAATAAATAATTTTTCGAATCTAGTAAAAATTATAGTTTTTTTTGCTATTGTCTTTGACCATGGCTTAATACGTATGATATGATTTTGTGACACATTATTGGATGCATTATTATAAATAAGATATAATAACGACGACGAATTTAATAATGTACCCAGAGAACGAGAATAAATTCCTACTTTTTAACTGACTTCCAAAAGGATGGAGTACTATGTAGGTATGTAGTAAGTAGGTAAATACATGTAGGTAGTATCTATCTACTACATAGTAGACTTGTCTGGCACCGACTTCAAATAGATGAGTGGGTAGCACTTTTAAATCATATTATACATCATATCATATCTATACTTAATAATATTATATTATTATATTATATATTATATAATATTATAAAGCTAAAGAGTTTGTTTGTTTGTTTGGTTGAACGCGCTAATCTCAGAAACTACTGGTCCGAATGGAATAATAATTTTTGTGTTAAATAGTTCATTTATCGAGGAAGGTTATAAGCTATACATCATCACGCTACGACCAATAGGAGCGGAGCAGCAACGAATAATGTGGCAAAAACGGGAATATTCCCGAACATTAATCGGGTATTATAGACTTATAATCATAGACTTTATAGCATCACTCTACGCCAAAGTAACTATTAGCGCGGGTGAAACCGCGGGCACAGCTAGTCAAATATATTATGTGTGGTTTTGAAGTCGGTTTATTTTTAATAATTTTTAACATGAGCAGATTACTTACTGCCTTTGTGGACAAAAAAACTAGAATATTTCATTTTAAAGTATCTAGCTTTTGGCCAACCCCGCTCTAGGTATTGAGCTTGTCTTGCAGCTTTGTATCTCATTTGGAATTTAATTGCATACATACATACCTATACACACTTCTGTAGGTATCCCAAGAGGGTAGGCAGAGACTACCGTTTGCACATGCAATGATCCTGACATAATGAATTTAATACGAAATTTAATTAGATTATAATAAATGATATATACAGGATGTTAGTTCACGATGACTTATTTATTCTATGAAATATAATGTAAAATGTAAATATAATACAGGGTGTTTCAGAAGTCCGAAATAATACTTTGACCTTTGCATCAGTATCAGCTATACAAATGAATGGTATAAAAATTTGATCAAAATTCGACCATGTTTTTCCAACTTTTTTTTCCTCGTCAATTTCTATAACTCGTAATATCTCGATCCCTATGTAAAATTTGTATGTTCTGTTTTGTGAATATTGGTAGTTGCCCCGCTTAAGTGTGGTTTTCACTGCTTGATAGGGTTATGGATGCACCTAAAGGCCAGAATACGGTACTTGTGACAAATATTAATAATTAGTAACTCTGAAACTATGATAATTAGGTATAAACTGTCTTCACTATACATCCTCATTTGAGATACCGTATATGTACTCAAAGTATTATTTCGGACTTCTGAAACACCTTGTATAAACACGCGGATCGGAACTGCATCTCTATTATTACTTTTACAATTAATAAGAGTGTTTTTTTGATAATAGGTCTCTATTAATTTACCACCATAAATATAGTTTAATGAGATACGTAGATAGGTACTTACATTTTGCAAAACGAGACTAGGTTTCCTTAAATTATAATATTAATAAAAATAAACAAAGTAGGTACATTACAATTTAAAATTATTAGTCTATGGCATTATCAACAATTATTTGGATCTTTTGGATCTTTAAAAGTTAAAAAGTCATTTTCTTTTAAAATATTTAAAACGCAAAACATTATTGTCATGTTGGCTGCAAGAAGATACATTGTTTTGCTCTGAATTATTTAGAAAGTTCATTGAATGCAGTTTCATTGTTTAGTTCCTTCGGTTTCTCTTCGTTGACCCCGACGGTTGCGGAAAATTGGCACATCCATACTCTAAACGTTTTGTAGTTTTAACAATCTTTGTAGATGTACCATGTTTGGTTTAACGTAAGTTCTACGCTAACTAGCCCAAAGGATTAACATATATTTTTTTAAGATAACTGGAGCCCAATTTTGCTATATGAAATCTCTACACCTATTGCCATTATACTGGCAACATTCTCCCTCAATACGAAGGAATTTTTTGGGCTATAGTCCACCACGCTGGCCCAGTGCGGGTTGGTGAACTTCACACACCTTTCTATAGACGTGCAGGTTTTCTCACGATGTTTTCCTTCACCGTTTCTTAACTAATGACAATCTCGGATGAAAACGAGATTCGCACATGGGATCCAGAGGTGCGAGCCGGGGTTTGCACCTGCCCACTTTGATTGCAAAGCGTGCGTTCGACCACTCGTCCACCAATGCTTTGCATTTGCAATTTATTAAAAAATAAATGTGTTATGACATTGATACCTGCGTAATTTCAACCAAACCGCAGTCAAACCGAAATAGATTTTTGAACGGAGTAAACAAAAAACAATGCCCTTTACAACACGGCTACCTGACAACTAATATTTACATATTAGACACATATGGGAGATAAATATTAATACATCATACATCATCACGCCTGTATTCCCCGAAGGGGTAGGCAGAGGTGCACTGCAGTGCGCCCACACTTCGCCGATGTATTTTTGGTCCCAATGTAATAGGGGGCGAGCCTATTGCCATTATACCGGGCACATTCTCCCTCATTACGAGGGAGATTTTTTCTTGGGCTATAGTCCACCACGCTGGCCCAGTGCGGGTTGGTGAACTTCACACGCCTTTTTATAGACATGCAGGTTTCCTCACGATGTATTCCTTCACCGTTTTTTTCAAAATGAGATTCGCACATAAACCCAGAGGTGCGAGCCGGGGCTTGAACCTGCACACTTTGATTTGCAAGGCGTGCGTTCGACCACTCGGCTACCACTGCTTCAGATAAATATTGCTACATTAAATAACCATCCATTTTGTCTTGTCACAACCGACAGTGATATCACTTGCACTACTGTCCCACTTTCGCCGCCCGTGACACTTTCGTAGATGTACCGTGCACTCGGATGTAACCTAAAACTTTAACAGAGTAAATAATATATAATATTTTTAATAATGCACTTGAAAACCGATCGAAACAATGAAACTGAACCAATTTTCGGGTTCCGTATCGCAAATGGAAAAACGAAAACTTTAGATTATTCTCGAGTCTGTCTGTCTGTCACCGTCTTTTAGCGGAAACGGTAAGACAAAGTAACTTAATTTAATATACCTAGTACCTACGGGATTTTAGTAGTGCACACAATAGATTTGTCTTATATTTACAATTTGTATAGATAAGATGAGGTAGCTACTAATAGATGTTTTATTTATGTTTTAAATACTCTAATGACGTATCACTGAAATAAATACATTTGTTATTTAAAGATATAATAAGGGTAGCCCAAAATATTTTACGGAAAAAATTGTTCAGATAAGATTCTAATACCATGGTAGGTACAAACGGAACTATCATTGTGTGAGCCCTACTCACCCTTGGCCGTTTTTTTTTATAATGAAACACGGAGCAACGAATTTGAGAGAAAAAAAATATCCGTTGAAAAAACGCCGAAGCATGACAAGTAATGTCGAAAGCGCCATTGCGTTGTGTTTTTATTGTGTTTAGTAGGTATAGTGTAATACAACTTAAGTGCCACTTTTAACAACGTATTTATAACGTTCCTTTCTCTCAATATCATCTTAAAAGTCGCACGGTAAAACCGGCTGGCAAATAATTACGGTAACAGATGATGCGCATCGTCTGTTACAGTAACAGAAAGTTTTGTACGGAAGCGTGCACACATTTGGCATACAGTCTCCCCAGTAGGCTTAGCATGACCGCGTAAACATAAGTTTTGTCCCTTTCAACTGTCAGATTTGTCGAGAAAATTAAGTCACTTCGAGCTTTTTGTACTGGGCATGTCTCGGTGTGACATCATTTTATCGACAATTCTGACAGTTGAAAGAGATTATGTCTACGCGATCATGCTAAGCCTACAGGGCTTAACCCTTACGAGCGCTCCCCGCAGTATATACAGTAGAGATGAAACGGATATCCGGTAACTCTCCGGTATCCGGCCTACCCGGCTTTATTTTCACTATCCGGCCGGATACCGGATAGTAATTCAGTATCTGGCCGAATACCGTATAGTAATTCAGTATCCGGCCGGATACCAAATAGTAAAATAAAAAAAAATCCCACTATTTTATACAAGGCAAATCATACCACAATTGGTTGGGGACGTTTATTTCTAAAATCGCATCGCACCGTTTCATCTCTAATATACAGTATGCTGTACAAAAATGCTGAAGCCGTTCTGACTTTCATTTATATCAATCTAGTCATTGAACCGTACATGACACGCTAAAGATAATACCGAGGGGTGAAAGGCTATTTGTCTTATAATGAGGATTGTCAAAGAAAAATAATAGTAGAGGCTTACCTACTAAACACCTGATTCTACCTTTTCTTAAGGTCAATACTCTATGATGCCATCATAAATGATGCAAAATTTAATATATTAAGCCCCTTGTCAGATAAATATTGTAATATAATAAAAATTATAGATATATTTCATTTCCTACACTTACCAATTGTCATTAACGCTGTACGTTTAAGCAAGTGGCAATTAATGAAATATTTATAAAGCAGTGGTAGCCTAGATGGCAGAACGCCCTAAACGCAATGGGTGCAGGTTCAAACACCGGGCTCGCACGTCTGGGATTTTCAAATTTGATGTACGAATATAATTTTCATTAATAGTTACCACTTACTGAACGGTGGAGGCTAACTTCGTGAGGAAACCTGCACGTCTATAGAAAGGCGTGTGAAGTTCACCAACACGCACTAGGCAAGCGTGGGCTATGGCCCAAATCTCGCTCGTATTGAAGGGAATGTGTCTGGTACAATGGTAACAGGCTCAACCACTCTTACTTTGGAACTAAAATCGACGAATTTTGGGTACACTGCAATGTAATCATTGTCTACCCCGTCGTTGAATACAGGCGTGATGATGTATTATTATTACCATAAATGTTAAGCATTCACACCCCATGACCCTGGGCTACCAAATGACCAAGACACCAAGACGTTGTCATAATAAAACATAAACAAACACAAGCCTTTTAAACGGGGCCGGCGCGGCGACTGCGGCAGTAAAAATAATTAATTCCAATGTCAATAATACTTCTTATATTTGTCAAATTTTTCATGTAATGATGCAATGTTGTCACGAATGAGTACTTATCTAGGGTTCGAAATCTCAACTTCGGATTCGACCTTCACATTCAGCCGAAAAAAGCCGAAGCCGAATTTTACTATCAGGCTTATTGCCAAATATTACTAGGTATGTGCCGAAAACAAAACAATTATCTATTAAATATAGACACGCGGTAGTGTGACCAGCCAGAGTTCATATATACTCGTAATACAGTTACACACACGCATCGTAACTATGATCCCATAACTAAGTAAGCTTCTACTATTGATACCAAATAATACCAATGGAGGCGATCCCAGTTATACCAGGGCAAATTCTGAAGATTCATTTCGTAAATTTGTTAGGAAATGAACCCATGACCACCAGGTACCGAGCGGCCTATACTCGGACCACTAGCCTAAACCTTGTCATTTATCTTGATATTTTTAAATGCTGTAAAAAATTGCTATTTGGAATATTTGTTTGAAAGAAAAATTATGAAGTTAAAAAATCGGCATCGGTTTCGGCTTCAAAAAAACCAAACTCGGCTTTGGCGGTGGTCGAAAATTGACCTTCAGACAGCCACTACAAATATCTCACTGTTGGTACAACATCGGTGGACGTAAATTGAGAGAACACTGTTTCGCAAGCCACTCGGCGTACCTTAGCCTGGTTCAACCGACGCGTTTGCTTAGGCGATTGCCACACGTCCCCGTGCAATGTGACTTACTCGGATATCTTACCGTTTATGAGTATGTTGTACGTGAATAAGGCCTATATTGCGACATGTGGAATTATTAAATTGACACTTTACGCTTACACATGCTCACCCTGAAATGGCATAATGGCAGGCGTTATTTTTTATCTACACACTAAGGGCTGATTTATCAATCACCAGGTAAAAAATATCTCATACTGCCTACTCAAATTATTTCAGTCGAATTATTCATTAAATAAATGCCTACCTGGCAATTGAATAATCGACCCTAAGTTCCTTATTATAACATATAGTGCTCTCAAAAAATGGCTTATTTTACGGTAAAATAGGAACAGTAGAAATGAAACAGAATCAAAACATTTTCTTACACAATAGAATACCGATCAAGGTGAAAAGTAATTGGAGCAGTTAAGATTTTATAGGTCCAATAAGGCGCAAGGAGGTTTACCGTGGGGTTTTAGCCAGTATAAATTTGGCATAGCTTGTTCGCCTCCCTCGGGGCGAGCGGGAATCTATAAGGATTTCCACACGGTACAAAATAAAATTAAGATTTTATGGTTTCAGAAAATTTTAAAGTAGCTAAAGCCCACAAAATTAAGTTTATCAGATAAAGGTCACGAATAATGCACAGACTGACAAAGAATTAAAACTAATAGGGTTCCGTCACGAGTTCCATGTTTTAATTTCAAGATACGGAAACTATTTTCCAGCTACGATTTTTTGTCTTTAAAATGCTCGTATAATGGTCTGTAGTCGTATTAGCAATGCGTCGGAAGTTAGTTAGAAGCGTACTTGTAATCTTTGAGGTAAGATATGCCACGGACAGTCAAGGGAAAGTGATGCTATTTACTTTCGTGCTAATAGCGACACTGCTTCCAAGAAATTGTTTTATAATGTTTGTCATTAGAGTTCGTGGCTTGTTTCCATGTTTGAATTTGCTTTAAAACTATATACTTGCTTCTCACATTAATATAATTATGTGTTGTATTATCCATTTAAGAAACTTCTGGATCAATCAATCCTCCGGTAAAGCTGTAAAGGCCACCTCACGGCCAACAGCGTAGACCATTCAAAATAAAAAAAAATCTGGATCAAATGACATCAACCGGGTAACCTAACTACTTTTGTATAAAGAACATTTAATTTTATATAACTAGTGGCTCGTAACCTTGTACCTAATGCCTCGTACATGTCAATTTCATATTAACTGGTTACTCAGTACAAAACTGAGGCTGGTGCACACCCGCATGTGACCGATGGTAGCCTCTCGAGGTAGTAGAAGCCTCACGAGATGGTAGTCTCGTCAGTCTGTAGTGTAGTCGAATTCAATAGAGGGCGAGCATATTAAGATGAATTTCGACTCTTAATAGTTTTATCTGTCTGCTTAACGATTCATTATTGATGTTAGTTTATGTTGTAATTTATACGAACTAAATATATCTAATAACGTGATAATATTACGAAATTAATTAGTTGTCTAACTGAACACAAAGTCGCGTTATCAGACGCAGCGGACGCAAGTAGTTAGATATAGATTTCAATCGTCACGTATAGGAGACAAAGTAAAATTAATCTATTTATTTGATATTCAAGGATCATATTGCAATCTAACTAGAAACAGACGGGTTTGTTATTTTAATAGTTTAATAGAATATATTCGTAAGATTTACATCTAAATTCATAGTCAAGGTGACGGGGGCTCCTCTAAGGAGAGGATTAATTGGATCTACGCATACTTGACAAGTGACATTTTTTTTAAGTACCAGACACAAATTATGTTTTTTTTTCAAATACCCGACATTTATGACGTGTGTACACTCACGGACAGAAGTGTAGAATTATCATCATTCTGATACGAGCGATATCGGCAGAGGGCTGTCAGTTGACCTTTGCGTATCTCGGTGTGTGGTTCTCTGTAATCGTTTGGCTGTCACCATTTCTTTAATTTGAATTTACACAAACACAACAAACGTGAAATGATAAGCTCCATTTTTTATTTATACATTTCTTGTTTCAACGCGACTGTCAACATTTTAACGCGAATGTTGTTGATTATATTGAGCGCGTGCGTGTACCATTCTTTTGTTATAATAGAAGTGTTCCTGAATAGTTACAACTTGGTGTATCCCCCTTACTTTGCGAAGCCATTCGCTAATTTAAATAGTATTGTCACAAGTATAATGAACTATGCCGTCCAGATGCTTGCTATCAAGGTAAAAAAAAAAAGTATTACTCTTTTTAGGTACGAAATACTTTGTGGTATTACCAGTTTTCTGCAGTATTTTTATTTGTTTATTGAGAGCTCTCATTTCCGCATTTAATTATACCTAGACCCAAGGATATCTAGGAAACGTTGCACTCGCCGACTTGAACAGTCTCCGGTGCTGTTATCAGAATAATACTTGATTCGGATAAGACACCGGTTATAAATACTAAAATAAACTGGTTTTTGTTACTGCATTTAAAGTTAATTACTCATTACTTTTATGGAACGATTCCCGATGCTGGGTCATCTATATCAAAACCTTTTTGTTTAACATGATTAAAGAAAGTAGGTATTTTACATAAATGCACAGAAAGAAAAACTCACGTGATAACGCTCGTGGCGAACTCATATTTTGTTTGATCTACGCATTAACACTAAACGCATTTTAAATGTAAAAAAAAAAAAAAAAAAACATACCGACCGAATTGAGAACCTCCTCCTTTTTGGAAGTCGATTAAAAATAGTAATGCGAGCCGAACATAACTTAAGTTATCCCAGATTTTTTTTTCCGGGACAATGATGAGATAGGTAGGTACTTATATTAAATACATATCTATTTTCTACTTAGATGTACAGATAAACAATAAAGTCGGAACGATTTTTTTTATAGGAAGCCTAGGGCCTCATTTATATATGACTTCATCCGCCCAGACTTTGATTATGTAATATGCCTATATGTTATTCTGATATACACACAATGGTGTAAAGTTTCATCAAAATCCGTTCAGTAGTTTTTGCGTGAAAGAGTAACAAACATCCATCCATCCATCTATCTATCCTCACAAAGTTTCACATTTATAATATAAGTAGGATTCGTAGGATAATGGAAGATGAGGGATGGATGAGCTACCTGCAATTAGCGGGTATACTACCAGTCTCAAGGTACTAATAATCATAATAAATACACATAATAAATAGTGGTGACATCGATTTCAAAATTATGACCTACCCAACAGCTAACAACCAAAAAGGTTACAAATAATGGTGGTGTTAATTATACTTTAAACAAACTTTATTATTTAGCAACGAGATGAAACAGAAAGATGAAAAGCAATATATGCGTTGTTTGTCTCAAACAAACACCGAACTTTGTGTACCAAATGCACCTGAAAAAATGGGCTAGATTTGGATGGAGTTTAAATATGTTTTTGAAAGTTAAAAAATATGCCATATTCATTTATTTCTTTATTGGTACTTTGTATGGTACTTTCTAAAAGAAACACTTTTAACTATTTTTGGTAATAAATGTAGTATGGTAATTTTTTAGGGTTCCGTACCCAAAGGGTAAACCGGGGCCCTATTACCTACTAAGACTTCGCTGTTCATCCGTCTGTCTGTCTGTCCGTCTGTCCGTCTATCACTAGGCTGTATCTCATGAACCGTGATAGTTAGACAGTTGAAATTTTCACAGATGATGTATTCTATTGCCGCTATAACAACAAATACTAAACAACAGAATAAAATAAATATTTAAGGGGGCTCCCGTTTTTATAGATAATGGTACTGAACCCTTTCGAGCGCGAGTCTGACTCACACTTAGCCGGGTTTTTTTTATTATGAGTATTGAGAATAAAGCAATAAACAACATGTAGGAGTGAACGGATGAATATATTTTTTTGAAAAAGGAAGAACCAAATTACCTTAAAATACTACTGCTAAAGAATGAAGACAATAATTGTAATATCACAAACATTTTAGAGATTATTCGATTTACCTACCCAAGATTTAGATACCTACTTAATTGAGGACAGATATCATAGGAGAAAAAAATGAATGTACCCTGTGTACCTACTTCTTTAAGAGTTTTTGTAATTATTATGCCTATGAAACTGATTGAGGTATACACTGAATATTTCAGAGGTCCGAAATAATACCTACCTAAGACTTTAACGTACCTACACATCCGGTATACATAACCAGGATAGCAACTCCACAACGGTAGTATGAGTGGACTTGGTGCCCAGAATGTTACAAACATTCCGGGCAAGTCTACTAATACTACCTCTACTCTGGGCACCAAGTCTACTACTTAATAGTACTTTAATTATGTTTCTTTATTTCAGACAACAATGATGAATGCTTTCATGAGGAGATTCCTGAGGTTCGTGGTGTCACTCCTAGCGATCATTGTCGTTCCGCTGTCGTACCTGATTAGTATAAAGAGGAAGAGGAAATGTCCGCCGCCGACGAATCCTTTACTCTTCAAATCAGCTACCAGCCTGGCTATGATGATAAGGAATAGACAGGTATTGTCTTTTAGTCTTCTATAGTCTATATTCGTGGCCTTAGCATGATAAGTCGACCACATTCATCAGTATTTACAGGGAGTCATTCTTTCTCACTTCGAACAAGTTAATGACTATCGAAGGATGTGTGTAATGGACTGTGGTACGAATCCACCTCGCATAGGGGGGTAGTGAAATGCTAATAGGCTCGTATTCTATAAATTTGGCACCAATAATACATTGAATCAGCAAAATGTGGGCACACTACAATGCGCCTCTGGCTACGCTTTCGGAGAACAGGATGATGTCGTAAAAATACATGGACCATCCCAAATAATCTACCTACTAATATCTAGAACTACAGCCCTTCCCACTGCTGGGCACGGGCCTCCCCTCAATTCGAAGGGATTCAGGCGATATTCCACCACGCTGGCCCAGTGCGGGTTGGCAGACTTCACAAATCTATCGAGAACTAGTCAAGTTCCCAAAGACGTGCAGGTTTCCTCACGATGTTTTCCTTCACCGTTTCATAGCAAGTGATAATCTCGGACGAAAATGAGATTCGCACATAAACCTAGAGGTGCGAGCCGGGGTTTGAACTTGCACACTTTGATTGCAAGGCGTGCGTTCGACCACGAATAAAATATGGTCACAAAAACGGTTGTAAACTATCTAAAAAACCTAATCACATCATATCAAAGTAATATTTAAATTAAACTTCATATTTTATAAGCTTTAAATGTATTAATGTCATTGACCATGTAGTTTCCAAAGGTATATTACCTATACATATATATCAACGTAATTATCATAACAGAAAGCTTTTCGACTTCCTACTACCTAGTAGAATCTACCTACCTACCGACATACTGCAGGAAGACTCAAAATATTCGCATAAATGCCACATTGAAAAGCATCTCAATGTAAAAAGAAAGGACCATGGGCCTTGAAGCGAAAAGGTTATCCCTTCAAAGTCGTGACCCCCTCATCAGCCTTTGGCTTTATGGTAATATATTCAGTTATCCGCATACTTTGGAACAAAGAAGGTAATATAATAAATATATATAAATATCACCAAACAATACATATTCATTGTATGATCCCAAACTAACAAAGCTTGTACTTACTATGGATACCGAGCAATGGACGAAGGGTCGAATATGAGAAGGTGATACAGTAACAGAATGATATATAATATTAGTACCTCCTTAAGTAGTTACTTATATAACTAGGATCATTATATTTGACCTACAAAGATCATAGGATAAATGGCAGGTAAATGTGCCCGGTATAATGGCAATAGGCTCGCTCCATATTACATTGGGACCGAAATACATCGGCGAAGTGTGGGTGCACTGCTGTGAACTTCTGCCTACCCCTTCGAGAATACAGGCGTGATGATGATGTATTACAAATAATAGGATAAACATAAAAAGTACCAGGAAAAACTTAAACTGACCATGTAATAAGTTCTAATAGTTTAAAAAGTTCCCATGTTTTTCGATATAAATTTAAATAGGTGGGTATCGGACACCATTGGATTTACAAAGTATAATGATAAGAACTAGTTAAATAATAGCTACAATAAGCATAAAACATTGTGTACATTACCTGTATATGGTTTGCACAATAAAGAATTGTAAAAAAAATTGAACCCGCCAATACAAATTTATAGTTCTGAGATAGCTCTTGAAAATAGGTAGATTTCTTTGAACAGTAGCAGTGGTAGCCGAGTGGTCGAACGCACGCCTTGCAAATCAAAGTGTGCAGGTTCAAACCCCGGCTCACACCTCTGGGATTTATGTGCGAATCTCATTTTCATCCGAGATTATTACATGCTATGAAACGGTGAAGGAAAAACATCGTGAGGAAACCTGCACGTCTGAGGGAACTTGTCTAGTTCTCGATAGATGTGTGAAGTCTACCAACCCGCACTGGGCCAGCGTGGTGGACTATGGCCTGAATCCCCCTCGCATTGAGGGGAGGCCCGTGCCCAGCAGTGGGACGTTAGAAGGGCTGTAGTAGTAGTAGTTTCAACAGTTTTTGATATAAACTACCTATTACTTATTTATTATAAAACAACTATTTTGTTACGGAAGTTGTTGCACAATTCACAATGATTTACCTATGTCTTATAACGCAATCCCTATTCGATGTTATTTAATAATTCTAATTCGAATTCAATTTCAACGTTGCGTGGACTAGCGTGTGTTTAATTACACGAATAAAATGCATACCGGAAGATGTCGTTCCATGCGAACAGTTAATACATTCATACCTACCTTTGTTACGCCTTGCTGTTAACTACCATGTGATTTTTAACCGACTTCCAAAAGGAGTAGGTTCTCAATTCGATGAGTTTTTTTAATGTATGTACAGCGTTTACGCTGCTATTTATGATCCGATTTACGTGATTATTTTTTAGTTTGATGCGGAATAGATGCCATTTGGTCCCATAAATTTAACATAGGGCGTTTTCATTTTATGAACATTTTTTTTTAAATTATGAACAGTTTTTTGTCTTCGTTGACGATGTAATTATAATTTGTGTGCGACTTTTATAGGAGTTTTCATTTATTTTGTTTAATACGGCTTGTTAACCAAAAAGGTCGTGGGGGTTGATTTTTTTTTGGCTGTAAATATTTACTTTTTAAGGGCTGCTATGAGGTGATAATACTTGTATATTTTCAACGATTATTTACTCTAAATGGTACCAATTGGTGCTAATTCCAGTGTGTATTTGCCTAGTCGGACGTAGATTGGCACCTACTCCCAATGTAATGAATTATAAGGTTATTTTTAGCTTTTTAGTGCACCCAGGTTTTTGAAGTCGGTTTTTGTTTCTTGTTATAAATTAAATATTTAAGTGCTTTAAAGTATTTTATCAACAACAGGACAGCGCCACCTCTTACTGGATTGTTGTTTCAATAGTATACGTAAATTTTTGACATGTTTTGTACTGAGTTGACTGTCATAAACTCAAATTAATATTAAATACATGCATCGCCGCATGGAGATATTAAAACGGAGATGGCCCGCGCTGAGGTTAACTTTTCTGGTTTATTTTACTCCGCCATTGTTGTTTTCCATAGTTTCCGTATACTACAGGTACATGAGATAACAACAATGGCGGAATATTACCGCAGAGCCATACGAAGAGTAGAGTTGTAATAGGTACTCTAGTTACTCTATGAATTGCCACAAGACAGGTGGAGATAAGGGGACAGATCAAAAACAGTACCTACAAGTTTTTTAAAAGAGAAACCATAGAGTTTCTTGCCTAACTAACTTACTACTGCCCTTTTTTAACTTCCCACTGCTGGGCACGGACCTCCCCTCAATGCGAGGGGGATTTAGGTCATAGTCCACCACGCTAGCCCAGTGCGGGTTGGCAGACTTCACACATCTATCGAGAACTAGTCAAGTTCCCTCAGACGTTCAGGTTTCCTCACGATGTTTTCCTTCACCGTTTCATAGCAAGTGATAATCTCGGATGAAAAATGAGATTTGCACATAAACCCAGAGGTGACAGCCGGGGTTTGCACTTGCACACTTTGATTGCAAGGCATGCGTTCGACCACTCGGCTACCACTGCTCGGTTTCTTGCCTATTCTTGAAGATGGGAAATGCATTCCGGTATCTGGTATTGGTATTGCGGTGCATAGGTACACAGCGGAATATATGTAGTACCTACTGACAATAACTAAATTCACGTTTAATTAGTTTGATACTGTTGATTCAATTACCTTGGTCATAGATATGAAAAATATGAAGAACTCACCATCGTAAAATTAGTCTAAATCAGGGTTTTTCCAAACTATTTTGAGCAAGACGAGGGGTCTTGCAATATGAACAGATTCCTCACACGCCCATAGCCAAATTACTTTCAAAGTCCTATCTCAAGTTTTTTTTTTCCTACAATTTAAAAAATGCGGTTGGATAAGTGACTTTATCAATATACAAAGATATCGGCCACTTTGATATCCCTGGTCTAAATACCAGACGGTGGCTTCAAAACATAAATCATTTCCAAATATTCACTCTTCTTTCAGATCACGTCAGAAGAAATTGTAGGAGCATACATAGAGAGATGCAAGCAAGTGAATCCGTATTTGAACGCGATTGTCGAGCCCCGGTACGATGCTGCTATGCGGGAAGCCAGGGGGATAGACAAGATGATCGCGTCCACTGACAGTACGCCGGAAGATCTGGAGAAGCAGTACCCATTGTTAGGCGTGCCTATGACAGTGAAAGAAAGTATCGCTGTAGAAGGTGAGATAAATAAACATCGCCAGACAACACGTCATACTCATGTTATGATCTCAAACGAAGCAAAGCTTGTACTATGGGACCATAACAGGGACTTAAGGCGGACTAGTAGGCTTAGCATGACAGTGTCATAAGTTTCATCTTTTTCAACTGTCAGATTTGTCGAAAAAATGACGTGGCTCGGTGGGACGTAATTTTTTCTACAAATCTGACAGTTGAAAGAGATAAAACTTATGTCTACACGGTCATGCTAAGCATACAGATGAAAGTTTATGATTTATTTGTCGCAGCTAAGGTGTTAATTTATCAATTGTTTGCAAAATTTGTGTTTGAATAGGTAGTTACATTACCAAATAAATACGATGTGAAATAATGTCAACAAATGGGGCGTCTATTAGAGATTTAATTGTAATTCAAATGTCGATCAGTCGTTAGTTGGGTACTTTAAATGAATATCAATTAACCGAGCGATCAAAATTAAAATGCGCTGCATGAATCGAATGCGGTTGATTACTTTTTGATTGAGTTCTTTTGTTATATAAGTATCATAAGGGCCGATTTTTCAATAGTCACAAGCCTACACGTTGACGAATAACTCCGCTGTTGTTGTAGCATGAGTGCCAAGACTAGGCTTATGTCACAGAATACGTTGCTTATATCTCTTTCGCTCGTATGAAACAAGACAGAGAGACAGAGGTCTTGTCTTGACATGCGTGCTAACACCATTGAAATGTATTGAATTAAATTGGAATTTAATAAGTTTTCAAGATTGTTGAACTTCGCGTGCTAATATCAATTAACATCATTGACCTTGCTGTTCTTTAGGAAACGTATTCTATAACCATAACCTTTCCATACTGATGTTAAAAAAATCACATTTCAGGCATGAGCAACGACTGTGGTACAGTTTACCCGTACAGAAACCCGGCGAAGAAGGACGCTGGCATCGTCAGGCTGGCCCGAGCGGCCGGCGCCATCCCAATAGCCGTCACCAACACCCCACAACTGTGCATGAACTGGGAGACGTATAACAACGTGACAGGAATTACTACTAACCCCTACGATCAGAAGAGGACGACCGGCGGGTCTTCCGGTGGAGAAGTAAGTGACGTTAAGAGTTAACGTTAAGACGTTAGAGTTCTTATGGTTATAACGGATGCTTATAGTTCAATGTTGAATTTATTTGCCGTTTTTTAAAAATGCCCTTTGTGCAAATACCTAAAGGTTAAATTTCTGTAAAAGCCACGCAACCACGCGCCAATACTCTGTCGCGTCGTATATGACATATTGTTATTAATGATAAGATGTTTCTATGAGTTAAAACAAAAAGTTGTTCCCGTTATTCTTATTTATGATAATTTTCTTTGCTTTCCGTGCAAAGATTGAGAGCTACTTAATCGTATTATTTTATTAATAACCGTACAAGTTTCTCAAAATAATGAATCACAATCGAACAATCAATACAAAACATTTATGACCATTTTTTTTATATAAGTCATACTTTTTAACTTTAAAAATAACAGTTGAATTAAAAATAGATAGGTAGATAGTTATTTGCCAAAAAAATGTGTCGTAGTAGTAAAAGTTGCAATTGTGAGATATTACGTAATGGAACCACTGAAGTATGCAATGTTATTTTTGTTTTGCAATTGTTGCCGCAAGGAATTCGGCGGTAAGATATACACAGACTATTTTCAGGTTAAGCATTCTCGTTAGATACCTAAATACTTCCATTTCCTTGGGCACGAAAGTACGAATAACGGCATTCAAAATATTGCTATCCCGCTCGAACCTTGCAACTATGAGCAGGACGTTAATACACTTAATACAGTCCAGTATATTAGTACATTTTTGCTTATACTAAAACGAACTCTGTTTCAATAAACATACAGATTGAATTTCTGTGGTAAAAGAAATTCGCTCGCGCTATCAATGTCACTTCGTTGAAGAATGAACTTTTCTATGAGTCAATACGGTTCGTTTTGGTATTGGCAATGATTCCACGCGTGTGTCTTGACGCACCAGTGTTTTTATTTCGAATGTAGTTCCTCTTTGTACCTTTGCATCAAATGAAACATTATCTAAGTACCTAGGTACCTACTGTATTAAACACATCCGTTTGCACAATACCTACTGGACCAAGCACTACACGGTGTTAAGTAACAACGTTAGTGGCCTTCACAGCTTACTCGAGAAGGGAAGGATGAATAGAGAGACGTAAACTGAGACTTTAAACCTTAGCTCGCCCTAAATTAAGGCTTATTTACATTAAATAGCTGTTGTTCTAGAAACTTCTTCGTCGTCTATCTTCTTACTTCCCTTAGCCATAACCACGCACTTTCATCCTTTTCTTTGCCATAGGGTAATTTGTATGCCCTAACTTAGCTGATAACTGACATTTGTACAGATACCTAACTAATAAAGTCACTATATCCTTTAGATCCAAGCTATGGTGGACTTACTAGTTGCCAGTCTTTCATACTTTAATACATTTTTCGTCCATGCTTAATGAGAATAAAACATCATCACGAAACCTGCACGTATATAGAAAGGTGTGTAAAGATCATCAACCCGAACTGGGCCAGCGTGGTGGACTGTGGCCCAAAATATCCCCGGTAATGAGAGAGAATGTGCCAGGTATAATGGCAACAGGCTGGCCCCTTATTCCATTGGGACCAAATACGTCGTCGAAGTGTGGGCGCAATGCAGTGCACCTCTGCCTACCCTTTCGGGGAATACAGGCTTGATTATTTATTTATATTTTATGAGAGTGGTTACGGGATTTTTTTACATGAATGCGATTTATTTCAGTCAGCATTAATATCAGCGGCAGGGTCTGTCATTGGTGTTGGGTCCGACATAGCTGGTTCACTAAGACTTCCACCCATGTTCAATGGCATCTTTGGACATAAGCCGACACCGAGGATGATATCTGTTGAAGGTAAACAAGAAAGAAAATACATTTTGTTAGGACTAATAACTACACACACAATTCCAGAAAATACATTTAGTCATAGATATAGCAAAGAGTTCATAGCAAATTGAAATTAAAATAGGTTAATTCGTAGCTGCAAAGCAAAAAGTTGCGTTTTTTGAAACTACTGTGGTGTTCTTCCATTCGGATCTCTTGGAGGTTTTACTTCATCATTCAACCTTAACGAACCTAATCTTCACTTAGGTTCGTAATTGAAAATCAAGTTTAGGTAAAGCTATGCTCCGACTGAGGTAGTGTTAGTAGAGGGCTTACGGCAATAGTTTGGTAGCTAGGATAGGATCTTGACGATGGTGGCCTATAATATTGTTGATTGGTTATTATAATTGCAGACAATTTACCTGAAAATGTGGAGTGGATTTCAAACTGAGCTGCACTTTCATGTGAAATAACCTCGCTTGTTTAAATATATTTTGTTCTGATAGGTCACGTACCGGACTGTTTGGATCCAGATTTCGAGGAGTACTTCACGCTTGGCCCAATCGCGAGATACGCAGAAGATTTGACGTTACTCTTGAAAATTTTAAAGCAGCCTGGTGGACCTGAAGTGCCTTTTGACAAGCCGGTATTTTTTTTAATATTTTGCTACGGATGTCATTGATCGTGATACTTATGTACCTCTTGCACATTTTCTCATTCACTTTTCGGCTTTGATGTCATAGAATCCGCACAGAAACGTAATGGAATGAAAATAGGTATAACTACCGATAAGGTAACCAAATACTTTAAGAGTCATGAAGCAGTTGAAAATCTTCGTTATTTGGTACCAGTGCGAGTTTTTGTGTTGTAGTATTTGGTACAATTGGTATTAAACCCTCAAGGAGGAAGCATTCATTTTGAGAGCAACGGTCATTAATGGTTGACAAGTATGATAAGTATACCTACTATTTATTTACAGGTAGACGTATCAAAACTGAAATTCTACTACATGGAAGGAGATGACAGCAATGTATCAGATCCCATAGGCCCCGATGTAAGGATAGCGATGGAGAAAGCAAGAGACCACATTCAGAACACCTATAACATTGAAGTGAAACCGGTTAGCGAGTGCAATTATAATATCTTTAGAAAGTCCCATAACGCGAGACATTACAGCTTAACTATCAAAATGCGCCATCGAGAATCTAATTACATGCTAATGTAGATACTAACTTGGTTATGTATAAGAAGTGGAGGTATATAAGTATGTGTTACTTATTTGATATCTTTATAACGGTTTCCGAGAGTTGGAGACCTGGTGACCTGTTATACTGGTTTTATACAGGCACCAGCGATCCACGAACCAAAAATTGCTATTTTAGGTTTTTCTAATTTTAAGATTTGTTAATACCTCGGTGTACTTTGGTTTGTGGTGAGAAATAAATCATTTTTATACTTTTTCATTTTCACCTTCTATAGTTACATTATACACCTACTAAGACTTATTTAGTATCTCAGATTTTTGTATACTGAGTAATTTGCCTACACACTTTTCCTCTCTTAACTTCGCTCAAGTTTCTTCCACGTGCGACATAACTAAAGCCAAGTTACTTGACTACTAATAAAAAACTGGGTGTCTCTTTATTCCAGCTGAAGATAAAGAACATAGAACACATGTGGGAAGTCAGCATTAGGGTACTGTTGAAGATCAAAGATGTCCGCAACATATACACAGATCCGGATAAACGGGACCAGTGGGTGTCAGTATGGCCGGAAGTGTTGAAGAAACTGTTTGGATTCTCGAACAACAACTTCCTGTGCGTGTGTTACGGACCACTCGTCAAGTTCTTCGATGCGTTACCACGGAGTTATTATAAGAATCTGCTTTCTATATTCGATGAATTGAAGGCTGAATTCGATGTGAGTACAAGGTTTATAAAATCACCGATAAGTTACTTTGATGTCGATTCAGTTGCACATAACTATAAAGATCTAAACTATATTTGACAGTACTGACAATGTTGCATCTTACTCATACATTACGGATGTAACAAAGATGGCAATACGCTTAGTTTAGTGTAGTTTAGTTTGGTACGAACAGATTTGAAATGATTGTCTGCTTTAAGTCTTATTGTTGCGGAATAATTGGTTAGAGGTTAAATGATAGAGTTGGCTGCACCCAATCTTTGCTAGATAAGTATTACACCGGGCCAACGTGGTGAGTGCCTATTTACGTCAATAGTATGCTGGTTCAGCCATTCAACCTTCCTCTAAATCGTTAATGACAATGGTGAAAATGTGATATCAATCATTTCTCCTGAAACCAACTAATATGGAAGGCAAGGACTTGACAATACATTTTTTTTTGTTACAGAAAGTTTTGACGGACGACGCCGTACTGCTGTACCCAACATTCCCTAACCCAGCCCACTTACACTACAGGATCTACTACAAATTCCTTAACTGCGGATACCTCACAATATTCAACGCGCTAGGCCTGCCTGTCACGGCGTGTCCTATTGGCCTCACGAAGGAAGGGTTGCCCGTCGGGATTCAGATTGCAGCAAACAAATGCAACGACCATTTAACGATAGCTGTAGCTAAAGAATTTGAGAAGGCTTTCGGTGGTTGGATACCTCCTAATAAAGACCTTGTTGGGACGGTAAAAACTGCGTAGATTGACTGATTGTAACGCCTTAACTTTGGTGGTTGATAAATAAATAAAACGGTGGATTTTTTGGTGATATCATCATCGCCACCGATTTGGTACTCTATATATGGGCTAATGTAGAGTTCGACTGAGATATTCCTGATGCGATGGCTGAGTTATCTTTGTTAGAATGCATTGTGATGCCTGTATCCTGCAAGGTGTAGGCAGAGGTGTACTGTAACGAGTCTCAATTTCACGTGTGTATTTCTGTTCCGAATGTAATAGGACAGAGGGCGAGCCTATTTCCGTTATACCAGGCATAGTCCCCCTCGACGCTAATATTGGTTCTTTTATGTATAGATAATAATTATTATTTTAATCCTTTCTGACTAATGTAGGTTGAATTAAATCAATTTAACTGACTTACCTTTATTATCAAAAGGTATTAGTTATTAAACTACCATAATACACATTTAAAGTATTCTCAGTTATAATACCTACATAAAACTCATGGAAATAATATGTACAGTCCAAGTAGATGATTTGCCTGTTAGTGGTAAGTGCAGGTAGATATTTTGTCTTTAACCTATAAAAGAAAGTAGTTTTCATCCTGCATTTTTCCACAGGCACAGTTACAGGAGATATATATTTGGTTGGGCGATAAATTTATTTCTATGATATACCTAAGTATCAAGATTTAGAAGTATAGATGGGTACTGATGGTCTTGTTAATACATAAAAGGCTTTACATTAAAGCTATTGGAACTGATATTGATGAAACTTAAATGTGATATTTTTTAGACAAATAAGTCTTCAATCTAAATAAATATTTTAACAGAAAAAATAGTGTTTGTCTAATTTGTGTTCTAATAGATGGCGCTACTGGTAGCGCAAGATACTGTTTTATTACACATACCATTCCGTGGTTTATTATGATCACAGAGTATTTTAATATATGGGATTATGATGCATCAACCTACCTACCTGTCTCCTACACTCCTATTATATTATGCTTCTACATATCGAAATGTTAAATGAATGTCCATTTTCGTAGAGAGGTCACAGCTCACAGACCAGACACAGAAAGTAATTTTAAATCACAGAAATTCTCTCTCTGTAATAAATAGTTTTAATTCTTACACAAGATGGCGCTACTATAAGCGATTCCTTTAGTTGCCAAGAATTTTACATGCTTCCGTCCGTTCCATCCCGAAAAAACAAAAAACTTCAAAATACAACAAAAGTCGGACCAAACAAATAATTGCTGCTCTACATGTACAAAGATTGTGTAAAATGTCATAGAAAAAAGGATTTATAAACGGAGGTAGTTAACATTCCATAATTCAAGGTTAATCTCTGTCTAGGACAAGCACTCGACATTGTTATATGGCTTCTATAGTATGTAGTGCACGCACAGCTGGCACGGCAAGATGCATTAATATCTATATGTATGTCTATCACATAAAAGCAATGGTATATAATATTTTATACATATATACTTCTATTGATCATAATGTACAACGATTAAGAATCGATTGAAAATAATTAACCCATATGAATAACTTCTTAATTTCAAGCGCAACACTAGATTTTGAAATCCTCCATAGACAAACAAATTTTGTCATATTTTATAGCAATGGCATTATATATTTCTCTATGGTTACCTTTGCTGAGATTAAAAATTAATCTTAGTTAGATAATTTTTCTTAGACCAAATAATTCATAAAATTATGAGATAATTAAAATAGTAATTTGAATAAAGTTGAAATTTGAAATTTACGGAGATATTTTGCCTATAGGTACTTAGTAAAGAATTTGACATTGGATCTGATCTGACAGATTCTGTCAACCAGTTTGATGAAAATGAAAATTAGATCCGGTTTTCACTTTTATTAATTATAATTTAATGAGAACAATTCAAAATTTTATAATTTTATTAAATTTGGTTCATTTCCATTAGATTTCAGTCCATTATTTTTTATTTGCTAATACACGAACAACGCACGCGCAGAACACCCATCGCCCAAAATCTCCCAGCGCCATATTGAGAGGCAGACGTTGTATGACTTGAGTGATTAATCGTGGTTAGTGCAATAATTTGAAGTGGAATATTTGATCGTGCCCTATGGATATACATTTGGGTATGTAATAAATGAAAAAGTGAATTAACAAAGTGTGTATTCGTGGCCAGTAAACGCTGGCAAATCGTATCGTAACCTAGACATGGGCCGTTCTAGTTATCAGTAGATTACCTAGGTATCATCAATCCGCTGTTTGCTCACAGTTTTAATCTTATTAATACACACGTGTGGGGAGTAGCCATAGGTTTCTTGAATCTAGTTACATTAACAAGATTATGCGATCGGTTCGCAAGGTTCCACGCTCGTATATAAACGGATTTCGATGTGTTTATGTCGGCAGTTGACAGGCGTTTATGTACATGACCGATCATAAGTCACCACACCCAGTGACCGGATTGTCGGTTTTAGTATTTGTTCGTTTTTAGTTCGAATGATTGTTCGCGCGTCGTCGCGTCGGTACGCGTCGAGTGATATCAGTGTGGTGTGTTTGCGTGATGTACCAAGTGTAATTATAATGTCGTTTCTAGGAGTGGTGTGCCTCGGTTGAAAGGCCTGCCGAAAGGACAGGGCTCCGCACGCGAGGACGGATTGCGGCCCTCCGCTCTGAGGAATCATGGAGTGCTGCATGTCAGAAGAAGCCAAAGAACAGAAAAGAATCAATCAGGAGATAGAACGGCAACTCCGGAAGGACAAACGAGATGCCAGGAGAGAACTCAAACTGCTGCTGCTTGGTGAGTCAATGTATAACTAATTTTACCAGCATTCTATAAACATGAGACTAGGTTACTATTATAGTGATGTTCTAATACATTATAACATTCCTGTGTTTAGTAGACTGATCTCTGATCTGAAATAACTAAATTATGCCGCTGGCCTTTAATAAATACTTGCTTAGATATTTTAAAACTAGTTAATTTAGCGGAGCATGATTTTTAATCCAAGCAAATTCTCATGGTGATTTAACCTTTTATGTATGGTGGTATCCAATTGCTCAGTACACATTTTGAAGGGTTGAGAAGGTAAATATCACATGTCATATTCATTGTAGTCTTCATTCTTGACAGATTGATCAGAATTTTATTATTGTTATATATTGAATCCAATATGAGACATAATTGAATTGCTTATACAATACTGCATGCAGCAGGTAGATACTAATAATTAGTAATAATAATACATTAATGTAATAAGACGTCTGTATTCCTTCAAAGGGAAAGACAGTGAGGAATTACACGGCACTATTCATTAAGTGAATTTAAAATTACTGTCATAATAACTTGGATTATTGATCTATTTATTTCGTTTTTCATATTCTCTTAATATATTATTTCACACGAATATACTATTGGTAGGTAAATAATTGTTCCAGATTTCTGCAATTTATGGAAAAGTCTTTTTATTTTAACTGTAACCACTTGAATTAAGTATCTACCCATAATAATAAATAATAAAAAAAAAATATTGCATTTATATACATTATAGTTTCAAGTTTATAGCATAATAATTGAATTATATATATACTTAACGGAAAGCAATTAGGTATTGTCAGTTAAACAATAATCCTATTACTTTAAAATGTTGTCTTAATGTATTCATTAATTATTGATTGACTCATTGAAATATGTTATTTATTAAATCAGGGATTCCTACACATTAGGTCATGTGGGTTTATTATGTGTATATCTTACTCACTTATGTTTATTATAAGTAAAGAATCATTAATTACTTATCATTTTATTCCCTCTATCTATGGCCCAAATCTTCCTGGTATTGAGGGGAAATGTGCCCGGTTTATTGGCAATAGGCTCTATCCCTATTACATTGGGACCAACATACATTGGCGAAGTTTGAGTGCACTAGTGCACCCTTTCCTACCCCTTTGGGTAATACAGGCATGATGATGTATTTATTCTACATAGCATTTCTTCCATTGTATCATGGATCAAACAGGTAGGGACCCCTTGTGAGAGCTTCGATTTTATGTGTGCAATATGCTAGGTTCACAAATGATTAGATGTGACCTTAGTGGATTAAGTACCTTTTGACACAATTGAAGAAAGTTTAATCAAGTGTATTTTAATGAAGTTTGGATGGACTGGGAATTCAGATAAGGAAAATGCTTTGGTCACTTGCCATCGCCCTAACAATATCAAAATTAATAAATAAAATCAAGTAAACATATCTAATGATCTTTGTACATAAGAGAAATGATATGATCCACATCATGTATCAATAGGGAAGAGTAAATTGATTATTGTTTACATACCTACAATACTTAAACTACTGGCAGATAACTACCTAATTAGATTAGCGCAGAGGTGCCACAATACAAACCACACAGTAGGTTTTCCTCATAAAAATGTTGAATTAGGAGTAACATGTTACAATAGAACCTTTTAAATGACCACTATTTGTCATATTATACCCAGTTTCTGTGGTGTTGCGAACAAAAAAAATATATACCGACACGTTAAAGACCGCAAACTGAGGCATTGACCATCGTGTGTAAAATTTATGCCATACCAAAATAAACTGTATTGACTCAAAGAAAAAGGTTCATTCTTCAACTAAATCACTGACAGTGCGAGCGAATTTTGATACGTGGGGGACGTGATTTTTATTGATATTAACAAAGTTCGTTTTGGTATTGGTTTAAAATTATGACGCTCGCGACCATCGAAGCCCCCGTGTGGGAGGGGTAAAGGCTCGTTTAGCGCGTTCTTGATAGATATAACTTACTGCATTACATGTTTACTATGGCACGGCCTAGTACCTAGTAATTACTAATTAGTATAATTTGCAAAGTGTTAGGTGATTCATATGCCGTTCGATAAAGCCACAGGCGCTTCAAAACGCACGCAACAATTTTTTTGCCATTACCAAAACCAACTGTATTAACTTACATAAGAAACACATTTTTGGATGAAATGTCATCGAGCACATTCTGATGCGTGATCGCGTGGATCGCTTTTATCACAGGAATGTAATCTTTATTTATATTGCTACAGAGCACATTTTCAAAACAAGTCGATTAATTCTCACGGTCCAATAGGTGCAAGACTTCAAAGTGTATATAACATAGTGTTGGTATGGTCTTAATTGACTTTGAAACTTGAAACTATTAGTATAGTTAACATCAATGAATATATTCTTTTTTGTTGGGACTAAGCCCTCAACAAACCCTCCCACCGCTGTTACTCCTACAGGAGTAACAGTACAGTCACCGCTGTAGATCATGACTTAGTCAGGTTCTACAGCGGTCTCCAACGAAGACACCAATTTTCGTCCCTCGACGAGTCCCGGGGAAAAGCTATTTTATCACGAATTTAATTTAAATAAGGGATAGGACGAGTTAAAAGAAAAATTCACCACTCCTCCATTGCTAAACATACCTTAGAGGAGATGATCTGTAGTTCTACGGTTAGGTCATGCATTATACGTGTTCTGCCTTGTGGCGGCGGCGTTACCTTTCCCTGTTGTTATTTCCAAATCGTTTTCACAACGTATTCGTAGACGGTAGGTACATGTTATCGTTATCGTAACTTACGAAATTCCGTTTTCAAAATTGTTGAAGTGCTAAGATGTTATTTATATCTATTACTTCGGATGTAGTACAACATCTAGATAAGCGACACATTTAATAGCTTGATAGACGTAACCGTGGTTACGTGGTGGTACCGTATTTTGCATTAGGAGAGGGTTGTCACCGAATTATGCTCATTTAATCTGAAGTAGGCACCTGGCACCTGAACAAACTTCTAGTATTGAATCTCAACTTGTGCATTGTATGCAACCTGTTGATTGCTTCTTCCAGCTATGGTAGGTAGCATAGTTGGCTATGACAAGATCAAATTTGAGATATCCGTCTCTTTTTTTCGTATAAGTAACGAATGTGATAGAGCGACACGGCACGACATAATCCGTAACGCAGATGATGCACGTACTACTCATGCAGGTCTGCGTTCAAAGGCTACGCTTCAAGTGCTACACCTCACTTCGACCATAGATTTTGCTTGAAACAGTTAAATTGCGTCAACCTAACGCTTTTCTCTAAAGCTCTGAAAGACGTTGAGAGTAAAAAGTTTGTATTAGGAGTTTTAGAGTGCAGCCCTCCTATCCTCTACGTAATTTTAAATCCTTGGTCACCATCCTATTAGTCGGCACGTGGCACCTCCTTCATTCCATTGAATTCTCAACGTAGTAATTTAAGCAGTAGTGTATTTGCGATAAAGGCGTTTACCGTTTAGTAGGCATGTGCTTCGCGGACATTTATAGTTACCGAGCTAGGCATATCGCCGCGAAGTGCCTTGAAAGGCAATACCAACGGTTAAAAGGCGAATTGGCTCAAGTGCCATTTTGGTAACTGCACGAAACCCGGACCAAAAGACGGAGAAAAATTCGCTGATTCTAGCGATATACAACGTGTCCCAAAATTCAACGATAAGCGGGCACCAGAGGGTGGACATGCTCATGTCTACACGAGAAATCATTTTTTTTTCATTACAAAAAAGAAAACAGAAAATTCACACCCCTTATGATATTTTTAGCTAATATAACCACAACTTTTCAAATATTTCTATTTATTTTTTGTATCGGCAACCTCATTATTGCTATCCACAACGACCCTTAAAAATCCCAGAATGTTTGTAGTTCACAGTTTCACAAAAATCAATCAAAATTAGTTTGTTCCCTAAAGTTTTGAAAGATTTTTACTTGTTTCTTATTTATTTTTTCTCGAGTAGTTTAAGCATATCCACCCTCTGGTGTCCGCTTATCGTTGAATTTTGGGACACGTTGTATATAATTCAATATCGCCCAACTTGGCGCTTGAGTCACTTCGCCTTTTAAGGGGTTGATCCCTTTCCGAGCCAATGAGCCAACGATCTAAACCGTTTGCTCGTTGGCTCGTCGACTCGCGTTGGTGATCCATTTGCGTACCAAACAGTCTACTCTCATCGTTGGCGAAGTAATGGCGTGCTCCCAGACGGAGTTTTCGAATTTCGAATGAATTTCAAGCGTGCACAGAGAGCCAGCCAGCAAATCCGCCGGTTTTTAAGTCCGCAGACTTTTAAGTGCTCAATTGGCGGATTAGACCTTTGGCTTGCGAGTTCGTTGGCGAGCCGACGGTTTTACTCGCAAATGGATCACCCCCTTTACACGTCGATATAGTCCTTAAAGCGGCTTTCAGACTACGCTGAGCTATATGCTATTATATTATAGCGTAGTCTGAAACCCGCTTAATGCATGTAGTATACCTAGATACTAAATTAGAGTGGTGGTCGGTAGGTACCGGCGAGTCAGGGAAGTCGACGTTCATCAAGCAGATGAGAATCATTCACGGGTCCGGCTACAGCGACGATGACAAGCGCGGTTTCATCAAACTCGTCTACCAGAACATCTTCATGGCGATGCAGAGTATGATACGAGCAATGGATCTGCTCTCAATACAATATGGAAATCCGTCCAATGTTGTAAGTGTACCTTTAACATTATGATATGGAGCTACTATGGTGTAACAAGAGCGATAAAAAATATGGCTATCACTAAATGAAACTAAATTTATAGTTTAATCTATTTATAAATCAATGCCACTTTTCGTTGTAAGCTAACTCCTCCTAAACGGCTGGACCAATTTCAATGATTTTTTTTGTATGCGTTTGGGTGGCACTCTGGTGATGGTTTAGATTCACAATTGGACCCGGTAGGTGGCGCTGCTTTCGTATGCCACTCATTTTAAGGCGGTACGAAGTTCGCCCGGTCAGCTAGTTATTAATAATATAATGTGCCAATAGTCAGATGTTGCTAAGGCTAATGTGATTACTAACATATTTAAGTAATTTATATTTCTGATTAATTTTTTACATTCTGAAAGAGTAGGTAGTCTATACTATCTATACAAATCTTATACGGACGAAAGATTTGTAGTTTTGTAACTAATAAACTTAAAAACTACTGGACCGATTTCAAAAATTTGCCGTTAGAAAGATACATTATCACTGAGTAACATAGGCTATATCATAAACTCGAGCGAAGCCGGGACGGGCCGCTAGTCATAAATAAATTAAAAAGATTGAATTAAAAAAAAAACACTTGTTTTACACTTTGCATTCTTCGCAATAGGTTAGCAACTATAAATATATCATTATTTTCAAGGAAATCACTATACCTGATGACAAATTGTTAGCAGGAATTTACGAAGAAACCATAAATCATAGCCGCGCATTCCTACCGTTCCGTATTGAAATGCAATATTTGCAATTCCAGGAAAAGGCGGAGTTGATATCAGCTATCGACTTTGAGAGTGTTACAACATTCGAGAGCCCGTACGTGGAGGCGATCAAGGGCTTGTGGTCCGACTCTGGCATACAGGAGTGCTACGACCGCCGGCGGGAATATCAACTGACTGACTCAGCCAAATAGTAAGTTAATCTATCCATACATACAAACAAATAAATAAAATTGGAGTGTCTGTTTGTAATATCAAAATAACACTTTTTTACCAAATGCGTATGAAAGTATATAAGATAATAACGAAAACGCAATTATAAAAATTTTTGTCTGTCTGTCTGTTTGTTCCGGCTAAACTTCCAAACGGCTGAACCGATTCAACGGCAGATAGCTGACGTTCCAAGGCGTAACTTAGGCTACTTTAATTTTAGAAAAAGCATTAAGGTTCCGCGGCAAATAAATACCCAAATTTCCGGGTAATCTCCCTAAAGTCCACGGGGGTGAAGTCGCGGGCACAGCTAGTTATTCATATACCGTTTTTTCTTTCCTATTGTCGCCTCACACTGAATTTGCCAGTGTCAAGTTTTTTTTTTATCAAGTTTACAGTCGAAACTGATGATGATGAAAAATGTCCATTACCTTGTCTGAAAGGGTGAATATTTTACCGAAAACATTCTGATCATCTTAGTTAAAAAGTCATGTTGTATCTCCATTTTTCCAATGGCAAATTACAAACGTACACAAACTTCCTCGTCTTATAAGGATATGTAAATACTTTTGCATAACGCCTTAAGGCTTATAGTCCGCTGGCAAGCTAACAAAGGATAACATCCTCTTGGCCAAAATCAGGTCTATAGTCTCACAAGTGTTACCAGTCTGTGCGGAAAGGCGTTACCTACTCAATCTTTATAAAAATAAAGTCTTATTTATTTTTATTTACAATATTCAACTGACTCATCATTTAGTTTCCGCTTAGCCTTTTTTTATGATTAATAATAATAATACATCATCACGCCTGTATTCCCCGAAGGGGTAGGCAGAGGTGCACTGTAGTGCGCCCACACTTCGCCGATGTATTTTTGGTCCCAATGTAATAGGGGGCCAGCCTATTGCCATTATACCGGGTACATTCTCCCTCAATACGAGGGAGATTTTTGGGCTATAGTCCACCACGCTGGCCCAGTGCGGGTTGGTGAACTTCACACGCCTTTCTATAGACGTGCAGGTTTCCTCACGATGTTTTCCTTCACCGTTTCATAGCAAGTGGTAATCTCGGATGAAAATGAGATTCGCACATAAACCCAGAGGTGCGAGCCGGGGTTTGAACCTGCACACTTTGATTTGCAAGGCGTGCGTTCGACCCCTCGGCTACCACTTTTTTATGATTACCAGGAAAAAATAAATTAAGTATATTTCTTCACAATATTTTAGACCCATTGTCCTGCACATTAGGTTGCACAGACAAGAGCAACGAAATATCAGTGTGACTGGGTCTCAAGGCAATGTGCGGACTTAGATTTTTTTTTTTCGTCCTCAAAAATACTGTTTCTCAAACTCATTCTGTAAAGTTAATAAATAAAAATAAATATTGCCAGACATCACATACATACTCTTCGCATGATCCCAAACTAATCAAAGCTTGTTCCTTGAGTTACCATAAAATGGACTGAGGGCGATCCCAATTACAACCAGTGTTGTTAGCATGCTTTTCAAGACAAGACATCTGTCACGGATTGGCTCGGTCGCTCTCTGTCTTATTTCATACGAGAGAAAGAGATATAATCAACATATGCTGTGGCATAAGTCTAGTCTTAGCGCTCATGCTACAACTACAGATCAATCCCAATTCCGGAAACACCATTTCCGAAATTACCGCTGGCGGGAATTGAACCCGCTACCACCCGGTGCAGTGAGATGGACTGCCTACTCTCAAACCGCTGGACCAAGACTCCGATAAATGAGGCGATTGTATCAATTGTTCTATAAATTCTGACCTAATTCAATAGAATCAGGTAGTGTTTGAAATTATCAAAGCAATGTAAACATAACGCCATCGTACTGAGTGAGTCATCACCGTATCAGCTAATCCCTGTTGCAGGAAACTTCGAAATAATTGTCGGTAGTAGGGAACATAACCGCGGAGTTTCATTCTGTATAGCATGAGGTCATGATTCAAATTAGTGTTATTAAAATCAATAAGCTGAGTGGAATGGAACATTCACCTTGCCATTTGTTTCTTGGGGATAGTAGATTTAACATGCGATGAAGAGACTTCTGCCGATTTACACTAGAAATCAAAGGAAGAAAGAAAATATATTTCCTAGGAATAGCTACTACACACACAATACACAAGGAAAAACATTTAATCATAGGTACAGCAGATACTCCTTGCTAATATTATAAATGTGGAAGATTGAGCAGTTTGAGAGAGGATGGATGGATGTTTGTTACTCTTACACGCAAAAACCACTAAACGGATTTGGCGAAGCTTTATAGTGTTATTATTTATACATCAGAATAACACGTAACGATATTGAATAATCCAAGTCTGCGCGGACGAAGTCGCGGGTAGAAGCGACTAAGATATAAAACAGAATAGGCGTATTCGTGTGTAGCTGCAATCCCAATAGCGACGCCTAAGCGACAACTTCTTTTTCACCATTCATTTTTTACTAGACGGTTCTTGTTGATAGGTTTTCTATATTATGTTGTCTTCTAGTATTTTAACGTTAAATGATTGTGAATATATTCGTTAAAAGTTTAGAGTTGCCTTAGCATACGCTTCGCCGAATCGGTGTCGTATCTTTAGGTGTCGACTGACGGTTGATAAATTATTTTTTGAGCTAGGAGACTGCTTAATATTTAGGCATCACATTAGGACGCGACTCTTAGTTTAAAACTCTTAGAAACATCATACAAATCTGTATCAAATTAAGACCTCAGTTATCATAAATGTTGCCGGAAAACAATTTATTGATTAAAAGTCATTGCAATTTATTTATTATTACTTTTAAATTAAAATTTGCCACATTTGAATATTTTATAATATGTATTTAAGTCTGAACGTTAAAATATAAAAAGATCCGTGTGAATTTGACCGCCACACCTCTGTTATTCCTATTAGCCATGGCACCGAATTTCGTGCGATCGAGATTCATCTCTATTCGTGATATCTCGAAACAAATGAAAAAAAATATATACCATTTGACGTTTCGTTTCGAGATATCTCGAATAGAGATGAATCTCGATCGCACGAAAATCGGGGCCCAGGATCTACACAGATAACTGACGAAGACGCTGAAATTAAAACTTGGCCGGTCGTTGTATTGAATATACGCACAGAATATAACGAAAAAAAATCATATTTCCCACATACTGAGTGAAGAATTTTCTATAGCTACTTGCAGGAGATTGACCGCGTCGCGGCACCAAATTACTTACCAACAGAGCAGGACATCCTCCGCGTGAGAGTACCCACAACGGGCATTATAGAATACCCATTTGACTTGGAGGAAATACGATTTAGGTAAAACCATAGAGTAACATGCTTATATAGCATGCTTCGCTTACAGGTGCATGGTACAAACGTGGTCTTCATTCTTGTACCCATTCTATCTATCTATTTGTTTCTCTAAGTTTCCTACGTGCATGTTGTCTGTGATACTAGCTGTTAGTGCATGAATATTTCAGTTATTTAAGCGATTTGGCAAGAATCGAAAAAGACGATTACCTGCCGACCGAGCAGGATATTCTGCGAGCTCGACAACCCACCACCGGCATCCTTGAGTACCCTTTCGATCTTGACGGAATCATATTTAGGTATGTTCAGAACCACAGGCGAGTTTTCGAGTGCTATTGGCCAACTCTAGTCTCCCTAGTGCAAGTGACCAAAGCTAGTCTCTCCAATGTATATTTTCCTGAGTGCGATTGACCAACGCTAATCTCCCCGATGTACATTTTCCTGTGTGAGACTGACCAACGTAGTCTCCTTAATACATATTTTCCTCAGTGCGATTGACCAACGCTAGTCTCCCCAATGTGCATTTTCTTTCCTGAGTGCGATTGACCAACGCTAGTCACCCCAATGTACATTTTCCTATGTGCGACTGACCAACGTTAGTCTCCCTAATGTATATTTTCCCGAGTTCGACTAACCAGCGTTAGTCTCCCTAATGTGTATTATCCCGTGTGCTATTGAAAATTCGAATTACCTACATAAGTTTACCAAGTATTTTTGTCTTCGAATATTCAGAATATTTTTCCACGCTAATGCTTTAGTGAAAACAAACCATAGTTGGTATTTTCCTTAAATCAAATATAAATAATAATATCCTTTATTGTCTGAAATGATTCCAAAGTACGAATTGGTGTGGTTTTGAATGTCGATATGCTAATAGTTGGAGTTGCATGTTTCTAAACGCTATTAATATAGACTATAGGGGATAATGTGCTTTATGTGCTTGCTAAAATGATTGCTTTTTAATTTGGCGGCTGGAAACGGTACATGTTAGACTATAAGGACATGCACGCATAAAGGTCCCTACACTGGGGTGTCAAGACACCCGCGTTTTTTGTTAATACTGAAACGAACTGTATTGTAATCACGTAAAGTGCATTCTTCAATAAAATTACACTGGCAGCGAATTTTGACGCTCGGTAGCGTGGCTTTCACCACAGGAATTCAAATTTTATGTGCACTGACACACAGTTCGTTTTGGCTTTAGCAAATTGCGCGGAGCTTAACTTTACCAAAAAAAAACAAACATTGATTAACAATCTGTTACTTAACACATAACTACCGATTACTTATCAATATTTCTGTGAGTGAGCTTTAGTTGATTTACAAATTGAAACTTAACTTAAAGTTACTGATTGGTAAACCATGTTTGTTATTTGGTCTCTTTGTAATAGATTTGGATACCAAAGTAAGAGACGAATCATCGGTTGTTGATGGAATAACTAAACTAGTATATAAAGTGCTCGTGTTTATAAAACCATTATGAATGGATATTTTTCTTTCATAATGACCGAATTATGCTAGTGGAATTAGTTATATCATTTGAACCGATACTATGATTGTTTTCAAATCCTTATTGTTCAATAAAAAATAAACCTGTTTTTGTGTCGATTTCATGTGTCATACCTAGACTGATTTGATGAGTGTTACTAACAGTAGTAAGATTCTGATGATGATTAACACCTTGAAATTGTGTTTCCATCATTACAACGAACAATTAAACGTTATTACCATTGTATTTCAGCTGTTTTGGGCGTGTCAGGATTTTGCGACCCTCATTTAGGTCAGGAATGTTGCACTTAGTTCCACATAATGGCCTATTAAATACTTGGCCGTTATTTGAAACTTAATAACTTGAGATAATCACTGTCTATTTTACTCTTTCGTATACCAGTGGTGTTAGCACGCGTGTCAAGACAAGACCTCTGTCGTGGATTGGCTCGGTCGCTCTCTGTCTTATTTTATACGCGAGAAAGAGATATAATCAACATATTCTGTGACATACGTCTAGTCTTGGCGCTCATGCTACAACTACAGACAGCGCTATGAGAATTAGATTCAAATAATTCGAAATTGTCTTCAAAATTTTCTTGGCTATTTTAAATTATTTGCGTCTCTTTCTTGGCCGTATACTGTCGCCTTGTAAACTAATACTATGATTGCTTATATTCCGTTGTAATCAAAACAACGGAAGCGAAAGCAGACAGAGCTCATCTAAAGTGAGTTAACTTTTCATAAGGTAAGTATTTAATGGGGGTATTATGGCAAGGTTTTACATGCTATTGCACTATTTGGATATTACTGCATAAAGAATATTGTACTTACTCTATTGTTGATTTCAAAAGCTGTGAGTCGCAAGCAGTTGCAATGAAACTGTCGTTGGTTGAATAGAATACAGTAAATGTGTCACACTGGGGAGTCATGACGCACGTGTCTTTTTTTTTTGCCAATACCGAAAAGAACTGTTTTGGCTCACAAAAAAGGTTTACTCTTCAAGGTAATAACATTCACAGCGAATTTAAATCTTTATGTATATTGACACAGAGTTCGTTTAGGAATTGCCAGTATTGCACAGTGTGCGCGGAGCTTTTTTTATTTTGGGAAAGCGATCTGCTGCGACTTTGTTCGATTATGGTGGTCGTCGTACATCTCACACACGTGGGACGTAATGTACGCCTTTCTATGTAGTATTACGAATATAGTTGAAATACAATGGAATAGTCGGAATCGCAGAGAAAGTACTGTATTATGGTTCGCCTTCAGCCTGACAACAACACTGCACTTGTCGAACTACATTTCACATCGGATAGATCTTGCGTACTACAGTACGATCGTCATTTTGTTATATTTGCAACACATAAGCGGGCCATCGACTGACGTTCTGTCTTCATATTAACTAACGTTAAAGCAAACATAGCCTTTAATCTATATACATATAAGAGCTATGGGAGTGGGTCTCCTTGCTAGGGCAACGGGAGTGGATGGCCCGTTATTAAATCTTACACTCCATATGGTGTATACGTGCATAGTGGAACGTTGCTGGCAAATAAGCGCTTACCCGTAGTAATGCTTCAATACAGCTTACGAATTTCTACCGTTACCAGTGTGCTAATAACATTTATTTGTGTATAATATTGTACAACGTGCATTTAACACAGGATGGTGGACGTCGGGGGCCAAAGATCCGAGCGGAGGAAGTGGATCCATTGTTTTGAAAACGTCACATCCATCATATTCTTAGTAGCGCTAAGTGAATATGATCAAATTTTATTCGAATCCGAAAATGAGGTGAGTCACCAACGCATTGATAAAGGTTGTCACGTCGCACGCTTATCTGATAAATGATTGAAATTTGCAACCATAATCAGCGGAGCATGAGATAGTATGGGTGTAAATTACTCTTGTTACATATTGCTGGGTAAAATAACGTGTATTTTAACCAGCAATATGTAACAAGAGAGAAATACTCTGCAAATTTTGTCAGCTATTTACGCCTATAGCTACTACAAAATACAATTGCGAGAACCAGGCTGAAGACGCCATGTTTCTATAAATCTATGATAGTTAAAGTGTAAACTCTATATAACGACACTGAAGGGACTGTGCATTTTATAGCGAATGTTTATGTTAAATGGCGAGAAGAAAAATCTGAATTATAAAGAGAAAAAGTTTATTTCACTACGTAAAAGTGAACGCTGGACTTTTGCGTAGTCTGTATTTCTGTTTTTTGCTGCACCAGTAGTTTTATTGTATTTTTTTTAATTATTTTATTCATATCTTGCGATATTGAGGCATATTTGGTGATAAAAATTGGCAAATTGTTGTCGTTATTGAGAGTGGATGTAATATAGCGTGTATCATTTTATGGAAGGCAAGCTAAACCAACCAAAGCCAAGTAATTTCGACGCTTTAGGGAGTGTGACGTTACATGGAGTTTACACTGTATTTGATAAATTTTAGAATAAAAAAATCACCCTACTCTTTTGTCGGGTCATCTTTTAAATCGAAAGCTTCCTTAGAGCCAATTCTTCAATTCACTGACAAAATCTCGACTACTGTCAATTCAATACATATTGGTTGGGTTATTTGTCACAAATAAAGGCCTATTTGTCAAACCAAAAATCTACCCTAAATCATTGAATCCCAAAGTTATAGAAATTTTAAATTATCTTCAATACACTTAAATATCATTTTCAAGAAATACATAAGTGATCTACATTATCATTGTAAATAGATAAATAACGGCTAACAATTCGTATTCATAGTGTATTCCCAAACTAAAGCTTGTACTATGGGTTCCATACAATCGTCTTAAGGCGATCCGAGTTACACCAAGACCAGAGCAAATTTCGAAAAGGCCATTTCCGAAATTGGTCGCGGGGGATTCGAACCCGCAACTACCCGGTGCAGACAGTCGAGCGGCGTATGCTCAGACCACTAGACCGATCTATCGTCAAATGGATCATACTACTAGTAATACAGCCCTTTTAACGTCCCACTGCTGGGCACGGGTCTCCCCTCTATGCGAGAGGGATTCGGGCCATACTCCACCACGCAGGCCCACTACGGGTTGGCAGACTTCACACATCTATCGAGAACTAGTCAAGTTCCCTCAGACATGCAGGTTTCCTCACGATGGTTTCGTTCACCGTTTCATCCCAGATGTGCGAGCCGGGGTTTGAACCTGCACACTTCGATTGCACGGCGTACGTTCGACCACTCGGCTACCAATGCTTCTGGAAATGGATCATAACTTACTATAAATTTGGATGTAAACCAGATGGAATATGTTGGATAATGTGTACTGATTATTTGTAGAACCGAATGGAGGAGTCCAAGGCGTTGTTCAAAACCATCATCACGTATCCGTGGTTCCAGCACTCGTCGGTGATTCTCTTCCTTAACAAGAAGGACTTGCTCGAGGAGAAGATCATGTACTCCCATCTCGTCGACTACTTCCCAGAATACGACGGTATGTTATTTTTCTTCTTTTTTTACGAAACAATGGAATAAGATAAGGAATGGCTCCACATGCGTTTAGCGGGTATTTCAGCCAGTGTCAAGTAATTAATAACAAGGGCAAATTCAATAAATACACATTATAAACAAAAATGGATGATGACAGTGATAAAGATGGCGGATGAATCCTATGTTATTTTTATTAAATACACGTAAAACTCTGGGAAAGTAACGGTTGCTTCGATAATTACTGTGGCAGAATAGGACGTGAAAATCTATAACATTCTTATTGGATTACTAGCAATGTAGAAGTTATCACATTACTAGTACTCTCGTTGGCCCCCTAAGAGTTTAATAGCTGGGGTGGGGAACGAACTTAGAATCTTTCAGTTGTCAGAGCAACCTCTCCAATCACTAAACTATTGATGCGTAATTCTATATAAAAGTGTAGCAGAGCCGTGCCTATATACATTGTAGATAATAAAAAAATGCAATAGACTAAATGAGTATTTCTGATTAATAACCTATCCATGTAACCCTGACGCAAATCGAACTCGCGTCCACCGGTTGCTTTTTCCAAGCGGCCAACTCACCACCAGGGTTTAAAGATTTGATACCTGCGAAGTTGGGTTTTGTTTGATGCCGAATCTATGTAGAGCTGTTTTCCAAGTTATAATGAACTGTTCACTAATAAAATAGGTCCGAAACTGGACCCCGTCCCTGCGCTGGACTACATACTCCAGAAATACTTGAAAGAGAACCCCGACCCGGAGAGGTCATGCTACTCACATTTCACTACAGCCACAGGTTGAACACAAATCCCGTGTTTGATTTTTATTATCGCTATGGTTTGATGCTAGTCTTTCTGAGCTGGGTTGTGTAGTAAATGCTACGATTATTATACAAAATAAGGCGCTATTTTACAGGGGGCATTTGCCACTAAAAGTCATGTGTAATGTATTAGTAAATGGCTCGTAAAATTCTACTAATTTAGTGGTAGATCTTCAATGGTAAAATAATTGTTTTTTTTACAGTCTGTTTTACTTCTGTATATCATTATTTACCATGTATGATTATCTACTTCTGGATTATAATTATATTTTAAAGTAGTCATAGTGAACGCAATTTTTTAATCAGTAAAATATCCTATATTGTTTTCTTATATTTACGCGAATACTATACATTGAAATAAAACTGTTTTACGGATTCTATCGCGTTTATTTACTTTTTTATTTTCCCGACGTTTCGGCTGCTTTACAGCAACCATGGTCACGAGAGGAATGAGGTGTTAGACGTCCTGATGTCATAGTTAATAACTGGGTACCCTCATAACTGGGTAATTTATATGACAACAGCTAAATATTGACCATGGTTGCTGTAAAGCAGCCGAAGCGTAGGGAAAACAAAAAAGTAAATAAACGCGATAGAATCCGTAAAATAGTTTTATTTCAAAGTAAAATATCCTGTTCCTTTAGCCTTCGATTTTTTTTATTATTTTGTATAGGCACTTACAAATTATCATTTTCATATCTATTATCAAGAAGTTGAGCTATGTAAAATAAACTTAAACATAGATAATATGAATAAAAAGTGTAGTAACAATTATTTTTTCCGTGAAAATGATTCAAAGGTTGCGTTACCTACGTAACATGAAGTTGAAATGTATTACGTGTATGTTTGTATTACCGCTAGTCACAGCTAGATGTGTGAGTGTGTGTTGTGTATAACCTACAGGCCCGCAACGCGACGCGAACACGGCGCGCGAGTTCATTCTGCGAATGTTCGTCGACCTCAATCCGGACGCTGAGAAAATCATCTACTCCCATTTCACTTGCGCGACAGGTAAGTGACGATAACGCCTTGCCCCCACTGGGGCGAGCGAATATGAACTCTCTATATAATATACATAGAGACATAATTTATTTGGTAAAAGCCCAGCGACAATGCGTCAAAATTCATTCGTCTCTACGATGATATTTCGTTGAAAAATTAGCTTATTCAACGAGTTGATACGGTATGTTTTGGTATCACCCCAAAATTGGTTTTGACGCCCACTACATGAAGCTGACACTCCAATATAAATGAATAAAATAAAAATCTTAATTTCGTACAGTCGTGGAATGAAAAGGTTTCGTCAGATTTGACAACAACTCCTATTGACTGAAATGTTCACGAATTCTGACATTTTAATAGTCAATCGTGTTTTTTTTCTGAATTCAATGAAATTATTTATTGTTTTGTAAGTGAGGTATGGCTGCTCTTACAATTTGCATGTATTCTATCTTTCATAGTCACATGATATTGCAAATGGTAATGTAGAACTTGACATTCCATGATGTCCAAATTACTCCAAATGATATTCCACCTTCAGTAGACAAACCTTTTTATTCCCGACAGTACATAAAAATAAAAATAAAAATTAAACCTCATACTATCGAACAGCTTTCAACTTTTTACAGAAAATGAAAACAAATATGCACAGAGCCTTTATGAGTATGGATATTCAAATATCGAATGAGTGATCGATTTTTTTAGTGCATTCGACAGTAAGCTTTTTAGCTACAGCCGCTGCTGCTGTGATATGCATGGAAAGATTCGATCACCTGTAGTTGTAGCATGTGCGCCAAGACTAGACATGTGTCACGGAATATCTTGATGTTGTCCCTTTCTCTCGTATGAAATTAGACAGAGAGCGAACGAGCAAATCTGTGACAAAGAACTTGTCTTGACATGTGTGCTAACACCACTGATAGCTATTTAAAGCTGTCAAGTTTGTAAACTAACTGAATTGGCAACATTATATTTAATATTAAACCCTATGTACACATATATTCGTTTTAAAGTTACTGCACTTGTTTGGATCTTAAAAAATACTAATTGCGTTTACCAATGTCGAATACACTATTGTTTATTATCTTCATATATTCAGCTATGGATGACTGCTGATGTGCTTTAAATTGAGCCATTCGAAGCCGTATCTATTAACGTTATAAGTACAGAAACCTTTTAATTACTTTCCGAGTCTCATTTCAGTTGAATTTAGGGTAAGCCGCCTCAGAATTTTGTTTTGTGTGATGGTTTTATATAGATTATGCTGTGCTTGATTGCTGTGTGGTTTTGCTTGCTACGTTGTCTTGTTTCAATCGTAACCAAAAACTTTGCGAACTAAGAAATTTCATACGTTATACACAGTTTTAGGAAAGCTAAAAGCAAAGGTAAAATAGTAGTACAAGTTTGTAATTTTATAACTTTTAGATTTTTTTATATAAAGTGGACAGATAACTCGTATATCAGTTTAATGTATTGAAAATTTGATAATTGAGAAATTAAAGAATTTATATAAAATGATGGTATGTTTACAAAGTTTTTACTTTTGATTGAAACAATTTTTTAGAGAGCTTGTTGTAGTGTTATGATGAAATTCGAATGTGTTACAATCCTTATAGGATTGTTATTTTAATGTAGAATCATTTTTTTATTTAGTTTATGGTTATTACAAGTAGTTAGTAAGTTTGTGGTAGCATAGTTGATGAAATGCCCACCTTAATTGCAAGGAGTGCAGGTTCAAACCCCGGGCTGGCACCTGGGATTTTCTGATTTCATGTGCAATCGATTTTTCAATCATGATTGTCACCTGCTGAGCGGTGAAGTAAAACAACGTGAGGAAACCTGCACGTCTATTGGATGGCGTGTGAAGTTCACCAACACGAACTGATCTAGTGTGGTGAATTACAGGACAAATGTCCCTCGCAGAGGGGAATGCGCCCAATATTATGGCAATAGACTCGTCCCCTTTTACATTTGGACCAAAGTGTTGGTGCACTGCAGTGTAATTCTGCCTACCCATTCGCGGAATACAGGCGTGACGATGTTTATGTATACAATCAATAACCGTGTGTTATTACTTTGTGGGTAATTAACTTTAGGCTCTATCGATGAACATATAAGAACTATACAGCTTAAGTTCTTAAGATTAAATTTTACAATCCCAGAGGAATTACTGCTACTGCTTAGGCCTATTAACACTGCACGGTATACCTTTCCTATTAAATGAAAGTTACAATACATTTGAAGGGTACAGGCAAATAACAGGGAATGTCACTTTTTTTCATATTTTGTGTAAGGTATTTTGAATTCTAATCATTAGAATTTAAAAATAGTTAACAGATGGCGCCAAAATGTAGTTTTGTTTATGGCTAAACTATAGAATTGTTAGAATAGTTGAACTTTTAAGTTGTTTTTTCTCAAAATTCATTAATTAGTACATTCCCGTTATTTGCCTGTAGCCTTAATTTATAATGATATCATAAGGCATGTTTAAAAATAAACACTTTCCATTATTTGCCCGCTTCGCATGATGTAACACAGTACCTATTTATTGTGCATATCTGCTTTATAATTGTAATATTTTTGCATGCTGCCTTGGATATTTATAAAGATACCGAAAATATCAAACTTGTGTTCTGCGCGGTGAAGGATACTATTATGCAATCAGCCTTAAAGGAATTCAATTTGGCATGAGTGCCTATGTTCGCTTATGGAATGTACATTTTTAATTAATAAACATTTATTTTTTATTAATAATAATGCATGTTTTATTGTTTCCTACAAAGAGATATTATAACGAAGAGGTAGCTTTTCCTAACATTTGACAGATCCACACGTTCCAATTTTGTCTGTGACTTTGACGTCTAAGTACGTCAGACAATTTATGTCAAGCAAGACGTATCAGGCTAGACATCCATGCCATCAATTCACCCCTTTACGGTAAACAAAAATGTGGATATGTTTTTGGCATATTTATTTATCTGTGTTTTTTAATATTATTGGTTTCATATTTGTTTGTTTTTATTCTAGAATACATATAATATAATATATTAAAAGGCATGAGTCAGTTTTTCATACTGACTTCAATCATACATAACTATGAGTCTGTGGAAATATTTGAATGAATTTAATAATTTTAATATTGTCTTGCTACGTATTCATCATAATTAAATTCGAAACAAATACATGGATTGCATCACCTGGTAATTAATTGTTTTATTGTGTAGTAGTGTACGCACGTGCGATTTAAAAAATATCAATCGAAGTACGTCAAATATCGGATTTCCTTCCTTGTTTCATTCGCACAGGTATGGACCTACGTAATTATTAAGTAAATGTGAATTAAACATCCAGGTAATTGAATAATGTTTTGTACAAGAGGCCACAGATACTCATGGAATTATTATTTCAACGTCACATAATGTGTTACATTTATTAAGAAGGTAAATAGGTATTTGTACAATATGTGTTGATGACTTTAACCTCTAGAGAAAATACATTCATATTTATACACACATATTGCTCACCCAGTGGTGTTAGCGCGTATGTCAAGACTAAACATCTGTCACGGAGTCGCTGGCTCGCTCTTTGTCTTACTTCATACAAGAGAAAGAGACACGATCAACTCTGTGACATAGGTCTGCAGCAGTATATTGGCTTATCTAGTATAATTTTGATATTGAATTCTACGTCTAACTGTCATAAAAATACGACGCAAAATTACATTCACAAATTATTATAGATAATTATGCAAATGTACGACTGGGTGAGCGATATTTGACAAAGCAATTTTGTCTCAAACACGCTGTATTAATTTATTGTAATTGGATGTTGTGTTATAAATTTTGGGGCTAGGTCCATTAAATAATTGTTAGACACAATCAACGTGCAGTAATTTTGAAACTTGTGATTTTGTGTACTCATCAGTGGGGTTAGCACGTTTGCCAAGTATAGGACCTCTGTCACGGATGCGCTCGCTCGCTCTCTTTCTTTTTTCATACTAGAAAAAGAGACAAAAACAGAATATTCCGTGGCATAGGTCTAGTTTAGGCACACATGCTACTAGAAAGATGTTAAACAAGGTAATATTAAATTAATGCTCATTATTATAATATAAGTATCATGACGACAACAGCTGGGTCTGGTGGTATGTGCGTAGACCGCTCAGCTCACTGAACCAGTAAGTAGGCTTAGCATGACTGTGTAGACATAAGTTTAATGTCATCCAACTGTCAGATTTGTCGAGAAAATGACGTCATTGCGAGTTTTTTGTACTGCACCCTTAACATGACCGCGTAGACATAAGTTTTATCTATTTCAACCGTCAGATTTGTCGTGAAAATGACGTCACTTCGAGCTTTTTGTACTGGTCAGGGCTCGGTGTGACGTCATCTTCTCGACGAATCTGACAATTGAAAGAGATAGAACTTATGTCTACCCGGTCATGCTACAGGGCCAGGACATGACTCGGTGTGACGTCATTTTCTCGACGAATCTGACAGCTGAAAGAGATAAATCTCTACGCAGTCATGCTAAACGTACAGAGATGGTTGCGGGTTCGATTCCCGCCAGTGGTAAATGTCGGAAATTTCCCTTTTCTGGGTGTAACTGGGATCGCCCCTAGTCCATTGTATCGTACCCATAGTACAAGCTTTACTTAGTTTGGGATCATACGATTAGTATGTGTTGTTGTCTGGCTATTTTTTGATGTGAAACATCTAATGGCGCGCTTGGCGTGTGACAGCGACTGTTGATGCCGCGATGCCGTGATCCCAAAACATCGAGCAGCTTTGTGGCTCCTCGGTTCTTTCCGCCGCTTAGACTCCGCTCACTCGCCGCTACGACGTTTATGTTTTATGTTTCACATCTGCCAGGTATCCCGCTACGGCTCCGTTTTTTTTTTAATTGATACCACGAACTAATTGTTTGCAGACACTGAAAACATCCGGTTCGTGTTCGCCGCCGTGAAAGACACAATCCTACAATCCAACCTAAAGGAGTACAACCTCGTGTAAGCGACGCCAACACATGGCCCCTGACACAAATCTGTGATTGTGTATAACACATAATTTAAACATCATCACTTCACGAGAGAATGTGTATGTAAATTCACGAACTGAGATCGGATGGACGAACTTATTTCACCTCAAAATGTTTAATGAGAAAGTAAGGATAGTTTTAAGTCATTTAACCCAAAAATAAAAAAAAACTAGGAAGAGTGCGGGTGCGGCGGCGGCGGGCCGCACTCGCGGACAAGTTCTCGATCCGTACGGATCGCTTCACGACGCGTCAGGTTCTTGACATGTTTATTTTAATGATGAAGTTAAGCCATGCATTCAGTTATCTCCGGACCCACAGGGCGGTTAAAATGCTCGTGTCAAATTCCTTTGCCAATACCAAAAGGAAACCTGTGTCATAAAGATTGAATATCTGTGGTGGGCTACGCGACCACGGTGGAGAATCCGCTCGCGCCGTCAATGATGTTTCGTTGAAGAATTAGTTTTTTCATGGATTTTGGTATTGGGAAATAATTAGCAGGGCGCGTTTTAACGCCCCAGTGTGCTTTAAACAACAAATGTCGCACAGCATTGCTTGATACGACTTAAATGTAATAAGGTGCGTATCTTATTGTCTCTTATTACAATATAACGGGCGCCGTGTTTTGTTCCGAAAAGCGTGATATACAAAATTACAGCGTCGACCCTCATCACGTTGTGCGTCATTTGTCGTTTACTGACTGCATGTCTTTATTCACAATTTATGTATGTGTCTGTATCGGTGAATATTAAATTGTGCATTTTTAAAAGTCACGGGGAGTCCTGGCCTCGCCGTGAGCTGCTTTTAGTCATTGTTTTAGGGTTTTTTTTGTAAAGTTTGTTGCCATAATATCTTTCTACATTAGTATACATTTTATTATGTCCAGACGGATGGATTTGAACAAACTAGTCCAATGAAGTTGGGCGTGTCTCGTATCATCGATCGGTCGGTGGGTCGGGAGGGGACTTCCTACTGATGTGTCGATCGGGATGCTTCCGTGTTACTGTTACGTATTTATTTTAGTTACGAAACGAAGTCTCGTAGAGCCGCCGGCGCGTGCGTCTCTCTACCTACTGATAAATAAATCAATAGACGTAATTTTTAATATCGTACCCTATTTTCTGTTAAATTGGTAGAATTTTTAACTTTATTACCTGTATTTAAATATTTCGTTACATTTGTACATTGGATTATTTTTTTTTGTTAATTGAATATAATATGTTATTATTTAAGCTGTTTATATTTAAATATGGTGTTTTTCTACACGAATTGACTTCACGCAAAATGTTTTATGTTAACTTTAGGCTTTGTGTACGCTGTGGTCCGTTGTATTTGGTTTCCCCGTAACGTAATCCGTGTATGAAATTCCATTCGGCAAGCCGTACGACGCACGTCAAATATAGGAAGTTACTACGTTAGTCGTTTAAGGACATTTTTGATGCATTTGATATGAACTTTTTTTACTAGAAACCCATGGGATACAATAAAGCGATATGTGAAATTGTAAAAACCGAAACCGATGTTTTTTGCACGAAAGCTTTTGAAACCACATGAATGTAATATATTGTACATTTGGGTCTAAATGTGCTGAGTGAATTGAGCTGACAGTTCAGTGCCAAGTTTTGCTATTGGCATTTACAATACTATTTTTAACGCAATGTGGAGCACAAATTATACACGTACATTTATATCATTGTTTTCCATATACTAGACTATATTGTACTATGCTTAATTTAGAGTGTTGCTTCGTGTTATTATTTAGTTTTTTAACGTACAATAAGAAACATGTTATCTGTTTTGAATTGTACACACGTATATTTATTGTACTATTTGTTGTTGTGTCTTCTGATTTTCTATGACTTGTCGAGTTTCAATACGGCCCGCTGAGCACGACCGACGTGACACTGTCAATAGCAAAACTATATGCTTTAATTAAGATACAGCTGTCTCAGATGCTCAAAATAATGTGAAGTTGAAACTTAGCGCACAATATTGGAAAACTTTCTTATTGATGTTACCCACTGATGTGCATTCTATGTGTATGCCCTGTACATAGAAACTATATTTCTTTTGTGCAATTGTACTGCGATATTGTGGAATAGTTCGGGCCCAACGCGGCCGCGTCACTTGTAGAGAGCGGCACCACACCTAAACTGTAGGAAGCACGCTATACACGATAACATATTAAACAATGCGTTCAGAACGGGTATAAAATGCCCGCAAATATTCGTCATGCACAGTTCACAATTCTTATTTTCTCTCACAAAATCAAAGCGTTAATTTATATCAAACTGAACAATAAAGCATAGATTCTATGCTTTGATATGGCTAAGAAAATTTTACACCTCAAATACTTTATTAATAACGATACTAAAGTATTTCTGATTTCACATCGTTTAAAATAGTATAGCTAGAGATCCTATACCTTAAGAGTTAGTATACCTATTTTGAAACATATTGTATAAAGTATATAAAGTTTTACCTAATCTATGTAATGGGGTAAAATAATATTATTGAATTTAGAGTATTTAATTTTATTTAACGTACCTTCCATATTCATAGAAATTTACAAGAATAATTTACTGAACTAAAGTCAAAGCATTTTGCTAAACTGTTACGCTGTTAGGGAATTTAGTGGTTGATTTTATTTTAACGTTGGCTGCTTCCATAAATCCTGGGCTTTCCATACATTTATTGAAAAAAATAGGCATTCGATAATCAATAGGTGCACTAATCGAACATGTCAACCTAAGTTAACTATTTCGCCATAAGTAAAGGAAACAAAGGTTTGTAGTAGCGAGGTTTTCAATCTAAAAATAAACGCAGTTCCTAGCAATATCGGTCGAGACGAGGATTTAGCTACCCTTGCTCTTAACTTTGGTAATGAGAGGAGGCTCGTAATGTATCTCTTGCTTACTCGTTTTCTTATAGCTGAACGTCACAGCTCTACTGCAGTCGTAGAGATACTAGAGGCAGTTGTTAACATCAGTAGTCGTAGCATGAGCGCCAAGACTAGACTTATGTCCCAGATTATGTTGATTATATCTCTTTCCCTCGTATGAAATAAGACAGAGAGCGAGCTAGCCAATCCGTGACAGAGGTCTTGTCATGACGGGCGTGCTAAAACCACAGCTGTCATTAATTATTTCGCGAAAAAATATTGCTTGAAATATGTTCTGACATATTAGTAAATCTGTAAAGTATCGCACGAAAAAATAATTGTTTTTGAACACAATAAGTTAAGATTTTTTTTATGATTATTTTCTTGATATCATGCAAATTTCTATTGTTATCAAAGCGGCCTCATAGAACTCGACGACTTAAACCTATGACATTCATTTTCACGTGAAGTGATTAGTCTGCTAATCCATTATCGACCAAAGTTCTTAAATTTCGAATTAACTATCGTGTAATTCGTTAAGTAACACAACCGGATAAAATACAACTGTCATAGCCCTTATATACACTTCTCATCAAAAAAATCGAAACACTTTCGTTTTTATTGTTTTTGTCCTAATTTTTAAAATTACTCATCATACAAAATACGAAACCTATGAAGACTTAATTTGAATTTAGAACATTAACATTAGGATTTATAAACCTCATACTACTCACTATTAAATGACATTTTACATTTATTCCTAAATATACACATTTTTCTGATAATCCTTATCAAATCATAAACTGCGAGGTGTTTCGATTTTTTTGATGAGAAGTGTAAATACACCGAAGAGATACAGAGAATTTTGATACCATAATTCGTTCAGGTTCATTAACGATTACGTCATATTCTAGCAGGAAAGTACAATAGAAGATGGCCAGACATTATTATCGCTCGGTTGGCGGCGCAACGCGGAGTCTCGCCTTGTGTTCAATCACTTATCTACCCGTGTTCATTACTTACAACATTTATATAAGTAGATTGCAAACCGTACTTTGTAATTTCGTTTTTACTAGTTAGATGTAGGCATATGGTCTTGTGAAATCGTAACGTCCAGAAAAGGCGGAATCGCAAGTAATTTGATGCTCGGAAGAGCACAGGATCACACGTTCATAAATTCAGATTAATAACTCTCGTCTCTAAATCCATGAAAACATTTTGCCCGTATGTACGAGCGATCGAATGTAATAATGGCGCGGAATCTGTTTTCAAACTATAATTTTAATTTGTTGCCATCTTTTTAATCTCTAACGCCTGAGCAAGTCGTCTTTTTAGTAATGTCAAATTTAGTATTAGAATTTGTAAACAATAGAAATCGTGATATATAAATTCTATTGAGTCTTTAGTTTGGAAACTGGTTTTATCGATTAGTTTTATTATAGTATCAGTATTTCATAACGAATGCACATAAAATTAAAACAACTGCGCACTGACATGCCTAGGTTAGCTGTGGCCCGCCCAAGGCACGCGCCGTCTCTCGCCGCCGCCTCCCTGGAGAGGTGTCATGTCATTTTACTTATGGATGTATATTGAAGAGTTAAATCTAGAATATGCGTATGTATTGATTTAACAAACTTGTTCTAATATAGAATAGAACACATGAAAGCCTGTCTTCAGTATATTTCACGGCAACTGATTAGAGGGTAGTGACGGAGACGGCTGCGCGCGACGTGTGACCAGTTCACTAGGCCTGTCAGTGCGGAGTATTGGTGATTTGATGTGGTATGAGGTGAGGCTCTACAGGTGTGGACGCGCCTATTCGTATCTTCCTTACGAATGGACTCAATATCGTGTACTAGTGTGGTTCTTACCATTTTTATAACCGTTGGGCGATAACTACACAAAATATTGCTAAAACTATATTTATAGTCTAACGTTGCTTTACCTTTTTGCGTGAGATTGTGAGAATTTTTAGCTTAAGTTCCGACTGAAGATGGATGCCTGAATGAAATATTGTAAATTATAATTTCTCATAAAATATAATTTTTTTCAGCTATGCGAGTCGTTTTATTTATAATCTCACTTTTTTTTTTCGGTGACCCTATTTTACACGAATTAATTTGTGTAAACTTGCTGTGAACCCTATAACTTAAAATGGTTAGGTAGTAACTTCAGTAAGCTACTGCCTTCTCTAGGTACACAATACATCTACTTACCATATTAAGGTTACTATACCTATGTCATTAATAAATTGTCTGCTATTATATTTTTTTATTATGCTATTGATAAATGACCGTTGATACAATGTATTGCGATGTAAATGTAAATGTAGGCGATGTAATTTATCAATTGTGATTACATAGACGCGACAAAGCGTGGTCAAAAGCAATTAGGGACACTCCATCCGCCGGGCAACATGTACGGGCCTAGCTTTAATTCATTAACTGACTTCGATAGCGTTAGTGCTAAACTAGAAGAAATGGCAGCGAAAATTGCCACGCGTAACTTTGATCCTCATTTTGCTACATTTGCTTTTTTCAATTCGATTGTTTGGTGCTGCGAAGTGTTTTTAAACTCTTTCAACTCCAACCTTGTTATAAATGAAGGTGCATTTGGCAATAAATTTGCCGACATAATCCACCAACATGTCCTCTTTGGAATGACGGTTGTAGATATAGAATATGCGCTCGATAAGATGCACGCACATAAGATGGACACCTCGGGAAAATTCATTATCGTCTGCCAATCGCACAAACGCAAGGAATGCGATGAAGCAGATGCTATTAATCTATTTTCGGAACGCAATATCATCAATGTTATTTTCATCAAAACTGAGAACGCTAAACCGATCGGCTACACATACTTGCCGATATCGGAGAATAGCTGCAACGATTTAAAACCTATTCAAATTAACAGCTCGTATTGCAGCAATGACGCGAGCTCAAGCTGCAGTGCTATATACGAATCAAAATTGAAAAATCTACATTCGTGTCCTCTAATTGTATCCACATTTGAACAGGCTCCTTATATGTATCTAACACATGGTACTCCGGGCGGCGCCGATGGTGACCTGCTGCAGATTATTGCAGACATCTTAAATACGAGGCTTATTGTGAGACTGCCGTATCGCGGTGAAGGCTGGGGCTGGCGTCAAGAAAACGGGACTTGGATGGGGTCATTAGGAGATATACAGGAAGACTTGGCGAATATATCAATGACTTCAGCAGCATTGACATTAGCGAGAGTATCAGATTTCCAAATATCAAACAGTTACATCATCTCGTCGATCGTATGGGTCACTCACCCTGCAATCCTGGAGCCTGTGGCGTTGAAATTATTTTATCCCTTCAAATCTGGGGCGCGATTTGCTCTTTTAACCAGTTTTGTTGCGGTGACTTTATGCGCTATGCTGATAAGAAGTAACTTGTGGAGGTCAATATGCAAAAGGCTTGGAGCAGCCCGACCGACGAAGAGCCTGGTTTTTTACGCGTGGAAAATATGCATGGGTCAAGCCATTTCGAAATTCCCATCAAAAACGGCCTTGTTACAAATAACATTACTTTGGATATTCTATTGTTTTCTTATAAGAATAGCTTATCAGGTATATCTAATCAATTCCTTAAAAGGAATATTTTATGAGAAGCAGTTCGAAAAAATTGAAGATGCAATTGAAGCTAACTATCAGTTTGGTGGTAGTCACGCGGTGAAAGATTATTATATTGATTATCCAAAGGTTTACGACAACTGGATAGATGTAGAACCTTCTAAAATGTTACCCATTTTCAAGAACATATCGCAAGGAATGAAATTTGTTCTCGCGATAAATGTGGACACAGCTGAGTCATTTAAAGAAGAATTTAATATGAATGTGCATATATTGCCGCAAACGGTGGTCAGAACTCCGACGTCAATATTATTTAAGAAACATTCTCCTCTCGCGGATACCTTAAACGTGATCTTGCGCAGACTATCAGCGTCTGGGTTTCCTGACATGTTCCATAAAATGTACACGACAGTAAATCACCCAGTTGAAAGCTATAACCAAGAGGAAATTATCAACTTTCATCACTTTACTGCTTGTTACATCTTGCTCATTGTAGGATGGGCTGTTTCAATTATTTTCTTTTTGGTAGAGATATATTTCGGAAAAATATATAAGCACCCTGTAAACTCTCAGTAGGTACACCTAATTTTTATTGGTAGGTATCTTTATATTTACTTGCTACTTAATTTATTTACCCACACCCTTTGTAAACTTCCATTAAAATGGGTATGGATGTAGTAAATTACACAGAACTACTACGTAATTTATTAAATTACACCTATCGCTGTTTTGCAGATAGTAGGTAATTAGGGGGTCTTAAACTCACATATTGGGTGACCCTTATTAGTTTCTTCTGGGATATTCGATGAGGAAATTAAGTCTAACCCCCAAATTCACAGAAAGTGAAGTTACCTTTACATTAACTGAGTCGTACATTTTTGTAATTAACTATGAAACTCTAGGTGGTTTATAGTTGCATGGAAATTCGTTTAATTTTGAGTTCAAGGTTTTTGGTCTTAACACTCAGTAATTTTTAACTTTACCTATCTACTACTCATGGTATTATGTACCTACTACCTACTTACCCACAGTAAGTACTACAGTGGTTTATTGGTGAAAAGCAGAAATATATTTTTTGGAAATAATTGCAGTAGGTGACCAATGCCTAAAATTTCACAAGTTGGGAGCCAAATTTTGTCATCTGGCTTTCAGCTTTGGTTCATTCGTTCGTTTCCTCAAATTTAGGAAATAGAATAATAACTACCTACTTAGGATGGGTTCAAATGATTCATTTCGGTACCTTTACTTTTGCCGACAACTCTTCGTTTGAAAAATCTGACGCAATATTTTAGACAAGTAAAAGCATAGTTACTTAGGTACCTAAATTTAGAAAATCCAATATACCATTATGTTGGTATCTACCATGCAATTTCATATCGCGTTCATCATCGGGAATGCATTAAGAAAATAAAATGAAAATTACATGCCTATCTAGGTACCAACATGGCAGTAAACAATCACTGCGTTGTTGCAACAGAGCGCAGTCAGTCGCATATCTATATGTGTTAGTATTGCTGATCAGAACGTCCAAATGGATATCTATTTCAACTCTGGATATAATACGGGAATGTTATTTAACGATGAGTTAACAACAAAGATTGGGGTGATGGCAGCCAAGATTGCATATCATAACTTTGCATGGAGATACGTAACACTCATTATGTCCATTTCAACCGATCCAGTGGGCCTGGATCCTTTTTTAATGAACTACAATCGTTCGGTTGTTGTGACCCAGGGCAGATTCACACCACTCCAACGAGCTATTGCTCCCCAATTCGTCTTATTTGCAGAGGAGTCTGAAATGGAAAATATTATTACGTGGATAGCCAAAGACGGATATGACAGAACTGAAAAATTCATCCTAGTTTGCGCATCACATTCTCAAGAATGCGACGAAAGAAGAATCTTTAAAGGTTTAGTCAAGCATTTCATAGTAAACGTAATATTATTAAAATTATCGAGAGAAAGCAATGAACCATTAGCATATACGTATAATATTCTGCTGCCAGGGAAGTGTATAAATGCTGAGCCGGTGAAAATAAATTTGATCAATAATTGTAAAAATGACGAGTGTTTCAAAAGCGTTTATCCTGAAAAACTTGCGGAATTCCATGGATGTCAATTCATTGTATCGACCATATATCAACCGCCTTTCATGTTCCTTCATAAGGGTACTAAAAAACCTTCTGGCATAGATGGTGACATCGTCAGATTCGTGACGACTGTCTTGAACGCGTCTCTCGTCGTGAAAACGCCGGAAGATGGTATTGGTCACCACATCAACCACAAATGGACTGGATCCTTTGACGACGTATATTACAATCGCGCTCACGCTTCTGTCTGTTCAACACCTTTAACGGCCATCAAATATGGTAATTTTCAAACATCTTTTCCTTATAACTCCATGGATATCGTATGGGTAGCCAGACTACCTGCATTAAAACCGCCGTGGAATAGGCTTTTGGATCCTTTAAGTTTTCATGTTAGGATCGCAATTTTGTTCACGTTTATTAGTATTGTGATTATGGATATACTAAGAAAGACTGGAATCTGGGCTAAAATAAGAAAAGTTCTTATGATCGAACCGCCCAAATATAGTTTGATATTTTATTCGTGGATGACATTTTTGGGATTGCCATTGTTGAGAATATCAAAGCAAAGGAGTTTCGTGATCATGGTATTCGCTTGGATATGGTTCTGTTTTCTGATGAGGAATGCTTACCAAGCTGCTCTAATTAACTCCTTGAAACAAAAGGGTTATGAAGATAAATCTGAAAATTTTAACCATGTACTTCAATCCGGTTCCCAATACGGCGGACCGCCGACTTTTAGAGAGTATTATCGAGACGATCGAAATATTTACGAGAACTGGATACATTTAGAATTAGGGGAAGTGAAGGCCACTCTTGAGGCAATGTCAAATGGCTCTTCCAGTTTTGTGTTGGCTTTGACCCAAGAGAGTATAAATTATTATCTCACAAGTAAAAATCACATTAAAAAGTATGGTGAAAGGAGTTTGCAAATAATACCTGACAAAATCGTTAGTAGTCCCCTGGTGATGTATTTTAAAAAGCATTCGCCTCTGATAAAACCAGTTAACCGCATTTTGCAAGTGGCCTTTGAGTCTGGTTTCGTAGAACGAGCGTATCGGAGATATCACGTGGAGTTCGAGAGAGCACGCCGGAGACACGAGGCAGCTGAACCGCTTACCCTTACCAATTTCGCTGGAAGTTTGTCACTTCTAACTTTGGGCTTCTTTGTATCCACTATATATTTTGTGGTTGAACTCATATGTGGATATCTTAAGAGAAACTAATTATCCAGTAGATGTTTAGGCACTTATAACGCACCGTGTTCATCAAACTTTAATGTTGTATAGTATAGGTATTTACCTAGTTACGTACCCTACTATATGTTCATATTATGCACGTGTTGACTTTAATTTACGTAATAAAATTACACTAACAAAAAGTGGTCTGTTTACTTGTATAGGTAATTATGTGCCTCAATACAGGCTAACGAAATGCAAGTTTGTAATTGTTAGTTATCTACCTAACTCAGTATGTCGTGGTTTAATATAAGATCATACAGAACTCTTCAAATTAAAAGTAGGAATTTGTTGGAATGGAAGAAAGCAGGTAGGTAGTACCCACTTACTATTTTTAGGGTTTCGTACCTAAAAAGGAAAAAAGGAACCTTTATCGGATCACTTTGTTGCCCGTCTGTCTGTCTGTCTGTCTGTCTGTCAAGACCCTTTTTCGCTGGAACGCGTGAAGGTATCAAGTTAAAATTAATACCAAAGACTCAAGTCAACAGTCCCTTTAAAAAAATCAAACTTCTACGTTAACGAAATAAAAAAATACGGCGCTGCAGGATAAGTTGCGTATTTAGTAGGTATATTTTCAATAGAATCAAAATCCTATAGGGTACTTCCCGAAGACCTAGAACCTAGAAATTCGGCAAGAAGTAGTGTCTTATAGCTCAAATAAAAGAAAAAATATATGAATACGGTTGAATTGAGAAACCCCCTCATTTTTGAAGTTGGTTTAAAAAAGTCCAAAATGAGTAAATTTATTGTTAGAACGCATAAAAATGTCAAGAGTGTAATGGAAACAGAATCAAACCCGGCACCTCTTTTTTACAAAGACTATCCGCTTAACCACTAGGCTACTATGGCGATTAAGTCTAATAATCTAATTTACCTGCCCTTGTAGGTAAATTACATATTCTTGCTCTATAAAATCGTGTTTTTTCGAAGGAATATACATACCTGCCTAAGTAGATATTATCTAACCTATGGCTACAAATCTATTTAAATTTGTGGATCACAATGTAGGTAGCTAAGGTATGGTTGAAAACTAGCGTACCAAACAATAATAAAAGCATCTGAATTTTATACAGATAAATAATATTAAAAAAAAACAATGCAATCCGCCCACGACTCGGAAAACTATCTCTACGAGAACTCTTGAAATAAAATAAAACACAATTTGCTCTCGGAAACTTCTATCGTTTCATAACTTTGGTTCTATTTGATACTAGGGATTGAATACGATTGTGAAATAACGGTATACCGTCCACCCAAATGAAACGTTACGAGCCTTTTTAACTAAGTCGTTAATACACCTTTGGAACCCATACCTACCTACTTTTTTAATTAGTGAAACCGAAAAATTGCGTTTATTTGTATCTACTGTTGACAAAAAGCTACTCCTGTATCCACGTCTTGTCTACTCGCCTTCGTACCCTTAATTTACAGCCGAATTTTATTTTATACGGATACCGAAATTATAATGCCAATAGATTCACCCCTTATTAAACTGGGTCGACAATACATGGGCGAAATGTGGGTACACTGCAGTGCACCTCTGCCTACCGCTTCGGGCTATACAGGCGTGATGACGTGTAGGCCGAAATTTTAGTTACCGATAAAAACCTGTGTAGCCACATCCGTTAAATATATATCTGTTAAACCTACCTACCGTGATATTGCCGTAATACTGTTCCTTTCCCCTTACCAGTGAGTATCTCTTTTGCAATAGGTACCTATTGTTTTTTAAATATAATTTTGAATAAATATAAAATAATATTAAGACGATACTACTGGAAGATATGTGATGATAAAAAAGCAAGGCGCGTGCGCGGCGTTCGGTCCTTGTTCCCGTCTGAAATTACAGCCTTCAGTAGGTATCGCGGATTGGCACGAGTTCGCGTTTTATGACAGCAAATATTACTAAGGAAACTTTACGTTACTTCTGTTTGTATAAAGTGTGCAAGCTAAAATACAAGTGAACTGTGGTATACGTTAAAAACAAAGTAACATGAATGTTGTAAAGTTCGTTTTTGCTGCAACATTCTTTAATGCTGTTCGCGCTAAGGGTAAGTAATATTGTTTTATTTTGTAAATTAGCCACGTAGATCACCTACTACTTATTTATCTTATAAATGGAGGCGATATCCGAAATACTAAAATTAAATGTGTAATTGATAAAGTAAGAGTAAATTTATAGTTTTCTTACAAGAGGGTTGAATAGAATATAAGATTCATTTGTACATAAATTACGTATTTAATACTTAAATGTAAAATCTTACACAGAGCAAGTAATGCTGCTCCCATTTCACAAGTCACAAAATAATTGAAATGTCAACCATGAGCTCGTAGTTTGCTACGAAGCGTAGCAGCGTAGTAGTCGAGGCTGTCTTAGAACCGAAGTAAATTGCTGACTCTAGTCTGTGCTTGGGGCTAAAATAAAATAGTTTGAATGGTCTTCTAATTAGTTTTTTTTTTTATTTAGGTACAAATTTAAAAAATAATACTACAGATTTTTTGTCTTTACTTTATTACCACGTTTATACATCTATTCTTAAACTCTATATCAGGACTATAATGTAACCTGACAATCTGTAAATGTCCCCGTAGCGTAGGCCTGTACGAAATAAATAATTTAACCGTAGTAGCACATAAAGAGGGTGTAAGAAAATCACTACGAGGCACACGTAGTGTTTTTCTTACATAATAAAATAAAAAAATATGTCACTACATTACACCCAAGTTTATAGTTCTGTGCGATAAGTTTCACTAAAACCATCAATTTCCTTCAGTGTGAAGGAAACTATATAAAGTTAATAGTTTACGGCACGCAGCTCTTATGAAACTCAGTGGACTTTTCATTGTTATAGTACCTAACTTTATTAATAGGCAACTAAGTGGTAATTACAGTATTATATAGGGTGGTCCTGTCAGAAATCCGAAAAAAATATTCTCCATAAGTATCGGGTATACAACTGATTGGTATAAACATCGAAATTAGAACATGATTTTTAATTTGTTTTTCACCTCCAATTTCAAAATCTTATTTATTGAGTCCGTTGTGTAATTTAATTTTCAAGATCTGTACTGTATAGGAATATTTAAAGTCGCGTGTCGTAGATGTAGTGTACACTCTTAAACAGGGTTATAGGTGTGCCCTAAGCTGCCACAACGTGATACTTGTTACTACTACTCAAAGGTCTGTAACTCAGAAACTATGATAGGCAAACCCTGGCTTCACTAAGCATGTACATATATCGGACGTCTGCTACACCCTATATAGTGTGCGGTAACCCTAATTAAAGAGCGCATTAAAATTGAAATAAATGATCACAATTATGTCTATGACGCCAAGGGACCTAGGTATAGTAATAAATGAAGGTCAGTATTATGCGTATTTATCGTCCTTGACGTCTAGACTGATAGGAAACTTAATAACAAAGAAGATGATCTAATAGACCATAGGAAGAACGCATCTCATGAGCGCAAGCTTTCATTCGAGACGGGTTAACTCTTACGTGAAGAGTGGGTAGTTGACTAAAATATGTATAGCGTGAAATAGAATAAGTTATGATTTCATCTTCAAACAGTAGTTGAAACATCGAGTAACTAAATAGCAATGTAACTGAAAATGATTATGTGTAATAAATGGGGGAGTTTGCGTGTCTACCGAGGGTTCCTTGTCCGATTACGACTAAAGTCATTGACATCGGATAGACGACTTGTATTTTAGCGATTTACCCCTTTGCCAAATCAGTGTGGTTCCTAATGGCATTTGGTCATAAGTGTACACAACCCCTGTGCGGTGTCGGCGTTTGTGTTGCAAGTTTTTAACTGACTTAAAAAAAGGAGGTTCTCGGTTTGCCATTGTTTTTTTTTTAATTTGTCGTGTGCCTCCATAGATATGAACAAGATTCGTTTGAGGTAGGTAAGTACCTTGGTTTGATGTGCGTAGTTAATTCGATCCCGCGCCGCAGATGGTAAAAAATAGGGGGTCGATAGCGTTGGCAATTTCATTCTCTTCTTAGCTAGATAAATAAGAAAATAACATTTAGAAATCATTATACTTAATAAAATTTTGTGAATTGAATTTAAAAGAAACCTCTCAGTGTTGTCTTTCATTGATGCAATAAGACCTAGGTAGGTAGGTATTATTATTAAAACATTCCAATAAAAGCTCAAATCAAACTAGCTGCGTCATAGTCTGTAAGTTTATTAAAGGACACTCTATTCCCCTGTCAAGTAATTTGCGCAGTCGAGCGTCTCGCCCAAAATATTTTCTAGTTCAAACATAGAGATCTAATAATGAAATGAGATTTTCCGTACAAAGTGGTTTTGTTGACAGCTTATGCGATGTTATAATTTACCTTAAAAAATAAAATAAATGATTTCTTAATTGTTATTCAGTTCGGTAACTAAATAAATTTTATTATTTAAGCAACGCAGCCATGTAAAAAATGTCTACGGTGAGATAGATGAGATAGTATATTTATATCATATAGTAAGTAAGTAGATACATTTCAACAAGATTATAGACAATAAATATATTTTCATGAACCCGAAAATACAGTCACCCAAAAAAAGTAACACATCTCTCATCCTACGAAGACACATAATCCAAACGAATTGCTAACCGTCTAAAATTGTCTGTCAATGGACTACTAAAAACCTTGCTAAGTATCAATTTATTAGAAAAAGTATGTGCTTTAAATGTAAATGCTCGGTGACGGCGCGGGCGCTCGGCGACGGAGCTTTTCGGTAATAACATTCAATATGAGGAAAAGAATTTGTATTTATCATTTTATTTCCATGCGCAATATGAAAACGGTAAGCGGCTTACGGCATCGAAATACATGTAATTTTGGCGTACAATACCTCCGATAAAATCAAGATATCAATCGGATATTAAACCAATAGCCCGGAATTTTTTAGCAAATACCTTGTATGGCTTTTGATTATTAATACAAAATTGAGTAAGAAAAACAATATAGTGTAAGTTATTGGTGGCTTCTTGGTCTGGTGTTTCAAGCGTATACCAGTCGGCTTGCTGTACAACCATAAGGCTGGTTATAGTCTTACGCTGACGGCACGCGCACCGTCAGCGCTGATGGTTCAATTTGTATGTAGTTACAGGTAGCGTTTTTGAGTCGCGCTGACCGCTCAGCGCTGACAGCCGAACGATACGAGCTGACCGATCAGCGCTGACAAGCTACGCGCCGACCATCAGCGTGAGACTAAAATCAGCCTAAGGGTTGCGTGTTAATTCCCGTCAGCGTTAAATTTCAGAAATGGCCTTTCGGGATTGGCTTTGTTCTGGGTGTAACTAAGATTGCTCCAGTCCATTGTACCTATTGTACAAGCGTTGCTTCGTTGTAGGTCATATCTAGGCGTAAAGCTATTTAACTTAAACGACACTTTTGAGCGATTTTGACTTATATACCTACATATTTGGACTCAGCGATTTTTTCCGCGTCGAATGAGTATGCTCTGACAAGCTACGCGCCGACCGTCAGCGTGAGACTAAAATCAGCCTAAGGGTTGCGTGTTAATTCCCGTCAGCGTTAAATTTCAGAAATGGCCTTTCGGGATTGGCTTTGTTCTGGGTGTAACTAAGATTGCTCCAGTCCATTGTACCTATTGTACAAGCGTTGCTTCGTTGTAGGTCATATCTAGGCGTAAAGCTATTTAACTTAAACGACACTTTTGAGCGATTTTGACTTATATACCTACATATTTGGACTCAGCGATTTTTTCCGCGTCGAATGAGTATGCTCTGACAAGCTACGCGCCGACCGTCAGCGTGAGACTAAAATCAGCCTAAGGGTTGCGTGTTAATTCCCGTCAGCGTTAAATTTCAGAAATGGCCTTTCGGGATTGGCTTTGTTCTGGGTGTAACTAAGATTGCTCCAGCCCATTGTACGTATTGTACAAGCGTTGCTAGGGGTGAAAGGCCGTTTAACTTAAGCGACACTTTTGAGCGATTTTAACTTATATACCTACATATTTGGAATCATCGAATTTTACCGCGTCGAATAAGTATGCTCTCCTAAGTTAAATAGCCTGTCACCCCTCGATCTGATAAGCATATGTTTTCTGGCATTATTCATTTATATACCTACTGGCAAACACAACATGAGTTGGAGTAGGTACATCAATATAACTATTCCACATAGACAACCTTATTGTGCTCTAGACTAGACAGATGCTTCAACGGTAGCAGTCCTGAATTATTGTATCCTATTTCACTTTGTAACCGTATGTTTAGTTAGGCTCACACTTGCCTTGTCTATGTCTAAATAGATTCAGCTCAAGCTGATATATGAACGTGAAAGATATTTCTCTTGATAACTGTGGCATGTGGCAAGTAGTTGATTAGGTGAGAGAGTAAGGTCGTGATAAGACCCATTTCACCCCCATGCGCTATCCTGACAGGATTCTATAGACTTTAATGGCTCTACCTCATAGCTCTACCACGAAGCGTTAAGTCACCGTCATACGACGTGAAAATCAATCAACGTCAATATACCTATAGTATTCTGCATCCGGTGAGACAAAACTGTAATTAAGATATTTTTTTCTAAACTTAAGATTAGCTTATTCCGTCGTGCCCTTAAAAACAAGATAGGACTTTATTTTCTTTTACGAAATGAAATGACATGATAAAAAGACAGGACTGAATAAAAATAACTCCTAGGATCCGTCTTCTATTACTAGGAATAAGTAGACGGAATACCGATAAGTGACATTTTAATTTCCTACTGAATAATACGTAACATCTGCTTTTCATGTCCACAGTTTTGTAATACAAGCGAACCTTAAAATTTGTATTCCCTTCTAAAGCTTTATCGATTTATACAACAGTAATAAATGTTAACATTTAATTAAAGTGCTTAATCGCTCAACTTAATGAGTTGGTATCTCTTCAAACGATATTAATTAAAACATTAAGTCGATTTGATCTAAATTATATTACGTACACCTGATTGATAAATCACCAATAAAGTATTGGAATACAGTGAGATCAGAAAACATAAAGTTCTTAGAAAATAGGTGATACTAATCTAGTCTTAGACCAGCTGTACTCAACCTGCGGCCCGCCGGGATTTTGAGGTGAGCCAATTTGGTGTTACTTTATTTTAAACATTTTTTTACAATATACGGTATTAATCCTTTCAAAGTTTTTTAATTCAATTTGCGGTTCAACAACCGCGAAAGCCTACGAAACCATTACCTAATTTTTACCAGTCTTCTTGCGTTCCGGGACACCTTGACTAACACTGTTTGTGGCCCCTATAAAAAAGTTTGAGTAGGTACCACTGCAAAATGTTGCCCACAGATTATCACTGTCCTAGAATTATAGGCAAGTAGGTGAACCGACATAAAATAAGTAAAATAAGGTTTTTTTTTATTTAATTAATTTCCGTTGTGCTTTTGATAGTGTTTTTTTTATTAATTTTACAGATGATCCCAAGTTTATTGGCATGGAATCTAACGTGACAGTGGTAGTCGGGAGAGATGCCACGCTTACTTGTAGAGTCGAAGACCTGCAGAACTATAAGGTAAATTTAACACAAACTAAATTCTTCTACTATTTCCTTTGATTAAGTTTCCATACTCAAACGAATAACTGTGTACTACCTACTAAACTATTATCAATTTGGCTCAGGTAACTGCACGGTTTTTCAGAAGGACGATAATATGTTTTTAGATATGTATTTAATTAATGTATCCGAACATGCTTTTCGCAATTTTTGCTTCCTATCAAGTTTGTCACTATTTAATTAATACAAATGGTCGCACCTCTTCAATGCACCTTATACATACATTGTTATTAGTTTGTAGATGGTGTATTGTCGATACACAAAAGTTGTTATACATATTCAAAGGATGCCATTCAAAGGCTCTGATGTTACGTATGATGCTAATCAACAATATATTTCGGACTACTGATTCTGTTCTTCGAATACAAATCTGTACCCATTACTAAACGGAATCACACACCTTTGATGTTTGCTTTCACACGCACCTTCGAGACTCGGCGCAATTTACTTCACCATTAGTTAGGGTAATAGTCACTATTATTCATCACCCGTAGAAATGCGTTCCCATTCACTAAGCGACGCCCATCTATAGGAAATACATGGGAAAGGTTTCCCGGCGTGTGCATGGCGGGACCCCCGTAAATATTAGCCGAAATGCCGACACCGCATTCGTCCTTCGCAAGAGCAATTATGAACTTAAAGTTACACCATTTAGGACAACAGCCTGTTGTGAAATATGTCACCGTTCTAACGTTCATTAAGAGAAATTAAGTTGCGGGTTTCTGTGTTATTTTTCATTAGTCTAATGAACATTTTGGATGTTACAGCGCTGTTTTCATAAATTCATTGCGTACAGGTTAAATAATGTAAAGTGTTTCTTTAATATCGCCTTTAGCAATAATAGCTAATACCAAAACGAACTGTAGGTATTCATTATTTTTCGAGATGAATGAAATGACGAAATTTTGTGGAATAATATTAGAAATGGCTGCACTGGTAATGTCAATGTCAAGTGATTAATAGCGAGGAAAAATTAAAAAAATACACATAAATTAAAAAATACAGAGCCGACGCAGGACGCCTGGCAGATGTTGAGTTATCCGCTGGTGCGTCGCGGTGCATGCGAAAGCGATCCCGTGGCGCCCCGATATAAGCGGAAGATGGTACACCGTCGGTTTTTAGTGGGTATACGGCCTTCTGCCGGGACTCCCACATAACCCTGTTACTTCCCTCGAGGTGGCAGGGTATCCATAAAGGATTTTCCGACGTTAAAAAAAAAAAGGACGCCTGGCAGATGTTCACATCTATGTTTCAACATAAAACATGAACGTCGTAGCGGCGAGTGAGCGAGTGAGCGGAGTCAGCCGGTGGGCGGAGTCTAATCGGCGGAATGAACCTAGGAGCCACGAAGCTGCTCGATGTCTTGGGATCACGGTGTTGCGGCATCAACAGTCACTGCCACTCGCTAAGGGCGCCATTAGATGTTTCACATCAAAAGGGTGATGACAGCGATAAAGATGGCGGACGAATCCATCGAACACCTGAATGAAATACCAGAAGAAGCGTGTTTTTTAACGAAATTACATTTATGACACGGGTGAATCTACTCGCTAGGCCAAATGCCTTTTACCACAGACATTCGATCTCTATGAATATTGTCATCTAGATTGGCACAGATTACATTAAAAAAAAAAAGTTAAGTGCATTCGCTTGTGCAAGTACCTATGTTAAATGATTATTGTGATATCAGGTTAACAGAGCAATCTTAAAAAAAAACTTATTTATAATATAGTTACTTTTTTAACTGTTCCATTCTTAACCAAGATTCTACCTATACTGACGCGTGGAAATGGAAAAAAAATTCTTTTTCCATTAAGTATAAAGAAGTACATAGCAGAGTTCATGTTCATTCATGGCACAAATGTAAAGGAAGTGAACAGTTAAAATACGAGTAATGGTGAAACACTTATCACATTTTCACGCCGCACCGGGCCCGGCGGGTCCCAGAGTCTGCAAAATATGAATTGCTCCACGGCCATAAAACACGCTGGCGCTAAACGCAAAGGAAGTAATTTTCGCTGAACAAGTGCCTTTGTAGGGTGAACGCTTGATTTTGATCCTTGCCCCATTGTGCGGCCCGTATGTGTTCGTTAAATGCTAATCGGCCGCGCTTAAAATGAACTGAAACGATTCTTTATTTTACCACGAATTGATATTAAGCTTATACTGTTTATTATGTAGCAGAATAGAATTCGATTAGACTGCAATTCATCCAAGTATCGACTACTGTATTATGAAAAAAGCAATTCTATTTAAATTGCTATTGAATTATTCATGATGGTATAAAACAGGCAGCACTTATCGACTTCGAGAAGACATGTTTAATATTTTGGTAAAAATGCCGACTTCACTTCATCTACCGTATGAATCATACGCTAGTCTCTGAGGTTTTTATTATATAGGTATTTGTGAGCCCCAATGATTATTATATACAGGGGTGAAAGGCTCTTTGACTTAAGCGACACTTTTGGGCGATATTGATTTACTCGTATACAGGGTGCCCCACGGCTATGCCACATGGAGGGAAAGTACCTTGAATATTGTAGATGGAACATTTTACTGAAAGAAGACATTATTTGAATTTAAAAAACAATTTAAACTGCATTCATAGATATTTAAATTATTACATGGTTGAACCGGGAATCGAACCCGGTACATGAGAAAAATAATCAACCTGTAGCTTTTTCATACCGATCGAAATTCTTCATCATAAGGATTATTTTTTGCTAAATAACACAGTGTCAGAAATAAAAGGAAGACCATGTATTTTAACATTTGATGTGAAATTTGTTCAGAAAAATGAAAAGCTGACATACAACTGACATTATCATAAGTACCTATTACTAATACATATTTGGAATCAGCGAATTTTTCTGCGTCGAATGAGTATGCTCTCCTGTAAAGTTACAAAAATGTCGCTTAAGTCTTTCTCCCCTCGATATGATACCCATAGTTCAAGTTTAGCTTAGTTTGGGATCATACGATTAGTATTTATTTTACCTGGCGTTCATATCATTACCTACAATTTTATCGATTTAATTTAGTTTAATTTGATTTTGATACGTATACTGCTACGGTATCGTTACTTCTCATCGAAACACGTTACTTCTGATTGACGGAAGAGTATTTACATATTCCTGAAACAAATGAACTTCAAACAGGTGGCGTGGTTACGTGTGGACACTCAAACCATCTTGACTATTGGTCCTCATGTGATTACGAAGAATCACCGCGTTGGTGTCTCCCGGGGCGATCAAGCCTGGTCGCTCATGCTGCGCGACGCCAGACCATCGGACGCAGGCAGATACATGTGCCAGATTAATACAGAACCTATGATCACTCAAACACACCATTTACATATATTTGGTAAGTAATTGCAGGAGGATTTTGTTTTCAATTAGCGGTCCAATATGAATTTCTGTTGTATACTGTGGCCTCACACGTAAGTTGTTGTAACCCACAAAATTTGTGTATTCCTTTTTATCATGCTATACTATCTATTTCCATATATTATGTGTTTAGCTTAAAAATGACTAAATGAATGAAAATGGCGATTTTATTTAAATTTATATCTTTGAAATGATCTGTTGTAAAGTTTTTGCTACAACAAGTTATGTAGGAGGAATATATTATGTTTAGTAGCTATAAGTGTTCGGAATAGATAACATAGTTAATATTTTCACGATGGTGGTGGATTAATTATATTTTGAATAAATCTACCCCCTGATTTGTTGATATTTTTGAACGGCTGACCCGTGCGCCGCGGCTCAAGAGTCGAGGTTGAACGCCGGTCCGCGTCGCACTGTTTTATTACGTAATTAGTTACTGTGCATTTTTGGTGTTTTCGGCTATTGCGCCCGCGATAATTTGTATAAGATTTTGGACTTAATTCGCGTGACAAGTGACAGTTCACGAAAATCAGTTCGTTATCTAATTTCATTGTGTAATTAAAAATTATCAGATAGTTTAAGTAAATTATATTTACCTATGGATATTCGTCAGTTCTAAGATCGACAGATCCACCATCGAGTGTATATACGCTAGAACTCATTGTAGAGTAGTAGAGAGTTACGAATAGGTAGAAAAACTACACGTTTCCGCTTCAGACTTGCCATAAAATTGTATGGAAATGCTTTTGCCTATAACGAATGGCCATAACGATACATCACCACTAGCGCTCAGTATTTATAAACTAATATGTTAAACAATTACTACTGGAATTATATAAAACTGAAAAGAAATAATATGAAAAGGGAAGAACTTAAATCAGTGTAGTTATTCAAAGTTAATTACCCGTTACAGTTTTTATCTTCACAAATGCTAATGAAAATAAAAACATAGGACAAATGAATATAAGTTTAACTACAAAGGGTAAATGTGTATTTCATATTCAAATACGACGTCAACTGATTTTGGCTTTAAAAACCACGGAAAATAAAGAATAAATGCAATGAAAATCGAAATATGTCACTAACTCCGAATACGTAATAACAGAAAAGCTTAAGATTGATTGGAGTAACATTAGCAAATTGCAAAAAAGTAATGCTTCTTCGGGAATCGAACTCCCAATAACCGAGCGGTCCATTCTCATACCCTAGCCAAGAACTATATACAAGCGTGTCTACACTACGTTAAGCTTAAATATACGGAAATAACATGAGCTGACGATAAGTAAATCACGGGACTTATGTCATTTTTATACATTTTAGCATAACCATTAACAAAAACACATATACGGTAGACAAACATCTTGTCTAAGACGGCTGGGTCATCAACACACTATCTCTACTATTGTTTTACAATGCTCGTATTGTCCAGTGCCTCCGGACATCGTGGACTCGGGCAGTAGCGGCGAGGTGATCGTCCGGGAGGGCGACAACGTATCCCTGCACTGCGCCGCGCTGGGCACCCCGCCGCCCACCATCCTGTGGAGGCGGGAGGACTCCGCACCCATCAGAATGGCTGGACTGACGGGTAAGTACAGTTATTTAACTTCATAGCTGCCATTGTGGACATTGCTACCTGACCTTAAATGTCAGTTTCGCATGACATCATATGTACCAAGTTTGACTGGTGAAACGTCTGTCACTTGATTTCTTGTATATCTAAGTAACCAAACATATTCATTATTGATTTGAGTGTACTGTATTGAGGTTAGTTTTTCGTTTATCTATCCAGCACTGTATGATTGAATACTGATATGCAGATGGAAGGAGTATCATGTGAGATCCAAACACAGAGTAGCAGAGTTGACTCTATCCCATTGCTTTATGTTTTTGTATGAGAAACGAGATCATAAGACACCATTAGGTGTTCCTTACTAACCGAATTATAACCAAGAAACAAATAACACAAGTCACAGTCACTGTAACATCAAAATATTTGCGCCGTTGCAAGCAGGGTGTAGTAAAATATCCATAATTCCTATTATCCTCATCCGCAATTCAGATTCTCTTATAACATTGTGTTAACATTGTTGAGGAACGTAACATTGTTCCTGTCGGGGGAAACTTTCCCACGAACCGCAATAAAACTTAAACATTGCGTCTCATACAATTTCATAGTTCCTCGCCTTGAGGCTATTCGTGTTAAATAATGAAAAGGAATATAAAATACCACTGCAGGAATAGCTATGCAGATAATACGAGATTGTTTAGACTTGACTTTAAATAAACCTCGATTCGTCTTCACAATTATTCGTGAGCTAGTAATATAGCAAAAATTGCAAGTGTCACCATAAGTTTTTTGGTCCGTCAAAGGTTGAACAAATAAATTTAGAGTTCAATATTGACGCGAATTTATTTATTGTCGAGGGTACAATAACTTTACAAATAGTTTATAGACTTTATGGGATATAATAATTCGACGCATCACTAACAGCAACAGTTTCATGCTGAAAAATGAATTAGGCGTATCATCGCAACTCATTCAGCAACGATAAAAGTAATCAAAGTGAAGCAGTCATTCCGTATAAATCCTTCTAATCCTACTTATATAATAAATGTGAAAGTTTGTGAGGAAGGATGCATGGATGGATGGATGGGTGTTTGTTACTCTTTCACGCGAAAACTACTGAAATAATTTTTATGTAACTTTACAGTGTTATTGTTTATAAAAATATAAAACATAGGCTATAATTTACAATGATATTGATTAATCGAAGTCTGCGCGGACGCAGTTGCGGGTATAAATATGAAAGTTTGTGAGAAGTGCAAAAACTACTACGGATTTTGATGAAGGTTTACAGTTTTGTCTTTTATACACCAGTATATAACATATAGAACATAATTTATAAAGATATTGAATAATTGAATTCCGCGCGGCACTAAAGCGGCTTTCAGACTACGCTATAATATATAGCACAACAATATCGCACACCATACAAAGCCAATAATATATAGTATAGTACAGTACAGTGTGAACATGTCGCGATATTGTTGTGCTATGAGCTATATACCATACGCTATTATATTATAGCGTAGTCTGAAACCCGCTTAACCTGACTGACCTAAAGACAACTAGAAAACTTCTTACGATTAAGTCACCCGTATTGCAGTTAGCAAATGGAACGGGCTATGGCTGAACTTAACAACAGTGACTCGAGACATGAACGGCGCATTCCTCTGCATAGCTACTAACGGAGTGCCTCCTTCCGTCAGCAAGAGAATACTTCTCCACGTGCTATGTAAGTAACAAAAGAGAACGAACATCTAACTTAAATCTCGCCATTCACAAGGTTCACTGTCACTGACGACAACTGCCTCACAACATTTGTGAAATCTGTAATGTGAGCGAACAAAATTTGCGGATGAGTTAGCTTTTGGTTCCATATTATTAAGATAGTCTTCTTCTAGATGCGACGAGGTCTAGAGCTATAGTCCACCACGCTAGACATGTGCGGATTCACTTCTTTTTTCAACAACCCTGCAGTGTGAGTTAGAGTTTGAACACGCATACTGTTCCCAAGCGTTCAATCACCTTGGCTTTTGAAATTCATACAGGTTAATGTATTCGTAAATAGTTTGTACTCAGACATATGTCTATAGCGACGACAGGCTCCACACGTAGATGCAATCTCTCACGTACTCGGAATATCGAATGAGGATGTTTCTATTCACGAAAGGAATCCAGTTTCAGGTAAAATGTGTAGTTTCACATACGTGCGGATAGCACGCTCGAAAAAGTTGTGTCCCAGTATTTTATGCAATATGGGCTTTAGTCGAGAGTCGAGACCAGTCTATATGGAAATGAGTGGGTATTAGAAACCAATTTATAGGAGCCGTATGGTCACGATTTGTACATAACGCATACTATGCACAGACATTGGACCAGAATGAACTGTAAATATGCAGTCATTTAAAAAATTAGTTATTCACTCGATTGTTTCAAGGAATCTCTCGAATCAGCAGATTTTTTTTTGTTTATGTTATAAATCTCTCATAGCTGTCTACTTCAATAAAATTTTATGACGTAGGTCAAGCCTCAATTACTTTTCAGCCTTAAAAATCTTGATCCCATTCTACGACCGGCTTTCAACGGCAACATTCGGCGTTAAGTAAAATTAAATTGGGTCCACCCTGTCACTCTGTGAGCCTTGAAACTTCTCCTAATCAAAATCTGGCGATCACTAAGGGGCCGTTCGAAATAGAAATCCAACTTAATTCACTGCTTCACTAATCAAAGCGGTGTACCCATTCTCAACTACGGAAAATCTGTTTAGGTATTTCAATTAAATTTTGACGTGACTTCGCGAACTTCGGAATTCTAAACTTTGCTCGACGGCGGCAAAGTATACACGCATGCTCCCATTGTTTCATATTCCATTAAGAAGCTCTTATCTGCGTACCATTAATATGATATAAGTGTGTACAGACGCAACATAATTCGTGAAATTCTGATATCGCTGTTGAGAAATTGTTTTTGATGGGTCATTGCAAAATGGGACGATAAAACTTTCACGTGCAAGAAAACAGATTTATTGCCCATTTTCACTAAGACTAGGAGACATCTAAGTATTAAGCAGTACAAAGTTGCAATAGCATTCATATTAAAGCATTTTAAGGCGTCTCCTATCCTTAGAGAAAATAGTTTTCTCCAAGCATTAGTGCAACGTAAAAATTTATGACACTGACATTGCTGTAACAGTATTAAAAAACTATATTATATTATTCTTAATGTATGCATCAATCACATCCAATCTTACATAGCCTACCTAAATAATCCGATTCATACAAGTATATTAGGGCCCGAGGGTCGTAATGGACGGCCACGAACTTCTTTCCCCTAATTTCATTTCGTCGGGCTTATTAGAGGACCTCACAAACCAGCCTAACTGCTTAATCAGTAGTGAAAAGGTTCAGTGAAGGACGTCTATGTTTCAGTGGAAGCAGATTTTATCAGAGAGCAATCAATTTAAAGTAAAATAGAATCGCGATTATGAAACAAAGTGACTCCATGATTGTTGCTTTGACTTTAATGTCAGATTTTTGGTCATGCAAAGGTAAAGTGTAGGGTTTTAGTGGAAGTAGATTTTATCAGAAAGCAATCTGAATTGCGATTATGGAAAATGGAATTGCGATTATGAAAGTGATTTCATTGTTGCTGCTTTTAATTTAGTGTCTAATTTTGTATAATGCACTGGGTACGATGAAGGACGACTGCGTGTTAGTGAAAACAGATTTTATCAGAGGACAATAAAGTTAAGTGAAATAAAATCTTGATTATGCAACATAGTGGCGGACTATCTGTAAATTTTACATGTACAGTGTACAAAGTTTTGCAAAGTTGCGAGTATATGCATGTTTATGGAAATAATATTAAAATATGACTTCTACATTCGAGGTTTCCGACCATGTTCGGAACCAACTGATGTTCGGAACTTTGGACCATTTTTAAATCACTTATTCATCTTATGATACCTACTTTAATTTCGTATGTATATCTTATAAACTATTCACAGATATTTTTTCGTTTCTAATAGCGGCTATACAGGGTGTATCAGAAGTCCGGAATAATACTTTAATGTTTGCATTATAAGTATCAAGTTTAAATCTGACTGGTATACAAATTTTATTGAAATCCGAACATCATTTCCAATTTTTTTCACCAACAGTGTTTCGAGTCGCCTCTCGCTGATGTACTTTAAATTGTTAAATGGAGTTAAGGATGTGCCCTAAGTTCGCAACACGATATTTTTCACTAATACTCAAAGGTCTGTAACTTAAACTATACCTAACTATCATAGTTTCTATCTTCACTAAGCAATTACATATTAGCTACCGTATATGTAGCAACATATTATTTCGGACTTCTGATACACTCTGTAAAGGAAGAGATTTAGTTTTGCTAAAAACTTGTTCTAGATGCACATCCTTACCACAATCTGTATTGCAGAAATATTTTTAATATTACTTTCAGTTTTTGACAGATATCTCAGTACAAAATCTGTCAAAAATGGACAGTTATTGAAACAGCAATACTGTAAGTAGTAAGGCCCCCGTTTTCTATAGGCAAGCCTTCCGCACGGATGTCGCAAAAGATGTTAGGCGGCTACTTAGGAGACGTGGTGCTACTTCAGTGCAGGATCGAAGCCTACCCGCCCCCCGTCGTGTACTGGACCCATATAGGAGGGTTGAAGCTTTATAACAGTGAGTCGTTACTTTGCATCAATGCGTACGCCATTTCTTACTTACACTGAGAAAGCCGTAACAAAATAAAATATAAGATATTTAGGTTATGTGTCTTTCTCTACTATGAATTGAGACAGTGACAGAGTGTCTTTGTGAGAGCTTCACGGGCTCGGTGTATGAGAGAGAACGCGCTTCTTGGTGCATTGAGCTGTATATTATGATATTTTTACCAGATTTTTATAATTATGATTTTTGTACCTGTACCTTGTGTGTTCCTTTATTGTGGGGCTAGTAATTCAACCCCACCTTAGATCTTTCTTGTATTATAACTCAATAGTATTCTGAGTCCCCTCCCCAATGGAGATTCAAAAGTTGGTACAGACAGAATATGTGGTAGATATAATTCAGCAATAGAAATGAGTAGTGACTCATTTACTAGATAATGATGCGCAGACCTATAAAAATTAAATGAACTTTTTGACCAGTAATTTTTGTGCCATTTTGCTTAAATGAATGTGGGGTGGTCTTCTTAATTAAAAAAATCTTCATAATATCGTATTTTCTTTTATTTAGCATTTTAAAACTTGCAATTCCCTCATAGCGTCTTCCAATCTCTTCTCCTCTCTCCTCCTTCATTCTCTCACTCGCACACTTCACTCTCTCATTCATCTACCGCTTCGTTTAGAAATCTTAACTTTAATAACCTAAAAGTCGTTCAGAAATACATAACCAAGAATGTTAAAATCCTACATGAATATAAATTGTTTATAACATTATTTATCTGGTATAACATAAGGAATTCCAATACAAAAGTTCGTTTGAATCCAAATCAGGTCAACGCTTAAAACCCAGATCAAGATGCGCGCGTCAAATTTGCCAATGACAAAACGAAGTCTGTAATAATATACTTAAAGATTGAATTTCTGTGTTAAAAGCCACCTGACTATGCGTCAAAATTCGCTTGCGGTATCATTGTCATTTTGTTGAAGTATGAGCTTTATCTGTGCATAAATACGTTTCGTTTTGGTATTGGCAAAACTTTTAACACAGAAATTCAATCTTTATCTATATTGACACAGAGTTCGTTTTGGTACTAATACAATTTTTGACTCGCGATTGGTGACGCGGAGGCTTAATAGACAAATGGAATGAGCAGCGCACTATCAGCTTTGTAGTCATTGACCCATCGATAAAAGATTAATAATGTTCCCAGTTTCTAGTGTCACTCGGTTCCAATAACCTGAGCTATCTATCCCTTATTATGTGTCACAAATATGTCTAACAATGTATTGACTGTTACGATAAACAATAATGCGGCCTATGTTTTAGAACTTTCAGACGAAAACAAACCCATAAATCAATATGATCCATGTACTTATTGTCATAAGGTTAATAATCCCGTTTGCTATCGGTGTAAAATTGTTATTTAATCTGATAATCCATTTGATTTAAATTAGATGAAGGCGGCCGCTAGGTACTTTAACGTGTGATAAGACCAAAATGCGCTAATTTTTTTGCCAATACCTAAACGATCTGTATTGACTGATGGATAAAGCACATTTTTCAACGAAATTTATATCGCGTGTGAATTAGGTCGCGTGGTTGCATGACTTTTAACACAGAAATTCAATCTTTATGTTTATTAAGATAGAGTACATTATCAACAAAAGTTATTTCAATTCCCTCGCCCGGTATGTTTAATTCTTTGAAGTGTTTACTTTTAGGCGAGTTTTTGTTATTGTTTGATCTAGTTCTCTCCTTCCGTTTCTTGTTTAAAATCATATCCTTCTGAGATTGCCGCTACATAGTAATGAATCGTTTGTTTTTGTTTTAATTTCTAAACTTAGCTTCATATATGAGGGTCACTCGCACACTTCCGAAGCGGGTTTCGACATTTGTCGAATCATAACGTCAAATTAGTCGTAATTCTTAGTTTTGTTTCGACTTTCACTGACATTTTCAACATTTATGTATATTTTTTGAGTAATTTAGACATTATTTTTGTTTCCTATTTTTATTAATTTTACAAGCTTTATATTAACTTGTAATGTATGTCCGGATGGAATCTTGCAACTGAATTTTAAATCAGTTATCTTTAACCGATTGAGCTGAAATTTGGTATACACGCTTATTTTGGATGACAATGCATGCTTAGCTATGTGACGTCATTCTAATTCCAAAATGGCGGATTATCCAAGATGGCGAAATAGTTATTTTTTCTGCACTACCACAATATGGCTACCAAATGAAGGGGCTTCATGAGGAGAACACGAAAACTAAGGTGAATTAAATAAAAGCTTGTTTTTAAAAAGATTTTTTTACAATTTTTTATAGTATAAGCAAACCTAAAATGTTAGTGTGTTTCAAGCTGTAAACTACATTATACTTTAATCGAATTACAGATAATGTCGATCTTGCGAGAAATTTGCCCCAGTAGGCTTAGTATGTACGACATTAAACAGCCCGCTTTGGAAGTGCGCGAGATAACCTTATCTTGCAACTCAGGTAGCGACTGGCCAGTTAAAGGTACTTTGTCGTACAGGTTCTAAGCACCAAATGAACGTGAAATCTCGAGGGTATAAACACTCGGCGAGTCTCAGAGTGACTGCTATGTCACGAGAGGACATCGGCTCGTACTACTGCTATGCTGAGAACTCAATGGGCACAGCGCGAGATGACATCACTTTATACAGTAAGTAGCAAAATAGTTGTGAAATACTCAAACAGTTGTTCATAGTTAAATATGTAGGTATGTATAACAGATTCCTTTATATTTATAGAATAGCTGCTATTTGTTAAGTACACCCCCTACGTTTACCAGTACTAAACTCCTCTTAATAAATAGAAAACGTCTCTCCCTTTATACCGTTGTTTTATGGGCATCTTAGGGTACCACCCTAATTTAAAGATATAGGCAGTTGGGAAATGAGATATTACGACCTGCGAGTTATTATATTAAAGAGGCAACTTTTCCTTACATTTGACAGTTTCACACGTTCAATTTTGTTTGCGACTTTGACGTCTACGCATCTCAGATAGGCTATGTCAAGACGTACAACCAAAGAGTATAGTAACTAATCGTACAACACCAGATGTCCATGATATAAATCCATTTTTTCTGACGTATTTTTCGCACATTTAGGTCTCTGTACTTTTCAATATGTCAACTTATTGTTTTATGAAAGTCATATCACAGATTCTAACATCATTAAAATAACCCTTACGAACAATATACATCATCACGCCTGTATTCCCCGAAGGGGTAGGCAGAGGTGCACTGTAGTGCGCCCACACTTCGCCGATGGGGGCGAGCCTATTGCCATTATACCGGGCACATTCTCCCTCAATACGAGGGAGATTTTTAGGCTATAGTTCACCACGCTGGCCCAGTGCGGGTTGGTGAACTTCACACGCCTTTCTGTAGACGTGCAGGTTTCCTCACGATGTTTCCCTTCACCGTTTCATAGCTAGTGGTAATCTCGGATGAAAATGAGATAATATGCTACTTAATTAATTTTAAAATAATATTTCTTTAACGATCTCGCTTTGTGCCATTGAAATTTTCGATGTTAATTAACTTTAATTAAACACAAATTGATCGAGTGATGATTAGCGACGATATATTGACGTAATTTGATCATTATGTACAAAATATGGCCTTCAAAGCGTAACTTGTTATATCAAATATATTGTGGCTTGATTAATTACGATCCCAGCAATACAATACATTGTTAAGTAACATAACACATAAGTATGGTAGAACGCCCGCCTTGAACGTATGGGGTACAAGTTCAAATCCCGGGCCCGCACCATTGAGATTTTCGACTTCCAAGTTCACTGATAAATAGGGATGTTCAAGGAGTAACTTAGACTACTTTTATTTTTGAAAAATAACTAGGGCAAGAACAACCCCCATTTTTTCCGGGTAATCTCCCTAAAGACCACGCGGGCGAAGTCGCAGGTACAGCTAGTCATTGATAAAATGCAAGCTACTTCTCAATTTTTCCGCCATAAAAATGTTTACTGTTGTTATAACAGCTTGTGTAGAGCCATAATCTTTTATTGCAGCAATTGCTACGACCACCACTACGAGTACTACGGAAGTTACGACTGCAACCGAAACTACCACTCTACTGGAAACATGTACGTTATAAACTTAATCAAACATAACTTTGTTATGTTATATTGCACTTTGTTATTATTATACACGGTGTATCAGTCCGAAATAATATTTTAAGTACGTTTAAAGTGGCAACTATGTAAATACCTAGTTACCTAACTATCATAGTTTCTGAGTTACAGACCTTTGAGTATTTGTCACTAGTACCATCTTGTGGCCCAAAGCACACCCGTAACTTAATTGAACAGTGTAAAATAGGTAGTACATCTACGACCGCCGACTTGAAAATGTTGCATAAGACTCGAGATTTCAAAATAATTAAAAAAAAAGTTAATTCATGTTCGAATTTCAACCAAATTATTTTAGTATTCAATTGTACACCCGATACTTATGCAAACGTAAAAGTTTTATTTGGGACTTGTCATAGACCCAGTACCCAGTATAGTATAAAACGTATCAGTAGTTGCCTCGTTTTTAGGGTTCCGTACCCAAAGGGTAAAACGGGAACCCTATTACTGAGACTTCGCTGTCCGTCCGTCCGTCCGTCCGTCCGTCCGTCTGTCCGTCCGTCTGTCCGTCCGTCTGTCACCAGGCTGTATCTCATAAACCGTGATAGCTAGAGAGTTGAAATTTTCACAGATGATGTATTTCTGTTGCCGCTATAACAACAAATACTAAAATACAAAATAAAATAAATATTTAAGGGGGCTCCGATACAACAAACGTGATTTTCTTGCCGTTTTTATAGATAATGGTACCTTTGTGCGCGAGTCCGACTCGCACTTGGCCGGTATTTTATTTCCATACCATAACAAACTGTATAACCTCATAGAAAAAGCTCATACTTCAACGAAATCGAAGAGAATTTTCAGCGCAGTCGCGCAGATTGTACTACAGAAATTTAGCTTTATATATATTGACACAGAGTTGATTTTTGTATTGGAAAACATTTTGCAGCGCGCTTCTTGACTGAATTCTATGAAGCGACTGAAATCACTCATTAAATGAACCAAAATTGAATTAGGATCATAAGGTATTCATATCACTGTGTATTTTTTCTTCCCAATAGATGCAGAGTTAGATATTAAAAAGCATGATAGCAGCAAACGTTTTTCTGATGAAGACAGCTTCGTCGTTGTACTTAGTCAGCATCAAATGCAGAACCTTGGTGAGTTTATTTACGTACATTAAATCGAGGGATAGAAGGATTTGACATAAGCGACATTCTTTAAATTTACAGGTGAGTATACTCATTCGACGCAGAAAAACTCACTGATTCCAAATATGTAATTATTTCAATATAGCCCAAAAGTGTCGCTTAAGTCAAATAAGCCCATCGAAATGTTCTTTGCTAACCTTAAACTGAAGCAGAAACCGTCCTATATCCCAAGAACTCCCAAAATAACTTGACCCAACAACCACGTCCACGCTGTAACTCCTAAAAACCAATACCCATAACGGGATAGATAGATAGAAAACTCTTTATTGTACACCAATAGTTACATGGAAATTACACAACATATATTGACAAAAACAAGAACAGATAGAAGTGTACATTGGGCGGTCTTATCGCAAGCTGCCATCTTTTCCAGACAACCTTTGGATGGAGAGGATTTTGTCATAATGACATGATGGCAGACAGTTGTGTATCACTGTGAAATAAATAATTACATAATGTAAACATACATATAAATATATACAATAAATACGTTATGTAAAATAACTATATACGCACATATATAAAATATATAAGTACATTCAAAACTTAAAAGTAGGACAAAACATAATAAATAAAACTAAAACTATGAGGCCATGTAGTGAGTCTTTAGCAGAGTTTTAAAGACCAGCAAAGATTCAGCACGCCTGATAGGCAGTGGCAGATCGTTCCACAGTCTGACAGCCTGAACTATAAATGACTTTCCATAGTAAGCCGACGAGTGTGCTGGCATTTTGAGGCTCAAGTTCACCGACGATCTCAAGGATCGCGAATGTGATTCATGAAGGAACTCAAATCGTTTCTTTTGATAAGAGGGAGTAGTGATGTAAGGTACCTTCGACAAGCTCCGGACAAAAACACCCCAAATCCCCTTATACTATCCTTGTGGACTTGCTATGACTTCATTTGTTAAGGCATTAAAACAACATCTTTTGTTAATGGTCTAGTCTAATGGATTCTAAAGGGAGTATAACAGTGGCGGATTTACAGATTTGCCGCTAGTAGACTATTCAAATTCCGCTACCTCTACCGACCTCTACAATTCGATACTATCGCACTAATGAGGTACACCATTTATGTAATATTGGGCCCAAAATTGCCGCACCTAAAATCGGCCGCCTCAGGCTCCAGCCTACTCAGCCTGCTGATAAATCCGCCACTGGAGTCTAACGAATATGACTAGTGCCACTATTGCCTATGACTAGTGACTATGCCATTAGTGGCTTCAAGGTAACAATGTCCACAGGCTACACTGGTTATGTTTTAGCTACCATTGATTGATGTTGACTACACGTCTTAAAAAATAGAGTCTTAGCAACTTCACTACGACAGTGATAGGGCCTTGTAAACTGTATTTAATCGAAAACAAAATAGGTGTTGGAAGAGTATTCCAATGCCTTTTTCCAACTCCTATTTTGTTTGTAGTAGAGTCTACTACATACGCATTATTGCCTGCTTCTTTTTTTCCTCTGAATTGCCTATGAACTTCTAATTAAACGAATGTACAGCAATCAGCAACTCATATTTAAGCCGGAAATACTAAAGGTAACATACACTGCCGATCTCTCGAAGTATTTCTCGATTATGATGTGCTTTTACTCATCCTTCCAAGGAAATACCTTTATAATGTTACTATTAATACATACATATGAATTTCGGTCTAATCTTGTACGTAATAAAAGACAAATTGATTTATTGTCATGGAAACTTACCCTACCTGGCCGGCCCTTGGAAAATTACCCTCGTATTTTGTCCCTATGTTGGGTTGGTTCGCTTTTAATATATTCCTACTTTCATATAATGCAATTGTAATATTTTATGGTATATCAGAGAAGCTGTGCCCGTGACTTTGTTTGCGTGGATTTCGTTTTGTTTTAGTACTGTGTCATGACTGTAGTACTGTGACATGCCTACACTGTGTTAAGACATGTCTATAGATACTTAGAATTCATATAGATAGATTAGAAAATAAATAAAGTGGGCAGTTTTGTTAACTTTGTTGTTATTGTTAATGTATTGTGTTTATATGAGTGTCCCTACGATTATAACATGAATGATTTTTTTATATTATTGAATCATGCACATAGTATATTAAGTTTATAATCAAACTTATTGCAATTTTTAGATGTTAAATTGAATTTTAAATTTATTTTGTATGTTACATAGAAAAATTGCCAGAATCAGAATTAGAATCAGATTTGTTTTATTCATGTAAACCAATACAGGCACTTATGTATCCTCTACCATGTCTTTGAAAATGTAGGTCAAAAGCATTATTTCTAATATAGAAAGTATATAATTTTTTGACTTTTTAATGTAAACTCTTTTATTTGTTTTAATGTCACACCTTTAATTACCGTATGTGGGCACGTTTTTTTTCTGAACTAAATAAATATGTATTTACAGATATATCCCCAAGCACGTGACCGGAAGACAGTCCGGACCACTGGTCGGTTTGGTCGTCGGCTCACAGAACTCTACCACTCACTTATATTTGTATCACTTTAATGTTTGCCGCTTTATAAAACAACAAATTGTAAAGGAATTACTAAAAATGTGTAAAATATAAATCAGTAGCTCTACCACGGATTTATAAGTTAAGTGGAAGTCGATAGTCACTGGCGTCTATGTATCACATTTATACCTACGGATGTTTTTACTTCTGAGATAGTTGATGCTTTACTAGTGTCATAAAAAGCAAGTAAAACTCATGGTAGAGCTACAGATTAAATGCTGGGATAAACTCTGACAAGACTTGCATGGCTTTCTCTCGGTCTTAATACATATGAAAGAAAGAGATAAAACAGAATCCTCGTTATTTCTTACCCCACAAAACAAATGAAGGGAGGACATGATGGCGACTGTTGCACATATTATAATTTGTGAATTGGGCTATCTTCTAATGACATTACTTATGTTGTTACGTGAATTAGTAGGTAATTATGAAATTAACATCTTAACTTATCAAATTAATACAACAATGTACAGATATTTTTAAGACTATTGTAGAAAGCTTTCAGTTTAAAATCAAAGTACTTAATGAAGTCATTCATACTTTGAGTTGTATTAAAATGTCGTATTCTATAGACTTAGGCGCAGTAAATTACATAACTTAGGCTCCATTCACACGGTAAAGCCTCCGCCTGATAATAACTTATGAAACGGGAACGGAGCGAGAGGTGCATAGCCAAACATGTTGTACCTATTTATTTAATAATATAATTAGAACGGTCCGTAAGAGAGTACCAATTACACTAATTATAATAACTATATACACACACGAATAATTATTATGCATTATAAATTTGAAAAATTATAGAAAAAAAACACATACGTCATATTTAATATGGAGCCTTCACACGCGCTGTCTGTTCGTTCACATGACTCCCGTGTGAACTTTCCCACTCAATATATTTTGCCCCTGTATGTATCCAGCAACCGGCTGTGCCGTGTGAATATAATCTTACGCTGTATATATTGTACATATAATGCATACATGTAAATAGGCAAAAGTAAATTAAGTGTCTATACATCTTATATCTGTGTTTTAATATGTTAATATCTGGTTTATTATTAGGTAGTATGTTCGTTACGTGTTTCAAAGTCAATTAGATAAGTTTGTAAATATAATAATTATAAAATAAACGAATAAACTTGAAAATTCAAACTTGTTTCATTAACTTTCCCTAGAAATAGGCCGCTTAGATACCCGAGTAAAAAAGAAAAAAAGTTGCATATAAAATGGAAATATATAAAAATGGAAATCGACAATTTTTAGGGTTCCGTACCCAAAGGGTAAAACAGGAACCCTATTACTGAGACTTCGCTGTCCGTCCGTCCGTCCGTCTGTCACCAGGCTGTATTTCATGAACCGTGATAGCTAGAGAGTTGAAATTTTCACAAATGATGTATTTCTGTTGCCGCTATAATAACAAAAATAGAATACAATGAATATTTAAGGGGGCTCCCATACAACAGACGTGATTTTTTTGCCCGTTTTTATAGATAATGGTACGGAACCCTCCGTGCGCGAATCCGACTCACACTTGGCCGGTTTTTTGGTTTGATTTTTCGTTGAGACTAGTCATCTGTCACGGAGTCGTTCACTCGCTCTGTCTTATTTCAAACGAGAGAAAGAGACAAAATCAAAATATTTTGTGACATAAGTCTAGTCTTGGCGCACATGCTACAACTACAGGCCCAATATGTTTCCGCCAATGTCAACATAGTGGCAAAGACACGATTATGGAGGGTAGAGTTGGAGGGTCATCTCATGGGAGAAAAGTTTAAAAAGTGTCCAGCTGTATGCTATAAATAACAGTTCAAAAAGCTTCCACAATGGCACTGGTGTAGACAAAGGGTATGGGATGAATCATTGTCAAAAAAATGCCACCTGAATGTGTCGCCACCTTTATTTAATGCATTTCGATTCGACGGACACTGTCAATGCACAAATGACTCTCCTTAATTCTACCCTCCATAGACACGATCGAGAGAAAAATTATCATTTCTTAGGTAAAATTATCATAAAAGTTATATAAATTATCTTAAAAATTATCATAAAATCTGATAGCTTCGTCAGGCTGTATTACAAAGAGTTATAATGTACCAAGCTTTATAATTTATTTATTCAGTCAAGTATTAACTCTATGATTAAACCTACCAAATTGAAAATGTAACAACAAATCTCCAGGAATCTGAATGTTGTTGATGTTTGTTTTATGTACCTATTTATTATCTAGACTTCAATATCTTGAGATGAAATTAGTACTATATTTGACCCAACTATACGTCTATACTTTACCATTTCATATTTTTAACCGACGAAAAAAAAAAAGGAGGAGGTTCTCAATTCGACGCGTATATATTTTTTTTTTTTTTTTATGTAAGATCACGCATATCTCCGGCGTCACTAAACCGATTTCGAATTTTTTTATGACGTTTGCTAAGGAATTCTTCGAGGGTGGTCCCATTTTCAAAATATTATCAGAAATTAACCCCCTTGGGGGTGAAATGAGGGGTTGAAGGTCACACAATTTGAAAATTATTTTTTGATCGACTTGAAACTTTGTATATGTATTTTACATATAAAATCAAGAAATACGTGTTTTAGGAATTTTGAAAAAAAAAATGAATAGGGTGTGAAATGGGGTGATAAAGTTTGGATTCTTTTTTATGTATGATCACGCATATCTCCGGCGTCAGTAGACCGATTTCGTTAATTTTTATGACCTTTGCTAGAGAATTCTTCGAGGGTGGTCCCATTTTTAAAACATTATCAGAAATCAACCTCCATGGGGGTGAAATGGGGGGTTGAAGGTCACACAATTTAAAAAATATTTTTTGATCAACCTGAAAATTTGTATATATATTATGCATACAAAATAAAGAAACACATGTTTTAGGAAATTTGAAAAAAAAAATATGTAGGGAGTGAAATGGGGTGATAAAGTTTGCATTCTGGACTATAGTATATCTTTGGCGTTAGTGAGCCGAATTCGAAAAATCTTTTTTTGTTTAATACGGATAGTTAACAAATATCGAAACGATGGTATGGAAAGGGTGGTGAGGGGTGAATTCCTTTTTTGGGCTCTTATGAGGTGCTAATCACAAAATATATACTAAATTCGCCTTCAAAAACCTAGGTACACTAAAAAGTTACAAATAAGCTTATAATTCATTACATTTGTAGTCGGTGCCAATTCATTTGTGTATTTGCCTAGTCTGGTGTAGATTGGCACCTACACCATGATATACCTACGCCCGCATAGACTTAACTTGGAATTATACCCATTTTTAACCAACGAAGAAAACGGAAGAGGTTCACAATTCGACACGTATTGGTTAGGGTATAACCTCGAAGTTGGTCCCGTATAAATTAGGAAGAAAAAATCCTACCCTAAGGGTGGGAAAATAGGGAGAGATTTATTGTTCATTCCCAGATTTGAATGCTGAGTTGTGTATTACAAAAAAAATAAGTATGTAGTAAGTAGTTGATTTTAGCCACAAAAAAATATAAAATAAAAACTTTTTAACAAAAAATTAAACCGCCTAAAATATTAAAAAGCAAAAAATAATATACCTTTTTTATTTTACCTTAATAACAAAGTTCTTAAACTAATGTAAGTATACCTAAGTCATTTTGAGTCGGCGCCAAACAATCAATGAACAATAAATTTAAAGAAATAACCAAATGAAATTAACAATGCAACGTGAAATCTTCAGCCACAAACATTAACATTCCAAAAAATGTGCTCTCGGAACGGCCACTCGCACAATGTGTGCACTCATGTATGTGCCCGCACGAGTTGCTGTCTCGCTGACATTAACTTCGTAAACGCTCGGCATTTTCCGACGTAGGGGCGTGTCGCGCCGCGCCGCCGTGCATCACACTTTAGCTTTACTTATTAATTAATTTGCTAGATTGGCGCCGACTCAAAATGACTTAGGTGTACTTACATTAGTTTAAGAACTTTGTTATTAAGGTAAAATAAAAAAGGTATATTATTTTTTGCTTTTTAATATTTTCGGCGGTTTAATTTTTTGTTGAAAAGTTTTTAATGTATATATTGGTGCCGATTTTGTTTTACACCAACTGCAACTAACAGCACTAAATATACTGTCATATTGTTCATACATTACGGCCGTAATAAGGACGGCAATACGCTCAATGTAGTGTACTCGTACTTTATTTTGTTGCCAACTGAATCAACCTCACTATGTATTCATTTAGAGGTTATTAGGTATACCTACTTAATAGGTATCAATCCGAACCTCAGAATAATTATTAATAATTATTATTGGCAAAAAAAAAGTGTTCTAATTTTGAACATGATATGGCCTCCTACTTACTGGGGTGTCAACGCTCGTCAATGTTTTTGTCATTCCAAAACGAACTCTGTGGTAATTTGATTAAAGATTGAATTTCTGTTGTAAAAGCAACGACCCCGCGCCTCAAAATTCTCTCGCGCTGTCAGTGTCATTTGGTTGAAGAATGAAACTGCAAGGATTCACCCGCCATCTTTATTACTGTCATCATCCATTTTAATTTATAATCTGTATTGATTGAATTTGTCCTTGCTATAATTACTCGAAATGAAGTTTATACTGTTTAATTTTAAACTTTCTGTACCTAATAAATTTATTTCAAGCCAATATCTTCGAAGCGGCGTTCAAATGCCAAAGAGGAGGATATAAATTGATACCCTCAGTTAATTGGCAGTATTGAAGGACCCGTCCAAAGTTACGATTTAATGAAACACGCTTTTAAATAAAGGAAACATTTCAAATTAATTTCTCCATTTCCACGGCCGTAATAAGATAGATTTAAAGATTGTTTTATCTATTCAGCGCTTGCTCCTATTTATTGAAAGGGATGTCTTGGACATGATTAAATAGGATCAAAGTTCCTACTACTAGATACTTATCTATACCGATCTCAACCCTACTATCTTCTAAAAAAATATTTCACTAACAACAAAGTCCAAAAATATACAGGGCGTTTCAGAAGTCCGAAATAATACTTTGACGGTTGCATCAGTATCGGGTATACAACTGAATGGTATAAAGAAATTCGACCATGTTTTTTCCAACTTTTCTTTCGTCGGCAATTTATATAACTCGAGTTCTATGTAAAATTTGCATGTTCTGTTTTGTGAATATTGTGGTAGTCGCCCGTCATAACTGTAGTTTACACTGCTGAATAGGGTTATAGATATACACAAAGGCCAGAACGCAAGTTCATCAACGCACATCTATAACCCTATTCAGCAGTGTAAACTAGGTATTGTTACCTATGACAGGCTATATCCAAAGGTCTATAACTACCGTATGGGTACCCTAAATATTATTTCGGACTTCTGATACATCCTGTATACAGGAAATAACTTAACCACTCACATTATATGTCTCTCAGTGTCATTTAGGTGTAGAATGTACTTTTTTCAAGAGTCAATACAGTTTATTTTGCTATAGCAAAAAAAAACAAATCAGCGAGTGTCAACGTCACTTTTTTTCTTTTTTTTTTTAATGGACTTTTGGCCGTGAGTTGGCCTTTACAGCTTGTCAACGTCACAGTGGACTTTATAAGTCATATACATACTTAAATAAAATTAAAGATCTGAATTTGACTATAACACGAACCCGCACTTTAACACTCACAGTTCATATGAAAATTACCTTTAATAGTTGCTGCCTAAAAATATTACATTTTAAATAACACCAATAACCATAATAGTCGAAGCATAACAGTAACGAGGATTGCAAATACCGAGGGTAGAGGCCTCATCTGCTACATTTAAATACATTACATTTGGGGGAGTATGCCGGTGGCCCAGATATTGCGTTGTTTAGCCCACTCCATGCATTCAATATCTTCACCGAGAAGCGATATCGATGCACAACAATGCTGTAAAAAAGCTATGAGCTTTTTATTAAAGTACGGAAAATCTGGCACTATTTCTTCTTTTCTTTTTTTAAGAAATAGTGGAATACGACGACGAATGACTACACCTATGGTTAGCGGTTATTTCAGCCAGTGTCAAGTATATATATATCAAAAGTACATTCAATAAATACACGTTATTTATTGAATTTTAAGCGAAATTAACTACTTTGAGTGCTTAAATAACAATAAATACATACTTACTACTTTCATTCTACGACGGAATAACTAACTCTCTATGGTTTTTCTTAGCTGTCAATCAAATCCGACCTATTATTAAATAGTGCTAGGATTTTTTTGGATTCATCACCCATATTTATTACCGACTTCAAAGAGGAGGAGGAGGGTTCATAATTCGACCCACATGTTTTATATATATCTACCGTCCTTCTCCTCTTTAAAGTCGGTAAAAAATATGGGTGATGAATCCAAAAAAAAACAAAATAATAAAAAAATAAAAAATCCGAAATAATAATATGTACTTATTGATATTTAAGCACTCAAAGTAGATAATTAAAATCTCACAATTATTATACAAACATGAATGACGCACTCTTTCTGATGCTGATTCTTAACTTGACTCCATGATGGTGAGCAACCAAATCGTTGCCCATTTATATCCAACGAAAGAGTTGAAGTGAGTTGTAAATAAGCTTCCAAGTTCCAACGCTTGAAATATATACGCCATATTCGTTCTTTTATAGGTATAACAACGCTTTTATTTTTAATATTCGTAATGTAACAATAGGTGAGCTCGCAGCGGCCTGTTATTATTCTACTTTCAATTCCCATCTACCCGCGTACCTAATATTTATTTCAAATTAAAATGGAATACGACCTTTAATATTTCGCATTGCTAAAAACGTGCTACAAATTAATAGAGCCTTCGAATAATTTAAGTATTTTTATTCAGAAATCTTAATTATTTACTTATATGGTATAGGTTCCTACATACACATGATATATCTATCTTTATACATGATACTCGGTCATCATAAAAATGGTGGGTCAGTTGAGGTTGAGGAATCAGCAGTAGTTGAGTATAACGTCCGTGGTGCAGGGTTTGAAGCAGCATTCGTCGACGAGGCCGTTGCGCTTGTAACGGGACCAGTTGGCGGTGAGAGCTCCACGACGGCCGCTCCAGGGCCAGTCGATTTCATTGCTATGGTCATCGGCCATAAGGTCCGCTACAGATAAAAGGTATGTTATAAGTTTTTTTTATAATATCATAGTCATAATAGCGGGTCATACACGGAGAACGACCCATGCTGACGGAATGTTTAAAATTAGTTTGGTGTTGTCAAAGAGGAATGACAGTATTTAAATGTCCTTTTCGCTATTATATGTTTGCAGAATAGAGGCTATGAAAGATTATATTTTTAACCGATGCGTTTATTTTAAAACTGAAAATTGATAGTATAAAATTAAAACTCTCCCATAATTACGATTCGAGTAACCAAATTCTGTTAAAATATTTAGTGATCAATCTCGAACGTAACGTTGCTAAGATTCAAAAACGCAAAGGCTGGCATAGAGTGAAGTACAATTCACGTCACACTTTTTACGTTTCATTGAGAACTAGGGTAACGTTTAAAGATCTACGTACTGATCGACTGTCCGGAGGCCCTTTTGGTGAGGTAATCGGCTCCATAGCACAGCAGCACCCGCGCGTTGGCTAGCTGCCGTCCGCACAGTATGACAGGGGTGTTGTCAGCGGAGACGCACGCAAGAGCGGCGAGACAGGATAAGAGCACGAACTTCATGGTAAATCTGTCAAGAATATCACTTGAGATTATACAAAAATCAAGTTCAACGACCACAGGATGTTTACAAACCTTTTTAAAATAAAAGAAGTTGTGTTGCCTATAATTTCGGTTACATATTTCTGAAATAGATTATTAAGCCAAGTAGGATACCGGATCGGCTTTTAATTTGATTTTGCTGTTAAAGTAACATAAAAAACAAATCTGAAAATGATTGCCAATGGCACAGTATGAACCTGATAAATAGCAATTGACGTTAATGTTATTAAATAAGAGTTAAAACATTGTGAAGAGGTAATAAAATCGAAAAGAGATCACGGCTAGGTGATTTAGGTCTGCGCTCTGTGACCAAGTGGAGCGAGATCCGGATAGTTGTTAAAATGGATACAAAAAAAACTTAAGACTGAAAAATTAACGATCATTGGGATAGCTTGTGCAAAATAGACTGCATAAGAATAATTGTGAGAATAGTCTTGATGTAGTGGGGAGGTAGTTACAATTTCATAACTAGCGAAGATGTTGAGATGGGATGCAACAAAAAATAATCAATTAAAACTTAGAGTTTGGAAAATTGCCCTGAATCCCTTTTGTATTGTGAAATTATTGTATTATACCAGAAACCTGAGTGAATTTAAGAAGTTATGGCCATTCTGAGAGATTTACAAAGTAAATAGCAGTGAAAACAGTTGATAAAAGCACTTACCGTAAGAAGATCTGGTATAGCTTGAACTGCACAACCCGAAGGATGGATTTTCAATGTATGATAATTTTTCGGAAAATCCATCTTATATAGTTGTTCTATGAAGATGTAGGCTGATAACACATTGGACAAGCGAGCGATTATCTTAAAATAAATCGATTTATTAGTGCACCCTAGCGATATAGCGATGGGAACAGTCTATAACTTTTACTGTTGAAACTTTTATATAAATATTGTTTATGAATTCCTTATTGCATCATTTATGTTCTAGAATTGTATCATTGAGATAGAAATATACATAATAATCATCCTTAATGTTAAAACTGTTACGTAACAAGTGTGTTAGTAATTCAATTTTGGCATCCAAAAAGTATTTTACAGACACTCACGTCTTCTATTTAAGCCCCACTAAGTCCGCAACTTAACTTTCACCTTAGGTCACCTGTCGTGTTCGAAGATGACACAATTTAACATCGAACATCACAAACCAATGAATATTGGTATTAATTGTTATGGCATTAATGTATTCAACCCCTCCGCAAAATATTTATACATGAATAACCAAGCTGAATTTCCGTTACTTGCGCACTGGCTTATGCATAATTAAGGGAGTTTTCTTAGTCTTTAAAGACGGATTGGTCTAGTGCAGTGATGGGCAAAGTACGGCTCGCGGGCCAGCTCCGGCCCGCGAAAGCATTTAATCCGGCCCGCCGACGGTCCTTCGACATGAATAGTATATTGCCCGCGATAATTATATTTTGACAGTCCAGAAGTATAAAGATTCTTCTTAGTACAGTGCTCCCTCTCTATAATTCCCAACTCGGGGCTATAATTCTATGAATTTCTTCATACCTCACTTTTTCATAAGAGCACACGCTTTCTGAACGTACATTTTGGCCCTCCTCTGAAATTTCTCAAACTTTCTGGCCCCTTATTAAGAACGTTTGGCGACCACTGGACTCTAGTGGTTCGAGCACAGGATCCTCGGCTCACTGCACTGTGATTGCGGGTTCGTTCTCCATCAGCGACAAATTTCAGAAATGTACTTTTCGGAATCTGCTCTGCTCTGGACGGAAGTGGGATCGCCCCCAGTCCATTGTATATTACCCATACTTTTATAGTATGGGTAGTAGCTTAGTTTGGGATCATACAATGATCATGTGTTGTATAGCGATATTTATTTATTTTACATTAAATGTTTGTTAGAATGTAGTAATTAGAAATATACTGAAGTAGGCACCTACGATGTTTATATTTTTCATGTCTTTCACTTGTAAATATATGTAGATAAACACAAAGTAGGAAAATATAAAAGAAAATCATTGTGCCGCGTATTTTGTGATTCTAAGAAGTACTGTTTTCATTATTGATTGTAAGCTTTTTCCTCTTTTTGTATATCAAATATCTAAAATAATAATGCCAGAGGGTACTTTAGTTGTTCATTCATATTTTATTACGACGACGTTTCGCAAATAACCATTTTAATGGAATTAAAACAAAACTCAAATTGGTCAAGGCGTTTTTAAGTTTAAGGGCTCGAGATATTTAATATTTTTAAAATCGGAGACGATATATATTTTTTTAAATGATGAGCGAATTTCAATAAAAAATTTATACCCTTCGGTTGTATACCCGATACTGATACAATCGCCAAAGTATTATTTCGGACTTCTGATACATCCTGTATAGATAGATACAGGTGTAAAACTTCTTCTTCAAATACCTGTTTGACCCAATGGTTCATCAGGCACCTCATTTTATCGTTTATAACCTGTGTATGATATAATAAATCACAGATGATGTCCGCATTCAGGGACATTAGCATTTTTCAAAACTTCCGCTAATATACGAGATCGTTTGCCACCAGCGCCGCTACCCGCGCTCTTAAGCCCTGCAGCCACAGGCGCCTCAAATCGCGTGCGACTTATTTTTGTCATTAAAATGGAAAAAAAATATTTTATTAATTTGCCCTTAGTTTTCGAGACCTCCTCAGCAAGCCCCTTCATTTGATACTCATACTGTGGTAGTGCACAAAAATAACTATTCCGCCATCTTGGATGATCCACCATATTGGAATTAGGATGACGTCACATAGCTAAGAATGCATTGCCATCCAAACTAAGCGTGTATACCAAATTTCAGCTCAATCGGTTAAAGATAATTGATTTAAAATTCAGTTGCAAGATTCCACCCGGACATACATTGCAAGTTAATAAAAAAAAAAGAAACGAACTGTATTAACTCATACAAAACGCACATTTTTCAACGAAATGTTTTAGGACAGACATTCAATCATTACGTTACTATAATGATGATCCGCCATCTTTAACACGTTCATCACCCATTTTTAGGGTTTCGTACCCATAGGGTAAAACGGGAACTAAGACTTCGCTGTCCGTTCGTCCGTCCGTCTGTCACCTGCTTTATCAAATGAACTGTGATTGAAGAGAGTTAAAGAGTTGAAATTTTCACAGATGATGTATTTCTGTTGCCGCTATAACAAAAAAACAGAATAAAATAATTATTTAAGGGGGCCCCATACAACAAACGTGATTTTTTTGCCGTTTTTCATAGATAATGGTACGGAATTCATCGTGCGCGAGTCCGACTCGCACTTGGCCGGTTTTTTTATTCATAATGTGTAGGTATTTATTGTGTGTCCTTGCCATTAATTACTTTGCATTAGCGGAATACCCGCTCTGTTAGTAGATGAAGCCACTCCTCATCTTATTTCTTTAAATTACATAATTAAATTTAAATTGGTCGAACGCACGCTTTGCAATCAAAGTGCTCAGGTTCTATCCCCGGCTCGCACCTCTGGGTTCCATGTGCGAATCTCATTTTCATCTGAGATTATCACTTGCTAAGAAACGGTGACGGAAAACATCGTGAGGAAACCTGTGTGCCTGGTATAATGGCAATAGGCTCGCCCCCTATTACATTGGGACCAAAATACATCGGCGAAGTGTGGGCGCACTGCAGTGCACCTCTGCCTACCCCTTCGGCGAATACAGGCGTGATGATGATGTATTATTACATAATTTCACTAATTTCGATTTTCAGAAAGGGCAAGTTATTTCACTCGCCTCGGTGGGTGGAGGGCGTTATACGTTACGGTTCAAGAGAGAGAACATTACAACTTTGCCCTACTTACGTATTAACCGATTTCAAATAGGTGATCAATTTTTATGACCGCATATTGTAGTAAGTAATTCAAAGAATATTTTTCGCACTTTCTTATAACTTCAATCTTTCCTTTTAGAAAGTATTTTTTCTATTCTTTAGGTATTTAATACAATTAATATTTCTAGACAACATATAGATAATGGCCGGATGGGCCCAAACTAAGCAATACTATGGGTACCATGCAATGAACTGTGGGCGATCTCAGTTCCACTTAGATCAGGGTAAATTCCGAAAATTCTACTTAAAATTCCTTGTAGCTTACCTACGCTGTTTAACTCCGGGATAGACAATCTTTTCAATGTCTTAGTATGACAATATCGATTCTATTGTACATATACTACAACTAAACTATAGACAGTACTAAAAGTATTGTTGTCTTCTTCATACATAACAGCCGTAAAGCTAGACGTGATACCCTACTAGGCTATTGCGTGGAGGTGGCGACCAGAGTCATTGATAGAAATAAGACCTAAGCAGAAAGAGGCCAGCTGCCAACTTATTTGGTAATAAGCGACCAACAGCCGCCTACACCACACTGCGCAAATGGCTCTGGTTGCCGGATCCGCGCAATGGATAGTAGGGAAACTCTGTCATTTTAATCTTTGTCATGTTTTATATGCTGTATATTATCCTTGTCCATAGCCTTTTGCTATTTTATTGTCTTTTTTTTACATTGTTATTTTTAGACGTGTTTGCTTTTTTTTATTATCATGTATTTTCTTAGACATTTACACATTTTTAATAAAATTTATTTGACTTTGAAATTAAACTATTTTACGGATTTTATCGCGTTTATTTACTATTTACAAGCTTCGGGTCCCACGCCGCCATCACAGTGACCGAGTGAAACCAGCCACAGTTGAGCGTCTACCTGCTGTACTACCATATATAAGAGGTGTCACAGACAAGATTGGCTACATCTTGAAACGGGCTTCAATCAAAACTTACTTCAAGCCACCGAAGAAGATTAGTCAGTTTTTACCACCTGTCAAGTGTCACATTCCTCTACAAGATGCAGGGGTATACAAACTCGATTGTGAATGTGGGCTCTCTTACATAGGACAAACTAAAAGATCAATTAAAACCCGCGTAAAAGAACATATAGCTGACGTGAAACACCGACGCTCCACGAAGTCTGCAATCTGTGAACATGTACAGGACCGCACCCGCCATTATATCAGATTTGATAAACCGCATATCCTCGCAAAAGAACACCGACTCCGACCAAGGATGATACGCGAGGCCATTGAAATTAAAAAACATCCTAATTTCAATAGGGAAGATGGCTGGGTGCTACCACCAACTTGGGATCCAGTAATCAATATGATTAAATCCAAAACCAAGTGTACCATTGGAAGACCTCAGGACACCGTAAGCACTTTCTGCGTGGATCGGACCGCAAACAACAACTAAATATGAGGGTACCCAGTTATTAACTATGACATCAGGACGTCTAACACCTCAGTCCCCCCGTGACCATGGTTGCTGTAAAGCAGCCGAAACGTCGGGAAAATAAAATAGTAAATAAACGCGATAAAATCCGTAAAATAGTTTAATTTCAATGTATAGTATTCGCGTAAATATAAGAAAACATTATTTGACTTTCATTTTTAATAAAACAAACCAGGCTGGAAAAATTATTTTACACACACTAAACTTAAGGCTAATTTTAAGTACTCTGACCCCCACATCAGAGTTGAGCACGCGAAATAGTAAAAAAAAAAAAAAAAAAAAAACTGCCGTAAAACTGGCTTCCCACGGTGCGCGATTCTACGGATCATCACGCACAGCCGGACGATCACGGACGGCAATGCACACAGACAAGGCTCTTCCCACGGTGCGTGTCGGTCTATGTAGATCTTTTGATAGCTTCATTTCAAAATGCAGAGTGAAAGAGATCGTGATATGTTCTCTTTCACTTTTTCACCGCACCTTTGAAGTTGCCGCCTCGCGACAGATACCGGCGCACCGCCTGTGCTACAACGGACGAGACCCTTCCCACGGTGTGTTGTGCGAGCTGATCCGCGTCCGTCGGCGATATCACGGACCGTGGGAAGCTAGCTTAAGAAGGACGGCAATACTCTTAGTGTAGTGTAGTTGGTTGCCAACGAAATCGACAACATTTAGGTAGAATTTCTTCTTATATTGAATTCCAACTACTTCAGCCTTTCGCACACTGGGATAGGTGACGATGCTTCCACGTTTTTTTTTGCCATACCGAAACAAACTCTATCAACACAAAAAAAAAGTTTATTCTTCAACTAAATGACACTGACAGCGCGAACGAATTTTTACGCGTGGGGGCGTGGCTTTTGCCACAGAAATTCAATCTTTATGCATATTGATACAGAGTTCTTTTTGGTATGGGCAAAAATTTTCACGCGGGAGTGTCGTCGCCCCAGTATAATTGCTTGCCAACCAAAAAGTTTTATTTTTGTAAGGTCTTACGCTGTTGGCCGTGAAGTGGCCTTTACAGCTTTACCGGAGGAGTCCACCAACCATAAAGTAATCAAGCAAATATCTACCTAAGCGTATACTTGAAATAGTGGTTATACAAGGATTCATGACCTTATTACCCGTTAGCCGACGAATTAGCAGGATGACCATTATTTATTAACAAGTACAGATAAATATTTTCGTCTTTAGGGAAATATGGTGACGCTACACACTTTATCGCTAATAGATGGAGCTAGCGAAGTTTCAGATCTCGATATGATTATGCGTAAACTTTCTTTCATGACCGGGGTTTAATTTGAGTACCCTATAAATGCGTACTGTAGAGAGCTGTTTTCAATTAATTTAAATAATTGTAATACCTATTTGAAATTAACACCTATAATAACGTGGTATTAAATGGCAATAGGTTTGCCCCCTATTACATTGCCTACCCCTTCGGAAAATACAGGCGTGATTATGTATGTATTTTATATATAAACCTAGTACTACTTTACTGTAAGATTTTTGATATACTACCGTATCTATATAAATCCTACGCTCGGTTTATATCTCACTTCTACATATACAAGTAAAATAATACAATTATAAAACTAATAAAAACAGCAGTTTCTGACTTATGTAAACAAGATGGAAACTTTGATTAATTTTCATTTCTTCTAGGCTTTCCCTCTAGACTTTTAGAGCTATGCATTCAAACAAAAAATAAAGGAAACTTGAAATAAAGTTAACATTAAATTATTTATTAGGAACTGTACACTTATTTTTTATATTCTTTATAAATAATAATACTTCTATTTAATCAACTAGCAAGCGGTACTTGCTTTATTAATCAAATATATCGGGATGTTCGATTAATAGTTTGGCGTCGTTGGGGCAGTACATGATGATGTCGGCGACGGTGCAGGGTCGCAGACAACACTCGTTGGCCACCTGCCTGCGCACGCGACGCCACGTCGCCGCGTCGACCAGCCGTTTCTCGTGTGTCGCCTTTTGTAACTCCTTCGGCGCCAACCGCTCTGTAGAATAATATCTTAATGAAAAGAGCGGAATAAAATCTGTTAAAAGCGACGTTTACAAAGTAAAATCAACTCCTCCTATTTTTGTAGTCGGTTAAAATGAAGCCTATGTTATCCGGGCCATAATATCGAATTGATTGGCACCTTATTCATCAAAATCGGATGAATAGTTAAGACGCTACGGAGGAACATACCTAATTAAAACATACATACATAGACTGCTATCATAAACTTTCTTTTTCGTTGCGCCGTAGTCGGGTGAAACACAGTGTTTTAATTTCTACAGACATAATAGTAGTTATTCTGGTAGTAAACAAACTTATCTTGGCTTAATTGACACTTATTTATAGAAATTTACAATCCATTGACCGCGTACATAATAAATGTCTTTTGTTCTGTCTGAGTAGCAGTGGTAGCCGAGTGGTAGAACGCACGCCTTGCAAATCAATGTGTGCAGGTTCAAACCCCCGCTCGCACCTCTGGGATTTATGTGCGAATCTCATTTTCATCCGAGATTATCACTTGTTATGAAACCGTGAAGGAAAACATCGTGAGGAAACCTGCACATCTGAGGTAATTTGTTTAGTTCTCGATAGATGTGTTAAGTCTGCCAACCCGCACTAGGCCAGCGTGGTGGACTATGGCCCGAATCCCCCTCGCATTGAGGGGAGGCCCCTGCCCAGCAGTGGGACGTTAAAAGGGCTGTAGTAGTAGTTCTGTCTGAGTAGTGCCACGATGTGTGAGCAAGGTAACAATATTTTTAGTGCAGTATAAAACATTGTTCTGAAATATATAGTCTCTTTGAAAACCTAAGAAAACAATGTTTTCATTAATGTCATTCAAAACTGGTTCGCGCAGAAGCTTTTTACAAATTTCTTAAAAAAAAATTATTCTTCACGAAACTGTCTATTGGAAACAAACAGCTCATAATCAATGTAAGCGTCTTTAAAAATAAAATCTTATCTATACTAATATTAGAAAAAGGAAAGATTAGTATTATTGTATGTAACGAATAAACTTTAAAACTACTGGACCGATTTCGAAAAATCTTTTGTCGTTAGAAGCAACGTTATTACTGAGTAGTATAGGTTATCCTATATTGTTTTCTTATATTTACGCGAATACTATACATTGAAATTAAACTATTTTACGGATTTTATCGCGTTTATTTACTATTTTATTTTCCCGACGTTTCGGCTGCTTTACAGCAACCATGGTCACGGGGGGACTGAGGTGTTAGACGTCCTGATGTCATAGTTAATAACTGGGTACCCTCATATTTAGTTGTTGTTTGCGGTCCGATCCACGCAGAAAGTGCTTACGGTGTCCTGAGGTCTTGCAATGGTACACTTGGTTTTGGATTTAATCATATTGATTACTATATAACTATGACATCAGGACGTCTAACACCTCAGTCCCCCCGTGACCATGGTTGCTGTAAAGCAGCCGAAACGTCGGGAAAATAAAATAGTAAATAAACGCGATAAAATCCGTAAAATAGTTTAATTTCAATAGTATAGGTTATATTTATTTATCCCAAAATGTTTAAAAAAAAAAGTCCACCCGTGCGAATCCGGGACGGGCCGCTATTCTATATAAATAAAGCTTTCGATTGATCATAAATTGAATTACTTTTCAAAGCTGACCTGTCAATGACACTTAAGTATCTACTTGAATAGAATAAGGAACAGCATAGTGGTTATTAATATCTTTTGCGTAAAGTGTCCGACAGCTAGTAGATCGACTTATTATGTGTCACAGGGTATCAAACTTAGGGCAAATACAACTAATGTAAATAGATAGTTGTACAGGATAATGACCGCAGTACATACGATCGCGTGTTATAGGAATGCACACCTCCTGTATCGGCATAAGGGCTATTTTACGGTTGTCCGGTCATTTTAAATAAGTACTGAAGACATTATTGTCTTATATTTTGTTATTTTTAGGGTTCCGTACCCATAGGGTAAAACGGGAACCCTAACTGACTTCGCTGTCCGTCCGTCCGTCCGTCCGTCTGTCACCAGGCTGTATCTCATAAACCGGTCTCAGTTAGAGAGTTGAAATTTTCACAGATGATGTATTTCTGTTGCCGTAACAACAAATACTAAAAAACAGAATAAAATAATTATTTAAAGGGGCTCCCATACAACAAACGTGATTTTTTGCCGTTTTTATAGTTAATGGTACGGAACCCTTTGTGCGCGAGTCCGACTCGCACTTGGCCGGTTTTTTTTTGAAATTCATTGTTAACGAAAGTTACTTGTTTAACGAAGGCAAATATAGCGAGGAGTGAAAAGAATCCGCAGGTTTGGTTCCCATCGCGTTTAGGGGACGCCCGTGCCAGTGTCGTAAACATTTTACCAAAACCAAAACGCGTTTTGTGTCAATATAATTGAATTTGGATGTCAATGAGATGTCGTTGAAGAATGAGCTTTTTGTATAAGAAAATACAGTTCGTTTTGGCATCGGCAAAAATTCTGACGCGCCCGAGGCTTTACTCATATAAACTTACCCATCATTAGTGATGTATCTCTCTTCACTATTTTGTATGTGTTATTGCAGAAGTTGAATATGATTGTCGAGAGCCAGCCGCTGCAGCTCAGCACCTCGTCGTGGATACTGTAGACTCTCTCCCCGCTGACCAAGCCGCTGTTACTGTACATGATCATGAGGATGTAAACCTGGAATCAAAGGAAATCATAAGCACACCTGCAGTCCTTGAAGACAATTGATGAATACTCTAACTACAGCCCTTTTAACGTCCCACTGCTGAGCACGGGCCTCCCCTCAATGCGAGGGGGATTCAGGCCATAGTCCACCACGCTGGCCCGGTGCGGGTTGGCGATGAATACTCTACAGAGTAGTTATGCTAACAGTAAGAGGCAGGGAAGTCCGTAGTTTCTGAGAAGACCGGCAGTTGCGAAGGCTGGACTCATCTTGCTATTCCACAACAATTCGATAGAGTATAATATCTGGTAGAGTAGGCCCGTTTTGAGAGTTTGAAAAATTTATAAAACAGATGCACCGATGGTGATCTAATAAGAGTGGCGGAAGACACACATTCGAAAAAGAAAAAAAAATGTCATTTGAAGAGATGTATATGTATCGCAAGTATCATATTGTGTAGATGGTAAGTAATTCGGAACCTTGTGCAAGATTTGACGGCATTCGAAAGTTCGAAAGTTTCCTTACAAAATGTACCTTTCGCTGAATTTAATGTGCTAGCGTGATTGTTGATTTAATTTGACTAAAAAATATTTCCAACAATAAGATTGTACTTTCTTTTCAAATGATTTTGGAACTTTTTTGGTGTTCGCTTTTTAGTTTAGTTTTGTTTAGATGAAGAATTAAGGTTAATAAAATGAATTATTTTGGGACTAAACCCGCCACACATACCCACTACTGTTACTCTTGTCGAGCGGTATCCTCCATTGAAAATACCGAGGTTTGACCCTTGGCGAGTCCCGGGGAAAAGCTAAATTGTCTTGGAACCTGGATCAAATTAATCGAGACAGGGGTAGGAGGAGCTGGAATAATATCCACTGTCCATCTCCCATGAAATTATTAGCATCGTGTTAACAATTTAGTGAAATTGATCTTACGGATATTACGATCAGGAACCTCACTGCTTACCTGTTTAACACCAGTCATTACCCTCCCCATTATGTAGCGATATTATTCACGCGGCCTAGCAATAATGCGACCTGTTTTCTAACAGGTTACTCTATCCTAACCGATAACAGTAATCCTATATTTAGAGTACGCATACATACATTGTCAGCTCTCATAATCTAACGAATATTTTTTTTTAACCAATACCAATTCATTCGCCATCTTTATCACATTCATGACCTATTTTTATTTATAATGTGTATTTATTGAATTTGTCCTTGCTATTAATTACTTCATACTGGCTGAAAATACATCCCTTATCTTATTTCGTTAAATTTCATAAAAAAGAAGAACCGATTTTGTAAATGGAACAGTGGTTTTCTTTGTATGTGTGTGAATTAATACCTTCTTCCTCTTGTTTTATAGCAACGTTGGTTATAAGATCTAAACCCCTAAAATAAATTTTAAAGATTTCAATTCTATATAAGATATTCATTCAATTAATAAACAGAGTTCCACAAAGCCGTTGCAAATATATAATTTCATTAAATTAAAGTAAATATTATTTATATTATTGACGTATCCATTCTACGTTTTGCTAAACGTTTAATCATAGAAGACTAGTTCAAGTTTCTAGTACTCTAATCAAGTAACACCGGATCAATCAAGAATTTCTAATATATCTATTTGCTTGAAATAAAGAGATAAAAATGCTCTTTAAAAAAATAGTTTTGTACATGTTCACTGGGGATCACACGTAATCAGCCCGACACGTTGCTTGCCGCTTTTTTCGCCGCACCTCACGTGTTAATACAGCCGTATTGTAAATAAATCTGAAACGCGCACGTAATTATGTAACATCAAACTGGCAGCGACAATTCGCGAGCTATGAAACTTTATCAAAAATCGTTATTCCACTGATAAATAATTAAACAAAGCACAATTAAAGTTTAAAAACGTACTGTGTATAGTTGGTTCATCCTGGATGGAGGTTGTGGTGATCACTAAGCACAGTAACACTTGCTTGGCCCGCTGCAGTTACCTGATGAATGGGGCTATCAACAGACTGCACGTCTAAAAATAACCATCGCTGGTCCATAGTACGGAATTACTTAAAACTTGTTTACATCGATAAAATCGTTTACAAAACATTGTCATGGCAATAAGATAACTAGATTCTTCTAAACAACAATTTATTTGTCGTTTTTAGATAGCATTAAGAATCTCATAGATCCGGTAAACTCTTTTATTTTTATATTATTGCTACCCGCTACCTTGCCGCGCAGACTACGATTATGAAATATAGTTATAAATTATTGCCTATTATGATGTACAAACAATAATACTGTAAAGTTTAATCAAAATCCTTTTAGTGGTTTTTGCGTGTAAAAGTTACTAGCATCCATCCATCCTCAAACTTTCACATTTATAATATTAGTTGGAGTATTGTCGTTAAAAAAGAAATAAATTTGAAATTCGATTGTTTGTTTAGTAATTCCGATAGCTATCGTATCGGGCAATCTTGTCAGGCAGTAAATTGTATAGCTGGAATGAATTTGGATCGATTGAATACTTACGTACAACACTTACTTATTAGATAAATAGAAAATAAACTGTGCTACGCAGTACACCGCACTTGGAGAGGTACACGACCGTCAACTGTGTGTCACAGACGACTGCCAGTCACACGTTGCGTCTGATATAAAATAATCCGATATCTATACATGTATTGTATTTTTTGCATATACTTTGGACAGGGGGATGCCTTTGTGATAGATATCCTGTTATTGCCTGCTGTATATTGACGAGCAGTAAGCAGTGGTAGCCGAGTGGTCGAACGCACGCCTTGCAAATCAAAGTGTGCAGGTTCAAACCCCGGCTCGCACCTCTGGGTTAATGTGCGAATCTCATTTTCATCCGAGATTACCACTTGCTTTGTAACGGTGAAGGAAAACATCGTGAGGAAACCTTCACGTCTATAGAAAGGCGTGTGAAGTTCACCAACCCGCATTGGGCCAGCGTGGTGGACTATAGCCCAAAAATCTCCCTCGTAATGAGGGAGAATGTGCCCGGTATAATGGCAATAGGCTCGCCCCCTATTACATTGGGACCAAAAATACATCGGCGAAGTGTGGGCGCACTGCAGTGCACCTCTGCCTACCCCTTCGGGGAATACAGGCGTGATGATGATGTATATATTGACGATTTATAATTGCCTGTATGGGTTTATTTGACAATCAGATTTCTGATTTCGGATTGCCATGAAATTTTATGATATTGATATATCCTATCCTAGTAATATGAAAGTTTGTGAGTATGGATGGATGGATGGATGTTTCTTACTGCAAAAACTATTGAATAGATTTTGATGAAACTTTACAGTATTATTGTTTATACATCAGGATAACATAATAGGTTATAATTTATAACGATATTGAATTATTGTTAAACATAGTTCTTAAAAGACGTTTTAATCTGCCTGCATTGGTGGACTATGGCTTGAATACCCTTTTTTAAGGGGAGGCTCGTATCCAGTTGGCCCTTAAAAAAATCATAACTATGTTATTATCCGTATTACAAGTGTAATCCATAGTATGAAGGTATTATTATAAATAAAAGCGTAGTTGTTTATCACAATTAAAAAATATATTATCAAGAGCTTTTAAAATTTATTACAATATAAATACATTACTGGGTAAATACTTACATAAATTATGGATTTTTTTTTGTAATATTCCTCGCAATAAACAGCTTATTATTTTGTTTTTGTCGAGATGAATAATTTGTGGGTGTCGATGCTTCATATACACCTAGTTCTCAGGGACTTTCTTTTCAATAACAATAACAAGGTAATAATAGTTCCGTAAACATTATTATATCCAACTACAAGGGTTAAATGCCTTAGGTGAGTCACACTGGAGCCTACTGCGAATGTTATCAATTCTATCCGGCGAAACCCATTATCGTTATGGTATGTTTAAGCGACTTTAAAAATGGGTCTTGGGAGACAGACGGACGGACAACGAAGTGATCCTTTATGGATTACTTTCCCCTTTTGAGGTACAGAACCCTAAAATGGAGTACCTTGACCCTTATTTGTTTGTACGACATTTGTACGTCAATGCCGATAATTTATTTTTTTATGAAGAGGAAACTCAAATCAACTCCTTAAGGAGATGGAAATGATATTTTTTTAACGTTTACTAATAACTAATACATCAACAAGCCTGTATTCCGCGAAGGGGTAGGCAGAGGTGCTCTGCTGTGCACCCACACTTCGCTGATGTATTTTAGGGCACAATCTAATAGAGAGCGAGTCTATTGCCATTATACCGGGCACATTCCTCCTCGAGATTTGAGTTCACTACGCTGGCCTTCACGCGCCTTCATCGTCTTCACTTCACGCGCCTTTTCATAGACGTGCGTTAGGCTTATCATGACCGCTTAGACATAAGTTTTATCTCTTCCAACTGTCACATTTTTGTAGAGGAATTGACGTCACACCTAGCCATGTCCAGTACAAAAAGTCGAAGCGACGTCATTTTCTCGACAAATCTGACAGTTGAAAGAGATATTTATGCGGTATTCCACGCGGTGTTTTTCTTCACTGTCATTTATATGATTACTAAAACAAATCATTCTATTGTTTCTTAGGTCTGTGATTTACTATCAGTCGGACGAGGTCCGTGCACATAGCAACAACTAGAGTTTATATCTATGAGATAGGTGCCAGGAAGTCATCGGTACACACTGGACTAAAAATAACAGCGCTGTGTCAGAGGTCGGTGTTTATTCACCTCCTTGTATATATGTATACATACATAGTGTTGTTTTATATCATTGTAATATGCCCTATATTGACAAGGATGTAAGTAGGTTTGCTTTATAAGTCATTATAAGTACTTAGCTTTGTATACTCATGAAAGAATGTAATACATTTATAACTAGCGGATACCTAATACGATGAATGGACCGAATGTGCCTAATGCATGGTTTTAGTGGTCTAAAACCATCTCCGCATTATCGCCATTCTTATGAAACCAGTTTGGGGCACATCGGTTGGATGGTTTCTAAGTCAATAACGGACATTTTATAAATAGATTGTTTTTTAATGATGCAATTTTACTCCATTTTAAATGACTTTAAAGGAGTTCTGAATTCAAACCGTTTCTTTTGTCTGAATTATTAATATATTTATTAATTTGTTCATTCCAGTTGTGGGAGCATAAATTTAAAATTTCGATTTCCGGACCATTTATTGAAAAAGTTAAATCTCCATTGTATCAACTACAACGGTAATCAGAAATCATTCGCCGGAGGAATGCGAGAAAACAACAATTGTACGAACAAACGGACAACAACAAGGTATTTATTAATCATTAGTAAATTGACCTAACCTTAATTTGTTCTTATTGTCGCGCCCGCGAGGTAGTTGATAACGTGCGAGACATCTCTGGCGAGACGCGGCGCCTGATAAACCTTCGGTAAGACATAAACAAGTCACCGCAACCATGTTACGACACCGCGCATGAGACACGCACATTAAAATATTTATAAAAAAACTAGGGATGTGAGTTGGACGGGAAAAAATCGATGATTAAATAATCTATTTTTCTCTCTTTTTAAAATTAATCGATGTTTAATTTTAAGCGAATCGATTATTAGATAAAAATAATCAATTAATATAAAAAAACTATATTTATTTACATCCCTTTGTTGTACTGTTGTACGCCGTGGATCGCCCAATGATATAGTTAGGGATATGACTTGGACAGGAAAACATCGATTACAAAATAAGCGATTTTTCTCACTTTAAAACAAATCGATTTTATTTTTAAGTAAATCCGGCCGGATAGAAATTCAGTATCCGGCCGGATCCCGGATAAAAATTCAGTATCCGGCCTTGTTTTCACTATCCGGCCGGATAGAAATTCGGTATCCGGCCGGATACCGGATAGTAATTCGGTAACTCAGGCACCGTTACTCGGTAACGGTAACTCAGCAGTGACGCGAGGCCCCTGCAAGAGCGAGGCCCCGGGCGATTGCCCTGTTCGCCACCCCCTAAGGCCGCCGCTGATTAACAGCTGTTTTGTAGGACATTTTTATACTGAAAAACGCTATTATAATCAGTTTATAGACTGAATAGCGGTGGTGGCCTAGTTTGTAGAACGCCTGACTTAAGCGTAAGGGGTCTAAGTTTACATCTCGGGCTAGCTCCTCTAAGAATTTCATATGCGCATGTCATTTTTAATAATGATTTCTTATCACTTGCTGTTCGCTGAAGGAAAACCTCGCGAGGAAACCTGCACGATTATAGAAAGGCGTGTGAAGTTCACCAACCCGCACTTGGCCAGCATGACTATGGTCCAAATCTCCCTCGTTTTGTGTGTTTGAACAAATTAAAGTTTCTGCAAGGTGTTAAGTTATGATTAAAGTTGTTTTCTTGAATTCCTGTAAATATAGGTACGTATACATAAGTAGGTATCTCGCAAACTATGCCGCGGTCACAAGATAAGCAGCAAATTAAGGATCGATTGACACACTTCCACAAATAAAACTGTTATTTTGATTACGTCTGCCGTGACCTTTATATCGTGGCGATTATAGCGTTTACTTTGCGAAACATTCTTGTTTTCTATCAGTTAGCTAAGATTTTGCCTAAGTACCTATTCCTAAGAAAAACTCAAATAGCTCATATTAACAGTCAAGATATTAAGATACATCAGAATACTTATAGTAATTTGCCGAGATAAAAAAAAATATGAAAAAGTATGATTTTCGATGATTTTTTTATACCATTCGGTTGTATATCCGACACTCATGCAAATGGCCAAGTATTATTTCGGACTTCTAAAACACCCCGTATAAAATGTGTTTGCCTTAATTTTCGATGTTATAATTATCTCAGACCCACTTTCTGAGGTGATTTTAGTTAAATAAATATTATCTAAACACATCTACCAAAAGTCTAACTACTTACTTAAACTTTTCCGATGAGTTAATAGAGTTCATTTTAGTATTGGCAAAAGATTCGGGCTTTAAGGTCCGAAGAAAGTCTCATTCAATCGCAGAAACTCCTAAACTGATTTAAGTCCAGTTCCTAGCCTACTTATTTTTAACGTCCCACTGCTGGGCACCGGAACTAACTAGTCAATTTTAAAAAAACAACCTATGATTTTTTCTTAAAAGGAATGCACATCTCTACATGTCTGAGTGAGTTCATTTTCATAAGACTTTATTTTTTTAAATACATTAGTTATATAAGTTAGTAAAACAGTTTAGGTTTAACAAGCTTGCTCTATGTACTTCAAACTCTACATATACCTATTGAAGTATCAAAATTCCACGTGAGTCCCATCGCATGTCTCATGATCACTGCAAGCCTCGGTGATTAATGCGAGCCGTCGGGAGACGCTCTCATGTCGTCTTGGCCGATTAACTTCGAGTACTAGTGTCTCTCAAACTATTGTGATTTAACTGCAAACATTGGCTCCAAACTTCCCAGAACAATCGATGTAAAATGACATTGGTATACTGTTTAATATGCGAATTCAACGTTCATATTTTCAATGGTAGCTACAACGAGTTTTATAATAAAGATAGATCTTGTTCAAACATTTGACAGTTCTTCTTCTTGTTAGGGTTCCGTACCTAAAAAGGAAAAAACGAAACCCTTAGGATCACTTTGTTTTCTGACTGCCTGTCGGTCTGTCAAGACCCTTTTTTCTCAGAAACGGGTGGAGGTATCAAGTTGAAATTTATAACAGTGACACTAGGTCTCTGCGGTCCCTACGTGCCCTAAAAAATCAAACTTATAAGTTAACGCAATCAAAAGATATGGCGGTTAATGTTGCATTTTCTGTACAAATGTAATGAAAATGCAACATTAAGTAGAAGTACCCTATAGGTTTTTGATTCCCGTGCATTTACTTCCCGATGATTTAGAATCATGATATTTTTCAACGTCATCTACTAATAATATTGTTTTATTTGTACTATGGGTCCTGTCGATGTTTTCTTCGATCGTGATATAATGTTGAGAATCGCTGGAACTCCCATCAATGTACATACTGAATTATCCATCCGAGTCTCCAATGGGGAAAATATCCCACGATTAATCGACAGGTTTAAATTGATAGATGGTCACGTCTCACGTACTGTTTATAACTGTACTCGGATTTTTGACTAAAAACACCGTTTTTCACATAAATCGAACGTTTTATTGTGGACACACATTATTTTTCCGTCACATCAGAAATACAACACTTTTACTTTTTTTACACATAGATAAACAAAACTTTTTTTTTTTTTTTTAAACAAGAAGATTATAACTAAACATACCGCCACCCAAGGACGACTATAGTCCTTCAAATTCTGAGGTACTTAACATTCTATATGTACTCAGTGAAAACAATTAAATTACAAAATGTAATAGACTAAGTAAACATTTAAGTAACTCAAAATCTAATAAGAAAGTATAAACTATAACTTCTTAGAATCCGTAATGAGATTAATTCTCAACACAAACAAATTGACTTTAACAAACCAAAACAAACAATTTAATTCCAACCACCAGGGGGAAGAGGACAGACCTTAACTATAGGTCTTTTAAAATATTTACTCTTATTTTGGAGAGTAACAACTCTAGTTATTCCATCTGCACCTGGGTGTTTGGCCACTACTCGTCCCATTAGCCATTTACCTGGAGGCAAGTGATCATCCTTTACCAATACTATGGTACCTAACTCAATCTGGGAACAAACTTGCGACCATTTATGTCGATGTTGAAGAGTCGTTAAATATTCAGATTGCCAGCGGTGCCACAAACACTGCATCATTTTTTGAACCACATGCCAACGATCTAATGAATTGACTTTACGATCTGTTAAATTCTCTTCAGCAACGGCAATAGGAGCCTCACCTACTAAGAAATGTCCCGGGGTAAGTGGAGGTTCATCCGGAGTAGAATTAATCAAGGTAAGTGGACGAGAATTGACACACGCTTCTACTTGAGTAAGCAGAGTTGAGAATTCTTCAAAGGTGAGAATAGTTTGACCTACTACTCGCTTCAAATGATTTTTAACAGATTTTACTCCGGACTCCCAAAGACCGCCAAAGTGAGGAGCACTAGGGGGATTGAAATGCCAATTAGTTTGGTCATTCGCTAACAATTCAGATATCTCAGAAACTACTTGGGATTTAAGATTTTTAAAAACAAGGTCCAATTCTCTAGAGGCACCAACGAAGTTGGTTCCACAATCACTCCACATATCCTGACAGTGACCGCGACGGGCAGTAAATCTTTTAAAAGCAGCTATGAATGCTGCAGAAGTCAGATCACTCACAAGCTCTAAGTGAAGGGCTTTTGTGACAGTGCATACAAATAAACAAATATATGCCTTACAAAATTTCTTACATCTACCAGGGTATAGTTTTAGAGTAAAAGGTCCAGCAAAATCAACTCCACTAGTGCGAAAAGGGCGACCAGGATTAACTCTAAATTCAGGAAGATTTCCCATCATAGGATAGTTAGGTGTAGCTCTAAGTTTAAAACACGTAATACATTTTCCAAGAACTGATTTTACCAAATGCTTCACTCTAAGAATCCAAAATTTTTGACGAACATAGTTTAAGGTAAGTTGATGACCACCATGCAGAGTCTTAAGGTGGGCATTAGTTACAATTAATTTTGATAGATGGCAGTGATTACTTAAAATTATTGGTGACTTCAAATAGGTAGAAACTGCTGCATTTGTTAGTCGACCACCAACTCTTAACAATTGGTCTGTATCAAGAAAAGGATTAAGTGTATACAATATACTTTTTTTTGTTACATTTTTGCTTTGAGATAATAGTTTAATTTCATCACAAAAGACTCTAGACTGTGACATATGAATACAAACATTTAATGCTTCTTTTAATTCTGAAGCTGTTAAATAAGAAACACATTTTTCATTAGTGGAATCACACCTTAACTTACAATTTTTAATAAACCGTAAACAGTATGCAGTTACACGGATTAATCTTCTGAGATTGGAAAATCGTGTAAGATAAGTATCAACAAATTGACTTTCATTAGTACAAACATGTGTAATTACTTTTCTTTTTAATTCTATTTCTGTTTCAAATATATTACTATCAAATTTTTCAATACAAATAGGTTGACTTAAAAATTCAGGACCAAACCACCATAGTTTTAGTTGTTGTAATTCAGTAGGGTATAAACCGCGAGATGCTGAGTCAGCAGGGTTCTTACTTGATTCAATATGATGCCATTGGTTGCTGGATGTCAATGTCAAAATTTCAGAAGTGCGATTGGCAACAAAAGTAGTCCAACTATTAGGTTGTTTGCGCAACCATGCCAAAACAATGGTGGAGTCTGTCCAAGCAAACACACAATCATCTCCAATATTAAAAAGTGTTTTAACAGAATATAACATCTTGGCCAATAAGACTGCACCACAGAGCTCCAGGCGAGGCACTGATACTTGTTTCACCGGTGCTACTCTAGACTTGCCCAATACTAATTGAACCTTAATATCAGTTCCATCCCAGACTCTGAGATACACAACACAAGCATATGCTGCACAAGATGCATCACTGAACCCGTGGAGTTCCACTCGGGTGGTTGTGTCAGAAATGCCAATCCATCTTGGAAACTGAATAGCTTTGTGAGTGAAATTATCCAGATAAGCTTGCCATTCAGGTTTCAAGTCTGGAGTCAACTCATCATCCCAATCTAAGCCAGCTAGCCACAATTTTTGCATAAATATTTTCAGAACAATTACAGATGGTGCTAGCCAACCTAGAGGGTCGAAAATCTTAGCTATGGCTGATAATACATTTCTTTTACTGTAAATATTATCACATTCTAAATTTAGTTTCAGTTCAAAATTGTCAGTTTGAGAGTTCCACTTTATACCTAACGCTTTTATAGTATCTTTCACTTTTATATTCACTGCACTTTTTAACTCTTTACTTTGATCTGGTATTTGAGACAACACTGCTTCACTATTTGACGACCACTTATGCAATGGAAACCCTCCTCGTTTAAGTAACTCTGTTAAACGGTTTTGTAAAACAATTGCATCAGCTTCAGTTGAAGATCCACTCAATAAATCGTCCATGTACAGATCTGATTGGACTATCTCAGCCTCTCTAGGAAACTCTTCTTTTTCATCTTCAGCCAGTTGATGCAGTGTACGTACAGCTAGGAATGGTGCACAAGAGGTACCATAAGTGACAGTAAGTAGTCTATATTCGTTTATAGGTTCTTTTAGTGAATCACGCCAGAGGACTCTTTGAAGGTCAACATCTTCCTTCGAAATCAAGATCTGACGATACATTTTTTGAATGTCAGCTACCAAGCAGAACTTATGTTGTCTCCATCTCGTTATTAAATCTCTCATATCTTGTAATAGTGGCTTGCCTATGAGCAGTTCTTCATTTAATGATTTACCATTTGCAGGTGTAGCACTTCCATCAAAAACTACTCTCAGTTTGGTGGTAAGACTAGTCGGCCGGAGGACCGCATGATGAGGTAAGTAATACTTTAGTTTTTTAGTTGTAAGTTCTTTTTCAGGTACGAGTTCCATATGACCTTGGGATAGATACTCTGTCATAAACTCCTTGTACTGATCCCTAAGATCAGGACTTTGTGAGAAACGCCTTTCCATATGTTGTAAGCGACCAAGGGCTATTGACTTTGAATTACCCAACTTAGTGAGATTATCTTCGTGGAATGGTAATCGAACAATATATCTGCCGCTATCATTGCGAGTGTGAGTGTTCTTGTAATGCTCTTCACATTGTAATTCAAGTTGTGACAATGGTTTTTTGTGAGGTAAACTTTCTTCAATTTCCCAAAACTGTCTTAGTAGTAGGTCTACTTCAAGTTTGGTGTGAGTGACTACAACATTATAATTTTGTAGTTTGGTTTGAGATACTCTTCCAGATATCAGCCAACCTAAACAAGAGTTGACAGCTATAAGAGACTCATGCTTGTTTAATCCTTCAAGTATAATTTTGGCATGCACATCTGCACCCAATAATACATCAATAGTGCCTGGCGTGTGGAAATTTGGATCTGCTAGGTCCAACTGCTCTAATGAAGGCCAGGTAGACTGTGAGAACTCCCTTGAAGGTAACAAAGATGTGAGCTTTTTCAAGACAAAGGCATTAACTTCAAGTAGTGTACTTTCTTGTTTCGTGTGAATAGTGAATTTTACCATAGATCGTGTAGTTACCACTGCTGAGTCAGAGATACCAGTCACCTTGCCGTGTACTGCAGTACGGTCAAGGTGTAACAATTGTGCAGCTGCTTCTGTTATAAATGAGGCTTGAGAACCTTGGTCAATGAGAGCCCTCAACATGTAAGTAGCACCATTCTTTGCTTCTACTTTAATTTGTGCTGTAGCTAGTATAACTTGATTGCTTTCTGTGCCACTGTGCATGCTTACAGTGTTGCAAGAAGTAGGGGTACTCTCTTCAGATAGTTCAGCAAGATTTCCATTCATCGTAGTGACCTTGTCGGGTTGTGAGTAGTGCAGCAAAGTGTGATGACGTCGTCCACATTTTCTACAAGATGTACTTTGCCGACAATGTTTAACATTATGACCCTTAACAAGACAGTTGAAGCAGATGTTATTCTTCTTTATAAATTCTTGACGTTCGGTGAGATTCAAACTGGCAAAATCATTACAGTGACAAATATAGTGAGGTTGTGAACAGTATGTACAGGCGCTGTTAACTTCAGTAGTGAATGTCTTCATAGGTGGTGACTTCTGTGTGTTGTGCAAGGTAGATTTTTGTATGTTTCTTTTAGTTGCTTCCTTTCTGGCATTATCAACCATTTCCAATGCTCTAAACCGGCTTTCAAGATGAGATGCTAATGTAGTAAAAGTGGGAATGTCTTGTGATGAACCGAGGAATTGTTCCCATAGTTTGTGAGATTCCACATCCAGTCGTGCAACTACAATGTGGACTAATATGGCATCCCATTTGTTTGTCTCGATTCCAATATTCTGTAGTGAATTTAAACATTCTTGTGTGGTGTCTAAAAGTTCCTTTAGACCACGTGCACATTCCACATTCATCTTTGGTTGGTGAAGAAAGCGGTTGAGTATGTTGTTAACAATTATCCTTTTATTATTGTAACGTTCTTCTAATGTTTTCCATGCTTTGTCATAATTTGCTGCGGTAAGTGTGAAATGTTTAAGAAGTTGTTCTGCTTCCCCGGACAGACTTGACTTTAAGTAATGATGTTTTTCTATTTCAGATAAGCTGTTATCTTTGTGTATAAGAGATATGAAAATGTCTCTAAAGCTGAACCACTCAAGGTAGTTTCCGGAGAATGTTGGGATAGCAATTGGTGGTAGTTTTTTCTTTCTTGAACATTTCTCAGTAAATTCAGTGGGCTCAGTATCATCAGAAAACGACTTAGATTTTTCAGCACTCAACAATGTATGTAAATGTTCCTTTATCAATGTTTTCAACTCTAAGTAATATTCTTCAGTAGCGTCCATGTTAGCAATAGGGTCAAATTTATGTTGTTTTAAGATTTCAGGTGTTAGTTGGCTTAAAATCTCGCCATGTTGTTTTTGGTACACGTCCCAGTACTCTGTTAGTGTTTCCAACCTGGTTTCAAGGTAACCTTGTGTATACCTCGCCGTGGGTGTCTTTTTCGTGTTAACCAATAACTTTTGTATGCGATCACCTTGTTGTTTTAAGGAAATACATAAATTTTGAGCCATTTTGTAATACTTGTAATAAAAGGTAAGTACTTACAGTTCTGTGTCACTATACCTTTACCGGCAATTCTATAACTTTATGATGCACTGAATTTACTTCTTATTTTGTGATGCACTGAATTTACGTGTTCGTTTTAGGTTATTTGACAATTTAACAGTTAATTATGACTATTTTCACTTGTTTGGTTTAGCACTTAGCATGGAAAAATGTTCACTTTTTGATAGAATTTTTCACTTAGCGTCCGCCATTATACTTAAAAGTTAATGTTTATTGCACTGTACTATACCGACATGAATCCGCCGAAGGACCATGTTTATAACTGTACTCGGATTTTTGACTAAAAACACCGTTTTTCACATAAATCGAACGTTTTATTGTGGACACACATTATTTTTCCGTCACATCAGAAATACAACACTTTTACTTTTTTTACACATAGATAAACAAAACTTTTTTTTTTTTTTTAAACAAGAAGATTATAACTAAACACGTACTATATCGAATCGTTACGGAAGATATTCAATCGCATTCAATATCAGGAGGTTTCAGTTTCAGTTCAGTTACGTATTTAGTTATTAGTACACCAGCCCCTTACCTTGCATTGCAGCAATGTTACTTCAGTTCATATTACTTCAGTTTCTGACAGTTAACTCAATACAAAATCTGCCAAAAATTTACAGTTATAATTGAAATAATAATACTTAAACAGGTGGTGGTAAGATCGAGTAGGCTTAGCATGACCGCGTAGACATAAATTGTATCCCTTTCCACTGTCAGATTTGTCGAGAAAATGACGTCACACCGAGCCATGTCCAGGTTCCCGATTTTCGTGCGATCGAGATTCATCTCATCATTTGACGTTTCGTTTCGAGATATCTCGAATAGAGATGAATCTCGATTGCATGAAAATCGGGAACCTGGGGCCCGATTTTCGTTTGAAAGATATCAATCTCTATTCGAGATATGTCGAAACAAAACGTCAAATGATGAGATGAATCTCGATCGCACGAAAATCGGGAACCTGGGGCCCGATTTTCGTTTGATAGACATCAATCTCTATTCGAGATATGTCGAAACAAAACGTGAAATTAGTCGTGTTTTTTTCTTTCATTTCGCCATATCTCTAATAAAGATTGATCTCTATCAAACGAAAATCGGGCCCCTGTACAAAAAGCTCGAAGTGACGTCATTTTCTCGACAAATCTGACAGTTGAAAGAGATAAGACTTATGTCTACGCGGTTATGCTAAGTCTACAAGTTCAAGTCTACAGTTATTGACGCACCTATTTGCGGCAGGACTAATCGTAGAGACTAACAAACAATGTCGAATATTATCTAAGTTATCGGTAATCTATATACACTTGTGAAACTTGTGTACTTGGCATGTAAATAGCAGTGGTAGCCGAGTGGTCGAACGCACGCCTTGCAAATCCAAGTGTGCAGGTTCAAACCCCGGCTCGCACCTCTGGATTCCATGTGCGAATCTCATTTACATCCGAGATTACCACTTGCTATGAAACGGTGAAGGAAAACATCTTGAGGAAACCTGCACGTCTGAGGGAACTTGACTAGTTCTCGATAGATGTGTGAAGTCTGCCAACCCGCACCGGGCCAGCGTGGTGGACTATGGCCTGAATCCCCCTCGCATTGAGGGGAGGCCCGTGACCAGCAGTGGGACATTAAAAAGGGCTGTAGTTATTAGTTATTATATACACTTTAATTAATGTCAGTTAATTTAGATGAGAAGACGCAAGTAGGGGGCAAGTAGGCAGTGACTTTATCTCCTTTCAAAACATTATTGAGTTTTATAGGTCAGTAAGGCGAGCGATTCGAAGGCGAGCAGTTACTTTAAGCACTGTTGATGTTTACATTTAAAATTTAATTTAATGTCAGAGCTTAACAGGGATCCCAAACCATTGTATGATACCCGTGCAAAACCAGGAATCATACGATGAGTATTTGTAGACCCGGTAGATTTGATTTTGCTATTTTAGTATTTGTTTTAAGGTTTGATAGGTGTGTGACTTCATTGGAGTATTTTGAAATTTAATTGAGTTTTCTCAACACTACATTCGTTGTAAAGCAGGAAGTACTAAAAAGGCAACATATTGCTCGTTTTTTCCTCACAAAATGCCTTTTGTAGCCTTACTTTTGAACTTACCTAGTAGACTTTCCGTACAAGCGTTACAAGCGTTTGACCTAGATTCCATAAAAATACTTAAATTTGTATTAAAAAAACAAATGATTTAAATTTCCGTTTCCACATTGATTGATGACCATTCTAAATGTTTCATTATGTTAGTATTTGCACGACCTATTTCTAGCCGAGATCTCGTCCGTGTCGCCTTCTCATTGTTCCCAACACTTTATTATTGGAGCAAAAAACTTCACATTATAAGATTTATAAAATATTTCACTTTAATCCAAGCTTAGGAATTGGATGGAACTTTTAAAATTGGTATTCCGTACATACCAGCACTAGTAACACAGGCTGGTGTGACAAGACACAGTGTGAGAAATATCAATTCCAAATCTTTCTCTCGTGCGAACTACGGAAGTGAAAGAACTGCGGTATATTCCGTATCGAGCCTCCAATTTTTGCCAATACCAAAACTAACTATATGCCAATATACATAAAGATTGAATTTCTGTACTAAAATGCCCTGCCCGGCCCCAAAGCGTTAAAATGCACTCGCGTTGTCAATGTTATTGCATTGAGGAATTACATTTTTCTTTGAGCCAATACAAGGGCTCTACCACCTCTTAAAGTATTCTTATTTCCATACTAACCGTACATTTTTGTCAGATTGCTAAGTTATCTGTCAAAAACTAAAAGTAATATTAAAAATATGGCTGCAAATGAGGTAGTGTTAATGGGGCAGTTAATTTAGGAATTGGCAAAATGTTTTCCGCGCAGCTTTTGCAGCTTCAGGTTTTAGTCTTGTCTTGGCGCGCGTGCTTGCACTGCAGAACACTTCAAATACCACAGCGTGACACAACAATACCTCGCTCCGGAATAATCCTTGTTATGTAAATGGAAGTTAAAATTCATCCTACACGCTCACGTCACACATTTGCATATTTAAATATCAGAAGCTTATAATATAAGCACCTGAAGCCCCCACGAAGCTTCAGCTCGCACTGACTTGTGGAAACTCGTTGTAGTATCGTTAGAGACAGATTAAAACGAATAGGTACGTATTCAGGTAGGTACATTTACCAAAAACTTTCAAACAGCCTTAATTAAGGGCACACGAGCGCGTCGACAATCGCGCGTATTTTTTTTACCACATTAAAACGAACTGTCTTGACACAAAGAAGAAACTGAGCCGTAGCGGGACGCCTGGAAGATGTGAAACATAAAACATAGTAGTCGTAGCGGCGAGTGAGCGAAGTCAGCCGGTGGGCGGAGTCTAAGCGACGGAAAGAACCGAGGAGCCGAGGAGTACGAAGCGTGGCCGCATGTAAAACTATACCTACTTTATGCATTAAGTAATAAGGTTGATTTCATTTTGTTGTGGCGAAGCGTCGGCAAATCTCGCCACGCCAAAAATCAGGTTTACCCCTCGCCTATAAATGTTTCACATCAAAACTTCCTTCTTCAAATAAATAACACTGACAGTGTGAGCGAATTTTGACGCGTGGGGGCTACACCACAGAAATTCAAGCTTTATGCCGTTGACACAAATATTGTTTTGGCAACAGCTAAAATGTCGATGCGCAGGCTTCGACCGCCCAGTGAGCGAGGCTTTATGCCGTTTATAGAAATTTATCAACAATAAAAAAATAAACATTATTAAGCTATTTGGAAATTTAATTAACACCGATTTAGAACCGCGTGAACTGATTATATGCAATAATAAATAAATAAATATGCAGTAAATTATGAGTAGTACGCATCTATTTATCGTTATAGTGATTATTTACTTACAGATATGCCTACCTACCCAATTTGTACATATTATGTAATTACCTAATCAAACCTCACAAAAAACTTAAATATCCTCAATCACTTCTACAAACAACTTGTATTTTAAGATTTGAATGGATATTTAAGGAAGGCGAGCTTGATAAATCCAGTCACGGGAATATTAGCATAAGCTTAATTATATTTTTAAGTAAATCAAGCCTTTTAAGTTAAGGCGGGATATTTTGGCACTCCGTTTCAAAATGTTCAGGTATTTATCTAGATGATCGTTTAAACTTGGGATAAGCCTTTAATTGAGTCTGAGTTGTTATAGAATCCTAATGGTTTAAAGTGAACAAAAGTGTTTGCATTGAACTTGGATGGCGTGATTGTGCCTAATTTAGGAATAGCTAACTTTTAAGAGGGTTACAAATGCAATTTGTAATAAGTTTTGGCGATTTAAAAAAAAATATCAGCCCACTGAGTTTCTTGCCGGATCTTCTCAGTTGAGGTCGCGTTTCGATCCGGTGGTAGTATGGTAGTATATAAGAAAAAAAATTAAAACTTGACCATTTGTAAGTGCCACCTATACAAAATAAATGATTTGACTTTGACATTACTTATCTTACAAACACATAATATGAAAAAATATATACATATAAAACAAACAACTAAGTAGGTACCAGAATAAATTCTTTCCAAGACAGTGCCTTAAAAACTCCATTAAACTTGCTCCATATACAAATAACAGAATAAACTCGTAATAGAAAATATATAAGTAGTTATGATTCGAAAATGTATTTAAATCTTATAGGCACATATTAACCAGTAGTAGGTAGCTAGGTATTTGTAACGACATTGCTTACTCGTGACCTTTTATCTTTTAATATGTAGGTACCTAAGTATTCATAGAACAACATCTTAAACGTTACTCCGAGGAAAATAAAACTTACAGTTATTAAAGGGTTCGTCGCGAAACAAAAAGAAATTGTTGGAAAGAAATGTGAAACAGAATTGTCGTTCGCTGCGGCATGGCGCGTCCTTCGTATAATTTGAAACAAGCAAAACCCGCTGAAAGTAAGGCTCAGGTAAAAAAAAACACTTTATATAAAAAAGGATCGACCCTAAGCTTTGTCTCGCCCCCAAATATGATTATTGGATCATGATTATATGATTATCTTTATCCTCCCTTATTTATTCTATTGCAGATACGCTCATAGCGAGATATTGGCAAAAATTATACTCTATAGTCCTATATTGCCTCGATACCTGACGGCTTTGATACAAAAACATAACCATCACTATCAACATTAGTAGGTACTTCCATTTATATGGCTTATGATTCAATTAGCAGTGGTAGCCGAGTGGTCGAACGCACGCCTTGCAATCAAATTGTGCAGGTTCAAACCCCGGCTCGCTCATCTGGGATTTATGTGCGAATCTAATTTTCATGAGATTATCACTTGCTATGAAACGGTAGGAAAGCTAAGGGAACTTGACTAGTTCTAGATGTGTGAAGTCTGCCAACCCGCACTGGGCCAGCGTGGTGGACTATGGCCTGAATCCCCTCGTATTGAGGGGAGGCCTGTGCCCAGCAGTGGGACGTTAAAAGGGCTGTAGTAGATGATTAAATTAACAGGCTGGATGTTTTTATCGAATAAAGGTCTCGCTCCAAGAAATGTAATTATGGAACATAATAACACACGATATTACAGAAATCTCCTTTTATCCTACATCTACAAAAACACGGCAATCCACTACGCTCGTAAAAACAAATTCAGATATATTCCTTGAAATAATATTTCCCGATATTAAGAATGGAAAAATATGCCAATGAAAATATTATTGGAGTGGTGAAAGGCCAGCATTAGTTATCGTCAAAAAGCAGATTTGTCATTGCCCCGCAAGTTGGACCTTAGACATTATTTTTCTAAGATACGCAACTTACAAAATATAAAAAGCACATAGTTCAGCTCCACTTAAAATTATGCGACCATGGCAACCATAGAAAACGAAATATGTAGCAACGAAACAACAGACTATTCATAAGAATAATATAAACATCATCACCCGTGTATTCTCCTAATGGATAGGTAAGGATACACTGTAGAACACCCACACTTTACTAATGTATTTTAGTCCCAATGAAATAAGGGCGAGTATATTCCTATTATACCGATCGCATTTGTCGCCTCTATGCGAGGGAGATATGTGCCATACTTGGATGGCGGGCTAATATTGATAAAGAAACGAAACTATGGACGTAGCTGCAATCCCCCCCCACGCGACCCGGCAAATTGTTCGAAACACGTACCAGGATAACGAACATTACACCTCCGAAGTACGAACCTCTTTTACAGCTCGTCAAAAACTCTTCATCACTTTCCACTGCGAGTCACGTTCAGCTTCAAATGAGAGAAAATCTAATCTTTTTTTTACCCTCTGAAGTGATTGGGGTCGAAGTATTAAGTATCTCAGATGGACGTCTCTACAATACCATTTGACTGTGAGGCCTTTTACAAAGCTGAATTACATCTCGTTTGCATAATCAGACTCAATTCCGATGAAATCATGACTTTTAATTTAATTTTACTTTATACATACTTTATACACTATATCATTTTATATGGACTGAGTAATACTACTCATGGTAGTAGTAAATAGTAATACTACTAATAGTAAAAGGAAAGTTTAAAATTGAAATATAAATTACTTAGTATTCCCTTAAGTAATTATGGCTAGGTCAAAAGAGCCTTATGACTAAATTTTTTTGCGAACGAGAAATTAATAATATTATTTTATTAGGAACAACATTATGTTTTATAGTTACATCCAAAGGTTTTGGTTCGAATCATATTATCTTCAATTTAATTCTTAACAAATGAAAAGCTCCTTCGAAGCTCCTCCTACGAATAATAAGTATCTATCTGTATTATTAAAAAACCATTTAAACTGGATTACTCGTTCAGGTCTTAGCAAATTGTATCTACCTATATAATACGAATAATCAAATAGATTTCAATACTAAATCAAATTTCAGTATAGAAAAAAAGTTTTATTCGAATAAAGTAATCCAAATCGATCGCAACAAAGAGCTGCTCAGTTTATTAAAGGGTCGCAAGGGAAGGTCATACCTAAAACGGCATAGTATAGAGGGCTGATAAGTTATAGTAGCTAAGCTGGGATTTGCATAAATTCAGGTGGCATCTGCAAGTACAATTTGGGTGTGATCTCTACCGTCGGAAACTTTAGAAGAGTTCTCCCCGCGTCGGGCGCAACTTCCAAACCGGCTGTCAGGGGATGTAACGATTTATCATATCCACACGACCCGAACAGTGCCAGAGAGCTGCAATTCCAGGGTGTATGTAATTTAGGCGTTGTGTTTACTGCAAAATGAGGGCACTCAACTTTAATTATATTTTACTGGTCGCCTCTACATTCACGAGATACTTGTCTACAATGTTTAAATGGTAACCGCTTTTGTGCTCAACTTTGTAACAGCAAAGTTCATGCTATATATTTTGTCCATATCTAGGAATTGTATAAACTACGATGAAAGTTCAATTGTATTACGCACTATAACAATTTTAATATCAATTTATTACTTGCTTTTAACCTTTGTTTCCTTCTTTCCAACATAGTATACCGTACTACATAGTATACTTACCATAGTAAGTAAATAAATACAAGAGTTTATTACTGATTAATTCCGATTGATTTACAGAGAGTACCCACCTTATAGTCTTTGGACCTACACAGTCGGTTGGGGCAAGATAAAATCCGAGGTACTTAGATCTTCTGCCCTATAAAGCACCTTCGTGCGACATAATCCATGCTATACTACTAAGGTTTGTCTTGGCTGGCGTGCTGGTTTGATTTCATGATAGCTTTTTGCCCTTTGAAGGAATGCAAGCCGAAATGGTTGACTATGGCAATTTGGTTTGCACTAAGCTTGTAAGTTTATAGCCGTCCTTCTCATCGTCATATTGTATGAGCTAGTGAGCAATACTTTTGTATAGTGCCAACAGAATTATTTCTTGTAAATAATTCATGTGCATTAAATTAGGCTGAACTACAGCGGCACCTGCGCTCCGCACTAATCCCCCACTTGCTTCGGGTCGAGGCTAATTGTGCCCGCCCGCCGGCGTATTGCCACTTCAAAATATTACTGTTTAATTCGGCAATGTTGCAGGTAAAAATAATTTGAAAGCTCATTTTTCAGCGGCGATAATATACTGCTGTAATAAAGTCAAATTGTGACGCTATGAACATTCAGTAGTTGCTTTCTTAGAAGTTTTAAAAATATATATTATTCTAAGTACTCCATTTACATTGCACTACAAAACGCTTTCGTAAATAATTATTTCCAAGTAGGCACTTTATTAAAATATATATTAACTGTTAGTGTATTATGCTGTAAATATAACAAGTTTTGGAATAGGATATAATCCCCAATTCATTATTATCTCTTTAACTATACATATAATCACTTTAACTATACTTCAATTCCAAAGTTCTGCATCTTAACGACCGATAAGAATACCTAGGTACCGCAATTTTGCTCTCAACGGATCTTCCAACAAGAAACAACCTACTTACATAATAAATCACGCCTGTATTTCTTGAAGTTATAGTCATTGCCCTATGACTATGGGTACTATAGTCCACTCAGTTTTCGTGCATGTATTTCTGTCCCCAATGTAGGTACCTAATAGAATACTTATTATATCTTCACAGTCATGTGAAGGGCGGGCTTAGTGAAAGACTAAGCCGATTTCCATAACTTACGTAGGTATCTAAATTATATTACGTCCCGAACACACTAAGGCGAACGAATTCCCTTGTTTTTTTTTTGCAAATAAGTATACCTACTTTGCTCTAATTCCATAAAGGCTATGTCTGTAGCAACTCCACACAACCACGCGACTAAATTCGCGAGTTTCATCGATGACAATTCATTGAAAAATGTGCTTATTGTATGAGTGGATACAGTCCGTTTTGTTATTGGCAAAAAAAAGCGCCCATGTTGTCGCGTTTCATTGCGCAGAGTATTATGTTTATTTAGAACAATTGTTAGTTATTTGTTTGCAATCTCTTAAAGTAGAAAGTCTTATCACACGTCGTTAGGTAGCTTACACGACTAAGGCAAATAAGCCACCTGTGACAAACTTAAAGGGTGGGTACGTGCTCGCTCACATTTTGTTTCGTGTATTTCGTATTTGCGACGCGTTATCTTGAATTATCCGCTAGGAAACGTGACGACTTTACTTGAACAGGAAAACATTTATGTTCACTGCCCTCTAGATAAATTAATCTCCTACGGATAGCGAATAACGAATAGGCTATTTTGGTAGGTCGACGTAGGTACCTACGTAAATAAAGAGCCACAAAATACAACTCGCTTGATCTTCTCGATTTATAATTTCTGCAAAGGTTATCATGCCCTTATTATATCCACTAGTTCTAATGAAATCACTGAAAAAATGCAATAAAGGGGAATAAAAAAAAATACTTTAAGGCATGGTGTCGGCGGCATCCTTATCTACTGCCAGTATATTTTTACCTTTTTAAACATACCAAGAACCTTAAGTTCTTAATTTCTTTAACGGAATAAGGATACTCGTTTCGTTCAAAGCTAATTAAGCTTCCAGAAGCTAACCTTACCCAGGTAATCTTACAGAAAATAATCTGTTAGTGCTTCTTACTTAACGGAATTTAAATTATTAAAACATATCTCCACGTCAGAGCTCACGTTGTTTACCCCCAACTTGTTACCCAGACCCATTATTTCGGAAACAATCATAATAAGACAAAACTGCGGTGTTTCACTCGCGAATGGAATGTCAACGTAATCCAAACAAATGAGTTCCCTAAACGGAATCTATTCTAGCCGCGGGAGCCGCAGCCTTCGGGAGCTTGCCTCTGACATCGATTAAAGAACACATTTTTAATTAAAACTTTGCCCGGTAGTATTAGAAGTCATTTGGGTAAATTGTTTTACTTCAGTAACTTGCTTATGCGATAAAAACAGATTAGATAACGTTACACGTTTAAAAAAGGAAGCTAAGTAAGCTTGACTAACGTAATGTTGACCTCTTATGTGGAATACTTACATAGATAAAAGACATAAAAACCGAAATTAGATTTTTTTTAACTTAAGACCATTGTGCTTAGGACGTTTTCTGACGAAACACGATAGGTGTATCAATGACTGTACTATAATTTGAGCATGCTCAAGAATCCTGCTTAGGTGGACTACATTTTGATAATACAAAGAAACTCTGTGCCCATTTTGCACAGATACCTATTGCATATCATAAAATCCATTATTCTGATCACATCAAAGCAGGTTCGTCGCCCTGTTTGCAGGACAGGAAGTTTTGTTAGCGTTATCCCAAGACCAATCTTAATACGTAAATAGAATCCCGTATTTGCCATCGCAGAGCACTCAAGTTGTAGTAAACCTAAAGATTTGTATGAGGTCTTTTCCGAATAAAACACATTCCTCTATATTTCCGTTTGGGATTTGAGCAAAAAACACAGCTTGGCTAGATGAATTTTCTTGAGAGCAAGTCTAGTTTTTTGGATATGAAATATGATAGTCACCCCTGGAACGATGGTACACTAATATTCATAGTGCTAAGTCATATGACATCACCATTAATCTTTGAGATGAGAAATTTAAAAATCCACCGATGGTACCTATGTAAATTTTCGCCTTCCATTTATCAATGACTAAAGTGGAATAAAAAATATATTAAAGTCTTAGAACCTGGAGGTACTTATAAAACGTTCTTGGTAAAAATATAGGTTAGATGTAGGTATAACAAATGTTTTCATCGTCATAATACATCATCACGCCTGTATTCCCCGAAGGGGTAGGCAGAGGTGCACTGTAGTGCGCCCACACTTCGCCGATGTATTTTGGTCCCAATGTAATAGGGGGCGAGCCTATTGCCATTATACCGGGCACATTCCCCCTCAATACGAGGGAGATTTGGGCCATAGTCCACCACGCTGGCCCAGTGCGGGTTGGTGAACTTTACACGCCTTTCTATAGACGTGCAGGTTTCCTCACGATGTTTTCCTTCACCGTTCGGCAAGTGGTAATCATTGTTGAAAATGACATTCGCACATGAAAATTATCTCAGAGATGCGGGCCTGGGATTTGAACTTGCACCCCTTACGTTCAAGGCGGGCGTTCTTGCCCGCGAGGCTACTGTAGGCCAATAAGCACTTACAAATACTTAGTCAGATTCTACCACGGTTCGGAATGCTGCTTCCACTGAGAAGAGCCGGTAAGAAACTCAATGGTTACTCTTTTTAAAATGATAAATAGTAAGGATTATGAGTAATACCTTCTCAATGATAGACAGCTAATCCTTGAGTGTATAGAGAACGAATTTCGCAGGTGTAAAGCTGCGAGACGTGGCTACTTAATATCATTAAAATTCCGCTCGCAGATAGGGGCTACAGTTACAAACCTTTTTTAATTATTCATATTACTTATATAATGTGGACAAAGAAGACAGCGTAAGTACGTTGGTACAGTAGTTCACGCTAAATACCTACCATATATATGATATGTTGGTTGGATATAGGATATGTTGGTTGGAGATAGTATGGGGATACCTTTTATGGGACTAAGTCCGCGATATATTTCCGCCACTCATTCTTCAGAATGAAGACGCCGAGGTTTGATCCTCAGCGAGTGCCGGGGAAAGTAAATAGTCTTGGAACCCGCTCGAATTTCGTCAGTTTATCAGTATCTACATACTAAATACTAATTATCTACATACCTAATTAGTAGAGTACTGATCCTAATTAATATTAACTGCGTAATATCATTTTTCTGAGAAAAACGTTTTCCTTTGTGTTGATATTAATATACTGTTATATCTGGCTATATTGCGGAGTAGGACTATCCTAACCTACTAACCCACTTAAAAATGTACTTCCTCATATTTTTCCTGTTTTAATCGAGTATTTTTTTATCTAGATCCAAATTCGTTTTAGTTACAATTCTTTTGTGAAATTTGTAGGGTATTACCGAGTGAAACATCTCCGCGGGATCATTGTGTGCAACAGCGTAGGTAAGTGACAAGGTTAAATGCAAATCACCACTCGTAAATCACACCACTGTTCATTCCGTGTGACGCGGGGACCCGATAAGAATATCGCAACCATTGTACATCTGATAACATATCGCTATACTATATTTTTAATGTCAAAATATATTCAACATAAGGCTGCGGGCGTGTTCGCCCCTCGTGTGTGCCGCCACTAGTTTCAACAATGCTTTGAATATGTTACGATCAGTGTAACAATGCAGCATTGGATGGTGCTCTGTTGTAGTGTGCTTGTGTTAGTGCGTGCTCAACTCAGCGAAGAGGATGAAGGTAACATCACCTAAACTCTTTTAACTAAACATAATTACTTTCTATTGTAAGAAGGTATTAGGTAAACAAATAACTAATTGCTAGATGTTTCTTTATCTTTGTGTTAAAGTACTTATCTACCGAACATTATACGGTCTGCATAAATTAAGTATATAAAGTAATTATAAACACCGGCTAATATTATAAATGGAGGTATGCGCGTAGACATTATTATAGTAGGTCCCTAGGAGCATCTTTGAGATGATACCGAAATCATAACCCTTTGTTTTTATAAGCAATTAGGCAGGTACAACTATAAGTAATCCCTTGTAGCCATAAACCTTGTAGAAGTAATTACTTACCTATTTTAATATAAAAAATATACCTATAGTAACCAGTACTGATTTTTTCTGTAACCAGTACTGAAATTTTCCTCAACGAACATTATATAGGTATAGATACGATTTCGATATTTATGAAAAATTTTGCATTAGCGATATGTAGGTAAATACCTTACAAAAGCTGACTTAAAGATACCATTACAATATACATACCTACCTTCTTACCTACCTAAACTTAAAAAGAACGTGTTCTTTAATACAAATTTAAATATATATTTGCGTTAGGTTTTGTTTCAGATAAATGTTTAAGTATAAATTGCGTGGGCAAGGAGTACGAATGCATCGATGGAAAATGCTACTGTGCGGGCGGGTACATGCTCAGTCACTTCCAGAACCGGTGCATACGATGTCCAGGTGAGAGGTCCTATCTACAAAAGATCAGCCCAGTGGCGGTTTTACCAGCAGTAGGCGTATGGCGGCGTAGACATAAGTTTGATCTCTTTTAACTGTCAGATTTGTCGAGAAAATGACATCACTTCGAGCTTTTCGTACTGGACATGACTCGGTGTCAAACGGTTAAACTACGGTTGCCAACTATTTTTTTCGAAAACATAGTATTTTCCAGCCAAAGTTGTAAAATATATAGTACATTGGCCAAAAATTAGGTACTTTCACAAAAATCCTACAAAAGTGTCAGTCAGTCCGAAAAAAAGTCTAAACAATACGGCACCTTCTTAAGCGGTACCGCGGCGGTACGTAAAGAAGACCAGCGGCCTCAGTACGCCTGCCAAGATGTTTTCTCACAAGTCCCAAAAACATCTTGTCAACTTGCGTTCCCGAATCTTATTTGCTAACATGGCTTCCAAGATGTTTAAAATTAGACAGCCTGCTAAAATTTTCTCACAGTTTACGATCTTTCGTTCATTCGTTCATTGAAATGACAAATAGAGCGAGACGGAGCTTTACAAAGAAAAAAGATGCTGCATACACATCATAGAATATATTAGATTATTTATGCACAGATTAAAAATATCTTTGGGCATAGATTCTTTTTTATTATGCCGGAAGCTTTACGTATTATCATTTGGTCGGTGGTATTATGCTTATAATTTATTTCTTGGGCACTATACTATTTTTATTTGCCAATTTAAATAACTTTACATTGTAAAACGGCAAAAAGCACGCAAAGTATGATGCCAAACAAAATCTAACCTCAAACCTACAGATTTTTTGTAAAATATGGATTTTAAATCACGTGGAATAGGATTATGTGGATTTTCGGAAGAAAATAAAACAGATAGAAATGTCTCTACACTTTTTTGTTGTTGTTTTTTGTCGAACACGAAAATAAATTTACGTGTTCGTTTTTGGAAGAATTTTGCATGTAGTCCGCTTGATATTGGCGAAGGATAGAGTAAAATAAGTATTATTTGTTATAATAGTGTATAAAATGCTATATTTATGTACTTCTTACAGCCTAATTATTTTCTCATCACCGGCCTTTGACCGTGAGAAATTTCTTTACGTTGACCTGTCAAATTCGTGTCTCTATGGTACATTTTGGTAACCCATGCTAGCACTTAAGATATAACATCTTATCCATACGTCAAACACGTTTTATTTAACTGTCAAACCCATTTTATATTTACGCCATGCTAGCAAATAAGACGTAACGATTTTGCCACAAAAATGACGTCACGATGCGTGAGAAAATGTCTTATCTTGGCAGGCGTACTGAAGCCGCAGTACTTGACAGTGACAGACAGTTTCGTTCAGTTGTCGTTCCGTTTGTGGTTCCGTTCCGAAACACGCTATAGTATACGCGCAAATCTCAATGCAAGGCACAAAAATATAGTACTTTTGTGTACTATATATTTTTTCAACAGTTTATAGTACGCAGAGCGAAAATATAGTACAATACTACATTTTATAGTACGGTTGTCAACCCTAGGTCAAACGCTTATGTTGAAGGCAGGTACTGTTTTTTTATCTTTTTGTTGTACCTTCTGTTGCCGCATTTGTTAACTGTGCCAAACCTAGGTACCTATAGGTATATAGTAGGTATGTAAGCACGTATTGATTAAGAAACCGATTACAACAGCAATAACGTGAACTTAATTTTTATCATCACTGATAAAAAGCATTTCTTATATCAATACAAAACTGATAGCCTACCACGATGTGACGAAAGAATTGTTATGTAAACATACACAGACGCTACTTTGGGTGTAGAGACCTTTCTTTGTGAGTACCTATCTCAGTAAGTACCTACCTAAATAAATATGTACTATCGCCAGACAACACGTACTCATCGTATTTTATTGACTTTGACTTTAATCCCAAAGTATCAAAGGTTGGACAATGGATAAAGTGCAATAGACTAGCGCAAATTCCAAGAAGATCATTTCCGAAATTTACCACTTACGGATATCGAACCGAGTGACCTACGCTCAAACGACTCGAGCAAGCCGTCCTCGAGCTACATCCCAACCGTACGAATAATAAATAGATTATCTGAACGGTGAGTAAGGAATTTACGACTAAATTTTATGAGTTATGACCTCTTTTATTTTGGCATTAAATATATATAATCGATAGTTTTTTTAGGGTTCCGTACCCAAAGGGTAAAACGGGAACCCTATTACTAAGACTTCGCTGTCCGTCCGTCCGTCCGTCTGTCCGTCCGTCCGTCTGTCACCAGGCTGTATCTCATGAACCGTAATAGCTAGATAGTTGAAATTTTCACTGATTATGTATTTATGTTGCCGCTATAACGACAGATACTAAAAAACGGAATAAAATAAATATTTAAGGGGGCTCCCATACAACAAACGTGATTGTTTGCCGTTTTTATAGATAATGGTACGGAACCCTTCGTGCGCGAGTCCGACTTGCACTTGGCCGGTTTTTTAATCCACTGCAGTGCGCCTCTACTTACCCCCGTGAAAAATGCAAGGCTGATGATACATTATATTATATCCTTATCGCCAATAAATTGTATCCCTTTGTACCTATTATATTCCCAAATGTAGATACCTACATATCCCAAATTGATAACCAATTCTAAAGCTACGAGGGCTTAGGTAGATAAGTGTCAATATGGCTTAGCAAGTTTATGAATATTGACCGTGGATTAATGTTTAGATAACTTGTACCCTATATCCCTATTAAGTACTTACCTACCTACATAAAACATCGATCTATCGAAGCGCTGTCTGTTGCATTAAAGTTTAGTTCAGAAAGTAAGTAGGTATATAGGTAATTCGGTCGCAGGAAAGAACCGTATCGACGGTTTCAACCTTACTAAGCGACAAAAAACCCTAAAATGAGTTATATATTAATTCGAACGGCTACATTTTTCTACGACGTTTGGTAGGTATATAATATAACTGGCCCCCCTTTTACATTGGGACCAAAATACATCGGCGTGGGCTCACTGCAAGGCACATCTGCCATCACCTACCCCTTCGGGGCATACAGGCGTGATGATGTATTATATTCTGAGATATCCAAATATAGATATATAATACAAAACCAACATAAGTATGTAGGTATACGTATAGGTATCTAATCTATAATTGAAATCAGTTCGTTATATCAACAGTAATTTGTAGATAATTAAGTAATAAATAACTATCACCAGATAGCAGTGGTAGCCGAGTGGTCGAACGTACGCTTTGCAATCAAAGTGTGCAGGTTCAAACCCCAGCTCGCACCTCTGGATTTCATGTGCGAATCTAATTTTCATCCGAGATTATCACTTGTTTCGAAACGATGAAGGAAAACATCGTGAGGAAACCTGCACGTCTAAGAGAACTTGACTAGTTCTCGATAGATGTGTGAAGTCTGCCAACCCACAATGGGCCAGCGTGGTGGACAATGGCCTGAATCCCCCTCGCATTGAGGGGAGGCCCGTGCCCAGTAGTGGGACGTTAAAAGTGCTCGTAATCATCGTACGATCCCATACTAAGCAAATCTTGTAATATGGGTACCATACAATGGACTGGGGGCGATCACAAATGGGTGTAGGGTGTCCCAAGGTGAATTCAGATAATGTAATTTTCAAAATTTGCCCCTTATAGGAATCAAGCCCGCAGGAATCAAGTCTTGTGAGCCATGCGGCTTGCACACATACCACTAAACTAAGTAGGAGATACCTACTTCATTTGAAAACTAACGACTTACGTTCAAAACTTTGTCTGTATTCCAGGATTAGGTGAGAAGTGTTTCGGGCCGTGTTGCGACAGACATGGGAATGGTACCTTACAGTGCTGGCAAGGAGTGTGTCAACCATGTTACGATGACCATGGACAATGGACGTGCAGGTGCATAATCAAATCAATTAGTATCTACTTATTAACCCCTAAGGATATACAAGGATTTCAAATAATCTTTTTTTTTACACAAATATAATCCTTAAATTATTCTACGCTATTGGAAGCCTAGGCAGGCAACCCTACATGATTGATAAGGTTGTTCTGTTGTTTTTATTACCTATATTGGACGACCAAAAAAGTGGTGGCGCGACGATCTGGACATCTTTGCGGGAAAGACGTGGCCAGAATGAGCTTGTTGCCACTCTGTTTCCACCCTTAAGGCCTTGGCTGGAGCGCATTCTGCGCTCGCCACTCCTCCGGTAAAGCTGTAAAGGCCACCTCACGGCCAACAGCGTATTCATTTAAAAAAAAAAGTTCCGGCCACTTTTTTTTTCTCCCAAGAGCGGGAGAAACCTTTGCCCAGGAATGGAACCCAAAATATTCTAAAAATAATAATAAGTGACGATTTAATTATTGTAGATCATTTTTGAACTGACTAATGCAATTGTGAAATGAGTTGCAGTTGTATTTAAATTTGGGGGTAAACTCACGAAAGTAGGTAGGTCTTGACCTACCTACCCGGAACTGCTGTGTATGTATTTAAGTATCTTAGTTTGATTTTCAACTCCAAATTAAACCTTACCTACCTATAATTGTAAAAAAATATACGGAACCCACAGGGCGCGAGTAGGTAGTTAGGTAGATACCAACTATATTACTCGCACTTGTCCAGATGTTATTAAATTATCGCCTACCTATCTTAACCTATACTTACTAACCTTCTTCAGTCCGTCCATTTCAATATTTCCATCTGTTTCCTTCATCACTTTTCAGGGAGTCCCTGGAACAAATTCTTCTGATTTCCAGCACGCAGGTAGTGATGGGCGCGGCGCTCGTCGTCGGCATCATAGCCACTTTCGTGCTGCTGTACAAGCTATGCGCTACCACTAATTTAAGGTACTATTAACAACAATACTATAATCTCGCTGATTTTCTGACAATGAACATCAACTTTTGACGTTGACTGTACTTAGGTACTTAATCTGTCATCGTTTTCAACTTTCGTGATTCAGGATTGCTATAGGTTTACGTATGAAATGTCGGTTTTTGTATGCGGTGTAATGCATGGCGCGCCATCTATTAGCGTATGCAAGAAGTTGTTTTGTAGCGAGATATAGGGGTCGCCACATCACCTATTTTGTTTATAATGGGTATTTATTAAATTTGTTATTACTATTAAATATTTACTTGACAATTACGGGTACAGCCATACTCATTATATTTCCATTTATTTAAGTGGGTAGGTATTTAAGAGGTACCTCCTACCTTCCTACATCGTCTAACCAATCATGTAACTAGCTATCTCTGGCAGGATGTACGTAACTTTATAATATGGTATTTCTTAGATAATAAGAACCTAGGAACTAAAATTATTATGTAGGTGCCATTATTGATTACAGACCATTGAGCGGCAGATCTAATGAGGACAGTCGGTTGTCTATTGGAAGTCTGCAGCTCTACATAGAAGAAAGACTACGAGATGCACCACCTAGGTAATTTATACTTCTTCAATAAATCAAGGACCTGAACGAATTACAGATTTAAGAGCGTAGAGAATTTACGGATAAGTTATATTAAAAAAAAAATTAACAGAAAACAAAAACCGACTTCTAAAACCTAGGTGCACTAAAAACCTACAAATAACCTTACAATTCATTACACTTGGAGTAGGTGCCAATCAACGTCAGACAAAGCTAATACACACATGAATTGGCACCGACTCCAAGTGTAATTAATTGTAAGGTTATTTGTAGCTTTTTAGTGCACCTAGGTTTTTGAAGTCGGTTTTTGTTTTTTTTTCACGATTTTTAGTGTCAATAATCGTTGAAAATTTGCAAATATTATCACCTTATAACAGCCCTAAAAAAGTAAAAATTTACAGCTAAAAAAAACACCGCCCTCACCCCCCCTTTCCACTCCTTTGGGGGTGGGTTTCGATTTTTGTTAACAATCCATATTAAACAAAAAAAGATTTTTCGAAATCGATTCTCTAACGCCGGAGATATGCTGTAGTCCGGATTGGACCCCATTTCACCCCCTACATATTTTTTCTTTCAAAATTCCTGCAAGACGTGTTTCTTTATTTTGTATGTTAAATACATATACAAAGTTTCAAGTCAATCAAAAAATATTTTTGAAATTATGTGACCTTCAACCCCCAATAATATTTTGGAAATGGGACCAACCTTGAAGAATTCCCTAGCAAACCTCAAAAAAAATTTCGAATTCGGTCGACAGACGCCGGAGATATGTAGTAACATACATAAAAAAAAAAAACACGGATCGAATTGAGAACCTCCTCCTTTTTGAAGTCGGTTAAAAACTTATAAACGAAGTTATAGAATCAACAGTGGGTCGGAAAATAACAATCATACGCCATCCATCGCATTCCACACTAACTAGCAACAAAGTGTAGTATTAAATTGCAGCAGATTAAAATATATTATGAAGTGAGAATAGGCTATTTTAAATTATTGTATTTGCTCTTTCTGGAAAAGACTAACGATTCAATTTTATCGGATTTCGGAAGATTTAATCCAAAAATTATTTTTAACAAAAACTGACAACAAAAACCTAGGTCCAAAAACTTTTTTTTTTCACTATTTTTAGTGTCCATAGTCGTTGAAAATATGCAAGTATTATCACCTCATAACAGCCCTAAAAAGTGAAAATTACAGCCATAAAATAACATCACAATAAAATAAAATTATGGCTTTCTTACAAAATGGATATGTATCAAACATTTGATATATATCATAAATATCCAATATGTTGATATTTATAATAAATATCGGATATTTTCGAACCCTGCCATTGATACAAGATGTAATTTTTATGCCTTAAAAAATGGAGTCATAGCAACTCCACGACGATAGTGTTTTGCACCTAAGTGTTTGTAGTCAGTTTTTGTTAAAAAAATATTTTTTGATTAAATCTTACTATTAGGGTATTAGGGAGTATTTTTTAACTTTACTCCAACGCCATCTACATTTGGAAAGTAGAAATACTGTAACAAACGCCTAAAATTTATATAAGTTTTTTAAACCATTTTTGTAATATCATAAAAAGTCCTTTGATATATCCATTGATATATATCCTCGAACCCTGATCAATGGTAACTAGAATATGACTAGTTAAATTGCAAGGTGACCATATCTAATGTCTACACTGCTCAGATACCGTTACCATTGCTAAAAGGTGTTGTTTTTATGCCTTCAACTCCACAACGGTTAGTGTTAGTAAACTTGGGGCCCTTTTAACATGATATTTATTTTTTGGCAGGTATACAAGGGCACCGGCGGCAGGATCTGCTACATATCCAGCAATATCAAATCTTAACGCGGGTTTTGTAAGTATTAACTTAGGCTGGTTTTATAGTCGTTCTTATATCCGTACGAGTTGTAAACGCGGCTCAATTGTAGCGTCTGACAAACCCTTAAACGTCTATTTCGCGCTGTTCAACATACATGCACAAAGACGTGACTATAAAACTTTCCTTTGATAATTATAATAATTAATAAGTACACATACCTTTTTCACTATTAAGTACCTACATGCCTGCCCTGATTTGTAGCACTATATTTTTTTCTGCAGACATTTTTGCTTTGATACAATGATTTTTGAACCGCACAAGGATAAATGTGTAGACATTCACTAGTTAGTAACTAAATATATAATTTCAGATTCATGACAGCAGCCTACCACCACCACCATACACCCCAGAGATCAAGAATGAGGAGAACCAAAGTACTGCAATACATATTTAAAATAAAAAAAATGTTTTAACCACCAGCCTTACAATTTTCTAAGTATTATATTGTGTGTTTTACTTTATACTTTCCCATTTATAGATATTTAACAAAGAAAGAAAAAGTAAAATCATACATTCCTGCATTTAACACACTGAAACAGTTAAATTTGAAGTAGGCAGCAGTTGCTTATTGATAAATGTTTATATATCAACTATTATATAGCAAAACTGACATTTGAAATCTCATTTTGACGCCTGTAGCCCTGAAGGGGTCAGCAGAAGTGAAATTAAATAAACAAATTTGGCTTGGATAGAAAAATCTATTCAAAAATTTATGTTGATAAAGTATGAATCACACACACATTAGTTAGTAAGTGTAGTCAGTGCCGCCACCACATCGCCCCTATGTTCTCTTAACGTCCTCTCTGCTAACGTTCTAGATATTTCCATTTCTTTAACCTGAAAAATATACAATACATTATTTTAGTTACATGATCAGTTCCAAGTATTCAAAATAAAATTAGTTAAAAATGAGTCTCAATTTATGAGTAGATTTCAATATAAAAGGCTACATAACTAACATGTGTGGCAGAATTAGACTGATAATGATATCAAAGCCAATGATACCAACATATTCCATGAGGAATATGTTGGTTTTGTTTCACTGGGATGCGACACAATTGGACCCAGTTATGTTGAAATGAACCTAACAACATCGTATCCATAAGTGGATTGGCACATTTTGGCATAACTTGGTTTAATTTGCCTATGGCACAAGGTCTGGATCAGGAATGCTTGCTTGCTCTGCACATGTAGCCAGCAACACCATATCACAAAGGTATAACATTTGCTTGTAGATGCACACCACACCAGGGACCCAATTCTCGCATAGTTAACTTCATTTCTAATTCGACATATATATTGTGGTCATATTTTAACGTCTTGTTTTGACATATATCGAATTAGAGATAATGATGATCATATGACCCTATTAGTGATCAGGATGCAAGTTATTTGATATTATACATGCTAGTAACTAGCATTAGTGGGTTGAAAGGGAAATATTACCATTTCATTTTTAGTATAGATCACATGATTATTCTAACAACATAATGCCAGTAAATGGTATGAATGAAGCCTTAGAACATTGAAATTAATTTAGAGAGTAGGCCGTCTACTACTTCAAGCCCAGGTCACTTGATTTGATTTACTGAACTGGATGATTGTGGGTTCGATTGCCACCATTGGAAAATTGCTCTGACCTGTGACTGGGAATGGACTGCCCCCAGTCCATTGTGATGTTATGAGCATTAACTTTATTTGGGATCATACAACAAGTAAGTGTTTGTCATTAATTATTACTCATTAATTAACTTACAATTAGTTCTATGTCATCTTTTTTTACTGAAACTTTCTGTAGTTCCTTCTCTTTTTCAAGGCGTTCAGCAGCTTCTTTGTTTCTTCTATCACCAATTAACGATAATGCCTGAAATTGGAAAGTACAATACGCATATCATATACTCTAATGGCAATGAATAAAATCAAACAATATCTGGTATTGCAATAGTTGTATTTATCGAGAAAAACACGTGACGAATTAGCAACCTCGCGGAATCATACCTTGCTAGCTAAAGGGAAAGTCAACAATGAAGGCTTGATCTGAATACTGCTAAAACTCACCCCGGATATGTCCTGAGAAGATATTTCCTTCTCTTCTGCATAATCTGTAACCTTCTCTAAGTCTGCTACTCCACTGTCGTGTTTCGCAGTTTTCTTCTGAGTTTTATCTTTGTCATGCTGAATATCGTCCGTGTCACCGTTTATTTCTTCGTCAGCCATTACTTCTAGAGGCGCAAAGTTCTTTGTTATTTTTCAAATACTCTAAGAATCTTTGTACATTTTTCGGACAAACAACTCTCACTTCATTTTTATTGTAACATTTGTAACAGTTTTGAGGTTATGTTATATTTTTAATATTTCGTACAGAAACAGATACACATGAGGAAATAAATTTAAGAAATCGAACTATTTTGTTTTTTTATATAAATTTCTATACCTAATTTGCAATCTCCTATAAATCAGAGCGACAGACAAGCAGAAGCAATTATGGTAAGTTAGATACAAATATATGTATGTAATGTAGTTTTTGATAAAGAATTGTTTTGCCATACACGAGCAACTTTGTTCATGAGTACCCATAAATAGATGATTGATGTATTTAACTCTCCACAAGGGTTTTTGGGTATTAATTTTTCATAATACAACCAGTCTGAAAATTAGAAATAATAATGCTGTAATATAACGAATGTTATAAGATTTGATTAAGAGTGCCGGGTCAATTACTAGAAAGATTTTACAGCTCAGCGGCTGTACTCATGCGCCAGGAGAATAATGTGCAGTGTATAATATCTTTTGTTATTTCATATCTCGATGCTTAAGAATCAAATTATAGGCGGTGCACAGTGTACACAATTTGCTCGGTCCAAACTTATCTAGCATGTGGTGGATGGTGTTCTTTTCTTTATACGTTGCATGGCTATGGAGTTATTACTTATTATACTCTTTGCTATGGAGGGTACTTATTAAATGTAATATATTGATCTGTGCATTTGGTACCAATTGTCAATTTTGACAGTAGTGATGTACGACATCATTTTAGTTGTTTGTCGATTGAGACTAGGGTATTTTTCGCGTTTGTATAGTATTCGCGTAAATATATGAAAACAATAGGGTATTTTGTTTAAATTATTATAATAGTAAAAAAAAATGTTTTGACTTTAACCTTTATGCTGGCGCATACCATAATAATTTTACACGTTCATATAAAATTGATATGAACTAGAACCTATATCCTTAATGAGGGCGCTAGGTACGAATCATAAATAAAAGTGGTAGTGACAGTGGTAAAATCTTATTTTATGTTTGTAAACATACTGTAATGGTTCAAGGGAATTTTTAACAAATATTTCTCATTATATCAAATATAAGTACTGTAAAACCTTTATTATATTCCTTGGATATCAAAGGAAAATTAATAAAATAGATAAACACGGAGACAGTGGAGAGACAGATTGCCAAAGTGCCTTTTTTATTCTGTGTTTTTATGTTCTATTGCAGAGTATCATCATAGAAAATATTATGAAGCCTCACTGACACAATCATTGGGTATTAATTTATTGATTTTCGTATTTTCGTATAGGTTATCGGTTAGTACAATCAAATTTGTACATCACTATGAGACATGCCCGTTCCGTTGGTGTGCGTGCGTGCGTTATCCCTTCCCTAGTTCTGTATTTCTGCTTCTTTTGTTTTTAAACCTAAAACCTATAATTCTGAGGTAAAACTAGTAAATACAATAATTTTTCCATATATTCTATCATTTCAAGTGCTTGGTGATATTGTGGATTTTGGGGCTCACCGTCAATTTGGTAAGTGGGTAAATATAGATTTCGCGAATTGTCAAAGTAGGTATTACTTGGTACAGGTACTATTTCATTTCGCCCTTGACGTTTGATTTTTATTACATTTTTTATGTATTTCTAAGCTAACATTGTTATATTTATGAGATATATATGGTGGAGCTAACACCATTGTTTAACGTTATAATGTGACGTCAACGCAATATGGAGATTTTCGCTTGTGATGGCTCGTGGTGTGAGAATGGCCAACTGCTTCCTTTCTACTTGCCTGCTGTGTTATTTAAAACCACGCTGAATATAACAAACTGACACAAACATTATTTAATTGAGCAATATTAACTAATTACATGTGTTAGAGCTAGCAATTAAAATTGTGACCTTGTGTTATCATAGTGATTTAGACATGAACTCATAAAAGCCATGTGTTGTCATGGTCTTTTCAAATTATTTACATAATCAAAAATGCATCCTACGTTATTTTATATAGGTACTGGTAATATCAGTAATCCTATTCCTGGTAGGATATAGGATAGCAAGTAATAAATTCAGTGGCAAAAAAGTTCCAATTGCGGTTTTTAGGAGAGATACCTACGCTGTCATATACCAAAAATAAACCCATCATCTGTAAATACACTACAACATCTTAATTTATTTATAAAACGCGTAGGTATGTCCAGTTTATACAGACAATGATCTATCTATGTAAAACATGCATCTAAAAGTATGATTTTGGATATAACCTGCAGAAATTAGGTAAACTGGTTACAGTTTAATTTTTGGTTCAGGCTTGTGACACCACCATGCATGTCAAGACAAGACCCATGTCTCAGATTAGCTTGGTCGCTCTCTGTCTTATTTCATATGAGAGAAAGCAATATAATCAACATATTCTGTGATTTCATACACAAGTGAACATTCACTTGTGGATGAAATCAAAACCTATGGCTACATAGCCATCGGTTTTTGGATAGATAAGTCAAATCAAACTTGTTGATGTCTTGAGACACTCAAACATTCTCATAGCACTGGGCAGTTACAGTGTGATTTTTGCCAGCAGCAAATTTTGGGAAGGTAGAAGAAGAAAATATTTTGGGAATTTGCTTTGGTCTGGCTGCAACTGAAATTGCCACCAGTTTATTGTATGGTACCTATTTTTTTTTTACTTTACAGGAAAGCATACATATTCTATGCAGAAAAGTTCGCTGATTGCAAATATGTTTATAAGTCTTTCACCCCTCAATATGATGAGTATTTATTTTGTATGTAGTTAATAAAGTTTAAAACAACTGGACCAATTTCAAAAAATATTTGGTTAATAGAAAGCTACATTATTATTGAGTATCATAGGCTATATTTGTTTACCCCAAAATATTTTTAAAAAAATACCACCCCTGCGAACCCGAGTCGGGCTTCTAGTATTATTGTATGAATATAGTATGTTAAAATTTGTAGACAAGTCTCGCTCGGGTAACTGCTTGTGATTGATGGAAAACCCAATACTGTAAAAGTGATTCTCCCAAGCATAAGTACTATTCTCTTTAATAAACTTGCAACTATATATTTTTTTAACACAAGCTACAGAAACATAAAAGGTTTTAATAAAAAAAAAAACATGAACCTCACAATAAAAAATCTCGTACATTTTTTAATTTGATTAACAAATAGTATTACTATATAAATATAAGTTGTTACAGGCGCTGTTACAGACCTTAGTTAATTTACTTTGGAATTTATATTTCTTAGTTAAGTTGGAATTATTTAAAAAAATATAATTTTGTTTTTTTGTTATTAACTAATTAGATACACAGTAGTTTTTTTTACATGTGACAATCTGTAGTTAGTATTTAGTTAAATCTCTCAAAGGAAAAAGCGTGTAAGTATGCATAAAAATGCCACTAGATGGCGCTACAAGTGTGTTAATATTTGTAATTGATAAAGATTTGATTGTGTTGATTGCCACTAACCGAAGCTAAGCATATTGATATCCTTCCCACGGCCGTAATGTATGAGCAAGCAAGCAATAGTTTTAGTGTAATTATAATTATTATTTGTGCAAAATTGAAGTAACATCAATATGGCTTTACACACACATGGACATTTAATTAACTTATGTGGCATGCGTAGTATTTATCTACATACATATTACGCAAAATAGTTAATTAAGTACTGTTATCAATATCAATCGGGAGACAATAAGGTAGAGAAATAGAAAGTATAGAAACCTATTTTTATTTATTTTTAACTTCGGATAGGGGTGGAGTAAAAAATATGATAGGTACATGTTATAAGACATATGTATTGTTTTTATATTTTTAAATACTTTGATTTCACTTTAAGTAGTAAGCCCTAATAATTACTTATAGGATAAATAATTATAAGGGCAAATTCAAATGATAATCTAGAAATAAGGTTTAATTGCTATTTATAATTTACTTTATAATTCTTCAAAAATCTAATATCCGTCTCCGTGTATCGTAAGTGGATACATTTTTAACCGACTTCAAAAAAGAGGAGGTTCTCAATTCGACTCGGATGTTTTTTTTTTTTATGTATGTTACCGCATATCTCCGGCGTCTGTCGCCCGATTTCGATTTTTTTTTTGAGGTTTGCTAGGGAATTCTTTAAGGTTGGTCCCATATCCAAAATATTATCAGAAATCAAATCCCTTGGGGGTGAAATGGGGGGTTGAAGGCCACATAATTTCAAAAATATTTTTTGATCGACTTGAAACTTTGTACAGGGTGTATCAGAAGTCCGAAATAATACTTGGACGCTAGCATCGGTATCGTGTATACAACTGAATGGTATAAAAATTTGATTGAAATTCGACCATGTTGTTCCAACTTTTTTTTCGTCGTCAATTTCTATGACCCGTAATATCTCGAGTCCTATGTAAAATTTGCATGTTCTGTTTTGTGAATATTGGTAGCCGCCTCTCATTAGTGTAGTTTACACTGCTGAATAGGGTTATGGATGTACCCAAAGGCCAGAACACGATACCTGTGACAAATATTCAAGGGTCTGTAACTCAGAAACTATGATAGTTAGGTATAAACTGTCTTCACTAATCATCCACATATGAGCTGCCGTATCCATACCCAAAGTATTATTTCGGACTTCTGAAACATCCTGTATATGTATTTTACATAAAAATAAACACGTCTTTCAAAAAATATGTAGGGGGTGAAATGGGGTTCCAATCCGGACTACAGAATTTCTCGGGCGTTAGTGAACCGATTTCGAAAAATCTTTTTTGTTTAATACGGATTCTTAACAAAAATCGAAACCCACCCCCAAAGGGGTGGAAAGGGGGGTGATTGTTTTTGGCTGTAATTTTTTTCTTTTTTAGGCCTGTTATAGTATTTGATAATATTTGCAAATTTTCAACGATTATTGACACTAAAAATCGTGAAAATAAATTATTTTTAACAAAAACTTTTTAACAAAAAAATAAACCGCCAAAAATATTAAAAAGCAAAAAATAATATACTTTTTTTATTTTACCTTAATAACAAAGTTCTTAAACTAATGTAAGTATACCTAAGTCATTTTGAGTCGGCGCCAAACTAGCAAATTAATTAATAAGTAAAGCTAAAGTGTGATGCACGGCGGCGCGGCGCGACACGCCCCTACGTCGGAAAATGCCGAGCGTTTACGAAGTTAATGTCAGCGTGACAGCAACTCGTGCGGGCACATACATGAGTGCACACATTGTGCGAGTGGTCGTTCCGAGAGCACATTTTTTGGAATGTTAATGCTTGTGGCTGAAGATTTCACGTTGCATTGTTAATTTCATTTGGTTATTTCTTTAAATTTATTGTTCATTGATTGTTTGGCGCCGACTCAAAATGACTTAGGTATACTTACATTAGTTTAAGAACTTTGTTATTAAGGTAAAATAAAAAAAGTATATTATTTTTTGCTTTTTAATATTTTTGGCGGTTTAATTTTTTGTTAAAAAGTTTTTATTTTATATTTTTTTGTGGCTAAAATCAACTACTTACTACATACTTATTTTTTTTGTAATACACAACTCAGCATTCAAATCTGGGAATGAACAATAAATCTCTCCCTATTTTCCCACCCTTAGGGTAGGATTTTTTCTTCCTAATTTATACGGGACCAACTTCGAGGTTATACCCTAACCAATACGTGTCGAATTGTGAACCTCTTCCGTTTTCTTCGTTGGTTAAAAATGGGTATAATTCCAAGTTAAGTCTATGCGGGCGTAGGTATATCATGGTGTAGGTGCCAATCTACACCAGACTAGGCAAATACACAAATGAATTGGCACCGACTACAAATGTAATGAATTATAAGCTTATTTGTAACTTTTTTAGTACTTTTTAGTATATATTTTGTGATTAGCACCTCATAAGAGCCCAAAAAAGGAATTCACCCCTCACCACCCTTTCCATCCCATCGTTTCGATATTTGTTAACTATCCGTATTAAACAAAAAAAGATTTTTCGAAATCGGCTCACTAACGCCAAAGATATACTATAGTCTAGAATGCAAACTTTATCACCCCATTTCACTCCCTACATATTTTTTTTTTTCAAATTTCCTAAAACATGTGTTTCTTTATTTTGTATGCATAATATATGTACAAATTTTCAGGTTGATCAAAAAATATTTTTTAAATTGTGTGACCTTCAACCCATGGGGGGTTGATTTCTGATAATGTTTTAAAAATGGGACCACCTTCGAAGAATTCTCTAGCAAAAGTCATAAAAATTATCGAAATCGGTCTACTGACGCCGGAGATATGCGTGATCATACATAAAAAAGAATGCAAACTTTATCACCCCATTTCACATCCTATTCATTTTTTTTTCAAAATTCCTAAAACACGTATTTCTTGATTTTATATGTAAAATACATATACAAAGTTTCAAGTCGATCAAAAAATAATTTTTAAATTGTGTGACCTTCAACCCCTCATTTCACCCCCAAGGGGGTTAATTTCTGATAATATTTTGAAAATGGGACCACCCTCGAAGAATTCCTTAGCAAACGTCATAAAAAAATTCGAAATCGGTTTAGTGACGCCGGAGATATGCGTGATCATACATAAAAAAAAATAAAAATAAAAATAAAAAAAATAAAATATACGCGTCGAATTGAGAACCTCCTCCTTTTTTTTTTTCGTCGGTTAAAAAAACAAAAACCGACTTCAAAAACCTAGGTGCATTAAAAAGCTACAAATAACCTTACAATTCATTACATTTGGAGTCGGTGCGAATTCATGTGTGTATTTGCCTTGTCTGACGTTGATTGGCACCTACTCCAAATGTAATGAATTCATGTGTGTATTTGCCTTGTCTGACGTTGATTGGCACCTACTCCAAATGTAATGAATTGTAAGGTTATTTGTAGCTTTTTAGTGCACCTAGGTTTTTGAAGTCGGTTTTTGTATTTGTTAAAAATATTTTTTTCTTCCAACTCCTCCTACAAATTTTTCGATTAAATTCGTGCGGGTCCCAAGACAACTTAGCTTTTACTGCGGGACTCGCCGAGGGTCAAACTTCGGTGTCTTCAATGGACACCGCTGTCGATCCTGGCTTACAGGAGTAACAGTGGTGGGAAAGTGTGGCGAGCTTAGTCCCAAAAATAATAATATTAATATCCATACCATAGCTAATAGGTACGGTAACTACTTAAATTATTGTTACCTAGTGTAAACAATCAAAGTAGGAAGCTGCAGGCAGCTGTATCAAATTTAAAGTTTCGTAAGTAAAAAGAATAACCAGAATGTTGATTTACGTTAACTGGGGCGGTGACGGTGATTGGTAACGGTCAGCACCAGAAATGCATTAAAGAATGACATTATAAAATCTCACTGACTGCATCTTCACACCTCCATTCTCACGAGAACGGCCCGACTGATTATTATGCGCCGAGTTTTGAATAACGATTTTCATTAACATAAACGTCTTTGGAATTATATTTTGTTACAGTAAATCTCCGGGCACATTGGGCGGGGTGTTAAGACGGGTGCTGCACGATTTTTCCATTACCAAAACGAACTCTCTTTCAATATGAATAAAGATTGAATTTCTGTAGTAAACGCTACGAGACCATGCGTCAAGATACGCTCGCGCTGTCTATGACATTACGTTGAAGAATGAGCTCTTTCTATGACTCATTATAGTACGTTTTGCTAGTGGCTAGCTCCGTATTTTTTGACGCGTATTTAACTTTTATTATGTTAATATTTATGTTTGTTACTCTATGTCTATTGGGAGTTAACAACCTAAAGGTTGTTTCTATAAAAAACAGAGTCCTGCGTGACTTTAAGTTGACTTAAAACCCTGCGCAAACAGGGGCATTAAGTCGCGTGCTCTCATTTTTCCAATTCCAAAACCAACTTGTTACTCAACGTTGAACTATATTTTTCAACGAAATGTCACCGATGATGCGAACTAATTTGGTGAGAGCGTGATGGCTTGGATTTTGCCACAGACTTTATCTTTATTAAGTCATATTGGTAGAGAGTAGTTAATTGATACCAATGCTGGGCTAAAAAACTTGAATCGATCTCGGACTATTATATGAAAAGAAACAACTAATGCCGCACACACATTAATTTCATTACTTGTCTAATACCTATACTCATAAAAACAACCATAAGTAAATCATTTTCGTATCATCGATGGAAGCTGTTACTTCCCTCGAGGTGGCAAGGTATCCATAAAGGATTTACCGACGTTAAAAAAAGGCCGATTATTGGGTTTAACCCTCCAACTGGAAATTCTAATCCACGAAGGATTTATAATTGCACTTTTCGATTAAAAGTTATTGGATAAAAAAAAGAAATATAAATTTCGGTTCAACTGAGTATAAGTCCTCAATTACTTCTGGCCCAAATCCCATTGCGGTGTGGCCTACCTACCTACACATAATCTTCTGTAACCTTGTTTGAATAAATCCGTGGACTGATTGCTCGCCCAGTCGAGTACAATGTAATGAGGTCGTTCAGGCCTTGTATTGTACGGGTACAAGGACACCCCGCTCCAAGGATACATCCGGGATCCGAGGGGCCTTGGGTAACTTTTGTCTCAAGGACTCTGAGGCTTCGCTTCGAATGATAAATGAAATCATGCCTGTTTCTAGGGCGACTCCGTCCGTGACCCCGAATACGGAATTTTTATGTCAAACCAATCCCGGCCGAAATGATAAAGTTCCTTTTTTATTATCACTGTGCTATTAACAGGCTCTCAATTCTAGAGATAAAATATAATAAGTACGAGCTGTAGGTATTTAGATATTAAAATAAAAATAGAGCATTGCTTACTCAAAAAAAAATGGTATGTTTGGTGTCCACGCTAAATAATTTTGTTGGTTAGAACTAAAATTGAGAGTTCTAGACCAGCCGGGTCCCTAAGAATGAAAGTTATTAACATTGATGTTGATTCTGTTGGACACAAACTAGGTACATATAAACTATATTTGGATAGCACATACAAAAATATTACCGTCTTTCTCATACATTAGGGACGTAAGGACAGCAATACGCTCAGCTTAGTTCGGTTCCTTAAAAATCGATACAATTATTAGTTGTGGCGAATTTTGTTTCTTCTATTTATACATGGTGTATCAGAAGTCCGAAATAATACTTTGGGTACTCATACGTGGATGCTTTGTAAAGACAGTTATACCTAACTATTCTAGTTTCTGAGTTAAATACCTTCGAATATTTGTCACAGGTATCCTGTTCGGGCTCTTGGGTACATCCTTAACTCTATTCAGCTGTGTAAACTACATTTATGAGTGGCGACCACCAATATTCACAAAACAGATCATGCAAATTTTACATAGGGCTCCAGATATTACGAGTAATAGGAAGTGACGACAAAAAAATAATAATTGGATATTTTTTTCGAATTTTGAACAAAATGTTTATACCATTCAGCTGTATACCCGATACTGATGCAAACGTCAAACACCCTGTCTAACCCTGTCACCCTGACTTCTGAAACACCCTTTAGTCAACAGGATTGGCATCAAGTAATGCCTAAATTAATGCGGAAACCCGTTTTGTTCATCGTTAAACCACGTTTTAACAAAATATTGATTCGATATCAATTCGTGATATCGATGACCCTGCAAGTCAAGTGTGTATTAGATAACAAACGTTACAATAATACTTCCCTGTTGTTTTAACTAATACCTAAATATACTAACGCTCTACACAGGGACAAGCGTATTACCTTGACTTTTATTGAAAATGTACTCTCTGTTAATATATTTAAAGGTTTTATTTCAGTGGAAAATGCCTAGCGTCACGCTTGACATTTCGTTGAAAAATGTGCTTCTTCAATGAATTAATAAGTGTCTGAAGCTCTATCGTGTCTTCGTCACTACGGCACTTGGCAGAATCACGTTGGGCCAGACTCAATGGAAGGAGGCCATTAAACAAAAAAAAAGTCTCTGTAGTGCCTTTGAGCGCAACAGTTCGAACTTCTGACAATACCAAAACAAACTGTATGGATTCTTAGAAATAGCTTATTATACTACGAATTTTTTTTGACCGCTGTGTTTTACCACAGTAATTTAAACTTTATGTGCAGGATGTTTCAGAAGACCGAAATAATATTGTGGGTACATATACGGTAGCTCATATGTGGATGCTTAGTGAAGGCAGATTATACCTAACCATCATAGTTTTTGACTTATGTACCTTTGAATATTTGTCATTGTTATCATGTTCTAGCCTATGGGTACATCCATAATCCTGTTCAGCAGTGTAAACTACACGTATGAAGGGCGACTACCAATATTCACAAAACAGAACATGCAAGTGGTCTCGAGATATTACGAGTTACAGAAATTGACGATGATAAAAAGTTGGAAAACTATAGTCGAATTTCGATCAAATTGTTTGTACCGTTCTGTTGTATACCCGGTACAGATGCAAACGTCGAAGTATTATTTCGAACTTATGAAACATCCTGAGTTCCCGCGTCTTGACGCTCCAGTGTGCCTGGCACTTGAACCATTGGGCACATAAGACGTTATTGTTTGGGCAACCAACTCGAACAGTGAACAGTTTCGCATAGTGTACATACACATTGATAAATATACGTTATCGTTATTTGTTATCGCGTTTGTCATCGCTTTACCTCGATCTAATTTGGTACAACGGTACTGGTATCTAGGTGTTTTAAGTTTTTGAGACCATCATCGGTTGCCGTGTGACCGACTTCAGCTAACTGTAAACGGGTAACTGAACTGCGCAATGAATCCTTTGAACCCGCTCCCTCACCGCCAAATTTTTGGCAGTATGGCTCCTTAGTTAAAAATACCAGTAATTTATATTGACTCTGAAATCATCGAAATAATGAACCCGGTCTTCTTGATCTCTCATCACTAGTCATATTTTTTTAATAATATAATATAAGCCTTTATTACTGTTTGACAATAGTTTAAATATTTAATACATTTTTATTATGGGTAGTTCTACGATAAGAGGTAACTTGTGCGGCAATCAGTTTAAAATAGAAATTTTATTCTATATGTTGTTATTTATTTCAATGAAACACATCACCTAAATGTACTTTATTAAATAACGTCACGATTAAATGCCTAATTAAGGTATATTTTTCTGAAATTCCTTATAAAGTCTAAAAAAGTCTCTACCCTGGCCTGTCCCCCTGCCGGTTTCAGTTTAATTTGCATACGATACATACCTTTTTTGTATCAGTTATTTAACTAAAGTATGTTAAACACAAACTTCAATAAATATGTTTAAGTATTTAAGGAAAAATAGAACAATATTTATTTATTTGCAATATTTTTTAAACTTAACTTTTGTCCCACTGTTTTTGCGTATCTACCCTGGCAAATTGTATTCCGCTACTAAAACACAAATATAAAACGGCCATATTCCAAATAGCGCTCAAGGTCATCTATGTGACGTGAAGTTAGCAATGCAAAACACGTGAACCGTTAACAGCATTTATTTGTTATTTATTTGCGACGCGTTGGTTCAAAGTGGTGGCTTCGCGAGGTCATTGTGTCTCTCCACTGGTAAGTCATAAAAGTTATATTATTCACTTAATTTATTTACATTTACTGGTCTAGTTTAATTATAAAGCAATAGTTAAAGTGTGATACATAATGTACCGAAACATTTCTTATGTCAATTAAAACAATAAAATGTATCATGAAACGTCTCTCCCCTGCCATATTTCCCCTGGCAAGATAACAGTCAGGGGAGAGACTTGTTGACCAGGGGAGATTATGTTAGTGCAAAAAACTAAGATATAGCATATTTTTATCAACGAATAGTTTTAAATAATTTTAGTAAATACTTAAAACTGAAAATTAAATGAGGCTCCCAGTTCATATTGTTATTATTGTATATTATTGTCTAATATTGTTACAGATTATGGCACCACGGAAAAAGTTAACACGTGTAAAAAGATTGCAGAAGAAACGTGAAGCAGAGAGACTACGATATGAAAAGAGTAAAAATGATCCCGAAAAATATGAATTGCAAAAGAAAAAGCAAAATATTTAAAAAAGAAGGAGAAAGGAATTATAAAGCCTGTCAACCAAATGACTCCTAGGGAGCAACGTAAGGCACGAAAGATATGGAAAAAGAAAGCAAGAGAGCTAGGCAACGACTTGCGCTTAATGTTACTAATCTTTCGATAACGCCATCGATGTCAGATATTAATGATCAAACTTTTAATTCTCATAGAAGAGTTATAGCTGCCAAACTTAAATCAGACCGAGCCAGAAGACAAAGATATTTAATTAATAAGAAAAAAGATGAGATTATAAATAAACTTACGTGTTTGAGAAAGCTTAAGCATTTATTTTTTGTTAATATAGGCAAGAGTGCCTTTAGCTTAATACCCGTCTGCTCCGACTTCAAGTACCTAGGTTCGTTACTCCAGCATGATGGAGATGTAGATCGGGATATAAAGCGGCGAATCAATGCAGGATGGCAGAAGTGGAGACAAGTTACCAGCACTACTTGCGACCCCAAAATGCCGTTAAAGGTAAAAGGAAAAAAATACAAATCAGTCATCAGACCAGTAATTATGTACGGCTCGGAATGCTGGGCGGCTAAAGTGCGTGAAGAGAAACGTCTCCACTCTGCCGAGATGCGAATGTTGAGATGGATGTGTGGAGTGACGCGAATGGATAAGGTGAGGAATGTACATATTAGAGGTAGTATAAAAGTAGCGCCCATAACAGAAAAAGTGAGAAGTAAGAGACTAGAATGGTTTGGGCATGTGATGAGAAGAGATGAGAAGCATGTGATTAAAAGAGTGATGATTATGAATGTTGATGGATACAGAGCGAGAGGAAGACCAAAGAAAAGATGGATGGAGTGTGTAAAAAGTGATATGATTGAGATCGGAGTCGATGTTGGTATGACGGAAAAGCGAGACGAATGGAAGAAAAGGACATACTGCGCCGACCCCAAATAATGGGATAAGGTAAGGCAAATTATGATGATAGGCAAGAGTGGCTTCAATTTTTATTTTATTTGAAATATAATATAATATAAAACATGTTAATTTACTGAAATGTAGCATAGGTACAGGCAATATGAAAATGATCCTAGGTATCGCAAGTATAATTATTTGTATTAGGTACTTAAAAGAAGCTGGTCTATATAATTAGTATTAATAAAATAATATTGTATTATTTGTTGTAGGTACATTGCCATGTTAATTTCATATATTATTGTGTAATGACACTAAATACACTTTTGTTTAAAATTTCAGAGATGGCTGAAATAATATAGTCTGTTCATGTTTAATATGATTGGTAAAAAAATATAGTCTAATTCTATGCTAGGTACAATGTTTAACTAAAGTTGATTTTACTAATTTTGTTACTATTATTGCCACAAATTATCTCCCCTGATCTTGGTGTCTCTACCCTGCCCAATGTACAGGGTGGCGCAATAGAACGTGCATATTTAAAATATTGATTAGAAAATAAATACAAAAGGTATAGTTAAAATAAAACTGAGGTATTATTAAGAAATAACTGAAGTTTATTTTTACTGAAGTTTAAGATCCAAGTTTAAAATTCGTTGCAAACTTCGTCGCGATAAGTGTAAGACAGACGATCTCTTGCGAGTAGACATTTGTGGATCTCCTCGTACAGACTGCATAACTCTCTCAATATTGTCGTCGGTCCTAGATGTTCTTGGACGACCTTTTGCTTGTGGTTTAAACGTTGAACCAGTCTCTTCAAAACGCTGTACCCATATTTTAATTAAATTAGCACTCGGAGCTTCACTAATTTGCCGTAGTCCATATTCAGAACAATATAAACGCCTAGTAACGATGTATGAAAGAGAGTTCTCGTAAAATGCGCGCACGCAAAATGCGCGACGCTTCCCGTCGAAGTGACTCATAGTGACTAAAACTCCATGAGCCCGCCTACCCAACGATGCAGGCTCCCCCCGCCCGCGCACTTTCTACCCCGCGAAAAAAGATGATGCAATATGCACGTTCTATTGCGCCACCCTGTATTTACCCTGGCCTTGTAAAAAGTTATAAAATATGCATAAATTGACTTGCCCTTACGTGAAAAGATACACTATTAAGACAAAAATCGTAATATAAGTGTTTAATGAAAAAACAGCAACCTTTCTCCCTGGCCGTGTTCTCTAAGGACGTAAAACCTCTTATCGTAGAACTACCCATCTACTGACGATCGGGTTTTCAACAACAGTCCTTCGACAAGGGCCTCCTCCAAAGATTTCTACCTGTCTCTTTCGCGTGCAACTCTGATCCATTCTGGACCAGCAGCTCTTTTGAGGTCATCTTCCCAATGTTTCGTTTGTCGACCTTTAGGTACCACCCAGATATTATTTTAGTCCATTTCTCATTTTTCTCTCTTAGCACATGGCCTGTACATTTCCATTTAAGTGTTTTGCATACCTTACTGACATCTTTAAATTAAGTTACATTTTTAATTTTGTTCAATCTTTATGTTTTCTTCTTACTCCGATTACACTTCTCTGTATTCCATTTTGACGAATATTTATTTTGTAAGCTAGTTTCTCTGTTAATGTTCAACATGTTAATGTTCATGAAGGGGAATATGCACCTTATGCCCGACGATTAAATTACACATTTGAATTATACAAGTATTTTGTTTTGTTCCTAACCTGTTAACTTCCAGAACCTAAACCAACAGGTTTTATAAGTTTACTAACGCAACGATATAAAGATGCAATTTTACACATATTAACGGATTAACGTTAACTTGAGTTAATTCTTCTGAAATGTAACGCTTTAACGTTTAACGAAGCAAACTTATTTTGTAGCGGATTAACGAAGTTATTTAATTGACTAACGGTGCCCAGCTATGGCTATAGGTTAATAAAGCGGACATCAATATTGTTTGGTGACTAAAAACCAGATTGGTATGAAATGTATTTTACTGGTTGTCACCATTAGCAGATTACATCTCTATCAAATTATGAAAAATCTTTTCGATAACCTGTTTTATATTCATCCGTTTAAATTTAGCAACAAAATACATACGTAGAATTTGCAGTCCATTTTAAAATTGGATCTATTTTTTTAACTCATATTATAATATTTGCATATACTCTAGACGATGTTCCCATCATTATAAGCTAGGTAAGAAGGTATTATTAACTGCTTCTTATTTAAATATATCAATTATTATCCAAACATGTACAGTGTTTCCTGTGTGAATATACCGTCGATACCTATCTGCTCGCATTTGAACTTTCAATGTCGTGGTTACTCTAACCGGCAGACGTCGCACTGTAAAATGTGCTCTAATCTTATATGTATCGGGTTGCAAGTGTATTGTGGGACGTCCGGGAGGGTCAGTATTCCGCGGTTAACTCGTCCGTGGGCAGGGCATCGACCTCGGAGTTTGCTGGACGCGCTTGCATTGTCCCATCAACTCACATCACACTTGCTGTCTATAGCTAACCTGTAGTGTTAGCACACATGTCAAGACAAGACCTCTGTCACGGGTTGGCTCAGTCGCTCTCTATCCTATTTCATACGAGAGAAAGAGATATAATCAACATACACTGTGACATAAGTCTAGTCTTGGCGCTCATGCTACAACTACTGATAACTTACTCGTATACCTACCTACTTGGCTGAGTCACAAGTGTACGCGTAGGTACGTGCTCACTTGCTTGTTGCGATGTCAATTCAACATGTCATAGATAGTAGGTACAGAGCTTATATTCTGCCTGGATCATTATTTTAGAACGTATTTTGAGAAATGGTATTGTCGCCACCAGATAATCAAATATTTGTGAAATCCATTAAATGTCTTCTTTCAGTGCTTGTCTTGTTGATCGCATTAAATAGGTACCTATTAATCATTTCGTAGAATGGCCAATGACCAACTCCTCATTAACGAATTGATTTCCAGCATTTTTAGCTGATCCGTAAGTACTTAGTTATTCCGAAAATTTAAACGCATTTGCGCGATTAACACGCAGGCTCATTTCATTAACATATTTATTATTTATATACTGACTCTGCTTAAAATTCCGAAAATGAATTCCTATTTCAGCCATTTTGGCAGGATGTCATACCCGCCGCATTGCAATGAAACAAAAGGCAAAAGCAAAGGCAAGAATGACGATGATAGACCCTAATTAGTCATCTTGTGGTACTTGGTGGTTGTGGTAAGTGGTTAATTGTCCATTTAGTTTTACCTTATTTGTATGTTATATTTATGTGCTATGAATGCAAACATTTTTGGATGTCCTAGTAAATAAATAAACATATGGGACTATTATGATCTACTACTACTACTACTACTACAGCCCTTTTAACGTCACACTGCTGGGCACGGGCCTCCCCTCAATGTGAGGAGGATTACAGGCCATAGTCCACCACGCTGGCCTAGTGCGGATTGGCAGACTTCACACACCTATCGAGAACTAGACAAGTTCCCTCAGCGGTGCAGGTTTCCTCACGATGTTTTCCTTCACCGTTTCATAGCAAGTGATAATCTCGGATGAAAATTAGATTCGCACATAAATCCCAGAGGTGCGAGCTGGGGTTTGAACCTGCACACTTTGATTTGCAAAGCGAGCGTTCGACGTTCGTTATGATCGCTTTATAAAAATCATAATCTCCGGTAGGTAGGCAAGTTAGCTTACTAATTCTAAGCAAGGTATAGATTACGCAACGCTCGCCCGTTACGGCGTTCTAAATGATGCCATACATATGCGAGTCAATAACCAGCGAGCGAGCGTTAGCCGGGACGGTGCGACCGCGGCGGTATCGAGATAGGCGTAGTAATTAAACATTAGTTAATTCGGTTATGTACAGTGAATGATGACAAGTGGTGTGCGAGTAGTGCAAATCGGGTTATCGATTGGTGGTAGTGTTAGCGACACAGGCCGGGCGTCGACCCTCACGGCCCGGCCGCACCGCTGCACAAGCCAGTCCACTTGTGTTGCATCGTGACCCTTCGAGCACCCACGGTGACTCTGTCCACAACTAGAGACAATAACCCTTTAGAGTTTTCATACTGATTAGCGAATGTGGGTTTATTGCACACTTGTGTTAGCGATTGGGCCCTATTAACGAAGCCACAATAAGCTGGGTCGTGAAGCCGGCGTAAAATTTTTATCCAACACCAAAACTGTATTAACTCATAGAAAAAGTTCATTTTTCAACGAAATGACTTTGAGAGCGCGATGCGAATTTTGAAGTGTGAGTCGTGGCTTTTACTACAGATATTCAATCTTTATGCTCGTTGACACAGAGTTCGTTTTGATATTGGTTATAGTTTTGACGTGCGACTATTGACGTCCCAGTGCGCGCGGGCTTTATGCTAGGAGTAGTCTGAAGTGCTTTCGTCTAACCATTATTGACACTTAAGAGTACAAGCCTAATGGTTAGACGAAAGCAATTCAGACTACTTCAGACTACTACTCTTCAGACTACACGAAGATACGCATCTTCGTCCATATTCGCATTAAAATATTTAAATTGTCAACAATAATGACGTTGCTATTAGTAGAATGATTACAACTTATCAGTTTTAGTTAGTATCTTATATCTATACTTACAGCAAATCTTCGAAAAGGGTTATGTGGGATACGTAGGTAAGTACCTAGTTGATAAGGTGATAGGATTAAGTTGCCCTCCATTGCTATCTCACTTACCCGGGTATGACTATAATATCGCAATTTCATGATTCAGAATGAACACGCAAGAATGTAATGTGTTTAAAACAGAACGTTGAAGATTAGTCAGCTGGGTTACCGTAATATTATCATGATGGCACGGACGAGTTCAAGATGGTCCGTTTTATTCGCTTTTAGTGCTAGCAGATAACTGTAAACGTCGCAATAATCCATAACAAAATTGTTATAAGTACTAAATGCAAAAACGTGTTGTTTATTGAAATGTTGGTTGCTCAATCACGTCGCGTACCTACTTTTGCTGCCTACGCAATAGATATCTCCGAAGTTAACACACGCATTTCATTTATATCCCAGTTTAAACATACTTTAACACTGTTGTATGAGTAATCGATACCACAGAACTGAACAATACTCTTAACTGGTCCATCCATTCTGTTTATATCTTGATAATATCGAATAAATATTTAAGTACAACATCACTTTTGTACTAATTTAATGCTAGTTAGCCAAAATTTTATGTACCTGCTACACAATTATGCAGTTAACAGTTATTCAAAAAAGAAACCTAATAAAAATTGTCTAAATAGAGCGGTGTCTATGTACAACGAGAGGTCGGAAGGGAGGGGCGGGTCACGAATTTTAAGGGCACGGATGCTCTCGACCCAAACTCAGTTGCTGTAAGTATGCCACCGATGTATGTAGGTTAACATCGGACGCGCTCAATACTCCACCACTGCCACCGATGTCGACCACCTAACCTAGATCAGGGTGCGGAGAGATCGCTTATGAAATCTGGCGCACGCTCACTGCATAAATGAAATGCCACTTTATATGCCTGTTTGAATCAATTTGATACGCCATTACTACATTTCAGATACACGATATGCATCATCAGAATTTAATGATCTGTGGATCTGAGATCTACTAAATAATTCCTCTTTAACATATTCAGTTGCTTAATCAGTAGCGGATTTGTAACAATTCTGATAATTTTCACACGTTTGCGCGATCCACACGCAGTGGTCTACAGTAGCCTAATACTCTGGATCTTAAAAATAAACTGATTATATTTTATTGAAGAGTAATAGCTCCAAGTGATCCTCGTAGAGCTTGGATTCCACTTGGATTTCAGCTTATTAAAATATGTTCACTGTTACAACTGTGTATCAGAAAAAGCCTGGTACATACAAAATCACTACCACGAAAGCCTTGCTATAATGTTAACACGTTTTTCTTATTTGCAAGCAGTTTTTGTCACTAACCAATCAAGCAATGCGCATGAGTTTAATCTCATATTGGAAGATATCCAAATTTAAAAGCATTGAGAACATACCACTGAAGATTTTTCAATTCGCGTTTTGAGTTCTAAACCTACAAATTTTACAGATAAAGTGTACCTACGGCCTAATTACCTCTCCTGTCATTGTTAACTATGTTGCTGTAATCACTATATAAGTGATTTGATAATTTTCCAATCGACTAATTATTATGTTAATTCAATTTAATGTGATTAACATAATAATTAGAATAACCCATGAACATATCAAATATCATTAAAAAGTTGGTGTTGTTAACCTGAAACATTTAATGTATGCAGTGTAAGAAACGCGTAACGCTCCTTTAAAAGCCACATCACGCAGAACTGGCGAAATTATGTCACATTCTCTATGTAGTGGTTAATGTAATACGAATTGCAAAAGTCATGTCATAAGGCTTAGCGCGCAGTGGTTATTAATAGTATAAGATTGGTTACTGGCTAAAGATTTGATTTTGAGTTCTATATTCACGCACCAAACATTGTATTTACCTTAAAAGAATATCTTAAAGTTATAAAGTAGTTAGCTACTTTTAACTACTGCTTCCTCCTTCGGTAGTTTCCCTCTGACATTATGTAACTTTCAATTATTTATTTGTTCTACTAAATAGTACAGTTTTGAAAGTTGCTTGTCACGATCATCGATCACAGTTAAGAGAAATTCTATTCAAACTTTCGATCATGCAATTTTGACAAAAAAATCTAGACACGAAAGTTTTTAGATTTTACACGGTAGATTTTATACATTTAGAGCTCCGCACCCGACCGTATAATATCTAATCATTTAAACACAAAGTTTTTAGTTTACATAATATCAGCATTTATACTAAAATTATACATTTATTGGGTAATTTTGCAATCCTACTTGCATTTTAAATGTCTAAATATTTTGTGACTATGAAGATAGAAATTTATTTGAATGTTGCTATTTGTTTGATTGAACATATTCATTAGGTATTGATGTTTAAGGTAGCTAGGAAAGGATTTGGTGTAAATAACTTGTACTTGAAGACATGTCATCATATTCATTAATTCGAAAATGAAGGGGGATTTGTATTTAATTTTAATTGCCCTACCTGCCAAAACAATCTTAAATGACACATAGGTTGCAGTTAATATAAAGATACGTTGGAATGCGTCCCACAAGTGTTCAGCTCGAGTTGCAGCTGGTTCGCTTCTGTCTCGATACGGCCAATTGTGCGCGGCGATTTCAAAACGAAAGTACCGCGCATCTAGGACGGTGAACGTATTTCTCGCAGAGATCTCTTGCAATTTACCAGCCAGTAGGTAGGTAAGCACTTTGTCATAGAATGCGGCATAGCCAGATTGTTAGATATTCATAACTTGCAACATATTACAACTAATCCAGCATTAGAAACGAGCGAACCAGCCAGTTTCTAATCTACCGAGTTTGTTTATGCGTGAGCTTTTAACGTTGTTGATGTGCCATTTGATTGTCGAGTACGGAATTAGCCGAGACGCTATCTGTATGCCATCTGAGTTTCTAGATTTGAAGATTGATAACACCGGACCATCCACTAATATGTCTCCTGTAGGTATATAGGCACAATAATAAGCCAGTCCACTTGCACTAGGTAAAATATCCCCCTCTTATATGTATATTGATTTGAGGCTACGTCAGTTTAAGTTTTATGTCAAAAAGGTATTTATTATTGGCCCGCTAAATGTCTTAATTCTCAAAAACGTCAAAGAGATTTTCTTCACTTATGGTTTAATTTTACCACAGAGTTTGTGAGAGTGCTTTCTACTCTAAAAAGCTAGTGTCTGTTTTAATTGTACCTACTTAGTGCGGGATAGGTAGGTGATTTTAGAAGGGTGTTACGAAAGGCGAATGGGGCGTGAAATCGTCAGATCGGTCGGCTTCACCGCAACGGGCCCGCGACCGCTGGCGGTTATATCACACGAGATATCGTAACTTTTGCTGGTTACTTTTGTTCAGCGTTCTAGTAGAAAGTACGAGCCTCTCGCTGATCTGGTTTGCTATTTATTTACCATGGCTGTGGAACGAATTTTGAAAATATTTTTTTTTCTGTAAAAACAATTAATCGCAAACACAAGTAGATACCTTCTCAGTACTCGCCTTTATGAGCTTATGCGCAGACGACGATTGCATCTTACGAAAGTTTTAACTAGTTTATCATAATTCTTACTAATTTACAAATAAAACTTCGAGAAATTCCTGACCCTAATTTACATGTTCACTGCATTGTATTTTGTTACATATTCCATAAATGTTTACCTATTATTACTTTTATACATTCCTATAGCCTACTCTTTTTACTTTTTAAGAATTAGTTTGAGTAATAATTATAATATACAATTTTAAAAATGATAATTTATACACTGACTGTACTAAATTTACATGACAATAATAATTGATTCGCTACCAACAATTATGTAATTTACGTAAAGTGTATATTAATTCCAAAGTAACCATGGATTGCGACGCGAGATAAAAGCTTTTATTTATTTAACCCATAGGGTTCATTATTGACAAGCATAATGTAGCATCTTGCGCTGATGAGTTAATGAGTCTTTGTGATATACGGGTGTATCTAGACGTGCGTTCTCTCAACCTACTTCTTGAATGCCGTTGCTTGGTAAACAGAAATCGACTCTATTATTGAGTATGTAAAGATTAAAACATAATTTATTCACTAGCGTTCTCAATCCTACATTTAGGAACTGCTTCGGCTTGCCATCGTATTATAAGCTTTAAGGTTGTGACAAAAGGCGTAGATTAAGGTGTATCCGATTGTTTGAACGCTACATGTACCATTCAACCATGAACTCCTTTGAGGAGCGTCCCGCGTTGAGACCTCAATTTTTAAACTCTCTCACTTATTGGTCAATCAGCGTGACATTTGTACGGTATGTAACGCTATTACTCGTATGTTTTTTTTTTTAAATTGGCCATTGCAATAATAAATACCTTTGCCATAGATCGTGAGATTTGTTGAGTAAAGTACAGAAAGGACTTTGCAAGGGCTCGCTCAATTATTTTTATTTTAGTTTGATTATTCAAACAATATTGTGTGACGTTTGTGACTTGTCATTAACACATTGTACCTACTCGTGTATAATCCATGTTCTCCGCTATTATTATTTATAATCATTAACACATTTTACACCGTGACACGCATCCGTCGGTCTGTAAAAGCAAACAGTGTCAAGGCGGCTTATATTGATTTCAATCTTGTAATGAGTACAAATAGGAACACAATCGATTTTATTATATGTCATTGGTTTTATTTTATTTGCTATAGTATATAATTCTATTGATTTGCTGTAGACATAAATTGAGTTATTAACATCCACCGGACGTCAGGGGTGTGGGAGGAAATTGAGAAATAAATTGTAATTACATCTAGCCAAATATATACAACATTGAAAGTAAACCATAACTATAAAAATAATCAAACAAGAAAGAACCGGGATCAAAACTATAACTGCATTTTATGTTACTTTCAGGTATTTTAAAAGAAAACTCGAAGCATTACAACAGTGTGAGTACTTAAAAAAGTTTATATACCTACCTACATAAAATTAAGCTATCCGTAAGTTGACCCGACGCCTTCACTTCAATGTTGATGCGTTTACGTTTAGAGCAAAGAGCCTCGTGTGTGGTTGTGCAAGCGCATCGCACAGGCGGTTGCTCAATCAGATGCATCTCGTTGGGTGTGTGAGAGTCGAGTTTCCCAATAATTAGCCGCGGGAGAAGTGGAGTGCACGCGGCAGCAGTTTCCCAATAGAAAGTCCTCGGTGCAGGAAGCGCAGCGCTGCATCGCACGTGCACTCGCCCGCCCCTCAGCGGCTGGTGGGGCGCCGGCCGATGCACTTTCATGCCGGTGACGTCAGACCTTACCTTTCGTCAGCGTCACACCGCAGCCCGTAAGAGCTGTTACGCAATGGACGCACGCCACTCAACTTTCCAATTTCGACAACGCGCTATTGTGTGGCGCTTTCAAATTTTACTATACCTTCGCCCGCTTGCCTGGCGCTTTCTTGCATTTCTCTCTCGCTTTTGATCACGACTGAAAAATGGTCTGAACTCGGTGCGCCAGCGAGATGCACTTTCACTGTTGTATTCTGCCTAGTCTCTAAATTACGATCATATTTTCTTAATTCTAGATCTCAACTTAGGTTTAGGTATTGTAGTTTGGTATATATTGAAAGAAAAGCAGTAAACTTTTCGTAGCTTAGTAAAATAAATATGTTGGGCATTTTTTAACGTTATTAAAGTGTAAACGTGATTATATATTTAAACAACGTAACTCTCTTTTTCAATCTTTAGAAACACTATTTTACTTAACAAACGCTAATAATTCAAGTAATATCTAACTAAATCTATGCATAAAAGGCGATGGCGACAGTCGTGGCAGCGAGCTTTCCACGAGCGACGCGAGTCAATTATTCATATATAAACAAACATTAAACATTACAGAATTGCCATTTGGCATAATCCAAAAAAATGGGCTCTACATTATGGAGACTTGTAGAATGGTGTCACAATAATGACAGGCAAATTTTTTTAATTAGTTTATTTTTAAATCTTCGTTTAAAGTCAAGTGTAAAGACAACGATGGTTCAACAAGTAGAGCCCCTTTGCTATGTGAATGAGATCCATATGATGAAGTATAGTATGATATATGTACGTGTCAATACAATCATATAAAATACAGTGCTGATATTAAGTGGGATTTGACATCGTCCATGAACCAAACGCTCTCTATAGAATACTTTTATCTCAATGTCCTCCTTTCGTTTTAATGTAGGTGTATTCAGTTTCTCTGGATTATGAAACGAATACCTAGTGCATGCAAGTATCAATAAATTTACTGAAAGGACCAGTAGATTTGCTCAATGATATTTACTTGAATAACGATTTTTATTGATTAAATTCACGAATTCATCTCTGTTGTGTTGATTGTTGTAATAATATTAGTAGTGATACAAATTTGCAGAGGCATTGTGTCAAACAAAATGTTTGTTTGCTGCAAATAAATATTATCATCCATATTTATTTTGTACGCGGATGATGCTCTGGCTGGGGAACGGCATGCAGCAGATCTATTGATTGTCAATTGTGTATTCCTAGATTTATCCTGTTTTGGAATAAGCTCCATAGAACGGAAAGGTCAACTCGCATTGTAAATGAGAAAGTTAATCGTGGAAAGTGCGGCGAGCGGATCTGTGGCACCTGGTGCAGTTTCTAAAAAATAATATAATGTGCCTGCAGCCTTTCGCCCCGCAGTGGCCCCCGTATGTCGCTCACCGCCTAACGCTCGACGGGTTCGGTTCCCCGATGGACAGTTCCGTTCCAGTATCTCGGCTATTTGTTCTCCGTCACTCGTTCCATTCGGTTGTTTGTGGTGGCCCTTGTGTGTTTTATGTCGCAATGTCAACTACTAACCTTGGAGGTGAACCAAAGAGAACGCACAAAGAAATCCTAGACTTAAATCGGATTTCGTTAAAATACGAATGCGATGACATACCTAAATAACATAGTTTTTTGTTACCCCAATCTCAATTTACATTCATGTGTGCTTGGTGGCAGTATATTAAGGAAAATTTATGCATTTGGGAGTTTCCATGCCCTTCAATATTACATCACAATATTTTGAAAGTCAGTTTATAATCAACATAGCAAATATACTTTTATAATCAGACTCTCTTTAGTTATTTGGTTAATGTCAAAGGCCCCATTTGTTAATTTTGATCATAGTTTAAAATATCATTTACATTGACGACAATAACTTCATTATGTTTCGACCTTATATTATAAATGTAAATTTAAATCATAGAACATATCCATAGCAGTGGTAGCCGAGTGGTCGAACGCACGCCTTGCAATCAAAGTGTGCAAGTTCAAACCCCGGCTCGCACCTTTGGGTTTCATGTGCGAATCTCATTTTCATTCGAGATTGTCACTTGCTATAAAACGGTGAAGGAAAACATCGTGAGGAAACCTGCACGTCTGAGGGAACTTGACTAGTTCTCGATAGATGTGTGAAGTCTGCCAACGCGCACCGGGCCAGCGTGGTGGACTATGGCCTGAATCCCCCTTGCATTGAGGGGAGGCCCGAGCCCAGCAGTGGGACGTGGGACAAAAGGGCTGTAGTTAGTTAGAAGTTAGTACATATGCATTTTCGTCTTCAAAACGATGACGTCTGGCCTTTACAAAGATATTTCGTAATAGTTGTTAATATTTTTATTTTTTAATTTACAATTATCAAAATAATAGGCATTTTTTAATGTGACACATTAGTCACTCAGTAAGTACCTACTTACTTATTTCAACAATTTTCTTAGAATCACAACGAAAGGTTTCAAATAAAACAAAGGAGCGCAGAAACGGAGCAGGTAAGGTGGGTTGTGGAATCCGAGGCCGAGGGCTTTTTTCCCCTCGGGAGGTTAACCCTGAAGCCCCGAGCCAAGGTCGACGAGTGTTTGAGACGTCTTTGAGGACGAGATTGACTCGATGACTTTGACTAACCCTCGCGGTCATTATTATTTATATATTCTGTCGGAGCAGCCAATGCACGCGTTATGACTGCAACTAACCTCTTGGCCTGTTCAATCGACTTCCCCGTTGACGCAGCCGATGTTGATATCAACGATGTTTGTTTGTTCAAAATTGTTTGCCGATCATAAATTTATGATTGTATTTATTTTGTTAACTATTCTATTATTATAAGTGGCCCTGCTGTATGTTTACAAGTTCCAAGTAGGTACGCCAAACACAAGTATTTGAGATGAAACGGAACAAATAGTTTTAAAAATTGAAATTCAGGTAGTAGAGACATACACAATCGGGTTCCGGTCATAACGTACTTTTAAAACGAATCCATTGTCCTTTTGAGAGTTCTCTTCTATTGGGATATGAATAATAATTAATCCCAAAATATCTATCAATAAGATGTTGTGCAGTCAAAAATATAAAATCAATATGCTTTTTCATTACAATGTACTGCATATCTGAGCTGCGAGTAGGGTGGCTCAAGGCTCTACACGGGGGCAACAACTTCACCCTTCGTGCACTGAACTAAGCTGCGACTGCAACTCAATAAAGACTTTCTCTGAATTTAAACTGTTGTAGTGGAATATATTATAGTCTGCACTGTCGTCTCACCTTAAACTTTATGTCATTGTTAACGAGCTATTATTTATCTATTAACATTATTATTTTTATTAATAATGTCAGCAGAAATTATTTTTTAGCTTTCCTTCTTTTCATTTGCGCCACTTGACATATTGGTGTCAAATTAGGCGCTTATCGGTTTGCTCTGAACTTTGTACGCCAAAGAGAGTCTAAATAGTATTGGGCACATAAACTGGCTTAAGCTTTCACCAGTACAATAGAGACAGAATGGAGAAAGGGTCCGCGGTGCGCAGCTGTCCCGCGGGCGCCGGGTGTCGGGCGCTCCGCCCTCGCTGACCCCTCCGCTCCGCTCTCCGCGAGCGGCGAGAGAAGCGCTCACATTCACATTACGAACGGCACTTCACACTCCGGTGTTTAAGCCACGGCAGTCGGGCGTCAATCGTCGAGCGTACCGAACGCCCGTCACGTCTCCGCGCGCAACCTATCAGCCATGTGGTGAAGTGAAACTGTCAAACGTGATACACTTTCGCATACCGGTGTTGTTCGGTTTCAGTGGACTATTGCACTTTTTATCGCTTGACTTGTGGTTGTTTGTGTTATCGAAGTGGTGCAAGTATTTGGAAAATTGGATTATACGAACGTATAATGGCCTTAGCCAGGTGAGCTATTTTGGTTGTTGGAGTCAACGCGGAACTAGTTTATTTTATCTATTCATCGAAGGACTTTCCGACGGTTGGGTTGTTATTTGATTTAGAGCACTTGAGACAGGTACGATGTTCAATTTCAATATGAACTGTTGTTGTATTTCACATTCACTTGCTCGCAGTATTTCTAGCATCCTTTTAGTTTTGTTATATCCCTGCATATTTACTTCAATAATGGTGTGTTGATTTCGATTAGTGTCTCTACAATGGGCGAAAGTTGCTTTGCCCCCGCACGCGCATTTAACTTTCCTTGTTGTGTAAGCTGAACGTTAAACGACAGGTAGAGGGAGCAACTTAGAAATCGAGTCACTTTTACTGCAACCATTATCATTAGCCGTAATGAACATTTTCTAAATGGTTTACTGGTATTTTTATTTCCACACAAGCTATGCTATCCTGCCCCTGCGTCCTTAAGCGCGCATGGCTGATGGTGTTTTTATATTTTCTTATATCCCCTTGCACCCTCGTTCGTTACAATAACCCTCAAGCATTTGAACCCCACTGTTGCTTGCTTTGTGACGGCGTGTTTTATTTCAAATATCAAATTTAAGGCAACAATTTATCACATCATTCAGTGTATATAATCAACTGAATTTTACCCTTTTACACCATTACAACATGTGTCCAGACATGTTAATATAATTATCTACGTCATGAGCAACTATCCTAATGGCTGCATGATGCTTTATCTTAATTAATGACAAAATATTATTTTAAATGAGGCTTTTATTGTTCAACAAAATTAACTACCCTATCAATTGTGTTTTTTTTTTAAATAATTCAAGTCAAATATGTATAATAAAGTATGTGTTCTGTACCATACATGTGGGATCGTGTCTTTCCTTTAGCAGGTAGCCGACAAGCCGTGGAGGCCGGAAAGAGCTCACCTTATGATGTTTCATCCAATAACATTTTTTCATACTCCTCTTTTTGTGTAGCCAAAGGTTACATTCAACTTTTTGTTGAGTTTGTGTAAACTGGATCAAGACTCAAGAATCTATACTTAATTGCAGCGCTGTTAAGTTATCAATTTGCCACTAATGTCTTAGTAGTTTTGTTACTAAACTGTAGTCTATAAGTGTATACATTACTACAAGTGATTCCAATCGTATAACAATTCCCAATTCTTAGACACCCACATAATGGTTTCAATATCAGATTTTGCCTTCGTCTTGCCAGTGGTTCGGTCTCCCCTTCAGTACGTGACTTCTATACCAAGTTGTACTTATGTCAATGTGGGTAGAAATAAAGATTTTCGGAGATGTTCCTCCTTGGGGTTCGTCGACCTTCCTTCGCGCGAATGCACGGTATAGAATTAAGTGTGGGTTCGTGCTTGTATCCCGCCGACCCGAACCTCGTTGCCTTTATTGGTAGGTATATTTATAACAATGCACTTGAACCTTGTGTTGACTCAGAAAATCTTCCCCAGTTCGTCAATGTTTCCTGTATCAACTGATATTCTTTAATTAAATTACCTACTACTTTTGTAGATATATGTTATCCAGTGTGCGTCACTAGATGTAGATAGTTACTAAGACTTCTATTACCTAGAACCAGCATTGCATATAACATTTATCAACTCCCTGAATAGGTCTAAATGCTAAAACTGATACGACAAGCTTGTGTGGATGACTAGTTATCATTTTGTCGGTAATATATTGAACCAAAAAGTAACCAGTAGTAATTACGGACGCGGCATTTCAAACTTCAGTCTTTCGTTTTAAATTCAAATGACTCCATTCACAATGTTTTTACAAAACATTTTTGTACTGAAAGATGGCACTCGTAAGTGGATTGAAAGAAATGACTAAGTTTTAGGAATAATTTCCTTCGAGTGCGTGTTACTGTTAACGCGTTCATAAAACAAGTTGCACAAATTCCATTGTTTCATATTTATTGTAAGGCAATACAGCAATACGTTCACAATCTAGTATGATTGCTTGAATAAGTTGGGCGAGGTTATTTCGCAAGAATGTATCAATTTAGCTAGCCAAGGGCCGGTGAGCGTTTGCAGCGAAAGATTGTGGCCCAGCCCGCTCGCGGTGCTCCTGTTTCGCCGACAGCGGAATGCGATAACTAAGTGGGTTTTGGCGGCGCCGACGACGACGTATTTTGGTTACGATAATGCCAGGTTAAACATGTCCGTTAAGCGAATCGAAATGTGTAACGGTGAAAAAGAAACTCTATAGCAAAAAATACATTAACAATGATGTCGATTCTATTAGCACCAAACTGGACTACACTTAACTATGTATATCGCTGTCCTTATGACGAGAATGTGCGAGCGAGCAAGATGGAAACATTTGTAGTGCCATCAAATATAATTTAGTTGTATAACAGAATGTACATCAATATCCATTTACAGAAAATTCTTTAGGTCTGACCGTAATCGTAAAAATATAATTTCATAATATTATGTAAATATTAAAAAAATGCAAGTATTTTATCCAAATGTAAGTACTATGAATAGCTCTTGCTATTTGTAGCTACGGCTATTAAGCCAATATTGAAAATAATACGTTATTTAATCGTATTGAAGTTGCAGGCTTTGACTAAATTACCGAACATTAAACTATATAATAAACTCAACCACCGGCTCCACGCCTAGTTACGTAATAAATAATGTTGATTTAGATAGCAAATTTAATGAAACACCCATTAGGTATATGTATATTTCCATCTCTTCCTTATTATCGTGCTTGTGTACATTATACAAGGCCAAGGCTATCAAATGTACGAGTTTGCCATTCAATCTTGTTTGGAAAACCAAATTTATGTATCCTTTTCTCATTCTTGGATCATCCATCGTATAACTTTGTACATACATTCAAATTTCAAATTGCCAAGGTTACTAATACGTACGGTTTTTTTACTGCTGTTAAAATGTTTCTGTTTTTACTTTTGCTATCTTATTCTTGATGATTACAATAGCTATTAGGACTATATTTATATTATTTTCTTGAAAACTAGTCTGTCATGCTCTAAAGTGTATAAAAGCATCCACAGTAATGTTTGTTTCATCCCGAACTAGTCCCTACAAATGTATGGCTACAATTTGTCTGTAATTAATCTAATTTATTTCCTTATCTGGCTCAATTTCTAAAGCTTTCGCATTTTAACAAGTTTAAAAACTGCCAATATTTATAAATCGGTTTTTATTTCTCACCGTTTACGGCTCCGTCTCCTCTGTTCTTTATTTCCATTATTACAGCACACTCGTGTTTATTCAAGTTGAAACACGGTTAAAACATATTCGAAAATGAGCTCTGAATGAATAATGTTGCCACTTAAAAATCCTATTGTTACACAATGTATTTCTCTTTCGCTTTGAAGAATATGGAGAGAACGGCTGCAATTTGTTTTTGGCCATCTCTCTAGTGAAACCTCATAATTTGAATATCGCGTCTTTGTCGATGGAAAGTACGTCGCATCTTTCTTCGGCGCGGTGCGTGGCGCCTTCTCTTTGTACGATGATCTCGATAAGTTTCACCAACACACGACTGAACCGTTTGAATTTCTTTTACTGCATGCTCATCGATACTACCTACTGGTGATTTCAGATTATTACTAATTATGAATTACTTTAAAGCTAGGTAGTCTTTACTTACTTACTATTCATACTTGAATTAGTACTTTACTACCTAATGGATTAGCCACTTTTATATCTTTATAGCAACACTAAATATAACATATTTATTTAAGTTTAACTCCAAAACAATATTGTCACACTAGTAATATTATCTATACATATCTAAATAATCTATAAAAATTATACGCACAGTATTTCTGTTACACTGAGATGCGTGATGTGATAACATTTATGAATCCTCGACTGAATAGAGGTGAGGAGTTTCGCAACATTACTGCAACACTCACCGATGTCATTACTGAGCTGAAAGTGGCTCGTGAAACTGTGACGAGACCCGGTCACGTACGTTCTCTCAATTCGTGTGCCCACATGACGCTCTAGCTACTCCATTATTTAGGAAGTCCATTTGTTTGATAATGTGTACATTAATAAAAATAACTGTATTAAAAAATAAGTTTAGTAGATCAACAGAAAACGCAATACGTGTTATAGATTCAATTTAAAATGGGCACATAATCGGTTGTCTCGTACGTACCTACCTTGTCATTTATTCGTTGCTGATTTGGGGCACAGTAGCGCGAAGCGTTAATTTGCCGAGGGAGCAATTCGGAACGGGGACATCGCGCGCACTCCAACTTTGCCGGAGAGGCGAGCGCGTTGACCCATTTTGTGCGTAACGCGGCATGGTGCGTGCTGGAATCGATGATATAGCAGCCGAATCCCGAGGCCTTCGCGGCGCTTCGCTGATGAGTTCGGATCTGTGTCAGGGTCCTCCCCCGCGCGGAGCGGTCCCTACGCCTTTCGCACCTATACCACCCTCAGGTAGGCAGCCCCTGCCTCGATTGACCCGTAAAACTGTATTAGTGTTTCACCTTCCTAGTCGATCTAATGACTTTAGATCACTCGTACCAAAATATAAGTTTGTTTTTTAAAGAGATTATTTACTTTGTGCTGAACTACCTAATATTAATGGCAAAAGTAATTAAAAAAACACTTTATTACTTAGTAGGTACATACATGCACGGTAACGTCAGTATTACGTTAGTATTGTTTAACTATAAATTCTTTTGAGAGGCTTAAGGCAACTCACATAGAGGTCACTTATTTTGGGGCGATGCATACTTGACCAAGTTTTTGTTATTCATAATTCTTCCATAATACTTGACTTTGACTATTAGATTAGCAGATACCAACCGAGATATCAGAAATATATTTTTGTGTTCGATTGTTTTAACGTGTTTAATACAATGAAATATTTATTTAGGTACATTACTACTTATGTAATTACAGATAAAGAGGTCATATAAAGAACTTAAGTAGATAAGTAATAAAAAAATATGCGCACACTTTGTTTGGGCAGTTGTTTTTTTTTTAACAATAGCAGTTAAAATAATGGCATCCGAATAAGTGGCCCTCTTGTAGCGAATAAAAGCCATCAAATTAAAGTACCTAAATGCAAATGAGTTCCATGTCAGTGATGAAGTGGTGATCGACCTTTCCAGCTGCGTCACCTTCGCACCAGTCGGCTCCGCCGCTGGCTCTGTCGCCTCGTCGCTGCTAATAGGAAGCAACGCGCGCCGCAGATCGCTATTGGGCTTAAGGCCGTTTTCAATGCACCATCTTTTACCTTGTGCCCCTTCTGTGCAACATGACCCGAAACAAACGTCGGACGCTCTAGTGCGCGAAGATCATTCGTACATGTCTCTTTTTATCACTATTCTTTTTTGAAATTTTGATCTTTGACCATAATTCTGTCTCTTTGCCACCACCTGTTATTGATAGTTTACTTGGTGTCAAAAAATGACTGTTAATATAAAAACAATAAGGTGGTATGGCCCCCAGTTAGCGTTAGATTAGCGCGTTAGATACCATATACTGGTTTTCTTCAAAAATCGTATTCCGATTATCATATTTGGGTTTCGACACCGTATGACTGCGAATACAATTGATTTTGCTCGCCAAAGTGCCATGTTAACTATTGCCCTACAAAAACAGTCGTATAATACACACGAGGCCTTGCCCAATTTTTTCAAATGCCACTCTTCCACCATGTAGGTCAAATGCATTACGATGTCAAATTTGACCCGGTTTTTTCTGCTGAGAAGAAGGTTTTTTGAAAGTAGTCAATTGTGTTGTGTGATATAACACTTGGGAACAGGCTAAATTGTTTTTTGTCTTAAGGGTAAAGGCTATTAACTGAAACTCCGCTTACATATTTATAAATTATTTTTGTAATTGTAATTTTAGCACTTATTGCCTTATAATTAATCATTGTATTCACTTGCGCTAATTTAGCATATGGTTAAAGAATTGTTAAGATGTAGGAAAGTAGAACAGGGGCATCTAATTCAAGGTCACGCACGTAACGTAACTCAACAAATATATTTTAAACGGACAAATTTAGCGTTAACTCTAAGCCACCTTGAAACACATATCCTATATGACATACAACATGTACCTCATAAATATTTCCGAGATTTTGTAAGCTTATTTTAAGTGATACTTGCCTTAAGACCAATCGTTTCAATAATAATTCAATTCAAAACCTTTTTCAGTACCTAAATTGTAAGATATTTGCCCATATTGACGTAAAATCGAAACACTTCTATGTTTTTTTAAATTTATTGGCTGTCGATTTTCATCGTTTTGCCTAGTATTTCTTAATATACACACGGTTCGCATACGAAGACTGAAAGTGTACGTCCGCCTGGTTGTGTGCGCGGCCTCAACCGAGTTTTGTCGATGCTTTCTCGAGCGGCGAACCGGGTCGCGTTCTCGATGCCTGGTGCTGAGCTGGCTGGTACCGACGACGCTGCCGAGCTTGACACACGCACACCATCACACGCGAACTCGCTACATTCTTACACCTACACCCATCAGATGGATTGTGTCAGGGCTAGTCAATCTTAATAGCCACGCCGAGCGAGAGCTCAATGAAAATAACTGCTTATAGTAAGATAAATTATGCTCTCAAAGAAGTCTACATAAAAGCGAAAAGGAGGGCACGGTGGGCACATTTACATATTATAAGGTTAAAGGTAAAGATAGACAATTTACCTCTAGGTGAACTTCCAAACGAAAATCAATCAAGATATATACGGGCTGTTGGTAGGTATAGGTTGCTTTTCTGTATTCAAATTATCTGTGTAACTTATGTATCATAAATTATTAGATTATTCAAAACAATTTACAATGACCCCGCTGTTTTAATAGCTACTATTTGCTAAACAAAGCGCAAGGTTTCGTTTTGAGTTCCGGGTTGAAAGATGGATGGGCCGACCTTCACAACTATGTAGCTCTTAACTCCTACTGGCCTGTTCGTCTTTGATTGAATATAATTGTTATGGGAGTTCCATGTTTATCTCATGGTCAGATAGGTGGAATCATTTCCATAATCATACTCTCAAATCAACTGACAACAATCAGTCAATGGATAACTTTGTTTAAACATTTAATATGAGAACCATTACATTACTATTTATTGAAATTGGTACCCAAATGGCCATCAGAACTGTTAGTCAGAATTAAAGGCAATCGACAGTGACGACCCTCGCAAATGTAGGAAGTGGGGTCATACAATTTATATTAGGCTGAAGTCAAGGTCTTGCCAATCATTTTGACCATCTAGTAATTCATAGGACAATAAAAGTTGAGGCCAAGTTGGTTGAGAGTGGTTCAGGTTCATTTTAAATGTAATGGGAGGACTCTACCCTGAATAAGTAGCGCAAAACAATGAAAAGGCTTTAAAATCACATGATATACAATTACTGTTTATACAAATATTAGTGCCTCTTTGAATATCTATATTTATACAATTGCATATTCATGGTGAAACAATGTGGAACGCGCTGCAGTAGGGCCGAGGTGGCACAGTTTCTTGTTTGAGTTATAAATCAATCTGTCCCAGTTAGATTATCGTCTGCATGCGGCGCTACACAGCCATCAATGTCTTTGCTTTCCAATAGCCGTGTTGCCAAATGCTATGGTGTGTTTGGTGGCGGGGTCGGTGCTCACGTCCACCCGCCTTCATGTGCCTATGTGTCGCGTCATTACATAACCGCATCGCGTGAACTCTTGCTCACATCACACTCTGTATTTAAAACATGTTAAGTGCCGTCGTAATAATTTCAAAATAATCCCACCAAGAGCGGATATGTGCACGTTTTGTTTGTATACGGCGCCTCAGCGCTTTGATCTCGGCCGTAGATTTTTGTATTCCGTTACAAAGAATAGGTACCTACATATTTTCTTGAAATAATAATGTTATACAGTATCAGAATTCCGAAATAGTATTGTAGGTTATAACCTAGGTATACCTAGGTATATCTTAGCTAATATGTAGATGCATAACGAAGTCAGATTATACCTAATTACTATAGTTTAAAAGTTACAGAGTTTGAGTATTTGTTACTAGTACCTTGTTGTGGCCTTAGTACACACAATCTTATTTAAAAATGTAAAATACACCTACGAGGGCCTACATACATCTTATAAATACCCTAAACAGGTCGTGAAAATGTTGTATAGGACTCGGGTTATCACAAGATTTAAAAAGTAGTGGCGAAAGAAATATTTAAAAATCATGTTCGAATTTCGATGATTTTTTAATACCATTCAATTGCATATCCGATACTCATGCAAGCGGTACAATATTATTTTGGAATCATGATACATTCTGTTTAATATAGAAAGGATGTAAATAGAAGCAGTAGTATACAGTTGTAGTCAAGCAATATTGATTAAAAGCTAAAGGCTTCGGGCACGGGCAGGTAGAGATTATGTTGCATACAATTTACCGGTTTTAGAAAACCGCTCCAGCTGGCCGTGCGTTTGGTTTGTGAATTGGCCGCCCGTCCTCGTCCTCGCTCGTCGCTTCCGCGTCGCAGCGTATCCTCGCCCGCCGCGCCCATGATAATCTTTTGTATTGCAAGCCTTGATCCTAGGCCTCCCGTCTGCCACCTTCAACGTCTATTTATTACTATAACAATATTGTCATTTCCTTTCTAGGTATAATCAGCAAACCGCGCGCTCCTCTTCGTTGAAGTACGTAATATTTTTTAAGCCATTTATTTATTTTAACCTTTAAGTTAGTTACGATCTAAAATGAAGAGATTCGCCTAATTGTATTTAGTTATGTTAATATTTTTTAAATTATTAGTTGTTTTACCGCTGGCACAATTAACTTATTTTAAATTCTGCACAGTGCTAATATGATATGATTTTTTGAATAGTAAGTAGGTATCATTAAAGTAGGTATTATTTTAGTAAGAGCAGTTGCCACTGATACTGTGTCTAGCTTCATAACCATAAAGTAAGATAAAAACTGAGTTTTTTTTTCAATTTGCCATACATTTCCATGTGAACAGTTTTGCTAATAATGTTGGGTTTTAACGAGCCACGTGCAAGCAGGTAGGCGTGAGTGCGGCTACGTCACAGCACTGGCCTATGAAGGTCGTGACGTAACGATGTAGTCTCACTATTATTCAGTTTGTCGATCCATCGCTCGATTCCTCACGAGGCCACCCGTTCTATTACTCGACAGCAGAGGTTATGCGCGCTTTTATAATTCTGTCTCGTTTCCTTAACTTCAAGATCGCCGACAAGCGACAGCGACTCCCGTCTTTAACAGCCTAACAATAATCTGATTTACAACCAGGAAACGTGAGGTCGCTGCGTGGTAACACGAATATACAGCCTTAACATTTTGCCGGTTATGGTTACATTATGTTTCGATGCAAATCGTACGATACGAGTTTCGGTTGAATAAGATTTGAATGAGACGTAGTCTTGATTTCTTGAAACGTTGGAAGCAGATAGGTTTCGTAATGTATGTGAGTAAGAAGCAGTTGTTAATACTAGCTGGATTAGTGCCAAGTCTACTGTCTCTGCCGTCTAGAAAAGATCCGGAATATTATATAAATATTGCAGTTCTAAGTTCAGTTTGGTTTTTATTACATAAAATTATATTGCTTTGTTCGTGCATAGTCATGTGGACTCTTATTAATTAGATTTATATCATAGAAGCTTCGGATGTAATGATTCTGAGCTAACTTTTTCATTAAAAGATCGTTTCGTTATTCTAGGAAACTTTTTTGTACAAACGGTGCCCTTCATTGATTATTTTATCTTTCAATGTCACAGCGATAACATTTTATTGCTGAAATATTATTATGTATGTATTGTGTATCGTGATCGTTACATAGTATTCTAAGTATATGGCTTTATAATCTATCACTTACATCATCTCTTCCTGAAGATAAGCGTATGCATGGTCAAAATGTGTTTAATATAAAAAAAAAATTATTTTTCTAAAGACTTCCTTATATAGTACTTCCAAACTATATAGTACTTTATATAGTACCTCCTTAAATGTAATATAGAGTATTTATTTTGTCTACTACCTTTTATTGCAACCTAGTTAATCCATGATTAGCAGGACGGGACGGCGCTCAATGCGAGCGCTCTGTAAGGCATCTTGTGAGACGAACACATCATCCACAAAAAACGCTTTCCCTTGCGAGTTGCTTCAGAGCTAAAGTTAAATAATTTCAATCAACGGAAACTCAGACGATAATAATGAATGAAGGAGGGCCAGTTGTTACCGTATGTGGAACATTGACGTTCATCTAATTAAGTCGAGGATTATCTGGAATCTGCAAAGTAACACGCTTGTGGCGGTCATGTGTCAGACATCAGCGGGCGAGGGGCGGGCGGGCTCACGGCGCGTCACGTCTTGTGTAGAGTAGCGCCGCGGTGCGGTCACCTTGCTCGTCCCCGCACATCTCGGACAAATAAAGGTGGTGGCATTTAGTTCCGCGTTCGCGTGTACGCTCCAACTGCGGAATATTTTATTTATGTTATACACCACTATTTAATGACATTTTAATCGCGCTAGGTCCGTAAGTAGGTACGTGTCATGCGATTTTTTTTATCGATTATCGATATTTTATTGTGCATGGTGTAGATATATTATGCGTGTGTTATTTGCTCATAAATACCTAGTTAAAATTTAATTGTCTCCTAGTTCACTGAATTGATGATTCAAGTTTGTAAGCATTACAACAGAATTATAATATTGTAAATAGAGTTGATCGAGCAACAAAGTAGAATGGTACATTAAGCATGACCATGGTAGTTCTATGTTAACAGCAATTCGTTTTGCATTGTAAGCCTCATAACAATCCGTTTAAGGATCACTTTGGTATGGTAGAACCAGCGTTAGTCCCACCACATGATATGCGACTGTCCCTTTCTTGTCCACCCACCCCTCTGTAATACTCGAGATACTGGAACACTTTGCAATTAAAGTCATATTTTATGAGCTTAAAGCCTCGCTGAACATTATGCACTTTCATAACTGTATTTACTGCCGTTTAGAGAGACTTCAATGTACTTCCTTGTTTCATTTCCGTAACTGCATTTGCAGTATGTAAGGTTATGTAAGGCCGCACGTGTTAACAATTTAACTACGGAGGTTCTAAAAGTACCCTTTTCAGTAATATTTACTTATATATAAGGCATTGAGTAGTTATTGTTATACATAATAACAACGGACTATGAGACTATGACGGCTGCCGCGACCTTGAAGGCATCATGTGTTTGATTAACCACGTCACACCTACAATTTGCGCTGTTTCTGTCTACCTATCATACCCACCCATCCAATACATAAGCCAACTATTTGCGTGCTTTACATAAATGACCTTGGAGATTAGCTAATTTTACGAACTGACGGCAAGATTGTTCGTTTATTTTTTTTATAAAACCTTTTTTACGTCCCATATACTTACCCGTATTTAAGTTCCTCTTAATTTTCCTAATGCATACCTATCCAAATAATTATGTTTTATTACCCCTGTTATTGTCATTTATTACACAGCAAAGAAGTCTTCGGTTTATACGTACCTACTTACGTACATAAATAAATGATCAATGTAAATAACATTAAATATGTAGGTATTCATTACATTGTATGGCTCTACATCGTAACTGTTTGTTCGTTCTCTAATGGTTTTACAACATACGTATAATTTATTGAATCGATAACTAAACATTATTACAAGAAGTGGCTCTGTCAATTGATTTTTAAAGACAAAAATTTTGGCCAGTGAGCTAAAAGTATGTTATCTACCGTTTTACCAACTTATATGTTTTAGGTGTCTCGTGCGATTGGCTCTACAAAACAAAAATATGAAATACAATTACTATTCTTTATGAAAACTCTCTTTTAAATGTTTGCCACCAGTAGGTAGCTACTTGTAAGTTATCTCATAAGCTAAACGTCCTTACACGTCGAAGTCCTCCAAATTTCATTAAAACCTATATAAATCCTACTGTGGAATTTACCAGTAAGTACTTTACAAAACAATTCTAAAATTACACTTTAAAAAGATCATAACTATTATAGAATTAGGAGCACATATTTGTCCCCTTTGTACGAAGGATTAAGTTTCGGATGTCGTCATAATGACAAATACGCAGACTATAAAGTATGCGTCTGGGTAACGAGATAACTCACACACGGTGTTCTAAACTGATAAGTTAGTAGTACTGGTGTAAGTACATACTATAATCTACTACACACACAAGTATTTAATATAGGAAAAATACAGTCGGCTCACAATATGTCTTATTTCTTTACATTAAATGTTATTGAAAAATCCGATCAGTGGGCCGAGTGCGATCTTTTTACGTAGCGTTAAGATACGTAAGTGTGTTCCATCCTGCTCATACCCAAGACTTCCTTAATAGGAATGACAGGGACACCGTGATTCGAAGGAGATATGTACACGTTAGAATATAGTAGGTATGTTTCAAGGGAAGTTCATGTGGTGCGTTCGGTAACTTAGCTAGTAACAAAACAAATCATTGTCATTTATGGAATATTTTCAACGCATAGGTAACCTCGACATCTTTGTTCATTGCGTCATCACCGGAAATGATACGATACCTACGTCTATTATTAAAATGTTCGCAGCACAGGACAGGGCAGAACGTCGTTTACTCGCATTGTGCGCAAGTCGTGGCGACCTCGCGTCCACTTACACAGTATTGGATAGGACGTTGAAACATGTTATGGTATGATGAAAGAAACTGTACGAAAATAACTACCAATTAGCTCGCCCCCACCCCACCCCTTCTACTGTCTATACAATTAATAATGTGTAATTATATATTTTGGGGTCGTGACTTTTATTAGTCAGTATACCGAGTTTTCTTTCAACAAATAGTATGGCACGATTGCCCTAGGCAACTGTAAAGTGCACATACGAGTATGTATTAACCCAACCAATTCATACTGAAGAATGTCCTATTATTTTATTTTATTTTATTTTTGTTGATTTAACTGTGTTTCTCAACAAATCAATGTAAAATATAACATTTGCAATAACAAAGTCGATATCGTAGGACTATTTGTTCGCTGTAAACAAACCGTCCTTCAGATCCCAGTCGAGGACCCTATAATGTCGGGTCGTCCTCAGGGCGTCTGAGTCACAGCACGCAGTCATCGTTAAGAGGGCATTGCTCAGTTGGTTACTCCCCCCTTGGCGCGCCCGCTGCACCAATGAACCACCGCACCGTTTGGAAAATAAAACCAGTCATATACGTATCAGGACATTCATTGTTCTATCGTCCTTATTCCGATTCCATTGTCTCGCCATGTGTCCGTCATTATTAGTATTGATTGCAAATTTATGGTTGTCCATTGCTTTATTGTAAACCTTTCAGGGTTGGAATAGAATATTATGGTCAAGTACATGCGATTAGGTATGTTATGTTTGTTTCATGTTGCGGAAAACCGCTGCAATAATTCGAGTCGCAACATAATAGCCCAGTATAACTAAATAACATAGTATAGGCAAATGTCTAAAGGACAAATTAACAGCTATGTATAATGAATTGATTGTATGTTTTATAAAGACAATTTGCATCGCTAGTGGAATATTGACAGAATACAAAGAGCCTCGGCCTCCTCTGAAACTATGGCAGTTTGTCTGTTGAATGTGACGGACAGTATCTCTGCCTGCCACCGCCCGTCCTCAGTTTTATAGCACCTACTTACGGTTTGAGATTTACCAACCGAACCCAATGATGTAGTGAAACGACGCGGAGAGGGCTTAAATATAGAAGAGGATGCGAGCAGGTCGGGTGACATCTATAATAAGACCACGAGAGACCGATGATACGAACAACGTTGATTTCTCAACATTTCACGGGTTGTTGACTTCACACGATTTTATATCAACAATTGTTGTCAACTGTAAAGTAATTCATGTGAATAACAGATGAGAATCGAGATTATTGTCGGTAATGTAAACTATTTGTAGTATTTATGAATAGTTTATTCGTTTTGTTGCATAGAAAATTTAAATTAATAGACCATTTACTTGCAATTTTAACAATAAATAATAATTTTAATATGTGATAGGTTGAATTGGTACAACATAATTTCATAACAGCATACTTACTATCTCCAATCTTGACTGGAATTTTGGCGTAAGTGCCTTATTTGCAGGGGTATTTCAGGAGTAACTTTTCATTAAAAATCTTTAAACATCCATCCATCAGTATCTCATATTGTGAACCGAAGAATCCTTACGTAAACATTCGTTATGTCTGTGCAAAAAAAAATGTTTAACTAATGATTCGTTCTTGACAAAAACGCTATCGTTTACAATACATAATAGTTTTTTGTAGTCAGCGAGGTGGTCCTACCGGTGGGTGGTCTACCGCAAGGGCCAACCGGCCGCACCGCAGCCTCCATACATCAATGTGTAACAAATCGCCATCAGATACCACTCGTCTTACTCGAGTAACACACGAATACCACGTGTAATCGTGATACTGACATGATTATGTAGGCCAAAAGTAATAGATGAGTTGATATGATGATTCACCTATTGTTAATCGTCATAGGAGCGGTTTACTGAAGCTGAATGTAGGTCGGTCGGGCCGCTCCATTTGCCACAGTGGCGAATTGTTGATCGACCTCGGACGGATCGTTGCGCGTACGATATCTTATCAACGGCCCAACAACATAGAGTTGAAAACTTGTCAACTTATAAAAAAAACCTATTAAAATTATGATGCCCATCTGAGTTATTTATCCAGGTCCAATTTATGTAAAGCAGGTTAAATGCCTTAATAATATTTTAAATAAGATTTAAATGTTCGACGTCCATTGTATATAAATATAAGAAAATTTGGCGTGAAATATTTGATGTGAAGAAAAAATAATTTCAACATCACATCACCAGTCGAACTCGCGTCTTTGCAGACGCAGTTTCTGGGTCGTGTCGATTAATTCACTTAGCCTACTTTTATTTAGTGCTGTGACACTTTATTTTACGTTTGACATACATATTTTCAGTCCTCGAATGCGGGCTGCATTGTCCATTTTATACCTAAAGCCCAGCCAGTTCGCTCGCTGACATTCTTAATTTGTGCCTCATGTCCTGTTATTATTCTATCACTCTGGCTCTTCTTCGTTAATAGAATAAACACCCACTGTTTGTTAATAATCTATTTAGCTATCGTACCTACATAACTAATCTCTTGACACGTTATTACAACAAACTACTGTTTAGTTTCTAAGAAATCGAGTTGTTGTCGACAATTCCACCATTCATTTGTGAGCAACATTGTTTGCTGTAAATACTTGAGCGAGTCCCTCCCATTTTATAAAATAAGGAGAAATAGCAAAGCAAATACTTCACTTTAGCTGTATCTAACATGCATACCAATTTTGTATATTTAAGAAATAGATAACACAAAAATCGCGTAGTAAAATTTGGACGCAGTAGAGATAATTACTCGTCCTAGTAAAAATCCGGAGCTGACCACATAAGCGGCGGTTAACTGGCGCGATACCATTATACCTTCACAAAAAGCGACCGCACGCGGACTGTGAACGGATGCAGTGCGGTGATGAAACTGACACAGATTCTAACGCGTATTTGGTAATCGAAATACAGTTCGTGAAAGTCTCGCAGGACGGCCATATCTCGCGCGTTGTACATGTCCCACTTCGAGATACTCTCGACATTTTGACGGCACCGAAACCCAAAAGCCGAATGATACTTAGTGAGTAACTCTTCTTTCGCAGAGTCGTTATTGTTCACAAACAACCGTCCTACGAGTATGTTAAGTGTATATAGTGTGTATGTATTGTGTTCACGGCCCAGATTTTGGAAGCGAAACTGCGATCGTTGATTGGTTGTATTACGAAGTTGCTACATTTTCGCCTTGCATTCAATTCCATGAGAAGTTGCAGGTATTGCTTATCGGCCACTGGGTCACTCGTTACCGTATCGTATTTATTAGGTTTGACTATCTACGCTCATACACCGAACGCATTAAATTGATTTTATCGACGTTATAATCCATTAGTCTGACTCGACTAGGCCACGTTATTTAGCAGGCGCTGTAATTGAATCACGAATGACGTAAAGTATAAGATCGCTATCATTTTTACAGTTGAACTTGACGTCATGTCAAATGCTAGGTAAACCACATACACGAAGTACGAACATCATGATGACGCAAAGAATACTGTAATTTTTCCCTAATACTGATACGAGGCGTTACGCTGAGCAGAATTTGTCAAAGCATATAAGTAGCAATAACTTGCGACCGACAACAGTTTGGGGATGCTTTAAAAGTCAGAGCCGAATGATACACAACAACGGACTTATAGAAAGGGAATTTAAACACAAGTACTAATTCTCAATGAAAACCGCCGTGGCCCTTGGCTCACGAGGCTCGCGAGAAGGTATTTCGTAAGTTCATTGTACGGCGAAGGGAACAATTTTAAGGAAGTTTATGAAGCATGTAAATCGAAGAACTTGACATTATAATAATCATTCATTATTCCAATTGCCATTAAGGTTTATTTATCATCTGTCGTTAACAATATCATAGTTATGTTAAGCGCGAGCAAATAAAGCTCGCATGATTTAAAAACACATGCATGCATAGCAATGGACTGCTAACCTACAAAACGGCTCCTACAAAGGTCTGTTACTTTGCTTTTGCGTATACAAATAAAATAACATAATGCTGTTTATTAACCGACGAAAAAAAAAAAAGGAGGAGGTTCTCAATTCGACGCGTATATTTTATTTTTTTTATTTTTTTTTATGTATGATCACGCATATCTCCGGCGTCACTAAACCGATTTCAAATTTTTTTATGACGTTTCCTAAGGAATTCTTCGAGGGTGGTCCCATTTTCAAAATATTATCAGAAATTAACCCCCTTGGGGGTGAAATGAGGGGTTGAAGGTCACATAATTTAAAAATTATTTTTTGATCGACTTGAAACTTTGTATATGTATTTCACATATAAAATAAAGAAATACGTGTTTTAGGAATTTTGAAAAAAAAAATGTATAGGGTGTGAAATGGGGTGATAAAGTTTGCATTCTTTTTTATGTATATCTCCGGCGTCACTAAACCGATTTCGATTTTTTCTATGACGTTTGCTAAGGAATTCTTCGAGGGTGGTTCCATTTTCAAAACATTATCAGAAATCAACCCCCTTAGGGGTGAAATGGGGGGTTGAAGGTCACGCAATTTCAAAAATATTTTTTGATCAACCTGAAACTTTGTATATGTATTTTACATACAAAATAAAGAAACACGTGTTTTAGGAAATTTGAAAAAAAATATATTTAGGGGGTGAAATGGGCTGATAAAGTTTGCATTCTAGACTATAGCATATCTTCGGCGTTAGTGAGCCGATTTCGAAAATTCTTTTTTTGTTTAATACGGATAGTTAACAAATATCGAAACGATGGGATGGAAAGGGTGGAGGGGGGTGAATTCCTTTTTTGGGCTGTTATGAGGTGCTAATACTTGCATCTTTTCACAAAATAGATACTAAATTCGCCTTCAAAAACCTAGCTACACTAAAAAGTTAACCTTAACTACCTTATAATTCATTACATTTGTAGTCGGTGCCAATTCATGTGTGTATTTGCCTAGTCTGATATAGATTGGCACCTACACCATGATATACCTACGCCCACGTGGACTTTATTTGAAATTATACCCATTTTTAACCAACGAAGAAAACAGAAGAGGTTCACGTTTCGACACGTATTGGTTAGGGTATAACTTCGAAGTTGGTCCTATATAAATTAGGAACAAAAATCCTACCCGAAAGGTGGGAAAATAGGGCGAGATTTATTGTTAATTCTCAAATTTTAATGCTGAGTTGTGTATTACAAAAAAACAAACAGTAGATTCAGATTAAGTAGTAGATTTTAGCCACAAAAAAATATAAAATAAAAACTTTTTAACAAAAAATTAAACCGCCGAAAATTTTAAAAAGCAAAAAATAATATACCTTTTTTATTTAACCTTAATAACAAAGTTCTTAAACTAATGTAAGTATACCTAAGTCATTTTGAGTCGAACAATATCATAGTTATGTTAAGCGCGAGCAAATAAAGCTCGCATGATTTAAAAACACATGCATGCATAGCAATGGACTGCTAACCTACAAAACGGCTCCTACAAAGGTCTGTTACTTTGCTTTTGCGTATACAAATAAAATAACATAATGCTGTTTATGAGTATAACAAATGATATTCAAGAATAAAAAGAATTGATGACATCATTTGACTGATTATATTTTATTTTGTCCTGTGTTTGACGCACGTGCAGATGATATGTTTTTACCTAATCACAAATTGTTATGCTTAGCTATTGCAATTTCATTGAAGTTTTCAGTGTCATAATTTTCCGAATTGAATCGAAACAAGTTGTAGGCTTTTGCCTAATGTATCTAGCTCGTCATTGTGCAAAAAAGTAGGTACCAAATTATTAATCATTGTGTACAAACACATCATTAGCGATGCGCTGATTTTGATAATAGTTGTGGAATTAGTTTCGTATGCAACCTTTTCATCATCTGATTAATTTAAAGCATGCTGACATAGATCACAATGCACAATGTACCACTTTCTATTAGGTACTAGTTGTTCATTCATGTTGTTTGTAATGTTCTTTTGTGTCATATTATGAACGTGAAGATATGATATCTTACTTTCCTGGAACTGTAATTGAAACTCTACCTTTTACTTTTATCCGGCCATTATGTCCCATTTTATTTTGGGGATGGAGCAATTCAAGAACTTCGTAATGATAGTGATTTGATATGAGGTATTACAAATGTTTCTATCCTATTATTTAACGAGGCGCGGCAGGATTGAGCCTTGCGAAATGGAACATTGAAATATTTAAGTACCAAAACATGGGAACTAAGATTGATATAAGTAAAGATGTCCCATATGAAATTGAGACGTTACCTTAAGCAGCTAATCTAAAAGTCTAGGAGAGTAAGCAGCACAAATTGTCGTCTAAATAGCAGTATGTGTAGAGATATGGTATATTTGTCGCAGGCTTGGGTCGGCCAGCGAGTGTGGCGGTGGAGGGTCGGGCGGCGGCGCGCCCGCTCCACAGTCGGCGCGCGTCTCCTCAAACGGCGCCGGCGGGATGGCGGTGAGCCGCGTGCCCAGCCCGCTACACGACGGGAACACGCCCGTCGCAGAAAACTGGTGCTTCACACAGGTATTAAACACTACTTTCCCCTCATCGCACATGCCCCTCACAACAAAACAAACAAAGAACTGCTAGGGATCTTTTTAGGGTGATATTTAGCTTCGTAGAGAACTTCCATAGATAATTGATCTAAAATTTAATGATATTTTTTATGAATAGATGTTCCTTACAGAGGTCAAGAGACGTGTTAGCGTGGGCCTCATTGACTAGTTAAAGTACTCTTCGCGTGTAGAAAAATCGGTTGATGCCAGTTGAGTCCAGGGACAACAAGTAACTGCTGTGTTATTTGTATTTGAATTTCTGGAACAATATAATTTCAAAATGTATTCTTTACGTTTTATTCGCCGCAAGTACATTTCGAGTCGAATAGTCTATCAAATTTATAGCGAACTCAAAGATAGCACAATAATAAACTAGAAAATCAGTGCAACATACTAATGAATGAGACCAAGGTAAAGCTAAATCTAACTCTATTACTTTATCGTGATCTCTGTACAGACATTTGAACCTGTTTTTTCCAAAGTCAGTATGCTGATTAAGCTTTCAGAAGTAATGGTTTTTTGAATATGACCATCGCTGTTATGTTTAAGTTAGATAACTTGACTAATAATCTAAAAAATAATTAGTATAACACCCGTAACACATAATGGATAAGCTGATAAATGCAGCAGACAGGCCTTGTTGAGATTTTTTATTTTAAAATGTATTGCGTCACTGTCGATGAAATATATTAATAGGCTTTATAATATTTCGCTCCTATCTTCAAATCGAGCATGACACTGAGTTCTTTGGATAAGGAAACAGTTTGAAGGTTACCGCATTAAATCTGGTGCCGTTATATTTTCCTCTGATACTGTCATTAAACTAGCGTTTTAATGTATTCCCAGCGATTAAATACGGCAGAAGTCCGCAGAAGTGATCGTAAAGCCACGTTACACGTCGTAAATAACACGAGCCATCTTATGTGGAGCTACGAATACGCGATAATAATTGTTTACCGAGGTCGTTATCGATGAACTTGAAATTGTTACGCACACATGCAGATTGTGTTAACATGTACCTACATATTTTATACCAACTAGGAAGCGTATGTGCCGGTTTGTGTGCGATGTTCAAACCGTAGAGGTGACTCGTGCGTCACGTTGCGAAGCTGCTCTTCACCCGTCTATACTGGCTGTATCAGAAGATCGAAATAATACTACTACGTTTGCACGAGTATCGGATACAGAACCGAATGGTACAACAATTTGATCGAAATTCGAATATGATTTTTCAAATCTTATTGTATATTCTCGAGTGCTATGTGAAATTTTTCAAGTTCTGTTTTATGTGTATTAGTTGCATGTCAAAACAAGACCTCTGTCACGGATTGGCTCGGTCGCTCTCTGTCTTATTTGATACGAGAGAAAGAGATATAACTACTGGTACATGTACTTTACGCTGTTAAATAGAGTTACGGGTATGCCCTAAAGCCAATACCCGGTACCTAGGATAAATATTCAAAGGTCTTTAACTCAAAAACTATTAAAGTCAGATAGAGACTGCCTTCACTGTAATTATAATATTATTTCGGACTTCTGATACACCGTGTAGTCTACGGTATGCGGTCATCATCGGTACCACTACAATCGCAACGCAACGTGACCAGCGGCAATTTAGACAGATATTGAAAGTATCTGATAAAAATCGATAAACCGGCTATTTTAAATGAAACATTTTTACCTTGCCAACGCTACATTGGCGCATGTTACATAATGTTATTTACCGACTCAGACGTCACCAGTAATACCCGTAACGGAGCAACTGCCACCGATAAGATTTTGATGGTCTGTCACATCGTAAGTGATGTTGAATTCTGTAGCGAATTCCTAGTATCTACCAGTTCTTTTTTTTACTGGCATCAAATGGTCACAGCTCGAGTAATTGGAACGACCGTTGAACGACATAGACGCCCCGATCCGGTATTATTACCTTTTTTGATGCTTTTTGCCAAAAAATCTATTTAGTTTGCAGTGAGTAACGGTATTTTTTGCTCTCTTTGACACGCTGCTACATCTATACTTATTAAGGCCTGCGTAAGTGTTTCAAGATTTTTTTATGGAGATGGTTCTTTATAATGTTTCAACCGTTATCTAACGGAGTGTACGCATAAAATACACAATCATATCGTGTAAACTGTAAACGTTCTGATGTATTAAATGTTGGTACCTTGTGTTTTAATTGGTGTTATTACCGAGAGAACAATGATCTATCCGTGGAGAGGTGTGAAGCAAGTACAGTTGAGCACGTGTCGTCGGCGTCTTCCTACACGTGTCTACTAGCGATAACCATGTTCTTCACTACTTGGAAGTTCGTCAACAATAAACTTTGCCCGTTATCGCTTCAATTAAATTATGGTCTCATTGAACAGACCACTTCTAGTCTTCAACTTAATGAAAACAGCCATTCAAAACTATTATCGTTCATTTTGTACTTATAAAAGGCGCTGAATTTTATAATACCCGTAGTTCATGTTCAATGTCAACGTTTTTTATCTCTCAATTATTTTGCATCCAGAGTAGGTACGAGAGTTGTATTAGGAAACTTGATTTTCGATTCTACGTGGGGCATATTATTGTTGGCAATAACAAAACCGAACTTATATAAAATCGCCTCGAACTTAAACTGGAATGAGGCTATAACTTTGAGCGGATCACACGACTCTACAAATAAGGATTTTGTGCGCGGCGGAATCTGCACGGATGTTATCGGTGTGTCCGCGAATGCGCGGGGATGATGCGGGCGGCCTTGGCTCGGGTCGGCGACCGGCCGGAGACCCCAGCAGCACCGCAAGCCAAGCAACGGTCGAGGGCAACGACCAGCGGCGCCCAGCTTGCGCCCGCGACGACGCTCCTCCTCGCGGTGCCCCGCCGACGGCCTGGGCCCCTGACACCAAGTCGAACACGTTCCACTCAATACATCGACGTGATACTGATATCGATTACGATTCGTTTCTCAACAGAACGCGTAACGATCCGTAACAGGCATCCGGTGCATAAAGCCCTAGGCACACTGGCCGTCAAGATGTGCCCATCATATATTTTTCCAATAGTAAAACGGGCTGCCCCCTTACCACCACCTGTCTTGCAGCAATGTTTTTAATATTATTTTCCGTGTTTGACAGTTACACATTGAAACAACAATATTTAAAGAGGTGGAGGTATTCATATAACAAGCACATTCTTCAACGAAATGTCATTGACAGCGCGAGCTAGTTTTGACGCGTGGCGCTACGCGCTTTTACCACAGAAATTCAATGTTTACGTATACAAAGAGTTCGTTTTGGTATTGGCAAAATTTTTGACGCTCGCGTTTTGACGCCCCAGTGTGCCGGAGCTTTACTTACGAAACTCTTTATAAGAATAGTTTTCACTAACGTCGTACGCTAACTAAACGGGGTGTTTCTTGAATATAGGAATCTGATTTTAATGATAAATATCAATCACTATCATAGAGCATTAAAATATCATAGCAACTGCAACCAGTTGAGAAGTACCACATTAAACTTGGGCACACCAACTATAATAACGGTTTAGCTACCTGAAAATATAAAACGTTATCGATCCTACTCTGGCATCGTTTCCCAAATATAATACAGACGACATCCTAACCTTGAATCGTGAATGGAATAATAGCTGTTTTGAAATCCGTTTCGTAAATTTTATTCGCCATAAATAAGTCGTTAAACGCATGTCGGGCTGGACTGTTTGTTTTCCACAGGGCTTACCCTGTCAACGAGGCAATTAGAGACAAGGCACAAAGGACTAGTAACGTGCTTAATAGTTTCGGATCCGTCCCGTGGAAGATTTATTGTTCTATGGAAAGGTCGCACCCGCCCCGAGATACCTCGTGCAAGCGTTTCGCTCTCTGATTTATGCGTTTCCATAATTTATAAAGCTATAGGCAGCATGCATCGGCCGTATGAATGCCACTACTATTTCAGTTTTTTTAGTACCCATCTATATCAAGTTCAGTACACCCGAGAATATGTTTTCCATAAAATAATAAATACTCACATCATTACGCTTATATTCTCTGAAACGGTAGGCAGTAGTGTATTACAATGCGCCGACATTTTGCCGATGTATCATAGTGCGAGTCTATTGCCGTTATACCGGGCACACTACCAAATTTGTGAGGGCGATTCGGGCCATTAGTCCTCAAGCTGGCCCATTGCGAGTTAGTGAACTTCACCGTTTAACATGTATTATGATAATAATTATTGATTGGCAATTCCAGCTCTTTCCATCAAATGTACCTATAATGTAAATGAAATCACTTATAATGAATTAATTTCTATTGTTTCAGGTCAAAGTGGTTAAGTTCAGTTACATGTGGACAATAAACAATTTTAGTTTCTGTAGAGAAGAAATGGGTGAAGTGTTAAAATCATCGACTTTCTCAGCAGGTGCTAGTGATAAATTAAAGTGGTGTCTCCGCGTTAACCCCAAAGGACTCGATGAGGAGAGCAAAGACTATTTATCATTATACCTATTATTAGTGTCGTGTAATAAATCAGAAGTGCGGGCGAAGTTCAAGTTCTCAATATTAAACGCTAAGCGGGAAGAGACCAAGGCCATGGAGTCACAGCGAGCATACAGATTCGTGCAAGGCAAGGACTGGGGATTCAAAAAATTCATTAGGAGGTGAGTACCTACGCTTCGTGCTTGTCGTATGGTAATTCCCATCGCTGTTGTATAAAATATTCATTTGTTTGTTGCGCGATAAACCATACTGCCGGGAAATACGTGATAAAATTTAGAAATGCGCCTCTATATTTATAACTATTACCTCATCTTGCTATCTAAAGTTATATTTATTACGAATAACAAAAATGCCAGTGTTTGGAAACCTTTTATCGCGGTGTTCTTTGTTACTAATCTATGTATTTTAATTCGATTCGAGCTTCGACTTTGATTTAACGACGGTGGGGGCGGACCCCATATAACGGTGTAATATAATTTCATTCCCCATCGTTGATTATGCGTGGGTTACTTCTATGAGGGCTATAAACACCACGTTAAGTAGGCCCCGGGCGACATACGAGTAATCTTAGTAACGACAGCTGTTGCGTTAGAACGTTGTGTATCGTCGTAGGGTCTCACACTGTTGGACGCAAAATGAATCAACCCCCGTGTAACTCACGTGGTGGCTGAACCAGTCATAATAAAACAGCATTATACTCACCTAAATACTATCCGAGTTTTAAAAATATACGCTTTATTAAAGTAATAACAGCACTTTAAAAATATATTAGGTATGCTGAAATTGTCAATCAAATTTGATATGTATGCCCGGAAGCAGTTTCAGGTCAAGGAATAATGTCAAATAATACCACTAAAAGCGTATTTAAACTAAAATGTTTTAAAAGAATCGGTTGTTGAAGAGCAAAGTACGTGTTTACCCGGAAACCACAGTCCATATTATATATTTCTAAACAGTGTCTTTAATACGGGGATACTTGGTAATATATTATCGATGGTGATAATTGGCAAAAGGCTATAATTATGCCGTAACGGGCAATGTTGCAACTAGAGTTTACTTGTTGTTAGTAGAACCTCTCTAAAAGTTAAATTTGTTTAGGGATTGGATGTGGAAGATGGGGCTTGTACTCTTGGACGATGTGAAAGATGCCAAACGCCATTATAACCATCGTGGAGAGATGGTATGGTTTGAACGATCCCTGTGTGATCCGAACGGCCGAATTCAGACTGTTGCCGTAAATTTAAAAATCTGGCGGCGAGTCCAAAGTAGAGAATTTCACGGTGTATCTTTTGTCACTTTCAGAGACTTTTTATTGGATGAAGCGAACGGTCTATTACCAGAGGACAAGCTCACGATATTCTGTGAGGTGTCAGTCGTAGCGGATAGCATCAATATTAGCGGGCAGAGCAACGTGGTACATTTCAAGGTGCCAGAGTGTCGGCTGTCGGACGATTTAGGAGCGCTCTTCGACAACGAGAGGTTTTCCGACGTGACCCTAGCGGTGGGTGGAAGGGAATTCCAGGCGCATAAAGCAATATTAGCAGGTACATATATATATTTTGGTCTTAATTTTGCCTACATTTACTAGATCTGAATGAAAGACTTTTGATAATTATGAAAACACCAGACGAGTCTTCAATCCATAAGTTTGTATAGTTTTTGACTAGTTGAAATTGCCTTTTGACTGGATGAAATTCTTGGTGTTATAGTGTGATTGTTTATTTTTATTTCTGCGTCTTTGTTCGCACTGAATCAAATCTTCCCCAAATGTTCACATCCGTAGATGATTGGATTAAGACATCTCGATATACTTAACAGTAGTAGTGGTGAGACAAACCCTAGATGCAATGTGGGCAAGATCCATTCTAATAGCCTTGGCTATGATTTTATTTTTTTATGCCCAGTCCACCTAATGGTTTTCTCCGCTTATTCACATGCATAAGGACTCTTTTAGCTGTGTACGCATTCTATTCATAAACGGTAAACAACAATAGCTATTCGATTAGCTACATGTCCACAACCATATTAGGTACACTGGGTTTGTAATTCCGTTACACATTAGTCACTCCTTCAGTCACAATTTGACAAATAAAACTGAAATGTTGTTTTTATGGGTCACTTTATTGGTGTTACGTGAATCCGGACCACATGATTAGAGTGTGTTAGTTTACAAATTAAACAGCATGTAGGTTAAGCGTGATAACAGTCCGACGAACGAATTTCCGCTTAAATTTTCCCTGTTATGTTCAAAATGGATCGTATAAATATGTACCTACATAAGTATTATAGCACGTACTGGAATATATTTATATTATTTATTTATGAGCCTCTTGTGTCCCACTGCTGGACAAAGGCCTCCATTCTCTTTCTCCATTCCTCTCTAGTCTGGGCTATGATGGACCACTCTTTATATTATAATATATGTCATATAAATATTATTGTACTTCCCCGTGCGGGAACAAAGAAGGAGTTTTTCCTGCATCTATTAAAGACAAAAGGCCTTTATGGTTAGTGTAACCACTTTTGTTTCTAGAAAAAAAATACTATTTCGCTACGTATTCGTAATATAATATTTATTTAGTAGGTACCTAGGGCAAACAATTATGAACAAATATTCATAGTAAATACCTAAATATGTGTTTGTGAGGATATTGAACAACTTTGTAAACAAAAGTTTATAAGGTTACAAGCTAAAAATAATGTTATTATTGGCTTATAACCTTATAAACTTTCTTTGACTGCGTAATTACTACGAGGAATTCTTAAAGGATCGCTTAGTTAGTTTGACCATTGGTAAATCAGTAAGAGCTCCGTAACTTTTCTATTTTTAGCAGTTGAGTTTACCTAATGATTCCTTGTACTGTTTGGATCGTAATCTTTAACGTGGTTCGCCAACTATTGCATTGGAACCATAATACATGGACGACCTTATATCTTCTTATTTTTCGAAATGAGTGTAATGATGATATTTTAATGTAAGTAGGTAATAAGATGAGGAATGCCTGCACTTGCGATTAGCGGTAGCAATTAGAAATTCAATAAATACACATTATGAATAATAAAAACCGGCCAAGTGCGAGTCGGACTCGCGCACAAAGGGTTCCGTACCATTATGTATAAAAACGCGCAAAAAAAATCACGTTTGTTGTATGGGAGCCTCCTTAAATATTTATTTTATTCTGTTTTTTAGTATTTGTTGTTTTAGTGGCAACAGAAATACATAATCTGTGAAAATTTCAACTGTCTTACTATCACGGTCCTTGAGATACAGCCTGGTGACGGACGGACGGACGGACGGACAGCGAAGTCTTAGTACCTAATAGGGTTCAAAATGGATGATGACAGTGATAAAGATGAATCCGACATTATGTCACAGTGATCTTGTTGTTTTATTTTCGTGTTAGTAATGTTGTTGTAATTGATTTGTAGCGCGAAGTCCTGTGTTCGCGGCAATGTTTGAGCACGAGATGGAGGAGCGGAAACGGAATAGGGTGGACATTACGGACGTGGACCACGAGGTGCTACGGGAGATGCTGCGCTTCATCTACACCGGCCGCGCGCCAAATCTAGATAAAATGGCGGATGATCTATTATCAGCCGCTGATAAGGTAAAACATACTGTTAAATACTCTTTAATGTTACACACCACAGATAATTTTTTATATAACTCATTGTGTCACACTGATGGGCAAAGGTCTCCCCCCACCTCCTTCTATTCATACATCTATGAGTTTGATTTGTGAATGAGTGGATGAAGATTGTTTTGATGTGTATGAGTTTCTGTAATAATGTAAATAGATCAATATAATATAAAAATCGTAAAATAGCTGTTCGTTACACTCTTTTTTTGTTTTGTTCGCTTTAATAAGCACCGTTGTGGCACAGCCGATTGTGACAAGATAAAACGTGAACTATACCTATGTATTTTGTCACTTTCACTCGCTTGCATTACAAAAGAGAGGTGTGATCAGCGTTGCCAGACGTCCCGATTTGGGCGGGACGTCCCGATTTTTAAATCAAAATTTTATGTCCCGCGCGGGACAGGCTTAGTCCCGCTTTTCGGAGATAACTTGACCATGCACGCAGTGTGCAGTCAAACTAGGAAAACATCTCCTCACGAAATACAAACGATAGGGTAAATCTGATTTAAAATATTATATTTTTATTGAAATACATTTTTTATGGCTATTTTTGCTATTTTCACGTAAACGTAATTTTAATTCAAGTAAAAAGATAAATATTTGAAAACTTCTGATTATATAAGTTTTTTTACTATGTTCCCCTTTCGAATGAAAAAACAAATTGTAAGTCATACGAAGTCCGTTTCTTCGAATATTTAATAATGACGACGAACCAATTAGGATATTAAGACGCGTACCAGGGTTTTCCCGCATTGCATGCATATAAATATGATATTATGATTAATATTTCGGAACATTACGTTATTGACGATACCGATACATACCTACCTAGTTACTTGATTTTATAAATAATATCACTGTAGGTATATTATATAACTGACATGTAGATTTAATAGCTACAGAAATAATAATATTTGCGTTACGGCCACTAAGTAATAATTACGAGCTAAAACAAAAATGTTAAGAATTATTGGTTTTGTGGGATCTCAAAAACTTCATAGAATCTTCGACAGGCAGTGTTGTAATGTTTACCTCATACATAGTATTTGGGTCTAACCTGCACGTCTATAGAAAGGTGTGTGAAGTTCACCAACCTGCACTGGGCCAAAGTGGTGGACTACGGCCCAAATCTCCCTCGTATTGAGGAGGAATGTGCCCGATATAATGGCAATAGACTCGCTCCCGTTTGGACTTACGTTTGATTACGTTGGGACTAAAATAAATCTACGAAGGGTTGGTGCTCTGCAGTGCACCTCTGCCTACCTCTTCGTGGATTACACGCCTGAGCATGCGTGTTTTATAAATGAAGGGTACAGGCAAATAACAGAGAATGTCTTAATTAATGAATTTTGGGAAAAAAAACTATTTGAAAGTTCAACTATTCTAAGGCCATAAACAAAACTGCATTTTTGGCGCCATCTGTTAACTTTTTTTAAATTCTAATGATTAGAATTCAAAATACCTTGCACAAAATATGATTCTATAAAACAAAAAGTGACATTCCTTGTTATTTGCCTGTACCCTTCAAATGCAAAAGTGATTGTAAGTTGGTTTGAGCAATACGCAAATATGGCTCATTCGATTTTAAAGCGAAGGAAGGTTTAGCTCGAGATTAACTTTGGAAATACGGAAGGGGCTTGGTGGTTGCCAATTATTTTATAGTTATTTCTCTTTTTGCAGTATGCATTGGAGCGGTTAAAAGTGATGTGCGAGGAGGCGCTCTGCCTGAACCTCTCAGTGGAGACGGCAGCCGACACGCTGATCCTGGCCGACCTGCACTCCGCGGACCAGCTCAAGGCGCAGACCATCGACTTTATTAACACGTTAGTACCTTTTTTTGTAGTAAAATGCATTACGCATCCCCCGCCGACTCGGGGGAGTCGGAGGGGGTATATGGGACACCCGGCAGAGGGCCGTATACCCACTAAAAACCCACGGTGTACCACCATTCGCCTTGCAAGGGCAAGGGGGCGTCACGGGATCCCAAGTATTGCACCGTGACGCCCCGGAACACGTTAGTACTGCCACTAATAACCTTAATCAACAATCACTTAAAACATTAATGTTATAAAGCCCTGGAAACACTGGGACGGTCAATAAGCGCGCGTCAATTTTTTGGGCTATACCAAAGCATTTAATCATCATATTTTTTTTTTTTTGCTGTCTGCAATCATCTTTGAATTTTTGCACCTAATTAGTTCTTTTCACTCTTAGGTTGGCTGTTAGAAAATGCCCGATGCATTACAGCTTACCTTTGTACTTTTTAGCGTTTTATAATTTTGCTAATAAATAAAAAACCTAACTCAAACATTTATATGATGAACCTCCATACTCTAAAGCTTATAAGTTAACGAAATCAACGATAAGTACTAGTTAGTTGCTCCTGTGTCAATATACAGTATAGGCAAAAAGTTCGATTTAAAAATAAAATAACATTGTAATAAAATAACAACAAATAGTTTTATTAATCCTCCACAATGCTAGTCTGTTGAGGGTTTGGTGCACCGACGTCACACAAATTTAGCATTGTGAAATATGAAAGTACTTAGCTTCCGTGGAAAAATATTTATATTAGAGTCGATTTAATATGATCACGTGTTGTCGCACGATATAGACTGTCTGACCTCCTCCGTGCATCGGAGAGCACGCGGCCGCTGATGTCACAAGGTGACGTCGGTCGTTACTACGTGTAGACCTTCGAAGCGCTCTGAAAACCAACTGGGGTTTCGTGGGTGACGTCATCCCCAATTAACGGAATCATAGGGGTCACCTATAAGTCACACGCCCGCCTAGATTCCTGCACAAAACTTTTTTAAACGCAAATTGAGTGTATTAACTTTTTAAATCGTATTAAAAAGTACGGAGGAGGTTCTCAATTCGACTCGTGTGTTTTTTACAAGCTTTATATTAGCTTGCAAGGTAATTACGTTCCAGGTGGAATCTAACAACTGAAATTTAAATCAGTTATCTTTAACAGATTGAGCTAAAATTTGGTATACACGCTTACTTTGGATGAAATGCATGCTTAGCTATATGACGTCATTCTAATTCCAATATGGCGGATCATCCAAGATGGCGGAATAGTTATTTTTTCTGCACTACCACAGTATGGGTATCAAATGAAAGGGCTTGCTGAGGAGAACACGAAAACTAAGGGCATTTAAATAAATTATTTTTTTATGTATGTTACCGCATAAGGTGCTTATTTTTTTCCATATGAAAACGAACTGTATTGACACATAGAAAAAGTGCAACCTAACGAAATGATACTGACAGCGTGGGCGAATTTTGACGCGTGGGGGCGTGGCTTTTATGACAGAAATTCAACCTTTATGCCTGTTCACACAATGCCTAAAATTTAACTCCGACGTTTGGGGACTTTTTAGATTGTCATGAAGAAATCGACTGCTTACGCGCTTTCAGCATAAAACTTAATAACATATTAGTCGCTAATTCGCTTTTGAAACCGTTACGGATTCGCGCCGCGATCCCATTGTTCACGCACCAAGAACAATGGGTTTGCGAGCGAATCCGATCGCGGTGTGTGAGGTTAAATGATCAAGTATAACTCAAAGTCAAATCGTTTATTTTGTATACGACTACGGATTCACTCATTACAAATTATTATTGTACGACTCTCCTTGCCTAGGATGAAGGCTATATGTTTTGTGTTTATCTTTTTAAAATTTGTTAATTCAGCTGTACCCGCGACTCCGTTTCTTGCCCATTCTTCTCCAAAGAAAATGCATTCCGAATAGTAATAATAAAAAAAGAGACTGTAGAGAGAGTAGAGACACTATCTTTTTTTGTTTATTGACGATTACTAAGTACCGGTATTGGTTTATACGAAAGAAAACAATCAGATTCTGATTCAAGCATCCTTTTCCGCCGCTAACTTAATTTTAATGTAGGGGAACACGGACATTTCAATTTTATTTTTTTTATTTATTATTAAAGAGGCTTTGTCGCTACCATATCGCCTCATAGGAACAGTACACAAAATATCTTACTTACTAGGTGTTTATACTGACATATACAATTGTTTAGCTTCGTATGAAGATGGTCTAGATAATATTGTGTTACAGAAACCTACATACAAAATACTCTTATGTCTCCTTAAGACCGAGTTCTGAGTACATTCCAATTTTATTTATTTGTGTACATACAAATGTAAGCATCCTTTACAAATGTTGTTGCAATCGCTTTCAATGTTGTCTGTGTCGTTTCCAGGAGTCACGCGACGGACGTGATGGACACGGCGGGGTGGAAGAACATGATCTCGTCGCACCCGCACCTGATCGCGGAGGCGTTCCGCGCGCTCGCCACGCAGCAGCAGCAGATCCCGCCCATCGGGCCGCCGCGCAAGCGCATCAAGCAGGCATAGGTCGCGAGCCGCGCGCCGCACTCCACTATCTATACCAAAGACACGCCGCACGGCACGCACATGTTCGAGTTGCGCCGGCTGATCGCCGATACACACTTCGATTAGTGCGGGTGCGAGTTCTAACCTTGCCGACCGGCCGCACACTCTCGGGGAATCGCTGAACGCGTACGCCATAGGAAAACGAACAGTATTGACATACATAAAAAGGTCATTCTACAACGGAACGACACTGATGGTGCGACCGGAATTTGACGCGTTGGTTGCTTGGATTTTACCACAGAAATTCAGTCTTTATGTATATAGACGTAGAGTTCGTTTTGGTACTAGCTAAAATATTCAGCGACAGAATTCGCCCGCGCTTTCAATGTAATTTCGTTGAGGGATTAACTTTTTCTATAAGTCAATACAGTTCATTGGCAAATGTTTTGAAGGGTGGCTTCGGACGCCCCAATGTGAAGACTTAATAATATTTTGATGGAACCGTCGTGTGCGCGAGAACCGTCAGGTATTTTCTGATATTGTGCGACCGGCTTAAAGTTGATAAAAGACATCAGTCGCAACTGTATGCATTCGAATCGCGTGCGTACATCGAACGACTGGTGTGTATTCCCAGCTTTATGTATAGTGATGTAGTGTCCCAAAGGGCTCAGTCTCAGCGCTGAGCTTAGCCCGATTTCGGTCGGACTGGCGAGCGGCAGATTCATATGAACAACGTTACAAACGAAATCTAGCGACGTCTTGTTTGACACGCCAAAGGAGCGGCTTACAAGTTCAAAGTGTTTGGCGGCGAGCGTGTGGCGCGTGCAGTATTGTCGCTATTGCCACTCGCAGTGAGAGAGAAGAGGCTGCTAAACACTGTGTACTATTCTAAACACTCGCAGTGAAGTGTGTATCGGCGTCGAGGCGAAACCGAGCCCCCCCGCCCCTCGTCGGACGCCCGTTATTTTTATTCTACGACAAGGCTGCATACTATATAATACTATTAGAATATACACGGAGTACCGTAGACAGTGAGATTTCGGAGCGAGTGGCCGGTGGATGTGTTCGTTTTAGTTGTGAATCTGCAGATTCCGCTTCGTTTTTACTATGATTGATCTCAAGACGATATTCGATCCTAATGTGTTTTTTTTCTCTTGCGGTCGTTTAGTGTACCGCTTTTTAATGATTACTTTTAATGTATAGGTATGTTACGGAGAAATGGACGCTTTTTGTGCGTTGATGTAGTTTTGGATGTAGGCTTCGAGTTAAATATTTTTATGTATGTCGTTTATGTGAACATTCTCCCGCAGCTATGTTTGATGTAAATTATTAATGTGTATTAAAATATGAAGCTCATGTCTAAATGAAACTATCCATGTCATATAAATTTTATCATTATAATTATTACGATTGTAACATTGATTGGCTAATATAACGGCATAAACCCTTGATTGCTAATAGTAATTGTACAGAATATACTATGAATTTGCAATTTTGTGAAATTATTATAATATAATATTATGCCACTTGCGAGTATTTGCATTGTAAAATCTTGGTGTTACGCGTTCCCATAGAAATTACAAAAAAAAAAAATGTTAGAAGTTTTAAAGTAGGCCTTTTGAACATATTTTGAAGTAGCGTGGTAATTGAATGCAATAAATTTGTGTAAGTTGTGTGGACCGTAGTTTTGTACAAAATGGTGCAACTCTGTAGTGTGTCTCCCGCACGTAGATCACAGCGTCTTTGGTAACTGCCGATGTCAGGTTCAGTTCATTTTGTACAGAGCTATGCAACATGTAGACGTCGTAGGGGACTCGAGTGATTGTATAAGTCTATTGAAATTGTTTGGTATTGTATATAGATGAGCTACGATCCCACCATAAAAATATTTCTAAGTACTAACCCTAAGCGGTATTGGTATCAAAGGTGACACCATTATTTTTTTTAATTGTATCTGTAGGGTGTTATTCCAATGACATATTGTGATTTTTCTATCATATTTCCATAGGTTTAAATACACGTACGCTTTTGTTTCGTTTTCATAGTTAATGTAGATCACAGATATAATTTAAATTTTTAATGTATGTACATTGTATGTATTGTTTTGGTTTCGCTTCATCAATTGTACATTATTGCGTGCTTAGACGATAGAAAATGCGTGTCATGCGTTCGTATCGACTTCATAGCCGCCCTTCATGTTTGCTCACTCCATTAACTTCTAAAAAATAATTCTAAATTTTATTAAAAATCAATAAATGTTATTTATTAGTATTATTTTTATTTTCATTTTCAATGCCAACTTGGCAGTTTTTATATGAATATCATTTTTTTCTACATGATGAAATGATGGACCTACCCGTTTATTATTGCCTATTGTATGTAATTGTAATAATTACTAAATAGTATTAATTTAATGTACTGTGGCCAACAAATATGAATATTTAATACCATTTTATACCCACTCCCCTTCTACCACAGCTGACAGCTGTTATCTGTGTAATTAAATATTACAAAATATGTCAAAAATAACTGTGATTTTCGAAATTGTCAATAAGTTGAGCAAATAAATGAATTGATGATGATTTTTGTTTTGTTTAAGTCAATAAAGTGTATACTAAGTCATAAATCTTCGTATGTCTCTGGCAACTGCTATTAGCTATCTGCACTTCTATCTACCCGTTCAAGGCCATGATATTTATTTGTTCGATTTGACTTCAAACAAGTACTGCAATACATTTAGGTTTCACTCAAAGACTCATAAGAAACAGTAATACAAACATAACGTAGCATTAGGTACTTTGAAAGAACTTAGTTACAGTTCATTTAGCACATGTAATTCGAAACAGGGTTCGAACTTGCACCCCTTATCCCTTACCTGAATCTGATAATACGCAGTTGTATTGCTCGATATTTGGTAAGTACTTTTTGCATGATTTTCAAAAGAATGACCCGCTTCGGTGAATTACGTTACAAAACGTAATATTTCTTGATCAATAAGGAAGTGGCAACAGTTCAGGGCCCCAACCAAGTCTCCTAGCACTATCGTTGTGGAGTTGCTATGACTTAATTTTTTAAAGCATCAAAATAACATATTTTGTCAATGGTAGCAAAAATATGACCAGTGTAAAACACCATGTTACCATGAAGCCATTGGACTAGTCATATTCTTGCTGCTGTTGATAAATGATAAAGTTTTCATGCCTTGAATATTGAAGCCATAGCAACTCCGCAACGATAGTGTTAGTGGACTTGGGGCCCAGGTTTTCGTAACTAATTGAAACTCGAGTTTTTATTGTTTGTACCAAAGATCACTAGTTTGTACTGTTTGTAGGATGTAGTGGTTGTTTAAAGTCATCGAGTTATAAAAAAACGTTGTAGCTAAAAAGGTATAAGTAAATGCTCGATAATCGGTGATCGATTATCGTAAATCATAGATCGAAGACGGGATTCATAGAGGAAAAACTGTAGACAAAAATTTGTTGCATGGGGTTGGCAGTAGTTACTAAGGAAAATCTAGGATTGGCAGTACTGCAGATATGTCAACTCATGTCACAAACCGGGTATAGTTCTGTCAGTTTATTTGAATGATTGATTCGTCCGTCAACAAGTTGGAAAATTTGTTTTTGCTTGTCCTTACCACGCTTTTTCGAATCCACAATCTTTTTTCGTGAAGGAAGAAAGCTGCCGGAAAGTCGACTTTATTTATTTTGTTATTATTAGCTTTTAACTTATATTGTATGAGCGTTATAACGACGGTTTATTGAAGTATCTACTAGAAACATAATTTGAGTTAGCCATGGCTACCGGTGGCTTGAGGCTCAGGTTTTCTACTGATCAATCAAATAAAGGTAGGTAACATAACATTTAAGTATTGTTCAAATTAAAAGAACTTCAGTAAATGAGCTAGCATTGCAATCTTCTTATCGACAGACAGTGCACTGAACATAAGAAACGTTGTGTTGAAGATAACTGTATATTTAGTATTTCAATGTCCTAACTAACTACAGCCATTTTAATGTGAGCACGGGCCTCCCCTCAATGCGAGGGGGATTCAGGCCATAGTCCACCATGCTGGCCCAGTGTCTTAGTCCTAACATATTTGAATAATATTGTTGTGAATACGGCCAATCTCAGTACTATCCAGACAAGGGAGAATTATATGGATATTGATATCTATCCATGGCTGTTTGCCTTACCTTTATCCATTATATGAGGTTGGCAAAGTATGTCTCATTAATATAGAAAAGTCTTACAACAAGCCTGGAATTGATGTACAGCCAATTGTTAATCATTAAAACACTTTCCTGTACGCATTTATTTAAAATTTAATTGGAATTCACATATTATATGCTTACAATTTTTCTTTTAGATAATAGTCAAGAAAATGTCTCGCCAACAAGGAGGACAAGTAGAGTCAGATCTAAACCAAAGAAGTTTGGTGATTTTTTAGAATTAACTCCATCTAAAAAATCACAGAGAGACATTGCAAGCTCTGAGGAGGAGAGTGATGAAGTGGGAGAGTCCAGCCCTCAGAAACCTACAGGTAACATGGAGTATAATTATTATTCCATCAAAACCATAAATGTGAAATGAGAGCCAAGTTTAATATTACGATATATTCCTTGGTTGTTGACTTCTACGACAAAAGAAGTTAAATCTAAATGGGTGCCAAGTTCAGTGGTCAGTCCTGAAATTTATTTTTAACCACACAAAATATTTCATAACAACTTAAAGTATCATTTCTTCTTATATCTTAGCATTATATATTGAAGCCTAAGGTCTGACTTGGCTAGTTTTAATATTAATGTAAAATATTTGAGATGGCTCACTAGTATCATAGATTTAGAAAGCATATCATTTATAGTCTATACTAATAATAGGGGCTTTAAGTTTACTTCTATTAGAAACCTAGAGTGATATGCCATTTACATTATTTAGGTATAAGTGTACATTAAAATGTTATAGGTGTGATTTTATAGTCATTGTATTCACAGCATTATTCAGCGATGATGATGTGGTCGGTCAAGACATATTCAAGTTTAAAACTCGGCACACCAAACATGATCTACAGAATAAAGTTAAAGCGGCTATTGGTAATTCACCAAAACCTGAAGATTCTCCTATGAAAACGCCTAGAAGATTGAAACATCCTGCTATTAATAGCCCACTAATGAAAATAACTCAAGCCACACCCAAACAAGTTAGGGATGTTATTAAGAAGAGTAAGTATTAATTATTTAAAACACTACATGAAATTAAGACCAAAGGCGTCAAAACGGATTTATGCCAATACCATAAAAACTGGATTGAATATACATCATCACGCCTGTATTCCCCGAAGGGACAGACAGAGCTGCACTGCAGTGCACCCACACTTCACCGATGTATTTTGGTCCAAATAGGGGGTGAGCCTATTGCCATTTTACCGGGCACATTCTTCATTTCTTCAGTCATTGACCACCACTGGCCCAGTGCGGGTTGGTGAACTTCACATGCCTTTCTATAGATGTGTGCAGGTTATCTAACGATGTTTTCCTTCATCGTTCGGCTAGTGGTAATTGTTAATCAACATGATATTCGCACTTGAAAGGTGCGGGCCGGGATTCGAACTTGCACCCCTTATGTTCAAGGCGGGCGTTGTTTCCGACGAGGCTACCTCTGCTTACCAAATGCCACTGATAGCACAAATGACTTGGCTTTATCCATAGACTAGTAAGTGCTGGCAAAGGTAAGATGCTGTACTTTTACTTGTGTATGTATTGAGGGATGATGATATTTAATTATTAGTTAGATGGTAACAGAACACAAGTTTGACATATTTTGTGGAAATACATGAGTATTACAACTAGCAAAATTTATCTTGACTCTTAGATGATTAAAACATTTAGTTGGTCTGTGTGGCGTATAGCTCTTCTCAGATATATAAGATTACCTGAATACTGTACGTCAGTACTACTGCCATACAGACCCGTACCCATATGGAGTCTGTACTCCAACTCAACTCAAAACTCAAACACCAAAAAGTTTTGTAGACCTCAATTTAAAGTTAGGTTTGAGTATTCAGTGGAATATGTGATCGGTGATAAGCTCTGCGTTTTTTTATTTTTTTAAAGAGTATATTACTATAATAGTAGTCCTGTTAGGCCCTCCAACTAAGCTAAATCATGTTCTAGGAATGGACTCATGTCATATGGTACATGATTTTGGTGATTAGTCAAAATGTTTAAGTTTAAATAGCCATGTTATGCATGTTCCAGGAATATTTCGTGAAGTGGAGAGTGATAGTGGTGACAGTGACTTCTCGGGCAGTAGCAGTGATTATATTCCCGAAGAGAGTGAAAATAAGGTAACATCTACTAGCAAACTAGTTAAATTTAGAACAATGTTCTTAGATGTTAAAATAAATAAATACCTGGGGGTGAAAACACTATCGTTGTGGTTTTGCTATGACTTCATATTTTAAGGCACGAAAACAACATCTTTTATCAAGGGTAGCTAGAATATAACTAGTCCAATGGCATTAAACTATTTTACGGATTTTATCGCGTTTATTTACTATTTTATTTTCCCGACGTTTAAACCGCATATCCTCGCAAAAGAACACCGACTCCGACCAAGGATGATACGCGAGGCCATTGAAATTAAAAAACATCCTAATTTCAATAGGGAAGATGGCTGGGTGCTACCACCAACTTGGGATCCAGTAATCAATATGATTAAATCCAAAACCAAGTGTACCATTGCAAGACCTCAGGACACCGTAAGCACTTTCTGCGTGGATCGGACCGCAAACAACAACTAAATATGAGGGTACCCAGTTATTAACTATGACATCAGGACGTCTAACACCTCAGTCCCCCCGTGACCATGGTTGCTGTAAAGCAGCCGAAACGTCGGGAAAATAAAATAGTAAATAAACGCGATAAAATCCGTAAAATAGTTTAATTTCAATGTATAGTATTCGCGTAAATATAAGAAAACAATAGTCCAATGGCTTCAAGGAGACAATGTCTAATGTCTCCATTGGTAGTATTTTATCTACCATTGATCATATGAAGTCATAGCAAAACCACAACGATAGTGATTACAGACTTCCACCCCTGTACTACTGTAGTTTAAAATGTCTCAAAAACGAGTAGGGTCTCAAATTGACCAGGTTTTTTTCTGCCTGTATCTCTATAGTTTGTTTATGTTTATTAGATAGAATCATCAGTATCATCTGGTCGATCATCGCCATCATCTGAAGAAGATGAACAACCCAGGAAAGCTGTTGGCAAAGCTGTCAAAAACAAAGATCAGAAGACAAAAGGAAAGGACTCTGAATATTTTGTTACAACGGACAACTATTTTATGATGCATTCTAGCAAAAAGGTATAACTTTTTTAGATTTTGTTCTTTAAAAAAATGCATATGTGTAGCAACTGTATTAATTTAAAATGTATGTTTGTTGTCTAATAAATGACAAATTTACAAAACAAATTCAATAACGGAACTGTCTTGATATAGCTAATGGAACAAAGTTTAATATTTGCATACCGTAAGGTAGAATACGGCATACGCTACCTGTATTCGCAAATAAATTACTTTGACTTTGAAATGTGCACGTTTGCCCACCTTATCAGGTAATAGGTGTACCAGTGTATATCTTTGTTTTTTTTTTTTCAGATTGCAACATCAGATCACACACTATCAAGACTGAAAAACCTGGATATCCATGAAAATGAAATGGAAGCTATTGAAATATCAACAGAACATCAAAACAGAATATCTGATCTCACTCAGCATTATAAGCACCTATTCAATAGATGGCTGTATATACTGAGTGAGAACTTTAACATAATACTGTACGGTATTGGCTCCAAGCGGTCAGTCCTACAGCAATTTCAAAAGAAGCTCCACGACTTCCCATGTGTTGTTGTGAATGGTTTCTTCCCAAGTCTTACTATGAAGAGCATTTTAGAAACGATAGTAATTGATCTCTTAGAAAATAATCATGTGCCTTCAAATGTTGGGGATGTTGTTAATCTAATTGATACTCAGTTGACTGAGAATGGAGTTCACTTGTTTTTGATAGTACATAATATAGATGGTTCTATGTTGCGCAACGCTAAGGCGCAGGCTACACTGGCTAGTATATCGCAGATAAAGAATGTTCACACTATAGCAAGCATAGATCACATCAATGCACCACTTTGTAAGTACCCTGACTATTTTCTTGTATTTTATCGCACTGCACTAGCCTTCACAGATTGTTGACTCAAATAAAAGTATTAATTCGCAAATGACCTAAGACGTTACTCAAGAATTAATTCCTTTATTAGCGTCAATAGCCCAATAGTTATATATTTAAAAAAATGCCGCCTTGTGGATCGGAAGGTTCCAGATATCACTCCCGACCTGGCCATTAAACTATTAGCGTAAGCCCCCTTTTTTTTTGGGGCTAAAAGGATGAAAACGAAACTCCAACTTTTAAGTAGAGCTAGCTACAGGCCAATGACGGTAAAAATAATTACTTCCAGTATGGGACCATTCCAAGTTAAGTAAATTCAAGTTTACATGGTGGGATGTGACGACTTTCTTGCCTTACGCGGAGGAGACTTCGTTTGAAAACTCATTGATGACACACCAAAGTGGGGCTCTGCAGCTGTCTTCTCTCAAGAGTGTATACCAGTCACTGACAACCAATGCTAAAGGCATATTCAAAATTATCATAGAATATCAGTTGGAAAATCAGAAACTAAGCCATTATCAAGGTAACTATTTACTCGCTAATTGCGACTTTGTTTTATAGTATTTCAACTAACTACCTACCTACCTGTCACTGAGAGCTAGTATAACTTTTTATCAGTAAAATAGTTCTTATTTTTCAGATTTGTATCAATAGTTCTGGGGCTTACTTCATAAATAAAAAATTTCAGGTTTAAGAATGAAACCCTTGTTTAGCACTTTTATGTGTTTTTGAATTGTAAATGGTGTCTTGCGTTTCCTTGATATTCATGAGAGAACTGCTCATAGCTTATTGCGACTGCACCCTACGATAAAATAATTTTTATATATTTTGTAAATGTATAAATTAATAATAAAGCGTGTATTTTGTTTTTCAGGTCTGCCATTTAAAGACTTGTATTCCAAAAGTCGAGAACAGTTTCTGGTGAGCTCCGATCTTGCGTTGAGAGCTCAGCTTACAGAGTTTCTGGACCACAAACTCGTGAAAATGAAGCGTTCGTACGACGGCAGCGAAAATTTGGTAATACCTATCGATAATACGTTATTGCAACAATTTTTAGATGAGAATAACAGTTGACATCTGTTTTCTGTTACAGTTAGATATCGGTTCTCTAAGTATTAAACATGAAGTTAAAGAATATAGTTTTATTTTGTAATGACGGCTGATCCAAGGATAACAATGAAACATTTAACATGGTTTAGCTTTTATTTTACAATCCCAGAAATAAAGTCTTAATAGGATTATACTATAATATATATCAACAGGCCAAAGTTGTAAATTACTTAAACTTAATGACTTACACAATATAATAAAATTATTAACTAAAATTCTCTTCAACATATCTGGCACGTCATCATACTGTATCAACCAAACATTTCATTGATATTTTATAAGTGCATAAATTGCTCTTTAAGATTTAAAAAATATTGTAGAAAAATACTCTCTGAACTAATGAGACGTCAAAGATTTGTTTTAATTAATCGGATTACGATAATTTACTACGCCCATTGGAATTATTTTTATATTAACTGAACATCTTCAGTTATAATTAGTGAGATTTCGAAATTTTTTTTTTAACAGTGCAATCCGTTAGGGAAATTAAGGAAGCGATAATGTTTTGCTGTAACTGTTAAGCTCGACACATGCCGTAGAAATTTGTCTGCACAAATATTGTGTAGCCAAACTGGCGCACGGATCGGACATAGTACGATTAGCATTTACAAAACATCTTTACTTGTGGAAAATATAATTTTAGAGCAACAACGAAAATCTTACTACGAGGGTAGTGGTGTTGTAAACTAACTTAGATATCCCTCTTGTACTTGTATAGAAAACTTGTGAATGTCGATGAAATATTTCACATTATTATTATTATATTAAATAGATGTAAATAATTCTCTACATGAAAATTGACACCAATGTCATAGCTTTATTAAGTTTTAGTATGTTTTATATCAGTCTAATTTGGTCATCAATTAACAGGCGGAGCCCATATCAGAGTTGAAATTGCAATGTGATTCCAAGGGCATGAAATAGTTTTGTTTCACAATTTATTCATGTTCCTTTCACTTACAGCTAGTTAATACAATTTATCCAAACTGTACGTCGCATGAGAGCTATTTTAATCCTATATAATCATGCACTTCCATTTCAATGATAAGACTAAAATTAAGCATGTCAATAGAATAAAAAATGATTATTACATAAACAATTTAATTGAAATATTAACCGTCGGACAACAAACTACAGATTTCACACGATAGACAACATTAATCAATTGATATAAAACATTTCATTTGGAAGGGCGCGCGGTCGGGGGCGGGCCTAGCCTCGTCGGGATCATCTCACGGATGGCTACTAGTCTAGGGGTGCGTGTTCCGTGATTGTTATCAGGTTTATTGTCCGATGCATCGGAGCGCTGTACACTTACAAACTAGTAAGATAACTCCGCTTAAGGCAACACTCAATTCTCGTCGTCGTCCTCATGTTTCCGCTTTTTACCCCGAGTGCTCTCCTCGGGCTGCCCATCCGCGTTGTTCACACCACCTGTTTCAATGTTACTGTGAGTATTGTAGGACGGCGGTATCTATCTGTCGTGCAAAGCGATTCGCGAGCATGAATCACGTGTAACTCTGGTAGAGCTGCAGTTATACATTGAACAGTACACCCCCCATGGATTTTACACATTGGACACATTTTACTTCCAACTCCTCCTACACCTTTTTCAATTAAATTCATGCGGGTTCCAAGACAATTTAGCTTTTCCCCGGGACTCGCCGAAGGTCAAACCTCGGTGTCTTCAATGGACACCGCTGTCGATCCTGGCTTACAGGAGTAAGCATGGTGGGAATGGGACATGGTGGGAATGCGTGACGGGCTTAGTCCCATAAGAAAACACCCATCATAGATATACAATTCGCTCGCTACGCTTAATAACCAAGTAAGAGCGCCACGAGACATCATTTTTAATACATATGAAAAAACGGCTGAGAATAAAGCAGTGCATTTAACCATTTTATTTAGACGGATGAACCTAGTGGCTTGAGTTTAGGCCGCTCAGCTCACTAAACAAGGGTGGTTGCGAGTTCGATACCCACCAGTCGCAAATGCCCGGGTCTGGGGGTAACTGGGATCGCCCCCAGTCAATTGAATAGTAACCCAATTGTTGTCTGGATCACACAACAAGATAACAAATATTTTCGAAGTAATTAGTATAAAATGTCCACTGTCTTTTGGCAGCGAACACGGTTTCTTAATGCTTTTTATTGATTGACATATTACACAATTTCTCTAACACATGTATGAATGTTTGTATAATATACAACCTAAATCTATGGTACCCACCTTGCGCCTTAGCGTTGTGATCATTCTCGGCGTCATTCTCCCCCTCCCCGTCCTCGTCGTCGTAGTCCTCTTCCTCTTCGTCATCGCTGCCATCATACAAGGAGCTGGCGGAGCTTTCTTCTTCTGTTTATCAAATTTCAAACAGTATTGTAAATATATATGAGCCATCGACTAACGTTATTACTGACGTACAATACGTAAAGAAATTCAAGGAGATAAAACACAATTTGTGTTCAGGGCCTTGTCGCGCAGGTAGACCTCGAAGGCTAGCGCTTGCGCCAAGACTACTCATGTTACGGATTATGTCGCATTGAGTCGCTCTTTAACTACACATTTTGTGTTGTCAAAACGGTTGTTTGTGTTGTTACCAATCGTTGGACGTCGTCGGGTTCGCCCGCTTCTAATCTATTAGATAGTTTAAGAGCTATGGGAGATTGGCTTATGTTTTGTCCTCAAAGTTATAGTATTAAAGACCATTCCTTTTTATATCTTAAAACTTTTTGCGCTACAAAACGTAATTCGGTTTTATACTAAATTATTCTGCTATAAGTAGCAAGTTTCAGGTCTTATAATATATTTTTTTTTGTTAAAAATATATCTTCGATCTAAATCATAAATATTAATCAACTGTGTAATAACTTTTTCCTAAAGTCTATAAATAACCCACGAAGTTATACCCGAAATAGTGACGTCGAAACATTGGCTTTCTGATGGTTGAACAAGTGTAAAAAAAGTCTTAAGTAACCGATCTTCTATTATAATGGGCAGACTAGAAAGCCCCATAGTAATGTAAGTAGAATTAATAAGTGATTGAATGAATGGTAAGAAGAAAAATGTTTACCCAAATTGTCATTGTAGACTACACTAAGTGACACATCCTCGTCTTCATCATCCTCCTCCTCAACGTCAGAGGCTAAACGAAAAAAACAAACAAAAAACAAGTAACACTTGCAACAAAACTTCAATTATCACAGTTTTTACAATCAAAAAGTTGTTATCAAAGCCAGCACAAGAAAAACCCAATTCAAAAATTATGTTCTACACATTATGGACGAAATAACGATACATAAGCATCACTTGATAATTATTATAAGGATGCTTACTCTTTAAAAGGTAACCCATGTGGAATAGCAGACCATAAACAGTGTACATTATCATTGGGAGAGAGGTTCTGTCCTCTGCCGGCCTTTCTGATAAACTATCATCTATCACCAGCGGACCCAAATCTATGTCCACATCTGTAATGCAGTGTTCAAACTATTATTTCCCCAAATGTAATGATGTTGATATGATAATGATATAACTTGGTAATGGGTTTATGGATAAAATTATTATTCGCATTGTGACTCCATTTCCTACACAGCTGTTCTAAGAGTGATTTCTAATGTATGTATGAATAAAAGAGAATACTAACCATCATCACTATCATTGTTTCCATTCATTTCATCCTCTTCCTCCCCTGAACTGTCTTCAGCTTCTCTATCGTCTTTGTCAAACCTGAAAGCCAAGATATTTAATATTAGTAGATTGAGACACATTATTAAGCACTCCTATTTCATATCATATCATATCAAGCCTTGACTGTCCCAAAGGCTGTGCAAAGGCCTCCCCTCCCTTTTTCATTTCCTCTCCTATTTCATTTTTGAAAAAGGAAATTCAGATTTTTTTTTATTCATGTAAACCAATACAGGCACTTATGAATTGTCAATAAAAATTATCTTGCTATAATTACTCGACATTGCCATAAATACCGCTAATCGCAGGTGCAGGCATTCCTCATCTTATTCCATCAAAATATCATCATTTCACTCATTTCGTAAAAAAAGAAGAAGTATCTCTACCACCCATTCATAATGGAGAAGAATGGCCAAGAAACTCCATGGTTGCTTTTTTCCAATAAGGATGTATGTTGGAATTATACTTGTTCGAAAAGAAAAGTGATATATTATTATGACTTACCCATCTAAATATTTTAATGATGGATGCAAGGCAAACACCTTAATCCTGTAGTCTTCAATAGTAGTAACATCATTGTTGAAGAGATCAAGGTTCTTTAAATTCACAAAGTCATCCAGAGGCTTCAGTGTTTCCAAGTCTTTTATTTTGTTTCCTGATAAGTTGAGATGCATCAGTTTTTTGCAGCCATTAAGCAGATGGAGCCCATTAGATATTCTGTTGTCAGAGAGTTCCAGTTTCCTAAGCTTCGGCAGTTTCGGGAATCCTTTGAGTGAGGTGAGACCTACATTGTTGAGGCTGAGTATTTCAAGGTTGGTGTACTCATCTGTGAGCCCAATTATGTTGGTACTTCTGCAGTTGTCCAGGTTTAATTCTTTGACCTGTAATATAATTTATTTAAATAATTATTTGGGGACTGAAATTTTTGTTCTAACATTTAATATTTTTTTACAATCAGGCATGCAAGACATACTCTTTTGGCAGCAAAACCTTGCCTAAGTTTTTTAAAACTAATTAACATAGATCCTAGTGACCATATAAACACATGGTATTTTTACTAGTCTCAATGAATTATGGTACTATTAACATGACCTAGAAAGTGCAGGGGTCACTTGCGATTCATTACGAAAACGTCAACATGGATTGAACCCGCTATCATCAAATATAGTAAGCGTAAGGGCTTATGAACAAAAGTGAATAATTTAATAGTTCTAGGTCTACCCAATACTCATGTTGCAAAAATAGCTAGGCTAATAAAGATTGTCACACATAAATTAAGCCTTTTTACTTAGTACATGAAGTAGATAATTTACAGAATGTCCTTAATTATAGCATACCTATAAATAGGTTAGTTAATCACCTACTTGATACTGGCTAAATGAATAGCCAAAAAAACACAAGGTCAACTAAATAATCTTGAATATCCTACACCTCTAAAATATACTCTCCTATATAAAAATGAGATCAACATGGATGAACTCATTTAGCAGAGGTGCAGTGCAGTAAACCTACATGTCGCCGATGTGTTCTCTATAAGTACATAACTACGTATAAAAACAATGTTTACTTATGTAGGGACATAGGCAAGTGTACTATATGTATGTACTACTGTTACGTATGTAGGAGATGTAGGTAGGTATAAGCACTTATTATAGCATTGTAAAGAACGGCAGGTCTGGCTCAAAATAGGAATCTACGAAAATTCTTGACTACATTTTTAAAGTTCTATCAGACCTTGACGAGCCAGCATAGAAGATAAGTGGCATAGTAAGTAATGTAACTGGCTTGTTGGGAATTTATTCAATACGAAGTCAACCAAAACGTCAAAATGGTGTTAGTTGTCAAAGACACAGGCGTAGTTTGCAAAATCCAACAAATGAGTGATTATTTCGGGGATATATTGCCTACAACATGAAAGCGATGTGTCTGTAAAATCGTTTGTATCACGATATGCATTTGCCGTGTTTTCGTTTCGAATAGAATTAGGATAGTTTTTACTTTGCAATGGCGGATGACACGAATCAACGCGACGCAATAAAAATGGCCGCTGCATTGGTAAGGCGTGCGTCAATAATATGACTGCAGTAATATTTTATGTGTAAATAGAACAAAAATATTAACTTAAGATCGTACAGAATACTGTTTTGATATATTTTAAGGAGCTAGCCACAAACGCACGTATTTCCATAATGTTATAAGTCTACTCGGGTGAAAGGGCGCGAAATTATATCATTCAGCTAAAGTTTACTTTGAGCAGTTTATATAGACCGATACCTACCTAGTATATGGACGTTGTACATGATTATAAATTTGTATGACACTGTAATCTAAATAACGCTGTAAGTATGTATCGGGTTCCAAAATAAACTATTCGTAAAAACTTGTAGACCCACACTGACATTGACAACCCATATAATCAATGAGTCTTTTTCAAACGTAAACTTTTAGGATACCTGCGTATCTAGTCTCTTGAAAAGCCTATAGAATGCAAAGTTAATATGTAGACTATCCAATTATGATTTAAAATCTGAATTTAGTAGTGAAATCCAGATTTTATAGAGATACATAGGTAACACGTCCGACATCCATAAGTTTCGACACTTAACCTCAATATAATGAATATTTACAACAGCAACGTTTGATCTGCTTGTTTAATCTGAATATACTAGTTTGTAATTCACTAAGAAGTCTTTAAAGGCTCAGGAAATAGTAGCTCGAGCAGATATTTCATTATAATGTACAATAATTACGTGCACATGAATGAAACGTAACAATCAGTAATGGCTAATTTCTATACATGATAATGCCACATCTCTAATTGCGATAGGAATTTACAATCTACATCTGTTGTACAACATGTAGACCGAAAATCATTCAGATTTATTGACACTATTCATATTTTTTGTGTATAACACCAAAGTACCTCATGAAATACGTATCGACAAAACATTCCAATACATCGAAAAATTAATTTCGTTTACCTGTGAAGGATTTCTTCCCCTCAGTTCCAAGGCGATTCTTTTTTCCATCTTCCCAGCTTTGTGGACTTACACTTGGAAACACTTTATACGCGTTTATAATATTTCTCAAGGAACTAAATCACTAAGCTTGGGTTTCAAAACAGAAGGAAACTATAGATACACGAGTGACGTCTAGCTAACGGCGCCGCCTGGTGGCGAAATGAGGCGACCGGATACGGCACAGTTGATGCACTCATTATGTTTTGGAAAACGTTTCGTATCAAAAATGATATAATCTGATATTAAACTATGCTTATATAATTAAATAAATGTATTTAATAGAATAACTACATGTCTTTTCTGTAATAAAATCATAGATTTTCTAATAGGTGTGTAAGTTGGTCCTGATGTTGGTAAATGTATACAGTTGCCACATTGTAGGGCAAAAGGCGGCATTTATGAATTAGTGTTGTGGTATGTACCTAGCCGGTAAAGGAAGCATGCTTTGGTATTTTTAATTTATTACATAATATACGTCTATGTCTGGACACGGCAATAAAATTGTTTGGTTAGATTAATAAACAATTGTGTAAAAACTAATTGGTTTTGTTTCAATAAAAAAGGGTTAGATTTATTCGCAACTAAAAATATTTTTAAACCTTACGCTGTTAGGTAAGCAGTTAGGTAAGCACAAAATCATGATTTCCATTACCAAAGGATTGCACATTAAAAACTTCATGCGTCAATCTTTCACAACATTCGCAGTTAAGCCGATGCACAGAGCGCCCCTTAAAAGTATTGGTGATCTTTTCAGGTACTATTTACCGGTTTTACACCTGTGGTAGAGCTAACGTTAGCAATTTTGTTTTTTAGTTTCGTTTCCTACAGCAGTAATAGGGACTGATGCGACACTGTCCAAGAAATTTTAGCCCACAACTTAATGTTGCCAAATGTTTGAAGAGTTTATGTTTGTAAGCAAGTCCACAATTATAATGGTATCTATTTCGTTGCTTTTGATTTTTTCTGAAACTTACCTTTGCGTAAGTAGCGAGCGGCTAGTACCTACTGCTCCACATTGCCTGCTTGGGGTTAATCTCCGGAACTTCTCCGGACTCTCTCTGATAGTAACCTGTTACTTAGTTTCAAGCGAGTGAAACCGCAGGGCACAGCTATTATTATTATCTACCCACATATTATGTTTGTACCTATCTATTTATGAAGTACAAACATACCATACAATACAACACCTCACCTACCCATATTATGTGTTTTCTTCCAGGTCATTTTCTATTTTTTATGGAGTCAATCAAATCGAAGGCATGTCAATGAACCTGGATTTAAACATGGTAACTTTTGTTCATACGGATAATTTGCTATCTCCTCCGTGTCGTGATTGCCAGGACAGCCTAAAAGCATAGAGGTCAGTAGCCGATAGGCTTAAGGTCTGTTTATGGAATCCCTAATAGTCTTGAGCATAAAATATGTACATTACTTACGAAATTCGTTTCAAAACAATTCGTTGTTATAGTTTTATAACTTTAAACATGCTTAAAATCCTAGTCATCTTAGAAGCTTAAGTACGATTGTAATATTTTAGTCTCACATATCGACTCAACAGTAGGCTTAGCATGACCGCGTAGGCATAAGTTTTATCTCTTTCAACTGTCAAATTCGTCGATAAAATGACGTCACACCATGTTCAGAACAAAAAGCTCCAAGTGACGTAATTTTCTCGACAAATATGACATTTAAAAGAGATAAAACTTATGTCTACGCGGTCATGCTAAGGTTGCTGGTTGCCAAATTGAGCCTTATGTATCTAAATATCTATTGGATACTACATGGATTAGCATATATTAGATACCTCTAGAGTAATTTATTCTCAGGAGTTACATTTAAAATGAAAATCTGTTATTTGTAGGTACAGTGCACGGAATTTATTTTTTACAAGCGTTTTGGAATAATTCGAGTTGATCAAACTACCTGATTGAAAAGTGTAGAAACTCATAATTATGATACTTTTCTCAATCAGTTATTTTTTCTCAATCAATTGTCTATCAGTCATATTGACAAGAACGCTAATATTTACATCAAATTCCTTTAATCTTGCGCTATGATTTATATTAATAACAAAATATTCCCTGTGCTTCGTGAGATCGTGAGAAAATAAAACATAAAATATAATATTGATTAAGTTTTAAAATAAATATCCGTGTAAACATGCTGCCAAGAAAATTTGGCTCCTTTATCACAATTATTCGCAATATTTTGTGCATTATTATCATCATTCTAGTAGTTTTAATTTATAAAGTTACGAAAATTCATAAAAGTCAAGTTGTAAATCAAATACCTAAGGATGCAATGAAATATATTGATTTTAAGATGCCTAATCAAATTAAACGGCTCGAAGTACAAACAATAAGAGAATTGATTGCAAAAAATAATTTAGAGGAACAAATTTTAAATTTGAAGACATATGGTCCTATCAAAGACGATACAACAGTCTTGGTGGTAAACTTAGATGAACTATATCATAACTTAAAATATCTATTGGTATCGTTAAGTCAAGCTTGGGGCATTGAAAGCGTGTTGATTGTATTTTCACATTTGTATTACGATGAAAACGTAAACACTTTGATACAAACAATAGATTTTTCTCGAGTTCTTCAAATTTACTATCCGTATTCAGTACAGGTCTACCCTCGCGAGTTTCCAGGCTATCATCCAGGTGATTGTGATCCTAATATGAGTATAAAGGAGGCAAGAGCTAATAATTGCACGAGTGCATTTTGGCCGGACATACACGGACGTTACAGAGATCCGTTGCAAGCCCAGAAGAAACATTTCTGGTGGTGGACAGCGAATAAGGTTTTCGAAAATCTAACGGTCACCGCAAATCATCGTGGTACATTTATATTTTTAGATAAAGACGTATTCGTAATTGATGATTTTATTTACACGACATTGTTAATGAAGAAAATTTGTAGCATGTTATTGCAGTGCGACTTTGTGAGTGTAGAGACGACATCATTCTCAAATGTTTACGAAAACAGAACGTGGGAGGTTGCGGTCAACACTTGGGACCCGAAGGACCACTCCAGCGTTTTGGCATTTGATTTGTCTGTATGGAACAGTATTGCATCCCATTATAATCTGTTTTGTTCTATCGACGACTACTCATGGTCACGGTCCTTGTACTATCTATCTCTGAATCGAAGAGATGGTAACAGATTCAAAGTTATGACTAGCGTTCTACCTAGAGCGTATAAAACGAACTATTGTGGTTTATACGGAAAACTATTGGACTGTGATGTTTTAGAAATTATCTACCAGGTTATGAACATACAGATACGAAATAAGGATAATCTGTTTCCTAATTATTTGGAAGTTTATATTGATGTTGAATTGGACTATGATGAATTGGTTATTTTTGATTATGCAGAAAATAGCGGCGGTTGGAATGACCCGAGGGATAGGAAATTGTGTCATAATATGACCACCCACAAAATTAAGAGATCTATTATGAACATGGAAAATGAGTTTCAAGATTACAAAGATATTGACTGAATTAATAGTGATTGTGTTTAGTATTCTATCTGCGTTGGAGGTATATATAGATTTTATGTTTTGACCTATACCTACCTATTCTATAATAATTTTATACGTAATAAAATTATAAATTTTATGTGTGTATTTAATCACCTTCTATAGAAATTAGGCAAGCAATCTCGGCATCCATTCTGTAAAGTAACTCTACCATGAGTTCATTAGTTTTTACCTCCGTAGATATTTGTTTGTGTAGCTATCGTTAGTTCCTCGGGTGGCCGGTAGGGGTGCTGTACAAATGGCAATAGAAATAAATATAGTCTAGCTGAGCAAAACCTATTGTAGAGGTCGTAATTAAATTTATTCCAGTAGAACTTTTACTTGTAGCTCTACTATCTACGTATACTAAGTGCTTACAATTTATGTCTCAAGACGAACGATAAAGTATGCTTGTCTGCAAATTGACAAAAATGAATTTAGGTACCCTCTTTTTATTGAAAGTTACAATTCATCGACATACACATTACAAAGCTCTTTAACTCTGAATACAGCTATGTGATTTTTTTGTAGATGCTTAGATACCTACCTAGTTATTAGACATGTATATTAAATGAGACTATAAGCTGAAAAAAAACAATACTTAAAACTTACTACGTTAATATTCATTCTTAGCGTGGAAAACCGTATTATCGTACCTATCTACTGCAAGTAGGGACATTGTAATCATCATAGTAAGTTTTTGCCACTTTACCCGCCAGCCGGGCAGACACAGACGACTTATTCGAAGATAATGTTACAATTAAGTTGGAGACAAAGGAGAGCATGCCAGTGGAAGGATATCGCGTGGCGGGTCGGCGCGGGCCGGGGGCGAGAGCCGGAGCCTCCGACCCTGCGCACGCAGCCGCGGCCCGGCCGCGAGCAACAGTCTGCTCGCGTGAGCCGCCGCTCGCGACTCGCACACACCACATCGCGTTAACATGACCCATGGTAAGCACCATTCGACACCATAAGTCATATCCCCCGCGGAACACACCACGCGACTAGCCACCCCACCACGGCACCTGATTGCCGCCGAATAACAAACCCTCGACACACTCTTCAGTGATGATTCCACTTATGTTGCCATTATTTATTTACGCAGCCACGGTGCGGAATGGACAGATTTTGAATTAATGTATGTTGAAAAAAAAAAACTCGTGATGTGCGTGCGGTAGATTTTTTTATCGTAAAAGTATTTGCGCAATTTTAAAGTAGATTGAATTCGTTGGGAGTGATCCCCGCCGTCATATGCGCTAATTAGCTACAATAGAATTTAAATACATTAAATATATAAAACGCAAGCCAGATTCCTTTTATTAGATACTTAGTGGGTATCAGAGCCAAAAAAATCGTGAAATTATTTATCAGTGTGCTATGTCGATCGAAAAAATAATGTGAAAATCGGGGATACCTATTGGTGGAAGAAGTAAGTTGCCAAATATTTGGTGAGTACCTACCTGTAACATATACTTACCTGTACAATAATATATGTATCTACATACTCTCTTTTAAAGAACCTTATTTTGTTTACCTATTAGATAAGTACTTGTCATAGGGCTTATTTTACAATCGTCATTTAAACTGACAGCGTTTATATTACAAATAGCAAACAAGACAATTTTACAATCGACAGATATGCTTTACTTTTACTAATATCTCGACTGAAATGTATAAAATTGACGGATAGAGACAGTCAAATAATTTTAATCGTTTGATAATTCTGGTATTAGATAGCTCGCCTTTATAAAACAATTAATTTGGTTAGCTTCTGCCCTATTGACTTTTACAAACCTAGCGATATTAATACTTATTGCATCTTTATTTATTTATACTACATTACAAAACGCTTCTGAAAATGGTTAATCGTATTTAACACGAAATACGAAATTCCCTAAACGTAGAAATCTTTTATCATATTAAGTTATACACACCATTTGATTTACGCAAGCGCTTTTTATTTCACTCGCCCCCAAAACTTTTGTCGTTTATCTAAAATTTTCATTGGCGCTGACATCGCCGTACTTACTGGAAACGAATGGCAATAAACTGACTGCGTATTGAATTAATAATAAACTATAAGAATAGGTAACTAGTTAGTTACATATATGAAATATAACTTTGTCCACCGTTTTGGGTATTAAAGGCGTTTCGCTTCGTATCTAGACTTACAACAAAAGATTTCTAAGGACTAAGTACTTTCAATAAGTACAGGAGTCTGAATTAGTCAATTTTAGGTTTATACACAGATGCAGTATGATACCACATATATCATTAACTTACGGGACCAAGTGCATTTTGCTATACCTATTCAATTTTAATCAAATAATTTGTTTCTCAATAAATATAATGTAAGTTCACTAATTATATTGTTAGGTGTCAAAAACCATAGCAACAGGCGAGCTTATTTAAGCGCTGTCAAGAAGAGCATCGCTTTTTTTTTACAAGGGGAAATCCATCATGGATGCCAGTCTGCCATGGGGGAGGCAGGCTGGCGATGTGAGACTCCTACTCACTAAAACCCCTTGGTGTCCAGCACTCCGCTGGTTGTTAGGTGTCCAGCACTCCGCTATCTTGTGAGATGTTTTATCCCATATTCTTTTCTTTGATTATTTGTTTGTCCAAATAGTTTGTTATTTTCCTTGGTTTGCGTTGATTCTGTTTTGAAATAATGATGTTGAAGTTTGTTGATAACATTACTTTTAGGTTATAAATAAATGTTTGCTTTTTGAGTGGACTTTTACTACCAATCCAATAATATATTTAAACTAGAGTCCCCGGATTTGCAAGTAGCGCTACATACTCAAAATATCTGAAAACATAAGTGCAGCGTTGGGATGGTACCATATACTTTGAGTGGTACTTACCTTATTTACTTGCCATTTGACACTTATACTGTCCATTATATAGTTTTCGAAAATCTAAAATAAATAAATCTAATAAATCTATTGATCGAAACGAAACGTGGAGTAAAGTAGGTATTCTAGATAATAAATAAGTAAGTAAAAAAATATACGGTATTATTCCATTTAACTTCGTATGGATAGGTATTCTTGTTACCATATCTCTAACTAATAAAAGAACTTCAAAATACTTATACATAAACTACGTTAACTCATTGCCTGTGTTATCAAGTAGAGACTAAAGATCTGTATCTTAACGAGTGACTGACCGATACGAGGCACGAAGTGCGATAAGTCGATACCTTATAGGACGGAGGAGTAAGTCCTCCGAACGGCGGATAAGATATCAGATTAAAGGTATTCGCAGGGGATGCGAACGCTGCGAATGGCGTCGTTACGCGTTATCTAAAGCCCGAAGACCTTAGCTTCGTGTAAAAGCAACAAACTCGGAGTAAAAACAAAATTGGCTTTTTTTATATTCATTTTATATGCCACTCATAAAATTATAGCGACGTTAATTCGCCGCCACGATCTCTAGCTGTATAATGTAGTTATTTCTTTAAAATTTATTAGGGCGTAGGTTATACTGCAAAGAGTCTACGATAGCAAATCTTAATGGGCAAAGTTATAACGTTTTTCCAGCTTATTATGTACCTATGGTATCATAGGAACTTAGTAGTAGGGTAAAACTTTTGCAACGTAGTTTTGTGGCTAATGTATTAATTTTTACTTTTGCAACGTGAAGGCTTATTTTAATGCGAAGGCTTAAGTTATTTAGACGATCGTTATCAACAACCAAATTGCTGTTAAAAGCTCTAATTAGCTTAAAGGTCCCACAGTGAACTCGGGGCTTATAATTAAGACAGATTCATTTACTTTCCTATACCAATGAAACTTGATTAGATAGAGTTGAGTGTTTTAACTCATTTACAGTAAATTATTTTAAGGCTAGTATTTAATTGATTTTCTGGTTGGATTACGGATATCTAAGTGCCATTACTTTTATTTTACGACTTTTTGAATGTTTTATATCTATACTAATATTTTAAAGCTGAAGAGTTTGTTTGGTTCAACGCGTTAATCCCAGGAACTACAAGTTCGAATTGAAAAAAATATTTTTGTGTTGAGTAGTCCATTTATCGAAAAAGGATACAGAGTTTATAACATCACGCTACGACACAGTAGCAATAAGCGCGGGTGAAACCGCGGGTACAGCTAGTAATTCAAACTATATCGTATACGTAGAGGTTTAGATATATTTTGAAAGAAGTACTTAATCTATCCATAATTCACAATTTCGACCTATAGGTAGTTAATATAGAGATGAAGATTGTTAAACCATCTTAAAATCACAAGGGCAAAGTGGATAATGATTTTTATTTCCATACATTATACCTGCACTGACCTACTTACTAAAAACTGGAAGACATTCTAATTATTATAATATTCTTTTATGCTTTGAGGATTAAGTTTTTACATAGCCAGGATAAATTGTTATTAAGAAGTTCACGTAGTTAAGTGTCTACCGGTGTAGCCGCGAGCACGTTGGGCTCGTATTACTCCCAACTGGATTGAAAGTTGTTTACCTAAAGCCAAATTAAATCCTCACTCCCCTGGCCCTCTGTCACAAGATTGTACAAGTATGCTCCTCACTCTACCTCACCTGTTTACAAATTAAAGTAGGTAAAACCGTGGGTCCGGCAGTGTTATGATCCTGTAAAAAGAATCTGACCAATGTTGTGAATTTAAAAACGAAATTTAGGAGTCATCGTGACCTGCGAACGTTTTAAATTTCATTACTTGGGGTCGATTGCAAGGTCGTAATTTTTCCTCGGTTCATAACATTCTCAGATCATTTACATTTTAGCATACCAAATGAATAACGCTATATTTTAACCTTTGTTAGAAAACATACTTAACGACGGCTTTGTCAAGTGGTTTGGGCGAAGGTCGCTCAGCTCACTGCACCAGGTGACTGCAGATTCGATTCCCGTCAGCGGAAAATTTCGGAAATGGCCTATGCCGGAATATGCCCAGGGGCCCGATTTCGTTTGATAGACATCAATCGTTATTCATGATATGTCGAAACAAAACGTCGAATTGGCGGTTTTTTCTTATTTTGTTTTGACATATCTCTAATAGAGATTGATATCTATATATAGAAAATCGGGCCTCTGCCTCCTTATGACCGCGTAGACATGAGTTTTATCTCTTTCAACTATCAGATTTGTCGAGGAAATGACGTCACATTGAATTTTTTGTACTCGACATGGCTTGGTGTGACGTCATTTTCTCGACGAATTGGACAATTCTCGCATGACCGACATTCTCTCTAATTTGACATTGTCGAAAAAAATTAAATTAAACGATCAATTTGGCGTTAGATTTCGACATATGTTGAATTACAGATGATGTCGATATGGTAGCGAATGGTAACTGGGTTCGACCTTAGTCCATTGTACCTATGGTTCCCATTATAGTACAAGCGTGGCTTAGTTTGTGATCATACCAAGAATATGTATTGTATGGCGATTAAAAACATATTTGATACTTTATGATTTAACAAATTCGAGAGATTGCTCCTGCGAGTCGAATCTATTAGAGAGTAAGAGTAAAATATTAATTGGCATAACACAGACTGTACATAATATAGACTGTTATTATAATACATAGAGAAATTTATCTCTAGAATACTGAATAAGGAACATATCATACTTTTTATTTCTATTCAATCTACTTGTAAAGTGTTTCTTCCACTATATTCTAGTCTATAATTCTTTTAATAGAACGTAAAGCAGAACGTAACATACATATTCTGAATGTTTTAATCAATTCATTCCCGATGATTCCATCCGTTTGGCGGCGAAAGATTTCTTTGAAGTGTCGAGATGTGACCCCAACGTTGTTGCTGTCCCAATTCGCTCGTTCCTCACCCGAGCTGCACGTGTTAGGTAATAAACAGTATGTTGTGTGAGGCTACCCACTGTGAAGCTGGAATAGAGTGACAACTTTTTATTTCCAATACTTTTTGCCTTCTGTTCCTTTACACTTCACCTAGTTTTGGTTTTGTCGGAGTGTCTAAGTAGTCACTGACTAAACCTTAACTTAATTGGACAGCACTAAATATTGCTGTCTAGTGCATGCATTACAACCATGACATTTAGGTAGACGACATGGCACAGTTTAATTTAGTTAAGGTTCGTGCCATCCTAATCAGAGATTAGTTTGGAATGAAAACTACGTTAATCGGTATACCAGCTTAGCTCTCTTCGTCCGTAATAATAGACTTTAATTCGGATGAGAACAACGAGAGTACGCATATACCTAAGTATCAGGTATGGATTGTTATCTATTTCGTTACTAATGAAAATAATTAACAATTATGATTAAAAGTACCTACTTACAGTCAAAGTACCTACTTACAGTCAAAACTACTTACAAATACCCTTTCAATTGAAAGCATGGATTAATGTTAGTAATTTTGCGGTTGAAGATAAAGCGTCAAAGTTATTGTTTCGGAGACTTCGGCTCTGGCAATATTTTTTCTCCGACCTGTTTTTTCGGCTGTGATGGATCGACACTGAATTAACTTTCAGCGCCATTATTGTTTCAATGGATACAGGATTCTGTTTATACTGGCAAGATTAAGTGGCCATTTGACGTCTGATCGGTAACCAGTCAAGGGTGAAAAATGCTTGCTTTGTCGAACAAGAAAAACATATATTCGTGACAAAAAATGTGTAAATTGTTCGAGGTAGTTGCTAAGAGTTGCTAGTTTTGAACTAGCTTCAATAAATAGGAGCAGTTTCACAATTCGACTAAGTTTTTAATTATTATACCTGATTAAACCTACTCAACAGTTGAATACAGTTTTATTAGGATTTTTGTCCTTTAAACACGTTGAATTTAATGGATTGATTGACATATTATGTGTCTTTATTAATGGTGTGACAATTTGCCTCTACAGTTATTTTTATCTCCCGCTTTGCAATGGAAGGAAACGTAATTTTCTTCCTACTCCTATTCTTTCTTTTGATTAAATTCGTGCGAGTTCTAAGGCAATTTAGCTTTCCTCCCGGACTCGTCAAGGGTTAAACCTTGGCGTATTCATTGGATACTGCTATAGATCCTAGCTTACAAGAATAACAGTGATGCGAATGTGTGGCGGGCTTACGCCCACATGAGTATAGGTAGGTACTAAGGGGTTTTACTTTGAAGCCCGTCTGATTACTATTGAGTTTGTATTCATTTCGTAGTGCCGTACAAATAAAAAACGCTTTTACATTATCATTTAAATACAATGATGAATTACTCGAAACATTGCTTTGGGTACGTATTATATTTTTGTACGAATTTCGGGGCAAGCGGACGTCCCAGGAGCCCGTCTACCAACGTTACCTTACCTAATTTTATATTCAAAATGATTTACTGTTTTATCTCTGCAATTTTTATATGGTTATACGAGGGTAGGTACAGGAATCAAGAAGGTACCTACTACTTTATTGAAATAAAATCATACGCCTGGTACTGATTTGTATTTTAGGTTGCGTCGACGTTCACATATTTAGACATTTTTATTCCAACCATTTTTCAGTATGAAAGTTATTCTGCAAAGCCAATGTAATTAATTGTTCATAACTTTCTAAAAAAGTTGTTGATTCAAAGGTCGACACACATTTTCTGTTTTCAGCCAAAAGACAGCGTCAGTCTCTAACGTATACAATACTCTAGGTTCCCTTTTACAAACACAGAGTAACTACGGCTTTGGAAACATACTTTTTGTTCTAGGTCTTTTTGTGTCAGCAGAGAAAATCTTTGCAGCAAACATGTTTTCTGAAAGTATAGTTTTTATTATTCATAATTTATTTACTACAGTATAGGTAATTTATTAAGTTCGTTTGTAGTTTATATTGTGCAAAACAGTAGTTAATTGTTTGATACAATAATTTGACGCTAAACATTGCCATTGTTTACTTTGATGAGGTGGACTTCTATTACAATTTGCTATTGACTTTGGTTCTTACAAATTGTGCGATCGTTATCAAGCGAATAATTAAAATCTAACTTCACTTTCAGGGTGGTATGACTCCCGATTTTATATAAGCAAAATCAAAATTCTTTTTCGTTTAAGAATTTAATCAGAAATCAGAATATTTAATTTGTAAGCAATTGTCTGTGACGCAGACGTCGCCATATTTTATGTATTTTTAGCACTTATACTGCTTTTGAAACTGAATATTCTTTGAAATATTATTTCAAGTGGTCGAAAGTGGTGGAAAACCGAAAATTTCTAGTAGCACCACAAAATGATTACTTTCTTGCTATTATAAACTAATATATTATGATTTGTATGGGACAACTCGCACTTGGTTTTTAAAGAGTTCGCTTGTATGGGAAATAATTTAAGTTGATACCCAGTACCAGGGCTCAAAGAGAATGGAAGTGGTTGGCCTAGTATTGACACAATTAACTTGTCTGTTGTAAGCAAGGGTCAGTAATGATAGTGTTCTGTTGCAGCTTCAAGTGTTTTTACTCTCATAACTCAAAGCTATGTTCGATACAAGCGTTAGCAATATTTATTTGTGAGCTGGTAGGTAGGTCGTGCAATATATCGTTGGATCGTGGTGTTCGGCCGGCGTGTATCCGGCAAGTGTGACCGAGTTTCAAGCGGATTGCACAGCGGAAGATCTCGGGGGATTCCGACTGTATTGTCGCCAGCACACTCCTCGCTCGCTATCAATTTTCCCGTTTGAAATTATTAGATTTTAATTTACAGTTCACTTATATCTATGTATTTTATAGATGTTAGTTATATCGGTCACTGCACGTAGATAATAATGCTGCAACGTACTGATTACTTTCGCTATGCTTCTAGAGTAGCATTGTTTTTCTGGATTACTTATCTGTCATTGAATCCGTGAAGAAATGCAATAGGATAAAATAAAACTGTTATAGCATCTACGCTTAATAGGATATGAATACGTCGTCATTATTGCTTGCAACTGCAAAACCATTAGCAGACGCTAATCCTTAAATATTAGATCCACATTTGAGCAAAAAAGAATGGTGGGTGACCTGCTGTAATCTCGACAGTGAACAAAATTAAATAACCTTAACTGCAAAGGCATTAAAGAGACGTGTTCTTCACTTATGAGGTGATTAATTTGAAGTCCTCATGTTAGCAAATTTTACGAGTTACTCGAATTTCAACAATGAATCGCATCATTCATTCACTTTCTCCTGACTTCCCGTGTAAAAGTTGCTGAGAAAAGTTTTAATCGTGTCGCAAGTGAGTGAGACTTTGCCTCCTCTCAAATGAGGTGTACCTCGTGCGCACCTCGGGAAGTAAAATGAGGTAGGTACTTCGTAATCCTCAAATATAATAAATGAGTTACTCATCACTAAGGCATTATATACTTTGGTGCGGAATACCTTAAAACTTTTGCATGGTCTTAAGTGGGCCTTTTTTGATACTCAAGTAAGTTAATCTAAGCCTTCGACTTCGTAGTTTGTACTACCTAACTTGAAATTGAATTGTTCGATTTCATGTGGTGGGTATATTGTGCGGTGTATTCGCCGTGTTTCCGTTGAGTATGGCCGAGTTTCGAGGCGAGCGGAATATCTCGCGGGATTCCGAGCTGCTCGCTACTTCTTCTCAATTTCGGTTCCGGTATATTAATTTGCCAAGCGCTTGCGCTTTGCGCTTCACTATTTGCGCATCAAAAGATAACAGTAGGACGGGGACATGATCTCTAATGCGACATTATTCTATTCCATTAGACATTATTCTAGTTGTATTTTTTAGTTTTGTTTCGACATAATGTCGAATTAGAGATGATGGAGATTTTGCGAGAATTGCCTTCAGGTTTATTGTAGACAATATTGTCGAAACACTATAACAACATATTATGCTGGTTACCAATGTTGCTAAATAAAATAATGTTGAATTTATTTCATTCTTCAAAATATTATTTTCGTTATTTAACTTTAACCTGCAGAGATACATTTCCCATAATTGAGCATTCTTTCTCCGGTCAGCACACAAATGGGTCAGAGATTTGTTGTTAAATTTCGTTCCATTTCCTAGTCGATATTAATGCTAGATAGGAAGTTTTAATTTGTGAGCGGCTTAATTAAAGGTAATTAGAAATTATAATACAATTAGTTAATTTGGTATCTAATTGTATGTGATTGTTAATCTGTATTATTTTGGTTCTATCCGAAATCTCATGCAAACCTTATTGTATAAGCTATTTTTACGACGACAGGGTAATTATCGGTTTATAAAAATCATCAGCTGTAGTTCTACTATGATTTTGATGCGTGTTTTACGCTCATAATAGGTACAATAGAATTTACGTAAAATGTATAACATAATTGGTACATCGTCGGTATCAGTCATTCAAGATTATTTTACGTAGAAGTTAGAGGCTAGCGAGTCTATAAACTTGTGGTTGAGCTACTGAAATAAAACATCTTTGTCAACACGCATATACTCCCCAAAGTAGTAGTAGACAGACATCGCTCACATATACAGGGTGTATCAGAAGTCCGAAATAAAATTTTAGGTACATGTTCGGCAGCTACTATGTAGTTGCTTAGTGAAGACAGACTATACATAACTATCATAGTTTCTGAATTACAGACCTTTGAGTATTTGTCACAAGTATCGTGTTGTGGCCTTAGAGCATGCATGACCCTTACATCAACGAGAGGATATTACTAATATTTAGAAAACAGAACTTGAAAATTTCGCATAAAACTCGAGATATTTTATGATTTAAAAATTAGCAGCGTAGAAAAAACTGAAAAATCTTGGTAGAATTTCAATAAAATTTCTATGCCGTTCGGTTGTATACCCAATACGCATGCAAACCGTCAAGTATTATTTGGGACTTCTGTAACACCCTGTTACAGAAAATGGGTGTGTAGAGCAATACATTTACTTTGTATGTGTATTCTTGGAGGATGGACCAAAGTCGCATGACATAATTATGTTAAAGACTCGACGCCAGACGGTTTGCTGTCATCAATTCGTCTTTAGGTACTGTTCTCTCGTATATAAATAGGCCATTAGCTCAAACGCTCGGGGATAACTTGGAAATCACGTTAGTAAACAGAATCTTGCTAATGTTCTGTTTACATGGTTATATTCTGCTTACCTTTGTAACTACTTTTATAGTTCAGCTTAGCCAAATGGATTTGGATTAAGCTCTTAAATAAATATTATTGTGTGCGGTCTTTATTTATAACAAAATCTAATCTCAAGATTTTCAGTTCTAGAATGTCAATAACTAATATTATTTTTTACACACTATTTTGACAGGTAGGTATATATCATTTATCATTCATCGTCCATATTGATGTTTGTAGTAATCTAACAATTTTGAAAAAAAAAACAAATTCAGATATAGGTGGGTTGGAGGTATCTTCATGAGACAATTTGTATCGTCTTAACATCTAAAGCAACTGGATTAGTTTTTCCCAATGTTACTAAAAATAAATGAGCACGTACTCTGTCTACGAGAATCTATAAGTAACAAGGGAGGGCTATTTCCATAGATATCTACTTAATAGTAGAACCACTTTACTTGTTTATCAGATTTGTACCTTAGAATGACTATGTTTGTAAGACTACGACGAATTTATGGGCTTTCTTTATCCCATAATGTATTTTGGTGGGAGTTGGAAGTATTTGTTGCGTGGCAGGAACAACAAATAAAGTGATTTCAGCAAACTTTCATACTAAAATATTAATAGCTACGCACTTCGCGTAGTAAATAAATCATTTGTTTTCTTTACTGACCGACCTACGACCATAGTAGGTACAATGCTACGGTCAGCACTTTTATTCGAAATAATTATTTAATGGTTTGAAATATACGTTTATTCTTATCTACCAGAGTTTGATATTATTTAATTTAAATATACGTTTTATTATTAAACTTATGTGTGCGGATGTACCTAGCCATTGCTATTTATTTTTAATAATTCCTCTTGGCGGTTTAAACAATCTTAAAAAGCTGATATAATATTTGTAACGAGTTTACGGTCGTGCAGGGAAAGTTAACGCAAAAACCGTTATACCTAAGAGATAACTTTTTTCTCTTACGAAGTTGAAAAATAATTTGTAAAGAAGTTCGTAACTTAATCCGAGATTCATGAAATTCTATGTACAAGATCGGGAGTTAGAAGTTATACTCGCTCCAATTTAGCGAGTATAACTTGGCTCGATGGCTTGGCTGCCGTGTATAGATTGGTAGAAGTTGCCTTTTTGCCGCTGTAGTAAAGAATATAATTTTTACCCGTAATTCATTTGTTTTACTGCTGGAAAATCAGACAGTCATTCCTGGCTGGACATTCCAATTAGTCGCATAGCGTTTTGTGAAACCCAGCTAATTGTTACTAGCTTTGGTTACTTTAAAACATTATTTTTAATAGAATTAGTTTCCGCCATCAAGAGACATTGACTTATCTTTTTCGAGTATTTTCAAGGATTCTTTATTTAAACGCACCAGAAAACATATTGCATTTATTTAATTAATTTAAACTTATGTTGAATAGGGCACATATTCCTGTATTCCAAATATGCTTCATTAGACCGATTTCCGTTACTAGTAATTAATTCGTTATCTAAAGCAAATGAGATCAAGGGATCGAGTCGTTACGTTCAAAGGTCGGAGCGACTGCAACAAAAATAAAAGATCAGAGATATCCGCCGATTGGGTTGGAAGTCGATAAACGCTCTGTTAGAAGTAACTATCCTAACGTTAGTTGTAAAAAATGTCATACAAGAAATAATATGTAGGGATAAAGTTGAGAGAGATGTGTTAAAGCTCTATAGCATTTAAACTTTTACAAAAAAGTTTATCTTACACTTACATTATGCTTACTTGTCTCCGTAGAAAGGTTATTTATTTGGCTCACAAAACAAATTACAATCAGATTTTTATAACATAAACAAACATACTAAAAATAGGCCCTAACTAAATATGTGTGCACATAATACCTACACCATGTACCTACAGAAGTTGTGCATTAGCTAATACAATAACTTAAAATAAATAATGTAATAAAATACTCAATTGCTTCTAGTCTTCCATTTTCGCTAGCAATACAAAAATTTATTGGGAATTAAAGCATGTCTAATATGGTAGATAGGTACTCTTTTACGACGCTGTCTAGCGATAATTTTTTAAACGATGGAGATTCATAGCTGTAGATTTAACGGGTTATTATGATAAATTCTATGAATCTTTATATACATGATGTTTCAGAAATCCGAAATAATAATCGTTTGCATCAGTATCGGGTACACAACAGAATGGTATAGAAAATTGATCGAAATTCGACCATGTTTTTCCTACTTTATTTCGTCGTCAATTTCTAATAACTTGTAATATCTCGAGCACTATGTACAATTCGCATGTTCTGTTTGTGAATATTGGTAGTTGCCCCTTATTCGTGTAGTTTACAATGCTGAATGGGTTATGGATTTACCCAAAGGCCAGAAAACGATACCTGTGACAAATATTCAAAGGTCTATAACTCAGAAACTATGATAGTTAGGTATAAACTGTCCTCAGTAAGCATCCACATATGAGCTACCGTATATGTACCTAAAGTGTTATTGCGGACTTCTGTTACACCCTGTATATTGTTTTTCCTTTTGTTAACATGTCGTGGGATGAAAGGCTGTTTGACTTAAGCGACACTTCTGGGCGATATTGTAAGTACATATTTGGAATCAGCGATTTTTTCTGCGTCGAATGAGTATGCTCTCCCGTTAAGTTTAAAAAATGTCGTCTCGTAGCCTTTTACCCCTCGATATGATATGAGAGTGCAAAATCAGAAGTTACTAGCAAAAAGTTCTCGTAGGTTCAAAAAAACCGGCCAATTACGAGTCGGACTCGGCCACGAGGGGTTCCGTACGGTTATCTATAAAAACGGCAAAAAAAATCACGTTTGTTGTATCCCTCAAATATTTTATTTTATTCTGTTTTTAGTATTTGTTGTTATAGCGGCAACAGAAATGCACCTTCTGTGAAAATTTCAACTCTAACTATCACGGTTCATGAGATACAGCCTAGTGACAGACGGACGGACGAACAGCGAAGTCTCAGTAATAGGATTCCCGTTTTACCCTTTGGGTACGGAACCCTAAAAATGTCGTCTCGTAGCCTTTCACCCCTCGATATCATATGAGAGTGCCAAATCAGAATCAGAAGTAACTAGCAAAAAGTTATTATAGGTTAAAAAAAACGATATTATTAACCCGATGTAACGCGTTGCCAGTAAATATCTTCTAGAGTCTAATACAGTGCTTATCTGGTTTTATTATGAACAACCGTAATAAAACACATCTAAACGACTTTCAACATTATGAACTTGAACATACTTACCCTATTTGAATATCACCTGTACCATGATATCTTTGCCAAAAACATGGTATACTTTCCGATAGCCAATAAAGACATCTAGCGCACTGTATATACTAAAAATACCATGAAAACAGATTTATCTGCGACAGTTTCGCCTTTATAGCATCATTTGTTTGTTTCGTGTAATGCTGTAAAAAATGCTGTATTGAAAATGTTCTCAGTATATTAGGGATACAATTCTATTTTCAAATTCGTGATACAATGCAAACTTCATATGAAATCATTTTTGTATTGCGAAGGTTAGTAATTAAGTATGGTTAGATCATTGGTGCTAAAAATATAGCTTCAAAAATTGTTTAGGTAGGTAACTACTGTCTACCCCATTATATAGAACATCAATGTAGGTTCCTAGTTGTTTGGTTTGTATGTTGTGGTATTTTCATCTGTTGTCTATACATAACAACTCATGTTCGGCTCGCATAGTTTTAAACAGAGCGATACGAAAAATGTACTTATTCGAAAAATATCCAGTCTCCAACTTTGTAGTAGGTACTATGTATTTGGCATTTGCATTGAATTCGTTTTGAGTGATATTTTACTGTTGAAGGAATTTCGAATTTCGGCACTTTAAAATATATTTTGAGTGCATTGTCGTTATACATGGCTGTTTTGCTAATGTACGATACGATTCATTCATTCAAGTAACAGACTTTAAAATTTCCAACTGGACTTAGTCAAAACTGTTCATATAAAAAAGTTTTTCAAAAACGAATCGTTGCTCTTATTAATAACAAGTCATTTACAAGTAGTGGTTGGATATTCATCGTTTACTTACTACAAAAATCAATGTTAAGTCTAAAAATAACATTATTACCTACCTGTGAAAGCTTTAAATAACATTAACCAAAGAGAACATAAGATTGGATTTGTTATCAACGGAGCCCAGCTTTACCGAACGGTCTTGAACGCCTTGAGATTGGAACCTAAGCTGTCTAGAGTCGTTATAATGGAAACTTAAGCCTGGCATTGTACTCATGGATGCAGTTTTCACAGTACCGCCGCTTGCAGCTGTAAGCTTGTTAATAAGTTTATGAACTAGATTATACATTTTTTCGACAAGACTGCACAGTGTAGGTAATCTTTTATTCCTTGTAAAGAATTTATTCTATTGTTCAACAACTTTTTTCTTTATGGCATAGTATTCGAGCAATGGTTATATGTGAAACTAGGTCAGAAATGTTTTTAAAATAAATATTTAAATAACGATTGGACTCTATAATAAACTTTATTATGATTAATAGAGTGTGGGCTACAAGAAATACCTAAACACAGAATTACACCTTACCGAGTACGCGCATTTCGTACTCGTAAACGGAGACTATTTGCTATATTATTACCTATATGAAGGGTGTAACTAGTATCCTTGTAATCGCAGAAAACTTAATCAATTTCATGGTATTAATTTATAATGAAAAAATCGACTAACTGTTAGTACAAAGTAAATCATTTTATCTATGAAAATGTATGAAACCCGTGTAAGTCTAGTAGCTAGTAGTAGGTATTTCTACAAAGACCGGCATAATGTTAATTACGTACTCGTATTAAAACAAGTATTATCATCCCGGTGCCGGGCCATAATAGCACCTATATTATATGTAATATGGGATAAAGTTGTTTAACAACTATTCACTGCAGCACAAAGCTGGGTTTCTCTCCGGTCGGTAATTAACTATTAACATAGTTATGTGTAGTAACATGCGTTTAAAAGCCCGGATAAATATATTTTCATGTACAAATTCCTGTTTCCTTACAACATTACGTTACTTACACCAAAACTTTAATTTTCAGATATAGGTCGATATTTATTTATAAAGGTGGAAGCAATGGAAGCTAGTAGTTTTCAGTAGTCGATTAAAAATAGCTTACGGAATATAATGGGGGAATTACAGCGGTAGCCTAGCTGGTAGAACGGCCGCCTAGAACGGAGAAGGCAAACATCGTGAGGAAACCTGCACGTCTATAAATAAACGTGTTAAGTCCATCAACCGGACTAGGTGGTGGACTACGGCCTAACTCTCCCTCGCACGGGGTATGTGCTCGGTATATACCCCATAGGCTCGTAATAGGCTCGCTCCTACTGCATTAGGAACAAATATACATCGGCAATGTGTGGGTATACTGTAATGGAACTCTGCTTACCCCTTCGGTAAACACAGACGTGGTGATAGATATTTTAATAATACAGATCAAATGTTTCATAATTGATACACCTACAGTTATAAAAACAACACCTTTACGAATAGCGATGAATTATCCATACTATTTGCAAGCTTAAATTATGTTGGGATTGCGTTGAACGAGGGTCCATACGATCAAAGCTACAATAAAACGAGCAACATGAAAGCGATCAATCAAACCCATCCATTGTGCCCACAGATATCGATACTGCATACGTAACTTGGATACAGAACATTAACTGGTCATTAGGGGTCCGGGGAAATGTAGACTTGTTTGAATGGGGGGAGGGGGGGGGGGGTTCCTAGGATCATCAAATTGCAGTTAGATTGCAGTACGACTTATAATTCCAGATTTAACTATTACTGCAGGGTAGTGTAGAAGTAGGATGAAAAGAGCGTGATTTTAAAAACAAATTTTGTTATACATGGTGTATCTAAAGTTAGGAATATTATTTTAGGCACATATACGCTAGCTGATGAGTAAATGCTTAATTAAGGTAAATTATACACTTAAGTAGGTATCATACTTTCAGTGCATACTATATTAATGACGGCCGACCACTAGCATTCTCAAAACAGAAAGAGAAATTTTTAAAGTTTTAAAATAAGCGAAAAACGTTTCAAATAATATAATAGAGTTGCAAAAAATAAACTCCATTATTTGATTGTAAACATGATACTTATGCAAAAGTTTAAGTAGTATTACGGACTTCTTATCACAAGTACCTGTATCAATTGATACTTCTGATAGGGTTACATATACGCTGGTCGTAGTTATTAGGGTTCCGTACCCAAATGGTAAAACGGGAACCTTATTAATAAGACTTCGCTGTCCGTCCGCCCATCCGTCAGTCCGTCCATTCGTCCGTCTGTCACCAGGCTGTATCTCATGAACCGTGATAGTTAGACAGTTGAAATTTTCACCGATTATGTATTCCTGTTGCCGCTATTACAACAAATACCAAAAACAGAATAAAAAAATATTTAAGAGGGATCCCATACAACAAACGTGACTTTTTTGCTCGTTTTACGGAACGCTTCGTGCGCGAGTCCGACTCGCAATTGGCCGGTTTTTTTTCGTCATTACACCGAGGTCCCCCCGACACTGCCAGCGGGATTCTGGTCATAGGCCACTACCTTAGCCTTTTGGAAATTTCGTTTGTTAAAAGGTGTGTTATTTAACATTGGGAAGGGTTGAGCCCTTTCCCTCGCCTTTACTCCTTTAATGACAGGTTGACTTAATAAATCAGTCAGAAGCCCCGGCTCAACCATCAAGTCCCGCGTCAGCAGTTATAATTAATAGCAATAATAGTTATATGAGTACCAAAGGCCCGAACTTTACATAAGTAAAGCTATATAATACAGTAGGTGGAGTGCGCACGAAGTAGTCCTTTATTCTCATCAGTTTAATGGTTAATTTACCGGAATAACTCCGCAACTTCTGCCAGCAGTGGCACGAATCTTTAATAAAGCTCCTCCTGCCTAATTAGCCCAGAGTTGCTTATACTTGATATTTGAGATTTCATCTGTGAGAGAATTGTTTTGTATCTTATACCATATTTTGTTGAGTTTCTGCGCTTTGATTGTACTTTTACAATTATCTTTCTATTAAAAACTTTTGCGAATAAGTTAAGGTTCTGAAACATTATTAAATGCTCTTTATCATGGTGTTTGGATTTTTAATATCTTTGTAAAGACAAAACGGCTGCATAAGTTTGAACAAATATTTTGTTACGAAGCGAGAATGAAATATATCAACCGAATTACCTAATGGCTGTTAGCTTATTATGATTGTGATATCACAACGGTAGTCATCAAATTATACTCTTTATAACGGTCATTTTTTACCCATGCAACATGCTCCATTTTCTCTAATTTTGGTAGAAAGGTTTTGTTGTTCTACAGGTAGGTACGAGAACGCAGAACTTTTAGATACTGCTAAACCAAAACATGCTTAATATTCATTGGTATATTCCAATTATTATTATTCAAACCATTTCAAGCCGACATAGGTAGGTATTGATAGTATATCCACCATACGAATACTTCGACGTGATTTCGTTTATTTATAATTACAGGCCTTTGTAGCCATGGAATGGAAACCATTTGAAGGTCGTTAAAAGCGATACAATGTAATTTATTCTGTTGAATAAAGCGAACATAATGTTTTCAGTTGATTTTACCAGTTTACAATGCCTACGTATAGGTACTTTATAAATATGGGAGACTCCTCAATTACTAAAGTATATGTTTCATAAGTTAAGACCCGGGCACACTGGAGCGACAAGCCGCGCGCGTCGATAGGTACTATTGACTATTCTAAAACGAACTGTATTGACTCATAGAAAAAGTTCAGTCTTCAATGAAATGTCAAAGACAGCGTGAGCGCGTTTTGAGGTGTAGATGCGTGGTTTTTACTACATAAATTCAAGAAATTCAAGTGGAATCACAATGAAATTCGACGATGTGAGCTAACCACACTTCGCTTACTACCTATGTAGAATCCGTGCTCACTGATTTCCATACTAATGAATCCAAGGCGGATCTGCTCGCATAAGCCACAGCGTAGTTTCAGAACTGCCGAAGTTAATAGACAAACCTTCAAGAGGGCATCCGTATAGTGGTTAAACAACTTGTGCGCAATGACAATTATGATATTAAATTAAAAATATTAATGCAAATTAAATTCTTGATTTCTAGCATAGTTTGCCATAATACACTTTGCACAACTCTTGTCTCAGTCTCTCCCCAAATTTCGGTTTTATTTACTAGGACAGTTATGTTGCCCAAAAGGTTTCCGTTAGGCTTGGATATTCTGGTGCAAGCGATTTGATCTTATTGTTGTATAACCGTCACCCTTCTTGACTTTCCTTATTCAGTCTCCTTCGCTATTTTGAGTTTCGCAATGCCTGGATCGCATTTCGGTGATAAATGGCCACTAGGGACGCTCATAAGTGCCATGATGTCACTTGCTGTGGATTCCATAAATCCTACATTTGGAGAGCACACGCTAATGTTCGTAAATACATATAATTAGTTCCTATTCTATCTCAGCGGGTACTTAATAGCCATACAGAATAAATGATTTGACTATTGACTATTTGACATAGGCGCGTCAAAATTCGCGCATCCAATATTTTGCCCTTATCAAAACGAACTATCAATTCATATTACAAGCTTATTTTTGAAAGAAATTTCGACGGGTGGTGACATGGCGTTTATCACAGAGTTTTAGTCTTTAGGTATATTTACACATAGTTCGTTTTTGTATTGCTAATATGAACCTATTAATGACGTCCAAATGAAAATCTCGCGAGATCTGTCCGTTCAGTGATTTGCGCTATGTCGGTTAAATCCGCAATCTTTCGGGTACAGTGCGGTAAAACTTCGCGCGCGATATAGCTGGCCTACCGTATACATTTTTCAATACTTCCGTTTCCCTTGTTAAAAGTTCCGCATCGCTCTACGTAGCCATATTGATCTGCAGCGTAAACCTTACGTATTAAAATTAGTATTAGTTTTATTTCATCTACAGTTGCCAAATATTTTAAAAACATGCATGATATTTATTTACCACTTTGTATCTTCTAGGATAACATGAAGGAAGGGAGATATACTTACGTGATGATGTACCTATATAAAAGTTACAACTAGCACACGCTTCCTTCTCTACACTAATAGACAATTCCGTTACAGTTAGTGCTTACATTGCAGCCGAGACCTTTTGTTATTAAAGGTCGTGTCACATGAAAGGCCTCTTGCCAATACCCGGTCGTATGTGTATTAGGTACATACGTGTATAGTTGTATACGTGTATAGTAAAACTATTTGATAAGTAACGTGTTCAGTACTTTTAATCAAAAATAAAATCACGCAATTCTCGTTACCAACATTTTTGTAAATTTCAACTTTTCTTACTAATTAAAATCTATTGGATGCCTTCACAAATTGGAGAATGTCACGAAAAGTTTCAAATAAAAGCCTGCTATTAACACATTTTAAGTAAACAAATAACGTCGAAATAAAACGTAGATCTACGTACAATCCAGTTAACTGCGGCCTTGTACATAAGTTCATTGTTCTGAAATCGATACCAACTAGACAATTCAACTGTTCGTAGCAAACTGTATTGAATAAAAGTTATGTCTATTGAAACAAATAAAAAAATCCATACTCATAACTCAGGCAATATGAAAATATTTTAACTGGCTGTTGCCATTGCGTTTTGGAACGATATTTTTATAGTAGGTAGGTAAGTATATCTCTCTACACATTTTTAAGCTAAGTAAGTTTACAGACGATAATTGCCTAGCATTTTGCTTTAGTGTATTTTCTTCTCCAATCTCAATAGTTCGTTGTGTGTAACAAAGAATTTAGGTTTTTACGACTTATCCTCGTCGTAGTAATTATTAACAATAAAAATAGAAATCATCTATAAGACGCCGCGTCGCCGCCGAATCCATAAACGTATCATAGGTATACATAGTAATATTGATGCGGTTTCAGCGCGTCTCTTTACCGCACCACTTTCAAACGTATTACCATATTACCGCAGACATAAAAGCATCGTTTTCATATTATTATCCGGATGGTGAATAATTAGCGAATGAGGGTAAGCGGTGGATCATATCAGTACTTGTAGTTGCGAAAAGTATTTTTCACCAAATGATTTTGATTTATTATTTAAAGTCGGTTGTGGTACAGCAGTAAGCATAAATAAAATCACCTACACTCGATCACTCAAATACAGTGGTAGCACGATCCTCATCAAACAAATATTTGATTAACACAAGGTGCTGCTATGAAAACATAAATGCTCTAATTGATAAAAGGGAAATTAGGAGTGGGGCGGCATTTTCTTTGCAAAGTGTACTACCGCCGACCGTGCCGATTCGAATTACCTTAGACTCGGAGTTCCGCCTCAATTCATCATATAAGCACAGGCAGACATTTTAATACTATTGTTAAACACAATAATTATTTATTCATATAAATACTTACAGTTCCAGACGTCCAATTTTAAGAAGAATGTTTGCGTGGCTTCGACGTTTACATCTGTCAGAATGTCTATGAGTCCATTTATGGTCCAATTTTTTTGACGTGTTTTAGTTTTATTAAGGTATCTGTACTATATGTCAGATCTAATGGTAGTATTGGTTGCAGGTGTGGCGAGGCGCTCGGTAGCGTCGGGCGCGAGGCGATGATCGGCCACGCGGGTCGGCCGCGTCTTCACTATGCGACAGTCGTCGACAGACGTAAGTTTACATATGTTAGAACCTTTATACTTTGAGAACGTACCATAAAATAAACTATCTCATACAAAGAGAAAGAAAGATAGAAGAATTAACTTTGACTACAGGACGTCTAACACCTCAGTCCCCCGTGACCATGGTTGCTGGAAGCAGCCGAAACGTCGGGAAAATAAAAAAGTAAATAAACACGTTAGAATCCGTATCCGGATAACCAAGGAACCATTCTACACTTGAAATATTCTTTTAAATAATCACGTATCAATTTGAAGATTTTCTGAGAAGAACTAGACTTGGTTTTGGTTATACTTTGCAAGTTCCATACTAACTCCATTGAAAACCTATAGTGGGATAGTTCTATTTCAATGGACCTTCGATAAAATACGTACCATTATAATCTTTATCGCTTCTTGACCGACTTTTACAAGTAGAATCTTTCCGACAAAAGGAAAAAGTATGTGCGAGATAGAAAAACGCGCCTACGTACAAACCAGTTAAGTGACGCCCACATTCTTCTCTATATATATTATCTCCAATAAAATAAATACATTATCTCCAATAAAATCACTTGGAAAATGAATCTTTTCTATTTATAACGTTAGCATTGATAGTAGAATGATGTTGGATTGAATAGAGTAGTGTATAAAACACGATTCAGAGGCTTGTGGTCGTATATGCTAATAGTGGCCGGGTGTTAGAGTTTTCAAAACGCATTAAAGCTTCCGACATGGCCTAACAACTGTAATAGCCGGGACTGACAACTCGAAATGCCACTACCAGGTGGCGAACTGCTCCAGTTTTGGGGCACGTGGTTTACGCATATAAATGTTTTAATCGAAAAGAACCCATATGTGGATGCTTGCTACTGGGATTTGAAACCCACACGTCCATCCTATTGCAAGGCCCATAGACACCATGTGCATCTAATCTGGGGGCACAGTAGTGCCCCCGCCAAGACGAGCCAAGCGAAGCGAAGGTAAATTCCGTTTCGTTACTCTAGAACGGCCAAGCCACACATTTTAACTAGAATGTAGAGTATGTGAAGTTAGGGCTTGTAGGTTTAGAGTGTAGTCTTTGGAGCTTGGCTTTATACGATATCTGATAACTTTTTCACAGGATAAGCAAACTAGACGCGTCTTGGCAACATTTTTACATCAAAATGTTTTTGGTGGGATTGTAATAACTACAAATAGGTTCATTATGTATGACACAATGTGCAATAGTAAGTATATTTGATTTGTTGTTCGCTTATCTTCCAGACGGTCGACAAAGCAGTATGGACGGAGGAGAGCGGCGCGGCGCGGCTGGAGGCGGTGCTGGTGGCGCTGGTGGAGCGCAAGGCGCGCGCGCTGCACGCCGAGCAGGCGCGCCGGCGCGCGCGCACACATCCGCTGCTGCTGTTCCTGCGCGACCACCGCCCCGACGGTCACTACATTACATTTTAACTATATTATTCTTTTTTCTCCTTTATTTTTTTTTTATTTTCGTTAGGGTTTTATTTTAAAGACTATTTATTTTTTCTGAATGTGACAAATCTTGGCGACAGCCTAGTGCAAAAATCAAGGTAACAAAAACAATATTGTGAGTTTATTTTGGTAATAAATGCATTTTTATTTTATTTATTATACATATAGATATACCTACCTTTACTGATGCATCTATATCCTAGTGTTTAGTTGGGTCATACGTAGCACAGAGGTTCAGGTTCGATCCCTAAGGTGGGACACCAGTGCAGTGGCAGCATTATCATTCGCACTACCAACAAAATGTATACCTACAGCTGTATGGTAGGACCAGGTTAGATACCCTCCATACAGTTGATTGCGCAACTGATATAAACATTTTGTTGGTGGCCGCTATCATTGGTATCCTAGTGAGATATACCCTTAATACAAGAGATGAAACGGATATCCGGTAACTATCCGGTTCGGTTCGGTCCGGAAGGCATGATGTTGAGATGACCTTAGGCGTAGCCTTAGTTTTATCTAGCCTAAGTAAGCTCGTCATGGACAAGGATAGACGTGATACCCTACTAGGCTATTGCGTGGAGGTGGCGACCAGAGTCATTGATAGAAATAAAACCTAAGCAGAAAGAGGCCAGCTGCCAACTTATTTGTCAATAAGCGACCAACAGCCGCCTACACTACACTGCGCATCAATGGCTCTGGTTGCCGGATCCGCGCAATGGATAGTAGGGAAACTCCGTTATTTTATTTTTATCATGTTTTATATGCTGTTTTATTGTCTTTTTATATTGTTAATTTTAAGACGAGTTTGTTATAAAGGTTAAGTTCCGGAAAAGAAACACATCTTTTAATAAGTATAAGCAGCAAATTTATTGATATTACGTTCTTGTAAAGAATCCAAACATCGAATGACAAACTCAACAAAACAGACGTCAATTACGATCAATTCATATTAATTCAAAATAAGAACCTACCAAGAAGGTGTATTGAGAGAGTTTACATATCTTCAACACCCCCCTTTAAACAGAACAATACATACTTGTTTCAAACAAACCTAAACTTATCTAATTAGAATCTAACAAACTCAGATTACTACAGAACTTCTTAAACTTTAGCACACAAAGTGACTTAGTGAAGATATCAGCAATCATTTCATCAGTAGGACAATATTGAATCTTTAAAATACCATCTTTAACAACTTGACGAATGAAATGATGTCTGACGTCTATGTGTTTGGTTCTTGAGTGAAACATCATATTACTGCATAACCTCTGCGCTGACTGGTTGTCATTATACATTGTTATATTAGCAGATTTTATCGAGAGACATTCCTTTAGAAATGTTCTTAAAAACAATGACTCTTTACAGGCATCAGATACAGCCATGTACTCAGCCTCAGTGCTGCTCAGAGCCACCGTTCTTTGCTTACGACTCTCCCAACTAGTAACATTGGAGCCAATCTTGAAAACAAATCCAGTGTACGATCTTCTATCCATTGTATCTCCTGCCCAATCGGCGTCTACATAGGCAGTTACATTCAAACCGCTTTTTCTGAATATTAAACAGTGATTAACTGTGCCTTTCAAATACCGCAGCACACGCTTAGCAGCCTTCCAGTGTACCTCTCCATGTGACTGATTAAATTGGCTCAGCACGCTGACTGCATGTGCTATATCAGGACGTGTGCATACAGCAACATACATAAGCATTCCAATTAAATTTCTGTAGTCATTTCCACTCGGGTCTCCCTCATGTTTCGTGAGTTTCAACCCAGCTTCCATAGGTGTCGCTGCTGGTTTACACTCTTCCATCTTGAACTTGTTCAAAATATTGCGTATATACATAGTTTGGTCCACAGAAATAATTCCATTTTCTCTTTGAATGCACATACCAAGTATATGACTTACAGGACCAAGATCCTTTATTTGAAATTCCTTCATGAGATCTTGCTTCAGTTTATCTTTATCTTCCATAGAACATGAAGAAAACAGCAAAATATCATCAACATAAAGTGTCAATATCATCAATTTACTATTGATGTTCTTCATATAGACACACGGTTCTGAAGTGCACCTTCTGAACTTCAACTTCTCTATGAGTACTTTGTTTATCTTTTCATTCCATGACTTAGCTGCTTGCTTCAGTCCATAGACAGCCTTATTTAGCTTATATACCTTTCCTTCGCTTCCTTTTATCTTAAATCCTTCAGGTTGTTCCATCAGCACATTTTCTTGCAAATCTCCATTTAAGAAGGCTGTCACAACATCCATGTGATCTATACTCATTTCGTATTCAGCCGCGATTGCTAAGAGCACCCTTATCGTTGAGTACCGTACTACCGGAGAAAAAGTTTCATGATAATCAATACCATACTTTTGAGTAAACCCTTTCGCTACCAGGCGAGCCTTGTATCGAAGAACCTCATTGGATAAGCCTTTTTTCTTTTTAAATATCCACTTGCATTGGACTGCCTTTTGGTTTTTAGGTCTGTCTACAAGTGTCCAACATTTATTATTAGAAAAAGATTCAATTTCATCCAACATGGCTTTCTTCCATTTGTCAGCATCAACACCGCTTAGTGCTTGTTGTACAGTAACAGGGTCGTCATCATCATAACTCTGTCCAGCGTAACTCAAGCTTGCATATGCTGAAGAATCACAATCTTCAAAGTCTTCACTATCTGGAATGTAAGTTGGATCCGAAGAATCATCTGTTTCGGTCAACGTTTCAGAAAGGTCTTGTTCAGAATCATCTAATGAGAATATTGTCTGTCTTCGATAATCAATATTTTGAGACCTGTCATCAGACCTGTTATTTCCCTCATTATCATTAAGTGATTCTGAATTCATACTTTCTTGTGTTTGCTGAGGAATGACAACAACATTCTGTTGCACTTGAACATTTTCATCATTTGACAAGTCTACATTATTCTTTAATTTGTCTTCAATAAAAACTACATTCCTAGCCTTCACAATCTTCTTAGGATTTGATGAATCAATTAGCCGATATCCTTTGCTGTCCTCACAGTATCCAACAAATACTAATTGCTTAGACTTCTTGTCTAACTTTTTAGTATTTTGAGTTAAATTGTAAGCCTGACATCCAAAAACTCGTAAATGACTCACATCTACCTTTTTATTGCTCCATCTTTCCTCCGGCGTCATTCCCATCACAGCCTTTGTCGGACTTCTATTCTTGAGATACACAGCCGTGTTGACAGCTTCTGCCCAATATCTTTTGTCCAAACCGGCATCCGCGAGCATGCACCGGGCCTTCTCCATGATGGTCCGGTTCGCCCTCTCCGCGACGCCGTTCTGCTGTGGAGAATGTGGCACAGTAGTCTGATGCTGTATCCCGCATTCCCTCAGAAACACCTGGAACTGATCATTTAAATATTCACCACCTCCATCACTTCTAAAAACTTTTATTTTCTTCTCCTTCTGATTTTCTACAAGAGTCTTGAAATCCTTGAAACATTGAAATGCTTCATTTTTATAACGAAGAAAATAAACAAATGTTTTTCTCGAGAAGTCATCAATAAGTGTCATGAAATATTTAGCTCCGCTGAAAGATGATTCCTGCATAGGTCCACACAAATCCGAGTGTATGATACCTAATACCTCCTTTGCTCGACTTAGTGATTTTGCAGGGAAAGGGACTCTAGTTTGTTTGCCCTCTATACAAGAAACACAAGTCTTATATTGACTATCATTATAATTAATTCCAGTCACCATACCTTTTTTCATGAGGTGCATACTCCTTGAATTCAAATGACCAAGACGTTTATGCCAAATTTCTTGTGATACTGAACCGCCGGAACTCACTGATACAGAAGCGGACTCCACCACCTCTTCAGTTTTCAATTGTCCCCCAAGATTTACTTCTGCACTGGTTTGTTTTAAAGACAGGCTGTCAATCTGCAAAGAAGCTACATAATTGTCCCTACCTAGCACTTTATCCGATGCTGTATTACAAAACATTGCTTTGAATTTAGTGTCAAGTATATAAATACCATTACTCACAGTAGCAGTAGCAATAACAACATTCTTATTAAGTACTTTACACATGTTTTGCTCAAAAACGATTTTATAACCTCTCTTAGACATGGCACTTACAGACAATAAGTTAGCTGTTAATTTAGGAACATATAACACGTTTTCTATTGTCTTTAAACAGTCTTTTAATTGTACTTTGACTTGACCACAACCAATTGCAGAAAGTTTCTCACCGTTAGCTACACACACGTCTTTTGGACTTATCGATTCAAAATTTAATATCACTGATTTATCATTACACATGTGATTACTACACCCACTATCAACACACCACGCATTGCCCCGAATATTCACTGACAATGCTGTGAGAAGAGCGTTCTTCCTGCTCATTTCGTTCTCCGTCTGTTTTTTAAATATCTTCATCGTTGATGGGCAATCACGTTGAAAATGACCCGGCTTCTTACACTTAAAGCATTTATATACCTTCTTGGTTGTAAATGCAGTGGCCGTTCCACTTGGTTTGTTCTCGTCTCTACGTTGACTTTCTTGAAGCAACTTTCCTTTTACTACATCACTTCCAAGTTTCACGTTAGAGTTTTCTAATGCCATAATCAATGGATCATAATCTGGTGTTAATCCACTAAGCAATATAACCCCGAGAAAGTCATCTTCCAATGGTGATCCGATGTCTATCAATTGTTGCGCTATATTCGTTACTTTTGAGATGTAATCCTCCATACTATTGCTGAGGCGAGTTGCAAATAAAGATCTTAGTAAATGTAATCTTCTGCACAAACCTCTGTCTTCAAATGCTTTACTAAGATTACTCCATGCCTGATGAGCCGACGTGGCACTCCGCACAAAAGGAAATGCCGACGTATGGACGTTAAGGCATATCTTTGCGAGGGCTCTCTGATCTTTCTTCAGATGGGTCGTGTCAATCTCACCAGTTGTCGCGTGTTCGACACAATCCCATAAATCCTCGAGAATCAAGAGATTTCTTATTGAAAACTTCCAATTATGGAAATCCTCCGCTCCCCGCAGTTTTTCAACAGAAAGCACCGTGGTTGACGTCGTCATTTTTTTCCAGCGAAAAACAAATGAACCTTTTTTTTTTTCTTCTCAGCGAAAACATACGTTTTTAATCTTTTACGTATTAGTGCTCTGGGCCCATAACCTGTTATAAAGGTTAAGTTCCGGAAAAGAAACACATCTTTTAATAAGTATAAGCAGCAAATTTATTGATATTACGTTCTTGTAAAGAATCCAAACATCGAATGACAAACTCAACAAAACAGACGTCAATTACGATCAATTCATATTAATTCAAAATAAGAACCTACCAAGAAGGTGTATTGAGAGAGTTTACATATCTTCAACAGAGTTTACTTGCTTTTTTTGTCATCATGTATTTTTTGACTTTTACTTGACGTTGACTTTTTATTTATTTTCAATAAAAATAAACCAGGCTGGAGAAATTATTTTACACACATTAAACTTAAGGCTAATTTTAAGAACTCTGACCCCCACATCAGAGGTGAGCACGCGGGCCGGGCCGATAGAGGTCCGGATAAAAAAAAAAAAAAAAAACTATCCGGTATCCGGCCTTGTTTTCACTATCCAGCCGGATACCGGATAGTAACTCGGTATCCAGCCGGATACCGGATAGTAACTCAGTATCCGGCCGGATACCAGATAGTAACTCAGTATCCGGCCGGATACCGGATAGTAACTCAGTATCCGACCGGATACCGGATGGTAAAATTAAAAAATCTCATTATTTTATACAAGGCAAATCATACGACAATAGGTTATGAATTTATTGATTAGTTTAGTACTCAAAATTAACAATTGGCAATTTGTGGTGAATGAATACATTTTCCGCATTTGTTGGTAAGAGGCGACTCCGCTAGGCTTCGTATACCAAACCAGCTTCCGAAAATAGCCTTTCGCTGTAAATGCTATCACCAGTTGCTGAAATATAAATTCTAGTAAACCTTGGCAACTGCGGGTACTGATTACCACCATATGATTCAAGATGTCTTTAAGAAGCGTCATGTAACGCGATAAAGGGCCGGATATCCGGCGCTCCAGACTGGTAGCTTGCCGAATATCCAGCATCCGGCCAAACCACTATCCATTTCATCTCTACTTAAAACTATTGGCGCGAGTGCACTCCTGACCCAATCTTTACTTGAGGAACTGTCGAGACTTCTAGTAACACGATAAATACAAAGCAGTCGAGCTTAGGATAGTCTGTGTAGAAGTAATTTATGAGTGAGACTCATAGAGTAAAAGGAGAAGCCCTATCGACTCCGACCTGCGGCAATTTTTTTGACGTTTAACTGATATCCGCCATTGTAAAAGCCGGATCAAGTAAGTCAAACAATATAAATAAGCTGCGTATTGATTAAAATTGACACAGTAAAAAAAAATATTTAAAGATTGGAAAACCAATAGCCTAAAAAAATAATAGAGAGTATAAATTACATAAAGCCAATTATAGGTTTCCACGGTTAGCAGTAGACAGGTTATCATATTTACTTTCAGCGATCACTTAGTAGCAAAACTTATATAAACTATAGATAAATTAAATTAAAGACTCATTAACTAAAGAACCTATGGTTGAGCCGCCGCCTTATTGTATAACTATTCGTGACAAATGGGTCAAAGTCGAACTCCTTGCATATTTTGTTAAAATCGTTGCTCGCTCGCACCATATGCATATGAATGGTATTAAAACGGTATAAAACGTATGTAGTTTCATAAATACGCAGCTTGTTTATATTATTTGACACCTTAGGTACTTACGTGATACGGCAACTACAATGGCGGATGTCAGATAAACGTCAACAAAATTCCCGCAGCACCCTAAGCATGACCGTGTAGACACAAGTTTTATCTATTTCAACTGTCAGATTTGTCTAGCTTTTTGTCTACTTCCACCTTTTTATACTGGAGATGGCTCGGTGTGACGTCATTTTCTCGTCGAATTTGACAGTTGAGAGAGATAAATCTTATATCTATGCGGTCATGCTACAGAGCCTGGGCCATATGCCAGCCGGAGTCGATATAGCTTCTTTGTTAACTTTATGGCAAGACTTAAATATTTTTTGTGCCGTCAAAATATAGTTCACTAGTAGGTATGTATGTGTACAAAGAATCCATTTTAACGTGATATTCATGACTTTAGAATTAATTGGTATACTAAAATATAATGATTATGGTACAGAGGAGGCGTCGATCATGGACAGCCCGGGAGACGAGCTACCCTCGCACTGGTGTGAGCACGAGGTGGCCAGACACAAACGCAGGAAGCTCAAACTGCAGACCCATCACAGGTACCTGTCACTTATCTACCAACTACCATGTTTTAATAAATACATCATCATCATCATCACGCCAGTATTCCCCGAAGTATTACCCGGGCACATTCTCCCTCATTACGAGGGAGATTTGGGCCATAGTCCACTACGCTGGCCCAGTGCGGGTTAGTGAACTTAACACGCCTAGACATGCTGGTTTCCTCTCGATGTTTTCCTTCACCGTTCAGCAAGTGTTAATCATTGTTGAAAATTACATTCGCACATGAAAATTATCTCAGAGGTGCGGGCCTGGGATTTGAACTTGCACCCCTTACGTTCAAGGCGGGCGTTCTTGCCCGCGAGGCTTGTTGTTATACCTAACTATCTAAATAAATAATTGTGTAGAAGTAGAAGTAATTGTATGATCCCAAACTAACTAAACCTTGTACTATGGGTACCATACAATGAACTGGGGGCGATCACGGTTACACCCACACCAGGGAAGATTTCGAAAAGTCCATTTCCGAAATTAGATTCTGGGGAATCGAACCCGTAACCACCCAGTTCAGTGAGCCAAGCGGCCTACGCCCAAGCCACTAGACTCCTAGGGTGGTTACTTACTCACAAATTTATACAATTTTGAATCTAATTGCATAGCGTTCATAAAGTATTTTTTCAGTCAGTTTGTTTCCTAATGCAATTCAAAATGGAGCAATAGTTTTAAAGTATTAATTTGGTGCTAAACGTATTTACTTGCGTCAAGTAAGTAAAAAGAAAGATAAACGAATGTGGATGAATCAGAATGGAATCAGGTTCATAGACATTTCTATCATTCTTTAACAAACCACATACATTGACATTTTCTTTATGACAATGGAAAAGTGAACGGATGATAACTTTATATTACTTTAGTTAAGTTGAAGCTTTGTTTTCTGAATATGAAAAGAAATACAAGAATACAATACTATGTGCCCTCGTAGGACTAAATAAAATCTAGAATTGAATATTAAATTATTTAACCAGGGAATTGCACAGCCCTGAACAGTTCGAGCTGGAGCGTCGCCGGCGCCGGCGCAGACGGCAGCGGCTCGCGCGGGCGCCGCTGCCGCGGAAACACCGCACGCTGCTCGTGTCCGCCATCGATGAACAAGCCAAAGTTATACACGTAAGGCTTCATTCACACGGCAAGCACGTTCACATATTCTCATTTAGATACTTTTACCGTAGATACAATGGCGCCGAATATGGTACCGAATTGGCAACACAGTTTGTCTTGCTACAGCGGCACTTGTAGTATGAGCGCCAAGATTCGACGTATGTCACGAAATATCTTTATGTTGTCTCTTTCACTCGTATGAAATTAGACAGAGAGCGACCGAGCCAACCCGTGACAGAGGTCTTGTCTTGACATGCGTGCTGACACCACAATAGTAGTTGCATGTGCGCCAAGACTATACTTATGTCACGGAATATGTTGATTGTGTCTCATTCTCTCGTATGCAATAAGACAGAGAGCTAGCGAGCGTGTCCGTGACATACATCTAGTCTTGATATGTGTGCTAACCCCACCCATAGGCTGCGTTAGACTTGCAGATAGTGTGTATTTCCGGCGTTATTTATTGTTGTTTCATCTTGAGCCTGGAGCCCCAGGCAGACTGACAATATTTGTTAATACCAAAACGAGCTATATGGACTCATAGAAAAAGCTAATTTTTCAACGAAATGTCATTGGCAGCGCGAGCAACTTTTGCAGCGGGGTCATTTGGCTTTTACCACAAATATATACTTTATACATTTTGACACAGAGTTGATTTTGATATTGGCAAATTTTTTAACTAAACTAACCTATTATACCTACCCCTATTGTGGTTTGTATTTTTTACTTGACTACTGAGTGTTACGCCATCTGTGCAAACTCCTTTCTATTAGTTATAATATTGGCCGCAGGAAAATTGTGGCGCTGTATGCCCTGAAAGGTTGCCTTCGCGTTCTTCCATTCAAGTAAAATTACGATATGATAGAGGGCGCTGTACTCTATACCGTAATACTATTACAGACGGTAAGGATTAGCTTGAATTGAGAAGCATAGATGTCGTTACAATATTTGTCCACTCGGAGTATTTTCCATTACATAATAGACTTTTACCAGCGGCATCTTGTGATCTCAACTGAATTTGTTTTGGAACCTGTAAAATTAGGTTCCGCTTAGGTTCAAACATGAGTTAGGTACACTCAGTAAATGCTGTCTACTTACATTAGTAGACTGCTTAACCTAATGTCTAAATATGAATCAGTTGCCAGTTGTAGTTTATTAATATTTAGGAATCTCGTTAATGCAACACGCAATGATAGGTAATAAAACGGGCATTACTTTCTGTAGTTCCGTTTCTAAAATTAAATAGGTATGTAGAACTGAATAGGACAACGTATTTATTTGATTTCCCTAACATGTATTGAAATTTAAACATTAGTGTCTAAACGTGATTGTCATTTGGCATCATTCAGAGAATGGAGCATCATACCAGGGCGCCGATTTTCGTTTTATAGAAATCAATCTCTGTAAGAGATATGTCGAAACAAAAGAAAAAAATACGACCAATTTGACGTTTGGTTTCGACATATCTCTAATAGAGATTGATGTCTATCAAACGGAAATCGGGCCCCAGGCCTCAAGTATGATATAGACATTAGAATCATCATAATCAGAATATTTTTTATTCATATAAACCAATACAGGCACTTATGAATCGTCAATAAATAGTAAAAATAGTAGCTCTACCACCCATTCGGAATGCATTTCCTATGGAGAAGAATGGGCAAGAAACTCCATGGTTGCTTTTTTCAAGTAATGATTAACATTTTTGTGTTTTTCTTAATTAACAATTATATTAGTATATATTATATTAGTCATATTCCAGCTACCATTGATAAAAGATGTTGATTTTATGCCTTAAACAATGTAGTCATAGCAAATCCACAAGGAAAGTGGTAGGGGACTTGCGGTTTAGATAAACAAACCAAAGCGGTTCTTTGATATGTCGCATCTTTAAAAGTATACAGACCTAACTCAAAAATAATGTTGTTGAAAAATGGTTGTTAGAATGACCCTTTAAGATTTATATTCGAAAACCTAACATTTCAAAATGGGTCTCTATACTTTTAAAGATGCGATGTATTGACAGCTGTTTTGATGTTAAATCTTTTATTTATTGACTCAGAGTAAGTACATTTAAGGAAAAGACTATTTTCGCTTTCCCCTCTGGGTGCAGAGTGTAATGAAAGTTTCCTAATATTCCTAGGTCCTGGATCCAGACGAGCTTCCCCGCCGTGCGCGTTACACCATCATGGTAACAGCGTGTCTTCTGCTGTTTCTTTGTCTGCTGCTAGTTGGAGTCACGCTGCGGATGGCGCCGCTTATCGACGATATGGGTGAGTCCTAGATTATAATATAAAGCTTCCAAGCCATGCCAAAACAAACTCTATTGACACTACAAAAAGTTGAATCTCCAACTAAATAACACAGACAGCGCGAGCGAATTTTGACTTAAACTTACATCTGGTTGGTTTCTACGACACAAGTCTTATTGAACTTAGTGTAGGGACCATAGTTGACTGGACTACGCATAATAGAGACAAATTATTTACTTTTGTAATTTTGTATCAAATTTGTTATTCATACGTAAATAAAAATAAATGACTAAATATCTAATGACTTGCTGCTATATCTTGGAATATGCCTAGGTAGATATTTGTTAAATTTGCAGCCTACAAGCCAATTTTTGTACGTTACTACGACACTTTTTTATGGAAACAGTTTCATCAGCATTTGTCACAGGCTCACAGCCTGCTGTGACAAGATTAAGTGTGAGTGTGACATATATACATTTTGTCTCTCTCTCTCTAATATGAAAATACGAAAGTGATGTAATCGGTGTGACATAATCCATGACTTAAGTCATGTTAAACTGCACATGCTAGCTGTGAATGTAAGTAAACAAATTACGTAATCAAAGTTGATCTCGGCTAACACTAATAATGAAAAGTTAGTAAAAAATCTTTATAATACATTTGTGAAGTTCTCCTGGGTGCTAAGTAACAATTATGTTCTTCACTGGTAAATCATAGCTCGTAGTAAGGCGCTACGCCTGTAGTACGACCTCGGCGTAGCGCTACGAACTACGATGAAATTACCGTAGCCAAGCCGTAGTAATATACGTTCTTGCATAAAGGGCGCGAACATTAATTTTACTTATTGTGTTATTAAAATTTCCATTAACCTAATCAGAGACCTTCGTGGACAATCTATCTACGTAGATTGAAATGAATGATTAAATCCTCCTTCGTGATCTTTTGTTATTTTTCTCTTTTGTAAGGTAAAGAACAATGTGAGATAACATCTTGACAGGTCAAATATAATAAATTAAGAGATTTTTTAGATATGGTTTTAATTTTGCGTGCCTATAGTGTTTGTTGATGATTTTCAGAGATGGTTAGTCATAATCTGTAGAAAGATTATTATTATTATAGGTGAGAGGTGAGAACAAAATTACTTACGCGGACCGTCGAAAGTAACTTTATTAAATTTTTCACTAAGTAGGTATGATGTTATTTGCATTTTTATCCAGAAAAAATGGCTCTACTATTTGACTTATCTAGCTACATAGCTATCCATAAAAATTAAATCTACTCGATTGCCGAGTATTTCGCGTCTACAAACTGTATAATATCATTCTAACTCGTTGTTTGCACTCAGTTTAATAGTACGGGTTGAAGTTTGGGTGTGTTCTCACTAATTACAGTCTATTCATTAGCTGCCTCCCGCACGCTGCTTGAGTCCCGTCCCGATCGGTTTAAGCCCCAGACCCCGGGTCTATAGGCGCGCCAAAATTGCGACAAATGCTTCACCTAAACCAAAACGAACTGTATTCGCTCACAGAAAAAGCTCATTATTAAACGAAATATCTTCGATCTAATTTTCACGCTTGGTACGGTAGCATTTACCATAGTAATTCAACCTTAGTTCTGGCATTGGCAAATTTTTATGCGGCTATGTGTGCGCGGCTTTAAGTCGCGAATATCGTTCTACAAGTCATATTCTACCAGCTCATGGTTAATTAGACGGTACTCACTTAGCGAATATATTTTAATTATTTGAAATGTCTGGCGCGAATCCTTTTTTGTTAGTACCAATACATATTGTATTAGCTTGTAGTTAAAGTACATTTCTCAATGAAATGTGATGACGCAAGCAAATTTAGTCGCGTGGATACGAAGCCATTGCTACTGACACGCGCTCATACTGGACCAGCCTAGAAGACTATATGTAGTTCTAAAAGTCTGCGTATTTTTTTTTTAGGATAGCTTACAGATTATATACATATACAATATAACAATAATATAGACAAAACAAAAAGCCATTGACAAGCTACCACATATACCATGGGAATCATACCTGGTATAATGGCTGGTGGTTCGAGCAAAATACGTCGACAAAATTTGGATGCCCTACTCTTTTTTTAAAAATGCAGGAGTGATTATGTATTTTTATATCTTGTATTATTCTACCAACGTCTATTATTGAAAAAAACCCATCCATAAATTCTAAATTTAAATGTACATACATACGTATATTAAAGTTTTATGAGAGCTTATAGTGCTGCGTTAAGACGGCATGAAAAGAAAATTATTATGACATTTACGACACAAGTATGAGCGTCTAACATCTAAATACAATTGTATTTCTATTTTTAAAGCTGTATGAGAGGCGTGGCTTGAAAAAGTTCTTTGAACGTTCCGTGGCTCAAAAAATTGTTTCCTGTACGTTCTTTACCGAAATATTTTTTTCATTTAGTGGATTCACAGGTGAGACTAATATTCTAAGAAGCAATGGTATTTAGGTATAGACTAAGCACTAAGTTAAAAACTATAACCTATTAACAAAGTGAATCCCAAAAAAAGTCATATCCAAAATAAAGATACATGCAAAACAAAGACACACACACCATACATACACGCACTCTAAAGTGCACTTACGTACGTAATGTATTATTGTGATTATTTAAATAACTACTGCCACTTTATCTACCAACTTAAAACTATTTATGAAAGTACCTTTATATGAAAACGCGAGGCTTCCTAACACAGGGATTCACATACTTAAAATTTGTACTTTAACAATATGTAATCTGAAAACGGAAATAAGAAATTTTTATTTGATTTTACTAAGCATGTACTTTATATCAGTTACTGTACCTATATATTACTTCGAACTTCTGATACACCTTGCCTAAGGCAAGTGTATCCGCGGGAATAAAATAGAAGAGTAGGTTTTATGTATATTCCATATACAACTTCTGTACCTACAGTGAAACGCAGTTGAAAACTTCTGTCGGTAGCTAACGGCGTGTAATTTGCCCATGCACTGTACTCTGGGGATTTCACCGGCGTCCTTAGAACACGACACGATACAATCGACGACAAAAGCCCTAAAATATTATTACTTTTAATATTTTTTGCACTGTGAAAATGTTTGCGCATCTCATAATGTAGATTTTTATTTCTATATGTTGCGGTGAAAACTGTATCATTGTTGTTATATTTAGCGTTAAAATTAAGCACGAGTATTGTTTTACTGAACTTTTGAGGGTTAGGTACTATGTAGACAATATTAAGTATCATTGTTTCTTACACAATTAATAAAAAGATAAGATAAGTTTTCACTTTTGTTCTCGTCTGTACAAAAGATACTTTGTATCTGCTGAGGTTTGTAGTCAAGCTAATACGTCTACGAGCCAGGTTATTATGTACCGACCGAGAGGAAGCAGGTAGATATTATAATAACCGACTTAATGGTCGGCCTTATATTTTTCATACAAGTTTATAAAGATTTAAAGGTCTTTCGGCTTTTACTTATAATCGGTGTAGGGGTTTAACGAAAAAGCGTTCTTTAACAATGTTTTTAAACGCTATAATTACGCAACACAAAATGGGACGACGATTCATAGTTCTTTGTCCGTGTTAAGTAGCTTCTGAACCGTTATCAATATTTTTCTTTGCTTTGTTTTGTAGAATATGAACATAATATCTATTCATACAAATAAATAAAATTAAAGTGTCTGTGTAATGTCAAAATAACAGCTTTCTACTAAATGCATAAGAAAATATATACGCCGCCAATAGCGAAAACGTATTTTTTGTCTGTCTGTCTGTATCTTTTTATGAGGTTTACTCCCAAACTGTTGAACCGATTTTGATGAGACTTTTACTGATAGTTAACTGATGTTACAAGGAGTAAATTAGGCTAATTTATTTAAGGAAAGTAATAAGGGTTCCGGGGAAAAAAAATTAAGCACATTTGTTTTGGGTAATAAAGGTTCCTAAATTACATGCGGATCAAGTCACGGGATCAGTTAGTCTAAAATTTTCCTGAACAAAGAAACATACCGGTCGAAATGAGAACCTCCTCCTTTTTGATGTCGGTTAAAAATGTGTTTCTTTAATACCATGTTTAATTTTAATTTTAAGTAGCTTATTAATGTATAGTGTCAACGTTTGGTTCTAATACCAACTAGGGTATATGTCGGTTGTCTCGAACAGCCGCCTCCCTTCCTACATTCATTTTAGAGATCACTCTTAATTAACACCTGCCATACACCGTGACAAATCTACAATACGTCGCCGCGTCGCTTACTGTTGAACAAAGCTTACAATACAATAGAGACTTTGTGTTTGAAATTTGGCCTAAAAGAGGAGGCTTTAAGGTCGCACACTGAGGCATCTAAACGCTCTCTGCAAAGTTTTTGCCAATACAAAAACGAACTGTATACACACATAGAAAAAGTTCAGTCTTCAATAAAATTATAATAACAGAGCCCGCGAATTCTACCATAGAAATTGAATCTTTATGTATATTGCCACAGAGTTCTTATTGGAATTGGAAACAGTTTTGACACATGCCTTTGACTCCCTAGTATGTGCAGGGGATAAAGTCCTGGGCACACTGGGGCGACAAGTTGAGCGCTGTATTTTTTTGGCAACACCATAACGAACTTTGTGTCAATATACATAAAGAAACAATTTCCGTGGTAAAAGCCACGCTACCGGGCGTGATAAATCGCTCGGGCGGTCAATGGAATTTCGTGGAAGAATCACCTTAGTGAGTTAGTTAGTTCGTTTTAGTTTTCGCTAACATATTTGACGAGCGCGTCTCGACGCCTCAGTGTGCCACGAGCGTTACCATGTCGAAATATTCGACGAGCTATTGAACCGGAATACGAGATTCATCCGCCATCTTTATCACTGTCATCATCCATTTTTATTTATAATACATCATCATCACGCCTGTATTCCCCGAAGGGGTAGGCAGAGGTGCACTGGAGTGCGCCCACACCTGGCCGATGTATTTTGGTCCCAATGTAATAGGGGGCGAGCCTGTTGCCATTATACCGGGCACATTCCCCCTCAATACCAGGGTGATTTGGGCCATAGTCCTCCACGCTGGCCCAGTGCGGGTTGGTAAACTTCACACGCCTCTCTTTATAGACGTGCAAGTTTCCTCATGATTTTTTCCTTCACCGTTCAGCAAGTGAAAAATGACATTCGCACATGAAAACTATCTCAGAGGTTTGAACTTGCACCCCTTACGTTCAAGGCGGGTGTTCTTGCCCGCGAGGCTACCACTACTTTTTTATTTATAATGTTTATTTATTGAACTTGCTTTTAATTACTTGACACTGGCTGAACGGTGGTGGAGTCATTCCTCATCTCATTCCATTAAATATCATCATTTCATCCATTTCGTAAATACAAATTATGCCATATTTAAATGAACGTTCAAATATTCTCGAAGAAATCACGTTAATATCGTCAATAACAAGATATAATCGTATTTCAAGTATTAAATCGTCGATTTCATAAAGCAGCTTACAGTAATCCGCCGACGAAACGCCAGCTGGGATTGGAAACGTCCAAAGCCATTTTATCTTGCTCAAGGACATTTCACATTACCGGTTTAGGGGAGAGAAATGTGATTGGGAAAGAAAAGAAGGCAAATTGGGATAATTAAAACCTTTGAACGGACCTTGTAGATAAATAATTTGGGGCATCTCGGCGCCCACGTCTGCTCCTGCGACCACGGAACAAAGAATTTCTGGAAAGAGCATTAGAATTGCCTGTGCGTCGACAAAAGTGACTTGTGAGCAAAAAATATGTGTCAACGCCTTACAGTTTTAACAATATTTACTGAAAAGCAAGGAAGCTGCATTAAAAAAACATACGGGTCGAATTGAGAACCTCCTCCTTTTTGAAGTCGGTTAAAAACATACATGATAAAGAAGATGTCGAAGTAGTTGGGTTTATACTATGATTAAACTAAATCTGACAGTATTATAAATATGTTTGTCCCACTGATACATAAAGAACATTACTAGGACGTCCAAACAGTTAGTCTAGTGCAGTTAAGTTAGATAGCAAAAAAATCATCACCATCAAAGAAAGAGATACCACTAGTTCTCAAATATATATAACATTGATTTGAAAACTAATTACCTGTGTAGGTCATTCCGTTTTATTTTGTTTTCCGTAAGTGCGACCCTGTGCCTTCTGCGAGACACCACTGCTGATAACGTCACTCACACTTGACGCCGCCTGGCTTAGAAGACGCTTTTACAAACAAACGAGATTAAGCTTTACCTCATAACAGAGCGTTTCTTCCATTTAAAGGTTTTGTGAACTTAAATAAATTGAAGTCTTTTTAGGATTTAAGGTGTACTTCTGAACGTGCGATGACGTCACACTGTAGACTTGGTTATTATCTAAGAACAGCTAAGGCTATTATTGCTTGGACGCCGTTAAGATTGTTTTCGTATTATAAAGCAAATCGGGACGTCAAAAGGCACATGTAATATATGTTTTGTCGAAACAAATACAACTGTATTGACTCATAGAAAAAGTTCATTCTTCAACGAAATTACATTGACAGTGCGACTGAATTTTTATGGCTGCGTAGCTATTACAGAAGAACTTTAATCTTTATGTATATTGATACAGAATTCGTTTTGGTATGGGCTAAACTTTTGATAAGTGACTTATCGTAGTACTTTACGTACTTTGATGCCTTAGTGTGCAGGGCCTTAAAACCATAAGAAATAGACGCGTCAAATCGTACGCACCAAATTCTTTGCCAATACCAAAACGACTGTGTACTTTGTAAAAGTACTATTTTCAATGAAAATCATGGATTTTATAAGCGAATTTGGTTGCGTGGCCTTTGCCCAAGATATGGAATATTTTTCTATATCAGTACAGATTACAATTTCAAACCAAAACAAAGTTTGTTCGCTCGCTCCAGTGTGTTCAGGGCGTAAATACTTAGCTCGATAAAAAACAGTTAGTGAAAATATAAACGGTGTATTAATTGTAGTCCCTTGCATAGGTTATATTATTGTCACAATATTTTTGGATAATTTAGGAAATATTTATTGTAAGTAATTACTAGGTAGATTAATTATTAATACAATGAGAGGAAATTTTTTATGCCTAAAAAATGTGCTTGTTCTTCATTTGTGTGAGTACTAACATTAATTATAATTATCTACGAAGGTCCACGTTTAGTTAGTATCTCGACTGTTGATTAATAGGAGCAGATAATATTATGGTCAGATGGTTTTTGTTGTGATATAATATGTTTTGGAAACAGACACGTAAGTAATATTTACCTATAAGCGATTGTTACAAAACTGTTAAAATTTATGTTTAAGTTCTCTGAATTGTAATTTTAAATACCTAGACTGTTCGACTCTATATTTTCGTTGCAGACTGCACTACTTACCATACTGGGAAGGGGTTATTTCACGGTACAGTTTATCCAATAATACTCTCTCGTTATTACATCTTCAAATTCTTACGTGACATCCTAGGTTCGAATTATGCAAACGACGTGCCCTCGCTACGGCGTAGCAGCGTAGCTGCATACCTACGCTACAACCCGTGATCGTGTGTCGAATTGAACAAATAACTTGTGACTTATACTCGCTCGAACAACTTATGTATTATTATAATTTGAACAGTACGCGTAGCATAACCGCGTAGCTTCGAGCTTTTTGTATTGCGCCCTAAGCATGACCGCGTAGACATAAGTTTTATCTCTTTCAACTGTCAGATTTGAAACAAATTTAATTAAATAGTATTTTCTTACGGTAGCTTCAATATTTTACGAACTTTCTTCACTATAGTCTCATAAAACCTAATAAAGTGGTTCGAATTAAGATTTATTGAACAAAATTGTTTAGGGCTACGAAAAAATAAAGTATATGACGATCCTTCAGAACACCGCGCGCAAACTTAATTTTATTTGATTTTCTTTTATTAAATTGGCAGTTCTACCTTCATTAGACCTGTAAAGGTCATTTTACTTTAGAGTTTTAGAGGCTAGGCTAGGGCTGAGCAGACACACTGGGAGCCGAAACAAAGCTTTAAAAGCAATATCCTGTACTTGCCGATAATTAAACAACAGACATTCTTAATTAAGCCCGTAACATAATTTATTTTCAACAACAAAAGGTTTGAAAACAGAACCTCCTGTTACGCGGTCGGTTAAAAAGGTCGTACAAAACCTGACACTTTGTTTCGCACATACTCTTTTGTGTTAGGCCTAAGTAAATATTATAACTGTGGTACTCTGTAATCTTAATTACTGTAATTATTCATACGAGGATTTACAATATCGCCGTGCGGTTGCCATGCTCGCTAGGCATTTATTACGATTATTAAATTTGTAGCATTAGATGAGGGATATAGTGACTTAAGGGTACATTAATTTGTGTTATTGATGTCATCTAATTAATTTTAAAATAAAATATTGCATGAAATTAGTTCAGCTGTAAATAATTGAAAACCGGCCAAGTGCGAGTCAGACTCGCGTACGAATGGTTCCGTACCATTATCTATAAAAAGGCAAAAAAATCACGTTTGTTGTATGGAAGCCCCCTTAAATATAAATTTTATTCTTTTTTTTAGTATTTGTTGTTATAGCGGCAACAGAAATACGTCATCTGTGAAAACTTCAACTCTTAACTATCACGGTTCATGAGATACAGCCTGGTGACAGACGGACGGACGGACGGATGGACGGGCGGACGGACACTGAAGTCTCAGTAATAGGGTTCCCGTTTTACCCTTTGGGTACGGGACCCTAAAAATAACACCTACATAAGTAATACCTATTTACCAGATTCCCCTTGAATTAATTATTAGATATGTTATGATATACATACACGCACTCTAAAGTGCACTTACGTACGTAATGTATTATTGTGATTATTTAAATAACTACTGCCACTTTATCTACCAACTTAAAACTATTTATGAAAGTACCTTTATATGAAAACGCGAGGCTTCCTAACACAGGGATTCACATACTTAAAATTTGTACTTTAACAATATGTAATCTGAAAACGGAAATAAGAAATTTTTATTTGATTTTACTAAGCATGTACTTTATATCAGTTACTGTACCTATATATTACTTCGAACTTCTGATACACCTTGCCTAAGGCAAGTGTATCCGCGGGAATAAAATAGAAGAGTAGGTTTTATGTATATTCCATATACAACTTCTGTACCTACAGTGAAACGCAGTTGAAAACTTCTGTCGGTAGCTAACGGCGTGTAATTTGCCCATGCACTGTACTCTGGGGATTTCACCGGCGTCCTTAGAACACGACACGATACAATCGACGACAAAAGCCCTAAAATATTATTACTTTTAATATTTTTTGCACTGTGAAAATGTTTGCGCATCTCATAATGTAGATTTTTATTTCTATATGTTGCGGTGAAAACTGTATCATTGTTGTTATATTTAGCGTTAAAATTAAGCACGAGTATTGTTTTACTGAACTTTTGAGGGTTAGGTACTATGTAGACAATATTAAGTATCATTGTTTCTTACACAATTAATAAAAAGATAAGATAAGTTTTCACTTTTGTTCTCGTCTGTACAAAAGATACTTTGTATCTGCTGAGGTTTGTAGTCAAGCTAATACGTCTACGAGCCAGGTTATTATGTACCGACCGAGGGGAAGCAGGTAGATATTATAATAATCGACTTAATGGTCGGCCTTATATTTTTCATACAAGTTTATAAAGATTTAAAGGTCTTTCGGCTTTTACTTATAATCGGTGTAGGGGTTTAACGAAAAAGCGTTCTTTAACAATGTTTTTAAACGCTATAATTACGCAACACAAAATGGGACGACGATTCATAGTTCTTTGTCCGTGTTAAGTAGCTTCTGAACCGTTATCAATATTTTTCTTTGCTTTGTTTTGTAGAATATGAACATAATATCTATTCATACAAATAAATAAAATTAAAGTGTCTGTGTAATGTCAAAATAACAGCTTTCTACTAAATGCATAAGAAAATATATACGCCGCCAATAGCGAAAACGTATTTTTTGTCTGTCTGTCTGTATCTTTTTATGAGGTTTACTCCCAAACTGTTGAACCGATTTTGATGAGACTTTTACTGATAGTTAACTGATGTTACAAGGAGTAAATTAGGCTAATTTATTTAAGGAAAGTAATAAGGGTTCCGGGGAAAAAAAATTAAGCACATTTGTTTTGGGTAATAAAGGTTCCTAAATTACATGCGGATCAAGTCACGGGATCAGTTAGTCTAAAATTTTCCTGAACAAAGAAACATACCGGTCGAAATGAGAACCTCCTCCTTTTTGATGTCGGTTAAAAATGTGTTTCTTTAATACCATGTTTAATTTTAATTTTAAGTAGCTTATTAATGTATAGTGTCAACGTTTGGTTCTAATACCAACTAGGGTATATGTCGGTTGTCTCGAACAGCCGCCTCCCTTCCTACATTCATTTTAGAGATCACTCTTAATTAACACCTGCCATACACCGTGACAAATCTACAATACGTCGCCGCGTCGCTTACTGTTGAACAAAGCTTACAATACAATAGAGACTTTGTGTTTGAAATTTGGCCTAAAAGAGGAGGCTTTAAGGTCGCACACTGAGGCATCTAAACGCTCTCTGCAAAGTTTTTGCCAATACAAAAACGAACTGTATACACACATAGAAAAAGTTCAGTCTTCAATAAAATTATAATAACAGAGCCCGCGAATTCTACCATAGAAATTGAATCTTTATGTATATTGCCACAGAGTTCTTATTGGAATTGGAAACAGTTTTGACACATGCCTTTGACTCCCTAGTATGTGCAGGGGATAAAGTCCTGGGCACACTGGGGCGACAAGTTGAGCGCTGTATTTTTTTGGCAACACCATAACGAACTTTGTGTCAATATACATAAAGAAACAATTTCCGTGGTAAAAGCCACGCTACCGGGCGTGATAAATCGCTCGGGCGGTCAATGGAATTTCGTGGAAGAATCACCTTAGTGAGTTAGTTAGTTCGTTTTAGTTTTCGCTAACATATTTGACGAGCGCGTCTCGACGCCTCAGTGTGCCACGAGCGTTACCATGTCGAAATATTCGACGAGCTATTGAACCGGAATACGAGATTCATCCGCCATCTTTATCACTGTCATCATCCATTTTTATTTATAATACATCATCATCACGCCTGTATTCCCCGAAGGGGTAGGCAGAGGTGCACTGGAGTGCGCCCACACCTGGCCGATGTATTTTGGTCCCAATGTAATAGGGGGCGAGCCTGTTGCCATTATACCGGGCACATTCCCCCTCAATACCAGGGTGATTTGGGCCATAGTCCTCCACGCTGGCCCAGTGCGGGTTGGTAAACTTCACACGCCTCTCTTTATAGACGTGCAAGTTTCCTCATGATTTTTTCCTTCACCGTTCAGCAAGTGAAAAATGACATTCGCACATGAAAACTATCTCAGAGGTTTGAACTTGCACCCCTTACGTTCAAGGCGGGTGTTCTTGCCCGCGAGGCTACCACTACTTTTTTATTTATAATGTTTATTTATTGAACTTGCTTTTAATTACTTGACACTGGCTGAACGGTGGTGGAGTCATTCCTCATCTCATTCCATTAAATATCATCATTTCATCCATTTCGTAAATACAAATTATGCCATATTTAAATGAACGTTCAAATATTCTCGAAGAAATCACGTTAATATCGTCAATAACAAGATATAATCGTATTTCAAGTATTAAATCGTCGATTTCATAAAGCAGCTTACAGTAATCCGCCGACGAAACGCCAGCTGGGATTGGAAACGTCCAAAGCCATTTTATCTTGCTCAAGGACATTTCACATTACCGGTTTAGGGGAGAGAAATGTGATTGGGAAAGAAAAGAAGGCAAATTGGGATAATTAAAACCTTTGAACGGACCTTGTAGATAAATAATTTGGGGCATCTCGGCGCCCACGTCTGCTCCTGCGACCACGGAACAAAGAATTTCTGGAAAGAGCATTAGAATTGCCTGTGCGTCGACAAAAGTGACTTGTGAGCAAAAAATATGTGTCAACGCCTTACAGTTTTAACAATATTTACTGAAAAGCAAGGAAGCTGCATTAAAAAAACATACGGGTCGAATTGAGAACCTCCTCCTTTTTGAAGTCGGTTAAAAACATACATGATAAAGAAGATGTCGAAGTAGTTGGGTTTATACTATGATTAAACTAAATCTGACAGTATTATAAATATGTTTGTCCCACTGATACATAAAGAACATTACTAGGACGTCCAAACAGTTAGTCTAGTGCAGTTAAGTTAGATAGCAAAAAAATCATCACCATCAAAGAAAGAGATACCACTAGTTCTCAAATATATATAACATTGATTTGAAAACTAATTACCTGTGTAGGTCATTCCGTTTTATTTTGTTTTCCGTAAGTGCGACCCTGTGCCTTCTGCGAGACACCACTGCTGATAACGTCACTCACACTTGACGCCGCCTGGCTTAGAAGACGCTTTTACAAACAAACGAGATTAAGCTTTACCTCATAACAGAGCGTTTCTTCCATTTAAAGGTTTTGTGAACTTAAATAAATTGAAGTCTTTTTAGGATTTAAGGTGTACTTCTGAACGTGCGATGACGTCACACTGTAGACTTGGTTATTATCTAAGAACAGCTAAGGCTATTATTGCTTGGACGCCGTTAAGATTGTTTTCGTATTATAAAGCAAATCGGGACGTCAAAAGGCACATGTAATATATGTTTTGTCGAAACAAATACAACTGTATTGACTCATAGAAAAAGTTCATTCTTCAACGAAATTACATTGACAGTGCGACTGAATTTTTATGGCTGCGTAGCTATTACAGAAGAACTTTAATCTTTATGTATATTGATACAGAATTCGTTTTGGTATGGGCTAAACTTTTGATAAGTGACTTATCGTAGTACTTTACGTACTTTGATGCCTTAGTGTGCAGGGCCTTAAAACCATAAGAAATAGACGCGTCAAATCGTACGCACCAAATTCTTTGCCAATACCAAAACGACTGTGTACTTTGTAAAAGTACTATTTTCAATGAAAATCATGGATTTTATAAGCGAATTTGGTTGCGTGGCCTTTGCCCAAGATATGGAATATTTTTCTATATCAGTACAGATTACAATTTCAAACCAAAACAAAGTTTGTTCGCTCGCTCCAGTGTGTTCAGGGCGTAAATACTTAGCTCGATAAAAAACAGTTAGTGAAAATATAAACGGTGTATTAATTGTAGTCCCTTGCATAGGTTATATTATTGTCACAATATTTTTGGATAATTTAGGAAATATTTATTGTAAGTAATTACTAGGTAGATTAATTATTAATACAATGAGAGGAAATTTTTTATGCCTAAAAAATGTGCTTGTTCTTCATTTGTGTGAGTACTAACATTAATTATAATTATCTACGAAGGTCCACGTTTAGTTAGTATCTCGACTGTTGATTAATAGGAGCAGATAATATTATGGTCAGATGGTTTTTGTTGTGATATAATATGTTTTGGAAACAGACACGTAAGTAATATTTACCTATAAGCGATTGTTACAAAACTGTTAAAATTTATGTTTAAGTTCTCTGAATTGTAATTTTAAATACCTAGACTGTTCGACTCTATATTTTCGTTGCAGACTGCACTACTTACCATACTGGGAAGGGGTTATTTCACGGTACAGTTTATCCAATAATACTCTCTCGTTATTACATCTTCAAATTCTTACGTGACATCCTAGGTTCGAATTATGCAAACGACGTGCCCTCGCTACGGCGTAGCAGCGTAGCTGCATACCTACGCTACAACCCGTGATCGTGTGTCGAATTGAACAAATAACTTGTGACTTATACTCGCTCGAACAACTTATGTATTATTATAATTTGAACAGTACGCGTAGCATAACCGCGTAGCTTCGAGCTTTTTGTATTGCGCCCTAAGCATGACCGCGTAGACATAAGTTTTATCTCTTTCAACTGTCAGATTTGAAACAAATTTAATTAAATAGTATTTTCTTACGGTAGCTTCAATATTTTACGAACTTTCTTCACTATAGTCTCATAAAACCTAATAAAGTGGTTCGAATTAAGATTTATTGAACAAAATTGTTTAGGGCTACGAAAAAATAAAGTATATGACGATCCTTCAGAACACCGCGCGCAAACTTAATTTTATTTGATTTTCTTTTATTAAATTGGCAGTTCTACCTTCATTAGACCTGTAAAGGTCATTTTACTTTAGAGTTTTAGAGGCTAGGCTAGGGCTGAGCAGACACACTGGGAGCCGAAACAAAGCTTTAAAAGCAATATCCTGTACTTGCCGATAATTAAACAACAGACATTCTTAATTAAGCCCGTAACATAATTTATTTTCAACAACAAAAGGTTTGAAAACAGAACCTCCTGTTACGCGGTCGGTTAAAAAGGTCGTACAAAACCTGACACTTTGTTTCGCACATACTCTTTTGTGTTAGGCCTAAGTAAATATTATAACTGTGGTACTCTGTAATCTTAATTACTGTAATTATTCATACGAGGATTTACAATATCGCCGTGCGGTTGCCATGCTCGCTAGGCATTTATTACGATTATTAAATTTGTAGCATTAGATGAGGGATATAGTGACTTAAGGGTACATTAATTTGTGTTATTGATGTCATCTAATTAATTTTAAAATAAAATATTGCATGAAATTAGTTCAGCTGTAAATAATTGAAAACCGGCCAAGTGCGAGTCAGACTCGCGTACGAATGGTTCCGTACCATTATCTATAAAAAGGCAAAAAAATCACGTTTGTTGTATGGAAGCCCCCTTAAATATAAATTTTATTCTTTTTTTTAGTATTTGTTGTTATAGCGGCAACAGAAATACGTCATCTGTGAAAACTTCAACTCTTAACTATCACGGTTCATGAGATACAGCCTGGTGACAGACGGACGGACGGACGGATGGACGGGCGGACGGACACTGAAGTCTCAGTAATAGGGTTCCCGTTTTACCCTTTGGGTACGGGACCCTAAAAATAACACCTACATAAGTAATACCTATTTACCAGATTCCCCTTGAATTAATTATTAGATATGTTATGATAGACCATATAATATTTTTTTATATCATTATATCGTCAGATAATATACACTCATCGTAAGATCCCAAACCAAGCAAAGTCTGTACTATGGGTACCATGAAATTACCTGGGGGCCATCCCAGTTACCCGGAGCAGGGCAATTTCCGAAAAGGCCATTTCCGAAATTTGGCGCTGAATCAGACCCGCGTCCAGTAAGCCTACGCTCAAACTACTACACCAATCTATTGCCAAAGGGCAAAAAGGTAACATTCTACACCTGTTATCAAAAAATACTTTCAGCGAATTAAGGAGTTTAACATCCTAGAATAAGTCAGGAAAACTTCAACATTAATATCATCTTCCAATAACCCAACCATTACCGAGCCCATCAAACACAGATTCGTACTATAAGTTTCTCAACAACTTATTGCCATTCATCATATCGTGACAGGGAGAGTAAGAGACTTTGTTGGTATTTCTTTTGTCATTAGCGTCTGTCGGCAGTCACGACTCGTAGCGCCGCCATTACGACGCGCGACACAGTGTCGCCTTGCGTTGCACAAGCATTTATATAACATCATCTATTCGCGTAACCCTCTCGTTGTTCATTATATCAGAATTGACTATACGTTTTATGAATGACAGGTTTTGATTGCGGTCGTTGCTCTCAGGACATCTGTAGATTTAGCCGGGATCATTGCCGAGCCCATCAAACTGCGGTGAATGAAATTGCCCATCTTAAAATTTGCAGGGTGGCAGATTTATAGTTCAATATATCATCACGCCTGTATTCTCCGAAGGTGTAGGCACAGGCGACCTGCAATGCGCTCACACTACGCCGATGTATTTTGGTCCCAATGTCATAGGGGGTGAATCTATTGCCATTATACCGGGCAAATTCCACCTCAATACGAGCGAAATTTGGGCAATAATAAATTGGTTAGTGAATTTCGTCTTTCTAAGTTTCTAGAGACGTGTAGGTTTTAGTACAATTTTGTATGTAAAATATGTACGTTATTGATACGATTACGACAAACTTATTGGTGTACTAAAGTAACTGTGGCTTCACAGTATACGAGTACAAAGTTCGATAGCACTTAAAATGCTTTCAAAAATTCCGATATCTGTACGGATTATAGACTATAAAACCTATATAACCGTTCATGTGTGCTTTTAGGATAAACTTGGCTATTGGATACAAAAGCATGTATCTAGACGCACGGTAGAACGTGAAGCCAAAAAAAAGAACTATAACCAAGTCAGACCTTAGGCTTAAATATATTATTCTAAATTATAAGAAGAAATGATATTATAAGTTGTTATGAAATATTTTATGATATTATAAATAAATTTATGGACTGACCACTGAATTCGGCACCCATTTAGATCTCAATCCTTTTGTCGTTGAAGTCAACAAACAAGGAATATATCATTATTGAAAATTGGCTCTCATTTCACATAAATGTGGGATCTATATTTACTAGACGTTGGACTTTGAATAGAGACTAGTCAATTTTGGGTTTGTGATTGAGTTCACTGACATAATTTTATGATATAGTTATGCATTAGACTGGCATAGAATGGCAATAGACGCATCCCCTATTAGGTACATTGGGACCAAGACACCTCGGCGGAGTTTAGGTGCACCGCAGTGTACCTCTGCCTATCCCTTCAAGGCTTATAAACGGTGATCAATACGGCGTTTCCGAGCTAGTAATTTATACATCACGTCGATACGAAAGGTCGTGCCTTCGTTATAAAGCCTTTTGTGATGGAGTTCGTGCAAGTTCGGTTGCATATTGCATGTGCTCGCTGCGGTAGATTATTCGCCAAATATTCTATAAGAATTTTGTTATTTAGAACTGCTCGAGATCTGATGTATATCAGAGGTAGTATAAAAGTGGCGCCCATATCAGAAAAAGTATGAAGTAGGAGATTAGAATGGTTTGGTCATGTGATGAAAAGAGATGAGAATCATGTGACTAAAAGAGTGATGAGTATAAATGTGGACGGATATAGAGCGAGAGGAAGACCCAAGAAAAGATGGATGGACTGTATAAAGGGTGATGAATGAGATCAGAGTGGATGTCAATATGACGGAAAAGCGAGATGAATGGAAGAAAAAGACATACTGCGCCGACCCCAAATAATGGGACAAAGTAAGGCAAATGATGAGAAACTGCTCGAGTACGAATCTCAAGAAATGGTTTAGGATGAGCAGTTCTAGAGCACTTTTATTACTTAAAAATGTAGCTGTAATCTTTTTCTTATTCATAAAAATCAATTGCTGATCGTTAGTCTCGGTAAAGATCAAGAAAGGCTCGAACGATTTGATTTTTATTTGTTTTGTTCGCTATAGTACAAACTCGGTAAAAGAAAATAAATTGTAGATGATACGAGGTTCGTCGGGTCATCTAGTTTCTTGTAATTATAGAATCACAAAAAGTTTTATAAGGTTTGACATGAAAATCTATAATAGTATAGCTAATTCATGGGTCAAATTTAGACCATATCCTAAAACAAACAATCGACTAAGTACTCAATACTCCCCGGACACCGATGCAATTAAACTTTTTTAATAGATTTCTCATTCGGCCCAGTCGTTTTGCATATATGTAAATATATTCAAAAGCGTGCTTATCCCCATTTAGTCCCGACCAAGCCTATAGTCGTCTTCAGCTCGTTTTAATGGAGCTTCTGCCGCGAGAAGCGGGCCACTACGGGTCACATCAACACATGCTGTACGGATACAATTATAAATTACATTGGCTAGTATTTTTTTTGTTTTTATACAATTATACATAAATTGATTTCTTTGAAATAAAAAAAAAGCTTTAAGATTTCAAAATCTTGGGTGCAAAAATTAACTGGTTTAGAAGTTTTGAATGCATAGGTAAAATGAAATTCTACTAACAATGTATCTATCAGCCAGGGACGTCCATTGCTGGACATAGGCCTCCCTATAGATCGCCACAAATTACGGTCTTGAGCTTTATGCGTCTGTCGACTCCCGGCGATGTACCCCGTGTTAATTTTAGCATATTTATATCAGTCAAGATGTCTAACGTTTCAACGAATCTTAACGCCGTTGCTGCTGTCACCAAAATCTTTGGGAATGACATAAGTCATGTGAAGTAGGTATCGTTAGCTAATGTAATTGCCATACCATTTGTAGTAACCTCATATAGATAATCATTTTAGCGAGAGAGGTAGATAATGGTGGAATGAATCTCTCACGTACCTGTACTTAAGGCGTGCTATTCGAACATATGGGTTTTTATATGAATGTAGATGTTTAAAATCTGTTTCGAATACGCTGACTTTAAAAGCAAGTTATGATGAGTAAAGCAGCGCAGGCCTTGCAATCAAAGTGTGAAGGTTCAAACCCCGAGTCGCACCTCTGGGATTGATGTGCGAATCTCATTTTCATCCGAGATATCACTTGCTATGAAACCGTGAAGGAAAACATCGTGAGGAAACCTGTACGTCTGAAGGAACTTGACTAGTTCTCGATAGATGTGTGAAGTCTGCCAACCCGCACTGGGCCAACGTGGTGGACTATGGCCTGAATCTCCCTCGCATTGAGGGGAGGCCCGTGCCCAGCAGTGGGACGTTAAAAGGGATGTAGTAGTAGATGAGGATATTCTTGGAACTGATTCTCTAAATATTCCATATACCAATACTAGATAATAAGATTTTGTATTGTCTCACGGAAATCTTTACCCTGCACCTCACTTTGACTTGTAAAATAGTTTCGGTACAGGGTTACGCAGGTAACGGAGAACGGAGGGCGGCAAAAGATATTATTATAAATTCAGATCGTGTTTACGAGCCGCGACATAATGGCTTACGGGCTTTGCGGTAAAGAGAACTCTATTTCCTTTTACGTTGCGATGCATCAGACAAACCGACGAATTTGTGCGTTATGCTGTGGTTGGGGTAGACATATTGCTTTATTAACAAACTCGTCATCTCTTCCATAAATTAGGAAGAGCTATTCTAAATTTAAGTTTTTAAAGAATACACCACGCCTGTATTCCCCGAAGGGGTAGGCAGAGGTGCACTGTAGTGCGCCCACACTTCGCCGATATATTTTTGGTCCCAATGTAATTATACCTATTGCCATTATACCGGGCACATTCTCCCTCAATACGAGGGAGATTTTTGGACTATAGTTCACCACGCTGGCCCAGTGCGGGTTGGTGAACTTCACACGCCTTTCTATAGACGTGCTGGTTTCCTCACGATATTTTCCTTCACCGTTTCATAGCTAGTGGTAATCTCGGATGAAAATTTTAAATTAAAGTTTTAAATTTTAAATTAAATTGTTTTTTTTAAATCCTTTTTCAACTAGAGACACCTACTTACACGCTACTCCTTGTAGTTTAACAGCCAATCAATCCGTAAGGGGCCGCAACAGCTCAACTTCGTTCATAGCATTTAATCTATACACAAATAAGAGCGACGTGGATTTTACTACTGTAATTTTTTCCAGCTAGTGCAATCCCACCAGTCTTCTATCCTTAAGGATTGTACATATCAACTGCAAATCATGTTATTGGATGTGCATATATTATTATTTGTCATAGATTGAGATAGTATAGTCTATTATTATATAGGTTTTATATTCCATAAATTGTTGTCATATAGGTAGAATCTGAAATCGAATGTTTGTTGCCCAAAAATGTTTTTCGTCCAAAGATTCGGCATCCAAATTTCAAGTATTATGACGACATACGAATAGAACGTAGTCCATTTTGATGTTAATACGTAAATTGCTCACCAAATAGCCTCGCTCACGTGTAGCTGTATCGATACGTGACATTTATACTTCTCCCAACGAATATTCCAACGAATATTCCATTACACTAAGTTTGTCAATTCACAGTGTATTGGAAAGCTTTTAAAGGAAATCGATTTCGCATAACAACTGTGTAGCGTTGTTGAAACCGAGATTCATATCAGCTTATGTATTGTTTACCTCTGACAATCCATATTAGATAGCATGGGACATACCAAACTTTATGTTTACATTTTGTATGTTAAAATATTTAGAATTTGTAAACAATAGCCCTTATCATTGTAAACAAAAAATAATAGTCTCGCAGACTAAATTGTTCATTTGTTTTTGGAGTGATAGGATATTTCATGGTTATCGGATTTACCAAGGTACTAAGATTTTCATCCAATTAACAATTCTATATCAACTACCACTGACTTAAAATGCTGATAAGACTGAGAACAGTTGCTAGGATACTACATTATACATGTTGCCATACCTTCTTATGTGACCTTAAATAAACGTTCATATTTTCAAACCGCACAAAACAACATGAGTCTCCGTCCGTTTACAATGTTTACAAAGTTCGTTCGTCCAATTAAATATGCAGCAGTAACGAGTATGACATTCACAGATGGTTTAAAAACAAACAGTTTTGTTGAGCTCCGCAGTTTTTCAAGTGGCGGGTGTTTTTGGCATTCCATTTAATTGGAGTGATACCCTTTGTTTCAAGTAACCTAGGCCAAAGGTTTATAATCAAATCGTATGCCTTCTAATTGATAATTTAATTTAGTAATTTTATTTGCCGGGTTGTACAAAGTCATTTAGCAATTTATTTATTTATTTATTCATATCGACGCTTGAAAGGAATCCTTACTAAGCGACAAAGATCATAAAATAAGTTAAAGTATATACCATTCGACGACAAAAAAAATAACAGTTTTATACATTATATTATATACAAAAACCACATGCGAAAAATAGAAGAAAACACGTACGTAATTTCTCACAAATCCTCAAACAAGCTGTCAAAAACTTCTTCCAGCAATCCGCAAACACATCAACATTCGGATCAAAATACAGGAGACCAGTGCTGATAGTGTGCGAGGTGTAAGAGACATAGCGCGGGCCATTGTGTGCGATTTAGGCATAGCGAACAGTTAGTGTTTTCAGCCGCGAAGATAGTTGTCAATCATAGAGAAACATCGTTACGTATCTTCGTTGCAACCAGGTTACATGTATACATTACATATTGACACGAATATAAATAGGATTTCCCATGTGTTCGCCTCCATTTTGATTACCTAAATGTCAACAGATAATCGTTACGCGAAAACGTTACAGTATTTCATCAGCGCATGATCTTTGAAGTTTATACACGCATAAGTACTGACTCGAATCGCTGAGATGCACCACAGCATCTATTTGATCTTGATTCCAATATTTCTAGTTCGTTTATAGAATTCTCAGTACGTGTAGTATTTGTTTATTTTCTCTTGCCGTTGCGTAGACATCGTAGTATCTACCAAAATAACGGAGTCACAGAGGCAATACCATTGGAAAGAATGTCCATTTATCATAAGTCCTTTAGAGCCAGGGGTTTGAAAGTTGAATAACCTCACGTTGTTTTCCTTCCTGCTTCAATAGTAACTCAATTTTTGACAGATTTTGTGCTGAGTTAACTGTCAAAAACTGAAAGGAATATTAAAACATTGCTGCAAGACAGGTGGTAAGGGCTTCGCTGTAATTGAAATCGTACACTGTAACAGAATGTTAAAAGCAATTTGTGTTATTCGGTCTTAAGGCTTATGTGAACATGATCTAATGAAATACCACGTTATTTGAAATACCTTTAGTACGAACAAAATGTTATAGTGCAGTTCAAAATAGATAGATACTTACTCTACTAAGTTATATTTAACTTTTCGTGTTCTTTGATTCCTTTTATCATTTTGTATTCAAAGTTTTTAAACAAGTTAATTTTCTGCATATCCTGAAAATGTATTTATTCGCTATCGAGATGCATACGCAGTACCTAGTAACTATGCGCTCAGCATTGTAGTTATAAATTTTGAAATTACAAATCTGTAAAGCAGAATAGTTATTGATATATTATGTCCTTATACATATAACCTAATTACTTGCCGATGTCTTCCTGTCTACCTATAAATATAAAGGTGGATGGCATAATTGTCTAATTCTTTTATTTAGTAGGATTTTATTTGCTTAACCAATGTAGTCACTTATTTTACTACGGCCGTGAACACTGCTTACCGAATTACGTAAATCTGTATAATTATTCTGGTTTTTCGTTTGTTTAAATGTGTCAATGTGATTGTTGCTCTTGTTGAGTGCCGCCACAAATCATGTTTTATCTGTTCTCCAAACCGCAGTTCCAATGTTTATTATAGATTTTATGATACCATGGGTTTTTTCAAGTCAACATTAAAACAACATTTTAGATATGTTGTTATAACGTTTCAGGTTTATAGGATGTAACGAATATTCGTGGAATATTTACAAAATATTTCAGTCCGGATATTCCTTCGACCCAGTCTCTTAACTTCTATAGTTATAAACAAAGAAATGTCTTAAAATGTTATATATTTTTATTATAAAAGTGGTAGCCTCGTCAGCAAGAACGCCCGCCTAAGGCCGTTTGTCCACCGCCGCCGTCACCGGACCGTCAACGAGAACGAGATGACGGCGCCGAAGTAGCGATACATAAGACCACTATAGCCGCGTGTCCACCGCAAGTCCGTCACCCGAGCACCGTTATCCCGGCCGCCGAAGTTTCGAGTAGATCGGCGTGACCGCTAGAACTCGGCACGGTTTTATGACGGGCCGATGCGCCGGCAATACAAAACACGTACAAAACACACACTACCGTCGCACCGCGCCGTTCGCCCGGTTTTTGTTTTGTCTGAGACTGAGCTACCGATACCGGCGCGGTGGACAAACGATCGCCGTCACGTCATCTTAAACTCGGCCCGAAATAATCTCGTTCCCGGTGACGGTCCGGTGACGGCGGCGGTGGACAAACGGCCTTAAACATAAGCGGTGCAAGTTCAAAAGCCGGGCCCGCACCTCTGAGACAAGTTTCATGTGCGAATGTCATTTTCAATAATGATTGAAACTTGCTTAACGGTGAAGGTAAACAACGTGAGGAAACCTGCACGTCTATAGAAAGGCGTGTGAAGTTCACCAACCCGCACTGGGCCAGCGTGGTGGACTATGGCCCAAATCTCTCTCGTATTGAGGGAGAATGTGCCCGTTATAATGGCAATAGGCTTGCCCCCTATTACATTGGGACCAAAATACATCGGCAAAGTGTGGGCGCACTGCAGTGTACCTACCCTTTCGGGGAATACATGCGTGATGAAGTATATATAAAAGTTTACAATATAACCCTAAGATTAGGTTAAGAACAATTTTGTCCTTGACTTTTTTATCTATCCACAAACAATGCTTTGTTCATAAATCTTAATTTAACACCAAATAACCCCCGTGAGGCCGTTAGGTCAAATGAAAGTAAATGACCTCCTTTACTAGATCCAAAGTGACCGGTTTATGTTAAAAGAAGTGATATTCATCCTAATCACAGGAACTTTGTAAAGTTTCAACTTTACCCCCTATGTGTTACCAAGTTGTTTTTTTTGTCGTGAGTGAATAGTATTATTTTATTAGCGGCAATAGCTTACTAGTTTGACGGGCTGTCCTCGTAAGTGAGAGGTCAAAGATTTGATTCCTAACTTAGCCATAAGCTATTGATATGAGCCCATAATTGCACAAGCATTTAGTTTAGTTGGAGGAGCTAACGGAGCTATTAGTAATGTGATAACCTCACATTGCTAGGAATCTTGAAAAAAATAATCTTGAAAAAAACCGGCCAAGTGCGAGTCGGACTCGCGCACGAAGGATTCCGTACCATTATCTATAAAAACAGCAAAAAAATCACGTTTGTTGTATGGGAGCCCCCTTAAATATTTATTTTATTCTGTTTTTTAGTATTTGTTATTATAGCGGCAACAGAAATACATCATCTGTGAAAATTTCAACTCTCTAACTATCACGGTTCATAAGATACAGCCTGGTGACAGACGGACGGACGGACGGACAGCGAAGTCTTAGTAATAGGGTTCCGATTTTACCCTTTGGGTACGGAACCCTAGAAAACAAAACGTAGTATGAATGTATAAAAAAGAAATTCTAAATGTTTGTGGTGGTATTGTGGCTCAAAATTTTATGAACTGTTTTAGGTACAGTCTCTGAGATGGATGGCAAATATAAATTAGTTCGTTTTGTTCAGTCGTGTTAGAGATACTTAATTTTAGGAATCCAGCTTTAAACTTTTAATCTCCATTTGCGTAATTCTTTTAGACTACTTTCATGCTCTCTTCCTTTTGATGCTGATTCCAAATATTTTTCTTGAAATAATAGCCACTTTTTCAGCTACGTAGACTACAGCAAACCGAATGGAATTCCTATTATTTTCTTTTGATCTCGACCCCTTTACAGCCTTGGTACGTAACGCGCATACTTTCAGGAGTAAGTTGCCCCAAGTTTCTGTACTTACCATGTCTCTTTGAGAGAATTAGTACCTCAACTTGAACTATAATTATATGTCACTTTTTAAGACCATTTTTTTAAATTAGGAAGAATAAAAAAAAACGTAACATAACATAAAAAACACGGGTGATGTTTTTTTTTTATATTTTAAGGTAAAAAAATAAAATTACCTCCACGCACAAGCCAAAGCGTTTAAAACACTAAGAATAGATTTTTTTAAATATTTTTTGCATTATATATCCATTGGCAGCATCACACATCACTTGTTGATGCTGTGAGATGGATAATTTGCTTGTATCGAAAGTATTTTTTTTTATTTGTAAACGAATTGTGGAGGTTAGTGTATAGACTATAAGTAGTGGGTCGAATAACCACTACTACTATAGATCCCCTGTGAATGGTTTTCCTAACAAACTTTGTATGTACTTTTATGAAAAATATATGAGTAGATATTTACTTACTAAAGTTTTATTCCGCGTTTCCTTTTATGCGTGGTTGGAACATTTCTGATATTATTTCTCGGTTGCCTTTCATTTGGTCATTAGGTTACTGTTTTCACCCTTTCAATATACTTAAGGAGCCTTTAAAAGCTTTTACGGCACTCGCAGTCATTCCCGGTTGATGTTCGCGTAATTTATTTTATGAGTTTTAGTTTGTCGTGGAGAGCCGAGATTTTCTGCTTCTTGTCTTTAGTAAACTAAAAACTTGTATAAAATCTAACCTATATGTATTTAAATAATGCCGCCAATTGGTAGAACATACAGTAGAACATACACACAGTGATTCACTTACAATGGCTTTGTAGAACAATTTTCTACTGTAAAATGACCTTGTAAGCTTGTGGGTGTATTGAAATTTCTTCGAATATGGGGTTGCCCAAGAGTGTACACTCAATAGTTATTTCCAATTTCGACAAATCTTACATAAGTGCTTTGATTATTTTAAGGATTAGTGGAATTTTCAGGTCCCTCCAGTTGAACTAAATGCTTGTGTTAGGAGTGGGATCATGTCAAGTCTGACTTTCAGACTGGAGATCGAAGCTGGGACCTCTTTTTAGGGTTCCGTAACCAAAGGGTAAAACGGGAACCCTATTACTGAGACTTCGCTGTCCGTCCGTCCGTCTGTCACCAGGCTGTATCTCATGAACCGTAATAGTTAGAGAGTTGAAATTTTCACAGATGATGTATTTCTGTTGCCGCTATAACAACAAATACTAAAACACAGAATAAGATAAATATTTAAGGGGGCTCCCATACAACAACGTGATTTTTTGCCGTTTTTATAGATAATGGTACGGAACCCTTCGTGCGCGAGTCCGACTCGCACTTGGCCGGTATTTTGCGAGTGTGGCTCAACTAGTAGGCTATTACTATTAAACATACTTAAGATTAGTACGTCGCACCATAGTTTATTAGATTATTAACACTTCATTGTTATAATAAATTCATATAACACCTCGAGCCTTAACGCAGAAATGCTTGAAGTAATAACATTGAATATTTGTACTGCTCATCTGAGGATCTAATCATGGAATATAAACAACGGCCTATATTTATTCCGAACGTTTCGTGAACGACGCGATCACGGGACGTATATATAGATATGTGATTATATTTCTGTTTCTACAGATCATTATTAGGGTACAACTTATATTATTAAGTTTAGCGCTACTTGGTATATGGGTTTTACAGTATACTTATTATTTTTATAGTCTTGCAACTACGGTGCAACTCTGCTCACATTTCCGGGAATACAGGCATACATGATCATGGGGACTTAAATATATTACTTTTATATTTAGACCTTCAGATGGTCGAATATAACGAACTAAGTACACTTATCCCCGTTTATATAACACTATATGAGCTGACTTAAACTAATGCCAAAATAAGAATTAATATTTAGACATCCTCGTGTTAGTGAAAGTAGGCAGTATTTATATTTTAGTTTTTTAAATTATTAAACAAAATTGTGTCACTAAAATTTATACGAAACATCACATAAGAATACGAGTACGTTATTTACGAACTCAAGTTTAAAAAAAAAATCTAATTATGGATGGAAATATCTCAATTTTTCCTTTAATTTCTATAAAACAAGTTGATCTGAAAAACTCCTGAACTGATCCGGTGTCTACGAGCAGGTGTGTATATTCAGGGGTTGCAATTTACATAATTGAGTCGGGGGTGAGAACTTCCCGATAAAGTCTGTTTTTATAAAGGTAATCTCTGTCGGTATTATTAGAGCTCTCCCAGAGATGCTAATCGAATTATCACATTATCAAGGAGGATATTTTGATAACTCTAGGTAACGTTATTTTATTTAACTAAAGATTTATTTAAAGATCTAGTTGATTCTGTTGAATTGATTTCTGAACGTAATGTTGACTTTTTCAAATCGATTTGTATAATCGATTCTTGTTGTCATTTAATTCTTCTTTACATATAGCAGCGAAATTGCTAAAAGCTAACAGTGACTTAAGGACTCTATAATATATGTATATATTAAATATAATAAATTAGTGCGCTACTGCTATACATGATGTGGTGTCATTTAAAAATATTAATTAAGTGAAACATATAATTTGAAAATAAATTATTCCAATCTTTGTATTCTAAAGATAATCTTCATCTTTAGGAAACAACATAATATGTAGATAAAAATAATAATTAATGTGACGTAACGTTAAAAAATAATAATTTAATTAACGTCATTTGGTAACACAAAGGAGGTTCTAGTTGACTTTGAAAGTTTTTTATTTCGTGCCGAAAATCCAGTTTATGTTATCATCCGCCGTGTTCAATTTTATCGATGATGGCTAAAGATTACTATAATAAATATCCTTAGAAATTGGAACGTTCATTTATATTCTCACTCTCGTTTTCACGGAATCCCCGAGCTCATATATGAATGTATATGTAATTCTAATTGTATAGAACAATGTTAGCAATAAACAGCGTTCATTAGATTAGATACCTACGCAACTAAATGATTTTGTCCAGATTTCCGCAAAATTCTATTATTATAAATTAACGTAAGCATATGTGGGTTTTTATTAACAGGTTCTTTGAGCGGTTTTGTAGTAATATAAAGTTGAAAACGCTGGTACTTTTAATATCGATGTTTTATTAAGTTAATTGATGCTTCGTTAGTCGCTAGCTACTTTCTATTGTCGATTTTAGATTTGTTTACACGAGGGGCACGTCCACATGTATTATTCATATCGGCTACCAATAATTGTCGCCGTGTCAACAACCGTTGTTGAGAAGTTCAAAGGCCCCAACTTAGGATCAAGCAAATTCGTTCCAGCTATTACTTACTTTGCTGTCCTTATTAAACATGACCCGGAAGGATACCAGACGAGGTATTTAAGAATGCAATTTTACCCAAAAATAACTGGGCGAAAATATTAAATTACCGTTTATTCAGGAAATATTTCATAAAAAAACGTTAGTTAATTTACCGATAAATACCATATTCTTGCACGTTACGAGTTGGGATTCACGTGTCTGTATCTTATCTGAGGGATGTCCGAATGCCGTCATCATTGTACTGGAGGCATTGTATGTCAGTTGCGTTTCAATCGGTAACTGAGACAGCGGCGACAGCGAAAACTTGGGACGTGTCCACTTAGAATTCTCACGGGGCATCCTTTTTCTCTGCATTAAAAGTGAAACAGTTAAGTAGGTACTTATCCCAGACCACATTCCGAACAAAATTATGTTTATATTCTCTGAAAACAAACTGAAAACAAACAACTGAAAATAAAAAGGAGACTAACTACTAAATAAGTAATTACTATTAATTGCTTGTTAAATCCAAACCATGAGATGGTTAAGCACCGTGACATTAAAATACTCATTACAACCCTACAGAGAACAAGCTCCAGCTCTATGGTTGCTGGGAACATTGGCGGGTTTGCATGTGTATGCAGTCGTGTATAGCAGGCATTCTATACCTATTGAATAGTGTCGATGTAGCGGCCTCACGACAACTTCGCTACTATCTGTTTCGTTTCCCGCCTCGGAGACAATTTAACTTGACAACGTGGACTCTACAACAAAGGCTGTGCGCTCTATTTAGCGCTCAGCCTCTACCGACGGGATGGTTTCAGATAGCAAACACCTTTGTAACTTAAGACTTAACACTATTTTTATCGCAAGTGATGTGAATATAATGCAAGAGATTACGACATATATCTACGATTAAGGTGAAATGGCACTCGACTGAAATACGATTTAACAAATTGAACGCTCGAATAAACATTTATCTGATGTTAAGTGTTAAAAGGGAAGTCCAAACACCCTTAATCGTGCAAATACGAAATCTGCGACATTCGAGTGAGACGTCCCGACGACGATGTTACCTTGCGTCGTAGAGGAATATTTGTAAGCGTTCTTTGTGCGATCGGGAACGGGTGTAAACACGGGTGCGCGGCGCGGTGGCGGCGGCCACGCGGGGCGGGATCGCGGCACTCGGGCGGCCGCCGCCGCGCGCTCCGCCCGCACCATGTCAGTGCGCGTAGATCATCGCGATCGCGACCGATTCGCACGACACTCTTCCCGCGCTTCTGTCGATCTTGCCTTTCCGAGTGGATCCACCAGGGAACACTCCTTCCGCTCCGTACACTCGGCGCGCGTGCCGCGAGCGACCAGCGATGACTTGATAGTGCCGGTGCGCACGCTGCGATCGGCGTCGTGCCGCGTGGCGCCCGGCGCGCCGAATCGCCTGCGCCGCCACCACTCGTCGGCGGCGGAGTGTGAGCGCGCGCGCCGGTCTCGCCGCCACACGCTCGAGCTGCCCAACAGTCGCGGCCCCAGCGTGCGGAGCCGCTCGCCGGAGCCCCAACCGCTGCCACCGGAGCCCGAGGTCCCGCCGGAACACGCCGGCAAAGAGGCCCGCAGGCGGCGCGTCGTGGCGGCCGTGGCGGCCTCCTTCTTCGCGCTGGCGCTGGCGTCGGTCCTCGTGGTGGTGGTGACGCTGACTCACAGCTCTGTGCTCCGCGCGCACAACCAAACGGCCAAGTACTACACGTTCTCCGTGCCGCCGCACCATCCTCTCAGTGAGCCCCGTTCATGTTGCCCCACCGTCGCCCCTCCCGCTTCGCATGCGACTGTCTCCGACCCTGAGTGCCAGGGGCTGCGAACGTCGCCGAGGCGCCTCGTCTGCTCACCGCCACGACAAGCGGTACATGATATTCAGATATACACATGAATAGTCGATCTGGAGCCTAGCACGACAAACCGCCGTGCTATCGTCAGCCAACCCTCGCATTCGTGTCATAATTATTATAGTAATGTACAAAGCTCTGCTAAAGAACGAAAAAGAGTGTGTACTGTTGATTACAATGAGAGGGTCGGACCCTTTGTGGTTATGCGAGGCCTTTGTCGAATTAGACTCCAGTACATTCAGGGCTCACATGCTACGCACGTTCGCAACCCCCTTCTGCATGATTAGTTACTGTATATTATAGATGTCACGTGATTGTGATGGTTAATGTTATTATTATATTGTCATTTATTACAGAGCTCATCAAGTTACTAGTATTTATTTCGATACTAGTTATTGATGTCATAATTTCTATGTGAGTAATAGAAAATTACTACGGACTGTATTTTCAAGTAGGTAGAATACGCATAGATAGTTATAACATTATAAATAAATTCTCCGCCAAATATTGTAATGCAAGTGCAAATATGGGCTGTTTTTGATTCTATTGTACAGAAAAGTACAGATAACGGCGATGACGATGAGAAAGTATAAATCAAACCCATGGTGCCATTTCAAAAGGATCTGCTTATGTTGATAGGTCATGTATGTCGTAAGGAAGAATGACTTGTGTTTTGTATTATGTCCTTGATTTTTTATATGTTTTTGAAAGCTCACCCTACTCATTACGTTCTCGTGTATAGCGCTTTATTTTCACAAGAATACGAAACAAACGTTTTGTTCTCATTAAAGATCTAGCGACTTTGTCCTCAGACAAGCCAGGCTTCAAAGGATATAATATTCTTTTGCAAGCATTTTTAACGGTATCAAAGAAAACTCGAGGAACATTAGTTTACTTATAATTTCAGTTAACTGTATTAGAAGAAGTAACATTTGGATTGGGTATTATGCGAATCTAAAATAATATGAGTTTTTATTCCGGATATTCGAAAATTTTACATAGTTCGAATATGAAGCGCTTATATGATTTCTTCTACACAAAATATTTATAATCTTCCATCGTGTCTCGAAATCGATCATTATTATCTTTCGACACACGTGAAACTTTTCTAGGAATACATCATTCACGTCAGAAATTATTAGATAAATAGGTCATCAATTGAGGCGCCAGACTTCGGAACTCTCGTTACGTTTTACACATCAGGTGATGAAAAACATTTCAGTTTGTTTCAACTATGCCCTAGTATTCTCTAAAACCCACTTCGGACATGAATACAATGAGTCGATAGACGTCCTTAATTTATTTGCACCGAAACTAAGCCCCAGTGTTGCCAGCCTTCTCATCGAGTTGATCACATTTCGACAATATGTTTGATGCTGTCGTATTCAGTTTAGTCATGGTTTCTGTAACACTTTGATTCATCGTTTTACTGTATCTATTTGGAGGTAGTAGGTAGTCGGTAGGCTTAATAATGATAAAAGTGAGGCACTCATATGCCATAAGATATCTCAGCACATTCTAGAACATGGAAATTTATTAATGGTCGTCAGGTTACGCTTGTGAATACTACAGTCAATACAATACAGTCATTACACATTTACAGTACAGTTATTACTAAAGACAACAGTCATTTCAATTTATTATTAAAATTTAACTTAACCCAATTAAGAATATTGCTGCAATGATCATCGCCATAATCCAGAAGCAAGTAAGCATTATTTTAAAATACTCCGTCACGGCTGTATCTATCGAATGATTAGCAGGAAGCACACCGCAGTGCTCCCACACTTAGCCTGTGTTTTTTTGATCCTGAAATAATACGAGGGTAGCACATTTTCCGCATCACATTACTTGTGGTAGTACTCTCTGGTTCAGTGCAGGTTGGGGAACTCATCTCGCGTTGTTTGCTTTCACCGTTAATCAAGTGATCATTGCAAATGACATTTGAAATCTGAATATCCCGGAGGTTCGACCCCGGTGTCACTCCTTGCTTCCAAGGCGCGTGTTTCTACCATCTAAGCACTATTTTTATCTGTGTAAAATTTTGTTAAATTGTAATTCGTAGACTGCTGGCATGATCCAGTTACACAAGCACAGATACAAATATCTGTTCGGTCCAATTGACGTTAGCAGTTATTTAAATTGATAAAAATAACTTTCTTGTTCATAGGATTACGATCATATAGTTCGTAAAACACGTGTTTATATTACTAAAGCTATTACATCTGTGCATTAACGCGGTGATTGCGGATGTGGTCATTTTTATCTCGCGTATCCTCTCTGAGATTGGTTTGTGAAAACAATATATTGATCAGGTTATTAAAAATTGGGCGTGCGTGAGAAAATGTTTTATGTGTTGGAAACCTGAATATTGGGAACAGTAGGTAATTTAGTTTTTTTTATAACTAATATTGATTGAGATATGATTAAACATGCATAATAACTGTACCTGAGTAGAAAATGTAGGGGAAGATTCATATGAAATATTCCACTTTAGAACACAAATTTATATTTTTGCGTTTAAAGTGCTGTAATACCAGCGAATTCAAATTAAAAAATAATATTTTTCATTTTTAAAACAATGTAAAATTTTCCCTGCAAATCTCTCAGTTTTCTTTCAGCAGCTGTAATTTTGATTTGTCAACACCGACCTCGTAAATCTTTTATTGACGTGCAAAAGAGACTTTGGACATTTATTTGCAGAATGAATGGTTTGATTTATGAAAGCTGGCTTTAGCCGTCTTGCCTCGTTGAAATGCGAATGGAAATGTCTGCATCGGATTGAGTATAGTAGATACTTGTGCCAAAGAAAAGTACACCTACGTTGCGTTTTAATAACCACTTAAATGCGAGAAGGTGCAGTACAATAAACGTACGTATAAAATAAAGTAACGTAAAAAAACACTTCAACTTTCAATCCACCAAAAATCCATCTTAAATGGCATTCTTCTGTATGAAAGTGCTGATGCCACCGTTAATAGATCATCAATTTCTATAAATAGTGGTAGCCTCGCGGGCAAGAACGCCCGCCTTGAACGTAAGGGGTGCAAGTTAAAATCGCAGGCCCGCACCTCTGAGATAGTTTTCATGTACGAATGTCATTTTCAACAATGATTACCACTTGCTGAACGGTGAAGGAAAACATCGTGAGGAAACCTGCACGTCTATAGAAAGGTGTGTGAAGTTCACCAACCCGCATTGGGCCAGCGTGGTGGACTATGGCCCAAATCTTCCTCGTATTGAGGGGGAATGTGCCCGGTATAATGGCAATAGGCTCGCTCCCTATTACATTGGGACCAAAATACATCGGCGAAGTGTGGGCGCACTACAGTGCACCTCTGCCTACCCCTTCGGGGATTACAGGCGTGATGATGTATTTTTAATTTCTATAAATCAGGAGTTGAGTATATTTTTATAAAAAATCCTGAATATAGGCAACAACTAGATATTTTCATATTTACTTTATCATAACTAGGTACTGACTAGAGTAATTTTTAATTTAGATATGTTGTGTAATTTTCAAATCGCGAGCGAACATTAAATTTCCCAGTAAGAGCTCTACTTAAAGCCCCTATGGCCCCTGTGGAAAATTTCCACATATCGCGCCAAGCAAAATATGAGAGAAAATGTCTGAATCAGCCAAACCAAAATAAGAGCAGGTTATTGCATGACGTCCAATGTGCGGGTATTGAAAGGTTCCAATAATAACTGAAGTGTTCAGTATAAACCGCGACGACTGGCCCACTGTGCGGCGTTAGCTAAAATATTCCCCTCGCCCTGCCCCCTTACGACATCTCTTAACAGTATTGTTACAATATTACCTTTCCTTTTTCTTTTTTAGTAGATATCAATATATTCCATATATAAGTACGTACTAAAAATGTATATGTTACAGGCAACGTGATGAACTGGGCATTATTAATAAGGACCGGCCATTATTAATAATGCCCAAGAGCGATGGGCAAAGTGATTAATTTATCACTTTGATCGGCCATTATAAATAATGCCCGACGGCCCGTAGTCCATGTAATAAGTCAGTGTTTGAGATACCTTGAATTTATCGAAAATGTTCTCGAAGAGACTCTCATTTTGATCGACAAGGCTTCCAGAATTGTAACTGTAGTGGTGACTGCAATTCAAAACGTTGTAAATACAAGAAGTCAAACATTCTTTGCAATTCCAAATGTCACAAAAGCTCATCTTGCAAAAATAAATAATTCTAGACTTAATAACTTTCTTGCACAGTCCTTAATTAATAGAGTTTTCTGTTTACTAATTTTGAAACTATTGTTCTTAAGTAGATAATATTTTTATCAAAATAAAAGTAGGTAACTAATGATGTTATAACATTTTTAACTGTTTATTTTTAAACTACTATGTTCACTTTTCATGACACTTTTGTAAGTTTAATTTCATTTAATAAACAAAAACACTACAGTTCACCCATTTTATTACTTTGCCCAAGATAGGGTGGGCATTATTCATAATGGCCGGGAAAAGTGATTAATCATGCTGTTTTAATCACATTGTCCAATTGAGTCGGGCATTGTGAATTAAGACCGGCCATTATTAATAGTGTCCGGACTTATCAAATTGCCCATAACATATACACAACTTTATTTTTGTTAAGAGTTGGTAACTATGGAATTCCTTACCCATTTTCCGTATCGTATTCTTTTAGAAATATAATGTATTGTGATGAGTAAATATAGTAAACGATTTCTGCCCATGTACCTGTCAAAGGTGTCAAATGCAATGTTTTTCTTTTTTTTACGAAATGATGATATTTAATGGAATAAGATGAGGAATGGCTCGAATGAACCTATCAACGCTATAATTCATAATGGGAACGAGGCACAATGTTGTACCGGCCCTTATAGTGCGTTTATTTAAACATTACAAAATCTCAAATTCTTACCAAGTTGTTGGAATGTTTTAGGGGAGTTCGACATTTTTGTTCTGGGTAAAGAAAATTCTTCTTTTGTTGTTTGGAAGCATTAGGAGGAAAACAATTTAAATTTTATAAATAATTTATTTTCTAAGTTTACTAGGTAACTACTTTATTTAGGAGCGGTTTCAATAACTCTGAAACGTAATATATTTACATAACTTAGTTCTGTTTCTTGAAATCATGTAACTATGGTGTTAACATAAATATTTCACTATTAATTTCAGTAACAATTCTTGAAATATACACGATGTTACATTTCCATTCACTTATATCGACAAGTCACAACAGTGAGGTAACAAAAAACGTCCCAAAAATGTAACAAAGAAAAAGGTTTACAATGAATATCATCTCAAGAATTTTCCTTACCGCTCATAATAACTTCAGAAGAGCGGCATTCCATTTTTCGTTTCTTTTTTATAAATCTTAAATAGGAAGGGTGAGCCGTAATTCAGGTTTAAAATATCCATCGGATATAATGCCTGTAGGCATAAACCCAAAGATTAATTATAACTTATTTCAAGTTGTTTGTGAATATTAAATTGGAACGTAGTAAACATACACGATCCAATTAGGTACCGTAGATATTAATCATTTAACTTCATTTAGAATATTGAGTTAGGTACACGGATTATTTAATTGTTTGGCGATTGTTTGACTTACCACTAAACTAGAAATACGTAGGTATATTTAGAGAAAACCTTTGCACGGCGTTGAAATATCGGCGCAATCTGAGCTCGTGTTAGGGAAACGTAGATAAGATAGATACATATACAAATAAAAATGTATATATATTAGTAATGTAAATGGTAATGCAAAGATCTGGTTTATAATCCGTTGATGAAAATAAAACCTAAGAGGTATTATATCAAACTTGTTGTTTTGATCAAGAGTACAGAAGGTAGTATAAACTTTAAGATGTAAGATAAGTTTTAAGATTCTCATATCGGGGATGATAATAAATATCAGGTGTTCGGACCACTTCCCTGCAACTAGTACGAAAGACATTTCCAAGACCACGTAAACGTTCACGTACTTTTTGTGCTCATGTAAAATGATTAGTAGATAAAATTCATTTTAAGTTATTCAAGAGAGCAATTTAATAGAGGCGGTGTGATGGCCGACCACCGGATTGAAACGAGACTTTTTTATACTCGAAAGTCTTAACAGGCAGGCAGTGCGGCGTGGAAAGTAAACACTACTGGTACAGCTAGTGGGCCGCGGCACTCATAGATTCATAGGTACCTATATACATACATTATGGAATATGGAACTTTTTTTAATTTCACGCTTGATTCGAAAACTTCCACGCGAGTGAGGACGGCCGGATGCCAAGAACTCGCTGTTGTGTCATTCGCTATACACACGCTTCTGGCCGAGTGATTTACGTCATTTCAATACATTAAATGTTTCAGCGTGTTTTAACGTAAACTCCCACGCGACGTGTCTTGTTGCTAATGAATGTTTTTATTACTTATTACAAAACTCCCGAGTGCTTCGGATTAACCATCGTTTTGCAGCCTTTGAGGAGAGCGCGAACGCTTTTAATTATCTTAAAGTCAATAAACATCAAAGTAACCCGCTGTGTCTATACAATTATTTCTGGTTATCTAATTCTATAAATAATTTTTCGCGTAATTGTAAAGTTGTTTTTATAGTTCCACAACTTCAGCTAAGTAATCTCAGGCGATTAGCTAACAAGTAAAGCTAAGCTTAGTTTATACATTGGATTAAGTTTAAGCAAATATTATATAGATGATTCTCCTTTACTTTTACAAGTGGGACCAAGAAGAAACACTTTTTTAGGGTTCCGTACCTAAAGGGTAAAACGGGAACCCAATTACTAAGACTTCGCTGTCTGTCCGTCCGTCCGTCCGTCTGTCACCAGGCTGTATCTCATGAACCGTGATAGTTAGACAGTTGAAATTTTCACAGATTATGTATTTTTGTTGCCGCTATAACAACAAATACTAAAAAACAGAATCAAATGATTATTTAAGGGGGCTCCCATACAACAAACGTGGTTGTTTTCTCGTTTTTATAGATAACTAGCTGTGCCCGCGACTTCGCCCGCGTGGACTTTAGGGAGATTACCCGGAAATATGGGTATTATGTTTTTCCCGCGGAACCCTAATGCTTTTTCAAAAATTAAAGTAGCCTAAGTTACGCCTTGGAACGTCAGCTATCTGTCAGTGAAAATCCCATTGAAATCGATTCAGCCGTTTAGAAGTTTACCTCAAACAAACAGACAGACAGACAAAAAAATTTAAAATTGCGTTTTCGTTATAGGTATCGTATATACTTTCATACGCATTTGGTAAAAAAGTGTTATTTTGATATTACAAACAGACACTCCAATTTTATTTATTTGTATAGATGTATAGATGGTACGGAACCCTTCGTGTGCGAGTTTGACTCGCACTTGGCCGGTTTATAGTCTTTGAAACATGTAGTATTGATGCTAAAATAAGATTATGACATACCAAAACTACAACGAGAATAACACCGATAATCGTGCGGTAAATTTTAATTATTAAAAAAAAACATATATTGGGAACATATTATTATGTGTGTCCTGTTTTGAATTTATCTCTGCAATAATTTAGTCTCTCCCGTAACGACTGACTAACATTGAATCTGCCCATTGTTTCTTATGTAATATGTGGCTAATAGCCTGATACACAAAAACTGATGTAACTCTACACCGGATAACTGAGTGCAATACCCAATTCATACAGTTTGATGGTTTGACGTAGTTAGGTATGATACCAGATTATACGGTTTTAACATTGTTATTTATATCTTTCTGATATTTACACAATCCCTCTATCAATGTAGTTACAAGATAAATACTTCTGACTACAAGTCTCTACCAAATCAGGTATTAGGTACCTACAACAAGTTAGTTTCCTATTCAATTTAGTAAACGATATACCTGTCGTTGGCCGCTTCTAGTGTAAACTGAGGTAAGTGCCACACCCTGCTTTAAATACCCGCAAAGTCAATAGGTGTGAGCTTAGTCCGCGATACCACGCGATCGCTCTCCCATCCATCAGTGTCACCTCGCTCTCGTCAACCGTGTGGAAATGAAGTAACTGTCGTGTGGATTTTCACACTCGATAAAACATACGTAGGTGACCTAACGTGTCTGTTCGAATGATTGATTCTATCTTTATAAAATAATGGATTAAAATTGAATAAAGAAATTTTACCTACTACATATTTCATTGAGTTTTTACCGAATGAAACGGTACGGTCTCGTAGATACTGAATACCTTTTAAAATAGACAGAAGGCGAGTCAATACTTTAAAATTTCTTGGACTCTATTTGTCCTTTGAATAAATCAGCTCTCGGTATTCAAGTGAAAATAACCACTTTTGCCGAATTTATTCTACTTTAAATCCCCAGGAATATTTCCCTAAAAGTATATGGGGTTGATAAGATAAAAAGTCTATTGCAATTGTGCGCTAGGTGAATAAACATCGCGTTCTGGAAATACTCGTGCATACTTCCATTTATGTACAGGCCCAGAAAAGAGGCCATCAGATAGAGACGTGGATATCTTGAGACGAGACGAACAAGGTTATATAGACGAATAATGAAGTCTCGCATTTTTAAATTTGGACCGATAATAGTTGTTTTAATATCGATAAATAACCAATGTTTAATCGTTTTCATAAATCAGATTTAAATTGATACTTTTACGTTGCATTTTGACTTATTTTGAACAAAGCTAAAAAACATGATAGGTAACTCAAAAATGGTTTAATATTGCAAAATGCATATGGGGGTTTAAATTATCGCGAATAGTCACCCCTATCACCTTTTTACGGGAATATGTCGAATTACCAAACCCTGTATACCGATGACAGGTCAAAAGTTTTCCAAGAATCGATCTGACGCAAGTCAACATGGCAAGCGGCAATGTTACGAGGCACTTGTTGATAGCGATATTAAGCCGGCTTTGGGCCAACGAATGTTGTACTATGTCCCTAATGCATGCTAATAACCGGGCTTAGGTCCGAGCCCTTTGTGAACTGCTCTCCAAATTGTATCTCGTGTGCAAGTAATGTTCAGCTTATGTAATGACTAATGAACGTCAATGATTAATTAAATAAGCATTAATACGTTGGTATATACTCTGGTGTGTAAAAATATAGTTTATGACGTTTTATTTAGAAAAGGCCACTAGCCTTGTCGGTTGAACGCCCTCCTTGAACGCAAGTGGTGCAAGTTCAATCCCGGGCTCACACCTCTAAGATGATTTTCATGTGCGAATGTCATTTTCAATAATGAGTACCACTTAATGAACGGTGAAGGAAAATATTGAGAGGAACCTGCACGTCTATAGCAGGGCGTGTAAAGTTCACTTACCCGCACTGGGCCAGCGTGGTGGACTATGGCCCAAATCTCCCTCGTGTTGAGGGGGAAGGTGCCCGGTATAAAGGCAATAGGCTCGCCCCCTATAACATTGGGAAAGAAATACATAGGCGAAGGGTGCGTGCACTGTAGTGCGCCTCTGCCTACCCCTTCGGGGAATACAGGCGTGATGATGATGTATTTATTTATATTTAGAAAATTGACATCGGCACCTATGTATTTTAGATAATAATAACAAACGCTAACGCTCGTCATCTTGATCACCTTCACTATCCATATTTATTTACGAGTATAATTACGTGTATTTCTTTTAATATTGCCATTAATTAGGTACTTGAATCTGACAGAATGCCCGCTAATCTCCAGTCATTCTCTCATCTTTTATTAAGTTTAATTCATTCCGTATAAGCAGAAGAACGCTGTGGCTGTGACAAACTGGAATCGGCTGACAGATGTAATGCAAACATTATATCAAATAAAATGTATAAGTCTTCCACTTTGTATAGGTACATATCGGTTAAGATTACGCAATCCTGACAACATGATACTGTTATTGTGAGAGCAGACAATATTGGTAAGCGACTAAAAGCTTATTATCCACGGTGATATTGCGGTTTTGAATCGAGTTATCTTACCCCGCGAGTCAAGTTGTATTTTATCAAGTTAACGTGTAATAAAATAAAGAGGGGAATGACAAAAAAGAATATGATACCGTCAAAGACACGAAAAAGGTTAAGCGCAGAGATTAAAGATTAGCTTTCTTACTTAAAAAATGCGTTAACTGCGAAATACATAATGACACTCATTAAGCACTAAGAGCACTTAACATTTTATAGGGACGAATTTTGATAAAGAATTTATTTTGACCCACGTCCGAGGTTGTCCGAATTTAATCTGATTATCACGTAGCCGTGGAATGTGACATTCTTACATTTTATCAAGTAGTCTTAAAACTCGATAGACACAGGTGACAACGATGCTGAATTTGTTAGCAAGAAACTAGACTGTCTATACTAAAGAGTAGGTATTGCTGTTCTTCTTTTGCGTGTAATCTATGAGTAAAACAGCTATATTTTTAACCATATCCATCATCACGCCTGTGTTCCCAGAGGAGGTAGGCAGAGTTGCATCGCAGTGCACCCACACTTCGGCATTGTATTTTGGTCCCAATGTAATAGAGGGCAAGTCTATTGTCATTATACCGGGCACGTTCCCGCCCAATGCGAGGGAAATTTAGGTCGTACTCCACCATGCTGCCCTAGTGAGAGTTGGTGAACTTCACACGCCTTTCTATAGACGTGCAGGTTCACTCACGATGTTTTCTTTCACCGTTATATAATATATTAGTGCTGTAAAATTGAGTTTAGTCTTATTTTGTGTAACATAATTACTGTTAATGAAGCAGACTTTCAGAAGCTGTGTGCGTGACATAATATGATTGTAGTAGTTCGGTATCAACAATGCTTATCTTTACCTGATTGACTTCCGGAGCTCTATTGACCTGTTCTTTTGAGTTCGAGTGTAGGTACACGGCTTAATACACATGCACAGGAAGTACACAAACGACAAAGGCGACTTCAAAGGGATTGTCATTCGTACGGAAACGTGGGTATGGTCAGTTGCGCGGTAATGTGGTGGCAAGTATTTAACTATGTTTACACAATATGAACGTACCAGTTGGTTTCCGTAACTATTCATGTACCTACGATTCCTATACTTATTCAATAAAACGTTACGCTACCGGATTGTACAATTGTCAATGGTACGTTAGTCCAAACTGTTCCTAAAGCTTTATAAGCTCCAGATGCTTGTTACGGCGCGTTACTCGTTCCAAAACGACTCGTTGCTCTTACCGATAACGATTCGTTTGTATCGTAACCCCACATAAGTGTTTGTACACTAGTTGCAATCTATTAATAAATTAATTAATTGGAAGCATTGATAGAGTTTATTAATTAATGGAGGATACTTTCATCGTTCATGTTTGCTCAGCTTTTTGAATATGTATTACAATAGCTAGCAAAATATGTGGCATGCCTTTTAAGTTTTGTCGTTTGAAGAAAAAAACACAACTAGAACCTTATAGAACTTTTTATTGTTCTTCAAAGTATTCACCACGTAGCTTAATACACTTTTCCATTCGCTCAAACCAGTTATTATAACATTTATTCCACTCTAAAGTGGAGGTGTTCAAAATGGCTGACTTGAAAGCGTCGACTGCTTCTTCACCGGACTGGAACCTTTGACGACGAAGACTTTTCTTAATTTTTGGAAATGTAAAGAAATCGTTAGGGCTTAGGTCAGGACTGTATGGAGGATGGTCAAGAATTTCTACCTTTTTCCGTTTCAAATACTCAATCGTTTGACGAGCGCTGTGTGAGCTTGCGTTGTCGTGATGCAGGATGATGCGTCGCTTTGAGTTAAATTTTCGAAGTTCGGCGATGACTTGTGGTAAACAAACTGTGGTATACCACTCTGCGTTACCCGTTTTACGATCTTCAAGTGCAATAGTCGCAACATGGCCGGTTTTTTCAGCGAACGTGGCCACCATCTTCTTTGAAGTGCTTCGAGAACGAACAACTCTAGTCGGCTTTGGCTCGTCTTGAAAGACCCAGATTGTAGATTGTTGTTTGGAATCAGGATCGTAGGCATAGATCCAAGATTCGTCACCAGTTATGATGTCGTAGATGTGATTTGACTCTCCTCGGTTGAACCTTTGCAGAGTTTTCTTACACCATCTGACGCGTGCCGCCTTGTGATCGTCGGAAAGCAGATGCGGTATCCAACGGCAAACTAGCTTTCTCACACCAAGTGCTTCATGCAAGATCTTCTGAATGGTTTTCCCTGAGATGCTTAATAGAGCCTCTATCTCTCGATATGTCACATGACGATCTTCGATAATTAGTTGTCTCACGGCAATAATGTTATCTTCAGTGAAGGCGGATTTTGGACGTCCTTCGCGAGATTTGTCACTTACACTAGTATGTCCACACTGGAATTCTAAATACCAGCGTTCGACAGTCCGCAGACATGGGGCTTCATTACTGAACACAGATGTTAGCTCTTCAAAACACTGAAGTCATGTCAGGCCTCTTTTAAAGTTGTAGAAAATTATTGCACGAACATTTTCCTTAGAAAGGTTCATTTTTGTACGTAACCTGACAAATTCCAATCGACGCTGTGACTAAGCAATAGCATTAATCCTAATACTTTTAACTGTTTTGAGATTCAAAATTTAAACACATTTGAATATAGAACAGTTACAAATTTAAAATTGCCGGGAAATATGGAAACGACAGAACTTAAAAGGCAGGCCTAGTATTAGGTGTTAAACGGACGGACCGCGTCAGAAACACCACCCTACGCTCCATTACTCGTATTACTAACGTGGTTGGGAAGACGGCAAGGCTGAAGTGGGAGTGGACCGGTCACGTAGCACGAATGGACCCGCAGAGGTGGACAAATCGTGTCAACACCTAGATGCCCGAAGGCGGTTCGTGGCAGACCAAGAAGAAGATGGTGCGACGATTTGGTCATTTTTGCGGGAGAAACGTGGCCACAACAAGCCCAGAATAGGGACATGTGGAGACGAGAGGGGGAGACCTTTGCCCAGCAGTGGGACATACAATAGGTTATAAAACAACAAAAAATACAATAGCGTACAATAAAATATTCAAATTTACTAGGTTGGGTTTATTAACAGGGTTTATCAACTAAGGGTTTATTAACACGGTCAAGCCGGTTGCCCGTAATAACCGGTTTAAAGCTCCGGGTACACTGCGGCATCACACGCGCGTAAATATTTTTGCCAATACCAAAAGGAACTCTGTGTCAACTGAGTGTGAGTGTGCCGCTCGTACTGTCATTGAGATTTCGTTAAAAAATGAGCTTTTTTAAGGGTGAAAAACTTTGACGAGTGCGTCCTGACGACGGACGGATGTACAATGACAGAACATTTTGTATGAAAGCGTTCACACGAGCTGCCGGCCATAAAACCTACGTTACATACTCGCTATACTAAGTCGTGTACAATACTAGGTACTTACTTACAACTTACTCGACATGGATTCGCAACAAGTGGCGTTCCAATCTAGCATTCATTCAACTCTGATTACACACAGACCGGTAGAGACTTGAAAAAATTCTGAGAGCGTTCTATTTCTGTGCGCGCTAAGTGTAGGTCTCTTTAAGAACCGCTTTGTTATTGTAATAAATAATCCGTAATATATTTTTTCTGGGCTATAATGTATTCATAGCTTATCAGAGTTTCCAAGTACCTACGTTAATTCTCTCTGCAGCAGTATAATGTTCGTAGATTAATTGTTTTGTGAAGCATTGTGTTTATAACCGCTGCGATGTCTGTAGCCTTGTCTTCAAACACATCATTCAATAAAATATGTTCTTTTGCTTTACTTTTAATGAAAGTTTGGTAACATTTAAACACGCTTCTTTTTTTTTTAAGTTTTCTACGTTAAAATGTTATTTCTGTCATCTCTCATTAGCTTACCATTTCATTAAGCGCCCGCATATTGTTGGAGACGATGATTTGCATAGATTTGGCACAACTTCCGGAATTCAGAAGTACTGCCTGCACATACAGGGGCGAGCGAATCACGTTGACTTATTAAAAAATGTGCCTTGCGTACATACGTATAAAGACTAAATTTCTGTGGTAAAAGCCACGATCAAATGTCAAAATCAAATAAAAAAAAAAAAAATATTCGTGTAGGCCAAAAAGCACTTACAAATAGTCAGATTCTACCACCGGTTCGGAATGCTGCTTCCACTGAGAAGAGCCGGTAAGAAACTCAATGGTTACTCTTTTCAAAATGATAATTGCGAGTAATACATTGTCAGGAGCAGCAAACAGGAGCATTGTCATCGATAGCTCGCGTCATCGATGACATTTGATTGAAAAATGTTCTTCATCCATTAGTTAATACCATCGAGATATATAACGGACATACCCTATCGACTCCACCCTGCGACAGGTTTTTGTCGTTTATCTGACATCCGCCATTGCAGTTGCCCTATGTAGTTGCCGTATACTACAGGTAACTGGCGTAACAATAGCGGATGTCAGATACACGTCAAAAAAATTGCCGCACGCAGGGCGTAGTCTATATGGGTTCTCTAGTTACTCTATGGTTATAACAGTTCGTTTTGGTATTGGCTAAGATCTGTCACATGTTTTGACGCGACTGTGGGCGCATGGCTCTAAACGTGACGTATTCGCGGGAATTCGGGACACCTAGGCACCTAACTTCCGTCTCTTGCTACCGGATGTACATCAAACTATTTACTAGTGGAGTTGGAAGTTTAGGTTAGCCGAAGTGAAGCCATAAATTGTGATCTACCTTTGAGGTTATTAATGCGTTGAGATCACGTTAAATGGGTTGGTTACATGCGATTTGTTGAATTTGTACCAGTAACTTTTAACGCTTGTAATCAGTCTATACACTGTTTATAATATATAATAACTACCCTCCGAACGAGCGTGTAGCTTTATTTCAATGGAAAACACGTAACGCGACTAATTATGTCGACAGGCGCTGGAAACGGCTGTTTTAAGGTTTCTCTTTATAATGTAACCCTACCTCCAACATACTGTAAATTAATTTATACTTGCTATTATAATTATATGATATTACCCGTACGCACACTCATTAATTTTCCAAAATTAAAATAGCCTCAGTTACTTTTTGTAACTTCAGTTGTCTGCCAGTGAAAGTCCCGTTAAAATCGGTCTAGCAGTTTGAGAGTTTACCTCAAACAAACACATACAAAAAAATGCGTTTTCATTATAGGTAGCGTACCCTATACTCTTTAATATGTATTTAGTAAGATGTGTTATTTTGACATAACAAAAATACACTTTTTATTTATGGTCTAGATAAATTATTATTAAAAGATAAGAGACCCGTTCATAGTGTCTATATTAAACATAATGTTTAAAAAGCTTGATATATTTAGAGGAAAGCTAGTAATATCATACTTATATGTCTAAAGGATTCTGACATACAATTACTCTTGAATCCAATTAAACTAATGGAGCTATACGAGTGCCTACTTCAGGTTGTCATTTTACACACTCAGTGTTTGAGTCCATTATGTTAGTACATACATCGCTACAGCAGCGTACAGTACAGTACACCAGTGTTGTGGTCTTTGCTTATGAATTTATTTTAGACCAACTGTGACCCCATTTCGCCCGCGTGGAATTTGGGAAAAAAGTATCCTAAGTTACTTTTTGTAACATCAGTTGTCTGCCATAGAAAGTCCCGTTAAAATCTGTCTAGCAGTTTGCGAGTTTATCTCAAACAAAGAGACCGACAATTTTATTTGAAATAGCGTTTTCGTTATAAGCATAATATATGTACCTATAGTAAAATGATGTTATTTTATTAACCAAGGGCTGTCAGATTTTAATTAAAGTCTTGTTTCTTTGTGACACTATTGATGATTCATAAGTACTGCCTACTTGAATGTAATATATGATTTAAAAAAAAATATTAATTTGATAATTAATCAAACGTGAACATTATCATCATCACTCCTGTATTTCTCGAAAGGGTAGACGGGGGACCGCTACAGTAGACCCACACTTAATCGATGTATTTTTGGTAACTAAGCTACCAATTGTTAATTGCTAATGCTAAACAATTGTTTTTTTTATGATTTATGTTCAAATCTGCTAAGACTCGAGCTCTTGCCATTAAAATCCATAACTTTGGCATTTACTAAACAGTACAATCACTTTTCACTGAGCTCTATAATAAATAACGCTAATTTGTTGGGAGCTAATGTTCAGGCATTAACAAGAGGCCAACGCTGAGTATCGAGTTAAATGAAACTAATCAGCAATCGCTTACGCAAGCTTAATTGATTAGAAGTAATTAAGAGTTACCACAACTTTATTTTAAACACAATATTCAAGTTTACAATAATACTTTATCAGCAGTTTTAGAAGATTGGCACATTCTAGTACCGGACCGCTTGTTTCCGGACTGCCTTAGTAGGAATTATAAGTTATTGTATATTTTTTCTAGTATAAAACCAATTTATAAGAGCCATACTGTGTAAACCAAATATAAAAGAGAACAAAAAGAGTACCTACACAAATGCATTTTTACTCTGTGTTATTAATTAGTGTCATAAAAAGTTTGGAGGTTCCAAATGTAAATCAATGGCATTAAAATTGAAGAAGTCCATCCATTGCTTTATTTTAAGTATGATTTATATAAGTACTTATTTTAATCCAAAATATTGTTAGGATATAATATATCTACAGAGATAGACAACAGTTCTCGCCTTGGGTACCAAAGCGAAGAAAATATACTAACTACTTACCTTACTATTTACTCAGCTATTCGAAGAACTCATTATTTCTCTGTATAAAACGCAGAAAGTAACGCAACATTTATTACAAACTGCATGCGAACAAAAGTATTTTATTGCGGCAGGTTAACTGAGAGCCTTTATGACACATTTTAGCGAAGGTATAAACTATTACAGGATCGCTAGGGGACTTGATAAATGGAAGTTGAAGGAACAACTTCAATTAACTTCACCCAGATGCCTATCTAAATTTACTCAGAAAGATTTAATAATGCCTCTTTAATATACGGGGTTAGATAATTGCGTATTCCGCATGACTGTTAAGATCTTTTGATCTTAAGGAAAAACTTCTGTCTTAGTAATGACACATTCGTACTTAAATTGTATCTGGTTAATGCTGTTGTTGCTGTTCCTATAAAACACAAATTAATTGTTATCAGTAAGAGCAACGATTCTTTTTTTAAGCAACGAGTAGCAACCCATAACAGGTATTCGGAGCTTTATATACGGAACTTTTTTATTTAACGAGGGGTGAAAAGTTAATTGTCTAAAGCGACACTTTTGGGCGATATTGTATACATATTTGGAATCAGCGGATTTACCTGCATCTAACGAGTATGCTCTCTCTAAAAAAATGTCGCTTGAGTCATATAGTCTTTCACCCCTCGATATGAATTGTTTGGGTTAATATCTCCATAAGAGTTTAACGGTCCTTCAGCAAAACGGTGCGTAACATGATTATAGTAATCGGACATGAAGTAAGAAACAATATTGTTTTCTAAATGTCAGAAAAATATAAAAAAAAAGGTTTGTGAAATGAGATTATAGATTAAGCTGAACATAATTATGTCGTCAACGTTTCGTTGTGTTTATCGTTGTTGGTGAATTATATTTTCTTGCATATTTATTCACCTTTACTACATAGGTAATTACTCGAGGCTTCTTTAATTTATCAATGAAGTAAGTAATTAATAAAGCGAGCCCCAAGCTTTGAAACTAACGAATCTTGTTTCGTGTAATTGAAGGGACACGTTCGTAATTGTTACTTCGCAAACTTGTGTTAAAATGTTGTTTCGGAGTGACGCAGCTTAGTCGAGAACCTCTTAATAAATTATATAGCCATTGTTTTAGAAGACCATTCGAATTATATCGCTATTAATATTAATTTTTCGTTGCTTTGAGTAGTTATGGACGTCGATGCAACTTTATTTTGCGCTAGAGATCGCCAAAATAGGTAACTATAAATACACAGTCTAAAAATTACATAAAATAAAAATACTAGAGTGAGTATTGTGTAATTTAATTGACTTATCATGTTTGTTAATATCTAAACAATCTATAACCACACACATAAGGAAAACGTTAAATAATATAAATTAATATCTTCTGTAACATACTGTATTTTGAAGTATGGCCTCTTTGTGGAAGTATTCAACTATAGGTTGTTTTGGTATTAGCAAAAATACAGAAAGATATTGGCAAAAATATACAAAGAAGATTAAAATTGATTGAATAAATTGCACCAATCAGCAGTAGAGCCTTTATAAAAGTGGAATAGTTATTTGTATTCCGCCAACTATTTTCTTCTGAAGTCTACCGAGTTCTCAACAATAACCCTTTTTAGTATCTATTTATTCCAAGAATTTTGTAGAAAAGTTCTGGCTTGGATTGAAAGTTTATGGAATGTTCTCGTTCCCTGTATTGCCCATTGTATTGGAAAGCCTGCGATCGTGTTTTTGAGAGCTAATGATTTTTGTTTTGCAAAACTCGTCTCATTATGCCGACGACGGTGGCGTTTGGCTTAAATGATAAACTCCGAAAAGATGCCGTTAAAGGCCGCTTCACCACTGCCTCTGGTAATGGTACATTATTTTGATTTTTTTTGTACAAAGATAATATTAAATTGCGGTAAATTTTTCTGCTTTATCTGACACCGCCATTGTTGTTTTCCCATATAGCTGCCGTATACTACAAGTATATGAGATAACAACAATGTCGGAATAATTACCGCAGAGCTATACGAATTGTAGATTCGTTATGAGTACTCTAGTTACTCTATGGAAAAAATGACACTGTACTATTTGGTTTGTTTATGGATTGACAGATCTATACATTTTGGGAAAAGAGTATGGATGCGAGTTGGTAGGTATGGATCTACATAGAGCGGATGCTGAATTGGGAATTTAGTGGCGAGGTTTGAATTATTATTATGGTATCAAACTTTGACATTGACGTTACAAATAAGACGAATACAAATGTTGTCCTTAGTTTGAGGCATGTATTTATTACAAAAAAACAATTGCTATCTTTACTTACGTCTTCCCAATTTCCTCCAACGTTTCCAAATATCTTCCTCCAATCGTCGAGACATAGTTCGGGTCTTGTTCAATTTGTTACTAAAATAGAGGAGCCTGCACAAAAGTGTTGGAGAAACGATTTGGGGACAAAGTTGGTGGTGAATTTAACGCGTCGCCTTTGCTCCCCACTTTACACGACCCTTTTGCTCCCCACTTTGCTGAACGAGTTGTATACAAAGTGAGTTCTTCTGTTATTTACACAACATGCTGATGAACTCCGCTAATTATTCGGTGCGAAGGATGGATTAGTGAATTAGAATTTCTTTCAGCGTGTGTACAAGACTGCTGTTATGTGTGTACTTTAAAAATACTGCGAAAGAAAATTTAATTTGAATTGTCGGAACATTGTGTAATACTTCAATTGCGGTATAACAGAATATTATTAATGTACTTTTTGCATCATTGTATTCTGAATTAAATAGTTAATTAATTAGTTAATGATTAATATATAAGAACAAAATGTTTATCTATATCATTTATTTGTCAGTAAAAAGAATTCTCATTCTCGCCTAGCGAAGTCTCCTTTGAGGCTACTTATAAAAAAACCCAACTGTACAAAACTATATGATCCAATTATATTGACAATAAAAAATACTTTGGCAATAACACTGTATTTTGAAGTACTGCATAACACAGTGATAATAATCTAAGGGAGAGTTATAAACAAAATTTAGTGAAATTTCATATAGTGTTTTTCTGTACTGACGGAATATTACAATAAAAGAAGCAACAGGATATCAGATATCGTTCCGCCCGCGCCATCCCTTTTACCTCTTCGGCTGTGGAACGCGCGAACGATATCAGCGAATACCAGATGGTATTTACCGAAAATATTATTATAACATGACAGCGTTTCCTCTCTAGATACCTAATTTTATGTATTTTCTAAGGTATCTTGTTGAATTTCACTTAATTAGAAATACACTCAGGCTACCCTAACCAACAAGCGAGATTGGAAATTATAAAGTAAATCCGTTTCTGTCTTAATTAGTTGCGTAGAGCTGCGGGACTAACTTGAAATGTTAGATCGATATCTTTGTTGAAGTTTAGCGAGCAAATATATTTGTGCCCGTCGTGTTCGCACTTTAGCGTCTGCTCCACAAACAATACTATTGCCTCAGCGTCCACGATCGGGGGAATATCTTCAATAACTGATACTCAGGTGCCGAGTACCGGCTCACTTTAAGTTTGTCTTCTATCATTCCCATCAAATTTCTGAAGCCAAATCTTTAAATAAGAAAGTTTTAATCATTATTTGAAATGAGTTTCTAAGTTCCAAGAATGATTTCTAAACGTGAATGAGGATTTATGCGTTACGTCGATTGGTAATCAAAACTTAATAAATTATGTTCTTTGTTCTTATAAATTCTTGCTGAAATCATCGCAGGATCATCTATCAAAGGAGGCGGTTCACGATTCGGCCTGTATGTTTTTTTTTACATTTGCAATATAATATCATAACGAAGAGTGCTTTATAAGCGGCAATACTTATAACATCTTAAAATAACAGATATTTGCGAAAAAATTACATTGAATTTGATATATTTTCTATTTTTGGATTTGAACTTAGAATAGCTCTAGTGAAATCTGAAATCGTCGCTCATCTTGGCTCTGCACAACATCTGTAGTTTCTGTAGTTCATTCGTTGCGATAATTAATATAGAAACTGAAACTAGTGTGTTGTGTTAGTAATTTATAATTGCATCGGTTGCCATGAGCCTTTTAATTGAACCAGTCAACTGGTCTGTTAATTATTTCGGGACATTTGCACATATTTTATTGTAAAGACCGTAGGTTTTTAAAACCATAAGCCAGCCAGAATTTGTTCCTAAATATGTATACCCAAATTTATAAAAGAAATGGTCCACCTACAAAACGCTCACGTTTATTTTTTTCTGTAAAAATAATTCTGTAAATGGATATGATACACTTTTTATAATTTGGGAGATAGACTGTCAGAGAAAATCGTAAGAAGTGTAAAAGTATCTTATTTTATCATTGTTTTCATATTTCTTCTATTAGAAATAAAACCCCAATAATAAACCTTAAAAAGGAAGGCTTCGCAATATCAATTGGTGGGGGAACAAAATTTATGGATTTGTTATTCGAACTGCGATCGGCAACGGAGGGTCAATGAACGAAGGGTGAAGTTGCCAGCCGTATATACATGGGCAGTTAATGCAGTTATTGTTATTTATAGATACGCCTACGATACCATGGCACACTTCTAAGTTCTATCACTGCTATTCCTGTAAGCCAAGACCTTGAAGACATTTTATTCGCGTGTATTTGTAAAACGTCTTTTTATGAAACGCAAAGTTTGTACAGATTGAAACAGAAACATAGCTGACTTATTGTTCTATTAAAATTTCAGGAATACCTATTTTTTTCAAAACCTTTAATTTATGTTTTTAATAATTACCCACAAATACCGTGTATTTAAAATTATTAAATGTCTAGTACAATAATATACAGACATAAACTTCTATTTCATCATCATAATAATATTATTTTACTCGTATGCCATAAGAGGAATGTGGTTTTAACGAAGTTATTAGTTAGAATTAAATCGCAGGTAGTATTTTCATATCGCCGTGGCCATGCTGCTGAGTTTGGCGGTCGGCTAAGATAAAGCCCTGCACCCACGGGGCCGAATTAACTTCATTAACAATGTGCTCTGGGCTAATACATATAAAGATCGAGTTTCTGTGGTCAAAGCCAAGCTTACGTGTCACGTGGTAAATTCACTCGATCATCGATGATATTCCATTGAAAAATATGCTTTTTCTTTGAGATAATACAGTTCGTTTTGGTATTTAGAAAAAAAAGTCGCACGCATTTTGACAAGTCCGTGACTGCAGGGCATACCTGTATCTTCTCATGAGTGGATTTACTTCAAATTATAGCAACGTAATGTTTATCAGTAAATAAATAAGTAAGTAACTAGGTACAGTACTTAATTGAAACATAATCCAAATTTTTGAAGAACAAAAATGGTACTTTCGTATAATAGGTTCTAAAAGTGGTTGAGTAGATATTTGGTCAAGGATTATTCTTTACGCTTACATTAAAACGCCATCTCCGGTTTACGAATTATTATTAAAAGGGTTAATGGGGTTAGTATAATAGAGATCAAAGAGGCCGTAAACGCTTACAAGGGTGGTAATCGACTGCTTTTTAACCGACTGGGGATCGTTATTCTGATGTGATATGAGCGGTATGATATCGCTTAGATATAACCGATATCATACCGCTCATCATATCGTGTTCTAATTTGTTATTCAATTTTGGGTCATCTACAAATCATCTGCAAATACATTTTTTATTACAAAATTGTTTGTACATGAATTATAACTATCTACAAATTTGGACTTATCGAAGCTAGTTGCTAGAATCAGAATCAGATTCAAATTCGGTTTTCAATTTTTATCTCTGAAATGTTTGTATTATATATACCTACTGTTTATTCATGCCAGCGCTTGTACAAGAGCGTTTTATTATAATGTGGTTAATATTCAGGGTTAACAAATTTAATCGTGGCGTCAACGCTTCGCGCCCGTGTCGGCTATGTAGAGAATGAGCTAAATACTTTTAACAATATAAACGTAAGTTCAATAAATTTATCGTGAGCGCGGCGAGCCGGCCCGCCGCCGCCGCCGGGATATTTTGCATTAGCTTCGGTGGAATTTGATGAAAATCGTTTCGTTTTGTTCACGACAAAGGCCAGTCGAGATACATTGAAAGAAAAAAATATAAAAAGGTCTGTCGTGAAACTAGTGTTACGTAAATAAAATGATGAATGTTATTGAATTATAGGTGGTTAACAGTTTCATTCGGACACTCAAGGTCTTAACTTGATATAAAGAACTAATATGAGTCCACTAGTGTCTACTGGATCTACTCCTATTATCATTCTTCATCACTGGTGGTCTGGAATAAATTGCTTTTAGGTAGCGACAAGATCGCCCAATTGTACACAGCTACTGCGTTTAGACCAAAGAATGTTGTATTATTTCCTTTGTTTGGTGTACAATAAAGAGTACTCTTTTTATCTATCTATCATTCTTCACATAGTCCAGCAGAGGCAGGAAAAGGCACACTGCACGCTCAATGGTCACATAATATTAAAAAACATCGTGAAGGGTTCCATATCGTCAATCTGCCCAGATACTTATAACTTCGTATACATACGACAATACAGAAACACTCACAATATTCTTGGGATATACAAATTGAAATCACAATACGTGTACGCGCGGATATGTTTATGCATTGTGAATACGTATTCATGAATCCCGATATCTCTTATTCCCTCTTATCCCGGGCCGTCTGTGGGATGTAAGTCCAACGTAGGCTCGACGTAGCGGCGCTGGAAAAGTTTGGAGGACCGCCAGTGCATTCAGGTGGAAACGGATCCTCGATTACATGCCTACCTAATAAAATATGGGTACAGTCGCCACCAGAATTTAATACGTAACCGAAATACGGTAGAAATTTAACTAAGGAGGTACTCGGTTCAATTTTCTACCTATATTCCAAATATCTTCGGTGTCAACACTTGAAAAACGAACAAGGTAATTTATTCAAGTGATAAATAATTGTTTAATCTCCGGAGAAAATGTCTTAATACTATTAATTCATTTACACTTCAGTCTAGTTGTTTGACAAATAAAGGCCTGTTTAACAATCAATCGGCCCTAACTCTCAATTTTCTAATCTTTTAATAATTGCAGTATTTGTTATTTTGATTAGTAGCTCTGCTTTGAGTTTTATGCCTGTCTTAGGTTACGGGGAAAGAAATGTTCTCATAGGAATTATCTACGTATACTACTACTCTACGTATAAATAAACGCATGAGGAACTACGGAATGTGTCGATACTTCTTGTTATTTGATGCTGACTCTCCCTATTGACCGTCGGTCACCGCCTACTGGCGGTTACTACTGTTTGGCTACGTTCGCTTGGCCAGTTCTATAAGGAGTTTAATGGATGGCTGTTTATGGGATATTTTATTGTGCTCGTGCCAGCACACGGTTTAAGTGTCGTACCAGTTGTCGGCTGACGTCCATTGTGTCGTAAAATATCATAATGCGGTGTAGAATTATGGAATATTGTTATTTATTACCCTTCCGAAGTATTTTCGTCATCATTAACAGCCAATGTTTGCACAAGTCCCTTTTAAGATCCAGTGTAATTGGTCTGACAAATCGCAAACCATAAGTGTCTTAGCACTCGGATTTATTATTTAAATCTGGCTCTGTAGCATGAAGATTAGAATGTCAGATTTTTTGAGAAACTGACGTCATACCGAGCTATGTTCAGTACGAAAAGCTCAAAGTGACGTAATTTTCTTGACAAATCTGACTGTTGAAAGAGATAAAACTTATGTCTACACGGTCAGGCTAAGGGCACTGGAACGGCAATGACCTATAATCAAGCAACATCCGGTTTTGCTAACGGAACAGTTTAAACCGGACGTTAGTTAAAATTGTTACTATGAATAACTTTCGTAAAGTTCGGTCCTAATGACGCAACAAAAAACCTAAAAAAACGATATTGGTTCATTATTTTCTATCGAAAGCCAGCGTTACAGATGTAGTTCACAAATAACCTCTAAAATGATAGGTTATTGAAAATAATTTCGACCTAATCACAAGTGAATTTGGTTTCCAGAAAATGTGCAACACACTTCAAACACGTCTAAACCTCTAAAGTGCACTTTCGACTAACAGAACAGAGCAGTAAGTCTTGTGCTGAGTGCATTATCAACCACGCACTCACTTTATTCCGATACAGTTTAGTTGGAGTATTTCTATAGACTAAATACAAAATATTCACGTTATGAAATGAACACCACCGTTTGGAACAAGCACCTTGCCATAGAAAATAAAGAAATGATATTAACGATCTCGGCACATTTTTTCTTTTCAGAATCTGTGGAAGCATTTAATTTAGCAGTTCAATGAAAATGCTCATTATTTGCGCATCTGATATATGGGTGAACTATCATAATCAATATCTGTATACATCAATTCCTATATTAAGTATCAATCTGTTTCAAAATTCGGACATAATAATAGAAGGTTGGAGATTCGCCAGTGCGTCGAGAAATACGTGGATTTGTTTACATGCATAAATGGGATACATAATATAACTCTCGGAGGACCGGTGTTATCTTCGGCATTCATTAGATGTGGTTGGACCCTAATCGGGTTGCGGTTACGCGGTCAAATGTAAACGCTCTCTGTCGCCACGTGATAAGTTTAATTAGCAAAACACAGGAAGGATGGCGGACTCGCCATATTATCATTTAACTAGGCAGGTAGTCGCAAACACTTCAAGTTTCTGTGTTTTTGTTGTGATTAAATACATCAGCCATCGTAATAAATAGTAGTCTCTGAACAATTTAGCGATCAAACTTCAATAAAGAAAACATTCAAAAATGTTTAACTATTTTTTTTTGTTTTTTTGTCCATGACTAGTCTTGTTATTCTTATTTCATTTCTTACTGTTGTTTCGTCATCTTTGATATTGTAAATACAGAGTTACTTCTTCGTTTTACACATCCTCGCTGCCAATCTATGTATTGTATCAGTTTTAGAGGATTTTGGACCATACACTTGAAATTGAAGACCATTTCATTCAAAACAACCCCGTCCTGTTCAAAATTGTATATTATTTTGCTATTCACAGAAGTTTTAAACGTTGTACTTGGATATTTGCAGACAAAATAGTGATCAGACTAAGTGCAAGCATTTAGCAAAATAATATCTGCCGGAACGAAATATAAGCGATGAACTACAATAAAATTTCACCTTGTTTCAACGTGAGGTACTACGAACGAACATCAACGAAATTGTTATTTAAAAGAACTGGCTTCCGGAACTTTGTCGATTGTAACTAGTACCTATATCTGTTTCATTTTACTTTTTATAATACCTCGTGCACACTATTCATAGGCGCTGGTATTAAAATAGGCCACTGGGGTGTTAAAAATCCAATCACTATCGCACAGTTTTTAGAAAAATGGAAATCACGCAGTAAAGAGAAGATACAGGACTGCATAAACATTAGTAAACCATGGAAAAGTAATGACACTTGCATGACAAAAAATAGATACAAGCCAAGCAAAATACACTAGGAGATGCCTTAATGTGAAACTTGCTAGTTGCAGTGTATTAATATTTATGCATCTAGTGTTTCCTGTAACGTTATTTTATCTTTTACAACATCGGATATTTCACATTCTTTGCATTGAACTATGGGTTAAATACAATATTTTTTAAATACACCATCGCGTATATATACTTGGCATGGGTAAGCAGAGGAGCACAACAGCGGTGCACCCATATTTCATCGATTGTATTTAAGTTTGATGCGTACTTATTCCTAGAAGTCTAGCGACCTCGATCTATCGTGCTGGTATTTACTTTTCAGTGTTATGTAGATATGGAACTTTTATTATCAAAATGTAGGCGAAAACTAACATAAGTGCTATTATTATGTGCACTGAGTACATGTTATTTTCTTGATAACAGTAGTGCAAGGCAAATGTTTGAGCTGCCTTATGTATAATGCGGCCGCTGTCAATCATCGTTATTCTATACAGTTAGGTTGGGACATGTTAATTCTAGTTGTAAATAGCGTTGAGCTGACGCCAATAAGTTATTACCATCTTAGGGACGTAATAATAATATTAGTTGGCTACATTTTTGTTGGTGAAATTTATTTACTTGTAAAATATATTTTAAAATTGTAGTCTTAATTCAATTCAAGAAAAGTTCACAGAAATACTTTAGCTAAAATAACTTTTATTTCACTTTTACATTGAAATATCTACTTAGATATATTATTATGATTAAATAAATAAAAAAATGTCGTGTACTTATTTGTGAATGTAATAAAACTCGAAAACACTCCAAAATTGTAATCTCTTTGCAAGGATTGTCAATTTCAGAGGGAAAAGTTTTGGAACGTGACGTGCTTCCAAAAAAGCCTATTTCGAAATTCAAAAACAATGATGTAGTATAATAAAAATTTATTATACCCGTAGTTACCAATTTAGGTGCATACGTACGTATCTTATGGGTAAGGTAGAGAGTTTTACTTGTGTAAAATGATATATCTCATGTTTATTTCATTTATTTTATATTATTTTATTATGTGTGTATATATTATGGGCAAATATGGAAATAAAATAACACCTAGGTACTGGGGCAATCTGGTACCATTTTACCCGATTGCCCCAAAACGAGGAAATAAACCTCAGATCGACTACCTAATTTAAATTGCGAAGTTTTCCCGCGACCTGCTTCAATAAATTTCCAATTATCCTCATCGGATTCTTCCACTAAAAAATTAAAAAAAAAGTTGGATAAAATGTAATACCGATAATTAAATAAAACGTTGAAAATGGCGGGTGTTGAGCCGCTAACAGACTACCAGGTAAGCTACTCGCTAAAATTTTTAAGGTATTTAATGTTTTTATTCAATATTTTCCATATTAGTAACACAGCCGGATGTGTCAAGGCAATATGTAAGGTATATCTGTCTCCTTCTCTCGTAAGAGTTACGAAAGTGAGAGCTGACTCGATGCAGCGTATACCGTGACATAAGACAAATTATTAGCGAATGTAAAACTATGTCTAGTTATAAAATAATTGGTGTAAATGTGTGCTTAATCATGTCTGAAGACGACACATTATTTGCCAATATCAAAAACGAACTGTGTTAATATGCCTAAAGATTGGTTTGCTAAACTAAAAGCCACCCCCCCCCCCCCCTCCCCACACTCGTTTAATTCCCCTCGCGCTGGCAATGTCGTAGTAATTTCGTTGAGGAATGAACTTTTTCTATGAGTCAATACAGTTCACGGGGAGCTTGAAACGGTTCTGCGAGGCAATTCTGTCAAAATCGTCGTCATCTCTAATTCGACATATGTCGAAACAAAATGAAAATATACGACCAATTTGACATTTTATATCGACATGTGTCGAATTAGAGATTTTGACGACTATGTCAAAAAGAGTCCTTTGGCTGTTCGCACCACGTTCCGAACCGTTCACGTCGAAAAAAACATTGATCGGTTCGGAACGTGTTCCGAAACAGCCTATTCAAAAAGAGTCCTGGGTGGTTCGGAACGTGGTGCGAACGGCTTGTGGGGCGAAACGCCCAAGGACCCGATTTTGCGAGAATTGGGTCCCTGTCGTGTAAATTGAAACAGTGTTATCCTGACCGAATTAACTGCCACTGTGCCACTTCCGACACTGCTCTTTATTTGTTTAGGACACGATTTAATGTCTTCTAACTTATGTTCATACTTTGAATATAGTTACGGGAAATCGTTTCGTGTAGAAGCGTTAATACGAGTTTAACAAGGGTTTGAGGGCTAGCTGGGATCAGATTATTCTAAAAGTTGGTGTCATATTCCTTTGTGGGTACCTATTATTATACTTGTTAGTATCTATTATATGCTGCTCCATTTCGCCCGTGCCTGGTATCAAATAATTTTGGTTCACGGTACCTTTATGTAATGTTGGAAATTCGTGATCGGATCCAATCAGTAAGGGTAATGAGGTATGAAGATTTTGATAATTTATTTAATTTTTGTACTAAAATTTTATAACCTATGAGAAATATTAAGAAGTTGAACATTTCAACAGAAATGTCGATGAAGAAAAGATCTGTCTATATTTATCATAGAGTATCTAGAGTACTCATAACAACTCCACTCTTCGTATAGCTTTACGGCGATTTTCCGCCATTTTACATGTACCTGTAGTAACTACAGGTACATGAGATAACAAAAATGGCGGAGTCAGGTAAATCAGAAAAACTTACCGCAGCGCGGGCTCGAAATGCCATCTCCGTTTTAATATCTCCATGATAGTTATCCATACAAATATATAAAATTTATGTGTCTGCTTGTTATGTCAAACAAACAGCTTTTTACTAAATTCATATGAAAGTATATACGATCCCTATAACGAAAACGCAATTTAAAAAAATCTATTGGTCTGTCTGTTTTGGTAAACTTCGAAACAGCAGCACCAATTTTGACGGAAATTTCATTTGTAGATAGCTAATGTTACAAGGAGTAACTTAGGCTACTTTTGTTTTAGAAAGAGATTTAGTTTTCTAGCTAGTAGTTAAATATAACTGAAATGAATACATTTTAATAGTTAAATATTTCAAGTTTTCACTGCTATCGGTTTTAATCAACTGAGTGCCACAATGCGTTCTCGATTACATTTCATAACGTTGGCAGTCAATATTACATCCCGCGGTGTTTAATTAAATCGTATATTAGTTCACCGTGTCATAATGTGGGTAATTATAACACGTTCTAAGACATACTATTTCTCGTAATACTCCAATTCAGTGTGAGGTTTGTGTCACTTATAGTCAAGCATGGTAATGAACCTTTTGTATTCAGACTAGCAACGGGTTCTACTCCCGTGACGGTCTGTGGATCGATTCACGATTCCCGGTACCTTTACGATGCAGATTCGACACTCGCCAATCTCTTTGTTACTGAACCAATGCCTAGGTATATTATGTATCTGAAAGAAACAGTTTACTTACTTAAAATTATCTTTTACCGCCTTAAAAAGAAAATTGAAGAGGTTCTCAATTCTACCCGTATGTTTTTTAAAATGTTTATTACCTCTGAGTTTTGTGAAACGGTTTTCGATGATGAAATTTTTAAATTTCACCATGTCTCACGACAAGAGCATAGCGACATAGCGAGACAAGTTTTAGGTACAGAACTATACTACCGGCTCTTCGGAATTTTTTTAATAATACCTGCCAAAATTGAATAAGTAGCACTTAAGATTTAATATACAAATAAGTATACTAATACATAATTAATACTAAACCGTTGTCATAACAATAATCTTCCTCGCAAGCTTTTTAACTCGTACTCACAAGTTTAACACTAGGTAACAACTATTTGTAAACAATCCCTAGAGTATTCAACCTAAAATATCCACGAAATATATCACAATTCCCTATATGTGAGACCGTATTTTCCTTATTAGATTGAGTAACTATGTGACCTTTAACGGGTGTACATAGCAACTATATAAACCTTAGGTGGAATGCGCTCGACCTCACCGTAGGGACGTGACCTCGGCGACATTCGCGTTCGCGCACACATAACCATGGTTAAGCCGGTCGTATGTTTGTTCGCAGTTCGGCAGGAGAACGAGCGCATGATGCACGACGTGCTGCAGGCGGGAGTCTTAAATCGCACCCAGTCGTCGGGGGCATTGCGCTGACGCCGCGCTACTCGCCGCGGCCGCGGATGGACAACATCAGGCCGGCCGCCGCGCCGCCGGAAGAGCCGCCGGAGTCGCCCGCACCCGCAGCGCGTCGCCCGCCCCCGCCCCCGCCGGTGAGCGCCGCCCCCGCGGCTCCCACGTGAGCCGGCCCGACCCGCAACCTCCGGGACTCCCTCCACACGCTATAGGGCTTATCACATTATCTAATATCATGGATCCTTAGATATATGATGTTCTTAGATACATGAGATCAAGAAATCACCGTGTAATAATATAAAATGGTCCCTCTCACGGAGCGGCCTCTTATCATGACGTGAAAAGTCATGAACGCTACTTCATTTTATAATTGACCGTGGGGTCAACCGCCATTTTTGTTACCCCAATTAACATTTTTATTTATAATTTGTTTTTATTAAATATTTTCCTGTTATTAATTACTTGGCAGAATACCTGCTAATCGCAGCACCTGCGATTATACATGTTATTCCATTAAAATGTAATTATTACATAAAAAAAACTTATAATTCAACGTTTGGTACTAACTAACTAACTACAGCCCTTTTTAACGTCCCACTGCTGGGCACGGGCCTCCCCTCAATGCGAGGGGGATTCAGGCCATTGTCCACCACGCTGGCCCAGTGCGGGTTGGCAGACTTCACACATCGAGAACTAGTCAAGTTCCCTCAAACGTGCAGGTTTCCTCACGATGTTTTCCTTCACCGTTTCATAGCAAGTGGTGATCTCGGATGTAAATGAGATGCACATGAAACCCAAAGGTGCGAGCCGGGGTTTGAACCTGCACACTTTGATTTGCAAGGCGTGCGTTCGACCACTAGGCTACCACTGCTCACCCACGTTTGGTACTACATAATAAATATTGAAAGCTATGTCTATACTTAAAAATGTGTGGAACTGTAATCAAATATTTAAATTACATTAACAACTCGATGATGTAGGATCCAAGATATTTGATAATGAAATAAAATAACCCGTTGTGTCCGCTAAGGGGGTCTTCAGTGTCCGCACTCAACGTGAACGCACAAAGTACGCCCGTCATGCGATGGTATGTGAACTGTTTATTCGTGTAATACCTAAATGGTAATTTCAAAGTGACGAAACGGACGTGTAGGTAGTGAAATTGTGAACTATAAAGAATGAAAATGTTATTTGTTGAAACGTATCGGATAGGATGTAAAAGACAGGAAGTCAGTAATCCACGATAAATACTATGCAATCGTGTAGCAATGGAACTAAAGGAAGAAATATAATTTGCGATGTCGACTTACAGCGATAAGCTATATTCTGTCTTAAGCGTGGATTTGCTTTACAAAGGATAAAATTGCCTGTCTTTTTTGTGTCTCCCAATATTCATGTGAGTTTACCTTTCACTAAGGATAGGGCTGATGGAGCAATCGTCCAATATTATTTTGATGATAATTGCCATTTTGGTTATGAAACTTCGAACTTATTCTAACGCTAATCTCTATAAAAAAAATATGGGTTTCGGCCACGAGAGTTGTTCCCGTGGATTACGGAAGATGTTCCAATTAGTTTGTTGAATATTCATAAAACGTGGTGAGCTTGATGGGAATACTATTTTAATATGTTATTTGATAACGGTATACCAACTGCATTTGGGAACAATCCACTATAAAATAAGGCCAAATTAGATTTCTTTCTTAAGTTTAAAAACTTAGATTTAATGTTGATGTTTGATGGTGTGAAACTGTGCCATTGTAAGCACAGATATTAATCGCACGCCCATATGAAATAAAATACATATATAACAAGCCCATTAGATGTCAAACCGAGTATTTATAGATATCAATTATATAATATACCTACCTATAACAAACTCCAAAGAATGTTTAACTAAACCTATGATTTTATCCGTAAGCACGATTTAAGTAGTTAGTGTTATTTAATTAATCACAAACAAATATTTATATATCTTTTATAATCTTCTATATACTTTCCCACAACTAAAGCTCTAGTGACAGTTGTCAACAAAATGCGTTGTTATGGCGACAATAGCGTCGTTTTTGTTGTGCCTATAGTATATGTACTATGCGATTCAAATGATAATAGGATCGACTTTGCGCCATATTGTGACGTCATAGCTGTCAATTCTAACCAGTTAGGTGGTAGGGTGAGCAAAAGAAGATATTTTTTAAATAAAATTATTTTGCAAAGGTTGAGTGAAAAATGCACTCAGTCGCACGACAAAGCACACTAACAACGACAGAATGGCGACTGGCGTCCTTATTTTCTTTTCTTCAATATATATTTGGCATAGCTTCTGGGCCTTTGCGCCAAAAATGGAAATAAAAACGAATGATGACTTTAAATAATTAAATATTTAATTAAGACAATTTACTACTCATTTAACCTTTTTATTTAAATATGATGTAAGACTATTATTCTTCTTCTTCTTCTTTTTTAAAAGTGTTTGGCTTCCATCGTCAATTTGTCGATGATTTTGCCAACAACTGAGTTTGCCAGAGACTTGGACGGTGAGGCTTATAAAAGTATAATAAAAAGAGGACTAACGATTTTGAGATATGGTACGGTTGAGCAAACAGAATTTCGGTGGGAAATATAGATAGGCATATTAGTAAAGGAGCAAATGAGACAGACATAATACAACATTTGATTATTATTACGTCAAATGGAACGTAAAATGTACATAAATAAAAAAAATATAAATGACAAACCTGTCAAATTCGCTGATCTAGAGGGGAAACCGGGAATCATTAGGTAGGTATTATAAATTACAAAACTACCTGCCAGTTTAATTCAAAGAAGACTATTATTATTGATATGCAAATAAGTTTTCTTTGCAAACCATACTTTTCAAGTGACATTTGACAGATAGAGGTTATTGACATTCCTATTCTTGTTTGGATCGCATAGTATACACAGATTGGCCTATACACTGAGCAAGTAATCATTACGACCTATAGGCACAGCTTAAGCAACTTGACCTGCGTCACCGGTAGCTTAACTCGTTGGGTGTGAGTCTACTGAAGCTTAAGGCACAATAATATTGAGTTACTGTACTGTAAAAATCATCCCACTAAATCAAGGAGCTTTCGAACAGCGCTTAATCTGTTAAAAATAAGAGCTTTTTGTATAGTAGTTGTTGTAGATTATTCTTACGGCAGGTATATTCTTGTCGGCAAATAGAGCTGCAAAAGCAGTGTTTATGCTCCGATGGGTTTACTTAGACGGCGACTTGATGCGCCCAGCGCGCACGGGTAGCCAGATATTTATATTATTAAATATGTTAGTAACTGTAGTCGAGCCCGATCTCTTCATCACATACACACAATATTCACACTGCATCATTGTAATTATATCGTTTGGGTCATCGGGCTTATTATATTGTGCATATGATTGTAAAAACGCTTCTGCTCTTAATTATATTTCGACTCAAAATATGTGACAATGAAATGCCCTCTTCCATGAATACTGTAGGCTTAGGATGACCGTGTAGACATAAGTTTTATCTCTTTCAACTGTCAGATTTGTCGAGAAAATGACGTCACTTCGAGCTTACTGTACTGGACATGGCTCGGTGTGACGTCATTTTCTCGACAAATCTGACAGTTGAAAGAGCTCAAACTTAAGTCTACGCTATCAAGCTAAGCCTACTAGCATACTGTAAGTAACTATGTGTTTTCCCTTAGTATTATATCGTCAGCAGCATAATATAGGTTCCATACGACGTCCTCATTAGAATGATGCAGAGTGAAAGACGAGACGGCCCGACTCGAGTGTTTTCCTGCTATTGACACAGCCACGATATTTCGTGGCACGAGTACCTAGTATGTAAAACATAACATTAAAAACGTTGGATAAATAACTTGTGTATCTTATACAAAATGAGGTTCATTAAACGACCAATTTACGGTCAGTTTTATCAGAGCAACTACCATTATTAAAGTTATTAGTTATATTAGGTACAATTTGTATTATTGACTGTATTATTTTCATAAATACTATTTTATCAGATGTATCAACTAAAGGTACTTAGATAGATGGTTTATTAAAAGAAAATAAGAATTCTTAATTACGGTTGCTTACGTGTTTATTGTGATTTGTACAAGTAGCAGGAGAATACTCGGAAAGCATCGCTGTTCCATGTTATAAATATAATGTTTAATGTGAGTTAAGCGTGTGCCCTGTTTACGGACAATTTTAAATCTGTCTCAAAATTAGACAATTGTTGCACCCGTTACTTTTGACAGACGCGCTGAAATACGTAGTTTACATATTCGGGTAAGCTATTAATTGCAAATTAAACACGGATTAGGATATCATACAGAGCTTCCATTTTCGGATAGCATTGAATAACTACTATAATATATACATAATATATCATTGTTTCTATATTGAAATATCGGTTTACAATTATTTTTCTTGTACATAACACAAATGAAGCAAAAAATAAAAAGTTAATTCTTACATTATGTAAACAAAGGTGCTTTTAATTGGCTGTACGGCTTGTCGCAGATTAAAAATTGTCCACTTGTCTACAAACAGGGCTGACGCTTAACAAATAATAGTTACGGATATGTGTATCGACAATTAAATGTATGTATTAGTTTAATTGCGATCCGCACCCCTCCCATCCTCGTGTGATACGATATGCTACGTGTTCAAATGTTATCGTTTAATTCGCCTTTGTGCGAGAACTGTCAATGCATTCATTCAGCTATACTAGAGATCAATTCCAAATATTAAACAGGACCTATTAACGTAATTAGTGTTAGAGGGAGAATACAAAGAATTTTATAGTTGTTTGTTGTAAATGTCAGTTTTAATTAATCTATTTTACAGAAAAAAATGTTTAATAAAATATCTTTATAAAATAAACTGTCGTGTTATTTGAGCCGTACTGTAAGGTTAGCATGCATGTTAAGACCTCTGTTAAAGATTCGCTCGATTGCTCTCTATCTTACTTCATACGAGAGAAAGGAACATGATCAACATATCCTGTAATATAAGTCTAATCTATTTGCTTCTAATAATGATTTTGTTTTGTGAAGTGTACATTGTACGTCAATGATTATGACCCCCCCTCACCCCTTCCGACCAGACGTGACGCTTTAAAGGGTAACAAGTAAGTAGCTGCATAAAGGTGTGGATGCCTTGTTAAGCGGAGTGACGGCAGGGTTGAAAGGGGTAAAGTGTGGCATTCCTGGGACGACTGGAACTATGCGGCTGCGGCGCGCCGATGCATAGCCTGTGTTGCCTTATAAACAATGCTTCAAACTTCCATTACTAGGGTTGATGCGAGTATCAGGATTTTTATATAAACTTACAGAAATTTTACAGTCACTCACAAAGTTTTCATTAAATTTGCTGACAAAATTTTAGGAGCTAACTTTACTGTATTACCTTCGGTAATAGGTAATAGGTTTGGTTCTCTTGGCATCATACTAAACTAAACATATTGTCTGTTTGTAACATTTAGTTCGATATAATATAATTTAGTCGTCATATGTACAAAAGAATCGATATCAATGTCTATAGCTTGACACCAAAAAGATAATATAAATAACTACTATCATTTAAATGATACTAGATATTGTTTATCTGAACTGGTATTTAGGTGATACTGGTTCGTGATTTATAAATTGGCTTGTAGAGAAAGATCATAAAAGATAAGTAATTAGGTTCTTTGTCGGATTAGCTAGTGAATAACTGTAACATCTTTTTTATTTGAGTAACGATGCCATATCAACATTTAACCCAACATAAAATATTTAAATTGAGCATGCAAATTCATCTCTATCATCTAAGGAAATAACATGGAAATTTGCGTACAATTACGTGTGCGGTGGATGAGTCAAGTGGAACATTTGTTTTGTGTAATAAAGTACAGGAATTCTTTGGGAAATAATTCATGAAGCGGTGTGTGGGTTGGCATTATGATAATGCGGCTCCGTGGGCCGGTACGTGCGCGATGCTGTAGGTCTACATTACAAAAACTCCCTTTGTGTGTCTCCGCACGAGGCGGCCGCCCTTTGCTAACCGCGCGGAAGACACCGTCTGACTATAATTAAACTCGTCTTCGAGAGCAAGGTGAGTGAGTTAGTTATGCGATATTTACTGTTTTCTGGAGCTCGAGCGTATTAGCGTATAGCGGCAATTATTATGCGAATGGATATATATAATACAGAATACTTACAGGTACCGCATACTCATTCATTACTTAACTTCATGGAAATTTATTTGTAGTATAATATATTTATATACCTATTACAAGCTTGTACCCGCAACTTCGTCTGCATAGACTTATATTCAATGTTTTTATAAATTATTATTGTTATTTTGATGTAAAAACTAATAATGTTAAGATTCAGCATAATCCATTCAGTCGTTTTTGCGTGAAAGAGTAATAAACATCCATTCATCTATCCATCCGTACAAACTTTCACATTTATAATATTAGTAGGAAGCCTTTTAATATCCTAAGAATAATTAAGGACTCTGATCCCCACGTCAGAGGAGTTAGCTCGCGGGCCGGGCCAGACAGTGTTCGAACATAAACAAAAATAGTAAGATTTTTGTACCTAAAAATGGTGGCCATTAATAAATTGTAGAATGAGCTGAGCCCCCTATAATTACGACACGTTAAAGTTCATGTATAATGTTTGCACAATTTCATCCGTGTTTTTTTCCACCGTTATCAATATGAAACTCATCTACATAACTGTCAGAAGGCCATTACTATAATGCGAAACACGTGTTAAACAAAGACCAACCGCGTCAAAACTAAAATTTCATGGAGCACAAAGTGGATTAGACGCGAAATAAACGTCAGCCACAGCACATTGTTTTTGGAACTAATCCACTCGTAGTAAACCTACGTTACATTCATAGCTATAGTAATTTTCATTAAGCGTTACCAAGGGAGAAGGTTTCTCTTTTATAAGGGCCCACAAAGGAAAGTACCTACTTTGTGTATGCTCTGGTCAAATAACTCGAAATAGGCAGATGGCAAAGAGTGTTCCCCAAATTGGTCTTGAAGACTTAGAGCGCTTACACACGACGACTTTTTCACGTGTAGACTACGAATATATCGCGTCTACGAATACGTCTGACGCGTGTAGACTGCACGCAAAAATATCGCGAAATCAAAGCACAGTCATAATTAGAGAAAATTCAAGACCATTATGTCAGTATGTAACTTTTTATAGAGAGTATAATATGATGGATACTACTGTGAAATCTAAACTGATCCTATTTTCACTTGTTGTAAGCACAATGTATAACAGAAGATCATTGCTAGACTTGTCAGGCTCTTGCAATAAGACACTAAAACTAGGTATCACTAATATGGTAAATATTGAGCTCATGTTTTGGTAGAGTTATTGCGCTGGGTTGGTGAACTTCACACGCCTTTCTACAGACGTGCAGGTTTCCTCACGATATAGCAAGTGGTAATCATTATTGAAAATGACATTGTCATTGACGCTCATGAAAATTATCTCAGAGGTGTGGGCCCGGATTTAAACTTGCACCCCTTACGTTCAAAGCGGGCGTTCTACCGACGAGGCTATCACTGCTTAATTCTAAAGTCTATTTCCGAAATTTTCCGCTAATAAGAGTCGAACACGCAACTACCGGATGCAGTTAGCTGAGCGGCGTACGCTCGAACAACTAAACCAAGCCGTCGTCATTGAAATTTAAATTAAGTAGCAAGACCGATTTCAACCGCCCTCAACGTCTTTTATCATCGAAAACCCGAAAGTGAATTCACTCCAAAGGAGCGAACACCGAACGGATTAATTTAATACTGCTTTCTCATTACCGTGCGTATACCGTGTAATTCATAATAATTAAAATACATCCCCACCACTTCAAACGCGCGCTTCACGTCTCCCCCATTCGGCGCACAAATCCCCTTATCGCTGAGTAACAAATTTTCAGTATAAATGACACACACAATAAAATGTAACATGACATTAAATTGAGATACGTGGCGTCTGGCGAATGAGGCGGGAGAAAGTAAGTACGTAAGAAAGTAAGTATACATGTATGTTCTTCATTATCCCAAAGGTTTGTAAATATTGCTATCTGCCAATATTTACAAATAAATATCTAATAAATATCGTCAGAAAACAGATGATCATCGTATGATCCCAAACTAAGAATAGCTTGTACAATGGACTTGGGGACTTCCCAGTTATACCCAGACCAGGGCAAATTTGGAAAAGACATTTCCGAAATTTAACGCTTGCAGGAATCGGAATCGAACCCGATACCACCCGTTTCAGTGAGTCAAGCGGCCTACGATTAAACCTCAAGACCAAGCCGTCATCGACTCTATTTAAAATTTATTAGCGAGTTAAGCACATCGTCAGTATTAAGTCGACGTAATATGCGAATTAAAAAGAAACCAGTAGTTGGATGGAACAAACATGTGAGCGAGGCACACAGGCAGGCTAGGGATAATTTTATAATTTGGACGTGGTACGGTAGGCCTTCTGCTGGTTATTATTATGACCGGATGTATGAGGCAAAGAAAATCTTTAAATCTCGTCTTAAATGGTGTCAAGATCATGAAAACAAGATAAAAATGGACATCCTGGCATCCAACCACTTTAAGAATGATTTCCGTTCGTTTTGGAAAAATACCAATAAATTGAACACTAGGCCGGGCCTTCCTGTGTGTGTTGATGGTGTAAGTAATTCTCAGGTAATTGCAAATACCTTCATGGATAAATTCAAGGCTGAGTCATTGTTAGGTCCGTCGCAGGCGACAATCAGTGTTGAGTCTAAAGGGAGATTGGGAGTTCGAATAAGTGCCAAACACATTAGACAGATCATACAGTCGATGTCCAAAGGTAAATCTCCGGGTCACGATGGACTCAGCATTGAACATCTGCGACATGCGGGTCCACACTTGCCACGGGTACTGGCATTGTTTTACAATCTTTGTTTGAGTCATTCATATTTACCTCATGATATGCTAAAAACAGTGGTAGTACCAGTGGTTAAAAATAAAAACGGTGACTTAGCTGATAAAAATAATTATAGACCAATATCATTGGCTACTGTAGTCTCCAAGGTACTGGACAGCGTGCTTAATGAACAACTAAATAAACATATCACATTACACGATAATCAGTTTGGTTTTCGGCCTGGCTTATCGACGGAGAGTGCCATATTAGGATTTAAGCACGCTGTAAAGTACTATACGAGCCGCAGTACACAAGTTTACGCATGCTTTCTAGACCTGTCGAGTGCTTTTGACTTGGTTTCTTATGACATACTTTGGAAAAAACTAAGCGAGACTCAAATTCCACCTGAAGTTATAAATATTATTAAATATTGGTATGGAAATCAGGTTAACAGCGTTCGATGGGATGGGGCTTATTCTCGCTCGTATGGGTTGGAGTGTGGGGTTAGACAAGGGGGTTTGAGTTCTCCTACACTCTTCAATCTGTACATGAATCAGTTGATTGTGGAACTGAGCGGCGCCAGAGTGGGGTGCTATGTTGATGGCACTTGCGTCGACAACATTAGCTACGCGGATGACATGGTACTGCTCAGTGCCTCAATCTGTGGTCTTAGAAAGCTGGTGAGGATGTGTGAATCGTATGTTGGAGCTCACGGTCTAACTTATAATGTTAAAAAAAGTGTTGTTATGGTTTTTAGGGCCAGTGGTCAATGTCCGGGAACTATACCTCCGGTGAGACTGAATGGTGCTCCCCTAACGAGGGTGCACCAGTTCAAGTACCTTGGTCACATATTGACTTCTGGCCTTACGGACGATGATGATATTGAGCGGGAACGAAGGGCGCTGTCGGTGAGGGCGAATATGATTGCCCGTAGGTTTGCACATGCATCTAGTAGTGTAAAAATCACACTCTTTAGGGCATATTGCACTTCTTTATATACCTGTAGCCTATGGGTAAATTACGCACAAAAATCATACAGTGCCCTTCGTGTGCAGTATAATAATGCTTTTAGGGTGCTCTTGGGGCTGTCTCGCTTCTGTAGCGCATCGGGGATGTTCGCAGAAAAGCAAGTAAATTGTTTTTATACTATAATGCGAAAAAGATGTGCATGCCTGGTGCGCAAAGTGCGGGCCAGCTCGAATAGCATCCTGGCTATGATTGCTGGCAGAATGGATTGCTGCATTGTGAATCGTTGCTCCAAAATTTCTGCTGGAATTCTGAAGCAATGATTCGCAAATTATTTGTAATGTTACCTACCTACCTACTAACATAGTTATAAGCTTTTTGTTACTAACCATAATATGAGTCATGTAGATACTTGAAATAAATAAATTATTATTATTATTATTAAACTAGGGGTGCTGGCTTCCTTTGCGATTTTGAACTATCCGTCACACAGACAAATAACGATCATGAGAAAGTTGCATTTCTAAAATAAACAAATGTTCTAAACTGTCTGAAGTCTGTCAACCCTTAGTGACCTATCGTGTTCTGAAAGTCTTGACACTGTGGAGGAATTTATATTGAACAGTGGATCATTATAATTGCTTTGTGTTATATCACCAGATGTAGGTACACTTGATAGGTAGGCAATGCTAGGCATCTAATACTAGTTACGTCTATAAATACAAAACATTGAATTTAATGGAAAGTTTCAAAACCGTTGTAAACAGGAATACCTTTCAGTTTAAGCTTAACAAATAATAAAGTTTCAGTAAGAAGGTAAGATTTATAGGTACGACGAAGTATCGAGTTAAAATGAAAACAAAACTTCTGTGAAATTCAAGTAAGTTTGAAGACAAAGACAGATTATATTGTTCCGTGGAATGATAAGTCGAGATATTTTTTTATTTATCTTGACGCTGAGAAATCTATTATCATTTATGCCCTTAGGATTTTCAAAGCTAGGTAACTAATTAAAGTTCTAATTGTTATTTTTTAAAGAATGCAGTAAAATAAAATACATCATCATCATCATCATCACGCCTGTATTCCCCGAAGGGGTAGGCAGACGTGCACTGTAGTGCACCCACCCTTCGCCGATGTATTTTGGTCCCAATGTAATAGGGGGCGAGCCTATTGCCATTATACCGGGCACATTCCCCTTCAATACGAGGGAGATTTGGGCCATAGTCCACCACGCTGGCCCAGTGCGGGTTGGTGAAATTCACACGCCTTTCTACAGACGTGCAGGTTTCCTCACGATGTTTTCCTTCACCGTTCAGCAAGTGGTAATCATTGTTGAAAATGACATTCGCACATGAAAATTATCTCAGAGGTGCGGGCCTGAGATTTGAACTTGCACCCCTTAAGTTCAAGGCGGGCCCACGTTCTTGCCCACTACCACTACTACCACTACCACTGCTTAGGTAAAAGCAGTAAAATAAATAACGAGTTAATAGTGGTTGTATTAACTACACAATATTTACGTGTAAAGATACTTACCCACTTCTGTGAAGTAACTGTGAAGATATTTACCCACTTACTGTGAAGATATTTTGATCTTTATAAACAACTTGTGATTCCCTTCAAAAGTAATAAAAATCTTCTACTGACTTGAAAAATTCAAATCATCATAATTACCAACTGTAGAGCTGTCTATTAGCTTGTCGACTGTATGTAAAGGGGTGGTAGAGGTAGGACACAATTTTATTATACTTAAATAGAAGGATTGATAAAGAAGGAAGACAGTTTGAGCTTACAAGGTAAGGAGAATATAAATATGATAGCTATGTGTCTGTTGGATGTAATAGGTAGAGCAACAATAACTTACGTAGGTATTTAGGGCTGGTCACAGCCGAGTCGGGTCCGTTCCACTCGGCCGGACACCCCTTGTACGCTGTTAATGAATCCGATCGAGGACTATAAGCCACTTTATTATAATAATTAATTATCACCCCAAATTAATTCAATTAGCCTTCGGTCAACTTAACATTCGACTAAAATAGTTTGTGACAAAAACACAATTAGGCTAGCTAGTATCCAAAAATTTTATGTATCTACTTACAGACCTGTAATTCATCATCATCATCACCATCCGAGATCTGTGGTTTCACTTAATTTACCTAAGATGTCATTAACTGTCGACATTTCATGTAGATACCAACTTGCAAACATATTAAATGAACATCAGTACTCGTAATTTTCTTAGGGGTGAGTTTGAAAAACCATAAATAATATGTGCCTCTTCTAATTTATGAACATGCTGGCATCGTATTTATCCAGTTATATAACTTAAGTAATCAAAGAACTTAATGCTTGCCTTGTGGTAGGTACACACACGGTGATAAGTTTATTGCTTAGGTATTCCTTTTGAGTTTAGTTTAGCAATCTTAATGCCTTCACAACACACCCCAGGGCTTTCCCACAACATGAGTTTGTGATCATTTTATCGAGTGTAACTAGCAAAACAGTCACGTAATTACAACTAATCGAAATGACGCAACGTGCTTGGGGTGTGATGAGAAATTGTGAAAGAAGATTGAATTGGCAACATTGATCAAAATATTAATGACTAAGTATTTATTGATCATCTAATTATTTCAATGTGTATATTATTTTTCATTGTTCGATTGATTTGGGGTAACGAACGCAATGAGACTACTACGGCAGTAACGTTCTTATGTTTATACATATTAAGTTTAAACACACATATTTACTTGCATAATAGTTTATCATAATAATTATTATTTTCCATCTTCGTATCTGAGGATTGTTAAAGTAATAGACAATGTTGCTGATTCTGCTGTTGGCTTCAAACTATTGCCATCCTTCTTATGCTCGTAATATAAGAGGAAGACGGCAATCGTTTAGTTCTGTCTGATTTAGTTTAGTTAGTAAAAAATAAGTTAGTATTATATAGAGTGTGGGGTATTTTGTAGTAGTTAAGAAAATAAATATTGCTAGCTATAAAACATGAGGTAACTTACAATCTCGCAATAAATAATAAGATACTCCTCCCTATTTACTCCGACGTCATAAGTGGAGAAATTGGTGTTGACGTCTAGTGGCGACCACTCATTGCTGTGGAGCCTCATTGAGACACTTACACTATAGAGCTATCTACCGTAGTTGATTTTCCTCTAATAGTTTGGTCCATTATGTCTATGGTATGGTTAGAACCTTATCATAAAGTTAGAAATTACTTTTCTGAAAAGTGATATTGGATTTAAATGTGCTTGTTTCCCAATACTATAAAGAGGTAAAGTTATTTGTAAGTAAGTACGTTTATATAGGATGTATTTCCGGGATTCGATTCCAAAATCTCTTACATTTAAAAAAGCTACCTACATTATTTCTGAGTATCATGGATTAAATTTTGTATGTAGGGGAATTTCATATTTATGTCATAGATCCTATCTGACGCATACATTTATAAGGCTTCGGGCACACTGAGGCGTATTTTTTCGCCAATAGTAAAACGAAGTGTATTGACTCACAGAAAAAGTTTATTCTCGAACGAAATATCATCGACAGCGCAAGCGAATTTATGGTCTCGTAGATTTTACCGTAGTAATGCAATATTTATATGTTCACACGTCCTGACGTCTTGGCGTCATGACATCCCAATGTACTCGCGGTTTAAGTATTTTGTTAGATAGATCTTTGATAGATTGATTTCAACCTTAGATACAAAGCTAGGCTCTAAAATCTCTCGACAGCTGTTACTGAATTCACATTTATTTATCACATAGTACGAATACATTTCCGATGAGATTCTCATTTCCGACAAGTCAGCAGCTACAGATCCGGCAGCGAGTTCAGTTGAAGGAAATATCTTTGTACACAAAAAATATGTTTCAATATTGTTCAGACTTTATTTTTTCAATAGACATTATAGACAAACTCGCTGTTTGATGAAAACTAAGAAGTTTAACAGTAGTTACTCACATTTTTTACCCAGTCAAAGACAAAATTAGTTAGTTTTATTAAAGCTGTCACTTATTGTACTACTTGTTCTAGTAGCAATAGACACACAAAAACGAAAGGTCAATGACGTTCTAATCGGTTCTGAATTCAAATCGATGTTATAAACCGACTTACAAAAGGAGGAGGTTTCTTAAACTTTTATTTTGGCTGTAAATTTATACTTTTTTCGGTTTCTGTTTTTTTGTTAAAAATATTTTTTCTGTGTCTTTTTTTGTTTTATAACATTGATATCAATGTAGAATTTATGAGTCATGATTTGTTTTTTTTATTTGAAAGGAAAGGCAACCATTTAATTTATTACGCCCCTTTTATTCGGTCGTCGAATACATGGCGAATATATACCAAAAGAGCAGAAAGCAAAAATCGACCTGTTGTCAAGGAATTTCACGTTCGTAGGGATGCTTGAATGTATTTACTCGGTTTGTTGCAATTATTTATCGAATAACGAGAGGAAAATAAAAACAAATTTGGGTAAAGGGATGTTTTGCAATTGAACTCGTAAAACTGCAAATATAAATATGCTATAATTATCGGAATTCTATATCCGTGGGAACTTATTACTTAGAAATACACAAAAGCCTTGCTCCCGTCCTACAAATCTACTATTGTTTGTAGATTACTATTTATTGGCTTATCGACAATTCATAAGACTATGACCTGTGTTGGTTTATTTGAATAAAAATATCTATTTTCCATTTTTTTTTCTAGTAAGGCAAGGTCGAGGGTTGAAAGGCTATTTGACTTAGCGACATTTTTTTTATTTTACAGTAGAATATACTCATTCCATGCAGAAATAAACACTGATTCCAAATATGTACCTATGACAATAACACCCAAAAGTGCTGTCTCGCTGAACCAGTACCGTTGTGACAAGGATGGCAATATACTAATACGATGACAATATCAGCACTACGAATCTCGCTTTAGTACTTCTACTCGATGTGATTTTTCCGACTAATTAATATTTTTCAACATCAAATTAATTTGAAGTCTAGCGGAATATAAAAGCTAGTCTTTAATATTCAGAGTCGGGTTAATCTTACAAGAACAATGGGCCCTGTGCAGCGGCCGGCTGAGCTAAAAAGGCTAGTGTTCAAAATAAACAAAATGCACGCGCTAAGCTATTTCCCCGTCAGTTTTCCCCACTGAACTACCCGCTTTTAGATTAGCGATGCATCCATACGGCTTCTTGTATTTTAGACGGTAAAAGATTATTACCGAAGAGCAAAATATCTTAAAATGTATTTATTTATTTAGTACTGCCAAGAATGGTAACATTAATAACCATAGATAAATTATTGGTCTTCGCTTCGCTCCGAAGGCCAATAAATTATCTATGGAATAAGATAACAAAAATTTAAAAGGTATGGTAGAGATCTAATAGTGAATGGATGGGAGTGACTAGCGGTTAGTAGACAGGCAAAGGAGAACGGGCAAAAATGTATGGAAGCTGGCCTAGGAACCAATACCAACATGCTATATATCATTGGAAAGGTTCATTTAAGTACTTTAACTTTTGTTATGGCAGGAAGTCCCAAATCGCTGTGCGAAAAAAGTTATGGCGATACATATAACATAATCGCATAGCAGATCACGAAGAATTGATTTAGTTTTAGAAACTTCCTCATATTTCAAAAATTCAATCAGCGTTAGTCGAAACAGCACATATTGGAATGTTCTCGAATTGTCAATATGAGACATAGCCCGGGAGCAGTTGTGTTTCTACCACTTTGATATGAGATCTAGCACTAGGTATTTTGCCGACGACACACCTTTTAAATTCTTAGTAGGAATTTCTTATTTCAAATACCTGTGAAAACGGACGCTTTATAAACAGTGTTGTAGCTATTACTACCAGCGTGCATGTTATGTTACCCTGGTAGGTAGTAGGTACTTCAGTAGAACCAAAACTTACTTAACGGTTATTTAAAAGTGGTTAAAATAAGTGTCTTCGAATAGAGCATATGTTTAAGAATAGACAAGGTCTTGGTCGTGCTATATAGAGCGTATCATAAGTTCGAAATAATATCTACTTGACCGTTTGCACGGGTATCGGGTATACAAGTAAATGGTATAAAAAAAATATCGAAAATTGAACATGATTTAACACATTTTTTTCGCCACCACACTTTGAAACTTGTAGGTAATATCTTGAATTCTATGTTAAATTTTCAAGTTCTGTTTTGGAAATATTATCAGTCGCCCCGCGTAGATATAACTATTTAAACAGTATTGTAAGTGTACTCTAAGGCCACAACACGATACATGTGACAAATATTCAAAGATCTGTCACTCAGAAACTTTGATAGTTTGATTTTGACTTCACTAAGCATCTAATATACATACAGCATAAATTATTTCGGACTTCTGATACACCATATCAATATATATAAAAATCAATGCCACTTTTCGTTGTAAGCTAACTCCTCCTTAACGGCTGGACCGGTTTTAATGTTTTTTTTTGTATGCGTTTGGATGGCACCCTGGATGGTTTAGATTCACAATTGGACCCGGTAGGTGGCGCTGCTTTCGTACGTCACTCATTCTAAGGCGGTAAGAAGTTCGTCCGGTCAGCTAGTATTCTATATATATATTCTGTAAACAATTACAATAGTATGTTTAACCGACAAGTACCTATTTCTATAATTAGACGATCATCAAAAATGAAACTAGAACAATTACTGTCGTAAAATACGTGTGCTGTGTTTAAACACGTCATGCTCACTCGACATCGTAGGAGGCATCAAGAAGTTTCTTTGTTTTATAAAGCAACGATATTTTGAATCAATATAAAAAGTTGGCCTCGTGGGCAAGAACGCCCGCCTTGAACGTAAGGGGTGCAAGTTCAAATCCCGGCCCCGCACCTCTGAGATAATTTTCACGTTGCGAATGTCATTTTCATGGGAATATAGACGTGACTTACTATACCAATGAATCTTGAGATCAAAAATATTTACCATTTGCCTAATTGTACCTCCTGCCTTTTTAGTGCACCTAGGTTTTTGAAGTCGGTTTTTGTTTTTTTTTATTTGTAACAATATCAGTACCATGTAAGATAGTTAATTAGTTGTTTTATTACATGAATTATCTTTTAAGTGGCTTTCAGACTACGCTATAATGTAATAGCATATACTTATATAGCTCATAGCACAACAATATCGCGCACCATAAATTGTATTTGTATGGTGCGAGATATTGTTGTGCTATATATTATAGCGTAGTCTGAAAGCCGCTTAAAAGATAATTAATTTTTATTAAAAAAAAAATATTTTACGCTTTTTAGTGTCAATAATCGTTGAAAATATGCAAGTATTATCACCTCATAACAACTAGAGATGAAACGGATCGTGCGTATTTTTGACGTGCGATTATAAAACAAATTTAGCTTTTGGCAATAGGCTCACCCCCTATTAAATTCGGACCAAAATACATCGGCAAAGTGTGGGCGCACTGTAGTGTACCTCTGCCCACCTCTTGGGTACGCCCAAGCAGGCGTAATGATGTATATCAAGTTGGCTTCAATGTGAGATTGGTATTTCAGGTCTAATATGTGTAATGGCATTAGTCTGTCGATCTACGACTCATCTCGATATTTCTCCGTGAGTGCATAAATTTAAAATAGTACCGCATAAACCGGCGGATAATATTTCACGAGCGTAGCCATATGACGGGTATATTTTCCCTGTCAGTATCTCGAGAGACAGGCATTGAGAATTACACTTTTTACGAACTTTCCAGTGGACGCGTTATCTTATATACAACGATTTTAAGCCCCAAATTTATCCACAACAACAAATTACAGCCCTTTATTTTTTAACGTCCCACTGCTGGGCAAGGGCCTCCACTCAATGCGAGGGGGATTCAGGCCATAGACACAAGAGTATATTTACATTATATACTATTTACTCAAATGCCAATGTTCGCTTACTGTCGCAACTCGCAACGAGATTTGTCGAGTAGGATAATATTGGGCCTACACTGTCATTTGCCACCCGTTAAATATCGATGTTCCCATTTGGGACGGCCCCTTTTTTGCAATTTCATTTGGCGAAATATTTTTTAAATATTTTTTTATATGTTTCTTATTGTGTATATTTTGTAAAGAAAAACATGTTTCATCAGATTAATGGTTCATCTCCTATGATAATACGTGGGGTTAGCAAGAATATCAGGACTAGACCTCTGTTGAGAATTCACTCGCTCGCTCTCTATCTTATTTCATACGATAGAATGACACAATATCATTATATTCCGTGACATAAGTCGAGTCTTGAGGCAAATGATACAACTACAGTTGTACTTGTAATTGTTTAATTTAAATGAAAAAAAAACATATAGTATTCTGATTCTGAGACTATCCCGTTAATGGTAAAATATACAAAATTACGGTAATATAGATAAATATCTTCTAAAGTCCGTGTTTCTTGCTGGGTTTGATACACAACGGTCCAATCTCGATGCCAAATATTTGGATTGATGTGTCAAATGTAACGGAAAATTTTTATTCTCTCATTTTATTCAGTACATTAAACTCTTTCAATCACTCAGCTGACGTAGTTCATTCTGATTCCGAATTCCAGCTAGCCATTCTGCATTGTTCCCAGACCGGCTTGTGGACCAGATTAATGGTAAGGTTTCTTCTGTGACCCCAATAGTAATTATTTTTGCGCAACTTATTTTATTTTAAATCTTGATGGTTGGGAGTTTATTATATATTCAAGGGTAATTAAGATATACCTATTTTATTCTTCATAAATAAAATTCCTCTTAAGTAGAATTTATGTGGTGGCTACATTTTATTTTTTCAAATTATTTATCTCATCTTACCGCTCATAACTTGGACTGACAATAAATATTTATGCTTCATTGAAACCTATAAAAGTCTATGTAGATAAATATCAAGACTCTGGTCGTAGTCAGACGTAAATTAATCCAAGAACTTTTTTTATACGTATTGACGCGGCGGTAAGTAGACTTTTACCTATCTAGGGGTACTTAATACGGGTATTGGATGGCTATAAAACTGTTTTGAACACATCAAAACCTATTTATTACGGAAATAATACAATTTTAGCAACTACTTACTGATGCTTATCACAGGAACGTATATGAGGTAGGTTAATCAGTTCAGCCTCAAAATTTAGAGGTTCATTAACCGTTGAAATAAAGAAAAAGTCTTCCTTTAAGTGCTTTACTACTACATAGGTAATACACAGCAGATCGTCAAACATTTTAATTTTAAACATCCGAAAATATAAATAACTGATCGTTTCGCCTTTCGTATAGCTGATGTGTATCTGTGCTATCATACTAAACATTTTGCCGCTAAGTGGCAAGATTACACATGCAAACACGCACGCCAAGACTATACCCATGTCATAGATTAAGTTGCTTCGAATCCCGCACTCATTGTCTTATTACATAGGAGAGAAAGGGACAAATTCAACATATTCCTTGACAAACGTCTTGGCGCGCATGTTAGCCGTGCAGGTAGACTATGGCAGCTTACGATCCAAAGGTCATCAACCTGATTCCTAATTCCATTAAAAAAATACGTGTGTGTAAACCACTGCGCAGCGCTGTGTACAGATGACTGCAATAGTGTACACAATTATAAAATAAAAGTTACGCCTTACGGTTTGCGCTTAGGATGCCGTGTTGAGCTGTAAATAAATACTGAGAGAGGACTGTGGGAGGTCTTAAAACCCACGACACCGGAATTGGCTATGCTCATATAGCAAAAACAAATAATCCTTATAAAAAAGTGTAGTGTGCCAAAAGTCTTCCGCTCAAAATAAATTTGTCCTAAAATGTAACCTGTGGAACAGTGATAGACATTCTTTATAACCCTGTATCTGCATAATAGTGGCTCCGGAACGACGCTACATTGTTGGCACGAAAAATCTGACTTATGTGACACTTGTTGATCATGGTGCGAGGCTGATACTTACCAACGTCTATATCAAGTTAAACCAAATGTGATTTATTCTACAAGATTTTTCATTTTTTACTTGTCACAAGCTCATTATATATTTTTTACATTTATTTATAGCTTTAATGTTAATAAGATCTGGTGATTTATCCGTTTTTGGAGTGTTCAGCTCAAAATAAATTCACCACATTTGCATACGGCGAAACATCGATGTGAAAATACAATTGAAATGTAAAAATATTTAAGGAAAATTGGTTGATTTTTTAAGTAAGTTACATATACATTGCGTAGACGTGGTCGTAAGCATATGAAAACGTAAAAAACATATGTAAGTGGAGTTAATATGGGTTTATTTTACATAAATCCGAATTATAAGAACAATACCTAAAACATATTTCTAAAACTGTCATTTAGAGAAGCTGTACAAAGTAACTGTTAACTTGTATCTCTTTTTTATGCTTGAATCTATTAATAGGGCATGTTTGTCTACTGGAATGAAATTAAATTACATTTGAGCTCATGAGGAGTTTCTTGGTAACTTTAACCAATAAAATATCGAGGGGTGAAAAGCTTAAGCGACATTTTGGTAACATAACAGGGGGTGAAGTCTGTAAACACTATCGTTGTGGTTTTGCTAAGACTTCATATTTTAAGGCACGAAAACAACATCTTTTATCAAGGGTAGCTAGAATATAACTAGTCCAATGGCATCAAGGAGACAATGTCTAATGTCTCCATCGGTAGTATTTTATCTACCATTGATAAAACATGTTGTTTTCGTGCCTTAAAATATGGAGTCATAGCAAAACCACAACGATAGTGTTTACAGACTTCAACCCCAGGAGAGCATACTCATCCGATGCAGAAAAAAACGCTGATTCCAAATATGACGTATCTAAGTCAATATCACCCAAAGTGTCGTTAAGTCAAATAGTCTCTCAACCCTCGATATACAGTTATGTCACGGATTCACTCATATTTTAAGATAATAAAGACTAATCATAATCTAAACTCTATTAGGTCTGTTAATGTCTAAATAAAATGAAAACAGTGGTTCCAATTGCGTCAAGGAAAACTAAATTCATAAGTGCTCTTGGGAAATCTCATCGGCCAATAACTGGCAGTGACGGGAATATAATTTCGGGAAATGTGTATGAAAAGGGGAAAATGGGGGTCCAGCGTGAAGTCCGGAACTATAGAATCCATTATAATAAATAGGGTTGCCTTATACTAATATTGACGAAAATTGTGCTACAGATATAAAATCCATTTACGACAGGCGATAAGTGGATCCGATATCGTAGAATATAAGAAGATATTAGTGTGGTAAAGTGGGTGGTACCGGCGCCAAGTTTGTTTGATAGCATTAGTTTCAAAAGCCAAAATTTTATCAGTCCATTCTCGAAGTACTCCATCTATCTACAAACAACCAACAATTGCATGTTTTCAGTACAACGTTGTGCGTTTTACAATGTAAACCATAAAGTTTTATAAATATTACAAATTATACATTTGAATTTTAAAACGAAGCACATACTTTTATTTTATACTTTTAATTTAAAACTAAATGCATGCCTTGTTCTACCAAAGTAGTAAGTATTACTTTACCTGTTAAATTCAGTGTAAATTTTATTTACATAAAAAAGTCTGTACCGCAAAAGTCTGTATACTTTCCTCTAAAATGTTTTGTAGCGTTGGTCACCACTAGCTATAGTAGGTACTATAAGCTATTAAAAAACACAATTTTGGAGTAGTTAATGTACTATTAGTACCAGAAATTTGGTATTTGGGGGAAGGAGGAAGGAGAAGGATACTGACGGAAATCGAACCCGAAACCAACCGGTGCAGTGAGCCATGCAGCCTAAACCTAAACCGAGCCGTTCGTAAGCTAATATTTAAACTAAACTGCTATGACAAATTTATATGACCTCTGATAGCTTATATTTCACTGCTTGTCGCATGCTTTGTGGCTATTTCTCCTCATATGAGTTCCCTACTTCTATAAACTATGCAAAAGGGCAATCTGCATATTCATTAACATTTTCCCTTGCATGACAAATTCCTTCTAAAAATATATTCATGTAGATAACTTCGCATAGAAAAAAGTCATTCGTTTTCTTGTAATTTCGCCACAAAATATATTATATCAAGTAAGTTCAGTTCAAGTTTTTTTTCACCGTCGTCGGTGTGGCAGAACCGAGTGATTAATTAGTCCTTTTATCGTCTGAGATGATTAATAGGTGTTATTGAATTAATCTTTTTCTAGCACTAAAATCTTGTATCTCTGTGTACTTAAGTACCTAGTAGGTACCTTTAATCTATAAATGGCTTTCCCTTTCATTGGAAAAAAATGTAGGTACCTATGTAAATTCGCAGAATTATCTAAAAAAATACGTCTCCCAGCAAGTTTTACTCAAGTTGAGAAATAAAATTAAGTTTCAAAATTGATTAATATTTAGTCCAATTGTGTTGTACACCAAGTACCTACGACTTAACTACAAGATAATACCTATTTAATTACCAGAAGTCGTTACTAGGTATTACTAGGTAGGTCGTTATTAGAAGTAGTTACCTATCTTAACCATTTAACATGTTTGTATCCTGGAAAAAAAAAATTAAACGTAGAGTTCATACATTTCAAAATAGATTTTATTCACGAGTTATATAGTTCTCTTTTTTCTACAGTAGATGTCTCAAAAAAATTATATAGTACCTATGTTCGACAAATAAATAATTCTGATTCTGATTCTGAAAAGAAGCCTATAGAAATCAACGCCTCTCATGCATGCTTACGGTCTTCTTACATCGCAATTTCTTCAAGTTCAGTTTCAAATTTTACAAATAATCTCTGACCATACCATCTGGAGCAATAGTCGTGATGTTTGGTATTGTGCTTACAATGTTTTGTGGTAAGTTATTTATTGGATAAGTCTGAACACATGTATTCGAGGGTCCACAGTGCGACCCTCGTCACATCATTCCGCAATACAAATATTTCATTTCACAGTTCGTCACAATTCACTGATCCATAGTTTCTTTTATTATGATAATAGACAAAAATAACTTTTGCTACGAGCGAACAGACATATATTTGACAGGTGTCTAATGGTCAAGCCACAGAGGAGTAAAATTTCCACACCATTTTCCTACTTTGACAAGATTTTTAAATTGCATTGTTTGAAAATTGGTTCCTTTATTTCAGTGCGGTTCCAATACTTCGATCCGATAATATTACACGCGATAGTAGGTAGCGGCGACGTAAAGATAGAGATCATTTTTTTTTAATAATTAGCCAGGCAAACTCATGATAGAGCCCCTACATTCTGTCTCTAACTATTGTCCAAATTGTTTGAAACTAACGTCTGAAATAAATTAAATGTAATAATAATTAATGAATAATACATCATTATAATCGTTGGTTAAAACAAAATAGTTCGTTCATCAACAAGTATTTAAACTCGAGAGTACCGATCACTCAAGATTCGGAAACTGGGACAATACGACTGAACTCGTGAAACTACGTGATATCTTTAGGTATCTACGAACTAACAGATCCACTGTGTTACGTTCAATCATATTTTTTTTATCTTTACTTTTATTTCATCGAAGGAGTTTATACTTACATAACAAATGCAACCTTTTTGCTGGATGTACACTACTATTCAATATTAAAATACCTACCTAAACCAATGCCTACATATTCAAATGAATTTACAACTTATATGTAACGTAGTTATCAATAGGTACAATAAATTAGTAAGGTTTCGCAAAATACAATTTATACGCGAAGGGCCTCTAATTTTATCTTTTCATTACAATAAACCTTTTCAACAAGTTCACTAACATTCTAGCTAATTCATTCATCCGCGAAACTTTAGTCTGCGTGTCTGTATTGTTTTGAGTCAGTGACGAATACACCTGGTTAACAATCCCGCTACATTTCGTGGGGTTAACGGCCGATTTATTACCGTATTAAATAGAAACAAAAACCTAGTTCTTGCAAAAATTAACTGCTAGGCGAGTATTACGTAACTTTAATTACAAACATTTTTCGTTAGATACCTGTTCGGTGACATCACTAGACAGTAGTGATCTATGGTTAAGAATTATTGTATTATCTGCTGTCTATCTACATGTTGATTTTGTCTTATAAAATAAAAGGTCTTAAAATAATGTGAGAGTTATTATTAATATAATATGAAACATGGCGCAGCCGTAAATAAATGGAAGACTAAATAAATATGCCTAAGAACCTTAAATATACAAGGTAAGGGATTGTTGCTAAAGACGGATTATTGGTTTAAACTCAGTTGTACATGGAAAACACTGAGGAAAACAAAATGGCAGTTAATTATGGCGTAAATTTACCTCCCACTTTCGACTTGAGATCACCTACAGATTGGGAGATGTGGAAAACAACTTTCCAAGACTATCTGATCAGTACGGGTAACGATAAGGCAGAAGATTCTAAGAAACTTGCTCTGTTGCGAAACATGTTGGGCTGCGAGTCCGCTAAAATTCTAATGACAATTGTGCCAATCAAGGAGCAACTAAAATTTGATTCGGTAATTAAACAAATTGACCAATATGTGCGTCCTAGAATAAATGAAGCATTTGAGCGATATAAGTTTAATACACGTGTGCAGTTGGAAGGGGAAAAGTTTGATAATTTCTTCACTGCATGTAAACAATTATTACAAACATGTGGATATACAGGCGGCTCATCTTTGGATTCTATTGAAGATCAATTGTTGCGTGATAAAATAGTACAGGGTATTTCGGACAAATCCTTACAAGAGGGACTGCTCCGGATGGAGAATTTAAATTTAAAAAAAGCAGTTGACTACTGTAGAGCTGGGGAACAAGGTAAATCCCAGTGCAAAATGATGAACAGTACAACAATTGAGATAGATAGAGTCAAGAATATGAATAATAAAAAGAATTATAAGGAGGAAGCTCAAGTAGATAAGAAATTTAATTGTAGGCGCTGCCGTACAGAACATGGAGTCCGTGAGTGTCCAGCATTTGGGAAAAAATGCAATAAGTGTGGTACATTAAATCACTTTGCAATTGCTTGTCGTTTAAAGAGTAAGAAAAAAGTGCAAAATGTTGAAGATACCAGTGACGAATCTGACTGTGGTGCGGTATATTGTGGCCGAGTGAAAATTGTAAATAAAAAAAAGTCTGATTGGATTGAAGAGATTGAAATAGAAAACACTAGAATACAGTGTAGACTAGATACCGGTGCAGATGTAAGTGTCATGCCTTTAAAAATATATAAGTCACTTCACAATAGCATTAAGTTAGTACCAGTAAACCGTGAAGTAGAAAACTTTGAAGGTAAGAAAGTTAAACCATTGGGTGTAGTTAATTTGCACTGTAAGTTTAATAATAGAGAATGCTATGAAAATTTTATTGTGGTTGATAATGAAAATACCTTACTAGGATTGCCAGGATGTCTAAAATTAAAATTAATATCACGTATCCATAATGTAAACATAAATTTTGACAATAATGACAAGTTGAAGTTTATAAATGATAACAAAGATGTTTTTACAGGCTATGGCGAATTTCCAAACTCTTGTAATATTCCTACTATTCCTCATGAGCCAATATGCTTCCCACCAAGTAGAGTTCCATTAAGTTTAAGAGAACCATTGAAGTGTGAGTTAGATAGACTAGTTAGTAGACAGGCTATAGAAAAGGTGGATGAGTTAAGTTCAAAAGCATGTATTAATAGGATTGTAATAGTAGAGAAGCCTAACAACAAAATAAGATTGTGTTTGGACCCAACGGAATTAAATAAGTACATTATAAGAAAGCCTAAAACTATGTTAACGGTAGATGAGATTGCTGCAAAATTAAGAGGAAGGGAGTATTTTACTGTGTTAGACTTATCAGAAGGCTTTCATCATGTGACTCTTACTGAACAGGCATCCTGGAAGTGTTGCTTTGCCACCCCATTCGGAGTGTATAAATATTTGGTATTACCATATGGTTTATCAAATTCTCCTGATGTTTTCCAAGAACAGATTGAAAATTACTTTGGGGATATTCCAAATGTAATCTCCTGGTTCGATGATGTTCTGGTCATGGGATCCACAGCAAAAGAGCATGATGAATCCCTCCAAAAAGTGATGGATAAAGCTAAAGAAATAAAAGCTGTATTTAATAAAGATAAGTTACAGTATAGACAGAGAGAAGTTAAATATGTTGGTCAAATTTTTACTGGTAGTTCTATGAAGGTTGACAATAGTAGAGTGGAGTCATTACTTCAGTTAAAACCTCCCAAAACTAAAGAGGAGTTACAAAGAATTATTGGATCATTTAATTATGTTAGACGTTACATACCTGATATGGCTAATATTTTGTATCCACTTTGCCAGTTGCTAAAAAAAAATGTTGAATTTATGTGGTTGCCTATCCATGAGGAAATGTTTTCAGAAATCAAGCTTAAATTGTCAAAAGCTCCGGCTTTATGTCCTTTTAACCCTAATGAGGGTATAATTTTACAATGTGATGCATCACAAAATGGTATAGGTTGTTGTATGTTCCAAAAAGATAGATCTAATATTCTTCGGCTAGTGGCGTGTGTTTCTAGATCAATGAATAGCGCTGAAGTTAATTATAGCCAGACTGAGAAGGAGTTATTAGCTATTTTTTATGGTACAAAAAAGTTTCATAATTATGTATATGGTTGTAATAATGTAACCGTACAAACTGATCATAAACCATTATTACCTATCATGGATAAGCCAATAAGCATGGTGGGTTCACCAAGATTAAGAAGACTGAGACTAAAGTTATTAAATTATTCATTAAAACTAGTATATGTCCCTGGGAAATATATACATTTTGCTGACATGTTGTCTAGAAACAGTAGAGCTGAAGTTGAGAAAGATATAGAGATGCTAGAAATGGTACACTCTGTATCCATTCACTTACCCATGAGTGCAGAAAGGAAAGTAGAATTTCGCTTAGAAACAAGTAAAGATAGTGTATTGTCCCAGATTTCTAAATATTATTTCAATGGGTGGCCAGTAGAGAAAAGTGTAAGTAAAGAGTGTAAGCCATATTATAAATTAAAGAATGATATTTATGTGGAGTCAGGATTTGTGTTCTTAAATGATAAAATTATAGTTCCTACAAATCTACGGCAATATGTTTTGAATTTAATACACCAGGGCCACTCTGGGGTCAACAAGTGTATAAGTAAGGCTAAACAATTATTCTACTGGCCCAATTTATCTCAAGATGTCACTATGTATGTTAAGAAATGCAGAACATGTGAGAAATTTAGGCCCAATAATTATCATGAGCCTTTAATACCGCATAGTTTGTCTAAATTAAGATTTGATAAAGTGGGTTTAGATATTTTAGAATATGCAGGTAAATCTTACCTAGTTATTGTTGATTATCTATCTCATTGGTTAGAGGTAATAGCTTTATATAATAAAAACTCACAGGCAGTAATAAATGCTATGCAAGAGGTGTTTACCAGATTTGGGTATCCCTCTGAGATAATTGCTGATAATAACCCATTTATATCATGTGAATGTAAACAATATTATAAATGCAAAGACATAAAAATTGTAACTAGTAGCCCACACTATCACAGAAGTAATGGTTTAGCTGAAAAGGCTGTTGGTATTGCTAAGAATTTAATGAGAAAATCACTGGAGGATGGTGTGGACTATCGGGAATCTATATTGCATTATAATAATACTCCATTGTCAGGTTTTCAATTTTCGCCTGCACAGATCCTACAAAGTAGACGCTTGAGAACAAATTTACCTACTTCGTCCCAGGCTCTGGAACCCAAAATAGAGAAAAATGTATTTGAGTTGTTAAATTTAAACAAGATGACCACTAAAAAGTTTCATGACATGAAAGCTAGAAGACCAGATACTAAATTTGAAGTTGGGGAAGAAATTGTACATAAGACAGGGAAGGATAAGACTTGGAGTAAGGCTAGGATTGTGGAGAAATGTAAAGAGCCTAGATCATATAGAATAAGCTCTGATTGTAGGATTAAGCCTTTAAGGCGGAATACATTTCATTTGAGGAAATCGAGTTCTGATGTCATGCCTGTTAAAAGAGGAGTTTTTTATCAAAATGATAGTCATCAAAGTAGAGAGGAGAATATGATGAATGATTATGAGGGAAATCCGGTTGAGACTGGTCCGTATGTAACTAGATCAGGTAGAATGGTTAAGCCAAGAATTGTTTTAGATTTATAATGTGATTATTGAATGCTATAGATAAGGTTAAAAGTTAATCAGTCTTAAGGGGAAGGTGTTCGGTGACATCACTAGACAGTAGTGATCTATGGTTAAGAATTATTGTATTATCTGCTGTCTATCTACATGTTGATTTTGTCTTATAAAATAAAAGGTCTTAAAATAATGTGAGAGTTATTATTAATATAATATGAAACAATACCAAAAGCCATGGCGGCTTTTCCATACATTTTGACAGCTAGTTGACAGGAGGTGATTGAAATGAGTTGGCCATTGAATTACGTAATCACCATGCTGTAAGCTTTAATCACACGGTCCGGTGATTACGAGTTTACAGACCATTATCTATAGACGTGTTACCAGGATCTGCCGGTCTACGGATGTCATGTAAATGCAAAAATATTGAAAGGACAGATTTTTTGTAAAATATTTAAAACAGACAGGAAGTATTAATGATGGATAAGCATCGTACAATATTTAAGGTGAGTTATTTAAGAGGACGAATCGCTGTGATTCGGAGCACGCCAGCCCGGCACAATGCGACCCTCATCACATTCCACGGGCATAAATATATATGTAAGCTCTTTTACCTATCACATTTGTATTGTTAAACGGCATGCATGATATGAGCTGCGAACTGTGGATTAGCTAAGATTATAGACACATTAATTAGCCAGATCAAACGGGTATGTTTTAAAGCCAATTACTTACTAGCTGGCGATCGAAGTAGATGCCATTAAACGATAGTGATTACAATAATAAAAAGTTTAGTCTGACATCTAGAATAATTTAATTATGTCTCAAATATGTACCCATACGGAATTAACAATAAGTAATTTCTTTCTTTTTATTTAGTTTTATTAAGTAGGTAACTACACCAATGAGTTTACAAGTTACTTATGAATTAATGCCCAGAAATACCTACCAGTCTTTCTACATGTGAGTTATCTTTATCACGCCGCCTTCTCGAAGACAATCAGATAAATGACTATCATTTATAAAAGGGAAAGCCTACCTCTAAGTAAGTTACAAGGAGTCATTGACAAATAACACGTGTCGGTAAGGAATCGTTTCGTGTTCTCTATTAAAATGTAACCTGACCAGACGTGTTAGCTATGAAAAAGTCGTAATGGTGCCCTAGGGTGATTCGCCTGAAACACCTTATTATATGATTGAGCCTACACAAGCGGGCCATACACTTATTTCAGATTCAGAATAAGTATAAGAAGCCTGCAACCCTTTTACAGTATATGAAATCGTTATTTAATTAAATTATTTCTATGCTTTGATATGCCTAGATATGATCAGTTAGGTCGCGTGTAGCTTCTGCTGTGATATCTGTCGATCAAACGTAATTTTAAAGTTACAGCCGGTTTTAGTGCTGTTTTCCATCGAACTTTAAGGAAAACTTTCAGATTTCGCATAATCATTTATAAGGCTTTAGAGAAGGCTTACTTATTTAATAAATGATTATTAATGATTACCCGTAAAATATAGGCATATTTTAGGGGTTAGTATACCCATATTGAATCACACGTGATCGTGTAGGATTGAACGCCAGTAGTTGTCGAACTAATGACGTTATTACCACCTTGCTTAGCTCTTATGTTATATGTCTATACAGTTCTATTTTATACCGTTGCGTTACTTTATCGTACGATGGTTAAATGAAAAAAAATTACGTTGCTAGATGGTCCATTATTTCGTTGTCTATTCAAACTCTTAATTGGTACCAACACTTCTCCAGCAAATAACGTACATCCGCTACCTCAAGTACGTAAGAGATATGATCATGAAAATTTAAAAATAATAAGCATTAAATAGAATGTCATTTTTCGTGATGTTAATCTAAAACTCATAAACCACTTACACTGGTATTCTTCAGTACAAAAACATGCAGTAATGCCACTACATACATGTTATAACTTTTTATAAATTTGGGGTTTAGTGTTATAAAGCAATTGGTTTAATCAACCGCTCTCCTAAGATACGGCAATTAAATACTACTCGTCAATAAGGCGACATCTGTTGGCTTTTTATACACTGAAGTAAAACAATGGTTCGTAGAGATCGTAGCGGTGTTTGCGTTGCCGATGCAGTAAGGGCGCTATCTGGCGAAAATCAACCACTCTACAGAGTGGAGGTCACTACGCAATTTTTCCAAAACGGCGACACCTATCGGTGAAAATTGTTACTCGAGGAAAATGTAGCAATAGAGCGTTTCAAATTAAACCCCTATCACTGAAAGGATCTCTATATCTTATGAGATTTGTACCTTATGTGGGTAAAACTACGATTAATAAATTGTATTAGTATTACAGCTACGTTTTTTTTGCATTTAAAAGTCGAACTTAATTAAATAAAAAAGCAAATAGACCACAAATTTATTTTTGTCGTGTTAGTAGGTATTCTGCTTTTGGTAATCTTGGCTTGTTAAAGATTTGAAAGATTCAAAATCCTTGGGACGTAGGTACAGTACAAAAACTTTTATTCAGTCTCTTCCGTTCTGGTAAAAGAAACCGAAACTAATATTGTATCTGCTTTTACTGTATTATAAAAATCTCGTATATAATTTTAGAATTAATGTATTAACTCTTTGAAGGTACTTTCCTTCGACGAGTTATTCTTCTTACTCGTGTGAATAAAACAAAAAAGCATCAACATTTTCATCACCCAGCAATACTTAGTATCTCATAGGTACTATTCCAACTTGATATTTAATTCTGCTACCTTAATCCATTCCTCTAAAACATGCTTACGTTTCCCTTTCAACCGCGCATTAAGCATCCCGGATCGCTTACAATAAATCACTTAAATCTGTGACATTAATCAAACAATAACCAGCCGAAATTGGATCCTATCCTCATCATAAGCTTTTAGAGATCCATTGTGAGCTAAAGAGCTCTGACATAACGTGTTATCAAATAAAAGAAAGGTGTGAATTTTCACAGGCGGTTGTGGAAGCCCCACCTACTTAAGATGGCGCTATCCCCACCAATAATCGAGTAGCCAGTAGCGTGCGAGGATCTCATCTCGTTCATACCTACAGCCTCCGCGGTCGACCTCATGGCACCACCTATTTTCGGATGCAATTATCAGTTTCCAACGAATTCGGGGCTAGGAAATATAGTCGTGCCTTTCACCTTTGCGGTGCACGACTGAATATTAAGTGAAGTGATAAAATCGTAGCTGATAAATTTATGTGTGATAAATATAAAGTTTTAGAAATTGAACACATTCAAAGCAGTATGGATACAGTTGATGACATATCAAGCACTTGTGAAAATGAATCCGGCGTAAACAAAGAAACTAGCGTTCTGTGTAATATTAGAAAAGACTCCAACTATGACTGTGAGTCAGAAACTGAGTATGACAGTGAAAATGAAACAATAGATATATGCGAAAATAGTGATAATTCAATTCAACGCATCAATGAAAGCAAATTTCAAAGAAACATGTTAAGTCCAATTTTAAATTCTGACAAAATAAGTTTTTTCGAACAAAGTGGAGTGTTGTTTCCAACTAAAACATTTATCGGCACTAGAAATATTTGTGATAATAGTGAGTTGTCTCATAGTAGCACCAAAGACACAGTCAACAGTGTTATAAACGGTAAAAGTAAAACTTTTCTGATAGATAACATATTAGGCAACAATAAAGATAATAGTTCTGTAGTCATTAATAATTTAGCTCGGGATGACAGTGATATTATTGAAGAAAGTACCGATGAACACAACGGTAAGCTGAAATCAAATTAATTAAATTCTATAATTTATTTAAACCTTATTACGTAATACATTAGAAATATTTCTGAATCAGTTTTAGAAGAAAATCAAAATGGCGGCCAAATAAAAACCTGAGTTTGTTTCACGACGGACTGCAGCCCACTACCTACTATTTTTTTATGCAACAGTAGTGGATTTTCTTCAGTACCTACACGTTTTTTATGCTTTGATATCTGCTAAATTTGCTGAAATAATATAATTGCTTTTACAAACTTTCCTCGTCTAATCCGTTCGCACTTATAATCCTTTTAACTATATACGATGTCAATGCAATGCAATTTACCGATAAATGTGTAGTGAATGCATTCAAAATGTATACATGTGGTGACTTCCTATAGACTACTTACATTGAAAGTATCTGAATTAAATTTATTAAATGTTGTAGCGAATCTACCAATAAAGGCACTCGAAGATTATCGTACATTGTACTTTGATTTTTGCCAGTATCATCGACATCCACTTGTCCGGAGCTGAGCGCGCTGAGCGACGCGGGCCTGCTCGCCGGACATGCGTACGCGCATTGGCTGGCCACACACCAGCCTTCCGCAGCACTTTATGGTAAGATTTATGCCTTCCTATATACCTATGAGTTCACAAAGGTAAGTAAAAAACCCTGTGCACACAAGCACGTTGAAATTTTCACGACCAATTTTTGCCCATACCAAATCGAACTGTATGAACTCATAGAAAAAGAGCAGTCTTCAAGAAAATGTCATCGACCACGCAAGCGATATAGACGCGTGGTCGCGTGGCCTTGGTTACAGAAATTCATTCTTTAAATATATTGAAACAAAGTACATTTTGAAATATAAAGTCTAGTTAATTCGCTCGCCCCAGCGGTGTGTCTGGCGCTCGTTTTTTTTTTTTCTGTATTAAAATACGAAGCCGTCGGACATTAACAATGAAATGTCACATTATATAGCACAACTTAACTTTGAGAAGAAGTTCGTAATTTCATCCGACTAAATAAGTTGTAATGTCTGTTTCGTCTGAGGAAAATGAATAGATCATTTATGGATACAATATACTATATCAACATTGTCAACAATGTTCACCACCCATGTGCTACCCATCAATGAATACGTAGGTATCAATGACAGCACACAACGTTTTATGAATGGATTCATGGATTATTAGCGCATATGCTAAATGGGTTTTATGACGAATAATTAGATTTTATATGAACTTTTTCGTTGCCTTATTTTTTTTAAAGTAAATAAATTGGTTCTGGTTACATGTTTAATGACGTGCGTTGACGACGCGAAAATAGATGCGTAGCTTTTACCACAGAAATATAATCTTTATATACATTGATATAAGGTACATTTTCATGTTTATCAAAATAATTCGCTTCTCCTGGGCGTTATGTGGCATGCGTGTCCCGTGACGCAATAGCGTGTTCCATCCGCCCGGTGCAACGCTTCGCACGCCGCTCGCACGCAATCAACCCTCACATTAACATCTCCTAATTGTTATATTTACTGTATCTTATTATTTATTAGTTTTTATCTTAACTAGAAGTGTGTTGAATCTGAGTTTTATGGTTTCAATACTCAGATCACACGATTGGTCAAGCCATATTCTCTGGACGTGTGTAGTATCCTGTTATTTATTTCGAAGAAGCAATTAAAATGTGTGCTTAAATAAAAAAAACCACTTTCGATGTTGCATAATAGGGGAAACATAAAAACCGAACAAATCTTCTTGAAAACAGCATAACTCATTCCTGATATTAATTATCATTTCGCAAAAACTAGCGGAATAGATGAACCACAATTTCAAATAAATAATAGGTGTAATGTTTGCGTTATGAACTTATTAAAAAGAAGAGAATTTATGCATAGTTATGCAGATTATGTAATAAATATTAATTTACTTTAACTATTAAAACGATAGGTATGTCTTACTACGTCCGTGTTTGACGTTATTACTCGAAAATAAGGTATCATATTAATTGTTTAGCATGAATTCTTCTTCTTCTCCGTTCCAAGAATCATCCCGTCAGCTCATTAACCAAATAACCTATCTATTCAAGTAGATCGGTATGTTTATGAACGGTTAGTCATATTTGTAGGCTCAGCAGCGAGAAGGAATTTCGGTGGCTATAAAATTAGTGTGAGCGTGTCATGTCCGGGAATAACACGGGGGTCCTCTCCAAGTTCAAACTTTCTATGTCAACTCGACACCACCAGCAACACCGTTGACATTTGACATTCTTCCACCTCCAGTTGAATATCACGATTCCATTTTAGTAACAACTGTACATAAATATGACCGCAGTGTGAAGATTTCCACATGTCATCAAAATGCACGAAGTGTTTTGCAACTGAAGAAGAAAATCAAAATGGCGGCCAAATAAAAACCTGAGTTTGTTTCACAACGGACTGCAACCCACTACCTACTATTTTTTTATGCAGAAACAGTAGTAGATGTTTTTCAGTACCTACACGTTTTTTATGCTTTGATATCTGCTAAATTTGCTGTAATAATATAATTGCTTTTACAAACTTTCCTCGTCTAATCCGTTCGCACTTTAAATCCTTTTAACTATATACGATGTCAATGCAATTTGTTGGACGCCGACGTCATGGAAATGTTTTTCATCAATCGTGACTGAATATTACAGAATACTGTATGCAATTTGAATTAACTGCAAATTGAACGGTTATCGGTATTCAAGTACACCTATTTGTATAGCATTTCGCAACACATTAATGGCACATATTTGCGAGAAGAGTTTAGCAACGGAAACGAGCTTTATAGTTACATATTTATCGATAAATCTGTGATAGGGGAGACCGAGGGGATTTGAAACAAAGGTGATTTGAAACAGAACCGATTTCTTGGAACTTAAAACCGTTAGCGAGTTGGTAACGTCGCTTTTCAACCACTTTCCTCCGTCCGCTGACGTGTCAGTTCGCATCGGTGGCGTAAGTCGCGCGGTTGTGGAGTTCTGTATGTCATGTGACAAAAATCGTCAAAAGTAAGTTTTTAACCTTTATTTACGATGCCTATATTTTGATAACAGTTTTGTATTTTGGTCCAAGTTATATATTTTTAGAAAGTTCATTAACTAAACATTTATTAGGTGTATTTAGTACAATTGATTTATGTGTATTTGCTTCTTGATTGTGGATTTAATAAAAAATAGGAGGTTTTTTCTTACTGAGGAGATTTGAAACAGGCTGTTTCAATTCTCCTCGTCTTAAATTGTATGACAGCTGTCAATAAATAACAGGCACAAATAATGTTTTTTTTTGGTAATTTAATTTGTTTCAGAATGCCTACTGATTATATAAGAAAGACTAACAGAGGTATGGCGAGTCGCGAAATATATGATCTCACAGAAGAAGTAACTTTGTGTCATTCAAATAGCAGAGCCAAAGAAAAATGGGTGCAATGTCTGCCATAACTATGTTTGCCACAACTGCTTGTCAGATTGAAGTTTTTTATTTTCACAATATTTTTATTTTTGACATTTGTGAGTTTTCTCAACTGTAAATAGTCACCTCAAAATTTAATATCTTATTGTTTTGTAAAGTCTCACCAAGTGTTTTTACATACTCTGTTGTTGGCATAATCATCGACTAAATACGATGGAGGCCATATCTTTTTAAAAAGTGAAGTGACATTTGTGAGATCTTGTAACATAAAATATTTGATCAAGACTGATTGTAATAAGTACCTAAGAAACGACTGAAAGTTAATAATAATTTTATGTTAAAGATTTAGACTATTTTTTTGTTTATTTGACTGTCATTTTACCTAATGTTACGAATAGGGCGTTATTGTACTTTTAACTACTTTAGAAGTTGATTATTTGTTTTAGACCTGTGGTTACCTACTTAACTGATATATCAGTACTAAATATTAATAAAAAAGTTTGTTTCGTACTTGAAAAGTTTTACATTAATAAATACCTTAAATTATATCATCATTTTTATTTTATAGCCCTTAATACTTCTCAAAAATCATATGTTTCAACTCTCCTCGACCACTGTTTCATCTCACCTTGGTATGAGGGGATTTGAAACAAGTTGACTTGTTCCGGTTAAATCGATTTTTCACCATAATATTTAACGCTTACAATTTGTTTATGTTAGTAATTTGCAAGTGTAAAGAATGAGTTATCGATTGGTACTTATATCATACGATTTCTGTCTATATTATTCGGTGTATAAAATAAAATGTGAAAATTGTTTCAATTCCCCTCGGTCTCCCCTAATATTTAATTCAGTAACATAAGAATTAAATATTTTAAAAACTGGGTGCTAAACATGACGTGTTGACCGTTCAAACTAATTGTAACATCCAACAGATTGGGTACATATAGCGTTATGGTTCGTGCGATTAGTGCGAGGGCACATTCGTCGAAATGTCGCCAGTCGTCGTACGGTGGTCGCGACTTCGCACCGGGGTGTGGGCAAACAGCTGCCGCGACGATAATTACCAACAAAGCTGGCGTGTTTGTGCATCGCCTTAACGCGGGCCCTGTTGTGATCCAACTGTATCCAGAAACTGAATTTACACCATGCCTCTATGGAAAAACATACCGAGAAATAGTCTCAGTCAATATTTTTGTTCGATATTTATTAAAATTCAAAATGGGAACTCGCGTAGTTACTTAAGTATATAGATTATACATACACGTATTTGGGACCACGTATTTCAAGTTCCATACACCCACTAATAAAACTCGGAAGTGAGGTGGAGATTTTCCCAGAAGTGTATGTAACAATAGTTTGTAATTGAATTTTCATCGTTTGATTACTTGCTATTGTGTTTGTTTTGAGTGCCTTCATGAACAGAATCAAATACGAGCCGTATAAGATTTTTTATGTTGCTCTACCAAATCTATTATTTTGTCATGTTAATAAAAATCAAAGTATGATCTCAAAATACTTGTGCTTATGGTCATAAAACGCTTACGTAAACAGTTAACAGTCGGTTAGCGCGACCATCGCACACACCGGCCACAATGTGGTGTTGACACGGGAGATGTCAAACTGCGCGGGCGCACCGCAAACATACTGATTGTGTTTATAGCCACTTAACGAGAGACCGCGATAATTCCGATTAGTGTTCGAAAGAACTCTATCATGTATTTGTCTTTGCGAGAGCAGCTACCTTGTAAATGGGGCATACTTGTGAACTTCACACTGGAGTGTTCATATTATGACCAATTTATTACCTCCATATATTATTATAGCGTTTTCTATGCATCGAAAGACGGTTTTTATAATTATTTTGGTTGAACAAGTGACTCATCGATGCTATTCATGCAAGATGTAGTAAATGCCTTTAAGCTGTTTCATATTGTGTATATTTTTGTGTAAATACCCACCTAATGAATTTTCATAACGATGCGTTGAACGAAATTATTTGAACGCTCAAATATGATCAATTTATTTTCTTTACAGATGACAAAATCAACAGGAGACCCCGGAGGGCTGGACCTGAAAGGAAGCCGCGGCAAGCCTATAGCGCCAAACAGCTAGAACGATTGGAAACTGAATTTAAAATAGACAAATATCTTAGCGTGTCAAAAAGGATGGAACTGTCGAAGGCCTTGGGACTGACAGAGGTACAGATAAAGACATGGTTTCAAAATCGACGGACAAAGTGGAAGAAACAGCTGACGTCACGGTTAAAGATCGCCCAGCGTCAAGGATTGTTCCCGGGACAAATATTCGGGCACACTCCGCCCGCGTACTCGCTCTTGAACCCGTATGCGTACGCGCCGCTCAGTTGTGTGTTCACCCCAGTAACTATGCCGTCTTCGCCACCATAAGTTTAGTAAGTAAGTAAAAAATAAACAAATAAGTAATAAATTTTGAAATAGGAATATTGTAATGCTTTACAAGTTGATGGAAGATCATGTTCGTCAATACTGATAAAAAATAGCATCTAAACAAAATTACAAACTAACAATTTTTTATATTAAACTAAATTAGTTAACGGTCGATTAATAACTGAATTATGAAAACCTAACTACTAAGTATTCACCTAAAATGAAATAAAAAAATATACTAAGTAATTAATTAATACTTACCTAACTGTTTAGTATTCCACATTAAAATAAAAAACTTTCTTAGAACGTAGTTTACATAAAAAATAAGTCATTCACACATCCTGGTTCCATAAAATAGCACCGAATACCAATTCTCATAATGTTTATAGTTTGCAAACTTTACTAATTGCCTCTTGAACTATACATAATGACTTAACTCGCTAATTTTAGCATCATCGGCCATGCACACCTATTTAACTAAATCAAAGGTAGATAGTAAATGTGTGCACACGCATAAGAAATAATGCAAAGGATATTAACTGCGTAGGTAGTCTTAGGTGAAGTTAAAATTAACCTATAGTACCCAGTTTTATGAGTATAGGTAGATCATTATTGGAATATTGTATTTACTATTGACAACTACCTAGTGATCTGTTGGATTTGTTTGAAATAATAAAATAAAATACAGTGTAAAGCAATATTAAAATGTCTGAATGACACTCATAAAGCAATCAAACGTGCAATAAATAATACAAAAAAATATAACAGACCTTTTATTTAATTTTATACTTGTATCGTTTGTATCGGAATGATATTTTTAATTCATTTAAACATATAAAAAGCTAATAACATACAAAGGAATTGTTATTAGACTTTTATTATTATAAGATTAATAGCAATGTGAGTTTACAGACAGCAAGTATTAGAATTGCCTCACTTTAATACTGCCGTACGATGTCAAAAATACCGTTAAGTAACATTTTGCCTAATTTGAGAGCGAAAGCTTTTCTCTATCGGTCAGTCTATAATAGGTTTAATTTTTCTAGCATTCATAGTTATCATGACACTTGGAGACAACAAAGTCTCTATGCCTTCACAATTTCTAGAAACTTCTGCATATTTGCTTGCATCTTAAAATTGGGTGTTAAACAGCATTTTAGTAGGCGGAAAACGAACCGTTATATCTATAGGCCAGCCTTGGTCTTAAGTTTCTAACGCAATCTGTGTATCTTTATCCAGATCAATTTCAGAATGTTTGATAATAGCTCATAATTTGATGTACTCACTTAACCGACTTTTAGCCATCGAACGGCAGAATGGACAAGGTTTAAACTGGAAACGTCTCAGTACGAGAGCAGTTATTCTAATGCCTAGCTAATAAACATATGAGTTAGATGGTGTTAGATATTGAAAACTTTCCGGTATCCGTTATCATTCGTGATATCGTCATTTAGCGGTCATGAGTCGATGATGAGGTGATGAGTCAGTGCTGGCAGTGCGCGGGCGGGTAGTGGAGGTTGCAGTCGGCGCCGCCCAGACCTAACGCCGCAGCACGGAGCGCGCCCAACGCCCCTCCGCGCGCCCACGCTACGCCCGCACTAAAACACAGTCTACCATCCAATCGATTCGACACCACTATCGATCAATAATTCATCGATATTAACTCGATTATTTCACCCCCATCTCGCGCTATTTCACACTTATTTTTGACGTTGTTAATATTTTCAATTTATCCGTGATTACAATAACGTAGGTGCAGTAAAAAGATACAAATAACCTCATATTTTATTACATTTGGAGTAGGTAGATGCCAATTTACATTAACGCGACACTGTGTTAGGATTAGGTTATAGGTACAGTTTAGTTAGGGTATTTTAGTTATTAATGTTTGTATTACTCGGTCGGTAAATCAGTCCACAAATATCGGGAGATATGCGGTGACATACATAAAAAAACGTACGGATTTAATTGCGGTCCTACTCCTTTCTTAGAGGTCAGTTAAAAAGGGTATCGAATCAGCAGTTTGCTTAGATATAGAAATGTGAAACATTACTGAGCCAATAAAACCGTACCGCGAATCAAACCCGGGCCTTCTGGGTGAAAATCAGGTATCCAAGCAACTAAACCATACAGGCTTAAAACATGAGGATTTAATTAAGCCCTTGCAGAAATGTAGAGACGAAATAATATGGGGATAGCAAAGAATGTGTACTGATCTCTTCGAATTAAATAAATATGAGATAAGCTACTTACTGCCAAACCGGTAACCAATACCCATTCCTGTCGCGCAGATTCCTTGCATGTTTATTCCCCACACATAAGGCTCTATACAGACAGGGGGTAGAACGCGGCCTTAGCGCCATCAAAGCGTACCGCACCATTGTGTTCACGGCCGATATGGAACGTTCCGTCGGAATGCCTCCACTTTCTGTGTCACGTTTCAATCGAAACACTTCTTCTACGTTCACTGTATCGCCACCATTGTCGACCATTTGCATAACTTGGGGAGCTTGGTGGTTCTAAAATTAAAGGTAAGTGTACCATCCCACATTACTACTTAAATGTGGAAATTATAATAGCTCTAACTTAACACGTTCGCTGCTAGGCCAGTTTTTATGTACTTTCAAACTGTGCGCAGCCAGGGCCCTAAGTCCCCTAACACTGTCATTGTGGAGTTGCAATGATAGCTAGAATATAACTGGTATAGACATTAAACATTGTCACCTTGAAGACTAGACATATTCTAGCTAGTATTGTTAAAATATGTTGTTTTCATGCCTTAAAATTTTTCTCCACAACCATAGTTATAAGGGACTTGAGACCCAGGTGATCATCAATACGCCTTGGTACAACTTCCTCAATTTGCTTCAGTTGAAACAAGTGACGATCAGAAACCTCGTCATGCCAAATTGTCCATTATGTTATTCTATATAAAAGTACTTACCATCGTAATGCACATCAGTACTTGAAGTACGAACATTCCAAAAGACAGGAAGGCGATTCCGGTGAGCGATATATCAAAGAGATCGGCGAGACCCAAGCCGTGGCTGTCCTTTTCGCCCTCGTACTCCTCCACCACGTGGTGGGACGAGGGGTGGTACAGTGGCGGAGGGGGAGGTTGCATCGAGTACTCATAGCCACCACCTAAACAGAACCTAATGTTCATAGTAGTCCATGTATTTTATGAGTGAGCAAACCCTTTATTTCTGAATGCTGGAACTGGAACTGTCACTAACCAAATATGGAAATACTTAATTCTAGGAGTGAGAACACGTAATTCCGTTGCAAACCTGTTAAAATCATCCACTGTTGCCACTGTTAAAACGTATTGATGAATCGCCGTGTACGAGTATAATCGTTACTTACTAATAAAGCCTTTTAAGGTCCCACTGCTGGGCACGGGCCTGAAGCTTCAGTGTAAGCGGCCCTTAAGTGTCCATGTTGGATTCATCCGCCATCTTTGTTACTGTTATCGTCCATTTTTTATTTATGTGTATTTATTAAATTTGTCTTTGCTATTAATTACTTGACCCCATCTTCCATTGATCTTTGGCATAATTACCCTCTAATCGCAGTTGCAGCCATTCCTCATCTTATTTCAAAAAAAGAAGAAGGTAATAAGAATAAATGCTGTGACATTCTTACTATACTTAGCGACATTATGGGCCTCTCCGGGATCTGGATACACAGTCAGAGCCTCGTTCCCTTCATACACTTCGTACCCGTCCCTGGTCTGCAGTGCTGGTGTTTGTGGGCCAGCCGGCAGCGTGCCGTTACCCGGAAACGTGTTAGCTACGTTGTTGTAATGCTTGTTTATGTCATTCAATGCTGCCACCCTGGAAATTGGTAGTGCTTTTCTAACAGCGGCAATTTGATGTAGGTACATACTACTGTTTTATATCGATGGGTAAAAGGCGTTTCACTAACTGCACGAAATGCAACTCAAAAGACGGAGAAAAATTGCTGATTCCAACGATATTATACAACTCAATACCGTCCAACATGGTGCTAACGAATATCATCTTGATTATAATGCTTTGTTTGCATAATGAAGCCACGGATAGACAGGAGCGTCAAGAAACGCGCTTCAAAATTATTACCAATACCAAAACTCAGTGGCAAATTATATTTGTAAAGATTGAATGATTGAATGATGAGATTGAAGATTTGTGCGTTAAAGCAAGGTGAGTGCGGTCGCGCCGTCAATGTCATATCATTGAAGAATGAGCTTTGTCAGAGAATCCATAAATTTCGTTTTCGTTCGTCACCCCAGAGTGCTCGAAGCACTACTTAGGCGTATTCTTACCTAGTCAACCACTCCTGATAATTTGCGGAGCCCACGTCGTACATGACATTGTTTCGAAGATCTTGCGAGCGGCGGGTGATAGTGTCATCTTTGCCAACGGCCGCGAACGGGATTCCGAGTCGATTCTGCATCGCACTCTTGCCCATTTCTTCTAGTATTTGTTCTGCTATGTAATTACGGCAATGGTATTCATTCATCATTTGTCTAAAATTAAATGTGTGATATATAGGTACCTAGGTAATATTAACCGGAATGGTATTTACTTACTGCAGAAACCTGTATTCTGTCTAATTCGTGGATTTTCCGCACCAGCACCCTTAGCATTACCGTGTAGACATAAGTTGTATCCAAAGAGTATATTATGAGAGTATCTGTTTCAACTGTCAGTTTTGTCGGGAAAATGACGACACACAGAGCCATGTCCAGTACAAAAAGATCGAAGAGATAACACTTATGTCTACGCGGTGATGCAACAGGGCCAGGGATAAAATTGCCTATCAGTCATCAAAAATATATTGCGACGATTGCTCTGTCAGCCCTATCCTTGGTCACTGGTAAACTCATGCAACAATAGAGAAGATAATCTTCTAGGCTACAGAGCAATCGTCGCAATATATTTTTGATGACTACTTACATTTTGATTGTCCATGAAAACTTCTAGCTTATAGGTACCTACTACCGGTTCGCTAACTTTTGTTTATCTCTGTCAAAAAACAATATTGGCGATACCTACACCGCTGACAATTTATCGATAAGTGGCTAGTAGGAACTCGAACGCCCTGTGTTGTTACGTCGAGTACACCTATAGTAACTTAGGTACACCGATTAACTTTTTTTTACCCTTTCATGATAATATTTTATTCATGCCATTTAAATTAACTGGAATATTAAGTTGAGCCACGATGACGTGAAGCAAAAAAAAAAATCGTAGTAAATACCTAGTAGCTCAGTGAATAGTTTATCAGAGAAGCTGAGTGTGTATTCGTAGTTCCATGAAAAATTAAGTTATTTAGTAATTAAGTTAGGTACCTGTGATACGCAAGAGTAGATAACGCAACATCTATGGATCCATTAGTAAATTGTTGAACATTTTTCTTATTTTTATCGGTATGTGTTTCTCCATCAACCATAAAATATGTTGGCATCAAATCCGTGCGCAGTATATCGTTCACATTCAACTCACTTTCATACATTTCAGCAAAAACTGAATGTTCTATTACATAAAGTGTGAAGAACAATATTTTAAAATACATTTTTACTTGCCGACGCATGTATAACTTGAGGAAACGACACAAACTATATGTCACGGCAGAAAATGTTGGTCGTAAAGATTATACGAGTTATAGAGCGGAAAATCGGACGATGAGTGCCGAAGATGTGATTTTATCTCTTTTAACTGTAAACATAGAAAGCAGTTGTACTTCCCTGCATTCCCTATACAGGTACCTACACTTATATAGCAGTAGGTATTTTAATATAGATCAGAATAGATTCCATGTTAGCATCGTGTTTTCTTATAAAAAATCCTAACTATATAATTAATTAAAAATACATGCTATCTGGTACACAGGCCGTACTTTATTGTTAGTATTGTTCTGATACAGATTTGATTTAATCTGTCAAAGAACACATTACTATTAAAACAACTCTGTTAAGAAATATAGGGATGCGTTCCTTAATGTTCAAAGGAAGTTAAAAACGAAGTATTCAAAGATTGCCTGGTAGAGATCACTTTTTTTATTATTACACCGATTATTATAACATTTACGCACTTAATTTGTATTACTTTGTGAGGTGGAACTTGGAAGGTACCTTTTCTACATTTTGCATTTTTAGAAAGTTACACTTACTGCGTGTATCTACTTACCGAATTTTCCAAACAAACATCCCCAAATTTTTTTAAAGAAAATTCAATCTGTATAAGTAGATTGATTACTACCACTTTCCGCACAAATTACTTTGGTTGGCCACACGGAGCGACAGTCTTAAGTACACTAGAGCGTCGACCCTCGCGTGTCAATTTTTTCCATACCAAAACAAACTTTATTGACTCGGTGAAAAAGATCATTTTGCAACTAAATTACACTGACAGCGCAAGCGAGAAGCGTCGTAGCTGTATCCACAGAAATTTGATCTTTATTTATATCAAAACAGAGTCCGTTTTGGTATTGGCACAAATTTAGACGCGCGAGGGTCGACTCCCCAGTGTGCTTTAGCCCCACTGGTCCTATTACCGCGAGCCCTGCCAACCCGTCCCCTGCTGCTTACGCCCCCTGGTGAAAGGATCCATTGTTGTGTGAGAAATGTTCCGATGTCATATCACCGACGTCTGACGTGAGAACAAGCCATTTGTTCAAGATCCATTAAAAAGCTTTTTATTCGTGATACTTAACAGATTTTGGAGTTTTCGTGTGACCAATATAGAGTGTCGGTAAATTGGTAAGTAGTATGGTATCATATTTATAGGTACCTAAATAGTTTAATTATTGAACCTGCATATTAAACACATTCACTGCGCCTTGAGGCCGAATCTATCTTATGGTTAATCATACGCTGGTGCGTAGGTACGCACTGTAAAAGAGTTCAGGTTTGGGCTGATTTAAACCTCAACCACACTAATTCAAATTCAAAAAATTGGGCCCGCAGTGAAGTTGATGAGGCAATAAGAATATTAGAACTAGTCTAGTATCTACCTAGTAAGTACCTTCCTACCTAATTACCGTAGGTAGTAGGTACGGACGTGCCCATCGCTGCAACGACGACGTGCTCATCTGTTGATAATTTGGGGTTCGGATTTACTATCTCTGAAAAATTGACCTAATATCTGAAATGGAACTAATTGTACCTACTTAATTAGTTGAAATTTAGGAAATTCGGGTGAAATTGGTCCAGCAATGCATTACATGTAACGTAGTGTTTATTGATATGTACATTTTAAGCAAATATTGCGCTAGTCTACTAGATGTAGGCGACGCCGACGCAACGATATCTGTTTCATTTTTCAGATAGATTTCTAAAAGATGCTAATCTAAAAAGCACGCATACAAAATCGATGCTAACATAAGCATTTATTACTAGTGTTGAAATTAGATGTAGGTACTTATACTGGTAGGCCAACTCACGGTCAACAGCGTAGTCCATTAAAAAAAAAAGGTGAGTAGGTAGCTTCTCCAGCCGTACGAGTCGATGCAACAATCGCTGTCGTGTCCCTTGTGCCGAACCACCAGCACGAGGGAGCATCTGTATGCGGCCACTCCCAACGCGATTGGTGTGGCTAAATTCCTAGGTACCTACAGAATATGATGTAGGTAGACCCAAAACTATTGACACGAAAAGAAGAAAAAGATCGTAAGAGTGGTTATGGCTTTTCTTGTAACTTATAATTTTTGTGTACCTATACGAAGGTATCGTAAATACCTACAGACTATTACATCATAACTACCCTACCAAAGCCTAACAAAAAAGATACATGAGTAGTACGCTCAAATTAAATGTACTCATAAGATTAACCTTTCAAAAAATTTAATTATTTTACTCTTTACAGGTACCAGATTTTCACTCAAAAACAATTATTCATCAGTTCTGCTGAGAACTGAACGCGCGTGATTCATATTCCCGCCGAAATTTCTAGTACCGTGTTGCTAATATCAATAAATAATTGGTTTGTGACTAGACTAAACTAAGCTCAAACAAAATTTAAAAAGTTAATTATTTTAAATTACGTAAAGTGTGTGAAATATAGCTTTTTAAATTATATAAGTTTTCATTTCGTATCAAAACATTTTCGCCTGATTTTGGCATTACACTCATCGATTCACATGCCGGTTCCTGAACGACAAATTTAAAAAAGTACCTATTTGTGAATGTCAAAAATGTGGGACTAGAATATTTTTTTTTATGAATATTGTGCAGAATTGGATACGTATTGTTTTACTGAAATGTTGAATCCTAATGTGAAAATTGAATAATTTGATCACTGTACAAAACATGGGCACCAACGGCAACGGACGTCGCGGAGGAACCAAGATACCCGATGTCCGCCGCCCCATGGAAGAAGGGGACTGCATCAACGATATGGAGAGCCCCGAGCTCGATTTCGTTTACGATGATTGTGACACTCAAGCTAACGAAATCGCCGAATTATACAGCTACACTGAACACCCGGAGTACCAGTTAAATGTGAAAGCATTCGAAGATATCATGGAAGAATTCGACTTTCCCCCTAGTTGGCAGCGGTTGACAAATAAACAACAGCGCACCGTGGTAATGAAGCTTCTGGAGCATTTGGACGTCGCTGTAAGTGAGATACGTATGCGCGCTACGCGCTGCATCCTTTACCTTGCTCAGGGTTGCTGGGCCGAGATGCAGTCAGACGCGGAACAGGCGCATTGGGCCCGCATCAACGTTATGATGTTGTACGACATGGGCACATTCGCCGCTTTCGTTGAATTATTGAATCTCGAAATTGTTCGTAGTAGTTCTGCAATAGCTTCCAGGAAGCTTGCAGAATCTCTCGCCGACTCAACCAATCTGCGTGTTATTCTATCTGTTCTGTATTTAATAACAGAATACATGAGAACCGAAAAAGAAAATTCTGACTCGGAGTACAAGCATTTGGTGAAAAATTTTAAAGAAGAACTCGGGACACCGTTTGGAGAAGAATTACTACCTGTGAAGCTCCTCAGCATGGTGACACATCTTTGTGCGGGCACCACACCACACTTTCCTATGAAGAAAGTGTTATTACTCCTGTGGAAAGTTTTACTTGTTTACGTTGGAGGGTCAAAAGAGTTAAAGGAGAGAAAAACTATGCTAAGGGAAAAATATGGACTTGTTCCTTTGACTGAAGATACTATTGAAATAATTAAAGGTTTGCGAGCAAGTTCCCCTCCACCCAGTGCTGCTGACATATTGGAGAATCAAAACCCAGGACAGAGAAAAATGAAGGAGAATGAAAGAGCCCTTCGCAGACAAACTTTCACAAAACAGACCTCATTGGACGAATCTGATGAACAGATTTTTGTTGACAAAGAAGAAACGGGTAATGGATCGGAAGACTACTCTATGGAATTCCAGTCTATACCCAGTGATAATTCACAATCTGAAAATAATCCTAATTGTCCGTATTATATGTACTTCAAACAGTTTGATAGCCCACCACCACCACCACCACTACCACGAAGCCTACCATGGCAATCTAAGGTTCGCCAAAAAGATATTGATGTGTTTCTGGATAATGTGCGGCTTAAGTTTGTTGGTTATTCCCTTCCTGGAGATAGACAAACCACTGCTGGTCTTCCACAACCAATCCATGAGGGAATAGAGATACTCAAGAAGCATATGTATACTAGTCTCTCGGAGATTCAGATAGAGAGAGAACTTGAGATAGCACGAAGCCCTCTCACTAAAGGTGAAAAAGATGTTGATGAAACAGAAGTTGAAACACTGTACAGAGCAATGGTACCTAATTTGCCCCAGTACATTATAGCCCTACTGAAGATTCTTTTGGCTGCAGCACCTACTTCAACAGCTAAGACATATTCTATAAACATTATGGCTGATCTTTTGCCTGAAGAGATGCCTATGACAGTTCTGCAATCACTGAAACTTGGGATTGATGTAAATAGACACAAAGAAATCATAGTGAAGGCTGTCACAGCTATACTTTTACTGCTTCTGAAACACTTCAAGTTAAATCATGTCTATCAATTTGAGTTTATGTCTCAACATCTTGTTTATGCTAACTGTATGCCTCTGGTATTGAAGTTTTTCAATCAAAACATATTGTCATATGTGGGAGCAAAGAATTCAATACCCATTTTTGACTTCCCAGCTTGTGTTATTGGAGAGCAGCCTGAGCTGACAAAGGAATGTCTGGAAATCGGCGATTCATCAGTTCCATACTCATGGCGGAATGTTTTCTCATGCATAAATCTGCTGAGAATTTTAAATAAGCTCACAAAATGGAAAAATGCAAGAATCATGATGCTTGTTGTATTTAAAAGTGCACCCATATTGAAACGTACACTTAAAGTGAGGCATGCTTTGATGCAGTTTTATGTATTGAAGCTGTTAAAAATGCAAACAAAGTATTTGGGACGTCAGTGGAGGAAAACGAATATGAAAACAATCAGTGCTATATATTCCAAGGTTCGCCACCGATTGAATGATGACTGGGCATTTGGTAACGATGTTGATGCGAGGCCTTGGGATTTCCAGGATGAGGAATGTGCTTTGAGATTAACTGTTGACCGTTTCAACAATCGTAGATATGGCACCGTTGGCGACCAAGAAATTGATCTCACACCTCTTGAAACAGATATAAATAGTGTATTAGAATTAAATGTTGATCTGGATGAGGAATTCAAGGATAACTATGAATTGTGGCTGGAACAAGAGGTATACAATAATGAAATAAACTGGGATGTGTTGCTAACAGCATAAATAATTATAATCCATTTGACTACATACATTATAAATTTTGTACAGTTAGTTTTTAATTTTTGGTATTTAACTAATGCATTCAGATATATATTTTTATGAATGCAGTCTTTCTAAATATTGTTTTGTTATAAATCTGTGTAATTGTAGTTAATTAAGTAGCACTAGTGTTTTCTTTTTTTATATTCAAAAAATATCATGACAGTATTTACCTGTGTAAAATTAAATTAGGTACTTACTAACATATAACATACCTATGTCTATCTATCTTTGCTTAAACAAAATTTTAACATTTAGGTGGTTATACACAATGTATGTAACCTTTATTGTAGTAAACTTATAAAGATATCTACTTAACGTTATCATATTTTCTGAAGCATGAATTATTTATTGCAATAAATTGTTAATATATAACAACAGATCTTAATGTCAAGCCCAACTTGCAAATTGCGAAGTGTGAACTGAGTGGATATATGCTACCCATCCATCTCCCTAATGAAATTATGTTTGTTTTTAGCATTTTTAATAAATAAAACGTAGTAAGCTTGCTTAATGTGTAAAATTAGCTACATTTTATTAAATTTTAATGAAGCTACATAAATGAATTGTATTTTATTATTCCTACTTCAAAAACCTAGGTGCACTAAAAAGCTAGAAATAACCTTATAATTAATTACATTTGGAGTAGGTGCCAATCTACGTCAGACTAGGCAAATACACAAATGAATTGGCACCCCTTTCCACTCTGTCAATGGGGGGTCCCCTTTCCACTCAAACAATAATAATCAACCTAAATGAAAACACAAAAACTAATAATCAACCTAAATGAAAACTCTTTAAAAAGCCGTATAAAACTACATCATCCACGTAAATATTGATCAAAATAAACATAAAAACGTTCATAAAATGAAAACTGCTTGACCGTAAAATTTTAAATTTTTATGGGATCAAATGGCATCAAACAAAATAAGAATCACGTAAATCGGATCATAACTCGCAACGTAATCGGTGTACATACATAAAAAAAAGGTTGTTTTACATCCCTAGTGGGTTTGTGATAGCAGTGATGTATATATAAGCTTCTTGTTGATATTTTCAAAAAGTATGGTAATAGGTATTCTCTATGCCTCATCAGTCATCATAGAGCAAGAGATGATAAATAAATGAGATCTGTGGATTGTGGCAAAGAGTAAAGTAATGGATTGTGGTCTGTGATTGTGGTGTTTTGGGTGTTGAATGGATTATTAATTTTATTGTTTAGGACAAAAGACTTGTTAAGTCAAAATTCTATTCAATACGTGTGCATGTAATTGAATTTGATAATCCTAACACAGAAAGTAAGTTGCGTGTGTTTAGTTGTTACCTATCAAACATTTTAATGTCCAACCAACCACAGCCTAATTCCTCGTTAATGATTATATAGACTATCTGTATAAATCAAAAATACTGAAACGTTTATCACTGTTTTACCATAATTTCTAGCGACGGCAAAATGGCAGAATTAGCAGCGCTACTGCAGACCGAGATCCCGGAAGGGCGTAGTCACCTAACCGATAGCCACACGAACCTGGAGCGTGTGGCTGACTACTGTGAAGCTAATTATTTCCAATCGGAAAACAAGAGACTGGCGCTTGAGAGCACCAAGAACTACACAACACAGTCACTAGCTAGTGTAGCATACCAAATAAATACACTTGCATACAATTTTCTACAACTGCTAGAGCTGCAGACGATGCAGTTGGCCGAGATGGAAGGCCAGATGAACCATATCGCGCAGACTGTGTCGATACACAAAGAGAAAGTGGCAAGAAGAGAGATTGGTGTGTTGACCGCTAACAAAGTTACAAACAGACAGTATAAAATCATTGCGCCCGCTAACCCTGAAAAACCTATCAAGTATGTGAGGAAGAGCATTGATTACACAGGTAGGTTTTACATAATAAATATAAATATCACCAGACAGCACATACTCAATGTATGATTCCAAACTAAGCAATGCTTGTACTATGGTTACAATATGATGGATGGGAGGCGATTCCAGTTACACTGAGATCAGGGCAAATTCCAAAAAGGCCATTTAGGAATTTATCTGTTGACGGAAACCAAACCCAAAACTACCTGTTGCAGTGAATCGAGAAGCTTACACTTAAACCACTAGACCTAACAGACCTATCATCAGAATATTTTACCAAAATAATTGTATAAGACTATAGTAAGTTTAACTGTAATAGAAAAAACCTGGTCTTGTTTTTTTCTACAGTTGAACCCAGATTGTTGGTTTTTTTCTACAAAAGGTTTGATATAATAAATGATAGTGGTGAATCTGTGATGCCGTTTCTTGTGACAGAACTAGTAGAGATCCTATTGATCAAGACTCGATAGTAATCTCTCATCAGACCATCTTACTCACAATTTCCCTACTATACTTTTCTGACATGATAATTTATAGCTATATTTATACTATAGCCTTGGATGACATTGGTCACGGTGCTCGCTGGAGCAGCGCGGCGGGCGGCACTCCGCGCGGCCGGCGCTCGGGCTCGGCCCCCGGCGCCGCCGCGCTGCCCGCGCCCACCACCAAGCCGCCCACGCCGCCCGCCGCCCGCGCCGCCGCCGCGCCCAACACCGGCACCTTGGGTCGCTCCACACTAGGTGACCATTATATTTGCTACACTATGCTTACTGTTCTGTTGTAATTGTCGAAATTGGGGCTACACTATTACATACTTATTCATGTTAGCATTTGCAGTGTGAATGCCCTGCTAAATGTACACACCACATGCCATAGAAATACAGCTCTAGTAGGGGCAGAAACGACAAATAGATATCTGTTTCAAGTATCAAAATCACTTACACTTCATACATCATCAAGGTTTTAAGATCCTGTGATGCCTGTGGACTATCAGCATGTTAAAGGCGCAGAGTATAGGACAAGCCATCAATCGTACTTGTTTTGCTACTTTATCAGCCACCTCGAAGGCATCGACATCACCGGGGTCCGTACGGGCCGCCTCCGCCGCTAACACCGGCACTTTGGGCCGAGGCACTATCGGTAATTATTGCAACATTAGTACGTAATTGCACCTGAAATGTGTCTTGTGTTAATCTAGCAATTAAAATGCCACTAACCTAAAGATATATCTCATTACAGTCATTACACAATAAAATGTTATAATTATCATTATTCGTGATAATTTATGCGTGATTCACTAAATCATTGGGTGTCCCTATGAAATCATACTTTTTTATTAGACAGGCCAATGTTAATTTGCTCTTTGTGTGTTAATATAATATCAGTACCTACAAGAAGAGTTCCTTTGATAAGTCGTAGAAATTGTTCACTAAATTGCATAAGATTCATCAATCCTACTACATCTAAAGCAATCAAGGACGTAATCAGGTCAAGTGGGGTTGATAAGGAGTCCTTGTTTTGTAATTATCTGTTTTGACAAAATCATTGACGATTGTATATTTATTACATGAATTATGTATGACAACACTAATGATCTTGCAATTCCGATTTAATTCTTAGCTCATTTCACATTTGCTTGAATAATAACTTCGCTTCCTTTCAGACTCCTCATTGTCAATCTGCGATACTAATATATTCTCATCGACCCTATTAAAAGAATAATGTGTCTTAGGCAATGTTTGTTTTGTTGGTGTGCAGGCAAGTCGTCCCGCGAGTACCGCACGCCGCCGGCGGTGGCCCCGCCACAAGTGCCGTCGCACTATGCGCCTAATTACCCGCGGAGACCGCCTGGATATTCCACCCTGCCAGTTGTACAACCACAGGTGATATAGGATTTGACTAAGACACATTACAACTTTTTTTTCACATAACGTACGTCACTTGAAGTTAGTGAAATGGCCATAAAACCTCAGTACGCTTAGCATAACCGTGTAGACATAAGTTTTATCTCTTTCAACTGTCAAATATGTCGACAAAATTACGTCACTTCGAGCTTTTTGTACTGAACATGCTTCAGTGTGACGTCATTTTGAAAAAGATAAAAATTATGTCTACCCGGTCATGCTAAGCCTACAGAATACCGAAATTAAGCGGTATCGTTTATCTACTTGGACACAATGAAAAGAAGGAAGAGATGTTATAACATGGCATCTTTTTGACTCTCTGGCAACTTAATGTCAAAAATTCCATATGGGTAATATTGCTAGTTTTTAGTTATGTTAAATTGTTTTTTTGTTAGTTTATTTTGACTAAGATCATTTCAACATCGTTCTGTATTACAGGTTGGAATGGTGCACCCAAATCAACATCAGACAACTTTGAATTATTCGCAACAGGATCTACATTCCAGTATGCCGCGTTAGTATATATATACGCCTAATTTTAATTAGTTGTTGACAATATTTAAACAGGAATGTAAAGAATATGCTTTTTTGTTATAGCTCCTCCGTCGCCTTTGATCGGTTCGGATGGAGAGCACAGCCAGCATTCCATGAGTCTCCCAGGACAGGTGCATAACCCACTTTGTAACCATGTGATGCTATTTTTTTTTATTGTCAAAGTCAGATCCAGATTCTTGTAATCACATCACACACAATCTAAACATTTAACATTGTTACGCATGTCCGGACTGAAATAATTGTATGTGGAAATGGGAAAGCTAGAAATTTATGAAAAACAGATTCAAATGAAAAAAGCTCCCAGTTTCTGTGTGTAACTGTGTCTCGGTTTATAGACATTAAACAAGAATGGTTTTAAATATCAATTTTAAGAGCACTATTATTATTGTAAATGGATTCTATACATATATTTGAAGATGCGCACTTATGTGATTTGTAAATGGGCGGTTGTAAGTTGCAGCGCGCGTCGTCGTCGTCTGCGGGCGGCGGGTCGCTGCGCGGCGGGTCGGTGTCGCCGCCGCTGCCGCCGCCGCCGCTCGACGACGAGCTCGTGCATGAAGCCTTCGGCAGGCAGCACCATCTCCACGTAAACATAAGCTAACTAACCCTATCCGTATCCTATAATAATTCTACTTCTTTCAAAGGTCATTGACCCCATTTTGTATTACACAAACAACTAAGCAACTAATTGTCGATGACAAAAAGCTTACCGATCGGCTAGACCCTCTGGCGTTGCGTAGAGATGTAGGCTCTCTCTGAATTTTCTACCGCTTCTATCATGGAGACTGTTCCGAAGAATTGTTCGGTATTATACCTGCCGCTGAATTCCACCACCACACGGCTCGCCACAGACTGCATTACCATCCTCACCATCTGGATGAATGACGTTCCAGTACAGTGCGATTTACCAGGAATTTTCTCCCTTGCACCACCAAATTGTGGAATGAACTTCCTGCAGCGGTGTTCCCGGACCGATGCGACAAAGGTATCTTCAAGAAACGAGCCTACTCATTCCTTAAAGGCCGGCAACGCACTTGCGATGCCCCTGGTGTTGCAGGTGTCCATGGGCGGCGTTGATCACTTACCATCAGGTGAAACGTCTGCTTGTTTGCCTCCCTATCTCATAAAAAAAAAACTAATAGCACTACAGTACAAGTCGGATTTATTCTTTCAGTTAAGCAGTCTCCGTATCACATGTTTTATTTTTATGCCTAGGTGTCGTGTACAAGCGAACAGACCTAGATGTGGGCATTTATTTTGAATTCAGTAACGGACCAATTATTTTATACGTAAACAATATAGTTATTACAATGGTATACAAAATTTTCACGTTTGTACAGAGCAAGATGGGTGCCCAGTATACTAGTGCCGTACCTGCCATAGTCCCGGACGAGGAGGATCTGCCGGGATGGGTGCCTAAGAATTATATTGAGAAAGGTAACATTCTGCAATCATATTGTAGTAAGTTTTGAAAACGTGATGAATAGGATAGATTAAAGCGGCCGCCGATGGTAAAAATTACCGTGTATAGTCAGACACAAAATCTCCATCAAGTTAATCCATACATCTAAAGCCCCACGTATGTGCCCACATAAAGGACTTAAGATGCATGCTGCACTTTTTGCACCTAAACGAACTGTCATATAAATCACGATTTTATAGATATCTCGAAACGAAACGTCGAATCTTATGTATTTTTTTCATTTGTTTCGAGATATCTCGAATAGAGATGAATCTTGATCGCACGCAAATCAGGGCCCATGTCTTTGAAAAATGAGCTTTTTTTATTAGTCAATTCAGTTCGTTTTGGCATTAGCAAAAATTTTACAGCGCGCGTCTCGACCTCCCTAGTGTGCCTGAGGCTTTAATTGACTATATTTTTCTACAATAATTCTGTATGTAATGCTACAGTGGTCGCTATATACGATTACTACGCGGACAAGGAGGATGAGTTGTCGTTCCAAGAGAGTGCTGTTATCTACGTGTTGAAGAAGAACGACGATGGCTGGTGGGAGGGCGTTATGGACGGCGTCACGGGACTCTTCCCGGGGAACTATGTGGAGCCCTGCGTTTAGGGACGCTACAAAAGACGATGATGCCAACAAAATGGTCATAAAACTGAACCCCAAATATATATAAAAATGTCAATCAATCTTCTAAACTATAATGATATTTTATAGAACAAGTATATGGTAATAGTGTCGGTTATGTTGGAACTAAATTAATAGTATTGCCATACTTTGTACGACATTAATTTGAGTTAGATGGCAATATTTTTAGGGCTGTCCAATATAGTTTAGTTTGCAGCAACAGAATTGACATCAATGCTGCTGTAAACGCATCTAAATTTCCATAAGTTAAAAGCAAAGGTGTTGCTGTCCTTAGCATTTAATGTATGAGTAAAATAGATTATATATTTAGTCCTTAGTTTGACGGCAATATATATAAATTACTAACCCGGTACACGAATGGCAATACACACTAATGCCATTTCAGTTTCCGTTCTAATATGGTCAGCACCTTTAAGCGTAAAATATACTACGGTTATTATAAAGGGTGATGTTTACAATATCTTTATAAATCTGCACTTTTGTCTATTTTTACCTATAGATAGTGTGTAAACTATATCTCCAAAATTTATAGAAAATTGTGGTCCATTTACATTGACGTTCATTTCGTACAAAAAAATGCCGGGTATGAATCGTATAAAGGGATTTTAAGTTACTAAAATTTGAGTATTATTTTGACGTTAAGCATGTATCCAAAAAAGTTTTTTTAATTTTGTATCTTTAAAATTACATGATGTTGTTTTGTAAGCACCTGTATAGACTATCTTTAATATATTACTTATATAGTAAATATGCTTAGCATGTAGGACTGAATTTAAAATTTTACATTCTTTATTATTATTTAAATAAATATAAGTACACTATTGGTTGTCTTTCATTGGGAAATAATAAACATTTCACTTTAAATTCATCATTTTATTGCTTTCAAATGCAAGAAAAGCTTAGATCTAATTCACATCGTATTTTGTGGCATCAGTTATCTTAGTTCAGATACACATAAATACAAATAATGACATAACTTACAAGTACCACAATTAGTAAATTGTATACTAACATAAAACTGCTTACAACTAAAGAGTCGATAAACTGATCACATTTTTGCCTAAGTTTGCAATCTAACCCCTAATATTAAAGACCAATCCATATCCACATACAATGGTATACTTTCTTGATCCGAATCATTTTTTAAAACCATTGTAAAAGGGAATAAAATTTTAGTTACCTATATTACGGATAATACACGTTAATTAAACTACTTCTGATCTATATATATTTATCAGTAACTGGGGGGAATTTGTGAGACTTGAAAACTATGAGGTAGTAAATCCAAGACCCATGCACCGTGAATTAAATAGTTATATCCCGTAAAGTTGATTTTAGGCAATATAACTAGAACTACTTGTACATCAACGCTCTATTACATTCTACTCTCCATGCAAATGACAGGTAAGAATTGCTAAGGCGCTTTTATATGATATCGACATGTAAATGTTACACTGGGGTTCTTACAATGGGGTACCATCTGCATAAATTCAAAGTTATTTTATGCAGATGGTACCCCATTGTAAGGTTAATCATGGTGAAAATACTTTCCATAAAAATAACATCCGCATTAGCCAATATTTTTTTTACCCGGACCTGCTGTAACGCCGGTTTTGGTGGGTTGAGAAACGAAGAAACAATACTCAATTTTGGATATAAGAAACGGACAGACGACGGTTCTTATCGGGGGTTTACCATCTCCTCTCTAAAAACTATTGTTGTTTCAATAGTAACTGTGAATAACTGAAAGTAATATTAAAACATCACTGCAATACAGTTGGTGGAAAGGGGACTGTTTTCGAATGTTATTCCTTATCGTCAATATCCATATTTTCATTTGTTATTATATCATTTTCATGATGTTTCGTATCAGTTTCCACCGTATCTTTGTTTTGAGTTTTGTTATCTGTGTCACTCACTACTATTTGCTCGGTTTCTTCTTTAGTGATTTCCTTTTCGGACTTGTCGTCTTGTTTTTCGGTATTATTTTCTTTGTCTTTCTTTGGATCTTTGACTTTTCTGTAAGGGAATAATGGGCTATATTATTTGTATCCTAAAATAATAGTATGTATAAGAACCAACAGTACTGTAATACACGTGAATGTAATGTGATATTACTAAAATTATAAACATTTACATGTTTAGAACTTACTGTGAACTACCATTGACGACTTCAACAACATCGTCGTCTTCGTATTTGATGTTGATGACGGCCTCCACCTTGGATTGGATGCTCTTCAATGCAGAGTGGAATATTTTGGAACTGGCCTGAAATAAATAACACATAAAATCAATCTCTGCATACGTTCGACGGACCCTTTCGAGTTAGAAAATGTAGCCACCCTTCATAAAAGCATGATAATCAATACGAAACGACGATAAAATTTCTTCGTTAAACGGTCGATCGACCATAAAAAAACTACAGCCCTTTTTAATGTCCCACTGCTGGGCACGGGCCTCCCCTCAATGCGAGGGGGATTCAGGCCATAGTCCACCACGCTGGCCCGGTGCGGGTTGGCAGACTTCACACATCTATCGAGAACTAGTCAAGTTCCCTCACGATGTTTTCCTACACCGTTTCATAGCAAGTGGTAATCTCGGATGTAAATGAGATTCGCACATGAAACCCAGAGGTGCGAGCCGGGGTTTGAACCTGCACACTTTGATTTGCAAGGCGTGCGTTCGACCACTCGGCTACCACTGCTATATCGACCATAAAGGACTTCTAATCTCGCGAAACCGGGTAAATCAGTAAGGCACACTGGGTCGTCAATCCTCGCGCGCCAAATGTTTGCCAATAGCAAAACACTGACAGCGCGAACGAATGTAAAGGGTGGCTTTTACGATAGAAATTCAATCTTTACTGCGACGATACAGAGGTCGTTTTGGTATTGGCAAAACTTGACGCCTTAGTGGCTTAAGTATATTATCCGGTGAGAGTATAGACCGTGAGCGATGCGATGCGCGCTTTGGCGTGCGCGAGGTTGGCGGTGAGGTCGGAGAGCTGGTGCTGCGCGCCGCGCTCGGCCTGCTGCGTGGAGGCGGCGGCGGCCCGCGCACTGCGCAGCGCGCCGCGCGCCGCCTCCAGCGCGCTCTCCAGCCGCGCGCGCGCCGCCGTGCCGCGCGCCGCCGCCGCGCACAGCGCGCCCACGTCCACCAGCCGCGACTTGAACATCACCATGCCTGCCGGAATCGGAATACATCGGATCTCAGAGGGGGATGACACCATGATTCCATGAAGATGGTAAAAGGGAGGCAGCATAAAAATATACGAAGAGACGGCGCCATTAAGTGTGAGAAGGTAGTCGTATCATCCACGGAGGTTTGCAAACATATTAACCCTCGAGGTGGTCTTTTCGACGCCTATGCAGGCTATTCATAACAGATATTTGAAAAATAACAGGTAGGGACTTTGACTTTGGACAGTTGGGAGTGAAAAAGAAAATAACCACCAAGACATAAACTGACAATATGCATTAATAATATATGTTAATTTACCCGTTTGGCTAACGTCTACTGTATCACCGGACGTCACGCCTGCATTATCGTCCGATCTGTTGAACAGCGGAAGTAAGTTGCGGTTGCCCGCAGCAATGGCCTCCTCCAGTTCCGAAATCTATGAACAATAAAAACTTGTAACATTCGAGTGGTACTATAGCGTCAAAATACACGTGTCGTTTGATCAGCTATCGAGGAACGTTTTTTCCCTGCAGATTAACTCTCGTTCCAACCATAGATAAACAAAACTCTTATTCAATACAGTTTAATTCTTTAATTATTACTTCAAGATAGAAAGCAATTGATGTCTCTCTAATAACGATGATGCTTACATGTGTTGGTACTTCATTCACAGGGGGGACTGTTGAGTCCAGTGGCAAGTCTTGTAAAGCTTCTGAAGCGCCAGATGACACATCCCTTACGGATTGAATAAGTGACCTTTAAACAAAACATAGCTTAGACAACGAATACAGTATACAAAGTTAACACGATTTTTTAAGGGGCTGATATTATTTTTAGGGAATTAATAGACAACAAAATATATTTTATTTTACGGGAGCTTGGGGGAAGGAATACAATATGACAATAAATTAATAATAATAAGAGTAACTTACTTGTAGTTAAAGAAGTCTTTGACACACACTTTCTCCAATATAGATTTAATTTGTGATCGCGACAGGTGCAGCCCTAGGCTCATGAACAGGTTTTGAAGGTCTTTCTTGGTGATGTTGCCTCCTCGCGCAGTATCGAAGTACACCAGAGATAGTAGCAAGTATGGGTCCAGTGGCAAATCAACGCCGCAACTGCGTTTCGGTGAATTACTTCGCTCATCGTCACTGTGAGAGTCCTGGCAAAAGATTGATAAATTACAATAAGACTAAATGAGTTTTATATAATTTAGTTCATTCTAAATGCTTCATTTCAGATATTCTCACCTTCCTGTCTCGTCTGCGCGAATCCCTTTTCTCGTCACGTTTGTCATCCTTCTTTTCGTCTTTCTTCTCTTCTTTTTTCTCATCTTTCTTCTCAGACTTCTCCACGGATTTCTCCTTAACTTCCTCGACTTTTTCGGGTAACGTGTACAGTGTTTTGTACACGTAGAAACCAAAGTCGCGCATCAGCATCTCATTGAATAATTCCGCGAAGACAAATAACTGGAGACAAGCATTTTATTAATTAAGATTAAATTTGGTTACTATCAGAAATCATAGAGGACATCGATTTCATAATAGACATTTCATTAAAATTAGTTAACGAAACATTTGGTAAATGTTACCCATATGTGCTTTGCTGGCTTAAATAGATTTTATAAAATAAAACTTTAATGATTCATTGCCTATTTTATTCTTTATCCATACGCTTCTATTCCGTGAAGGTTTAGGCAGAGGTACACGGCGGTGTATACAGACTTCATCAATGTACTTTGGTCCCTATTTATAGGGAGCGAGCCTATTGCCGGTGATTTGGGCCATAATTGCACTGCTTTTTTCTGTTCAATTTAATTATGTTTTGGTGGTAACAAACCTCAAAGCTATGTTCCTTGTTATCTGTGATGCGGTAATCCAACAACAGCGATAGGGTAGCCACGTTGCAATTGAATTTGCCCGCCTTGGCGGTCGTCGACGGATGTACTATGATGTGAGGCGTGGTAGGTATCTCGTATCGTGTTTTTAATTGCTGTTTCTCTTTCTCTATCTAAAATCATAAAATGGCATTAACCAACTATACAAATAATTATTTTTTTATTAACTTGTTCTAGTGGTCTGGGTGGAGGCCGCTCGGCACACTAGACCCGGCGCTAGCAAGTCTGATTTCCATCGACGGCAAATTACGGAAACAGACTTTTCGCATTTGCCCGGGTCTAAATGTAACTGGGGATCAAACAATGAATATGTGTTGTCTAACGTTATTAATTTATTGGTGTATGAAATTGGTACTTACCTTTTTTCTTTCCTCTTCAATTTCCTTTTCAGTTTTTACCTTAACTTCTTTTTCAACTTTTTCCTCTTTCATCTCAGTATCTATAGGTTTCTCTTCAATTATTTCAGTTTCTTTAGCTTTATCTTCTTTAATCTCAATATCGGTAGCTTTATCCTCTTTTTTCTCAGTATCTTCTGTTTTAGTTTCTTTGACGTCGGCACTCTCATCCTTGTCCTCAATAACTTCAATTTTATCTTCTTTGTCTTTATTTTGTTTATCCGTTTCAGTTTTACTATCTGTATCTTGTTCCTTCGCGTCGTCTTCCACTAATTCTATGACATCATCTTTCTTCTCTTCTCCTGCTTCGGTTTTTAGTAATTTCGATAGCCGTGAAATAAGTTGTGATCGTAAACCTGTTTTATAAAAATATTAAATCATAACGCCTGTATGCCGCGAAGAGGTATGCTGAGGTTCACTGCAGTGCATCACATATCGCCAAAGTATTTTGGTGCCAATGTAATAGGAGGCGAGCCTATCGCCATTATACCGGGCATATTACCCCCTTTTTACAAGCGGGATTTAGGCCATAATCGACCACACTAACCATAAGCGCGTTGGTGAACTTAACACAACTTTCCATAGAAGACATTAAATTTATTATCCTTTTGTTTTCATTTTATTTACCTTTGCAGCTGACATTGCGCGCTCGTAACTCCTGCCTCAACTGATCCACCTTTATGGTCCTCAAGTCAATTTTGGAATAATGAGTAGGTTCAGCTTTTTCTTCATCCTCATCATTCTCATCTATAGTTATGGTTGTGTTATCCAAATTCGTGCTGTCCTGTGAAAGTTTAGAACACATTAGTACAGTCTTCATTTCATAAATTAAACTCAGGGACATTGATAAAGCTGAGTTTTATATAAAAGCTAGATTTCAAATTCTAATTTAAAGATTGTGATATATGTGATAATAAAAGGGACAGTTTTTAATGTGAACTTAAATTATGTAAGTAATTCTGCGGAGAAAATAAAATAGATTATAGTATCGTTATCTATTCTCGGTGGAATGATCGTGGCATCGGGCCGCTCAGATGTCAGGAGATGCACAGGAGCGTAGTTGTTCCATGTAAATGGTAGCGCACGCAGCCGGAAACTTAACCAAACAAAACTGGGAACAAACAATTTGCGATTTGTCCGCGGCCGGAGAGTCCGCCGGCTGCTCTGCGGGCGGCGCGAGCGGCCGCTCGCCGGACGGCTGCAGCGCGGCGTCAAGTCTCCGGGCGGCGGCGTCGCACGCCTCCTTATATTGTTCCTGAACGTTGGCCCACTCGATACGCGACGGTTGCGAGGACCACACGTCGGGCAGGAACAACACCACACACTCGAGCCTGGACTTGCCGCCGCTGCCCTCCCGCCAGTAGTAAAACTCCACCATTCGGTACCTGCGTGGGTAATACAGTTATAGTTGTATACTCACAAGCGCAACGCGCTGCCCGCCCAACTGCAGACAGGGATACACGTCCGGTACGAGAGGGAATAAACCGCTGTTGGGTGGATGGCACAACGAATCTGGATCCAATCGGTGTCGCGTATGCGGTGTATATATGCCGCCATACCGTTATAGAATGTATGCTGTACTATGACTGATCGACGAAACAACTCCAGGCAAAAGCTTCTTCTATTCTTATACCAATAACAACTTTCCTGAACTACAATGCTGATGCCTCTAGAAGAAACTTCTGTCCTCAGGTTCTTGTGGTTGATATGGAACTAGATGGGTAGCTGGTAAGCAATATGTACATTACTTACCACTGAGTGCACGAAGATAAGTCAATGCCGGTGAGGGCTTTGCAAGTACGTATGGCAGTTTTCACCAAAACTTTTGGATCAGTCTGAGGATTTTCACCGTCCATGGAGGGGCTCCAGGGCCCACCGATAGCGAAGTTTTCTCCGCCTTTACCCTTTTGTGCGACAAGGAACTTGATGAGACGTGTTGGATGCAGTGGGTTTTTATTTGATCGCTTGTCTTTTTCATCAACTTTAGTGATCCCACACTTTTGATACAATGCTTCCAAAGATGGCATGCTGATTAACATCACCTAAAAAGTTGAGAGCAAAATTCAAAGTATTTTCAACTCTGAAGTAGGTAGGTAGAATATTAGGTATTGTTATGTTTGTTACCTTAGCAGAGAATCTGTAATCAGCATCTGGTGGTTCCAATACTGCGTCATTAGGCTCCGGGCCTTCGGCTTCCTTACTCATAATGTGATATGCACAAGGGTTGTTGATGGAAAATGGAGTTTGCGGTGGAAATGTTTCTCCCCACTTCACATGTGCATTGAAGAAATCAGAAGGTATGTACAAATTTGTGTACCTCTGGGATAGTGCTGGAACGTCCAGCTTTTGACTGTAACAAATATAATCTAATATAAATTGTATGAATAGTTTGAGATCATACTGATAGCTACCATTCTTGGTCTTCAATTAGACTTATTTTAATTTTATCATGGTTGAACTATAGTCTATGACATAAAAAACACCGTGAACTGTTTCAATATACTGTAATCATTTAAGTTTTGTACAGAGTTGATCAAATAGTGTGAAAAAATATTGTGTTCTAAATGCATTGTTAATATGTATGTTCAAGAAATGTTATTTTAGTTACTCATTCAGTTATGAGCTTAGAGTGTCTTTTTTTCTAACAAAATAGGTATATAAAATTTAATGACTGTCTGCACTCTATGCTTTCCTTAACCATTGATCAGATTGTGATGAAACTTTAGTGGGGTCAACGGAGGACGCCTATGAGGGGGTTTCTGGCCCATAAAATCTAAGTAAAAATTTATTACTTTAATTGGAATTGCAATGCATGCGAGGTACAGTAATAGATAAATGATAAATATAATGAACTTACATGTCAAGAGGCATTCTTGGTACTCTAACAACATATTTTACAGGTGATGCCTGGTGCACTACAGGGCGCTTACGGGGCGGGGAGTCACGGCGGCTGCGGCTCTCTCGCCTGTCACGAGACCGAGACCTACTGCGGGTCCGGGAACGTTTCTGAATGATAAATATAAATTTATTATGCAATATGTACTAAAATTTTACGGTTTACGTACCACAACAGTAGCATACACATTGAAATCAGATAATTGTGATATTACATACATCATCACGCCTGTATTCCCCGAAGGGGTAGACAGAGGTGCACTGTAGTGCGCCCACACTTTGCCAATGTATTTTGGTCCCAATGTAATAGGGGGCGAGCCTATTGCCATTATACCGGGCACAATCCCCCTCAATACGAGGGAGATTTGGGCCATAGTCGCTGGCCCAGTGCAGGTTGGTGAACTTTACATGCCTTCCTATAGACGTGCAGGTTACCTCACGATGTTTACCTTCACCGTTCAGCAGGTGGTAATCATTGTTGATAATGACATTCGCACATGAGAATTATTTCAGAGGTGCGGGCCTGGGATTTGAACTTGCACCCCTTACGTTCAAGGCAGGCGTTCTTGCCCACGAGGCTACAACTGCTTATCTAATGATTTTATCTGATGAATTATTATTTAATGATTTATATAACACGTATGTATGGAATATAGTAGAATACATACCCTATCGTCTCTGCGTGAAGGCCGTTCATCACGACGAGGTGGCAATGACTTCTTTGAAGGCGGTGGAACTGCGTTGTAAGAATTGCTCTTAGGATTATTCTGTTTCTGATTCGGCGCTGTCTTCAGTAACACTTGCACTCGAGTGGCATTCCACTTGAACGGCATGTTCGGATTATATGTGGCCTCAACTAGTACTCTATCGTTAACCTTAGGAATTACACCCTTAGCGCATACGGATGTTTGGTAGAAAACATCGTGATCAACAAAGCCGAAGTCATTGTGCGTTTTTGTGACGGTGCCCGTGAATACGCGCTGTTCAGAGGCCGCGGGAGCCTGATTAGTTTGCGCATTCTGGTACATCCCTGGATTCATACCGCGCGGAGCCGGGTACGCGACAACATTGCCAGGATACATCTGCCCCTGTGCCATTTGATTCATCGGCATCTGCCCCGCCATCGGCATTGCCATCCCGCCCTGAGCTTGCATCATATTCGGATTGAATACCGCTTGCGTTTGTTGGAACGGCATCATGCCCTGTTGTGTCATCATTGTATTGGGATCCATGATTTGTGGGTTTATGCCGGTCATGTTTGTGTTCACATTCGACCGAGCCCATGGTGGGTTTTTTGCACCACCTCCCGATTGCATATTCGCACTATACTTTGTAAACACTATACAGTAAACAGTTAGACACAACAATTGAGTAAATAGAATGAATAATACATAGATAATTATAAGATTCAAACTCAGTTTTTATCAAAGAAATAACACCACACGCGCGAATCGCAAGAATAAAATGGCGTCGCGTCCTGTCCTGGGTCAACTAGACGTGAGCGTTATTTCACGTCAAATGTTACATTAACTAGCTTCGCGGCATGTAACTGTGTCACATGTTTCAAGTCAAATCACAAGTAGTGATTTTTGTAACGTTTTATTTCTGTTATCTGTGAGCGAGGAACACCACGTCGTCACTCGTTAGTCGGTCGGTGTCTCGGTTCGGTTCCGTGGGGTGCGTTACATTTCTTTCGCATCGCGCCTACCGGCCGGCTGAGTAAGCGAGAACGGGTGACACGAATAAAACCGAAGTAATCCGAACGCACATGTGCCGTGGTACTGGTATAAAACAAAAAAACTAAACATCGTAACAGTCAATAAAGTATTAATTAGCTTACGTTTAATTTTCATACGTAACTCTATAGACATAGATAATAAAATAGAGTGATCTCTGTTTGTTTGTAGATAATTTCAACGGCTCGCGAGGCGGGAAGCGAGCGAGCGTCTCTTTGAATTTGTTTACATATTTCGTACCTTTAAAAGTATAGAGACCTAACTCAAAAAAAAAATTGAATTTTATTAAAATCATAGTTTCATAGAAAACACTAATCAATCAAAAATACATATAATGCAGTCAGTCCTAAGCCTGAATAAATTAGGTATGAAGGGAAGTTAATTGATTGATTTAACTGTATATATTCGTTTCGTGTGTAACTGTATAGTTGGTGGAGTTATTTATGCAAACAATCACTGGATCTAAATAAAAATAAAAGTTACAAAAATCAATTGTTTTGAAACAGGTGACGCCGACCAAGTAACTGATTTCGTATAGTTTCGTGAAAATGACGTAACGAAAGAGATCCACACCACAGATATCGCAGCATTAGTGTGTGTTGCCAGTGCGTACTGGTTAAAAGTTACGTGCTCTTAAGTATTTTTGTCTGTTCTATTATTTTGTAAATAAACAATGAAAAATTGAATTCATGTGTGCATTTGCCTAGTCTGACGTAGATTGGCACCTACTCCAAATGTAACTAAAAGGTTATTTTTAGCTTTTTAGTGCACCTAGGTTTTTGAATTCTGTTTTTGTTCTTTGTATGGAGTGTATTTTAAGTACGAGGATGGTTCTTACGGAGAGAAAAAAATAAAAAAAATCCTATTAAAGTCTAAAAACAACACTTTTCTATACTCCATATATATTTATATATATATATATATTTATTTTTATTTATATTTTCTATACTTCATATATATTTTTTTATAGATTCGTAATAATACTTACAAGTCAATTTGAACTTTAATACCATACAATAAAGTTTAAGTGTTAGTGGAGAGGGAGTTCCGGGCAGGAAAAACAATGGAGTGACGTTAATATCGTATGGCAATATTTATATAGTACATATACCTATATTTTTTTATATAATATAAAACAAAATATTATATTAATTTAATTTAATTAATTAATAATATATAGAGGAAAGAGATTTGTATTTTTGTATGTAACGAATTAACATAAAAACTACTGGACCGATTTCAAAAATTATTATGCCGTTAGAAAGCTATATTATGACTGAGTAACATAGCTTATATAAGAAACCCGTGCGAAGCCGGGACGGGCCGCTAGTTTTGAATAAAAATAATTCAGTCACTGATCTATGGAGGGTAGAATTTCAATAAATCAACAAATTGGTAGAAGTGGGTACCTACTTCAATAATACAGGTTATTATTATTCAAATTGTTGTTAATTATTCAAAGCGCACAAAGTAAGTAAGTACGTAACCACTCAGCAAGTAGGTATATAAATATAGTAGGTAGGTAGGAATAGGATAAACAGCCACACAGGGAAATTTCGCGTTCGCGTTTAGGTACTTTCATACTTAATAACATTCTAAAAAGGGGAGAGATTGTCGCAGGGCCAGATTCTTGAGTGTGTATCTCTCGTATATTCGAGAGCAGTCATTTCGCGTGAGATGTGTTCAACGGAGAAGATATTTGCTTTTTGCTCCGCAGTATCATACAACCCATAGCGCCGTAGCAACGCGTACTCGCGCCGGGAACTTCGACTCTACATCGTACTGTTGCTCTACCGACACGTTTTCCGCGACGGCAAACGGACAAAAAGCATTCTACAAACTGTTACACTTGACTCGCGATTAAAACCTACTTCAACTAATATCTACCGCATTTGTTTATATTTTATAAAAAATAGAACGTAGTATATTCAAGGTGGTGTATTTTGGTACCCGGGCAGAACGCCAGACAGTGTTTGATATTGCAACAATTCATCTGACACGATGTGATTAGTAGGTAAATATTGATAAATCTTATGACATTCTTTTACAACTCAATATACCAAACTGCCAGTAATTAACATATAAACTTAAAATGTTAAATAATAAACACATTGTAGTTATATCTTTGTGTTTGTATAAACTGTTAGAGTAGTGATATAAAACCAGAAATTTATGTGAACTATCAATACATTTTATGTGATATAAGTTCGGCAATGAATTGGCTATGAGTGTGCAAGTGGTAAAATCTGATTCGGAGGTAGGGCTCCAGTGTCAGAGTACGTCTCGACTTCAAACGGTCAGGCCTCACGGTCCTATCAAAAAGTCCTTGGCTACGAGACTATGGGACGTGTTGCAGCCTCTGGCAAGACTATGGGGACTCATATCCGCAGTAGGTGAGTTAACAAACGTAACAGTTATTCTAAATCTTACAAATTTAGAACCTCCGCTTCTCGCTAAAATTAGAATAGATGCATACGTGACAGATATAATGAGCCCTTTATTCCTGGCAGACGGTATTGGAAATTCAACGATATTTGCCTTTGCTCGAAGTTTACGGGACACAACGAATTGGTGTTAGATACTATTCCAAAGCAAAACTAATGTTTGGAATTATATTACCTAATATTTGAAATACTGGGTACCTACTTCAGCACAGCAGATAGCTAGAGTCTTATCAACTTGAGTAACCTGCATACCAAATGAATGACTGGGCGTATCTTTTAGTCAGAATATAATGGAATGTCATACACAAGTGTATTGCCAAAAGAAGATTACCTGCCTTTAGATGATATACAGTAATGTAAACAAAGGGTTGCATGTGTGTACGAAATAAATCTAGGAATAGATGCAGCACAAACGTCTTTGAATACGTATGTTGTGAGTTCTATATATATCGGCAAGGAAAGCATCATCCACTACACTAAGGATACACATTAATAAACGCAGCGCTATCCATCTCATTGAGAAATGTATCTGGTAAAATATTCCAATGACTTCGATATATCAGCGGTACTTTTATAAATAGGTCAGTCTCTATCTAGTAGGTATGTAGGATTCGTAAATCATAGCTCAATTGCTGTCGTTGTTTGCTTATATGTAAGTACGGAACTATTTTTCAATAAATCCGCGTCGCGACGGTATCAACAATGTATGGCATTTGGATTGGATTCTAAATGAGTTTGTTTATTACCACGATTGAATTAGTTTGCGAAGCCAATCAATAATATACTTAGTTCGGTTAAAAAAGGATGTAGGTAAAAATGGTAACATGAGTGGGAGAGCGTTCCCATGGTCCTTCCACAATGCGAAAGAAGGAAGAGTCCCCCGGGGCGCGCGGGAATCATTGAGGATTACCTTATGAAATAAAAATATTTAAGTACCTACCTATAGACTGAATAAAGTAATATTAAGGATATTATCATGGAAAAGAAACCTTTATCGAAGTATAAAGTAAATAGTTGCAATTTTGGATCTTCAACTAGCTATTTGTAGCAACTGTATGTAGTTATCCTTATTCGGATTTAACGATTCGAACATTATAAGGCGTCGACATCAGCGTATTGCAAGCACGTCTCCACTTAACGCCGATGAACTTATGGAAATTTCCTTCTACGTCATCGTGGTCGTCGAATCTATTTGGATAAGGTGGATCTCGGCTTTATATCAAAGACTTTGAATTATTGCGTTTCGTTTTTCAACTCTTGAATAATTAATTGCCGAAAACAATTTTGTTTTACAGAGATAAGTTAGATAAGAAGTTTCTATGAATAATCAAAATGACAGAAAATTATATTGGGACTATTACATCCCTAAACCTGGTAACAGGTAAACTCACATGAATATTAACACGTAAAAGTAGAGATAATAGGCAATTTTATCCTTAGTAAGGCAAATCTACAGATCAGGCAGAAAATATGTTTGCGCTGTAAATAAGTAGCAGTAGGAACCCATAAATTACACATACATAAATTACATAAACTCTAAAAGTATGGTTTTTAAAAGAAGATGCTAGTAGCAGGAATTCCGTGAAAGAAAAACATTTATGGAAGCGTTCACAAGAACACGAGTTCCTATAATCCATCAGCTCGTGTAACCTTAGATAATGTTATTCCCCAATGCACATAGGTTCTCGTTAAACTAGTGATTGTCAGGCTGACGGCCTATGCCGTACGAATAGAGATTTATTGGTCTACTAACCACCTGTTTTCCTATTTTAAAGACCAAAAATATCCTCTAAATAGCCTCACGGTAAAAATATGTAAGCTCTGTATTTTCCATCCTTATTCATACTTAACCATTCCCATCACGGATGTAGCAGCTACCTACACATTTTTTACAAAATATTTTCTCGGCGCGACATAAAAAGCGCCAAAAGTGTCGTAATATTTATGAATATGAAGGAGTCGTACCTACATGTATTTACGTTACAGCGTAGAGTATGTACGGCAGGGGAGGGTAGTTAATAATTAATGTGTAATCCTAAGTTTCAATCTCAACTCGTATATAAGTGGGTAACTAGGAAACAAGAAGTTTAAAATTCCGCTCACGAAGTTCATTGCATTATTTCTAAAGTCACCCCCGTAAACAGCTGAACCAACTTTGCTAAGTCCGAGGTAATTAAAATTATACCTTTCAGACTGTATTTCATGAAGTTTCTTGAGCAGGAAATGTTTTTATGGCAATATTTTTGACAGGAAATTTACAAGCCGTAACAATGGAAATAGAATAATTTAATGTCAAATTTAGCACCCATACGTATTTTCAGCGGAAGATTTAATGCAGTGGTAGAGCTTCAATTGTTTTTATCCAAGCGTGTTCCTTAATTAGATTATAAATGTATTTGACACTTAACTCTACCAAAACGTTCAACAAATTCACCACCACAATTCCTTACAGTGCTAAGCGGTGCCGGGACTCATCTACTGATGCTTGGTCATGAGGTTGCGCCGGTGTTGATGTAAGTAGCGAGACTGTTCTTACCAGTATGTTTCCTCAATTTACTTTGGGCCAGACATGTTTCGGCCCGGCCTGTATCCGGTGATTATTACGTGCTGAATAACGATAAGATAACATAAATTGTAAGAATACCAATAAACATAAGCGTGAAAACTTAGCTATTAGCTCCATAGTAAAACATTTTCAACTTCTTGTCATTGCCAGTGTTACGCCGTGTGTTATTCCAGTAGGTAGTTGTAGTATTTGCGCCAAAACTAAACTTATGTCACGGAATATGTAGATTTTGTCTCTTGCTCTCGTAAGAAATAAGACAGAGAGAGTGAAACCGTGAAAGAGGTCTAGTCAGGACAGATAGGACAAATTCCTAGACTGCTTTTTCACATAATTCTACCATATCAATTGATATGTATTGATGAATATTGATATTCTACTACTATTATAATATAATATAATCTATTATTAATTAAGTATAATCTATTTCTTAGTGCTGGATCAGCTTTAATTCTCATTCTGGAGACGATGTGGGTAGCTGCCCTGTTCGTTGACCTGCTGTGCCGGCGCGGCGACTACACACTTCCGCTCCGATGCTGGGATTACTTCCGGTGGTCGTGCGGTAGAGCGCGCGCGCCGTTCTACGCGTGCGCGGCAACCGCGCTACTTTTCGCCAACCTAACTATACTGGCTACTGTGTCAGGTAACTTTAAAATGAAAATAAGATGACAAGTTTATATATACTCACATATCTGTAAATTACATGTCACAATGCGTACAATACACCTTTAAATCATCCGCATAGTAGGTACTTACATCTTTGCATGCATTCTCATCGCTCAAGAATGCTACTGACTTGACCATACTTGAAACAGTCGGCAACTTCAGCAAACACTTGTTTGTGGTCCGTCGTCACAAATAAAACAATACTACAATATGATATTAATTTATATTATTTTAACACGTTTAGAAAAACTACAGCACAACAATAGAATTTAAACAAACAGCAATTCGACTTAATTTAAGTTATTACATTCAAGTGATGATACGGAATGGTCGCTCCGAGTCCGTGTTTGCTCTTTTAAGATCTTTCCCCCTCCATCAACCACCGACGTACTTTACAACCAGTGTTGCCAACAAAATATATTAGCTTATCATAGATAATTATTAGTGACGTGACTTAATGAATGTTACAGTCGGCCATCAGACTCGAAACGAGTCCTCTCGTTTTAAAAGAAAAAAAAAATAAACTTTACCATAATTTATACAACAATGTAGCTTAGATAAATATAAAAGAAAATAATTGCAATCACCAATAATTATTAGACCAAAAGTTATAAAAATAAAATGAACTTACAAATTTATGATGGAATACACAACAAATAAATCCTTATGTAACTAAACAAACCTATAATTACTACATAAACAAACAGATCAAAGATTCAGTCTTTTGAAATTCAATAATAGATAGGTACTTCTTTGTACTCAACACAAAAGCTTATCGCTCCATGTTCAATCATGATTTAGATCAGGCTCTTGTTGGTTCTTGAATCAACATCCAGATAACATTAACTTAAAATGATGAATGAATTAATGATGACTTAAAATGATGAATGACAGACCTACCATGCCTGAACAATGTTTTACTCCCTTGAGGAATCACTATCGCTAGAAGTATCGTCAGTTGGATCATTATCAAAACTAAGCCACGGAAAAATCTTATCTATAGATACTATCCCTTCGTAACGTCTACCTTTTCTAGTTAATGGTGTATCTTCAATTATAAAACGGTCATTAGGCAATATCTTTTTAATCCTATAAGGTCCTTGACATTTCGATTCAAGTTTTTTTGACTGTCCTGCACTTCCCACAATAGCTCTAATTGTCCTAACAAGATCTCCTTCTTTATATTGTGTACTTTTCTTTCTACATCTGTCAAATCTTTCCTTATTTAGTTTTTGGTTCTTATCGATTAATTCCTTCGCGCGGTTCCTAATCTCGTCCAAGTTACCATCAATAACCCCACCGCCTAAATCTTCTATAACATCATTCAATACTCCTTGTGACGGGTTAATAACCTTCCGTCCAAATAATAATTCTGTAGGGGATTTCTTCGTAACGTCATGTATAGTAGAATTAATGCCCATTTGAACATCTTGGACGTAATCGTCCCAGCTGTCAGCACTTTTCCCGTGAGACATTGCGCTAAGAGCAGCGAGAATCGTGCGATTATACCGCTCGACCTGTCCATTTGCACGAGGAGTAGCTACCGAATTAAGAACGTGTTTGATGCCTGAGGTCTGCAAAAATATTTTAAATTTCTTGCTAGTAAAACTAGTTCCTCTATCTGTTATGAGTCTGGTAGGTGTCCCAAAATAACTGAAAAAAGTTTTGAAAACTTTGACACTTGCTTTAGATTTTGTGCTGCGAACTGGCGTCAAATTAACGTATTTTGTGAAGGAATCAACGATTACCAATAAATATGCATTTTTATGCCTACTGCGTATGAATGGTCCTAAGTGATCAGCATGGATAGTGTGAAACGGTATTTCGACTTTTGGGATAGGATGAAGCTCTCCTTCTTTTGAACCAGATGGAATCTTGTGATGAGCACATTCCAAGCAAGCCGATACGTATTTCTTGGTGAACCGTCGCATCTTTGGAAACCAATAATACGATCGTAGCCGTTGTAGTGTCTTCTCAAAACCGAAATGTCCTATGTCATCATGATTAGCTTTTAATAACTGCCAACGAACGCCCCTGGGGACTACCCATCTCATGGTGTTCACGTCAATAATGCGATAAACTTTGTTATTCTTTAACTTGTATTCTTTATGTATGTTAGCAATTTTTACTGTGGCAGGGTCTTCAAGAACCTCTCTTATAAGCTTAATTTCAGAGTCTCCGGACTGCACAGTTGTGATCCAATCATCAATATTGACCATTAAAACATCTAGCGTGTGAATTGGTTCCGGTTCTAGAGACACAGGACTTCTACTTAACGCGTCTACATGGGCCATTTTTTCTCCTGCTCGGTATTCAATTTGACAATCATACTCCAAGAATTGTATCCACCATCTGGAGATACGTGGTATTAAGTCTCGCTTAGTAAAAGTTGAACGTAAAGCATTACAATCAGTGACGATTGTGAATTTGATGCCAATCAGGTATACCCTAAACTTATTCAATGAACTAACCACTGCCAGAGTCGCAAGTTCAAAGGAGTGTAATTTTTGCTCATCAATAGTAGTCTGTCTACTATAATACGCCACAGGCCTCCAAGGATTTGAGTTTAAGCGCTGCAATAAAATGCCGGCTAGGCCCATTTTGCTAGCGTCTGTATGTAACTGCGTCTCTGCAGTGTGGTCGTATAATGAAAGAACCGGCCTTTCAACTAGCTGACGTTTTAAAGCCTCAAATGCGGTTTCCTCAACGGGTGTCCACCTCCAAGAGGTTTCCTTCCTCAATAGACCTGTCAAAGGTCGAGCTATTAATGCAAATCCTTTGACAAATCGTCTAAAAAAACTTGCTAAGCCTAAAAACCTTCTAACGTCATGTTGGTTAGTTGGAGTTGAAAATTCGGACACAGCCAGAGTTTTCTGCAATCCTGGTTTAATACCATCTTTACTGATCTCATATCCCAAGAAATCGATACTTTCTTGGAAGAATTTACATTTCTGCATTTTTAGGGTAAGACGACTTTGCTTAAGTATGGTAAGGACTTCTTCAAGTCGATTTAAGCCTTCCACAAATGAAGCCGCCGGTATCAAAATATCATCCATGTATATTACCACGTATTTGACCTGTGCCAGCACCTTGTGCATGACTCGTTGAAACACAGCCGGTGCATTTGCTAACCCAAATGGCATGCGGGTATATTCATACTGCCCATCCGGTGTCACAAATGCAGTTTTTTCTATGGAATCCTCTGCGATGGGTATTTGGTGATACCCTGATGCAAGATCCAGTGTGGTAAAGACAGTCTGCCCTGATAATTGATCCAGCAAGTCCTCAATTCGTGGTAAAGGGTAGTGGTCTCGTTTAGTTTTACTATTGAGCGCACGATAATCCACGCAAAGTCTTTTTTCACCAGACTTCTTGTTTACAAGAACAATTGGGCTAGCATATGGTGATTTAGACTCACGCACTATACCAAACTCAATCATTTCATCTATCATACTCTTGACGTTTTGCCGTTCCGAATATGACATTCTGTAAGGTCGATATACAACTGGTTCGGAATCTTTTAACTGTATGACCATCTCAGCTTCGGTGGTAAAGCCGAGGTCGTGCATTCCAGTAGAAAAGCATGTTTTAAATCTATCCAATAAATCACTTAATCTCCGGTTTTCATCAGGAGATAGGCTAGACCCACTTTGTATTACTGGTCGATCAGGTTGAGTCTTATTATCATACATCACATTTAGAACATTTTTCACTGAACCTAAATACCTAGCTCTAGTAACCAGAAATTCTTTTGCTAAGGTTATGGGCTTTGTACCTAAATTTTGTATAAATAGTAAGCAAGTTCCTAGGTGAATTTCATATTCGCCTGGTAACAGGTAATATTCATTTCCTAAGCATCCCCTCACAGAACCGTCAATGTACACATTTCCGGTCACTTGGTTATCAGTCCTAACTCGAATGGTTTTCATTACACCTATATCTATAGTTTCATCGATTTCAGTTTTAAGCAATATTTTTGTGTCATCCTGGTACTGATTTACTTTTTCGAATTTTAATTCTGTCGCCGTTTTTATTATGCGTAAGCCTGGTCGCTCGGTAAACGTATGTCCTAGAAGTACTGGACTATTTATAAGATGATCATCTATTACAAACAAATCTATGTCCTTTTCAATTACGCCCTGTGCATCAATAACTACTCTAGCCGTACCCAATGGGAGATATGATATATTTCCTAAACCGCGTAACAAAGGCCTATCTACCGCTGACCAAATTAAGCCAAGTTGTTGTGCAGACGTTTTACGAATAAGGGTAGCTTCACTACCTAAATCAACCTGACATGCTATTGGTTTACCGTTGATTTTAATTGCAATATTATATTTACTGCTCGAATTGCCACTTGAAATGTCATCCGTACAGTCTTTATATTTTACGTTTTCCAAGTGATCTTCTACAACAATTTTTAAAATATTTTTATCTTTTGCTTCTGGTCTTGAGTTTTTCTTAGGGCAATCTGCAATAACATGACCAATCAGGCGGCAATATGAGCATTGTATTATAGGTTTTGGGCACTTCGAACACGGATGCCCTTTTTCTTTACAATTGAAACATGTGACTACGTCTGAAAAGGCACGCGATTTAGGTTGAAATATGACGTCATTACTTTTATTGATGGGTCTGTTCATTATAAAACTATTGTTAGTTATACGCTTATCCTTCCTAACATCTGAACTATTATCTTTTGCCTGAGTCTTTAAGGTTTTAAAGAACTGTAAAACTTGCTCCGATTTTTCAAATTTAGCTGCTTGAGCTCCTACTCTAACTCCCCTATCATCTATCCCATGCACTAGACAATCTATTGCTTCTTTACTGAAAATTTTGCAGCGATTTAATAAATTGATTTTCGAATAATAATATAGTTCGAGGGATTCCCCAAACCGCGCTCTTTTGTTTAACATCTCTGTTAGTAATTCTGCATAATTTTCAGTAGCTGGGAAAGAATCTGTCAATAAGACCTTCCATTCGGACCACGTTCGTTTAAGGGATGGTAAACCCTGATACCATAGCTTAGCTTGACCAGTGAGCTTTGGTAAGGCGTAATGAATTGTTTGTCTGTTATTCCATTTATATATGTCGGCACACTCATCAACCTTGCCAAGCCACACAGTGATCGGCTGTTCCCTACATAGAGGATCAAACTCAGGTAATACATTGTTCAGAACAGGAAAATTGTTTCGCTCATTAGATTGATTCCTAAATGCTTTTAGAAACTCATTAATAAACATGGATGTTGACTCACCCGACCATTCACCACCTCGTGTGTCCCTTCCAGGGCTCCGTCTCCGATCACGAAGCTCCTCACGTTTGTCCCTTCCAGGGCTCCGTCTCCGATCACGAAGCTCCTCGCGTTCGTCCCTTCTAGGGCTCCGTCTCCGATCATGAAGCTCCTCGCGTTCGTCCCTTTCAGGGCTCCGTCTCCGATCACGAAGCTCCTTCCGTCCGTCCCTTCCAGTGCTACGTCTCTGATCATGAAGGTCCTCTTGTTCAGTTCTTCCAAGGCTACGTCTCCGATCTCGCAGCTCCGAATGTCCACGTTGTGCGCGTTCCCAACGCTCTCGTTCCTTCCTCAATTGGTCCTCTAAAACGCGGAAACGTTGCCTCTCGAGCATAAGTTCTTCGCGTAGCATTCGGTTAGATCTAGGGCTGCGACTGCGAGTTTCAGATCGTCGAGCCCTTGATTCCTGGCAGCGGCTACGTGACCGGCATGATTTTTGCCTGTCAACGCAGCTCCCCTCACGGCCACGTGCTGGTGTGCTCAAGATTCTTTCCATCCTTAAACTTTGTTGTCCGCCCCTATCAGATGCATAAGCTCCTTGCAGTAAAGGGCTCCTTGGAGTAGCTGGATGTTCGCCGCGATATCCATCATCATCGTTCATCATCCTTTCAAGGTTCTGAAACTTTCAAATAAGGGTCTGAGGGTTGGATACTCATAGTTGGGGTATCAAGTTCAAGATGTTTAGTCAACCAAGAGCAATTAGGAGGTTTTAGGAGTGATCTAATCACACGGCCACATTACCAGGGAGTGCCCTGGCCAAATGCAGTCGAGATCATAATCCACTCTTAATCATATAAATCTAATCACCTGTCCAGATTACCAGGGAGTGCCCTGGCCGAATCCAACCAAGATCATAAATTATTATGATTAGGTATTACATACCTACCTACGATTCATAAAAAAAAACTAGCGGTCTAATAGCACGTCCGCATTACCAGGGTGTGCCCTGGCCAAATGCAGGCGAGATCATAGATCACTTTTAATCATATAAATCTATTCACCTGTCCAGACTACCAGGGAGTGCCCTGGCCAAATCCAACCAAGATCATAAATTATTATGATTAGGTATTACATAGGTACCTACCCACTATTCATAAAAAACAAATCTAGCGATCTAATAACACGTCCTCATTACCAGAGAGTGCCCTGGCCAAATGTAGACGAGATCATGGATCACTCTTTAATCAAAATGATTTAATCACCTGTCTAGATTGCCAGGGAGTGCCCTGGCCAAATCCATTCAAGATCATAAATTCATTATTGCGGTTACTATATGATTTATCTCTAAAAAATTGATTTAATTTTTATGGGCAGTTGAACAATAACAAGGTAATCATAGCATTTAATCACAATAATTTGTGACCATGTGGTCAATATAACCTTATTATAACCTTATTTCACGTACCTCGTTATCGCATCCCACTTCTGAGGATGAAACAGTCGGCAACTTCAGCAAACACTTGTTTGTGGTCCGTCGTCACAAATAAAACAATACTACAATATGATATTAATTTATATTATTTTAACACGTTTAGAAAAACTACAGCACAACAATAGAATTTAAACAAACAGCAATTCGACTTAATTTAAGTTATTACATTCAAGTGATGATACGGAATGGTCGCTCCGAGTCCGTGTTTGCTCTTTTAAGATCTTTCCCCCTCCATCAACCACCGACGTACTTTACAACCAGTGTTGCCAACAAAATATATTAGCTTATCATAGATAATTATTAGTGACGTGACTTAATGAATGTTACATACTAAAAGAGACTTCGACTTCCGATACTTATGACATTCGATCACCTTCTTTTTAGTAAGACATGTTTCGGCCCGTTACCCTCATAGCCAAACTATCTCAGCAAAGGTACTTTTTGCAATGTAACCTTTTCATGCTCTAGTATCTTAACAGGGTAATGTCTATAACACAAAGTTCATACTTCTGAAGTTGAATTGTATTTGTTATAGGTGGTATGTTACTAGTGCTGGCAGCACTGAGGGCTGCGGTGCCATTCTCGCCATACGCCACACATGGACCACACTCTCCAAGGGCAGGCAGTTCGCTGCTCAGCCAACACGACTCGCCTCTCCCGGACGTGTTCTTCAATGCCGCGCAAGCCAACGAAGACGGGTTCGTTTCTATTCTGTGAATATGTTCCAACATTTTTAAAAAGAGTAAAATGTTTTCGACTACGTTTTTGACTAACAATTTTAAATTTAGAATCTAAACGCACGGCAGTGCGTCCAGCCAAATATTTACTTTTACAAGAAACTCAAATGTAATTTCTTGCAATTAAAAGGGATATGAACGTTTGACATCTTTTATATCGATTTTTTGTCATTAAGTACATCTTATAGGCTTTGAAGATCACTCAAGTAGATCCTTCATATTTGGTTCCGGGTCGTCACAAATTGAGGATTTTCTTGTGAATCCAATGAAGCATGAAAACACGGTCCCCGACTGTAAGATGTTTTGAAGAAAGTTTAAGATTTATGACTCTTTTTAGGTAGATAAGACCTACTAAAGCTACTATTTGTGGGACGAAAACAGTCTTAAAACAATGAAGTTAGCTACGAGTGGATTGTATAGTAGGTAGATATAATATGTAAGTAACACAATGTGTATTGCCATTTTAATACAAATGTTATGGTGGTATTTCTTGGCCTAATTGCTATACTAAACCTGTTCGGACATTATTCTTAGCGTTGAACTGAAGTTTGATTATAATAAATAAATATTTATCATCCCTTGCAACTTATACTGGTTCCAATTTTTAATTAATGGCAACAATCCAAAAACATACTTTGTTTTCGTTTGTGTAAGGCCGTTTAATATATTTTATGCGTCACATATTTCTTAGGCTTTATTATCTAAGCAAAATCTCGTATTATAAAAAGTATTTTTTTACGAAATGTGTGACATCATGAAATTTAATGGAATGAGATGAGGAATGGTTTCACCTGCAAATAAAACGGGTATTTCGCCAATATCAAGTAGTTATTAATATGGACAATAAATAATTCAATAAATGCACATTATAAATAAATATGGGTGATAAACAGGATGCGGATGAATCAAAAAGTAATTTGCGTGCATAGACTCTTTTGGAAGGTATTTATCATATTTTTTTAAAAAAATGCTCTCATTACTTTTTCATTGCTTCGAATTCCACCATTCAGTTACAAATGATGTTCCAAACTGGCTAATTATTTAAAAAAAAACTTTCTTGGTTGCAGGTCTGAAGAAATGACAGTTCTAAGTGTGAAGAGCCCCGACAGATCGCGGTCAGTAACACCAAAGCCATCTCTTCTTGAACTATGATTGATGAGACAATTTCGTAGCTAGCCTAGATAAAATATTTGGTAGTCATAAGGATAACCTTGATTTATGTATTGTATTGACAAAAGTGACACCGAAATCATCTAAATATGACCTATTTACTTAATAAAAAAATCAAGAGTAACTTTTAATAGACAATTCAATTGGTATACATGTAGATAAATTATTGGCCGAATACAGAAAACATTAACATGCAGATTGTAAAAAAAAACAATATAGTGAGCATCTAATTAGATTTATTACTTTTATATTTTTTATAATTATGTAAGTACTTAGGAAACAAAACTGTGATAGTTTAGTTAATAGTTTTAAGTAGTTATGCACAAAAGTTTAGCGGTGCAGAAAGTATTCAAATAAATTGCAGACGAAATTTTTGTGCTTTTCATTTGATATCCATTAGTATATTATTCTTGTTGTTTTTGGCTTAGTACGGCGTAATATGAATAAGCTGCTTTCATTATCTGGAACAAAAATATTACCGAGACACGTTAACCCATGGAGATACTTTACTATAGTAAAGTATTGTAATAAGGAGCCGGCATAAGGAGCCCGCGCTCCGTTAAATTATCCGCTCGCTGTATTAGTTTTGATTGTTTATATTGTTTGACAATTACGAACTTACTATGCGATCCAAATAAGAATAAGAATGTCATTAACCTCTATCAGTCAAATGTCACTTGAAAAGTATAGTTTGCAAAAAACTTATTTGCATATCAATAATAATAGTCTTACATCAAATTTAAATAAAAAGGTTGAATTAGTAGTAAATTGTCTTAATATAATATTTAATTATTTAAAGTCATAATTAGTTTTTTCACGTCACAATATGGCGCACAGTCGATCCTATTCTCATTTGAATCGCATCGATCTTAGTTGGCGGATCTCTTAAAAACCATTATTGCCAATCTCTAAAAAAATCGCCGCAGAGCATTACGAAGAGGTGGGGTCTTTAAGGGTACTCTATCTACATACCATCTTGATGCGTTCACCGCACACGGGGCGTCAAAACGCGCCTGTCAATTTTTTTGGCAACACCAAAACGTACTGTATTGACTAATTGAAAAAGTTCATTCTTCAACGAAATTAGATTGACAACTACTACTACTACTACAGCCCTTTAAACGTCCCACTGCTGGGCACGGGCCTCCCCTCAATGCGAGGGGGATTCAGGCCATAGTCCAACATTGACAACGCGAGCGAATTTTGACGCGTGGGGGTGTGCGTGGCTTTTACCACAGACATTCAATATTTTCGATTCATCCGCCATCTTTATCATTTTCATCATCCATTTTTATTTATAACCATTTTTATTTATAACTAGCTGTGCCCGCGACTTCGCCCGCGTGGACTTTAGGGAGATTACCCGGAAATATGGGTATTATGTTTTTCCCGCGGAACCCTAATGCTTTTTCTAAAATTAAAGTAGCCTAAGTTACGCCTTGGAACGTCAGCTATCTGTCAGTGAAAGTCCCATGGAAATCGGTTCAGCCGTTTAGAAGTTTACCTCAAACAAACAGACAGACAGACAGACAAAAAAATTTAAAATTGCGTTTTCGTTATAGGTATCGTATATACTTTCATACGCATTTGGTAAAAAAGTGTTATTTTGATATTACAAACAGACACTCCAATTTTATTTATTTGTATGTATGTATGTATGTATGTATGTAGTATGTATGTATGTATGTATAGAAGATAGATGTGTATTTATCGAATTTTCCCTTGCTATTAATCACTTGACACTGACTGAAATACCCGCTTAACGCAGGTGGAGCTATTCCTCATTTTATTCCATTAAATATCATCATTTCATTCATTTCGTAAAAAAGAAGAATTTCAATAATGATGTATATACAGCGTGTTTCAGAAGTCCGAAATAATACTTTGGGTACCTATACGGTAGCTCATATGTGGATGCTTAGTGAAGACAATTTATACCTATCTATTATAGTTTCTGAGTAATGGACCTTTGAATATTTGTCACTGGTATCGTGTTCTGGCCTTTGGGTACATCCATAACCCTATTCAGCAGTGTAAACTACACATATGAGGGGCGACTACCAATATTTAAAAAACAAAACTAGCAATTTTTGCATCGGACTCGAGATATTACGAGTTATAGAAATTGACATCGAAAAAAAGTTGAAAAATCATGGTCGAATTTCGATATTTTTTAATAGCATTCAGTTGTACACCCGATACTGAAGCAAACGTCAAAGTATTATTTCGGACTTCTGAAACAAACTGTTGGTGTTGGCAAACGTTTTGACGCCTCCGTGTACCCGGGGTTTTATGACTGTGTTTTTCTTTTTTATATGGGTTTTACACACGGCAGCGAAAATGTCGCAAACACTACAGTTTTGCAGCGGCAAATTTTATAGTCACGGCCGGCTGCGTCTCGGAGGGGGCTGAAATTTTATGTGACCGACTTTTTAACTGGGGGCAATGTCTGCGAGTTTTATACTTACGCGAAACGCAATTCTGTAAACTGTATTCAGCCAGTTCAGAAATTTATATAAATACAAGGATATTTTTTTTTTTACAAGTTGTATCAGAAGTCCGAAATAATAATTTAGGGACATGTACGGTAAATAATATATAGATGCTTAGTGAAGGCAGATTATAGCTAACTATCATAGTTTATGAGTTACAGACCTATAATTATACTAGTTTCTATCCGTTACTTCGTCTGCAGACTTCAGACTTCGATAACACTGTTAAGTTTCATTAAAATCTGTTCAGTAATTTTTGCGTGCAAGAGTAACAAACATCCATCCATCCTTCCTCACAAACTTTCACATTTATAATATTAGATATGTCACAAGTACCATGTTGTGACCTTAGGGCAGAAAAATTATCTTATAATATATAATATTCCAAAACAGAACTTGAAATTTAATTCAACTTGAGTTATTGCAAAAGTTTAAATATGGCGGTTTCGTTTCCCGTCTAAAATATCTGAAAGCTTGTTTACCTACACGATATGAATATACAGATAGGTTAGTTAGCTAAGTACGTCTCTGGGCCCCGATTTTCGTGCGATCGAGATTCATCTCTATTCGAGATATCTCGAAAGGAAACGTTAAATCGTATATATTTTTTTCATTTGTTTCGAGATATCTCGAAAGATGAATCTCGATCGCACGAAATTCGGGGCCTGGTCTGTTACCGAAAGAAAACAAGTGTTGTCCATGTGCGTGAACCCAGCTGCGGTGAGTCGCAGAGGACGCTGCGCTCGCATCATCATCACCAGGAGGAGGCGACGGTGATGCACCGGCATACGTTCCCACTTGCACTGCATCACAGCATCGGATACGCATCCTGCCTGCCATCAACCAAAACTTTATATTTACAAAAAAAACTTGTAAGCTGTCAAGGGACACCCGGATGGAACGAAGTTCCTTTTGAAATAAAAAAAAGCAAAAAAAAAATGTACATATACATAGACACACATATTTATATATATATTTTTTTTATGAGATAGGGAGGCAAACGAGCAGACGTTTCACCTGATGGTAAGTGATATATATATAATCGAAATCAAAATCGAAATCGAAACCGAAACTGAAATTGAAACCGAAACCGAATCCGTAATCGAAATCACACACACATTTACAAAAGTGTCGGTCGACACTTTTAGTCTTAATTTTTTCCGTCTAGCACCCTTTCGCAACGCGCCATAAGGAACTACGTTAAAAAAATTGACGTGTCTGATTTTAATATAAATAAAAGTAGGCATATAGAGTGACAAACAGACAAAATATTTTAAAAAATGCTTTGTTATACGTATTTTTATTATATACTTTCATATGCATTTGATAAAAAAAATGTGTTATTTTGAAATTACAAACCGACGCGACAATCCAATTTTATTTATCTGTACAGATTTTGAAGTAAGTCTGGCCGTTTTGATGATAAAAACGCGTGGTGTTTTCTTTGAACGAGGTCTTACAGTATCGTGAAAGACCATTATACATCTTATCGGTTCGAAAACTTAAAGTTTATAGTCATCGTTTCAAAAGTACTTAACTAGGTACCTTTAACTGCGAATAAGTAAGAAGCATCGAATATCACTTACTTGCAAAGTCAATTCATTACCAGTGAAACATTGTATAGCAAGTTGTATTATCATAGCGAAGAAGAAAGCTAGTGACGTCACCAGCCTCACTGACTTAAAACTCGACGCATCTTGCTAAAACCAAACAATAAGATACATTTTAGGCACTCTGCGTCAAAGGGTAATTATCTGAAAACTCAAAACCCTAGCGCGCTTCCAAAGGCGAGCCTTCAAACTGTCATTGTCAGATCTCACCACTTACAAAAGATGTAAGGTACATCTTATCGTCTTTCAAACTTGTCTGAGTGAAACATGAAGTCAACAACGAAAGTAACATAGCTATCTATTATAAAAGCAAGCAAACAATTTAAGTAAAACGAGAAACGATCGCCGTATTTTATGCAAAAATATGTTAATGTAAAATAAACAGCCATGAATCTTACCGAAACTTGAACCATTACTACGCAGATCGCCGCCATACTCGAGAGCAGTTGGGTCATGAACCCGTAAGAATAGGTTCGTGAGAATTTCTCGACGCATCTGAAAAGTAATTTAAATCTTGCCATATAGAATATTTTTGATTAATACGAACCCTGTAGGAAGTGCAAGCCGTTGTTTGTTTTATAGGTATGTAGAAATTTACCTATATTTAATTTTAATGTAAGATAAAATCGGAAGTGTTTCTTCGAGATAACTACTACTACTACTACTATAGCCTTTTAACGTCCAATTGCTGGGCACGGGCCTCCCTTCAACGCGAGGGGGATTCAGGCCATAGTCCACCACGCTGGCCCGGTGCGGGTTGGCAGACTTCACACATCTATCGAGAACTAGCCAAGCTCCTTCAGACATGCAGATTTCCTCACTATGTTTTTCTTCACCGTTTCATAGCAAGTGATAAGTTCGGATGACATATAACCCAGAGGTGCGAGCTGAGGTTTGAACCTGCACACTTTGATTGCAAAGCGTGCGTTCGACCACTCGGCTACCACTGCTTAAACTAGCTCGAGTTAACTACATAAGGAAATTTCATATGAACGAAATCGCAGGTACAGATAGTATCTAATAATAGTACAAGGTAAGTAGGAGTGAAAACTTCATTCTAATATTCACTGTGGAAAGGTGAATATAAATCGCAGATTATGTTGATTTAAGTGCGAAAAAAAGGCAAACCAACTGACAATATTGGAGCTGTAATCCTGAGATATTGCAGTATGTCATCTCCACTGAGAAGGCGGTCCCCTTATTGCTTTCGTATCAACTGTGAATTGAAGTTTTTTACGCGGCGGGCGCCTATCACTTTTAAGCCATATCTCGCCAAATATAACTCTATTTGTACTATAGTAGGCACGATTACTATTAAGTACTAAGTATAAAAATAAAAGTTTTGCATTGTTTTATATTGTGTATGTGTTTCAACTAATTGCAATTAGTAGATAGAACACTACAATTGAAATTGGTTTTTTAATCTTATCATAAGCAATTCAATAGCAGTGGTAGCCGAGTGGTCGAACGCACGCCTTGCAAATCAAAGTGTGCAGGTTCAAACCCCGGCTCGCACCTCTGGGTTTCATGTGCGAATCTCATTTACATCCGAGATTACCACTTGCTATGAAACGGTGAAGGAAAACATCGTGAGGAAACCTGCACGTCTGAGGGAACTTGACTAGTTCTCGATAGATGTGTGAAGTCTGCTAACCCGCACCGGGCCAGCGTGGTGGACAATGGCCTGAATCCCCCTCGCATTGAGGGGAGGCCCGTGCCCAGCAGTGGGACATTAAATTAAAAGGGCTGTAGTTATAAGCAATTCGGATAAATTTATTTACGGAAACAAGTTAAAGTTGGCTCGTTCGCGTTCTAGTTAATTCGCATTACACTTTATGGCAGTTATAGGATAGTCTGCCGCTCCAAGTGGATGTTTGCTTGCCAAAAAGATGGTAACAGGGTCTGCTAGGCCCAGCCAATCTCACTTGGCAATAGATCTACTGAGTCAAGACCGTGTAATTTGCCTGTGTTCATTTGTAACTTAACTGATTAGCTAATTACTGGACCGAATTGAATAAAGTTTAATGTCACAATGTTAAGTTGAGTGGGTATTACTTATTCTCAGTTAATCTACTATAAGAGCTGAACAAACAGATTGTAACGTCGACACAGAATACGGAATGAGTCTGATTGCCTACGTTTACACAACGTTACATAGATTTCTCTCGCCTTTGGGTGCGTATTCTGAATACGAAGGGGAGCATTATACCATCTCTTTTTGATTTATGTATGACCTCTCTTATCGTTTCCATATTTAAATTACTGAAACAGAGGCCTACTTCGGAATCTGAGAACATGTTAAACGACAGTTGAAGCAAGTTGGTAAGTAACTTGTTACAAAAAAATGTGCTGTTGACTAGCTAGGGTGAATTTTGTTTTTAAGCTAATGATAGCTTGGTATTTTGGTTTGAGCGTAGGCAGCTCGGCTCACTGCATCAGGTTGCGCGTCCGATATCGGGCAGTAGAAGATTTCAGAAATTATTTTTTATATTTGCCCTGATCTAGGTGTAACTGGGATCGCCCCCAGTCCACTGTATGACACCTATAACACAAGATTCACTTAGTTTGGATCATACGATGAGTGTGTGTTCTTGGCGATAGTATTATTATATGATAGTTTTGAGTCAGTGGCATGAGTAATATTACGCGATGAGAAGTTGGTGTTGGCGAACACAACTGAGCAGAGTTTTTTCCAGCGCTTTTTCAATATCTTCCTTGCAATATAATGCTTTTACGATCCTTTCATTGTTTTCCTCTGCGTCAGAATGCCGTGAGTCTTCACAGCTACCATCAATATGTATGCTCTCATGGAGTGATAAAATTGCGCGATCGTAAGCAGTTCTTATTGCTTCTTGTAATACTGCAAACTGCGAGCTCATGTGTAGAATCACAGATCCAATGAAAGTATCAATCGTCATCACAATATGACCGGTCCAAAGCAGACCAATTGTTTCAAGAGCAAACGTCGGGATATAAGATGCATCTGTTTGGTATTCCCATGGTATATAAATAGGTTGCGGGAGAGTGCGAACTGGTGTGCTAGCAGTATCATTTAACGTTTCTACTAACGACTTCCAGTGAATGTCTTGAATTGTGCCATAAACGCTTCCATTCCCGATTGTCATCCAACCAAAGAACAAAAATGCCCCCGTTAATATTTTCGTTATTCTAATCGTAGCATGGTTCTTCTCGTTATTTTGATAATATTTGTACAGCTCTATTTCAAGAGTGCGGACAATTTTTTGGATATCAACGTTTCTAACGAAAAATATATATAGTTTGATGAGCGTTAGATTGTGAGTGATGACGAAGGACAGGCTGAACATGAACCGGTCCAAATCTTTTTCACCGACGAATGGGTCTATAGTTTCTAAGCCCACAAAGCCTGCAACCCACACGAGCTGGGTGACTATTGAGTAGTACAAGTACCAGCCGGGGAAGTTAGTCTTGTTCCCCTCTTCTGGGTGATGCCACCAGCCGAGACCGAGGAATCGCAGAAGAATAAAATGTAGAGCAAAGTAACGTTTTGGACGTGCACTGTACATCGCGTTCGTCGTACTTAGAATCAAGTGATTATTATTCAGAGTTCAAGCGACGATTAATTTCTAATACTGTAATTGGTGAAATATTATACAGCAGGTAGATTTTATTGAGATAGTCTTATATATGATGTTTTAAATTTTACTACTTATTAATAAACGAAGACTCAGACTATAAATGCAGTTTTGCCTAGATGATAAACACTTTTATACTTTCATTCTTACCCTGACCCTACGTCCCTCTTTGTGACATCAGCTGTCTGCCTGTGGAAGTCCTGTCAAAATCGGTTCAGCCGTTTGGGAGTTTACCTCAAACAAATAAACAGACAGTAAAACAGGGGTTTTCGTTATAGGTAGCGTATATCTTTTAATATGCATTTAGTAAGAACCTGTTATTTTAAAATTAGAAACAGAGTCAGCAATTTTATTTATTTTGTTTAGATAGTCCACAAAATGAGAAAAGGTACACATTCCATAAAGCTGTGAAAGATACACGAGCTACTAAGATGTTCGCTGCACTTTCATAAATGGTTCTTTCGACTTCACGCTGCACTTTGAACGAAAACGTCGAGATGAAAGGCATGGGAACATAGTGCACAATCTGGAGCATAAAATATATGTACAGAACCATTGCACTGACAGAATGTTGACGAAAAAGTTTTTATAGCTCACTGACTCAGGTTTATTTAATCGACTTTAAAAAAGGAGACGGTTTTCAATTCGTTCTCTATGTTTTTTTTTCAACGGAACAATATGTGTAAAAGACAAAAACTAAAAATGACATCGGACAAGTTATTAGTCTTCCCAAGCCGCTGCTTTAAGTTATTTTATTTTATAACTTTACTAAGATCATAAAGTGTGGTTTGTTTTTATTTTTATTTTTCTTAAGATACATTTGCCATTATTGTACTTACTCCGTGCCATGTTGATAATGCAAATAATAAAATGTACTTCTTTCACTGTATTAAAGTATCTACTTACTTATATTGTATGATATAAAATATCTACGTGTACAATAAATTGTTCCAGACCTAACTTTGTGACAAATTAATGAGTCCATTCTGTCATTTTAAGAAAAAATCGAAGGTAGTATTATTAGCTATATACATCATCATCATCACGCCTGTATTCCCCAAAGGGGTAGGCAGAGGTGCACTGCAGTGCGCCCACACTTCGCCGATGTATTTTGGTCCCAATGTAATAGGGGGCGAGCCTATTGCCATTATACCGGGCACATTCTCCCTCATTACGAGGGAGAATGTGCTATAGTCCACGACGATTGTTTTTGGGCTATAGTCCACGACGCTGGCCCAGTGCGGGTTGGTGAACTTCACACGCCTTTATATAGACGTGCAGGTTTCCTCACGATGTTTTCCTTCACCGTTTCAAAGCAAGTGGTAATCTCGGATGAAAATGAGATTCGCACATAAACCCAGAGGTGCGAGCCGGGGTTTGAACCTGCACACTTTGATTTGCAAGGCGTGCGTTCGACCACTCGGCTACCACTGTTTTTATTAGCCATAACTATTATTATTAGCTATAACTACGTTGAATTTAACGGCACGAACAGATTGAAGGCATGTAGGCTTACATCTTTAATATGTGACTTCATAACACCACCCTGTAAATTCTAGATGTCTCATACAAATCAAATAGTATCGAAATTGATAGTTTAGTGCATGGTACAATTTAATTGAACTCATAATTATTAGTTTTCACAATCAACGGTGATAGGTGTTACTTTGGTTTTAATTGAAAATGTCTAGCGATCATTAATCGACGGTTATGGTTTATTTCTATATATATGCGTTTGCCGTAGAGACGCTAGGTCCATGGAGCCAAAGTGCTAAAAGTTTATTTAGAAAAATAAGCCCAAAATTAATTACCTCCACAGGTGACAAGAGGGCTGGCTCTTTCCTCGCTCAAAAAATAGGACTTGCTATTCAACGAGGAAATGCAGCCAGCGTTCTTGCCACCATCCCACGCGGATCAAGTCTTTTTTAATCATTATTTATGTTTTCTCCTTTTTTAGTTATTAATATTGTATCTTTCTAGTGTAAAATATAATTTGAATATAATGTTTTATACTTTTGACTCATAAATAGCATATTTATTTTATTTATCATATGAATATTTGTAAATTGTTATAAAGTTCAAAATATACATATTTCTGGTTGATAATTTACCTTTATCCTACTTATATTCAAAAGAGAAATATTATTATTTATTAACGCAAACAAGTATCCGGTTTAAGCCCCGGCATACTGGGGCGTCAAGGCACGCGTGTAAAAATGTTTGTCAGCACTAAAATGGACTGTATTAACTCATTAAATAAGCCTCATTCTACAACGAAATGTTATTGACAGCGCTAGTCAAATTTTGTTGCGTGGTCGCATGGTTTTTATCGTTACTCTATGCTTTTATCACAAATATTTAATCTTTATGTATATTGATACAGAACTCGTTTTGGTATTGGAATATATTTTGCCGCGCGCGTTTGACGTCGCGGGTTTAAAGAGACTGTTTAATTTCGTTATGTACCTTAAATTATACGAATCCATGACTAAAAGCAATGAATTGTTAAAACATAAAGGTAAGCAACTATTTTTTTATTTTGTTTAAAAATTCTCAAGACGGTCGAGTTCAGGGGCCATACCATCTTTTAACGTGTTGTGGTTTCCATACTAACATTAAATTTTAAGTTAATCGTCAAAAACTAAAAGAAATATTATAAACATTGCTGCAAGACAGTGGTAAGGGGTCAGTTAATTTTATGGAAGTTATTTGTATTGATAGAACTGCAAACAAAGTCAGAGTCTAGTCTAGAGCTATGTTTGAAGGAATTCTGGACCCTTCCAGAGTGTTGATATACCTTTAAGCTACTATGTAAGTGTTAACTACGTTTTAACATAGATGTCGCCGTTAGTCTTCTAAATCTAATAATTGTTTTTTTAATCATAGTTATACTCTTTGGATCATAGTAGGTACACTGAAATTATGTGAGTTTTTTGCTGATTCGCGAATGCTTACCTACGGTGTCAAATTGCAATTGTATCAGGCTTCTAAAATAGGTTCCAGCCTTCTTGGAAATGTCCGCTGTGCGCAAGTTCGTTAGTCGTATTGTTGTGCTTAAGCGCTTTGCCTTACAAGTTTATTATAAGTTTTTTTTGTTTCTCAAGGTATTTGCATCCCTTCATATTATACAATTTCATCAAAAACCATTACATATGTACATAGTATTATGTTTAACTTCTACTTACAGTAAATAAACAGTACATGGTAGAGTCCTTGACTTAATTAAAGTAGGTACGGTACTTTTTGTAGAGGCGCCAAGTGCTATAGTAACAAAAGTCAATAAGGCGCTTGATTTCATAAAAGCATAGTTTATCACACAATGCAGCGCTTGATTGGCTTAATTCCAATATGCACACCAGTCGTATGATACGATGATCGCGGAAAAACATAACCTCAATCAAACAGTCTGGCTTTCTGAAGCAAGCAATAAGGACGGCTTTACTTTGTTTTATTCGCTTAGCAAAATGATTCGATTGTTCATTTTGCATACGCTCCGGTCAAACACAACACGTTTTAAATTGTGATATTTTTATTTTGTCACGTTTATATTTGCTATGTTAATTTTGTTACGCTGGTAATATTAGGGTTAGCGAGGTTAAGGTAACTTACTGTGGTATAACGATATTTTTTGTTTGTTATATTCCTATATTTTTGCATGTATATATATATAAATATACAGACAGTCAATATTTTAATAGGCATAACATCAAGATCAAAAATATTTTGCTGTGATCTCTACTTTACCCTAGTAAGTACTTTTTGTGTTTTTTTCTAAGGTTTTATTTTTGGTAAGGTTCCTAAGTTACAAATACCTTAAATACTTTGCCGGTTAGTAGCATAGCATATTGAAAACCATTGTTTTCTGTAAACATACATTTTAATTTGATTATTTTCCCTAATTTTAAAGATATGCCTCTACCTGTTTGATTGTAATAATCATCGTTTAACACGTATCTGCTTGTATAAGGAAAAACATCCTAGGTAATTCAAATAGAGTAGGTACTAATACGTGAAGGTAGGAAGGTACTATAGTAACTACTCGTTACACGTCATCGTACCATGGGCCCGATTTTCGTTTGATAGACATCAATCTCTATTAAAGATAAGTCGAAACAAAAGAAAAAAATACGACCAATTTGACGTTTCGTTTCGACATATCTCTAATAGAGATTGATGTCTATCATACGAAAATCGGGCTCCAGACTGGAATGTCTGGAACTATAGCTCCGTTATTGTCTTAATCAATTGAAAATGATTGGTATCGTTCATGTCATGCCCTTGTATTTCGATTCATGTGAGACAAGCGTGATGACCACACACACACACCCGCAATTCAATTATTTTGTGAACTTTGTTTGTATACAGGTTGTTTCAGAAAACACAAACGGGTCATAAATAATCTTACGTAACGGTATCTTTTTTATTTCTTCCATACACATTATTAGTAGATATTCATTAAACTTTTTTTACTAATAAGACGATCAGTTAGTAACCGACAGTGCATAAACGTTATCGCATCATCTCAACTTTGACTCAAATCATCCAAATTATATCTCAATATTTTTTCCATTCATGGACACCATTTATACATGGAATTCATACTTCACCGGTATCTCATGAACCGGTAATATTTTATGCTCCTAATTGATTTCTTCCTATCATAAATATTATGGATTTGATTAAATTAATAGAGTCCTATAAAACGTGTAAGTGAAATATATTGCATAAATATATGTAATTACTCACCTACTTACAAAATATTTACAATTACAAATAAAGTTAAGACAAATTTAATGTATGTATTTATAAAATATGTAAAAAAAATAACTCATACTGGCTGAATTCCCTCGCTGAATGGCAAGATCCACTCGTTGAGCGATATATTTTGGTTTCTATCAATTACGAAGCTGTAAATATTGACAATAGTTAAGCCTCAGGTACAATTTGGCATCAAAACACGCACTTAAAAATTTCTGGCAATAGCAAAATGGCCTCTGTGTCAATATGCATAAAGATTGATCTGTGATAAAACTCGCTCGCGCCGCCAATGACATTTCGTTGAAGAATGAGCTTTTTCTATTTGTCAATAAAGTTCGTATAGTATTGCAAAAAAAATGTAGCGCGCGTCTCGTGCTCTCGGCGAAAGTAACACGGGTATAGGTACATATAAATACGTTTATTTCGCACACTCACATCATTGAAAGTCGATACGTGATACACATTAGTCGGTATGTCACGCACACAAATATCATACAAAACTTCACTTCAGACGCGAGCGGTGCTTAATCCTCCTTCTTCTATACGATGACGTCGATAGTAACAAGAAGATACTTACGAATATTTCCAGGTATAATAAAATGTATTTATACCTGTAACTAAGTGTAATCTTCAAGTGATAAAAGTATAATAGGCAGGTACTAAAAATGATTACAACAATCAGATGATAACTCGTCTCTTAAATGTAACAGTGTTTGTTGTCGCCGCAAATTTTGGTGTAAAGGTTTCGTGAAGTCTGGTCTGTCTGTCTACCAGCAGGGTGATTTTAAAACACTCGGAATCGAATTCGGAAACGGAATCGGATCTTTCCGTCACGGATTCCAGCCATCGCTATTTTGATTTCCGTACCCGACGATTTTTGACATTTCTCGTCGGATAAACCCATCCGAAACGACGGAAAGTTTCCAACACCTTTTTCCTCGCGGAAAGCTTCCGAAATTGAACAAAAACATAAATAAAATACCAAATTTAAGTGTTATCTAAATACTTGCATAATATTTAAGGTAAGTCAGTACTAAAGAGTGTTTAAAATAAACCCATTAACGTTGTTTTATGCCCCTTCACATTATTGTGAAAATTATTTCCTTCAACCTTCGATAGGATGGAATATTATCTTATAGGAGACAACATAGGGCGGCTGCTGTGCAGCGCCGGCAAACAATCGTGCTGCATTATTCACTTCGTGGTTGTGTTTTTATTTACCGAAATACAGCGCAATGCGCCATCTATGACGTAGCTCTGAAACTTCGTGGTTGCAAAGGCGTGATGTTACCCTTCACTTTCACTTTGACGTATCAGTAAAAATTTTCGAGGTTCGTTATAACCAAAAATAATGAAGGAGAGTAAGTTTTAAATCGATAATTTAAATAAGTAATCAATTTCCAATTTTATAATTATGATAAGTGTGTTTATATAAGACTTTTTGGCCAAAAAAATTCGTATTAATAACTGTTTTGTAATCGAATTTTATTTCTACCATTTCTACCATTTTTAAACGTTCTTTGTAAACGCACACAATCTTTCCGACGTCGGAACTTTCCAATTGGCCCTTCCGTCCGCTATTCAAAATCGCGTTTTGTCCTGCCGTCGGAAACGGAATCGACAACTCGAAGTTTTCGATTCCGTTTCCGAATTCGATTCCGAGTGTTTTAAAATCACCCTACAGATTTGATTTTAGCATTGCCATAAAAATAAAAATAAACTGATGAATTAAATAATAAATTTCCTCCTAAAATTGTTGCTCTGCTACCAGTTTTGTCTGTCGCCACAACGTGATACTATAAAGTATATTTTATGTAACTAAGTCCCTACTAAGGTTCATTTTTAACCGACTTCAAAAAGGAGGAGGTTTTTTTTTTTTTTTTTTTTTTTTTTTGTATGTTACCGCATATCTCCGGCGTCTGTCGACCGATTTCGAAATTTTTTTTTAGGTTTGCTAGGGAATTCTTCAAGGTTGGTCCCATTTCCAAAATATTATCAGAAATCTAACCCCTTGGGGGTGAAATGGGGGGTTTAAGGTCACATTATTTCAAAAATATTTTTTGAACGACTTGAAACTTTGTATATATATTTAACATACAAAATAAAAAAACACGTCTTTCAGGAATTTTGAAAGAAAAAATATGTAGGGGGTGAAATGGGGGTCCAATCCGGAATACAGCATATCTCCGGCGTTAGTGAACCGATTTCGAAAAATCTTTTTTTGTTTTAGACGGATTGTTAACAAAGATCGAAACCCACCCCCAAAGGGGTGGAAAGGGGGGGTGAGGGGGGGTGATTTTTTTTTTGGCTGTAAATGTTTACTTTTTTAGGGCTGTTATAAGGTGATAATATTTGCAAATTTTCAACGATTATTGACACTAAAAATCGTGAAAAAAAATTATTTTTAACAAAAAACAAAAACCGACTTCAAAAACCTAGGTGCACTAAAAAGCTACAAATAACCTTACAATAAATTACATTTGGAGTCGGTGCCAATTCATGTGTGTATTTGCCTTGTCCGACGTTGATTGGCACCTACTCCAAATGTAATGAATTGTAAGGTTATTTGTAGCTTTTTAGTGCACCTAGGTTTTTGAAGTCGGTTTTTGTTTTTTGTTAAAAATAATTTTTTATTTTATGCTTTCAGATCAAAATGGTTCAAGCAGTATTCGGAATATGGGATTACATCATCATGGCAGCCACGATGGTAGCGTCGGTTGTCATCGGGGTTTATTTCAGATTTAGTGGAGGCAAACAGAAAACCAATGAGGTGAGATTTTCAGGTTTTTATTAAGTAGGTATACACATATAGAACCTATTTTAGATTCTACGAGAACAAAGAAGTTTTTTAAGGGACCCTTTACAATAATGTTAATTGCTAATGCAATAATTAACTAAGACCTAAACTATGTTGAATAAAGACATCGAGGTTTGAACTTTGGGGAGTCCCAAGGAGAGAAAAGAAAGAGGTAGAGAAAGAGAAGAGGAAGAAGCGCAAGTCTTAAAATTTGTGTTGTAAACTGATCCTAAAAATTCGTTGTCCTCAGGAATATCTACTAGCTGACCGAAACATGTCTATATTCCCCGTGGCGGTGTCTCTCATGGCGTCATTTATGTCCGCCATCACACTCCTCGGAGTTTCAGCTGAAAACTATTTTTATGGAATGCAGTTCTTCATTGTAAACTTGGGATACGGATTAGGCACGCCTATCGCAAGCCGGTTGTATTTACCGGTATTCTTTGGACTCCAGAACACAAGCACTTATGAATATCTTGAATTAAGATTCGGACCAAGAATTAGAGTTTTGGCTTCTCTTACTTATACATTACAGATGATTTTGTACAATGGTATAGTTTTGTATGCGCCAGCGATTGTTCTGGAAGCAGTGACAGGACTGGATCGACTGATATCCATATTGGTGGTGGGGTTGGCGTGCACCTTCTACTCGACCCTGGGCGGCATGAAGGCGGTGCTGTTCACAGATCTCTTACAGTCATTCCTTATGTTCGCTGCAGTGTTCAGTATAGTTGTCTTCAGTTCTATGCAAGTCGGTGGATTTAACCAAATATTTGTTCGAGCGAAAGAAGGAGGACGTTTAGACTTCTCCAAGTGAGTGTAATATTTACAGCTTCTGATCTTACTTGCTGTCTGAGTACTGCTCTAACTATTAAGCAAATATTTATAATTTCAGTGTCAGTGTGGATCCTACTGAGAGACATACATGGTGGTCTCTTCTGATTGGGGGTATGGTTACGTATTTATCATTGTATGCAGTTAATCACACACAGGTAATAAGATTTTTGGTATCCACAATACTTTTAAAGCAATAATATTTGAATTACGAAATGTTGTATCGGGCAAAAATATATACATTAGAGGTTCAGTCCACAGATCAAGAGGAACTGTTTATGTTCTAGGTCCAAAGACTACAGACAGTCAGTACACTGGAACGGTCCCAGGCGTGCCTCTGGTGGAGCTGGCCGGTGCTACTTCTGTTAAGTTTATGCACTTGCATCGGTGGTCTTGGCATTTACGCCGTCTATCAGAACTGCGACCCATGGACGTCACAAAGTATTTCTGCAGTAAGTTTAAAACAATTTGACTTACTATCTAATTTTAAATACTACTGTAGCTTGCAATAATGAGTAACTATGAGAGTACGCGTTTGTTAGGCCATTAGAACCAATCAACCAAAAATGTTATCTACTCAGATGTTAGCTTCAATTTAATTCCCACAGTTTCTTAAACTGAATTACCCCATCATATCAGACATGCGACAAAATTTTGGCGCTAATACATTTTACGATTTTGCCATCAGATTGACCAGCTGATGCCGTATTATGTAGTGAACGCGATGCAACACATCCCCGGGCTCGCGGGTCTGTTCGTGGCGGGCATATTCAGCGCCTCGCTTTCCACCATATCCGCCGCCTGCAACGCTCTTGCTGCTGTTACTCTATCAGACTATGTCAGTAGGTACGGAGGAAATTGTAATTATACTAGATCGTTATCAAAGGGTCAAGCGTCTTTCCATAGAATTAAAGATTGCTCTGAACTAAAAGTTTTTATAAAATCGCCTACCACTTTAAATTTTGTTATGATGAAAACTATCCTAGTTGAATCAGATATAGTTCTAAATAAGCGGACAACCATTAATCCTCATAAATAGACTTGATTTTTTAATATTAATAAATATTTTTAGGTGGTGTACAGTTTCTCCATCATACATACCTTGGCTCACTAAGCTAGCTGCTTGTGGCTACGGGCTTCTGTTCCTAGTGCTGGCATTTTTTGCTGAACACCTAGGCGGAGTCTTACAGGCTGCTCTCACTATATTTGGAGTAGTAGGAGGACCTATATTGGGTGTGTTCACCCTTGGGATGTTCACTACCTATGCCAATGAGAGGGTAAGTGATAATTCATGCTGTAGTAAAACAGATTCCAAGTTCTTGCATTGGTGCACTGCCGTTTGTGAGACGATATTGTCTGTTTCTATCGACTGATTGACGAATATGAGGCTACAACTGAGTGCTACTTAAACATTCATATAAGTCTTTTCTTTGGCACTTTAGCCAAAATATGCTGGTGAATATAAAATATAAGACTAATTAGTATAATTTTGAAGATATTGAGCAGGGTAATCCAAAATTTATCCTTTATTAGGTAGGGAAGTGATATCGATTATTAGGTACAGTTTAGCAGCAAGCACCAGCCTCTTTTCCGATTGAAACTGAGTGAACAAAACAGTATCTCAAGATTCAATCAATAGATTCATCCAAGGATTTTGCTTTTTGTTCAGGGTGTTTCCGTAGCTCTCCTAAGTGGATTGGCCATGATGCTTTGGATCAGCTTCGGTGGCCCTCGTCCAGCGCCCGTCAAGCTGCCTCTCAGTGTTGAAGACTGCGTTGCCAACGTCACACTGCCTTTAGTGACTGCCACTAGTCCTAGCGATTACTTCTATCTTTATAGAATCTCATACATGTGGAATAGTCCGGTAAGTAAAGATCTTTATTTCCTGACCAATGAGTGTCAGAATTCTAAATTCTTTAAAAACAACATTTTATAAAGCATTTAGCACTGATGATGACATGATTAAACACGCAAATTTAAAAATGTAAGATTCGCAATCAGGGAACTAGTATTGCAAGTAGGCTTTTCTGATTACACTTTACGATTCCATTTTTGAAACATTATTAAATCATTTGTTATTTGAACTTGAATCGAATGAGTCCAAAATCAAGTGACTCGGAACGTAGCGCATTATTATTTCACCAGATATCACTCATCTCAATATAGGTCACATTAGTAAGATATGACGATGTTGTGTATGTACACGTAACTTGATTGCGTAATGTCATTTAATAAAATAAGTATGTAACATTGACGATTTACTACAGACAGTACAGTACCTACTTAGCTTAAATCGTCACAAATAATGTACTTACTGTTATCTATTGCTCAATGTTGATGCGCCTAGACTCATGATTATTCTTATTGAGAGGTTGATAACAAAATATCTTTTGTTGATAAAATAACCGCAGATTTTATCGTTAAGGTAACAATGATGAAGCAAGGTCGAGATTTTAAACAACCTTTGGGGATGATACACAAATTTTATGTTATTCTTGTATAAATAAAATACATAGGTATACTCCACGTGGTAGCTACCACTATTTCTGACTATACAACGCCGATGCGCGATGACTGACGTAACATATCGACTAGTGGGGCACTTACATTATTTTGCCGACACATCATATTTAACTTCATCCAACTTAACGTCCATCCAAACCTCTTTCCAATCTACTTAGACGCGAAATAAAAATGATAAACATGTTTGCAATAACTATTAAACTCTACGATGGCTTGGTCTATCTAGTGGTTTGAGTGTAGGACACTCTGCTCACTTAACCAGGTATATGCGGGTTCGATTCCCGCTTATAGCAAATTTTGGAAATGACCTTTTCGGAATTTGACCTGGTCTGGATGTAACTGGGATCGCCCCTAGTGCATTGCATGGAACCCATAGTACAAGATTTACTTAGTTTGGGATGACACGATAAGTATGTGTTGTCTGGCGATATTTATTATTTATCTACCAGCCGTGATACACCTGTGATCAGAAACGGGTGTGCAGTGTCATTTTGTATGTAAACTTTCACAATGTCCATGGTGTCCAGCTGTTGGATGGATCACTTAAGTTTTGATATCCGCAGTTGGGTTTCGTGTGGGTGATGGTGGTGGGGTCGCTGGTGTCGCTGGCGTGGCGGCAGCAGCAGCCGTGGCAGCGCGCCGGCCGCGCGCATCCCGACCCCGCGCTCTTCACGCCGCCGCTGGCACGCGTGCTCCGGGCACGGGAACTCATCTCCCACGCACGTACTGAAGCTGACACCGTGCAGGTAACCAAGAAATAGTGGGTGCACAGTGGTTTTGCAAGTAGAACTATTTTAAAATATAGCGTATTTAATTTATTTACATATTATAAGACTTAACTAGAGAATACTATTATTAAGTATATTTAAAATGTATAGCTTTATGTAAATGCCTTAATTTAATCTTGTATAATTGATAAGCTTACCTATTTCAAATTGAAAATAAATGCTTTTCTAACCGACTTCCTTTTATAATTAAAACACTTGTTGTAACAGATGCATGTGCACTGCTTTTACTCGTTACAAATTATGTATATTTGTATAGTATAGTAGATAAGTATTATTGAAATATTTGCAATGCACTTTGTAGTTAAAAAACACGCCGTAATGTTAATTTAAAGTGGTTTGCATGTACCTTGCCTATGTCGGTAGTTTGAAAAAACACAACGCGTATAAACAAGATCTATTGTATTTTTCAGTGTATTCTCTTGAATAGCAACGACATCACGGAGCGATGATAGAGTTACATAGTTTTCTAATCAGTTAATATTGTATCTCGAGACAGCAAAGGCTCATAAATAGAGTCTTATTATTTAAAGGTAGAGTCTTAATATTTTTATAGTGACATCATTAACGATTCATGACCATTGTTATATTAAAAATGTTTTTTCTGATGGTAAAAGTAGGTATGTTAAATACATTCCACGTGTGAGAATAGATAGGTAAGCTATGTATTTAGAAATATTTTTGTAAAAACCTAACAAGCAGTCCTTGTTTTTTCTCGTATGACCCAGTAGATAACTCTGGTTTTGGAGTATGCAGGTCCTCCGAAGCTCTACAACTACTTATAAGCTTGGTTTAATACGTGCAATGCGTTAAACGCGGCTCCATTATATTTATGCGTATGTCTGTATAACTATTAGCGCGGCTCAAATGCATTTGTTTCTGAGCCGCGCTAATAGTGGCCGCGCTAATTACGCGTGGCTACCAGCGTGACTATAAACCCAGCATTAAGCTGTTTTTTTATATTTTATAGATTTAAATCGCCAGAATTAAGCTGGTTTTATAGTCACGTTGACTTTAATGCCAGGTCGACTGTGTAAGGCTGAAGTTCTCAGGGATAAATGCCATAAGGCGCAAATTGGCGTCAGAAAGGTTTTCGAAAAATTGTATAATTTTATTTACGTAATACAATATTTATTATGAACAATATAGTTATTTTATTTAATCCATTACTTCAATAGTTCCCTTCAAAACTATCAACCATGTATTTATTTAAAGTTTTGCTCAGTTATGCATCTAAATGGACCGAACTTTTACATTACGCAAACATACAAAAATATAACAGTACCTACCAAAAAACTGGTGGCATTAGCAACCCAAATTTTTGGTAATAACTTCCTTTTGTGAAGGCTTTCAGCATTTCACGTACCTACTAATTTCCACAGAATCAATAGCACGAGACAATCTTTTCTCTAAATATAGGCTGGTCATAGAGTAGAGGTGTATCTGTCAAGTTGGCTCCGACGTGCGCACGCAAGCCCAAGAAAGCGCTACAGCGCTTATTTGGTGCATGTCGTCGTCATGCTTTGGATATACGTAACGGTGTGTAACGATTTAGACTTTGGACTGTTGGAATCAAATGTGCCAATAACCTTTTTGAAAATATCTGCAAAGCCAAAATCATTACGTGATTACTATAAATGCCCAAGTTAGTTGGAATAATGTATTATATGTATGTATTGAAATCGAACTGTTTTGCGGATTCTGTCGCGTTTATTTAAACGCAATAGAATCCGCAAAATAGTTTTATTTCAATGTGTAGTATTCGCGTAAATATAAGAAAACAATTATATCTATGTAGTTTCTAATTTGTAAGTATTCAAATTTTGGGTATGGAAGCAGCACTTGTCTAGGACTGAAGTAATACCTTCATGCTCCTAATATTGTTTGAAGTTAAACACTTCAGATACAGGTAGCTTGCTAGATGTTTAGAAGATAAGCTGAAGCCTGAAAATATATAGCATATTTTCGAGATATATTTTAGATACCAGATAAGTATTCACATTTTTTTTGTCCTAAGAAGGTATTAAAGATTGGATGAAAGGCATCATTCGTTACGGAACCCAAGATACAGGCTAGGCCCTAGTTTGGGTTCCATAGTCACTATAACTTTGTAATTATTTTGAGAAATAAATTTTATATCATATCTACTATTTTATTTATTTTAATGCTGGTCCTTGGAACTAAATTTTATAACAGTTAAGATAAGAATCTTAATATCTTTTGTGTGTTGAACTAGTCCTCAGTTATACAGGGTGTTTCAGAATTCCGAAATAATACTTTGACGTTTGCCCCAGTATCGGATATACAACTGAATGGTACAAAAATTCGACAATGTTTTTTCATCTTTATTTTCGTTGTCAATTTCTATAACTCGTAATTGTCTGTTTTGTGAATATTGGCAGTCGCCCCTTATAACTATAGTTTACATGGATGTACTGTAATAAAATAAAATAAACTGTCATCACTAAGCATCCACATATGAGCTACCGTACCCAAAGTATTATTTCGGACCCCTGATACACCTTGTATAATATAATTATACTACCTACCTATGTTCCTTATTTACACAAACATTAAACATACTTACCTACGTATGTAATAAAATACATGTTAGGTACTTAATACGGTACGCAATGCAATGTTTTATGGTGATGTAAATAAAAGCGCTTTATCTGCTTGAAGCGACTGAGCTGACGGTGAGTGAGGTAGACATTGTACGATGGCAAAAACCTAACCTTACTCCGACACAGTACAATCGGCATCGGCATCGTACGAACTAATGTCATCACATACATTCACTAATAATAATTTCATTCATTTTGCTGTCGGTTCCCACTGGTGTTGGACGTTACCAAGTAGTGTTTACATTTCCTTATACAAAATGTTGCTTTGCGCCGATAATTTATTTAGGGTTGCCAAGGTTAACTCGTCGTGAAGCTATGTAACGCACTGTTCTACAGATATTTCGCTGTTCGACATCAAGAAAAAAAGGTTTTCGAAGTTTGCTACTGTGATTTTTTATGTGAGTATTTTCTTATGAGTTTTATACTGAGGTATGGTAGTAATCACATAGAAAATTTTTTAGCACATTTTTTAAAAATTTAGATCCTATATATTAGGGAGCTATATTTACCGCCGCTCGGTTTGGTAGTTATTTTCCATCTGTGGCGGTAAAGTTAAATAATAGGTATAAATGCTCGGTCAATCTGTTTCGATATATGGTAGAGTTTCTTGTATTGATAAAAGTTATCGATTGTACATAACAATCGATTGGCAATTTGAGCAGCCCGAGCTGTACGTATGTAGTTTATAAACCTCTTATTACTTGTTCGTATTACATTTATTGTTTATGAAATTTCGTGCGGGGTTTCATGCGTGCGTGATTATACAGCAAAATTCATGGATACACCTATAAGAAGGTACTTATACTTGTTATAGGTACTTATACATTATAATAAACATAACATATATATCTAGGTACTGATCGTTTTATATTATTAACTAATTGTTATCCGCCAAAAAAAGAATGCGTATTTTTTTTAATAAACTAAAAGTAGTTTAAGTTACTCCTTATAACAGCAGCTAACTGCCAGTTGCCACTAAGTACTTCCATAATAAAATTTGAACACTTAATTACTTCAATTGTAACGTACACGTACCAACATTCTAGCTAGCATATAAAGGTTCTTCATCATCATTTCGTATGATCACAAACAAAGCTTGTACTATACAATGGACTGGAGGCGATCCCAGTTCCACCCAGCCCGTTTATTCAGGCGCAGGCCTTATCGTCAGTAATTAATCATTTTAACTTGGTGCCCGCAGTCGTAACTAATTTGGTTTGATTGGGTGGATATAAAAATATGAACAGTGTATGTGTCCAGTACCTCCATACGACAATTGGTCACATTGATTGAACTTGATGCATTTGCTCTGCTTCTAGGGTGCTGTTTCTTCAGCGTTATTATGAACTAGTATAATCGATCATAATTTGTTTGGTCCATTGTGGATCTAATGAGAAATATTTTTATTAAGATTTTATTAAGATTCCATGCTTCGTATACCTATATTTTTATAAAGATTTACGTAGGTAATTTAATGCTTTGCAGTTAGTTGGTTTATCAGATTGTATACATCACTTTAAATCGCTACTTTGTGAGACTGCTAGTGATGTAACGGAAGTCCATTTTCATCTTCACTATAGTGAAGATGAAAATGGACTATAGAATGTAGCCGCCATTATAACCTGTTTTAAGAAAAAGCTTTTCTTTCCCATTGTACTTCATATAATTTATATTGCACAAGTATCAAGATTTTTCTTCATGTTCTCATTTCACCAATCAAATAAAAAATCAACTCGTTATTAGAGTTATGAATATAAACTATGAGGGCAACCCGTAGAAATACCTATATTTTTTTTTGTTTGTTTTGGCCATACAACATAATTGTAGCGAAATCGAATTTCAAAATGTTCGTTACATCACAACTAGTGTGTGCGTATTCTTTATAATATCTTCAGTATCTTATTATTGTACCAACAGAAATGATTACCTACGTAGTTAAATATTATTATATGGTTAGCAAATATTAATCTTCTTAAAGTCTTGAAGATTAGTATCTTTGACTTTGCGTATGCTTGAAATTAAACTATTTTACGGATTTTATCGCGTTTATTTACTATTTTATTTTCCCGACGTTTCGGCTGCTTTACAGCAACCATGGTCACGGGGGGACTGAGGTGTTAGACGTCCTGATGTCATAGTTAATAATTGGGTACCCTCATATTTAGTTGTTGTTTGCGGTCCGATCCACGCAGAAAGTGTTAATTAGTGAAAATAGTTTAATTTCAATGTATAGTATTCGCGTAAATATAAGAAAACAATTTGCGTATGCTGTTTATATGGTCCTAGTTACCTCGTTACAACAATACCTAATTATACATATCGCTGTTTATTGTCTTATGCAAACTTACATTATTTATTGGGCCTCCATTTGTTAAATTTATTTGCCAATACTAAAACGTACCGTATTAGCTTATTGTAAAAGCTCATTCTTCAACGAAATGTCATTGACAGCGCGAAGCAAGTTTGACGCATGGTCGCGGCGTGTCTTTCATCACCGAAATTCAATCTTTATGTATATCAACACAGAGTTAGTTTTTCGGTATTGATAAAAAAATACGCGCGCATAAATAAACACCCGATCTTAAGAAGTTTTTTTTTTTTCAGCGAAAATGGTGACAGTCAAGGCAGTATTTGGAGCATGGGACTATATCATAATGGCGGCAACAATGATTGCCTCAGTCGCAATCGGAGTCTATTTCCGCTTTAGCGGAGGTAAACAGAAAACGAATGAGGTAATTCGTAGAGACTATTGTCTCAGGTCAAGGGCCCGATTTTCGTTTGATAGACACAATCTCTATTAGAGATATGTCGAAACAAAAGCAAAAAAAATACGACCAATTTGATGACGAACGACAAAATATCTCTGATGTCTATCAAACGAATATCGGGCTCCTGGCCTTATCAGCGTGTTTTATACAGCTCTAAGAAGCAAAACATTGAAAGAGATCAGCTGACTTGGACTGGTTAAAATGTATATAGGTGGCGTTTTAACTCACCACCTCGATATGCTTGACAAAGACAGTAAATAGCGTTGTCTTACGTAGAGCAGTCATTTTATTTTATTTATTTTAATGTAGAGCACAAGTAGAGTTTAATCATTTTCAAAATAAATCTCGCAAATCGATTATAACTAGCATTCTATCTGTACGGATGAACAGTCGTGAAAAGTTTTACCTGCACGGGCGGCCCGTTATCAGGTACGAGAACGAGGTAAACTTACAGAATTGCAAGACATAAATGCTAGCAATTGACTCCTGACCTAGATTTACTACTTCTATGTAAGTAGGTAACATTATTTACGCAATTAACACTACCTGGCTGACTACTGTGCGTTTTAATTTGCAGGAGTATCTCATGGCTAACCGGAACATGTCTATATTCCCCGTGGCGGTGTCTCTCATGGCGTCATTCATGTCTGCTATCACACTCCTCGGGGTGTCAGCTGAGAACTATTACTACGGCATGCAGTTTGTAGTTATCAATATATCATATGGGATTGCAACGCCAATCATAAGCTCACTGTACTTACCAGTATTTTTTGGACTACAGAAAACAAGTACTTACGAATACTTAGAATTAAGATTTGGACCACAAATAAGAATTTTGACGTCCATGACTTATACGCTACAGATGATTTTGTACAATGGTATAGTTTTGTACGCGCCAGCGATTGTTCTGGAAGCAGTGACGGGACTGGATCGACTGATATCCATATTGGTGGTGGGGTTGGCGTGCACCTTCTACTCGACTCTGGGCGGCATGAAGGCGGTGCTGTTCACAGATCTCTTACAGTCATTCCTTATGTTCGCTGCAGTGTTCAGTATAGTGGTCTTTAGCTCCATACAAGTTGGAGGCTTTGATCAAATATTTGTTCGAGCAAAAGAGGGTGGACGATTGAATTTTACCAAGTGAGTATTCATTATAAGTATTGGAATAGCTGTGGTTACCTTGGATAGAGCAGATAAGCAGGTTCAAATTCTGGGTTCGCATTTCGTACTATTCTCGGCTTTAATGTGCGAGTGTCATGTTCAGCAAATTTTTCTGCGCCGAATGAGTATGATCTCCTGTAATCTTAAAGAATGCCGCATAAGTCAAATAGGTTTTTACCCCTCGATATATTTTTTACGGATTTGTCATATTGAATGTTTGCTCTTTTAGTTTCAGTGTAGATCCTACAGAAAGACATACGTGGTGGTCCCTTATAATAGGAGGTTTATTTACATACATGTCGCTGTACGCAGTTAACCATACACAGGTAATTAAGTCAATATTAAACCCCACTCTGCACTAAAAGCACTCTGTGGCATCAAAAGCTGCGCGTTTTTGACGCGCAGCTTTTGATGCCACAGAATGCATAAAAAAAAACTAACAATACAAAAAAAACTGAAAATCGCGAAAAAAATAGTGCTCTAGTCGTTGCTCTAATCGTTGCTCTAGTCGTTTTTGCTCTATTCTCACTATATAAGAGAGACTCTCTAGAGGGTGTTTTATGATTTATGGTTTAATTGCAACTTTATTTACGTTCCTATAAGGTTTCTTTATTGTTTCCATAGGTTCAAAGGTTGCAAACCGTGAGTACCCTGAGTCGTTCGCAACAGTGTCTCTGGTGGAGTTGGCCGGTCCTCTCGGCTCTCAGCATCATCACCTGCATCAGCGGGCTGGGCATCTACGCTGTGTACAAGGACTGTGATCCTTTCACAGCGAAAGAGCTGACTGCGGTAAGATGCAAATGGTGTATGCCGGCAGCTCTAATATTGAAAAAAAAATCTCTTAATAATTCTGAAAGTTCATCGGTCCATTACAAAATGGTTGTAACAATCATTAAGTTTAGTGGCTCGACTCACTACAGGGTGTATCAGAAGTCCAAAATAATACATTGGGTATATATGGTAGCTTATATGTGGATGCTTAGTGAAGACACTAAGCATAATTTCTGAGTTATAGACCTTTGAATATTTGTCACAGGTATCGTTTTATGGCCTTTGGGTACATCTATGACCCTATTCAGCAGTGTAAACTAGACTTTGACTTTGAGGGGCAATTACTAAAATTCACAAAACAAAACATGCAAATTTTACATAGGGCTCGAGATATTACGAGTTATAGAAAATCACGATGAAAACAAAGTTGGAATGGTCGAATGTCGATCAAATTTTCATACCCGATACTGACGCGAACGTCAAAGTATTATTTCGGACTTCTGAAATATCCTGTTTATGTATATAATTTTATATGATCCTAGATTGACCAGCTGATGCCGTATTACGTGGTGAACGCGATGCGAGACATCCCCGGGCTGGCGGGGCTGTTCGTGGCGGGCATATTCAGCGCCTCGCTTTCCACCATATCCGCCGCCTGCAATGCTCTTGCTGCTGTTACCCTATCGGATTACGTCAGTAGGTAGGTCAAAAACAGTTGTACTTGGTACACATGTAGATACTTAGGTAGATGTAATTATGAAAATGTTTTTACTAATTTGTACTTTATTATGTTTATCCAATCCGCTGTCTGATGATTACAGCAGGTAGGTATGTAACAGTTGATTTCACTATCGCTTGTAGCAGCTTTGTACCTAAGTTGATTTAAATACAAACCCTTATTACCCACATCAGAACCAAAAATCCATCAGCGAAGTAGTGCACTACAGTGCACCTTTGTCTACCTCCTTGGAGGATAAAGGCATGAAGACGCAGTTTTTTTAAAAGCTGTCTGCTGAGATTGTGTGGATACGCGCAGATTAAGATCCTTTTATACTGAACGCCTGTTACAGACCAAGATAAATATGCACATACAAATAATTTAGTCTGTGTACCCCCGTGGATATTTTGAGATAAGTCAGTCTTAAACTAATTATAGTAGTTTGTTTATTTTATTAGCTTATAAAAATACAATATAATTAAATCGCATCTGCCCTTTGGTATAAACAGGTAATTATCAGATAATTAATTAGTACCTACATTTAATTCTATAATAACAATCTTATTGTTTGACTGATTATTATAAAATGTATCGCACGTTTTTTTGACATAATGATGTACCTATTATTTACAGCAGATACACCCAATTAGCAAAGCTTCTAATTTAATAATCTCGTTACCCACGAGGTCGACGTAAACCGAGACCCCTTTTTTAAAGTGGGAAAAACCTTGGGGGAAGTAGCAGGGTTATGTGGGAGTCCCGGCAATAAGCCGTATACACACTAACAACCGACGGTGTACAATCCTCCGCCTATACCGGCGCGTCACGAGAACATACTAGCATGCACCGTGACGATAAATCGCCTCTACATCAGTAATTTTCTTGGTTCCTATTTCAAAGGTGGTTCCAAATCTCCCCATTTTACGTGCCATGGCTGACAAAGCTGGCCGCTTGCGGGTACGGCCTCGTGTTCCTGGCGCTGGCGTTCTTCGCGGAATACTTGGGCGGGGTATTGCAGGCCGCATTGACCATATTCGGCGCGGTTGGGGGCCCAGTGCTGGGTGTGTTCACACTCGGAATGTTTACTACGTACGCCAATGAGAAGGTGAGAATGGTTGACTTACTTCTTCTTCTTTAACGTAATGAAATAAAATGAGATTGATATGACGTCACCTATAAGATTTATGTCACCAAAATCAATAGTAATCACAATTATTTGCAAATTATTTATGATTAAAATTAGAAATAATTATAAAATAAGTACAAAGTTTGGCCCTTGCGGAAGCGTACCCACGACGCTGACAGCATTCCCTTGCTGAATGGCTAGAGCCACTCGTTGTGCGAGGAAATGGCCTGCTCTCGGGTTGTGTCGACCAATTTTTTACCTAATAATGTAACTAAATTTTGGGTGCTTGGACCTCTTGGACCATAGTACCTAATCAAAAATTCAATGAATACACAATATGAATTAAATTAATGATGACACGAACTTAATATTGAATTAAATGTAGAGACACCTACTTAAATCAATATATTTTTGTGAAAGCTATCAGTACTGTGAAATTCTCAGTAGAAGAAGGGATAGTTAGCAGTGAAATGTTACTTCATAAACAGAATATTGTTTCTTCTGAATTTCCTTCTCGATTTTACAGGATAGTTAACTTGATTTAGATACAACATGGTTGCTTTAACGTGGTCTTAAAGACACTTTCTTATAGAAAGAAACTCTTCCGTTCTGCATATTTGGGTATGGCAAAGCAACATGTAGGTTCCTTTTATCATCACGACATATTATCTAAATTCAGGGTGCCTCAGTGGGTTTGCTAAGCGGTATGGCTTTGATGCTGTGGATGAGCTTCGGGGGGCCTCGTCCAACTCCAACAAAGCTGGCCCTCAGCGTGGAAGACTGCAGTTATAATTTAACGCAAACTGTGACCCAAGTTGCTGCCTCCAAACCCAGTGATTACTTATATCCGTATAGAATCTCATATTTGTGGACTTGTCCGGTAAGTGATATTAACTTTTAACAGAATATATTGCTATCTTACTTCTTAATTGATAATACGATGGTTTCTTGCTTGGTTCATCTATTAAGCCTGCGACCATAGGCTTACTAGACAAAATGGTCGCAATATTTTTTTTGACAATGCTTTACTTATAGAAAAATATCATCTTATGACCAGAATTTTGACGCGTTGCCGCGTGGGTTTTGCCAGAGAATTTAAATTTGTATGTTTATGGGCACATAGTATGTAGGTACATATATAAAAATGCTGATTAAACTACCTGCAATAGGTACAATACGTAAATAAACTAATGCAAACACTTGTACTTGTAATAGGTATGCTAAGAGTATGTAATTTATGAAACCGTAAGTGATGATCCACTCACCTCTGTTATTAACCTCCACAATAACGGTGCTCTACATGTTGCATCCACTGGCTTCTGGCAACTAGTGCAATGTAATAGCTCCACCTCATGAGCCACACTGTACTACGTCCTGTCTCGTCGTACCAGAATCTTCTGCCAAAACAACCATTCTGGTTCTACTGTGAGATATGTGCGACTGCCAATTCAAATTCGCAGGTTTATTAGACAATGTTGCTCGTCTAATGATTAGATATCCGGTTCTATCTCATAGAGACACAAGCATAACCATCGATGCCGATTGTAAGCGATCGAATTGTATCGAAAGATGTCTTGAAATTTATTTTTATGTTTGTGTTCGCAGTTGGGTTTCGTGTGGGTGATGGTGGTGGGGTCGCTGGTGTCGCTGGCGTGGCGGCAGCAGCAGCCGTGGCAGCGCGCCGGCCGCGCGCATCCCGACCCCGCGCTCTTCACGCCGCCGCTGGCACGCGTGCTCCGGGCACGGGAACTCATCTCCCACGCACGTACTGAAGCTGACACCGTGCAGGTAACCAAGGAACAACGGGACATAGCTTGCGGTTTGGCTAAGTAGAGTTGCACTAGTTGGTCATCATCAAGCTCCCAGCACATTGGGGCGTCAACGGTCACGCGTCAACATTTTTGCCATTACCAAAATGAATTCTGCATTAATCTGCATCAAGATTATTACCATTTCAGTCGCAAAAACGACGCCCCCACGCGTCTAAATTCGATGCCGCTGTCAACGTCATTTCGTTGTAGAATTAACTTTCTTCCTGTGTCAATAGCAGTGGTAGCCGAGTGGTACAACGCACGCCTTTCAATCAAAGTGTGCAAGTTCAAACCCCGGCTCACACATCTGGGTTTATGTGCGAATCTCATTTTCATCCGGGATTATCACTTGCTATGAAACGGTGAAGGAAAACATCGTGAGGAAACCTGCACGTCTGAGGGAACTTGACTAGTTCTCGATAGATGTGTGAAGTCTGCCAACCCACACTGGGCCCGCGTGGTGGACTATGGCCTGGATCCCCTTCGCATTGAGGGGAGGCCCGTGCCCAGCAGTGGGACGTTAAAACGGCTGTAGTTAGTTTTTCTGTGTCAATACAGTTCATTTTGCTATTCCCAAAAAAAAATACGCGCGAGTGTTGACGCTCCAGTGTGTCGGAAGCCTTAGAATGTAATGTACACTACAATACTTAAGCATGTTCTCATACTATGTGTGTTGGGTTTAGTAAATGATTTCTATAGATTTCTCAGCAGCACTTCTAGCGGAAACCCGATCCTTTACCGTCCAATATTTCTTCTATTTCATCAGTCGACCGGTATTTGTATACATTCCATATTATACTATTGTAAAGTCTCTATCAGTCCTATCAGTGGTAATTCTCCTATCAGTGGTGTGGGCACAATCTTTTTACAATGCGCACAAGACTTTAAACATATCGAGGGGTGAAAGGCTTTATGACTGAAGCGACACATTTGGGCGATATTGATTCGTAGGTATACATATTTGGAATCCGCTAATTTTTTTGCATTGAATGAGTGTGCTCTCCTGTAACGTTAAAAAAATGTCGCTAGTCAAATCAGCCTTTGACCCCTCAATACGTCATTTATTTTTATCCTAGCAAAATATACTTTTTCAAGTTAAACTATACGTTTCTAATATACACACTTTAGATTTAGTGCCTTAAGTACCTATGCTTAATAATTTATGCTTTCGTCTTATGTATTAGGTATTTGCATTAAATGCTTATGTGGTGGTCTCGAAATAATTCATAAATAATTAAAAGCCCTGCGCCCTCTGGCGCGTTAAAACGATCTGTATTTACTTATAGAAAAAGCACATTTTTACATAGTGTAATCTTTATTTTTATTGTCGCGGAGTAAATTAAAAAATTAAGTTAGGTTAGGCGTAAGAGTTCTTCCAAGCCTTTCACGGCAGCCTGGTATGCACAGTTTGAGACGTGCTTACCCCTTCTTTCATCTACGGAAATATTGTTGAATACCTATACTTTTCTGGAACCCTTTAAGTTTACAATAACTTGTATTCATGTTCATCGGATTTTAAAATACATAAAATTGGTATTTCCAAAGAATTGAGATATTAGGTAGCATAGAAATAGCGCTACATAGCTGAAACTGTACGACGCAAGTACCTACATTCCTCAAGGCGTCTATGTTCTTTAAAAGGGATAACTACAAAGTGCATAACTCATGGGACAGGCAATGTCATTAAAAGCCTACAAAAGCAAAATTTCTGACACATTCTTTGCGATTAAAATTAAAGGTTTCGTTCATCTAAGGGTGTTTTAAGCACATTTCATGTCTCTTTTTGCTATTTCATTGTTTCTTTTTTTTAGTTTTTGTAAAGTAGAATGCTTTGTGATACGATACTAGAAAATAATGATGACTACGAAAAAGTTAAAAAATTATGTAATTGATGTATACACTTGTTTTTTTCTATAACATTATACTTATTTTATGTTTAGCATCTTGTTTAAATAATCTACAAATTGCAAGACCAAGGCTTTACCATACTAACTTTGATTATTAAAGTATACTAAATATACCAATTCCCATAAATATAAATATTATAGTAGGCAAATAGCTACCAATAACTAATCCCATATTTATAACATGTAAAAAACCATTATATTTTTACAATTATCGTGTTATTTTTTCAGTGTATGCTCTTGAAAACGAACAGCATTCAAGAATAATCGATAGATAGGTGACTAGGTACTTATACAAAATTATAAATAATAAGTAGGTAGAAAGGTACTTAAATTTAAGTTAGCGCTTCTTCAATCATTGTAAAGAATTATAAATAAGTGATAAGTGCGTATTGTAACGGTAATTGTTGACTAATCTTACGGACATAGACAATAATGTATTTTTTTTTAACCTACAGATAATACTTAAAGAATTCCATATCATCTAAATTTGTCTAAGTATTTTATTACATACTTAATGAAACTTGTTAGATATGTATATTAAAAAGAATTACATTAGATAAATCCATAAAATGTGTTCCTATTTTGCCGATTGACGTGTATGTGTGTGTTCCTATCAGGGCCCCTAGTCCCCTAACATTATTGTGGAGTTGCTATGACTTCATGGTTTAATTATGGCATGTAATAAGAAGACTGCCAGCTAAATGAAAACCAGTGTGTACGTTAATCCATTCGTATTTATAACAATTCTTCAGAATCTCTTTTTTCCAATCCCAATTATATTGACAACTCTACGAGTTGCCGTCTTTTAAAAAATATAATTGAAAATGTTGCCAGGTATTAGACATGCATATTTTAATATACGTTTAGTTATTAATCGTTTTAAATATTAACCAATTTTAACACATGAAATCAAGAAATCGAGGGGTGCACGGCTATTTGATTAAAGCGACATTTTGTTAACTTAACAGAAGAACAGTTTAAAGTTTAAAAAATTGGAAAAAACATTAAGGAAAAAAAGCTATTTGAATGAAAGTTATTGAACTCGATTTCAATGCAAACGAAAATATGACCAATTTGTCGTTTTGTTTTGACATATGCCGAATAGTGAATTGATATCTATCAAAAGAAAATCGGGCCCCTGTGTAGACATTGTCACATTGAAGTCACTAGACTAGTCATGTTTGCTACCATCGATAACAAATATTGTTTTCAAATCTTGAAAAATTAAGTTGTAGCAACTCCACACAACAATAGTGTTAAGAGACTCAGGGCCCAGAAGGTCGGCAAATAAAGTGCGTGTTCTCAGTAGGTATGGTGTTTAATGAACGACTGTTTGTGTGATAACACAGTTACCTTAGTTTACATTAAGTAGATACGAGGTACCTACAGTCGAGTGGATGAGTGTGTTGTCCACACTGTGAAGTTTGTATTTGTTGATTTGACATGACGATACGTCTCTGTGTTTGCAGATAGATTTTATAGATAGATACACTTATCTTTATTCTTTGTCATACATTAGATATATTTTATAAAGCAGAGCACGTGACTTCGCAAAATATGCACGTAAACATTTGGAGGTGCTTAACAAAAAAACTAGTTATCTGTTCACTGGTATTATTAGTTATTTATATAAAATTGACGATAATTATATACTTAATTTAAAAAAATAAAAAGGAATCAATGTTATACAGACATAGCATAAGTATAGTGGTTATTACACTTCACTGAATTTAGTCGTCTTAATTCAGTCGTTACTGAATTAAGTAAAGTGTAATCGCATTCAGCAGAATCAATGTTATACAAACATAGTATAAGTATAGTGGTTATTACGTCTTAATTAAGTCCTAATTCAGACTTAATTAAGACGACTAAATTCAGTGAAGTGTAATAAGCACTTATGTACCTAAATTTTTTAGAGATAATGTGGAATTATGTTACAAATACAGGCGACACAAGAGCAGGCCATTTCCTCGCTCAACGAGTGGCTCTAGCCATTCAGCGAGGGAATGCAGCCAGCGTCTTGGGTATTCTTCCGCATGGGCCAAATTTATTACAATATTTTTTTCTTATTATTTCAGTTTTACGATTTCATTGTATTATAATGACATGTAAGTATGTATTTCAAAATAACATTTTGTATTTATTTAAGCGTAGCGATATACTATATTATGTCTAGCTGTTCTTTTATATTAAGTATGTTTTTACGTAAAATAATGTCTGAACTGTTTTTTTAAGTATTTATTTATGAAAATGGAAATGTGACTTAATATTAAAAGTACTTATGTGTATTTTAAAAGTACTAAGTTTTTTTCTCTTGGCCTCCCATTCCGCATTGCATGAGTATTTCGTAAAGAACAGAAAAAAATGATCTAACTGTAATAAGTTTTTGCACTCAACGATGATGGTGTTAAATTTGCCAAGCCACAATGGGCCAGAGTCTATCAGTGTAGCCCGAATCACATCACATGAACGGTCCGTATTCCCGGTATACCTACTAACAAATGGCTCGCCCCCATTGCCACCAAAATACCATCAACAAAATGTGCACCTACTCTTTAGGGGAACGCAGGTGTGATAATATTTATAATTCTAATACAGAAAATAACTTGTTAGAATGGTCGGCAGAAAGTATTGCATACACACGAATAATTTTCAATATATTTTATTTTCACTTACAAAGATATAGCAAATGATTTTTGAAACTCAATCCATGTGATTGAAGTTCGCAATTTATCCTTACTGCTTCATAATAATTAAGCGAAGTTTAAGCAGACAAAAAGCCTTCCTTCGGTCTCGTTAGTTCACCTAATTGGCGTCGTAAGAACGCATTCTGTGAACAAAAAAGCTATATTAATCGAGTTTGAGGTAACTTTAGGTTACCGTTACCGTTAGTCGTGCCATGGGATGTGATTGGAGAGGAAGTGGTAATTAATGATGGTAAACATCCAAACCACACAGCTTACGCTTATTTAAAGACAAGAAAAAGGAAATTATTTGCTGCAGAAGAAACCACAAATAGATACTCACCTCTCGTAATAATTCATCTTCCCGATCTGCGGCTATCTTAAGCATCTCCTTCGACCGTTCTAGAAGCAAATCCTTATCCTGTATGCTTCGCTTCAGATTCACTAACTCTATGCGATGAGACTCCAATTGATTGCGACCCTAAAATGTTGTTTAAATATGTCACCATATTGGAAAGCTTATGTGTGTGGTAATTTGAAATAATCTAAAATACCTTCTCTGACACACTTCGTCCGCTACTCGGTCTTGAATCACCTTTTTTAAGAGCCCCACCTGTCTTTTGTTCGGCTTGCAATTTGCTGACAAGACCTTCAAACGTAAAACAATTATTACTAACCCACCTACATAAGCAGGCTCTTCTATCAATTGCACTGATGCTTAATTTACATCGATTTAAGGGGTCTCTAATTTAAATAAATACAATATTAAAATATTTGAGCAAGTTTTGCGTCAGTGAAAATGAGGAGTTAAGATCAAACTCACTTATGAAGTTGATTTATTAGGGTAATTATAAAAGAAATTCAAAAGAAAGAAATGTTTGTATGTCTACTTACCCCTGAGTGTAAGGACAGTTTGTTCAAGATCGTTGACCCTATGTTGATGAGCTGTGGTTGGTGTCGTCTCTAGGGAGTTGATCTTGTAGGTCAATTGCACATTCTCCTCCTTTAGCATCTCACAATAGCTGATCAAACCGAAAAGATAATAAAATTGAATTACTGCAAAACATTTTTGAAACTCCTAGACCTTAAGGATACGGATAATTAAGTTCTTAAACCATTCCTTAAGACTATTAGGAACCTACCTTTTCCAATAATCCAGTTCAGGTTGACTATCATGGGATGATTTCAGAGGAGTCCGAATTTGAGACTCCAGTAGAGTCGATTCCAGTTTCAATACCTGGCCTTTAAGCGAAGTGACCTCAGCTAACGATCTCTCATATTCAGATACCAGTAATTCGTTACCCTGCAAGAGATAATGAATCTAAATAATGGTTTACGCTTAAAATACTGTAGCAAAGGGGATAGTAATACTCCATAAAGGCAAATACCAACTGTTAATTTACTTTATACCTTTTCGGCAAATTCCAAGGCTGCAATTCTCCTCTGCTGAGCTTCCACCCGGTCTAACAAGGCTTGCATTGAAACTGGTAATGCAACTGTGCCCGAACAAATGCACTCTCTGCTTGAGAGATGAGACTTCTCCTGGGATTCACCGTCTTGTTTTTCTATAGCTGTTAATTGGCTCTCACCTAAGACCATATGAACGTATTAAACTAGTTACCATTTTCAATATCCAAATAGCCAAGTTCACAGATATTATTTATCACACAGCATGTTTCAATTATATTTCAAATGGGACGAAATTGCCATCAATGAGACATAATTATGATATAACTATTTATTTTCTGTAATACTTGAAATTTACTATCTGTGTAATAAGGTAACTACTTTATCTGAAATATTATTCTAATTTCCATTTATTCCTATTCCAAACTCACTCTTAGCATCAGCAAGTCTGGAAAGCAGTACACGTTTTTCTTTCTCGAGTCTTACTACGGCCGACTTGGCTAGATTCAGGCTGTTATCAATTTTCTTCGCTTCTTGACATTTTTCCTCGTACCGTGCCTGCCAACGATCTGCTGCTTGTTGTGACCTAAAATATTTGGTGTTATATAGGTTTGCTATGAAGGGATGATGCTTTTTATACTTTGGATCTCCCTTACAAGCACCGATGAATCATTGAAATTACGTTCTATTACTAAAGTAATTTACTTATAGAGATTACAGATACCATTAAAGATTATAGTAACAGTTATGTTTTCTTATTCAGGTTCTAATGCATCTTTTCATAGCTTGGTTATAGGTTACCTCTTCCACTTATCCCACAATGCAATACTGGAGTGTGTGTCTCGCCTCGCACTCGTTAGTTGCGCTTGCAGGGTTGCGACTTTATTCTGCAGTGCTGCTGTTTCTGCTGTCGCTACTTTGTTACCAGTTGTGCTTCTGCAATTTTGTTTGCGTGTGAATTTTACACTACAAGTACAGTATGTTCCTAAATTTTGAACTGATTTGAGATGATGAGTTGAAATTATGTGATTAAATTAATGTTTCTACATTTGGATGACTATTCTCATTTTCGTTTAAAGTAATATTGTATTTACATTCTGAACACTTGATTCTTAAGGTTTTGTGCATCAAGTCTGGCTCGTCTTTCCCTCGACGCGAGAACTTTAATTTGTCTACGCAGAATAACATTCTGTTTGCTAGCCAACTGCTTTTCTTGGCGTAGTCGCTCTATTATCGGTTCTTGCCTGAAATGAGAATGTAATATTGTATTGGTGCTCCTTATAATCTTAGGTGTAAACACATTACATAGTTTCAACTTACCAAATGGTGGTCGAAGAAGCTGGAAACCTCACAATGTCATCTGGCATCTCGTGCAAGTCAACGGTTGAGTCAAACTTGATCTCCAGTCTATCAGAATGTTGGGACAACACATCGATACTCTCATCAACCTCCACAATGGCGGATAGGTCAAAGCTGGGGTCGTTAACTGAGATTAGTGTGTGCATGTTCATTATTTGAGTCTGAAAAATTATTTTCACCACTTATAGACAAACTAATATTTAAATGTGAAGGCTACATCTATTGCTACTTACTTTCAAATTATTGACAACGGACCGCAACTGTTCAATCTGCGAGTCTTTATCGGATAGTTGCTTGATGTAAATGGTTTTCTGTTCCGTGAGCCTTGTCCTCAACTCAATATGCTCCCGTTGCATATCATTAAGTTGTGTCAGCCAGTGTTGGTTCTCTGCTTTGTATGACTCTACCTTTTTTGAACCAAAAATTAAAATCGTTAATGACAGATAACCTTGAATTACACTTGAACAGTTAGTTATTGTTGAGTACTCACTTCATGACAATGCCGTTCTCCAAGTTGCGAATTTAATTGCTCCATCTTCGTTAGCCTCTCTGATGCTAGTTCTTTCCATCGTTCAGCCTCTGTTTGATATGTGGTTCTAAAACAGAATTTATTTACATTGACACACCCACCACTCACACATTCGCGAAACCATAACATTGGAAAATTACAATGTCATCAAACGAAAAGTATTTAAGTAGTTAAATTTAAAGAGACATAAAAAACTAACAACTCAGCTTTGCACTCGTCCAAATGATTCTGTAGTTTAAAGCACTTTTCTTCGTATTCTGCTATTTTCATCGTATATTTTGTGACGACTTCTTTCAGTGCTTCTCCGTTACTGACGCTAGTTTCACTACCTCGCCTAAAATAAACGTGCAATTAGAGGCGTTGTAATACGTCAAATTACAGGCGATAAGATCATGTTATCTGATGAAGTGATTGATTAATTATCATTTCTTAAAACATCGTAACCGCTTAAATTACTAACATAAAGTAAAACTAGCATAGTACCGGTCCAATTTAGATTGCAATTCCATGATTTTGACATGCATTTCTTTCACATCTTTCGAGTATTCTTCTCGCTCATTGTTCAATAACTGCTTGTATTCTGCTATAATAGCGTTTTTGTCATTCTCAAGCTGTTTTACCGACACCAATAGTGATTTATTTTCTCCATTTACAGTTTCTTTGATCTTGCTGGTTTCATTTATTTGCTTAATTTTAAATTCGTCTAGTTGTTTTTTCAAGTCATCAATAGTGAAACGTAATTTTTCATTTAAATAATCTTTTTGACTATTATTTTCTTTACAATTTTGTAATTCATAAGTTAAACTAGATTTTTCCCGGTTCAAAACATTAATATCTTTTGCTTGCGTACTGAAATTTTTTTTCGTTTCTAATAGCTCTTTACGTGCACTATCGAAGTTCAATTTCAGATTTTCGATAAGCCTTTCTAGTTTTGTTACAAGTTTATCTTCTTCAGTTTGAGTGAAATTATGTATTTGATGCGATACTAATGAAATTGTTTGTATGCTTTCATCAATTGTTTTTGGAGTGGCTTGTCTCATTTTTATTTTAACAGGAGAACCTGTTGTGTTACTTGTGTTTTCTTTTTGTGACTGGGCTTTATTCCTTTGAGGTTTCAAAACTTTTGGTGTAGATAATGTGATCGTTCGATTACCTGAAATAAATACGCTTGATTACAATTAACACTCATTGATTGAGGATTGATACCTGAAATAATTTTTCACTTACGTTTACTGCTAGAACTTTCATCTTCGGAAGGAACATCTACTGCCTCTAAATTTGTTACAATAATGTTTCCATTTTGAGATTTCTGGTTTGTACTACTTACTGCATTGGTCTTTTCAAAGCCTTGATTTACGAGTACAAGAGTTTTCTCTAAGTAATTACAGTGTTTTATTAATTCGTTGCGTGAATGTTCTAAGGTTTCTAATTTTTTTTTCATGTAATCTTGATCTCGGGTATTTATGGATTGCTAAAACATGAAAGCTCAATACATTTTGTGTGGATTTAAATGATGTATTTTACAAGTGAATATTTTCGCCATTAATTACGTACCATCGTAAGATATCTCAATGCATGAGAACAGTTATCTTCATCAATCAAACATTTATTTTTAGAAACATCTAAAATTTGGTCAAATATAGTGTGCTTGGTTATCAAACTCGACCGTAAATCTTCAATTTCAGAGAGTTTTTCATCTATAGCATACTTTTTACGAAATATGTCTTCCAAATTATTTAAATAATTTCCAGCTGATGTTAGAGGTATGCTGCCTTGGTATTGTTGTCTTAAGGTTTGCATAATTTCGTGCATATATCTAAAAACAGAATGTTTTCAGACACCTAATATCAAGTGATTCAAATTATGCAGTTACATTCGCAGTAGTTTACCTGAATTTCGATTCGTATCTCATGGCATAAACATCGAAAACTTTTTGACGTGCTTTAAGCATTTCTTCGGCCTCTGCTCGTGATTCCTTTTCTTTAGTAATAGCTACATTTAGTCTTTGCAGCATCTTATGATTTTCTGATGTTTGTAAATGAGCAACTAGTATTTCACCACTTAATCTATAAAATATCTTTAGTTATTATATAATATGGACATACTTGAAATTATGTTAATACAATCCAATGCTTACCTTGCTATTATAGCTTTATTGTCTCCGGTTGATTGTAGGTCTAATATTTGATGCCGCAACATATTAATTTCCATATCATTACTTAGTGTCCGTTGTTGATTATCTTGTAACTGTTGAATTACATTTATTTCATAAATTGCTTAGGCATTTAGAAGTAGTTTACTAATATTTGCAGTTTACGATTGTAAGATATTTTACCTGCAGTAATGCCATATCTAGTTGGCTAGTAACGTGTTGGCATTGTTCTTTGAGTAGCTTGTTCTCTGTAGATATTGTCTCCAACTGGCTTTTCATTAGATCAACCTCCTCTTTTGTTATAGATGATAATGCTTCATTGCTGAAAATGTAAATAAAATAACAATAACACGTGTATTGTTAATATTATTGTTTTCAGCAAGTTTTAATCCATATGTTAATATCATTATATTATTTTCTACGTCTGCAAATAGCATCTCACATAATGTTTTCTTGTTTCTCCTGTAGCTCTAAATACCGCATTTCCATTGCGTCTATATTTTTATTCTTAATTTCCATTTCATTACATACTTGTTGCAATTGCTTTTGTGTTATGGTTTGTTCTGTGGTAGATATTATCTTCGATAGAACGTTGTTGGACGTGGACAGATTGTCTAAAATAAAGTAATGTTTCGTAAAATAATATCAAAGTCTGTACCGCCTACTATAAAAAACATCGATACGCACCTATTTGTTTTAATTCTCTTTGAATGTGGCCAATAACTTCAAGTTTATCTTGTTCTAAGCGCTGAAATAAGTGCATTGATTTATCATGACTTCTAATTCCACTTTCAATGAGTTTTCTATATTTCATATTAACGTTATTTAATTCTGTATTTTGCTTCCAAAATATATCAATTGGTATCGAAGAACGTAATTTATCCGTTAAATGTGCTACGGACAGTATCGATTTTTGTATTTGTGATTCATAATCAGCTGCTGTCACCATTGCATCTCTTTTATAATCTAAAAACTCATTTTTCAAATTTTCGTTCAAAGTTCTTATGTACTTGTACGATTCTTTTAAATAAGTGCATTTTCGCTGTAAGGAATTTATATTTGTGATAGGAATTAGTCCTGGGGAAGTATCACTGCTATCATCTTCATCTTGCTGCAATTGCCCCTTAAAATTTTCGATTTCTGCTTTATATTGTTCTTCTTGAACAGCCCATTTATTAAGGTCATCTGTCGTTTGAATTGTAATTGACGTCATTTTGTCAAATAAGGTTTTAAATTTAGTTTGGAAGTATTCTAAACCTTTCTTAAGTTGAGATTCGTACATTAAATTAGCCTTATCGACATAATTTTCAACGTGAGTTTTATCGTGAAAATCGATACTGCGGGTTTCTTTTTCTGACATCCATGATCCGAACTCAAAAGTGTCTTTCTCTTTAATTTTTTCTTCTGTTTCTTTTTGGTCAGTTTTGTTTTGGATTTCTTTCAATTTTTGTTCCAGTTCTGATGACTTTTTAGCTTCTTTGGATAGTTGACCCATTACTTCAAAAGTTTCCTTTCTACAAAATAGATTTGTTTAGGCATAATTATAATTGATGTTGATATAAAACTTAATTTATTGCGCTTTTATAACTATAACACAGAAGATATTACCTGGCCTCGTGAAATGCTGTTAGCAAAGCATCTTTCCCACCTAGAGCAGCTCTTAACTCTAAAATCGTCGTCATGTGTGGAGCAAACCATCCTGCTGAATTTCGAGCTTCCATAGACAACAATATTGCTTCTAGACTAGGACATTGTAGGGTCAATATCCCAGAAGATGTTTTGCCTACAATTAAAGTAATCAAATTGAATACCTCCTCTGACACTCAAAACATTTTTTAGAATTTTATTTAATTTATTTATTATTAAAACATATCTACTTATAAATAAAGTTTTATTTATAAGTAAATATGTTTTAATTAAAAATTAATATAGGAATATACACGGCAACAATGACTTACTGTTGTCTTTTAAAAAATCTAATATTTCTTGTAGTCCGTTACGTAGACCTTTGTTTTCTTCAATTATGGTTTCCATTTCTTTGTTGTGATACACAATTTCTTGTGTTTCAGTAACATTACTTGCAATCCTAAAATCACAAGTTCACTAATATTATCACACATATGACAATGTAGGAAAAGATAGGTAATAAAGATATGCTTACCTTGCACTTTCTCTATCTTCTACAAGGATGGTAGCATCGTTAGTTTTCACCAATTCATCAATTTTCTCCTTGGCATAACCTAATTTACTCAAAAGATTTTGCATCTTAGCAAGTTTAGAATTCATATTACGATTGTTCAATTCCAGGCAGATGACATTGTTTTCAAGTGATTTTAGTTCTCTTTTAATTACTGAATTAGTTTCTTGTAATTCGTGATAGTGTTTCAGGATTCCAGTATTTTTAATTTTTTCATCTTGCGGTATGTTAAATTGTTGTCTGCAATATTAAAATATTTGTTCAACAAGTCCTTTGTTACTGCCATATGCGTTTGTGATAATAAGGAACGGAAAATTCTAAAACACTTACCTCATCGTCTCATTTTCGAGTTGCAAATCGTTCACAAGCTGATTAAGAGTGTTAACTTCATGGACTAATGATTTAATTCCTTCGTCTTTAAGTCTCAATTGGCGTTTCTTATTTTTTAAACCTCCGAGTAAAGCATTAATTCCTTCGTCTGATTGCAAAAGTTGTAGTTGAGACGTTATTTCGGTCAACTACAACCAAAGGTAAATTACAAATAATAAAATAGGTACTTAGTAAATAAATACTAGATCCATTCAGTGACCTAATTCATTGACCTAACAATAAAAAAAATGTGAGAAATAGTTAAAATTAAAAAAAAAACAAATTTCACCTCTTTCTCTCTAGCAGCGATCATTTCCCCAGCACCTTGTAAGCTTATAGTTAAACTTTTTACTTTTCTTTTCAATTTGTTAATTATTATTCGTTCTTTGCCATCGTCGCTTTCGTTTTTATGTTCCGAAACGGAGTTATCCATAGGTTCCTCGATTAAAGCTTTGAGCTGTCTATTCTCCGCTTTTATTAAATTAATTATATTTGCTGATTGGTCTATTTCATTAGACGCTTCTAAAAGTTTATCTTGCAATTCTTTTATTTTAATCTTTTCTTCATCGATTACCTATTGGCAATACATTAGGCATTATATTAGGTTAGGTTTATTTGATCATAAAATTAAAACAAATAGGTTTTTATGCATTAAACTTACTTCACAAGAGGTTGATGGTTTAGTTGAGACTTCCTTAAGATCTTCCTTTAATCGTTTGTTTTCAATGGTTAAGGCTTCTATTTCGGCTTTTTTTGATCTGACTACATTCTACAAAATTGGTCATAGGTAAACATAAAATTATTGTTTTAAAATGTACAAAGTTCCAACAAGCGTATTTTAGCGTAAGAAGTAGTAGGTACTATTTACCTTCCAATGTTGCACTTTAGACTTGATTTCCTCATACGTATTTTCCCTGCCAGATTCATTTTGAAACAGTTCCTTTCTTAAGTCTTCTACTTCGATCGCTAACTGAGCCTTTGCTTGTTCAGACTTACCTAGAATTTCTACAATAGTAAAGTAGTTATTATAATTATTGTTGATCATAAATGTAAAACTAGCCTTGTTCTACATTTTTTTAAAATTTCTGTAAATATTACCTTTCATCTGACTGCATTCATTATTAATAGCAAGCATCTGTTCCGTTAAGTTATCAATCAAATGAGTTGCTTCTGTTAGTTTATCTTTTAAAATGGACACTTTTTCCTTTAACTTAGTGTTTTCTTCCTCTGAAATCTAAAGAATAATACATTTATCAATAACTCCACAAGATTAGTATCTACCAATTCAGTGAGTATAATACCAAAGTTGAATAACAATTACCTTGACATCAACTAGCAGCTTTCGTATATGTTTATTTTTCATCGCGTTTTCTTGTTCAAGTTCCGCCACAGCGTTCATTTCTGAAAGTGCATCTCTACTCGACTCACTGTCTACGTCCATATTACTTCTTCTCTCTTCCAGTTTACTTTTTCTTCCTTCTAGGTCGGCTATATCTACGTATAGCTGTTCCAATATTTCTTTGTTTGCTTTAATGATTTCCTCTTGGTGTGTGATCGTATCTAACGCGCTGTCGTTGCTTTGCGTTGGAGATTCTGAATAAAGGCTACGAATTAAAACAGGTACCTACTTACCTACGAATTCAAAATTATGAAACAATTCAACCCGTCTACAGAATATCTACCTACAATGATATCGAGGGGTGAAAGGCTATTTGACTGAAGCGACACTTTTGGGAGATATTGACTTATATCTTTGATTATATAATATACTTAATCAAAAACTTATATACATATTTGAAATCAGCAATTTTTTCTGCGTCGAATGATTATGCTCCTGTAAAGTTAAAAACATGTCGCTTAAGTCAAATAGCCTTTCACCCCTCGATATAACTAAACACAAAACTGTTCTACAAGGCGAATGTAAATGGATCATAAATTAGGGGGTAGGTTGTTCTACAGGTATGTTCGTGAACATTTAATGTTTGATTTACCGACTAAGGATATAGCTTTTATTAACTAAGTAGTAAAACTTCAATGGGTGCAATAGGTAGGTACCTACTCTATTTTGTAACAAGAAAGCGTCACTTACCTGTGTAAGCACTTTTCACTTTCATTTTATTTCCTTTCGTTTGCGTCGTCTCTAACTGGCCAAGCAAGTTGTTTACCTATAATATAAGCATAGTGTTCATTTATTGAGTTGGTGAGAACTCTATCACAATAGGTACCTACCTAATAGATTAAAAATTCTAAAACATTTATACGAATGAAAACCGCTTCGCGTCAGCTAAGCTCATCGTTAAAGATTGTCCAGAAGTGGCGAATTCGCTCCGATTCTCTCGAGCGTATAACGGGTGACCGTAGCGCCCAGAAGGAGCGTACCAATACGCAAGCAGTTTGGGTCCAATTTGAAAAATGAAATAAAGTTCGCGCGTTAAACTGGACGCAACAAGGCGTCCCTAGTATCTCGAGTCGCGCGAATCACGCGCGAGTCCAGGGACTGGCGTAGTGCACGCGATTTACGCGCGTACCTATTTTGAATTCGCGCGATGCTTGTGGATGCGATGTATTGGCGCCTAGTATCTCAGTAACGCGCGAATGAATTAGCGCGAAACGTTTCGCGGCGAATTCGCCCTTTCTGGACAAGGTCATAGATATTGGTGATGTAATTGTTATTAGGCTTAGGTAGATACTTACCGTCACTTGCAGCGTATGGAAATATAAATAATGATTACCTGTTCGCTTTTTATTTTTAAAATATCTTGCGCGAGTCTGAATAAGGTTTTTAAGTCGGTAAAGTTTAGTTCAATATCGTCGCCTTCCATCCAACACAGACTGTCGCATAATTTTTCTTTGTCATCCAATGTGAGTTCCCGTTGTGAGAAACTCAATATTTCTTTCCAGTCGGTGTCTACCATTTTTTATTTGTAATTAAGTATCTACTGCTTTTATTTTATTTATTATATAAGAATTATAAATAAAATAATCTTTATAGTACCATGTGACTCACCAGAACCCACAACATGAATTGTTTTGATAGTTTGTTGCTTAGCAACACAGAGTAACTTTTTATACTGGAAACTTAGCAACCACAGATAATGTAAGCACAACGTCAGTAACAGGCAATGCAAGGTAATAAAAAAAAATGTTTATTATACTAAAGTATTTTGTCAAAGATAGGGTATGTTCACCTCTATTGTTTAACAGAGAATTTTCTATAAATTTAACAAGTGGTACCTACCATATTTTATAAATAAATTTGCTTTCTTTACCTAAAGTAGTGGTAGCCGAGTGGTCGAACGCACGCTTTGCAATCAAAGTGCGCAGGTTCTATCCCCGGCTCGCACCTCTGGGCTCCATGTGCGAATCTCATTTTCATCTGAGATTATCACTTGCTAAGAAACGGTGACGGAAAACATCGTGAGGAAACCTGTGTGCCCGGTATAATGGCAATAGGCTCGCCCCCTATTAAATTGGGACCAAAATACACTTTCATGAGTTTTCATTCAAAGGGCCCAGACATTGATAACTAAATGCGTCAATAGGTCCTAGCTTTTTAATGAAGGGTTGCAGATCGCAGGGCAAATAAAATATAATACAAGATATAAATAGAAAGATTATTTTATTAGATGTGATGATTTCGAACAATAGCAGTTAATGTTACATCGTATGTCGAGGTGTCAACAACAAAATAAAACATTTGTGCTTCTAAAAAATAAATTAACAAAAGTAAATACAACAATACAATGGGTTTAAAACTAATGTTGTGTAATATATTGCGTTACACACGAACGAAGCATTTACATAGGGCGAGGGCTACGACACTTTGGTAATCCTTACCTACTAATACATTGAAGGTACTTATAAAATTCCCAGTTAAGTCCTTAGCACACTGCGGAGTCAGAAGTCGAGCATCAAAATTTTAGCCAATGCCAAAATGAACTTTGTGTCAACATACATAAAGCACGAATTTCTGTGACCAAAACCACGCCTCCACGAATTAAAATTCGTTCGCGCTGTCAATGTCACTTCATTTTTTTTTTGTTTAATGGCCTCTTTCCATTGAGTCTGGCCCAATGTTACTTCATTGAATAATGAACTTTTTGGGTGAGGAAATACAGTTTGTTTTGGTATTGGCAAAAAAAATCAACGAGCGCACCTTCACGACCCAGTGTCTGGGGGGATCAATCTACCACTGTAATTATTGTATAATGTAAATATATAGAAGATTGTATAAACGTCAGACATCAGCTTACTAGAGAATATAACGAAATACGAACAGTAATTTTAGACACTGTAAAAATATAGCTACAAAAATCTGTTTCATGACTAGATACCTATATTTTTTTATGAAATTATAAATATTTTTGATTGTATGTTATAATAAATCAATTTATGAGATGCCTGAACTCCCGACATCGGACTAATAGCACTCATATTCCTTTATATCGATACACTTAATTTTAAATTAAGCATACATATCGTATTGTCAATTGTTGCCAAACATCTCGCCCTATAATACACTAACCATCGCTTACTCCTGAGTATTGTAATGGGTTTTGATGCGAATCTTGCAATAATCTTGATAACGGTTCATATTCAATATAATATGTTGATTTATTGATACGAAGCCAGCTTTACTTGGCTGGACGCACTGCCGTGCGTCTAGATAAGAATGTAGCCAATAATCACAAACTGTCAAGACTTTGTTGCCTCCGAATTTTCCTTACATTATTCAATTCAAAGTTTGACTTTTGCAGACAATTAGGTAATGTATTGATGCATATAAATTGGTTAGTATTTTAGAATTAGTATCCACGTGCCTAGCTGCGTTCTTTTAAAATGGTAGCTTTTAAAAGACGAGCCCAATCGAGTCACCCCTACACGTTATAAATAAATAACTACGCTAAACAATTTTACAAGTTATATAAGTATTTTTATTACTTCTCTTTACAATTATACAACATCGTAATTATCAGATAAACATATTCTTTGGGACGCATAAAACAACTTTGGATAGATTACATTGACGTCGGGTAAGTACAGTGAACGGGATGAGGACAGAAGCGAAATGGGGTAATTAGGTACACCGAATACTTAAACGACATTACTACTCGCCGGTTAGTCATGTTAGAACTAATGCCAAGAACGTTCTCCACATCGATAAGGGATCGCGCGTTCCACAAAATGCCGTCGACGAGTCCACCGCCAGCGCAGCTTATTATTAAAAAATATGTTTGTACAAAACGTTATATAAAAAGTCATGGTATAATTTTGGTATCATTCACCGATAGGCCCGTATAATATCAGTTACACTTGACTTTTCAGATACATACAACTCGATAAACACTCAACAAGTCCAGGTTCTAAGTTAGTCCAACTATCCACGGATGAGTGTGTATTATTGTCTTTCTCATCGTCGTAATGTATGAGCGAGATGGCAATATTGCTGTTGGTGTCAATATTAGTGTAGTATCATTTCCTGACATCAAGCATTGTATCTAGCACAGTGTGTGTGTGTGTGTGTGTGTCTATCCGTAGCGGTGTGTGCGCGTGTCGCTAGCGGCGGCGTCGCGCGCAGAGCGCGGCGCGGCGCAGTCGGCGCAGCAGCGAGGGCTCGCGCTATCAGATGCGCTCCACGTAGTTACCTGCAGTCACAAAAAAAATCCATTTACTGGTCTGTCACTACAGTTTCACTATACACATAGTATAAAATAAAAACCGGCCAAGTGCGAGTCGAAGGGTTCCATACCATTATCTATAAAAACGGCATACCTAATCACGTTTGTTGTATGGCAGCCCCCTTACATATTTATTTTGTTCTGATTTTTAGTATTTGTTGTTATAGCGACAACAGAAATACATCAACTGTGAAATTTTTAACTGTCTAACTATCACGGTTCATGAGATACAGCCTAGTGACAGACAGACAGACGGACGGACGGACGGACGGACAGCGAAGTGTTAGTAATAATAGGGTTCCCGTTTTACCCTTTGGGTACGGAACCCTAAAAAAGTCGCTTCCTGATATCTGTCTGTCCCTATGTTTGCTTAGATCTTTAAAACTACGCAACGCATTTTGATGCGTTTTTTAAATAGATAGAGTGATTCAATAGGAAGGTTTTAGTATATAATTTGTCAAGTTTTTGTATACATTGGCTAAAATATGACGATATTTGTTGGAGGTGTCGGAAAAAAATATACCGTCTGGGAGCTCTCAACGAAAACGCTGCCTAAACCCTTTGAGATTTAACAAAATAATGTATGGTGGAATTGTCTATCTTATATAGATAGATAGATAGATAGATAGAGTACTCTTTATTGCACACACCAAACAAAGAAAATAATACAACATTCTTAGTTCTAAATACAGTAGCTATGTACAATTTGGCGGTCTTATCGCTAAAAGCAATTTCTTCCAGACAACCAGTTTGGACGAGAAAACTATACTTAATTAATTATGGGCAGCTGTTGGTGGTGTACTCAAATAATAAATCAATATATAAAATAGCAATACATACACATATACATAAATACATAATTTATATACATTGTATATATATATATAAATTTAGAGGTGATAATACAATATAGATATAGTAATAATACATGGATATAGTAAGAAATAAGACAATAGTGATAATAGTGACAATAGGTGATCACAGCGTTAAGTAGTGCTATATAGGTCTACAGAAAGTCCGCGATGGCATATGTCTATCTCTTAAGGATAACTTACTATATCCATTTTAATACTTTACAAAATGGGCAATTATAAAGCGGTTATTTGAAAGCTATCCCTGGAATAGGTTCCCATGGGTTGCGGGAACGGGATTAAAATTTCATGATTTCTTTTGAAGAAGATTCTTTTGAAGATTTCTGATGAAGGCAGCTTCACCCACGTGGATGTCGGTTATCGCGGGCATATTTTAGCCAGTGGGACGTTAAAAAGGGCGTAAAACGTTAAAAAGGACGTTAAAAAGTAGTATGATGATGCCCGCAGGAGCATCATCATACTACAGCCCTTTTTAACGTCCCACTGCTGGGCACGGGCCTACCCTCAATGCGAGGGAGATTCAGGCCATAGTCCACCATGCTGGGCCGGTACGGGTTGGCAGACTTCACACATCTATCGAGAACAAGTCAAGTTCCCTAAGACGTTCAGGTTTACTCACGATGTTTTCCTTCACCGTTTCATAGCAAGTGATAATCTCGGATGAAAATGAGATTTGCACATAAATCCCAGAGGTGCGAGCCGGGGTTTGAACCTGCACACTTTGATTGCAAGGCGTGCGTTCGACCACTCGGCTACCACTGCCTTCGCGCGGGCATCAGCTAGTTAGGGTTCCGCACCCAAAGGGTAAAACGGGAACCCTATTACTAAGACTTCGCTGACTGTTCGTCTGTCACCAGGCTGTATCTCATGAACCGTGATAGTTAGACCGTTGAAATTTTCACAGATTTTGTATTTCTGTTGCCGCTATAACAACAAATACTAAAAAATAGAATAAAATAAATATTTAAGGGGGCTCCCATACAACAAACGTGATTTTTTTGCTCGTTTTTGTAGATAATGGTACGGAACCCTTCGTGCGCGAGTCCGACTCGCAATTGGCCGGTTTTTTATAATATTAGTAGGATGTATGTTACCTGGGAAGGTGCCGAAGCGTCCGGTGCGCTGGCTGGAGCCGACGTACCAGCCGTCGTCGCACTTCTCCAACACGTACACCGTGTCCCCTTCATTCAATTCCAACTCGTCGGGGTTCTGCGGACGGTACTTGTACATCGCCCGATACCTGCGTATTATACCGAATTAGCTGCCATACTGAACAAGTAATGGTTATTGAATTATTGATGCGACTTTCATTTCGTATCGAACTATATTATTTATGATATGAGAGACGGTGTTAGGCCACGTGTTGTAAAATGTTTGCCAATACCAAAACGAAGTCTATATCAATGTACATAAAGATTAAAACTCTGTAGTAAAAGCCACTCTACCGCTCTGCAAAATTCACTCGCGCGTTTTTTTTTGAAAGGACTACGCTGTTGGCCGTTAGGTGGTCTTTACAGCGCCATCCATGATATTTCGTTGGAGCCTTTTTCTATGAGTCAATACAGGTCGTTTGGTATATCTATACCAAACGACCTGTATTGCGAACGCGTTACCTGTACTCGTATCTACGCGTTTTACGCCCAAGTCCGCCCGGGGCATAAGCCTTATATTAATATATACGAACAGTTTATCATGGACTGTGGTGAAATGTTAAACAGAAGATAATCGTTTATTTATGTTTTACGTAATGGAATAAAGTGTAATAATGAAATACGACGTATGCTTAGAAACACTTAGATATTTTTTCATGGCAACCAGTAAAATAGTAATAAAAAAAAATTATAAACAAAATTAATTGTATGTGAAAAAAAGTAATAAAGTGATAGGTTATAAATGAGTATTTATATGTAAACCACAGTCACAATAACTGTCAGAGGTGACTTTTTCTTGCATATGTCCTATGTAAAGATCACCAAGTATAATAAAAAGAAGGATGCATCTGTAATCTGAATACAGTGCGATCCAAATAAGAATAGGAATGTCAAATAACCTATACCTGTCAAATGTCACTTGAAAAGTATGGTTTACAAAAATCTTATTTGCATATCAATAATAATAGTCTTACATCAAATTTAAATAAAAAGGTTAAATTAGTAGTAAATTGTCTTAGTATAATATTTAATTACTTAAAGTCATAATTCGCTTTCGTTCGTCACAATATGGCGCAGACTCGATCCTATTCTCATTTGAATCGCATAGTAATTAAAAGACTGAAAGTTTGAGGTAGGCAGGTAGAGGTGGGTACTAACGGTATGGCCTCTGCGTTGGTATCGACGTAGAGCGGCTCGGTGTTGTTGAGGTCGGTGGCGCGCGCGCCGTGCCCGCGCTCCGCCGCTAGCGTCGCCTGCGCCGGCCGCGCAACGTAGCCTGGACACACGCAAACAACATATCTATACATCTACACATACAGTGTTTGTTTGTAATATCAAAATAACATTATTTTATATACCCCACAGTCATGGGGTCATTGTCGGGCAGTAGGGTGCCCAGAACGGTGGCGGCATTGCACTTGAATGGCAATGCTGATGTGCTGTGCGAAATAGTTTCCAGCGTTCTAATCACCGAATGTTTCGATCAGACGTTTCGCAATGTCTTGAAACATCCGGTGGGCACCCGGCCCCCATGGACCTAAGGTTTCTACCCCAAACGCCTCAAATATATACCCTACACCCAGGGAACTATATTTGCGGCGTTTGAGGTATTCTGCGCATTGAGCAGCGCCGCCAGCCTCAACGCCATCATCACGTAAAAGGTTATTCTACCGCCCGACAATGATGGGGGACTGTGCGGTATATAATTTTTTACTTTAATTTTTTATTATTATATTATTAGTAAACATTATTTTAACAAATGCATATGAAAGTATACACGATACCAATGAAGAAAATGTAAATTTAATTATTTTTTCTGTCCATCTGTTTGTTTCGGGTAAACTTCCAAACGGCTGAACCGATTTCCACGAGACTTTCACTGGCAGATAGCTGATGTTCCAAGACGTAACTTAGGCTACTTTTATTTTAGAAAGAGCAATAGGGTTCCGCGGGATGAACATAAAACCATTATTTCCGGGTAATCTCCCTAAAGACCACGCGGGCGAAGTCGCGGGCTAGTCAATTAAATAAATATCATGACACAACACATACTCATGATCCCAAACTAAGCAACGCTTGTACTACGGGCACCATACAATGAACTGAGGACAATCCCAGTTGTGCTCAAAACCAGGGGCCTTTCCGCTACTGCCATTTTCTAAATTTGAGTGTGCAGGGCCCCAAGTCTACTAACACTATCGTCGTGGAGTCGCTATGAATCCATGTTTTAAGGCATGAAGACAATATCTTTATTCAATGGTACCTAGAATATGAGCACTGGAGACGAAACGGATATTCGGTAATTATCCGGTATCCGGCCATGTTTTCACTATCCGGCCGAATACCGGATAGTAATTCAGTATCCGGCCGGATGCCGGATAGTAAATCAGTATCCGGTCGGATACCGGATAGTAATTCAGTATCCGGCCGGATACCGGTTAGTAAGTCAGTATCCAGCCGGATACCGGATAGTAATTCAGTATCCGGCCGGATACCGGATAGTAAAATTAACAAAATTCTCATTATTTTACACAAAGCACATCATACCACAATAGGTTATGGATACCTAAATATTTTTTTACTAATTAGTTTAGTACTCAAAATTAACAATAGGCAAATTGTGGTGAATGAATACCAAATTTTCCGCCTTAAAAAATGGAGTCATAGCAACTCCACGACGATAGTGTCAGCAGACTTGGGGCCCAGGAGCGGTGGGCCAGGCGGCCTACGTTCGGTTAGTCAAGCCAACCGAATCGTAGCTTTTAAACGAAGCGGGCGTCTTGATGCCCTAGTCTGCCCGAGGGTATACAATTGAATTTTTATTTTTTTATACCCATTATGAGTTTGGTGTCAGCAAAGTTTTATATAAACTAAATGAAGTAAAGCAATGGTGTATGTACCCACCTGGTAATGGTTGGTTGGGTTGCGGCGCGTTGGAGAGCGCGGGGTTGTTCGGCTGCGGCGTGTAGCTGTGCGCGCCCATGCTTCTCTTTGCGGAGCCGTTGAGCAGCCCGTGGGCCGCCGGGGACGCCACCGGCTTCTCACTGTTCAGGACTGGCGGCTCTGGAGATAATACATTATACATCATCACGCCTGCATTCCCCAAAGGGGTAAGCATAAGTGCACTGCAGTGCGCCCACCCTTCGCCGTTGTATTTTCGTCCCAATGTAATAGGGGCTAGCCTATTACCATTATACCGGGCACATTAAATATCAAATTAACCCCTCGAATTGTACGAGAGCTCTCAGTCAAATGGTAATAGCCTCGCCCCGATTTAATTTACAAAAAAAACACTACACGATCGCCGACCCAATGATTAAATGAATGTATGCCTATAATATAGCTTTTGAAATTAGGTGTACGTACGTATCGAAGTAAATAAATAAAAACCGTCAGACAACACGCACTCATTGTATAATCCCAAACTAATTGCTTAGTTTGGGATTATACAATGAGTGCTTGTACTATAAGAGGTATTGTAAGACCAGGGCAAATTTCATGAAGGCCATTTCCAAAATTTACCGCTGGCGGGAATCCAGAATCAAAATCAGATTTATTTTATTCATGTAAACCAATACAGGCACTTATGAATCGTCAATAAATAATAGTATCTCAACCACCCATTCGGAATGCATTTCCTATGGAGAAGAATGGGCAAGAAACTCCATGGTTGCTTTTTTCCACTATGGATTTACATTTGTGTTTACTTAATTAAGTCGTTGTCAAGACTTAATTGACTTAATGTGGCTATCGTGGTCAAGACTTAACTTTTATCAGTGCTTACCAGGCTTACTCTGGGTGGGCTCCTGCAGCACCGTGACGTAGCTGTCAGGGAAGATGCCGGTCTTGCTGCCGTTCCTGCCCTCCCACCAGTTCTGGTCGATGCGCCTCGTCAGCACCACGACCTCGCCTTTCTTCAAAGGTAGCTCCAGATTGGTTTGTGCGGTGAAATCGAACTTCGCCCTCGCGCGACCTTCAACAACTGCCGGCTTCTTCGGTGTTTGTACAACGTCGCCTTTTTGTATCTGAAATTCAATAAACGGTCGTCATTAACTGTTATAGCTATTTAAAACTATTATATTTAAAATACTATACATATTTAAAACTATTAATTTTTTGTAGGTATGGGATGTATATGTCCCGCGCGGGGCTCAATGGTTTAACTAGATGACCTGGCGAGCTTCATATCACATTTCTTTTAGAGCCCCCGAGAACAAAACGGCTGAATAGCAAAATGTTGCAAGGAGTAACTTAGGCTACTTTTATTTTAGAAAAAGAATTAGGGTTCCACGGCAATCTCCCTAAAGTCCACTCGGGCGAAGTCGCAGGCAGCTAGTATTATATACGAGTAAAGATATCTATATTATATTTTTATTCCTTGTTTAATTTTTTGGCACTAGCAAAATACCGACTAATCGCAGGTGCTGTCATTTCTCTAGTTATTTCATCATTTCATTCATCTTGTAAAGGAAAAAGAAGAAGTTACCTCCACATAATTATACGGGAACAGTCCTACTCTCCCATGGAGCTCGCCCTCGAACCAATTGTTGTCGATCTGTCGCCGCACGTGAATCACATCCCCCTTCTTAAAGCTCAGTTCCCTCTGCGTTTGTCCGTTGAATGTGTACAAGGCCTTAGCCGCAACCACTTTATCAGCTTCGTCGTATCTGTTCAGTGGCACAACAGTTTTCTGTGAAGGCGTAAAGTTATCTTGATGACGTCGATTCTGCATGTCTTGCAGCTCCTGAAAAAATACATATTTATGTTAATAGAAATAGAGGTGCTTTTTGTTTGACGCAGTTTATATTACAAAGCTATGTTTAATTGATTTTGAATTTTAATACCAAACGGGTAGAGTTAAATTTTGAATAAATGCCGAAATGAATAAAAGCCAGTATTGTTACACAGCGTGTGTATGTTTTGGTGAATATCGAACATAAAGAAAACTTCGAATTAAGAGTCAGTTAGGGCACTTTGATCACACACTCTATTATCACCTTCATTGATGCATCGAAAGCTTCAATGTCCGCGGCATGTATATCGTTCTCCTGCAATTTCAATATTCTTTGAATTTTACTTCCAAGCATTTTTCAAAACACACTTCTATGCACGTATACGTAGAGTTCAAAATAACTTTAACGTATATTACAGTTCTCTACCGATAAACAGACGCTAGAAATAGATAATATCACGTATAAATAGATAATAATCATTTCCACGGAACGTCTTTACGTAATTGCACACTCATTATGAATAAACGCTACGGTATAATTTGCACGCATATCTGATCGTCTCTCGCGCACGTTGCGAACGCACTGACTCTACCATGTTCACTAACAATACATGAACGTGAGTATATTAAAATTTCCATTTATTCATACAACTTATATCATATTGCCAGTCCTTAGAGTCGATAATCCAGTGTGGAAAACGTGAGCTGTGAATTTGTATGGTCATTTCGTCAACGGCTTTTTTTTTGTTGGAATGTGGAAACAAGGTCGTTCGGATTGTTGTTTATATAATCGATACGTTTTATTAAATCTTTGTAAGTATCGTGTATTTTAATGTAGATTATTGTAATATTAATGAAGGTGCGGAACAGGTCGAGATTTTTTTATCTTCAAAAGGGCAGCAACTTTTAAGAATACAGACCTATTTACAACATTGCTACTTTACAGTAAGAATGCGTTTATTTCTACAATAATACTTTGGGTAAATATACGGTAACTAATATGTGGATGCTTAGTAAAGACGGTGTATACCTGACTATCATAGTTTCTTAGTTATATACCTTTGAATATTTGTCACGGGTATCGTGTTCTGACCTTTAGGTACATCCATAACCCTATACAGCAGTGTAAACAAGGATAAAAATAGGACTTGAGATATTACGACGTTATAAATTGACGACGAAAAAAAGTTGGAAAAGCAACGATCAAATTTTTATACCATTCAGTTGTATACCCGATACTGACGCAGAGGTCAAAGTATTATTTCGGACTTCTGAAACGAAAATCAATCGCTGTTCCTTAGTCTCGCTAAAACTCGAAAACGGTTTGCCCGGTTTAATTACTTCTTTTGTTTAGATCGTTGAAAATGAAAAAAAATATGGGGAAGTAAATAAACAAAATTTTAGATAATATAAGGTTCGCGGGGTGATCTGGTACTGGATAATACCAGATAACACATACTTATCGTATGATCCTTAAAAAAAACTTGTACTATGGGTATTAATATGGACTGGGGTCGAGCCTAGGTACACGCAGACTGGTACATAAGTACCTATCTTCGCATATACAAATAGGATCTGCACGCGTATCCAAATAAAAAGTCGAATGACAACTATTACGTGACAAGCCAATAAAGATTTCTCTCGTAGGGCCCAGACAGCTCGTGCGTAGCGTAAATGGCCTGCGGGTAATTTCACTGAGGGCAAGGAAGTAGGCGTAGATTTCACCCATTCATTACACTGATTGCCGCTTCAACGTAGAAAAGAAGAGTGATTTGGCGGAACACAGATCTAGCTGAGATAACTTTAGTGTAGGAACATGAAAATAGTTAAATTTACAAAAGACTTCAGATCACAAAAATTCTGATCTATCAACTTTTCAATTAAATTCCATGGCCGAAAAACTTAGGCAGTGATTGCAACAAAAAAATTGAAGAGGCACGGAATTTTGAAACTTTTTTGAATTTATATTACGGACATAGAAAACTTAAGTAGAATTTTTAATTTGAGTAGATCAAATAATATATGTATTATCAAGTTGATAGATCGGTTTCTTGAAAATCGTTATGTTTTTCACCATTTACTGTTGTTTTGATGCACCGCAGAGTAGTGAAATCAGTTAATGTGAAATCTTTTATCGTTAACAAGTAGGTCGTATGCAAATACGGCACGCGGACATCCGGAGTTCACGGATGCGTTTGATCGGGATGCGGATGAGAGCTGCATTTCGATCAACCCATAATTGCCTACACTACAATTGATGATGACGGCTTGGTCCAGTGGTTTAGAGGGTACCACCGCTAGAGGGCAATACCGCTCGGCGCAATACATTGATTGCTTGCAATACACTGAGAAATGAGCTTTTAAAATTTTTAGAAATGTTGGGTCCTCAGTTCACTGTATGGTACACATATTACGAGCTATGCTTTGGAATCATACGATAAGTATGATTGATTTATTATTTACGAAATTTTCCGCTTGGATAACCAAATTTGGTCTAGTAACGTTGTTGCTATTACAATTTGTTTACTGTGACATTTTTTGTAAATACAATGCCTTCAGTTCAGTTCGTTCCGCTTTTCAGTTCTGCTACACAACAAACGTTTTCTGTTAGATACCAATTTAATACATATTGTTGCCGACCACATGTTATCAATACAATAATGTAACACGATTTCGATTCGTTACCGACGAAAAATAGCGATGTTACGCCAAACATTTGAGACATTTCTGCACGAAACTTGTTTAGCATTTTAATTATTATTATACGCATTTTGTCTGTTCCGCATAACTCATAGCTCATAGCCATAGCTTTATTATTTTTATATCTAGTTATTCAAAGATCACTCATGAAATCAAAAGTTAAGAAATAGATACGCGGTAAGTTTGCATATTAGTCACAGCCTAAATACGCCAATAGTTAGGTACCTACAACAATATAATCTGTCTTAAAACCAGATACTAGGAAAAGATTATAAGTGTGTCACTGTGACGTTTATGTAAACAAATACACGTAGGCGATGGAAATTTAAATAGAAACACGTGTTAAACAGAGGGAGTAACCGCTATTGTGGGCGCGTGTCGTGTTACCAGTGTAAATTACATATTTTATACTAAAAGTGCTGTTATGCCCTTTTCACTAACATCCTCTCAGACGCACACTGTGGCGTCAACACTCGCGTCGCGCGTCAATATTTTTGCCAATACCAAAACGATTTTTGTGTCAATATGCATAAATATTGAATTTCTTTGGTACAAGCCACGAGGAAGAATGAACTTTTTCTAGGAGACAATACAGTTTGTTTCAGTATGACAAAAAAAATCGCGTGCGTTGACGTGACGCGCCTGTGTGTGTGGGGGAAGGTTTTATCGTGATGTTTAAATATTAATACACTACAAATGGCAACCGCTTCATACTTAGGCATCACGTTAAGGATTTCCCCAGTGACAGTGAAAATGGGCATTAGCAATTTTATAATTCTAGGCGCCAACCCTAGAAACATACTTAAATAACCGATTTAAATTAAGTATGAATTTGCGCGATACAATGTATGTCTGGTAAACATGTACCGAGTGTTTCAGAAGTCCAAAATAATACTTGGCCGTTTACACGAGTGTCGGGTATAAAAAGTTTAATCGAAGTTTCATCATGATTTTTCAGTTTTTCTTACGCCGCCAATTTTAAAAACTTAAATATATCTCTAGTCCTAAGCAAAATTTTCAAGTTCTATAAGTATTCTGAATATTAGTGGGCCTCTCTGGTTGAAGAAGTTTGCACAGACCAATATTATTTCAGACTCCAGATACACCCTGTAGAATGTGATTCACAATGGGTACAACAAGCCTGCTATCTCTCGCCATGTAATGTCAATGTAAATGTGAAATAGTTTTATGTAGACGGAATATCAATAAGTTAATTAGTTCTCACTCATAATTTAAATATAAATTTATATCTATGCTTTGACAAGTCTAGTCATGGTCAATTAGGTCGTTTATCTCTTCTGTTATGTGAATTTTTAGATTCGAGAGTTAAATAGTACCAGCTGATGTTAGAGCTGTGCTGCAGCCATAGCGTACGGAAATCTCATCAAAAACGATAATAAAAATACTTCTGAGTCCACATATTCGTTTCAAATCAGCTGGAAAACCTACATTTAACGGGTTAGTATACTCATTTTAAATGACATTGTCGACTTATTCAATTGACAGTGAAAAATAAAGTAGGTACCAAGATAACTTTCGTAGGTAACTTCTGATGAAATAGGAAATAGATTAGATATAATGATAGGTGTAATTTCCGCCATGTTTCAAAGCCATAATTACTTTAAAGTGGTTAGGAGCCGCTCACCTAAATTATCCAATGTATATTATGTAACGAAATGTAGAACGATCACATTTTATTATGTACTATCTAAGCCTGCAATTTAGGAACCCTTATTATTTTCCCAACATTAAAGTTACGCCATAAAACATCAGCTGTGTGCCAATGAAAATCCCGTAAAAATTGGTCAAGCCGTTTCGGATATCACCCGAGACAAGAAAAACCAGCCAAGTGCGAGTCCGACTCGCGCATGAAGGGTTCCGTACCATTATCTATAAAAACGGCAAAAAAATCACGTTTGTTGTATGGGAGAATACTTATTTTATTCTGTTTTTTAGTATTTGTTGTTATAGCGGCAACAGAAATACATAATCTGTGAAAATTTCAACGGTCTAACTATCACGGTTCATGAGATACAGCCTGGTGACAGACGGATGGACGGACGGACGGACGGACAGAGAAGTCTTAGTAATAGGGTTCCTGTTTTACCCTTTGGATACGGAACCCTAAAAATTACAAACAGATAATATTTTTTTTATTATTTGCAACCTTTTTTCATTCGATTGAAACATTCAATTCACTTCCCAAATAATTTTAACACAGGCACACAAAATACAGGCAACGCCTAGTTTGGGTTCCACAGTAACTAGTTGTGTAACGATCTTGGTGGTTACTAAATTTTATTTATTTTTATTTTATTAAAACCATTTTCAATACAACATTGTTTATTGCCCATAATAGTGTATAATGCAACCTAGCACAGTTCTGTTTTTGTTTGGTTTATTTATGATATACGTACATATTATTAAAATTGAATCGTCTGTTCGCGAGATTCATACAAATATAAGGTTAAAACTGTACAAAGTTTGCGGATCACGCATTCGCATTGCAATATCGATCAAACTGTAATCGCGTGCTTGCTACACGTATCGCCCGCTTTGAGTTGACTGACGCGATAATCGTATTCCGAACGTTTAACTTTTTATCGATAACGATGCTCGATTATAAATCGATTGTACAAATTACATGTTCGATACAAACACTGATTGAATCGTACGTGTTAGTAACGAGACTATAATTGATTCAAAATAAAAACTGACGGCTGATGAACGCGTACTTATTGAACGAAACATCGTGTTTTGTGATTGATAAATGCAACTGCAAATCCCCTCGCGTTGCGGGGAATGTGCCCGGTATAATGTCAATAGACTCGTTCCCTATAACATTGGGACCAAAGTACAGAGACGAAGTGTGTGTGTACTGCAGTGTACCTCTGCCTACGCCTCTGGGGAATACAGGCGTTATGTACTATTACTATGTTATTAAAATATATGTTGTAGAGTTCGTGTCGTACCAACGTTCAATAAACATTCTCTAAATATAAGATACATAGGCTACGTGACTCTAAAAATTAAAAATTAAAAACGGAGGTCAGAGTGTGCTCTATCAACAGCTCTTCTTTTAGAATTAGTAAGTTAGTTTTGTAAGCAGTTTTACCTGTAAGTATTTGTTTCTTTTCTGCTCTCTGTAGAGTCGTTTCATGTGTTCCGCCTGCTGCCGCGCCAGCTCTCGCTCGGGCACCAGCGGCAGCGGATCGTGCCGTACCGGACATCTGTAGTGGATGTTCACGTCGCTCTCCACGTATCTTCGGGGGGACTCTGCGGAGAGAAAAAATCATTAGTTGGATACAAACGATAGGGTTAAAATTCTTACGTTTGGTAAAAACCTAATGCTCATTTCTTTCCTGTTATTTTATGTTACTCGGTTAATTTATGTACTTATAAAATATATTATTTAAACATTTACCGATCAAAGTATAATTAGGATGAGTAAGATGAAATTGTAGATTCCCGAATATTTATAAACATGGTAATATAATATTATAACACTCAAAGTATTTGTTTGTATTGTAAATTTAGATCGCTAACCGCGGATCACGTAACATTCTAATAAAATTAACTATTATAAAAACTTTCACGTGTGAAGTTTTTAATTGCAAATTTTGTTTGTGAGCATGTCACAAATGAAAGTCTTATGAGTGAATCGTTTTGTTTTTAGTAAAAGGGCTTTCTACTAACGTTTCTAGTTGGTAAGTTGATAATTAACATGATTAGAAATAAAAAAAAAACTATATATGTAAGGCTTAAGGCAACTTTTCACTTAGAAGCATGACTGCTGCGTTTTCTCCTAAAGAAGGGTCTTCTCTTTTAGGCGACATTAGAGAACTCAATTTTACGTACGGAACGCACGCAACGGATACGCTGTAAGTCGCGTAGTAGCGTTGTAACTGACGTGCACAAAAGAATCAACAACAAGAACATAAATACCAACATCATCTAGCAATATATTAAATTTTGAAAATAGTAAGTAGAACCTCCACAAGTGATTTTTAAGTGCAGGCTATCGGAATCATGCCCATTAATTACGTACTTAGATACTTCAAGAATAAGGTGTGATTTACATTGTATGCAATTACACCAACGTAACCTGAAATTATAAACGACGCGACGAACAAATCTGATCCCATTATTCTATTACCGTGAATCACAGTTCATTGTAGAAAATAGAGTCATTATTTACGGCACAAGTGAAAGTCTATGATACGCCGCCCGTCGCCATCCATGAGGTAACTCTATCGGAGATTTTCGGCGATCGGCGATTATGTGATGGCACGTAATGTAGAGAACCGGTCCTCAAGGTCTGTTATGTATTAGAGGAAGTAAAAGGCGAGATATATAGTGTCAATTCGATTAAGACTCGAGTTTGATTTGCTGAACGGTTAAAGATACAATTGATAGGTAGGTACTTATGCCTGCGTGTAGGTACTAGGGATTTGTTATTTGAAACAAAAATTGGTATCTATTACTGATTAATTATCCGATCCGGTAAATGCATACAAAATAATTTACTAGCCTTGAATTTAGGTATTATTTGGCAAATAAAAGTATCTCGAGTAGATAAATAACTATGCTTACGCACAAATTGGGATGTAGGTACGTGTAATTAATTAGGTAAAATATTTAAAAGAAACATTTAAATAAATACACTTCGCGCACGCAATAGGTATGCAGTTCTTATCGATCCCTCAATGATGTCATGACGGCAGATAAAACAATCTATCTACAGGCATTTCATAATATTGCCGTCTCAAACGGTTGTGATTAAAAACTAGTAAATTTCAATGATTAATACAGTACTAGAGGGTGAGATAAAAAAGTTATAGAATTTTATTAACTATATAGCCCTGTGCTTACAGGGTCGTCAATACGCTTGTGACCAATCTTTTATCAATAGGTAGCAAAAAGTACTGTAATAACTCATAGATTAAGTTCGTTTTTCAACGACCAGCCATCGATGATAACGGGAGCGAATTTAGGCGAATCTTTTACCTTTATGTTGACACATTTTATTTTTTGGTGTAAAGCATGCGTGCAGAGCGTAATGTAATGGTATAACCGTTTTAAAGTTACTATATTCCTTGAGAAATCTACTTGTGGTCCTGACCGCCTGAGATGGATATCACATTAGACTGATTTGTGTATTCCTACAACCGGATATATCAATAACAACATAACTTGTACGCTAGTCAGATATGATTCGACGATTAAATTTTGTGACTCTACACAAACTGAACGTAAATAGGCATTTCGCATTGTAAATCCTTTGAATACATAACTTACTATTGTCGTCGACTTTCTCGAGATAATGATTCCACGCACGTAGGTACTTACGACACGCCCAGCGAGACACAGATAAGATTACAATTCACAAAGGTGTATCCATTGGATTCCGTGCCTTATGCAGTGGCGAAAACATAAATTCCATCAGCTATATTCATGGCGGTAAAGCTCTACAGCACGCATATGGTGTTGGTAGGTAGTTTCCATTTGCTCAATCACTGTTAGCCCGTACTTGCTTTTTAACATGTTTTCGCGTACACACAACTCGGCGTACGAGTTTCACCTTTAACGTCTAACGATAGTTGTTCATTAATTCTTGGAAAGCAATTTTCGTAGTTCAGTTAACCCTAATAATAGATATTTGCACGATATTGGAAAGCTGTTTACAAATAAATAGTATTACTTATGGTTCTTTTCTGCTCGAAAGTGGAAAACAGGTGAACTTGAAAGTTGTTCATAATAGCATGTCGAGTAGTAGGTTTGAGGATAAAAAATATTCACGAACTTGACCGGAGGCAAAAGAAATGGTAAACAAAAAGTTTGGAAGTTGTAACAATATTCCAATTTTTCATCAATGTCTAAAGTCAGCGGGAGGACAAAAATAAATTATTTATGTTGAAAGTTCGTGACGAAATAAAATATTCAACAGTATTTATACTGACAGCCTATTTAGATCGCTCAACCTAGATAAGTATAGTTTAGAGTTATGTTGGTAAATGATGAAAATGATAAATAAAAACTACCAACATAAAAATATGTTCAGTAATTTAACTTGATACTGAGAGACACATAGTAGATCAGTAACCTTCGTTTAATTGTTGATCAAATGAGCCACGCATTCCGCGCATTTAAGCTACACACTAACTCATGCAGGCCGACTTAATTGATATTAAGAAGCTTAATGGATAAAAAATAAAGTTTAGATTACGTTTAAAGCCACAAATTCATACTGAAACTGATAACACTTATGCGACATTTCGCAAGTGCTAGTCACTTTAAGTAGCGTATTAAATTACAATTAAGCAAGTGTATCTTGATACAGCGCGACCTCTCCCCAACCTTTCGTAATTCGTCATTGAAGCATAGCGTTACATATATAATCGATATTTATCAGTAAAACTCGGAAATATTGCACAGTGAAACTTGCGAAATCTCATCTAGCGATGATAAATAACAAGACACTTTCAAACTACTTACTTTTAAAAGACTCCACCAACAATGTTTCGATTACTTAGGCAAGTAAATGATTCCGATTATCGAATAGAACTCACAATCTCTTACTGGTATAGAAATTATTTTTACTTTCTCCAAACTTTACAGTATTATACTTAACCTAGCGGCACGTCCCGGCTTCGCACGGGTGGACATTTTTTTTTAACATTTTGGGATAAATAAGTACAGCCTATGTTACTCAGTGATAATGTAGCTTTCTAACAACAAAATAATTTTTGAAATCGGTCCAGTAGTTTTTAAGTTACATACGTTACATAAAAATATACAAATCCTCTTTATAATACTAGTATGATTAATGTTTCCTTCGTAATTCACAAAGGTAGCTGTAGGACAGTTATAATGTTATCGTACTCAAGTAAAAAGTCACCTTTATCATGTATATTCATTAGGGAGATAATTATCTATTAAATGTCACCCCTAAGTTCTGTGACTAATATAATTTATACAATAATAAAATATCTATCGAATGTCGATCAATATTCGCAGATTTACCTACCCGATGTACCATACTTAGTTAATGATAAGCTATGGAAAGAGAGAACTTTATTTTGTAGAAAAACGAAAGTACGCCCAAAACACTCTTGATATTACCATAAATTAGCACTTCAATACGGTTGGTTACCACACTTTATAATAATTAAAAGTACACACAAAAACGGAAATTAATTTTAAATGATGATGAACAAACCGTGAGTGGTCATTCTCTTGATCTGCTTTAGTATGCCCATGACAGTTCACTACACACACTCTCGGTTACGATGTAAACACCGTAAATCGTATTGGCGACGACAACGGCGTGACCGACGTCTGTCGCCGACAGATGCAGTTGCACACTTTCGACTCGACTACGAAGCCTCAACCTCATCTCCCGCCAAAAGTCAGTGAGCATTACTTTCGCTCGACACGCGCACGCGCTCATAAATCGCTACCACTTCCTAAACACGAAACTGGGTTGATGTATTGTGTCATAATTACCATCAAATCTATAGGAGTTTGTATTCATCCATGAAACTTCACCAATAAGAAAAATAAGATGATGTTGCAGTGCTACTACTGTTATTGGATCTTAAATCCCTGCAGATTTGAGGGTAAGAATTAGGATTGTATATATCTATTTCCTTTGTAAACATAGGTATGATGACATACGTAATTAAAATACAACGACCGTTATCAAGTCCTTAATCGACATTTGATGATAATTTACACGAAATTGTTCGGGGCATTAAAAGTTAAGGTCAAATATTTGTTCGGTTTCGTAAATATAGCATACCTATTTAAAAGGTTACGTTTTTATTCAGTGATCATGGTTTTAACTTGTGATACGTAATAATGTTTTAATATGTGCCTGCATTCGTAATAAAAAAATACGATCATTTGATTTAAAGAGCATAATACTTAAATAAATGTACCTATTGGAAGCGCGTAATGTCTAGTGACGGATGGATAAAATAATCGAGTTCTATGCTCTCGATATGAACCTTGAATACAAGGTAGGAAACTCTATTGTCATTAAGACAAGCATGGAAAATTGCAATATTGTGTACAATACCAATAGGTACTTACTGTATGGTAGTGGCGCGTAAACGTCCGGATATGTGTTTGTCCTATTCCCCCAATCGGAAAATTCATGCATCGTATGCCGATTTTCATTTCTTTTTATAGCACTCGATTTTTCACGCAAAACTATCCTATCGCTACTATTGGCCGATTCAATATTTAATATATTGTTTAAAGAAATTGAATTATTATGTAAATTTAGGTTATTGTCATTACCAATCTGTAGCACTGTATCTAATTTTGTATTTTGATTATAAAAGTACGCCACTGGGTTAGCATTTGCTGCATTGTATTTTGGTATTTTTAAATTGTGCTCAAGATTGCTATTAGCATCACCAAAACTGTGCGATGCAGTATCTGCATCAGATTTAGTACTCGAAAAAGATAATCTTCTTACTGCATTCACAGCACTATTGTTAGCAGAATCTACGCACTCCTCAGTTTCAATTATGTTTGGCAATTTATATCTTCGTAAGATTGCATTGTGTTCCAAATGCGATTCATCAATATTGTCAAATGATTCCGTAAATGAATCTGATTGCGTAGAATTTTCATCAGCATCATATGATTCATGAAATTCGGCGTTTTCGAAATTATACTCTTGTAATCCTAGAGGACTTGAGTTATTTTGTGATGTATTTTCGATTACACTGATATCTTCATGCGGTTCTTCAACTACACTAGATTTAGAACTAGTGATATATACACGGGTTGTAATGATATTCGAATTTGTGACTTTATTGATTCGGGATTGATCAATTAATTGCAAAGACTTGTAATCATCCGTTAATTCTGCGACATTCGTTATTTCATTTTTAGGGTTATGTATATAATTATCGGACAACGAGATAGCTTGTGAAGTAGCACTTGGTACAATATCTAGGACTTCTTTTTCATTTGATTCATTGCTTCTTAGGCTATCCGAATCATATTTAGCGCGGGATTCATTTGGACTGCTTTCCTTTGAAAAATAGGCACTATCATTTTCGTACCCATCATTTTCTTCATAAAGCAAATTCTTTTTAACGTAATTATTTAAAGCAAGCAGTGATTTAGATAATGATCCGGATATAGGCACATCACTAAAAAAACCGTCATCTTCGTAAATTATATCATCACGATTGGAAATTCCTGTTGTGTGGTATTTTTTCGACGCACTTGAGAAACTGTCGTTCATTTTTGCGAACTTATTTTATTTTATTGTAAACACTTCACACGAGTTAGGTGGTTTGCGCTAAACTGAACCCACGATAACATTGATAACAATATTATATCAGTGAACAAGAATAGATAACACTCCGTGAATACCGGTCAACACAATAACCTGGCTCCAAGTCTGAAGTGCGTCAAAACAATATTTTATTGATTATTTCGCGAGCAACAAACACACCGCATAATATGACCAGGAGGCTAGGCTAACTATTTACAATCGAAAAAACTAAACCGACCAGTTTTGGTGGTCCAATCAAAGCGAGTGACGCAGACCGCGAACGCAGAGCTGATAATCGCGAGATACGAACAAATTTTTTTCAATGCAAAATAACTAGTACCAAAATCTTTTAAGACTATGACATTTAGGATGGTCAAGGAATGTAAACTTTAATTAATATTTAATTCCACACAAAACACGTATGTCGGCGGCGACCGTCAGGAGAATAAGTTAAGGCGCCGATTATTTTGAACAAAGGCCATTGTTTCTTTTTTTTATTCGCACGTATTATTATGGCAGACACAGCCGCAAAGCTTGTTGGCTCTCATGATAGTTAGAACAAATGGTTTTCGGAAGAAAAGTTGTGATGACATATTACCTAATGTGTAAAAGTGGGTTAGAGATTTTGATTTTTTTTGAGTTATCCGCTTGGATGTTGCCGTAATTAATAATTATAGAGTCATATGAATCACGTCAATACTTGCCTGCGTCTGAATAGCTCCCGTGCGATGCTCTGCGTGGTGGCTCCGGGGCGGAGTCGGTTTCTATCAGTGCATAACAAAACAGCATAATAAGGGACCAAACCAAACGAAAAAAAAAAACAATGATTCTAAATAATGCATTACTACGAAAGTTAAAGATTATATGATATTCGTCATGTTAGAAAATACACCAAAAAATTATAATTGATTTAGATTTACCCTTTTCCCCGTCTGCCAATTTGGGATAAAAAACAAATATTCTACTTATTGCAATTTACAGGCTTTTGGCAATATTAAAATAAATTGATTCAAAACATGTGCATAATCACGCGAGGTAGACACGCACACTCGGAAGATACAGACGAAACATACAACGAGGATCAATAAATCTTTAACGAGGAAAGGAACTTCTATTAGCTCCAAAATTAAACAAGCTTAGTTAACATTAAACGATAAAACTTCAGAAATTAATGAAATTAACCTTGAAATGTGACCGTATGTCGCGATGACGCGACGTAGGGCGATAGGCGGTAGGGCCATGAAGCCGGCGGTGGTCTCGGTGGAGCACGGGGTGGTTCATAACGGCTCGCCGGCCGATGCGCCGCCGGGTCAAAGTCTTGCTTTGCAAATGTTTCGCTTTTTAGAATGGAGCTTAATTTTATAGATTCCTTTGGTATCGATCGTTTGATTTCTTTTTTAACGGGTGATGTTCGGCCCCGTACTAAAATCTTTGGGTCTTCGATGGATCTATTATTATCGCTTCTTTTGGGATAACGGTGCGCAACCCACGTCCCCGCCAAATACGGTGCGATGTCATGAAGTTCGCTAACATCAGGAGCTGAGGCATATATTTGTCCAAGAAGCGACATAGCTTCGAATCTACGCCGAATACGATCTACTTCTCCGGGCCGACATTCCAAAGCTTCTTCAGCGGATCGAGACCGTGGTGTCGTTCTTCTACGAAATGCCGCCAATTTGGATATAATGTCAATATGGGGCATGAAACGATTGGTCGGTCGAAGTGGCACGCGGGCCAATGGCAACATACTTTTGTATTTGTCTCGTCTTGATAATCGTTCAAAACAAGACCAAGTATTATTGAGTACGTTGCGAGCAATTTCTGGGTCGCTACGATGTCGCCGTAGCACGGCGCCCGCCGCCGAGGGCGAGTCGAAGCGCCGCGCCAGGCGGCGTACCTCGCCCGCCCGTGCCAGGTTAAGGTATGCACGCCAATATCTCTCCGGGTCGGGTGACGGGCTTCGACTGCGCCAGATTGTCTCATCGCTTGAATAACGTAGCGTGTCAGGCGTTCGTCGATCCGCCACGAATACTTCCGAGTGAGGCGATACTGACCTAGAATGCGGATCAGGCTTCGAAGGGAGTGATAAGAATTTATTCTTTTCAATTTCTCCAAAAAGCTCCTTTATGTTGGTACAAGATTGGGACTGAACTATTTGCTTATTTGGCGGTTGGATTGGCTCAGCTTCTTTAATTGCTGTTTTTTTAACCAAAGCAGGAAGAGTTATGCTGTCAATTTTTTCTTGGTTTTCTTTTTCATCTGAATTATCTCTCGCGTGGTAAACTGTGTTGGTCTTCTCAAACAACTTTTTTACTGATTCGAAGTATTGAACTTTTTTTAGGACTTCTTTACTCGGACCTCGATAAATCACAGTTTTACTGGAAAGATCTGAACTAGCAGTTTCAGTTTCACTAGCTGAAGATTGACATGAGGTTTCAGTCTGTTTGTTGGGATAAACAATGTGTCTTTTATTCTCTACCGGCTTGTTATCAATTGCTTGTAAACTTTGCGTTTTCAAATTAAGATTTTCAGATTCTTTATTTTCACGTTCTATTATAATATTTTTTTGTTGATTTTCAGTATTTTCAATTTCTTCTTTCAACGAAATTGGCTCTGTGTTATCTAATTTGTTTATTCTATCTAAAAGTTCTTTACTCAGTGTCTGTGAAATTTTTCTTTTGTCATTTTCACTCAGTGTCATTTGCATTTTGTTTGCGTTATTTTTTAACTCTTTAACCGATGTTATTGGACATGAAATAGCAGCGATTGAATCTGATTTTGTAAGTTTTGAAGAATTTTCTCTTTCAGCAAAATCAGACGTAATCAAGGAATTACACCTAACATGTAATGTTGAATCTGTATCGATTTTATCTTCTTTGACATCAATGGTGTATTTATCATATTCTTTACTTGATTTATTTTCTAATTCCTTGCTATAGATGGCATTCAGTTGATTTTTAAGAGCATTCACTTGTTCCATGGATAAACTACTCCATAGGCGACTTCCTAATCCTATCTTTTTGCGTAGTTCACTTAATGAGGAATCTTGTTGCAGAGTAATCGTAGGTTTCACTGTCGAGTGTTGACTTTTTTTAACATTTATGTTCTTTTTATTAATATAAAAGGCTGTTTCAGCAACACTCGTGCCGCGCCACAACGGTTTATATGTATCTTTCGGCTGAGTTTGATCCATATCAATAGAATCGTAATGTGGTATTTGCTGAAAATGATCTTTAAGGTCTTCTACAGATTTTTCTTTAGTGCGCAGGCCTCGGTCTGCATCATAGCTCCAACGAAAATCCTTAAGATCACGAGGGTAAAATAAAACATCGTTCTCTGTTTGAGCTATTTTGAGTTTACGATAAAGATTATTTAATTCTTCTTCTGCTCTCTCTATCGCTCTTATTTTTTTCCAACGATCAAAGTCAATTATTTCTTCGTCTTTCCTTCTATGACGCAAATCGCATGTAGATGTAGCTTTTTCTAATTCTGCGACACGTTCTAAATAGGCATAGTACCTATTGAGTTCCCTAAATCTTTCCGACCGCACATTGGTATCTTCCATATCACGCACATATTCGACATAGTCAGGATCATCAGCATGTAGATTTGAGTCACTTTTTGTTTTATGTGAAAGACTATCATAAAATATTTTTTTGTCTGCATCGCCCGCACTTCGTGTCCTATGTATATTTTTATTGATCGTATCTCCGTAATTTTTTCCACTTTGTAAACGGGCACTATGAATGCGTCGGTAAGATGGTGATCTTATTGATACGGGTGAAGTGGAGTGACTCCTGCTAATACTATTAATTGTGGATTTCTTTTTCATTACTTTAGGAGATACAGGACGCGAGGTTTGGGAAAAGTACATAGCAGATGGATACTCTTCAGTGTCCGGTTTGAGGTTTATTTTATCTGAATATGGCGATTGTCTAGTTATACTTGGAGAAATTGGTCGTGCAGTTTCTGTAAATACAATTTTCGATGGCGACAAAGATTTTTGATTGATATGTGAATGTGATGAGTCAATCTTGCAACTAACTTTAGGAGAAATCGGTCTTGTTGTTTGGGTAAATACTAGTCTTGATGGAGATATTAAATTCCTTATAGGGGAGTTATCTGATGTTTCCTTCTTATAAAAGACGACAGTCGGTGATTTTGGTCTGGTTGTTTGTGAAAAATAGATTTTGTTGGCTGGTGGTTCGCTTCTGCTTCTTACTGTTGCTAAAGATGAAGTTGACCCAAATTCATCCCATTTTGACAGACTATCGAATTTACGAATTTCGGCATGCATTCTACCCGGCCAAGACACTGAACGGGGGCTTTGTACTCTAGCTGGACTAGAATCCCACATTTTAAATCGGGATAAAGAAACTGGTTTCCTGTGTGCCAAATATGTATTTAATGATTTCGGTGTCACATTATCTTTTGGAAGAGACTGAAACATTCTTGCTTTCTGAAGAACTGTTGTGTTTTGTTCCAGCATCGGATACGTCAATATTGGAGTAAATGTTCTTCCCAAAAATAAATGTTGAAAGAATGAATCTGAGACTATAGCGTCATGAGATTTTTTTATTTCTTTTAAACTAATACGTTGGTTACCTAGATTCTCAAAAGAGCCAAAATTGGATGCTTCATTTGAAGTATCACCAAACTGACTGCCGGATTCTGAATCGTCACTTGGTTTTGAATTTGTCTTCTTACCGGTTTTACTTTTTGGCACTCTTTTAATACTTTTATTATTTTCTTTAGATTTTTTACTACATGTTTCGTGGCAAGGTACACTTCGAGGTCGGATCACTACACTTTCTAAAGATTTCTTCTTTTTCAAATTCGTCACAACTGCCGATTTTATTTGACTTTGCTTCTTTGGAACCGTACAGATATTCGACGATGATTTTGAAATATTTGACGTTAATTGAAGAGAGTTGCTTTTATTTGCTTTCTGATCATTTTTTGTTGATAAACAAGGATTGGATTTAGTATGTTGTTTTGATACTTTTAATTTTTGGACTTTTTCTGCAGTGCGGGTCATATCCCTGCTTTTGTGATTCCCCGTAGGACTTAAAGATTTGGATGCAGGTATGAGGGTGGTACTCATAGCACTTCTTTTAACTGCTATGTTATTGTTTTCTTTAGATAGTGATTTAGCCCTTGCTTTGGTCAAGTCAATCCTTTCATTCCTTTTTTCTGCGCTCCATAATTTATCTAGAGACGTCACTTTATCGAGTATGTTCGATATAGGTGTTCTCCTGCCTGCTCCTCTTTCTATAACTACAGACGATGGCGAGTACTTGCTGTGGGCAAAATTTGGATACTCTATGGGTAGTAAAGTTCTCCGAGCTGAACCAAAACTACTGGTTCCCATACTTTTAGAATCACTTTTCACGGTAGTTTTTGTAGGAGGCGGTTGAGTGTTTTTCCTATTTATAGCTGGTGGTGCTGATGTTGACATAACTCTACTTTTAGGTGTCTTGTGATCAATTCCAGCTGTTTTTTCAGCTGAAGACGGCCCTTTACTTATTATGTGCGTATTTTGACGTGTCAATTTCAGATTTATTTTGTCTTTCAGAAAGTCGACATTAGATTGACTTGGTTGTGGCATTAGCCTTTTTGGAGAAGTCGATACTGGTCTTGTTGATGTAATTAATTGAAGAGTTCTACTATTTCTCGAAGAAATTCTTCGCGGTGGAGCAGGAGGATATTCATATCCATGGGTCGATATATCAAAATTCAGAAAAGACGGCACCTGTTTCTTGAATTTTGTCGTTTCTATGCTGGTTACTGGATAGCAAATAACTTCGTGAACTTTAGGTGTTTTCTTATGAACTCTTATCTTCGTCAATGTAGGTGATATCGGAATGTACTCGATTTCCGTCTCGTCTGTGGAATTTAACCAGCTTTCAGTGGCACATTCTTCATTGCGTGCACTGGTTAGGTGTGATAAAAACGTGTTGCCCGTGCTCCTGGAATTATTCGTGATTCTTGAAAGCGCTGTTTGCGATCTAATCGTGACACTAATGTGTTGCTTAAAAACTCAATCAACGTGTGTCAAAAAACTAATTACCGGTGCTTGTTTAATTTTGGAGTCAAGTATTCATGCATTACCTGTATATCCGGCAGCCTGAGGACCCAGCACCATTTTGTGAAGAGTGAAAGAGAAGCATGCATAGCAAAAAATAAATCCCAACTTACCTCACGTGTAATTCTATGTAAACTAATGTTGGAGAGACTGAATAGCGTGGTCATTGTCAATATCGACCTTGAGTTACCGCGTCCGGCGATAGTGCACGTGGTACCATTCATGTGTTATGCACTGGCCTCGGCCAAGTTATGTGGAAAATGCGATCGCGAATCGCGCGGATTACCATCACACAATTGCCGATGTTGTATAGACTTAATTATAATTATAGTAGCCACCAGACACACGATAAGTATAAAGCATATTATTGTACCATATAAAGTTACCGACACCAAATATCTACTAAGTTATTATACATAATACTCAATTAAATCATGCTTCATTCATTTTTGTTAGTTCCTAATATTTCTATTTTTTTTAACTTTAGATAGAGCGGCGGAATTACTAAAGTATTTATTTAATAATTGAAATACTTAGTAACTGTCACAAAATAATTAAGTAGGTAGGTAACCGATTTTAAACAAATTTTATTTGTATAAATTAAACTTGAAATATAATTGTGTTAACAAAAAATAATAAATTGGGCCCATTAGCGCACCCAGGTTCAAGCTAGAAACCTTACATTGTATAAACCCCATAATTTTAGAACTATTCATTTACGGTGGCAATTACGACGGCAGAGTGCGGAAATGTCGTATCTCGAATACTAGTCAAATATAACTTATTGATATAGATTTAACCAGAAAAAAAGCCGCGACGATTAATCAGAAATGTGAAAATGATGTAAATACATGATGATACATAAATTACATAAATGGTGAAAATACGATGTGTATTTTTTATAGTTTTATGAGGGAGTTATGAATTTTTTAAATACTTTTTCGGTTCAGTGACCCAATTCTCGCAAAATTCGCATCATCTCTAATTCAACATATGTCGATACAAAACGTCAAATTGGCAATTATTTTTTTGATTTGACAACGTATTTTTTTGACATAAAACCTGAATGAGGGATTATGTCGATTTTGCGACAGTTGCCCCACAGATGTAAAATTTGATATTTCCGCTTTCTGCCGCTGAATTATAGCACTTCTGTAGTCGAGCAATGTCATTGTAGATGGTTTTGAATTTGTTGAACTGACCTTGCCGCGGTGGTGCAGGCGAGCGGAAGCCGCGTAGGGGAGGCTCGCCGCCGGCCTGCAGCTCGCGGTAGGCGGCGCGCCGCTCGCTGGGCGACAGTGGCGCCTCCGTCTCGTCGCGCCGACGGAACACCAGCGTCGAATCCGACTCGTAACCAGATTCTTTCAACGCTCTAAAAAATAAAATACATCATCACGTCTGTATTCCCCGAAAGGGTAGGCAGAGGAGCACTGTAGTGCGCCCACACTTCGTCGATGTATTTTGGCCCCAATGTAATAAGGGGCGAGCCTATTGCCACTAAACCGGGCACATTCCCCCTCAATACAAGGGAGATTTAGGCCATAGTCCACCACGCTGGCCCAGTGCGGGTTGGTGAACTTCACACGCCTTTCTATAGACGTGCAGGTTTCCTCACGATGTTTTCCCTACACCGTTCAGCAAGTGGTAATCTTTGTTGAAAATGACATTCGCACATGAAAATTATCTCAGAGGTGCGGGCCTGGGATTTGAACTTGCACCCCTTATGTTCAAGGCGGGCGTTCTTGCCCACGAGGCTACCACTGCTGCATCTAAAAAATACACAACATAAAATATTGCCAGACAACACATACAAACTAAGCAATGTACTATGGGTAACATGAAATGGAGTGCGGGCGATTCCGGTTACACCCAGCCCAGAGCAATTACCGAAAAGGCCATTTCTGAAATTTATCACTAGCAGGAATCGAACCCACAACCAGCTGATGCAGTGCCAAGCCTTCGTCAAATCAAAACATCAATACAATGAGATTAAGAATGCGTATGATAAGCATGCAGCTCTTCGTCATTATATGAAGACAGAATTTCACCCATAAAATTGAAAAAATAATTTATTCCCGTGCTTTGACAGGCCTACGTATGGTTGGTTAGGTTAAGATAAAAAAAAATGGGAGCTGTGTTGGGCATAATTTTAAAAATTAAAAATGATACTAAAATATTTCTGCTGTAGTTGTACCATGAGCGCCAAGACTAGAATTATGGCACAAAATATGTAGAATATCTCTTTCTCTCGTATGAAATAAGACAGAGAGCGACCGAGCCAATCCGTGACATAAGTCTTGTCTTGATATGCGTGCTGACACCACTCGAGAACTTATACTTTAAGGGAAAGCATACTTATTTTGAATTACATGTGTTGAATATATACTTTACACGTGCTATTTCTATTAGGCAGAGGTTTGCAGAAGTCGATATCGAAAATGTTCTGTTTCGATTCTTGCGGAAGTCGAATTTTGATCAAAGAATCAATTTTTAATTTGATTTTTTTTAATACTGACCTTGCCATATTCGATTTCGACAATATCGTGGTAGTAAGATCCTTTTTGTCCTTTGGTGACGCCTGCGGTAGAGACGTGGTGCTTGATATGTTTTGCTGCAATAAAAATACAAAATTTAAAACCCGGCACCCTATCTTGATACACTGGTAGTTCGTAACTATGTTTGTTCTCTTTCACGTTCTTCTGTGAGATTGTGAACCATGCTGATATTCACTGTATTAGAAGACAAAACTAAATCACTTTTACATTTTGTAGAGATTCCAAACTCTATAATTATCGATCCAACCACTGACACAAAAGCTTCTACTACTAACTACAGCCCTTTTAACGTCCCACTGCTGGGCACGAGCCTCCCCTCAATGCGAAGGGGATTAAAGCCATAGTCCACCACGCTGGCCCAGTGCGGGTTGGCAGACTTCACACATCTATCGAGAACTAGTCAAGTTCCCACAGACGTGCACGTTTCCTCACGATGTTTTCCTTCACCGTTTCATAGCAACTGATAATCTCGGATGAAAATGAGATTCGCACATAAACCCAGAGGTGCGAGCCGGGGTTTGAACTTATGCACTTTGATTGCAAGGCGTGCGTTCGACCACTCAGCTACCACTGCTTTGCACAAAAGCTTCTACTATCAAATGGATAAACCACGCGCTATGAAAAATTATACGTAAAATTAATTGCTAGTAAGACCGGAGCACACTAAAGCGTCAAAACATACCCGTCAAGATTTTTTCCAATACCAAAACGAATTCTGCATACGTAGCATGACCACGAAGACATAAGTTTTATCTATTTCAACTGCCAGAGTTGTCGCGAATATGACGGCACAGCTATCGATATCCAGTACAAAAAGCTCGAAGTGACGTCAATTTTTCGACAAATCTGTGATTGTAGCATGTGCGCCAAGACTAGGCGTATGTCACGGAATATCTTAATGTTGTCTCTTTCGCTCGAATGAAATTAGACTGAGAGTGAGCGAGCGAATCCATGACAAAGGTCTTGTCCTGACATGCGTGCTAGCCCCGCTGATAGTTGAAAGAGATAAAACTTATGTCTACACGGACATGCTAAACCAACTGTAGTTCGAGTAACATAAAGATCGAATATCTGTCGTAAAAGCCACGCGTCCACGAGTCAAAACTCGCTCGCCCTGTCATTAACATTACGTTAAAGAATGAAGCTTTTCTACGAGTCGATACAGTTCCTTTTAGTACTGGCGAAAATTTCACGCATGCGTCCGAAACGCCCCAATTGGCCCGGGGCTTTTAACATCCAATTTACATTATGACAAAAACACTCAGTACAAACAATGATTTTCCATGCACACGAAATATAAAATACAAGTTCACCCGTCACCAAATATTAATATTATTATATAACAGTATAAACAACCGATAAACGTTCCAATGAAATGAAAGTAGAAGAAAAATAATAAATATGTAGGTAATATACAAAAATATAATTTTACATCCCTGCGCAGAGAGTTAAGCCAAGTATGTTTACTTTTTTCTGCAGGGGTATGTATTATTATAACTTTAAAAAAGAAGATGAGAAGATGATAACTATGATGCTTACAAATTAAATGCAAATATTTAAAAATCACTTTTACTAATTTTTTTTTTACCATTTTTTTTCCTTGCTCTGTTGATTGGCAACTTGTTTATGTACATGCAAGTATCATTTGGTATTTTTTCCTTTTATTTTGTCTTGGTGCACTACCGCTCACCCATAAAATAATATGCATATCTATTGTGGAAGTACTATGTTATATGTAATTCGTGCAAGCGCAGACATCGAAGGCACAATACAACATCAGGCAGAGAGACAGTTAAGGCCTTACACTTTTCTGAATGGCGCGAGCGAGTAATGTGGTGTAAGGGGGCAGGGGGGAGTTGTCGTCGAGCCACTGTTAGTGCCACCGCCCGAACGCGGCCAGTCAGCAATGTAAACATACGCGTTAGTCCGTCAGTGACTGCACTTTGACTTATCCAATAGTTAGAACTTGGCAAAAAAAACTCAGTAACAGTCCTGATTTTGTTAGCAACTAATTTACATACCAGAGTGTAATCGTTATCATATAGGGTAACCATACCCACTGTTGGCATCCCCCCACTTATTGGCGCCCATGACTTTAAGTTAAAATAACAAGAAAACAATGACTTTAACCCCTGATTTTATGTCAAAAATGGAAAGATTGTACATTTTTAATCTAAAACCCTTAACTTTAACCTCAAACTCAAACTTAATTAGTACAAACTTTAAGTTTGTTTGGGACATACACTAAAAACATAAATATTTTATTAAGGACAGGTACTTGTGCCAGTAACCGGGTAATCGGAAAAATATGGAACAAATGAAAAAAAGTTATGTTTCTAGTATTATTTTTTTACAAAAATCTCGATAAATTGTGGATATTCTATAATCTGGTATCCTTTTTAACGAAATAACGGGTCATAGAGCGTTTTGGTGACTGATTTTCTCCGAGTAGGCGCTTTAGGTGCCAATAGCTGGGGCTTTTACCCTACGCTACGTATAGACAGAACAACGATAGTTTTTTTACGGTCAATTTAACCCATTAAATACCAATTTTCTGACCTGTGTTTGGTTCTTAATTTTTATGTGTTTCTTAATATGTATATTCTGTAAGAAATATGTTTAACAATATACAAAAAAAGTTGGTACTTATTGGGTTAGGTTGTATACTAACAAAATCACCACCATTTATTTTAGTCTCCATTTGATGAGAAATATTTACATAGATAATGAAATAAAATTATATGTCCAATTTCAATAAAACGTAACATGTCCATTTTGATAATAATATGATTACAAAACTTTAGTGACGGCACATTATTAATGAATGATAAGGAGTACCAATATTTGTGTTAATGGTTATAACAGATACACAAGATAAAAATAGTAAAAAAAGGTTCGTACCCCGTCAAAAATGTCCATGACCTCGTCCCACCACTAGAAAGAAAAAAAAACACATCTCGTTGTGGAATCAGGCAGTTAGTTGATCATGACCAGTATTATTTTATGAATAAAATGAAAAAAAAGTTTGATGATATTTTAATAGTGTTGTGAAAGATAAACCCAATGATAAAAAAAATATAGTGATGTGATAATACGGAGGGTTGGTAGATTTACCTGTTTCGCTTCCTTGTCTACGACTGATGATTTGCCGGGCATGTAGTTTTCTATTCTTCCTGGTTGATTCCTGTACACCTCATGCCTTGCCTTTGCAGAAGCTAATGTGCTATACCTGAGAAATAATTTATTGTATTTAGATACGACCATATTTAATTACTAAAGATGTTTTGCATATTTTTGTAGTTTATCGGAACTTACACAAGTGATTGAGTTGTTATTGACTTATTACTAAATACATTTTTATTAAATTTTAACTGTGGTTATATAAATAAATTGATAACTCACTGAACATAGATTTCTGATATTATTTTGTTCGTGTATTGAAAAATAATATTTGAAGAAAATAACAACTTATGTTGTAATGTAAAATAATGTGTATGATAGTGGAGAGTTTAGTCGTTCTTAGTTTTGAAGTAACCAGTGTCTTGTATGCACTAAAAATACCCTAATACCTGGGGCCCCACACACTGGGGCGACAACGCTCACACGTCAAAAAAATTGCCAATGCCAAAACGGACTCTGTGTCAATATGCATAAAGATTGAATTTCTGTGGCCACCCCCCTACGATTCAAAATTCGCTTGCGCTGTCAGTGTCATTTAGTTGAAGAACGAACTTTTTCCGTCAGTTATTACAGTTTGTTTTGGTAGCGAGACTTTATTTGTTACTTACTTATTGCTAGGTGAATACGATGTAGTAGCATCACTGATTCTCCTCTCCTCTTGTACGGAGGCGGTTCGTCTTCTAGGGCCAGTGGTGACGTCACTGTCGTACGCGTCACTCCACGTGCTGTAGCCCAGTCTGCTGAGCCCGCCTTCGGGCTCGCTCAGGTAGCCGGACCGAGGGTCGAAGTATGCATACTGCGATTTGTTACTTGTTACCCTTTCTTGAGGGTCACCTAATACAAAACGGGAAAATTAAGCACATTATGAATCGAAATCGATGTAGCCAGACAACGCATACTGATAGTATGATCCCAAACTTAGCAACGCTTGTATTATACAATAGACTGGGCAAGATCCCAGATACACTCAGAACAGGGCAGCTACCAAAAATTCCATTTCCGAAATTTGTCACAGGCGGGAACCCGCAGTCGAATGGTTTAATGGCCGAGCGGCCTGGGACCCAATTCTCGCAAACTCGACATCATCTCTAATTCGACATATTATGTCGAAACTAAACGAAAAAAAATACGACCGATTTGACGTTTTGTATCGACATATTATCGACGGTTAAAATCAATAATGTCTATCCCAATTTTTTGCATTTTCGACTTTCGTCCAATTTGGCATAGGTTATTCAAGTTGCTATGTCAACATTTACAATATTTCTTAAGTTATTCGTTATAGAAATACCACCTATGTTAGGAACGCGTAAATTTTTAAAGTTTTTTAAAGTTGACTTTTGTGAGATAGACACTATTGATTCTTAACCGTCGTTATGTCGAATTAGAGATAAAGTCAGTCATGCGAGAAATGCCCCGCCGTTCTTATACCACTGTGCAAGTGTAACGTATGCGAGATTTTCTCTGACTCAGACACTGCTTGTACATTTTGTCTCGAATACAAAATCAATGTTGACATTCGATAAAATCTCGTATGCGATACACGGGAAAATGTTGCATGAATTCGGCCAAGTGTTAGAGCTAGGCGTTAAGCATGATTATGATATCCTATTACCAGAAGTATTCGGTAGTGATTAAAATGTATTGTATATTACTTATCGCATATTTTATTTAATTAGAATTATATTCTATTACACTATGATTGAGTATTTTATTCTTGTAAACGGTTAAGTAAAAAAAACCACAAAAAACCCCAAGCGATGAAGTATTTACAGTGAAATTTCAAATAATGAAAATCAAGCGATTATTGAAATGGAAAATGCGTCTCTGAGCTGCATTTGATTGAATAAAGCCAAACAAATTTGGAAGTCGTTATAATCACCTCGTCGGCTTTTGTATCGAATAGTCACATAATCGTCTGAAAAAGAAAAAAATATGGGGAATAGGATAAAAATAATATAAAATAATTTTCAAATATAAAAAAAATAATTCAAAGTTACTCACTGTCATATTTGTTTTTATGGATGGTGTCGTACATCTTTTTGTACCACCTCGATGGGTCTTTAACTTCCTGTAAAATAAAAAGTTATGTTTTTAATTTAGATACTCTTCGAAGGCCAGTTAAGTATTTTCACTAAAGTATAATAAATTTCATGTAGTTCCGATTTTTTTTATAATTTTAATTATATATCAGGCACTAGCAACTAATTCGACATTTAAAATTCCTTTTTTGAAGTTTTTTCAAAATAATAGATACTTTTTTGTTTTTTAAACAATAAAAAAAAATGGAAATCGAGTTCTGAATTTGAACAGTATTTTTTTTATACTTACAGATCTGAGCGCGACTGGCATGCCGTCTTTGGTGATGGGTCCGATTCCTTCTACTTTTCTGTGGGCATCCGCCATCTTACGGGTGCCGCCACGTTCGTAATCGCTCCTGTCCGCTTCACCTTCGCTCGCGTACTCTTTTCTTAGCGCACGCACTAAAACAGGGCAAACTTCAACAATTATGTTTGATAAATAGGTATAGTTATTTGCACTCCGCATAAAATTAATTCAGATTTAGTTGACAATGATAAAAAAATGGACTACGAAAATAAAACATAAAAACCTACTCTGGCGACCCCTATATCTTGCCACAAAGCCGAACTATCTCCACTTGCTAATAGATGGCGCGACAACCAACACATCGCCATTCTGCGCCTACTAGAGACTGAGTCGGTATACTAAGTTCTACAGAAATCCTGAATTGCGTTAGAAGAGTTCTTGACGATCTGAACTATTATATACAAATCACCAAAATCAATCGTTGGGGGAGGATGTTGTTGACCCTGCCAGGCGCCTAGCGCCAAACTACTCTAACGATTTGTAAGAACTTATTTTTAAAAGCGAAATAGGGAAAGTCGCCCGTTTTCACCAAACCTACGAGACGCTTTAACGTGATGCCTATTAATACTACTGCAACCGGAAATTACTTAATATTTAAGCGCCAAGTTAAGGCGTTTCCAAGTGAAAGTTAAAACGGGTATAATTGTCAAGAACCGACCTGGATCTCCTTTGGGCGGGGAAGGTCTATCTCTCGGGAGACGTGCAGCGTCCCTCTCCTGTTGTATGTAACTTGCTCCACGTGGAATCTGTCCTTCTGAAATAGAACGCAAATAGGTTTCTTATAACTTTCACGTCTCACTGAATTTTTATTTAACCTTCAAATTTTGTCTGATAATCAACCTATTTAGAGTAAGGAAGTTATTTATAATACGGGAAAGTAGTATGCCTTTATAGGTATAGTTGTTGACGTAGGATCTTTATAAGTATGTAGTGGTATTGTTTGGAGAACTCTTATCTTGGAAGCAGGGGCAGCTAATCACGGGCTTGCACCTCTGGGATATTCTAATTTCATAAGCTGTTCACATTTTAATCTGATTTTATCACTTGCTGAAACGATAAAGGAATAGATAGGGAGAAAACCTGCACGTTTGAGGGAACTTGACTAAATAGATCTATGAAGTCTGCCAACCTGCACCGGGCCAACGTGGTGGACTAAGGCCTGAAACCACCGCATTGAGGGGACGTCCGTGCCCAGTAGTGGGATGTTAAAAGGGCAACCTATTTTTTTAGATCGTTATAAGAGTATCTGCTATCTCAAGTCAGAGATGACATCTCCACCGGTAGATATTAAAGTTTAATAACACCGGCTGACCCTCGTCACAAAGTGACACTTCTTCGCATCTCGACCTATTCAATTGTAAAGGTGAACACACTATCCCGTATTCGATATATTCCGGATACATCGAGAACACCTGTTATAAGAAAATTAACAATCCCTACATTTATAGACATTCCTATCCATCTACAAACCATCTACCATGGATAGAAATATGGTATATAATGGTATATAGAAAAGTGTCCTACAACGATGGTACTGTAAATATCTAGAAACAACACCTACTCAATATAATTATGATCCTAAAAAATTCGACTGAGGGCGACCAGACCAGCGGGGCGATTTTCGTGCGATCGACATCAATCTCTATAAGTGATATGTCAAATCGAAACGTCAAATTGGTCGTATTTTTAGGGTGCCGTACCAAAAGGGTAAAACGGGAACCCTATTACTGAGACTTCGCTGTCCATCCGTCCGTCCGTCCGTCCGTCTGTCACCAGGCTGTATCTCATGAACCGTGAAGGTTAGAGTTGAAATTTTCACAGATGATGTATTTCTGTTGCCGCTATAACAACAAATACTAAAACACAGAATAAAATAAATATTTAAGGGGGCTCCCATAAAACAAACGTGTTTTTTTTGCCGTTTTTATAGATAATGGTACGGAACCCTTCGTGTGCGAATCCGACTCGCACTTGGCCGGTTTTTTTCTTTTATTTCGACATATCTCTAATAGAGATTGACGTCTATCGAACGAAAATCGGGCCCCTGGCCAGTTCTGAAATTTCCTGCTGACGCGAACCGAACTCGCCACCACCCGGTGCAGTGGTCCAAGCGGCCCATACTCGACCCACTACACCAAGCTGTCGTCAAAATTGATTATAGCTTTCTGCAAGATTGGAGCTATTTTTTTTTTCTTAAGTAACTCATTACAAGTCAAATTAATAGCATTTCGACAAATTCTAATGAGGGGTTATGATGGTGCGTAAGCCATTTGCGGAAAGTTTCGCGGCAATTAAGCGTCATTCGGGCAGCGTGTTCGCTGAATAAATTATCAAACTCCGAAACCTCTCTTTTTATGTTTTCTTAATTTATTTTACCAAGACAAAGATGGCTCTACTTGCACGGTGAAGCCGACTGTTCGACAGTCGTAGATTTTTTTTTAATAGCCTAGTATATGTCCCACTGCTGGGCAAAGGCACTGCTCCCCCTTTCGTCTCCACATGTCCCTATCCTGGGCCTGTTGTGGCCAGATTTGAAATAAGTTAACTGGGCCAGTTGTAGATTTAACGGGAACAAATGTGAATTTACAGAACATAATGTATGGAAGCCTTCATTTAAGCTGTTTGTTTACGAGAGTCCTGCAAACCATCAGATTATGTGAAGGCTTCCATACAAAGTGTACAGTCACTCCAATGCCAGTCGGTACACCTACCTACACCTATATGACCAGCCCCCTTACCACTGCCTCTAATGAAGTTTTAAATTTATGACGGGTAGCTAGTACCTTTTTTTGTGAATTCGTGCGGGGTCCATGACAATGTAGCTTTGTCAACCTCAATGTCAATCGGTGCGTTAATTGGTTATCCCTGTTGATCCTGGCTTACAGGGGTAATAGTAGCGGGCAAGGTCCCAAAAAAAGATAACATAGTTCAAAATCTGTCAAAAATAATACTTCTAAAGCAATACTAGTGTGAGAGGTGGTGGTGATGCCCCTGAACTTTGTTCATGGCTAAGGTTCATATTACAAAGTCATCATACAAGTAGTTTAGGCTACTTTGCATTATATTTCAGTTCTGTATCCAGCTTTTATTTTTACGAAGGTGTCTGAGAGCAATTCGAGTAAGTAATGATTTATTATCTAAACGATGTACATGCAGTATGCCACACGAGACGACATACTAAACGGGAATGTGAGAGGTAAGTGACAATAAAGATATCACTTAATCCAAAGACTCCTGAGATCATGATACCTAAGGAACACGGTAGTAATAAAATTGCATGATGCCATAGGAGATACCATTATATTGACCTATACCATTATATTAACAAGAACAACTTACGAGATTTTAACACAATGTTCACTTTTGTACAGCATGTATATAGGCTTATAACATAGGATACTAATTTAAAATAAAACTATTTTATTTAAGCATAAATTTAACCATAAACTTAGGTGTTATAAAACTATACTTCGTCGTAATTTCAGGGCGCCTAACACTAAAGCTCTCAGCATTTCATTAACACGCAGCCGAACCCATTTGGGCAATTCAATTTCTGAATAGTTTTAAGAGCATTGAAGACGGTTAATTTAATGTAATGTAATTCAATATGATGTAGGCCATTCACTGCGGCCAAAGCAATTAAAACTTATGTGTTGGTAATCGGCAAAGGATTTCAAATGTAAGATGTAATTATTTATTAAATTACAAATTACAATGTAGCTAAGCGTATGATACAAGGTGACCGAGTGGCCCCTTGAGAACAATCTTCTAACCTTACGTATCGCCATCGAAAAAATCATACTGTCACTTTCATTTTTATTAATAATTTACATTGTATACTCCGTTTTAGAAAATATGCCGTCACGCACGTACGGTAAGTTTGTTTGTTTGTTTGTTTGGGTAACTTATTATGAATTTATTTAAAAATAAACAAATTTCACGATAGCTAAAAACTTTAGCAATAAGGTTACAAGAAATATGATTCTTCTATACACAAAATCATTTAACGTGTGAAGACTCAATTCCTATGGTACAGACAGACATCATTTAAGTTACAGAAACATCAGAAATTAATGAAGTAAGAAACTAAAGATTTAATTGTTTTATTCTTACCTCTCGCCTTCTGGAGAAGAGTGACGGTAGGGTTCTGGGCCTTGGGCAGGCGACTGGTGGCCGTAGCACCGCCCAGCGTGTGCAGGCCGGTCACGGGCGCGCTGTGAGACGTCCGCAGCCGACCCTCGCTCTCTGAGCCGCTGGTGCAGCCGTTCTGCTCAGTGTTCTGGAATAAAAACATAACAGTTAACTGCCAGTACTTTACTTTATAACTGCCAGTACTTTACTTTATAACTGCCAGTACTTTACTTTACAAATCTGTTATAAGACCAGTGATCATGTACGGAATGCTGAGCGGCTAAGTGCGTGAAGAGAAACGTCTCCACTCTGCCGAGATGCGAATGTTGAGATGGATGTGTGGAGTGAAGCGAATGGATAAGGTGAGGAATGTGTATATTAGAGGTAGTATAAAAGTAGCGCCCATAACAGAAAAAGTGAGAAGTAAGAGACTAGAATGGTTTGGGCATGTGATGAGAAGAGATGAGAAGCATGTGACTAAAAGAGTGATGAGTATGAATGTGGATGGATATAGAACGAGAGGAAGACCAATGTATTTAAGTGAAGTGAAGTGAAATATACAGAACCTATCTTAGAATGCATCGTTGAAGGATTTTTAAATTAATAAAATTACTGATAAATAATTCAGTTCCTGAAAACCCATTCCGCATATTATATAAGTATCTACAGTTGAGTCCCTAAATATTAATAGGTACCTTCGTGCGGGGAGGAAAGTTTCCCTTTTCAATATTGCCAGAAGATGCTATCAAAGTTTTTAGCTTTGATGTTACTTTCTCGTTCGAGATGTACAAAAAAATTAAACTTGTTAAATAAAAAGCTGAAGCTGTTAACCAAAATTCAATTATGTTTACCTCGTTTCCGTTTCGAGTGCTTAAACAAATTTTGCAACTTCGTGGTTCTATGGTGATATGGCACCAAGATATTAGCTTTCGTTTACAAGGAATCAAGCTATTACGATTTAAAAGAGGATCGTGGATGCTTAAGAGTAGGTGCAATTGTTGGTTTAACGAAAATCTGGTGATGGGTGCTAAAGCATAATCAGACATCAGTTATTTTACATGTTAATAAATAAGTACTCACAAGTTTTTATAGATTGTAAAACTTGTCACAAAATAATAAGGCCACCTATTCGTAGTTCCTATGAAGAAGAATAGGAATTCATAAATATGCTAAAATCTAGGCGCTACTAAAGGTCCTTACAAAACTCACGATTCGAATCTTTTGTCAAGCTAGATTGTTTTCAGTGGCGTAGATACTACAAAAGGATGGTGAGTGAGGAAGGTGACTCACCGGGAATTTACGGCGGGTGGGTGGTGTCTCTTCGAAGTGAACTGGTCGGAAAGTTTTGCGCGGCGAATGCGGCGATGCGCCGGCGCTGCCAGGCGTCCACACGGGCGGCGGCGGCGGCGGCGGGGGCGGCCCGCCCGGGCTGCGCGCCCCAGCGCCTGAGGGCGGAGGCGTAGGCGCGCCCGGCCTCCAAACCACTACAAAATATCACCTTGTTAAAATATTTTCCAGTATTAGGTACTTTAATGGACAAGTAAATCTAGTAGTCCGACCTTACAGGAAGGATTTTTTTTTACAGAAATGGGTGCGGCTATTTTCGCCGTTACAGAATGTATAAGGCTTTAGTGCGGTCTGAGACCTAAAAACATCGACACGAACAAAGACTAACTAAAAACAACTAAAAACAACACAAAGACTGAAACTCCCGGGAGGTTTAAATATCTAGTCTAACGTCAGGGGACTTTAAAAAAGTTAAACTTAAAAACCCCTACTTACATATTTTACATTTGAATAAGAACAGAGATACGGATGTAGGATAGAAAACCTATTCTAAGTTATACGATTAATATTCAATTAGGGGAGGTAAACATCAATGTTTTGTAAGAATAATATTATTGGTTTCCGCTCAAGCTCGTCAAGGCCGGGCCGCCAACATGTCAATCTGGAGACAGTGGGCAATATAAAAACAATAAAACATAAATTCAGGTGACACGCGAAGGTCGGATGATATACCCTTCTTCATTCAATTTAGATGATTTCCACATACGGAGCTGCATTTTACGATCTTGCAATAAATCTCCGGAGCGCAGAATCGACGTGTGTTTACCCGGTCGTTTTGTACAAATTGGGTTAGTGGTGGCGCGCCCTGTCGACGTAATCGCTTAGACTATTAGGATTGTGATGCGATCACGCCCCAATACAAATCTTCACATATTTACCTTCACTTACACGTTGATGGATATGTACACACGTTTGCGTTTGCCTAATCAAAATTGAAATCGTGTCTGTGATACGTGCACCGATAGGTACGCTCGCCGATATCGATATTCATTTCGCCATCCCTTATTTTTCTCGTTACTGTATATTCATCCAAGATCGGCTTTTAGTTTATCAGTTTCAAATGAGCGAGGAGCACAATTTCCAAACATCGATTTCTGGAATTCCAGATCACTGTGTTACAGTCTCCGGTGAATTAAATTGTATCGAGATAATTGGTTATTTATCTGAAAGCCCTGGGAGCGCGTGTGCCGACATCAAAGTGGGTGAGCGCAGAGACGCAAATAAATTAAAAGGGATGCTAAAATCGAACTCAATTAAGGTGCAGCTGAGAAAAATCCACGGATTTTCCGATACGAGTGAGTGTAAAGTGGTGTCTATTCTGTTGAGTGGAGATTCGGGTGTGTGTGTCTGGAATTTGTAGTAATTAATAAAAAAAAAAAAAAAAATTTGAAGTAAACAAGGATTTCTTTTTTTTATTTTCATGACTATGATATTGGAAATGTTACGTGCATTTGTTCAGGTCTCCATTTTTTATTGGCAACTGCTACTGCTGAACTGCTGAACTGCTACCTGTTTTACTGCTACCTAAGATTTTTTTAAATGTAGACGAATTTCAAATTGTACGATACTCAAGCATACTAAAGAGATTTATGTTGGACTTCTGAAACACCCTGTATACGTCGTATTCAAGCTTTGTGCTCAGACAGAAATGTTTTTTATTTCATCGTTGACCATTATGGATTCTAATCACAGAGGCGCCTGTATTTGGCATAGGCCGCTAACTTATACCCTCCACCTTTCTGATTTGATTATAAACTACCACACTGCTACTATTTTGGACAACGCATACTGAGCTGGATCGGAAAGTGAGATTTATAGAAACTATACCTACCTTCTAAATGTTACGGACTTAATCCGTTTGACTTGTTTGTTTTGCCTTAATAAAGGAGACGGATACGCTTTCATACATTCTTGGGCCCAATTGTAAAAATATGGAAGTGGTGTCAATTAAGAGCTTATATATTATCAAACCATCTCCGGAAATTTAGCTGATCTTGGCAGTCTGAGAGCAGAATTATTAGAGATTTAGTAAAAGTGTGGTTATTCAACAAAATGACAACAACCTAGATACTAAACAGCTGATTTTTAACTGTGATTATTATTTTGTTTTAATATACAGTTTTGGTGTTAATTCAACCACTTTGCTGTATTTTAATATATTAAAATGAATACAATTATGTGCTTAATCATTAATAACACAATTTGTTTTTGAGCTACCGAAAGTGCTCACTCTGTCTGGGGCGCGCGGGCGTTCGGAAACTCGTCCGTCGACATTTTGTGGAGCGTTCGGAAACGCGCACGCCACACAGTTATTTACTATATTAATTGTAGTTTTTTTTTTATTGTTAATTGTTACAATGTATTTATTCATTTTGATTGAATCAATCAAGTATTTTATGTTCAATTGTTTAAATCATTCACAGTAATCGATTATTGTAATCGATACTCTATTTCTTCAGTGAAATAAACTTATTTTTATGATTTCTCGTCTCCCGGATAGTGAATTGAGCAGATTTTTTTATATTTTGAATCAGAAAAAAATACCGCTTTTTTAAACCATATCTCAACTTATTACAATTGGGCCCAGAGATCCCCGTCTCCTTTACGTCTTCATACATAGAGATAAGTTATAATTTGTGTTGAGCTCAGTGAAGTTGTGTAAAACAGAGAATCCTGTATTTTCATCCGGCACCTCTGCTAACAGATCTTGTAACTTTTCTCGTTAGGGGCAGTTTCTTTACTAGATCATTCGCGACGGCGACTACTTCCGCATTTACGACGTGAACTTTGCGTACGAATTAATGAATATTAAATCCATTGCATTTTGAATTAAATAATCCACATAGTTTTACGAAACATTGCTATGTATGCTTTGATTTGCGGCTTTTTAAACGACTTCTCAAACTTCAAAAACCGTCGGCGTTTTGCATGCTCAATACCTATGATACTTTTCAAAGAAAAGCTTCTTTAACAGGATTTATAGTTAATACGGCATAATGAGAAGATAAAATAATAAGCGTGTAGGAACACATCGTGAGGAAACCTGCACGTCTATAGAAAGGCGTGTGAAGTTCACCAACCCGCACTGGGCCAGCGTGGCGGACTATAGCCCAAAAAATCTCCCTCGTATTGAGGGGGAGTGTGCCCGGTATAATGGCAATAGGCTCGCCCCCTATTACATTGGGACCAAAATACATCGGCGAAGTGTGGGCGCACTGCAGTGCACCTCTGCCTACCCCTTCGGGGAATACAGGCGTGATGATGATGTATAAAATAATGTGCTTATTTCATTACAGTAAGAGACAGAGTAATTGCTTTAATCCCTCTTAACACTTTTAATCCACAAAGGGCTTCTTTTTTACTCGGCCCTATTGTCCCTCGTCCCACATTAACCACTCTAGTTTAATTATTCCGGGATAATCAAGACACAATGGCCACTACACCCGGACTGGAAACGAAAAACTTGAATAAGATTAAATACAGAGGAGTGTTCAACGCTTAACAAGCTAATCGAGTTGCAGTTATTCACTGTAGCGCGAGCAACGTTTCCGTAATTAGTGAAGTGGTTCTAATTTAACTGTGAGTCAACTAAATGGACCTACTTTGTGCAGTGCAGTACAGTAATATGCGAATAGGCAATTACCAATAGTGGAAATTTATTTAAGTAGGCACAATATATTAATTAAGCACTTGAATTTTGAATTTGATAAATGTTATTTTTAATATGCGGTATTTGCGGTAATAACATGACTCTAAGGTACAGAGTGTGTACGCTATAAGTATCTAATGTGGTTATTAAATACCTACGTACCTACGCATTAAAGATAAATTTGTCAAATCATAGTACACCAAAATCTGTCTTATACACATCAGGGAAGGCTAGAATGAAGAAAGAAGTTAACATAATGTTTTTCATGAAAATAAGCAGCGTATCGATATCATGTCAAGAATTCAGCGGTTCATGATATTAAATCATTCGGGATCGGATGCCAACATGTTTTTTTCAGCGACCAATTTCGCGGCTCTCATTTCCGAGGCACGGTTATTCATACGATAACAATCTAGTTATCGAACGGAGTCGCGGCCGATATTAAAATCCAATATTGTATGTATATCATAGGTACGTTCCTTTTAATACAATTAAATTTTAATGAAAATCTTTATCGATAATTAAATTGTATCTGTTATTGGAAGTCTTTAAAAGAGCATTTTCAAACTAGCGTTTTATATGAGCGTTAAAGCACTTTAATGGAAGGGTGTGTAGGCGCGTATAGTCGCGCCTTCTACCACACGCGCAAATCCTAAAAGCGTTGACGCGCTTGTAAGCGCGTATGAGCGCGAGTCGCGATGTTTCAATTATTTCTTCGTCAAAATTCATACGACACACAAAGGTGGCCATTCCCGTGGCAAAAAACTAAACTAAACGTATTGTTGTCCTTCTCCCGGTCGCATGTATGAACAGTCAAGAAAATCATTTCTTGACCAAACTTGTATGAAAAGTCGTCTAAAATATGTCACTATATGTCTATATGGCACAGTGTTATTTATTTACAATATGTAGGTATACTTATTTCCAAGAAGTTTTATGTTACGTGCCTGATTAAATCTCTTAATTAGGACGCGGTGAACACTGATGTTGGTATTAGCTTTCTAACGTATTTGTTAATTAACTGAATGGTGTCAGAGCGTTATCTGCTAATTATTATTAAAATTTTAATACCTTTGTATCAAAAACTATGTCGGAAAGTTACAATCAGGTATGTCATGTTAGGAAAACGGAAATATTTTAATTTTGAATTAATTACAGTTTTTAAATTTGATTGGAGTACCTACCTCTTAGGTGACCTGATGTCATTTAAAAGAGTAGATATAGAAATAAATAACATACCTCAAGATTCTCATAGAACATAAACGCCAAAACCATTAAGCAATCGTTATATCTAATTGAAATGAATCAATTTAATATATATTTTCCTTGTTGTAATCGGTTTTGGATTGGTTATTGAAGATATGCTATTATGCTGCAGAATCTATAAAGGAGACGGATACGCTTTCATACATTCTTGGGCCCAGTTGTAAAAATATGAGAGTGGTGTCAATTAAGAGCTTATATGTTATCAAACCATCTCCGAAAATTTTGCTGATCTTGGCAGTCTGAGAGCAGAATATAAGAGATTTAGTAAAAGTATGGATATTCAACAAAGTGACAACAACCTAGATACAAAACAGCTGATTTTTGAACTGTGATTGTTATTTTGTTTTAATATACAGTTTTGGTGTTAATTCAACCACTTTAGTGTATTTTAATATATTAAAATGAATACAATTATGTGCTTAATCATTAATAACACAATTTGTTTTTGAGCTACCGAACGTGCTCACTCCGTCTGGGGCGCGCGGGCGTTCGGAAACTCGTCCATCGACATTTTGTGGAGCGTTCGGAAACGCGGACGCCACACAGTTATTTACTATATTAATTGTAGTTTTTTATTGTTAATTATTACAATGTATTTATTCATTTTGAATGAATCAATCAAGTATTTTATATTCAATTGTTTAAATCATTCACAGTAATCGATTATTGTAACCGATACTCTATTTCTTCAGTGAAATAAACTTATTTTTATGATTTCTCGTCTCCCGGATAGTGAATTGAGCTGATTTTTTTAAATTTTGAAACAGAAAAAAATACCGCTTTTTTAAACCATATCTCAACTTATTACAATTGGGCCCAGAGATCCCCGTCTCCTTTCTTATAATTCTATTAGGAATGCTAATAGGTTAATTATTTAAAACTAGTAAAAACTTTGCAAGGACACGAATGATCTATATATATGTCGCAGGTTTTTCATAAAATTAGGTTTTTGATCAAAAACCTAGGTGTTTGATGCAAAACCGGAAGATGATACATTTTAAACTCAATTTCATCATAAACCTGTAACAATCCAGATTTTTGATCAAAAACCTGAAACAGTTTGGGTTTATGATAAAAACATCATAACCTAACCTTCCGGTTTTTCATCAAACACCTAATTTTATGAAAAACCTGCGACATATATATATATATCCTTCGTGTACTTGCAAAGTGACATCCCTTTAACAAAACGTAGTAATATAGATGCGATTGCTATTTATTACTTTTTCATTCATTTACGATTTTGAATCACAGAGTTTTACGTAATGGAAGGCACTGGAATACATTTTAACCAGGATACGTAAGTGAGACTTTAACTTGAGCTAACCCACGTTGTAGAATAAAACAAATCAGGTTTCTTGATGGTACAACCCTTAAGTATCACTCACATTTACTTGTTAAAACAATTCAACCCTAACTAAGTGGCTACTCGCTTTGTTAAAGATTATGCAAAAAATACAAAGCATCAGAAACGGCTTCCCTTTATTAATTAAAACTCCGGGAGACTAGTCAAACAGTTGCAAAGTATTTAATTCGCAGTTAATACCGAAATCCCCGCTGGCGGCTTAACCTACATCTATAGGTAGGTGCACAAATAAATTTGTGTCAACTTATAAACTCCTTTCAGAACGGTTTGAATTCGAACAATTTTGATAGGGTCATAATTTGCCTTTGACAAATGTTTTTCGAAATAAAAAGTATCAATTATTTCAGTCAGTATAGAACGATTAGAACAAAACACTTTCTGGTAGCTTACTTTTTATGCCGTAAAGAAATTCATTGTGATAAAACCTGCATATCCAAGAAAGCTCAATTAGTTATTGTGTTGTGTGTGAAGTTAGCTAACCTTCACTGGTCCAGCGTGATTGGCTATGGCCCTGAATCCTCTTCATATTGAGGGGAGTGTAGTATTGCATGACTCACCACTGATAAAATTCGTACCAAAATATATACGGAAAAAAGCGGGTGGTTACTGTACAGAAGACAGAGGGAAACCCTGGCGCTGGTCCGCCTTCACAGGAACTCATTTGAGGGATTTTAGCTATTTGTCCCGTTTTCCTCCTCCTTCCTACCTTTAAATCTTGTACAACACGTAGTTTGTGTAGCTTATTGTGTTTTGAGAATGTATAACCTCATTAATTTTACATTGTATAATTGTTAATTAAGAAAAACACAAAAATTTAAATCCTTATTGAAAAAAAGCAACCATGGAGTTTCTTGCCGATTCTTCTCCATAGGAAATGCATTCCGAATAAGTGGTAGAGATACTATTATTATTATTTATTGACGACTCCTAAGTGCCGGTATTGGTTTACATGAAAAAAAAAATATGATTCTGATTCCATGCACAAAGTGGTTTTAGATTTTTCCCGGGACTCGCCGAGGGTCAAACCTCGGTGTTTTCAATGGACACCGCTGTCGATCCTGGCTTACAGGAGTAACAGTGGTGGGAATGTGTGGCGGGCTTAGACCCATAAAAAAAGAAATGCACAAAGTGGATCGATAACATTACACGAGTCATAAGAAGCAGAGTCTTGCTAGTAGCTGGAGGAGTCGCGTGGCATTTGGAAGCTCTTTGGCCAGCAGTAGACATTTTCTGATGGTTAGATTAATTAAGTCAAACAGAGGATCCTACGAGTATCAAATAGCATCAAACGTTGGTAATTTTTATATTTTCGAACTTTTTATATCCATAACACAGTTAGTCAGCAGCATTGTTTTGGAAAATGGGATTCGGCGTTTCGAATACCTTTTTCAGTTAAAAAATATATTTTCATATGTGAAATTATACATGTGTCTAGTTACTAACATCCGCTCTAGAGTTAGGTCTGTCCTCTGTATAAGTTTCGTCTATAGATTTTCGTATGGAAAATCCCAACGCGTAGAATTTTGAGACCATACATTCAACTATTTTACTACCAACTAATATTTAGATACGATCTAAGCACGTAAAGTTATGAGAATGTCTTCTTAATTTCGCACGTTTAATCTGATCCCTATATGTACCTTTACATTCATATTGTTGTGACCACTTACCATTGAGCTTCGTTCACACTCACAATACTCCAATAATCGCAAACAACTTCAAACTTCCTCATACCACCTTTCACCTTTTCAATCCCCCAAAGATTGTATATGGGTTAAACTTACCTGGAACAAAAGTAAAATAAACATGAATCATTTTGCCCATAGAGATTCGCTCGTATTTTTGTGTTGAAGTTTATAATGGTTACTCAAATAGTCGTGTTTCCTGTTTTCGCGGCTGGAGCGTCGCCGTGGATTATGCAACTTGTCACTTTGCCAAGTGTTCAGGTGTTGTGACCTCTGGTGTGACGCCCATTTGTTGTCACACCGACGTGACTCATGTGTACGGTACCTACGTGATGCTACGCACTTGTTACTCTGATTTATTCTATGCATTAAACCGGTTTAAGCCTCTTGCACTCTGGGGCGTCAGGACACGCACATTAACATTTTTGCCAATACTAAAACGAACTCTGTGGCAATATAAATAAAGATTAAAATTTTGTGGTAAAATCCGTCACGTCAAAACACGTCAAAAATCGCTCGCACTGTCGATGTTATTTCGTTGAAGAATGAACGGATTCGTTTTCGTGTTTTAGAACATTAGACGCGCGCGTTTTGACGCCCTAGTGTGTGAGGGGCTTTAAGGCTGTGAAAAATATATTTTGTCCTTGTTCAACTTGAGACATAACGATATGAGTTCAGGACCATTTAAGCCATAGATGGGGTGTTCTTTTGAGTTCGTAAATGCTCTATTAAGACATGCGTATGACAAGCGTCTCGGGCGCGTGTGAGCTGCGAAGAACGCACAATCTCGTAAGTGGCGCGTTTAGTAATGTGACCGAATGCGTGGAAAATACGCTCGCCAACTCCATTTTATTTTGGACACAAATAACAATCATATACGTCTCATTTAGCTCACGATACGTGTAACACAATTTCAAATATATACATCTAGTGTCTCTAAACCACACAAGCTAACCGATTTATTATAATTATTAAGTGTTTATATTTCAGGTAGACGTGAAATTTATTCACATTTATTTCGTTTTCCCAGATTTTGTTGTATATTTGAAATGAATTGTAATAAAATGGATACATTTCATAGATATTACTTATGTGCCGCTCGTAAAGTAACCTTTTACAATCTGCGACAAGGGTTAAAATTTATAGACCGTATTACGGGCGTCGTTAATGGAAAAATAAGCGGTCAGTTAATGAACTGTAATAAAGGCACAGGCATATTGCCATCGAAAACATTTGCTGGACGCGTACAATATGTGGCGGCAAGAATAACTACTTGATATTCAGTATTCAGATGTAAATTCAAATAATATAAACCAACGTTCAAATAAATTGATCCACTTTAAATTTCGGGTTCATATTTCAATCGTATAGATACATTACAAATGCGCCGCTCAATATTTTCGGTTATATTGGTGGCTGGGTAAGGTCTTTATCCAATTAAAGGCACATGTTTTGGCTGAACTATAAATATTAACGTTATTTTGTAGGAATATATGATATCGTTACTTCCATTAAATCATACGAAATGATCGAAAATATATATTAACTATTATATAATTACAAAGGAATTATGGTTTATGAATCACACTGTCACAACTCCACTTTTTAGTCTAGTTAGGATGACGTCTGGAGTCAGGCTTGCCAATAACACAAATGTTACTAGCTATAAAAAAGCTGTTCTACCGGTTTTGAACTATGTGACAGACTGATAGATAGACATTGATAAAGATATTGAACACATAACAGTCCCCTATGTGTTATGTCGGCAGTTACAAATTGACACAACTACAGTCGTAGCAACACGTAGATTTATCTAATTACAAGCACCCAGATCGAAATAATTAATTTAAGCAATACGTACGTTTCTACCGTAGAAAGTGCCACGAATATAAATAATTAAAACGAGGGAAACTAGAATTCATTAATTTAAATAATAACTCCTATTATCCCATGCATGATACGAATTTTAATTAACTGCTAGGACGTAGCAGTTCGTGGGTAAATGAAATAAAGTAAATTAAGTATTCGTTGACTGTTTGTTTGCCATCTGCTGACAGCTCTGGATTTGTCTTTAACTGAAAATTAGAGTGGAATTTACACAACCGTACTAAATGTTTTGAGTTCCATGTACTTTAAATCTAACAGCGATTAGATTTATTTCAATGATAAATAAGAAACGTCATTATCTCTAATTCGACATATGTTGAGACCAAACGCCAAATTGGTCATATTTTTTTCGTTTAGATGCTACGTAATAGTACGTAATACTACGTAATAAGTTGAATTAGGAATGATGTTGACCATGCGAGAATTGGGTCCCTGAAAGGTTTCAAACTGTGTATGTATTTCTATGAAAAATCTCAAAATCTTTGTTATTAATAATATAGACATTTAAAATAACTTGGGTGTTGACACACATCTGTGCCCCTCGAATAGAAACGGCTATTTCTGTCTGTCTGCTCACGTAATCACTTTAGACACCTTTGCCTATGTCACCAAATTACATACGAAAAGATAATTATACACAAATTGTGTATATTGTCAAGTAATATGTAATTGAAATTGTGTAGGTATTACGGATACGATTGAAACTGTATAATGTGATGATTATCAAAATAATTATTGAAATGAAATAGCGGTTCTTGTCGAAACTAACAGGAGCCTAATGCGTTTCAAATCGATGACGTTAAGATTGTGATAATACTGAAAGTTGGACACGTTCCTTCGTACTTATGATTACGCTTATCTCAACGTGAAATACTGCTATATTGGATTTTGTTAAAGCTTTTCAGCAGTTGACTTGTACGATAGTATTGATTTCGAAAACGAGAATAGGTACTTTGGCTTGCTTTACCGACCCAACGTATAATACCACATGCAGAAACTCTAAAACGCTATAATACATTCCAACTGATTTAATGTATCGAACTAAGATAGAAAAGAAACACAAATAATTGTACAAATTAGTTCGGATGAACGTCACATGTAAACATAATCTTATGGGGATTTAGATTTTATTACGTGAGATGTAAATGTGGAAATTGTTTGGCATCTTCGCGATGTAAACATATCGCTGCTATACTGGATTAGAAAAGAAAAATGTGATGAATGAACGCATAAATAATCAAGCCGTCGGTTTCGAACACTTTAATCAGAATATATTTTCAGTAAGAAACGAGCTGCCAAATACGTTTCTGGAGTAGAATAAATGAGGTTATAATATCCGCAGACAGTCATTTAATTTGACATGAGTATGCTAGGATAAATAAAGAAATTCCAAAGCATTTTTTTAACAACTAAAATAGGACAGTTAAAAATATGTTAACAGTATTTTCATAAACTATAACGTTAAAATAAGTTCAAAACACTGCACGCAAAAAAATGGTTATGAAATATACTCGTACCCCGGTATTCAATAATAATTCCTTTTTAAGGTAGAGTTTTCGTTTTAAGTCTCTCAAGGCAAATCGGAGGAAATCATACGTTATTAAACGACTATCGAAAGGCATTGTATATACGCGCAGTCATGGGAATAGAATTTCATTCAAATGATATTTGAACCATTCAATACCCTGTCACAGATTAATAATATCGCGGGTTCAGAATACAGATTCGAACCACCAACTTATCTGTAGAGTTAATTATGTTGGCAAAACTGTATCATTTAAATAGTTTTTGAGAGTTTTGTAGAAACAGTGGCGCCACCGTCAACTCTAAAGATAAGTTGATGATACTATGAAACCCACAGGCGCGTCAAAACGCGCAACCAATTTTGAACTGTACTTATTAGTTCAAGAAGCACATTTTCCAACGGAATGTGATCGATGACGAGAGCGACTTTTATTTTATTTTATTGTTTTAGGAAAGCTTACAGCTAGCACAATTATAACGGGTATGAGAGTATACTTCTTCTTCTTTTTTACGAAATGAGTGAAATGATGATATTTTGATGGAATAAGATGAGGAATGCCTGCACCTGCGATATGCGGTATTTATGGCAATGTCGAGTAAATATAGCAAGGACAAATTCAATAAATACACATTATAAATAAAAATGGATAATGACAGTGATAAAGATGGCCAATTATGAGCTTTCATAGATAGAAAATACAAAAAAAAAAGTTTTGTCGCGGTGTCTTGCACCACAGAAATTCATAAAATAAATACATCATCACGCCTGTATTCCCCGAAAGGGTAGGCAGAGATGCACTGTAGTGCGCCCACACTTCGCCGATGTATTTTGGTCCCAATGTAATAGGGGGCGAGCCTATTGCCATTATACCGGGCACATTCCTCCTCAATACAAGGGAGATTTGGGCCACAGTCAACCACGCTGGCCCAGTGCGGTTTGGTGAACTTCACACGCCTTTCTATAGACGTGCAGGTTTCCTCACGATGTTTTCCTTCACCGTTCAGCAAGTGGTAATCATTGTTGAAAATGACATTCGCACATGAAAATTATTTCAGAGGTGCCGGCCAGGGATTTGAACTTGCACCTCTTACGTTCAAGGCGGGCGTTCTTGCCCGCGAGGCTACCACTGTTTAATTTGCATAGAAATTCAATCTTTAAAAATATTGACATATGGTATATTTTCAACAGTCAAACGAATTCGCTCGCGCCTGTGAATGCAGAGTGTAACGCTCGATCTATCACAATATTCAGCATCAGTATATAATTTCATACTTTTTATAACGTCGCACCAAGGTTATCGGTTGTCAGAACGACACAATGGAGGTTTTGTTTCGTAATAAATGTTAATGTAGTGTGCAAAACGCGGAAACTCTGCCAATATTTTATAGTCAGTGGTGTTGTGCATAAAATGTGTATCGTTTAAAGCGGGCGGAGCGTAAGGTCGCAGGGCATCTGGCGGTGAGCACACATGTGCCCGCTATTTTTATCACCACCATTCAAAACACTGTTATCGCTAAATAAATTCAATTGTACGCCTCCAAAATCTATACAAATAAATAAAATTGAAGTGTCTGTAATATCAAAATAACAGCTTTTTACCAAATCTATATCTATATACATATACATACATACATACAAATAAATAAAATTGGAGTGTCTGTTTGTAATATCAGAATAACACTTTTTTACCAAATGCGTATGAAAGTATATACGATACATATAACGAAAACGCAATTTTAAAATTTTTTGTCTGTCTGTCTGTCTGTCTGTTTGAGGTAAACTTCTAAACGGCTGAACCGATTTCAATGGGACTTTCACTGACAGATAGCTGACGTTCCAAGGCGTAACTTAGGCTACTTTAATTTTAGAAAAAGCATTAGGGTTCCGCGGGAAAAACATAATACCCATATTTCCGGGTAATCTCCCTAAAGTCCACGCGGGCGAAGTCGCGGGCACAGCTAGTGCATAATATAAACGCTACCTATAACGAAAACGCAATTTTGAAAATTGTTGTCTGTCTGTTTATTTGTTTGAGGTATACTCCCAAACGAGCAGACCGATTTTGACGGGACTTTCACTGGCTGATAGCTGATGTTACAAGGAGTAACTTAAGCTTTCTTTTATATAAGAAAAATAAATCATTTTTTATTTCCGGCTGATAGGGGGTTTTTACATATTTATTTTTCTTAAATTCCGCGCGTGTACGTAGTTGCCGATTCAGCTTTTATTAAATAAAATATTATACACTCATAAATTGAGTCTACTTATATAATTCTAGCTAGACGTTTGTCCTCAGAATTTTTTGAATATTGTATATTTTAGATTTTGTATGTGCTATCAAAACTGTGTATAGTAGGTACCAATTGGAATTCCATAATGTCGGAACTCGGAGATATGTGGCACACACTGTCGGCTTTTCAATGAGACGCTATGCATCAAAAGATGAGCATTCTGATTAGTCGGACGAGACATTTTTGAATGGCCGTTTAATGTAGAGGTATTTAAATTTTGTCCCCGCTTTACATTTGCTGTCGCTTTATAGATAGATAAGCAGTGGTAGCCGAGTGGTCGAACGCACGCTTTGCAATCAAAGTGCGCAGGTTCAAACCCCGGCTCGCACCTCTGGGTTCCATGTGCGAATCTCATTTTCATCCGAGATTATCACTTGCTAAGAAACGGTGAAGGAAAACATCGTGAGGAAACCTGCACGTCTGAGGGAGCTTGACTAGTTCTCGATAGATGTGTGAAGTCTGCCAACCCGCACCGGGCCAGCGTGGTGGACTAAGTCCTGAATCCCCCTCGCATTGAGGGGAGGCCCGTGCCCAGCAATGGGACGTTAAAAAGGGCTGTAGTAGTAGTAGTAGTAGTATATATAGATGCAATGATAATTCGTGAAAGTATCACAGTTGCAGAGTTTTTGCTTTATTACCACATTGAGTTAGCAGATTAGAAACCACAGTACAGCATGTGTTTATGCTATTCTTTATTTGTTTCTTTAGATATCACTGAAGTGATGTACAGCATTGCAATTTTTTTTCGTTGGAAACCGCAAAACATGGCGTGTTTTCGATACATTTTGACCGAAAGTGATTGGAATTATTTGCAATCGAATTACGCAATCAATCACCCTGCTGGTAATAATTCCTACACATATATTTTGCAGTATTTAGTAAAAAAATCATGTTTCATAAAACATTCGTTTGCTCTTAAGAGCTTTTTATGAAACTACAGAATAACTATGTAAGTAACTTCGACTGTATTTTATTGTATCTACAGAATTAAGACCTACAAACATGTTTATTTAGCGCACGCTCCCCACAAATGGTTTAATTTTCTCAATAAAATAGCAGAAAAAGGTCAAAGCTTTCGATTGCCTCGCTTTTAGTGACGCGAGACAAACACTGTTGGTAGTTACAATGGGGCTTTTAAGGTAGACTGACGCCATTGTCTGCCCACGGGGGCGAGACAGGCTTCTTGTTAGTGCATTATCGAGTTCACCTATATTTTGTCCTTATTATTTTATGCGAAGAACGTAAAGTACAATACAGTTTCTTAGCCGAATTTGTAAGATCATTTACAAAGAAAATTAATATATAAAATTTACGTCATTTTTATGGTTTTGTACTAACACTTAAAGAAGGCCAAAATCAAATGCAGAATTATGAGAAAACGGGCATTACGTATGTATCAATTAATTTTAGTTAAAAATTAATATCCAGAATTCCGGACATAAAAGGCAAATTAAAAGCGACATGAGACATTTTTTTTAACGCCAAAAGTGCTTCATATTGCCATTGTAACTTGCTATAGACATAGAGAATATCTTGTAACACTTGAAATGAACATATTTTCAGACATCGGTAATCGTAGTCGGTCGCGTCACACGGCAAAGTTACATTGAGTTTCACTGAAGCTTGCGCGCCAAATACATTTTTTCCCCGTGTAAATCTGAGCGACGTAATGGGAAAAGTTGTAACAAGTATTCAGAACGTATTATGTGCCATTAATATTCTGACGAGTCGCCGACGTTGGTAACTCAATAAAAGTTCAATGGATGTACCACACGCCCGCGAAGCTTATAATTTTAATATCACCGTATTACGCCCTGCATCTACTGGGGCAAGCGAAAAAAAAGTCTAACAACATACCGACGGTTAAAAGCAGAATTTAATCAAGACCTATTTTGGTAACTTGGCACAAAACCCAGCTCAAAAGACGGAGAAAAATTTGCTGATTCCAACGATATAAGTCAATATCGCCCAACTAGGCGTTTGAGTTACTTCGGCTTTTACCGCCGATATACTCTTCGTTTGATCCCAAACTAAGAAAAGCTTGTACCATGGGTACCGTACAATGGACTAGTGGCGATCCCAGTTATACCCAGACCAGTGCAAATTTCGAAATTTGCTACTGGCGTCAATCGAACTTGCAACCACTAGGTTCAGAGAACCGAGCAAGCAGCCTACGCTCAAACCATTACAGCAATCCTTGCTACTTACATAATATTAAATTTCAGTCGTAAAAGCTACGCATCGTCGATGACGTTTCGTTGGAATATTTGCTTCTTACATGAGTTAATACAGTTCATTTTAGTATTGGCAAATCTTGATCGCGCGCGTGTTTCGACGCGTCTGTGGGCGTACGGCAATACGTGCGTGGTATGTGAAGCTTTTATTGACGTCGTTGTTGGATGACGGAGATTACTAAATTCGTGGTTACTACCAAAAAAACTTGTGAATGAAACAGTAAATTTGCGCTAAAATACGTCGCACTAGGAATTTTAATGATTCGTTTCAAGGCAAAGCACTTATGAACCAGCTTAATAAAATACTCCTACTACTACCCAAGAACAAATGCTTATAATTAATTTGATAGTGCTATTGCAAAAACACTCGTCCCGAAAAATGCTTTGTCAATACTTTGTTATTTGATTACAATTTCTATACCTATCTGACAGTGATGTTCTAGAAGTCATGTCTCATTAGGAACCGGAATTAGGAATGTCTATTTTTGAATAATACTATCTCAAAAATAGCGTACAGATATAAGCTGTATTTAAAGCTAAGAAGGTAAACGTAACGGTAACGTAACGGTAAACATTTTGTGACAACGAACTAAAAAAAAAAGGATTTCATAGAAATGGAAACATTTCCTTGGGAAGAGTTTATTATTTGCATAGGGCGCGGCGGCGACATGTTTTTGGGCGGAGCAAAAACCATTCGAAACCACTACATTGAATAGATCTTAGAATTCGTAATTTATTTGTGAAGTGGATGTTTGTTTAAATAACTAATAGGAGCTACGTCGAAATGTCAAGCCGTTGGTCATTGCCACTACGACAGTATTATTTAATATTCTGTGATGTCACAGTGAAGGTTTCTGTTGACCCTCTTCACGGTCTACCTTAGCCAGGTAGAGTCAATATTTGTGAACAAATAAACATCTAATATTAATAGGGCAAAGTTATAGGCGAACACGATGGACGAGACTCTGGTAGTAACCAGGCAACTCTACATTTAGTACCTACCCGCGTAATCAACAGACGAGAATATTCAATTTAATTTTTCAACACGCCAATGTAAATGGACGATGATGTAAGCGATAAATTATCGTATCATATCAATATAACGTACATGCTAATTGGTATAATGTTGGCATAGCCATCAGAATACTCAGGCAAATATTTTAAAATACATAGCCGTATCTACTATGTTTATGGTCCGACCGTAATATATTAACGCTTAGCCTTGTGGTGACAGTTTTTGTTCGCCCATCTAGACGCTCCAACTGCTTGAACTTTGCGCCATTTAAAAACTTGTTTATTTACACATTTCAGTATTGCTTTTTGTATGTATTTAAAACATAGTTATTTTTTAACAATCACAACTCAATTCTATGTAAGCACATAAAACGCTTAGATAGCTTATCATGATTGTTTCAAGGCCACGGCTAAGGTAAATGATAAAATTAATACTTACCACCAAATTTATAGAGATTGTTGCCCATTCAATATGGCTTTGAAAAACATTTTTCAGAACAAAAGTGCAGTGCAAAACTTGTGTAAATTAAAAATTATAAGTTTTGATTTATTTATGAAGCTGAGTTTATAATAGGAATATGGTGACCTATTCTTTTCATCGTAGCGAGTATTTAATTTTGACTTATTTGAAACTCTTCTCGTCTTCTCTCTTTCACAAAAAAGTATATAAATTTAATTTAATTTATATCAGAACTTCATGGAACTAAAGTGATTTGTAATGCCGTTTTCAATGGATTATATCTTTATACAAATTAGTGGGATAACTTACAAGGGCAAGGCGACCGATTAACACCTATACCAAATAGCGGTATCACTTAAAAGTACCTATAGGTACATTATTTTTAGACTGAACACGCATAAAAGTGCTGATAAACTGATTTTTCCGTATGTGTGTCAATAAGTAAGACATTTACGAGATGTTGGCCGCGATATAAGCGGCATTATTTCCTCAACCACCTTGAGATCGGACGGCGTAACCCTGGCTACAGTTTTACGACACGTCCGACTACCGATGACAGAACAGATAGTTACACGGGAAACATCGGCTTTTAAACCTCTCTGGTGTTAGCACGCATGTCACGACAAGACCTCTTTCAAGGATTGTCTCGATCACTCTCTGTCTTATTTCATACGAGAGAAAGAGATGTTATCAACATATTCTGTGACATGTCTAGTCTTGGCGCTCATGCTACAACTACTGGTGGTGTATACTGAAGAACCGCTAATCCTCTTATTTATAGAAAGTTATGATCCATATGTACAACCCTTACCTTCAAAGGCATTTAACAGAACAAAATGTACTTCAATACCATTGTAAAAGAAATGTTAACTTCTATAAATTAAGGCTGACATAGAAATATATAAGAAATAACGTGTAAAATAATTTAGAAATGCATAATAGTAACGGCTTTCTACAATTAATTTGTTTCCGATCACGTTTGCACGACGAGACGCTGATAGTTGACAATTGGATAGAAGTCCGGTCTATGGAGGATACCAATACAAACATAACTTTGGGAAAAGGTTGAAAATAATTGAAATAACAGGAAAACATTGTATGTTGCTCTTGAGAAAACAACCTCAACAAACAGAACATACAGTACTTTTGTACCTACTATAAATTTTTCGTTTGTGTCGTGACCAAAACAGAGGTAATTCCCAACTGGCTCATACTCAAGTAAAATGTATAGCTAGCCTAGTAGGTACCAAGAGTCGACAGTCAAAGAAATGTTTCGTTTACGACTCGTTGAATCAATCAGACAGTTTCTTCTCAAAGTACTTTTCTTCAGCGTTAAATATTATAGGGATTTTACGTTTAGACCTCTTTGATGCTACGAATAGTATTTATAATACGAAGGAAAAAAATGAAAATTTACTGTATCTTTTTTACACTTGAGCATTTATCAAATATCTTATTTACTTATCTAAAGGACACAATTACAAAATAAATAATGCCGTAAGCTGATGTCCTCGACACGGCAGGAGATACAGTAAATACTCTTACCTATTACAATATTCATTTTGGTATTATATTGACATTTATTTACATCTAAATATCGCAATAAATGGTTGTCTTTGTGTAAATAATATTGACTAGCCATCAAGTGAGCTTCAATCAGAAGAGGCACGTGTTTTTCGAAAATTGGGGGGACGAGCGAGTACACTGTATTTACGTTGAAACTTGAAACGGTAGTTGGAAGGAAGTGCATGTTTCTATCGTTATCACTTGACGTCATATTTACATGTTCAGCGAGTCTTGAGGCCACACGCGGCGCGCAGCCGTTCAAGATTACAGGCCTCAGCACGCTAATGTTGTCCGTAACAAAATTTATATTCATAGGAAATGAACCGACGGGAACACGTTTTTTACGTGACTTTAAAGAATATGCATAAAATTACGGTTCTTCCGCAGAAAACTTTGACACCCAACTTTCGCCATAGTAATGACGTGAGTGAAGTGTAACTTTCCAGGTTTCATGATTTTTGTTACTTACCTTCCTAACAGTGAAACACCTATCAGTAATAATTGTAAGTGTATTTATTTATTGTATGTTATGCAATCAATAAACAAAATTCTGAACTCAGTGTACGGAAAACATATAGTTGTCATAGATATTGACAGGCAATGGGGTTTATTTTTCGGGCACCAAACTTAACTAAACTAAATGTATTGCCGTATGAATAAGTATGAATAATTATATTATATTTTTATTCTATCAAACTTTGTATAGTAACAGTTTGGTTAAGGAAGAAATTGAAGTCAATGATTGTTGGGTATGATTTCAGGTTTCTAATAAAATATAAAACTTAAAACATGGACTACATTTTATGTGCCCGCCACGAGCTAAATAAACTAATCTAGATATAGCGTTCATACTGTTAGCTGGCCGAATATTTCAGGCAATATGCTATAAATGTCATGACTCTGAATACATTCGCGGTTGTGAGCCTTGACACTGTCAATATACGGATTATATTGTTATGTAAATGTGTGGTCAGCTTACGGCATTGCTGTTCCGCGATCGGTCCGTGGAAATACCGCCGCGTCAGCAGTAACATGAAGGGACTAATGCCCTTTTTATGACTTTGCCCTTTTCATGGATATTTCGGATATGATTGTCGACACTCGTAAAATATGTTGTCTTATAAACGATTCTATACAGCGCTATAATTTTGTCTATTTTGTTTACCGCGTATAATTTTTTTCAAAATTGTAAGAGAGTTGTGAACAATTTACAGCGTGCATTGTACACCACTCTACTGCAAAAAAATGCTATTGTAGGTGCATAATAAAGTGATTGAATTTATATAATTTAAGGCGTTCGGTTTAGGCTTAAGTTTGTTGGATGTTCCTTTATTGCCCGATTTCGATGGAGTAACAAGAGAGTAGATCACGTATTTGGACCACATAACGTAGACATAATTAATTCACATTAAACTTTTTTATAGCCTATTGTATGTCCCACTGCTGGGCAAAGGCCTCCCCCTCTCGTCTCCACATATCCTTATTCTGGGCGTGTTGTGGCCACATTAAACTTAATAATTATAAAATAATAATTAGACTTATAGAACAGATTCGTACTCCTGTAATTTAAGTAATAAAAAAACAAAAATCACACAACATCAAGGGTAAATTAAAAAAAAACACATCAATACCAAACATTCTTAGCAAATATCTACACACGGCATTCCAAAATCAGTTAGTACTCATTAATTCAATCCATTGATTAATGTTGTACCTACTCAAGTTAAAAGTATATTCAAGAACGACTTGGAAAATGACATAAAACATAAAGTATCTATGTATTTCAGGTGTTATTCTAATTACCACAAGCGAGGTACAAATAGGTATTTCAAGGTCGATGTCACCATTATTATGATAATATTGTACTTTATAAATACAATTTAATTTACACGCGTCGTCATATTCATGGTTTATTCATATGCTTTGAATTGTGTGGTAAAATATTAGTGGGTTCCATTATAATTTAGCAACGTTTCGACGGTTGATTGTGGCTTAGGTTTTGGGTGTATTTCAATGAATACTGTATATAATAAAAATAATACGCTTTTGAGGTTTATATTGTACGTAATTGAATTAGTAAAAATATAACTGTATATATTCGCAGTACAATATTTAATTATCGATTTTATCCACAGGATATTTAACGCGACTTCCGACGATTTATATACCTACCTATCTAATATTTAAATATTGTTCAAGTATTATGTTAATATAATCAAATCGTAATCATTATTTTAACATAACAAATATTACACATTTCGAATTTTAATTATAATTGAATAATTAAGCTAACTTGAGAACGTGAAAACGGTATTATCACGTTTTCAGGGTTCCGTACCCAAAGGGTAAAACGGGAACCCTATTACTGAGACTTCGCTGTCCGTCCGTCCGTCCGTCTGTCACCAGGCTGTATCTCATGAGCCGTGATAGTTAGAGAGTTGAAATTTTCACAGATGATGTATTTCTGTTGCCGCTATAACAACAAATACTAAAAAACAGAATAAAAAAAGTATTTAAGGGGGCTCCCATACAACAAACGTGATTTTTCCCGTTTTTATAGATAATGGTACGGAACCCTTCGTGCGCGAGTCCGACTCGCACTTGGCCGGTTTTTTTTAAATATAAATAGAGTCGATTTATCAATGTTTATATTTTTTTTTTGTTCGAGAGTGGCCATTACAGCTTTACCGGAGGAGGGGCGAGTGCCAAGTGCATTCCATTTATCGAATTGCGTACAAGTAGATTATATTGCTATAAGTATTCTATACACTTACTTTGTATAGTATGCATATATTTTCACCGTGTTGACCGTTCTCCCCTACCGAGCTCTGACTACGGACGGGATCAAAAAACGACGCATACATTTCGCACAAAGCGCCAGTCTCGTCACAGGCACACCGGTATTGACAATCGACGTATGCATACACAAAGATATTGTACCCTATAGTGTGATACTGTTCGGCGATGCGTAAAAACCTTACGTACAAAAATGTACTATCAAGAAAGACTTTCTCCTGCATGTAGAATACACGGTACTTATTTTCCACATAGCTCACGGTTTAAGCGTTCTAAGAACGATATGGGATCTTATAGGAATCTTATAGGACATAGAATCAGAATCAAAATCTAATTTGTACTCTTCCAATCGGGAGCCAAATCGTGTCATTCGAAAATCACTTTAGTCATTATATGTGTTTGTAATAATGTTTATGCACGTATATTGTACTTTATTTTTAAATTGCAAAAACGCATGTTAAACAATATTTGTATTTTACCCACTTAAAAACTAAATAGTTTATGAGCTCACTAAGGTTTATCAACACTTTTTCCTTGGACTTGGTTGATGAGTTAAAGCATATGAATAGCCACATTAAGTTTGGGTTGAAGGTTACAAGGGCAAGGGCATGCCACTGCGGTAGGTACCTGGGGAGGACGAGCGCGCTCTGAACCTCGGCGCGATCATGACGGTCTCTGGAAATCACAACCATAGCTATGAAATAAAAGCGTGATACAAATATTATATTACAGATAAAAACAAATCAGTTCGTCTATTGTACCGTACCCCTAAGGGTACCTTTATGCTAATATAAACGTTGCTTAGTTTAGGATCGTAAGATAGTGTGTATCACATATAAAAAGGCATTTCAAAAGATCTTTAACACATAAGTTTAAAATGAGTAATGTGTATCGTTGTACGTGATTATTGTCGTTCTGAATGTCTTAGTAAAATATTTTCCTCACATATTTTTAGTGAGTTCATTCAACATATGAGTGTTGTTTGAATATAATATACCATCTTTATACTCTACTATAGCTAAGTACTATTTATATTGCGCATAACACTCAAAGAACAATAAAACCGCAACTGCACGATGCATGTTAACGTTCATTTGAGGGGAAAGAGGGACGTGTAGGGAATGACAAAGAACTGAGCAATGAAACTGGGGAATAATTCTTGTTATAACATAATATATGTACTTATTACATCTTTAGGTACCGACATATACATATTTTTTATCTAAACATTAACGACTATTTTACGTATACCAAAGGCACTTCGTTATCGACTTCACGTCACCTTTACGATACACACAAACTCGAAGGAGGCCGTTTAAATTTTATTGCTCGCGTTATCAATACCGTTCAATTCAACAATACAACCGCTATCTATCCAGTAAACAATTGTTGTAGTTAAAGTGGTAGTGAAAACGATAAGGAGACGTATCGGGGTGAAGGTGAAGGATGTGGGTCACCGGTGCGTCCGCCGAGAACGGTGCTAAACTAATATTGAATTAACGCGTACAGAATAATTGTAGAGAAAGCTCGCCTCTTCTCCGGCCACTTATCGGGTGCTGTGTCGTTAGCGAGTGTTTAAAATTGAGTTCATTACTGTTGCTTTATGTATTTAGGATTCGGGAGGCAAACTTCGTGGAGCCTTCATTTAGTTAAGTCCAGTTATCTGTTTGCTGCGCGCTTGTTTGCTGGAGCTTGCTTAACTGCTGACTCTATTTACTATAATTTCTACTTAAATATTTTATGTGTTCATATTAGCCCTTTTAACGTCCCACTTCTGGGCATTGGCCTCCCTTCAATATGAAGGGGATTTAGGCCATAGTACACCACGTTGGGGTGCGGTGCAGGTGAGGGCGGGCAGAATCTATCTACAACTAGTCAAGTTCCCTCAGACGTGCAGGTTACCTTCACCGTTTCTTAGCAAGTTTTTGGTAGAAAATAATCAGGATTAATTTAACAATTTTAGCTTGAACAACGTCAAGATTTGCCGAATTAAATAAAACTAATTTTGGAACTACCCTTGAGAGTAACTTTCTGCTGAATTAATATGAATCTAACGAACGACGTCGGCTACTTAAGATCTAAATATCCAACCTCTACCTATACAATGAAATACGTAAAGTACGATCTAATGCAACGAAATCACTTATAACTCAAAGGCTTGACCACCTTAGATGGTGAGGAGTAGAGTATCATTTGAAATGGTAAACCAGCTCAACACAGTTGCCATTGGCAGCGGTCGGTCCGTGAAATCGAATTGGCTCGCAGTCAGAGACGAAAATAAGTAGGTATAACAACGTGTTCGGTGAAATGAGAATCCGATCCTGGGCTGCAGGTGCGGGCGAGTGAATCAGTCACTCGTATCTGGCGAATTCGCTACGGACAATACGCTTAATTAAAATGACAATTATGCCAACAATCTGTAATAAGGAAACATTATGTATTCCGAGTAAATAATGAAAACGTATCTGTTTACGTTGAACTAGTGAAGGAGACGCAGATTCGTTCGTTTAATAAGGTTGATTGATTTTAAACCAGAGTAAGCGGTAATTACTTTCAGTCAGTTCACTTGATTGATACTCTATTGTGTACCAACCTAGGGTAATATAACTCATGTACCTACAGCTATTATAACACTGAAGTCACATCCTTTTTAGAACTAATTAAAATAACCGGTTGCAGTCAGGGGTCGCGACATCCATTTAGTTTTCAGTGCACACAACTATTGACTCGACTACTAACTGTTATCGAATGAAAAGTGGCATTATACCAAATAAAGCGTTTATACCTAACAAATATAGAAGGTTGTGATTTACAGCAACTTTGTATAATACTTTTGTACTAAAATAAGCATGACGCATTGTGTATACAGGTTAACATTCATATAATGAGGTAAGTATAAACTTTTCATCTGAAATAGCAAACGTAATATGATAGTAAAAAATATCAGAAATACCAAACCAAACTAAAATTTATTTTAGCAACTATCCCTTAACCAGGAATAGAAAAGTACAATCTGTCTTTGAATATTGATTGACGGCGATATTTAAGAATAAAACTTCCGTCGTATTCGTCACTGTTATTGGTGTAGGAATTATTTTTATGAGTCAGGGCGCGCCGCCGCCACACATGAGCGAGCGCAGGCGGCGCGGGCGCAGCAAATAGAGCCCAGATCCTGTGCAGTGTGTGAACGAGCCGCACCCAACATAATCAAACTATCGAATTGATGGTACCTATGTAACGGATGTGAACGATATTTTAATAGAAGACATCAAGAGAATTTCAAAATTGTACAATACGAAAAAGGAATGAAAACATTTTTATTCGTAATTTTCAATTGATCAAAAATCTCTGGTCGCCTTGTAGTGTGGAGTTTAATATGACTGAAAGCTAGTGCCAATGAACCCTTGACAACCCCAAATTTGGGGATTAATCAACAAGCGAATTCTGGAAGATAATGATCTATCATGGGGTGACCTTTGTTACTTTTGACAAACTGACCCTAAGGTCTTAACGTGATCTCACAGCTCAAGGTTAGATCAGCAGTCACAAATAAGCACAGCTTATTCTAAGACTACCTTTTTTAAAGGACCTTACAACATCCTAACATGACGTCCTGTTCTTTATAACTACGTAAAATTAGCATACATATTGCTACGTAAAAGAAGTCCAATACAAAAAGACTAGTACCCACTCGAAACGCTCTCCAGTGGCTCGCTGTCGCACGTAAAAAAGCAACAAATCTCATAGGGCAATTCAACGTAAGCCATACACGACAGCTAAATCTTATTTAAATCCCGCAGAGATAGATTACCAATTTCACGATATCTAGAACAGAGGCGATCGATCGTATACCTCCGCCCCGTGGATATAATGGCACTTATTAATGTGATTTTTATTCCCATCGGAATGGCTTTGTGGATGTGATTGATATATTTCCCTGGTGGTTGTTCCAACGCTTTTTACGAGTGACAATTAATATTCATAGGTGTTTTTTTTTTAATTTAAAGGCCACCGGCTGCAGTGACAGTTGGTTAAGAAAAAAAAAGAAAAAAATAGATAATTACCGCTATATATCTACGGAACTGAATTACTTATCATACACGTAAATTATGCCCTATAATAATCACAAGAGTAAAATTAAAAGTATGAATGAAATATTTCGAATTTAGAATTTGATTTTTGAGGAGTCGAGAGGCGAAACCAAATCTAAAGTAGGTATATTTTCTGCATATAAATCACCCACCTATGCATCACATATAACTCTATGATCTAGTTTATGCGTAGAGTGTTGACGTAATTCAGTTAACTGCGGTCTAATGATTGAATGCTGACTCATTCCGGCAACTAGTCTAAATTAAGGAAGCAGTTATCTTACGTATCTATGAAGGCTGGAAAACTTTAGAAATGTTTCACAATGCTGTTTAAAATGTCAGATATAGTTTTACTGTAACTATTACCGTGGCATATAATGATCTATATTTATAAATATCATAAATAAGCGAAACTGTATCTGCAGGTAGTGTGATTTACTTTCGTTATTTATAAGTAAAATGTTCAAATCAAAATAACGATGATCTTAATGGTGTAATACTGTGTCTAGCTGTTTCTTTCTCACAAATCTGGTGCATACCTACCTGCTTGGTAGCCTACCAAGGTGTATATATACCCACTTACATTTACTATAATCGTTACGAAACTTCTACTAATCGTCAATAATGATTCAGTTTTAACAAACCTGTATTTTGAAAATTCAGTTCCGTAGTATCAAAACTGCGAGTTTCTGTTCCCAAGGCGCGCATTTCCCCAACTCCCCCACCACTATCTTACAGGTACTCAATATTAAGTATAATTTGCTAAGTAATTCGGCGTTCCACCTCGACACTCGATAGCTAATGGTTCCCAAGTGGCTATCCAACCGATAGCCGTAAAAAGCTAATGAAACTTCCCCGGCTGACCGAAAATAGACGCTAACGCAGTTGATAGATTTTATCGGAAAGTCGATACCAATTTTGCGAGATATTCAGCTTCAAAACATTATGTTTATAAAAGCGCCAAAGCGGTTTTCTTCTTGACTAATTAGGTAGCTTACTTTCAATTCGAAAAAAATGCATCAAACATTGCGTAGCACCAAGTTTTAATATTAGAAATAGTAGACACTACTCTTAACTAGTCATAAAAATTTCACGGTAAATATACCAATTGTACAGATTAGTTATCTTACCCAACAAAACGATTTTAACATATAATATAAATTACAATTTTTTTTTCGTTTATTCCCAAAGATTCTTAACTAGTAATAAGTAGTCCATTTGTAATAATTAGGTACGAGGTGCGGGTTTATAAAATTAAATTAGAGTACCTAGGTACGTGATGTTTGTGTGTTGGCCTAAACTAGTTTTGTTGATCTTTCTTATTTTAATCATGTATTTACTCAACTACGCTGACGGCTCTACCAACACGCCGCTCTACGCCAATAATGCTCTCAACTTTTGTTATTAGATGAACTTTCGACCGTTCAAACTGTTGCCTTATTCTATATAATTATGTTTTGATATTTAAGCTTAATTAATTACGGTAAGTGTAAATTGGACTTCATTATAGCTGGTAATCTAAGTAAGTACCTACTTCAGGGATTTGTGAACTGTTTAAAATTACATTACACATTGCCGATAGGTTTCGGTATGCTTTAGGCCTCCCGCGCCAGTGCGCCACAGTGGGCGTCAACGCTTGTGCGTCAAATTATTTGCCATAACAAAACGAACGGTATTGACACATGGAAAAAGTCTACAATAACACGAAACTGACAGCGCGAGAGAATTTTGACGTGGGGGCGTGACTTATACGACAGAAATTTAATGTGATATGATACAGAAATTTAATTTAAATTGACACAGAGTTGGTTTTAGTACTGGCAAATACGCGCGCGAATGTTAACGCCCCAGTGTGTGTTATAAGATGTGTATGTATACTGTGAGGTGACCATAGATTGTCATAATTAGTAGGTAGGTACTCTAAACCAAGTTAACATCATCAAGTTCTCCTATAATTGTCTTGTTGATTTGTTAATTGCTGATAACGACCACCCAGTCTATCTACACAATTAGAATGTTCATGACAATCTGTGACCTTATTTCCATTTCTGTCATCATTGACACGTAGCTGCTATTACTCATAAACACTCTCTGTTAGGTACTTTATGAAGCATTACCTATACAAAAAGAAACGCAGACACTTTATTTCACTTTTAAAATAATAAATCCCGCTCACGGAGGTTTTTTATTAGGTACGTTAACATATGTACATTACTAAACTGCAATACCTTAAACGGCCACTGTTGGCACAATCAATAAAATATGTCAATACCAGTTTCCAATGGATAACTATGACAACTAGCAAAGCTTACGCGCCGTAAAAGGCATGTCAAAGCGCCGTCTGTGGATTTACAACTGCCTTTACGAACCATGTAAATTGATTATAGTAGCAGGTCAAAGGTACAGCGAGCTAATAGATCTAATCAGTATAAAAGTGAGGGCTTTCGACATAACCTTTCCGCCTACGCGATCATTTGTTACGACTTTAACGACCGACGCCCATTTTTTTAACTTATTTCATAAACAGGTTGTCAGTTCATACAATATTAATGGTACATTGGCAAAAATTTACAATATTTTATATTTATCGTAATAAAAACAATTAATCAGCAGATATTTGTGACGTAAATTGTATGAGATATTCATACTAATTGTAGACAAGAACTTGTTCGTGAAGAATTGCAATTGTCCGATGCATGGCAGAATAAAAAGAATCCCATTTCATAAATTAAACAAGTCTTGTCTTGTTTTCTTTGTATATTAAAAACCTTCATTCTTCTTCCAAGACGGAAATAGGACACTACTGGTAAGTAAAGCATACAAAAAAGAAGGTACATTCTTTACGAAATCAAGATAATTAATTACTTCCTACAATAAAATCTAATCCACCCACTAAGTTAAGTATCCTTCGCATTCATAATCCAGAGATAACACCTACACATACAAAAATTATTTTGTTCTACCTCTTGAATAAAATTTTCAGAGGAAATCTTGCTTAACATCTGAAGGTACTTGAAAGAGTACGGCTGTCTGGTCGTTTTCGGTAATAACCTAGATTAATACCGTCTAGTCGATCTTCAATTAATCATCGGAACATTATACTGTAGTCTGTAAGTACTAAATAATGCCAGGTTCCTATTTAAACGATTCGTTATTATAAGAGTAAAGTGTAAGCGTTATAAAGTTTAAATTACAAAATATTCGTATTTTGTAATTTGCTGCTTCTTTTATTTTTATATTATTTACAAGAAAATACAACATATTCGCCAGCGCATCTGTAACGCCATATTGTCACAGGCAGTGACACCTATTCGTAGTCTTATTGCTATTGAGTATCGGTACCTTCACCCCTCGATAGACTATAACAAACGATTAGCTTTTCGAAGAACGAGTAACAAACTTGAACATGCATCGGGAGCGTTACTTACGAAAATTGTTTTATGCGAACAGTTTATTTGCGTCGCGTTAATTTTAATAGGATCCGTTAGCAAAACTGTGCGTTTCTTGAATATAGGAAACAGACATACGTGTGGATCCGGATCATCTGGTCCGCGAGTATAATGGCCGCTGGGCGTAGTCCACGTGCCCAGTCCCTGACCTAAATACTGGGTTGATGGTGTTGTCTGCATCGTGTGTTTATTGTTTACCTAATGCCGACCGATACGATATTTATAAACCCTTACCAGATTTTTATATTGGGAATTTATAATGAACAGGAAACGGTTTTACTGAAATATACTGTTTTAACATGTTGATGTTGCTATGCTTAGGTACTTTTAAGAAATATGTTGGATCGTAATCATTGTGCGGCGAATTTTTTAGAACATTTACAATACGCATCTTTGAAAACCAAACCAAAAGGTGGTATTTTCATTTTAGAACTAGAGTATGGTAAATAATAGTTTGAGGTAGGTTATAGCAGTAGTCGTTCTGAGTCAATGTTTGCTTTAACGATTCCACGTTCGGTTCAATAACTTCCTGTTTCAAATTCAGTGTTCTTTTATTTTTAGATTTGTGTTTTAGTGCGGTATAGTTTAAGCATAATAATTATTACACGCAATCAAACAAATTAGAAGTAATTTTGGATTCGATTGTACCGTTACTTAATAATTAGATTATTATTCTAATAATGAGATTTATTTGTTACATCATTTAACCAACATTTAGTGTAATGGTTATAATTGATTTCGTTATATTTATTTAAAATAAGGTCTTAATTATTAGCATGTCTAATTGAGTTTTTTCATGATAACAATGATAACAATACAGTTTACTGTGGCAGGAAATTAAGAAAACAATAAAAAACTTATTAAATTATAGTTTTATTGCCAGATAATTTGTCTGGCAAGTTCTGCCGTAAAAATTACGTAAAACAAAATTATCATAAAACAAAAGCCCTTAATTTGTTAACTGTTACACAACGTGGCTAATTTGAATATTTAACTTCGGCCCTCTAATGAAAGCACCGGTGTTTTGGGTGCTAATGAACATTAATTTACCAAATGGATGTAATCATGCAACATATGATCATTCGTAAATACGAGTAGATATATGTTTGATGCACTAATACAAGGATTCCCAAACTGGGTTCCGCGGAACCTAGGGATGCCGTAGAATACTAGTCAGGCCATACAATTGTCAGACATAATACAGAACTATAAAATAATTATTCATAAAACAGTCAAACAATTTCATTCTTCACATTAAAACTTTATGTTAAGAATAATGTGTTTCAATTATATTAAAAATTTCGTAAAAAAAATCTTATATAAATTTCAGTGTTGATTTGTTATCATTTGATATGGGGTTCTATGAAATAAAAGTATTTGGTTAGTGTTCCGTAATCATGAAAGTTTAGGAACCCCTGCACTAATGTATGCTGATTTAACTACATTAAACTAAGCGTGTTGCCATCTTTGTCATGGTCGCATTGTATGAGTAGGACAGTATTTCTAGCAAATTAAGTTCAGCCGTCCTTTATGTACAACAAAATTGTAGTAATTGCCTCTTATGTACTGGTAATTTGATTTCAGTACACTTGAAGCAAATTGAACAATTTGACGCTGATTGAGGCCAATTTAAACTTTGCGAGAGGATCTAATGGAGAGGTTAAGCCTGTACGTAGATAATTAATTACCGTTAGTAGTTACACGCATGCCATATGGCGAACTTATGATATGATCTTTATTGTAATAACGAAGTACTTTAGTTTAATCTGTTTGCTGGATCATAGGCGAACCTAGATGTCGAACATTATGTCCATAATGAAGTACGTGTCTCGTCTAGACTCACTTAAGGACTTATGTTACAAACTTTTAAAATTATGATTATGACGTGTATATTTTTGGTAGAGAAAACCCGTAAATGGACTACTAAACTACTATTGATGTCTTGCATATAAATTGTGGATATGAGAAAGACGGGAATACACTTAATTTACTTTCGAGCCAACAATAGCAGCACAAAAGTTTTATTCTTTTGATTTTGTTTTCCATTGCATATTTCGATAAACACGTACTTGTTTTTTATATAACCCATAAAAAAGTTATTTATTGTACCTTGGCTTGACCGATTTGAATTTTTGTTGGTTTTGTACTCTATAATATAGGGATGGTTTAAAAGAAATGCAGAAGATACCAAGTTTGTTGAGTCATGAAGTAATTTATATTTACAATGCAGCCTTGAGTCGTTGTTATTATTTTAAACTTGATAACTCCACGCGTTCTAGAGAAAAAGGGTATTGACAGACCGACAAACAGACAGACAGACAACAAAGTGATTCTGTAAGGGTCCCTTTTTTCTTTCTTAGGTACGGAACTCTAAACATGAAGTCATAGCGACTCTACAACGATAGTGTTAGGAGACTTGGGGCCCAGAAGGTAGGTAGTTACTATATTGGCTAGACTAATCTCCTAGATGATACAGATGAGATAGTGCAGATTGGCTCGTATGCGCTGAGCGTTCCGGCCCTGACCCACCCGGCCATTACTGCACTGATGATCGCGCCCACGTCGCGTGGACACAACTAACTATATGACTGCGTATTTCCCTTTTACGACTAATTGTATACGCAATTTGTGACATCGGTATGCATATAAATATCATCGGATAAATTATTGAGTGTGTAACCACAATTAACAATAGTTACAATAAAGTTTGTCATTTATCTAAACCTTTAGAATAGTCAAAATCAAAGTCAAATTATTTCTTTAGTATAAATCTGTAGAAGCACTTACGAATTGGCAGGTCACATTATTTCTCTTATATGCATATTGTGCTACTACCGGATCAGAGGACGACCTCGGCTGAAAAGATCCGGCAACATAGAGAGGTTGTATTTTTTTTCTAAATAGCTTAGTAAAACTAGGTGCCGCAACATGGTAGACCCTTAAATGTATCTAAGTCTCCTAAATAACGGGCTTGAATATGTAGACTCAAAATTAGAACTCAATCTGAAGTTACGTCGTGCATTAAATTTTTTTTTTTTTTATTAATTTGCGAATTATTTTCGTATTAAATTAAACCATAGATAAAAAGAATATAACAATGCAATATTATTAACATACCTAATGCGTAGTGCCTATGGTATGATTATTTATACAGATGTTATTTGCACCTTGAGAATAATGCTTATCTATGTCTTATGTATGAGTAAATGTAGATGAATATCAATGCGAACTATTCAAATTTCAAGTATTTAGTGATTATTAATTCAGATTATTCCGCAATATTTAAAATACAATCAGTTGACTTGTGCTTTTAAATTGTATTTAACATGTTTTATGTATTATGAATTCATAATTTGTAATACAATTTGAATAAAATGTAGATTAATGAATATACTATTGCACAGATTAAAGTAGATTTACGATCTCGAATGAATAACATTTTGATCGATACATACATATACTCACGCGTCCCATGGGGATAGGCAGAGACTACCGTTTGCCACATGCTACGATCCTGACATACCTAATTCGAACGATGATGTATAAGAGTTTACATATATATTAGTATAGATATCGATAATAAACTATACTTAATAATAATATTATAAAGATAAAAGATTTGTATTTTTGTATGTAACGAATAAACTTAAAAACTACTGGACCGATTTCAAAAAATATTTTGCCGTTAGAAAGCTACATTATCACTGAGTAACATATGCTATATTTATTACTAATGTCCATCTGTGCGAAGCCGGGACGGGCCGCTAGTTCTAAATAAACAAAACTGTACTACACCTTAGTTTAAGACTTCTGCAAGTTTGTAACTAAAATAAATTCTCTTTACATACATCCAGAACCACCTATAAATGCATTGTCAGAATCAGAATCTGATTTTTTATTTATGTAAAGCAATACAGGCACTTATGAATCGTTAGTAAAAAATAAATAATATTAATAGTATCTCTACCATCACAGTACAAAAGTGTTTAGTATTGCAATTGTAAATGAATCACAACTTTTTATGAACTGAGCGGGTTAGTAGGTTATATGCCATTGAACGAAACTGGCCGCGATGTCGTTAGGGCACGAGAATGACACAGATCATCATAGTACCTTGAGAATCTGACGCAAGAGACGTAGGCAGTCTGTGGTCACGGTCATTATGACGACAACTATATCATCAGGGAACCCTAACGAGTAGGATTATAATGTAGGCAAGGAGGACAACAACGAGATATTATAGCAAAGACGGAGCTTTACATAATATTTTACAGTTTCACACGTCCCATCTATGTGTGACTTTGACGTCTACGAGGCCAATTTAGGTCCGCTATTTTTTGACGTCTTTTCGACAACTTCAGGTATCTATACTTTCAAATAACATTGGAGGATAAGAGTACAATGTTCATATGCTGGATACGAAATGTTATATTGTTATAGAAAAGCGTGGGTGTGCGACAAACCAAATATGCACGGATTATGGGGTGGGGGAGGGTGTCGGGTAGTAGATATATACCCCTATACATACAATATTATTACATCGAGGTGTGAAAGTCTATTTGACTTTAGCGACATTTTTTTTACTTTACAGAAGAGCATACTCATTCGACGCAGAAAAGTTCGCTGATTCCAAATATGTATATAAGTCAATATCGCCCAAAGTGTCCCTTAAGTTCAATAGCCTTTCACCCCTCGATATTATTACAATATTATTATATTTATCTGAATGGTATTCCATTCAGATGTATATCACGACACGTAGTGTTCCATACTTTTATTTTTATTACTGCGTTAAAATTATAATAACACCCCCAATATTAGGTATTCGAAATCGACAAAAAAGAAAATCAAAACCGCTACATTTTACTATCCATAGATAATACAATAATCCCGACAGATAGCGAGCGAGCGACAACAAACGATCCAATCAGTGCGACCTTCGACACGAGTCCACTCAACCAATCTTCAACACACACGATCATCTAATTCATTAACAAATCTCCGAACGTATCGCCTACTTACGTCGGTAAAAACAATATTATCCCTCGGCTCGGTAATCCGATCACGTGCGGCACAGGGCGGGCGGACACATTAACTTATCATTAACTCGATTATGTTAAATGAAACACACTACAAGTTGTGTATACACACCGTTTATGCGATATCAGGGCGACATTTCCCGGTGAGACGCGATACGGGGTTCGGGGTGCGGGGTCGTAGGTGACGGACGGCGCACGGAAACTGTCGGGAAACGTGTGGAAATGGCGGGGACAAAGCGCGGGCGTGCGTCGAGCCGAACGGCCGCGGTGGAACTGATCCGCGCCGCACTGATAACGCGCCACGCGATACCGACCGGGACCGACCGCCGGAAAATGGAAAACAATGGAAACGCGACGTGTTATGGTTATTTCGTCAGATAACAACAGTAATGGGATGATACGATACTTTGATTTAGTTTATACACGTTAAGTACGTGTGCTTTCGTAGCATTGTACCTAGTACACAGGTACACAGTACACAGGTGCAAGTCCAATAACAATCCAGCTCACGTCACTCTACCCCTTGGGAAAATAGAAACGTTACGATTTGGTTTTACTTAGGTTATATTATATTAAAATACATCATCACGCTTCGCACTGCAGTGCACCCACACTTCGCCGACGTATTTTGATCCCAATGCAAAAGGGGGCGAGCCACATTCCCCATCATTAAGAGGGATATTTGGGCCATATACCGCTACGCTGACTCATTGCGGGTAGGTAAACTTCACACGCCCTTCTATAGACGTGCAGGTTCTCTTCACAACCTCCTCCCCCTCTTTTCCTCCTTCACCGTTTGGCAAATGGTAATCATTATTAAAAATTACATTTGCACATAAAAATCTCAGAGGTGTGGGTTCGGGATTTTGAACTTTGCACTTTTAAATATTTGATAGGGTATGCAGACAAAAGCACTATCTAAAATCTCAATACAGTTTTAAAGTAAGTCCGAACTTAAGAGATTCTTGAAATTTCAGACAATTTCTGAAATATCAAAACGAGATTCCTTTCATTACTTCATTTTGATAATACAAGTAATAACCAATGGGAAATTCGAGCGCAAAATTCAGTTTCAGTCGTTTCAAAACAAATATTATGGAAATTATATCGTTACGGTTGACCCTAAAGCCTCGTGCACACTGGAGCGTCAACCCTCGCGCGTCAATTTTTTTGCCACACCAAAACAAACTGTATTGGCTCAAAGAAAAAGTTAACTTTTCAAAAAAGCGGGAGCGAATTTTGCCGCGTGGCGATTACCAAAGTAATTCGATCTTTATGGATTATTATTGCCAGAAATTTTGAAAATTGGGTACGATTGGACTCCGGCGGGGCCATTCTCGCCAGATCGACATATCTAATTCGACATATGTCGAAACAAAACGAAAAAATTTGATCAATTTGACATTTTCTTTCGACACAATATGTCGAATTAGAGATGATATCGTTCATGCGAGAATTAGGCCCCTGTACTTTAGAAATGTAATAATAGTTACTTAGAAATGTTCAATATTGAAGCGAGTTGTGGTGGTACATTAACGAATATATCGTGAAGGGCACACGACGAGGGTGAGTCGGGGAATAACGGATCACTCGCAACACTTTAGTCGCCCTTAAATTCGCACGTCGTTCGTCGAGACAGGAAGGGCCGAAAATAAACTGGAACAAAATATCCGTAAATAAACTCTGAACGATACGAATGCGAGATGCTTCGAATCAACTGGAAGTTCAAATTTGAGACAACAATTATCCCATTTAAATACTTAATAAAACTTTAATGACACGCACATGTAAAAGGGTAAAATTATTTCAGTAGGTAAGTTTTCTGGGTAGAGGCAAAATGTTGTCGCGCTACCTCTGACGCCCTACTGTGTGAGAGGTTTTAAGCTGGAGAAAGTTGCTATGAGATAAATACTATAAAAAATAATTAAAAAATATATAAAAATAATTAAAGGAACTATAAACTCAAAATAAACACAGTTGATTTTCGTCTTCCTCAAAAAAAAACTAATGCAACTTTGGCATCAGCCGAGAAAACACATTTTTTTTTTTTATTATTTCCATATAATATTATTATGAAACTAGCGGCCCGTCCCAGCTTCGCGCGGGTTTCTAATATAGCCTTTGTTACTCAGTGATTATATAGCATTCTTCAAATTTTTTGAAATCGGTCAAGTAGTTTTTTAGTTAATTCGTTACATACAAAAATACTACTTTATATTACTTTAAATAGAAGTATAGATAAAGACGTAAGTTGAATTTAACCTTACGCATTTACTAAATCTATGCATCAACTGAGCTGAGTCATACAATGAATCAATAACGTATTTATCTACCCCTAAATTAAAATAGACTTTTCAATCAAACTACCTACAAAAGTGTTCTACGTTTAAATTAATCGTGCATTTGAAAGTTATTATGTAATTGGACCTTTTTCATAATAATTATCTCATAACACGGAATAATTACAATTTTAAGTTAATTAAAATTAAACGCAGCAGAAATAGACGATGCGTATAACGTGGGAACATTAGGAATGCAACCGCAGCTAAAATAAATTGGTATATTATTTATCATATACGAGGTTGAATTAGCTGGGATCAGGATTATTCAGGATGTCCAATGGACATCAAATTACGTACCATCGCTAAATGTACTGCATTATTCATTTCAGATTGGCCTGAACTGAATTGCCAATTAATGGCGGCACATAGACTAGTTTCCTATGTTTCACTTCGTTTAGTAGACTACTAAAATATTTAATCTGTATTTTTAAATCGAAGTAGTACCTGGGACCCAATTCCCGCAAAATCGACACCATCACTAATTCGACATAATGTCAAAATCATTTTTTTTTTATTCGTGTAGGCCAAAAAGCACTTACAAATAGTCAGATTCTACCACCGGTTCGGAATGCTGCTTCCACTGAGAAGAGCCGGTAAGAAACTCAATGGTTACTTTTTTCAAAATGATAATTGCGAGTCATACATTCTCCGGAGCAGCAATGCCATGAGAGCAGACCGCACCAAAACCAAACGTCAAATTGGTCGTATTTTTTCGTTCTGACTTACTTGACATAAGAGTTTACAATAAGCTAGAAAAACTCATATTTTACAAATTAGTGTATCCATTCTGAATCACATTGTCACAAAACCTGTATGTACAGTTACATAATGACCCCAGTGTCAATTCCTTTGACCTTGGGTCGTTACCAGCGTGAACTCATTCATAATACTTAAATGTTATAATGTAATTTGCATTCGAATGCGTCTGTCGTGTCGACTGAGGTCGCTTTGATTCTATTATGTCACCAGCGGTCCTGGTTTATCACTGCGTAGATTCAGCTCTTTGAATTAAAACGGGATCGAAAGCATCTTATAACAAAACAATTCATACATGCTTGGAGTCTTTGCGTTTCTATAAGTACAACAAAAAAAAGATGTGTGGCACTCAGAGACTGCCGCGGTAAAGCTATTGCATAGCATTTCTTATCAACTTATGCAATTAATAAATGCACTTTGAATATTCATATGCATGCGCAGTAACGCCGATACAACCAATGCCTCCTAGAGGCGAGTTGCTGAACTAAAGAGACAAGCGTGATATTTCAAAAAGTCATTAAAATTTCTGCTATTTTTTCGTGACTTTCTTCATTCATAAATGCACTTTGTTTATTCATATGCATGCGCAGTAACGCCGATACAACCAATGCCAACTAGAGGCGAGTTGCTGAACTAAAGAGACAAGCGTGATATTTCAAAGTCATTAAAATTTCTGCTATTTTTCGTGACTTTCTTCATTAATAAATGCACTTTGTTTATTCATATGCATGCGCAGTAACGCCGATACAACCAATGCCAACTAGAGGCGAGTTGCTGAACTAAAGAGACAAGCGTGATATTTCAAAGTCATTAAAATTTCTGCTATTTTTTCGTGACTTTCTTCATTAATAAATGCACTTTGGTTATTCATATACATGCGCAGTAACGCCGATACAACCAATGCCTCCTAGAGGCGAGTTGCTGAACTAAAGAGACAAGCGTGATATTTCAAAAAGTCATTAAAAGTTCTGCTATTCATCGATAGATGGCAAAACTAAAAAATATCACCGCTGTGCCGGTCGGAGTGGGGGGTGTTAGCTTATTTTCGTTACGGAATTTCTGGATTCGGTCTCCACGCTCAAGGCTCGCGATAGAAGCTATGCAATAGCTTAAAAACCGGCCAAGTGCGAGTCGGATTCGCGCACGAAGGGTTCCGTACTCCATTATCCATTATCCATAAAAACGAGCAAAAAACACGTTTTTTGTATGGGAATAGTTAAATATTTATTTTATTCTGTTTTTTTAGTATTTGTTGTTATAGCGGCAACAGAAATACATAATCTGTGAAAAATTCAACTGTCCAACTATCACGGTTCATGAGGTACATCCTGGTGACAGACGGACGGACGGACAGCGAAGTCACAGTAATAGGGTTCCCGTTTTACGCTTTGGGTATGGAACCCTAAAAAGATCACGATTTTTCATTAGTCAGAAAAAAAAGGTCATATATAGACAGAAAATGTTAATAGATCGAATTGTTGCATAGATTTCTTAAAACAACAAATTGTAACTGTTATTAATATTGTACTGGCTTTCGTGGTGATAACACACAATGAAAACCGGCCAAGTGCGAGTCAGACTCGCGCACGAAGGGTTCCGTACCATTATCTATAAAAACGGCAATATATCACGTTTGTTGTATGGGAGCCCCCTTAAATATTTATATTATTCTGTGTTTTAGTATTTGTTGTTATAGCAGCAACAGAAATACACCATCTGTGAAAATTTCAACTCTCTAACTATCACGGTTCATGAGATACAGCCTGGTGACAGACGGACGGACGAACGAAGAGCGAAGTCTCAGTAATAGGGTTCCCGTTTTACCCTTTGGGTACGGAACCCTAAAAAGTGATACTTTCAAGCTTTAAACCCCCACACTGGGGCGTCAAGGCTTGCGCGTCAAAATGTTTGCCCATACCAAAATGAACTTTGTTTCCATATACATTGGGATTAAATTTTAGTCGTAAAAGAAACACCCCCATTCGTCAAAATGCGCTAGCGCTGTCAGTGTAATTTCATTGTAGAATTAACATTTTCTATGTATCATTACAGCTCTTCGGTAAAGCTGTAAAGGCCACCACACGGCCAAAAGCGTAGTCCATAAAAAAAAGTTCGTTTAACATCAAGTAAAGCCGCTTTCAGACTACGCTATAGGTAATATATAGCACAACAATATCGCGCACCATACAAAGCCAATAATATATAGTACAGTACAGTGTGAACGTGTCCATAACAATGTATGGTGCGCGATATTGTTGTGCTATGAGCTATATATTATATGCTATTATATTCTAGCGTAGTCTGAAACCCGCTTAAGGGTAAAAAAAAATACGAGCGAGCGTTGACGCCTCACTGTGCCTTGGGAAGCCTTAATACCTAGTCTTATCGACAAATTGAAAGAAAGTTTTGACAGAAGCATTGTTAAAACACTTTTGTACAGTATATTTCATTTAACTGTGCTTGTAGATACATTGAAATTTCAATAAATGTAGAGTTAATCTCCAAAGTACTTTCATAGACGATAATACGATTTGATTAGCCATTGTTTCGGCCGGGCTAATCTGGAGGCGCCGGCCGTTGAGGGTGCGTGCCCACCCTGTTATTAATTTAACCACAAATTGTAATTAATCTTGCCCGCTGTGAATTCTCCCACGGCCGCGCCACTACACCGACATAGCGCCGGTTCGCGCTAAATTCCAACTGACATGACTTATATTACCTAAATCCGCCTAAATTAAATATGTACAGAGAAGTGTCGCAGATGATACGATTATAGCAATATTAAATAAATCACACACGTCATACTAACTTTGACAGCATAAAAAATATTGTCGTTCTGCTCACACATTGCGACCATGAAAAGGACGGCAATACACATTGATTTCGTGCCAACAAAATCAGCACCATTGGCACGCGCTCGTAATATTACCTCACATAGAAAATGTCTTTGTCAACGAGAGATAAAAACAGCTATGTCTGAATAAGATTTTTGTAGAGCGTTGTACAAGTGCTCGAGTACAATAACGACGTACATACATTAGCGAGCTATTTTTATTTCTTAGAAAGTATTTTTGTATCCTTTGACGTATGGATAAATCTACGTAAAAACTACATTAGTACCTTTGTATTTGATCACTCACGCTAAAATTATTGTACTGACAAATCCGATCGTAGGTTGCTTAAGGATGTATTGATATCTCAATGAATTTGGGGTTGAATTTATACACCTATCCAGAATAGCTTACATGCATAAAAAGCGTGAACCCACGTGATTTAATGAAATACTCAAAGGTGCGTCGACCTTTGGAAGTGAATTTTAGAAGTATTCATCAATACTTCCTTCTAAGTTGCTGGATAAAATAATACCCTAAAAATGCTATGTATGAGAAAATATTGCACGTATTCAATTTGTTTGGGAAGACACTTTCACGGAACATTGTACACTGTGATTGATCCAGCGATGTACCTACTTTTGATAAAATGCCGTGGTACACACAGAAAATAGATATTTTAATATAATTTATAACCTGTGACTTAATATAGGAAAAGGTATATGTTATAAGTTTGATCTACCTAAAGGAAAAGAGAAAAGGAGCTTTACCTCAATAATGAAAAGGTAACATTTCTATTACTTCAAAAATTAATGAACCATAAACAATAAAGCATTTTTCAGCCAGGCATTTTCAAACACGCCTGAACAAAGAAAGTTTCATTTCACCCTGTAAGGGCTAAGGGCCCCATAAAGGTTGCTAGGGAGATGTTATACACCATGTAAGTACTAAAGTAATAATTCAGAATGACTGGGATTTATATTGTGCGTCGTAAACGTGACAATAATTACAGTACAAGAATTATCCTTGATTGTACTTGTGAGGGCGTTTACGTGGCGATGTAATGTAGGGCCTAGTAAATTATTTAGAAAGCAAGATAAATTAAATAATCGGATTTTTTTGTAGTTCACTTCATGTTCTTACCTACTTACTTTTGCAACACATATCAAGGCTATTCAGATAGGTTGCAAGGCTACAATTCTGCATGTCCTGCAACATTCTTTCAAATATTATTCTGTTTAATTTTAGTATGGACATAAGTATGCATAGAACTTAAAAATTAATTTATTACAGTGTATCGAATTTCTATGCTAGGTATACGTAAGTTCTGACTTATAGTATCTGCTTTTATATAATAACTAGACAAAGCAATAAAATTCTGGGTTGTAATTAAACTAACGACAAAGAAGGCAGTTACTAAAAAATGTAATGTTACTGAAATATTAATACCTAAGGTATAGATTTAATGTACCTACTTACTGAACCTATTATCAGTCCCTAGATACAACAGGTACGATAATAAGTTACAACTCTCTCACTTTAGGCAATTTATTGATTACCTTATAGTACGATGAACCCTGCTAAGCTGGGTCTCCATATAAATTCGGACAAGTCTTATATTAACAATGGAGTTAATAAGACCTACCCGTGTACCTCGATTTAGTATTAAATAACGTCCGTATTTTGTATACAAAGGTGAAAGCATCTACTTGTGTGTTCCTATTTTGTGCTTTGAGGACTATATTCAATCTGTTTGTAGAAATAACTAGCTTTTACCCATGGCCACTTAGTCTATGTATACTTTGTTATTGTTTTTTTGGAACGTAGTTCCTTATCGCGCGTTGCGAAAGGGGGCTAGACGGAAAAAATTAAGACTGGCACCAAAATTGGTAACGACACTTTTACATATGTGTGTGTGATTTTTATTGTATGCATTTATGTATACAATAAAATTCGATTTCGATTGCGATTGCGATTGCGATTGCGGTTCCAATTCCGATTCCGATTTCATTTTCGATGTGTGTGTGTGTGTGTGTGTATGTATATGTAAATTTTTTTTGCTTTTTTATTTATTTCAAAAGAACTTCGTTCGATCCGGGTGTCCCTTGACCTGTGTACCTCTCAATTTTTTTTTTACACAATATGTTCCGGCCATCACAGTTACGCAACGATTAAAAAGACATAGGTATATCTATGCCCAAAAATAATTTGAATGAGGTTTGTAAATTAAATCCAATAAATAGCTAGAGTGGTATAATAAAGTAGCGCTAAAAGGTTTTCTTGCCAAATTTCGATCGAACAAATCACGAAAAGGGTTAAGTCCATTTTTATACGTACAAAATTGCGAGGCATTCTCACATTTTTATATTCAGAGTATGCTTATTGCACATAAACCCTGCAATGTGTCGGAAAACCAATACCGATAAACGAACCCCGATTTATTTCTTAAATCATGATAGGCATTTGAATCGGGCAGCAAGATGTATCGTATAAATATTCATAGCGTCACCAAAGGAGAACGGGCAAATATGTATGGAAGCTGGCCTAGGAACCAATAACAACATGCTATATATCATTGGAAAGGTTTTTTTAAGTACTTTAACTTTTGTTCTACAAATCTACAATCTACTACTTTTGTATTACAAAAAAATATTAATATTAATGATAGACACAAAAATAAACAAATTTTTTGTGAATGAATTCTGACTTTATTTCACCATAGCTTTTTTCACGCAGCGATTTGGAACTTCCTGCCATAACAAAAGTTAAAGGTTTTAAAAATCTTTTCCAATGATATAAAGCATGTTGTTATTGGTTCCTAGGCTAGAATGCCCGTTCTCCTTTGGTTCATTAGATCTACAACAATATAGAACTCGCAAGTCGCTATCGTCCACGTAAAGTATTCACATGGTAATCATCCGGCGACCCTACTAAAATTTTCCATATAAATATTTACGTAAACATTATAGTCTATCGACTTGGAGCGAACGTTAAACTCATAGTAGAGCTGCAAACGGCATTATAAATTTGTTTTACGTGCAAACTAATACGGATTTGTATAAAGCTTGCATTAAGGTGTTCTGCACAAGCAATATTGCTATAGTCTACTGCCAATATAGTGAGCAAGTTTGTATATGTAGCGGCTCGTGATAATTTAATCTGCATTTGTATGGTAATGATTAAGTGGATTTATAGAAAGGATTTCCATCTACCTACATACACTTCTCTCATTGAGGCACACTCAAGATAAGCGCGTCAAATTTATTGTCAAACACACCCCCGTATACTCTTTTCATACAGGATTACGCTCTCGGTTTGATTTAAGGCAGAAAATGGTGGCGTACCATGAGCTGTTATAAAATACCTTCGATATCCATCAACAAAGTAACGTTATTAAAGTAGGAAAGCATTAAAACTTTACTGTTTACAACCCCATAACGTGGCTAGTTACACCAAAGTACACATCGAGGTGTGGAACGGCTATTTCACTTAAGCGACATTTTTTTAACTTTACAGGAGAGCATACTCGTGGAACGTAGAAAAACCTGAGAGGTGTCAAGGGACACCCGGATGGAACTAAGTTCCTTTTGAAATAAAAACAGCAAACAATTTTTACATACACACACACACACACACGTCGAAATCAAAATCGAAATCGGAATCGGAATCGAAATCGAATTCGAAATCGGAATCGCAATCGAAATCGAATTTTATTGTATACATAAATGTATACAATAAAAATCACACACACATATATGTAAAAGTGTCGAACAATAAAAATCACACACACATATGTAAAAGTGTCGTTACAAAATTTCGTTACAGTCTTAATTTTTTCCGTTCGCAACTCGCGATAAGGAACTACGTTCCAAAAATCGCTGATTCCGAATATCGTCCAGTGTCGCTTAAGCCAAATAGCCTTACGCCCCTCGATATTCTCTATTTACATGGAACTATAACAAACAATGTATTATTAACCGGGGCATATAAGCAGATAGGAATACATAAACTTGTGTTTGTTCCCGTACGCGTAGAGCTTCATTCCGTAGAGATACCCGCGAATAATGTAGAGTTCGCGATGATGCGAACTCTATTGTGCAACACTAATGGAAGTCAAACTATGACTGTTTAACAAATATCACGTATAGCTATTTCACATACAGGACTTAATGACGATCTGCCTTCTTACTACCCCTTTAGCAGTACTGTTTCAATATTACCTACTTACACTTTTTATCCTACAAACACTGTTGGAAAAAAAAATTAAGGAACCGATTCAGAATTAAAACCAGAGTTTTGTTATTCACGTAATCCAATACAGGCACTTATGAATCGTCAAAAATTAATAATAATACTATCTCTACCACCCATTCGGAATGCATTTCCTAGGGAGAAGAATGGGCAAGAAACTCTATGGTTGCTCTTTTCCAATTAAAGTTAAGATTTAATTATTTATTTTACATTTACTATGAAGAAAGTACGTAATTTCTACGCTAGAGATCTACTAACGTTCTGCTTATATTATTTTATTCGTTCTGGTAAATCCCTGAAGCAAATTCCGCTCCATAAAGAATGAAATACTTATCTATAAATAAACAAACTCTTCCCCTCTCGAGAAACGTATTTCATATCATCGTATTGTTATAAATGGGGAGAATACAATTCCCCAGGCAGGTTACCAGTCAACCAAATGTTGCGACAAAATAACCTTATTATTACTATGACGAATGCCAAATCTCGGTCAAGTCGCCAAACGGAAAGAAAACATGACACGGTTCTATTTCGGCATTTGTTTTAATTAGCGTTTTCAGTTAGCGGATATGCATAAGAAAACTTCCGTCAATATTTTCAGGTCGATATTCTATAGACATCTTGCGGGAGAAACGGGAACTAGTGCTTTAGTGTTTCAGTAAAAATATAGATGGCGCTGGTGTACGAGTGGTTATTAAAATTCCGAGCCGTCTAGTAATGAGACATGACGTGCCGTGATATTGGCAAAACCCGAGGGAATGTTACATTTTAAATTGAATATTACAATATTAAGTTCTTAATAACAAAATATTTAAATATATTTGTACACCGCTGCCAAATTACGCTTTATGTACAAATGCTTCGCGATTTAGGTAAATTTGAATAAAATGTTTTGCATTAGGTACTCGATCGAGCTGAGATATATACTACACCATGAGATCACAGTATGGAAAAACTAAATACCTACTATAAAACATAGTTATTCTTTTGTATTATTATCCCACTGAGTTTCATGCCGGATCTTTTCAGTTGAGGTCGCGTTTCGGTTCGGTAGTAGCATATAAGAAAAAAAAAGGAAACTCGACAATTTGTAGGTGCCCCCGTAGGCTTATAGAAAATAAATGATTTGACTTTGACCTTAACGCCACCAACTTTGGCGTTTAAACATTAAGACATACATAATCTCATAAACTACTTACCTATTTACTTCCTCATACATACTCGTACATTACATCCATAAAAAAACAGCATTGAGCCAAAGTCTGTCAAACGTCTATCAAACTAAAAGTTCAAAATAAAAATGTTTCAGAGAGTGCGCGAGCCGCGACCCTCCCGTGACGTCACATCCGCAGTCAAATCGCTTCCGGCGCGCCTGCGGGCTCTTTGACATTCTCTCTTTGTTGGGGACCCTGACACGTCAAATTATCTCCTGGATGACTCGTGTGATTAGCCACGTGGAAAATATATCGCCGCCCGTTCGCCAGCCCAAAACAATGCGACGCTTTGGGACAAACTTCTGTGGAGGTCATCATATATGGATGGACAGATAATTGTACACCATAAGTTTATAAAAAACAAGAATCTATTAGGGTATAGGCAGAGTTATCTTTCAAATATTTCTTAAAAGCAACTTTTGAATGGAGAAGATTTCTACCGTCTGATGGCTAAAAGACCGATAAGTGTGTAAACCCAATTTTGAGTTACAAGCAAAATTGCAGAAAGTAATGTCTGAAGGCATAGATGGTTGTCTCCACTTATCTGGATAACTATAAATGTCTGAAAAATAAAACTAAGACTGGCCGATAGAGAATACGTTTGGGTTTTATCCATAACTCAAATTAGCCAAAATGTCACTTATCGGACATTTAGAAATCGAAAGGCAGATTTATACTTCCATTAAAATAAAGTTAAAATACCTACACCTACATGAATTTATTGTCCGATTAGTACTACGATGGCTTCTGGTAATATCCTGTTGATGAAGCGTCATGTCAAAACTGTTGATGTTGGCTAGCGCACTCAATGTATAGTTTAAAATGACGTAAGCAAAATCACGTCATGTGCAACAATGTTCTAGGAGTGTTAGTATTTTTTCTCAAACATTGATCGTTGCATGTTTTGGTGGAAAATTGATTGTGATAAATTTAGAGTTCAATATTTACATAAGATGTAAAAATATTTATCTTAAATTATTATCTCGGCTAATATTGGAATCGTTATTACATCTCTTGTGTGTTTAACCTGTCTTAGTAATGCAGCAATAAGATGTAGGCGTGTCTGTACAAGAGTATAGCTTCGCATATTATATTCAATGCATCTTTGAACTGCGGTATGAAGCATCACCGAGTATTTTCGTCGAAGCACGTATTCACGATACATTTGTCGAAGCATCGTGTCGAATTCATGGCGACTGAAGTTTTATTTTAACTGCAAACCAGAAACAACACACAATAACAATACGCTTCTATATTGTGACAAAAGATTATTTCCGTCCAACAGCACATTCCAACAAAAGAAAATACCATTGGCATGGGCCAAACTCGATTTCATAACACCGATTACAGAAGATAATCGGATCGATTGGCAAACACGTTCTGGAATGTAAAACATATTTTTCTTCCTGTGAATTTGTATTTTCTGTGATCATATAAGAGAGCATAAGTTAATGAAATAAATCTATAAAAATAAATAAAACTAAAGAGTCTGTTGTAATGTCCAAATAACAGCTTTTGACTTTTTTTTTTTTTAATGAGATATGGAGATAAACGAGCAGACGTTTCACCTGATGGTAAGTGATCAACGCCGCCCATGGACACCTGCAACACCAGGGGCATGCATATAAAAGTATAATATACGCTACTTATAACGAAAATGCAATTTTTAATTGTTTTGGCTGGCTGTTTGTTTTAGGTAAACTCCTAAACCGCTGGACCGATTTTGGCAAGACTTTCACTGGTAGAAAGCTGAAGAATTAGGGTGATTAGGTGATTAGGGCTCCTGAATTCCGTGCGTAAAAAACGCGAGCTTAGCTAGTATATAATATGCATAGTTGTAAAATAATATGGTAGTGTGGGACAGTTAATCGAAATTGCCATTATTGACCCCCACATGAGAGCCCTGCCCGAGATTGGAGAATTTAATTGACAGTGATTGATAATTTAGATAGAGGTTATGACGGCCCCCTCATTCATGTCGGCGCAACGTCAGTGCACCTACCTGTTCATGATTTTCTCATTTATAGTAGCATGAATTTAAATACACATGTAGGCAGGGACCACGTTAATATGCAAGAGTTAAATTTCAATACATTCATACTTAGCTATTGTTTTTATTCATAATAATGCGTAGAGATACATGCATACCTACGCTATATTTCATGGTCATTGTCGTGGCTGTTTCTAAATAGGATAAAAGAAAAGAGCAGCATATGTTATGTTACAGCTGCAACGTTGGCTTACGAACATCGTAGAGTGCCTTCATAATAAGATTATGTTTACGCAGCTCTATAACTATATATATATTCGTCATCAGTGTATATTTACACAAGTCCGTATATTTTTATTATGTAGTATTGACATCAGAGCATACGTACATAGCAATACAATTTATTTTCTTCAGGAAAATCGTTTATTCGTTGTCTGTAAGTGATTAACTTTTGACTAACACATGCTTAGATATTCAATGTGTTTGTATATTATGAAATCCGTTCTAATAACTTTCATATGTAAATATTCAATGGATAATCCCCGTTGTTTCGATTATTATACGTTAAACCGGGTGGCGGGGAGTAACGTGGTATGCGTTTGCGCCTTTGAGTCACCAAAGGCCATTTAGCACAGATTTAGACGATCCAAATAATTTCACGGGCGACGCACTTGCCTCACTCGACGGGCGGATTTATTTTTCAGCGATATATGGAAAACTTCTAGTGATATATTCGTACAGAAAATGAAACTGTAAGTACTTTTTGAACCAAGTTTCTTAGTTACTACCTACCGCTATTGTATATAAAATGTATTAATTTATACAAATGTAACTAAAGAATCATACTGACTGAAAACATTTTTCTAGTCTTCCAAGAAGCTACTCTGCTCCTAATTTAAAATCGTAAATTGGGCGTTTGCTATTGAAAATTTCACCTACTCTAGTAACAAAATACTTGGTATTTAGGTAAATAACTACACAATAAAAAACCAATAAGGTTTGAATAATGTGATAAAAACTGAAGCAGCGATATTAACTGCGTCAATAATACTGTTATCAAATAATTACGAGCTCACTCCGATATGTTTAGTCTCAATCTAATTATCGTGTTTGTGATTATTTGCATTCGTGGTGATAACATGGTTATATGCTGACCGCAGAGTTGCAAACAGCTGTCCTATCACTTGCCAATGCTTTGTGTGGGAATATAAAGCAGAATTATTCATTAAACACTCCCATCTTCACAATACAAACTGCTTGTTATTATTCAAACACCGTTGTCATGAACATACATTATTATATTCCAACGTTCTCAAATATATATAGGGGATAATGTAATCGCTATCTGTATCTGCCTGCGTCAGACCATTTCAGCAGCTGAGTTAGACTAGAAACAATGTGATACTCGTAAACGAACACAGACGCGGACGCAACGTGAAACACGTCTAGTACGAAAATTCATTCATGCATTCATTAGAACATCCTTTGTTGTGTTAATTATTGTAAATAGATAATATGATACGAAAATTTTAATGTTGAAGTATATTTAAAAATATTTTTTTTTAACGATGATGTATGTTAGGTACATACAATTTTCATAATCTCCTGTTACAAAAAGTTGTGGAACATATTATAATTTTGTTAAGTAAGTACTACTGTAGGTGATATTTGTTTTAAGGTTAAATAGCATTTAGCACACAGGAACACATCCAATAATCCAATCCCATTTTATACACCTTAAAACTCAATATAGGTCAAATCGGATAAAATTTCTAAAAATATTCTAATGGAAAACAAGCAGCCGATCGTGAACGAAAACGTTCTATCCGAGTCATTCTGAACTTTCCTATTTGATTGTTTTAAACAGTTTGGATGCAAATGTTGCAATATAATAAACAAGTCAATACAACATCTAATATTCAACTTAAATAAAAAAAAAAAAACTCACCTTCAAAGTTTTGGTATGATTTAATAATGTCTGTGGAGGAAGACCTGTTCGGACTAGAATTAATAATGATTACGGATAACTATTTCTTATTGATATAATATTATTGGTTCAACATCCATGCAATGCAGCGTAAGTCTACATACTACACACTAAATGCAATACAATTGTTTAGCAGTTCAGAGCATCAGTCACAAAGTACAAAACACATGTTAGTATCACTTATTACGCAACAAACGTAGAAAGTATTTGCCAACAGCTAACACTAAAATTATCACTGCACACATTATCACGAGATGCGGGGATGCGGGTCCAGGCTTGGACTCACCAGAGCTGCCTGCGCCCTGCTCTGCGTCCTTCACAGTGAAACGAACGAACTCCTGCAAGTGGCTGGGCAGTTTTTTAACATCCTTTTCTTTACCGCCTTCTATCACTTTTATTTTATGTTCGATCACTTTAGGCTCCTTGTAAACTTTTTTTGCAGATTCGCGTTCATCTTCTGTTTCGGGATCTTTAATACCTAATTTATCCCATCTTTCCCTAGCCTTGGATATGAATTCCTTCTCTATTCGATTATTGACTTTTGAGTCAAGGACGTCGAGTGCTGGCATACTTTTAGAAACTGTATTACTAGTGCAGGGATCTGGGGTATTGGTAATTTTTATGATCTTGTGCTGCTTTCTTTCTTGTCGTTCTGCCATTTGCGTGACATATTCTGAGTACATTTTTTCACGAAGTATTTCTTCTTGACTACTACTAAATAACGAAGTCATCTTTCCTTGTTCATTAAACTCTTTTCTACTATTAGCACCTTGTGAATTGATTATGAAGTCTCTATTATGTAACGTGTTTTTTTTTATTTCATCTCTTGTATCTTTTTCTGAAATTAAGGGGGCTCTAGGTCCTTTTCTATGTATAACATGAGCTTTATTATTTAAGGCTTCTAGACGCTGAATTTCTGCTTCTACTTCTTTTTCTTTCTTACGGATATATTCCATTTGTTGTTCGCATAAGTCTTGAGGCAATGACGGCCTTCGGGGACATTCAGTATCACTCGTTTCATCTCTTGTATTCATATAAAATCTGTGCATATTTTGGATGGATGATACATCATTTTCAATTTCTTTATTTAAATTTCCTGTTGAATAGTGAAAGAATTTTCTCTCACTTTTTATTGAACGCATAGAGTTGTCTGTAAAATCTGAGCTTTCATCACTTTCATAAAAAGAAGATGCAAGTTTTTTGGGTCTTGGTGGTGGAATAGGTTTAAATGAAAAGTCACGCACTACATGGGATCGCTCAATATTGCTTTTTGACACAGATTCCTTAACGGAATAATTATTTTGCAACCCATCTAAACTGTGATTCAAGCGTTGATTTAAGGAGGTTATATTACGAGTTAGATTTGGATCACGAATTAAGGCAAGCAATCGACTGCCAGTTTGAGATTTAAATGGCACAACTATGGGATTCTCAGAATCACTTTCATCTTTTATTGCTTGATTGTTATATTTCTCGTTATATCCACGACGATCAACGAACTTTTTATGCATGTCTACTAGCTGGCTTTCATCTTCTTTAGTTATAACGGTATTGGTCTTTTCCATCAGCATTTTCTGTGATGGTGATAAACACACATAAACTGGCTCAGTTTTATTTGTCACTCCAGTCCAGTGGTCATCTTCTTGCGATTTCTTTAATGATGAATGACGTGGTTGCACTGGCGGTGGGATAGGATCTCTATCTTTTTTTTGTAAGGATATTTTTTCGATTGACGATACATCTGGCAGTGGGCAGTAGGGCATATTGTCAATCTTCTCTATTGATTTGCTTGTAGCTGTTTTAGAAGTAGTGTTTAATGATCCAAGAATAGCAATATTTTGCAAGCGTTGAGACACATAAGCTAATTCCTCCAATATTTTTTGTCCGTATGGAAGTACAGCTATTCTTTTCACGCATATATCTTTTAACTTTGAAGGATGACTTGTATCTTCGAATTCATCTTTGCTTTCCGTAGCCCCTGCAACATATTCAAATACATCTTTGACATGACTGGTTGAGGATGTCTGGTCAGTATTTGAATTATTGTTTTCAATCGTATCATCATGCGTATTAGACACATCATTTAAGGATGAATAGTTAGGGTTGTATTTTGTTGTGCACTGGGAAGAAACGCTACTAGAAGAGTCTTGTCTGCTAATTGTGTCAATCAAATTTTCATTGGATGTTTCCGAATCAGACGATACTTCTTTAATCAAATTATTTATAGCATCATTAAACTCACATTTAATTATTTTTGCTTGTATATCATATTCGTTTGGTATTGTTGCGGCTTTGTTTTCTATATTCTCTGAAGATGAGTTATTATCTTGAGTAATAGTAATATTATTTAAATCATATTCATTCACAGAAAGATCTTTCACATACAAATTTGTTTTGATATCATCAGTAGACAGAACTAAAATTTCGTGAGACTTTTGTATAGTTTTATTTTTACATGAAAACTCTTTTTCAATATTTTGTATTATACTCTCTTGTTGTTCCTTGGGTAAATGTTCGAATTCTATGTTTATTTTGCGCTCAGTGGTCTCAATTTGATCAGAACTGATTTTATTGGCATTTTCTTGGGAATCTGTTTTAAATTCGGTATGAATAATATTTTGTATGTTGTTTTCTTTATTTTCTTGAGCTTTGTCAACCTCAATATTAACAGTATGTTCAATCCCACTTGAGGCGCATTGTAATTGCCCATTTCTTTTTTCATTCTCTTTTTCAGATACTTGTTTGTAGTCAACTTTAATAATACGTTCAATGTTCACTGTATCATCTACATTGATATGTTGGTTTTCTTTCGAATCATTTTCAATCTCAATTTTAATTACACGTTCAATGTTTCTAGTTTCATCATTATTCATCTTTCGTCGTTTTAAATTTCCATTCACATCTTCTTCAGATTGTACATGTGCATTTGAAATTTTATTAAGAGTTTGGTCACATTTCTTGGTTTCAATGTTATTTGTACTTTTAAGATCTTTGTTATTATCTGAAATGAATGATTTCTTAAGAAAATTTTCTGTATCCGTAACCTCTATTGTTGGAGTGATCATACGGACCGATACGTCTGTTTCGATACCATCATCATCATCTTCAATTTCGTGTAAGGAACTAGTACTGCTGGATGTATCTGTTAAATATACTATTTCAGCTCCAGTCAGTTTTTCAACTGTTTTTACGGTCCAGTTTCCTCTGGCTTCGCTAATCTCAGGTTCTTTTATTTTAGCTCCAACAAGAACGCATTCTTGAGGTACTAAGCGTCCTATAGTTCTATGTTGTGTAAGTTTAGAACTGTGAGACTGTTGAATCTGAGTTTGTTTGCTTGATTTCACTTTTTCCTCAAATACATCGTCTTCTAAATCTTCAAAATCGCTTTTTTTCTCGCTCAAATATGATTGACGTCGCGATGTCAAAGATGATTCACCACTACCCTCTTCATCAATAACATCTAAAATTCTAGCTGGGCCATGTCGTTGCATGAAAAATTCTTCAGCTTGGCCTTTTTTCCGTAACCTCTGCTTTATTTCACTATTAATAATTTGTTCAATTTCAGTTTTAATTTCAATTGAATTCAGGTTTTCGGGCTGCGTTGACAAATTAAGAGTTTTAAGATAATTTCTTAATGATTTTTCTTCATCCGGTGTAAGACACTTAGTTTGATCACATTGAGCTATGTTAAGCGGTACTGTGGTTATTGATAATGAACCAGTTGCGATTTCTTGAGCTATGGGTCTCTCATTATTAAAATTATCTGTTTTTTCCCACTCTATGTCCGAATCTGCATCAGTTATTATAACATTATTGCTATCTACTACATCCAAGGCACTATTATCCAGTGGCGGCACGTTGCAGTCATCCGTGATTTCAACTATTTTGGTATCATCATCATTATCCAAACTTTTACTTTTTACGGTGTTGGTTAGTTTTGCTTTACTTTTTATAGGTTGATCAGGCGACTCGACTAGATAAGCTGTGGCTTCAATATTGACCAAGTTTTGAATATTTTCAACAGTTAACAGTGTCGTATTTAATCCATGTAAGCTATTGTTATTATTATTGAGGTCATCATGTAATTCTGATTCCCCACATGACGTACCAACACTTTGGACCTCAGCAACGGACGGGAGAGATTCATTGTCAGCACTAACTATATTTTCTATCGTTTTGCTTTCAATAGATTCTTCTTCATTATCGTTATGAGAACTGCTACACGGCTCGTTATTATCGATATCATTTAGATCACTCGCAGTTTTGGTAGAATCAGGTTTATTGTTTTTATTTTTACGTTTATTTTTATTGTTTTTACGTCGCTTTGGTCTCTCAGGCATGTTTAAAAATTGCTACACTGTTATCACTGACACAACGTAATCATTATCACACAACACAGTGTCCATTCACAGACGTCTTCGCGCTTTTCGCGACACCGGTATCTACTGCGTAGGAGTGACGCCTTCAGCGAGGTACGTGTTAGCGTCAATATCAGGGATCTCGTGTCGTTCGTCTCACTGGATCTTAAAAAGGGCTCGGGGGACGGGGCGCCAGTCAGATTTCGGGTTCGAGGTTAATGAATGTTATTTTCTTTTAGGCGTACGGTCGCCGGCCGCGGCAGTCGTGCACACTCGCGGCGATTTACTGATAATTATAAATGGGTTGAAGTGCGCGAGCGCGGGCTGTGGACTTTATTTTTACGCGGAGACGTGTGCGCGAGTGGTGTGCGCGCGACGCCGGCATTCGGCCACGAAGGGAGCCCGCTCGCCGCCCGCTACACGCACACTCCGAATGTATTATCATCAAGCGCGGAGCAAAACGCACCTACATAGTGCTAATTAATATTGCATACGCGCACTCCTTGCCCATTTCAGGGAGAAATAACGGGGAAGGACTCTAGAACACAATGGCTTGCGTTACTTATAAGGATCCGAATGAAACCCAAACGAAATAATATTATAATTCGAAGTTCAATTCACGAAACAATACAACTCTATGGGCATGGTTAGAACCCAACCTGTTCAAGGATACATAAATAATTGATTAATACTGAACACATTACACACATAATGCTAGAAAACTCACACAACATGCAAGTAAACATTTGAATATGTTGCCATACGAAAATCGAATGCGATAAAAATCTCTGAAAAAAAATGTTAGTGATAAACACTAATGCTATCTTATGATTACCTTGAGATAATGTTAAAAAGGTCACAAAAGTAAATATGACGTTGAATTTTAAGTAGGTAGGTTACTATACCGATTTGTATCTTTTTTGGTAAAATATAATGAAAGGAGTGAATAAAGTGAACTAATTTCAAATACTTAAATCAAAAACATACGAGTAATGATTGGATCAACCAAACAGCTACACTACCTTCTTACCCCAAATTTATAGAAAGTAATGATTATGATGACTATCATTTTAGAACTCTTTTGTAGATGGCTTGTAAATAAATTTTAATTTTTATAAATTAAATGGACTTAACTTTTTTTTGCCAATATACAAATTACCTTAGCAACAAATATATTTGAAATAGCCTTTACACGATTTTCTTAGTTGAACTAGTTTATGATAAATACATCTCATAAAAAATATATTAGTCGTTACGCCAGCCAACGCACACGGGATATTACGCGTTAGGTATTAGACTAGGTGGACTAAAAGCGGATCAACTGGCCCCTGTGTATCTAGAATCTAGAGTTGCAGGTCATGTGGTCTGATTGACCATTTCCACTGGCGCAACGTTGTTACTCCCAATCAAATGCAGTTATGTGTTCATGTAAGCACTTTTATACATCTATACCTATGTTATAGATATTAGACGCACGTGCTGTTTGAAACGTCCACGTGAGCAGCGATATGTCAAGATGAGGTCCATAAATATTGTAAGGAATTACGCAGGAAAAAATATAAAACGAAGACGAGAACATAAGCCCAATTCATTGAAAACCATTAGGTACACGCAATACCTTTCTCCACGAAATAAAGGTGTTATGAAACTTCTTGACTTGTTTCTAAAGTCATCAAGCGATGGTCTTTATAATTCATAATCTAGGGTCAAAAGATGTATCAAATGCTTTTAGCTCAGCGGTTGCATGTGACCGGTGCAAATGACAATGCCCTATATAAGTTTTCCTCCCAAGTAAATTGTTAATTGATTGTACCTTTTCATAAAGGTCGATTGGGGGAATGTTTATTATGTTGCAGCATAACAATTTATACCTCTATTGAAATAGTTCCAAGACATTTCGATGCTGACCTTAATGGATACACCATGTTCGATGCAAACGTACGTTGGAAATTTACCAGTACAATCAATTAGAGTACCAGAGCGTCACTGCTGTGACGTAACTAAAATATATGGATTGTTACATTTTAGTGAGTATATTTATCTTTCAGTATGAATTCAATGAAACATATACTATTTTGTGGATTACCTCAGAAATTTGCAACAGTCATAACTGCTCAGTCAAGTGGTTTGAGCGTAGGCCACTCGGCTCACTCAACCAGGTAGTCGCGGGTTAGATTCCCGGCAGCGGCAAATTTAGGAAACGACCTTTTCTACGACGACGGTATAACTGGGATTACCAACAGTCTATTATATGGTACGCATAATACAACATTTGTTTAGTTTGGGGTCATACTTGGAGTATGTCTTGTCAAGTGATAAAAAAATATCATCATAGTGCGTCGTTTCCTCAGACAGAAATTGAATACGATCAATGTTTTTCTTGGAACGTAAAGATTTTCACGTACCACCTACGTCTTCCGAATATGACATAGCCCGAGTGAAATTTACACAGCGTTATTACTTAAGTTGTTATCCCGAAATAAAAGCAAACTGTGCCAATGAGGCGCATCTTTCATTGCCGAATCTCGCCGGTGAGGTAACGCACTATAATAGCATCAATAATAGCAAGACACGTACTATTTTATAGCAAACTATTTGAGTAAATACTTAAATTTGCACGGAAAAGTTAGATCAGCGTCTAATTTTAAATATGACTGTTTTTATTTTATAATCTGATTTCAATATGAAATTGTATAGCTACTTCTCAATTACAAACACATTTGGGATTGACTAATTATAAAGCTATCGGTGGATATTGGATTTATTGTGTCTCGGGGTCTATCTACTAAACGGCCAATACTAAGCCGCGAGTTAAATCGAGAAGATTTTTATGTAAAAAAATCGGTTCAAGCAAAAAATATTGGGTATAAAAAATATATTATTCGATTTTGAAATTAATTATTTTAAATGACACAAAATCAAAGATAAAACGTAATGGATATGCTCATCGTAAAGAAAATTAAATAACATCGAAAGGAAAATAGGTCAAGACTTTCGCTCTTGTGTAAAACGTGTTCAAATCGTTGCTGTAGTGTGATGTAGTCTCGTTTAGCATACCTCCAAGATTTATTTTCAGACCCACCATTAGGTAATACATTTAATTTTGAATCTAGATCAAGAGTTCCAAAATTATTCACTTCAGCATTGTAAGTGATTTATTTTGAATCTTGAAAACAATAATTGTAGAGTTTGAAACTGAATGTTTCAGATTGAGTACGTATAATTATATGAAATATTATGGGTTACGTCTATTCAGACTATACCTATAATCAACACCAACGTTTAAGTGGTAAACCAGTACTCATTTGACCGGAGAATCTAATTTCATGGAAATACATCCTATTTCAACATCTTTATAAGTTCCTACACAACTTCCAGTTTAACTTTTGCAAGTAAGTACCCTAAAAAGTCCACATGTCTTATTGGTTACGCCGGACTCAAAAGGCCTCTCAAAGTTAATGTCAAACAATAAAATGAGCTATGCATCAGACAAATGCACGCGGCGACCTTCCAGAAATAACGCGGCGCGGGCGCCGCACGCCCTCTATGCGACCATTCGCTTTCTTCGCCACAATAAAATGCCATTCTGATATTTGTTTGCGGCAAAATAACAAACGGACGTTGGAAATCACGACGCATGACATAATCGCCACATAGATCCGGGCCAATGTGCCAAAACAGCCGACGCTAACTCCGGCGCTGCTTTTTTGGCATCCATTCAAAGGGTTATAAGGTGAATGTGTCGACTGCGTGAACCAATGGGCGCGTTTTATTGTTACACTTTAAAAATACATTTCAATGTTGTACATGGCGGCGGCGCTAACGATTTATAATTAAAGTTTCCCCCTAGTTTTACTGTCAAGTTACGCTCCTTAAATTCACTATAGGTGACATTGAAAATATACACATACGAAAAACCGAACGAGAAAATGTCACCATTGCAATTACATTCCGCAATATGACTTCGAATATTTATGAGTGATTCAGATCTTTACTGTGCCAATATCAGTGCAAAACCTTGACTTTAGATATTTAAGGGTCAATATTAACATACGTAAATAGTCAAAATATAATGGATCCTATTGTACGAAAATAGAAGTAAGATAACAGTCACATTATGCATGTGGTCAGTGTGTATTAGCAAGTGAGATCCACGCGATTGTCATGCGGTGACCTAACTTATTTGCCTTTGTGTTTGGTATGCATGCATGCATCCCTCAAATCAGAATATTATAACTTTCTCACACACCTACTGGAAATATAAAACTACGGAAACAGAAAACATTTTCGGGTCAACATTTTGTAAGTCTTGATAAATGATTAGGAAAAGAGTACTTTAGGACCTAGATTGTTAATTACAAATTAGTGCTATACACAATTCATTAATTGGACGTAGGTATAGAATAACCGATAAACAAGTTCTCTGAAATCTAATAATAATCAACATCATCGTAGCAGCTGATATCAGATTGATCTTTAGACAAGGTTAAAATGTCATGCTTTAATAGCGATGTATTTATTTGTTTTGCATCTTGGTAAATACGTATGCTCGTCACACCACACGATTTTGGCATTCAAACCACATGAGGTATAAAATGGGTCAATGTTTGGGTTACTGTGTTGTTCCCAAGTATCAAATTACGCAAAAACAAAAGACTTCTTAGAGATTTAAAACAAAGGGACCAAAAACGTAGCCGATACGCATGAAATAGGCTGTAAGTGCTCACGTTTGGATGTCGGGCTGTGGATAGCCGCTGCTGTGTGAGTGCTGGGTGACTTCACAGGCGGCTTGGCGACCACCTCGCTCGCCGGCGCCTTCGCTGCACAAACAAAAACATCCGCTAAGCAACACCTTTAAGGCTCCACACCTTTAGATTCAAAGGTGCAACCTTCCAAGAGTTCAAAGTGAGCAACACACATATAGATACAAAGTACGCTGCAATGACACGATATACATCAAAAGAGTTAGTCATCCATGTTTTGTTTAAACAAGAACAGCATCGGTGGGTAAAGTCGTTGAGTCGCACAAAGTGTTTGAGTAAGCGCTGCCTCACAAAGGACTTGGTTCACTATAATAAGACGAAGAGGCAGGGAAAAATGAAAACGAATATGAAGACGCGTCTTTATAAACAATAAATTATTGGGAAGCTGGAGGCTGGCCGTGTCGCGCACTTTGTTTATATTTTGCCTGACATCTCGGCCGGGGCGGCGAGGCCCGATATTAACGTTGACTATTTGCCCCGGAAATATTTTTTCCATGAAATATTAGATTAATGTCGAGGTACAGAGGGAATATAGAGACACTTTAGCGGAAAGGCATTCGTCCGATTAGGCAAAGTAAACGCTAAGCCGAGCAAGAATTATTTCTGACTGGATACTTCGATATTTCTTACACATACACTAATTCACTCAACACTAAATCGACTAAAAATTAAGTAAATAGCAACGCCATAAGTAGATGTAATGAAATGAACAAATCTAAAAAGAAGACGCAGTTAAATCGATAACATTAAATAACCACCCACATCTTCGAAGAAACATAAGACCACTTACCATAATATCGAACAATGTTCAACGATACAATTAGGCAATGTCATTCGAGCGAACGATCAGATTAAAGGAGCAGGATTTAGCTGATGCAGCTGCAATCGTTGATGGGCACAGCCGTGGATTAATTCAAAACATCCATAGGGTTTCCTATAGTCTATAATTAACCGGCAACACTGACAACGGTTTATAAGGGGTTGTTGTAATAAGACACAGGGCACTTCCCGGCAGTGCGTTACGATTTGCCGCCCGGTAGCTACAGAGTTGAAACTAAATGCGACCGCGCAGTCTCCGGTTCGAACCTCGCACCAGGAAGTGCATAGAACGCGACAGCATTTGGCACAGCATTGTGTTCCAACTAACCTACTAAATGCTACTAAAGAAAGGTCACCTTTTAAATCCTGAAAGACATCGAAGCTAGATTAAAGCTTACACGTGCCACACAACTGTTGATTCTTATTTTATCTTCTATTATTATTTTATTACTTATTTTATCTTCTACCTCTATCAAGGTAAAGAAACGTTTTAAAACAAATTTGCATGGGAAAGAGGATATAATTATTTGTACATCAGGAAAGGCTAAGCTGATTCAATTTAATTCGACTCCGACGAGGCATCATGGGGAAATTTCTATACAAATCAATAATTTGATGAGGGCCGACCGAAGGGTACTTGACAAAGCAATGAGTTTATTTTTCGAGTGTTATCAGTCGCTGAGCGGGGACCGCTTGTAACTAAGCCGTTCCCTACGTTTGAGATGAAATCAAGCCAACACAAGATTCCCTTTTAGATAAACACCGAATCTACAAATAAAAGCCGGGGCGGCAACACTTCCTTTCACAGAGCTGATCATCTGGACGATACTTATGGCCTCAATCTGTTTAGAGACTCTATCAAGGAAAATCTTATTCATTGAACACACAAATAACTCAATTTCTCATTAGTATTCAAGCAGTAGAATAAATATTGTAATCATAGTTTTTAAATTACTGACTGTACTACTAAAATATATCATTTTTATTGAAATTCTACTGATCAACGTACAAATTAAAATTTGAAACAGCATTTAAATTTAACTTAGTTAAGTATTAAATTAATATTGTACGAAAGATTTCAAACTAGACATGAAAAAAGCAAAACGCACTTACACAAATCAGTATTTCAGCTAATACAGAACGGAGAGAGCTCCGTAATGTCACGTGACCTATGACGATAAGTCCACAGCACTGACAGGTTAATCATAAATCGCGAAGCGGGTCAACTGGACCACGGCGCTGACCGGCGGAGGCCAGAGGGCAACTGTCACAGGGCGCGCACCTACAATGGACACTTTCTGTATGTAAATCACAATAAAATACCTGCTTTGTACACTGATTGCGACACGCTAAACTAAACACCAGCGTCATCCTGGTCACATTTGATTTATATGAACGCAAGCGAATATTACATTTATGTGCTACAACATAAGAGTCAATCGATCTATACTCAATTGATTATAGATACAATTAAAAGTAACTTACAATTTTTGTAACAGAAAATATTTTTCAAGTTGGCAACAAGGTTGTCAGTGAAAAAACTATTAAACATTATTTATCTTTATGTATTAAATTCAATAATCGAAATATTGAGCCATGAACTATACCTAAGTCGAAATTCTTGGAAAACTACCTGGAGAGGCTATATAGCACACGAACTAACCAACGATACGATAATACAGAGTTTCTTGCGTGTTAGCCATGATTGACATACAATATATTGTCCAATGGCAAGGTGTGGTGGCGGATTGTCAGCTTAATTGCCCGCGACCGAATAAGTTGAGTCTGAACCATCCATCACCCTGATACGTGTCACTGTGCCGCCATCTATTCAAGGCAGTTCTATAAACTGACCAAAAAGTGGGGCACGGAAACGCAAAATAATTTGTCATTGTTGGGACATTTGATTATTAATTGTTTATCTTGGACCGTGGAATTATATCATCAAAAGAAAATAAGTGAAATCCGAATTCGCAAGTAAAGTTCTGAATTGTGTCCATGTACCCAAGCCAATACCGAAAGCTAATAGGTATAGTATATTATTGGTTCCTTATTGTAAATAGGTATAAACATAAACGTCTAAATTGAAAAAAAAACGAATATTATTTGCTAAGCCTATGTATGACTACACACAAAAATAATAATATGGAAAAAAATAAACATCGTTCACTTAAAATCGTGGTGGAGACAGCGGATAATATATACTAATTAAATTGAAGCCACAGCTTTATTCCCAGAAAAGAGATTGAATAAATAAAAGCCGATGATTATTTTTCTCTTATTGAATTTTCACCTCGGCTTTATTATACTAAATACCTTATTAGACCTATTCACGAATTGTGTTCCAAGAAAAGATTAGCTAGACGAAGGAAAATATCATGGAGTGACTGAAAGCAATTTAAAAGAATGGAAACCTTTCAAATATCTAATCACAATTTGAGGACAACATCATGATTATTTTCTCCGAGGATTTTTCGCAATGTTGGATAATGATAGTCAAAGTCAAAGTCAAATCATTTATTTTGTATAGGCCTATGGGGGCACTTACAAATTGTCAAGTTTACATTTTTTTCTTATAAACTACTATACGTGATTTCGCGTATTCTAGGAAATAACTTATTATTTTTTATAAATATTATTAAAATGTTTACTTGTGTTAATTGTAAGGCAATTTTATTGACGAAATGTGAACTGTAATTAAATATAATTTACTTGATTTATATCTATGTCGAAAATATTTGCAAAAAATTATGATAATGGGAGAAGTAAATTAGAGGCAGACCCGACAACCAAATACTCCGTTCACGCTAAACCAAGTGAACAGAGATATTACAATGACGATACAGGGTCCCAAGTCCCCAAATACTATCGTTGTGGAGTTGCTATGGTTTCATTTTTCATGTCATGAAAACATCATCTTTTATCAATGGTAACTAGCACTTGACTAGTCTAATACCTTCAAGGTCAATGTCTAATGTATTCACTGCTCATGTTCTCGATACCATTAATTAAACATTTTGTGTGCATGCCTTACAAATTTAAGTCATAGCAACTCCAAAACGATAGTGTTAAGGGACTTGCGGCCCAGATGTCAAAATGCCTAATGGTGGGCGTGATAAAACAGGCTCAAGGAAGGACTACTTTTTCACACAAGAAACGTAAATCCAGAATCATTGATAAAACTTGACAAAGACCATCAAATTGGGTATATACTGCTTATTACAAATTCTAAACGTTCAATAAACTACAATCTAGTCCGAATTACATTACAACAATTCAATTTGCGTGGGAAGGCGCGTCCGTACCGTCCTTTCGATAGCTTTCATCCAGTTTGATATCCAATATAAACTGAACTTCGCAGATCATCGGGCCTATATTCCTTTTTAAGGTATCTAAGGGTCTTTGGGATTTGGGTGGTATTATTGCGCGGGAAAAATCATGAATGGCTAGTTATGCAAGTGTAATTGTCCACACACGAGCGTTCATTGGAGCGAGTCGACCGTATGTCCACTCAAAGGGACGGAACTGTGCTTGTTAAAGTAACGCAATGCGTAGGCGCACCCCTGTTTTGTTCGGATAGATCAAACATTGTACTACATCCGATGGTGTAACTGACATCACATTCGCTACGGACATAATGTTTTTTTTCGTACTTAAGTTAATTTATGATCGGAATAACCAAAATCAACAATATGAGGTAGGTTATAATTATTTAACCATTTGTTATCTTAGAGATTCACACAAACAAAGTTCTAAGAGTCAACTTGCCTTAAATAAAATAGTTCGAAGTTGCTAATGCAGCATTCTCAATATAAATTCAACACAAACTTCAACGCGTACAAAATTGTTTGGAATTTAATGTTGAACTTCCCGTATTCCGTTCACTAAAGGCTACTCGAACGAAATAAATGTTCTACGAAACAGTTGAATTGCATACTTGGCTGGACCGTACAGGGTGTTAACATGTTAACGAAATTGTGCATAACGGGTTGATATTGTGTTCAATTTTCAAACTGATAAAGTTCAAATTTGCTTGAGAGTTTTGGCTTTAGCTGAAACGTTATTGCACAATTGCAGTTCATCTACGTTGTCGCGATTATTTTGAGCAAGTCGTGCTCGGTATGGTAAGTGTGTGTATTGCAACCGCAACAGGTCAAATGGACCGGGCTCGAACCCGTGCAGTTGGACGCAACATAGTGCGAGTGCGTTGACCCAATATAAATAAATAGGCACCGCAATATACCGATGCGTGTTTCCGATCATTTACGGAAACATTACATTGTTTACATAACCACAGTAAAGGTTTTCGTAAAAATGTAACAATGTAGAGCAGTGGTAGCCGAGTGGTCGAACGCACGCTTTGCAATCAAAGTGCGCAGGTTCTATCCCCGGCTCGCACCTCTGGGTTCCATGTGCGAATCTCATTTTCATCTGAGATTATCACTTGCTAAGAAACGGTGCCGGAAAACATCGTGAGGAAACCTGTGTGCCCGGTATAATGGCAATAGGCTCGCCCCCTATTACATTGGGACCAAAATACATCGGCGAAGTGTGGGCGCACTGCAGTGCACCTCTGCCTACCCCTTCGGGGAATACAGGCGTGATGATGATGATGTATTTATTTGTAACAATATTTATGCTTACTGCATTCGCAACGGGTCTGATATAAACTTGGTGGTAACGGCAGATTCCTAAAAAAAGACATAAAGGTGTATAACAGCCGTTCTCACGTAATTCTAACAAGAGTTTCAGTTTAGTCGACAACAAAAAAGAAAACGAATAACAAAAGCTACCGCAGGTGGAGGTTAACATAAACAAAAATATCTTTGTCGACTGCCTATTATAATACCCGCCAAAGATTGAGAAGGCTTTTTATCATAATTTTCCCGGCGATCAAGGGCCGGCCTCGCAAGACAATGCAACGTTAATTTGGGATTCGGGTAGGGCAACATAATATTTTTACCACATTCAGATTTGTTACATCTAGATTAAGTGAAATACAAGTTCCTTAGTGTCTCAATCTGGTGGGAACGTGAACTAAACGTTATGAACTCATATTGAATGTCAAATATTTCGCAAAACAACAAGCACTAACCCTTGTCTTCTGTTTGTTCTACAACTTCCTTCGATTTTTTACTCTTAATTTTACACGTCAGTTTCTCGATAGCCTTCAGTATCTTCTTGCTGACTTTGTTAATCGTTCTCTGCTTCGGATCGGTATACTTTTTCGTTCGAAGCCCATCGTCGACAATTTTCTCACGACCAGAGTCAACACTGTCGTCAGATTCTGTCGCCGACGTTTCCGAGACCGGGTGGAATATGTACGGGCTGCTCGCGAAGCAGGGTGAATTCATATTTTAACCACTTTTAAAACATTATTTAGCGTGCTAAACCTACACGACTATTCACTGCAATGTCTTGAAGAACGTTGGAGAGTCGGCGACGGAACTGCTCGTGATTCCGTATGGTCTATCCAAGGAAGCCACAGACCGTAACGCCGCTCCTATGAGACAAGCCCCTGGGACCTTCAGCTGTCTTATTACATTTGTACTCGTAATTAACCGGAATTAGGCCACGTAGCGACTGCTCAATGACAAATGGGCTCAGACATGGTTAACTGAATCGGACTCAGACTGGGGTAAATCGACTGTGGATAATCTGAAATGGGCTATGATCTGCGCGATGTGACGCATACCTACCTACTACCCGAAATAATACAAGATTACGTTAGATACCGCAACTCGTAGATTATGTAATTAAGATTTAATTAAATGTTTTGGTGGATCAAAAGCAATCTGTCCTCGGTTGCGAACTATTTCCTTAGGGGAAGGTCAATTCCTGTTACAATGGAAGACTTCTAAAATAAAACTATACCTCTGACCGCCAGTGAAATGGAAATAGCCCTTAATGTTATACGCTTGGTCTTAGATAAGTATGTGGTTAGTTAATATAGGTTTCACAATACCTATATATTTTTATCAATGCTACGTCACATGATTTTTATACTAATTTCATCTTCTATGTCAGGTCGACGATCCTTATAGCTCGATCATTGTATCTATACAAATAAATAAAATTGGAGTGTCTGTTTGTAACATCAAAATAACATTATTTTAACAAATCATATGAAGTATACACGATACCAATAACGAAAATGAAAATTTTAAATTTTTTGTCTGTCTGTTTGTTCCCAAAACGAACATAAACAAACCCGGTAAACTTCTAAACGGCTGAACAGATTTCGACGGGACGTTCACTGGCAGATAGCTGATTTTCCAATGCGTAACTTAGGCTACTTTTATTTTAGAAAAAGCATTAGGGTTCCGCGGGATGAACATAAAACCATTATTTCCGGGTAATCTCCCTAAAGTCCACGCGGGCGAAGTCGCGGGCACAGCTAGGTAAACATAAAATAGGGAAGTGATTCTCCGCCCGAACCGGGCTTTGAAGTTATGAAGCCGGGATTGCGTCTAAATATTTTGGTGTTTAACCTATAATGTAACGATCTCTAGGGAAATATATTTTCTATGCAAAAAAAACCATTGCAAGTGATTATTATAATAGGAAATAGGCCAAATTATTTATCGTTATTACGTTCCACCCATAGTCATAACTCTTATGTTTTACTAATAGGATTTCATAAAGCCAATAGTGTTTGATGTTTCTACGCAATATGTACCTACCTACCCACTGTTCTCTACATCAAATTTCTTACATACAAAGTTTTCGTAAAATATCGAATTTATTTTCGGTTCTTTTATTCCACTTAGTAAGTTCCTATATAGCAATAAGAACCATTTCGTGTTTTGACTTTAGTCGTTGTAAAATAATAGATACCTATTTCTCTACAGAACACTGTTTTATTTTTTTTAAAGATGAGATAATAAAAGCCGTAATCTATCAGTGCCTCAAAGAAATATATTGTTATAGAATGATTTAGTACATGAACTAAAGTTGTCTAACCCTTAAACCTGAACAAAATCTTTTGTCAAAATGTTTTAACCGACTCCTACTATAATTCGTATAGCAACAATGTTACCGCGTTCCATTTGCTAATAAATCCAACCAGGCGCCCGTTATAAATTCATTTTATTTTGATAAATACCTCGTTTAGTACGTATTAAATTGTAATATAATTTACATCGCTTTAAAGCAGTGCTTTATGTTGAGCTTACATTATTATGCACAAGCTTCTGACTATTAGAACTCGTAGGTACCTACTTAAAATAAGACATAGTTACATACTCTAAGACAAAGAAACTCTATTTGTTTTGTAGAACCAGATTAGTTCACAATATCGGATACTACAGTATTTTTTGATTAACTTATTCGACTACTATTCAATAAGTTTTTTTTAAATGATACCTATTCTAATAAGGTCCTCCAATGGCTACAGGTAGCAATTAGGTACGATTTTACTAGCTAGGTTGTGCATTTAGTCAGATTCAGAAAAGCTTAGGACTTAGACTAAGAGCCGATTTCACCGGCCGCTTTGAAAACTCAGTTCAATAAAGCTAAGTTTTGCAGGCGCAATTTGGAGCTCGGAATTTAGTTTGATACTTTACGAGCTTATGTGAAAATGTCATTAGTACTTATAATAGTAATTTACTAACAAAGGTAAGTATCTACTTGTACAGTGTCGCCAAGATCTAAGAGGGCCGTTTTAAAACAGCACTCATTATCTATACAAAGTTACATTTAAAATTGTAATATGTGGTAAAAAGAACTACTTAAAATAGGTATGTTTTTTTACATATTAAATGTTTTTAAAACCAAGAAGTTAATACCGTTACTTTTTTTCTCATTCTCTCATTCTTGACCATCTATTGTCATTCAACTAACTGTAAATATACGCCTCTTAGCTCTCAACGAATGTAGGTATACTTATCTACGGTCTAGGTACGGGAAGTTGGTAAGTCATCTACTTTCAGAAACCCAGTGTGTACCTACGTACTTCGCTGTCTCGATGACACTTTCAATAAGTCGGTAAAAGTTCCCGTACTTGCCCTCCACCCGTGACTTACTCCACAGTTTTAAACTCCCGTTGCGAATTTCCGAGATTTTCCGTATAATAATGACTCAAACTACTTTGACTCTTTGAAATTTAGAGAATGCAATCAGTAATTTAATAGGTAAATAATATTATGTATTAGGTCAATAATGAAACAGACTACGAATGGAAATAAATAGACACTTATCAAAGAATAGGTACTTATATACTGAATTTATGTATTTACGTAACTTTTTACATTATTATTGTAAAATGTATATTAAAATATATCAGTATAAGTATTAATACCAAACTCATTATTATTATACTGACAAGAAAAAAAAAAAAAAGCAAGCATGAAACGCGCCAGCAACTCCACTCACACTTTGTATCAACATTGACAAAATGTTATACTTAAGTAATATTTAATTCTAAGTTCATTATTTTCAAGAAGGGTATGTGTTTGCCCTACAAATTAAGTTTCCTTTTATTACAAGATTGTATCCGAGTCTAGTAATTTTTACTATCAGTCGCTTGCTCACTGTCTTATGTTATAGGAGAGAAATAGACGAAATAGTCTTATTCCGTTCGTGACGTAAGTTAAAACTTGGCGCGCATGGTAGTCGCCCAGGGCCTGTAGCATGACTGTTTCGACTGTCAGATTCGTCGAGAAAATGACGTCACATCGAGTCATGTCCAGAACAAAAAGCAGAAAGTGACGTCATTTTCTCGATTAATCTGACAGTTTAAAGAGATTAAACTTATATCTACACGGTCATGCTAAGGATGCAGGTAAGGTCTCCTTGTAATGGCTATAAACCTTTAATGCAGACCTAGTACCCATCTGATAGTAAGTTTATTATTGTATGGGTAACAAGATAACTAGAATTATTCGGTTACGTAAGTAAATTCGATTTGTCTTTTGTTTGTGCTGATCTAATATGACACTCAACGATCGTAGAATCGACTACAGATAAACAGCGAACATCAAAATTGAGATACAATCTAGTACTAAATTGCGTATATAATATGATGAAGTGTATGTATCAGTCTGTTATATGATGTGTGTGTGACAATCCCGCCCAGTCCTACATAATAATTGATTATGTGGCGTCCGGCTGCCATCAAGAATGGATCTGCGACTGATATTTTCTTTTATCTAGTACTAAGTAACATAAGTATACGTAAGTTACCTGTTAAAAAATGTTTTTTTTTTCGCAAGTCTCAGAATATCTTATAAGTAGCATCTACTTGAAATCTGTTAGATCTTTCTATACCTACGTTTCTTAACTGTCTCCCAAACATTTTTCTGAAAATATACCGCACGCAATCAATGTTTAGCTATGGGACATATTAAAGTTTACACATGAGACGTGTTGAAGAAACTCATCGGCGTAAATTCGTGCCGTATCTGAATTAATCTCGTTGTAACTATACAATCCGTTGTGTATTTATGTGTACGTCTTTATTGAACATACACCAGTGCCAGCATCCTATATACCTTATTGAAATATCTCATATAACACGTAGCTTAACGTTACGTAAGGATACCTGAGGTATACCCCAAATTTACAAATAAAATTATAAGAAAACACATACTCATCGTATGATCGAAGTATATATATATATTGTATATATATATATATATATATCCTTTCAATGTAAATGTAAATCCAAACGAAGCAAATCTTGTACCATGGGTATTGGGTACTGTACAATGGACTGGGGGCGATCGCAATTTCCCTAATTTGGCGCTGACGGAAAAGAACCTGCAACCACCAGTGGGGCTAGCATGACCGTGTAGACATAAGTTTTATCTCTGTCAACTGTCACATTTGTCGAGAAAATGACGTCACTTGGAGCCGAGTTGGACATGGCTGGGTGTGACGTCATTTTGTCTACAAATCTGACAGTTGGAAGAGATACAACTTATGTCTACGCGGTCATGCTAAGCCTATTGGTTTCTTTTTTTTCTTTCTAGACTAACCCGTCCTCAATAGAATGTTTCGATCAATGTATGTTTTATTTGCACTGAAAAACTTCACTGTACTTAGTAAGTTTGAACAAAGATTGCAATATATTAAATGAAGGTACATTTTATATTGCGTTCAATGCAAATGTAAAGGAGAAGAAAAGATGAATGGTAGGTCTAGGTTAAATAATTCCTAGCCGCATCGTTTCACCTCCACTATAAAGCCCGCACACCGGCGCTTCAAAAGTCGCACGTAAATTTGTCTGCCAAACCAAAACAAACTTTGATGACTCACAGAAAAAGTTAATTCTTCAACTAACAGCGCGAGCGAATTTTGACGCGTGGGGACGTGGCTTGTACCACAGGAATACAATCTCTATGCATACTGACATAGAGTTAGTTTGATATTGGCAACAATTTTGACGTGAGTGTCCACGCCCCACTGTGCGGGAAAGCTTTACGTATACAGTGCAGATAAAAAAGCACTCACCTGATCTGTTTTCGTCGTACACAGACTCGTATACTCCAGACGCCGAGCTTAAGTTTCTCTCATCTTGATTGAAGGTATTGAAATAATCATTCCGGTCCAACACATGGGTGGATAGAACACTCTCGTTCCTAGGTGATTGGCGTGACAGTGAACTCGAATCCTGCGTGAAATGCCTCTGTTGTGAATGGGATCCATTATTGCTCTTATTTATCTGTGGCCGTTCGAGTTTTAAACTTGTCTCGCTTCTATTGCCGGTGGCGCATCCATTCAGCACTATCTTCTTTATAGTCTTCACTTCTTCGACTTCGCTTATCTTACGCTCGGTAACCGTCGAGCGCTTTGTAATTTCCTCATTCGAATGGAAATTACTGTCGCTAATGGAGCTCGGCATAGTCTTGCCTTCATATTCGCTTCCACCGTTCAACTTGCCATCGGGCCGTAGATATTTTTCAAAGGGATCGCTGTTCCGTTTCGTATCGAATGGATTTTTTGTACTACTCGTCGTATCGTTTGGAAGACTTTGATTTTTATCGTAACTTCTACCGTGGGGATTTTTGTCATTAGAATCGTTGGTGGTCGGTGGTCTATTGTGGGAATCATAGCCATTATTCATAACCATTTTATTCGTGTCACTGTGATAACTGTACGGAAGGCTGCTAGATCCGAAATCGTACGATTGTGTAAAAAAAGTTGGCGATTTCAAATCCGAGCCGTAGTCGTTGTACGACGCCGTATCATTCAATTTACTTCTATCTAAAGTGGAAAGCGACGGTTTGCCGTTGGGTACGGGTAGTTTGGAAGCACTTGAGTAATTCGAAGGTAGAGTCGTATAAAAAGGATTCGTTGGATGGAATTTAGGTGGTTCTTCGTTTGATGCGACCGATTTGACGAGCGGCGTTGAGTTCAGGGCTGCCGGCAAGGAATTTAGCGAAGCCCGTGCGGAGGATGGCAGCCGGCTGTGCGGAGACTGCGATGGTCTTATAGTTGCATACACAGGAGCCTGTGGCGTCGCTCTACCGCTATGCACCTCCGCAATTAATTGCGAAGGCCCTGAAACAACAATAAACCTGTACTCTCAAAAATAAATAAAATGTAACAAGAACTCTAGGAAAGCGCCTCAGCGCCGCTGCCTACGCTGTCAAAAAGATCAGACAGCTAACCAATGTAGACACCGCGAGAATAGTTTATTTAAACTACTTTCACAGTATCATGTCGTACGGTGTACTATTGTTGGGTAGGGCGACTGACATCGAGTCGGTTTTTATTTTACAGAAGAGGGCCATTAGGGCCATTTATACTTTAGATAGTCGCGACTCCCTCAGAGAACTCTTTAAAGAAATCAATATAATGACGGTCCCATGCCAATATATCTACGAGAATATCATGTACGTAAGGAAAAATTTACATCTGCTTAAAAAGTAGGTGATGGCCATCGTTTTAACACTAGAAATAAAGATAAATTAGATCAACCACACTTTCGTCTCGCTAAAATTCACAGATTTTTTATGGGGTACTGTGTCAAATTTTATAATAAGATACCCCCAAAGGTCATTAACCTCAATGAAACCAAATTTAAAACTTGCATTAAACAAACACTATGCAGGCGAGCATATTACACAATAGAGAATTATCTAGAGGATAAACACGCTTGGTCAGGCGCTGGTCCGGCTCCACAGGATCTCATTTGAGGGACGTTTGCTATTTGTCCCGTTTTCTTCCTCCTTCCTACCTTTAAATCTTACACTGACACAGCTTGTAATTTGTATTGCTGATTAATTTTGTGTTTTGAGAATGTATAGCCTCATTAACTTTATATTATATAATTGTTAATTAAGAAAAACACATTGTAATGCAAATAACATGTAAATCCTTATTGGAAAAAAGCAACCATGGAGTTTCTTGCCCATTCTTCTCCATAGGAATTGCATTCCGAATGGGTGGTAGAGATACTATTAATATTATTTATTTTTTACTGACGATTCATAAGTGCCTGTAAATGAATAAAAAAATTCTGGTTCTGATTCTGATTCATACTGAAACATCGACGTAAAAGTTGAAGGTCTATCAATACATTTAAAAAACATATGTTATTCGAATTCGAACTTTAACTTTGCGTGCACGGAGTTAAAGTTTGCTCAGCACATAACAATCTCCTTCCAACGTTTCCATACAAACAGAGGCGATAAAGACGCCGCCCGCTCTGCGATGGAGCTCTGCATATGCAGACGTGCGATAAAGTAATACATGTCGCAACTATACAAAAGGAAATATTCCAGACAGCGAGAAGTATTCTACCTACCCTGATTTATATACAAGCTCATATTTTAGCTACAATTCTTTGTTATTCAAAGAAATTTATTTGGTTAGCTTGGAGCTTTTAGATTCTAGTTTTGAATGGATGGTGTTTACTTTGTTTGAATTCAAGGATATGGTAGCTTAGTGAGTTGTTTAGAAGCTGAGCATTTGTGCACTGTAGGTATCTACCTATTTTCGTCGGAGGAGATCTGAGTTCCATTAGTTTAAGCCTGATTTAGATAAACTAAACAAATCCTTATTAGTAAGAACAACGATTCGGTTTTTCTAAATCTACAACGTGAAAAGCCACAGAGCCTAAGAGATGAATATATTTACGAAACTTTTTTGACTAACTCCTTGATAAGATTTGTAAGGTACGGTAGGAAAACGGGGCATTTATTCAATACATCAGTCAGAGAACAGTATATTGTTATGTTAATAAATATCTATAAATAACGAAGAGACAAAACATTAAGGATCGATAAATTAGCAACGGCAACATCGATATAAATAGGAAATAAGCAGTGAGCAGTTTTCCCATTAAGCCGGGGGCGTCTCCGACTAATCCCATCGACGATGCAAGCTTTGATGCACCTTTTAGTTTAGGTGGAGTGCTCTGCAAGCCGCACCCGAACAGATAAAGCTTTGATTTTCTTAAATGCTTCAGTTTTCTTTGATAAAATAAACATCTCTGTGAGATATATTAAACCAACCGCAACATGTATTTTCTAAAGACTGTATAAACACATTAATATTTATTTGTTTTCATGATAAAGGTTAAGTAAATATCACACAAAATAAAACAAAAGGATCAATAGATATTTTATGAAATACCTATTAATCTTGGGTTTAATTGAAGGGTTATAAATTGCACGTTTATCTATGGGATAGGTGATAACGTCAATCCAAAATAAGCTTTGTATACAGCTAGATAAGATTCATCAAATGATTGTACATAGTTACTTACTTTTAAGACCTCTGTCAATAAGCGCGTCAAATTCGAGCGAACAATTTTTTTCCAATACCAAAACGAATTTGTATTAACTTATAGAAGCACATTTTTGTCAACGTAATATCATCGATGACTGGGGTCGCGTGGCTTTTACCATAGAAATTCAATATTTATGTCTATTGATACACGGTCCATTTTCAAAAAAAGTCCAGTTCATTCCGTCGCCCCAAGAGGTGCAGGTTATTTTTGACACGGGTAGTTATTAAGCATATCACGAGTCTACTTAAAACTTACTTTTCAACTCGGAGCCTTTGCCGATAGATCTTCTTGGTGACATCGCTCTGTCTCTGGCGACAACAAAACTTAGATTAGGGCTTGAAAATGCGTTAAAAACTTTGAAACAAGCGATGGAGCTTCTCATGAACATTCCTGACACGGTTGCCTAAAGAACTGACTAGGTAGATGTTCTAGACAAACTAGTTAAGTTAAATCACTTGCTAGTCTGGAAATTTTTGATGTACCTAGAGGTCAGGTAGAGGGTACAGACTACAGGTCAACAATCGGTATAATGCAATCAGTTCTTATAACTTTTCACATTTTCAAAGTATTATAGAATGTGATCCATAACAGAGGCATTGGAGATCACTTTCTACAAAAAAAGTTAATTCTGGCAGGTTTGTGCTTAGATTGCATAATGGCTGACGGGAATCAAACCTGCAACCAAATCAAGAACAACTAGACCAAGTCGTCTTCAAAATGCATTATGTATTAAACCTTGAGGTTAATGATTCACGGGAATTTCGACGTCGCTACTAAACGTGTGAATTTGCCTTACTAAGGATAAAATACCCTGTCTTCTCTATTTTTGTGTCCTAACATTCACGTGAGTTTACCTTTTACCAAGGTTAGGGCTGCCAGGGACTGTCAGAGTCAAAGTCAAAGTCAAATCATTTATTTTGTATAGTCTTAAGAACTCGGTCAGAACTGTCCCAATATTATTTTGACGACAATTGTCATTTTGGTTCTCCATAGAAACGTCTAACTTATACTACCGGTTCACAAACTATCCTGTTATCAAGGATTACCAAAACACCGCATACCAAATTAAGCCCCCTAAGTCCGTACAAGGACCGTGCCGATTCACGTCTCCGAGTGCCGGCGAATCCATTTGGCCAGTCGCACAGAAGCGTAAGTGCTCCAATTTACGTCACGACTAATCTACAGATAGTCCATCGTTTGATTTTCGTGCGAAAGGATGAAGAGTGATCGGATTAATGTCAGACTACAGAGAATGTTCAGGACGTGTGCCGGTTTCCGAAACGAGAGAGGAACCAGGTCGATACGATGGATAATACCCATCAAGCGATTATATCGCAAAAGCTTTGCTGGAATTAAACTGAATCAAGCGAGATTTTACGCTAGTGCGTATCTACGGCAGCTGATGTTAAATGTTTGACTGACGTATTTACGTCTGTAGCGATCAATATTGATTTTAGAATAACCTTTATGCCAGCGAAAGTTGCCATAAAGTAGATGCACCTGTATAGGTTCGGATAGGTACTAAATATAAAGCAGAATTAATTAAATAAAATAAAAGAAGGCTACACTTATAATAAGCGCGTATTACGCAAGTGTCAAGTAAATTAATAGCAAAGACAAATTCAATAAATACACTTAAAAAATGGTAATGAGAGTGATACAGGTTGCGCTGCTTTCAATAATCGTAGACATTTAACAAATTCCTTCGTGATTATTTTCTTTTGCTCGTATGATTGGCCATCATCCATATCAAAATTTTAAGGCCATCCAAAATCTAACCTAACAACTGTATTACCGGAACTGAGAGAACAGGGCACGTTAAACTAAAAAAAAAAACGCTCAGTTCTCAATGTCACATTGATTAATTAATAATATAAAAATAACAAAAAGATGATACCCACTCGTTCAACCCCAACCGAAGCATCGGGCCCGCTGACCTGAGCATAGCGTGGGCGTCCGCATTGCTCATGCCCTTCGTTGGACGGCCGTTGATGGATGATATCACGTCACCCTCGCGAATGCCACCCAGCGATGCCTTGCGTCCGGGATTCACCTGGAATAAAGGACACCGTTACAGAATAAGTATCAACAATGGCGTTTATAGCATTCAAACTACACGGGATTAGTTCAACGCTCACTAAATTCTAATTTGATAATCTTTACGCAGTATTAAAATGAACGATTAACGAATATTTGGTTCACTTATTCGAAACAAGGCGTTAAGAATGTAGAGTCATGTAAAGTCTAACCCTCAAGAATACATTCACCTATCATAATAACATAAACAGACACAATCCGTACCCGAAACACGCAACAACACCTCTAACACTTCCTAACGTCCTTATTATGGAAACATATAAATAACTTTCGCGAAACAAATGGGAAACTGTAAAGTTACGAACCGCATTCGGCTCCCGCCTCCTTGCCGCCGGTGAACAGAACTTCAACATGTTTCCCTACGAAAGGCCGAATCACCCTTCAGACTACGCGCCTACCACCCTCATTCACACACACACGCAACGGCACTCCCCCACTCACACTACACAATGTTGAGAAAGGTCATCGTAAACACACAAATCACATCACGAACAACAATTATCTTGAAATTGCGTAATTAGTACAATTACACACAAAAACGTCGTAACGAGTTCTAAACAACACAAATCACTATCCGTAATGATATTATTAAGGCGATGAGTTTGGGCGGTCTCTCGCCGTACATTTCTGTGGAGCAGTGTAGTCAGCTGCCCCAAGAAAGCCGTGGGCGCTACTAAAGTGCGGAGGTAGGCACGCGATCTAACAGCCAATTTTATCGGAACATTATATGGGCATTATTCGAAAATGCATGCGCGTCGTGAGGGACACACGTCTATTGTTACGATGGGGACGATCGCCCGCTACGAATATTAATCTTGTCAGGAGCTTCGGACGAGTATTGGTACGCTACCTTTATGTGTCCTGATGTATATGGGTTAGGACAATGAACTTATATTGTATGGTAATAAAATGGGACTAACAACCCACATAAATTCTAAATTGGGATATTATTGGAGAGTGGCAACATTGTAAATTAGGAAAATGTTTGTTTGTAAATTGTTAACCCAACAGAATTTGTAATACGCTGAAGGCAAATTGGACTAACATAATAACCCCATTTGTAATCTCACTACTCAAGGTTACATATCTACACAACAAAAAAGTTTCAAGAAAGTCTCGCGATAAGGTAAGTGGCATTTAAGCTCTGAATATGGAAGAGGAAAGGCGGTCGACCGTGAAGAGGAAATTCAAATTGCAAGTGCAAGCCCATTGTTCTAAGCCCATGTAAGACGACTGCAAAGAGCTTAAACGTGTAGGAAACGTTCGAGCTTAGTTAAAGATTAATGGCAGTTCCGCGAACGCTGATCGATACCAATATTTTATCATACACCAAAGACTTAACAGGTTCTTTCGTAGAGTATTTGGATGCAGGCTATTTATTGCCTTAATATTTTGTACAACACATTTCCCTAAGACTTAATTTTCCATAGCAGAGAGTTCCATTAAAACGCGTAGAAGTGGCGTGCATGTGACAACATAAACTTGTTTGGTGTTTTGAAGTGTTTTAACTAAATGCTGAAGTTTCCAGCAGTGTCTTGTTAGTGCAATTAAATCAAGATAGGAGCCGCCTCGTCACTAGACAACTTCATTAGATTAAAAGTTGCATTTCGTATCGAATATTCGCTCGGTTTAGAGCATGGGACTGTTAAAATAGTTATATAATTTAACTGCTGGTATGTTCCAAAGGGTAATTCAATTAGTACTTAACTAAAAATAATTAAGTCGAATATTGGGAGTTGGGACGGGAATCCACGTTCTATATAATTACAATCCACCTATAATATAAGTTTATTTAGACGAATCAGCTCATACATTACACGATACAAGGCTATATTATATAGAATACCTCATGCTTCGATGTACGGGAAGCGTTATTAAAGCACCAACATAAGAAGAGCTCTATCTCCTTTCTCTCGTGGACGTCATGGGAGCAAGAATGGGATAATACGTGAAACTATCGAGGGTCTACTGCTATTGGGTAGGTGCTTAACCCGGGAACGTCGACATGCGAGACACGTAAGCCGCGTGACTCCACGACGCACGTGCGTCGCTTGCACGATCCGACTCCATATCTACTCGATTCCTAAGCCCAATTTATCCTACTTATTTCGGGACATTCTGTACACTTTTATCACTCTATACTTTTGTATAAGGCGTCAAAAGTAAACCGGGGTAAACCAAATACAAACTAATGGATTCTGGGAAGACAAGGAGTCGTTTAGAAATCGCGTTTTGACATTTGCCCTTTGATATATTCTCTGAAATACTATTCCAACAACTGTATTGCTTGAAACGTGCACAGATAAATAAAAATAATTACCTATATAAAGGTTGCAGTTGTATATTATATTGTGCAGATGAATAAAATTTTCTCTACTTTCAAATTGTCTCTACATTACATAATACATTCGTAAAAAAATAAAGGGACGGTAAAATTAAATAAAACCTGGCGCGGTGCGATCATCATTTTACCCGTTGCGCAACAGCAGCATAAACGTGGAGTTAGATGACGATTTTCTAAAAGAGCACGCTTAATTGTCGAACGTGGAGCATAATTTACGCGCCAGCAAACGACAAAGCGGCAACCCTCGCAATCTCTGCGTAATGACGCGGCGACACCCCTGCCCCATGGCTTTCCACATCACGCCGCGGTGTAATGTTAACCCAGGGCTTGATCACGCGCATTGTGCACATAATAAAGATTATTCTTTACTTTTGTCTATATGATCAATTGTTGGTAGATACAATTTATTCCCATGATATAGGGAGTAGTATTTCTACCTATAGATCATTTAAAACCATTGAAAAAAATAAGGATTTTATTTTATCTTTTCAGGCCGTACTGAGGCTCTCTGCTTGACAAAGGTTTCCTCTTGATGCCGCCACGGATCCCCTTTATATGTTACGTTTAATCGAAGTGCTAAATAGACCATGGTCCACAATTCTGAGGCAATATGGGCTGGTAAATGTTTTGCCAGAACCAAATTCGTCAATCATTAAGGTGTACCACGGGTAGTTAAGGTTGGCTCGAGTTATGTATTGTTGGTAGAGCCCTAGTCTGACCACAAAACCGTTTACCTACAAAATTGATAGGTATCTTATGTAAGTATACAAAAATAACAAAAAGGGTGGTAATTCACTATCTTTATCCTTATAGGGCCATCATATAATAATCCTTGTTCTGTAGAAAGGGATCACGGTATCTTGTTACATTAAGCAGCGGGATTTGCCGCTCTGTCAGCGACAGCTATTGATGTCGAGCGCTAAATGCCGTGGAAATTACGGCAAAGAAAATATTACTAACAGTTTTTCTTTAGATAAATATTAATACAATTTGGCAGAGTAATAGCAATCAAACTAAAAGGGACGCTGGAAATATTAAATCTTAATATTGCAGGACTTTTTTTTATAAGAGTTCGGTTTTAGATGCTCCTTGGGTTTTATTTTTGTGCATATCTCCTAGGCAATGTAAAAAGTAAGTGTGTAGATCTTGTAAATTTTGTATGATAATCATTTTAGACGCACCCTAAATTGATAGACAGCTGCTACAATCCATTTACCGTGGAAGCCAAGAACACTAAAACCACACACACACACCTTTATACGAATAATTGTTAGTATAAGCAGTTGAATTAAAATTTCTGAATAAGTAGATTGTTTCAGAGTATGATAATATGTATGCAAAGAAAAAAGTTGCAAGAAATTTTAATAAAGATACCGAATCTCGTTAAGCGATATGATTGATTATTGTTTGGTGAGCAAACACATTTTGTCACACAATCTTACTTACATCGAGTGTGCGCTCGAGAGTATCGCTGAAGCGCTGAAAAAATAATGCAATAACTTAGAACTTCTGGAAAATGTTGATAAAAAACAATTAGTCTTACAACTTCTGAAAGAGTCTGATATTCTTAAAAGACTTGACGATATGATGAATGAAATTTACCTCTAAGTATATCGTAGCCTACTTACATTAGTAGATGTGAAAGTTTAGATCCGGTGGTAGTATATAAGAAAAAAAATGTAAACTTGACAATTTGTAAATAGGCCTATACAAAATAAATGATTTGACTTTGACTTTGAATACAAAAATCTCAACAATAGGTAGTAGGTACACAAAGAAATAACAACAAATTAACTAACAACTGGGGAAACATTATTATATTATATATTACAGCCCTTTTTTAACGTCCCACTGCTGGGCAGGGGCCTCCTACCCTCAATGCGAGGGGGATTCAGGCCATAGTCCACCACACTGGCCCGGTGTGGGTTGGCAGACTTCATACATCTATCGAGAACTAGTCATGTTCCCTCAGACGTGCAGGTTTCCTCACGATGTTTTCCTTCACCGTTTCGTAGCAAGTGATAATGTCGGATGAAAATGAGATTCGCATATAAACCCAGAGGTGCGAGCCGGGGTTTGAACCTGCACACTTTGATTGCAAGGCGTGCGTTCGACCACTCGCCTACCACTGCTATTGGGGAAACATTAACTTTCATATTTATGTCGGCTGGCGTCGTAAAGAAAATCCAATTAATAGTATTCTTCTTTTATTTTACACTTTCACACGTTTACAATTAGTTTATATTTTTACTATTCATTTTATCGTCTTCCGTCTTATACAGCTTTTTTTTTCTCCCCTTTTCCCACTTTTAATTCCTCTCTTTCATTCGTTGCGTTTTGTTTACCGTTTATTTTTCATCATATTAAATCAATCACACGTTTAGTTCAAAACACTAAAAAACAAATCAATTTTGCGTTTAGTTACATCTCAATAAAGCGTTTAGTTATAAAAATATTCATTGTTACAGCATATTCAATAAACGTTTAGTTATATTACTCCACATTTATACCCAAAAGGATTAGTGAAGTACATAAGTAGAATGATTCCACTTGAAGGATATAACATTTAACTGGGTCCCTGTGATACTCCACAGTACAATTATCTTGACAAATCATGGTGAGTTCCCACAAACAAAGTGCTCTCAACGAGAACGAGCCATGTTCCACGGTTTACAACGAATTTTAATTGCGTAATCTGATACCAACCAGCTGTGAGGGGTTTTCAAGAAGTAAATTGCTCACTTTTACCATGAATTGAGAGATCTTGTTGCAGACGTTTTCATTATTCAAGACTTATTTCTAGCAAACGATGTTTATCTGCGTATTTTGGATGACGTAAATGGTAGAATAGAAGGGTTTAGGTTGGATATTAACGCCCTAAATATATTTTAAAACGCTCTGGAACTTCACAACGGTAAATATGTAAAACGACATAAATATCCGTGAGACATCGACAGCGCATTTACGTTTAAACAAAGCTGAAGCAAGACTGTATGGAATGTTCAGTCAGTTCTCATTGTTAGCACAAAACGTTTTTAAACGTACCCTCGAGATTCTGAGTGGCTGGTTGTGATCGGCGCCGCCGTGCATGCGGAAGCCCCACGGCGCACCGCCTGACAGCTCCACCTCCCTCGCAGTCATCGCCCGCCCCTCACTCCATCGCCTCGCACATCCACAATACACAACTTCACAGCCAAAATAAGCTGTCAATGTGTCGCGATGTTCCCTTCATGCCGTAGAAAGTATTAAAGCGTAAATTGGAAGACCGTAGACATTTTAAATATCACAATTTCGTTATATTCAGTCAAGTTTTGCGTCGGAGCGTCGAGCGCTGGGCTTCGAGCCTGAAACAAATATAATTAAATTTTTAACGACATTCAGCGAGACAAATTGCCTTAACTAGTAATTTTACGTTCTGACTTCGAGCATTTTCGTAATTAGAAGGTGGTTATTAACGTTATTCGGGTGAGCGAACCTCCCAGCACGGACGCTAATATTGAAATTGGAGTAGGATATCCCAGTTACACGGTTCTGTTACTCAATCACTTTAACAGTTTGGGTGGTTTGTATATTTAGTTTTATGGGCCGTCCTCGTGATCGTCTAAATACCTCATAAAATTTGGAAGTACATAAATAACGTATAGGCCGCAGATGTTGTAAAAGGGAAGTGAAATGTGAATGAAATTCCATTAACCTATTTACGATGCCGCCACTTTGTCGTATATCCGATTAAAATTTCTTGAGTATTGGCTTTAATAATTTACAGAAACGCACAATAGTACCTACGTAAACATAAAGATATCTTGGGGATATATTCTGAAATTAGTTTTGTATTATTGAGAGCTAGGAGTCGATGAAATGCACATATGAACTTTATAGTATTTTTTCAACGTTATCATTTTAAAAAATAAAATTTGGTATGCGGTAATAAAATAAAAGGTTGGTGTTATGCTTAATGTAGAGACAAACTATGACTGCACTAGATAATGAAAGGTGGCTAGGGCTTCATCAGTCGTACGGCCGTTCCCAGACTCGATTATGATTAAGTCTTTGGACCGACAAGGGGTCTTACTCTCAAATTAGAAGAATAATTAAAATATGGAACCTTAGTAACCTAGCAAGCAACAAAAGTTCAATACTTGAAGCTCATGTAGGCAAAGAGCAGAGTCGTAAACTAAAAGTAGTTAATATTGTTTAAAGCGAGGTCAGTGTGTTAGAGGCGAATTATTTTGAGGCAGTGATGTAGACTCCATGGAAGCAGAAGGTCGAGGCGTACACAGAAAATGAATCATTTTCAATTTACGTAGGTAGTCAATCTCATAACAAACTTCAATCTAGGAATGCAGTTGAACACTCTTTACATGATAGACTAGTTTTTACTTTGGATTTATCATTCAACTATTACAAGGTTATTATCCATAGTCTATGCGGTTTTTAAAGTAATGTGCACTAATATAATTTCTACTTGAATCTAAGACCAATAAAAAACTTCAAATTTTGGTCCAAGGCTTCAAATTATTCGGAACGAGACTTTTGCTATAACATTGTTAGTACACAAATATTTGAAACGCGTCTGGAAATTGTTCAATATAGGCACGAATACGAGATATGAGCGTACACAACCGCATACGTGAACGTGACCGCATTGTATCAAATGGTATCTTACTGAAATGTTGCGGTGTGCTCACGCCCAAATTACAGCTTAGGTACTACAAGCATTTGACAATTGATGCAAGCATTTGAACATAGATGTAACAAATACTTAAATATATATTATTACATAGGATACGGCGTTCAACTCATATAGAATACCGTTATTTAAACCTCTATTCACTGTACAATCAAGAAAGTCGGCGGTATTGCAGCAATAGTTCAAAATCGCTTGCATCTGAGCGTCAATACGCAGCGGTGGCCCAGCTTCCTTTAAAACAATTTCAACTTAACTGAAATCTGATTAGTGTAAAGGAAATTGGAAGGACTTGAGTCGTCTAAAGTATTCTAAAGTCTAAACATTGCAAAGCATACTGTCGGTGACGTGCTGACTATCTATTTTAAGATAATTAGAAAATAGAAAAGTGTTTGGACTAATAGTTAGGTACGCAAATTAGTAAAGCAATCAAATGCCTCTGTCAGGTTATAAGATCGAAGAATCTAAGGCCCAATATAATCTATAAACTCGTATAGTGACACAGGTAGTCTGTAAATTGGCAATTTGTGGACGTCAAGAGGCCGACGGCGTAACTCCAATCGTCTCGCCACAACCACGTAGTTAGATCGTTCTTAGGTTATTAATGGATATCTGACTGGAACCAATGTTCCTGTAGCGATTTAAGATCAAGGGGTTTCCCTTGATCTTAAATCGCCACAGGGACATTGGAAAATTGGTGGATACCTAAGTGTTTACTTAGGTACCCACCTCAACCTTTTTATCTACACAATCACACAACTATATACCTCATAGAATGTAATAGCTGGCTCTATTAGAAAACAAGAAAATTATGATCCATCTTCATTGGCATTGTAAAACATTTTTGTGCTCATCTATGACTCAAGTAAGAATGTCGACAAAACATTACCGGACACTCTATAAGCGATATCAGACGTTCTTTATGGAACTACCACTGCGACTTATCTTAAATATTTCAGAATGTATAAAACTCAAAAGGAATGAAAATACATAATACAAATGTCAGAAGAAATTCTCCCGGCAGAAATGTTTTATGCTTTTCTTATTTACATTCCATGTTATTCAACGATCGGCACATAAGCGGTATTCTATACCAGGGAGCGAGATAAAGTGGCTGCGAGCAAACAGACCTCAATACGGCGGAAACGTGCGAATGACATGTGTATCCACCGCCGCCGCTCTACCTCCAAACCATCCAGTCATGTCACCTACAATGACTTCCCTCTAAATGAGCATTGTACGCTGAAATGAGAATGGCAATATCGAGAAATGTTTGAAAGTCGTCGTTAAAACTGATTTTCCCCATACAAATAATTGCAAAGACATGTAAATTCTAACCGCTTTTTTAAAGAGGATTGAGACATTTAACCCTTTTTCCTTAGTTATTACCATAGCCACTAAGATTGATAGAGATAGTAATTTGTATCTAATTTTATTTAATCGTTTACCAATTTAAAAAGCCGTACATGAAATTATTACAATGATATTTGTATTTACGCTAATCCTTACCACTCCTTCAGAGGGAATTAAAGCCTTATTCCTCTGTTATGGGGCCACAGTGTACCAACGGCAAAGTTAAGTTTGTATCTCTACCCTGTTTATCTTTTTGTTAGAGCAATGTTTGGTACTTTCATAGTTTAGGTACGGAAGCCTCGGTGCGCGAGTCTAGCTCGCACTTGGTCGGTTTTTATTGCAGATACTAAGGCTATCACTTACGCCGATTCGACAATCGAATAGTAGGACGTTATTTGACATAAATAGATCAACGTCAGAAAGACGTGTGGTCTTTTAATAGCTCAGCTTGCAACTGACTCATCCTGCATTGCGTTAATCGAAGGTTAAATATAACGGCATTACACAATGTATACAGCAGTAGACTTTTTGTAGACTGATGTACTGCGAGTTTGATTTATTTGAGACACGGCTAGTCGAAAACAGGTTTTGGAAATAAACAACATGTTTTCAGTCTTATTATGCGGATGATTCAATTTTAAACTGAGGAATGTTGGTTATAGAGTGATGATCATGAATGAGAACATTCAACAGTAGGTCAACAGTTCATAAATAAAGTATCCACTAAATATAGACTTAGCCTGACCCATGACTAACGATCGACAGATGGTGAAAGATAATATTTATGTGTGTCCTTTTTGAAATATCTAATCCAACCAAAACACTGCAAGAGAATCACTGAAAATATCAGCTCTACAGAATGGTAACACTCATTCAAAGAACTCTGCGAAAACTCCCAAAGCTTTTTTACGTATGCCGTATGCAATAGTTGCAGCATGCGCACCAAGACTAGATATACTCGTATGTCACGAAATATGTTAATTTTGTCTCTTCCTCTGGTATGAAATAAGACAGAGAGCGAGAGAGCGAATCTAACTGCTAACCCCACAGGAATTGATTTGAGACATTCTACTTGTTAAGAAAAACTATCAAGAATGAACTAGCTAAATTATAACTACACTGTCCAAAACAGTATCGACAAATGAAATAGTTGATGACTCGACTCTATTCAAAACACATTGCCAGCGTAGCTACTACACTATTCGTCTCAGTAATAAATAATTTGATAGTGATAAGTACTTGTCAGTGTGTAAGATCCAGTACCTACATAACATATAAATACACGCACTATTCTAAAAGCTAAACAAAGTCCATATCATTACGTCATCTTACTCATGCGAATCCACAAACGTGCCAAAAATAGGACTTGCTTACCTAATGGTTTATTATAAGCCCAAATCTTGGGTGGAAGTAGATCAAATTGATAAGCTACTATCCATTTATATCCATGAAAGATTTATAAAAATATACAAGTTATTTGATGGCAAAAAATCCCTTATTATCAAGGAGATAAACCTCCTCCATATATATACGCTATTATGAATGTAGATTGCGGTAAAAAGGTTATTTTGTACCATTATTAAAATTGCAACAAGAATATATTATACCTGGACCGTTATATTGGGGTTGGAGAGAATTTTCAGGGGAAATAGGCATGGGGCAGTGAATCAGACCTTCGTACAGCAGATATACCTACTAGTCGCATTAAAATAAAAGTGTTTTATTTCTTCCTGCGGAACCCAAATTTATTTCTAAAACAAAAGTAGTTCAAGTTAGTCATTGCAACATCAGCTATCTACCAGCAGAAGTTTCGTCAAAATCGGTCCAGCCAGGTTTAGGAGTTCACCCGGAACCAACGGACAGACATCCAAATATTTTCGAAATAGCACTTAGTCAAAAACTGTTACTGTGAATTGTGAATGTTCACCGACAATTAAATTTTAGTATAGATTACAATAAATACTGGTAACAGTCGTAGAAAAGTAAAAGAAACGACCACCATAACAAAGGTTTACTAGGGCGCCATGTCGTGGTTTCTGTAATTAATTAAATCGACCCTTACCCTTGGACCACAGAAAGCACCCTAACAGTGTGTTAAGACAATCGAATTTGAACTTTAAATCGAAGGATTAAAATACTTTTGCGTACAGCATGTGTAGAGTTAGGAGTGTCCAAGAATTTTGTATTTTATTAGTTCGAATGGCTCACCTAGTGATTTCCTAAAGGGTCGACTATTAAGGCAGCGGGTTTATCCCCTTCCTGGGCGGCGGTAACAAGTTTATATTTAAGGTTATTAGGGATACATTCCGTACTTCAGCGTTAATTTTACGATTATTACAAATCTAAGGTCTCGCTACACTTGTAGGTTTTTAATATTTCGCAATTTATCTTTTTACAACCAGTTGTGTCCGCGATTTCGCTAGCGCTAGCTTAAATTTAGGGGAAAGATGCCTAAGTTACTCTTTGTAAAAATCGTTAAAGCTGTTTGGGAGTTTACCTCAAACAGATTTTTTTTTTAAATTGCATTTTCGACATAGGTAGCGGATAAACTTTCATATGCATTTATTAAAAAGCTATTATTTTGACATTACAAACAGACATTTAAATTGTATGTATTTATATAGGTAGATAGTATAATACCACACATAACATTGGTTTAGAACAATTCATTTTTAATCAAAGGTAAATAAAAAAATAATTGAGAAAGGCTCCTAAAACCTAGTACCTATATATAATATATAGGTCACATAATCTCTTGGTTACGATCTCCTTTCCTGTGTTCATGGTTCAACATTCCGAAAAAACCCTTTATGTAAAAAACATCGATTAGTATTTTACCGAAATAAACAAATTAACTATTCTCGAGTAACACGTGTTCGTCGTCGTTTTCAGCTCAATTTCTTACGCTAATGGGTCCGGTTGGATAACGTAAATAGTCCGTTTGATATACCGCCCATAACGTTATGTACGATTGAAATGTTAGTACAGATGTTTCCGAAATTTTCAGAAGTGAATGTTTTATAAATTACGTAGACACAATATTACACCGTGTGTGCGTCTAAATCTCGAACTATAACGTCGGATCATAAAATGTGGGGCAGTGGGATTGGGCTTCGGTGTTCGTAAATATCCGCCGCTGAAAACTAACTTCAGCGTCGTGAATATCCGATTATCGATTCTAAATTGATTGGGTTACGGCACAAATCACCTTTAGGTGTTAGCATTGATGTAAATAAAATACTATTCAATGATATTAAAAAGTACAGATACCTAATTATGCCAAACGTACGGAAATGGGTCACATTGGTACCATGGCCATCTAGACCTATAAGTCTTGACATAGACAACCTGACGTACGTTAAATTTGACGTGTAAAACTGTCAAATGTTAGGAAAAGCTCCCTCTAGATATAATAACTCGTTTTGGTATTATTATTTTAGTTCAACAAGAGCTCTCTAAACGTGACAAGATTTACGGCGACATGGTATTTTCAATACCTTATCTTATTCGTCTAATTATAATAAAAAAATAAACAAGTAATAATAGAATAACGATCGATTCCGAATTAAATACTCACATGCCAAAGAAAATAGCTGTTCCAAATTATTTTATATTCCTTTGCAACCACTGCCTCGAGTACACAGAACAAACAGAATGATTATGTAAACAGATGAACAAGATGCCTCAATTGCATTGTGACACAATGGTCTAATGATAAAATTGGCCAGTTTTCAACTTCTAAAAGCTTACAGGTTTTCGTGCTCTATTTTCATGTGCAAGTATCATTGTACGAAACATTGCAATATTTAGTTTATGTCATAAAAACATTGCGGACCCAACACTCACCCTCAAAACTGTTAATTTTCATAATCGTAAACCAAATAAGTTGATCTATAATAATAGAAAAGACCAACAAGACTGAACTCCTTGTAAGTCAGTCAGTATGTATTTCATAAGTAATGCATGAACCATAACAAAAGTGTGTATGTACCTACCTATACAGGTCTAGTTACCGGTAATGATATGACTACGTACCTATTAAATTTCCTATGATTAGGGTGATTATAATAATGATCTTGGGTATACATACAAATGGATGCAAGCAAAGGTATCTTGTTGGAAAAATATTTCTTTTACGAATTTAAAAGAAAATATTATCCAGGAATGCCAATTTCAAAATACTTACCTAAGTATTTTGAAATTGAACTAGGTACCTACCTACCGTAGCTAAATAATATAACCCTAAAGTTACTTATTTGTCGCTCCGTCAAAAATAAATTATGCAAAACTTTCAATAACAAACTCAAATTTGTTTGCGGTAAATAACGTTCTGATTTATTACAAAGTTCTCTGTAACTCTCCGAGTATTGTTAAATCACATTACCTATTTAAAGAAATAAATAACAAGATTTACAAGTTCCCCGGGAGATGACTTTGACATTAAATTACTTGCCTGTACTAATTGAGACTTAATTTTAAATTAATTAAACACATTTTGTACTCATTTAATACGAACCCAATAGAGACCAATCCCCTATTTATAGAGGGTGTGTCAGATGTCCTAAATAATAGGGTATGTGTAATGTTTGAAGAAGCAGTGGTAGCCGAGTGGTCGAACGCACGCTTTGCAAATCAAATTGTGCAGGTTCAAACCCCGGCTCGCACCTCTGGGATTTATGTGCGAATCTCATTTTCATCCGAGATTATCACTTGCTATGAAACGGTGAAGGAAAACATCGTGAGGATACTTGCAGGTCTGAGGGAGCTTGTCTAGTTCTCGATAGATGTGTGAAGTCTGCCAACCCGCACTAGGCCAGCGTGGTGGACTATGGACTGAAATCTTCCTTACATTGAGGGGAGGCCCGTGCCCAGCAGTGGGATGTTAAAAGGGCTGTATTAGTATTGTTTAGTGAAGGTAGACAATACCTAACTTTCATAGTTTCTGAGTTACAGATCTTTGAATAGATATTTGTCACAAGTATACGAGGGGTATCCATTAATATATGTACCGAGAAAATTATAAGACTTGAGATATAACACAATTTTAAATTGGAAAATCATGTTCGAAATTTGTTAACCATTCAATTTTATAGTCGATACTCAAAAGGTAGTTAGTTCAAAGACGGATTGATATTTCTATAAATATGCACAATATACGAGAGGTATTGTTGCATGAAGGATACCTAAACAAGTAACCGAAACAAATCAATCAATCCAAAAGCTCGCTGATGCCCAAATTTCATAGTTCGCCATTCTCTTTCAATATACCGACTGCGGGCAGGAATTCAATCAAACAAAATGAACGTATACCTACTCCAGACATATACACGAAAACACGTAAAACATCAATTACACATTAATTCCGGGTCTGAAACGCTTCCTACAAATAACAATGCCTTCATAAAATATAAATAAATACATCACGACGCCTGTATTTCCCGAAGGGGTAGGCAGAGTTACATTGCCGTGCACCCAATCTTCGTCAAAGTATTTTGGTCCCAGTGCAGTGTAAAAGCGGCGAGCCTATTGCCATTATACCGGGCACATTCCCTCACTCCCTCTCAATACGTGGGAGATTTGGGACATAGTCCACCACACTGGCCCAGTGCGAGTTGCCAAACTTCACACGCCTTTCTATAGACGTGCAGGTTTCCCCACGATGTTTTCCTTAACCGTTCAGCAAGTGGTAATCTTTATTGAAAATTACATTCCCATATGAAAATCTCAGAGGTGCTGGCCTGATTCAACCAACTGGGATACCACTACTTACTTGCCGTAACCGTATATTGTAGTTTTTAAGTTGTTTCATGTTGCAAGCCCATATCTCGGTGTACGTAAAGCCCACAAAACGCTACGCCAACGGATGCTCGTTCATTTGCTGCCTGTGAATTTATAGCTGTCGTGCCGCTAAATGCATATTCCACTCAAATCGCGAACATACTTTATTACATGGCTTTTCGCGCGACACATTTCATTCGGTTGGATTTACTACGGCTGAGAATCTTAGAATTCAGTTACGTTGAGCACATAGAAACAAAGGTAGAAATCTACCTACACATTGGAGGTGCCTAACTTTCGCTACAATTGTTCTGAATTGATGTCAAAAAACCTTCGTTGAAAAAAGTGCAAACAAACATAAAGGATAAACGTCCAAAAGCTCCTATTATGCACGACATGTGTGCTTAACGATTATTGATACAATCAATCAAATCAGTAGCTTGATGACCAAATGCTTTGTGAATACGATACAATATGCATTAAAATGGAAAACCAAAATAAACATGAGCTTTCAGTGTAGAAATTTTTATGTTTTTTATGTCCGCATGTTTCCATTTTGTAATATTACACAAATTTATATTAGGCACAGACCTTCAATCCGTTAAGTTATGTATTACCAAAAGGGATTACCTAATTATAAAAATTGTGGTGATCTACACATTTTTTTCGATTTGGAAAACACAATCAATAAAAAATTATTTATACCAACTCAATGATATCAAACTGTACAAAGAACTTATGCTTATTTGCAAAATTTCGGCTTCATTGGACGTTTGTATTCAATATTGACTTTCATGGTATGTCCACACGCACTAATAGACAATAGGTAAAGTTCAGTAAAAGCTTCTAATAACAGTGCTAACTAAGTGCCTTATTCGTTGCTAATGAAATATCTTTAAGCTTCGCTTCGTAAGTTCTGGGAACATATTGCAATAATGAGCAACAGACGGTTCACTATGCGCTTTTGTGGTATTAACGAAGCACTCGTTGCACTCTGTCAAAGGGCACTTTGTTATGGATACGAAGATAATGTTGGTCGATGACCTCGCATGCTGCACCTCATAAGTGCATACCTATATGAAAATGAGCTACCGATCGTACTTAACAATGGACATTGAAATTAGTTAGTAGAATATTAATAATTATAAAGTGAACTTAGTGTAATAAAATGCGTAATTAAAGTAAGCGTCGCCTGCATAGGAAGATAGACATCTAAATCCCACATCCATAGAAATTTCAATCCATCAAAAAATTAGCATTAGTAGTTACGTTTTAGAAAAAAAGTAATTTGTTATTTTGCTTATGGTTTTTAACTTTTCATAAAAATGGGAGTAAATCTATTAAGTGCTAAACCACTATCCTTAACAAAAATATCTTTATTTCCAAGTTCCATAGTGATAACCAAAGATGAAGGTCATTTATAAATCATAAGCGAATCAACATATCAAAAAGATTCCGGTACAAAACTACAAAACAATATAAAGTTATAATCTGTTTATAGTTGTATTGCAGAAAACTTTTGTACTGAAAGATGTCATTGTAAATGGTTTACAGATGGATCGAAAGTTCCATAAAACTGGATGAATGTAGAAATATTCATTAATTTTACTTAATTAATTAACTGCCGTCGTTCCGCAGAAGAGTGTATGGTGTAAGTTAATTAAGCCCGCAGAGTGCTTTTAACCGGATGGGATGTTTTTGACATTATTTAACGATGAAAATGACTATTGAAATTACAATAAAATTTCCAAATTTCTTTTCGACTTTATGTCACGCGCATCACAGCCTCTCGCTCGATACATTAAGTACTAAATCAATATAGGTTATTGCATTACGTTTTCAGTACCATAAATTTGAACAGAACAGATAATGACGCTATAAGGACATATTTCCAAATAGAGAATTTTATTTCCACTGGAATGTTGCCAAATCCTCATTGGGTCACTAACAAAATATACTTTTGAAGAAATGTGATCATTTTATAAAATTTTAAAGTAAATGTTTCTAACTAAGCAAAATTTTGAATTGAAAATGATTCCATTATTACATAATTATAGTTTTTATACATAAATTATCGTTATCATCGTCATATTTTCTCTAGGTATATTCATACAGAAACAATGGACAACATTTGGGTAAATAATGGTTCTAAAACAGATAAAGAAAAGGTCACCTTCATAAAACTAAGCAATGAAATCTAAAGAGATGATAATCAGAACGAATCACGTTATCTGACGGACGAGATCCTAGCATTGCCGCGTAGAGAACGTTTCCCGAGCTATAAACCAAGGATGTGCCTACACAGCAGTTTTCACCAACGATGATAAGCCTCAAGAAGTACATCCAAGCGAAAATGCCGCAACATAATAGATTTTTGTGGAACGACACTGTGACCCCGAAAAAATGTTAACTGCATCATATCTGCATCAAAACGGCCATGACAAAATCTCGGATTGTTTCAAAACAAACATACCAAAATATTGCTTGTCATGTCCAAGTGTAGCTTGTGTTGCCTTACTAACATATTGTTTATCTTGTCATTATTACAAGCTTTTTAATATAAGCTTTATATTAACTTGCAATGTATGTCCGGGTGGAATCTTGCAACTCAATTTTAAATCAGTTATCTTGATCCGATTGACCTGAAATATGATATTCACGCTTATTTTGGATGACAATGCATGCTTAGCTATATGACGTCATTCTAATATGGCGGATCATCCAAGATGGCGGAATAGTTATTTTTTCTGCACTACCACAGTATGGGTATCAAATGAAAGGGCTTGCTGAGGAGAACACGAAAACTAAGGAGTATTAAATAAAAGCTTGTTTTTAAAAAGTGTCTTTTTAACATTTTATTTATTAAAAGCAGCTCTAACGGCAACACATTGGAGCTGTATCTACCTGTGTATTTGAAGTAAGTTTTGGCAATTTCAAAAAATTATCAGCCCACTGAATTTGCCGGATCTTCTCAGTAGAGGTCGCATTTCGATCCGGTAGTAGTATATAAGAAAAAAATGTAAACTCGGAATTTTTTAAGTGCCCCCATATGCCTATACATAATAAATGATTTAATTTTGACTTTGAGTCATTGCTCTGAGACCGTTTTGGATACAAATTTTGTATGGTCACAGAGAAAAAGGTGGACATTACTAAGTGAATGTATTTTTCTTGCTAAGTTTTGAACCTATATGATAGAGCTTACGATGGCATGGCAACGTATCATTATGGATTACTTCGATCGCCTTTCCCTTTGCATAATTACAGAATGAAAGGCATAGTAATAGAAATTAAGTGCTCCAATCATGCAAGATATTATCAGTGTCGGCATTCATTAGAAAACTAAACCTACCTATGGTCTTAGAAAGCTTTTAATTAGCTATTTATAATGGCTAAGATGATTGATACATAACAAATACAGTACTTAATTATTTTATGTTTGCTTGCAATTAGAATAACTGATGTAGGAAGTATCTATCTATTAATATGGAATATTTCTATTAACGCTTATGTTTTATATTTACGCTGCTTATAATGCGATTTAATTAAAATATACTGCATGCCATGATGTACAGGGTTCGCTGTGTTAAGGACTTAGCCCCAACCCTATGAAAAAAAACCTAATCTATCGATAAAAAGCGCTCCCCGCACTAGGGGCGAGGTCGGATCGAGGGTTGATACGGTCAGCTGCCGATAACTGAGGAGCCATCCGACTACAGATTTATAGTGGGACGTGAAACCAACAAATTCTACCGGATTTAGAGCAACACTACCATTTTAACAAAAACACCTACGTATATTTCACGAAAACTGTAAAGAACGTAGAGTGTGTTAGGAAATACTTCAAAATAAAAATAAAAGAATGGGCAAAACATATCCATAAAAGGAGTATGGAAAACAATTTATTAAACAATCTGAACGATATTTGTAATGAATAAATCTGGTTCAACATTTATGAAAATGTATTGTATTGCTACAATTGTTATTCACAAAATTTTCTAAATATATGTTAAAGAATATTGCTACAATACTTTTAGGTTTTCTGTTATGGTATCAATATGAATATAGTAAGTATTTACCTTATTGTTTATATTGGACATTATCTACGTCACAGCTACGTAATTGTGTCCTGTAAAATGGTTATCATCTATTCAATCGTCCAGAAATTTGGAGATGCGCTAGAAATAGGTATACATTCCATGAATCGTTTAGAATCTCGTCGTCAATCGTAATAAAATTTTAAATGGCAGAGACATTAACGGAACGCCCATGACATTCTGACAATCGCAGACAAGTAGGTAGGTTGGTACAAGTATTATATAGATAGGGACATATTTGCTCTAATAAAATGATGTGCTTGGCTTCATGAGGGTAGATGCGTTAGGTACCTATGTAGTCCGTAGCAGAGTGGGAGTGAAAAGGGTTGGGTCAACGATAGATAAGGTCGGACACTTGCCAACGTCATTGCCAAATCGTAAAGCCATCACAAGGTTCTATTTTATTAGGTTCTAAGTGGACTTTCATTTTTAAACAATTTTGTTTATAACAAGTATGATTCAGAGAAGGACATTAGTTTTAACGAAAATTCAAAAAAAGGTTGGCGAAGCTATCCTCGAGAGTATATACGAATATTTATTTTTTACACTCAAAGGTGTTTCAAAAATACCTACCGTAGCAAGCTAGAATTACAAGAATCATATAAATGAGAGTAAAGACAACTAAATTCAAGTAAATAAATGTATCTACTTAGTGAGAGGGTTTTCACGGAAAGCTTACAGAATCGCAATATCAACGAAATTATATTCCATGTAACATTTATTAATATACATGATGTGTAATTTATTTAGATATCAAAGTACCACACGGAAATACAGACGATATCAGAAAAGCTAACCTTACCCTATTTTTTTAAAAGTAAACTGTTTATTGAAATTAAACTATTTTACGGATTTTATCGCGTTTATTTACTATTTTATTTTCCCGACGTTTCGGCTGCTTTACAGCAACCAAATCCGTAAAATAGTTTAATTTCAATGTATAGTATTCGCGTAAATATAAGAAAACAATATGTAAACTGTTTATTCTCATCGGTGAGGAAGGCGGGGAACATACTGTTTACAAGTACAATATTTATATACCTAAATACATCACGTGTGCAGATCGAAGCTTAGATGGAACACGCCTGAATCAAAATTTCTTCTATATCCGAATATCTTCAAATAGAGATTCATATCACAAATGATGTGGGTACCACCTACATTCTTATTAGAATGAAAAGGACTTAGATATAAGTCACTATGGAAATATTTGGAAAAACAAATAATGTCATAAACATTCAGGCTGAAGAAAAAGGAATTTAGCCCACGACTAAGCCTCAAAGTTACAGTATTTTGCTACAATAAAAAGTTTCAATAGCCTAGTCTGTAGAAGGGCTGCCTTGGAAACCGTAAAGTTCCAGGTCCTATCCACATCCTGGCCATTAAACTAGTACTTAACGGTAGTCCAGTCTTAGAACAAGCACTTAGCTCAATTGAAGTAATATGATAACCGGAAATTGCTAGTACTTTTAAAGAAAATAATGAGTCTACGATGGACTGTAAGTACTATTCAATCGAACTTAACGACCTTTACGATTATAATAACATCAGATAACACAGATCACGTTAATAAAATCAGAGGACTTTAGGAAATCATCGGTATAATGTAAAAGGTCGTAAAACTGAGTCAGCCAGATCGCCTTCAGACACCGAAAAATGAATGAACAAAGACCCTAATGAGAACAAATGAACATTTTCTAAATTCACGGAGATTTAAGAATTCCAGAAAATATCTTTAAGAGTTATTTGGAATTTAAGTTCAAGAGATGTTTTCATTAGGATTACTTCGTGGTTAGAAACAGCGATTAAGTAGGTACTGAATTCAGAAATGCTACGGGTCTCGCTAAAACAAAGGTTCTTAGATTGGGTGCAGTACACACTACAAACCAAATTCATAGTCAGTTTATAACTCATTCTGACACACACATTCACCCTGGCTCATAAGCTACCATTTTATTGTATATGGAAAAGATTTGTAAGGCACATGTACCCATTAATTACTAATCACTGCTACGCAATATTTCTTAGACGCCTTTCTATACACGTCCAACCTGCACGATGCCTTACACCATTCAGCAAGTGGTGATATTTTAAGTTACAAACCCCATATGAAATCCGAAAATTTCAGTTCCAATTTACCTAACTATCTTTTAGCACCAGCAGAATTGTTGCCTGACCTTATAACCCAATCACAGGCCTACTGTAATTTCAAAGGTAACCTACATTTTTAAAATTATAAACAAGACGTGCAGTGTAAACTAATTGGCACGGTCGGGCACGTTTTGCGAAAGATGAATTCAGCAATGTTGACCAGTTACTGACAAAGTTACTAGCGGCCCACGCGTATCGTTTGTAGTGTAACCACCCACAGATTTTAACTAGCACACAGAAATAACTAAAACTGATACTGAGTATGAATCTTCAAATACGTGGTAGCCTAAAACTACTACTTTAACTTTTTTGATTCTTGATCTAGTGCAAGATGCATTTCTGCCTGGATTTCACGCATAGTACAAGCATACACACAGTACAAGTAGCATGGCACCCATATTACAAGCTTTGTTCAGTTTGTGATCACACGATGAGTATGTCTTTTCTGGCGATATTAATACGTATTACATTCAGATATAATCAGTGGTAGCCTCGTGGGCAAGAACGCCCGCCTTGAACGTAAGGGGTGCAAGTTCAAACCCCCAGGCCCGCACCTCTGAGATAATTCTCATGTGCGAATGTCATTTTCAACAATGATTACCACCTGCTGAACGGTGAAGGAAAACATTGTGAGGAAACCTGCACGTCTATAGAAAAGCGTGTGAAGTTGACCAACCCGCACTGGGCTAGCGTGGTGGACTATGGCCCAAATCTCCCTCGTATTAAGGGGGAATGTGCCAGGTATAATGGCAATAGGCTCGCCCCCTATTACATTGGGACCAAAATAAATCGGCGAAGTGTGGGCGCAATGCAGTGCACCTCTGCCAACCCCTTCGGGGAATACAGGCGTGATGATCTATTTGATGTATTTATTTATACATTCAGATCAACCCACTAGGATTAATTCTCCGTCCTAATTTCTTAAAGTAAGTCTTTGATCAAAAGAGATAACAGTAATACTTTATTAATAATTACCACACATGAATTCTTAGCATGTTTAAGAGGATACCTTTAATAGTGAAGTAGTCACCTCGGATAGAAACACGTTCCTCTTATTAGGTACAATGTCTTTATAAAACTATTAAAAAACCGGCCAAGTGCGAGTCGGACTCGCGCACAAAGGGTTCCGTACCATTATCTATAAAAATGGCAAAAAAATCACGTTTGTTGTATGGGTGCCCCTTTAAATATTTATTTATTATTTTATTCTATTTTTTAGTATTTGTTGTTATAGCGGCAACAGAAATACATCATCTGTGAAAAATTTCAACTCTCTACCTATCACGGTTCATGAGATAAAGCCTGGTGACAGACGGACGGACGGATAGACGGACGGGCGGACGGACGGACGGACGGACGGACGGACAGCGAAGTCTTAGGGTTCCCGTTTTACCCTTTGGGTGCGTAACCCTAAAAAAAGAATATTTGTTGTTCCGTTCCTCGTATTTCTCAACTGTGATCTGCACCATTACGCTAACGGTCAGTCTTCTAATTAACAGTTACTAGGCACGAGGGCATTTCCAAATATATCTGACTTATACTATTTTTATATAGGTACATTCTATAACAAAATACACTCTTCAATACTATCAGCGTATCTATCTTCCACATAACCTGGAATCACATCATCATCCACGCATTTTACGACGCCCGCCGGATAAATCTACATTTTTCTTGTTATCTCGAAGCCTGGATTAACAGGCCAGTAACATGGTTTACATAGGTCCGATAAAATATGTTATTACCTACCTACTACCAACAAGAACCTTATAAAACTAGAAATATATAGGCAGGTACCTACTTATTACTTAACTACGTTATAGGTATGTACGTATATCAGGGTTTTATATCACAATCAGAATTTTAAAACCAATACATACACTTATTAATCGTAAATAAGAAGAATAATAGTATCTCTCTAAAACTAGGGACAAGACGTTTTTAACTTGTTTTATAAACACGACTCTACCATAAATTAATGAGTTATTAGGATTAATAAAAATTAATTGGCTGTAATAGAACACGAGTATGGTTCGGTGTATGTTGTGTTGATGAGTGTACCTATCTACTGTTCAAGTAATAGACCAGCAGCTGGTTGCTAGCATATTGAAACGTAGTAGATACCTATCTATATACCGTACACCACCGTATAGTACCTACCTAGGACATTTATCTCTGTTTAAAACTATAGGGATAGAAGGTCTCTACCGGCTCTCTAAGGGTTAGGTATCGACTTAGTATCGAATTTTCTTTGGTTTTTATTATTTTTTATAAAAGCAGTTTGTGTAAAGTTCCATACAAACTGCATTTAAGTATATGGGGCGCTTTAAATGTACCTACTTCATTATAATTTTTTTTCAAATAAATAAATAAAAAATTATTTAAGGCCAACAAAGAACGTATGAATATACAGTCTACCAGAGAAGCGAAGATGGCATGAGAAGAGCCTACAAGAAACTCAAATGGTACCTACTTAATATATTTTTTGCGAAATTTCACGTGGCCTTTCATTAAGCCATTATGAGATTTCAGTGACAAAACGCTGACATGGCGCTGTAGGTATAGAGTTTAGCTATTGGAGATGAATATAAAGAGTAAATAGTTACTTTTCCAATTATTATATTGGTAAGTACAAAATGAAAATTTCTACTTACCCCTAAGTGACAGGAACACTTCCGTATCAGCTGATATTCATTTACTTCGAAATTACATCAATAATCGTTATATTTATTTGTCGTTAATCGGTTTACAGTTCGATAATGCAGATTGTCAACACATCAGCCGCACGGATTATTTCACAGCGAAATCCTAACACGTTTACGGAGCAGTGGTCCGCGAGTACATTAAATCGCGAAACCGTACTCAAACAGATCCATTCATAACTCGCGTCCACTGAAAACACGCGCCGAGCTTCGAATTACGGAGCCGCAGAAGCCGGCTGCACCAATCTGTTGTCTTTCAATACATAAACAAACTGGTATACGAGATGAAGCTAGCCACGAAAGCGCTACTCTACTCCCGAGCGGACCGTACAAACACAACCAAGATTCCGATAAATGTACACTACACAACAAATAAAATACAAAAATAAATGTTGTTCTTCTTACTAAAATTAAAATGAGACGATCACATGGCGAATTTATAGCGATTATAAAAGGATAGGAAAACAACGTTGAGTAAGCCCAGGATTAGCGCTAGTGTGACGTACCCGCGCTTCCGCGTCTGCGCGATGGGACCATGCTTTAAAAGAGCCAATTTCGACGTTGTGTCCTTACAACAGAGTCTACACGAAGAGACTCTACCATGGTAGATTCCAGCTTATTAACTCTACACCGTTTAATTTTTGACTCTATCTCTAATGCAGAAAGTTTAATTTTGCCTAGTCGATTGAAGAAATACTGCAGGCGGTACGCGTCACGTGCGTGCAGAGGGGCGAGATGATTGCAGTTTGGTGAACTCACCCACGACCCCTCCGATATAGGGTTTCTTAATAAATACAATTTGGAGCGTCTGATCTTCCGTTAAAATGGTTACGAATGCGATTTGTTATGTGGGTATATGCGCCTTGCTTTAGAAACACGAAGATATACCTTTAATATGACTGCTATTTCATTAGATGAGTTGCTTAGGTACCTAACTAATACATGTGTTTTACTTTTACCGTTCTAAAAAGTAAATGCTAGAATGGATTGAACCCACTTCACGTACCATCTTCAACATGACTACAATTTTAACTGGGCGACGGAAACAGATTTTCAGCAAAAAAAAATAGGAACCTTTATTTTAACTCTCTTTATTTTATTTCACACAAAACATTAAATAGACAAAAACTGTTCACAAATTGACGTACTTTACAATACAATAAATATATAAAACGCAGTTTGGTCAATTATATAATGTTCAATAAGTTTATATTTAATAAGCAAGTAATTTAATTTGCTAAGCTGAACGGATCAATACGAAAAATAGACAGATCATAATCTCAGAGAATAAATACGATGTCTTTGCTAAAAGTATCAATAAGTATATAAATTTCAAACCCACCAAGTCTTTAGTTTTGATAAATATTTTTTTTTAGTTTGATATGAAAGCAATTGAAATACTTTTAGTCAAAACATGTAACATACACTACTAATTTGTATAATAATTTTATACTTTTACTAGATAATTATTATAAAATTGTATAATAATATTTTCAATATACAGATTTCATTAATTAGACTAGGTAACATTGATTGGATAATATTAAATTTCATAAGATGGTTCAATACAGTCTGTATAATGTAATCTCCTTATAGGTAAACATTTTGGTATGGATTTGTGTCTGTACCTAAACCTTAGCTTGCTTCCACATTAAGGCGTAACGTGAAGAAAATACAATAAATAATACGCTTTTATGAGCTCTATGCTCGGAGGCGGTTATTTTGGCGCTAGGCTTAAGATATAAATATACTTTTGTTCAGACCGATTTAAATATAATTCGGCAGGATATTGGCTAGCTTGGCTGGTATTCTAATGTTAAAAATACAGCCTAAATGCTAAATATCTGTGCAGAATACTCAACTAACAAAAGCGCGCAATCAAAGCTAACATACAACACAGCACATAACTAACATGACTAGGAATACGTACCCTGTACTTATTATAAGTAACAAAGTAACTATTTGTATAAAATATTTCAAAAAAACTTTTAAATTGCGCTCATAACTGAAAAAAAAGTTTCAGCTACACAATATAGACTCAGTATAAAAACTAACTAGAAAATAAAATCAGTCTTATTCAAGACAATAAGTAGACCCTTTTTGGAATAAATTATTTTGGCTTATTAATACTTTGTGATAAACCATTTGTGAGATCTTATTTACAATATATTTTATAAAAACGTGTAGCAAATACTTTTATTTTAAATATAAAGATGTACTTAAGGGAATGTATAAAATCACAGATGATGTAAGGAGGATTTTAGCACGAACATAACTTTCGATCTTGTTTTGCTTGTAATTTTTGCAAGGATTGTCTGCGTCGTCCTGATGCGCATAGCATTGCATACTCCACTGATGTCTCCATTCTGAAAAAAAAAAAACATCTGTTAGTTAACCAATAAAATTATATGACATAATATAAGTATATGACTAATTATATACACATAACATGATATACATAATAACAAACGTAATTAAGTACTTACCTCATGAAACGTATAAGTGTAACATTTTCAACGGTCCCAATGAAATGAAAATATGCAAACGAAACGAACACAATCCATAAACATATGAAAAACAAAATAAGAAAAAAGCGAATACTCTGTAATGGCGGTCGCAAGGCAGAAGACGTAATGTGCCCAATCTGGTGAACCAGTGAAATAAATACAAGTACATACAAGTGGAAAGAGTTCAATGTTTGTGGAAGTCGTTAGTCTTATTTTTATCCATGTACGGACCTTCTGTAGAAAGGAAACGTACTAAAAAGTTTAAAATATTGAATTATTTTCACTTTTTAAATTAATAGTAGGTAGTTTTAAATTAATAGTAGGTGGTAGCCGAGTGGCCCAACACACGCCTTGCAATCAAAGTGTGTAGGTTCAAACCCCGGTTCGCACCTCTGGCTTTCATGTGCGAATCTCATTTTCATCCGAGATTACTACTTGCTATGAAACGGTGAAGGAAAACATCGTGAGGAAACCTGCACATCGATAAAAAGGCATGTGAAGTTCACCAACCTGCTCTGGGCCAGCGTGGTGGACTATAGCCCAAAAATCTGAATGTGCCCGGGTATAATTGCCTATTGCCTCGCCCCTATTACATTGGGACCAAAACACATCGGCGAAGTGTGGGCCTCTGCCTACCCCTTCGGGGAATACAGGCGTGATGATATATGATGTATAAATAAATATATAAGTAGTTAGGTTACCTGTACATAATCCTGTCTAGCAGTATTTCAATTGCACGGTCAATGTTCTGTCCGCTCTTGGCACTGGTTTCCAAGTATGGCAAGTTGTAGTTCTTAGCAAACTCTCTGGCACGATTCTGGTTCACCAACCTCTTCTCTTGCAAATCGCATTTGTGACCGCATAACACTATATCAGGGTCATCACTTAAACTGTGGGTCTGAAAACATGTTCATTTCAATGATACTGTATGACATGACAGTGTAAGGTCTATGCATTAATCCTGTGCGTTTAGCATGACTGTGTAGACAAGTTTTATTTTATTCAACTGCCAGATTTGTCAAAGACGTCACTTTGAGCTTTTTGTACTGGACATGGGTCGGCGTGACGTCATTTTCTCGACAAATGTGACAGTTTATTTTTAATGTTATAGGGAGGCAAACGAGCAGACGTTTTACTTGATGGTAAGTGATCAGCGCCGCACATGGACACCCGCCACACGAGGGGCATCGTAAGTGCGTTGCCGGCCTTTAAGGAGTATGCTCGTATCTTGAAGGTACCTTTGTCGTATCGGTCCGGGAACACCGCTGCAAGAAGTTCATTCAAAAGGTGACAAAAGTTATGTCTACACGGTCATGCTAAGCGCACTGGGATCCAATCCTATACAAAAAAGTCATTATTGATAAAAGCAACGATTCGCTTTTAGAAGACAACCAATGAGCCATTCATTTGACATATGTCTAAACAAATGCCAAGTTGGTCATATTTTTGCGGTTTGTTTCGACATATGTTGAATTAGAGATAATGTTGATCATACGAGAATTACCCGCCTGGACTGATATTTACAAAACTGTTTGTTACCTAGACCATTATGACTGCAGGTAAAAATATTTCAGTCCATAAGCAAAATGAGATGTTTTTTGATTATAGACGTTGGACATCAGACAATTTTATTCCATTTTGTAAGTATGGAATACACACACAAACCTTTAGTTGTTCTATCCAGTTCCTCACTTCCAAGAATGAAGCTTCATTTGTCAGATCAAACAGTAAAAGAAATCCCATTGCATCTCTATAGAATGCTGTTGTCAAACTACGGAACCTGGAAGTAATTAATAAGAATAAATATTAAACATACTTAGCAAACTTAGGTGTTCAGAAATGATGATGGGTCGGGGGGCTCATCATCTACTGCATGGCTTCATTGGTCTAGGCGACCGTCTGGGTTTTACCAAGCTGTCTCTCCTCAATGCCGGAGACCCAGCTATTGCTGGTCCATAAAGGATTTTCCAATGTAAAAGATTTTCAGAAGTACTTTATGTAATTATTTATATTATGTACCTCTCTTGGCCTGCAGTATCCCATAGTTGCAGATGGATGCGATGTTGTCTTCCATTTTGTTGATAAATCTGTAAAATAAACAATATAATAGGTACTTGAATGAAAAAGCACATCAACAAAGCACCATTTAATTAATTACCCACTTATTTATTATCGCAATAATCAATGCGCGCACATTGATTTTACTTTTATCGTTATTATCTAGCTTATTGCAAGCACTTACCACGCTTTTTTCCCTGAAGTCAATACCGACTGTCGAAATAAACTGGCTGTGGAAGACCCCGTCGGTGTATTTGTACAAGAAGCTAGTCTTTCCAACTCCAGAATCACCAACACATAGGAGTTTGATGAGATAGTCGTAGTCCATAATGATGAGCTTCGCGGGCTATTAAATTTACAAATGAAAAAGCGTATTAAAGTACGCACCCAGCTAAGCAATTATATAGAAATCACGTCTCTCATAATAATTAAGGATATGTACCTCTCGTGGTAGATATTTGAAGACTTAGCCAATTATTCTCTCGTAATATCACAGAATGTTCGCGTTGGTATTACGAAAAACGATCGTACTTTAAACACCAACAACAAACAATCGATCGATTACTTGCTCCACAGATCACTACTAAATTATTGCTCAACCTAATCAGTCAGTGTCACAGTCGTTTAAGTGCTGCCACTGCTGTCAGTACTGTCAGTGTAATGTAAATGAAGTCGGATATAAAAAGTCATGAAGGTTATTTAACGATGGGATATACTTACATACATCATCACGCCTGTATTCCTCAAAGGGGTAGGCAGAGGTGCACTGCAGTGCGCCCACACTTCGCCGACATATACTTGGGTTACAGAAATCAACATTAACGGCACATATTGGAGTATCGAGACAGAACGGATACTGACTGTGCTATGTAAATGGAAAGTAATGTATGATAAGATCCGAGCAGCTCTATAAAAATAATAGCATAGATTCTTTGAATAGACATGAGTTAGATATAACTTATCTTTTGATCTGAATTGTTCATGTGGTTTATTCTTCGAGAATTTTAAATAAATTGTAGGATAACTTAAGACAAAAATATATTTACGACACAATTTTCAAGTTAAAGGTATTGAGTACGCTAGTACCAGTCACAGAAATTGCATATAGGTTACCACTTACCAGTTTTACGAATACTACCCTAATAAAGTTCTACTTGTCCGTTATGTCAGTGTCATTCAACAGCTGATCGTTTGAATTTCAATCGTAACCTTTAAAATTTATTCTTGTGTTGTTGGAAACTATTACATTATATAACAATAAAACTAAGACCATGTCCCGTCAGGTGTTCTAGTTTTTAATTCCTTAACACAATCAACATGGCTAGTAGTGATAACGTGACAGAAAGCAACCCTAAAGTCAATGTGGAATACTGGTACGTAACTTTAAGTATTTATTTTAATAAATAATAATAAATATACTTAGGTACCGAACTGAACTTTACCATATCGTATACTCATTCAAGAATTTTTATTTAGCTACTGGCGTAAGTACCTAATTTTTGTGTATTTTTTTTTTTAGTGGGGCCTGTGACTATGGTGGGCAATGCTTAGCTCTTGCGCAAACAATAAAAAATAACACTCCGAACGCTGTGATAAATTGTAAAAGAGGACGACAAGGTTAGTAACCATAATATCAATAATTATTTGTGGACCAAACAAAACTACTGTATATTGTTTGTGAACTGCCACCCTTCTCATCATCTTCCTTAATCATGTATCAACAAGACGGTAAGTATTGTATTTATTATGGTAAATTCAAAATTAGTTACACACCTATTCAAAATTAGGCAAAGCCTATTTGATTTAAGTGTCATTTTTTAACTTTACATGTACACATGCAGAAAAAATCGCTAATTCCAAATATGTGTATAAGTATTGACTTAGCCCAAAAATGTCACTTAGGTCAAATAGCCGTAAGGCTATGACATTTGTAATCAAAGATTAATGAAAATTTCACAACGCTCAATATAATTTTCAGTCTTGATCAATATCCCTAAGATGCTTCCGCCCTTAAGGCCTTGGTTGGAGTTCACTCTGCGCTCGCCACTCTTTCGGTAAAGCTGTAAAGGCCACCACATGGCCAACAGCGTAGTCCATTAAGTAAAAAAAAAACCCTAAGATGCTGCTTTGTTAATTAGATAAACTTTAAGATATTAAGTGAGTAAATAAGCAGGTATTTACTGGAATACCTAGTAGATAATAAATTGTTTTTTTTTATTTGCAGGATCTTTCGAAGTTGTAGTGAATGACAAATTGGTATACTCAAAATTGCAAACAATGGCACTCCCTAACTATGATGAGTTGTCGCAAATGGTGAATGAAGTATCTCTTGGCAGTGAACCACGGCCAATAAAAGGACAGCAACCAATTAACTGTGCAGTATCATAGCATTTATTTGTATAATGTTTAAATATTAACTGATAACCGGGGTGTTTTCTATGCATACAAAGTTATTTAGGTTTTATTTAATATAGGACATGATTTTGAGGATATTTGGAGATTTTTTTTTTTTAATTTATATTTGTGTATGTATTTTGTACTTGAGCAAAGCATTAAATGCACCCCTGTTGTATAAATAAAGCACTTCAATAGTCATTTAGTCATAAAAATAAAGATAATAGAACAACATGGTTAGTAATTGTAAATAGTATAATAAGTTATTGTTTACAGACCATTTAATGCTTTATAGTATATTAAGTAGATACTTGCTTATTAGATAACCAGTATCTCACAATATAAATTAATTTAATTTATTCTATAAAAATAGTAACCGCATAATTTTTTTAACAAAATAATAAAATAAATACCTAAATGTTTACATTTTTTATACAAAATAAAATATTCGAATCACAGACATGATTTGTAGTTTGGTACATGATCACTAACCTAAATATATCATTCTTATATTAATATTACATTCCCCTTAGTTGCCATAACAATATCTAAAATCGTTTCCCATGTACTGAAACATGATTGCAATTAATTAATTCACTTATTTTAAAACAAAATGAGAAACTATCACCAATAAAATTGAACTAAATTATGATAGAATAATTTTCCTAATATTTCACCTGCTTATATCATCATCATTAATAACAGATGTTACAGGTGCATGTATTTTAAGAACCGTGTCCTTGGAGCCATCAACTGTGCCGATGTAGCTTAAATATATCCCAAAGCGCATCTTGCCAGCAAACTGCTCTGATATTGTTCTTAAAGGTTCAACTGTCTTCTCCCCAGTCTGTTGGTCGATGCAAACCATCTGGCATCTTGGACATTGACCTTCAACCTGAAATTCCAATATAGGTATTAATTACTCATATTACTTTATCACACATGTGTTTGAACAATTTTTTGTAACACACACAAATGGATGTCACAAATGACACAAAAACATTTACCCTAAATTCATGATTGCCAATGATCAGTCTATGCCAATCCCTTTCGGCAAGCTCTTGATCCATATCTATTATTATATTCCCCCTGAAACGATCTGTTAAATTATCTATATCATCAATGAAAAATGGATCTTCAATTTTGTCTCTCAACCATCGAACAGTGGCCTTGTTGATCAAAAGATATTGGGCCTGATTGCTCAAAGAAAGCAGTTTATGGTCTCCATCGTGTTTTTTCTTTTGAACTCTGTGATCTTGATTTGATTGCTTGACAAGTCTCAAGAATGAGATTTCCAAAGCTTCTGAAATCCAGTAGCCAACTTCGTCTCCACAATCATAACCCTGAACAATGTCAGTGCATACTTTACTGCGGCACAATGAGGTTTCTTTGATTTTGTGTTCTGCTTCTACATCCAGTGGTATGGAAATTGGAGACTTTCCTGCAATCAACAACAGTTTCGTTAATGTAAAGTACCTACGTAATCTATTTATAAATAATACATCAATATCTGCTTTAAAATTCCTACCTTTGAAATGCAGTGTCATTATTCTTAATTTTAAATCTATTTTCGGTCGTATCATGCACATTCTAGGATTATTTTTTTGTGTAAGACAAACACCATTGTCTTTCACTATCATCCATTCACGGTCATACTCGAATCCTTTTGGGCCTATCTTCCAAGACAACTTGATCTTAAAGGCACCGCAGGATTTGATAGGAAATATTGCAGCCTCATTTAGTATTATTTTAGAATCGATATTTGAAATGTCTTGAGATTCATTGCTGAAAAATTCTTGTTCATTTAATATTTTAGGTGTATGAATGGCGCCATTAAATGTCTTATTTGGTTTAACTGTTTCTACAGCTCTAAAGTACTTTTGTATGCGGTTCGGCCTTTTTATTTTCGTTTTGACGAAGCATTGGCATATCATATTGACCAGTTTGTCTACGTCATTGAAGGTATTGTAGTATCCAAACGAGACTCTCACTGCTCCAGTCGGCTTCCCATCGACTAAATCGAATCCATCTCCACATACATGTCCAGCTTTGAACATGTCTTTCATTTCTTTGTTGGTAGCCATCAAATGGCGTTGACAAGAGCCGGAATTACAGAAGCAGCCGGTCCGTACATTTATGTTGAACAAATCTGCCATGTGTTGGAACTGAAACATTGAACAAACAAATGATAAGATTCAGTAGGTATGTACTTAAGTACCTATTGACAATTTATTCATAATAAAAGTAAGTAGGAGTGAATTAAACAAAATGACTCATCTAGGCCGCCTTGAGTATATTGCACTGTTGCTTTCATTGATATCATTATCCAATGTACTTCTTACCTCTGAGTAACCAACATAAGTCCCATCTTCTCTCAAAATGTTAAATGTAATGACTCCACCTTGCGTTTTGTAGTCGCTAAAATCGGAATCCATATAAAGAACCACTGCATTCCTTCCATTTCTATGCCGTAGATCTTGGAGATGGCCGTACAAGTCTTTTGCAAGGAAAAACGTGTGATAGGATATTGTCTCCATTGGGTCATCATATATCGTCTTCGGAATCAATCTATTCATGGTATCAAAACATTGTTTAAGTGCTATGATTGATAGGAATGATGATGTTCCATCTTCAAATCTGAAAACAAACATAACTAAAGTTAAGTAAAAGTATTAGGTAGGTACTATTAAGTTAGCAACTTTAGTGACAGGTATTCGTTTTTAAATTAATTTTAATTAAGTGTTGAAATGTACCTTTCTGAAATGTTGCTTCTTTTTACATGGAAGTCTTCTGTGGTCAGTACAATATCAACTGTGCCACCGCCAAAGTATTTCTTTTGGCTTAAAACACCTTGACTTGAATTCTTTACTAAAAGCGCGCCCAATCCAGTTGGGTACCCAAATATTTTATAGAATGACATAGTAACAAAGTCTGGTTGAATTTTCGACAGATCCAATCTATTTGTTGATACATACGAGGCACTATCAAGCAGTATATACCAGTTGGAATTTATTTTTCCCAGGTGTTTTTTGATGAAACTATTTAAGCATCCGTTTCTTATGTGTTCCATGCCATTTATTGGATATTTATAACCATTAAAATTACTTTGTGCAGGATACACAAGTAATGTGTTGGCATCATTTTCACTCTTGTATTTGTTCCTCCATAATGTTGGAGTCTTAGTGTGGCCAGCACTCAAAGCCTTTAAAAAGTCTTCATGTGATATGTGGATGACGTCGGCATTTTTATCGGCGGCTATTTCTCTCAAACCGAGTACAGATGTGTGATTATCTCGCAAATATACAAATGAGCCACAATTTGATGTGTCATCTTCACTGGCGAATTGGAAAGATTCGGCGATTAGTTTCAACGACTGGGTGGTACCCGATGTGAATATGACCGAGTATGTTGATGGGTCGGTGTTGAAATGTTTTAGAAGTAAACATCTTATTTGCTCTATACAGTCTTTTGTATATTTGTCGGTATGTGGATTCATGTACACATTGTTCATAAGGTCTTCATGAATGCTTGTGATCAAACTCTGTGGATACAGTGCTGCTCCTGCGTTTTCAAGGTAACATCTTTCTGAAAATGAAACAAAAAAGTTTATATGTCATGCTTTATTTGAATAACTTGTTTATACAAGTGGTACAACATGGTACCAAGAACTTATTTACTTACGTATTTTTTGTTAATTGAAAGTATATTGAATAAAACTGGTATAACTATAATGATTATTAATTAGGTACTACATGTAGCTGATATTAAATGCATTTAGGGGTGCCACTTCCTTCTGGGAGGTCTAAGTTACCTTGGGCAAAATTTGTGTTGGTACACTTCAATGCTGATCTACCTACATCTTCAGGCATAATATAATGCGCTTAAAACTTTTTAATACAATACTTGATCATTTTATATCTCATGTAGTAGGTAGGTATCTACTATATTTTGGTATGTAGGTAATGTGTAAGAGAAATGAAAGTTCTCAGTGTAGATACTCATGGCATGTAGTGAAAGGCGATAAAAAAAAAATAAGTACGTTAATAAAAGTAGTTACTTATGTAGATACTATAATAGTACTTATGTAGGAAAGATCTTACCTCCCAACCTTGCAAAATTCGACGTAATTTTGACCATTTGATCATGTTCAATCACTTGACTCAGTGGAATCATCTCGTTGTAATCTTCATAGGGACCTGACATAATTATATTATATTATACTTTCGCAGAAAAACAAATAAATAAAACTAAAAAACTTCAATCTCACTATTATGTACTGAGAAGGTAATGAAATAATACACTCATCAATTTCTGCGATGAAACTAAACAGTTACATCGTGCGCGTTTAACCTTGTACATAAGTAACATAATAACAAGTGCTCATATAATAATTATCTGCAAAATACACGCGTGAACATGTACAAGTGTTTCAAGTTTTCAATAAAAAAAAGTGTTTGTTGTTTTGACATTTGGCTTCTTGCTCGCTCGCTCGCACAGTCAGCTGGCACTTTGACGGTTGGTTACAACAATGTTACCAGAGTTTACAAAAATAATACTACGATTACCTCATAAAAGAGGGTAGAAGTAAATATGTCTAAATCATAGTAGCTGTTTTGTGGTAATCGGGTAAAAGTACCATACCAACTGACTGAAATACCACCGGTTTATGTTTAAATGAGATCGCCCCTGTATTTAGGTATTGCTCTATGGAACATACCCAGTAGGTGAGTTTCCCTACTTTACCTTACTAAGTTTAAGACGATTCAGTGGGCGTACAACATTGATCAATTTCTCCGTACTCGTAAGTACCTAATAAAATAATTATGTATATCGGAGCTTAGGTATATAATTACGTCTAGCTATCGGAGCAACAACAACTCTCGGAGACTACACCTCTCTAGCACCCACCCACTTACAGGTAGATGTTCACCTTCGGCAGCATCGCCTTACTAAATTGCGTTACGCCAATTTAATTATTGCTTTTATGGAGGGCTTTTAGTAGCTTTTAGTAGCAAGCGGCGGCATGATCGACTCCCCCTAAGTGAATTGACGTCCACGACTCAACAGAGGGAGGACATTAGGTTTTACTACTTACCACTTTTGTGGAGCTGACGGGGTGATCCCGTGTTGGTATTTAAGAATGTCAAGCGGTTAGTTATGTGTGGTAATCCGGTAGGAACCACGTAAGTAAGTTTTAAAATCCTGTGGGTTTTGATAAAAATAAACTTTGGACGTGATTCTAAAATTGCACAGAGAGGAATCTAATTTAGTTTCGGCACTTGCATAGTTGGAATGTTAGCATAATTAAATTATTACATACTTATAATAACCTTATCTCATAGCTGTCTAAGTACTTCCAAAAATACTAAAGAATTTTTTTTATCAATAATAAAATATTTTTGTAATATATTTTACGAACCTTTAACCTTGACCTCTCCCTGATGTAATCAAGTCCGAACAACAAGAGTTCAATCACTGCAACAACCTCTTATTATACCTCGTTTGTCACTACTGCCCTAGTGGTCAACTCAGACAATAGGCCAAAGATTCTCAATAGAAATCCCAGTGTGTTACCGCGTTTAATGTTTGTCTCATCGATGACTTGAACCCGCGTGTTTACAAATATGACGAAACAGCCGGCAATTGTTTAACAAAACATACTGTTACGTATCGCGTGAATGATAAATATGATTAATCGACTTGTTATGTTTATATTGGTGCGGTACGGAGCGTTAGGTACAATCGGTAGTTTGATGATGTGTTTTAGCTGTGTGCTAACTGGCACCGCTAACAAGGACGGACTCACACCCTGTGTTTGTTAATATAAATAAATAATGAATTAACAAGTTGGTAAGTATTTATTTTTACACTGGGTTTTACGTACGTACTTACTTGCAAATTTAAGCCCGCACTGTCACCGTTTTTCTGTCCCCCAATAGGTCAAAGTCAAATAATTTATTTCGTAAGTTTATGCCATAGAGTTTTATAATATTTTTTCTAAGGTTTATGCTATTTTGCTACTACCAGTTTGGAGCGCGGCCTTGACTGAGGAGATCCGGGAAAAAAATCAGCGGATTATTCATTTAAAAAAATCATCATTTGTTGATTAATATACGAATCATCATTTTTTTATCCTACTCGAACAAACAGAAACAAATCGCCAAGGTATTTATATTAGGTAGGTAGGTAAATTATTTAGATAGGTATCTAATATTGCAGAACCTTGAAAATGCTAGGTAGATAAAATATTTTGCACACATAGAGTGTATTGCGTATCTCTCGAGGCACGTAGACTAGTTTACAAGGTGCAAAACTGAGGCCTCGACCTTAACTGTGCGACTTCCGACCAAGACCTTAGCGATTCTATTACAAGTGCTTGCGTTTAACGAGTAGATAATGTGTAGGCTATTCCAAAGTAACGCTACCTAATGGACTTTGTATCTATCTTACTAAAGAATATTAGCCTAGCTAGCTAGGCTAATATTTTCCTAAAATAGCATATTTGAGGAAAATATTTCCATATTTTGTAGCTAGGTAAGTTCAGTGTATTTGTGCCTAGGTCAGTGCATCTGAAATCATTTATTATTTTATTAAGGACTATCCCTGCTAACCTAGCTGATATAAGTTATGTAGATTCGTGCCTATCTACTTAGGTAGGTTGATGGTCTGCGAGTGGGATTGATCTGGTAGATACATTAATAAATAAATAAATATATCATCACGCCTGTATTCCCGGAAGGGGTAGGCAGAGGTGCACTGCAGTGCGCCCATGTACTTTGGTCCCAATGTAATAGGGGGCCTATTGCCCTTATACCGGGCACATTCTCGCTCAATATGAGGGAGATTTTGGGCCATGGTGGACACCACGCTGGCCCAGTGCGGGTTGGTGTACTCCAGATACATTTCAATTACGTGGATGTACCTACAGGTTTCCTCACGATGTTCTCCTTCACATAGGTAGATAAGAGCTAGAAATATATTGTGAATCTTATTGACATCGTCAGTAAAGATTATTTGCGAGTCATTTAACAAATGATAGCTGAGTTAGGAAGGTCAGGGCGCGAGTCCCCTTGAAATCCGTTAACATTAATAATATAGGAAGCACAGGCTTAGTAGGTAGACTCGTAGACTAGGTGCATGCTGAATGTCGGAGTCGCATCTGTTTATACAGGCTGTTTCAGAAGTCCGGATACTTTGACGTTTGCATCGGTATCGGGTATACAACTGAATGGTATAACATTTTTATTGAAATTCGACCATGTTTTTCCAACTTTATTTTCGTCGGCAATTTCTATAACTCGTAATATCTCGAGTCTTATGTAAAATTTACATGTTGTGTTTTATGAATATTGGTAGTCGCCCTTCTTATGTGTAGTTTAACACTGCTGTATAGGATTGTCGATGTACCCAAAGGCCAGAATACGATACCTGTGACAAATATTCAAAGGTGTATAACTCACAAACTATGATAGTTAGGTACCTATATATGAGGAAGCGTATATGTATCCAGAGTATGTATTATTTCGGACTTCCGATACACCCTGTGTTGCGGACACCGAGCTTGCCCGCGGAGAGTCACGATTAGAGACACGGGATTGGCTTAGCAGCCTTCGCGGCCTCCGTACAACGCACACTAGTTGCGCTACGGACGCCGCGAGTACCCGGAGTCGGTCGCACGCGATTGGCCAAAAACAAACTGCTCATCGATAAGAATACCCTTGGAAGTGACAAACTCTCCGAGTCTTGCATAGAGCAAGCGCTCGTAGAGCTTGGCGATGGCTTTGAGGAGACTGATGGGGCGGTAACTAGATGGGGCAGTGGCGGGCTTGCCTGGCTTGTGAATGCCAATGACAATTGCATCTTTCCACTCGTCGGGGAAGATGCAATTGGCAAAGGCGGCGTTGAAGACTGTCACAAGAAAGCATATGAGATGGGCGGGTAAGAGTTTAAGGACTCGATTGGTAATGCCGTCGGAGCCTGGGGCCTTTTTGGGGTTAAGCCCCTTAATAAGATCTTTGACCTCTGTCTCGGTGGTTGAGCGGAGGGGTTCGGAGGGAGGCTAGGAGGACCTGCGCTCTACTTCCCTATCAACTAACTCTACGTGAGAGGGGTCGACGGGTTGGGAGCTGGGTGGGCATTGCTCTTCAAGAGCAGAGGCGAGAAGCTCGGCCTTCTCGTCATCATCGAACGCGGGGGGGGAGCCTGAGGGGCGCGTCAGGGGGGGCATGGGGACTACGGTGTCTGACTTGAGAGCTCTCGCCAACTGCCAGTATGCCTGGCGCGATCCCTCCTAGAAAAGTATCCCACCTAGCGTTCCGGAGTTCCGCAATGCGGCGCTTTACGTCCCTCTGTAAGGCGCGCATGCGGACCCGGTTCTCTACGGTGGGATAAGAATCGTACGCTCTGATGGAGGCGTTCTTGACTCTGACTAGGTCTTTGATGTCATCCGGCAGGAGGAAGCGGTGATGATCACTCACTACGACCTGCTTGGAAGACTGGCTGATGGCCGAACTGATATGTTGTGAGAAGGCACCTATGGCCTGAGACGTGTCCTGAGGGGACGAGATGGAGGGAGGGACGTTTGCGATAGGTATCGAAGCGGCATCCGCCAAGGTGGTTCTTAGCGCATGCCAATCCAACACCGATCGCATGGGTGGGGCTGAGGACGGAGTCGGTCCGAGTCGCATAAGGACGGGACGGTGGTCTGAGTGAAGCTCTGAAAGCACCTCTAAAGAGCGTAACGCTAACATTACCCCCTTCATGAGCGCCATGTCCAGTATGTCGGGTCGGTGGTCTGTATTATTGGGGAAGTGGGTGGGATGCATTGGCGCGATTACGTCAAAGTCGAGTCGGTTAGTCAAATCATACAAGCTGTTGCCATTGGAAGAGGAGTAGTGACAATTCCAACTGACATGCTTACAATTGAAGTCGCCAGCCAGAATGACTGCGCTTCCCAGACCAAGGAGTGCTTCGATATCACTCCTGAGTAGAGGCTTGTCAGGTGGAAGGTAAATGGACGCAAGAACTATGGCCGCATGGCCGGTGAGGGAGAGCCGACAGACCGAGGCTTCGATGTTAGTGAGCGCAGGGGGATCGAGAGGGATGCAGTGCAGGGACCTTCTATAGTAAATGACAGTACCACCTCCCCGAGAGGTGGTTCTGTCATTTCTAACCATGGTGTAATTGGCGATTTTAGGATCGCGTTGGGAAGGCTTTAGTAAAGTTTCCTGCACTAAAAAGACATCAACTTGATGGTCCCGAAGGAACTCACCAACCTGATCTCTCTGCTGGGAAAGGCCATAAGCGTTGAAAAACGCTAGGGATAGGTTTCTGGGTTTGGTCCTACTAGGGCGTGAATCCATTATGGATTGTTACGGGAGAGGAAGGAGGATATGGAGTCATAGACGTCCAAGTGAGAGCCCACCGCCTTTATGAGGTCTACGGGCGTGGTCGCTGTACGGATGAGGTGGGCCAGGGAGCGCATCCTCTCGATGTTGATGACGTCGAGGATGGCGCTCACCAAGAAGAAATCCGCGGTAACTTCCGCCCCGTTCGCAGAGGGCGAGGGGGAGGGCTTAGACGGGGGGGCACGGGTGCGGGAGCAGCGGGTGAGACCCCCGCCGCGGTATACGGCAAGGGTTTAACCCATACGCTGCTAGGCGCCTGAGGGGTTGGAGGGAGAGGGCTGCGCTCAGAGGGAGCGGCTGCTGGTACCGGTACCGGGGGACGGGGCGCAGAGGGCGCGGGGACGGTGGTGCGGGGCGCACCAGGGCGGCCGCGCCTTGCCCTCACACCATTCTCCTTGGGAGCCTTGGGGCATCCACGATAGTTCGCGGTGTGCCCCAGGGTCCCGCAGAGGACACAGCCGGGGGGCTCGGTCGCGGTCTCCTTGTTGCGCAAGCACTGGGAGGTCCCGTGATCTCCCAGGCACTTGACGCACCGGGGACGAGGACCATGTCGTATGGGTCCTTGGTGCGGGACTTGTACATTCTATGCACTTCCCGAACAGGGAGGGATTTGGACTGAAGGTCCTGTTTGATGAGGTCTGTACCGACCTCCTTGGGGATTCTCCTAATCACCACACGGAGAACACGCTCTTCTTCGAGCGCGTATGTGTGGTATGCGACCTTGCTGGCGAGCAAGAAACGCGATAGGGCGCGGTGGTCATCGGCGATCTGCACGCCGGCGGAAGAAGTTTTGATTACGCTCTTAGCGGAGGCCGAGCATTCGATTAACGCTCGGCCTCTTACCCATGTGAGCGTGAACCCAGGTGACCCGGAGGCACTCACGCCTAATCATTTTCTGCTGGGGTCATCGACGGGCCTACCTACTACGGGCCCCTGCCACGAAGCCGATCGAAGAGCCTGGAGAGCCAGCCAAGCGCTCGCTGACCACTTTTGGCAGCGCTGGCTACGAGAATACCTCCCCACACTGGTACCTCGCGGGGAGTCTGCTGAGGAAGAAAGAAACCTGCAAGTCGGAGATATTGTGGTAGTGGTCGACCATACCCTACCAAGGAACGTCTGGCCACTGGGGATCGTCGAGCGGACCTATCCCAGGCCAGACGGCGCCGTGCGAGTCGCCGATGTACGAACGAAGACGGGAACATTTCGTCGCCCGGTTGGCAAGCTCGCGGTCCTAGTAAAAGAAGAGGAGGCTACGCAAGCTGCGCCGGGGGGAGAAATGTTGCGGACACCGAGCTTGCCCGCGGAGAGTCACGATTAGAGACACGGGATTGGCTTAGCACCCTTCGCGGCCTCCGTACAACGCACACTAGTTGCGCTACGGACGCCGCGAGTACCCGGAGTCGGTCGCACGCGATTGGCCGAGCCGCCTGACCGCACTCCGTGCGCTACGCACTAGTTGCGCCATGTAAATTGTATATAAAGTTAAGGGTAGAAATAAAGTATGCATACGAGTCCCGCTCCGGCAGCCGCCGCGTGCACACGTATCCGTCCGATGAGCATCGCTCATCCGTTCCGGGCCAGGACCGTCATCTCTCCCGCGTCTTTGGATTGCCGTTATTACGGCGGTCCAAAGCCGGGTTATATGATCCATATCCGCAATACAACTCCTGTTTGTTTGTGCACCCAGATTTGGTGTCGTGTCCCGCGTCACCGCTACCTGCCGCGCCTGCGTGCGACCGTTGGCGACCTTGGTCGGCACACCTGCGCGCCCCGCGCCGCACCTCCGACGCCGTCACTAGTTGCGGCAGCAACGCAGTTGTTATTTTAATAACGACTCGTTGTCTTACTGTTTCTACAGACGGATCTTTTTCTGTCAATTTTTTGCACTACCGGCGGGAAACCTAACGGTGCCAACAAGTCGGTAGTGAGCGTGACCCGAGCGCTCGCCCACCCCCTTCAGGGGTTGGCAAACTCTGTTGGGCTTGGAACCACCGGCCTTGGGGGCTTCCCTAGTCGACGCCAAGTATCGCCCTCCCACCCTCCCTCTCCCGACCTCCTATTCTCCGGGTGCTGTTTGGACCGAGCCGGTTTCCCGGCTACGGCTCCTCTGCCCCGGGGCTGTTAGCCACAACCGCCTTCCATTAGGCACACCGTTTGGTGTGATAGGTACACACCATCACACACCCTCGCAGTTTGCGCTCCGGACAGCGGGGCGAGGTACATTTTAGGGCACACCTAGACCACACACCCCCCCTGTCGTAACAGGGTGGGACTTAAGTTATTTTTACGTAGTCACTCCCGGGATGGAGCCCTTTCCTCCCGTTGAATTCCTCAGGGAATTTTTCGCCCTAGTGAGCGAAAAGTTCCCATCCCTTGTCGAGACGTTGGCGTCCAAGTACGCCGCCGCGTCCTCCCCCGCCTCACCGGACCCCTCACCTCCGGCCTCACCCGCCGTCGCGCCCGTCACCATCCCCGCGGACCCCGTGTCCGAACCGGACTCCGAGTCGGACTCGGACATGCTCGTCGACGCCGTCGCCGACGAAGCCGCCCCGCCCTCTCAGTCCTCTTCGGAAGAGGACTTCATTCCGGTGGTTGGGAAGAAGCGCCTGCGCAAGCAGCGCGACCTCCCGCCTCCGAAGGTCAGCAGGGCCATCCCTGCCGACGCCCCGGCCACCGCGGCCTCTCCGCGCGCGACCCCCGCGTCCCCCCGCGCTCCCCCTACCCCTGGCTCGCCCGGAGCCTCGGTATCCTCCCGCGCCGCGTCCCCGCCCGCGCGTAAGTCCCCCCCGCCCCCGCCTCTTGTCATCCAAGACAAGAGTGCATGGGAGCGTATCTCCCGCGCGATCCATGAGCGCAAGCTCAACTTTCTCCAAGCGCGTACTACCGCGCAAGGAATCATGGTCAAGGTGCAGACCGCCGATGACCACCGCGCTCTATCGCGTTTCTTGCTCGCCAGCAAGGTCGCATACCACACATACGCGCTCGAAGAAGAGCGTGTTCTCCGTGTGGTGATTAGGAGAATCCCCAAAGAGGTCGGTACAGACCTCATCAAACAGGACCTTCAGTCCAAATCCCTCCCTGTTCGGGAAGTGCATAGAATGTACAAGTCCCGCACCAAGGACCCATACGACATGGTCCTCGTAATTCTTGACCGTTCCCCCGAGGGACGGGAAATTTTCAACATAAAATCCCTGTGTCACCTGTCAGGGATAGTCGTGGAAGCACCCCACAAAAATGGCACTGTCTCACAGTGCCATAATTGTCAACTTTACGGGCACTCTGCCCGTAATTGTCACGCTCGTCCCCGGTGCGTCAAGTGCCTGGGAGATCACGGGACCTCCCAGTGCTTGCGCAACAAGGAGACCGCGACCGAGCCCCCCGGCTGTGTCCTCTGCGGGACCCTGGGGCACACCGCGAACTATCGTGGATGCCCCAAGGCTCCCAAGGAGAATGGTGGGAGGGCAAGGCGCGGCCGCCCTGGTGCGCCCCGCACCACCGTTCCCGCGCCCTCTGCGCCCCGTCCCCCGGTACCGGTACCAGCAGCCGCTCCCTCTGAGCGCAGCCCTCTCCCTCCAACCCCTCAGGCGCCTAGCAGCGTATGGGTTAAACCCTTGCCGTGTACCGCGGCGGGGGTCTCACCCGCTGCTCCCGCACCCGTGCCCCCCCCGTCTAAGCCCTCCCCCTCGCCCTCTGCGAACGGGGCGGAAGTTACCGCGGATTTCTTCTTGGTGAGCGCCATCCTCGACGTCTTCAACATCGAGAGGATGCGCTCCCTGGCCCACCTCATCCGTACAGCGACCACGCCCGTAGACCTCATAAAGGCGGTGGGGTCTCACTTGGACGTCTATGACTCCATATCCTCCTTCCTCTCCCGTAACAATCCATAATGGATTCACGCCCTAGTAGGACCAAACCCAGAAACCTATCCCTAGCGTTTTTCAACGCTTATGGCCTTTCCCAGCAGAGAGATCAGGTTGGTGAGTTCCTTCGGGACCATCAAGTTGATGTCTTTTTAGTGCAGGAAACTTTACTAAAGCCTTCCCAACGCGATCCTAAAATCGCCAATTACACCATGGTTAGAAATGACAGAACCACCTCTCGGGGAGGTGGTACTGTCATTTACTATAGAAGGTCCCTGCACTGCATCCCTCTCGATCCCCCTGCGCTCACTAACATCGAAGCCTCGGTCTGTCGGCTCTCCCTCACCGGCCATGCGGCCATAGTTCTCGCGTCCATTTACCTTCCACCTGACAAGCCTCTACTCAGGAGTGATATCGAAGCACTCCTTGGTCTGGGAAGCGCAGTCATTCTGGCTGGCGACTTCAATTGTAAGCATGTCAGTTGGAATTGTCACTACTCCTCTTCCAATGGCAACAGCTTGTATGACTTGACTAACCGACTCGACTTTGACGTAATCGCGCCAATGCATCCCACCCACTTCCCCAATAATACAGACCACCGACCCGACATACTGGACATGGCGCTCATGAAGGGGGTAACGTTAGCGTTACGCTCTTTAGAGGTGCTTTCAGAGCTTCACTCAGACCACCGTCCCGTCCTTATGCGACTCGGACCGACTCCGTCCTCAGCCCCACCCATGCGATCGGTGTTGGATTGGCATGCGCTAAGAACCACCTTGGCGGATGCCGCTTCGATACCTATCGCAAACGTCCCTCCCTCCATCTCGTCCCCTCAGGACACGTCTCAGGCCATAGGTGCCTTCTCAGAACATATCAGTTCGGCCATCAGCCAGTCTTCCAAGCAGGTCGTAGTGAGTGATCATCACCGCTTCCTCCTGCCGGATGACATCAAAGACCTAGTCAGAGTCAAGAACGCCTCCATCAGAGCGTACGACTCTTATCCCACCGTAGAGAACCGGGTCCGCATGCGCGCCTTACAGAGGGACGTAAAGCGCCGCATTGCGGAACTCCGGAACGCTAGGTGGGATACTTTTCTAGGAGGGATCGCGCCAACACACCAGGCATACTGGCAGTTGGCGAGAGCTCTCAAGTCAGACACCGTAGTCCCCATGCCCCCCCTGACGCGCCCCTCAGGCTCCCCCCCCGCGTTCGATGATGACGAGAAGGCCGAGCTTCTCGCCTCTGCTCTTGAAGAGCAATGCTCACCCAGCTCCCAACCCGTCGACCCCTCTCACGTAGAGTTAGTTGATAGGGAAGTAGAGCGCAGGTCCTCCCAGCCTCCCTCCGAACCCCTCCGCTCAACCACCGAGACAGAGGTCAAAGATCTTATTAAGGGGCTTAACCCCAAAAAGGCCCCAGGCTCCGACGGCATTACCAATCGAGTCCTTAAACTCTTACCCGCCCATCTCATATGCTTTCTTGTGACAGTCTTCAACGCCGCCTTTGCCAATTGCATCTTCCCCGACGAGTGGAAAGATGCAATTGTCATTGGCATTCACAAGCCAGGCAAGCCCGCCACTGCCCCATCTAGTTACCGCCCCATCAGTCTCCTCAAAGCCATCGCCAAGCTCTACGAGCGCTTGCTCTATGCAAGACTCAGAGAGTTTGTCACTTCCAAGGGTATTCTTATCGATGAGCAGTTTGGCTTTCGAGCCCAACACTCTTGCGTCCATCAAGTGCACCGCATCACGGAGCATATTCTTAACGGTTTTAGTGGTAGACCACATCGTTCCCTCCATACGGGAGCTCTCTTTTTCGACGTCGCGAAAGCGTTCGACAGGGTCTGGCACAACGGCTTGATTTACAAGCTGTACCTCTTGGGCGTGCCGGACAGTCTCGTGCTCATCCTGCGAGACTTCCTGTCGAATCGCACCTTTCGCTATCGCGTTGAAGGGACGCTCTCGGCCCCTCACCCTATCCGGGCTGGAGTCCCTCAGGGTTCTGTCCTCTCCCCCCTTCTCTATAGTCTGTTTACGAACGACATCCCTCGTTCGAACAGAGTTCAGTTAGCCCTCTATGCGGATGATACCGCTCTCTATTATTCGCATAGAAATTTAGGTATTATCACCCGCACTCTCCAACGCGCAGTGAATTCTTTGGGCGAATGGTTTCGGAGGTGGCGCATTGAGGTGAACCCGGAAAAGAGCGCCGCTGTGCTCTTTACCAGGGGCACCTCATATCGTCGCCCCCGAGCTCCCCACTCCAGGTTGGGTAACATCTCCCTGTTCGACCAAAGCATCCCCTGGGCAAACCAAGTCAAATATCTAGGTGTCACTCTTGACAGATCCCTTACTTTCGGTCCCCACATTAAAAGGGTGAGCAGCCGAGCCGCTTTTGTGCTCGGCCGCCTCCACTATTTGATCTGCAAGCGGAGTAAAATGTCCCTTAGAAATAAGGTGACACTTTATAAAACTTGCATCCTTCCCATCATGTCCTATGCCAGTGTGGTTTTCGCTCACGCGGCAAAGACCCACATCAACCGCCTGCAAGTATTGCAGTCCCGGTTTCTCCGTAGAGCCGTAGGAGCCCCGTGGTTCATTCGTAACGTAGACTTACATTCCGATCTTGGCCTCGTCTCCATTCGAAAACACTTCAAAATAGCGTCCGAACGCTATTTTAAAAAAGCCGCGTCGCACTCAAACTCTCTAATTGTCGCCGCCGGCAATTATGAGCCAAACCCCGCGCACACAACAGCACAACGCCGCCGTCCGCGGCATGTGTTGATAGATCCTCCTGACACGATCACCGCCCTCCTCGACCCGGGCGTCGAGAGGGCCCCCAACACACCTACACCAGCCTCAAACAGACACCGACCTCGCCGGCGAGGTCGAGGAACCCCCTCTTCTGCTCGTAGGTGCATCTTTGCACCTAGGAGCGTAGTCATTACCTCTCCCCTCACGGCAACTGCCCAAGCCGAGGTCGTGCCCCATGTGGCGCCCTTGAGCTAGTTGCCCTCCTCTTCCGCCCTTAAGGCTTTGGCTGGAGTCGCACTCTGCACTCGCCACTCCTCCGGTGAAGCTGTAAAGGCCAACTCACGGCCAACAGCGTAGTCCATTCAAAAAAAAAATAAAAAATAAAATAAAGTATGCATGTTGAAAACACTGAGTGAATAAGAAAACAGTCTTTCATTAACAAGATACAGTCCACCCCGAACACCCTGTATAGTCAACCTTTTAAATAATATTCAAGTTTAAAACCAGTATTTGCCTATATTTATTCGCTTTCGTATCTGTTTAACGGATAATAATAACCCCGGTAGCTATGCGAAATTACTTTGGTATCGATTTTATTAAATTTCCTTGTTGGTTCCATTCTCTATTTATAACAAATTCTTTGGTTCCATTATTTTTGCTATAGGTACCTACTTACGAGCCTAAGAGAAAAATCCTAACGCGTCGCATACCTATGCCCTCAGAGTAAGCACAAAAATATAACTAGGTCTGTCTTATAGCTACATTGGGATAAAAATACATAAGCGAAATATGGGTGCATTCGATTGTACCTGTGCCTACCCCTTCGGGCAATACAAGCATGGAGTAAAAATAGGCGCTCAATCAATTTGAGAAAGGAATTACGACATTTTTTATTTTAACTTAGTTTTGCTTAGTTAAAGATTCATAATTTGAACCCCTGCTTGTGGCATACCTACATAACTATTGCCATTGACCCCCGCACCGTTAAGTATATTACAGCATCGGCATACGATTATAGCACCGGTCCTGGCCATCGGATACTGGTTTTCCAGATCGGAACTTCAAGAACATCATGGCGTAACTTGACATCCTACTTAATATACCGACCGACTAGTCAGTTACTGTTGGATGAAAAAATCAAACAATTTTCTAAGTTGCGCAACAGTTAGAAATAACCGTTATTTTGTACAACTGGTCTGTCTATAGGTAATTCATAATGACAAATTAGGTACTATCTGTATATTTAATTGTTTCTACACTTTAGATAGGTAAGTATCTACGCATTGATAGTAACTACATTAGTATACATGGAAGAGATTGTTCTGAAAACGATAATCAATTTAGCATAACCCAAGGTCAATGAAACATTTGCTTCCGGTTTGATATGAGCGAACTTGTGGATCAGTAGGTAAAGTTGAACTGAGGCGGATAAGTAGATTGGCATTGGCGGACAACAGTGAGTAAATAACGCCGGCTTGTACGTAAAACTACAGATTCATTTTTGTTTTTGTGACGGCGGCACGCTTTGTATAGGTACGCTATGAACTTCGGTGACGCGAACGTTATACGTATCCTTACACTCATATTTTGTTTCGGTTGCATACAAAATAAGATAGACAACTCAGCGGACATCAGCGATAGGAACTCTGATATTTATTTGAACTCGCTACAGTTAATAGCTAAATACGGTTATACACCTCAAAAGCATACAGTGATGACGGAAGATGGGTACGTAGTGACTCTTTATAGAATCCCGAAGAACGGACCTCCAGTGTTATTAGTGCACGGTATAGGCGACAGTTCCGATTCGTGGCTGGTTCTAGGACCCGGCAAGTCCACAGCGTTCCTGTTGTCAGACTCTGGCTACGATGTTTGGTTGTACAACGTCAGAGGAAACAAATATAGCACAGGACACCTCAAAAACCTGAGCAAAAAGCAGTACTGGAATTTCAGCTATGAAGAAATGGGAACCCAAGATCTACCCGCCGTCATCGATCACATACTCAGTATTACAAATCAGGAGAAGTTGTCATACATTGGTTTTTCCCAGGGCACCACCATTTTCATGGTTATGTGCAGTATGAAGCCGGAATATAACGCGAAGATCAAAGAAGCGATACTACTGGCACCGGTGGCGACGATAAGCTATTCAAAAATTCCGTTTATAAACATTTTAAGTCAGCACTTAGATTTAGTGAAGGCATTTTTCGACGGGATTGGCGTTTTTGATGTATTTTCCAATAACGCATTAAAGAATTTGTATCATGCCCAAGTGTGCCGAGAAGGGGTTCCAGAACAATTTTTGTGTGCTTTAGAGTTTTTCGTAAGTTACGGTATCAGGAATATTAGCAATTTGCTTCCTGAAAGATTACCAATACTTACTAGTCACATACCGGCTGGGGTGTCAACGAAAACATTCGCTCATCACGTTCAAAGTTACAATAGCCGGCAGTTCCAAAGATTTGATTATGGCTCGAAAACAAATCGGATAATGTACTCTAGCCCGATACCACCAATGTATGATGTATCATTAATAAAGGTCCCTCTACACGTGTTCGTCAGTGAGTCAGATTGGTTCAGCACAGTAGAAGACTTTGCAAAACTTAAAAATAAGTTGACGAGTATAGTGAAATATGTCGTGTATAACAAAACATTGGATTTCACGCATTTGGAGTTCGCTTACGGGAGTAGAATTAATTCTTTAGTCAATGAGCCTGTGATGAGTATACTAAGTGAATACAGTTGAATATTATCTAATATTCTAATATCTAATATTCTAATTGTAATCCACTGATGTAGGTGCCTGTACCAAGTGTTAAGTACCTATCTACATTATTAAGGTCTGTGATCATATTTTTTACTCATGTTTTGACAAGTACTAGATTATTATTGGTTATTTTAACTAAGGGCTACGAATATTTTATGAGTTCCTAGTGGGTGAGATAGTACAGGCAATACCTATTATACTGCGGTCCAGGGCCGTCTTTAGCACATTCGGCGCCGGGGTGCGAAAATCAGCCTCTTCCCCCCGCTCATGCCAACAAAAAAACAATATAGTATACCTAGCAAAAATATTAATTATATATACATCATCACGCCTGTATTCTCCGAAGGGTATGCAGAAGTGCACTGTAGTGCACCCACACTTCGCCGATGTATTTTGGTCCCAATGTAATAGGGGGCGAGCCTATTACCATTATACCGGGCACATTTCCCCTCAATACGAGGGAGAGATTTGGGCCATAGTCCACCACGCTGTCCTAGTGCGGGTTGGTGAACTTCACACGCCTTTCTATAGACGTGCAGGTTTCCTCACGATGTTTTTCTTCGCCGTTTATGTCGTTTATTTTAACATAAATTTTTGACTCTACTTATAATGGCCAAGTTTCTCAATCTATCTTAGGTCATACCTACCGAAATTTATGGCGTTCGGCTTGCCCCCTATGACTCTGCGCCCGGGCGCACCGCACCCCTTGATCTCCCGGGTAAATACAGCCGTGCTGCGGTCACTGGGCATATTACTAAAATTATGAAATTATTCCCACAAAATATTTTCCATGCACGATAGAGCACGATTAGCGATATCGAAAAATCCACATCTGTATTTGGGACCTGGAATGTTTAATGTGATTTAATGAATGTTTATAGGCGCTTTGGCGTGTGTAAGAAATCCGTTCACATCTAAATATTATAATATGCCCAGTGCAAAGATTTTACTTAGAAGTCCATTGCTCCATTTAGAACTATGAAAAACCTATACTGATTTAGATATATGAAGGCACACGCATCACAATAAATATCTAGCAACATCGTTTTTAAGTGTTAGTAGGTACCTCGTAATATAGGTTTGCAAAGTTTATCGTTCCTTAGTAGGTATTCTTCAAAACAACCCAATCAACCTGCGCGATCCCCAAGTGGGGTTCAATGATCATATTGAATAGGCTCTCGTAAAAATAAACATTCTATTAACATCACCGACTCTGCGTGCATAATTGAAAAGCGGCGCACACATGGAAGTTTTAAAATAAAACAAACAGAATGTGCATGTGTGCATATGTAGGCTACAAGCGTAGGTGAGCGGAGGGCCAAAAATTAAAAAACTCGGTCCGTCCGGCCGGTGTCGCGGACAGGCGCCCTGTTCAAATTGCCTCTCTACACTCCATTTAACGTGGAAAACACTCTGCTTTGTCCGGCTAATGAACGCGGCTACCTGCACTGACTGATAGTCAACAGGCTCTTCGTTTCTGAACCATACGTGATTATTATCCTGACCGATTAATTACAGGTTTGAATTCAATTATAGGATGGAGAGTAAATAGTACAGTTAACCCAGAGATCTCTCATTACTTAACATTTTCATATTATGTTCTTTAGGTTTTTTACAAACTCTTAGTGTTAATAAGTTTAGTAATAATTAGCAGCTTCATTATCAATAAGAATATTTTAAATATAATGTTAATAATAAAATTGGTAATATGTTTAATATAATGTAGTCATTATGCACTGGAAGATAAAAACCGGCCAAGTGCGAGTCGGACTCGCGTACGAAGGGTTCCGTACCATTATCTATGAAAACGGCAAAAACATCACGTTTGTTGTATGGGAGCGCCCTTAAATATATATTTTATTCTGTTTTTTAGTATTTGTTGTTATAGCGGCAACAGAAATACATAATCTGTGAAAATTTCAACTCTCTAACTATCACGGTTCATGAGATACAGCCTGGTGACAGACGGACGGACGGACAGCGAAGTCTCAGTAATAGGGTTCCCGTTTTACCCTTTGGGTACGGAACCCTAAAAAAAAACAATTTATGTCACTTACACAAACAAATATTAGTTGGACTTCACGTTAGCCTTGTTATAAATTCTCATGTACAAAACTAATTTAGGTTTCTAAACAATGATATAGGCATGCGGTAAATTTCTTTTCCTTATATGCATTTTTGTTTTTTATAGTCTGTTTCGACCTCGGCCAATCACCTTGTGTATCTTTTTGGCGGAAGAATAAATGTTTATTTCGCGTATGTTTATTTCAAAAGTGGAATGCAGCCTGCAGGTTATATCTCAGGAGCTATCGTTTTTCAGTGCCTGATTCCCATAGCAACGATATGCCTCCCGGTTATATAGGTAAAGGTCCACAATTCGTTTTTACTACAAGAATGGCCTATTTGAAACATGGTCATGATATTAACTAGACATATTTAGGTTTAATTTTAGGTTAGTGCAATGGTATATGTCGCGTTCTATCGAACAGTAGGTATGGTATGAAATTCTAACTGGATACTCGTGCCAATTATTGTTTATTAGTCTAGAGTAAATGTATTATGTGGGTATTTTCGTCGTTTTATAAATATATATTTCCTATATCTAATAATAGGAACATGTAATAACTGTCATGGATGCCATTTTATATTTTTATTTTAAGCTGACATTTCGGTTTTGTTACATAATGGCCTTCCTTTCTAGGAAGACGATATAAATACATTTAATTTAAATAGTTGGTGGTAAATACGTAAATAAACCGGTCCTTTTTGAAAGTAGATAGGTAGGTAAGTAATGGCTACCCCGTAGTTACAGTTTATCAGTGGAGACGATTATCTACTTACTTACTTACTTGCAGTACTAAATGCTTATTCTTCTTCTTTTTACGAAATGATGATATGTTGATAGAATAAGATGAGGAATGCCTGCACCTGCGATTAGCGGTATTTATGGCAATGTCGAGTAATTATAGCAAGGACAAATTCAGTGATTAAGATGGCGAATGAATCCAAAATGCTAATTAAAATTAAGCAAGAGCCCTACCATCATCTGTCTTGCAGCAACGTTTCTAATATTGATTTCAGTTTTTGTCAGTTAATTCAATAAAAAATCTGCCATGAATTTACAGTTACTTACTATGGAAACAAAAATACTTTAAGAGGTGGTATTAGGCCCCTGTATATTTTAGTTAATTTACCTATCTGTCTATAAAATAGACAAAGCTATGTCTAATAATATGTCGCGGTGCATGCGAAAGCGATTTCGTGGCGCCCTGATATAAGCGGAAGATGGTGGATGGTGGAAAAAAAATTCTAATAATATAATATCATACAATAATTATAGTCTGTAGTCATTAGTCTGTAGTCTTAAAAGGGCAAAAAATAAGTTGTACGTAGGTAGTTACGGCCGTACCATCCCAAAGATAATTAAAAAAACTATGATGAGTTTGATGAAACATTTAATTGGTATACGATATTTTAACTGATTGTTAAGAATACAACTTTTAAGAAATACTTGGATTTGTTTAAGGTAAAAATAATTGGTCTGACCTTTGCTTAGAGGCTATTTCAAAGGTTTAGCTACGAATTTAATAAATAAACACTAACTAATTTATTTATTTGTTTTAATTACTGACATGCACCTGAGGATATTTAAATATTTAATCCCCAAAAAATATTTTATCAATAAAATAAAACCACTGATCAAGTGCGAGTTGCACTCGCGCACTGAGGCTTCCGTACGTAAACTATGAAAGCACGGAAAATTGCTCTAAATGAAAAGATAAACTGGATTGACTTTGCCGTTTGCCAACTATTATCCCCATACATGAAAACATGTCGCGGTACGTTTGCTAACTGCAAATAAGTTTATAATCGCAAAAAACTTTTTATGCGTTCTAAAATAACTATAAATTTACTGATTTCCGAATTTTCCCTTTACTTGTGTTATGAATTTCATGATTCTAGGTCAACGGGAAGTACCCTATAGGTTTTTGATGCCCTTAAAAATGTTCTAAATATGAAATATAAACCTTAGTTATATAAATATAAATCTTAGTTTTCTTACCTTTGATACCTCCACGCGTTTTAGGTATGACTACAATTTTAGGTATGGAGCCCTAAAATTGTTGTAACAGCATACAGACAAATGTATGTTTTAATTTTGAGGCAGAAAATCTTATCGATGTTTTGTTTTCTAATGATTTCATATACCTACTGTACACGAAGAAGCATGACAGGCTTGTTAAACCCATTCTGAATAATATTGTGTAAACGGTGGAAAGATAAAACTCGACTCTACATCGCTTTTCTTAACAGTGTATTCGCACCTTTACTATAAAGAGCAATATTACACATTCAATAGTCGATCATGCAGCGGATATTATAAAGCGGACAATTCTTTGGATTGCAGTGCATAGCATGTGACGTCACGAGCGTGTTTCCATCCTCGCGCCGTGTCGATTTGTCGGCAGGCTTTATTTCCGCCTGTCGCCTGGAAATACGATAGCGGTTATATTTTATTTCCAATATTTCAGTAATCGAAATAGAAACATGGCTCCTGCGTTTGTGGAACGCGTCCGAGCGGCGCGGCCGGCTGTGGTGGCGGGGGTCGGCGGCACATGATTTTTAGAATTTGAAAATTGGTTTTTACTGCGTATGTATTTGTTTGTTTGGTGAACCCATCGATATTCTTTTTGATATAAATCAAATTTTTGTACATCCGTTGACTGAAATGAAACTATCATTCTTACCTAAGTACCTAAAGGGAGCAATGATATTTGGTGGGTTCCAAATAAGTACCTGCGATTTTTTTGTCAGGTGTGTACTGTTAGGTTATTGTATGAACCCAAACTAAGCAAGGTATCATACAATGGACTGGGAGCAATTCCAGTTACCTACACCTAGACCAGGGAAAATTGCTAGAAAGTAATTTCCGAAATTTTGCTGCTTACGGCAATTGAACCCGCAACCCCCTGAGCAGTGTGTCAAGCGATTAGCTTGGATTAGCCCAATAGTACTTACTACTTAGGTGTAAATACATATTACAAAGATTATGTATTTTTTATCAAGCCATATAAGTTTATACTAAAATGCGAATAACAACGAGGTATCCATTTTGTATGCTCCTGATTTTATTAAATTTTCGTCTACGTGTGTTTTCCGCTATAGGGGCTCTCGATAAAATTGAACTGTCAATTTTCGCCACGAACATTACAATGAACTCTGCAAACAGAAAAAAGTTAAAAAAAAAAGTTAGTCAACGACGCGACGTCATTTACACACCTCACTTTTTAATTGAAATTCATACACAATGTCTATGAATAGGTACAATGTTTGTCGCTGGTATGATTGGTGTCTAAAAAACATCCAGGGGGCAATTCTCTCAAGATTGACATCATCTCTAATTCGACATGTCGAAATAAAACGTAAAAATAACGAACAATTTGACGTTTTGATTCGACATATTATGTCGAATTAGAGATGGTGTTCATCATTGCGAGAATTGGATCCCTGTATGTCATACTTTTTTAAATCATTATTATGATATTTCTGAAACTATAAATATTTATAGTTAGTAACTTTATTACTTAAACAATCGACTTGCAATTTCATAATATTCAGATTAACGGCTCAGCTATTATCTTAAATCAATCGAAGATTTAGAACGTAGGCACGTCTGTATTCAGGTTTAGTTTCAATTCGTGTTGATTCAAGATGGTTAATTTAGATTAACAGTTCACTAGGTTGTTGGTAATTGAAGGTAGAATATTGAATCTTTAAATGTTTGTTGAGGGTCGAAATTAATTAACAGATAGAGCATTTTATCTGCGTATCACCAATCCTGAAGTTGCGATTTAATAGAACATTAAAATTTTTCTTTTGTACATTCAAAGGTCTGACTTGTCGAAATGTTGAAACTGTTCGACAATTATAGACATCAGTAGCTAGTGCAGTATATAATTTTCGTAAAAACCGCAACGCTCGACCGGTTTTGATGGTACATACCGAAATTGGGTCAATGTTAGCCGCTAATGACCGAAGCAATCAACCCTTACGGAATCAATTTTCCATAAATTCCACGCTGTCAGTACTTACGAATATTGGTTAGATGCACTGTGTCAATACATATAGCAGCTGAAAGATAAAAGCGGGCTTTTTAAAACATACCCTCAATAATTTACTTCACTAAACACATCGGTTGAACAACACCAGTGGGTTTTATTTATGCGTTCACATACCCCTTTGATGTGGGGCAGTCCTCTGAAAGGGTTAATTAAGTGAAAGATTCTCACGGCCGCTGGGCCCAGTGATCGCGTTAGACGAATTAGAACGTGTTATTGAGCAAAGAACCTGTTTATAACTGTACAAACATAACCGTGCCGCTCAATTTAGTAATGATAACATCTAATGCGATGGGATATGAGCTAAATTCAAATGGTTTCCTGGAAGATAATTACAGGGCAGAGTTCGTAGCAACATAAGGGATGGCGCATGATTAATAACGGCATATTGGTTTCCATCAGTAAACTCTGTTACATGCATTAGCATTTGGTATGGTAAATACTCCTGCATGCGTATAGATACTAGGTACCTAGATACAGTATACAATATCTTAATCTGATAAGTGCATCTGACTATGACAAAAGGGTAACTGATTTTTTAAAGTTTTCAATTTAAATCAATTAGTTTGTAAAGAAAAGTAACCTACCAAGTTTATCTAGGTAAGTTAAGTGATTATATTAATGAATCCCAATTACACTCAGACTAGGGGAAGGTCTGATAATATCATTTCTGAAATTTGCCGCCGACGGGAATCGAACCTGCGGGCACCTAGTTCAGTTGGCCAAGCAGTTCAATCTCTGAGCATCGTTCAATATCGGTATGTATTACTCTAGTTATCATTGGAAGCATGCGGTGTGATTATTTCGTCAAAATTAAATAAATAAATCAAAGTAGGTAGGTAATCATTGCTTGACTGTAGTAATAAAATTAATCTAGGTAGGTACAGTGCCAATAACATTATTTTTAATTTGTGTTTAAATAATGTATTTATAATTTATCGTGTACCTACAGAGCTCTCCCGCTTAAATCACTTTGACTGGCTGTGAACCTTTATTGAATAAAACTAATTGTTTTAAAAGCTTTTCCACTATCCAATAACCACGTTTTGTGAAAGCAACGACGAAATTCAATAAAATGCCAAACATTTTAAATTATTGCCACTATCCAAAAAGTATTTGTTTATAATAAGAAGAGTAAAATTGTAGCTTTTTGTTTTTTGGAACGCAATAATTTCTGGTATTCTAAAAAAAGCAAAGCAAAACGAAAAAAATATTACAGCATTCGAAATACAAAAATACTGTAACTAATTTTTTTTTCTCCTTTTTTTACGAATTGAATGAAATTATGATTTTTTTACGGAATAATATGAGGATTGGACTGCGCCCGTGATTAGCGAGTATTCTGGGAGTGTCAAGTACAAATAGCAAGGACAAATTCAATAAATAGGTACACAATATACATTATATAATAGTCAAGATGGTGAAAAAGATGGTGGATGACCCATGATTTATATATTTCATACAGTAAATGGCAGGACAAGCTACAAATAGTTACCGTTAACGGTTTGCTCACTAATGTCTTCTAGGAAAGAAGACGGCCTTCTAGGCCTTCAAACTAGGCTATTAACAATAACCAATGTCAAAGCAGCGGTAGCAGTAGAAAATGTAATTTAAATGTTAATCGGTACGCCCATCATGCACTAATACATTTTAATTCGTAAGGTATTGTTGAGGCCCAATGCCAAAACACAAATGACATTAAGCCGCCGACACACTGAAGCGTCAAGATTCGCGCGTCGCAATTTTTGGCAATACTAAAACGAACTGTATTGACTCATAGTTAAAGCTCATCCTTCAACGGAATGTCATTGACAGCGCGAGCGAATTTGGACGCGTGCTGTTTTTATCACAGTAATTCACACTTAATAGCAGTGGCTTAAGCAGTGGTAGCCTCGTGGGCAAGAACGCCCGCTTTGAACTTAAGGGGTGCAAGTTCAAATCCCAGGCCCGCACCTCTGAGATAATTTTCATGTGCGAATGTTATTTTCAACAATGATTACCACTTGCTGAACGGTGAAGGAAAACATCGTGAGGAAACCTGCACGTCTGTAGAAAGGCGTGTGAAGTTCACCAACCCGTACTGGGCCAGCGTTGTGGGCTATGGCCCAAATCTCCCTCGTATTGAGGGGGAATGTGCCCGGTATAATGGCAATAGGCTCGCCCCCTATTACATTGGGACCAAAATACATCGGCGATTTGTGGGTGCACTACAGTGCACCTCTGCCTACCCCTTCGGGGAATACAGGCGTGATGATGATGTATTTTTTTTAATGTCCATAAGCACAGAGGTCGTTTTGGTAGTGATAAACATTTCGAAGCGTGAGTCTTTATGCCCCAGTGTGCGCCGGGCTTTTGTTTAGTAATAAATTTTACTGTGACCCCTATTAAAATATCTGGTCCCATGAAATTATAAATTTGACCTTGCGCTACCAGTGGCAGATGTGCCTCTATCTTCTATTCTTAGCTCGTTGTTACAAGCTATTTTCAACTGACTATGTGTTAGCCCGTTTGAAGCTTAAATAGGCAGGTGCATGTAACATTAATTTAATTATACGCTAGTAACATTTACCTATCCTATCCTACTAATATTATAAATGTCTTGTCCTGTGTTACTTTTTCAAAAGTAATGAACGGAAACATAGTTATTAAATTGATTATTTATAATACTTATTCTAGCTGAGCCAGCGAATTCGTACGCGCGCTAACAAGGAACCTTAATTACCAGGAAATAATGGGTTTTATTTTGTTCCCGTGGCACCGATTTTTTTTCAATAAAAGTAGCCTAACGCGTTTATTTACTTTTATATTCCAATAAATAAACGCGATAGAATCCGTAAAATAGTTTTATTACAATGTGTAGTATTCGCGTAAATATAAGATAACAATAAAAGTAGCCTAAGTTACTCCTTGTAACGTCGTTGCTAGTGAAAGTCCCTTCAAAATCGGTCTAGTTGTTTGAGCGTTAACCTCAAACAAACAGAGAGGCACAGAGATAAAAAAAACATTGGTGATATAAATAATTTGGGGGTTACGAGCAGTAGGTAGGTAATACTGACAAAAATAATGTCATGGGCAGAATTGAAGAAGAATTTTCCGTAGAACGTTGCATAAAGGGCGTGTAAGCGATCGCCGGGTTAAGTGTGGTGTGACGAGCCGCGGGCACTAAGCATGTTCATGAATTATTTACGGGCCGCCACTACCGATGAGTCTGCCGCACTGCACCTTTATATTGAGATCGCTTTGAGACTCCTCTGGTGGATATCGTTCACACATTTTTTTTTGTCACAGACAAAAATTTTTTATACTCCCAAAACCATTTTCCAACAATAAATTTAAAGTTTTCGGATTTTTTCCTTTACTTGTGCTCTAAATAAGGGAAACGGGAAGTACCCTATAGGTATTTTATCCCCGTGCAAGTGTACTGAAAATGCAACATAAACCGCCGTATCTTTTGATTGCGTTAACCTATAAGTTTGGTATTTTTAAGGCACGAAGGGACCGCAGACTTGAGTGTCAATTATAAATTTCAGCTTGATACCTCCACGCATTACTGAGAAAAAGGGTCTTGATAGACAGACAGACCGACAGACGGACAACAAAGTGATCCTATAAGGGTTCCGTTATTTTAGGGTTCCGTACCCAAATGGTAAAACGGGAACGTCCGTCTGTCTGTAACCAGGCTATATCTCATGAACCGTGATAGTTAGAGAGTTGAAATTTTCCCAGATGATGTATTTCTGTTGCCGCTATAACAACAAATACTAAAAAATCAATATTTAAAGGGGCTACCATAAAACAAACGTGATTTTTGCCGTTTTTATAGATAATGGTACGCAACCCTTCGTGCGCGAGTCCGACTCGCACTTGGCCGGTTTTTTTCCTTTTTAGGTACAGAACCCTATTACAATTTTTTTCATATATTAAAATATATGAAAAAAAGAAGTTATTTTTTAAATAAGTAATTATTCTATAAATATCGCAAAGTATAATATTTAAATGTATATATAGGCATAAATACATTAAATTAGTATTATAGTAATAAAAATAATAATCGTCATCTCATACAATAATAGACATCATTGTTTTAAGTCTATAATATGAAAACGTTGGAGAATTACTAAGTCCTATGGGGACTCCCCTCATAATTTCTCATTAATATTGGATGTAGAAGGAAGCAGAAAATATGGGTTTGGCGTAATAATATTTATTCTTAATTAAAGGACGTATTCAACCAGTAAATCGCCATTCAGTAAATGAAACAAAAAAACTTGTAATAAAAAAATTGTTGGTTTGATTACCTTCTGCGATAAGAAGTGCTTTATAAAGGTTATTGTTATTTTTAAAATTAAGTTTCAATTCATATGACTATGTAGGTACATGTCTGTAGGTAGGTGCTTACAGAATAAAAATACTTTTAAAAAGTATAGGTACTTAAACAAATGACATGGACATAATTCAACAGCATTTAATTTTATTCTCACAGAGTTTATTTTTCCGTACAAGTTTGACCTAGGTTATATTTGAATTTTTTATAATATGGACGCCCAGACGTTCTAAAGTACAGATACGAGTAGGGATATAGTGGAGGAAGGAAATTCAATATATTTATTACCTAGTCGGCAGTGAACGGTCCTACGCTAAATGCAACTATAGACCCTAGATTTGTCTCCCTAAATTTCCCTAAATTTAATTTTTACTATTTATTGACGATTCATAAGTGTATTGGTTTATATGTATAAAAAAAAAATATTCTGATTCTGATACGCATTTTCAAAGTGCACAAAAAAGTATTACGGATCTACATCATTGAGTTTAATTGCAAAAAGCAAAAATTACCGACACCTAATCATATTTCCCAAAAATATTTAACAAAATTGCAGTTCTCTCGGTATCTGCTTAAAATATTCACTTTGGCTTTCGGCAAAGGCATAATATTTGTAGTCAGATTTAATTAAATTCTTGTTTAGCCAGTTTAAAAAAAGAAAGAAAAATTTCATTAAATTTGACGACAAATAAGTATGATGAAATCGTATAACGTATAATGAAAGTTTCATACATGTGTGCAGTACCTAATGCTTATTGGAATGTTAAGTACCTGTATTGGTTTATATGAATAAAAATATCCTGATTCTGATTCAGTTGTTTCACGTGAAGTGATTTTGCCATCAATATCAAGGCTAACCCTCAGCGTGAACGTTTACATCCTAAGTATATGACCGTCTTTAATGCCTCCCCGTGCACTGGCTTACTCAACAGTCTGTGAAGTCGTTCTCCACAAACGTTAACCTGCTTCGTAATAACAGTTCCTTATACTGAACGAGGTATTTGCTGAGACTTGATATTTATAGTCCCCGTTCTAAAGCCTGCGCGAACAGGAGTCAATTTTTGGCGCGCGATCAATTTTTGCCACTATAAAAAGGAACTGTATTAACTACAAAATTAAGCAATTTTTTCAACGATATTTTATCCGCGTGATTGTGTGGCTTTTTCCACGGACATTCAATCTTTACAGAAGATATGTTTATTACACTCACATATTAAATAACACTTATACAGCCTTTAATCAACATCTTAATTTGTTCAAAATATATTTCTTCAAATTGATAGAGTCCTCAGTGATATTTAGTGACATACAGTTATTTTGGATATTCAAGGAGTTATAACATTCAATGGCTCGTGGAGAAAGGGTAGGAATGAGTGGTCTAAAGGGTATTATAGCAAAGGTCAACAAGGTTCGTCTGATTTTATGTAAGTATAAGTAAATATGATATATGTAACTCCCCTGGACGAAATACAAACTTGAAGTATTGTATATAGGTGCCCACGTAAGATCATGACTGTGAAGTGGGCCACTCTTGCGCTTTCCGACACCTTTCAATAGAATGGTACCTAGGTGTAGGTTGTAGATACATGGCAGTTATGCCAGCAAACACGCTGCTAGTGTCGCAACGAGGAAATAGGATGTCACTCAAACCTCGACTGTGGTGACTAGCGGACGTGTCCGCTCCCGTTTTCCATCCGTCCTATATCTACCGTTTATTTTAAATAGTTCAATATTTATTATTTTAAGGGTATACCTGCCCAAATCTTTGAGTAATTAAGTTAATATTGACAACAGTTTCTCAAGCTGCAAAAACGGAATAAATATTAAATTCGTTCAAAGAGTTCCATAAAGGACGAACGGTCACATACATTGTACGTCACAAACTGTAATTAACTTTTCCTTTTGAAGATAATAATGTGGTCATAATGCATCAGAAGCCGGAGCTCCCAGGATATCGTAATTGACATGTCATGACCATTCGCGGACACAAAAGGATAGAGATTGTATAAAATTTCGCTCGGCCGATAATGTCAGCCCAGCAAATAGGTTCTAGCGTGACCACCGCGTGTGTCCGACAACTTGTGAATGCAGATGTAACAGAGAATCTCTTGTCAGGCTAGGAAATTAATCTCAAAGGCTTTGTGAAGGCAATATATAACTAGTTTAGTTGTCTAATAAGGTACGCATATAATTAATATAAGTAGTCAGGCGCTTCGTTCGATGTAGAAGACTAATTAAAAAGATCAGATCAGCTTCTATAAGCTTATAATACTTAAGCTTTTCGGAAAAGGATAGGTAGGGTTACCAACCCTTTTCCGCTTGTTTTCTTAGTTATTGTTCTTAATTATCATTGAGACTTATACATTGATAATTAAGAGCAATAACTGTATAAATATAAGCGTGTTCAATAAAAGAAAAACACAAAATGACTTACCCAGGTACTACTTACTCACCAACAACACCGTAACACGTATCTAATACCTAAGTATGAACACTTTTTCTTTATTCAGGTCTCATGTCGGTAACAGGAGTTAACACGTGGTGGTAGGAACGGGGTTGAGTACATAGCAGCACACATGAGTGACGCGAGTAGGTACGAGCCGCGTCGCGAGCCACCGGAGCGCAGAAACAATCAAATATTGGCAACCCCGTGCACTCGGCGTTCGCTCACAGTGAATTTTTCATTCGAGATATTTTAAACTTGGCGGATTCGGAAAAAAATTAAATATGAAAGTTCGGATGGATGGATGGATGGGTGGATGGGTGGATGTTTGTGACTCTTACACGCAAAAACTAATCAACGGATTTTGATGAAACTTTATTGTTATTATTGTTTATATTATATAGGCTATAATAAATTATAGCCTATATACGTTATAAATAACGTTATTGAATAATCGATTTCTGCGCGGACCATTGCGCGGTTAGAAGCTCGAATACCTCTTAATATACAGGTAATGGGTACGTATGCGTTGTGGTTACAAAATATCTTATCAAATGCAATAAAAGATTAGTATGAAGTATTTCAATATCATCAGGGAAAGGTTCCACGGTCTTATTTCGTTTCAAATTAAGCTATCATGTACTCATTAACTTACGTAAAATTAATTACAACTACCTAAATATGAGGGAAAATATTATTTCTCTTGAATATGTGGGAGTGTGAGTGTCTATCTGTATATATGAACAATATATGAACTTAAAAGCCGATGTTAATTGAATTGGCTACAGATTGCAGGACGCCGCCGTCAGTGCAGTGGTACCTAATTGGGTTAGCAACAAACATGTCCGAGCTCTCAGCGCCTATTAGTGCTCATTCGATGTGACATTTTTTTGCATACACGCGACTATGAAACAAAAACGCTTTCGGGCGATAAGTGGTTTAAAACAGTGTGGTTTTATTTTGTGTTCCTAATAAAGTTTAAAATGCATGTTTCTTAATATACTCTTGTAGGTTAGATTCTACATAAGTAGTCTCTTTGACCCATCTGGTACCTAAAATAATTCCTATTTGAACAATGCATTCAATTCCTTTCTGATCTCTTTACCAAATAAAAAATAAACATCATCTGCTATTGTACATTTTCAGTGAATTAGTAAAAAATATTGTAACAGCGTGTTTCCGGCAATAATTGCGTGCGTCGCTAATAACAAAACGAAAAGGGGAAGGCGAATAAAATTGCTATCTTTATCTAAGAACTTAAGAGGTGCTCGAAACGACTGCGAGTTTTTCTCTTCATTCGAATAGCGAGAACCAATTATAACTTGTAAGTAATCCCCTTATCTGCGTCTCTACGAGTCGGCGCTACCCGCCACTCTGAATATAATTCACTTTATCCATATTCAATATCAGATCGTGCGACGGCGAGCAAATAGAGCGATTCAAGTGAGAATTATTATTGGATAAAGCTCGCCTCTTTCCTCCTTGTCTATTTTCAGTGTCCGTTGGAGCGTGATAATTTACGTGTTGTATTCGATATTGCGCTGTGAAGGTGCCATCTTTATTATCTGTTTAGTGCTTTGAAGATATGACTTTTATGAGTGTTCTGTTCATGTAATAACAATCAGAAAGTGATTAAATGTAGTGGGACACGTCGTAATGATTTAGTCGTGGGTACAGTTGCCAAGTACCTACTAGCATTAGTTCGCCGTTATATCTACTAGATAGCTACATCGAGGTACAGTTAAAAGATGAAAATTACATATAGTTTATAGTGCTGTGGGATGTTGGTGATGCATTTTTCAAAAAACGCTTAGCAATAACGATGACTTGTCAGTAGATTTTAAACTTATAGTATGTACTTCCATTACACGAGAGGAGAAAAATAGCCGACCTGTCGTTGTTGGCAAAAATAGCGCAATCGAAAATTGACTCTCCGTTCCTACTATCTAGTGTGCTATTACATGTTCCCAGAAGGTCAGTTAGACATCAGACTCTACTACATATCCCACATAGTGCCACTAGGTACAGGAAGAACTCATTTTTCTTGAGAACAGGAACACTGCTGAATGGACTGGTTCACTTACCTGATCTAGATCTAGATTTATTTAATTTGGATCCATGTAGGTATATGTAAACGGAATCTCACAAAGTGTTGGTTTGACTCGGTTCTCTGACTGTAGCCGGTGTTGGTTTCTTTTTTATATTTTTTTTTTCCTTTTCTTCATTAAATAGTTTATAAGTATGTATCAATTAGCCATACGGATTTTTAGTATTAAGAATGCGAAAACATGTAAATGGCAATTAGATTTAATCATATTTTTTTAGTATAGACTAAGAAGCTGTTTGTTTTCCAAATAAAATAAAATAAAATAAGTTACTTAAGTAAAAGTTTTATCTGTTTTTAGGCAAATTTGTGATACAACGTTTAGAACGTTTCATTTAGATTTGGACCGAATACAAAGAAACAAAAGAGTAAATAATTGCTTTAGCTGGCAACACCAACGTGTTTGCCTGGGCCTACGTTGGGCGCCACTTTTACGTGACACAAATTTATATGAGCGTACGAATTCACTCGAACAAAATGTTCCGTTTAAGTAGTTTAATGGATAAATAACAGACACAAATGCTTCATTTAGCTTTATATGCTCTACATGTACTTATTTGCATTCAATTGCAGATTGTACTTAATAGAAGTGATAATTATTATAGTACAAACATTACAGTGGGGTTGTACCATCGTTCTAGAGGTTTGCTTGTCTTAACATGTTGAAACAGGAATACGCTGAAGCCATTTTCTGGAAAAAAGAGTAAATAACTACATAAGGATGTGCCTGTTTTGTATCTAAAATAATGGCTATTTCACTTACTTTTGAAAATGTTTGAATGGATATATCTTCAAAGCCCGGCGCGCACAGTGGCAATGTACGCTGTGATCGCTGCATCAAAAGCACCATGTAAGGTCGTATGACTGGGTCAGCGTTCCAGAATGGTATGTTCCAGCAAGCGTCACTTATTGAGTTGATCTATAATACATTTTAAGACTATCAATCCATACGTGAACGTCCATAAATACATGACATAATAGTTAATTATATCAGTAACAGATCATAGTTATATATTTTAAATTTAATTCCCTATTTTGTTAGTACTCCATAATTTATTTATTATCAGTTTAGAATAAGATCTCCGTAGAGAAACTTGTAACCACATATGTGGGTACTTTTAACCGACGAAAAAAAGGAGGAGGTTCTCAATTATTTTTCTGGAATAACTAGTTATTCTATTTCATAATTTTAATGCCATCCACCGATGTTTTCTGAAAAGGCCACTTCGGAAATTTGCCGCTGCTCGAATCGAACCAACAAGCACTCGTAGTTGTAGGATGAGCGCCAAGACTAGACTTATGTCACAGAATGTGTTGATTATATCTCTTTCTCTCGTATGAAATAAGACAGAGAGCGACCGAGCCAATCCGTGACAGAGGTCTCGTCTTGACATGCGTGCTAACACCATCGGTGTAGTTAGTTTAGCGGTCTACCCTCGAACGAAAAGACCAAGTCGTTGTCAATTAGGTTAAGTATTAGATAGCAGCATGGACTTACCTTAAGTTTAAGAAAAGTACATAAATAGCTGGGAATAAAATACATCACTACAGTGCCGATAAACAGCAACAAGAGGACAGCGTTGAATTCACCAATCTTAAGATTCTGCAACATAAAATACACGACGTAAATATAATTTTCCTTATACAACCAAATAGCAAAGTATGTATGGAAATGGGTACCTCGAATGTGCAGTAGGCGGTGAGACAAATCACAGGGCCGCAGATGATTTGTTCGAATATAAGCAGCTTCTTGTATACCAAAGCGTAATCGTCCAATAAACTATGGAAACAAAGTGTAACTTAAACTACTTTAACACGAAATCAATTAAGTAAACACGAGTAGGTATAACATTATACCATACATATAGGTATTTATACTTAATCCTACTGACCTAATAATAATCAGCGCAAACTGTTTATATCCCCAGACAACATCTATTCGTCGTATGATACTAAATTACTATGGGTAGGTACCATAAAATGGACAGGGAGCGATCCCAGTTAAACTCAGACCACGAAGTTTATACAACCCATTAGCTATGTTTTTAAATCCATTTCCAAAGAATCTGAATAAAAACAAATCTTACCGGTGACGGGAACCCGCAAGCATAGACAATGTTTTGCCACTACACAAGGCTGCTAATTTTCACAAATTTCCTTAACCGAAGAACGAAGATGTTGCAGAGCAGTGAGAGAGGGTATTAAAATAAATTGGGTACCTGTACATAGACTGATTATGTATCACAATATCTCTCAAACGCTTTTGTATTAAATCTGCGAAATATATCTTTTCTTGTTCGTTAGTCGCGGGATATACATCCACCAACAGATCTTGGATGCTCCATATCACAATATCGGCTTTTGTAGTTATGTGCCTCACCCACACTATTTGCGTTTGCAACATAACTGTATAAGATACGAAAAAAAATGTTTGAATTTATATATTCGACCTTTATCCATTTCTACTATTTATGTTTCATACAGCAATTTACGAACAAACACGGCAAGAGCCTGTCCAATATTTTTTTTATATCCTAACACATCAATTTGATGTTATACATAGTCATAAGTATGTATTCCAAAATGCTAAGTGCGTATGGATGCTGACTGCTCAACGATTACGGGTATAACAGAACTCTTAAAATATACCTACTCTTATGAACGCTTCCATAGATATTTTTTTTCTACTGCACATCAAATTCCTTTAAACACGTAATTATAGAAAAAGAATAGTAGAATAAAGCCTTAGTGAGAGTATTGATTGAACTTACACATATAATTGTAAGAATAAAGCAGAGCGCAGACGTTTAAAAAACAAAAAGACACTTCGTAAGTTGGTGAAACACATAAGTCAACATCGAAGAACCAAAGGGGAAACAGCAACGGTCTCTGTCCTCGATCTCCTGGTGCATGAGTTGCCAGATAGTGGAAAAGTGACAGATAGGCAACAATATTCATTCCTGTTGATAAACTTGCAATGAACATGGAAGCAAATATGCAGATTTTCCATGTCAACAGTTGATTCGCAAAGAACTGTTCCCTGCAGTACAAAAGAAAATATCAATAATAACAGCGCAGTTGGTAGTGTCCAACACAAAACAGATGGAACCGATTATATAAATTATTACGAATCTCACAAGTTATCTTTCCACCGTGACATAACCAGCTGTACTACCAATGCAGCAAGTCTAATAATAATAGACCTTTAGTTATTGTGTGTTAATGCTTACCCAAATGAAAGATAGTCCACGTGCATGTCGGATCACGCATAGTTCACATTTTTAAAGCTATTTCATCGGAAGCAAAACCAAGTTGGTTATTATGTAGTTGTTGCTGTTTATGAAATATCTAAAGAACTATTCAACAGTCATTCAAACCAATTTTTGTTGTAAGCGTCGTGTGTATGGGTTATGACGTACTGACGAGCCGACGACGACGTGACGGACGGAACGAAATTATATTAGGGTTCTGATTTCGGCATTTGGTTACGGAACCTTACAATCGCGTACGATTGTTTTACGTTCTCTCAAACCTTTCAATTGGATGTTGGATACACATTAACTACTCACCTATATTTTTCTCCGGTAGTGCAAATAAATTCAAAATCCTTTTTCATAACTCTCAAAAAGTTGTGGTATTGCGGCAAATTGAGCTTAGTGCAGGAAATGATCAATAGCTTGTATGCTAAGATGATGAAGTATGTTCCGGCCTCTGTCATATGCGGAATATCGAAGATGCATACGCCATGGTATAATGACAACAATGACATTACTATCGCAATCAATCCAGTCACTAATATGACTAAGTTTTGATTGAAGTAACTGGAAAATTGGAAATGTTATACACTTTGGGCTTGATGAGCTGTATAATTAAAAATAAGTACAACTTAGCAACTTGACTGCTTGAAAAACTTACGTGGGCTTAAGTTTATTATCGATATCGGTAACTTTAAACGCCGTCATCGCTAAATAAAATGTTTTATGAAATTCGAAAGGATCAATGTATCCATGGGAGTAGTCAGAATTTTCTTTGTTTAAGAAAGCGTTGAATTTTTTTAGAAAAATCATTATAGCACGAGCTATCCGTCGTACGGTTTTTAAACGATTGGGGTTCACATAAAATAAGAAATCACTACGTATAGAATCAGTATTAACGGGTCCTCTTTAATTAAGTGCACTTGATATTTTGTGGGCGGTTATTTCAAAGGCCAAATAGTAGACTTGATGCATTACCGCCGCAGGCTGTAGTTCGCTAAATGCATGAGAAAATATGATACCTAGGTAGATACGGTTACTGGTATCAGGTCAAGGAAACAAATTTTAAAATTAATTACTTAGGTACTTAATGTATTTTTTTCAATGCCTTTTCGATAAATTTTAGGGTATCCTCTAAACACAAGCATAATAGTTACCTACTTAGTAGTATTTACATGACAGGGTGGTTAAAATAATGTACCTTGGTTAAAGTGAAATCTTATATTTTTACGTCAACTAAAACTAATATCGACTGTGAAGTTATCCTTTTAATAAATTTCAGTTACATATTTCCGGTGTAAGTCGTAGAAGTTATGTCATGTCTAGATTATGGTACCTCGTATGCGCTACGAAACCCTAAAAACATCTGAAAACACCTAAAACCAAGTATCTGAAATGGTAGTTTATCGTGACGTAAAGCTACATGAAATGTCTTTCTTTATTACTAGTGCTCGACATTTCCCGCGCCATCATTTCGAAGGCCAATTATGGCGAGCGAAGCATTCGCTGCATCGCCCCGAGCTCGGCACCGAGTACCTAATAAAAGCTGTCCTTGACTCCGATAAAATAACCCCATTAAAAGGAGGTCGTCACTTCTTGATAATAGTCGGAACTCTTGAATGTGAATGTGAAGTGCTATGATCCAGGTTTATAGCAAAAGGAAGCGCAGAGGCAAACGGATGATGGAATATTATGAGCACTATCAATTTAGTATATTAAATCTAGAGGATTGATTGGAACTATCTCAAGTAGACAAATGAATATATCATTATTTTTTAGGTATTCATGTAGGTAGGTTATAGAATAGGGATAGAAGAAAATTGTTGATGGGTATGCTATTAAATATTTAAAAGAAATGTAGCTGATAAGTAGTGCATATAAATATGTTTTATTAGTCAAAGTCAGATGAGTAGTCTTAGGTTAGGATGAAATGAGTAATTTTAGACTAAGATATTTTGAAGACGACGTTCATAATTTTAAATTAGTTTAAGCTCTTTGTAAGTGAGAACTTAGATCATTTAGTTTTCCATTTATGACTCACCAACATTTAATTCATGTAATGTATTCTAAAACTGATTTCAGCCCTAAAGTTATAATTAGTTGTAATACCTCCTTGCAGTTGTAGGTAAGGACTTGAGACCGAAATTGAATAAGCGATAGCTGGAGGCGTCTAAACAAAAGTTATGTGTTCACAAAGTTAGTTATAGTTCAGACTTCAGACAACTGATATTGTTTGCCTCGCGTGTACTATGTTTTGAATTGTTTATTATTTACACAGACATATTAGGACATAAAAATATCTACAAAATACAGAATATAATTAAAAACAAATATAACTACTAACTAAAATACATCGGCGAAACATGCTTGGCAGTCTGGCCGCAGGTTTCCGATGAAAAAGATTTCATGTAATAATTAAGTAAAAACATTTCATAAACGTGGTTTTTGAATGAATTAGGTGTGTCAGAATCGTATTAAGTTACAGGTTTATATTTAAAATTAGGTACTGCACCTTTTTTTTATCCGTAAACACAAGTTAGAATAATAAGATCATCACCACACCTGTTTCCTCGAAGGGATAGGCACCGTTGTTCTGTTTCACTTCGCATATATTTGAGTAATAAGCTTCGTAGGAAGAATATTGCCATTATTATTATTATACACAACAGTTATCAAAGTTCTGAAACGTTTTTTGTATAGACCGAGTACCCGGTGAACTTCGTGTCACCTACAATTTTTTTCGTTGTATACTGAATGAAACAAAAAAAAATCAAATCGATCCATCCGTTCTGAGTTTTAGCGAGATTTAATTTAAACAGCAATTGATTCTTATATGCAAAAATAGAAAAGTTAAGGGCCAAACAAACTTAAAGTAATAATACTAAGTGAACAGTCTTAATAATGAGAGTACCATTTTGATCGCACCTCATTTGCACTCATTTGTATTGCTACACCAGCGCGAATTAATATTTGCCCCTCGCCGCGGCTGCGGGTACTTTTCATCTTGACGGTAATATATTATGGCACCAGGATTGTTCATTATTAGGTGCCGTATTCGTCTTCCGCGATTATTTTTGTTACCTTTTTATGTTCTCACTGTGTTTCACGACTTCGGCTTGCTCTAGTGGTTGTTGCGTATGTCGTTCGGCTCACTGCAAATGGTTGCGGGTTTGATTCCCGTCAGTGGCAAATTTCTGATCTGGGTGTTACTGGGATTGCCCCCAGTCCATAGTACCCATAGTACAAACTTTGCTTAGTTTTGTATTTGTTTTTATTTGCCCACAAGCAAACCTCTTTAAAAGAAGCTAATATAATCTATTGCTATATTGTTAATAACGTTTTTACAAAACTTTCATCTAATATGTTACCGAAAACATTATTTAGTTACATTAAAGCGCTGCAAGACAACTAAGCAATGAGTTTTGATTCGCTGACTTAATACCCCAAACGTAGTTTTAGCCGAGGCAATAGTTATGGGGCAGAACAATTATATTGGAAATTATCGAACGGTAGGATTAAATATATTTGCAACACGAAATACTTAATGTTAAAAACAAAACTGCATACCTGAACCTACTGAACCTACCTGAATTCCGCTACCTTCTTAATCTGGCTCGTTAATTTATTTCCTCTTAAATTGTTGTACAAAGTTTTGGGTTCTGCTTTAAACAAATCGTGTAAGTAAGAGTGGAGCGACAAACCGAACGTTTACGGCTCCCGGGACACAGCTGGTTGCACTTAAACCGTGGCTTTATGTTAGCGCCCCTTCTATTAGACGTCGTTATTGCTGCTACCTACGAATTTGTAGCAATTTAATCTTCTGTATCATATGCGAGAACACTTGGTTAGTGTGCTTCCAGTTAAATAGTTAGGTTTAATGTTATAAAAAGGTTTTATATGTGAACATTGTTATTTCTCGTATAAAAGCTGATCCGGAAATCTAAGCGTTTAGTCAAGTTTAAACCTTTTGTTATAACTTTAAATAAATAAATAATAACTGTAAGTCATATCTCGATGTAGGTATTAAAATGTCTATAAATTAAATGGGCAATATATTAGGTGTACTAAATATGATTGAAGTCACTTTGAATCATAATTTTTTATTGTATTCCTCTTTGTTCAACTCGAGATTTTCTCGTCCTGAAGAACATAAGTGGAACTATTATGTGCTAATGGTTACGGCAGCTCATTGGAAATACTGTACGCCGTAATTTCCCCTTAATGTGCAATCACATAACACCATTCGAGCTGTTTCTCCTGTTACCATTAGGTAGAGACACTTCAATCACACAGCTAGTTTAATTGGGTTAATTCCTTATACATTATTGGTTTAATTCTAGGTACCTATATTGTATTCTTGCGGTGTAATCTAACTTCTAACATAATCGAGTGCTAAAAATAGATAGGTACCTTTCAATCTGAAGTTTATGTGGATATGTTAGTATTATTTGAGAAAATTCATTTCGAAATATTCAATTAAAAAAAAAAAAGATGTTACGGTTTATTTTTAGGACGTAACATTGGTTCTGAATGAAAGCCAATATAATATTATTTAATTGTATATTTTAAATTGTAATTTTTAAAAATTCACTTTTCTCACTAAAAGTGTTTTTTTTTTGTAATCCGTACTCTGATTTATGAACAATAAAGATTATTATTATTATTAAATAACAGGCTCCTATAAATAAGGCCCACGTAGTTGCGTCCACAACAAACTCTACTGTTGTAAGAAATTGTATGTCAATAAAAACCTTTTTAATAGTCACATACTATGGAAGTAACGTATGTCAAAGCTGCTGCTGCTAAATTGAGGTAAAGCAAGGGTGGGGAAGCTTAGACCGGTGCCGGATGTGAAAAATTTATGTGTTTGAGTAATTACGAGACCTCGGCACAGTGGCGGAGACCGATGGGCCCCGCCGCACGGTTTAACTACCAATTAGGTATACTCAAAACGATACACCTCCGACTACAAATTTATTGTTATTGCACCAATTAATGCTTGGAAAATACTATACAATAGAATCGTTATCGGTAAGGCAACGATTCGAGATTTCGAACGAGCATGACAGGAGTCAGGACATGTTGTTGAAAATTTTATTGAAATCTAAAATAATTTTCTTTAACTCTACCTAACGTATATACTCATAGTAGAGCTTTAAGTTTAGTGGAAAATCTAAGATTAACCTTTTTTATTATTATTACAAGCTTTATATTAACTTGCAATGTATGTCCGGGTGGAATTTTGCAACTGAATTTTAAATCAGTTATCTTTAACCGATTGAGCTGAAATTTGGTATACACGCTTATTTTGGATGACAATGCATGCTTAGCTATGTGACGTCATTCTAATTTCAATATGGTGGACTATCCAATACGGCGGATTAGTTATTTTATCTGTACTACCACAGTATGGGTATGAGAGTAATGAGAGGGCTTGCTGAGGAGAACACGAAAACTACGGGCAATTAAATAAAAGCTTGTTATTAAAAAGGGTTTTTCACCATTAATTTTATGTGTAAATTAGAATTAATTCTTCGAAGGTAGGTATACCTGAATGGTAGGTAATTCGTATGTGATCAATGTATAGGAAGCGTATATCACTCCGGCGCTTGTTTCAGCTGACGGTGCCAATACATTATGAGCTCGGTGTCAACGCCGCTTGGCATCTAGTGTGTGTCGCTTGTGATGTCAAGAGTGTCAGCACGATGGAATACATGTCACGGTAGACAGTTCTAATTCATAATGCGATATTAGCAGCCTATCTACCGACATTCATTCAACCTTACTTATCAGTAACGCAACGGTATTAAATATAGCATTCAAATATTAAAGATAGGCTTTGACTATGTACCTTATTGTACTTACAGGATCTGCGTAAGTTAAGAGTAACTCGATACACGTTTAGTACCAGCGGATCGAATTAAAACGCGGCTGACTTTACGAGTATTATTCGAAAACCAAAACTATTTCAGCGTGGACAATAATCATATTTTTATAATGTTTGTCTGAGCTATTACTAACAAAAAGGAATTGACATTGAGTTATTATAGGTATGATTAAAGAGAGACCCATGCATCAGGTCCCTCTAGGAACCCACGTTTAGCAAGGACGTCAAAGAGTAAGTCTTGAATGAACCTATTTATATTTATGGAAATTAAAAACTGAATATACTAACTTCAAGGTAAGCTCACCTCTTTAGGTCATGAAACTACATAGTAGCATGATGTGAATACTGTATGCAGTGCAAAGTACATTATAGTACCTACCACAGTAAATGCACTGGGAAGCACACTATTAATTTATGAGCAAACTTGGTCCGCAAGTTCAGCGGTCCGCGTATGCTTGAAATCACTGTTTCCAAAGGAATGTTTATAACAGACGTGCTACAAGGATATTGAAACTTGTATCCTTTATGTAAAGGCTGTTAACATTTTGTTTATTCCACATTCCTCCCTGTTCTAAAATACATTTTATTAAGGTCTAACTCTTTGAATATTATCTACGTATTTTCTTGAATAACAATTGTTTTCCTTCAATGGAGAGAGATTGTTTGCAAACGGGGTATCTGAAAAATATCAATTTGTTAGCTAACACGTCGACGCGATGGTTAGGTACCCGCGACACGTGATCGCAATAAGAACGAATGCGGAACAGATTTTGAAGGATCGACTCCGGTTGGATGTGACATCGACGGGGTTAGAGTGCGCGGAAAACTACGTGAAATATTTACAATATTTGTTTAGGTTACCGTACACTTTGCGTTTCAGAGAATTCGCGGGAGCATACAAAACGATAAGTGTCGTAAACATTCTTATGGTAATTTTCAAGGGGAAATAATTTTACATGCATGTTACAATAGCTACGATAAAGGGGTTATTAAAGAATACATATTTACACACGCGTTTAATTCAAAAAAGCCATTTCTTATGTCTCTACGTATCTACAAAACGCACTAAAATACTGAAGAGCTTTTATTGTAGTACTATAAACTTGTTGGCTATGTAATCAATATTTTGTAATCTATGTGTTATACGAAAATTTAAAGTGAAGCCACTCAAATTCTCATACGGGCGTAAATCTCGGCTGCAAGTGAGCCGTGCTTTTTATCACTCCAGCAAGCGGCGCCTCGCGCAGCGTCAGATAGCACTTCAGCGCCGGCTTTATATCGATAAACGATATTCCATTAAATTGGGACCCAGTAATCGGATTACTTATTTCATTTGTTTCATTCAGCTATCTCGATGGCTCATTGATTGTACCACAATCGATTCATTTTGATATATTTTTGGTATTTCGTTAAATGTAATTTGTTAAATAAAAAAATCCCTATAGGTGGTCAGTGCTGACATCTGATTAATTAACACGCTAATAATATTTCCCTCATAATGTTACTATGAAGTACCTAACTAATACATTAGGAAAAGATTATATAAGAGATTGTTCCCGGAGGTATAGAACCATAAAGGTTTATCGGCGACGACACGTAAAAGCGTATAACTGTTACTTTGTCGAAAATAATTACATATATTTTCATTTATGTTGCATTTATTGTGAAGAGTCAGCCTCAATGTCGCAAAAAAAGATTAAGTTTGAAAAGGTTTTTAGGTATTTTTGTAGGTCCTATTATTAAGGAAGGAATACGTCCCGCGTGTATCTCAATTTATGAAGCGTTATCAAGGTGTCCATTCTAAATGCCAAAAAAGCCTGACATATTCCTGACCACTTTAATAAATTTCCTAGAGCAATATATTTTCTGAATAAGTTTTTGTTTTGGCTAGATTATGGTAATAACATAAGATAATATCTTCAAAATTTGAAAAATAACAAATATGCTTTCTCATAGAAATTATAACGATTATCAAAAATATTGGCTTTTCCCTGACTTATCAAGTGACGTGACGTTTTTCCTTGACTATCCTTTACCATCTTTTGCTTCCCTGACTTTCCAGAAAGTGGACAGAAATAAATATTATAAAGACGAAAGAATTTGTATGTAACGAATAAACTTAAAAACTACTGGACCGATTACAAAAAATATTTTGCCGTTAGACAGCTACATTATCACTGAGTAACATAGGCTATATTTATTTGTTTCCAAAATATTTAAAAAAAATATATCCACCCGTGCGAAGCCGGGACGGGCGGCTAGTAAGATATAAAACAATTAAAACGTCAGTAGATAGATCCATAATTATTCCCATAACAAGATGCTCTACTCCGCGTTGAATAGCTGGAAACGTGCAAGCATTCAGAGCATAAGCGTCGCCGTTTCAGCCTGAAACTGGGAGATAAGTCACGTATTCATTATACCAACTTTGGATTAGCCAACGCCACGTACACTTTATGGGCGCGTGTGGTGACGGGCGGCTTCAACGTCTAAACATCAGCCACAATATCATAAAGCTCGGTTTATCCAGACTTTAGATATAGGTGCGGTGTATCTAGATTAAATGCAGTCGTACACAATTTTAGTACGTATAATTGTGTACGACCTACACATTCCTACTTACTTAACCTGAGTAATTGTATAGTGTAACACTAAATAGGTATAATATAAGGTAGGTATAATATAATATAAATCATAAAGTTATTTAGGTAAATTTATAATGAAAACAGAAGGTAGATTAAGATTGGCATGAATTAAGATATTTGATTTAACTCTTGTTTCAGTCACATCATAAGTAATGCTTTGTGTATTTATAAAATTATTCATTTTTCAAAGTTAATTACATTGTTTTTTGGAGCAAATGTAATAATTGCGCAAAGTTATGGCAGTTTATTGACAGGCCATTAAAGAATAATCCATTTGGTAGGGACCTTAGGGGTCGTGGTTGCAAAGGGCGGGGGCCCGGCGTGACAATAAAGCGACTCCGAGGAGGACGGCGGCGTGGTGTGGCCCACGCCGCCGTGTGGAGGAGGTGTCTGCTCGCGCGGACAGCCGCTGGTGGGGTAACGGATGTGTGCGAAAGCGTTCCCGTGACCCCACCGTTATGGCGGGTGATTGGATCACCATGGGTTTTTAGTGGATATACGGCTTCGCTGGGCCTTCCACATAATCCCTTCATCTTCCCCAAGATGAAGGGGTATCCATAATGGATTTTCCCATGTTAAACAAAAGGCCATTAAAGAACTACTGAAATCAAAGCTTTTTCATTTTCCTTATTATATCTATACATTTTTAAATATAAATAAAAACAATATATTTAAATACATTGACGTACATTAATGATTATGATTTTCTCTTAACATGTAACAAATAACTTTAGAATTCGTTAACAAAGCTCTTTTGTCAGAGAAAATTATCCAATATTTATGTGTTATTTCTTTCCACAGGTGTAACAAAATACCTTTACCTGGAACCATCAGAAAACAGATTAAGGGTTAAATGGAATAAACAAATCACGCATAAATCGATGTTTATAATTGGCAGTAAAACCGTGATGAGTCTTTGATGATTTTTATGGCAACATGTCAACCAGCATTTCTACCGAATCAATTGGCGAACCAGCTAAATATTCCAGAATGTACGTAGCCTGATCCAAAACAGTGCATAATGAGTATTTTTGTAGCTTCATGTTATTTTTGTTTCCTTCTTTATGCATATCAAAATATACGTAAAATTGTTTTGGTAAAGAATGAATGATAGCTATTGCTGTACTTCTCAATATTTTTCCGTATTAAAGTAACAAAATTAGAACATATATTTTACATCCATTTCATCTTAATCACCCTCTATGGATTCATCTGAGCAACATAGCACCAAGCGCCAATAACCTATTTGCAAACATATGCTCACGTCGCCCACAAACATTTGCAAACGCCACGAAACACAGTAACCAAACTATAGTGACATAAATTTATCTAATAACAATCTAATGAACGTATCATGTACATCCAAGTTATACAGACACAACCGCGTTCAACTTAAACTAACTTCCGCTTCCGGTGTAATCGCATTTCCTTTATGTTTCAGGCCGTCACAAAAATTTGCTAACAAAGTCCATGTTTAATAGCACCGCGGGGTAGCTTTTTATATCAAATTGCAGAGGAATTTTCCTTTTACTGGGAGCCAAGTGTCTACTTCACTTCGTTTTCAGCTGGAGATCTAAGGTATGTTTATATAACAAAAGTCGGCAGAATTACAAATTTAATTATGTGCAACAAATATTTATGATTAAAATGAGAGAAGGTATATTATGTATATAAAACAATAAATTATTTGTGTTATCAATAACTTTATAGGATAGAATTTCACCATTCTGAGTCACAAAGCCGCTGCTAGACCACATGTCTACAGCCTTAATCCTTATCTTGCATGTGCTGTGCCTACAGTAGCGTCAGGGCTGGGATTAAGACACAAAACCATCTTCAAATAAACATGTCGGTGATATCTCTATCGAAAATTTTGTTTTTGTTTTGATTATATTTCAATGTTATAACATTAAAATATACAACTTGATATTTTGGAGACCTTATGAAGTACTTGTGTAATACGAAACTCCCTTCAATGGGAGGCGGATTCAGGCCTTAGTTCATTAGGCTGGTCCAGTGCAGGTAGGCAGACCTCCCCGTCTATATCTAGATTCCTGCGGACTTGTAAGATTCCTCTCGATGTTTTCCTTCACCATCTAAGCAAGTGATAATATGGAATGAAAATGAGACTCGCATATGCAATTCTAAAATCCCAGTGGTGTGGGATTTGAACCCACAAGTTGTGGCCACAACCCTTGTTTCTAAGGTGGGCATCTAGAGCACGTACCAACTAGGCTACTACTGCTATTAAAATTAATATCCCAAAACTAATTAAACTATTTTTCATTATCCCTAGTTATAACATCGAGGGGTGAAAGTATATTTGACTTAAGCGAGACTTTTGGGCGATATTGGCTTATATACATATTTGGAAACAGCATTTTTAGGGTTCCGTACCCAAAGGGTAAAACGGGAACCCTATTACTAAGACTTCGCTGTCCGTCCGTCCGTCTGTCACCAGGCTGTATCTCATGAACCGTGATAGTCAGACAGTTGAAATTTTCACCGATGATGTATTCCTTTTGCCGCTCTAAGAACAAATACTAAAAAACAGAATAAAATAAATATTTAGGAGGCCTCCCATACAACAAACGTGATTTTTTTGCCATTTTTATAGATAATGGTACGGAACCCTTCGTGCGCGAGTCTGACTCGCACTTTGCCGGTTTTTTCTGCGTCGAATGAGTATGCTCTCCTGTAAAGTTAAATAAAATGTCGCTGAAGTCAAATAATCTTTCACCCTTCGACATGATGATGATGGTGGCTTATTAGATAGAGGACGGTATATATTTTAAAAAACGTCAGCGGGATCAACCGTTCACACTTTCACTTTAAAATCTCTGATGTAAGCACATTCAAGGTATTGAATTCTTCTAAGCTCGGCTGTAACCGTGCAGTCATAGCTATATCTCCTAAGTAAATGTACTCCGAGAAGACAACTTTATTAAAAGTTTGCTACGTGATCTTTTCTCCGTTCGGTACTTAGGCACTCTCGCTGCAATTTTGTTCCAAAACTCGAACTTATCGTCACAGAAATATGATTTTATTGGGAAGTCATATCTGAATTTATGAGGATTGTAAAGCTTACTTAACGATCAAAGCAAAATTAAGTTACGTTTACATAATTTATATTATAGAAACATGATCAACTAAAATCTTTACTTGGATCAACTCGGGAGTTTGTTGACAAGACATTCTCCTGTATTCAATTAATTTCTAACTAACTCAGTACCCAGTCAGAAAATGGTACGTGACTAATCTAAGCCGAGCTTTATTTACATGGTAAAGCCGGCTGCCAGATCGTTTTACGGACGGAGAATACGTGGAGTTCCAGAAACTTTTATATGGAGGTGTACACAGGACACTCGTAATCCAGCATTTCATGTCAACGATCATAATAAAACCTTATTATCTGACAGCCAGCTTTACCGTGTGAAGGGAGCTTTGGGCATTGTAGTGATTCCAGGTAATTAATGTTAAAGTACCTAACGTATTTGGGTATGAGAATGTATTTCGATACAAATAACTTGTAGTAGGTACTTGCCTATCATAATTGACATTAGGCAAATAAGTCCGGTATTTCGTTCACATGGACCCGTAGTTATCTAGCAGTCGGCTTCACCTTGTGAAGATAGCCTTGGGCATTGTAGTGATTCCAGGTAATAAATGTTAGAGTTATGTATTTGGGAATGAGAATGTATTTCAATACAAATAACATCTAAGTAGGTCCTATCATATTCGAAAGTTTAGGCAAATAAAGTAAGAAAACTTCCACGAATCAATCGTCCGTTGAGCATCTATCACCATTACAGTGAAAAATAAGTTCTAACACATATAACGAGCACAGGATCAACAAATATGTTTACTTACGAGAAGACTAACGTTACAAACTCGTGTTACAAGCTCGTGCTTAGGGACAGGGATTACGTTCGTAGGTACCAACTCCGACCGCGCGGGCCAAGTTAACCCATAACTTAATAGCCTGAATGTACTAGAGCGAGTGGATTGACTTGGCCTTTTTTGCCTTGGATATACAGTTGTATGTAATCCAAGGCAAAAAAGGGCCAAGTCAATCCGCTAGGGAACAGCCGCCGCGATCTAAGAGGCCGATTTAACAGCTAATCATGTAAATATAATGTAACTTAGCATTAAATCAAGAAAAAATAACTTTTAACTTTTTGGGTTGTTTATTCGTCCGCATATCTTTATCACCCATTTTTATTTATAATGTGTATTTATTAAATTTGTCCTTGCTATTTATTACTCGACATTGTCATAAATACGGCTAATCGCAGGTGCATCCATTCCTCATCTTATTCCATCAAAATTTCATCATTTAATTAATTTCGCAAAAAAAGTAGAACTTTTTGGGTTAAAAATTCTTATTACCTCAAAAATATTTTTTACAATAGTCACTATGTTTTCCGAGTTATGTCTACGTATTTCTTTCGAATTCCCAGCAATGGGTCAAGTGAAGCCATAAAACTAACCAGAAGTGGACGTATAATTACGTGATTACTGTTCCCCAAGGGATAACCGATAGCCCTGTTGCTTAGGAATTGGGATCCATGAGCCGAATAGGTAAACTATACGACTTGGAAAAAGCATTCTTAGCATCGAATGTTCAGTTATTAAACTTATACATTATCAGTATGCAATTGATATTATGTAACGCAATAAAATTCCAGGTTTATAAAGCGGGTTTAGAAGTCCGAAATAATACTTTGACGTTTGCATCAGTATCGGGTATACAACTGAATGGTATAAACAAAATATTGAAATTCGACCATGTTTTTTCAACTTTTTTTTCGTCGTCAATTTATATAACTCGTAATATCTCGAGTCCTATGTAAAATTTGCATGTTCTGTTTAATGAATATTGATAGTTGCCCCTCAGAAGTGTAGTTTACACTGCTCAATAGGGTTATGGATGTACCCTAACGCCAGAACACGATAACTGTGAGAAATATTCAAAGGTCTATAACTCGGCAACTATGATAGTTAGGTATAATCTATCTTCACTAAGCATCCACATATGAGCTACCGTTATTGTAGTAATTAATATATATCATAACTTTTTCTGTGATTTTATAAATAGTATGTAGTTCGATAGCAAATGATAAGTTACAATTTGAATAATATTTTAGGCATCAAATCATGCCGAAGTCTGAGCTCGGATGAATTTTGAACTTGGACTAAACTTTCAATCTAAATTCATGGGACGCCGGAGCGGACTCGCTACTGCGGTCAGCTTTATTCATCTGAACATCGGTGTGTTTACTATCTGCGAATAAAAATATTGCACTTTGATCTCTACGTGACTTCATTGTGACGTGATATGTACTTTTTAGTTTTATTTACTTTCAGTAGAAATTTAGCTATATGTACATAATGAAATGGGAACCGAGATATAGAGGTAGACTGAGCTCAGATGCATGATCAGACAGGTCAGGTCGTTAATGACTGCCGTGAAAACGGAATGCCGTATGCTGAGGAGGCTGCAAAATACATACTAAAAGAAAAAAGTGATCTTAGTAAAATTGTGAAGGTCGCCAATGCAAAAGATACAATGGTAATTCCGTCGTCCGGCGTCAAAAACGCTGCTAAATGACATTCGCCTAATTTGAGTTAAACATTTAACAACATAGAAACAGATCTGTACCTATTTTGACGGCAGAAATCAGAAATGTTGTATTTCGAAATATCCAATTTTACACCAGAGCTGGAAAACTATTTCAAAAATTCATTACTCCTTAATTGCCAGAATAAATTAATTGCTGTATCATTACTTTTATTGGCCGTAGGCAAAGGGGACATGGACCATACGACGTGTTTTTTTTAGATCATTTCTATAAGTAATTTAAACCAATTTTCAAGATACGACATTTCCGCTTTCTGCCGTTGATATCTTCATTATTTCTACGGACATCAATTGACGCATTTTTGCTTGTACCTCAAATTGGGTTTACTTACTTAACGGCCTTTTAGTCATCGGATAGTAGGATCGTATTTAGCACACACTGACCAAGAACATGTGTGTATTATCCATATTACATGCTCCGTCATTGTGTAGGTAACATAATTAGGTAAACGTTGCACAATAGACGTTTACCTACGCAACGGCCGATTGGCTTTTCGGCTGCTGTGTAGTGTATTGTTTCAGGAACAGCGAGTCTGTTGACTGAGATTATTGAATAGTTAACTGGAGCGTCTGAATAGCGGTCCAACAAAATACGGTGACAATGACGGTGTTATCTTATTGTGATGTGGTGAAGCGTACTACGCGTGATTGGGTCGTGGTCGGGGCGTATACCACAAAATATATAAAGGCGCTAGGCCCAAAGTCCAAAACATTAATTAGATTTATCTAGTAAGTCATACCTATTGATGGTGACCTTTTTTACAAGCTTTATATTAACTTGCAATGTATGTATGTCCGGGTAGAATCTTGCAACTGAATTTTAAATCAGTTATCTTTAACCGATTGAGCTGAAATTTGGTATACATGCTTATTTTGGATGACTATGCGTGCTTAGCTATGTGACGTTATTCTAATTCCAGTATAGCGGATCACCCAAGATGGCGAAATAGTTATTTTTTCTGCACTACTACAGTATGGGTATCAAATGAAAGGGCTTGCTGAGGAGAAGACGAAAACTAAGGGCAATTAAATAAAAGCTTGTTTTTAAAAAGTTTTTTTACCATTAATTACATAATACAGACATAGAGTGCTACATCCAAATGTTTGTTGATTTTATTTATTATTTTAAATTTATGACATGCGTATTTATTTTTATCGATAACCGCTTGACCTTACCCTGGGGTTAGATTTTTGGTTTAACATAGCATTAAATATGTATTTCTTTAACAAAACCCCTCTGTGTTTATTTTATGGTCATGTCCTATAAAGGTGACTCCCGGGTGGCGTTAGTGAGCCAATGTACAATAATACACGCAACGATACAGTCTATTGGCGCTATTGGTCTCCGAGCGCAATACTCGAATACATTTCGATTATCGTTATCCACGCACTTCAATCTGTGATAAAGGGTTTTAGACGCAACAACATTTTAGTACGGTTGATCGTAAGATTAAAAGGAGTTTGTGTATTTACACTGTGTAGGATGAGTAGTAACTTGTCTATTTTATTTTAGGATGACCACCCGTCATGCGGCTGTGGGCAGAGCCACCAAAATGTGGAGAGTACCTCATTTTTCCCCGCGAGGTGCTCACTAGGTGCAACTCGTTTGAGGTGAGGAATCGCTCGAGCGCGTATACACTCACTTGCGACACGATTAAAACTATTCTCAGCAACTTTTACATAGGTCTCTAGGAGGAATTGAATGATTGAGCCGGTTCAATATTTAAATTCGAGTAACTCGTTCAATTTCCAAATATGAGGACTGCAAATGAGTCGACTCGTTGGTAATGAGTGAGCGACACATCTTTAATACAGTGTTAACTTGACTGAATGATGTTCAATCCTGGAAATTTTAAGTGTCTAATTGATACCGAATTATAAATGAAACCAGATTATCTACCTATTGGTTTCCAGGGTATATCGTTTATCGATATAAGCCAGCGATGGAGTACGAGAGGGAACGCGAGATGCCACGGAACGGGAACTGTGAAGACCCTTTAAAAAGCTCAGTTCACTTGCAGCCAAGATCATAGGCAATGAAATATAATGGATATGCTCTTTTCCATAAGTAATTTCATAACTTGATAATATATTATTGATTTATTTTTACGAAATGAATGAAATTATGAAGCTGAATGGCTGCACCTGCGATTAACGGTATATAAGCCCATGTCGAGTAATTAATAGCAAGGACAAATTCAATAAATTCACATTAATAATGTGTATTCAAACATTATAAATCATAGTGAGTGGTTGAGTATGGGGTCTACGCATCAGATAGGAGATAGAGACTAGAAAAATATTGATTTAATAATATGGTTATGAAATAAAAGTTAGTTAAGGGTAATTTCTTAATAATACAAATTATAACAATTTTATGCTACAATTTTGATACAAATTAATCCTTCCCTGTGTCTCTGAAGCTTATAACGTTTAATATGTATAATTTTATTATGACGTGCTTGTTTTTTAATACTAGTTTTTCTCTTTGTAGCTCATTATTTTTTTATTCTGTTAAGGGTTTTTAAGGTACAGGCTATTAAATTGTTATTTTTACATACTATTAAAACTCTAAGTGCGAAGAGGATTATTCATTTTATTTAACAACCCATCTTTAAGACCGGTTTTAAATTAAATAACAGGTTATTCCCTTACGAAAACAGATACCTAGCTTCTATTCCCGATGCCGTATCCAATAAAAGAAGATTCTTCAAAATCTGTTCCGCGCCCCTTGTTATTGCGATCACGTCCCGGATCTAACCGTCACCGTGTTAGCTAACAAATTGATATTTTCAGATACTCTTTTCGCAAACAAACTCCTACACCTCTAGTAAAGATATCCAACTGGATTAAAGATAACAGATTCCATCAATTTTTGAGAAAGGCTTCCCTGCTCTTGGTGACTTTGATAAATTATAAAATAAATGTTTTGTCTCTGCTGCCTTTTACATTTACCTTGTATTATAAAAGATAAGAGAAACAACACATATCTGGTCAGCCTACTATAATTTTGAGGTCATTTGTGTGAGGATCCACTTGTATCTGAAGCCCGAGCGTAAGTTAAGCTCTAGGGCCAAATTCCATGATCGACATCATCATAATTCGACACATGCAAAATCAAAATCGATAGTTAGTGTTGTACCTTCTGACACTGACAATACGTTATGATAGGTACACAACGAATTTCACGATATATCGATTTGGATAGCAGTAACCCCTCATGAAACATGGGGACATATAGGACAATATAATCTACCATGCATATAATAGTTTATATTATGTGGCACAGCTTCAGAACGCTAAGAACTTGGTTAAGAACGCCTGCCAGGAAAACTTAGTTGTGAGTACTACTGTCATCACAAAGATTTTTTTTTTTTTTATAAACGACTTCAAAAACCTAGGTGCAAGCCAAGTTGCACCTAGGTTTTTGAGGGCGGTTTTTGTTTCTTGTAAAAAAAAACGATTTTAATTTTATGTTTTTTTTTACGATTTTTAGTGTAAATAATCGTAGAAAATGTTCATAAAAATAAACTACTGGGCCAAACTATGTTAATTTTTTATGGGACTAAATGGCAACTGGATTAGTTAGTTATCATCAAACTAAAAAAGAATCACGTAAATCGTATTGAGAACCTCTTCCCTTTTGAAGTCGATTAAAAAGTTGCATTGATTTCCTTTTTGAAGTGTAAAGTTTTGTGTTTTACTTACTTATTTTATTAGTTTTTCGTTCTTTTATTTTTTTTATCTACCATTTTTAAGTGTTATAAGTTGTTACATGAACTTTGTTAATATATTTTCAGTGACGGCGGATATGTAAAGGAAATGTGATTACACCGGAACCGGAAGTTAGTTGAAGTTGAGCGCGGCATCCGCATTATTACATGGGTGGACGTATGATGCGAACATTATTACATTAACTGCCTGCTTGTTCCCTTTGACTCGTGACAACGTAACCTACCTATATAATTGATGTAAAGCAAACTAATAAAATATTTTTTTCTTAAAGAAGGACTTGCAAGAACAGCCCTCAGGTACCTACATACCTATTATATAAAGTATCTCATTATTTGCTTAATAAATAGCCCACACAGCTTTTTCGACAATTTTTTAATGTTTCTTCCAGAATTTAAATAATTAAATATTTAGTTAAGTTGGTCAATTAATCTGCAATGAGCTAAGTCCATAGTTTTTTAACTAAACTATTTTACAATTTCCTAACTTTTCTGTCAACAGATGCCTTAAATCCGAGGGTGCTTAACTAATTCTACATTCCTAGAATCTTGAAAAATAATTGCTTAGAGATTACTTACGGACATAAAAATCGTTCGTAAACTTTTTTGACTATAGACCCGATGCGGGCGCATGGAACCGACTAATATGCAAACAATAAGCCCAAAATGGGAATTGTAAATATAAACAGGCAATTGGGTAAATGAAACGACAATCCATTCATCAAAACGGAGCGTTATTGGGATCGATTTGTGGCATATCGGCGCGAGACATATTGGGGAGTGTCATGCAAAGTCACGCGTGCCGCCAACATAACCACATCTGTAGCTTTTGTATGGGGTATTGGGATGTAGTCAAGAATTTAAGCCCAGTAATAGCTTCTTGAAGAACAAGGGCCTTACCACCGCCTCTTAAAATATTGTTGTTTCAATATAAAAATAAAATAAAAAAGCCTTTCATTTCTTGCTTTTTACAAAGTATATGTAAGTATTTATAACTTAAGAGAAAAATATCTAATCTAGTTATAAGTAATTTTAATCTAATCTAGTTTTAATCTGCAAGAACCCCGGTTCGGGTATAGGCCTCCTCCAAGGATGCCCATTTGTCTCTATCTTGGGCTAATAATCTCCAGTTTGAACCTTCGCCGCCAGCACACAACAGCACAACGCCGCCGCCCGCGGCATGTGTTGATAGATCCTCCTGACACGTTCACCACCCTCCTCGACCCGGGCGTCGAGAAGGCCACCAACACACCTACACCATTCTTCACTCTTCTGCTCGTAGGTGCATCTTTGCACCGAGGAGCGCAGTCATTACCTCTCCCCTCACGGCAACTGCCCAAGCCGAGGTCGTGCCCCATGTGGCGCCCTTGAGCTAGTTGCCCTCCTCTTCCGCCCATAAGGCTTTGGTTGGAGAGGCATTCTGCACTCGCCACTCCTCCGGTGAAGCTGTAAAAGCCAACTCACGGCCAACAGCGTAGTCCATTAAAAAAAAAAACAGTTTGTACCGGCAATTTTTTTGGGCAATAATAAATGTTTCAATAATAACTGTAAAATTTTGACTAATTTTGTACTGAGGTATCGAAAGCTGGGAGTAAGTATTTAAAACATTACGGGGCAATGTTTACGTATGTACTAACTTAAAATTGAATTCTAATGAAATAATCAAACAAAATCCTAGTTTTGTGGGGTGTGCGCAGTATAATGGCAATAAACTCACCGAGTCTTACTTTGGGACTGAAATATACTGGCAAAGTGGGTAAACTGCAAAACACCTCTGCCTACGCCTTCCGAAAAAAACAGGCGAGATGATGGTATTTTAGTGATTAGGTAAGCATGAACTTGACTAAGAAAATTTTAAGCATATTTTTCATTGAAACAAGAAAACATTATGTAACTTTGTTTCTATTTTCTTGATCTTTCTTTTACTTTCAGGAACTTCACCGAGGGTTATTATGTTTCTTCATTTAGTAAATTTCCATGAAATTTATTTCGACATTATTCCGTCGCTGGTTACCTAAATGTTTTGCGGCGTTGCTTACGTAATATAATATTGATGTCAAAAATATGTTCGCAACTTTAACACTTCTAAAGATTCCATAGCAATTTTAGACAATGGTGTAAAAAATAAGCTTGGATGATTATTATTGAGGTTATACTTAAAACTTCAACTATTCTCAAATGGAACTGAACCTAAATAGAATTGTATCAGGATTATATCAAGTATTAAAATTGGTATATGCCAATAAATAATAATAAAATAAGTATAAGGGAACTAACAAATGGTTGCAAGTTTTTATGTTGTAATGCCGAAGGAAATGAGTTACCCCGTTTTTCTCTCTTGACTTTTATAACTCTTCTCCACAAACACGTATGAGGTAAGTATTAGGTATGAGTTAGGCACTAGAGTTATGTACTGATAAATTTTAAAACAACAAATAGTTTACTCAGGTATGTATTTATTTATACATACTAATATTACAAATAGGAAAGATTTGTATTTTTGTATGTAACGAATAAACTTAAAAACTACTTGACCGATTTCAAAAATTATTCCATTAGAATGCTACATTATCACTGAGTAACATACAAGTAGGCTATATTTATTATCCCAAAATGTTTAAAAAAAAAGTCCACCCGTGCGAAGCCGGGACGGGCGGCTAGTAGGTATTAGAGAAAAATTAAATACTATTAAACACTTTGAATTGTCTAACTCCATTGTACAATTATACTTTATTTCAGCAAATAAATGTAGAAAAGTCAAAATAAAGAATGCCCAATTAGCTGTGCTCTCATTATGGTGGACACGCCAAAAATCGACTGCTATTGTATAGTAATAAAAAAATGGTTTGAAATGTTTCGGCGAGGCTCGTACTCTGTTTACACGCTGCTCGTTCCGCCGGCAACTTCCGGTAGATGCACGTTTAAATATTTCCCTTTAAAACGTTAACATCATGCGAATAGCTCAAACATGTTTGCACAAAAAAATGAAGGATGAATATCAATAATGTAGGTATGTATTCAGGCGTGAATACCTCCCCCCTAGTGTATCTAGTGTATTCGCGCGGAAATCAGATAATATTTGACAAACATTCCAACATTTTTGTACTAATTTCTTGATTTCGATTGGGTTTTAATTTTGGACAAGTGCCTATTCGATTTAATTATATCTGCAATTTATAAGCACTTAGCTTATGTAGTTAACACATACTTACGCACACATACTACACGGTTTGTCTCATAGATATTTGCTATTAATCTTCAACTACTTTCACACATCCCTTTATGGAGAAGCAGGAATTCTCGCGGGATAGGAATCCACTTCATAACTATATATCGCATTTATTTATAGCCTTTTTACTCAATCTTTTAAAATTCCTCACTAATCGTACCGTAGGTAGGTACGGTCCTATAGACCTGAAATTTTTGGGCATCGGCTATTTATTATTTTTTTCTCAAATTTTATTACTTACATAGATTAAGATGCCAGCCCCATCACAGAGGTAAGAAAGAAACAAATAATCGAACGTAGGGTCAACACAAGTTTACCTATACTCAATAAACAGCAAGAGCCAGCTTCCCGTAGTTGATTGATGGATTGGAAATGTTTCCGGTTTTGTTACGTTTGGTAACTGTTACGGGATTTTCCCTATTCAAATACAATGAAAAAATCTACAAGACCGTTAATCACATAGTATGCAACCTTCTAAATAAAATTGCTTTAAGATTTTTGCAAATAAAATTATTAGAAATGGAATTTCCTCTTATATCCTACAAAGCACAAAGCATTCGCACTATCTAAAAGCTCGCTCGAAGGACGAGAAAATTTCCGAGTGCACAATACAAGCCGTAACGTTGCATAATATGGCGCGTGTTCAGCCAAAGTATTCGTTATGGTATTTGCTACACCTAGCCAACGGGGGCATACGTTTTTCGATATGACGCCGAACGTCAGGTGTTCATCCCGTGACCTAGATATCAAAAACTATTTTAAAACAATCGTGATAAGTTTCAAATGAGATCGTGAAGCGGAGTGTCGTTTGGGATGTTTCGGTAGCGAGCCCGTTGGAGCCCTCCCTCTCGGAGAGAGCGTTGCCAACGGCGGAGAGCACTTGAGACTCTGCGAGCTGATCCGAGCGGCGATATTCGCGGGCTGGGGGGTTACTCGCTGCATCCCTCTTGCTCGCGGCCGCGCGCGGCGCTAGGCGGGCGGGAGGCATCCGCACCGGCCCGGCTTCACTCACGTCGTTTCGGTCTCCTCGTTCGTGTGTCCGAACCTCTCCCATCCGTGACGTACGATCACTCCGAACCCTACCGGTACTAAAACGAGCGTGTCGCGGGATTTATTAAAAACTTATCCCCACATATAGCGAAACATCCTCCACCATCCGATCGCCCGCTTCTAACTACGGCTAGTAAAGTTTCATTTAGTTATTAAGTAATATTTTTTAATTAAAATTTGTCTAAGTGTCTTTAAGAACCGTTAGATTTAAGAGTACGCGCGTGGTTCGCTCCATTTGATAGAACTTGAAAGGCCGGTGCGTGTAAAGGATTGTTTGGATTGTGGTACGCGCGAGCGTCCGGAGCGGAAGGCGGCCGGCCCCGAGCTGCGCGGTCTCATTTGCATCTGTCAAGTACTAGGTGAGTACCTGCCTGCTGCGTCTGCTTTTTAAAATCCCCTCGGTTTTTCCCAAGTGTCCTCGAAGGGATCTTTCTTGGATCGCTTTAATCTTCACAGACCGTGATTGCTTAACAAACAGAGGGCCGTAACTTTAATTAATTCATCTTCATTCTAATTATGTCGCGGCGAGTAGGCGGTGTAATTAAAACATTTCATAAATCTCCACCTGTCTATTTCTTTAACCGCACACTATATGACATAGCTATATGACATAGCTTTGGTATTTTAAAATTCACTAATTGCTAACGCATTGTTAGTCTGTATTGTTAATTGCAATAAATTACGTGCTTGTTTATATGCTTTCAGTTATTTTTAACTTGACTAATATTTAATTTTACTAGACTATATTTACTTTACAAACATTATTTCATGAAAAATCATACATGACATGACCTAACATTAAAAGTTATTACAAACTCTTTAGTTTAAAGTGATAAAGTAATTGATGTTATGTCGACTGCAATATACTTAATTAAAACTTGAAAAGTTTACCATCTAAATAATACAACATCTAAATGATACAACTCCTAAAGTTAGTTGAATGAAAACCTCATTCAACTAACTTTAGGAGAGCTTTGGGTTTAATTAATATTGGTAACCACCTATAAGGTTTCTAATGACTGTAAGAATTCGTATGACTGTATCATTCGAATTCTTAGTCGTAGATTTAAAAAAAAAACAAAAAATGAACCAGTATTAGTTTTTCAGATCGACGATGGACGATCGTTGAACGATAGACGAATAAATATCTAATAATTTACTTACAAAGAAAAAAAATACGTTACTCATCCATAAAAATACCATACTAGTTAAAGACAATAGTTTAAGCCAAATTGTATTTGGCGTAGTTTTTGCACAGGTCTAAATTTGATTTGGGTAATTCGGACCTATATTACTTTCGAGCTCAAATTCTGCTTATATGGGTCATTACAACACTTTCAAAACATTCCGTAATACACACCAAATGTGGTAGACCAACAAACTGATCTTTCCCATATCGACGTTGAGTCGGGTCAGTGAACAGAATACGGTGTCTATTACCGTACTGATTCTCCAATAAGTAGCATGGCTTGGGTTGCTTAGTGGGTAATCGGATATTTTTATGAAAACTGTCTACATTTCAATGAAGAGATGACTTTTTCCGAAATAATTACCAAGTAATATGAAAAAGTATGAACAATGTTTCAAACGCGCACATCGAGTTTATAGAAACATTATAAATCAAGATTTTGCATCCCGACAAATTCCGGAAATTAGTTTTGCATTTTTATTTCCTATCCTCTTGTCGGCGGCCCGATACGAAATTCTCGTTTCATTTGAAAATATCCGTTGTGGAGCACGTCATGTTCAACTGAATAAGTGTGTTGGTACTTCATTATGTTGGTAATTGGTCTGGATCATAGAGTAACTAGAGTACCCATAACGACTCTGAACATACGAAGACGTATGTTCATCATTGTCCTTCATTGTTGTTATCTCACGTACTTGTAGTACCTATGGCAACTATATGCGAAAACAACAATGGCGGAGCCAGATAAACCAGAAAAAATTACCATAGCGCGCGCTCGATATCTCCCATCTCCGTTATAATATCCCCATGGTTTGGATTGTCTAATTATTTGCACGTTCTACTATCTGTTAAATAGTTTATTTTAGCAAATATTTTTACCTCGCTTTCGATTTTTACTCTGCACATATCGAATACTGTCGATTGTTTTGTCACCATGCTAAAATACACTATACTAAGCGTATTGTCGTCCTTCTCGCGGCCGTAACGCATGAAAAAGACGACCATTTTTTTAGTGTTGACACCAGTTTGGTTGTAGTATGTGTACGACATTTAATCACTTTGTTGCGTCAAACAAGAGTGTCTAATTAATTAATTAATCCTTGTATTGGTACAGGGAGCAAGACTCGTCCCATAGGGTGAGGAAACGATACAAAAACGTGACTTGCAAACCAATATTGGCAAACACCGTCACAAAACGAATAGTAACTGCAAACCCAGAACAAATATAAAACTACTACCTTCTATCCGCGACTTCATAAGCGCAGACTTCGATTATACTACCTATATCGTTATAAATTATAGCCTATATGTTATTCTGATGTATAAACAATAATACTGTAAAGTTTCATCAAAATCCGTTCAGTAGTTGTTGCGTGAAAGACTAATAAACATCCATCCAACCATCCTCACAATTTTTCACATTTATAATATTAGTAGCATAAAATATTTCGCAAATGTCACCGTAGTTATTCATTTATTTCTCTACAAATAAAATACGACGCAAACTTTCCCCTTTTCAGCTCTTTCAAGGCTAAATTATATACACTCGGGGGTGTGAAATGGAGACATATACCACTGCTGGGACTCCAGAGTTATTCTACTCGAACACGGCCACGCCACAACAAGTGCTACCTTCTCTCGTCCATTCATATTTTATACTAGCCGACCCCGTGAGTTCGTACGCGCGGAATTCAGGAATCCTAATTACCTGGAATAAATGGGTTATCTTTACCGCGGAACCCTAATACTTTTTCCAAAATAAAAGTAGCCAAGTTACTCCTTATGACATCAGCTAACTGCCAGTGAAAGTCTCTTCAAAATCGGTACGGGCGTTTGGAAGTTTACCCGGTACATAAATTGCATTTATGTTAAAGGTACCGTGTATACTTTCATATGAATTTTGTAAAACGATGTTATTTTGATATCACAAACAGACTATTCGATTTTATTTGAATAAGTATTTAAATATCGCCAGAAAACACATACTCATCATATGATCCAAAACTAAGCATAGCTTGTGTACTATGGATACAATACAATGGACTGGGGGCGATCCAAGTTGCATCCAGACCAGGGCAAATTTCGAAAATACCATTTCCGAAATTTTACGCTGGCGGGAATTGAACCCGCATCCACGCGATTTAGATTCACTTGAACAACTAGACCAAGCCGTCGCGTCGTCAAATTTATTTGTATAGATTATTGTAAAGTGGACTTACGTTGTTCAATATCGGACTAAAGTCGCAATTTTTGAACATATTCTCCGATACAATCTATTAGGCTGGGTGGAAAAATTACATGTTCGTGACACAGGTTTTTTCACCGTTGGAATGGCTCGGGAGGCGCTACGTTGGTAATGGTATTTGATCTGTGACTGGCTAGTTTTCGAATAAAGAAAATGTATTGTTTTAATATTATTGGCACAAATATTTTGTACTAGCTTCTACCCGCGACGTCGTCCGCGCATTCTTCGATTATTAAATATCGTTATAAATAATAGCCTATATGTTATTCTGATGTATAAACAAAAGTACTGTAACGTTTCATCAAAATCCGTTCAGTAGTTTTTGCGTGAAAGAGTAACAAACATCCTTCCATCCATGCATGCTCACAAATTTTCACATTTATAATATTTGTAGGAAAGGAAGTAGGATTGATTGGCAAATGCAAAGAGCAAAAATATAGAGTTCAGGAATTAGAGGTAAATATTAATATCACATCAAGTGAGAATAATATTATGAAGTTTGATTCAAATCACGTTCATGTGAATTATGTTCAATATAAGAAAAAATGTAATTGACAAAATAAAAAACACAAAACTATACAATGTCCACGTTCATGAAACAACATTGGTTATGGTAAGGTTAAGGTTCCTTATCATATTGTACAAATCTTAAAACAATTGAGTAAGATGGTGACAGTTTTGAAACTTCAAGATTCAAAACACCATAACTACATGTAGGTTATACAATAATTTACAACTAATAATCCTACCTGACCCACCGAAAAGTATTAAAATATCGTTACAACATTAACTTTGTCTTATGTTTTGAAATATAACTCTGTCCCAAAGTATTATATTATAGGCCTAAATTACGTAATATAAAATTACAGTTTGTACCTAAACTTTTAAGTAAGTTAATACCCTGTCTGAATTAATGCTCGTCACAAAGCTTTCAGGAGTGACACAATGTTACTTTAATTTTGTTCCCGGTGGCGTAATAAGCAAACCTACAAGGGATAGATATAAAATGCCGAACAAAGGCGATTTTGTACCTTATAGACAACAAAAACAAAGGAACTAAGTGGAGGCATGCCTTGCAAAACGAACTTAATTAAATCTTGAGTATTATTTAAGATGCAGTGGGGATATATTCTAAAGCTAGGGTCTTTGTTGCGGGTGATGACTCGTTGATGACTAATGTCATTCCCGATAACATTGTCCACAGCCTCAAACCCTTATGGGGTCGTCATGAAGAAATAGGTACACTTTGAGGTACTTGAAGCACGATACGGAGCTCGCTGGGTCATCTGGTAGACAATAATGAATTTGGAAAGGCGATTAAGTTATGAGAACAGATTCCCGGACGACCTTAGATGTAATAGACCTCAGTAGGTACCTACGCGCAGCAATGTCAGGGCTCGTATAACTGGTATGGCGACTGGCAAGTACAGTGAAACTCAGTACTGCGAAACGAAAGCCGGTGGATGCAACTGCTTAGATTAGTTTTTGTGAGGGATCGTGTCGCAAAGCCTATGTACAGATAGCGCAAAAATATGCAACCCTTATTTTTAAACAATTACTTAAACCTTATTTGTTCGTCAGTAAATTCTGAGAGAAAGTTGGCCTGCACCGTCCAATATTTTCTAGAAATTGATTTTGATAATATTTTTAGAAAAACATGTATCTATTTTATTCAACACAGTAGAAAACCATTAATTAACTCACAACTTTTAATGAGTAACAAGATACAGTCTTCGAAAATTGAGCATTGACATTTAAAGCTTGAGTTGATCATTATAAAATTAAGCTTTGAAAAGTCTATGCTCAATGTTATAATGATAAAGAAAATGTATTCCTATGATGGGCGAAAAAGTATTAGTTTACACGTTCATTACGGGTATTACTATCATCAAAAGGTAGTCTATAATGATATAGTGAATTGAATACGAAATCCGGTGACTACGGACCATAACATTAATGAACCCGCATCTAATGGAGCGCGCTTGTGAAGTATACTATTCCATAAAATAAGGATTTCCATTCCATCTAAGTTCAAAGCGAGTTGTAAAATCGATTTTATTACTTTCACGTCATAAAGTCTTGAAGGCATTCTTATATCGACAGGTGCCTAAGCATTTCCTGTGTTATAGTATCCAACGCACTTCACGAGAGTTTCCATATTAATATTATCAAACCTTATTGGATTTAAAGAAGTTGTTTAGATAGTGTGTGCCTCGCTCTCGTTTACGTACTACCGATTATAATAATTATTATCATGATAGATAGATCGGACGCAAACAACAACTAAATATGAGGGTACCCAGTTATTAAGTATGACATCAGGACGTCTAACACCTCAGTCCCCCCGTGACCATGGTTGCTGTAAAGTAGCCGAAACGTCGGGAAAATAAAATAGTAAATAAACGCGATAAAATCCCTAAAATAGTTTCATTTCAATGATAGATAGGACTTTGCATTGGAAAAATCTAGACATCTTATCTTATCTTGCGTTGCTCTGAGGGTAAAAAAACCTGAAAATTAAAATTTGAGAAAATAGACCCTTTTAGTAATTTAAAAAATCCTACATTTTTTTACTGACGGTACATAACAGTATAGTGGGTTACGTAGGTGTGTGATAGTGTCAACAACCTGACAGGTCTTAGCGGAGGTTCCTGAACAGGTTTCCTACGATACCGCGGACGAGGGGACGAGGGGAACTGGGAACGTAATCCTCGCGAACGGAGGCATTTGCTGGGTTAAATACACTAATTTATTGAATGTTATCCATGCTGTTATTGCTACATAATATGATGCTTGCGTTTTTTTGATGAAATGATACTGACCGTTTAAACAGCCAAGAATATATACCTGGCATAATTGGACATAGTTAAACAAAAAACAATCCAAGCCACATCAAGTTAGTTTTGAGTTATGGCAGCTTGAAGTTTGATAATGTTACATGTGGGACATGTGGCATGATTACCATAGCATTATTACCAACCCAGGTGGTAATAATGCTGTTTGCTTTTATGTTTTGATTAGATCTTAAACGGCCTCCTTTATAAACCGTTTGGTATACTTAACTCATTTTTACCAATTGTGGATTGGACCCTTTTTTGCTTAACTATGTCCAATTGTACACCTTTTCAAAGTAGCATAACAGTATGGGGATTTAAAATGGGTAGATCCGATATTTATACCTACTTAAACATAGAAGTCCGTTTCTACACAGTAGGGCAGTGTTTGCATAATGACTATGTAGAGCTTAAGCTAGTATTTTTTTTTTTCATGGGAAAATGCATTACGCATCCCCCGCCGACTCGGGGGAGTCGATGAGGGTTATGTGGGACTCCCCGGCATAGTGCCGGTATACCCACTAAAAACCCACGGTGTACCACCCGCCGCTATGAAGGGATGCCACGGGATCGCCATGGCATGCACCGCGACACCCCAAAGCTAGTATATAAGCTAGCTATAATAGTTTAATAGTCAACAGAACACCTACTATCTTAAGATAGTAAGTATTCTAACAGAATACCTAATAGTAATAGATTACCTACTATCTTATTATCTTACGATCTTAAGATAGTAAGTATTCTGTTAAGAAATCAGTTGCTATAAGGTGGTACGTGTATATTTTCATATTTCGTGATTTCTAGTTAACCATAGCACGCTTCTAAGAATCGTTTCAGTTTACACACGTGTTGGCTTGTTACGAAAGTTTGTCTCTAATTAAGTTACCGGGGTATAATATTTGGCTGTTGAAGTAATTGGATTGTATTTGTGTAGTTAGGGATACATTAATGTTTGTGTTGTTGATGACGATGTCTTAAGAATGTACCTAATTAGTTGTGCAAGTTTGGTGTTCAATTGTTATTAATACCTTAGTAGAATTTATCAAACAAAAAAAATACAGTCGTGATTTTATTTATGATTCTAAAAATAAAAATCCTTAGTATCAAAGTCTAAGAACGCTTAATTGGTACTAGTAAATATTCTACGTACTCGAATGATGACGAAAACTTCAGTAACTTCCCTGAAATCCGTTAACAAGCTCCTATTATCCTTTTTTCCTGTTAACGTGTATATAAATCCCTGAAAGTCTCAATAAATATAAACGCAAAAGGAACACCAAAATTTCATACGGCAATCGTGCATGATGAAGTGTAGGACACCTCTGCGCAAAGGAATAGCGACAGCAAAGCTATCATTTGTAAAGCTCAGAGGACGACGACCAACCGCTCGCATCCGCATCCGTTTATTAACGAGGACCCTGCTCCATGGAGGAAAACATGTCATTACCATTTATGAGATAGTTTAATTTGATTAAAAAACGCTACTGGAATATCTTTGTTATACAAAGATTCTTCAGGTGAATTGGAGCATTTAAATAGTGTGGAATCGTCTAACTTTAATACATACAAAATTAATTAAGTATAATAAAACAAATGAGCTTTGCCTACGTAATATTCAGAAATATACAGCTGTTGTATAGTTGATTTTATGAAATTAAAAATAAAATATTCATTCAATAAAATTTCATACCAGTGAATTTTATTCCAGAGAGACCCCTGCTCCATTGGAAAAAATACTGTTCAAATTTCTCTCTCTTAAGACAAATGCAGTGAAATAAACAAAACATTTGAATTATTTAAAAGTAGAGCAGTCGAAATCAGTGTCCTGAATATTTCGGATAAAAATGCCGATTGGAAATAACCGTGTTTCCGCATGGACAAGGCGAATATTGCATTTTCGCTCCGATGACGTGTCAACTGCATTTTAAATAACTTAGTGGGCCTCGGGCGGCGGCGGCCCGTATTGATTTGAGATATTTTTGGTAACACCACTTTTGGATGCGGCTAGTGGTTTTGCATTAATTGTCGTCTGAACAATTTGTTTCGTCTAGCTTGGACTTAAATGGAGGACAGAAATATATATATCAAACGGGTGGTGCAGGCAAGACATCGTGTGACTTATTTAGCTTAATAGGTATTTATTTTATCTGACTCAGAGTCAGTTCGCTTGGAATTCGGGAACCCTAATTTATTTTCTAAATTAAAATGTTTTTTTTTAAGTACTGTTTTTACATACAAAATCTGTTATTTTTACATTAAAAACAGACATCAATTTTAATTATTTGTTCAGATATGTCACTATAAATTGATAAAACAAAGAAAAAAAAATGAGTTGGTTACGCAGTTGGTTGGTTAAAAAAGCAGTGGTAGCCGAGTGGTCGAACGCACGCTTTGCAATCAAAGTGCGCAGGTTCTATCCTCGGCTCGCACCTCTGGGTTCCATGTGCGAATCTCATTTTCATCTGAGATTATCACTTGCTAAGAAACGGTGACGGAAAACATCGTGAGGAAACCTGTGTGCCCGGTATAATGGCAATAGGCTCGCCCCCTATTACATTGGGACCAAAATACATCGGCGAAGTGTGGGCGCACTGCAGTGCACCTCTGCCTACCCCTTCGGGGAATACAGGCGTAATGATGACGATGTATGATGATGATGATGATGATGGTTACGCAAATAGTTATTGGCAGTTGGTCATGTAATTATTAGTTCCCAAAGTAAAACTATTTCCCATAGCTTCATAAAAGCGTCGAGTGTTTTTACTGTTTATTTATATACCTCGTAGTAATGAAACACGAACCCCAGGGATCTCACAATGATTCGTTAAATGCGAAACGGATTCAAAGAACAACATCAAAATAAATTTGTTCAGTGGAGGAATTTTTATTATGTCTTTATTGGAGTAGAGACAGGGAAAGTGCTTACCTCTTTGACGATATATAATTTGGCGCAGTACAAACAGAATAACGCCGACACAATTCCCTTTATGTTCAAATAACTGAATAAGATTTTGTCACAGATATTAATTTAAATGTACGTAAACGCGTTCTCTTGATGATTTGATGAAGATCAGTCAATGCCAGCAAGTGTTCGGAAAATATTTGTAATGGATACTACTGGAGGGTCCAAGTGATTAAACTCAAGATGAGAGTCTATTTGAAATACACATAATACAGTACAGTACTCTGGGAAATCACGACTGTTAAATATTGAATCTAAAGCCACGGTGAAAACTGTCAAACAAAATAAGTATTCATGCTCTTAATACATCATTCCAAGGAGGTTATTCTGAACATAATTCAATCCTTCCCCTTAAACTTGTAAGTATCTTATTTACAAATTGTGATCGACCAGTTTATAAAGTGTGGATATTTATTTTACCGATGAATATTCACGCAGAACCTTAAAAACGCTTTAGTTTCGCTTTAGCAGATTCAACCGTTTTAATAAAGCTTGACTTCGTTTGTTCGCTCCACTTGCTTTGAGATTTTTTTCATGATTTTCCAGTCGATGTGTCCCTCGCCTCGGTTTGGTATTTTCGTCAGTTGTCAATCTGGCACGCGCGACTGACCACGCTCTTCTCCCAATGTGCTTCGGGATCGAATTTCCCCTAAAATCGGAAGCGATGTCGCACTGAATCGTTTTATTAACATATATTTTTTCACTAGCTTTCGACCTGGTAACCTAAGTGGTAAAATGCTATTTGCTTTTATTCTTTGATGGGATTTTTTTTTATTGATAAAGACCTTCTTTGGTTTACTTAACTATTTTTTTGTAAATTTTTAAGATTGGATTATTTTTACTTAAATACATGCAAATTTTCTTGATAATTAATTTATAAGCCAACAGTTTTCTTTATTCATTGCAATAAATCTAACGGGAGTTTGCGTGTAACAATAAATTACTACTATTAAACAAGTAGGCAATATTACTATACTGTACAACGCTATCAGCATGTTATGTAGTTCACTTTCGCATCGGGAGTAGTCGCCAGTTGCGGTCACAGGGGAGTATTTAATAACTGTTAGCAAACTATAGTTTTTAGAGAGATTACAGCACTCCGATAAATGTTATATTGAACAAATATAAATTGAAACGGGCTCGATATTTTCGAGGTCCGGCTCGTAAATGCTTTTATTTTGATTCATATTTTTATACAAATATTAAATCTGCTAACTGAAATAGCTATTTACTTATTTTAAAATTATATGAACGTTAGAGCGATGATGATAATTTCAGTTAAATAAATAAAAATATATCTGTTCCAGACTCAATATGGCATTTTAATTAGTTCGAAATGAATGAAAATATTGTTTATCACCCAATTTTCCTGTTTGACTTTCGCTTTTTGTTGGACACACACCGATTATACGTTCCATTCCTTTGATATAAAAATGGATATTTGAACACAGATGAAGCGCCAAAAATCTTACTTACACTTCCTTTACGATTTGAAACGGAAGATTAAAGAACCCGTAAAATTTACGATGATCTCATACGGAGTGAATTCATCTGTTATTCGCGGCCATACATTGCTGAATGGATTTTTTGTATTTATTTCTTTATGATTTAACAAAAATGTATCTACAAATTTAACATAACTACTACAAAACACAATTAAATAAATACCACAGTATATCAAATGTGTCAGGTTTAAAATCTGAATAAAATATAATTAGAACCTGCATAAAACTGAACCTACTATCATCTTTTATTCTACTATCGTTAGCCCCCAAATTATAAAATATGTTTAGTTCTACAACAATAATAATATTCTAGAATAACTTTCTATAAATTATAATAATAATTATAATATACTAGCAGACCCGGCGAACTTCGTACCGCCTTAGAATTAATAAATGTTAAATGCGCCACCTACCGGGTCCAATTGTATTTCAAACCATCCAGGAAACCATTGAAATACCCACAACAATTTTCATTCAAATCGGTAAAGCCGTTTAGGAGGAGTTAGGTGACAAACATACGTGCAGAAGAATTATAATGATATAATAAGATAACAACAAAGCAAATGAAAATGTAAAAGCTGCGAGATTAATTCTTTAAAAATATCGTATTTTGAGAACGCGTTATTGAAACTATATTTGTGTATCTCCTTTCTAAATCTTAGTTTGCATCAATTTAAAAGTTCCTCGTTAGATTTTAACCGGCTTTATCTGTTTTCACCCCAGCGGTACGCATTTCAGACTCTGTACTTACCTGTTCAAATGAACAAACTTTGTTTATGAACCTGGAATTTCCAATTAAACACAGTGCAAGTTGTTTCAAATAGGATTAACAATGTTTATTCTGTTAGCTTAGTTATTAGTTTCCTCATTTGTAAACACATTGTATCGCGGCCGTACAGGATGTGGTCATAGCTTATGTATTGACTGATTGAGTAAGTCATCCTACTTCCGTTTCAGAATACAAAAAAAATATCGACAATGTTGACATGTGCGGAATCACATTGGGCCAAACTCAATGGAAAGAGGCCATTGTGGAAAAAAAAATAAGTCCCTGGCACACTGGGGCGTCAACTATCGGGCGTCAAAATATTTGCCATCACCAAAACGAACTCTGTGGTAACATGCATAAAGATTAAAATTCGCCACGCCCCCATGCATCAAAATTCGCTCGCGCTGTCAGTTTCATTTCTTTGTAGAACGCACTTTTTCTATTTGGCAATACATTTTGCTCTGGCAAAAGTTTCGACGCTCGAGCTTTGACGACCCAGTGTGTGGCAGGCCTTAAGTAACAAAATATATTGGTAATTAGTTCAAACCATAATTACAAAAATCAAAGTATATTTCTAATTCCCTGGGTACACTGTGGCGTCAAGACGCTTACGTAAAAAAAAATAGCCAATACAAAAACGAAATGTATTGACTCATCGGAAGAGCTCATTCTTTAACGAAATGTCAGGGACAGCGCGAGCGAATATTGTTGAGTGGTTGCATCGCATTTACCACAGAAAATCAATATTTATGTATATTGAAACAGAGTTCATTTTGGTATTGGAAAAAAATTTGCGGCGCTCGCCTTGACGCCGTAGTTTCCTCCGGGGCTTTAAAGATGACAAATACGCTGAGTTAAGTGTAGTTTACACTAAACTCAGCGTATTGCCGTCCTTATTACTATCGTAATACATGAGCAAGACGGCAATATTTTTGGTGCTGTCAAATAAAGTGTAGTTGCAGTTTGTATACAACAGAATTGTTATCAACATTATACTAAGTCTATTTAATTTCTTTTGGTTCAAAATAAAAACGTTCTCTATTCCCAAAGGTCTCCATTGTGTGGTTTTTGAAAAGCCCTGTCCTTTTCACCTCACAATTCGCTGAATGCATTTCTGGATCGCATTATTATCGGTGCAAGGGGTTTCCCGTGTCGAAAGGCAAATGTAGGTCTCTATATGACGGCAGGTGAACGACGCGGTGTCGACCTCACGTCACTCTACATCAGTAACCCTAACCGGGTGATAGCACTTTAGAATCGCATTTGTTACACTGCTTTTTATATTATTGGAGAGTTCAGAATTAAATTATTATGGTAGAGTTGGGCAATAAACTAAATCACCTTTTTCAACTCAAAATTATGTTTCGTTTATATTACAACAGCTTAGTTGTATACTAATTCATGGGGAGACATCAATTTAAGAACCATCGATTAAATTTTTCATAGATACACATACCTACTATCAAACCCTGGGCTCATAGGGGTCAAGATACGAGATACTGACACAACACTGACACAGACCTTCTTTAGGTATAAAAATGGGTTGCGTGAGTTCTGATACGTTTGGGCCCATGTCTTTATATAAGAGTTGTCGTCAAACCCCGTTTATACGATATAACAACGTCACGTTTATATATTTAGAACATAATCAAATAGCAAAAATATCAAACAAAAGTAGATATGTTTTGCGTAGTATAAGTAAATGTTATTTTTTGTTTGGAAAGGCGAATTTTTTTTCGTGTAGCCTCGTTATACAAAGAGGTCCACGCTCCGCTTCTCCCTTCGCTTTGATTTGTTTTGATATGAAATGTAAAGAGGGCAGACGTTGATTCCAGCGATTATTGAGCCGCAGATTGTGTTTATCTACTGCCTTTGAATAAACGGACACTCTTGGGGACACAAGAATCTATTAATTTAATTACGAAGCGATCGTACATCCTTGGGGAGTTGACACCGAATCTTTGTAGAAGGTACGGAGTGAATTAGAACTGATTGTAGCTTAATGGTAAAATCTGAAGTATTATTGAAACTTTACTATAATGCTTAATATACGTCATTATCCATAATGGCTGTATTCCCAGAACAGGGTAGACTGAGGTGCACAGCAGTGCGCCCACATTTACCCAAATGTATTTTGGTCACAACATGTAATCCGTTTAAGTATTGGCTAAGTTCTATTTAAATGTCTCGAGGGCCGCTTTCCAATGGTCAGATAAGCATGTAGAGTATTCATCCGAAATACAAATCTCCTCCGGTAAAGCTGTAAAGGCCACCTCACGGTGAACAGTGTAAGTCCTTTAAAAAAAAAACTAAATAAAATCAAGCAATTGAGTTTTTCAATCGTCAGGTATGCTTAAATTGAGTATCGACTACCTAAGGATTCAATGTAGGTACTATTTATTAACTAATTATGTAATATATAAGAAGACAAGTAATTCGTTTTCGTTCTGTAGTTATTCGACATCTTGTATAGGAATGAAAAAGGCCCTACATATGTATATTACTGCTATAATCGCAAAAAAATATGTATGTGGCGAAACCATTAAACATTAGATACATTGATATCATTGACAACAATAAAAAAACCGGCCAAGTGCGAGTCGGACTCGCGCACGAGGGGTTCCGTACCATTATCTATAAAAACGGCAAAAAAACATGTTTGTTGTATGGGAGCCCCCTTAAAAGATTATTTTATTCCGTTTGTCCGTTTGTTATAGCGGCAAAAGAAATACATCATCTGTGAAAATTACTATCACGGTTCATGAGATACAGTCTGGTGACAGACGAACGGACGGACGGACGGACGGACGGACAGCGAGGTCTCAGTAATAGGGTTCCCGTTTTACCCTTTGGGTACGGAAACCCTAAAAATATGAATCTGGCACTTTCTGACCTGTTTAGATATCCGGGGAAAAATAAATATTAAGTCCAAAGCACCACCCACGGAACCAACATAAGACAACATTAATTTGAATTCAATTATGTGGGACGTTTTGATAGGCGACATTAATAAGTGACGTAATAACTCCTCGCTCCTCGTACTTGTATAATTTAGGGTGATATTTGAAATATGGATCCGCTCCACAAGACTCCGCACCATCGCAGACAGTTATTGGATTACGAAACAGGCACTACGTGGTGGTACGCTTAATAAAATCTGTTCAATGGAGTCAGTCGGCGTTCCTTTATATTTCCGACTTCATCTCGGAGGATGTTGTGACGTTTGTATACTTCACTTCTGCTGAGCGTTGATTTTGTGTTTATTCGCACAAGGAGTTGTGAATGTCGATGTAATAAAAAACTGGCCAAGTGCGAGTCGGACTCACGCACGAAGGGTTCCGTAATTATCTATAAAAACGGCAAAAAAATCACGTTTGTTGTATTAGAGCCCCTTTAAATATTTTTTTTATTCTGTTTTTTAGTATTTGTTGTTATAGCGGCATCAGAAATATATCATCTGTGAAAATTTCAACTGTCTAACTACATAGATACAGCCTGGCTGTCAGACGGACAGACAGATAGACGGACGAACAGTGGAGTCTTAGTAACAGGGTCCCGTCTTACCCTTTGGGTGCGGAACCCTAAAAAAGATACAGAATAATATGCAATTGTGTCATGAATTCGTAGCGCTCATCCAATATAGATTCAAAATTTTATACATACTTTAATTTGTGTGTAAACCATCGGCAATGGCATTTATCAGGATAAAATTGTTCTACGATGCTACCAAATGCCCAAATGATTAAAACTATGCTAAAGGGTTAGGTAGTAACTAACATTTTTAAATTTTAACTTTTAAAATTTCAGACTCAAATTCATTCAGATTCTATCACCGATTCGGAAAATATAGAAGAAGTTCTTTATGTATGTCGGTAGCATGCAGTAAAAATGCAATGCCTTATTAAATCACGACATGCCTTAGAACAAGTATGGGCACACGACTATCCAGTTACTAGCGTTGACTAACGACGCTCCCTAGGCTCAAGCCCTGTCTCACCATCACTCTGCACACATGAAGCCTTTTTATAGGTCGTCAACCTGTCGCCATAAAAGATATCAACTGGAATAGAAACGGTTTTTTAATGCGGGTACGCAAACATTATAAGTCATATCCAGGATTCATCCGCCACCTTTATCACATTCATAACCCATTTTTATTTCTAATGTGTATTTATCGAATTTGGTTTGGTGTTAATTACTATGATACTTGAATAATAATTACTTGAAACTCGCCGAAATACCATTGGAGCATTCCTTATCTTATTCCATTAAATTTTATGATTTCATTCATTTCGTAAATAAACACAATATCATTTGGTATCCAAATCGCCAATCTGCTTCTGAAGAAAATGTTTTATTTTGTTTTGTCTATTCGTATTGAACAGTGTCAGTAGCAGATATAACTATGATTTATTCCGCGATGGCTTAGTGTTTATTGTCTTTTAAATACTTTGTGGAATTGACGTATTAATAATAAAAAAAACATCTTCACCACTATCTAACTCTTGGAATTATGATCGCGTAATTATTGATTAGATGATAGAAAGAAATTATGTATTTTTTTAATTTTATTTGTTCAACAAACCGTTCTATTTGATTTATTGCTAAAATTTGCTTGTACTTAGGTAATTACAGAGTTCAATCTAACATGCATACGTTTGGGTGACACACAGTGTTGAGCACATACATTGATCTGATTCTATGAGTGCATGGAACAAAATATTGTCATTAACTGTAGTGCTTCTAGTAAAACGTTTGCTGATCAATGCACTACGATAATGACGCGGTGCATAAAGAGCGTTTCATCGTTTATTTTCCGAAACCCCAAAATATTTGTGTAAAAATAAAACGAATAAATATTTTATGACACAGCATTCGTATGGTAAGGGTTCCGTAACACAAAAGGAAGAAACGGCACCCTTTTGCCCTAGAATCATTATATTAAAACAAGGTCTTACAGTATAACTAAAGGACAAAATCTGAAAAATAGTATAGTATTTTTTTTCTTTCACACCTTTTTAGTAAAGTAACTTTACGCAATGTTTCAACCCTTTGAGCGCCTATGTTTGCGCTTTTATTAGTAAGTACGATAAATAGTAGGAATTTTTGGGCATCAATCGCCTAGTGGTGGACCTAACTACCCTAGTAGTTGCATGGTTCCGGTTTGGTGATTAATTGATTATGCTTTAGATGTGGCTCCCACAGATTTTGTACTGACATTAAAACACCCAAATTCTTAATACGTATCGATGATAATCATAAAATTAATAACACTCAAATTTATAAAAAACTAAAAATTCATTTCAAATGAAAGTACAAAGCCATTTTGTTTTGAAAAAGCTTTACAGTATCATTGTAAATAAATTAAAGTTCAATAAATTCGAGGGACCTTTATTCATAAAAGCCACGGGTTACAATTCACAAAATATAGCCCATCAAAACAGTTTCAAATGGACCACGATGTCCAAAGTTTCGTAATAATTATAGTTATTGTATTTTGCTCTACACTATGAAACAGATTCCAAACATCTCCGTTCCGATTTGAGTACTTTAAAGGGTCCCGGCTATATTCATTGTTTGTTTAAATGTAATAAAGTGCCCACGTAAAGCGGAATAGTTTTCATTTATAAACAGTTAGGTCGATAACTGACGCAATAAAATGTTATGAAATTGCACGTCAATAATTAAAACTCAGTCAACTTTAATGTTAGAAAATGAGACAGCTTTGTTTTATTTTTCTCCCGTTTAGTAGCTCTATTACCTATTAGAAAACGGGCTTTCTTATTACTTGCGTTCTCTACCGGTCTAATAAGACGTTCTCGAATTGTGAGTTATCTGATTTCGTACCGCTTAACTTCGTTGATATCTAGACACGTGGTAGTCTAATATTTAGACATATCGTATCCCGGACTTATTTGTAGGTAATTATGAATATTGCAAATTATGTAATACAATATTTTATGAATCATCAATAGTTTTCGCAGCGTAAGCCAAATAATGACATTTTTAAGCAAATTTTTGACACCTCGTGTTAAATTATTGCTGTTTTCGTAGGGATTACGTATGTTTTTTCAAATAAATTATAGCCTATGTTTCATTCTGACGTATAAACAATAATACTGTAAAGTTTAATTAAAATCCGTTCTGTAGTTTTTTCGTGAAAGAGTAACAGAGTAACAGTCCATCCATCTATCCATCATTCCATCCATCCATCCGTCCTCACAAACTTTCACGTTTATAATATTAGTAGGACTTTTAACTAACTCGGCCTACAGCATCATTGTAGAGTTGGGCGAATAAGAAAGTTAATAAGCACCTAATATAAGCTTGGCTAAATCTCACTTTCAAATGCGCATGTGTTCTGCCACACATATGTTACCCGCTCACATGCAATCTGGACCTTAACTGCTAACAACATTTGCAATATTAATTATGCGAGCCCGCCGGCTTGATGTTCCGGGTTATAACGGACAATTCGCGATGGCATCGGGATTAAACAATATGCCGCTCGTAACTATTTAATGAGGCCGCTAACAACGCCGCAATTGCGCTTTCAAAATTTTTCATAATATGCCCAGACCATAATACTTTATGATGAGCTATTCAGAGTGTTTGTTACGCACCTAATATTACAGGATAAAATAAAGCGGTTCTCCCCTGATGAAATTTTATATTAATCTATCCGCGACGTGGATGATACCAAAAAATCAAGGCACGCTTCATCAATTTAGAGTTGATGCCGAGTAAATTACTCACTTTGTGTGGAGACACATTAATCAATAAAGGATGATTAATGGGAGCCAGCGCACGGTCCCGATCGCTTGATGGATTAGCGCCCATATGGTTCTGCATAATTTGCTAAGTGCCGCCACCTGTGCCCTGTTGTTTTATCTCAACTCTAGCCGAACGAGCCGGGGGTTGCGAAAAAGTCCCGAGATGTATTCCGTTTGTACGGAATATAATTTCCCTTCCTCGAAGTAAATAAAGTAGAGGGTAAAAATGAGGAGCATTTTATTATCATATTTCGGCGGCGCCGAATTTGAATTTCAAGCGATCAAATGTAAATCAAAGCTTTTCTCAATGGTTATACGTTTAGATCAGGCAACAAGATAAATACTCAAACTGGCTCACCTGTCGCTATCTTCATTGTTTGCTTAACAAAAAGAAATGGAAAACATTTTCTTATTTTCCTTTCTACAGACTTGCTTTAGAAATCTGTTAACAAGGAATAAGTAGGACCTTTTTATCCGGTCGAAGTATTCGGTTGCCTCCAGCGGTTGGGGCGGTACAGATTGGCATCCACCAAATCCGTACAAATCCCACGTAGCAAACCCACCTCGGGGTGGAAAAAACACGACTGTATCAAAACACGGCGGAAAAAATTGAATTTTCTATCGTTACGAGATTATACTCATCAGTTTATAATAATAGGTGGGTATCTCTTGACATAGATTTATATGCTTCGAACAAAATAAAGATTTCATTATGTACAACAGGTTGCAGACTAAAATCAAAATCTTTTTTTTATTCGTGTAGGCCATAAAGCACTTACAAATAGTCAGATTCTACCACCGGTTCGGAATGCTGCGTCCACTGAAAGGAGCCGGTAATTAACTTAATGGTTACTCTTTTCAAAACGATAAATATGAAGGATTGTGAGTAATACATTCTTAGGAGCAGCAACGCCATGAGAACAGGCAGCATCTTTGTCTCATTACTAGAAAATAATTATACTCGAGCACTCAAAAATTAGATACAAATTCTGGCATTACGTTTAGGAAGGTGCGTCTACTACCATTTACAGTATAAGGATTATTCTATACCACAGGTAATAAAAATTGCTTTGGTGTGATGCTTTCAACTGCTTCAATAGGCTTATAAAAATCCTGCAAACCTTCATAATATAGCATATGAAATTATTTTATGAAGACAGAATATCGATAAGCAAATTTGTTGCTATCGATAACTAGTTAACTAGTCAGTTAGGTCGCTGGACCATCAGACGTGTCAATTTGAATATCAAAGAGGGTTTAAAAGTGACAACTGATTTTAGAGCTGTGTTGCGATCATGGAGATATTATAACGGAGATGCCGCCCGCCCCATATCGAGCGTTGCGGTAAGTTTTTCTGGTTTATCTGACTTCGCCATTGTTGTTTTCTCATGTAGTGGTCGTATACTACAATAATTACCGCAGAGCCATATGAACAGTAGAGTCGTTATGGGTACTCTAGTTACTCTATAGTAGCGCTGAATTTTTAGGAAAACTTAAGGCATCAAAAATCTTATCAAAACCTATAACAAAATATTTCTGATTTCACATATTAGTTCGGAATAAGATGGAGGGTTTTATTTTACGGGTCAGTATACCCATATTGAATTACATTGTGTAGAAAATAATGTCTTACAAGGCTACACGTGGAAGAGATTTCGTATCAAGGGTCTTACGATATTGGCAACCTTATAATTTCATAGAAACATGATTTAACGAGACACTCGTGATATATCTTCGACATACGATTTTATGTGAGCCAGGTACCAATGCACGATTGGCATATGACTGGTAGTTTTTTATACAATTTGCGTGGGGAGACAATGGAACACGATCCATCTCCGGTCGGTTCCCATCGGAAAACAATAGAATGCACTCGACGCCACAACTCGCGATACCTATAAAAGCTTACATATTTCTTCCAACTTTATGACTTTTGGTACAATGCCATCATAATTTTGTGAAATTATAGATTTTTATATGAGTATAAAAAGGTTTAAGGTTTATTAGATTCATTTTTATTTCATGTCATCTTAAATTCAGCTGAGGCAGTCGGGTATCGAATATAAAAGATTTGAGAAAAAAATAATTGAGTACCGTTGGTAATATCGTAAAGTGTATTTAAAAAAAAATCAGGGCGCTTTAACTACCTTTGACTTGCAATAGTTTTTAATTAATAGATAAAATATTTGAACGATTTTTTTATGTAATGATACGCAGATAAAGATTACAAACTATAAAACATTACAGCATGGCATAAACACATTACTTTAAATGAAGAATTCCTACAACCTCACTCAGTTTCCTTAGGTAGTAATAAATAAAACCCTAAAAGCACTTAAAATATTGTGGGTTCTACTTCTTGTTCACGTCCGCAAGGATTCCAGTTTGGTTATTTAATTTTGGGGATTCTTTAGTCTCTGAAGTACGCATGTATGTAGGGTCATATTGTTTGTCAGGTAATATGTACATCTAAATAATAAATAAATGACGTTATTTAAAAACAGTTACGATGATCCATTAAGAGTGAAACTGCAAAGTAATTTTATTCTAAACAGTGTATTCGTATATGGTTTGTAGTTTTTTTTTTTTATTTGTTTCAGAAAAAAGTAATGTACAAAGATTGAAAAGTCTCTATATTTTAATGTTAATTTTGAAACCAAAACTGTTTATGTTTATTAAAGTATGTTGTGTGAAAGTTATAAAGCTGAAAACTGTTAATGAGAGGTAATATTCCAGAACGGGCTCGTCAGTAATCGTGCTGTATGGCTGTGTTCCCAGTGACCGCTTGTTTAATTTTGCAAATGTTATTAGTTGAGTTGGTAGGCTCGGGTCGCGGCCGCCCACCTAGCGCGGCGGCGGGCGGCGGCGCGTCACCCGTCACGTCGCCGCACGCCCCCGACAAACAAGCCACAAAAGCAGCTAATTAAGCGGCTAGTGTGCATTGCGAGCCTCAAAATGAACTGCTAATCCGTTTTGATAGACAAAGCTTAAAAGCCGCTGCATGACTATCAGCTGAAATTAGGACTAAAAGTCAATTGGAAACTTTAGGTGGGGTTTTGTATTATTCTATTAATGAGGATCTATTATCTACAACATTTATAGGACATAGTGTAATATTGGCTATCACTAAAATCAATTGTTTTATTGGGAGATGAAAATAATCATTCCATTGATTCACTTAAACCGTTCGCTGATAAGTAGGTACTCTACAAATCTCGAAAAGTTTTTTTTCTGAAAGCTTTTAATGTTTTTGGTAAATCTTTTAATCAGGTCTCTGTTTTATTAGAACGTAATTGAAGTTAAATGGATACCTAACTGTTTCAATTAAATCATCATATATTTCTTCAAAATATGTTTCATATATCCTAGTCTGAATATCACCGTGCATTTTCTCGCACCGCAATATAGAGTAATAAAAACTGTCCCCCCCTAAAACGACATAGGGAGGATATAAAGAGATTGAGTTGTTTGAAACCACAAACGGTGCCGAAAGCACTATTGCGTTCCAATATGCTGTGTGGACACGAGTGACTATAGACATGCTAATCTCAACTAGTTAGTGATGCAAGACTGGCTGGAGTTCACGGGAGCTGCGAAATTAAAGTCCACTGTACGACAGACCCTCCTCCAACCCGATCTTCAACTTGAGGCGTCGCTGGGATCCACGGATAACTCCGAAATTAGTTCCCAAGAACGCTCTTGTACTGTAGAGCTTTTCAAAACAATTGTTGGTTACTCGGAATAAGTGAACAACACTACTATTTAATCAACTATTTAAATACACACAAAATAAACTTAGGGTCTGGACTTTAGCCGTACCTAATATAAACAGTAGTTTAATTATGTGTTCAACTGCTTGTTTATTTTACCCGTTTTTGCATACTAACACAACTGGCTTGTAGAAGTAAGCATAGAGTTGCGATTTCGAATACCTAGTTATGGTTCACTTGTAAATATTAAATAATACCTAGTTGATTTTCTAAGCTACATTAAAATAATGATTCCTGTTAAAACAATGAACGCTTAAGGGCACAAAAAAGCATCTACAAACCACTTACAATTACAATTTTTACTATTAAAGTATTTTACAATGCCAATATAAATAAACCATAATTTTAAAAAAATATGTTTTGATTAAGCAGTGGTAGCCTCGCGGGCAAGAACGTCCGCCTTGAACGTAAGGGGTGCAAGTTCAAATCCCAGGCCCGCACCTCTTAGATAATTTTCATGTGCGAATGTCATCTCAACAATGATTACCACTTGCTGAACGGTGAAGGAAAACATCGTGAAGAAACCTGCACGTCTATAGAAAGGCGTGTGAAGTTCACCAACCCGCACTGGGCCAGCGTGGTGGACTATGGCCCAATTCTCCCTCGTATTGAGGGGGAATGTGCCCGGTATAATGGCAATAGGCTCGCCCCCTATTACATTGGGACCAAAATACATCGGCGAAGTGTGGGCGCACTACAGTGCACCTCTGCCTACCCCTTCGGGGAATACAGGCGTGATGATGATGTATATATATGTTTTGATTTTTTTGTCTTAAATTAGAAATAAACTACATTTACAACGTTTTGAGTAGCCATAAAAATTCAATCAAGAACCCGTGTCTCTGTGGTATGTTTCGGTCAATATTTAACCCGACACCGCTTCCAACTTTCTTCTGCAAACCAATGCGCTAAGTTCGCCTGCCCCTTCAATAAAACAGCAATGTCTTGCTGCTCTGACTGCATCCAGCTTCTTTGTGTGAAAACTTTTGATTACTTTCGATACCCGCAAAATGCACTTAGTTTATTGCCTCTGAAATGTTATTTATTGCTATTACTAACATTGTTGTTTCAGGAACTGAGATGTTCTTCATAGTATTATAGACTCTTTAACAACTCTGATAGTTAGGTACTTTTCTAAATTGAACATATTGATTGCACATACAATTTCTGCTTCTTTCTTTCCGAAATGAAATTATATTTCATAAAATTAATGTTTAGCAGCTGGATTTTAAATTAGATATACTAGAGCGGGAATACTTTTGTCTCAGTACTTAATACTTTTTTTGGAGCTAACAGCAATAAGTAATAGGGTACTTAGTAGTAAAATTACAAATTAGTATTAAAACCATCTGGTCTACGCAATATTTTTGAAAATACCTGCCTCAGAATTAAGTTTATATTTGTGTAGCAGCGAGACCGGAGTATTATCACGAGGCTACAGTTTTTACAGAGACGTAATGCTTTGAGAAAAAATATGATAGTAATGGAAAATTATTAATTGTATTCTGTATTTGCATTTTGTAATCTCCGAAGCACTCTAACGTTAAGTAATTCAGTGATTACAGTCAACATTTATAATTCTCTTTATAGCGTGAAATCGAGTGAAGTTATTTATTAATCAACTTTGCTTTGCCTTGCCCGTTATAACTGAATAAATATATATATGTGAGCACTTAATTAAAAAAAAACACTGAACATATCCTGAAAATATTGATGGCTATGAATTTTTCTTTTTTAATTTGACGTAGATAAAAAAGGATCCTATTCACAAAATCGTCGAAAATGAGGTAAGTATACTAAACGGTTCATAAAGGAGGACTTTTCAAACATTAAAAAATATGTAAACGAAATGTAATAGCTAATAGCATTTTTACCACCTCGGTTACCATCCCATATATCCCACATGTAAAACATTATCAAACTTCAAGCTGTCATATCTCAAAACTGCCTCGATGTGGACTGGATCCTTTTTGTTTAACAACGTCCAATTATACCTGTAAAGAATATACTATTTTCTAATTAATTAGGTTCATACATAACTATATAAGGACTACTATCACATAGAGACACTGTATCTACATTGGTATTTGCTAAGTATTTCATAGGTAGTTACTGTTTATGAGTAGTTATGCATTCGAGCTGTTACTAGGAGTTTGAACTAAAATTATATTTGAACTATTAATACGCGTTAGTAACGGTGACTAATTTGTTCTTAGTAGATATATTGAGCGTGAGCTAAATTTACTGTCACTTACAAGTGGGACTACCGAGTCGTTTAAATACTTTTTTAAACACTAGCTAAGCCCGCGAATGTATGAAATTTAGGGAACCCTAATCACCCGCAAAAAATTGGCTTTTTTCAGCTGAACCCTAATTCTCCCTCTAAAATAAAATTAGCCAAAGTTACTGCACGTAAAATCAGCAGTTTGCCAGTGACCGTCCCGTCAAACTCGATTTAGCTGTTTAGGAGTTTACCAAAAATAAACACACACACAAAAAAATGCGTTTTGGTTTTTGGTACCGTATGTTTCATATGCATTTCGTAAAAACCTGTTACTCTGACAATGCAAATAGACATTTCAATTTAATGTATGTGTATAGATACGAAAAATATAATATGTATACACTATGCAAAATTTATAATATAATAAATATGCGCCAATTAGTTTTGTCATTATTATTAAATCACTGTACATTATTATTCTGCTCTTCCAGTGATGTTGCATAAAATGCGCAATGCTGTTTGCATAAGTAATTGAATGGAAAATATTAAATTTTATTCAGCATTTTCCTGCTTTAGCTATTTGTACTTTAGGCCCCGGACACAACGGGTGTCATGACACGCCAGTTAAAACGTTTGCCATTGAATCATAGAAAATGATCGTATTTGAACGAAAGGTCAATGACAGCGCGAGCGAATTTTTGTCACAGGGATTCAATCTTTTTCCTTATTAACACAGAGTTCATTGTGGCAATTTTGCGTTTGACGCCCCTGTGTGCCCAGGGCTTTATAGTTTGGCAATCTAAACTTATTTTTATATAATGTGAATTTTTATTTAAAAATTACTTTTATGTCTAAAAGAGTTTTAATGAAGAGTTCTTAAATAAATTCATCAATCTGTCTACCTCAATAATTGGGCTCTTATGTATATAATCAGTTTTATTGTATAGAAGGCTTTTACAAGAACCGTCTTGATAAATAGTTCTCGAGAGGTTCGAAGCATAAATCAATACGTGAACAATCGTCTCACAATTCAGTTGTTTAGAATAATTGAGCTCTACTCTACCCTCTCGGTGAAATATAAGATCGATTGAAGAGAGTTGTATTTTAGAATCAAACCCTGAGGACACTGAGTCGTCAGGACGTATGCTGCAGATTTTTAGCCAATACCAAATAAATTCGTACGCAGCAGAATTCGCTCACACCGTCAATGACATTTCCTTGCATGCTCTTGTACTATTCTGAGCAATTACTTTATATGATATCATTGGTTCTGAGTCATTGCAGCTATTTGGCATTAGCAAAAAAAAAATTAACGAAAAGAAAGTACCTTGTACTTTGCACATATCCAATGTTGACTAGTCGAACTCTACGTAATTGTTTTTCTATTGTTATTGATCATAGCTTTAAGCTTCTCATACACTGGGGTGTTAACCCTTTGGCATACATATTTACGCATACATTTATACACCGTACCAAAACGATCTGTATTGACTCATATAAAAAGTTCATTCTTCAACTATGATACTGGTAGCGCCTGCAAACCACAGAAATTCAATCTTTATGCATATTGACACAAGTTTTATTTTGGTATTGGTAAACATTTTGATGCGCGAACGTTGACGCCTTGGTAGCCTCCCTATATGGTACATTTGGAGTTATATCTGTAGCTCTTCGGGCTCTAACGGTATCTCAATAAACTAGGAGTAGTTTTAATCTGCTTTATTATGTTTTGCAGCTAGCCTAACTATAAGTGCTACAAATATATCTTTACTTATTTATAAACTGCGCGTGAACTTACAGAATTGCACTCGACATACGACTACTGCAATTTCAAAAACAACTACGAAAACCCGATGTCGAAATGCGACAGCGTTATGAACACGTACACACCTGTCACAACTTAGCTATTAGGTATAGCAAATCCGTGTTCAACTTTGACCAACATATTGCTATAGACTAACCTCAAAACTTCAATCCATCGACTGCAGTGGCATTTTCAGAACAAAAGTTTTGCGATTCCATTGCAAACGGATTTTTTTTTATTACTGACAATGAGAGTTTTACTTCACTAGGCAGTCTCGTTAGCCTCCAACTAAGCTAAATGTCAGAAGTTAGCTTCGTTGCAGGTGGCAAACGAGGCTGTTGAAAGCGGTCTTACGTCAATAAGTTTAAGGTCCAAGGTAAGGATCAAACCTGGAACCTAAAACCACCATGTCGTCCTCACGTCCAAAAAGCGGCATAGATAAATAAAACATAAACAAATTATACGAAAATCATTGTCCATAGGAAACGCTGGGACATGTCTACTCACTTTCAGTGAATTAGAGGGTCTCCCAAACAAATATGGAAGTACCGGATTATGATCACATTTCCCTTTTACAACCCTTCCACCGCTTTATCCGCGGTACGCGACATGGGGTGAGCGGGGAAAAAAGGCTTTTTCACATTCATTTTTTAACGAAAGGGACCGTAGTGAGTGAGGATATACGTCGTTACAATGACAAGTGAGTCAATATTTTATTATTCAGATTGCTATTGTGTTTCGCGATCGGGGTGGACGTCACATATCTGTGTTATTATTACTTTATTGTTATTAAATATTTAAATTTGTTTTTATTACGTACGTAATATTGTATAATAAATTATTACAATATTACGAATGTAATATTTTATTACATATCTATCTATCTATCTATCAGCCAAAGACGTCCACTGCTGAACATAGGCCTCCCCCATAGATCGCCACAAATTACGTTCTTGGGCTTTATGCGCCCATCGACTCCCGGCGACCCTGGTGAGGTCGTCCGTCCATCTGGACGGGGGTCGTCTCACATTCCGCTTGCCTGTTCGTGGCCGCCACTCTAGGACTTTGATGCCCCAACGGCCATCCGTTCTCCGGGCAATGTGTCCGGCCCATTGCCACTTCAAACGTGCAACCCTTCGAGCTATGTCTGTAACCTTGGTTCTTCTGCGGATGTCCTCATTTCTGATTCTATCGCGCAGTGAAACTCCCAGCATAGCTCGCTCCATTGCACGTTGAGTGACTCTGAGGCCTTCTTATGAGTCCCATTGTGAGCGACCACGTCTCGGATCCGTACGTCATCACTGGCAACACACACTGTTCGAAGACTTTTGTCTTCAGGCACTGAGGAATATCGGACGAGAAGATGTGACGCAGTTTCCCGAACGCTGCCCAGCCGAGTTGGATTCGTCGAGTGACCTCCTTCTCGAAGTTGGATCTACCTAATCGGACCGTGTGTCCCAGGTATACGTACTCGTCGACAACTTCGAGAGTAGAGTTCCCAACGACTATTGGGTGAGGTGCGACATGGACATTCGACATGATTTTCGTCTTATCCATGTTCATTTTAAGACCTACCTGTTGAGAAACTCTGTTGAGATCACCGAGCATAGAGTTCAGTTCCTCCAGCGACTCCGCTATGACCACGACGTCATCTGCAAACCAAAGGTTAGTAAGGTGCTCGCCGTTGATATTGATGCCAAGTCCATCCCAATTCAGCAGCTTGAAGCAATCTTCCAATGCAGCGGTAAACAATTTCGGAGAGATAACGTCTCCTTGTCTTACTCCTCGCTGCAATGGGATAGGCTCTGAGCTCTGGTCCTGGATTCGGACTGACATGGTGGCGTTCCTATACAAACACTTCAGCGCTTCGATGTATCGGTGGTCGATGCGACATCGCTGGAGGGACTGAACCACAGCCCACGTCTCTATGGAATCGAAGGCTTTTTCATAGTCCACAAACGCCAAGCATAGTGGCCGGTTATACTCCTCCTTTATTACATATACGGTAGCTGATATGTAGATTCTCAGTGAAGGCAGACTATACATAGCTATCATAGTTTCTGAGTTTAATAAGACCTTTAAATATTTGTCACTAGCACCGTATTGTGGCCTTAGAGCACTTCTATAATCATATTTACCACGATGGGTACTAATACTCTTAAAACAGATTTAGAAAATTTCATCGTAGAGGTGAAAATTAAAAATGTAAAATCATGTTCGATTATAGTTAAAATATTATTTTGAAATTGAATTCGGATAAAAAATATTCGGATTATTATTTTGAATAGCATATCATTTATATTATTAACCAAGTGCCTCGTTAGACACCTAAAGAGGCTCGCGTTAGGCAGTCGAGATCCAGATTCAAAAGGCAGTGCTCCTAGCGACGGCACGAATAGTTCCTCTCTCTGGACTACCCGTAACTAGGACCCTGTTTGATGTGGGGAACTGTTTTTCTGTACTTATATTTAAAAATCTTACCATCTATATAAGTAAAATAATCGACAAATATTATTAAGACAGGTTACACATAAAAATAATATTACGCGCTTCATTACGTACGTAATTTATTTTCAATTCTAATGCTTTTATATCGCTTCAAAGCTCATCAATAAAGTTGAAAGCATGAAGTCCATGCAGACTCTTCCATTGAATAGAATGTCGAAAGCCAATTCAGTCAAATATTGCCCAAATGAATACAGAAGCTTAAATATTCGCTCCGAAATCACTGGTGCGTTACCAATAAACAAACATTACATGTACGAAATGTTTTGTAGACGGAAAACCCTTTGTAGGTTGGCTTTCCCTCAGTCAATACTTCCTTTACGTAAGTTATTTACGAAAATTGAGGGTAGCCATTAATTTCGGATACTCTGTCGACAATGAATTCATTACGGTCTATATGAAAATTAAAACAGTAGGTAGTGGGGAAACGTGTTAAAGCCTTACATTGTATGTATCACGATACCGTCGTAAACTGAAGCATTACAGCGTGCAGTAGTAAGAACTTATAACCGAACAATGTGCATTTAGTACGCGAAATACGTTCGGTCTAAAAATATATTGGTGTCAAGATGTCGCTAACTTCGTACCAAAATATTTCATCATTATTTATCATACATACCCATATCGTGCCTATATTATTTAGTAGGTGTATGTTTTTTTAAATATAATCACGTGATTTCAGTTTATTATTGATTAGCTAAGCCCGCGAATTCGTCTACGTCGAATATAGAAAACCCAAAAAAAATATCAAAAATATAAATTAGCCTAAGTTTCTCGTATCCTACCTACAATATGAAGGGTACAGGAAAATAACAGGGAATGTCCTAAATAATGAATTTTGAGAAAAAAAACCATTTGAAAGTTCAACTATTCTAACAAGTCTTTAGTTTGGCCATAAATAAAACTGCATTTTTGGCGCCATCTGTTAACTTTTTTAAATCCTAATAATTCGAATTCAAAATAGATGTGTGTTGGTCACAAAATATGATTCAATAAAAAAAAATGTGGAATTTTCCTGTTATTTTTCTGCAACCTTCATATTGAAAGTCCCGTCAAAATCGGTAAATCATCAAATATGAACTTACTGTCTAGATTTTTTTACACCAAACAAAATTCAAACAGCCCAACAATAAGATAGGTAGGTACATACTTTAACAGGGATACGTCCTCCTAAGCTCAAATAAAAAATCATAAAGAGAAAGAGAATATCAGATCACATAAAAAGCCCCTATATTGCCACTCACAATGAGAGTTGAAACATGATTGTATCAAAGGCAAGACCTCTGTAGCCGACAGACAAGTATCGTTCAACGTTTAGGATTGGATACACGGATTAATATAGGACAGAGACTAGTTGAGCTTATTTTGCAGAAGTATTTACTTTAGTTATAATATTTGTTGATATTTTAACTCTATCACAGATACAAATATATAATCCTACTAAAGATTCAGAAAATTCTCGTTATAAGAGCTTAGTACCAGTAAGTACTTATTAATAACATTACTCGGTTATTCGAATGACGTAACTATTTAGACAAATATTTAAAAAAAGATAGTCCTTTTTACTCAAAGACCGAATCTGGGATAAATATCATGATAGGCAGAGCCACTCGATTAAAAGGCGTTTTCCATCAAATTTTGCAGGTGTTCAGATCCGGGCAGTCTGGGGCGTTTTTGGCAATACTAAAATGAACTGTATTGACTCATAAAAAAGCTCATTCTAGAACGAAATGTCACTGACAGCTTGAGGTAATTTTAACACGTAGTCTCGTGGCTTTAACAGAAGATCAATCTTAATGTATATTGACACAAAGTACATTTTAGTACTAGCAAACATTTTTACGCGCGCGTCTAGACGCCCCTCTGTTCAGGAGTTTCCTGTCCATCCTGAAGTTTAGCAAGTAAAATGAAGCAATATCCACATGGAACTGCTCTAAAAAATCTACTAGTTCTTACAATTATCAAGTCAATCGATTGTTACAATCTAATTATAATCGACAGTAATATAATTATTGTGATCTAATTATAGCGGATGTGGGTTTAGTATCGATACTATTGTAGTAAAGTATGCGTGTTTGCACATACGAACACAGGTAAATGTATAGTTTGTCGGCGTGCGGTTTGCGGTCATTACCGCAGGCTATCGGCGGCAATACGACGCCTGTGTTGCTTTTATAGGACAACACAGGCTTACGAATATATTGAAACTAAGGGATGTGGTGACTCAGATTTGTTTTTGTTGTGATTGAATTGTGTCTGTGTTCTCCCTCTTTTGTTTTTAGAATCAGAATCAGATTTTTTAAATTCATATAAACCAATACAGGTACATAATAAGCAGTGGTCGCAAGTTCTAATCCTAGGGCCGCATCTCTGAGATGATTTTCATGTGCGAATGTTTTTTTCAATAATGATTAACACTTGCCGAACGTTAAAGGAAAATTATCTTGAGGAAACCTGCACGTCTATAAAAAGGTGTGTGAAGTTCACCAACCTGCATTGGGCCAGCGTGATGGACTATGGCCCAAAATATCCCTCGTATTGAGGGAGAATGTGCCCGGTATAATGGCAATAGGCTCGCCCCCTATTACATTGGGATCAAAATAGATCGGCGATGAGCGCATTGTAGTGCACCTCTGCTTAACTCTTCGGGGAATACAGGTTGCAAGGCGTGCGTTCGACCACTCGGCTACCGCTGCTATTTATCAATGTAGTCATCAAGCATTTGCATTTGTTACATTTTACTCTTTTAATTAAACTCAGATTCTCTTTTATGATTATTAGGAGTAACACCAACGAAAATTTTATAATAACGGCCAAATTGATGTTTATATTAACAACTATTTGATTCTCGAAATAGCGTCGTCGGTCAGACGTTGTCAGGCTAAAAGCTGTGTACAAAATTTGATTTGAAATAAATTAGGCTTTTGAATTTCATCACTCGGCGAGCTGTTATTTGATTTTGTAAAACAAATTATAAATTAAATTGAATATAAAGATGTCAGTTACAGTTCATTATAATAATGGCGTCGCCCAACGAGGTAGCCTTTATATCTGACTACGCCAAAAAGAAGGGTTATGATTTTAGCAGTCTATGTATGTTTTTATTTACGTTCCTCCGTAGCGCCTAAAATATTTATCAATTTTTGATGAATAAGATGCCAATCGATGCGTATAAGGCGCGGGTAACATAGGGTAATTTTTACCCGCCTTCAAAAGGCAGAGATTCTCAATTCGACCCGTATGTTTTTTAAATATATGTTACCGCATATCTCTGGCGTTGTAGACCGATTTAAAAAAGTTTTTGTAATGTTTGCTAGGAAATTCTTCAAGGTTGGTCCCATTTTCAAATTATTATCAGAAATCATGCCGCATACGCAAATGGGGGGTTGAAAGCCACACATTTCAATATTTTTTTGATTGACTTGAAACTTAATATATGTATTATACATACAAAATAAAGAAACACGTGTTTTTTTAGTCGGATTACAGATTTTTTAGCATACATCTGTATTCGCGGCAGCTCGCGTAGATAAATAAATCCCGTGAAGGTAAGTCCAGGAGGTTGTTTTTTTGTATAAAAGGTGACGTCAGGACCTCAACCCGTGTGAGTAAGGCATTTCGAGGGATCAGTTTTCAAAGAAAATACGCTTTTCCGATCCCGTTTACTACTCCGATGCGGGCAGACTGTTTGAGCCGGGCACGAGGGGGACGACGGTGAAGATTATAGCTGTTTTTGTTCGCTAGATTTTTTCTCGTGTGTATTTTTTAACACAAAGAAAACTATAAGCCTAACGGACCTTTGTTGGAATATGCGAACGGCGTATAGATTGTTTGAAACTATTCAGTATTATTTGCTGGAATGTTAGGGTTACTGGACTTTGTGTTTCGCATTCCTTTATTCACTTTGAAATCTAAAATGTACAGTAGGCTCTCTCGCTTACTCTAGATGCTTCGTAGTAATTTTTGGCAGAAAGTTTAGTTTTTATTTTGTTTTATAAATAAGAAAATAATATTGGGGTTTTAAACAAAGACCAATGCATTCAAATTAAGAACACGAATCTAACATACCAGCCAGTGACAATATTTTGAAAATATCGTTTTAATTTTTATTTTAACCAATGACGTGCTAATTTAAGTCCAATAATCTACGATCAAGATAAATCTGTTCGTGTTCGTTCATTGACTATGACATTATTACTGTACAGGTACACTAATGGCCTGTTCTCTTTATTCCTCTTACCGGTCCTAATAGTTGTTTTTCCCAACGCCGGGCTAAGTGCAATTTATATTAATGCCATCATATTTTCACGTTGGTTACCCGCATTTTCATATTAACCGTGGCCCGGCTCCCATGATAATGTGAGGGGTCCACCTTCGTCATTTGTTTGGGAACTGATTATATTTACACGGCTAACGCGGTTCGCCGCAAAATTAATTCTCTTAATACATTGTGTGATTTTTTAAACCGAAATCTGGTCCTGACTATCTTTGAACTCTTGAAAAAGGATATGTAACAAAAAATCTATGTTCGTATTATTATACAAGGTGTATCTGAAGTCCGAAATAATACTTTAACGTTTGCATGAGTGTTGAGTATACAAGTAATACGAAACAAATTTCATTAAAATTCGAACAAGCGTTTTTAATTCTTTTGTCATCTCTTTTTTCAAACCTTGTTCTATGCCAGATTTTCAAGTTCTATTTTATGAATTTGACGTTCACCCCTCTTAAATATATCTAAAACTGTTCAATAGGGTTATTGATGTAACTTAAGCCACAATACTTACTTGTAACAAATATCCAAAGGTCTGTAACTCTGAAACTATGACAGTTAGGTATAGTCTGCTTTCACTGAGTATCTACCTAACAACCACCGTATCTATACCTATATAAAATATTATTCCTTCTCAACTTTAAAATTATAAAGAGGTTTGGAAGCAACTAAATAATTATTCGCTACGCACATTTCATAAAAGAGTTTTATTCTCAATTCAAGAAAATACAAAAAAAAAGTTATGGTTGGAATTTGAATTCAGTAATCCAAGCTCAAATTGAGAACATTGGTTTTTTTTAATAGAACACAGATTACAGATATCAAATCATTTGATAAAAAAATAAGCAATGCAGCAGCGTCCATTTCTAAAATAAATAAAGGAATTTGAATTCAGAATTCCAAATTCAAATTAGGATGTTATTTTAATGCGTAAGCGATCCCGTGGCGCCCCGATATAAGCGGAAGATGGTACACCGTCAGATTTTAGTGGGTATACGGCCTTCTGCCGGGACTCCCACATAACCCTGTTACTTCCCCCGAGGTGGCAGGGTATCCATAAAGGATTTTCCGACGTTAAAAAAAAAAGGATGTTATTTTAATAGAACACAGATTACAGGTATCAGATTATTTTTTTAAAAACTAACCTATGCAGCGTCTATGTCTATATTATTTAAAGGGTATTTGTGCGTCGGCCCCACAGCCTAGCTACACCCCAGAGTCGGAATTTGATATTGTAAATGCCGTTCCGCAAACAAGTTGATTGTTTTCCCATTTCACATTATCCGAGCTTTCTCTTCATCCCGTGCATTAATATTTCATTTTTACATGTACAAAATCCCCTCTGTCCGCATGTTCTATTATCCGGCTAATTCGTAATACATTCGAGCGGATGGAAATCTCCTTTTGTATTTCCATTGTTTTCTAAAAAGGGCAATTAATTGCGTTTACATGTTCAAAATTACCTTTACAAAAGGTTACAGTGTAAAGTAGTAATGGAATATTTAAGAGGATATAGTAATTTCACAATATACGGTTTTCATAAAATAATTTATCTTCGGTTACAATTTAGGTACAGCTAGTAATACCAAGAAGAACAAATATTATTATCGCCAGACAAAACATAATAAGCGGAGCTTGTGCTTTGGGACCCGTGTAATGGTCTGGGGGCGGAGCGACCCCAGTTACACCCAGCCGTATTTCCCAAATATAGGAACATTAAATCCTACCTTACGATTCCGGTGGTTATAAAACACGAATCAATTTACATATGTAAACATAATCTGCTACCTATACGTTATAATACATAATGTCTTGAAATATCGTATTTATATTTCAGCGAAATCTCGTTGTGAATCGAAGTTCACTAAGAATCGAAAACGTTATTAATTTTCAGGAAGCCTACGCCGGAGGTATTCATTGAGCATTTATTGAAAGGCGGAGTGCGGAGGGAGCTTTTCAAAAGGTTCGCCTGAATACCTACGTGACGTAAGGTAACTCACCTATACTTAGAATACGTGCCATTTGTACGCTTGTGTTATATGATAGAGAGTAATTATTGATTTTATTAGACAATCTTTGTGAAGCATTCATTAAAAGCTACAAATTAGTATAAATATTTTAGACTACGACTTGGACCAGTGATTTGAGCGTTGATTGCTTGGCTCACTGCAACCGGTGGTTGTGGGTTCGATTTCCCCTAGCGGCAAATTTCGGAAATGGCTTTCTTGGAATTTGCCCTGATCTGGGTGTAATTTCATGCCCTCAGTCCATACTACAAGCTTTGCTTAGTTTGGGATCTTAAGGTAATTATGCGTCATCTAGCGATATTTATTTATTTTATTTCCGTAAGTACTATGAATAAAAATCAAATCAAATAACAACATGAAAAATATTTGTTTACTTTGATTTAATTCTCAAAACCAAACAAATATAATACATTCTGTATAATATTGTTGTAGTTAAGCGCAATGTAGCAAAATAAAATATGTGCACGTATGAATAGTACCTACACGAGATCGTTTTTCTAAAACCTTCAGCAAAAACACTGAAAGAACGTTGGTAAGAAGAGGCGCGAGTAAAATAAACACAGCGAGGACGCAGTCGCTTAGAAAAATGTGTGGAGTCATGCAAACTGTACCAAATTGACGAGGTGAGCGCGCGTTCTTGATTTTAAAAGCTTGTGGGAAGTGTTTTTCTTCGAATTGGTACTTATGTGAAAAATTGGAATGACTTGACATGTAAGCAAGGAACTGAGACTGATATTACACCTTGCAAGTACACTCTTGTTAAGCGCGTACAGTTTCAGGCGATCAAGTTGTCATATTTAACGACACAAACCTAATTAAAACAAACACAGCTCCCAAATTTAAATAAACCTTAATCCACAGTGGCATTTTTTAATACGGAAAAGTTTTACAATGCACAACGCTCAACAAATTTCTTGCTCATACAAAAATTAACTCATAGAAAAGGCTCGTTCTTAAACGCAATGTCATTTATGTAGGGAGTAAATAATTATGCTTTGTCGTGTAGTTTTTACCGAAGTAATTCCATGTGTATATTAAGACAGAGTTAATTTTGGTATTGGAAATATTAAAAAAAAAAAGATAAATATATTAAGATTTGATCATTAAAACAAAACTTGAGTTGTTCGTTCGCTCTCCCGTTACGTATCTGTGCCAGTAATAAGCCAAATCGTTTGTTCTGGAATCTTTACGTCCTTTATTACGAGCTCACTCATAAACCTATTGAAAAGGAAATGGCGATATAAGACGTGAAATGCCTCAAGTAGTGAATTTTTGTGATCGCGTTCACAGCCTGCACCGTGAACATTCTTTTCATGCCTCGAAAGTACAATATTTTATGGCTTCATTCTAACGTCTGAAAAATAATTCAACTTTCTGTTTCAGAAAATTGCTACATTATTCCTTATTTTCCAACAAAATATTTCACCTCTAATAAAGTGCCTAACAAGATTTATAAAAGAGTTTTGTTTTTCGAGATCAGCCAATCTAAGGCTTTCTTGATGTGCTTATTTTATGAATAATCGGCTTTAAACGGATGAAAGGTTGCTTTTTGAATTTGTATTTACATTTTAAGCGATAAAGCCGTCTTTTAAAACTCGGCAGATTATTGTTTAACTGAAAAGTATTTATTGCATCTAAAAGAATTCTCTGAATTCTCAATTATGCTAGCAAAGTTGGCACGGAGGTTGACTACGCTGTTTGTTGCGTGCAATTTTGGTATGTTCACATATTATGCGATGCATAATTTTCGACGTAGTATCTTGGCGCCGCAGGTACATTTTGCCTTAAGCAAACTGAGTTGAATAGAATGTAATAAATTCTGTGTTATTTTTGAATATAGAGATTCCTGTCTATAGCATTTCTTAACTTTTGGTACAAGTTGTTTATACTAACCATTAATTAATATGTATCCTCTATTTTTGTATTAAAAATTTGGCCTTCTTTTGTATCTATGTACTAACTGCTATAGCCCTTTTAACGTCCCACTGATGGGCACGTGCCTCCATACAATGCGAGGGGGATTCAGGCCATAGTCGACCACGCTGGTCCGGTGCAGGTTGGCAAGCTTCACACATCTATCGAGAACTATTTAAGTTCCCTCAGACGTGCAGGTTTCCTCACGATATTTTCATTCAACGTTTCATAGCAAGTGATAATCTCGGATGAAAATGATAAACACATAAAACCCAGAGGTGTGAGCCGGGGTTTGAACCAGCACACTTTGATTGCAAGGCGTGCGTTTGACTACTCGGCTACCACTGCTTATGTATCACAAACAGTAAAAACTAACAAGCTATTCCTAGCTGAGTAATTACAAGTTATTAAAATGCAGCCCACAGAGTTGTGAATGTTGGCGGCAACACTACATAATTATGTTCATTAACCATTACTCCCCTCTTACACGCTCATTCCCCCGAAGTTAATGTCCGGGCCCTCAACTCAAAACAGCCTAATTGTATGTCAAATAAAATTCATTAAGTTAATACTCGGAAAAGATTTTGTGGAAAAATATGTGTCTTTGGGATAACGGCCAGTGTATGGGGAATATAAATATTTATACAGCGGCGAGGTTGTGTTAAGATAATGTTGTTTGATGTTTTTTTTACTATATGGGTCACTCAACAAAGGTGGCAGTAGTAGGTACAGCAGTAACTACATAATTCCAAGCAGCCCTGACCCTGATAGAAAATACACTAACAAACTTACTTTTTTATTTGTAGGTGTTATTCTAAATAAGAGTCATCGCTTACTTAGCGGCGCGTTCGCTAGTGTTAATTTCGGTTACACTTTCGTGCGGTTCGTTTGGTGCTGTAAAGCAATTGTTATAAAACTCATTATTAGTTGATATCAAATATTCCTTGCACGTACCTTCGATAACCCTAAATAGCTATAATAACAGCTGCAAGCTATATTACGAACAAAGATGTTTGCTCCGTAATAATATAATGGTAAAGAGGCAATTTATTATGACGTGTAAGATTGGCCGCAGGAGCGCGGTAGTTAAGGTACATTTTCTATATTCTATAAATAAATAAAATACATCATCACGCCTGTATTCCCCGAAGGGGTAGGCAGAGGTGCACTGCAGTGCGCCCACACTTCGCCGATGTATTTTGGTCCCAATGTAATAGGGGGCGAGCCTATTGCCATTATACCGGGCACACAGGTTTCCTCACGATGTTTTCCGTCACCGTTTCTTAGCAAGTGATAATCTCAGATGAAAATGAGATTCGCACATGGAACCCAGAGGTGCGAGCCGGGATAGAACCTGCGCACTTTGATTGCAAAGCGTGCGTTCGACCACTCGGCTACCACTGCTATATGTTTCTATATTCTGTAGGTAAGATATTTCCTGATTTATGTTCTGCAAACGAAAACGTTTGAGCAGCGTTTATAATAATTATTTGCATTAGAACATGCAGTGTTCTAGAACAAGATAATAACCGTAGGGTGCACATAGTGTACAAGTAATGAGACAGCTTCGCGGGTGGCGCGGCAAAAGCAATAAAAAAAAAGAAATTTCGTTGAAGAATATGCTTCTGTGAATGTGGTTTAAGATTGAGTAATTTTTTTTACCAGTACAAAAACGAATTCTGTATCAATATAAGTACATAAAGATTGAATTTCAACGTTGGAATATTTTATAATAACGTCATGATCACCTTGATTACTCAAGTAAAACAAAATTGAGGTCGTGATTTTCTTATTTTATGTGCCTACTTACTTACCTGCATGAAAGCTTATACATACATCTTGAGGGTTTACATTCCCCATCGCAATAAAAGTGTGTCGTTTTTAAAAGATTTTTACCCACATTTTCGCGGCTGCAACACATTATCTGCGCGCGGGAGCCACGTCACGTACCCACTAGACCATTAGTGGCAAACACTGAGCAATGCCAACGTGCTTATTTAGTGTGAACACACAATTTAACATTTCATGAACTTGGCGTAAGTTTATTCTTAAAAAAAAAACAATATAGTGTTAAAACGTATTAAAATGAACGTGTTCAAAGTGGCGGTGGTGGTGGTGGTCATGTTGATTTCATAAAACAAGTACGGTTTTAATGGCAGGTGCGTCATAGCTTTTTTTTTATTTTTTTAACCGACTTCTCAAAAACAGGAGGTTCTCAATTCGGCCGGTATGTTTTTTTGGCTGTAAATATTTACTTTTTTAGGGTTGTTATGAGGTGGTAATAATTGTATGTTTTCAACGATTATTGACACTAAAAAGCGTGAAAAAAAATATTTCAATTCATGTATGTGTTTGCCTAGTCTGACGTTGATTGGCACCTACTCCAAATGTAATGAATTATAAGGTTATTTCTAGCTTTTTAGTGCACCTAGGTCTTTGAAGTCAGTTTTTGTTTTTTGTTAATTAGCATATTTATACAATTACAAAGTAAAATTAGAATGAAAATAAAAGTAATGGAACAAATAAAAAATATGAATAAAAAATTGGCCCCTGTGAAAACATACCCTAGACACTGTCTGTATTCCTTCGCTGAATGGATAGATTCACTTTTTGAGTGAGTAAAATACCGAATTAATTCTCGCCAGTGCGAATCCACTAGCATTCAATCGCAACCAATTACGTTTCTGCAGAAAATAATAAATCTCAAAAGTGTGTTAATGTAAGTGAAAAAGGTTTTTAAAAGTTACTTGCGATGACAATCGTCAAATCAGAACTAAATTTAGTATTGACCGAATATACAAATTCATTGATGAACGAACGCACATATGGAATATGAAATAAGACGCCAGTGAGCATGAAACTGTAACTTCACTCGGAATTGAATCAGATTATTCAATAAGTGCGCTGCGACATACGACGTCGGCCTCATGCAACGGAGTATGGGGCTTGACTAGATGAGACACGCATATAAAACTATATTCGCTCTTATTTACACTATAAATAAAGTTCCTAGTTTCCAGGCTGATTTTAACAAAGCAACTGCTTAAAGTTCGAATGGTGATTAGATAAATAGGTACAATAAAGTACAAATTAAGTTCATAGTTAATTTAATTTTCCTATCTTTTTCATGTAAAAAAAATCCTGTATAGGACCTTGTAGTATTTCAATTAGATAAAAAATACATACATCATCACGCCCGTATTCCCCGAAGGGGTAGGCAGAAATGCACTGCAGTGCGCCCACACTTCGCTGATGTATTTTGATGTATATTAGATAATATAGATTATATTTCATTCATGATGTTACGTTTTTTGAAAATTTTTGTGAAATTCTTCCCGTAGTTTAACTTAGTACACTACAAACAGTTTCAGTGTTAACTTAACTAATTGGCTAGTTTCGTAATAAAATCGCACATCAAAACTTTATTGGGCTCAAGATCCTTTTTGTATCCTATTACATCACCACGCCTGTATTTTCCCAAGATATACGCAGAGGTGCATTGTAGTGCAGTCTCAGTTCCGTGTATCAAAATTTATTTTATTCTCTAATTTACTGAGCACTGTTGCCTTTGCGTTAGTTAATAAAAACTTTTTAAAGTAGGCATACATTTTTCAGCGATTCCAGTGCATATTACATCTTTTCCTAAACTATGTAGGTAATCTAGTTACGGGGCAGGTCGGCTTGCAGGACACGGGGGTTTCATGTCGTCCCCTAGCATGCTCGTGACATCACAAATATCTCATTTGGGAATGGCTTTAAGCCGCCAGACGTTTCCTTAATTTTTGTCTTCAAGCAAACGGGCTCGGAAGAGTTAAGCCTGTTTTGAAAACGGGTGATTCCGTTCAGCGTATTGTGACCTCTCTATTTATTAAATAGGTATTGAAATAAAACGTTTAAGAACTTTCAACAATACTCATATGATTATATCTACCGCAAGACAACATTTTAATGGTCTCAAACTAAGCAAAGCTTGTACTATGGTTGTTGTATCATTGAGTTCGGGCGATCCCAATTATACCCAGACCCGGGCATACTCCCAAAAGGGAATCGAACCCGAAATCATTCGGTGTAGTAAGCCGAGAGTCCTACGTTCAACCATTAGGCCTCGTCGTCGTAGTTTCAATACATTCATACCTTTTTCCAAAATCTATAATATTTAGGCGTACGATATACTATAGACCAATTAATCTACGTATATACGCAGGTAAATACCTAATCTATACAAAACAAAATGCTTTTTAAATATCCACGTACGAACATTTCTAATTTCCTATTAATTTAATCCCTCTCATGAGGGAGCTTAATCCATTTTGCAGCTTGCTAATTCGCGGAGACGTAAAGACGACCCATATCTCAGTTTTGACGTAGGTACGAGTTTCGCTGTAAACATGAATTTATTAACATAACCGTGTCTGTTTATAGCGTTTTATGTGAGTATAAAACGGTATAGGCTTGCCTACAACGGCTACAATTGTACGATGCAGAGTTCATACTTGTTTTTGAGAGAAATGGGAGTATATTATACACTGCCTAAAGTTTAAAATACATACTTACGTTTTTATAGGCTGTATCCAGGCTGTATGCAATAATATAATAAGCTGAAATCTTTTTTATTTGAACTTTGGGAACCTAAGAAAAAAAAAAATCTAAAACATAAGCTACTCATACTAACAAAAATACAGATAAAGCTCACATTCCCGCGAAAGTATGTAGGTGTCTACAATGTATCAATAACGCAACACAGTATTCCTGATAACACTTCAGCCGAATGACAATGTTCAATTCCCAGTCGTAATAAGTCGTAAATTTGTATTACGGCTGCGAACAAGTTAACACACGTAAACTACACTTGTGTTTGCGAGTTGCATATGTACGCGGGCCGTTGGAGCATGGTTTAATTTAGGCCAGTGGGTATCAATGAACGAAATGTGGTGCTAGTGACCGAAACGCTCATAAACATTTTTCATTCAACAGTATGATTGCCGTTCGATGTTCAAATAGGTTGTATGTTTATGTAGTTTTTGCTGTAAATAAACTTATTTGATGGTTTATTCAAACTTTAAAAAGTATGTATAGCGTCTATGTTACTACTGGAACACTTATAGTGCGAACGTTGTACTAACTAGGCAACGACTTTTAAAGGAAATATCATACCACATACGCATAAGATAATAAATGTATAAAATACAAAGTTTGGTAGAGTAGCGGGTAAATTGTATTAATAACCTCTCCCGTTATACATAGAGCTAATTTGGTGTGTCGGATACTCATGGAATTGTTGTTTAGCGTACAAATCGATGTTTAGTTGCATAATCGTAGTCTGGTTATCAACAACATTAGTCAGGTACCTGTATGTGTAATTAGCACAATAGATCAGAGTATGCCGCAGTATGCCAAGCGGCAAAGTTAACGCCAATTACTTCCTAGTTAATTTACTCAGGTAGATGCTTGGAATTACAAGACTAGAGTTTGTCTTAACTATCCTTATCACAATTCCACTTTGAGATCCGTTATTTGAGGTACCCGTAGTTACTACGAATTTCCGATGCTGATATAGTACATTGTGTTTTTGCTCTTATTATTTTGGTTAACTAACCCGATTATATTTTGGATGTTTTAAAGCGAGGCTAGTAGAGTCGCGCTTTCAACCAGTTTTCACAAGATATGTGGAATGGTTTTCGCTTTGTGACAGATACGAATTGATTTATAAAAAATAAATAAGTAACGATAAGTAAATTCAGGCGTTGAGCTTCTGTAATGGCTGAATTTTGGGACAAAGTTTATTCGATGATGTAACCAACGCAATGTCTATAACGAAGTTTTTTTTTTTCATTTTATCAACCTCTCTTGAGCCTGCTACAGGAAATACAAAACCAATTTACCCAAAAATAATCTACTTATAAACTATGCACCTTTTCCTGATTACCGTCCCACCTGGAAATACAAACTTTCATCCCAAAATCTTGTTTTGATAGCGGCCCGATACCTTTTATAAAATCAATTCGACCCAACACGTTATTGCATCACATAGTTATCCCGGCTTGGACCGTTTGGTCCAACAACCACAATTTAAAGGGTCGCAGGTAAAATGCCTATCGGACTTTGTTGACTTTCCATATGCATGCAACGGAAGGGCTCGTTCAGTAATTGGAACTTTTTGTCGTAGATACTTTTAAGCTATATTAAACATTCAGTACTTGTGGCATTTGCGTCAAGACTAGACTGATGTCACAGAATATGTAGCGAGCCGTAACAGAAGACTGGGCTTACATGAGACGTTCGAGCTTAAAGTTCAGCACTAAATATCAAAAGGTAACTTTAGTTTTTGGATTAAGAAAAATTCTGTATTTAAATCTGAAAAATAAAACCTTACAAACAAAAGCTTATCGTCAATACAGCTGAAGTCAAAGGAAGAGTTATAGATGAAACTGAAATGTTATTTTTCCGACAAAAAGTCAGGGCGGCGAAAATAATTGGCATCGTTCAATTAAGGGCCAGTGACACCGGCGGCGTATCGCCGCTTACGGTCAAGGGGTAAACTACGTGTATCCTCCCTAATGTACACTATCAATACTAGATGACCCCGTCGCGCTGTGCGACGTGCGCACACCTCGAATGACCTGTATCAATCATTTTTGTTTTTAATATTTTAGTAACTACGCGATGACAGCTATTACATTTTTTTACATATTTGTTGACACGGTTATTATAAAAAAATAAATATAGTGCACTCATGCTTTTTTTATATAATAAAAATGTATATTCGCGTCGAATTGAGAACCTCCTCCTTTTTTTTCGTCGGTTAAAAAGGCGCGATTAATCCAATATAATTTTTATTTTTTCAAAAGACCTCCACAGGTTCTATATTCAATTCGTGTTTTTGAAGATCAATAATGAATCGTCAGACAGGTTCTGAATGAGAGCAAAATATAAATAAAGTAAGGTAACAATCAATAACAGTTAACTATAGACAAATGACTTTAACACATGATAAGAAGTTAGAGAACTGAATACCACTATCCAATGATGCGTCAGTACGATGCAAAAGGCTGCAGTGGCGGGAACTGGCCGCCGCTAGAATTTCCCTATACATATTTGATCGGATTTACCCGACAACACTTACCCAATCTATAAACTCGCACCAAGGTGCTGTATGTATCGAAAAATTCTCTTTGGCCGCACTGCATTTATTGGATGTGGGATCTGAACATTTGGTGCGATGGAAATTTTGGAATAGCGTCAGGTTGAAGATTTCTAAGATTTTATTTAGAATATTAGTAAAATAATATTTTTTCTGATAGTCATTGATATAATGATATTATACATACACATATATATTACAATTTGCTTTCAGTTGGAGCCTATCTGATCCTTCAGTAATGGTCTACATAAAAAAAACAGCGGTTGAATTTAGAACCTCCTTTTTTCAGTTCTAAATAAATTATATTAAATTCTAAATTTTAAATAATGTCTTAAACGTTTAAAAAAAAAACATAGTTTAGTGCAACTAACCATTATTATTTAATAGGTATGGATGATTTCCTATGAAACGGTGAAGGAAAACATCGTGAGGAAACCTGCACGTCTAAGGGAACTTGTCTAGTTCTCGATAGATGTGTGAAGTCTGCCAACCCGCACTAGGCCAGCGTGGTGGACTATGGCCTGAAATCCTCCTCACATTGAGGGGAGGCTTGTGCCCAGCAGTGGGACGTTAAAAGGGCTGTAGTAGTAGTAGATGATTGGAATACATCTTCTAATCCCTTATCCAGATAGAGTATTATTAATGAAGAAAATGCGGTTTGCAATATCCTTTTGATCGTACAATAACTTTTCCAACTACAGCTGAGCTTCCTATCGTTTATAACGATACGGCGCAGTTGCAGCCAATACCACTAATGGTAATCCTTTATGAACCTATCTTGCTAATCTTAATGGACTGTTTAAATCCTACCTGATATACTTATAGAGCTGTACTGTAATCCGTTCTACGTAGTAATAAGAATTTTGTCAATATAAAAATGATTTATAATTCATCATCATGCCTGTATTTCCCGATGGAATAGCCAGAGGTCCACTGAAGTGCACCCATAATTCACTGATGTATTTTAGTCCCAACGTGAGCTTCTTGCCATTACACCCGGAACATCCCCGACAATAAGAGGGAGATTTAAGCCGTAGTCTACCACGCTGGCGCATAACGGGTTGTTGAACTTCACACGCCTTTCTAAAAGCAGGTTGCAGGTTTCCTCACGATGGTTGCCTTCACACCAAGTGGTCATCGTTATTGAAAATTACATTTGCACATGAAATTCTTAGAGGTGCCTATTTGGGATTTGATCTTACGGTTCCATTACGTTCAAGACGAGTGTTCTGCCAACTTATGCTTTGGTGCATTTTAACTGTAAGCGTGGAATCAACAAAGATGGATACCAAAATTGTATTGTTTTGAAGGTTTGTAAACTGTAAAATCAGTTAGTTGCAGCAATAACCCCCGGCGGTAACTCGCTGTAACTAACTCCAACTTGATTCGTAGAACTCCAGTTGCGAGTTTGCACTCAGTTAGGAATGTTTATTCAAACATCACTTAACTCTGTCTAGCGTTCTAAACGAACACTATGAATCAAATGCGTTTTGCTATACAATGTTTATTCATCCCCTGTTGTTATTTATTTCTTTTCGAAGTAATTTTGACGCGTTACCTGCCTATTATATTAATAAATATGAATCACACCTAAATAGTTTACTTTCCCTAACTTTACATATGAAGTAACCGAATTATGTATGATTTTTTTTCAGTCGGCACTGATTATTAAACAAATTTATTACCTACCTACTTATTTTTTATTATATGAGTAGGTAGGTATTATTTATATACACGGATCCTATATTTTATATTAAAAATACTGTTTTGAATTAACTTGTATCCAATGGTTTCATTTTATCAAAGCATTTTCCGAAACTCCTTAGAGTGTTGGCTTGTAACGCGATTTGTACTAATTAAGATTGTTCTCCCTTCTAATTATCTTCTTGAATATTCACCGGCCGAAATCACTTGACCCCAAAATATTTAGAGATATTGTTTGTTTACTCCCCGGGGTGGGACAAATGAACGCTTTTTTGTAAGCAAACGGCGATGGGGGCAGGTAATGAATATGCCGAAACAAAGAGCCGAAAGCCGGGCCTCATTAGCCATTCAGCCGCTGTGCTGGCCTTAAAAATCATTTACAAAAGTCTTGATGAATGTTAGTCCTGTTTATTTCAAACGTCCGCTCTTCAACACTGGAAATTATTTTACATTTTATTAATATTTTCTTTTTGCACATAACCGTCGTTGTCGCTTAACTACACGCTCATTAAACTTGCTAAGTTTGTTATTTCGATATTGGTATCATGAATTCTATTACGAATTTAGGACTTAGTGTTGATGACTGGTAGCTTTTGGTGGAGTAAATAATCGCTTTTAGTTAGGTCACTTGCTACTAATATTTGACACTTATTTTACTATTTGCAGAATTGTTTATTTCAAAAAATCTACTTTGGCACAGTGAGGTACCCTTTTAAAATTTTCCTGTACATTAAACAGGCATGGGTTGTATCGAAAAGTTTAATATTATTTCAAACTTTTTAATATTTTGCTCAATAATTGAGTTTTGAATCTTTCATCGAACGACTTTATTTTTTTTTACGAACAAAGTTACCGAAAGATATTGAAACCCTTTAGCAAAGTTTCTATTTTCTCGGGTGGGATACTTTAAATATGTAAATCGATAGTAACAATTTGGTATGAAGTAAGCAGAATATAAGCGGTGAGAGAAGCTACGGGAAGTTGCTACGCGGTGCACCTCTAGAGATTTAAATTTGTCTGCAGCAGCGGGATAGTGATTCGTAAATTTGTCTTTGAATTGAAAACTGGCATTTAGCGCAGGCATAACATTCCTTTGTTGTAAAGGATGCACTGAATCATTTCTTTGTTCATTTTTATGTGGACAATTCACTTACTCGGGATGAGCCCAGTTACACCCATACCAAGGGTAATTCCGAAAAGGCCTTTTTCGCTATTTACCACCGGAGGGAATCGAACTCCTAACCACCTGGTTTAGTGAGCTGGTTGGTCTACGTCAAAAAACTTGAGCAATCCGTCGTCAATAAGTTTTATGATGAAGCTTAGCTGCATTAAGTTCAGAAAAGGTATAGTACATCCTTAGTTATCCGTAATATGCAGTATTGTGGACAATATTTTTTATTTTATCTCTATCTATATATTAGTCCACAAAATGTGAGGAATAGACCAATGTTAATAATGAATTGATCTCATTAGCCGCAGTCCCGATAGTTGATGGTCCCGCGTGCGGCCGACGATATAAATCCTACCAATCATAGCTTCACTTCAAATGCAGAGCTATTTTATTTATTTGCGCCGAATGTGGCAGGTGTTGCAGATGTTTGTAGATCTAAATAATTGCATGCCATTTGTGTCGTCGTGTTGGGTCAACAGTCAACATATTTGTCTGTGAACCTACCCTTGTAATATATAGGTACCTATACCAGATCTGAACTCACCTCCCAATTATAAAATGATGCTACGTCTTATTAATAACTAACTGTCTTATAACAATTTAATTCTGCATAATTACGTATTTGATTCGAAGTATAACTTGTCAATAATGTTCAATTATTCTTCTTAAATGATCAGGTATCACTTACTGAACGGTGGTATGGAAAGACATGTCAAGTTTACCCATGTGTACTGGGTCAGCGTGATGGTCTGTGGCTGAATCGCCATCGTATTGCAGAGAAATGTGCCCGGTATAATGGCAATAGACGCGCTACATCTTACATGAGGACCAAGAACACATCAGCCAAGCATGAGTGCTCTGTAGGACACCTCTGCCTACCCACATAATAACCTATTATTATAAAATATTGTCTGCTTCACAATTTGTTAGTATTGTTAATGCGAATGCGATATCTCGTAAATTAGCATGCTGTTCAAAATTCTATTTGCGCAAATTTACTCTACTGCAAACCAGCCAACTTCTGTAAATAAACGCGGACTTGCTCACTACAAATTCAACTTCTGAATGCAATCAACGGGAAGCTTTTTCGGTGCTTAAGCATTATTGTACGCTTGCATATAAACTATATAATATGTGCCTACTCTAGATTCGAGAGGACTGGGACTCATCTAAATAAGTTAAACAATACATTCCCTAATAATGATTCAAAAGTTAACATAATAGCAGGTTCCCTCACAATTAAAGAAGATTTCTCCGTAAAGTAATCCCCATTGTTTACTCGATTATACCTTTTTCAAAGTGTGAAATTAATTCGAATTAATTAACATTCAAACAAGGATTATTGTTCGGATGGAGCGGGAATAGAATTCCTTAAAAATAAAATTCAAACACAATTTGGTCGTCTTAATTAAGTTAGCAAACTTGTAAAATAATCTTTTGTATCGTATTTGGCGGATAGAAGTGAAGATTATATCAATAGATGTTTAATTGGCATGAAATTTATACATCAACTAGTAAAAAGACAAGATGGTAAAAAGCGTAGTACATTTACCTAGATCATATAGATGTATTCTGCTCGTAAAAAAGAGGGTTACCTCGAGCAGGAGGTCATATGTATACCCGGCCTTATGCAAATGTAACGATAACACGCCTTTAGGGTCAATAAACTGTTACCTACTCAGTTTTACGACATGATAAGTATATTGCTTGTCTGATATCTTTAGTTTTTGGGTCACGTTGCGGTGTACTGACATTATACTGTTTTGTTTCAGATTGGCGAGTGTGGAATTGAATACAAAAGGTAAGAGCCTAGTTCCGATAGTGTGATCATTTATACTCAAAATGAAAAGGAATGGACAATCGTACTGACAGTCATCGACTTCCGATTAGTTTTCGATTCGATTGAAAACCAATTACACTTCCAAGATCCGAAAAAAGGTCTAACTGGACGTTTATTCATATTTTATTAGGTATAATATTTCCTAGCGTCCGTACACTGTAACTGGAGGCTAATGATGCTGCTTTGGACATTTCTGTGGATATGATGACGAACTGCAACAATTGGGTGTCATTATGTTCACTCATTGTTCACGGGAATGGACGGAGGGATTAAGCTATCCGCAATATTGATTGACTCTAGTAGCCAATATTGTCCTACATGTTGGCTAACGCGGGCCGCATGTGCCTGTATTAATTACTTTTCGAGGTTGATGTTAAAATCGCCGGGAATTTACATGACTAGGTATTGAGTGGTTTGTATTTTAATTGCATGTAGACAGGTATTCAACATTATTAATTAATAGACACTATTAAAATATGATCGACCTTTATTACAAATGAGATCTAATGTATCTAAAGTTTTGGCGATACAAAAATAAAACACAGGCCCACTGACTTTCTTACCGGATCTTCTCATTCGAGGTCGCGCTCCTATCCGGTAGTAGCGCAATAGCATACACACAAGTAAAACAAATAAAAAAAACCTCAGAATTTGTGGGCCTTTACGAAATCGGTGATTTTATTTGATTTAATTGGCGAGAAATGTATATAACAAGAATTGCAGTCAAGCCGCGCATAGTGAAATTAGTGTTAGCCTAATTATACAATTATCGTTACGTTAACGATTCTTTATGTACCAGTTATAAATAATTCACATTTTTGCGATTTCTTATTACTAATTAATTGTCGATTAGAAATAATCTATTTTATTAAAAGTTAGAAACTCTTCTATCTTTTTATAAATTGCTACTTTATTAGCCGGAGGGAGTAAATCTGCATTCTATCCTGTTTCTACTATATAATCTAGCTCAGACTGTTCGAAGGCTGGTTTGACGTGAGACGTGTGAGCTCAACCATTGTGTCGCACGATAGAGCTTATGTACTACGCCATTTCCGAGCCCCGCTCAATAGGCTTCCTTATGTTTAATTACCTGGTACGCAGCCTATATTACAACTATGCCAGTCTCAACAATATATATCGACGACATAAAGGCATAGGCCTCCTTATTTACTGCACCGTGAGAAAAAAACGAAAGTTCAATGTGTAGAGCTGAACACGTAACCGATTTAGGCTTTGCACCTCATAAATTTTGGTTCGTCTCCGAAAATGTTTGTTGAATAATTTCCCAAAAATATTTACCTACATATAAACAAGTGCACGAATAAATTGTTCTACAGAGCAGCGCCACTCAACAATATTGCGTAATCCGTCTTATAGAAATCCATAGAGTTGAGAACATCACAGAGACAAACGATCCGATATTGCGAATTACGCTTGAGTGAAGTCTTTTAATTAAGGCGGGGTACGCGCCGAGATGTCAGTGCGGGCGGCCTGAACACCCCATCAATTTCTGCTTGACTTCTGATTGTTTGAAGCAACCTCGTTAGCGAACGACGATCTTTGGTAACCCTCACGTGGGTGCAACTCGAGCCTGGCCGATAACACGCACTGGCCCGATATAATAGCAAGCCTCTTGATATACCGTTCATTTGTTATGCTTGACTTGATATCTGTAATCATTACTGCCGTTCGTTGTCGATCGGTGACGTCGTTTGAATGTTGAACGAGAATGAAATAAATTGTTAGTTTCTACGTACTTACTACATTTCTGATTGATTAAAAATAATACCCAATGTAAGCATAAATACAACGAATACGTATTTTGCGAGCTAAGCAAATAATAAAACACAGGCACCGCCGTAGGGCTGTTTAGGGGTGTAGCCAAATAATATAATATTCTCGCCATTAAAATCTCTCGCTGGCTCTTTGAACGGTCCTGTCAACATCTGAACAATGTATAATTTAACACAGTCGAACAAGTAACAAAGTGCCAAAGTCAGCAGTTCGTAGTTGATGCGAGAAAAACGATGAATCTGCTGTGTTTTTCGTTAGTTCTGAAAGTAAACCTTTTTATACCTGCGTTATATAAAAACATAACCCTTCTTTTGGAGTAGTATGGTAAAAATAAGTACTTTAAAATGAAGTAGGTACAAAAAATATTTTTAACAAAAACCAAAAACCGACTTCACAAACCTAGGTGCCCTAAAAAACTACAAATAACCTTCCAATTCATTAAAGTTGGAGCAGTTGCCAATCTACTTCAGACTAGGCAAGTAGGTACATACCTGAATTGGCATCGACTTCAAATGTAATTCATTGTAAGGTTATTTTAAGCTTTTTAATGCACCTAGGTTTTTCAAGTCGGTTTTTGTTTTTTGAAAGAAAGAAAGAAAAGAAAAAAAAAACTTTATTGTGGCAAGCAGCAAATAGGTTAAAGGATTACAAACCGATAAATGAATAAAAATTAAAATTCTGCTCCCCACAAACGGACCCAATTCAGCATGTGCTGGTTGACAAGAACCAGCACATGCTGGTCTTCCATTGGGCCCGTTTGGTGACTTCACGGGCGCAAACCACAAAAAAAAATTTGCTGAAAATATTTTTTTTTGCACGATTTTTAGTGTCAATAATCGTAGAAAATTTGCAAATATTACTATTATTAATAACCTTATAACAGCCCTAAAAAGTAAAAATTTACAGCCCACAGAAAAAAAACCTACGGGTTGAATTGAGAACCACCTCTTTTTTGATGTCGGTTAAAAATCATAACAGATTGCGTAATTTATAAAATAATATATATCTACTTACCAAGTGACTTTTGGAAAAGTATAAGTGAATTACTGAATCCGTGATACGTTTCTAAGTGACTTCTATCTTCTAATATTGGCTCATAAAAGTTGCATTTGGTTCGTTCACGTCAAGTTGAGTTTGGTTTAACTTTACTTCTGCGTGAGTTTTATATGTGGGTTTACTTTTGGGTAACGGTGAAAGAAACCTTTCCAATTATACGTTAAAAGCGTTCGGTTCTAGGAATTGTAGACTCACCGACCTATAAATAGACAATATATATCTTTAAGTTTTGCTCATAATACAGGTACTTACTTACAGTGAACAGGATTGAGTTTAAACTGCTGCAAAAGTAACATTGAGAACCATGATGCTTGTACAAAACACTGTAATTTGTAATCATAGATAATGATCATCACCATAGATAATGACCAATTTCTCAAAATATGTCTCAAATTGAAGAGATAAAGTTTAATTGAATATTTTATAAACCTGCAGTGAGAATAACTTGATACCCTCAACCCTGTGATTACCCTTTTTATAAGCTTCCCGAAATGCTGATCGCACGACTTTCCTCCGCAGTGTTATATAATTTTAAGAGACGTTTCAATTTTAATCCGATTCTTCATTCTTTCTGTAACAATTTTCCGCTCCCTCACATCTTCTTAACGTTATATCCACCTAAATCTAAATAACTCTGACGCATTTTATACGAGTGGCTTTGTTATATTTTGCACACTAGGTTTAATAGGTTTTTTGTAAGGTTTTTATTAAATTTATTACGAAATTAAACACAGTACATTTTGGACATTAATCAGTTGCCTAATTACACGAGAGTTTACTATATTTGATTATATACGTTTACACGAGCTGTAGGTTTGCAGGACTCCGTAAACAGAAATCTTGAGTGATCGCAAGCCAGTAATTATCAGCCTTGCCCGTGTGAATAGATCCTAAGGAGGGTATCAATACGTAATCGAATGCAAGCGAGCGTTACGTAGATGTAAACAAGCAGCTCCATCCAAGTCACGTGTGGGTACGCATCGGTCGGGAGGTCAGGACCTCCACCCGACGCTACTAAATTGTCTGCCAAACTCGGGCCTTTCCGTATTATGTACGGGTCGTCTCCCAGATGCTTGGATTTCGTAGCTTAATGTTTAATTTTCTATATATTGACTTGGATATTTAAATGAGACACATTTTTGTAATTCATATCATCCTCTTGTTTAGTTAACAATATTTTGAAAATGAAAGCAATCTTGGAGAATTTCTTATTGAACAAAAAAAACAACGAATTTTCTCTGCTCTGGGTGTAACTGGGATTGCCCCCAATCCATTGTACCCATAGTACATAGCTGTGCATAGCTTTGCTTAGTTTGGGATCTGCGATGAGTTTGTGTTGTGTGGCAATTTTTTCTTTATAAATATTCTCCTTATTAGGAGTCGGTAAAACTGTTTCTATTGTCAACGGTTTAGAAATATACGGTTCTGATAATAACACTTAATTAATTATCCTTAGACTTTAGGTAAACTGACTATAATGTTTTTATTATGAAACTTTCCCGAGAACCAGTAATCTTTCTCTCGCAGAAAAAAATATATTAAATGTACCTACTACTTAACAAAATATTTATACAGCAGATAGCAAAGCGGTGTAAACAAGACGACGGCTAAGTAATATTGCACTCACCTCGTGCTCGAGACCACCACAATCGTCCGAAACGAAGTAACCGCGTACTACAGCAACTTTAAAATAACATCAAATGAACCTGTACGGGCGAGTGCAAATTTCCAATGTGTTCCGAGCCATTAAGCTACTTACTGCCGTAAGCTGGATCTCATACAGTGGAAGCTATCTTTGAACCTCAATCACGATGAACAACCAGATTGGACCGACTACACTGAAACTTGTCTAAATGAAACAACAGTTAATAAAAGTTTTTTTTATTAATCATGTTACCAACATGATCTAAATTGCCAAAAAAAATTGTATATCTCACAGTAAAAATGACATTATTTTGAAATTTAACTTGGTACTAAATTGATATTTGATTTTATTTCCTGAAGAATGCGCGTGAGCAAATAATAGAAAAAACTTTAATAATATAAAACGGATAATATTTGCATTAAGCTAAGCATATTATCGTCCTTCAGACTACAAGGATGTATAAGCAAGATGGCAATATTTTAATTGCAGTCAAATATAATTTAGCTGTAGGTAGTTTCTGTACAATAGAATAAACAACGTTAAATTGCAATAAAATTAACTATTGTGTATTCCAACGGTCCTTAATAACAAATCAACGAGGCAGGCAAGCCACTGGAACGGTCTGAACAAACACCAATAGGTACGGAAAGTAGTGCGGTGCTAATCGGCTCTACACTAATGGCTACCGCGCTATCTTTCTTTTAGTCTAAAATGTATTTTGCACACTGTGACAGATAAACAAGGTACTTGCGACGTGTTTATTGGTTTGATTTGAATAATCTGTTGACTTTTTCATTGCTCAGTAGCTAAATGATTAAAATTATAAAACTGTAAGTGATCTTAATTTAATGTCAAATTTGTTCCTTGTCCAGAAAACCATAAAAAATATTTAAACAATTGCAACATACTTAAGTTCCTACCGATCCCTAACGATAATTATTAACTAAAAATAATTTAAACGTGTAACAAGTAAATAAATATACATTTTGTGAACGAAAGTTAGTTCGTTGGGTACGTGCAAAAGAAAATCAGAACCAGACGCGTGGTGTAATTAAAATTTTTAATTATTTTCCTCCTCAATCTACCTAACGACGTCGGATGAAATGTTAGATAATGATATGTCTCCTTCAGGTAACGCTGAATAAGTGTAATTTGTTTTGTAATTTCCAAACAAAAAGTGGGACGTCGTGAAAGAATACGAAACGAATTAATGTTTGGACTACACCGGGGCCGGAATATTGCCGGGGCGGCCGTTTACGCTTTCATTTAGATAATGGCTCGTAATTCAGAAACTTGCCACAAGTAATTAAGATTGATACAATCCTGTCATTGATATTTAGTTACTTCAGAATGATGCCACTTCCGGCTTGAAATCTAGTTTCATATTATAAAGTTTAAGGATGTTGTTTAACATTAATAAGTGATCTATTTAAAAGACAATTAATTTTACATCATACCTACATACTACATACCTACCAGGGCATAATCTATTATATAAAGGGAGATAATGTTTGAGTCAAGGCACCTTCTTTACCTTAGCTTCATACTACGTATGTATCATGTATAAATTTGCCAAATGGTTTTTTTTAATAGCTGAAAAAAAGAGAATCACTTTACCTGTTATTTCTAGGGCTTAACAAAAATTTAAGTTTGATCATTATTATGGGGTAGTGGTAACTTGACATGAATAATACTTATTATAAACTTGTGAGCCAAATAGATTTTCTTGCAGTTGTTATTGAAACAAAAGCACGCATACAATATAAATTCAAAACACATATAAATTATACATAATTGAATTATAAAAAGTACTTTCCGACGAAAATTACCACTTGCTGAACGGTGAAGGCAAATATCGTGAGGATGGAGGACTTGCACTTCTAGCTAGAGAACGGCGTGTGAAGATCACCAACCCGCATTGGACTATGACCCAAATCTCCCTCGTAAAGAGGAGGAATCTGCTCGGTATAATAGCAATAAGCTTGATCTCTATTACATTGCTACCAAAATACATCGACAAAGTACGAGTGCACACAAAATACAGACGTGATGATGTATTTTTTCCTTATATCACTAAATAGAAATATAAAAAAACCTATAGGCAGTTATATGAATGCTCGAATTGAAAAGAGGGCTTGGTGACATGTTCAATTTGCTCTGATTGACTTGACGGCTACACTCCACACTCGATACTTGCTGATTGAAATCCCGATTCCGACGATAAACTCAATTTAGTGTGTGATCGCATCAGTAACTAAAAACGGGAGGGTAAATAAGGTTCACCCGTCGTCGACTTTGTTACGTAAAGGTACATATCTTCTATATTATATCCTCGGGCGATAGGAAAAACTCACTAAGTACAATAAATAGGAAATATGTTACTCTAAGTAGATACCTTAAATATCTACAACGTTGCCAGGAAAAAGTATTAATATTCATAGGTGCATTACTTTACAGAATTCCAAGAAGCAAAAATCACTAAATCACATAAAAAAAACTATGAAAATTCAAATTACTGCATTGTTTAAATTGTTTTTTTTTTGTTATTTAATTAGTTTTACCTGTCACCCGACCATATATATACAGGGTCTGTCGTAAATAATGGATAACCCGTAAACTGGAGTTGGTCCGGATGTGAAACTGTAAGAAAATCGTATTTTCTTGCCAGAGTTTCTAACCATATGAAAATGGCGTAGCCTTTTATACTATTTTATGAATTTCGCTACTTTTTTCATTCATTCCGTTGCCATTTCATCAAATTTAGGTATTTCTATGTGTTTTTTTAGTATTATAATCCTGAAGACGTGTATTATCTAATTTTAGTACATGTTTAGGTGTTTTTAACGTTAAACATATTCAAAATCATCGTTTTATGCCCTTTTTTTAAACTATTTTTTTCTTAATGTCAACTTTGATCATTTACTGTGAAAAAAAAAAGTATGGCGCTATAGCTGCCCATTATCTTAATAAATTGTCTTGTATGTGTAGATTCTAAAAAGGTATTACAATGTGTACTTTACAAGCCATATTAAGTTACAGGGGTGAAATCAATATCAAGGTCAGAATTTAAAATTTTTAAGTATTGTTATAAATGGTTATAAAACTTCGTCATAATGTTTAATTCTACCAAGATTCTTTACACAAACAATATCGGGCCACTAATAAGGATATTCAGAAGAAAACCAGGTTAATTTAAATAAAAAATAAAAAATTATTTTATCAATAACTTAAACTAAATGCTCGAAGTGCCCTCCGCCTGCAGCAATACATGCTCTACATCGCCTAATAAAAGATCTTTTAATCTGTCGCGCATAACCAGCTTCTTCAATTTTACTTGCTGCTACTTGAATGCGCGCACGCAACTCTTCCACAGAATTTATTGCTTCGCTGTACACTTTTTCCTTAATACAGCCCCAGTAAAAAAAGTCCAACGGGTTAAGGTCTGGCGAACGTGGAGGCCATACAATTGGACCCAATCGCCCTATCCATCTATCTGGATACGTGTTATTTAAGTGTTCCCTTACACGAACAGCGTAATGTGCTGGACACCCATCATTTTGTAGCCATGCATGAAATTTATGGACTGGCATTATTAACGGACAAATCATTGGTCCATTTGAGTTGCCGGCAATATTAAATGCGGATGTGTATTTGGATTTTTTAGTAAATACTTTACGAGGATTACTGCAAGACCTTCCACAGGAGGTAAGAAATGAGATGTGGCTACAAAATGATGGGTGTCCAGCACATTACGCTGTTCGTGTAAGGGAACACTTAAATAACACGTATCCAGATAGATTGATAGGGCGATTGGGTCCAATTTTATGGCCTCCACGTTCGCCAGACCTTAACCCGTTGGACTTTTTTTACTGGGGCTGTATTAAGGAAAAAGTGTACAGCGAAGCAATAAATTCTGTGGAAGAGTTGCGTGCGCGCATTCAAGTAGCAGCAAGTAAAATTGAAGAAGCTGGTTATGCGCGACAGATTAAAAGATCTTTTATTAGGCGATGTAGAGCATGTATTGCTGCCGGCGGAGGGCACTTCGAGCATTTAGTTTAAGTTATTGATAAAATATTTTTTTTTTTTACTTAAATTAACCTGGTTTTCTTCTGAATATCTTTATTAGTGGCCCGATATTGTTTGTGTAAAGAATCTTGGTAGAATTAAACATTATGACGAAGTTTTATAACCATTTATAACAATACTTAAAAATTTTAAATTCTGACCTTGATATTGATTTCACCCCTGTAACTTAATATGGCTTGTAAAGTACACATTGTAATACCTTTTTAGAATCTACACATACAAGACAATTTATTAAGATAATGGGCAGCTATAGCGCCATACTTTTTTTTTTCACAGTAAATGATCAAAGTTGACATTAAGAAAAAAATAGTTTAAAAAAAGGGCATAAAACGATGATTTTGAATATGTTTAACGTTAAAAACACCTAAACATGTACTAAAATTAGATAATACACGTCTTCAGGATTATAATACTAAAAAAACATATAGAAATACCTATATTTGATGAAATGGCAACGGAATGAATGAAAAAAGTAGCGAAATTCATAAAAAAGTATAAAAGGCTACGCCATTTTCATATGGTTAGAAACCCTGGCAAGAAAATACGATTTTCTTACAGTTTCACATCCGGACCAACTCCAGTTTACGGGTTATCCATTATTTACGACAGACCCTGTATATCAATTGCTGTTCGTGCGTCTCGCTAAAACTAAAAACCGGTTTGACTGGTTAGATTTGTTTTTAGTTATGTTCGCTCTTACATAGGTATGGCTTAAAATTATTTAAAAATAAGGAAATAAAAAAAAAATAGTTCACCTTATAAATTTTAGCATTTTCCCAATGGAATTATTGACAAGATCTAGACTCTATATTGTGTTGCATAGAGTAGATGTGCCTACTTTTTATCCGACGCTAAAAGTATGCAATCATAGTAGTAACAGACCTTGTATTATACCAAATTTACTTAGATCCTTTATTAGCAACTAAACACTAACCGTTAGACGGCACGCCACCGTAACAGAAAGGTTCTAGGAACAATCTCTACCCTAGCCATTAAACTATTCACGCAAGTCTACTCCTAACACAAGAATTTAGCTAAGTTGGAAATGCTAACAGGACTCGTGGTGGATGGTAAGTAATGTGATTACCTCACATTGCTAGTAATCTGTAAAAAATAACATTTAAGCATATAATTGCAGGAAACGACTTTGTAATAAAAGTCGTTTCCTGATAGAAAATTCTAATCCCATGGTACATGTTTGCCTATTTAATTAAAAAAGGTACGCAGGTAGATAATGATGTTTGCCAATACGAAACCGTAAATTATTCGACACATATTGAGTTTTCCCTTCACCCAATATTTTTTGATGCAAGTAACGAGCTGATTCTCGGCGCGAGTGGCGCGTCATGTCCCCGCTAACAAGATTTCAGCAAACAAGTCTCAAATCAGTATGGCAATGAAGCCATTCGTATGTTCTACATAAATGAATATTTGATTTTGTTTGCGATGCTTAAAAGTTGAACGCAACCCAAATGAAATAATTGCAAACAAAGTCATTTTGGTTGCTAATACCTACTGCTAGATTGGCTATGAAACTTTCTATCGATAAAATCCTTGCTGCGTAGCATAGACTATTCATAGACATACCTAAGTTTGAAGCATAGTTGGGACTGATCTCAATTTCATTTAATAACGCGTACCAACTTTATTCACTTTAATTAAAACAAAGATTTACCTATTATGTGAAAACTTATTGAAAAAAAAAACTACTTTTAAATTGGAATATATTCTCTATATCTTCCTGAGTATTTTAATTGACATAATTTAATGCATGTGTTATGTAAAGTACCTATTATTATCGCGAATATTTTTGTAGCTCACCAAATATTGTATAACCATATAATCTATGCTCTTGAGACACAGTTAAGATATTCAAAACTTGTCGCGAGCGCTCACTCTGTTCATTAAATTGAATAAAAAAGTATTTGTGTACAAAGCGGGCCGATAATCGATGCTGTTGAATATTTCAAACAGGCGGAACGTGATGAAAATAAAATAATAACATATATCTATCTACCTACAGGAACCTATTACCGCGGTTCCGCGCCTCTATTGTGGCGCATTTTAAAACGAGCTCAAGTTTGTGTTGCAAACAATATTAAACAATGCCTAATGGTTTTCATAACGGTAGCCCTATTTTAAACATTGTGAGAAAGAAGGATGTTTTCTTTTTATTTCGTTTGTGTTATTTTTACCGAGCATTGTAAATTATGTTATTTTTATATTTAGATGCCGCTCTTTTTTTTTTAGGAAGCTGGGTAAATAAAAAATACTTGCACCTATGTTCGAAACTATGTATCAATTTTTTACTACCATAAGGTAGATAACTAGGTACTTGCCAACATTACAATAATGGTAAGTATCTACACAATTGTTCAACATAAGGCAAGACATATAGATATAGTAGATAAAAAGATCTTAAAATATAAATTGTCTACAAAATACACTGAACATTAAAGCTTGTTAGAATCAGAATCAGATTTTTTTTATTCACGTAAACCAATACAGGCACTTATGAATCGTGAGTAAAAAAAAAAATTAATAGTATCTCTACCACCGGAATATATATAGAATAATCTAAATATTGACGCTCCCATGCAATATCATTGTACTCATTATTTTGACAAATTGACTTGCAATGCTACATCAATATTTTTTTTTCTGTGTAATCATCGTAACTCTACGCCTTTTCGTTTTTAAGTTATAGAAGTAACAAAAGCATTGTAACTCACCAAAAAAGAAAGAAAATCCTGCAAAAACATTGTAACCCCTTATATACTATAACTAACTAATGATTAGGTAATATTTTTTCAATGAAATACAATAAGATTCCTAGAAACAACGGATAACAAAACTTAAGAAAATTGTTGTAATATCAACCTTGAGATGATACAATTTTTTAAACTTTATTTTTTCTCTCACCAAAAATGAAGAATAATTAATACAATGTTATTGCATGGAGGTGTCGATATGATACGTAGCAAAGCGTATCATCTAATCACGTTATTGGCGATATATATAATTGTGTGTGTTCAGAGACAGAGAACATAGATATTAATTATAGCAATGTCTATAGATATTGTTGGGAAGACTATCTTCGGAAATAAGAGTCGCGGTGGGTTGCGTCTCGCCCCGCGCCTCGTACTCGGCCGAAGCTCGGGCCCGCCCGCGCCGCCCGCCCGCCCCTCGCGCGCCGTATAATTTCTAAACAGAGCCAGCCTCCCGTCAAAATATCGTCTGCGGATGCCGGAGCTGTGTGACGTAACGACACGCAAATACAGCCCGGTGTGAGTGCACCAGGTTATTGATTCATGGCGCTGGAATTTATGCCTGCTCCCTTGCGCTTAATCAAAACTACGTCTGTATAAAAGGGACGGAATGTTGCCAGGTAGAAAACTACCCACGTGGCGAAAAACATCTTCAAAAACAATGAAACATTTATTTTTCTGTCGAGTTCCACATATTTAAAATATGTAATAGATTTTCTATTGTTACAAGACGTGTACAACTAAATAATATTAAGGTCGTGTTTTTTGTATTCGAAATCATTGCCAAAAGCGATGAAAAACAAGAATCAACCCGAAGAGTTATTATTCTAGGATTAAACAACAAACAATTGAGTAATTCTAAGAACTGCCAGTTGACTATTTAAAGTAAATACCCAATTAATTGTCCACGTTTATTAAGCTGCTGGAATTTACTACTACTACAATTCATATATACGTTGAATAAAGCAAGTGAAACAAAATATTATCTAAGTCCTGTACTCGTGTACGCCCTTATTTTATATGTAAACAAGTGCTTAGCTGTTATTTGTGAGAACAATAGCAGGTAAGTAGGCACCCGATACTGTAAAGAGAAACATGTAGCAATGGCCTTGTTAAAGCCGCTCAATGTTCACGAATACCCGGAGGCGACAAAGCAATCACGATGGTAAAGCAAATAGTCTAAACGGCTAATTAGTTTGTTCCACCGTTCGAGAGTGAATCCACGTTACACCCCTGCCCCTAAGGTACCACTCAGCAATGATCCCCATCCACCAACTACATTAGAATTAACAGAGCTCTTTGTAATTAGACGAACGCTTTTGTATTTATGTAAATCGAAGCAGTATTATTAAAGGACTTATTTATTAATAGTCGTAATATGAAATCTAAAATTGAAATTGTCTGAAATATATCGGAACTTTTGCAATTACAAAGTGAAATTGCGCTGAAAATTATGATAGGTAAATTTAACTTCGCTTCAAAATCATTTCAGTATTAATTCAGACTTTAAATCCTTTTCACGATCAGGGTTATTAATAAACAGTCAATCAGATGGAAACATTCTATGACAGCGATTTTATTTACATGGAAATTGAAATATAAATCTGGTTTTGGAATAATTTAACGTATCAATTATCTCCTCCAAGGCGTGCCTGACTACGAGAAGGCACAATGTCTTATTAATAAATAATTAATAGACGTTCCGCCTTTGAGCTACCGTTCAGGACTACGATGGAGGCTCGTCAGCCGCTTAGGTGGACCTTATTAAAATTTCGCAACAAATTAGCTATGCTCAGTGTTGGCTTCATTTCTCAGATTCCTGATTCTCGTAAGTTCTGAAGAGCATTAAATTTTCATGAAATTGCTTTGAAACTTTTCCCCTCTCAATACGCTCCAAACTCGATTTCCGAAGGCATAGTTTCGGCCGCATAGTTAACTGTTGTGTATTGGCTTACCTGTTGTGTAAGTATGCTTCGTTAACTCGTTTAAGTGATTATAATCAGAGAGTCGGTGGTCCGAATGCGGCTAAAAGCTAACAATTATAAAAAAATGGCTTTTTATATTTGGAAATTGCCTACCGCAGCTTATATTCACCGACCACTTTATCCGGGTGTCAGAATTGAAAATGAGCTCGGTTCCGTTTACGGAGCAATAGGTAGGTATACATTCAGACGGCGACTGCCGGCAGTACGGATATAGAGCCAGCCGGAGTTGCCTTAATAATTCAACAGTGCAATGCTTTTACAAAACCTGTCGCCGTCAATCCTAATTTAGCGGCGCCGATCGACTCGCTTTCGGAAAGTGTCGCTAGACAACGTAATGGAACTCTGATGTTCTAGCAGTAACATGTCATTTGCCACAGAGCCAATCAATTGATGACCTTCAGATTGAACCCTTATATGGCTGAAACCATTTTTTTTACAGAGATAAGCGATAGTTTGTGAACTGTTGGGCTAAGTTAGAATTTTTTTATGGATAACCAAAAGTCAGTTGTCATCAATGTTAGCCTTATCCTTGGTAAAAGGTAAACTCGTAATATCAATATTAGGACGCAAATAGAGAAGATAAGCAATTTTATCCTTATTGAGGCAAATCTACCGATTAGGCAGAATATGGGTTTGCACTGTTAATTATCATCTATCTGTCTTTGCATAATACCAATTATCCTATTTATATTTTATTTGAGACAATGTTGAATTTAGCATATCTAATAATACAAATTAAAGTTTGCATTATTCATATCGGAGCATAATAACATTTCTCATAATACTGCTACAAAGTATGATTGCGTTCATTACAATGGTTATAAAGTAAGATGAAGTAAAGTCATAATATAATAATGTTAATATAGTCAAAAGATATAACGAATAACGTTGGACAACACTTACTCATCGTAATGTCCCAAACTAAGCAACGCTTGTAATTTGGGTTTAATACAATAACAGGGCGACCCTCTTTGCACCCAGGGCAAGCAAATTCCTAATATATTATTTTCAAAATTGGCCAGTAAATCAAAGCTGCAACCACTGGATATGGTTAGCAAGCCTACGTTAAAGCCTCTAGGCCAAGCCATCGTCAATATTCGTCAATTAACTACTAGTTAGATAAAGGAAAAATGTTTTTACAAGCTTAATTAGCTTGCAACGTCCTATGTGGTATGTATGTCCGGATGGAATCTTGCGACTGAATATTAGATCAGTTATCTTTAACCGATTGAATTGAAATTTTGAATACACGCTTATTTTGGATGACAATGCATGCTGAGCTATGCGACGTCATTGTAATTCTAATATGGCGGATCAGCCAAGATGGCGGACTAGTTATATTTTTCTGAACTACCACGATATGGGTATCAAATGAAAGGGCTTGCTAAGGAGAACACGAAAACTAATACAATATCACATTAAATCCAAATAACAAAAAAATGGTAATTAAATAAAAGCTTGTTTTTAAAAAGGTTTTTACCTTTATTTATTTTTTACATTAAGTACCTTAAAATATCAACAACTTTCCCAGAAAAAAGTCATCATATCCATAGGTGCATTACTTTACCAAGTTAAAATCACCAAATCACATAAAAAAACTACCTATTAAAATTTAAATTATGCATGGTTTTTTTGTTACTTAATGAGTTTTTCCTGTAACCCAACGATATGATCCTTTTGGCTTTATTAAGGTAAGTCGTTTTTCATAAAATCTTAAGTAATTTACTTGGACAGTAGAAAGGCGTGTTATGGAAAATATCCATCAGGAACAGAGAATGTTTTAAAGTTACACATAAAGTTCGTGAAGAGGCAACAGACGACATGCAAGTTAGTTGCAGATAAAGACTCTAGTTTGGAGTCCGGGGAGGCAACATTGGTAAACCTTAGGAACTCCATAATTTAATTCTAGTTTAAGATGTAAGCAATGGGTACGGTTAAAGCTACAGAACGTAGATGAATCCTAATATTTCTGTCGAAAACAGTTAAGTTGCAACTTTTTGTAAAATCAAACTTGATCCCCGTAAAGTAGTCCTACTCCACCCTTTGTAGAGATTCAGGTAGATTACTGCTATAAGTTCTATTTTACTTATATTTGACCTATTGATTTGGTGTATAAACTTGGAACTGACTAACTGTATAGTTAGTTCCATGTTTATACACAAAATAAATTATTTGACTTTGACATTGTTTCGATTGTAGTTTTGTTAATACACATGTTTCAACAACGCTTGAAAGATCAAAGAAGATATCTACCAATTTTTCTATTCTTCATGAGATATTATTAATTTATTGAGTCGATAATTAGTCTTAGTTATTATTATTTAAGAGCGGAGACGACTTTGAAAAAAGGTCTAATTTTAAAATACACTGCAAAAAGAATACTTATCCTAAATACTATCTTGCGTTTGGTTATCTTAATACAAAGTTCACTAACGAAATTGGCCTCGCACCTGCACTTACTCCGGTTCATTTACATTAACTTGTGACGCGTTGCCGCCGGCTAACTTACTGCAGCCTCACTACTTATCTACTTATACCAAACATTGCGTATGGGATAATTCCTTATATAAACTATGTAGATTAAGTTGTTACTTCGAAAAGCATATTTAAAAATATACCAAAAAAAAACATGTCTCGATTACTTCTACCATTGATCTTCGATTAAAAAAACCCAATTACTTCTTGAATAGTAACTGATTACCCAGTCTTTATAAGATGACCCGGATAGTTGATAACACAGATAGAGCTTCAGTTTGATAACACATTCGTCGCCTGACGAAGTCTTGGTCTAGTCACTAGAGCTAGCTGTGGGGCCTACGCTTAAACCAGGAGTCTAGAGTTAGAGTCTAGTGGTTTAAGGTTTTCTCACTGAACCAGGTTACGGGTTCGATTCCCGATAGTGACAAATTTTCGAAATGGCCTTTTCGGAAGTTGCCCTGGTCTGGGTGTAACTGGGATATCACCCAGTCCATTGTATGGTACCTATAGTACAAATTTTGCATCATATGATGAATATTAATTGTGTGGCAAAAAAAAAACTGGAACCGCATAAAATGTGCCAATATTATATTATATTTTATGAGGAACCACGCGTCTAAACTGAATAATAATATTGTTGTTACGGGCTCGGTAATGAGCATATTTCCGAGAAACACATTCGAGGAAAATCACAAAGAAAATTATAATCTCGGAGCATCTATGTAATTGCTCCCATTGTTCGCCAAGTACCCAAAAAACAAAGTGAACAAGATAATCACAGTGATTCGCCCATTGTTCTAATAATAGCTAATTGCGTTAATTATCAACGTTTCGGGCGCTACTGTAGCGTCGCTACGTTTAATTTGTTTAATGATAGATAGCTGTACAATTATTAAGATACTGATGAGGGTGCGAATATTTGAATGTAAACATTAACTTAGTCTAAAGGGACAATCAAAGGGAGGTCCCTTAGTCGTCCCCTGTACAAGGAAACTCTAATTAATTGAAATGTTTATGATATCAACCTTGGGGGCTATCTGTCTGCAGGCCAATTTGGCTAGGTAACATTAAGAACTTTAAGCAAAGTTACATTTTAGGTCTAATTTATATAAATGTGAAAGTTTCCAGCTCAATAGACAGTATTGTACGTTTCAAATTAATAATTCTCGAGACCATCATCTAACATTTTACATTTGTCGTTTTCGACGAAACTTATTGCTTTACAATTAACTAAACATTTTATAAAACTATAATACAAAAGTGGTTATCAAAGAATATCTCCGACATTAAAATACAAAAATAAATAACATATTCTTAGGACATGTTTGTACGCTACTTCTACTCGCATTTTCTGTTGATAAATAACTTGTCTATACTGATATTGTAAAGAGGAAAGATTTGTATTTTTCTTTTTTGTATGTAACCAATAAACTTAAAATCTACTGGAACGATTTCAAAAAATATTTTGCCGTTTGAAAACTTCATTATCACTGTGTGACATAGGCTATATTTATGTATCTCAAAATGTTAAAAAAAATTATCAACCCGTGCGAAGCCGGGACGAGCTGCTAGTAATATATATATTGTATGCATTTGTAGCAAAGGCGCACATTTAATTCAATTCAAAGGGAGAGGCTAGAACACGTGATGTAATCCTCTAAAGCCGGAATACAAGGGTCCTGTTTATAAATTCTCTGTTATAATAGTTGAGGATTACCTTAATATTTCGCCCGAGCTTATGGTTTGACACAAATCACGGACATAAGGTAATAAACTTACACGAAAGTTACTATATCCCATCTTTGTTGAATATTATATAACCAGCGTGCATTTATTGTAGACTAGCTTCGTTCGCGCAGACTTCGATTGATCAATATCCTTATAAATTACAGCCTATTAGTTATTCTGATATATAAACAATAATACTGTAAAGTTTCATCAAAACCAAATATCCATCCATCCTTACAAACTTTTTCATTTATAATATTAGTATGACAATAATATCCCAAACTTAGCAAAACTTGTATTAAGTGTACCATAATATGGACTGGAGGCAACACTAGTTCCAAATTCCGAAAAGCCCATTTCCAAAAATTTCCGCTGACGGGAATCAAACCTGTAAATGCCCAGTGTAGTGAGCTACCAGACCAAGCCATCGTCACATAATTAATATTTAAAAATGATCAGCTTTCTTACCTCTATCCCTTCAGCAGTATTGATTTACGGTCTCAGGATTATCATCACAGTCAATCATGAAGATATGTCAATGTTGTCTCTTTTTCTCGTATGCATGACGTACGTGAGACAGCCACATAGTCCGTGACATACTTATGTCTTGTCTTGCTAGCCGAGCTAGCAAGTCGCTAGCCGAGCCAATGCTAGCCAATGCTAGCCGAGCTGCAAATGTAACAACTGAAGCTGCTATAATTAAAAACTTACCACGTAAATACGTGACTGTGTTTGTGTAAATAAGGGTCAGTATCCCTTAACGCTAGATGTGTTTAACGTAGCGACGCGCCGCTCTTTGACCCTTACTCCATTAATAATCAGATCGCGCAATCTAGATTCAACAGCACAAATTAAAAATCAATACTACAAAACCGAGAGAATAAATGTGGTTACGTTCATATTTATATGCGAGTGTAAAAATATTTATGTTTTACTACTCGACCTGGCCGCAATTAGTACCTAGAGAACTTTCTAGTGTGTAGAGCTTCGAAATAATCAAGTTATGGAATGACAAAATAATAACGTATTTAATTAACTGACAAGTTGCTGAAGTTGCAATCTTATTAAGTCACTGTAAGGTACCTTCCTAGTTAGGTTAATGTTGACTTCTATAACTACTTAAATAAAGGAACGCTTTGATAAGTTTCATAAATCAACCCCAATGTGAAATACTTATCTGTGGCAAAATATTGTTTTACAGTCTGAATTAAATTCCATTCCAATACATTTTGATATGACGTTGTTCGAAAATGCATCCTAAAATGTCATATTTATTGAATGTGTAAGAAAAATCATAAAAAAGTATAAACAGACTATTCATACAATTTCCAAATGTAAGAAAAATAAGTACCTATCTAAAGAAATATGTTATCAGCCAGCCCGTCCGACTAAGCACAAAAAGATCAAAACATCACTCACTGAAATTCTTTTGAAATACTTTTAAACGTAGGTATGTATTTAAAAAAAAAACATTATTGTATTATTGTGACTGTTTGGATGTCTATGTAGTAAAGTTTGTTTTATAAAATACAAATACCTACGCACGTTAGGTGCCATAAGTACTTAATCAATATACATATATTGATTAAGTACCTACCTTTTCAGATTTGTGTTAATTAAAAACTAGGTAGGTAACTGAACAATAATATGATTTTCATTACGAAATTGTATTTATAGCTAACAGTGTAGGTTTATTTAGATATAAAAAGGTGTTGATATATGATATAACACAAAGCTTCCAGCGTATATATCATTGTCTATAAAATAAAGTAGTCTTATTTCCTAATACAAATGATTATGCAGATGTTATGTTTTCCATGATTTTCCTTGTGACTAGCTTTGTTAACTTCAAGTTAACAAGATCCTTTGTCTTTTGTCATAACATCTTGTGACATTTCTTTTTCTGTGATTTTCTTTTGTTTATTTAACTATCAACATCTATGGCAGAACCTCAGATGAACGAAACCTTTGAATAGATGGAGGCTTAGCAAGGCGTACACATCCTTCCGTCAATAATGTAGCTATTTTAGCAATTTGATGTGAATCACATCTTAAAGTGTAAGTTATACAGTAATGTTTCTACTTCATAGAACGCTACTTATATGGCAAATTCCATGTAGAGCGTAAAACTTTTGGTTATTTTATTCTATTCCTCCTTCCAAAAAGAAAAGTTACGAGTATAATGTCGAACACGAAAGATTGTTGGTTCTTGTTCAGAAATAAAATCATATATTACTTGGGTTGCAATGCGGTATTTACTAAAAGGAAATGTGGGCACCTATATTTAATTAAACGTTATCGGAACCTTATAGCGTGTCTATTTCAGCTCTATCATTAGTTGGAACGATGTTTAGAATCTATTCTCAAGATTCAGCGTAACCGATTAACCCCAACCTCGTTCCGCGAAAATTATTTCCGAATTGAAATTCAGAACTTAATAACTTTATAAACCGGTTATCCATCTCATTCCACTTATAATGCATGTAAGTCTAGAAACTTTACATCCTCATTATAATATGGCGAACATGGAAAATATGCTAACTTGACTTTAACTCATCATCCGATTAAGCTTTTATGAAACACGAACTCTGAAATTCATAAGTAGGGTTTGCATATTACATTGTGATTAGTGAAGCCTCCGTTGGCTAGTAGCGGGATATTTATTAGACTTTAAACTACCGACATAGGGTTTTTAAGATTATATTGAAACTTGTTATTAACATTTGTTTTATGAACAACTTTGTGTCATTTATTACGTGTCTCACTTGCCTTAATTTTATTACGAATTATAATCCATCTACAGTGAAATACACGACAATACAATACTTTCATATTGAAAAATGGCGTTGTAACTAAATAGTTTGCACATGGACAGTTTATTTTATAACTTTGGAGTTAATGTAATTCTCACTTTGATACGTCTTCCTCTACTCTTGATTTGTACTAAGTACAGTACAGTAATGTAAGCTACATCTAGTGTTTGGTTTAATTAAATTTATGAAGTGTATGAAGTGAGCATTAATTTCGTCTTTAAGTCTGCCTGTTACCAATAGAAACACAACTTATGTAGCACAGCTAAACGTTGTTGTCACAGTTGGTTTTACTTGTAACCATCGCACAGGGGTCAGCAGACCGGTCAAAGGTTTCTTGGACTTAATATTATAACTGCATGAATCTTATAATATTAATAACTACTTACGTGTCTCAGATCAACTTTTTACAGGTACTTATCTAGTTAAGTAACTCCACCTTAATATGGAAGCGACACTTAACTTCAAGTGATTATTACTGTATAGGGTAAGGCGGAACTGTGTGGTTACTTGAGGTTGTACAAAGGGTTGGGTAAGGCGTAGGCGCAAATTGCTTTTAGCAGTGGTGATGTACTGGGAAACGCATTAGTCGCCCTGATGGAGCAATCAGGCAGACACTCTCATTTAATGGGCTAGATCAAAAATCGATGCTCTAAGTGTAGGGTGTCCCGAAATTAATTTCTAAGCATGTTATAAAAAAAAAATAGAATTAGGCACCAATCTGTTTTGTTCTTCATCTCCTTTACGACATTTTGTTTAAGTACCAATATGTTAAAATCAATGAATATTTTAGTTTCTAATTTGTATACAAAAGAGTGTTCTAGTTAATTCCGATTATAAGTCCGACTGTTCGTACTGATTAGAAACAAAAACTGTAAAACATTGCAAAAGCAGTGGTAGCCTCGCGGCCAAGAACGCCCGCCTTGAACGTAAGGGGTGCAAGTTCAAATCCCAGGCCCGCACCTCTGAGATAATTTTCATGTGCGAATGTAATTTTCAACAATAATTACCACTTGCTGAACGGTGAAGGAAATCATCGTGAGGAAACCTGCACGTCTATAGAAAGGCGTGTGAAGTTCACAAACCCGCACTGGGCCAGCGTGGTTGACTATGGCCCAAATCTCCCTCATATTGAGAGGGAATGTGCCCGGTATAATGGCAATAGGCTCGCCCCCTATTACATTGGGGCCAAAATACATCGGCGAAGTGTGGGCGCACTACAGTGCACCTCTGCCTACCCCTTCGGGGAATACAGGCGTGATGATGTATTGCTTCGAAATCTTTAAAAACACATTTTTATTTTACTTTTTATTATTCATGAATGTGTCTTCATTAAATAATGACATCAATCTATCTTTTTCTTTTATGTAAAAATGAATTGCTGTTCGTTAGTCTCGCTCACAAAGTATTATAATATATGGTCTCGCTAATAATCTAAAACGGCTTGACAAAATTGATTTTTTATTGAGGCAGAAGTGGTTTAAAAAAAGTGCACGTAGTACGAAGTTTGCAGGGGCATCTAATATATTATTTATTAGTAGGTACACGATAAATACATGCATGTTTATTTATACATAGATACATAATGCAAAGAATGGAGGGCGTTCCTCCCGTGAGATGTATGCGGAAATGAGGGAACTTCATTTTTCAACGCAAAAAGCTTGAAAGTTGCGCAGCGTCATGTAACGATGTTATGTAAATTACATTAAAACCCGAGCTCCGTGGCAAATTGATCCTTAGTCATTTAGAATAATTGATTATGTTTGAATTTAGACAAATTTGAAAACGATTAGCTCTGAATTGACAACTTTTTATTAATTTCTTCGACACTTACCCTTGAAAGAATGTATTTCAATAAACAAAATTGTGATTCTAAATTTGAATTAATATAAAATATACCTTGAAATTGTTATTAACCGGTCCCTATTGTAATATTTCGTCTTATGTCAATGCAATAAGGTAGAATACAACATGGAACAATTCAACTACGGGGTACATAAATTGGCGTGGTGCCATGTACATGCGTTTAGGTACCCCGTTCTGTAGCACAGAGGATGCTTTCGAGTGGTGCCTGGAGCGACGACTGTGAACATTTGTATAGCGAGCCCTCTTAGCTTTTCACCTACATCCCGTAGGTACACTTGACACACAGTCAGTCTAATGTAGACATGTAGAGATCGACTTGCGTCATTATACAGTTTACGTTCCCGTAAACCTACAGAAATATCCATTTCAAAATTAAGTTGAAAGTTAGAAGTAGACTGAGGTTGAAATCTCATTATAATAGCTTAGAGTTTCTGCGAAAATTATTACACTCGCATAATTACTTTGTAATGACTTTTAGTCCACTTTATACCTAATAATATTAATATTTACTTTTAGATTTATAAAAAGCTAAAGTGAGATTGTATTAAATACATTTGCACCGAACAATGAATCATTATAGTTTTTTTTATAAATTTGAAGGTTAGATAATGATAAAATCCGAGTGAAACTTGTGATTATTAAACCTATCATTAGTGAATACGGTTATTTGCGAGTACATATGTTTTTTGTAAATATTTCAGCGTCTGAAAGTAAGTCTAAGAACATCGTCCAAATTTTATATCAACGAAAAATAATCTGACAAAGTTATTTTTTAATCCATAATCGGTTACGTCGGGAACACGAGCAGCCAGTGTCTCCTTTTTGAAGTTTGACAGTTCTAATATCCGTTATTGTTTGAAAATGTTTTATCCTCTTTAAAGGAGAGTGGCTGCCACTTCAGTGAGCCGGGCGGAGATAACGGAACGGCAGTAATTATTTGCCTTGCTTAACTTATTAATTGTAATAAACGATGGTGCCGTATTTCAAATTTCTCGAATTTTTATTACAATGATCTTGTTACGTGTGATGGAATTGAATATAGCTTCATGCGATGTTTAATCTTCATTGTTAACATGAGCTAGTAACAATACTCGAGTACAACATATTACAACAGAATTTTAAAAGGATCCTTCGAGTATGGCACCCTAAGAATAATTAAAATTATAAATTAATTATACAAGCAGTGGTAGCCGAGTGGTCGAACGCACGCCTTGCAAATCAAAGTGTGCTGGTTCAAACCCCGGCTCGCACCTCTGGGTTTATGTGCGAATCTCATTTTCATCCGAGATTACCACTTGCTATGAAACGGTGAAGGAAAACATCGTGAGGAAACCTGCACGTCTATAGAAAGGCGTGTGAAGTTCACCAACCCGCACTGGGCCAGCGTGGTGGACTATAGCCCAAAAATCTCCCTCGTATTGAGGGAGAATGTGCCCGGTATAATGGCAATAGGCTCGCCCCCTATTACATTGGGACCAAAAATACATCGGCGAAGTGTGGGCGCACTACAGTGCACCTCTGCCTACCCCTTCGGGGAATACAGGCGTGATGATGTATTATTATTATTATAAATTAATTAGACCTTATTTTACGTACCTTTACAAGTATTTCAAATATAAGAAACTAGCGGCCCGTCCCGGCTTCGCACGGGTTTCTAACATAGCCTTTATTACTCAGTGATAATATAGCTTTCTAACGGTAAAGAATTTTTGAAATCGGTCCAGTAGATTTAAGTTAATTTGTTACATAAAAAATACAAATCTTTCCTCTTATTATTATCTTATAATATGTATTAGTATAGAGGTATAGATGTGTGAATAAATCTAATTTTCTTTCTCGTAGACTTGATGAGGAACAATAATTAGTAGAGTTACCTATGTTTTCTTAATTATTTAGGAAACTCCACAAACAGAATATATCTGATGTCATAATGAGCCTTAGCTATTTTCTAATAGCGTTTTAATATATTTAACAACGAAGCTTTTAGTAAGGAATGAATAGAACGCTTTTAGTGTAAGTCACTTGAGAAAAATAAAACTATTTGTTTAGGTACCTTCATCAATCTATTGGACGTAATCCTTTACCATATCATCTACATTTTATTTCAAGTGTCTATCATACATAAAGAAAACGTCTACGATATATAAGTGCTTTTAAATTTACAAGGAATTATAAGGGTTGACGAGGGGAAGGCATCGCTATATTACATTTAAAATATCCGAACTCCACTTCTGAAATTTAAAATAGGGTTTCCGTTATAAACCAAAGAATTTTGTTATGAAATCTTTTGGAGCGCTTTTCTATTTTTAATGTCAGAATAACATTTCATTATTTCGTTAAAAAGAAGAACAAGAAGAGGGTTGGCACGTTTTCTTTATATATAACAATTATTATGGATAAATACTTTTTTAATGACCAGCGACCTATTTGAAAAAAAAATGTTTGTTATGTACTATGCGATTCAAATGACAACAGGATCGACTTTGCGCCATATTGTGATGAACGAAAAATTTTGACTTTAAATAATTAAATATTATATTTAGACAATTTATTACTGATTTAACCTTTTTATTTAAATTTGATGTAAGACTATTAATATTGATATGCAAATAAGTTTTTTGCATACCATACTTTTCAAGTGAAATTTGACAGATAGAGGTTATTGTCATTCCTATTCTTATTTGGATCGCTTTGTAACCAGCATTGTAAACAGCAACCACGCTTTCCGCACACGGGGGCGTAATATTTTCCCAATACCAAAACGAACTGTATTGACGCATAGAAAAAGTTCAAGCTAATTTTGACACGTGGCTTTTACGACAAATTTAATCCTTATCCATATTGACACAGAGTTCATTTTAGTATTGGCAATTGTTTTTAAATGTAAAAACGTAGTTAACGGATATTTGCACGTATTCTCTACTAGGTAAGAGAACAAGAACGCACTGGCGTATCTGCGGATTACCTAATAAATGTAATAGGTGCAATGCAAGACATCACATTTTGCATTTTAACACAATACAGTAGGTGTGTTTATTGTGTGCGCAGTTCTCCGCTTACCGCAGCATTGGTCTCTCCCCGGCGCCGCAGACGGAAGCTTATTGTTACCGCCACGACGCGTTTGCTCTTATCTGCCGTTCGGAACATTTAAATATATCTCGTCGAGTTTACAGATTTACAGGCTGAAATGATCAGCCGCCCGTAAATTTGGTTATAGCGTAGATGAAATCATTGCTATGGTAAGCGTGTACCTACTGCGAGTTATCGTATACTAGCTTCTACTTACGACTTCGTTCGCGCACCCTTTGATTGTTCAATATCGTTATGAATGATTATAGCATATATGTTATTCTGATCAGTAGTTTTTCCGTGAAAGAGTAAGAAACATCCATCATCACAAACTTTCACATTTATAATATCAGTAGGTTTGATAATTTTGTCATTGGAGAGTGTTTGCCTCGCGCCTACTAATACTCAGTACGCGCTGGGCTTTAGAAAAAACCGGCCATGTGCGAGTCAGACTCGCGCACAAAGGGTTCCGTACCATTATCTATAAAAACGGCCAAAAAATCACGTTTTTTTGTATGGGAGCCCCTTTAAATATTTATTGTATTCCGTATTTTAGTATTTGTTGTTATAGTGGCAACAGAAATACATCATCTGTGAAAATTTCAACTCTCTAGCTATCACGGTTCATGAGATACAGCCTGGTGACAGACGGACGGACGGACGGACGGACGGAGAGCGAAGTCTCAGTAATAGGGTTCCCGTTTTACCCTTTGGATACGGAACCCTAAAAAGTGTCACAAAATCTCCAGCTAATTTTATGGACCTAAGTTGATAGTATTTTTCGTTGTTTATGCCACCTAGTTACAGAAATTCAGTCTCTACAATTGACATCCATCATAATATTCCATAACACATAACTTAAAACAGAATATATTGTGTAGAGTAGAGTATCAAAATGTTTTCTCCCACAGTTCCCGCAAACTCTACGGAAGCGTTTTGTTCGCGGGCCGCCACTCTCCCTTATCTGACACTCGGTAAGCCCAAAATATACCTATAAACTCGTCGAAACCGTAATATTAATAGATTGAAACAAATCATCATGTTTTTTAATGTAAACAAGTATATTACAGACCTTATATTTTTATAGCCGTCGAACTTGTCAATTCAACTACAAACCACCTCCAAAGACATTTCAGTAAAAATATATTTTACAATGTCACTTTACCTAAATGTATTGTAACTTTGAGAGTTATTATTTTCAATGTTTTCTAATTAATTTGATTAGTGTAAGCAATAGTGTTATACTAGTAAACTTAGTCTAGGTACAAAGTATTTTATCCTATTTCAACATTGTATTGTAGGTAGTAACGTGACTATGTAGCTAAACACCTATTAACAATACCTAACACTAAAATAATACATCCAACCGTCCCTAATTGTTAATTACATAGCGCATCGTTCTAAATACAGTTTCAATAATAGACTATGAATTTCTATTACTATTTCTGTAGCTGAGAGCTGACAGTGTGGGGGCGCCGCGGGGTCGGCCATGTAGCGTTTGAAAGCATATTATTGCCAAAATAATAACGTCGAGTAGACAACGCCGTCTTCCCTTGCAAGGGTTATCGCTACCCTACAGTTAATTTACTTTAAACATTGTTTTGAATGTTTCTTTGGCGTGTTTCGTATGATGATTATAGCGATCATTATAATTATCAGCACGACACAGAAGATAGTAACAACTGTATAATATGAAATGTTTATTTCAAATTATTTGATAAATTAATGAATAAAAAGGAAACAAACGAAATCAATTAATTAAACTCATATTAGGCTTGGAAAAATATTATTAATTTGCAGTATTTTTATAAAAGACGTGTGAGCAGAAAAATGCTACTGTTTGTAGAAATTTCTAAAAATTTGGAGGTTAGCATTCTGTGGCGTCAAGACGCGCGCGCCATACCAAAACGATCTCTGTTATAATGAACATTGAGATTGAAATTCTGTGGTTAAATTCGCTCGTGATGTCAAAGACATTTTGTTGAATAATGAGCGTTTCCTTACGAGTCAATACAGTTAGTTTAAGCGGAAAATATTTTGACGCACGCCTCTAGTCACCTCAGTTTACCCGGGGGACTTTCAATTTTAAGATTGTTGGAATAATCTGCGTAAAAATTTATTCAATTAAAAAAACATTAATTGATGGAAAGGTTCACTATACGTGAGTTTTATAATATACATACATACATATACTATATACATATACGCCTGTATCCCATGGGAGTAGGCAGAGACTACCGTTTGCCACATGCTACGACCCTGACATACCTCTTTCTATTCATCCACAGTCATACATCTTTTCATGCACTTCCGACGGTTGAGGGTGCTACGGACTTGACCTTTCTGGAAGAGACCGTTAATCTGGTCGTGAAAGGTCCTCCTTGGGCCTTTTATAATATAAGTACTATAAAATTCATGTGAGTGAATTCGGGAGTCGTAGTCGAAAATTATGTTTCCAAATACACGATTAACTAACGTCTGCGGGGCAATTCTCGCGAGGTCGACATCCAACTCTAATTGGACAAAAGTAAAAAAAAAACGAATAATTTGACGTTTTGTTTCGACATTATTTCGACATTTGCAGATGATGTCGTTGTTATTGAGTCTCTATGGCTATATAAATGTCAGCGACAGCCCTGAAGAATGACTTACAAATAAACGTATTCGATATACGTAGTCCGGCGGCATCGTGGAGTTTAATCGCAGGACAGGTGCGCGCGACGTGCCCGCGCTGCCGGCCCGTACTATCGCATTCTATTTATTGCCCTTAACTGTACTACTACACTATGTCAACGCATTAACTGACGAATTGTTGCTTTAGATTGTTATTATAGACATTAAGGTAATTTTTTAGTCGAATCCTACTTACGAAAATATTAATAGGTATGTATTTACAAGACTGGTAGATGAATCCGGTGATGGACTGGTTCATAATCTCTCACGAAGAATCAGCATTCCCAGCAAACGTGGCAACGCTGCCAGCCTACTAGGAACATTGCATAGCGACAGCGGCTTGGCACAAGTACCTAGAATTTTTTATGTAAGTTTTGTTAGTAAAGATTTACCAATCTATATCTATACTAATATTATGAGAAGGAAAGATTTGTATTTTTGTATGTAACGAATTAACTTAAAATGTACCGATTTATCAGTAGGTATATATAAATACGATAAAGTACCGGACTGATTTCAAAAATTCATTAACCGTTAGAAAGCTATAATAACACTAAGTAATATGGGCTATATTAGAAACCCGTGCGAAGTCGGGACGGGCCGCTAGTTAGGTACTTATATTTACAAAACTTCGACAGTGATCTTCTTCTTCTTCTTAGTCGGCATCTTCATTACTGAAGGTCGTGTCTAGTCTGACGTATTGATCCCTTTATGTACTATGGTCTTCCACGTGTTCCTGTCCTCGGCGGTTTTAATGGCTTAGGTTATTGGTAGGCCAGTGAGCGTCTTTACTAGGTCGGCAGTGATAACAAATTATTATTTTTATTCTTAAATTTGTATGACAAAGTCAGAAGGGTCAGGCAGCACTCGGCCAGTAAACCACTAGATAGTTTCCAATCGTCACATTTTATTTATTCACAGTCAAGTTCTTCGTCCTTTCCGATTCACTAATCAACAATGCGTCCCGCCACCCTCATCCATCCATTTTTATAACTCACGTGGGACGTCTAGAGTCGTTTCACGACACTTAAGATCAAAATCAATATTAATATTTTATTTACTAATTTAACGATTTCAGTTAATTACAAACATAATTTGGATAGCTTTAACTGTTTTATTGAATCATTGTTTTATTTATTAAGTAAAAGTGGGTGATGAATGGTTACCGGAAATACGTTACAGAATACCAATATAGAATAAAATCTCATAAATATTTGTTACAAAAATATTGTGAACCTTACAAATTCCATTCGTAACATACCAGCCAGTCGGACACATGCATTATTCAGCTAACATAATTCAATAATTACCTCTGTCCCTAAAAATCCATACGTGTAATATACAAACAATAAACAAACCAAGTTTAGTATATTCTAAATGTAATTTATGTTATGAAATTTTAGACAGTTCCGAACAAATAATTATTCAAATCATTACCACGACGTTGAGGATTTAAACACGTCTTACCCATGTCGTCATGTTGGAATTTTAAATGGTGACGTCAAAATAGAGTTGACGCGCCTCATTCCTCGACTTCCCGGCTTGTCACACACAAAATGGAGCGTAGCCAGAGCCTTTTGTACTTGTAAGCTTTGTGTGCAAAGTAAGCTTCCTACCGACCGAAGTGTCTGCGCGATGATGAAACTTGCCAGACACCGCTTTCAAGCACGCTTTCTGTCCCGAATTAAAACTGTACAGGAGGAAATCAGACGGAAAAACTATACCTACACCCTTTTCCGAGTTATTTTTAATTTGGTAAGTAAATACATAATTCAATTTGACTCGTTTTCACAGCAAAAATAATCCTAAGATAAACTATTTTTAATGTCACTTGAACATTGTTGTCCTGAAAGTAGAACCAACGCTGTGACATGACGTCCTGATTATTTATCAGGACGTCATGTCACAGCGTTGGCAGCAATGTTGCTCTTTATCACAGCAGCACCACAAACATGGCAATCAAGTAGGTACCTATTATTGCTCAAAAATTTCAAATATCAACTCCTACCGAAATGTAGCACAAGGCTTAATCAAAGTACCGCGCGAACAGTTCCACAACAGCAAAATTATCATTGCCGAGCTATACATTTCACCCTCTTTGCAGAACAAATTCCACTTGTCAAAATGTTCACGCTATGTTCACGGGAATCACAAAGCGAGACGTTTACAAAGAACGGTCCTAACAAATTGTTCCGTCAAGCGCCATGTTTGCGTAATGCGCGGTCGACCGGCATCCACTATCAACTCTGATATTATGTGTTTATATTCCCAGCATTTAGAACACGTTAGTTGGGTAACATTAACCCTAGTTTGCGTGCTCCATACAGAACTACCTCGCCATGTATTTGGACTATCGGGAGATGAACTGGATTTTACGGTCGGCGCCGTGTACTTAATCGCAGGCGCCCTGAAAGTTTCCTCATTAGAATTGTTAAACCTACTAAACTGTTGCCACGAAATGCAAATTTATTTTCTGGGTTGTCTTCTTGGATATAATGGGCGCATCACTTTGTTATAAACATTATCGGTCCTAAATGAGTTTTCACTTCAAATTGCTTTGTTTCTATAGCCATATCGAGATATTTGTTTTATTTGAGTTTCACTACAGCATACCTATTTTAGTATACTTATCTCAATTAGTCAGGTAGGTATATACAACCTTTTTATGTCATACCACGTCCAACCTATTTCAATTTACGTTTAACAATGAGTAATAAAAAAACCCCTACAAGTTTTCTTATTATCCAAGCTTTTCTGCCCGCGTTACATTTTTCCACTACGTGAAGATTAAACCTATTGTTCTGTCAGTCAGGGAATCGCGTTTCTAACAAATTTTTCTCCATGTAATGCGAACTGTGTAACCTGAGAGCCGACCGTCCTTTCACCTATTTATAACGGTGTTCAGCCCATTTACACAGTGACAGTAAGTGGAGCTTGATGTACCCACATAATGTGACACCTTGATATTAGACCGTTAATATTGTCTCTGTGATGTTATTTCGCAACTTTTTAAACGACATATTATGATACAAACTATCCCAGAATCTTTCTGGTATGATGCCAAAATATGGTAAAACTATCTCCCATCAGTTGGCTGGTTAATGTTGGAGCGACTTATTACTAAAATGATTAGTTTTTTTAGTTCCGTACCCTAAGGGTAAAACGGGAACCCTATTACTGAGACTTTGCTGTCCGTCCGTCCGTCTGTCACCAGGCTGTATCTCATACACCGTGATAGTTAGAAAGTTGAAATTTTGACAGATGATGTATTTCTATTGCCGCTATAACAACAAATAATAAAAAACAGAATAAAATAAATATTTAAGGGGGCTCCCGTACAACAAACGTGATTTTATTGCTCGTTTTTATAAATAATGGTACGGAACCCTTCGTGCGCGAGTCCGACTCGCACTTGGCCGGTTTTTTAATATTATATTTCACTACATTACGTCGTCTAGCTAGAGCACTAAAATGAATAGAAGGCCTTTTTAGCGAGTATATCTTTTATATCGAAAAAAATTCTTTGACAACATTTAAAAATCTTTTACCGAGGGAAGTTTGCGTGAAAACCTCGACAGTAATCACCTACTTGAATAAGTAACCGAGTTGACTTATTGAGTGGCCCGAGACACTCCCAAACTGTTCCTTGCTTGAGCGTAACGATATTATTCCACTTAGGTCCGCTTTTGCAAATTGCAGGGGTTAACTCTTAATAACTCTGCACCAGTTTGTCGATGTTCTTAATTGTTTTACCAACGGTGTTTGGGTAACAATTATTCGTTATGCATGAGGTTGAATATTAAACTAATAATTACTTATTTACTTACCTTAATTGTGCATATTATTAAATAACTGACATTAGAAAGAGTTACTGTTTGTTTAATATAATAATGGCAACTTTTATTTTACGGTGAATTGCAGAATATATTTTACTACGTATCCGTAAAGTTTCATGAAACTAAGTTAATCTATTTTTTATGTAAATACAATACCAGAATACAATATCTTTTACGATTTGGATTTGTGTGCTACGTTAAACGGAGTTCAGCATTTTATTAATATGACGATATTACATGTAAAGTTATTTGCATTTTTAGGTAGATTTCTACACCAACAGCTGAGATATTTAAAAAAAACTGGACATCGCATTCCCTCCACTACTTTTATTACATACTAGCTGTGTCCGCGACTTCGCCCGCGTGGACTTTAGGAAGATTACCCGGAAATAATGGTTTTATGTCTGCCCGTGAAAGTCCCGTAGAAATCGGTTCAGCCGTTTGGAAGTTTACCCAAAGCAAACAGACAGACAGTCAGACAAAAAATTTAAAAATTGAATTTTCGTAGTAGGTATGGTGTATACTTTCATATGCACTTGTTAAAATAATGTTATATTGATATTACAAACAGACCCTCCAATTTTATATATTTTTAATTTTAACTAGATTAATGAAATAACTTTGTAGTAATTAAAAGTAGGTAGATATTATTATACACAGTATATTCATGGATAACAACCAATAGGTGCAAAGCGAAAGAACCCATCTTGAACGATCGCGGCAAATTATGATGAATGGAGAACCCACGTCATAATAATATATTGACACGATAGCTTCTTCACTGGGCTGCCACATGCGTCGCTTTGAACAACCTTCTTAAAATTTATTTTCCGAGGGATTACAAACACACGGTGAGGTAAATATATTCGTGTTTAACTTGATCTAAATGCGTAAGATATTGTATTTTTGTACCAATTATAAAATTAGAGCCGATGTCTCGGCAAGATGTCAAATAATTACCTGAAGAATTAGGTTATTGGTCCATCTATCTATATGTCAATTTAATACAAAGCAATCTTACCTGTCAAGTGACTAAAAATGGTGCTGTTTGCTGTTTGTAATATAAGTATCTAAGTTATGACTTTTTTGTCAATTATAATGTTTTTACCAAATTTGATTTCTTAAGCGTTGATGCTGAAATAGACGCTGAGATTATTTTATTCAAATGAAAACCCAACTAACAACACTTATCTTAGACGACGGTGTATTGGTCTGAACGTAGACCGCTCGGTTCACTGCACCGGATGGTTGCAGGTTCAATTTCCGTCAGCGGTGAATTTGGGAATTTGCCCGTATCTGGTTGTAATTAGGATCGTCCCTAGTTCATTGTATGGCACCCATAGTACAAGCTTGGCTTAGTTTGGGATCGTACGATGAGTATGTGTTGTCTGGCGACATTTATTATTTACCTTGCAGTGTCGAGATGTAAACAACATCTTTTTTTTTTAATCTGGGTAGTGTTGTTAAAACTGAGACACTGGGATGGAATACCATCACTGGCTAAAAAGCATTTGTAGCCAAAAGCATATTTGGTTCAAGTGCCCATCGTGTATGATGAGTATGACGTGTAACAAGGTACGTCTGCATATTTGATAGTCGGTTCGTACGTGCTCGTTACCCTCACCGAAATGTAATAAAGTAAATGGAGCCGAAAATTATGTTCTGCTCTCTAATTTTGCGATGTAACCGTATTAGTTTATGTATTTGGTATTATGATATCATATTTTTACCAAGTATCCATATACTGTTCCTGCCCAGTAGCAAGATTCAAACAATTTAAAAAATCCTATTACACGTTACAAAAAAATATGGAAAATATCGCTTCAGGTTAATTTTTCATTTTTAAATGGAAAATAAGAATGAGATTACTAAGTAGAATAATAAACGGGTCTCTGAGATAGTTTTGCGTAAGAACTTTAAAAAAATCAAGTCATAATAAAAAATCCGTATGGGTGTGCACATAAGTTTTTTTTAACAAACAAACAGCTGTTTATGTATGAATTGGGGACGGGATACATTTAATATATTTTCCTCATGTGGATCAATCATTTTCAATCTTCCATCGTTTCATTGGAATAATAAAGAATAAAACCGCGTTTTGCTCGTCACTTCTTTTTTTTTGCTGTTCACTTCTGATTAAAATATAAATAAAAATATAAATAGTGAGTGAAAGTAAGTTTATAAATGTAAAGAACTACTTACCTGAATATTATTTGTAAAATAGCGGTTGTTTTCGAATAATTACTTAAATTGGTATATCTTTTCTTAAGCGTCGCATCAATAAATCATAAAATAACTTACAAATAAATTAAATACCTACCTAATATATAATAAATAATAAAATAAATATTTACTCACCTACGTGCTAATCTTATAAATCGACCTAAAGTGATCCAGTACAATATAAAGAGGAAAAAATTGCGGGTAAAAAGAGGTAGTTGACTGAAAATAGTGTCCGATGGTAGCTAAGTGATTTGTCGTGTCGTGGTCAATCGCACTTAGTGTTGGTTTCTTCTAGTTTCCAACACAAAAGTGACTCGGAAACTTTGACCGCACTTTATTTGTACTATAAATCTATATGTAAGTACTATAATATTATAAAGAGGAAAGATTTGTATTTTTGTACGTAACAAAAAACTTAAACTACTGGATCGATTTCAAAAATACTTTTGACGTCAGAAAGCTACACTTACACTGAATAACATAGGCTACATTTATTTAGCCCAAAATGTTTTTAAAAAAATACACCCGTGCGAAACCGAGACGAGCCGCTTGTCTACTATAGACATATAGTAACAGGCAGGTTTAACTCGTATACAGGGTGTATCAGAATTCCGAACAAATAATTTGGGTTGACATACGGTGGCTCATATGTGAATGCTTAGTAAAGACAGATTATGCCTAACTATCATAGTTTCTAGTACCTTTGAATATTTGTGACAGGTATCGTGTTTTGGCCTTAAGGAACATCATAAATAAGCCCATTCAGCAGTGTAAATTAAACCTATGAGAACCGGCTACGAATATTCACAAAACAGAAAATTCTAATTTTACAATAATTATTTATTAATTGAATTTATTTTTTACATAGGACTCGAGATATTACGAGTTGTAGAAATGGACGACGAAAAAAAGTTGAAAGAACATAGTCGAATTTCTATCAAATTTTTAAGCCATTCAGATGTATACCCGATACTGATGCAAACGTGAAAGTATTATTTAGGACTTCATGAACATTATAATTTATTTAGAAATAAAAGGTATTTTCTATCTCCTATGTTGGTACAGTTGTTTTGATATCCTATTAATATTGAAATTTAAGAATCAAAAGCAAGGAAACAAAAGAGAATTGGGGTAAGCCCACTTTGTAAAGGGTTACGGTACACTTGATAACAAAGAACGAGGTTTTCCTTTCATTTTCAAAGGTTGTCTTAGGCTCATCATAAACAAACCGTATTAACTCAAGATAAGAACAAAACGTCAAGTTATTGAAAAAGAAAAGAAATCAATACTTTAATATTATTAATATTGGATAACATCGTACGATTTATTGGTACCTCAATTTTTTTAAGCATTCATAAATTAGGTTAGGTATATATGTAGGTTCATCGCTAGGAACATTGAAGAATCTTAACTCTATATACAGGGTGTATCAGAAGTCCGAAATAATACTTTGGGTACATATACGGTAGCTCACATGTGGTTGCTTAGAGAAGACAGATTATTTCTAACCATCATAGTTTCTGTGTTACAGAACTTTGAATATTTATCACAGGTATCATATTCTGGCCTTTGGGTACATCCACAACCCTATTCAGCAGTGTAAACTACACTTATGAGGGTCAACTACTAATGTTTACAAAACGATAATTAGAGATATTAAGAAATATATTACGAGTAATAGAAATTGACCATGAAAAAAAAAATTTTCGAATTTCGATAAAATTTTATAACATTCAGTTGTGTACCCGATACTGATGCAAACGTCAAAGTATTATTTTGGACTTTTGAAACACTCCTTAGAATTAATTACTGACTTAATATTTGTATCCGTTTTACTTAAGGACCTACGGACTACGATTACCAAATCAAAAACTTATTTCTACCTATGTTATGTAAATCATTGTATGTAGATAAAGTACTTCGACGTAACAGGTATGCCAGCCATATAAATATTTGTATAATTTTCTTAATTTCATGGGACTATAAAACAAAATACAACGAAGTATTTGCCAGTGTATGAACAGAGGCCCAACGCCCGCGAACAAAGAAAACGGATAATTAAAGCCAAGCAACGAGAAAAGAGATTTTTAATGAGCCCCGACGTTTGCCACGTAATAAGACTTTATTATAACCATAAAAAATCCTTAATTAAATAATAAAGTCAGGGGAAAATGCTTTATTACATCATTTTATCACAAATATCGATAACGATCCTTTTTTTTATTTTTAAGCATAAGGCGAACGAAAAAAAAAAGTTTCTAATATTATTTTATGTTTCGTTATTTAAAAATAGAAGGAGACTTAAAATGATCAATTAGGCTCGAATAAATTTAATTGTGTTCTAGAAAATGAAAGACTGAAAAGTTATAAAGTTGTTAACTTCCCACAAAACAAAATATATTTTAAACTTGTTAAACTGGTTCACGTCTAAACACAATGACTAATTTGTCAGGCCAAGTTGTAGTCAGAGAAAACTAATAGAATTTTTGAAGCGCCAACGGCATGATCGTATCTCAAAGGAAGCCTGCTCGCATATAAATTGACGAATTTGCCTCCATTTACACCTTGCTGGCATGCAGGCCGGCTCGCCGGGCTCGAGCTCGTTACTAATTTATAATCGATTTAAATTATACACGTAAACGATATTCACGTTAAATTGGAATTAGATGATTGTTTATACTACATTGATCTCCGTATACCTCCTATAACAATAGACAATGTTTTGATTAAACAGCTCGTAAGGAAGCTCAGTAAAGCACACTGGAGCGTCGAAACGCGCGCATACATTTTTTACCAATATCAAAACGGACTAAATTTACTTGAAAAAGTTAATTCTTTCGCAAGCGAATTTTGACGTATAGGGGCGTTTATGTATACTGTGGCACAGATTTTGTTTTGGTATTGTCAAAAATATAACGCGCGTCTTTTGACGCCCGTGTGACCGAGGCTTTAACGCGGCCCTCTATTACATGATTTATAGAATTAGTTACTCTGATGCTTAACGTTACTTCTTAATTAATACAATACCTACTCTGAAGATTTCCTTGAGGTTCAACAAAATAATTCTTTAGAAAATTACACAAAGAAGTTTAAAAATAGAAATTAAGCACGCTCGAATAACAACTCAAACATATTTTTTCAGATTTTTTAACGCTACAGAGGCAAACACGGCCGTATATTAATAAGTGCCTTATTTGGGACGTCAAACGCAGAACAGTCTAATGAGTCGATGTAATTACTTGATACGTTCGTATGGATCAATAGCAGACCATGACCCCGAGGATGTTTAGCGGAAAAAAGCGAAATTAAACGAATGGCGAAATGAAGGATACTCGAGATTGTGGCAAGCAGACGTGTTCAAGGAGGTGGCCGTGCAGGCTCATAATAAGAGGGTTCCATCAGGGCTGCTTCTGAACACGCTTCTTTCACCCTAACATCTAATCGCGAAATCTCCACCATCAGTATTTTTGTTTTTAGTTCCGTAGAGAGCAGTGACACCGCGAATTTGTATACCGGTAGGTAAATAAATATAAATATGGCCAGACAACACATACTCATCGTATGATCCCAATCGAAGAAAAGCTTGTACTATGAGTACCATACAATGGACCGGGAGCGATCCACCCAGACCACCACCACCCAGTTACATCCAGACCAAAAAGGTCATTGCTGAAATTTGCCACTGGCCGGAATCGAACCCGCAACCATTCAGTTCGGTGAGCATAGCTAGCAGCCTACGCTCAAACCACTTGACCAAGCCGTCGGCAAAAAATATAATTAAAAAGTCGTTAAAAATGTATAATTAAGATCAATTAAATTTCACGTATTTATAAATTTACAATTCGCCTAAGCAAACTAAGTTAGTTTAATAAACACAACTATTTAATTATCACTTCCTATTTGAGGTTAATTAAAATTCAATTTTTAGAAACTCCATTCAATATTTCGATTAACCGATAGAGATTTCAATTTCCCGTAGTCACGTGCGCCGGGATATCGGATCCCGCGGTTGGCTCAGTCGGTAATGAGCGAGCGGATGGCAATTTCGCTAGATGGGCTTTTGGTTACAGGGGGAGCCTGTTTTTATGTCAATGTGCTTTTAATATGTCTACCTCGCTTGTGTCACAGGACTAAAGGATGGCGTATTTTATCGACATATTCATAAAATTGGTTGTATGCGCACTTATGGAAATTTAAATGCTGTTTCATATGGCCTGTAGCCTGTATGGTATACACGTTTATACCGTTATACACAATTATACACGTTTATCATGGATTTTGGAACCTAATTAACTTAGTTTCCCAATTGAAACAATAATAAATTCTGTTAGGTAACCAACAAACAAAAAATACACATTCTGAAAGGACTACCTTCATGTTGGGATAGAAAATATGACATCGTCTGTAATAAAACTACAATAGAAACATGCAAATTTAATGCAATCAAGTGCCCTAGTATATCAATTTTTCTTGAATTTTTCAGAGGGTTTACGGACGTCGAAAACCTGACTTTGGGAATCCCATAGGATACTTACAAGCAGATACGACGGACCCGAGACGGTGGGTAGCTACTAAATTGAGTTGGTGATAAAAAATGCAAATGATAAAACGTAGGGGTTTGAGAAAAAAAAAATACAGTATTTTTCGGGGAAGTCGTATGGAATTTTTCTGAAAAATTGGGTCATTGGAGGACCCTTTAGGCTTACTTTATGTTTGGTAGGCCACAATAATGAACTTTATATTATAATTTGTGTTCCGCCTATCTTCACCTGACAATCATCGCAGTTTAATGACATCGGTAACCAGTTTTATTTTAAAAAAGTGATTTAATTTCTGTACACTATTTTATTGTGTACTCACTTAGGCATATGTTTACGAAATGTTTTAAAAGAATGGTAAGTACTTAATACTAATATCATAAGAATACATATAAAATAAGTACATTTATAATATAAATTTACTCTGCATCCATAATGACATTGCAATGGCAAAAGCATTTTTAAACACTTTAAATTAATTAAAGTTTTTTTGAATGAATACTTTAGTCTTAGATTACTTTCTTTATTCAAATGATGCCGACGATGTAGCCTTTTAAAAAAAAACATTTCACCTGTCATGCATTGTCTCAGTATTCTGCAAGTTTGTCTCTCTTTTCATGTAAACATGACGTCGATTTGCATGGTCACAGTATCTTCAGAGGTCGGGCCAGCACTTAAATATTCATACCGAACATTACTTCAGCTAGAAACAAGAAACATCGGTGATATTACTCAAGTAAGAGTAGACACCTGCAGTACATTAAACAAAGTAGTGAAGCGGGTCGCACACGAATTGAATTTGAGAAATATCACCGAGAATGTAAGCATTTGAGACATTTCCCCGACAGCGCAATATTGTACGTATTTTATGGTTCCTTTTGTACATATCTAAATGTATGTACTGCCTATATGATTTACTTTGAAAGCCTGTAGTCTGAAAGCTGCAAAGCAAAACCATGAAAGACGTAAACTCTGAAATAAAACCCAAGTATTAGTAGACATACATAATAGGTATCTCTAGGTTTCATGTAATTTTGGGTAATGTTTTATTTATTATTGTGTTTTACAGATTTCCGATTCCTGTGATTCATATTTATGCGTAATAAATACGAGTATTACGGAAGTGCCTTGTTGTTTTACGAGATTTGTCTACTTTTTCAATAATAGTAGTAATGTACCTAAATATTTTATATTTATTACGAAAAACGAAGAAAACATAAGTGCGCAGCCCACTCATAATATTTCTTAACAAATATCCCGAATAAGTTTGCTTAAACTCATTACACGGCAAATTGCCCTGACTGGCTCTTAAGGCACCTTGTCCATTAAATTAATAAGAAAAGTTTGCGCAGAACCTGACCATTCAATTTTTGCGCAAACATTAAATAAATATTGTTTTCATAACAAATTCTACGACTTATAACTTTTGTTAAATTATTGAAATTATTTTCATGATTCTGATGTCATATGATATTTGCAAAATAAAAACGAATTTTCTAGAAATATGTTAAAATTGAACTAAATAGGTATAGGTGATAACTGCGGACTTAAAATAAATTAACAAATTAACTCGATCCTCAGAGACGAATTGGTGATCGTTAACTGATTAATGCCCTTACGCCCGATCTCATTATTTCACGCTCATCGCTGATAGTTGGTCATCGTTATAATATAACGGAAAAGCACTGATAATTTATTGGATAACTGATTTTGGGGCCATTCAGCATACTCAGTATTTTATGGCGCAGCAAATCAAATGATATTCTTAAAAAAAATATATTTCAAAAGTAGGTATATACATGCCTATAGTGTGCTCTACCTCACGACTGGTTAGCGCCCCCTATATAAAATCCATTCTTAGTAGGCTCCTAGAGACATTAAGAAGTGGGCTAAATTTCAAGACTTCAGGTTTCATAGATTGAGAAATTTCGATATAAATCAGTAGTTTTCGAATTTATGGACACAGATAATGTTTGACTTACAAATTAAGTTGGTAGCCCATCCTTCATCGTTACTGTAGAGATTCAACGGTCCTACAAACAAATGTGTTTAAACTTTGTAAACCAAGGTCTTTACTTAAGTTGTTTTCATTAGTGCAATCTACCTTTATCCCGCCCGAACGTGGATTTAGACCCGACGCTGTAAAAGGTCGCATGCTCGCTTGGTGATAATTCCATTAATAGATTCCTTGCTCAGATGAAGCAGTGGTCCCCCAAACCTCATTTCGGTTAACTGTTTTACCGGAAACTCATTGCCGTTTATACAGGCTAAGAAATCTTATAATCTTTTCCTTGAAAATTGAAAATCTTGAATAATTGAATATTAAAATTATTTGGCGGAAAAGCTTTTTCATCTTGTGGCAAGATGGCTCGTTATTCTTGTTTTTTTTTTCATAGTTATTGTATTCAATATTGAATAATTGAGGAAAAGGATTTGTAAAGGAAGATCATAAAAATACTATTTACCTATTTTCAAAAATGGACGTGGGCCGTTAATTCGTAAAAACTGAAGATTTTACTAAATATATTTTTAATCACTCATGCAAAATATCTCTGAAGCTTTTAAATTTGAAAAAAAAAAATGCCATTTCCAGATGTATAGTCTATGCCTTTGTCGGACATTCTCCAGTGACCAATTTTTATCTGACTTTATTCTGAGCAATATCTGGGGATTTATTACTTCATTTTATTATACCCGACTTGCGAGAACTGGAGACGGATATTTTTATGCATCTGTTCTCAGTGGAATGCGCTAACCTAAGGCATCATACACACAGGCAATAACTAGCGTAATTGTTAAGAAAAAAATGTCCTACTCAAATTGAATAAAGTTTGTACCAAAACTGTGTGTGGACTTTCCTATACAATGATGCTCCTATACACTACGCCCGAATTTCTTAGTAATGTATGGAAGAAATACTATTCTTACCTTGTGATTATAGACTGGCTCCACCTACGGCTAGCAGGTATTTCAGCCAGGGTATTTTATAGCAAGAACAAATTCAATAAATACATAATTATAAATAAAAATGGGTGATAAGGATGACTCCCAAGACTCATCTTGGGAGTGATGATCTAATGAGGTAATCCTCAGATTACCTTCATTCGCGACCAGCTGGCAGTATATCAGTTTGCGATAGCAGTTTTCAGAACAAAAGTAATTTATCATGACGCTGTCAATGTATTGTGACTGTCTGTAGAGTCGAGGGAAAATATCGATAGGTTAACACCTGATTCCGCATTGGGCCCCGTTTAATTCCTAACATTTCTCATTAGTTCGCCGTTCGCCCCTCGGTTAACCCTCGGCCCCGGCCATTACCGACCCAAAAATGGCCACTCACACTAATATCGCGACGCCACGAAGATTTGTGCTATAATAGAACGTGATCCGGGCACCCGCAAATAAAACATTAATCAATTAACAAAACGTCTATAGGTTTGTGGTTAGATGGGTCGCCTTCGTAACAGGAAAGGTTCTAGGTTCGATCCCTACCCTGACTATTGAACTATTAATGTAAGCTGATTCCCAGCTCAAGCATCAAGCTTAGTTGGGGGAGCTAATATCACTACTTAGTAGTGTAATAAGATAATAATGTGAGATTATAATCTCACATTGCTTTTTGCACAAGTTTTCAAATTTGCAGCAAATTTAAATAATCACATCCAAAATGGTTAGATGGATAGGTTGTTTACAGTAGGGAGCCCAAACCACCCTGCACTCACTGGAGTGAGCAAATTAACTGGACTATTTAAGTACCTACTATGCCAATATACCTACATAAAGATTGAATTTCTCTTTTAAAAGCCTCGCCACAACGCGTCCAAATCCGCTCGTGTTATAGATGACATTTCGTTGAAACATACAACGCGCCTGTGGATGCAGGGCTTTACACAAAACACACTTTTCAAGAATGCTCACTAACCCGACGCGTCTGCGGACATAATTTACGCAATAAAATCATACGGTTGAATACCCCTAGTTGCGCAAAAACGTCCGCTAAATCAGTCTGGCATAAAGTTGCTCGTATACCTTCATCTCTATTGTCTCTTTATGATTAAAATTTACCCGGAGCGAGGGCAGGGAGTTTTAAAATGAGACCCAAACTTGCGCGCCGTAGTTTGCAACCGGGTTCGAAGGTACGAGACAAACAGACACCGCCGTAGGTACGGCTAATGTAAAAAGTTTCGCGAGGTGGTAATGCTGTTGTTTGCTTCCTATAAACATTACAGTACGGGACGATCGGGTAAATATTATGCCGCTACATTAGGGAGGCTGTGATTTTAGGCATGATTAACGAGGATATTAAGTTAATTATGTGCTAACTAGATTTACTTTTCTGATGGTAATTACTGCTTTATGGTAATTTACTTTAGGTTCTTTTTATAACAAAATTTCACTCGTAAAACACTATAATAATGTCTAAATCTAGCGTTTGTGCCCGATGAAGTCGCTGTGGTTTGTCCCACGGCGAGTCCCGCCGTCTCGTGACACCTGCAACAGAAATTAGGAGGTAGAAGCTCTCAGAGCTAAGCAGGCACATATAATGTTGCTCGTGAAACGTGGTTATTATTTTGAAAAATAAAATATATTTAGCTCCTAACAAGAGTAAGCTGTGCTCGCTACCCTTTGTGCTCTGTAAGTATTTATTTCTTTAAAATGAATATACAAGACGACGGTAGGTATTGTCTTTTGGAGTGCGGCCAACAGTTCGCGACTTGGTAATATTTTTTAAATTCAATTTCGGTGAAGCCACAGCGCTGTATCCAGTCGGCTTAATGTACACCTGGTGAACATTTAAATGAGATACTATGCTGGTATTTGCTTATTTATTTGAGATTTTACTACCTCGAATATATCCGCGGGCTTAGACATCAGCAGATAAAATGTTCTATTTTCAAATAAACTTAATATTCCACTATTATTACGTAAGAAAAAATATAGTACTATTTGCGATAAACTAAATTATTAAATGTTTCATACTGTAATACAATGTTGTATATACTTTTAAATTATTTTGAATGTTACAGACTAGCAATGAATTACACTCAGAAATTTAAAACATAATGCGAAATTAATAATGTTTTATGGTATTAAAAAATCTGAGCATCCAAAATATCAAACAGGGTCATTGCATATCGTCCCATTTCATAGCCTGTGGGACACGATAATCGGCTTGTCATGCAGTCAGAGCTGTCGCTAAGTGGCGCTACTCGTCACGGCACGTTGGAGCTCACGAACTCTGAATATCAACAGAGAAATTGGCGAGAGCGATCGCATCAACTACTAACTACTTATCATATCGAGGCTTGGAATCAACGCGATATGGAAACTATTTTTAAACCCTATAGGGAGGTACTATGTCTGCTTTTTCTATAAACATACGCGTATCTAAGCTTCTTTCTAAGAGCCACAAAGTAAAATCCTACAAATCCGTTGACGTCAAACATCTTATCTTTCTCCCTCCACGTAAATACCTTTAGTTTTCTCCCAATCTTTTTTTTTCAAGCTTAAGTATACCTACTTATATCATAATAGTTTCATGACCTACATTCTCGCCTGGTAACGTGAATATATTTCTTTCCTAGGTAAAATGCGCTTACATTAAAATTAAGTTTATAAAACACACTATTCAGGACGCATAAAAGCGAAGAGTGATCCCTTAATAACGTGCGGATGCATCGTGGCTTCATTAGAGCGGTTTCACCCACCTGCGGGCGTGCTGCCTTTGTGATAAATAACATAATACACTGGGGCGTCAACGGTCGCGTCAAATATTTTCCAATACTAAAACGAACTCTGTATCAATATGCATAGAGTTTAAATTTATGTGGTAGAAGCCACGCGCCACGCGTCAAAATTCGCTCGCGCTGTCAGTGTCATTTATTTGAAGAATGAACGTTTTCTATGACACAATAAAGTTTGTTTTGGTATGGCAAAAAAATTATCCTCATTCCACGTAAGTAAATATGTGTTACACCCCATTATAAATAATGTAGGTCAAACAATAACTATTTTTTACCTAATGCTAGTTGTAATTAAGTTCTCCATATCTAGTGCACAAGATAAATCTCAGAAATTCTTGATATTTGGAAAAGGAATATGGCGCCCTCCGCACACTGGAGTGACAAGACGCGACTCATAGACAAAGCTGCATAGACAATCTTCAACGAAACACCATAGACAGCGCAAGTGAATTTTAACGGGAGCGTGGCTTTTATCACAGAAATGAAATCGACACCTCCATGCAATAACATTGTAATAAATGTTTCTTACTTTTTGGTGAAAGCAAAAATACACTTTTAAAAAATTGTATCACCCTACAATATTCTTAAGTGTTGTGGTCCGTTGTTTCTAGGTATTTCATTGAAACAATAATAATCATTAGTTAGTTATAGTAATAAGGGGCTACAATGTTTTTGCAGGATGTTCTTTCTTTTTTTGGTGAGTTACAATGCTTTTGTTACTTCTATAACTCAAAAACTAAAAGGCATAGAGCTACGATAATTATACAGAAATTAACAAAAACAAAAACCAACTTCATAAACCTAAGTGACCTAACTAACCTAACCACTAAAAATCTAAAAATAACCTTATAATTCATTACATTTGGAGTAGGTGCCAATCTACGTCAGTCTACCTTCCTTTGGGGAGTAAGTTTCGATTTTTGTCACGTATTGTTGATAAACAAACTATGTTAATTTTTTATGGGACCAAATGGCATCTATTCCGCATCAAACTAAAGAAGAATCACGTTAATCGGATCATAAATCTCAGCGTAATCGGTGTACATACATGAAAAAATACCAATCGAATTGAGAACCTCCTCCTTTTGGAAGTCGGTTAATAAAATAAAAAAATAAATTACATAGATGCAGCATTTTAAGTCAATTTGTCAAAAAAAAATAGTTACAATGATATTGGGGGTGTTGAAATCTTTAACCATTGAGTTTCTTACCGGCTCTTCTCGTTGGAAGCAGCATTCCGAACCGGTGGTAGAATCTGACTATTTGTAAGTGCTTTTTGGCCTACACGAATAAAAAAAAAATGATTTTGATTTTATGTATATCTACTCAATCTTTATGTATACTCGTATATTGATACAGATTTCGTTTAGGTATTGACAAAATGATTGACGCGCGGCTTCTGAATATAATTAATTTCTAGTCGTTCGAAGTGCCTCCCCTTATTACTCGTTCGTGGGAATCTAGCAGCTGATGCAGTTCTGTTTTTCTTTAATTCTCTAATTAACATGACAGCAATTTTCATGTGTGGGACTGAATACGTCTACTTCCCATGTTTAGTTTACAAACAACTTGCTATCGTTTACAGTGTTTTCCTTTCAAATAAGTATTTGATTTAGCTACGCACTAATTGTCATAATTATTTACAGTAAGTCTTAACCCAAATTTCCTTCCCTCGTTTATGTTATTCTGATAATAATAGCAATTACGGCAATATGTTTAAGGTATACTTACATTGTGTTTGGTTATTAAGGTGCAAGCGATTTTGTACTTATTGCGGCACATCGTCGTCTTTGTATCACAAAATCGGATTTAAATGTATTTAAAACCATACCAACCGTGAACGTAAGTGGTGCAAGATCAAATCCCGGGCCCGCACCTCTGAGATAATTTTCATGTGTGAATGTAATTTTCAACAATGATTACCACTTGCTGAACGGTGAAGGAAAACATCATGAGGAAACCTGCACGTCTAAATAAAAAAGCATGTGAAATTCACCAACGCGCACTGGGCCAGCGTGGTGGACTATTGTCCAAATCTCCCTCGTATTGAGGAGGAATGTGCCCGGTATAATGGCAATAGGCTCGCCCCCTATTACATTGGGACCAAAATACTCGGTGTAATGTAGGCGCACTGCAGTTCACCTCTGCCTACCCCTTTGGGGAATACAGGCGTGATGATGTATAGGTATATAGAAATTTATTCATTCAGACTCAATCCTATTGCTTAGTAAATATCAGCAAGAAGTTTCACTAGTTTGGAAAATATAAAGTGAGTTTTTTTTTTTAATTTTAGTAAAAATACAACCCCCAGCTTTCTATTGCCGACATGACGAGAATCCCGTAAGAGGGTACTGTTGGCTGGGTCGTCGTGAAAGCCACGTTAATTACGACTTTTCACAATGGCGGTGCATTGGTCGGATAGTAAAATAAGCTATCCCCAACTGTGAACCTCTGCGTATTTTAATAATATTTTAACTCCTCTCAGGCGCACAAAGTTGACTGGATTCCCGTTGTGTTCAACGTTACCGAGCGCCACCTATTGAATTCATAACAGGACGTCTGAACTGAAAACAAATTTATTTATACCTACAGCATAGAGTAGGATTCAATACCCTTTCAATATTACGGTACAATATTTTTCGGAACATAAAATACCTGGCTATCCGGAATATTTTAAAGCCCAATACCAATATAGAAGAAGCGCTACATTGTACCAGCGCAACATAAAATGCAGAACTAATCGGTAGTCAAAACTGTTTCTACGAAATAAGTTTCGTAAGTAATACTCCTAGGGCCCGATTTTCGTTTGATAGACATCAATCTCTATTAGAGATATGTCGAAACGAAACGTCATATTGTTCGTATTTTTTCTTTTGTTTCGACATATCTCTAATAGAGATTGATGTAGGTATAGCAAACGAAAATCTGACCCTGAGGCCTAATAAGACTCTTTACTCAAAAAATAAAAAACCGGCCAAGTGCGAGCTGGACTCGCGCACCGAGCGTTACTCTAACGAAAAGATAAACTGGATAGAGAGACAAACTTAACTTTGCGGTTAGTGTCTGGTGTCCCCAAAAGTAACTACAAAATAAGTTTGTAATCGGAAAAAACATTTTCTTCCTTTACTTGTCATGCCAAATGTCATGAAAATGCAACATAAACCGCCGTATCTTTTTATTGCGTTAACCTAGAAGTTAGATTTTTTAGGGCACCAAGGGACCGCAGACATAAGTCTCTGATATGAATTTCAACTTCATACCTTCACGCATTTCTGAGAAAAAGGGTCTTGACAGACAGACAGATGGACAACAAAGTGATCCTATAAGGGTTCCGTTTTTTCTTTTTTAGCTACGGAACCCTAAAAATGTTAACTTGTCAATTTTTAAGAGCGCCATAGGCCTGATCTAAACGAAATAAATTATTTGATTTTGACTTTGTCACCACAACGATAGTGTAGGGGACTTGAGGCCCAGAAGTCTATTCGCCATTTTAAAAGTTGCTGTTTATGTTCCTCGCGAGCAATTGAGCATTTCGTCTTGGAAAAGTTAACTTACCGTTTCACGCTAGAGGCATCCGGCGCCCGCACTGAGCTAGCGAAACAAAATAAATATCTTAACTTATTGTACAAACATTAGATTCGTAATATACATCATCATCATCATCACGCCTGTATTCCCCGAAGGGGTAGGCAGAGGTGCACTGCAGTGCGTCCACACTTCGCCGATGTATTTTTGGTCCCAATGTTATAGGGGGCGAGCCTAATAATAATAATAATAGACCTTTCAATTAATTGCAAATAAAAGATTTACGTATGAGTTCTATAAATATTTACCTGAAAATTTTCCTAAATATTTTTACACTGTGGAATATTTATTACAACCTACATTATTGTTTATTTACTAGACATTATTACGTAAGAAAACATAAATTAATTTCTGACAGAATTGTAAGAAAGTTATAACGGGTATCTGTTTCAATCGCCAGAATTGAAGTAGATTAAATACCTTTACTAATATTTTGATCCAAATCCTTGATGGATTAATTAACTAGGTACATTTAGTGCCGAACATTACCATATAATACCTGTTGAGTAATTGCATTTCACCAGTAGTGTAAAATCCTATAATTGATTCCCAAAGTGATTAAATGGTCGTGTTATAGGGAAATCAATATTAAAATATTGCGATAAAATTTTGAATCGACTAGAGATTTTTAAGTATTTCACTTTTTAAATATACATCATCACGCCTGTATTCCCCAAGGCAAGGTGCACTGCAGTGCGCCCACAATTTGCCGATGTATTTTGGTCCCAATGTAATAGGGGACGAGGCTATTGCCATTATACCGGGCACACTCCCCCTCAATACGAGGGAGATTTTTGGGCTATAGTCCACCACCCTGCCCAGTGTGGGTTGGTGAACTTCACACGCCTTTCTGTAGACGTGCAGGTTTCCTCAAGATTTTTTCCTTCACCGTTTCAAAGCAAGTGGTAATCTAGGATGTAAATGAGATTCGCACATGAAACCCAGAGGTGCGAGCCGGGGTTTGCACAGTTTGATTGCAAGGTGTGCGTTCCACCACTCGGATACCACTGCTTTTTAAATTGTATCTTCGTCTATTTTAAATGATACATAAAAAAAAATCTTTATGAAAAATTCAATAAAATATCTCAGTCATAACATTTCATTGTGTAAATTAGAACTTTTGAATCCATCCAGAAGCCTTAGTTAAGAACCTCCTCCTTTTTGAAGTCGGTTAATAAATTTGACATTAATTTCAAGTTGACAGCTCTATCCGTTTCTGGGAAACAAATTAAGGCCTAGAACAGACCGATAAGAAAATATCTAGTTTTCGTTTACTAATAAAACCTTAACAAAACCTGTCCGAAAGTATTTTTATACTCCTACGGTGACCACTTGAAAATTATCCCCAAATTTGTTGAAAACCTGTATTTGTAGATAATGTTAGTAACTTGATAACTATTAACAGTTCCATTGTAAAACCCTCTGTAGCTGGTTTCTAGGTAGACTCAAGTTTCTAAGAATGTTGGGTTAATGTTTTTCAAATTACAGTGTTAATCCTCCATTCCCATCGTCGCATCACTCGGGGCGGCAATAAAAGAGCTTAGCAAGTTAGGTGTTAATGCGATTTACTTTTATTAAAGTTGTGTCGTTGTTTGCTCGGAGCCAACAGCGGTCGCACCAGATATTAGAAGCCAGCATAAAATAAATTATTATTCTCACACACGCTATGCTCAAGGATGTTATTACTTAATAATAAGTTTCATTGTAGGCGTAATAAATTTTGAAGGACACATGAATGTCAAGCAATAGTTCAATCCCTCTTCAAACCACCTAGAATGGAAAATTTCACTACATAAGCGTCCTATTCCCTTGTCCATATTCCCTTGTAAATTGATCAAAAATATTAGGATTGCAATGCGTCTAAATAAAAACCCTAATTTAATATATTATAAAGCATTTTTCACAATATAAACGACTTATCTTTCTAAGATTATTATTGAAACTTTCTACAAACAAAGTTAGGACGTTGTGATCCGTATGACAAAGTATGTATTTTCAAAGGTATAAAATAGATTCGGACAGTTGCTTTCTTTAGATTAGAATTTAACAGTTGACTGGGTGTCGACTCAGGTATCTACTATTGAATAAACTACAAAATATCAATATTTCTACAGTAGTTCGATAGCTCCGCCGTTTTGAATACAACACAATGGCCCATACTTCGGATACTGCACAAGTTTGCTTAGGACGTAGACTCATTCACTTCCATCAATCCCTTGCTCCCATTATTTGTTTATCGGGCAGGAATCACAACGTCATATCTACTCATCTTATCGACACATTTTACACCTTAAGCCTCGCCGTGTAAGGTTGACTTTGAATCTTAAATCATAGTATACAAGATTCAGATTTTGGATACTCGAGGCCGTTCGTTTTGTAAATCCCAGGAAAGACTTTCAATTTTACAAAGGGGTGAGCTCAACATTAAATTTGCTTTAGAAAGTTTCTACTCAGTTTCTCTGCACTAATAGAAGTCAAACGGTTTGGTAATTATATTTGTCTTTAGGGAGAGTTCAGTAGTTATATGTAGTAAATGACATGGAACACATTTTTATGCGCGAGCTTTATATCATCGGGAACGTTGAGCGTGCCATGTGCGATAGTGCTTAATCAAAACTTCAATTAAGTTTTCGTAATACCTTTCGTCGAGCGCCCTCGCCCGAGAGAGTCCACAAATTAATACTTCAACGCTGCGTAATATGTTTTAATTTTTATACATCGTAAAACCGCACGATGAGTTTTGGTTACAAGTAACATAATTAAAACATTCAAATTTAGAATCACTCTTTGTTAGTTTTACTTTATTTCAAGTTATCCAAGAGAAATATTTAATATTTACTTACTAAATAGTTTCTGCTATAACTCAAAGCAGACTTGAAATACCAGTAAAGTTAAACAGTCGTTTTAAAGTGTAAATTAAGACTGGTCGAGAAAAATAAGCGCAGTGTACAGTTCTCAATTAAAACACAATTCAGACGAGACGGGTCTAGTTTATATTTTCATTCGTATAAATGATCGCGGTAGAAAAGTTTGTTAATACTAATAAACGGGTCGGAAAAGGCGCCAACTCTTCGCGCCTCGCGCCATTTGTCACTGGAGGTAACGAGTACGGACTAATGGGGTCCCGGCCGAACCTAAGTAATTTAGAAAAACGATTCTCAAGATAGACGACTTCCCGTTTTATTTCCTCGTGAAAATGTTAAGAGCAACTGACAAAGATCCACACAACAAAGTAGAGTTCCATGAATGAAAGAAAACTTGAAAGTTTTTTTTGATAAGTTGAAGAAAATCTCATTTTCTATTATAACTATTTCTTTTAACTTTGCCTTTAAATATAACCAATTAGAATTTGACCCGTAATTAAACCTAAGTGTTTGAATATGAGTTCCAAATAATGTATTATCATCAATTAACATTTTATAGGCATGATACTCAAAGCATTTTGATAAAACTCTGACAGAAAATTAGAGCGAACCATAAGATTTTGATTGAACACTACAAAAACTGTAACATTGTGATTAATAACAGTGTCTCGAACAAGCTCTGAATATTGTTTATTAATGAATACACATAATTAAGACATCAGCGGTATTTGCGAAAGAAATCTCGTTCGACTTTATTGGGCTGGGCACAAACACTTCGCACGAGTGGTTTACTTAGGACCCTCCGACGGAGATACGGAGTAGACAGCAAGATTAACCACTTAACTATCGGATTGCAAGCCACTGCTTCTGCATTCTTTTACACACTTGTATTACAACCGCATCAAGGGATTTGTTTACACCATTGTAATAAATACATTGATATTTATGTAACTATCCTTTATCTACTCTTAATGTTATCGGAATTACTATAAAAGTGTTGGCAAATATCATACATGCACATAATATTGCATTATTATTCAATACATTATTTAGGAATATCAGACCTTGAAGTCATTAATATTGGTGTCAATTTTGTTTGCACCAAATTGGCTACACTAAACCGAGTAGGTATATTGTCTGCCTTGTCATAATGATTATGTATGAGTAAGATAAAAATAAATATTTCGTATTATTATATTATTTCCATGTCGTAGTTCGTGTAATTTTTTTTGTCAGTTTCCAATTATATTTTTAATTTTGTCTAATTAAATAGATACCAATTACACACATTACGTACTAAGGTGATCCTTTACACCATTACACCCTTCTTCATGATAAATGTTTCATCTTATCCAATTAACATTCAAGTTACATTACACCCCCTGTTCTGTATTACGCAACCTAATTCTATGTTAACCACTTTGATCCTTTCCGTACGGAGTTCTAATTCCGATGTTTTTTGTTCCAGTTCATTCCGAATTCGACACATTTCACCGATAATCTAATTACGTAAGTACTTTTCACCTAATTAATGATCGTGTTTCGTGTTCTTAAATTAACGTTTTGTGTCACGAACCAGGAAAGCTCCGTTACGGACGAGACGGGTATTAAGTAGCTAATTTAAATGATCTTAACAAAATTTTATAATTTTCGAGAGTTAACAATATTCACTTGACTTCTTGAAATGTAACAATATTAATAGTTATGACCTAGCGATAGATTATATGAATCCGGTTTGTACCACTTTGAGTATAGTGCACAAAGGCAGCGGCATATCTGAGTGTCTATGTAAACATACAACAAAAATATTTTTTCTGTCGACAAAATAATTTCCCTGTTAGGTGGAAGGAAAATTTGTGGTGGGACCAAGTCTATAACAAAGGACTTTGTTTTTTAACAATTGAATTATACCACCGCCATACTGATAGTAGGTACCTAATTTAGAACATTTAAGTATATTTTATTTTAAAAACACCGGGTAGAATTAACTTAATTTACTTATCCTTTGTGTGATCTTAACAATATTGGCTGCAGTGTCTTTACTTCGTAACTCCTAAACTAAATAAATACCATATTTCATTATTTCTATATTTATTTCCGTTGATGTGATATTATACATGCCAAATTGTGGCCGCTCTATATCGTAAACCGTATTGATTGCGAACAAAATAAGTCGGAGTGGTCCCAATTGCACCTTGCATAGTTTAATACTCCGCACCCGGGCCGAGTTGCGGCTTAAACTGTCTGTGTCACCTACACAAGAGTCTCACATGACAATGCGATAAGCCCCTCATACACAAGGTAACATTATTGTTTAGTAGGTGACAAACAAAATGTACTATAATTATGTAGTTAGTTCCATAATAAATTAGGGAAAAAACATAAATTTCACAGAATTAATAAATAACCTATTTTTGCTGACATAGCACGTACGCAATCATATGGGAAAATTATAATTCAAAAACGTCTACAGATTGTTAGAATCAGTTAAGTTCAGTAGGTGAACATTATTTTCCTTCACAAGTTTATTAGCATTACGAAGCCCGTATATTGTAAGTGGTTGAAGAATTTGTAAGAAATCCTTACATTTATATTCTCTAGTTTCAATTGTCATGATATCAAATAAATAGACCATACATTATACAGCCATCGAAAGCCGTTTAGACAGAAGGTGAACTAGGTACAGAGCGCGCTTGGCATTCAGTACGTTAAAGCTCTGTGCCCACATGTACGGGTGCATCAAAACGCGTTACAAATTCTTTGCAAAACCGAACTGTATTTACTAATAGAAGAAGTGTATTATTCAACGAAGATTCATACATACGCGAGTAAATGTTGACGCAAGATCGCGTGACTTTACCACATAACTTAAATGTTTATGTATACTGACTGTTACGGTGCCATCTAGTGATCAACATGAACGGCTTAAGTTAGCCATTTGTCACTGGATGGCGCCACTACAGTCTACTGTCTGTGGATAGCAACCTTTGTTCGCGAATGGGAGCGCTCCCATGGACGCTACCATAGACACAGGCGGCTGTCAGTGTCAATACATTATTACTTGCTGGCTTACCATTACGACTGCACACATTTTCTGTATAATACCTCAAATACTATTATTAGAGCGTCATTTTCCTTCCTATCCCAACATACCATTACCATCGGCAAGGCGGCTGGATCACGGACACGAGCGTACACTGACATAGAACGTACATTAAAAAAATTAAGGAAATTCGCTCGCACCAGTGGAGGCAGGGTAAAATTTCAGTCCAGTTTCGAAGGCATTAATTATTGCAGTGCAGTCGGCCGATCTTCGATACTTGCAATTCTGTTGAATTGCGACGCAACTTGCATTGAATCTGCAAGACACTGATTTGAGGCAGTACAACCTAGAAACTATAGAATGGCAGAGGTATTTCAAATGATTCCAGTTGATACCGAACATTAGTCTTCATCTCTTCTGGTTCGAATAAAAATCAGAGAAAATGACTGTTAACATATTTACGGTGACAAAACTTTTTATCATTTTACATTCATACAACACGACAGACTAATCTGTGGCTTTTTAAGGCATGAAGCGTATTTTATAAATAGTACCTAAAATATGACGTGTCTAATGGTTTCAGGGAGACCATGTCTAATGTTCATTGGTCATAGTCTACGCATCATTGACAAAAAAAAGTAATTTTACTCATTATAAAGGTTTTCACTAATGTCATACTACAACGATAGCTAGTCTATTAACATTTATTTTACCGATGGAAAATGTCTTAGGTAAAATTTATTATATACTTAAATTTATATTTGCAAAATGAGATTGGGTCTAAATATTACTGAACTGAACCCTTTAATTAAGGTTTTGACTGCGCGCGAATCGGTGTTTGGTTTTGACAGTTTTTGCGTAGTCCAATTTATGCTTGAGGATGTTTTGAGAAGTTTATTAGTATCAGAAAATACCATGGAGGAAGTATATAGACGGAGTCGGTCTATCGTCTCCGCGCTACGTAAGTTTAGTCGCTACTAACATCCGCCATATTAGTGCTCGGATCAAGTAAATACCTAAGATGTCAAACAATATAAACAAGCTGCGTATTTATTAAAGTTTTACAGTAAAAGTTGTATTAAAACTCTAAAGATTTTGGTAACACAATTTTAGTTATTGTAAAATAAAAGTCCAACTGTACGAAAAACTCATGTTAAATGTAAAAATTGGTCCAATACATATGAAACTGACGTATTAAATACCACTTTTGCACACTGAAATATCAGGTAGGTAAATTAATATCAAAAATGGCGATATTGTATTTTTGGCAAGAATGAATCTCGTCACTATGATCATGACGCAAAAATAGCGTAAAATTACCGCAGGGGCAGAGACTCTATGCCCTCTCTAGTTACTCTATGGAAAATACCTATCAAAAGTCAAGACGCTTCCGTTAAAAAAAATCCAAAACGAACTGTATTGACTCGTAAAAGAAGGTATGACTTCGACGAAATGTCATTGACAGCGCTAGCGAATTAAAATGCCTTGTCGAGTGGATTTCACCAAATAAATTCAATATTTATGCATGTTTGCACAGAGTCCGTTATTTATATAGGCAAACATTTTGACACGCGCGCCCCTGTGTACCTGGGGTTTAACCGCAACAAATATTTACCAAAATAAACTAAATCACTTTCGAGTTTATACTATATTTAAGTATGATACTTAAGCGTACCACCAGTAAACATAAAACACAAGTACAAAGTTAGCTACGGTCAAACTTACCCACAAGGATGCACATGGCGACACTAAAACCCACTTTACCTCGATGTAACTTTGCCGCTAAAACGGCTTAACCGACCGCCGTGCAAACATTTATTATTTTACTTAATAATAGAGCAAATGGACTCTTACCACGTAGTAGATGGAGTGTTGTTAACCGCAACTTTAAATAGGCGAAATAGAGTCAATGGCAACTTATTATTATCTACTTATTTAGAATCTGAATCCGATTTCATAATATATTTAAATCATTACAATCCTTGTGAATCGTTAGACATGAAACACAATGATAAAACTCTACCACCCATTCAGAATACAGATTCTTCTTGGATTGGTAAGATACTTACCTTTTGATATTCCACTCTTTATTTAACTGAGGTAAATGAATTGCTTTCAAGCCTAAGTACCTACTAACTTAATTGATCTCAAGTAGGTAAGTTAATGTCTTGCGTAAGTATCTTCTGATAATATTTTATACTCGCTGAGCACGCGACTTCGCCCGCGGAATTCAGGAACCCAAATATTTCTCCTTACTTAAAAGTAACCTAAGTTATCTACTCCTATAACATCAGATATCTGACAGTGAAAGTCCAGTGAAAATCGATCAAGCCGTTTGGGAGTTTACGTGGAACAAAACAAAATGTCAATCTGATAGATTGACATTTTGTTTTTAAATTACGTTGTCGTTATAAGTAGCGTATATCATTTTATATGCATTTAGAAAAAGCTGACACTTCAATTTTATTCATGTGTATAGATTATACTAAGTAGTACTTACCGACTACGCTACGGTAGTTAATGCGCGTAATGAATATTAAATATAGGAATAAAATTATTATTAATATGTAAAATCTTTTCGGACCAATTGTAATCGAAATTTCACTCAATTCCGCACTATAAATAAACCGCACACGGTTTAATTGGCGTAAAAATAACGATGTAATTGAAATTTACGCGTTGTTGAAAGTAATACCCGCTACCCTGAGCTCGCAGGCAGCCTCCGAATGATAGCTACTCGTTTTATGCTGATGTTTGTTAGACGTACTCATAATTAATTTCATACTTATATAATCCAAACCATTTCTATAAAATCAGTAATTAGTAATTGTCGTTAAAATGATGTATAAATTATTAACTGACTTCCAAAAAGGAGGAAGTTCTATGTTCGTCTATAGGTTTTTTTTATGTATGTTCATTGATATTTTCGCCAATTGTGAACCGATTTAAAAAAAAACTTTTTTCAATGTTAGCTTAAGTATCACGAGGACACTGACTACGAGATCGGCAACTCTGTGTTTTTATTGTCAAGTTTTGTTATATATAACGAGGTACGTACGTAGCGTAAGGTATTAACTCACTATTACAAGAATTTTCCATTTAATTTGTACGAACATCAAACAAGATTTTTGAGCACCTAAATAGACGCTCGTAAAACTCTGGCATCCCCGATGTAGATAAAATATTAAGCAAATTACAAAATTTCCCCTGATTTTAGTGCCTACTCGATAAAGATGATTAACCCTCGAAAATAACGAGTCAGCCATCTTTGTTGTTACAGACAATGTTTCTCAAGTTTCAGTAAAATTGCTTTCGTTATACTTTAAAACAAGAATGGGTGCTTAAAGTTATTGCTTTATTCCAGATTAATCAATTGGAAACGAAAGAATTGAACAAGGAAACGAGTAAAATTCGTAATGTTTGGTTTTCCGTCGACTTTTGGGGAGGTAAATTAAATTACGTAGATATACGTTCAAAAGTACTTTGGCCTCAGGCATTGTTGGAAACATGCCTTGAAATTTTTGTTATATAGCAAGTTCTTTAACTCGCGATTGATAAAAAATATATATATTCGACATCATCTTTTATAAACTTTATAACGAGAAAAGGATCCCTATTTGCCATAATTGAATTAAAATCTTGTCACTTAATAAGGTATTCCACGAGGATATTGTTTATTTAACAATCAGCCGTTAAATTGTTTTTTATAATACAAAGCACTTTGCTTGAATAGCAATATTTTATGTCGATGCACAATAGGCTGCAGTAACCGCGCGATATTGAATAGTAAAACTTCCCGAGAACGCCATATAAATGAGGATATTAGTAGGAATATTTTATGTGTCCATTGTTGGATGGAACTTAAGCAAGATTTCCCCCGGCACCATAATTTATAATCACTAGGTATATAGGTACCGTATTTCATTTTTCTCCCGTGGCTTTTTTCTCGATGAAACATGCGAGCTACGACTTTATATGGAAAAGTTTTTAATATTACAGGAAAACTTTTCTCTCTCCTTATTTCTATTAAGAATTTGATTGTTTTTTGATTTCTTACCAAAATAAAAAGTTTGAATCATAATAATTACGTGTCAATGATGTCGATTCTGTTGGCACCAGACTAAACAGACTGAACTAAGCGTAGTGACGTCCTTCTTATTGACTTAGTATATGAACAAAACTATATTTTTTGTACTATCAAATATAGTTTCGTTGAAGTTTTTGTATAACGGAATCGACTTACAATACTTTTCACTATGAATAACTAGGTATTTTACTAACTGTTAGTAGATATAAATCTAAGCAACGTTGAAATGATTCACGTACGAAAAGTCGTAACGTTGAGTGAACATTCAAAGCATTTTTGCGCGATTTTCTGTGCCCGTCAAAAGCTTTGTATGAAGTCCGAGCGTCGAGTCGAGGTGCGACATTACATTCCCAGCAAAGAATTTTAGCACCAGACAGTACGTACGTACTAATAACTCGGCTCTCAGTAAATATAATAAAGTCATTGGAGCTTTTTATCTTTCGTTTTGGAGTGAAATTGTTCACTCAATTTTCATCAGACTCTCTGAAAGTACGCCTTTTACAAGAGATGTAATAAAACACTTTCGAAAATACCTTTCTTGGGAAAAAATATTTAATTGATGACCTGAAATTGATCGAGCGTCAGAATTCTTTTCAAACAATTTGTCAACCAATGACAAAGTTGAGTAATCTGAGGCAGACTCTTGAGGCACATATTTGTCAGTCTATAGCGACCCTGTACCTACCAGTTGTTAAAATATTTATGAGCAGACCCTTTCTCATGGCTTTTTATACCCGTATAATGTGAGGAATTTACTGCTCTGATCCTTTAATGTAATTGAATGTACAAAATCGATAAGGACACCGAGAGTATTTTGTAAACGATCACTTCAACAATTTGATAAGTTGAACATGTATTTTTAGGGTAATTCCATTCTTATATGTACTTTGTATAAGTTATAATTTTTATAGTTTCCGAAAAATAATGTTTATTCGTTTCCTGGATTCATAATTTAATATCTTGTAACAAGTTTCTATTTTATCAGGATTCATTGCACCCCGCCACACATTCCCACCACTGTTACTCCTGTAAGCCAAGATCGACAGCGGTGTCCATTGATTGTCGATGTCCATTGATTGTTGGCCGTGATCGTCTAGTGGTTAGGACCCTACGTTGTGCACCCAAGTATAGTGTGTAGTGTAGTTTGGCTGAAACATCTCTTGAAATATTTTCATTTTCCTATTTACAGTAGTATCATTCATAAATGGAGGTTACAACTATACAAAGACCACCACAAGGGGATTCCACAAAACAAGATAAAAGTTATAATGTTAGCGTGCAAATACCCTTCCTTACTGATACCGGACTAACTAGTTTTACTGAAAAAGGTGGAAATCAGCACTGGACGGCATCTGCGTGGCTAGACCGCTCCGTTCCCGAACTACCGCTAATTAGTTAGGTATTTCGCACGAAAACTTCAATTAATTCCGTCAAAGCCACCACCGGCTCGCCCGCTGGCCTTTTTGTTGGCCAGAGAAGTCAAAGGCGCGCGAAAATCGGAATTAAGTAATGAAATTTCTATCGGTGAGCCGTTTGGAAGTCCGCGGTTTCTTTCTGCTCTTTCAGTTCATTTCTGCACGGCGTAGTGAATTGAGTGGTTCGGTGGATTTAAAATTTAACTCTACCTAGGTAGAGGTACCTTTATTCAATATGAACAGTTACGCACTGCATCGAAGACAATGTTGGGTAAAAGGCGTAGTGTTGGGCGATATCTTTTGTATATATAATTCGACTGAACGTGTGTATGTCACTGAACTCCTCCTAAACGGACCGATTTGGATGAAATTTTGTGTGTATATTTCAATGGGTTTCTGGATGGTTTAGATTCATAATTAGACCCGGTAGGTGGCGCTGCTTTCGTATGTCACTAATTCTAAGGCGGTACGAAGTTCGCTCGGTCAGCTAGTTGAATTATATATATAGTTGGAATCAGAAAAAAAATCTCCTTCTTTTGAGCTGGGTTTCGTGCAAAGGTACCAAAATGGCGCTTGAGTCAATTCGCCTTTTAATCGTCGCGTCGATATGTAAGTACCTATTTTATTGATAGGTACATTTAGTTAGAGCCATTGTCATGTTGTTCACTCTGTTTATTTTTAAACAATATTTTTTATACTCTTGTTTGCTAAAACAATAAGGCTTCAATATCCGTGGGCTAGCCGTAAGAAATCACAGTAGAGTCGGAGGCGCGAACTCATCGAAGCATAGCGTGCTCCGCGGACGTTGGGATAATCTCATTGAAAGATTTGATTTTCCGCTAAATTAGATAAAAGTAATGAAATACTCTCCCGGGATCTCGCCGAATCCGTGAAGACATTGATAGAACTTCACGAAACATGACGATATTGTAAAATGAACTGTATATTTTACTCCGTTCTATCATGATTTACTTAAGCGCAAGTACTTTGTGGAATGATTTTTATATTTACTCAAAATATTGATGATCGTTTTGCAAAATACAACCATAGACCAACCTACTTATTTATAGAATGTAAATCCCTCCTTAGAAAGTGCATTCCAAATGAGTCAAATCAAAGTCAAATCATTTATTCTGTACAGGCCTATGGGGGCACTTACAAATTGTCAAGTTTACATTTTTTGTCTAATATTCTACTATGCTACCACCGGATCGAAACGCGACCTCAACTGAGAAGACCCGGCAAGAAACTCAGTGGGCTGATCATTTTTTAAATCGCCAAAACTTATTACAAATACATAGTGGTACAGCATATTAATTTTATAAAATTTTGGACAGTAATGAATTTCAAAATAATATCCTGATTTTGAAAAATGAACTTGATATCAAAAAATCTATCAGTACATATTTTTTAATTATTTACTTGTTATATGTTTCTACTATACCTAGGTTTATTGCCATTTTTTTAACTTGTTACTAAAACTTATATTAATTCATTTTATAATACACTCAGCGGCAGAAAATGTGGCCCAGGCGCTTATCGTATATTTGCAAACAGACTAAGTGTTATTTATGGGATGTTTTTATGAGGGTAGGTTTCAAGTGACCTGTTAAGCTTATTGAAGTCGGTAAGTGGGTATTTTGAGATTAATTTGTGTGACTTTTTAGAAATGTCCGACAGTACTGTTTTGACGGTTAATCCGGGAGGTAAGTTAAAAATTCTTTTTTTAATCATGCTTGCGTAAAAATGATTTTTTAATGATTTTTTATTGATTATTGGTCTATTCTGATTACATAACAGATAAGAAGATGCCAATTACTGCTGCTCAAGTTGCTCAGGCGGTCTTGTTAATCGACCAAGGACGGACACAACGTGAAGTGGCTGCAATTCTAAATGTACCACGTACCACCTTAAGATTTGCACTAAAAAGGTATCGTGAGACTGGTCTCTATACACGGCGACCAGGTAGTGGCAGGGTTAGGTGCACCTCCGCCCGCGATGATCGATTCATCATACTGGCAGTGTTGCGAAACCGATTCCTCACCGCAGTTGAAATCAGGCGGCGACTCCAAGCGGCGCGTGGTATCATTGTCAGTGAGCGAACCATAAGGCGAAGGATGGCGGAACGTGATTTGCGTGCAAAAAGACCTGCACAAGGGCCAGAACTTGAGAGGCACCACCGAGTTGCTCGATTAAGATTTGCCCGTGAACACGTGAACTGGACTGCCGACCAATGGAGCAAGGTGCTGTTTACCGACGAATGCAGGGTAGCGCTTAGAGCCCCAGATGGACGTGAGAGGGTGTATAGACGCCGTGGAGAACGGTTTCTTCCCATCACGACACGTCAGACGGTCAGTTACCAAGGTGGGTCTGTAATGGTGTGGGGTGGTGTGTGTTCGGAAGCGCGTACGGAGCTTGTCATCGTGGATCAGCGCCTGACAGCAGCCAGGTACATTGAAGAAATCCTCGAAGTCCATGTTGTCCCTTTTGGAGACTTCATTGGTCGAGAAGATTTTTTATTAATGCATGATAATGCAAGAGCTCATACTGCCAGGATCGTTGAAAATTACTTAACTGATGTTGGTATTCAGAAATTACCTTGGCCTGCTCGCAGCCCAGACATGAATCCCATAGAACATGTCTGGGACGTTCTTAAAAGACGGGTCCGAGCATTGCCAAACCCACCAGAGACATTGCGTGAGTTGAAAGCTGTTCTAGTCAGGGTGTGGGGGGAAATGTCTCAAACTGAAATAAAAAACATACTGCAAAGCATGCCAGATCGCATGCAGGCTGTCATCAATGCCAGAGGCGGAAATACACGTTATTAACTTAATGTTTTTTTTAGTTATAACAAAAAAATAATTAAAAACCTTTAAATAAAAAAATCATGAAAAGCTTGTTTTTTAATCATTTCCCTTTTTTGATCAAATTTAAAACTTTTTAGTCTTCATTTTAACTAAACTGAAGTCATAAACTGTTAAACTAAAACATACAATTAAAATAATAATTGTTTTTTATTATAAAAAAATATTAGACAATCTTTTTACTTTGGGCCACATTTTCTGCCGCTGAGTGTATTTACTCAGATACCTTAGGATAACCTGTGTATATTCTATATATCGATGCTTGAAAGGGAATCCTTACTAAGCGACAAAACATCGTAAAATGAGTTATATATGTGGGAATAGCTACCTTTATTGTGCCTGAGTGGGCGCTCTTATGTCTTTATGGTTTGATTAAACTCTATGGTAACACTGATTTTGTCAATAGTAGGAAAAAAAGATGGGGAAAGTTTTGTAAAAGAAAATTATAAAAATCAAAGAACATTTCCAGTGTTTTTATTCAGAATCCCACATATATACCAAATTTGCTTTTCAAGCGTCGATTTATTATAATTGTTAATTGGACTTCGTAATATTTTTATTTCATTTACAGATATAATCCTATATGCATATTATAAATACTTCTTAAGTAGTTTGTAGTCCCAGGCTAGGACTACCTACTGTGCAAGTACCATCTCAGTTGTAAACGTGACCCAATGTACTGTCAGAAACACTGGTTCAAGTAAACTTCAACTTTTCATTTGTACAGAGCAATAGCTTATAAGTGGAGTGTTTCACAGTTTAAGCGAGATATCGGAGTCCCGGCCCCGAGTCCCAGCGGCGCGGCGGGGGCACCCACTCGCGGGGTATATTCCGTGCCTCTTATTCAATTTGTGAGCGAATCAGTTCCGCCAACCCGATTATCTTTCACGTCGAGATTTATATGCTCACAAGCGAGGTTTTCCAGAGTTTTACTTCAAGAATGTTTCATATTCACGTTAAAAATTCTGACGTGGAAACTGTTATGCTGTTTGCTTCTACATATTAAATGAAGTCAATTAGGTAGTTCAAACTTAATTGTCGTATCGTAGAAATAAAACGTAAAATAAACCAATCGCGAACTACTTTGTTAAATAGCTCCGTAGAAATAGAAATACAACTTTATTACTATTAGCTATTACTCTTAGTTTATTGGCTCATTGTGCTATTGCCAGTGAGTCTGTGAGAAAGCAACTAGTACTTTTCTATAATGGGAAAGCACTTGGCACATGTACAGAGCAGCGGGCAAGAGGCCACTCGGCTCCGTAAACATTTGCCCAATAATTGCGAGTCCCCAGTTACGCTGCAGGAATAAATATTCGCTCTCCCCGTGGGGAGTGCCGCGCATTCCTTTAATTCAAAGCATTTCTTTATTGGACAAAAGTCATGGAACTTAATATTGTTTTATTAGGGAATAACTTGGGAGTTCCTTAGGTTTGTTTGCGGTTACATCCGCCCAATACACTGACAAATTCAGTACATAAACAACAAAACATTAATTTTGTGTTTTTACATTATTTTTGCGTTATTTTATTAATAGCTACCAGCAACGAATTAATTTTAAAATTCCATAATTGAACGATGATTACATAACTGATATTATTTAATAATATGGAGCTTGACCTTTAACTTTTTGCTCAAACTAGGAATTTAATAGTCATACATTTTAGTTTCATACTCCAATATTTAGTTAAACCATACTGTGGTTTTATATAGGCTGCACACGTGCTTAAATAATTAGCTGATGTAACACTCCTATAAGCCGCTTATATATATACTTCAATAGCTGGCAAATCTATGAAGATACCTCAAAATATTACAAGTATCTATCTAAATATTGTCCTGATTTTGTTACGTACTATGTAACAATAAAACTTAGTGTCGCTTTTAACTACCACTGTAACAAAAATAATCGTAAAAATATCGTAAGAGTTATCTACCGATAAATGTATTCAGTGAATGGAAATGGGCCACGATGGTCGCCCCACTGCTTTCGAACCTTCACTGCTGGAGATCGTGGCCATTATTGGCGCAATTCAAGGAAAGGGCAAATTGTCTGCGACGATTTCCATCGAGGCATTTGTATCGCCACCCCGTACTATGAACAGGAGCCGTGTTTTGTTGTACTACATTAAGATAATAGAGATGACTTTGAAGTTTTTACATTTTCAAATAAACTACATAGCACCTACACGTTTCGAGTACCTATCTATACCTATATAAGTTTAGAGGACCAACATCTTCAAAAATCTAATAAGATTTTTGAAGATGTTGGTCCTCTAAACCCTTGGCTTTATCATTCTGTGTCCTCCCTAACGCCTTTCGTAATATAAGTAGTATGTAATTAGAGGATGTTAATTTCGGGTTGACTTTAAGCGACTGTAAACCCCTAGCCGCTTATGCATAATTGATATCGTATGCCTAGGATACAGACAGTTTAATCAACAGCACACATGGTGTTCCACAACTCAGAGCATGGAGATATAATGTTACGAGGAATGTCGAACAATTTCAGAAATTCAGCGAACCCAAGGAGCCGTAAATACAAACGTAAAACATTTTCAGTCAACTTGCAACAACGAATATCTGTCACACACAGTTTAATCACATTTCATACGACCATAAATGTATTTCTCTGTATTCAAAGTGTGATATAACGAACGCTTGAGCGACTTATTCAAAGGTGTGGGGTAGCTACCCATCGTACCTTTGAACAACTCGCACGGGCGTGTGGAGACGGGTTTTGTTATGTATAACAGTTGTGGTTCATGTCGTAACCTTTAGTCTATCCTTGAAATCATAATAGCAAAACATTGCTTTCTATGAGATTATCCAGTAGTATGATATTGTCTTGGGCAAAACAAAAAATAACTTCGCCGTTGTTCAAAATCAGACAGCATCAAAGATATAGCAAGTATCTACCCAACAAATAAATAAACCGATTGCTCAAAGAAAATGTCACCAAACCGATAATTCTACAATACCATTGTTATACAGGTATTTGTATAAATTCTAATATTCGATGGAAGAAATGGAATCTTTTTGTATAAAGAAAATTTATTATTTAAACAACAAATCAAATCGACAGCACTTGAGTTCGATAAAAGAGAAAATTGGATGTTTCGTTCGCTTATTCGGTAGGTATACAAAATTAAATTAGCATTTAGTAGGTATCAGATCAAATTGGTTCCTCGTGGGCTCAATCGCCTCGGCTCATGTTTATTTATTAGACCCTTGAAAGGATGCGGCTAATAATATGCTAAGCTCAAAGAATTTGCATAACTAATTTGGTGCTTAATGGCGATATACTGAAGCGTTTAACAGGTGTAAAACGGGCTGGTTTTGCGTTAACATGGAAATCATTTTATTGATTATTATTTATGCAAACAGCTATCTTATTATTCCCAACAAGACTCATATAAGTCAAGACTCATAAGTCTTGTTGGGAAGAATAAGATAGCTGTAGCGAGTAGCGAGTAGCCATAGCTACTACCTATTGTTTTGAAGTTGCATTATGACAGTTTTTAACTGCAGACCGACATTTTATGGAACTTTATTGCTGCTTATCTATGTGATGTCGATCGGCTGTCATACGGTGAGGTAACAACGTAATATTCAGCGCAATATTCTATCTGAACGAGCGTCCTTTTTGCCTTGTGACATTGACAAGTGCTTCCGTGAGTGTCTACCGTTATGCTTAACAATGGTTACCCCACATCTGTTCTGCCCACTATCGCATTACCAGTCTCTTTCTATGCGATTTGTAAAGGTTTCCGCTTGTTCCAGTTACTTGTTAGTGTTGACGTTTTCAATCAATGCTATCTAACTTTAAATCAATCTAGATGATACCGTACTCCTAACCCAAGCCTTCGTCAAGTGTATCTCGTGCACGTCAGTGTTCCGGAAACTCTATTCATGTTGAGTTGGGCACCTCAGAGAAACTGATATGTAGAGCAAGTTTAAGCTGTACATTGAATTCCAGCTGGATTGCAAAATTGATCTTAGAGACACAAAGCAAAAGCAGCATACTTATTCATCATGTTTTATTAACCGACATCAAAAAGGAGGAGGTACTCAATTCGACCCGTATGTTTTTTTTTATTAAATACTTACCTAGTTGGGTAGACAAAAGAACGCCATGGAATGTTTGAAATAAAAACTCCTTTTTATAATACAACAAACTTCAAACTAAGCGGAAAGAATGGTTACTCAAACTTTTTAACTTTCCAGCGAATTGCTCACTGAACAAACAGAGTAGCCCGTTAGTCACTTTTCTAATAAAAATATTTTATTTTAAAATAAAAATTATATAACCTCTTTCGCAAACGGGCTGAACTTCCATCAAACATTTAAAATATTCCTAGAGTATGTCCATGAAATGACAAATAATTTTCAAGTTGAAAGAGACAAAGTTTTCTCATCGCTGCAAACGAACAACTTCATAATTATTTGTTGGCCTCAACGCGAACTGCTGCACAATTTTAATTGAAACAAAACAACCAAAATACGAAGAACGCTTGACCTGCCACTGAGGAGTTAATTTAGTGCTATAAACAACTACTATCTTCACTAGAAAGGAAAGTTTTTCACTATTCATTTGACAATCAATATGGTAGACACAAACATATCAGTTTAATATTGATAAGTAGCAAAGTTTACCTAGTAAAGTTTACCGAACTTTGATTGGTAAATTAAATTATAGGGATTCAAATCGTTAAGGTTCCCGAAACCCCAAAACGACTGGATCAGAATAGAAATGCCAAACATTCCGACTGAAAGTTTATCATTGGAAGCAGCTGTTAGAATTAAGTCCTCCGATATCTACGACTGTTTTAGAATAGTTGTAGAAGTAGACCCAATTTCCACATAACGACAGTTTGTCACCAATTATTTGATCTCTTCTGAAATGTTTATTTGTGTTGGATGAAATGTTATGAAGTTCTATTATTATTCGGTTTTCACTGTTGGGTATGAGTTTAATATATTTGAACAAATATTTTATTTTACATCACAGACTACAAATTAATTAAATAAGTAGGTATGCATGATATGGTTAACAAATCACTTAAAGTCGAAATCAATTAAAAAGGCTCCACATTTAGGTTCAAGAGGGTTAACCAGAAAGAAGTAAGAACTTATCTTGCCCGCTGTCAAGATGACACTTTAGAAACTTTTTTTCAAAAGTTTACACTAAAATGTAACATTCACTGAAGATAAATAGCAAGAAGCGTAACGAAAAATCGAAACTTATGATGAGCATTTAGAAAATAAGCTCCTTGACAAGGCAGCTGATAGGTTTAATTAAAAATTGCCGATATAGCCGAATAGCCGAATTCAGGAATAGGTTAGCTTGCAAGTGGTCCGCTCGCAAAGTTACCTGCCAGCCGAACTGCTGACTCTGTCAAACTACTGAAAATTAGTTTCCGAATTCTGATGAAAACTTTAATTGGATCCTCTAAGCCAATATGTGCTTGCTACTGTTGGTTCAATCGAAAAGTCTACGTTAGCCGTTCCACAAGTCCCAACTTTTGTAATGACATGTGATTTAGTTTGACATACAAGTACCTGGCAAGGAAAACAAGTTGACGGCTAACTTGATGATCAAACTTGACTGGCTTAGACTTTGTTTTTATGTCACGCGACAATTATTTTTATAGGTTGACTAAGTACTTAATTGCATACAAACTTCTTGCGTCCGCATCGCATCATTAACCATTCCAACAATAACGTTGGTAATTCCACGTAAAATATCACCTAAAATATACCTACATAATATGCACATTTGAAGGGGCGGCAAGGTTGCCGCGGTGTTATTGTTTGGTGTGCCATTCTTCTTGGCCTCGCCTGCTCCCTGGAATCTGATTAATAGCAGCAATATTCGGGCACGCTACCCCCTCGCATGAACCACAAGAATTGTTCTGCCAATGTGCCCAGCTGGAGTTTGTATTTCTACTCATAACTCAGCGCCATCTCTGCAGCTAAACTATTATTGTTGCCACTTATGTTGCATACAAATAGCTAACCCGGATAACCTTTATATTAATGTGTATTAATTCTTCTTTTAAAGTTTACAAATTGATAGGAGTATAATGTTAACATATAAACTCAAACCATTTCACATCATAAACCTGGTTTAATATCTGTTGAAATTCGTGTATTAAAAACGTTGCCATAAGAATAAAGAACGTTTATGGCAAAAAGAGCCATTATGATTTAATAATGTCCCTCAAATGTGTTTCCTTTTAAACTTCACCCATAGAATATTATCTTTCAATCTGAAAATTGGCGAGTAATGTCGGCACGGGAATAAGCCCCTATTTTGTACATTGTTTATTTTGCGGCGATGGCGCATTTACAACGAACAATGATAGCTTATTCGTCAATTTGCATTGTTAATGTCTGTCGTAATAATTGTTTTGTACAATCATTCATGAACATTCCGATAGAAATATATAAACGATGATAATTTAGATAATCCGAATGCGTAATTGAAATTTGCATGGCGCGAATACACGTATAAACTGGAAGGTTTGATTTCACTTGACGGGTGCATAAACAGATTATAATGATTGATTTGTATTAAATTATAAGGCAGCATTTCATTACTGCAGTTCAAAATATGCGTACACTTTTAAAGTTGGTAAAGCCATTTTAACTCAATGAACCATCCCTCAACTTTTTCCGCCTTTTATTTTTCATCCCTCCATTACTTCTCATTATTCGTGGTACAAAAAACTGTTTTATTGGAAAATAACCCTGTACATGGTTTAATATTTTTTTCCTATGTATGTATAAACTAAGTAATACTAAAATAAATCTTGATATGTACATCTAACCCTCGCATACTTAACGTGAACTGGACTTAAGTTAAGCGTGTCTATAGGTTGATGGCAGCTATTGAAACCGAGCGGTATGTTGTTAGGAGCCTATTTATTCAGCGGCCCGTGGGATCAAGCAGGGCTGCGGACAACGATAGCTTATTTGCCAATTTGCATCATTAATGCGGCACGCTTAATTGATTTAATATGTAAATGGTCCAATAAAATTTTGTTCACTTCAAACATATTTTATTTTGTTGCGAATTATAAAATATCGCAAAAGTAAATTACGTGCTTTAGTATGTCCAAATGCTTACAAAAAACAAACCAGAAAAATAATCATATCTATTTGATCAAAATAATATTTCAGTAATACGCACGGCATTTCGAGGTTAGTGTGAAATCATCAGCAATCAACTGTACCTACTCACTGATGCTCGTATTGCGAAACTAAAACTGGCAAATATTTCCAACTATTTGGAGACAGAGACCTTCCAATTATAGTAGGTTATAGATTAACTGATCCCAACTTATTTCCCAGTCAGCCACTTCCAGAAAATTCTTATAGTTCTCCCAAACTATGTGGATAATTATTATTCGTACTTCTACTCCTTTTTCGTTTAATCTCAGGGTTTCAAGACAATTTAGCTTTTCCTCAGGACGTGTCCAGGGTCACATCGCGGCGTTTTCGTTAGATACAGCTGTAGTTCGTGGCTTACAAGAGTAACAGTGGCGGGCTTAGCCCCATAAAAAAAACTCCCAAACAGTCTTGAAGAAACACCAAGAAATGTAGTTAGGTACTCGAGAAATTGTGCGCAATTGTTCAAACTGGTTAGTATTTTCTACTTCACAAGCCGCGACAGTTGGGTTAACACTTAAAGCTTAACCAAGTTATGCTAAGGTGGAAACTATAAGTCCAAGTTTTTCTTAAATATTTGCCCAAGAAAGCTTTTCTCCCCCGCTTGTGCAGCGAATTTTTGTGTTTGTTATAAAAGTTGGGGTAGAATTAGCATTTATCGTCTATAGACGGGATTAAATGGCACCGCAGATTGCATTTTTATACGGAGAGTCTACGATCACGGACGCAGAGTTACCCCAGTTTTGGTTTCCCCAGTTTTGATAATTTCTCTAACTTTGACACTTTGCGTTTATTATAAATATTAGTATAACAAATTATTTTTCTTTACGAAAATAAATTTATTGGATTAAGATGAGGAATAACTGCAAATAATGCGAATACCGGGTATTCTGCTTGTTTCAAGTAATTAATAACATCCATAAATTTAACACAAACATAATACTATAGCCTTTTTAACGTCCCACTGCTGGGCACGGGCCTCCCTTCAATGCGAGGGGGGATTCAGGCCATAGCCCACCACGCTGGCCCGGTGCGGGTTGGCAGACCCCACATATCTAACGAGAACTAATTAAGTTCCCTCAGACGTGCAGGTTTCGTCGTGATGCTTTCCTTCACCGTTACAAACTTAATATTATTATAAATCCAAATGAAGTTGATAAAGATGGCGAAGACATGTTTTTACTTCAAACTACTACATAATGACAACATGAAAAATCAAAAACTGAAACCATTTTGACTACCTATGTAAATATTTTGTGTTGTAATGTAAATAAAACGCATATGCAGGTCAAAAAAAAAAATCAACGCAAGCTTACAAATAACTCAACTAATAAAAAAACGTTTATCTTGCTATCCATACGTTCCTCGGCTCATACCTATACACAATATCTTATTTATACCGACCGTGTAAATGAATTTTGCGAAACATTGAAAGCTTTTTGCTTTCACTCAAATCCCCATCCCTATGTTTCATATTTTTTGTTATGAAAGCTCACAATGCAATCAATATAAAGTAGCGTTTCCGTTGTGTAAATATTTCATATTCAGACATCTGGTATTTCACATACCCTTGTCTTGTCTTTAGTGATCCAATGAGCATATGATTTTGTTGGAATAGGTTTGATCTAATTTATATAAAAATTATGTTGTCTTCAATTTCAAGCTCTTCCTACTAGCTCTAAACCATTGAACCAATAATAGGCAGGATTAATAATTAAGTTTAATTCCCGTGAACGTAAAAACAGTACAACCGCTATGACCGCGAATGTCCAGATTCGCGCAGAGACAAACACTACATAGATGGCATAGAATAAAATTTTATACAAAGACAACATAAATAACTGCTTGTTACCTGCCCCTTACCACCACTTGTTTTGCCGTATTTTTAAAGTGTCTCTATGATACTTCGAAGTTATATTAAAATAAAACTGTTCTTAGAGACGGCCTGTGCTAACAATGGTCTTGGCATGTCCATGGTAAGAACGGAGATAATATAACTAACCCGTAGATATTACATTTTGACAAGTTTGTATTCCTGCTCAAGGGTAAGCATACTTCACGGGAAAAGCATTTATATCGGACTGTCAAAGTCAAAGTCAAAGTCAAATCATTTATTTTGTATAGGCCTATGGGGGCACTTACAAATTGTCAAGTTTAATTTTTTTTCTTATATACTACTATACTACCACCGGATCGAAACGCGACCTCAACTGAGAAGATCCGGCAAGAAACTCAGTGGGCTGATCATTTTTTTAAATCGCCAAAACTTATTACAAATACACATATAGCTCCAGTGTGTTGCCTTTAGAGCTGCTTTTAATAATAAAGATAGAATAATAATATGATAGTAAGGCAACACACGCTACACTTTGACACGACGGGCAATATTTCGATTTTTGTTCTGAACCTGAGCTGTACAATCCCAAGCTGATTTATCATCTAAATAATCCGAGATTTTGTAATAGCCCTTTTGATACAATTTGGATTTGATTGCAATTTTAAATTTATTAATGGGCAAATCTCTGTAGGTTAGGTTATTACAGCATCTTCTCTAAAAGTAATTTTAAGTCTCAGTCGAAGTTTTTTTTCGTACATACTAAAAAAAACAATAAGTTATTCACACATTCTTGTCTCACTAAAAGCAAACTTTTGTTTTTAGCAATTCCTTTTTTTTTCGGACATCTGTCTAGTTCCGGGACCCTTTTTCCGGACCCTCTTCGAGATATCGCAACTATTATCTGTCAATGTCTTCATAGTTTGTTATCAATACATACTTTTGAATATGGTGAGTGTACTTAGTAGACACTTATTATCAATGCAGTAATAAATTATATTATTAATAATATAGCTGTACCCTTTTCGGGAAATACAGCTGTGTGACAATGTTCCTATCATTAATAGTTGTAGTTTTTATCCTTAGCTTAGCAGTAAGATAAACGAGTACTTGGAACTTGATCAAGTGTGCCAGCGTTTATTGTTATAAGTGTATCTGCGTAGCGTATCGTATTCTATCTGTAAACATACAGCGTACTGTATGTTTACAGATATACCTACCATAAATAAAATACTAACTTAGATTTAATATATAACAGACGGGTAGTGTACCTAATGAAACGACTTGAAGACCTAAGAATGTGATACTCGTATTTTTGTTTGTCAAAGTAATTTTTTTGGTCTCTCTCTAATTGGTGTACATTAAAGAGTAGGTACTCTATCTATAAATAGTAACTCAAGCGTATTCTGTTATAATAATTATCGGTTCATGAACCTCTTTAAATATGTTAAATGTTGAGGTCCTTACCTCCTCTAAACCTCTTCTACTATTATTGCTTTAATATTGACTGTCAAAGTTTTGTACTAAGTTAACTTTTTTGGTATTTGGAAAAGTTTGCAGCGTGACTTGACGCTCTTGTGTGCCCAGGGCTTAAAGCATGGGTTGTAAAAAATTTGTGAGTAATAAATTTAAATTATGATAATTTTGGATAATATCGAGGGGGACAGGCTTTTTGACTTAAGCGACGTTTTTAACTTTACAGGGGAGCATACTCATTCGACGCAGAAACACTCGCTGATTCCAAATATGTATATAAGTCAATATCGCCCAAAAGTGTCGCTTGAGTCAAATAGCTTATCACTCCTCGATATGTATCTGTGATACTGAAATTAAACACGTGTGTATTATAAATAGTTACTTACTAATATAAAACAATTAGTGTGTTATCAATATTTCGACCGAAAAAAGTTAGTTAACGATAAGCTACATTCTCTTCTCAAATGCTCGTTTACCCTAACGTGAGTCACGACTTCACCCGTGAAGTAGGGGCATGATGGTAAGGCCCAGGGGACTGAAAGGTAACATTAAATTACCTTACCAAAACTCGCTACCGGGAATTTCTTATAACGTGGTTTTATTCCACTATCAATCTAACATTTAATATTAATGGGAATATGTTTTTTCCTATTTCATGTTATTCAATTCAAACTAAAAGGCAGGACATATGATCTAAGAACATCAGATACTTATCACAAACAGAGTATCTTTGAATTTATCCACACCCTTTCCACTCATAGAGGAACTATGTGAGCGCTGCGCACTGGAAGAAGGTTCGCCATGAGCCAGTATGACCTCACAACGCAGCGAACGTGTCAACTGAACAGTCAATACAATAATGAAACAATTTCAATATGCCGCGCGAATGTTACACGTAGCCAAGCCACATAGACGCATGCCTATTCTCTATATTCCTTCCGTTTTTAAAGTACCATAGACAATAATTCTTCCTAAACGGCAGTTCTTGCTTTGATAATAAACCAGGACATCGAATAAACAAATTATCTTTTGAACACCAAGTTTATATTTTTAACTGTCTTCATTATCAGTATAATTTAATTAGTACCTAGTATGATTTCTTGCCTGTAATAGTTAGTATATTTAGTGATATAGCTGTCAAAATCCTCACTTAAAATAACACTGTTTAGAACGTGGTGGTACGGCTCCTGAACTCACACGATCGGCACAAGCGAATCGCTAGCTTACTCGATAATTAATTTAAAAAACATACTTTCCTGTTGTCATAACTACCTACACAATTAAAGCAATGTGAGTACGCCCTAAAGAGTGGGTGGCATGTAGCGCCCACCGTTCCGCCGCGGGCACATCAGTCCAAATTACACGGCCTTCCTGCCTCTTTTTCCCAATTCCACATTCTCTTTAAGTATATAAATTCATAACGGGGTAACACTACTTTTTTTTCTATTGTCTGAGAATAAACATAATAGGCTCGTAATCTTATTAAGAAATAATAATGCAATCAGTGCAATCAATTTTCATGAGTGCACCATATAAACTTTCCAACATGATGGATCACTTCCACCTATGAATATCTTCCACCAAAACCATGATATAACACGATATTATAATAACGATTTACTTATGGCCAACTAGACGCTTCGAGAAACAATTGAATGTAAAATTTTACTTGTCAAAAAACTAATTAAAAAAATAGTCTTGCGGTCAGATAGATAATGTGACAATAAACAAAATAGTAAATTTCAGCCTGCACTCAGTTGCTAACATAAAGCACACAGCTTAATGGCGCTAGTTAACACCTACTAACTAGACGTTTTAATTAAATTTCACTCTACATTGTTACAATTTAACACCCGCCGTGTTATAAAAAGTAATGTTAATAAGATCCGGCCTCGGGTTTTACGCAGGTTGTAAATCAGGCTCTTTTCATTTTGGCAGAGGTGTCTGTTCATTTCTTTTCCACCCCGGGAGGAATTAAACTTGTCTATTGGGCAATTTTGAACATACTTCAAGCTTTAAAAATTAAAAGACGTCACCCTCCCCACGCTTCTTGGCGTAATCTGGAAATATCTTTAGGTTAAAGAATGTATTTATCACAAAGCAGTTTCGCAGCCTTTATCTAAAAGAAGAACAATTATGGAACTTAGGGACATTATTTTACTATGCTTTTAGCAAAATAAAGCAATATTAATTTTTCTCACATAATATCTTTCACATAATCACATCACATAATCTTTATTTCATATAAAATACACATTAAAAATGCATAATATTTTTCTAAACACGTGAACGTATTATATAGTCTCTACACTATTCTTATTCAACCCAGAATATGAATAAACCTTCCTCTCAACTCTTACTGCATCTCTAGCTATCACCTAACCCCCACAACTCAGTTTTATAGTGGCAATCGTTTACCGGCACCCCAAGCTTTAACTTTCCAACTAAATCTATGATATATTCCGCTACGATAACATTTTCTTTTCAATTGAAACTCTCAAGTTACACGTCGTGAAGAGGGAAAGTCGGTGAAGTTCGAGAATTATGAGGTGGAATACTGTAAAGCAAATTTTTTGGTATTTTAATAAAATACTATGGAAAATTTTGCTGCAATATTAAACCTTTTTGATAATAAACACAATATAAAGCGGTAATTTACTGACATGTGCTCCACAAAAAAATTTGATCGCCGTTTGCAATTAAAAATAAAAATTAATATTTTTTCTTTTGAAACAAATAGCATTCTAAAAGATGTATTTTTTATTTGTTGCCAGTATTTTATACGATGGATGACAACAAACCTTTTTTACAATAAAATATATAAAATGAGATTCTGGTAGACCTATACTTATTTAATTAAACAATATACCTACATAAAACAATCAAATTATCTGAATTATCCTCATCGATTCGATATTTTCCCTTTTCCTTTATCTGACATCCGCCATTGCAGTTGCCCTATATAGTTTAGTTGCCGTATACTACAGGTACAATGACGGATGTCAGATAAACGGTGAAAAAAAAATTGCTGCAGAGCCATACGTAGGGCTGAGTCGATATGGGTTCTCAAGTTACTCTATGGCATTTACTCATGTACATAACAACGATTGTGAATTTGGTTTTATTAGTTTTTTTAGCTGAATAGTCAAAATAGTATTTAATGAAATCATTTTAGTACGCCCTCGGATATTTGACGTAGGTATCCATATTATATAACGTGCCTTCGCGTTGTTCTACTAAAATTAAATTCCCTCCATTTTCAAAGTTCCATAAACACGGATTCTTCCGAAACGGCACGGAGCTATATTACGTAAGCACACAATTTCGTAAACTTACAGGAGTGAAACGACTTTTGAAAACTTGTCAAAGTCTCCGCCGTTATGGTAACACGTTATGAACAGGAATTTCCTGAGTTCCCAACTCTAGGAAGCAGTATTAACCGCACACGATTCACCTCCATCAAACGATTGACAAGCTCTTTAGTTTAGGAGTAGGCGTTGGACATATCAAGTAACATTCCTCTACTGGACCTAAGCTGACTTAGGTACACCTATAAGCACCTAAATGTAATGAGTATAAGTTTACAGAGGAATGATTCTATCATATAGGATTACTTCAGTTAACATCACGTATCCATATAAATATAATGGGAGATGTTTTTTTTTTTGTATAGCAGATATATCTCAATCTTTTCTTACTATGCCAGATTAACGTTAAATGAGATTAAGGAGCAGAATATGAAATAATATATTTTGATTTGTGCCCAAAAGGCAAAAACACGTAACTTCCGGCTTCGTTGCCTCGCCATGTTAAGGCGACTCTTTGGTACGATATACCTACCTAATCGGATTACTCCACTCTGCGATATTAGGACACCTACACAAGGGAAATATGTCTAAACACTACAACCTGCTCGGTGCATCGTTGAAGCTGGCATTCGAACTTGTATTGAGATATGTTAAGTATACCTACAATTTTTGAACACGATTGGTAGGTTTGAAGCTAGCGTAGTATTTTTTTTTTTGTTTTTAAGTACCTAGACATTATGGATAAATATTATTTTGGAAAACTCAATGAATAAAACCCAGACCTTTTAGAAAAAGTGTAACTAATAGATGGATACAAAACGCAGCAACACACAATAGAAGTATCGTATGTTCATATCATAGTACCTAAAGTTAAAAGACTTAGTTATGTTAAATTATAAAGAAAAAGCATAGTGTTATTTAATTGAAGAAAACTCTACGGCATGTGTTTGTACTAGAATATCCTATTTAGAAACTCTCCCCCATGTGAAGACATTCCGATTGAAAAGGCGTTTATTATACCTACCTAGTCGTTGTGATTTTGTGCGAGGGAACACAAACTTAGCGTTGCATCTCTTTTACAAGAGTAAGTTCTTTTATGAGACGGGAGGGATGCAGACACCGTGAATGAGCCGCGTACGAGTCACACGAAGCAATTAAAACTTGCGAGCTTGCACTGTGTAGGTCGGCCGCGCCACAAACATAATTAGGAAACGCGCAATATTGTCGGGTGTACGATTATTAATATTCGGTGGTGGCGGTTTTGTGGTATGACTGTCAAAATATTAACCCCTGATAAAGAAATATAAGCGTCTATCAGGGTTGTTGCGAATAACATCATATGTTGCTATGTGGTTTTCGGTCCTATTTTTTTACCTATATTGGGACCACAGACCATATACCTATGCGAGGTCTATAGGTATCTAGTCTGTGCTTGGGACAGACCGCGGGGCGTAATATAATACTAATTTATACTCGTATACGTAAAATATATTTTTTTCCATCAAATTTGTCTGCAACTAAGATCAGCATCAACATCCTAGTTTTTTGTACACATATACATTTTAAAGGTTTATTCTAAACTCTATTATTTCTTTGCTGAAACTTTTTACACGATCACACCGTAAATTCTGGCCGATTGTTTGTTTTTTTTTTGTTTGAAGATGAGGAATGGTAAATAAAAATGGATGATGACAGTGATAAAGATGGCGGATGACTTCGTTTATTTTGTCTTACTAAAATGCGAACATTTATAGACGTCATTCCTACCTACTATGACAACAATAATTAATTGATTGACATCAATGAATTCGTCTCGAACCGCGTCCAACGTGTCTCTATGATGTATAAGCGGGTAGATAGATGAAGCTAATGCTTCATCAAACTAATGTTCGGTTATCATCATTGATCTCATTTGTAATTATCTACTTATAGTACTACGTAGCGCTCAGAGTATATGATCATAGGCTAGTGTCTATTGGGCACTATTGGGCACCTTACAAAAGCAAAAAAGCAATAACGTTGCATGAGTAAGTAAAAATCGGTCATACCATGGCACCACACATTTAGATATAATCTCATAATTAGTCTCTTGCCATTGCAGGTTTTATCGCCACAGCTTAGAATTAAGCTCCATCAGATGAGAATTGATTATTACCTAATAAAATCAGTTGTTTTATCCGCTGTCGTAATTGATAACATTTTCATGAAGTAACCTCCCAAGTTTTAAAGAAACTGATCTACGCAGGTATTATATAAATTTCCTATATTGCTACTACGTATAGATACAGTTTGTGATCTCAATAAAATTTGGCAACACTGTTCAAAAACGAAACATTATTAACGTATACCGACTGTCGCAAGGTAAATACAAACAAACTATTCCAATATTGTTGAACGCTGCTCTACAACGGCTTTGCGTTATGGTCCAGTGGCTTGCAATAAATAATATACGTACTTTCTCTACGGAATAATTGCTTCCACTGTACACTGTCAAGTTGAGCGTGAATTACACGGTGCCAATATTACGTGGTTTGATGAGTTTTGGGATTTTTATACGTAGGTTCATATTTGCTTGTCGAGTGTATATTTTGAATGATTTTGTATAAACACTGGGTTATTATACTTTTTACTATAAAACTATTTGCGTCCTTTCTATGTAGAACTATGTATAACTAGGTACTTAGGTATATGTTTTAGATTTATTATTCATAAAAACGAAATCCTAATAACAATACTGAAAACAAGGTAAGCTTTCAATTACAATATAAAGTAAAATAAAGTACCACCAATACTTATTTTCCACTCTATTACTTTTTCATTTCACTTTCACAAAAGCCCATCCATCAATCGAGACCGATATTCTGAATGATTCGCGATTTGGGAATTGTTTTACTCGAAGTGGGTTATATTAGTTTGTGATGAAATATTACCACCATTTTCCACCATATCTAAATCCTGAAAATGTATGAAAAATTGCTATCTATGGGTATCAGTAACTGGCACTTTACATGTAGGTACGTACCATTAGATACCTTCCTACTCTCTCAGCTTGTATAAAGTTAGTTATATTATATCTTGCAGATGAAGTGCATAATCCTTAACATAATTAATCTATATTCACCCATACTGAGTTATACTATCTACAATATTCATCGGATAACACCCGCATAGACTAAATCGAACTGGAATGCAAGATATCAATACGGCAATGCGTTGTTGCTCACACGAATTCCTGCGGCAAAGCAATTGGATAGCAGTAGATATATATAATTTAGGTTCTATAGCGCATATCCTGTCATACCAGTGATGGCATGCGCACTTCAAGGTAAAAGGCCTTCGCCTACAATACCAGGGGGTAACTATGGAGATAATTAATAAATTGGGCACTCACTCCCAGTTTTGATAAAAAAAGTCTAATTGAAATTTAAAAGGACACGAAATAGAAAAAAATCGTTTATTGTTAATCTTCATAATGGCTCCGAAAGTTACTAGCTCATTCAGAAGATAAGCCAAATAAAATCTGGAGTTTAATTTAATTTATGTAGGAAGATTATTAAGTTTAATTGGTTTCTGAGGATGCTGTGGAATGACGCGTCTGTGCTGTGGTGTAGCTTCCTCAGTAAGCTTCTTGGAATAATCTACGTAATTAAAATTGAGTTATGTCCAAGTATTGAAATATTAACCTAATATTAAAGATATCCTTAGGTCGCTTTTTTGAATCTCACCACCAATGATCATAAACATTTTGGATAGGTACATAAGCTACACTAAAGTTATTTATTTGTCGAGGAGCTAATAGGACTAGCTTAATTTTGACTTAATTATTAATGGAGTAATGAAAGTCTTTTAAGATAGGTACCGACGTAAGTATTCCATTTAGTAGGTAGTAATATAATTAATACTTAAGAAAACAATATATACCTACTAACTAATGTAAGGCCATATATCAATTAGGTAGCTAACTAAAACCATCTTAACACAACCACAGACATAACAAAAGGCGCTTGCGCCAAAAACGTACGAACCCAACGAAATCTTAACATTTATAAGTCAAACATAACGATAAGTACCTCATTAAATAAGTGGAGTACCTACAGGTCATTTCAATCCCACCGGCAAGTACCTACCTATTTAACACAAAGCCCGATTTCTAATACAAAAAGTAATTGATCCGCCTAACAGCCCGTGACCGGCGCACCATCAAACTTAACCTTTTTATATAAAAGCTCCTTACCGTATACATCCTAATTGGATCTCAAATTCTGAATAGGTTACCATTACTGACACAATTTACCAAGCAAAATAGAAATCAATTACAAGTAAGGAAAGTTATTACCAGCCTTTATTATCCTTCCCTTGGAGCGGGTATTGGACATATTATTGATGTGTATTTTTTTCTTTACAGGTTTTGAGGAACACCGGCCCGTTCAAAGGAAGCCATTTTATAACATGTGAGTATAAGGATATTTATTTTTCATATTTACCCTCTATAGAACCGCTAATAGCTATACACCATAAACAACCTTAACACTAATTTTATTTCCACCAAAATAATGATGTGTAATATCATAGCTGTAAATAGGTTGATTCAGTTTTTTTTTTATTAATGTCAATTATTACAGTACTAACTTAATACTTACGTATAAAGTTGAATGGCTAGTTAATGTATCTTAACATTAAAAAAAAAACAATGCAGAACTTTGTGCAATCAACGATCTCATGTATCTCGCAAGTTCAGAATATCATATATTTTGGTCAAAAAATGTATCCAAGAGATTATTTGGCTATAAATAGTTTAGGTATATTTGAATCGATATAACTTCTCTATAACTTCTCGATAAGTATGATGACAAGTATGACATATTTTTATGTTTTTTCTAGTTAATCATGATTGTCGTTAGAATAAACTTTCATGCGAGGAACACAATTTTATAAGTAGCTATTCTCAGGTGGTTATTACCAAGTCGGGTCTAAAAACAATTCAAATAATAAATAGTACATTTTGAATGAAATACATCGGGGTGTCTCGTCACATTTCACTGACAAGTATTAACGTAACCCACACCAAGGATTAAATGGTCCGTAGCAATATTTCATTCCGTGGCTACCTGAAAGTCCTGAAGCGGTACGCGTAAACTTTTCAATGTCAAAGCTTATATAGCGGGAATCACTCAACTGGCACTTAGAATAATGTTTTCTGTGTGTACGTAACATTTGTTTAACGTCTATATGATTGAACACGAATAGCTCACAAATAGGTAAAAAATATACTCCGTTGTTTAAGATTTGTTTTGTTGTCGTCTGGTAGGATCGGATTATTTTATTTATTCGCTCTTGAGACCCGAGATTTAGACATTAAAGTTTCGAGTATGGAACGTGATTACGTAGGTAGGTATATTATAAACTCCTAATTATTAAAATGCAGGTTATCTAGCTTGTTGTAAACGTATCCGTCAGAAATATTTTAATATCGCTTTTCATAACATTATTGACGTGTGGATTTTCATTAAAAATCGGTGAAACACAGCTCTAAAATCAGCTATTATTTTGATCTCCCTTTGATAACACAGCAAAAGGCGCAAATGACCTAACTGACTGAGCATATAAATAAATTAATGTCTTAATTTTGTACATCACAAAGGATTGCAGAGTTGTTAACCCCATTGGATAAGTAAAATAAAAAAGTACACATTTATATTTTAAAAAATTGATTAGTACGTAGGTACACTACAATATTTTTCACTTAACTCGTCGACGAGGTCACGTATCTTTAGATCTCGATCCTCGGTGTTTTGTACAATAATTACCCTCATTGTGTACACACGTATAATCGGAGGATATCTAATACAAGACAAACGACAATAGAGCCCACTTAAGCTGATCCGTCCACCCGGGATCATCCAGTCTGAGGGGGATGTTGTTAGTGTTGCTACACATTCGTCTTATCTTAAATTTAATTGTATAGCTATTTTCTGAACAATAGGGAAACGTTTCGAACATGCTCTTATAATCGAATATCTACCATATTCATTGCTGAGTTTTGCCTCCAAATCTAGGATCTAAGGCCAAACTTATTCTGCATTGTACCACATAATAGGCACTCAACAAAATGGTAAATAATTTATTTAAAATCTGAAAGATACCTTTACAGACATAATTTATTTTAATAAATTTTCAATCATTTTAATATAATTGAATAAATAGAGCGTTATTAATAATGGGTTAGCATTTTTATGTTTATTATATAGAACCTTTGCTTTAATATTCGTAGCTCTAATAAACGCAATATCCCAGGAAATTTGCCCTGGAATAATCATTAAAATGAAACACGACAAGTACGGCCATCGCATGTGACACGAGGATTTTGCTCTGAATAAATTGTGGCCACCGTGCTAGCCGTTGTCACGGGATTATATGCTCGTCCATTACTTTCATACTTCAATCATAGCACAACACCACGCGATCTCTTAAATCTTAACATTCGTCAATTATTTAATAATATGGAAATTCTGTCCTGGGTTCAATGAATGGTATGCAAAGAACGCACCTTGTTCTGTGTTGTCTTTACAAAATTATTGTCTAAAAGTAACTATAGGGACATTTGGTGACACTTATTGAAGTTCTATACCTATTTACCTCAACTTTAAAAAAAGGTATGTACTAAGTAGGTACCTACCTAATATATAAAATACTACGTAATATAAGATCATTAAAAAATTATCGTTCTCTTTAAGTAGGCAAAAGAAATCATTAAAATATTATTTGTTCAGAAAAAGTAGAGTCGGCGTTCAGTCGCCGCGCACAAAGTTTAGTTGAATCCTACGGAGCGTCGTTCGTTAGGTACACAACAGTTCACTACACTACGTTTGTCATCATATGGCGAACAAACAAGAGATGAAGCAGTCCATTAGTGTTGTGAATCTCTCAGGAAAACAAGGAAAATGTGCTTATTTTTTGCTGCGTATATACTTTTTGAGTGAATGATGACAAAAATATGTAGAATGTCAACTGCTTAAAGTATCAAACCTAAAATCTGCTAAGTATCAAACAGATTTAAGGTATCACAGAAGGTCATACATAAACCCTTACTGATGTACCTACCTATATCTACGTAGGTTCTACCACCACAAGGGTGTATCTTATTTCTTACTAACACTAGTTACAAAATTTTACCATAAATAAAAGTGAGAACAAAAGATTAACGACCGCCAGTAATCGACTCGTCAGCTACCCCACGATTCTAATGCACCTACGAATTAAACAACCTGGATTATAACGTTCATTACCCACGTCCGCCATTTTACGAGATATTTACTACTGCACCTGACGAGTCAATTTTCTTCATGCTTTTTACTGTCGGTAAATATTACACGTTAGTTAACTACTTATAAACTAGTTACCTACATATGTAAGAATTACTTGTATTCATAACGAAGTAAGAATGAAAAATACCTACCTATTTAATTAATTTTCCGGAAATCAATTCGAAAATATCATTATTATTCGAAAAAAACTACAATGAAATAGACAACTTCTCGCTAACGATACGAATCAGGACTGTGTCTCTCAACTTTCTATCCTTTAACTGAATCTGTATACCAAGTAGGTACCTACATACAGTAAAACCTATAGTAAAATGTTTGGGTAGGTACAAAGGTACCATCCTAGGTTAATTAGGAGCAATTACTTAATTACTACGAAAATATATCTATGTTGCCATATAGGAATCAATAGTCTCTAGATATCAATAGCAAGCACAAACGCCGCCCGTAGCCCCGAGCAATATCCAATTAAAAGCGCCTAAAATCACTGTTTCTAGGGTTATCTACGAACAAATATCCCTCTAACTATCTCTTGTTTTATATTGCTATCACCTCAGTTCTTGGTTTAACATTTTGCCATGAAACATGGCATCGTGTCAGGTCAATTGGACATGGCCAAAGTATGAATGACAGGTGGTGGACTTGACTGCAGGTGTCGTTGACCTCTAGTGGTAGATAGGTAGAATCGAGTGTAGGCACAAGCTATTTTGTTGAGAAGTTTTATTATTGTAAAGCCTATACTAATTACATCTATAAAATAAATAATTTAGGTGCGTACTGAAACACTCGCGTGGACATTCGTGACGATCTCGCCAAATTTAGGTTAACAGCTCAAGTACGTACCCAAGTCCATCAGTTTTTTTTTTGGATCGATGTAGGTAGGTAGTAGTCTTTCCAACTCGGAGTGAAAACATTAGCAAGTCGTAGGTCTATTTAATATAGTACCCATCTAAGTGTCAACGCTGTTTACCCTGAAAGGAATACCGTCGAACGACAATAAACGGCGACCGAATTTGCATGGGACAAAGCGACCAACTTCAATATTGCCGTGTCGGGACCAACTTTTGTGAAAAAAGCTACCCTGAAAGATAAAGTTAAAGGTTATACTGCCTATAGATTTTTATTCCGCTTTAGGCTAGTAAGTACCTACCTACTAATCGACTTCATTCTCTTAATCCGTTGAACCCCGGGCGTGCCGTTTATATGCCCAATTGTTATAACTATGCAGCGCTCGACAGATATGCGTAAGTAAGTATCTACAAACTATGTAACTCTTGTTCCCATACCTTCCATACACTCCTGTCTGCCTATCCATTCTGGAAATCCGTGCGCGATGATAGTAACTACTTACTTAACTCACGTTTCTAACTACTCTCTTTAATTGTCAGGTATCACAAAAATACTTCTATTATACGTCATTAAATTACAGTTTTTATTCAGGAATTGATTTATTTATGTAGAATAGCAATTTTCGCAAATAGGTATGTTTTTTAAGTTATGAACCAACTTATTTTTTTACTTTTATTACTAATTACTTATTTACCACCTTCTTCAACTACCATATTTAATTTAATATACCTACTGTAGTGACTATTGACTAACTCAATTACAATCACAGATCACTAATGTACTAAATATATTAAATAGAAATCTTTTTATAATCTTTTTCAAATTTCCCGCCTACCATAAAGGAATATTAACCGTCCACCAACAAAAGAAATACCAAAGACGAACCTAAGAACGACGCAAAATACAAAATTTCATAGACAACATAATCATCATCATTTGCCTTACCTTGTCCCATTATTTGGGGTCGGCGCAGTATGTCTTTTTCTTCCATTCATCTCGCTTTTCCGTCATACTGACATCCACTCCGATCTCATTCATATCGCCCTTTATACAGTCCATCCATCTTTTCTTGGGGCTTCCTCTCGCTCTATATCCGTCCACATTTATACTCATCACTCTTTTAGTCACATGATTCTATATCATTTAACAACATAATGATATCTATAAAGTTCCTGTTCAAAATTATCTGAACGTGTGTGTACCGCACGTATGTTTATAGTTCTGTTTTACCGACTCACCAACTAATAAAACTAATCTGTCATTCAAGGCCGTCAGAGGGCGCTGAACTGACATTTCCTTCTCTATTGTTTATGACAACAAGCTTCAACACCGACGCGTCACCGTCGGATTTTATTTTAATTTTATAATTTTTAAGTGACAAAGAAAATTGTGATAAGTGTGATTTTTATACACATCTTGGTGATAATATTAGTGTTAAGATTTGTTAAGTTGTTGTTGCACCTTGGAAAACAAACGAGGTAAGAAAGTTGTGATGTGTCGGCCGTCGGGAGTTATTGTTTGGGATTTCTGGGATCGATAACCCTGGTCGGCTAGCCATGAGGCGCGACGCTGAGGTTATGTCGCGAGCCGCGAACAGGTATCGGAGTTCAAGTAACGGTCCCTCCGGCCGGAGCGGCTCGCCCCGCGTTACGGCCGCAGAATCCGGTCGTACCTGAGACCAGTTAGTTGATAATAGCGTCTAGATCCTCATTTGCCGCCCTCATTCTGTTACGCTTGCCACCGACTGTCAGTGTAAATAAATATTCGTTAATCGGCTTCGCTTTTAAATACGACGAGTGCCCATATCCCATACCTTTAGATCGCTCGTGACCTATGGACGTTCCTTTTGAGATGTGCGCCTGTTTTCCAGCTTACCCTGCCTGCAGTGCGTGCCACGAGCCCCAGAGTCCCAGCCATTAGATTGAGTGGAGTGTCCCCTGTGTCTGCCCACACGTAGCCCCATACGCAGCCAAAATTCCGCGAGACACGACGGACACCTCCTCCAGCATGGATCTGGAGAAATCCCCTACTCTCCATGAGGAAGACTCCAAAGTTACCCTCACTATCAGACTGATTATGCAGGGGAAGGTAAGAGTAAAAACACTTCAATTTTAATTTTTGCAATTTGGCATTGTTCATTTTAAATTAGGTATATGTTGGAACCGTGAAAGTGATTTTTTTACCTTCTTCTAAATTCGTTTTAAGAGTCCCATTTCCTTAATGTATGTAGTGCTATGAGACCTGCATAGTCATAAATTTTCCTTCTAATGTACTTATTTACAAACCTGATGTAGCCAAAAGTAAGTTTTAGTGATTTTGGAAGTAGAATTTATGATGTTATTGTTAATTTTATTAGATAAACAGTATGTGCATCTGTTCAAGTGTGTTGAAAGAATTTGAAAAGTTTTAAACAACCTCCAAAAATAACCAAATCTGTGAAGTAAATTATGTAACAAGTACCTATCTATACTAGTTATTTATTTTAATATAATAAAGCTGAAGATTTTGTTTGGTTGAACATGCTAATCTCAGTAACTACTGTTTTGAATTGAAAAAAAATATTTTTGTGTTGAATAGTCCATTTATCGAAGAAGGCTATAGGCTTTATAATATGCTGACACATAAATGCGGGCGAAACTGGGGGCACAGCTAGTGTCGATTTATTTGCTATACATAATGAATCCATACTTAGCTTAGTGAAAGAGTTGTACTTATTTGTTTGAACATATGGTAATCTAATATGACTTTGGTATTTCAATCTTGTTAGGGATGCACTTGTATGGATGCATGGCGCAATATCCTGTTTGTAACCCGTGTAGGCTTACTCAGCTAGTAGGTTTTCATAATGCTACTAGAAAAATAATCATACATACAAATATAATAACATATTAGTATGCTTACAATTGCAATGTAGCAGTTATATCATAAAAATACTCATATAGTCTGCTGTGTGGTTGTACTATAATTTCTGTGCCCACCTGTTTAATTTGGGCTTGCATTACTCAACCGGCGTCAGTAATTTAGCACAGCTAGATGTCGCTACATTGGCCCAACATGCGAGATGTATAGATGCTAACATCCACCAACAGCTACTTTTACATCTAGGTGCTTTTAATTGGCTATAATCCAATACAAAGTACATTTGGCACAGGGCCAGCTATTGGCACTCGCCCTGTTCATCAAACTTGTCGATTTGCACCTTTTTCTAAATAGAGTTATGTGATGTGTGATATCCAATGTTCCCTCCACTTCCTTCATCACAGCAGTGACTTGTATTGAGTTTTTTTCTTCAGCATTTGAATAGCTTTGTACATTTTGTTTAGGATTATTTTATGCAAATATATAAATAAATTGCATACACCATTGTTACCTTTGTGTATTTAAAAAATATCTATAGAATGCCAAAAACAAACTTTGATATGAGAAATTTATTTTTTCTATTTCTTATTCTGTTATAATTTCCCAGTGGCATAAAAATGGAACTAAATACTTCACGCTTCAATATTAACGAGTGATTAAAATAAATTATTCATAGATTAACTTGCAGTGAAAATGCTTATGTCAATTTGTCACACAACACTTTCTTTGATTGATCCACTTTCAAAGATTGGCTTTGGTTATTTGTGGCTACTGTGTGTTGAGCAAGAGCATTGTTCACATTCTGCAGAAGTCATGCCCGGCTGCCAGGAACACACTGATAAAACAAGTCCACACTGAAACTGTCTTATTGCAACCCTGCCCGGTGTAGCAAAGAATCTTGTTGCAGTGGCTATTATTGGCCTGCAGACAGGAAATCTTTTGTGCTATAAATCTCGATGTGACTGCATTAATTACATATGCATGCTCCATTGCACAATACTGGACTGTGATGTGAACCCTTAGCTTATTATAGATAAGCATCTTGACTGTTTTGAAACAACTTGTTTTACTGACGAAATGTTTTGTTGGTTTGCAGGAAGTTGGCAGTATTATTGGCAAAAAAGGAGAGATTGTCAAAAGGTTTAGAGAAGAGGTGAGTGTAATTTACATTTTAACCAACCAATAAAGCCCTTATTGTTTTGTTAAATTAACTTTTTAAATGTGTGTATCATCTACATATTTCAAAGAAGATGTATGCATTAAGCCGGAATTACATGTCGGAGCGTGTCGGGACGCGGCGCGTTAGTAATGTAATTCTAATCATACTAAATGTATGGATACCATTTACTTATGGCGCGTCACGACATACCACAACATAATAATGTAATTCCGGCTTTATTGATATGAACATATACACATTACAATCTAATGTTGCCAATTTTATAATAAGCTTCTAAAAACTCCTGCTTAATATCACACTATGTATACATTAATGTTTATTATTATTATTTTTAGTCTGGGGCAAAAATTAACATATCTGATGGATCATGCCCGGAGCGCATCGTCACTGTCACTGGCAACACAAGTGCAATATTCAAAGCATTCACACTCATATGCAAGAAATTTGAAGAGGTATGTTAACCGAATTTGTTACTTATGTTTAAAAGCAGAAGCTTTACAATTAGACAGGCTAGATATTTCGATAATCTTAATAAATAAAATTACCTCCGGCAATTGTATTGTCAACAAAGGTCAATAGAAAACTTTTAGATCTCATTTCTACTCACACTATGCATAATATGATATGACCAATCAATAAGCATATTAGTGTTATCAGTAAGACATATTGAGTATTGACCTCGCTCGTTAGGTACACCGGTTGCGCCTTTTAGCGATGTGGTGAGTATTATTATGATATACTTTACGAGCTATCGAGATAAACCCACCATTGGTATGCGGTAGGGCCATCGTCGAAGAATTTGTGGTGACATTGACGTATAGGATGTATTTAAAATTAATTGAAAAATTACTACCTGTGTTTTTTTTATTATTTAATATCGTAATTTGTACTAGAATAATCAGATGTGCCAGATATTAATGGCAATTACCCCAAGTTTGAGGTATCTATAAACATCTCATTTTAATGCAAATAATTATAGATACTTACTTGGAATATTCAAACAGTACTTAGTAATCATCTCAATAGTTGTAGCATGTGCAGCAGGACTAAACTTATGTCACGGAATATGTTGTTTAGTCTCTTTCTCTCTTTTGAAATAAGACAGTGAGTGAATCCGTGACAGAGGTATTATCTTGACATGCATGCTAACCCTACAAGGATAACTTATTTTTTTTATAAGTGACCCCTTTTACTTTTGAATGGGGTGTTTCAATGGGGAGGTAATTTAAGAGGTGTGTGAGTGATGGTGTCCCATGTCGTGTGTAGTGGTGCTCGCAGTTCAGCGAGGGCGGCGGCGGCGGCGCGCGCGCCCCCATCACGCTGCGGCTCATCGTGCCCGCCTCGCAGTGCGGCTCGCTCATCGGCAAGGGCGGCTCCAAGATCAAGGAGATCCGCGACGTCACCGGCGCCAACATTCAGGTACGCTAACTTCCGCGACGTCACTGGCGCTAACGTTCAGGTACGCTAACTTCTGCGACGTCACCGGCGCTAACATTCAGGAACACTAACTATCACCTGACTTACTAGACACTACTACTACGAGTTTGGACGGCCGATAATTACGAGAGGTCGATTTATTGGATAAAACTATAACTACTAGCTTCTACTAACACGCGACTTCGTCCGCGCGGACTTCGATTGTTCAATATCGTTATAAATTATAGCCCATACGTTATTCTGATGTTTAAACAATAATACTATAAAATTTCAACAAAATCCGTTCAGTAGTTTTTGCATGAAAGAGTAACAAATACCATCTATCTATCCACCCATCCTCACAAACACACATTTATAATATTAGTAGGATTAGTAGTTTTATTCGGCGGTCTCAACGGAGTGATCGATTTTTTTTCCTGTTCTATAAACTTAATTTATTTTATATTTGCAGGTGGCCAGTGAAATGTTGCCAAATTCGACAGAAAGAGCCGTGACAATCAGCGGAACGTGTGACGCTATCACACAGTGCATTTATCACATTTGCTGTGTTATGCTAGAGGTAAAATAATAAAAAATTGCTTATTAATTAAGTATGCAAAATTAATCGAATTCGTAACGAATTATTTAAATGGTGAAGATTGAAAAACATAAACTATAGATATAAAATTTCTTAACATTAGATGTGCGCACAAATGCACCGACGCAACATCATCTGTAATTCGACATAATATGTCATAACAGAACGTCACTTTGGTCGCATTTTTTCGTTGTCGAAATAAAAATGATGCCGATCTTGCGTGAATTGCCCCGCACAAATGTTTCATTCTTGTCAACCATTAAGTATAACTTGTCACAAAATTATAAGACTACCATCCATTCGGAATACATTTCCTATGGAAAAGGTACTTCCGTAATACGTACGTTCTTCATGAGGAATGTAACTATCGTGGATGTTTCATACTTCTTCAAAGTTAAAATTGAATAATAATTTCAGAGTCCACCGAAAGGAGCTACAATTCCATATCGACCTAAACCAAACGTCGCCGGGCCAGTTATTCTAGCAGGAGGGCAAGCGTACACTATCCAGGGCAACTACGCGGTGCCCGCTCAGGATGTGAGTATGCCCTCACTCATTACTATTTTAAGTATGCATAAGTGAAATATATATGACAAAAAATATTTTTAACAAAAAACAAAAACCGACTTCAAACACCTAGGTGCACTAAAAAGCTACTTATAACATTTGGAGTAGGTGCCAATCTACGTCAGACTAGGCAAATACACACATGAATTGGCACATGCGGTACCATAAATTTTAAAAAGAAATTAGAGAAATCGAATTGAGAACCTCCTCCTTTTTGAAGTCGGTTAAAAATAATATTGCCAACACTAATTATAATGTTACTACAATTTAAACCCGAGCACAGAGGGATGTCCAAACGCGTACTGCAAATCGTTCGCTAATACCAAAACAAACTCTGCGAGAATATACATAAAGATTGAATTTCTGTGGTAAAAGCCATTCGAGCACGCTGTAAAATTCGTTCGGGTCATCGATGACATTTTGTTGAAGAATGAGCTTTTTCTCTGAGTTAATACGGTTCATTTTGGTATGGGCAAACACTCTGCAGCGTGCTTCATGGCGCCTCTGTGCTTATAGTCCCATATTTATAGACATGTTTGTTCAAAACCTTTGTTCTGAAAAATGCCATTGAAAATGGTTTGTATGTCAATTAATCAGGACTGACAAATGATGGTAATCTTTCTAAATTGTCACAAACTTATCTGGCTCGGTAGTCAAAATATGCACTACCTTAGTCATTAAGAAGATGTTATTGCTTTGTATAGACAGTGGCGCCGCCATCATCGGCACAGATAAGTTGTTGGCACTATACACAATGTAATTTTATTTCAAAACGACAGTTCTAAAATTTTGTATGGTTCCGGAAAATTGCAAACTTAATATTGTTTTGTTTGTGAACTATCAAATCCTGTACGTTGCTTAAAGCGTAACGGCTAACCCACCGTAACGACTCAATACCAACTCGACTCAAAGTAAGATATTTGAATGTGAACTCTGTATTGTAGCTAAAACAGTATAAATGTACACGTGTGTACGTCGCGTTGCCCATGGTAACGGCTTAAATTAAAATTATACCCTATTGTACACGTTATAATGTTCCGATTTTAATTCTCAGAGTTGAGTTGGTTCTAGTCGCATATTTAGGTGTGGGAACTTCTTTCTGTTCATCAACATCCATTTAAATTCGTTGATTGCGGCTTTTTGCGCGATGTATTCATGAACGCATTTTTTTTTTTTAAATATTTTACGGTTTTTTTATCATTGACTATAAACGGTATTTCAACAAAAATTGTCACAAACTACACGTGCATAATAGTTAGTCTATTCTACTTTTATAAGACCCTTATACACAGGCATATATCTATAAGCATCGCGTGACAATGGCAGTATTTTTATGACTGCTAGAATAAAATATGAATGCACCTATCACTCCAAATTACGACCTGTGATTATGAATTAGATATAAAAGTGAGTTCGCAAATACATGTTATTAGTTGTGAAAACTTCAAGGTGATGGACTACAATTTTGATGATCTTACCAATCAAAACGTCTCCCTCGTTTCGAATCGTAAAAGCGTGCCGTATTGCGTTCACGAACTTTTCGCAGCGATGCGTGTTCATCTCGCTCTCGCAACACGTTTCATAAATAAGAATGAAAGTGACAACATTATTTTCTCGACGGCAATACGTTTCTCTCGATACTTCGGGTAAAGCATCGTCGAAATTAAACGACGCGCAAGCGACGTTCGCTGATTGTGTTCGAGTCGCGTTCGCGTAATCGTTCAACGGTCTCGTCGCACTGCGGTCGGCGCGTGCGATGCGTCCGTGTGATGCGATGCGATGTGTCCGTGCGATGCGATGCGTGCGGTGGCTAAGCGTGCGGTCCGCAGACGGTGTGCGCGCCCGTGTTCCCCCTGCTGGAGATGAAGCCGGCGCTGGCGGGCGCGCTGCCGCCGCACCATCTGCTGCACCATGCGCACCCGCACTCGCACCCGCACGCGCTCCACGAACACCACCTTGTGAGTCCGAGCCACCTGCGAGCCGCGACCCACCCACCCGACCTCATAGACCGAACCCAACACTCCACACCTACACGATACTCTACATTACTCTACACTTGAATTGCCGTCAAGCGATGTCAATCGATCATTGGCTCGATTTAACGAGCTACTTTACATGATCTATTAATGAAATCCGATTAAAATTAAAATTGACTTTATGTTTTTGTGTTACATATTTAAAAAGAAAAGAAATAAATCGCCTCCATTGGATATATTAGTATTGAATAATTAACTACGATTGCGGAGTAAAAAGATCCGAAAGATTGTAAAGTATTTGCAGATTGTAAGATGGATGACGGAATCTTTGACAAATTCCCGAACCTTTTCATTCCATGACAAAAGTGACAGAATATACTGAGCGGATAAACATTACAAAATTGAACCGTTTAAACTGGTTTAAACCTAGAATCATTCACATTAAATTCCGTATAAACTATATTCTTACACACAATCTCGTGTTTTGTTTGATTATGATCTAGATAAAACAATGTCCGTAGGTACTCTACTGTATTTATGCATCACTTTTTACCAAACTTATCCCGTAGACTTGATTTTACTTGTAAAAAAAAAACATTTATTAAAAACTATTACATACTACATCCTGCAATGAACCAGTAGATTGACACTTGTAAAAGTTACATATTTTGTTCTCTCTATGAGGTTGTGTGGTATACCGAGTGACAATATGTGATTGGTGCTGCCCCAGAATCCCCCCAATGGATGTGTGGTGTCGAGTCCCCGTAGCGGCCATGAATTAACATTGTACCTTAATTGTATTAGACACCCGGTGATGTTGAATGTAGGAATGAAATCCGTTTTATTTTGCGCTGGTCTATATACCCTTCGCTTGAATTTCATCGATATATTATTTGTTATTTGCACGCAACCCCCAAGTAGTAGATTATCCAACATTTGCATATTTCAATCCTTAGTTTTAGTATTTAATGTTTTAGCACAACTTATTGTACATTTACAAATTACGTGTAGAGAGCGATATTCACGTTTACATTTCAAAGCTTTATCTGTTTGTTTTCTGGCATCGCCGAAACACGAACGTTTATTAACTTCGAGAGATGTACGCGCACATTTCTACTGTATATTAAATGTAATCAAATCCTCCCCGTACTTGCACCTCCTCCTCCTTATTTTGCCTCTGCCTTGCCTATTCCGTCGATTTAATTTTACACACGAAATATAATTATTTGTCGATTAACCATGGTGACGCATGGCTTAAGGTGATACAATTTATATTTTAGAATACAGAGAAGTATTGCCTCTTGTATTTTGTTTAAAGGTGCGTTTGGTACACGGGCAGCACCACTCAAGTACTCACAATGTGGATTTCAAGTTGTCGATATGCTTTCTAAGGAAATTCGCAAACATCCTGAACCAACTAGTTTAAAAAATCATAAGTTTTTTCTATTTTATCCAACTAGTAGACAACGATTGCCTATAAAGTATTTTCTAGTAAAATGGTAGATGAATGAGAATGTTTCGAAAGAACGGAATAAAGCGAATTTTCTTAGTTTTCAGTACATACAATTGCTTTCTAAAATCTAATTTGTACCCAGGTTACCCTATCCAGCGATATCCCATCCCGGCCATGTCAGAGAAGACGAAAACAAGCAGCTGGAGCTATGATTCATTTTATTGTTTGACTGTGATTCTTATGTTATTAAATTATTAAACGTTTTGAAAAAAATATGTAGTAGTGAATTTTCTGATCTTTCTACTTTTGACTGTTAGATTAATGTATACCTATAAATATAACTATATCCCAAATTAGATATATAATGATTGGCTGCCGCTTAAGTGTTTCGGTTTATGTGTCATCTGTGGTGTACGAGTGTCTGTGGTATCGTAGCTCCCGAACGATTGGACCGATTTCAGGCAGGTGTTTTTGCTTGATATTTTAAATCAGTGATCTTATGCTGTTTGATAGAAATCGGTTCACACGTTGTTAAGGCACGCATCGAGAGTTTATGCCTTTAAAATAATAGTAACTGTACTGTAAATGGCTAATTATGAAGAATGTGAAATTTCAAACCACCGCGCACCTACCTCAGAGGCCGTCTCAGTTAAGCGACAGTTATAGATCTTAATATGTTTGTAAATACGTATTATATCAGTTTGGTTTTGGGATAACTCTATAAATACTGTAAGTAATATGAATAGGTAAATTTCCTGCAGATGGGTGGATTGGCAAAGTCGCCACTGGCGGGACTCGCGGCGTTGGGGCTGGGTGGACTTGGCCCCGCTAATGCTGGTGGACTGAACCCTGCAGGTAATTACTGTATGTTCTCAGTTTCCTTTTTATTTTTTTTATACCTTAACCTTTTTACAAGCTTTATATTTTTTTTTTTTTTTTAAAGCTTTATATTAACTTTATATGTATGTATGTCCGGGTGGAATCTTGCAACTGAATTTTAAATCAGTTACCTTTAACCGATTGAGCTGAAATTTGGTATACACGCTTATTCTGGATGACAATGCATGCTTAACTAAGTGACGTCATTCTAATTCCAATATGGCGGATCATCCAAGATGGTGGAATAGTTATTTTTTCTGCACTACCGCAGTATGGGTATCAAATGAAAGGGCTTGTCGAGGAGAACAATTAAATAAAAGCTTGTTTTTAAAAAGTTTTTTGAACATAAATTTCTTACATAATATTTTCGAATTACAATTATATACGCTCCCTTCTTCTTAGCTAGGATATTGCACTTACAAGTCTATGATATACATATATAAGCCAGTTCCCATGCCCGAATTAACTTTTTGTTTGACCTTATTGTTAAATGGCACATGAGCATCGATGTGATGTGATTTCGGTCCACTTCCGATTTTTGGATATATATCATAAGGGGCATCTTCGGTTTCCGCCGAAGGTTGTGACAAAAGCTGTTAGATCGATTTCTTATAACTCTTAAATTTATAGAAATTAAAACCTATTTAGAACGTGTTGACGCCCAGTGTGGGGGGCGGGGTGTCTTTAGGCAGGTGTTTATTTATATACATCATATATCATCACGCCTGTATTCCCGAAGGGGTAGACAGAGGTGCACTGTAGTGCGCCCACACTTCGTCGATGTATTTTGGTCCTAATTATTACATTAGGCGAGCCTATTGTCATTATACCGGGCACATTCCCCCGCAATACGAAGGAGATTTGGGCCATAGTCCACCACGCTGGCCCAGTGCAGGTTGGCGAACTTCACACGCCTTTCTATAGGCGTGCAGGTTTCCTCACGATGTTTTCCTTCACCGTTCAGCAAGTGGTAATCATTGTTGTAAATGAAATTTGCACGTGAAAATTATCTCAGAGGTGCGGGCCCGGGATTTGAACTTGCACCCCTTACGTTCAAGGCGGGCGTTCTTGCCCACGAGGCTACCACTGCTTTATTTAATTTTTATAAATGTATTTTGAATGTGTCCAGTTGTATTGTTAATGTGTTTTGTTGCTATAATGATTGTATCTGGTCGTCCAGCGCTGGCAGCGTTGGCCGGCTCGCAGCTGCGCTCGTCCAACCAATCGCGCAACCAGCCCGCCACCAACCAACAGTCGCACGAGATGACCGTGCCCAACGAGCTCATAGGATGCATCATTGGAAAGGTAAGCTTAATGATATTAGAATAAAATTCTAATATAATAGTCCATTATAATCTGACTACATGTATCACACGTCCAAAAAATTAGGCTGTTAGTGTCATTGATGCCTCGGCTGTCTTATACACTTCTCATCAAAAAAATCGAAACACCTCGCAGTTTATGATTTGATAAGGATTATCAGAAAAATGTGTATATTTAGGAATAAATGTAAAATGTCATTTAATAGTGAGTAGTATGAGGTTTATAAATCCTAATGTTAATGTTCTAAATTCAAATTAAGTCTTCATAGGTTTCGTATTTTGTATGATGAGTAATTTTAAAAATTAGGACAAAAACAATAAAAACGAAAGTGTTTCGATTTTTTTGATGAGAAGTGTATATTTACGTCAAAGTCCCACACAAAATTGGACGTGCGAAAGTATGAAATGTTAGGAAAAGTTAATTGTTGATTGTTGATCACTTACCACCAGGTGAAAAGACTGCTCGTTTGCCTCCCTATCTCATAAAAAAAAAAGTTCCCTCTGATATAATTACTCGTTGGGTAAGCCACTGCATAAACAACTCGAATTCACAAATGTCAATCTGATACCATACCCAGACGTCGAAACTGGTCAGTAAAGTCAGTCTTTTTCTGAAAATAGTCAATATTATCAGTATTTTACACTCGGAAAAACTAATTTTCGTGTATTTTACACGAAAATTAGTCCCTTTACTACGGATATTCTTACTTTATGCCTGACGGTAGGACTCAATACTACAAAGCCGCTATAAGAGTGGCAGGCTTGCATATATTCGTCAATTTTAGGTATTTGAATATTCATTTTTAAGGTTCCGTACCTCAATAGGAAAATAGAAACCCTCACGTTGTCCGTCTATCTGTTTAACAAGCGACGCTTATTATACGGCGTCGCGACCCTCACTATAAAGCGTCACGACGCTCACTGCATGGGCAGCGTCGTGACGCTATAGAGTGAGCGTCGCGACGCTTTATAGTGAGCGTCGCGACGCCTTATAGTGAGCGTCGCGACGCCGTTTATTGTTTTATCTTTCATCTTAAAACATATAAGGTAGGTATGGCATAGTGGAGTATCCGCGATCTGTTAGAGATTTATCGTAACGCCAACGCCGGAATCAGAAAAATATGTTCGTAGCTAGTATTTTTTTTGTGCGGGGATTATGTACACACCAAAGTCGCGTACGAATCTAATTTCCATGAACTATCTACGTTCATGGAAATTCCAGGATTCCGGCAAACATGCAACAACAACACTAAAATATAGTAGTAAATATGTAAAGTACCTACCCTCCAGATTGTTTTATTGTGTCGTTATTATCAGGGCGGTACGAAAATAGCGGAGATCCGTCAAATCTCTGGCGCCATGATCCGGATATCCAATTGCGAGGAGCGCGAGGGCGGCACCACCGACCGCACCATCACCATCTCCGGCAACCCCGACGCCGTCGCGCTGGCGCAGTATCTCATCAACATGAGGTGAGTCACACACTCACACATGCGGCATATATCTCTCTCTCACACAGACACACACATACACTCCTCTCCGTTATAATCCATCCAACACTCCAGTGGAGAATTATTTTGCCCCTCCATCTGTAATTTCGCCCCGTCCACCTCTAAACGATTTATTTGGGATCCCTTTACATTCCTCTGAATTATCACACCTGATGGGCCGTTTCGATGTCGGTTTGTAAGTACCTATTTATTTTTAATAAACTCGCACGCCTGACCCGCGTCGGACGCGATTGAGAGTTTAAATTCAGAGTGATTATTTAAAAAAAAGAAAAGAGCCGTTTCGCATCGAGTAGTCTCGATCGATCGGCAGCCGAGTCGGGCGGTATAGGCGCGGTCCCGCTCGAAGCGGCCCAGTGGGTCGCCTGGCCTGACGCCCGTCCGCGCCCGCAGTGTGGAGCTGCAGAAGGCCAACCTGGAGTCGGGGGCGGCGGGCGGCGCGGGCGGGGCGGGTGGGGCGGGCGGGGCGGGCTCGTCGGGCGCGGGCGCGGGCCCGCTGGCCTCCGCCATCCCGCTCGCGCAGCTGCTCAGCAAGAGCAACGCGCTGGGCGCGCTCGGCTCGCTGTCGGCGCTGGGCGGGCTCAGCGACCTGCTCGGCGGCGGCGTGCAGACCACGGGCGTGCACCGCTCGCACAAGTCCGCGCGCCGCCAGGACGACGACGCGCCCGCCAAGTCCTCCAAGGAGCGGAACAAGTACAACCCGTACTAGACTTCGGCCGAGCTCGAGGCTCGCGTCGTCCGGGAACTCCCGCGTTGCGAGGGAATCGTACCGTTCGTTTGGAACTCTGTCGGCGGGAGTCGAGACGGTGAGTCGCTCGACGGCTCGCTCGGATGTCGCGTTAGTAGGGTAGTTGTCGTAGAATTATTGCTCGGATCGACGAGTTGGAAAATTTTATAGGGTCGCATCGGAGAATCGCAAAGTTTGTGACGGTCCACGCGCCGAGGCTCTTTTGTCACGTTAATCATACCGTGTAATATATTCATTGTTCGTGATCTTTTAACGACTTTATATTATTTTTAAGTAATAAATGAGCGAAGTTTTACTATTTTGAGATAGTTCGTTTTAATATTTTCTAGTATATTTCATACGATTATTATAACTTACGTTACTTGTTTAATAATGAAGACTTATTTTTAAAACGCTTGAAATATAATAACGCGAATTTACAGTATATCTGTCCTATGTTCTCATTCTCATTGACAGGGGTATATTGTTCATTTTTATTCAAATTAAATGGGTTTAATCTATTGGAACCATTTTTTTTCACAATATTTTCTAACGGTATTTGAATTTCTTACATACCTGTTGCACTGATAATAATAGCGTAAGCGTTTGACTGCACCAAAGACAAAGCGTGGAATGTAAAAATCTAAATTTATAACAAAATCTTATAAAAGTGTTGACCTTAATATCTAAAAATGTAAGAATCAATAAACTACAATTTAGTGCGAGCCTTCAGCGTATAATTAGGAACAATTTGATAAATCACGATATTTTATCTAATAAACACTACGTAAAGCGCTAACAATCAATATGAAGTAAAATGGCAAAGGAATACGACTAACGACAACTAAGAATCTTGACAATAGTAGATAATACGTAGAAGCTAAATGCTGTAGAATATACAGAGTGCTTTGCCTTCGATTGTAATGAAATATCTATTTGAAATCAAAATACAGGGTGTCAATATAAAATAACATCGAACAATACTTCTTCATAAATCACAAATGTAGTATATCAAACATAGCATTATCAGCTCAATAGTTTTCTTTAAATCGACACAAACATAACGGAAGTATTGTTGGATGAGTATGACTCTGTCTGTATATACATTTTAAATAGACTATCAGAATAGGAATATTGACAGAATAAATTTGAAACAAGATCAATCATAGTTCGAATGTAATGTTCGCTTTATTTTCACCACGATTAGGTCGAAATTTGTACATATTTTGTATGATTCATGAATTATTTGCGATGAATGTAAAACAAGAATCGATTTAGTCCAGCATCACAAAACTATAAATTGGTATCATGTAAATTCGTGGTTCACTAATGGTCATACCTTCCACTTGCCATCCATATTGGGGTAAAGAAAAATTCTGCTTGTATAACATTCAAGAAGCCAATTAAACTGGAGTATGTTGTTTCCGCATGAAAGTAATGTAATTTATTGATTTATGTTTTTCTGGCTAGCCATGCTCTGTGGTAATTCCATAGCTTATAGAAATTTATGGATAGTGTAGGCTTCAATCAGTGCAAGAATTAACTAAATGTGACCTGGTCCTGTAGGATAACCGTGTAGACATAAGTTTTATCTCTTTCAACTGTCAAATTCTTCGAGAAAATGACGTCACACCGAGCCATGTCCAGTACAAAAAGCTCCAAGTGACGTCAATTTCTCGACAAATCTGACAGTTGAGAGACCTAAAACCTATGACTACACTGTCATGCTATGGTGCTGTAGTTTTCCCCTATCTACAGAAGAATTTTTTTTCCATTCAGGAAAATAACATAAATACTATTTTTCTTTTTTGGTAATTATGTACTTGCACAATAATAAACAAAAATAGTTGCTTAATAGAAAGCATTTTGTAACCTAAATAAATAAGGATTAATACTATTTATGGTATTGTGATGCTGAACAAAAAAAAATCTTTACAAAGAATTCGGAATTATTATTTTATTTCCGTTCCGGTCTAGTTTCTCCCAAATCGATGTCGTATGGAATGGGGATCGGATGCTAGTTGGTTTCTTTTTTTTTAATTTAATGTTTTTACGGCTACTGAGGTAGTAATGTAGTTTGGACTGTTTTGTATTTAGGCGACCTTGTCGATTAAAGGCAAACAACGTTGTTACAATAGATATAGCCAAGCTATAGCCGATTAGTTGGAGTAATAGCGTTGTTTTTCTTGTATTTAATCTTTTATTAATTAGTGCGAATTTAAATAAAAGAAATGAGGTCCAATTCGTATGTTTCTAATCGTAGTTCCATAGGGAATGCAAATTCGTTAGTTGTCATTATAATTTTGTATTTGTAATAAAAATCATGTTAATTTTAAGGTACTAAAAGTTTTCGTATTCATTTCAGGAATTATATTACTCGCTAGAATCGTTAAGAAAAAGTGTATTGTTTTAAAGTACATACTTAAATAAATGATAATAATAGTACGGGTCTGCTTTTTATTCTTATAAAATACTAACGGAATGTTTGTTAGCGTTAAGTGCAGGTAACTGTCTCACTTATCTCGGTCCCATTGGGAATACAAAGCTTCCTAGTCAAGAACCCACGCCATAATCCTGCCCACCCGGCACCAAACATTCCCGTGTTACCTGACATGCTGAAGTCCACCGTGTACCTACATCCTCAGCTCACCGGATCTTCCAATAATCCCGGTAAGAATTTTCCTTCATTTTAATTTATATCCTAGCATACCCACGCCACGTCGCAAACTATTTATTATTATTGCATATCAACCGGATCATACCATCTGGACCCGCCACTGCTTCTCCCACAATATCCATTTCCATGCGATGCGATTGTTACAAACACAAAATATCTAACGAAACGAACAATCGACTATTCGCTCCTCCCAATAAACTGGTCACGTGTTATTAAATTAAATTTGGTTAATGTGAAAGCGTATAATTTGTATGATGCATATAGTGTCGTATGCAAGTAAGATGGTAATGTGGGTGTTAAATGTTCCAGGATCACGATGGAGACGGCGGGCCTGCCGCTGCCCGGCTACCACTACATCGCGCCGAACCACATCGTGAAGGCGCCGATCCATTGAATGGGGCTCCGCGGCCAGACCTCCGGCGCTGCGTACAAGCTGTACAACACTGACCGCGCTAGTCTGATGCAGCCGCAAAACGGGATTCTGGCTCCGATCTTCTTCTTCAAATGAACGAGACCGAGCGACGCGATCCCACGACAGTGAGCTCAACCAATCGGCGACACACTAGGATCCTTGCTGAATGTATGTTTACATTTGTTACGAGTTTATAAGTATTTTAGATATTCTTATATTTATTCTCCACTGTATTTAATTAATTGGAGCAGAACATGTCAGTGATTTTTATTACGGCGAGGGATAATCGTGGGTTTTAAGAAAAATGTATAAAATAAATTATGAATGCGACTGACATTTAAAAAAATATTATCAATCCGTGAATAGTGAACGCACCGATTATATATTTTAAATATTGAACAATTAAAATATATATTACTTATGTATTTTTTCTTCGTTTACGGTTCACGGATCAAAACAATTTTAACAAAGTAATGCAACAGGAGTTAGCTAAGCTGATCGAATTTACTATGGATTTAAGCGGTTGAGTATTTCAATTGTCTATTGGATTTATTTTCCATATTATGATCAGTACTGACCACAAATAATAATGTTCAAAGTAAGATTAATCGGGTGTCGGCGTACAGTAGGTACTTTAGGTGTAGATGCGTTACAATCGACCTCGGACCCGCTGGCGTAGCGTAGTGTTAGATTAGCGAACAGAGTGAGAGGGTTAAAGACAATATTTGTAAATAAAATAATTGTAATGACCTGGAAAATTAGGTGTTACAGTAATAGTTGCGGCGCGCCGACGCGGCGCGATGATACGAAACCGATGGGATCAAATCCTTTAAGAAACTTACATTAAATGAAGACGGGCGATGTGAATATTTCAGTAGAACATTCGAGACTCGCCCATGATCACAAATAAAAGACGTTAGGTGTATAAAACATAGTGTTGCTAAATGTGATAGTCTTCTAATTTAACATTTGAACTTTAAGATCTCTAACGTATACACAATGTGTGGATGCATCGGCTGCTGGAAATTGACAGTCGAATAAATAATATTGGTCTAGGGATCAAAGCCAAAGATTGTTGAAGTTTGTTTAACATTAATAATGTTGTGGATTTATGCTAAATTATTCAGAGAGTAGTTAATGTTTAGTGATGTAATTTAATGTAGACCAGTTTATTTAAATTACTTTATCACCCTCTCCAGACTGCCCATTGTATTTAGTCTTAGATGAAATATACATTGTACTGTGGTAATCAAAATATTTCCAAAAAAATATAAAATTAAAAAAAAAAACATTTAGGTTAACGTAGCGTAAGATAACTATAGGACCACTGGTATTACATGCTTTCAGTGAATATTACTTAACATGCTTAAGAAACAAATAGTGCCAAGGATATCGTGTGCCAAAATAATTTGACTTTCGGCTTCGTATTTAAGGCGTAATAAATATACAATGCTCCTAGTGTCGTATTAAAATAGATTTTAATTATGACGTTATAATGAATCGGATAACGTCAACGTTATAGCTGTTAACACGATAAAGGTAATTAATTATATCAATATTCACTACTTATCATTTTGCACTCTAGTTGTAAGATGATGCAATTATAATTAATATTCTCGAAACATATCCCTTTTACATACTCCCCAAGTCTTCCCCTGCAGTATTTTAATAATGAATGAATGTGCCAAAGTTTTGTGAACATTTTCTGTAAGTGTGAATTTTGAATGTGACATGATTAGTGTAAAATTATATTATAATCGGGTTTAATAATTGTATTTCGTTAAAATTCTCGGTACGTGCTAGTCAAATTCTGAAACTATATGAAATTATGTTTTATAAATTCTAGTCAAAATTTATTTTATTCGTATTTGCGTTATTTAAAGTTTATTTATTTTTGTTCGCGAATCTCAAAAGTTTTAACTATTTTCGTGTGGTCTCGCTTGAAGTAAATTAATTAACTAGCAATAAAAATTTTGATAAAATCAATTATTTATAGTCTAATAAATTGCAATTAAGAAAATGTATAGAGCTTTGTAATATAAGTACCACACAGGTGAAATAGAATTAATCTATAGTTATAATAACTTTGTGAAAAGATAATTTTGAAAAAAAATTAGTAATTTATTAAAAGAGAAGAGATTTCATAGCTGTGATTAATGTTCGGGGTGCACTTTTGTGCGAAATGCTACGTCAGGATGCTATAACGGCAGTATCGGATTAGTAACGCAGGTTAGTAGTGATAGATGCACGCGCTTGTAGTTCATATCACTATGAACACCGTGACGCCCTGCACTCACTGGGGCGAGCGAATAAACATCACATTGGGCAATATACATAAATATTTGGTTTATGTGGCAAATGTCTCGATGTCGGTGACATTCGCTGTAAAATGTGCTTGCTCTAAGAGTTGATACAGCTTGTTTTGGTATTGGCAAAAAAATGTTCGTGCGCGTTCTGTGGGCGCAGGGCTAAACGCGCTGTGTTGGTCGCACGAAGCGATCCAAGTTATCCACTAAAAGTAACGGAAGGCAATTGTAACGCAAATACTTTCTTAGTTCATTGGTGTTGTCAATGATGTTAAAATTTAGTACAATGCAATTTAATTATTAGTGAATAAATAATAACTTAGTGTTAATTTTTCATTAAGTTCAGTTATAATTTACAATAACTACAGCAATCGATAATTATTATACTCATTATTATTGAGTAGTTTATTATTGTTCTATATTGTTGTTATTTTTATTTGCTCAATTTTCTCGAAGTCAATGTAAGTTAGGGGTTTGGATAATGTTTTGTTTGTTTTGTTGGTCTATAAAAACTATATAAATCAGTATCTACATGTAACGTAGAAGTTGCTCGTACTGTTTTGCTGGTTTAAAGAAAAATGTTGTACGCAAGATACACTGCTAATGCATATATAACATATTTACAACAACATAGGTACTCAACTAATATTAAATTAACCAACGTACTTACTACAGCCGTAGAGATCTAAGTTGTGTTTTGACATCTGTCATTAATTAACATTAAATTAATTAGTGAAAAATAAAGTTCTCACATATTACTTTAATGCACAAAAAAGTAGTGTTTTTGAACCCAAAACGTTTTAAATGATTGTCTTGTTTCATGCTAAGTTACATTCTATTGCACTAACTATCTGTCGAAATAGGCTTCTTAGATCTCAGTGACTGTAGAAACACGACAGTTTCCACCAAATTAATTATGTATAATGAATATAATATTTTGTAAATTATGGAATCATAATAGTGGCCGTTCCACTGACAATCATCTGTCAAATAAGGCCTTATTCAGTTTATTTTATTCAGGAATTTTGTTTCATATAGTAGTAGTTTAAAATGAATAACGCAGGCATTATAAAATACGCGAACTGTAAGTGTTGTTTGTAGCTAGGATCAATGTATTTATATGTTTAAAAACAAATCTAATTTGTATTCATCAAAGATAAATATAAATAACAGTCCAGTTCATGGGTTCAATTAACGATTATTTTGAAGTTATATCTGCGGTATTTTTGTCTCGAATGCGATTTTAATGTTAAACTAAAAGTTGGTGCCTTTTGTTCATAGATGTTGCTTTAAATTAAACCATGTGGTGTATGCAGGATTGTGAACCTTATTTGTACCTTGTTATGGATTATTAGCCTTTATTGACAGGGTCAGACTGCGCTGTATAATAGTGTAATTAAATTCAATCTTAGCAAATATTGTACCTAAATGTATTAGTGAACTTATGGACTATTTTCGTGTGAGCACCGTATTTGATCAATATTTGTGCACCGATTCCCTCTCTTAAATTTTACTGTTAACGAATTGCCACTTAAATATTACGGCAGTAATTTTGAATACTATATATTTATGGAAGTACCAATGTCAAAGTCTTATGTTCAAGTGGTAAAATTGGAATAGTGTAAAGACATAATATTTTGCTATTTCATAATGAATTAATATATCCACAAGTAGTTGAGGCGATTGGGTAAAAAGGGTTGTGGAATTTGTTAAGCATATATGTATTTGTATATCCATATTATTATAATTCGCTTTAATCCCATTCTATGTACCCTACAATTAAATTAGAGTTATAAAAAATACATATTCAACTTTATAATACTACTATAGTGGGCCAGGGTAAAGATATACAGATGATTTCACGATAAACTCACATTATCTACACAGTTTTAAGTTCAAATTTAATGTATTCTGTAAGCTATTAAACATTTTAAGTATTCACATTGCAATTATGAGAACAATAAAGTACATGTTAAAAATGAAATTCTTACGTTAATATCCATAATATGTATATGATCTGATGATTAATTTTATTCCTAATGCTTGTTTTATATAGTATACGAACATGCCAACTATGTGACGATAATTATAAATTGAACTAGATCTGCCAACTGACTTTCGGTCGTATTGTGTATGTGAGTAGGGCTATGATCGTTTCTCGGTTTCTAGAAGTCTATAGTTTGTAAAGTTAATAGTAATTATTGACTGAGTATAGTTAAGAATCGTACTTACATAATAATTATATCAAAAACCATGAAAAGAAACTAAAAACGATTCGAAGTTTTTGTTTTAATTGCAGCATTTAATTTTTATATGAGGCTTCTATAACAACTGAATATTATTGAATTGGTGATAGGAACACGCCACAACTGGCGATACTTATGAAAGATATGGAAGTATATATCAGCGTATATGTGTCCTTGTATAAGGTGACTCAAGTAAGAATCTTCTGTAATTCATAATATAATTTTTATATTTTACACAGACCCAAATTTTATAGTAAGAATCAATTTTTATTTAAAAAATCCCATTTTACTTCAATAAAAATAGAATTGATGTCTATCTTTGACATGTTTTTTAAAGTAATATTTATATTTACACTACAATATCTTAAATAAAATTTGACACTAGTCACTATGAATGTTTGCAGTACTTATCTTCTCTTGTTATGTGTCTATTCTGAATATTAAATAAGAAACGCCACGACGACGTCTAAGTATAATAAATTCTTGTTTTGCTTGCTTACGCGACTGTAGCGAGGTAATGCAAATGTAATGCTGAAATTAGCATCAATGTGGTTTGGAGTCCCTCACAATTATTTGCCCCTTGTTCAAAATTCCATCAACCAAGCCGAAATAGAGTTTTGATTTGTAGGTATTGTAGTCGCTTTGCCGCCACTAGAGGTTCTTATATCACTGCAATAAAGTAGATATCTTTTACGAAATGACATGAAAAGAAAATGTGTTGGTGTTTTGTTCTTACATCAAATGTTAGGACGTTCACATAAATTGTCATATCTTTCGAATATCAGTGTAATTGTCAACATATCTAATCGTTTAGTGAATTGATTAAATGTTATAAGTGTTGTATTTACGGTTACAGTATACTGTCATTGAGGTTCATTTCAATATGATATTAATGTTTGTTTTTCATTATGTTATTTCAATAAAGTGTGTAAATAATACATGATTTTCATTTATTTGTAGAGATGGTGTTTAAATGCTGGTACCGACCTAAACTATATGTATCCTTCTCATGGTTGCAAGACTGCAATACTTTTAGTGGTATTATTCTAGTTCAGCTATTTTTTTTTAGTAAATTAAATACCCATGAATACCCTTACGCTATGCATTTATAGATATAATCGTTTGGAGTTTAATAGTTAACTTATAGGTCTGGTTGGGAATCGAACCCGTTCCCAGGTTACCAAGGTGGCCCGTCTAAACGGCTAGCTATTGATCTTTTTGTTATTTGTCACTTCTGGTTCTCGTCTTGGGGGTTGCATATCCAAATCGATATGTCGTGACATTTGTCGTGTTTAACACATGACGTCATCTTCGATGATTGAACGAGCGGCGATATTACTTAGATAACATTCGAAAAAGGTCATCGCGATTTTTATCACCACCATAAGGTACGCATTTTAATTTGTATTGATTGAATTTGTCCTTGTTAATAATTACTTGGAACTGGCTTATCGCAGGTGCAGCCATTCCACATCTTATTACATTAAAATTTCATTAATTTTGTAAAGTAAAGGATGAGATAGGATTCGATACAAAAGACGTCACGGTTTATCGATTTATCGATCTTGCTAGTAGACGATCTGAATTCCGATGCTTGTAGGTAGGTATTTATTACTCCAATTATACCGTGCCTACGATTCTATTAGAAAATTAAATTGATCCTTGTCGATATAAATAATTCACATGAAAAGCGTGTGTAGCTGCAACTGACGGACGTTTGACTTAATTTCCTGGAACTGTTCGATATTGAATATTTGAACGCCATTACCCACATCGGTGTCGATGACCCTAACTATCTACCTATAGTACCTACCATTGAACTTGTAGCGGAATATCTAGATTCATTCATGCTTTGTGCAAAAGTGCAAGCACCTACCCACTACGTATTGGTAGAACATATAGGACTAAACCTTATAACATATTTTAAAAAGAATTAGAATGAAGTACCTACTGATAGGAAATACCTATCTACGTTTTCATCTACTTTCGTATTTAAATACCTTAACGAAAAAGGCTGAGGGGAAAAGGCAGGCTTAGGCTACTAGTACCTATTATAAATCTATAAGTTTGTGACGATGGATGGATGGAAGTCGCGGAGAGAAGTTAGTTAGATATAAATGGTAGTAAGTAGACTGACAATTGTGTAGGTACGTACCTAGGCGACTAGTCCCAACTCTAAAACGCTGCCGGTATAGCTTACGGCACAAGTACCTACACAAAAATAAATACTTATCATTCAAAAGTAGGTAACATGGTAATAACGTGCTGATAAAACGTAAGAGGCGAAAAAGCTTATTCGTTTTTAATCAATATAGTTATATAAATCTGAATTTAGGGTAGAGTACCTAATGGGTATTCCTATCTATGCTTGAGAGTAGTTAAGAGTTCATATCTACCCTATCATCCTACCCTGTTAATTAGCCAAGTGTGGGTCCACATCGAGTTCCCAAGAGGAACGGTGACGGGTTCAAAGTTAGCAGTAGATTGATGAGGGCGTGCGATAAGTGGCGACGACGGGCGCCGGCAGTACTGGGCGGGTAGACGGCAGAGCGGCGCGGCCGCGGCGAGCGGCAGTGCGCATGCCCGCCACTGCGCCACTGAGCGCTGCCCCCTGGCGGACCGCCGCCGCAGTGAATTGCGTAACAAAAGCACATTCGCCTTCTAACGCTACGCTGAAAAACTTTCGCCCGCCCGCCCGGTGCCGGCCTACGGTGTCGAAGCGTAAAACGATATAAAACTTTTCCGCGGTGCGCGCCGCTCGATCAGTGAAAATTGTTACGGGTCGGATCCGTTTGGAAATTTGGACTCGCAGCTTTTTCCTTTTATTTTTTCGTTGTTGAAGTTAATTTACGAAGTTGACTGCAGAGTAAAGTGAACCGATGCGGTTTTCGCCGGGCTCTTACAAAATAGTGTGGACGTTCTGTGTGTTGTGTTAATTTGCTTTGTTTTGCTTTGCTTGCCGGCGAGTGGTGGTGGCCGCTGGCCGGTGGGGCCGCACTGGTGGTGGGAATCGATACTGCGGTGGGAACGCCGAAGGTAATTTTTCATTACATTTTTTAAATTTCGCGGTTTGCGCCACTTGTATGTGAATTTCTTGGATAGCGCCAGTATCATTTTAACAGAGAAAATATCTAATAGAGTGGCAAATAGGTAGGTACTTACTACATATTTAATAATTTTAAGAAGGTAGGTGGGCAAGTTTATTATGTGTGTTTATTTATTCCTACCTACCCACGTAGTACCTATCTACCTTACGTTTATTTTTAGTAAGTAAGAGTGTTTAAATTTTAGGGCTAGGTAGAACTGTGCAAAAAATGTGTATATCACCTACCCTTCACAAATATAAGCCTTGTGGAACCACACGCACTAAAGATAAACAAGAAATTTTTAACATTCTCTAATTATTTTAAAATTTAAGACGAATATATGTAAATTTGAAAAAAAAATTCCTTTGTTCTAGATTTTCTATGTTGTAGGTAAATAGTCACTTATTGATGCCTCTCGGTATTAGGTATATTGTCTATTTCAAAGGTAAGTAACTTCCTAAGTTCCTACCTATAGATACGTTACATTTCCAATAGAACTTTACTCTTGTATGTACCTAAAGCTAGTACTTATCTAAATACTAACATACCTCCTAAATCCCTAAGAACTAAGACAAGCCCAGTAGCGAAAGTCTAGCGGTTACATAAAGACCCCATCCTTTACACTTTCTACGCAGAATTGTGTTTTCCAAATTTGGGATACAGCCAAACTATGACGTAGGTTTTCCGCGGAAAACTAGGTCAAATAAGTAAGTAGGTAGATACATAATATAACTTACACCTAAAGATGTCTCGACAAAATACTTAACTTACATGAAATGTTACATTGCTAAGTAGGTACCTATTACTTATCTGGGTAGGTAAATAGGTACATAATTATTTAGTTCCTACTTAATTTATTTCAGATTGGTCACTTTTTTATAAATAGCCAGCAGGAATAAGGCCTATAAATTGCTTTAAACAATGAATCAAACATCCTGTAGGTATCTTTCTTACTTTATTTCGCGTTTCTCGAATACACAGACGTAAAAAAGCAGAAAATAATTTTCCCTTTGTACCTTGTTTATAAACGTATTTTTTATATTTGTTTAATCATCCAACAATAACATCAGTTAGTCAAACATTTCTTTTTATATATTATTATACTACCGCAATTAACGGCCCATGCATACCTACCTACACATTTCATACAATTTTTATTCGTAAGTTTCATAAAAGTCGTTTTAAATCATCTTTAAATGATTAAAATTTTGATACAAATAATTCGTACAAGTAAGTGCTATTTACCAATCTCCGCAGATATCTCTAGCTTTAAACATTTCGCTCCGGACTGCAAATTTGGACCACAGGAGGTTTCGACACTTTTATAGAAGCGTTTGAGTCTAGTACCTATCTTACACAAGTATGATTACATCGATAAACACAGTCTTATATCAGAAGTTTATTTTCCCGTTTCACTAAAATAACGAGTAGGTAGGTACTGACGCCGTTTTACTATGAATCTGTTTGATGAAGTCCGCTCGTAAAAGTGTTAATGGCCCGTCGAACCGCACCGTGACAACCTCATTGCTATATTACAACTGGTCACTATATCATGGTTTATGCTGATTAATACTTCCACACTAAACACACCATCTAAATCATACACGCTCCAGATTGGCCAGCCCGTGCGCCAAGACTACACTTATGCTGCAGCAAGTAGCTGTCTTATCACAAGCAGCTGTGACACGCTCGCTCTCATAATTAATTCAAAAGACAGAGATAAGACTGAGATATCTCACATTTGTTCTGTCACAACTGGCTGTGATGTCTACGCTATTTTACGGACGTACATTGCTATATATCGAGACCCCTATCTTGGAAGATGAGGAACACAAAATAGCAGAAATGTATATGATCAGTGTTTTTAATATTTTCTTAAGAGATAAAAAATATTGTTGTATTACTTACTAATTCCACCTTTAGTCGGGTGTGTACTGCAAACTCATAAAAAGTTAAAATAATAATCAAAGGTATTAAAAATAAGAATATCAGAATAACAATAACATAAGCCGATCCCATAGCTCTATCAAGGGTTTAACGATTATTTTCCAAGAGCGTTTAAGTAGTTATTCTAATTGGAAATACTTTAGCAATCACTAATTTTACTAATTGTAAACGTTAACAGAGCGTCTATTTTACTCGGAGACATAACAATTTGTCATTCAAATACCTATTTTACGAAGACTCTACTAATCTTTCTTAGCGAATGTATCAAATCATGGTAGAGATACATTTGGGGCTAAATTACTACACAAATACTACTCTAGTATGATCCCAACTCATAGTATGATCCCAAACTAAGCAAAGCTTGTACTGTGGCTACCTTGGAATGAACTGGGGGCGAACCCAGTTACACCTAGATCATGGAAAATTCCAAAAATGCCGTTTTCATCATTTGCAACTGGTGGGAATCGAACCAGCAGCCGCCCGGTGCAGTGAGCCCAGCGGCCTACCCTCAGACCACGACGAAGCCGTCGTTAACTTTTGTTCAATAAATAACTCACGGCAATCTCTACTCTAGATTATAGACATTGTGTATTCACACAATGCGGGGGATTCTTTATTCTAGAATTGTTGAGAATGTTAGGCATGAGATCCAGTCACTCTTCAATAGTAATACCGACGAGAGGACTCGCCGGACGGTCCTGCGTTTAAAATCGATTGAACTCCAGCACGTAGCGGGCGTTTTATTGGATATATGGCCCTGTAGAGAACGATACGTACATACCGAACTCTCATGGTATTTAAATCATTTTACGAATCTCACAATTTGTACCGGACATTCTGCACACTAAAGACTTTCATTATCACGCCTGTGTTCCTCGATGGGGTAGGCAAAGGTGAGCTGTAGCACACCCATATTTCGCCGACGTATTGTGGTCCCAATGTAATAGGGGGCGAGCCTATTGCCATAATACCGTGCGCATCACTGTTTGATGAATTTTCTTCTTACATAATAATCAATTCACTTAATTACCGATGATCTTGAATCCCCCTTAATTATATTTTGTCATGCTTGTATATAACTCTATTAATTGTAGAGAACAATTTTCTTTTATAGCTGCATAACTACTTACGGGACCGGTTATTTACTTACCTCAATACAGATTGCACATAGTGGTGTGAATTTATGAAAATAGTTTTCTTAAACACTTTTAGATAGCTACATACAGTGAAAGCATGAGGCACAACACAACACGGATTTTAACAACAATATCACGTCCCCATGAATATTGCATGAAAGGCACGCCGTAATAAAGACAGTGCCTTTTCACGCGTCCGTAATTAGTCCTTATGATGTCATTACCATGGAAATGTCAGGAGTTTCAGGGCAGATGAATCTACATCATTCCAGCTACAATTGGTAGCCGTTTGATGTTGAATAAGATATTTGTACCTAAGCACAAATGGCGCACTTTATTTACGACGGCTTTGTCTAGTGGTCTAAGCGTAGGCCGCTCGGCTCATTGCTCCAGACGATTGCGGGTTTGATTCCCGCCGGCGGCAAATTTCAGAAATGGCCTCTTCGAAATTTGCCTTGGTCTGGGTGTAAATGGAATGGCCCCCAGTCCTTGTGTGGTACCCATATTACAAGATTTGCTGAAATCTGAAATCACACGATGAGTATGTGTTGTCTGGCGATAGTGTGAAACATCTAATAGCGCGCTTGGCGAGTGAGAGCAACTGTTGATGCCGCGATGCCGTGATGCGAAAACTTCGAGCAGCTACGTGGCTCCTCGGTTCTTTCCGCCGCTTTGACTTCGCCTACCGGCTGACTCCGCTCACTCGCCGCTACGACCAACGCTTCTCTCTCTCTACTCCAAATAATATAATGTTTCACATCTGCCAGGCGTCCCGCGACGGCATTTTTTTTTATGAGATAGGGAGGCAAACGAGCAGACGCTTCACCTGATGGAAAGTGATCAACGCCGCCCATGGACACCTGCAACACCAGGGACATCGCAAGTGCGTTGCCGGCCTTTAAGGAATGAGTAGGCTCGTTTCTTGAAGATACCTTTGTCGCATCGGTCCGGGAACACCGCTGCAGGTAGCTTAGCTATGTACCTAAAGTATTACTAGTGTGGGTAGTGGTTTATTCAATGCAGGTACCTACTTTTAATTACCTAAAGCTAACTGCATGAATATTAGGTAAGTTCCAAAATTGCCTCCAACCAATACCAGTTGTAGGCAATGTTTTTGAGATGTAGATAAGTACTTAATGTCAATTAATTAGGTACCTGCCCTCATAAATTAGGACTCGTTTCTTGTTCTACATATTCATGTGAAATGCTCAATGAACATTATTAAATCTTCATGCAACAGCTCAGTATAGCCGAAATGATTACAACGTGTGTAATCGATTAGTAATTGTGTGTGTACAAACACACACACAATTACTTATCGTGTTGAGAATACTGCATAGAAATTATCTTTTGTTTTCTAGGTGTAAAGACACAGACTATCCAATAAAAAAACCACAAGCTGATCTTTTTTTAATAGTTTAAAAAGCAAAATAATTGAGATGAGCCCCAATTACTTCACCTTTGATAATAAATATATCGTCTCAACGAAATTTTAGTTCAAAAACAAGTTGCCAAAAATGCTTCCCCTTTTGCTCTTCACTCGTCAGTGTCCGTCAAATTCGTGGTAAAATTAGTTTCGGAAACGCGACATCGGCCAAACTCGCTATACTGACTAATACATGAAGCACTTACAACTCCGTAATTTACTAAATAACTCTAATAACTTTCTTTCCCAGCAGTGGGACATCCAATAGGCGATAAAAAATGGTTTTTAGTTTTCAGAACCACATGCATGTAATGAAAAGTTCATATAAACATATTTAAGTAGATATCTACAGTGCGATCCAAATAAGAATAGGAATGTCAAATAACCTATATAGCTGTCAAATGTCACTTGAAAAGTATGGTTTGCAAAAAACTTTGCATATCAATAATAATAATCTTACATCAAATTTAAATAAAAAGGTTAAATTAGTGGTAAATAAATTGCCTGAGCATAATATTTAATTATTTCAAGTAATAATTCATTTCGTTCGTCACAATATGGCGCAGAGTCGATCCTATTCTCATTTGAATCGCATATTATATACTTTCACTTTACTGAAATATATTTGATTTTTCACTCGTACAAATTAACAGTGATGGCGTCGTCGTTAGAAAAAATACATTTTGCTCTATGGTTTTACATTTGACTTCCCTATATGTGCAGTCAAAAACATGAACACCAGCACGTTATTTGTTCTGTTTTTTAATTATTTTTTATTAAATGCAATTTCTTGAAAACGAGGTTTTATTATATTGAAGTAGGTAGGTATGACCTAGATCTTAACAGTCGACTATCATTCATTACACAGAAATGATGACTACAAATTACTTTCCACGCTTTATAATAATATAAATTGTTTTTAGAAGCTACACTAAAGTTACTAGAAAGGTTTTAGGTACATAAATATTCAGTCACATCACTGTCACAAAGGCTTTCCTATTGTGTAGAGTTCATTATTATTGTACGCCGTTAACGCCATATACTGTATATTAATTTACACGCACGCATTTCAGCACGAGACACGGTGGAAAGGAAGGGTAATGAAAACAAAATTGTTTGAAAAGTCCGTTAACGCTCCAAGCTGTTCTATGTAGAGAACATCAGGCCACCGACCTTGCGTGCGACATATTCTATTCCCCATAGTATGCGCAACGTCATTGTATGATATTTATTTAAGTACAGTGGTTAAAAATACATTTGCCGCATCAATATTAGCGCACTGGGACGACACTCGTGCAGCATCGCACCATCACTAAATACATTAGATTGCTCACGTCAAACCATGATTAATGCTTTCAGATTTAGTAAAAACAGATGTGGCGAGCCCTTTGATGTCATATTTGCTATTCAGTAGTCGGTTTATATATTGTGATTTAATTATTACCTTAAACATAGTTGATGACGGCATGGTATTCTGGGTTGTTGCTGGTTCAATTCCCGCTAGTGGCAGACATCGGAAATGGCCTTTTCAGAATTTGCTCTTGTCTGAGGTGTAACTGGAAACGCACGTTACCCATAGTAATAGCTTGGCTTCGTTTGGGATCATACGACAAGTGCCTATGTGTTGTCTGGCGGTATCAAATAACATTAAATAAATTTCGTCATCTATTTTTTATTGTAGGTACAGTGCTCTTTGGGCTCAACAGAGTTCCAAAGTCAATTCAAATAACTTGTATTGCGTTGATTGAAAGATAAACAGACTAGATATACGTTCCGAGAAACAACAAAGGCCATTCATGGAAATGACAATTAACTGGGCAGTCACGTGCTTGTGTTGTTAAATTTAACCGAAGGCAATTTAGAGGCAGCAGCCACTATGAACAAAGAGATCATCGGCAAAGAAAAGGAAATAATACCTGCTATAGAACGGGTGTAGCATCATTTTAGAAAACCTAGGTGATATAATTCCTTGCTTTAAAAAATAAACCCTCCGTCGTTCAGGTGGGTTTATTTTTTGTCCATTTAACCTAGGTCCACAAAGTGGTCCAGTGGACGGTAGCGTGATGTGGCCAATGCCGACGTGTGGAAAATGGGTCCACGTAGAGAGCGTTTGCGAAGACGGCCGCTGATCGGGTGGTGGATGAGTGCTGAAATGTTCCCGTTGCCCCCTGCCTCAGCAAACTTAAGGCTCACCGTGGGATTTTAGCTGGTGCAGCCGAGAACCTATGCAGATTTCACAACGTATTCAAATAAATGGTTGCACAAAGTGGATTAATCCGATTATATAAATCCTATCAACCTACTTTGTTCTCATGCCAAAACAGATATTTAGTTCTCATTGGATATAAACTTACATCTTTACTTACTTATCTTTCTGCAGAAAATTGTCGTCCCTTTTTATCTGATCCTTTAATCTTTGGCTTGTCTTAATGTCAATAATTGAAAATATAAAGGTTGAATTTCTATAAGTATTGATTGGTGTGGAATTATAAAAGGTAGTTTGCTGTGGCACTCAAGACCTCGATAGAACCCTGCTACAGGTTTTAATAAAATATGCGGACAAAAGGTGTCCATCGACTGAATGTGGGTTTGGACGTAACACATTTCATGTTAAATAATTAAATTGGACACCGTCCTTTCCAATCTGCAAAAAAACAAATACAACAAAGAGTTATATTACAAATGATTTACTTTTGTAACAGCAAATTTAATATTCAAACTATTTAATTTCTTCCTTTCCTTTACATATATACTTCTTGGAGATTTTTTTTACACCCCTACGAATTTTATTACGTTTACTGCAAGCTTTTATTATTACTAGTGATTCACTATTATAGTAGCAGGCTTCAGCGTGTGTATAGATACCCTTAGTCTTAGACTGTGAATGGTGGTCACTCAGGAATTAGAGAGTCGCTAGAGTTGAAAGACCTCTTGGATCGATATGATTTGAATAAAAGTGTACACGCTACGTGTTAATCCTTTGTAAAGTATTATGTACAGTGCAATGGCTACAGTTAGGGACTAATCTTATTTTGCTACTGATTTCATAGTAATCGATTTTATTAGGTTCATAGTTACCGAATAGATCCCTACAAGTTAGTAGGTTTAACGATTTGTATAAAATGACACTTAAGGTGTATAAACACAGATAAATCACAGATTGGTTTTGTGCTGGATTATCCGGATTATCTCATTTCCAGCTCACCAGTGATGGCGGTAACGATTAAACATTAAACAATTACTTAATCATATTACCTACCTACTTAGTCTACGAGGGTAATTAAATGGGGAGAGCAAACATAGTTTATACTTTTTACCCATCATTGATCGATTTAACTTTTTGCTAATTATAAACAGAGGATTTTTTTAGGAAATATGTATGTTTATTTTATATATTCTAATATTTTTATTTGTTTTCTACGTTTTTAAAATAGATGCTTCGTTCGCTTCGTGGATTAGAACAGGTTTATATAACCTACCTGTTCTAATCTAATAAAAATCATGATCTGTACCCCCAACAGAACATAATAATAATGCTGTTGAAATACTTATGAGGTTTAGGAAAACCTCAACTTTATAAATAATCGCTTTTCAGAAGCTTTTGGGGCCAAGCAGAAAGCATAATGTAGTTAGTTAGTAAACATAAATCGTAGTTTAAAAATGTTGTGCGAGTTAAAAGTGTTTGTAAACGAAACTTTAACATGCAAGTGAGTTTTTTGCTACGAAATATAGTTTTTTTAGTAAATGTAAATCATATAGTTACTTAGCTACAATACCTAATTGTATTAAATAATGATGTACAAACGATTTTTCCTGTCCTCAAAATGTACGTAAATGGACACAATTGTTTTTGATCCATTTAAAACATATAAAACTCTATGGTTCTTTGTCTCTGCTTTCTCTTCTTGTTGTTGTTTTGCTGTGATTACACGTTTTAAAGGAAAACCTGAGTTTAATTCCCTAGGGCCCAAATCCAAAACTATAAGGCCTAAATAACACCCAGTAGCTACTTGATGTCTTCTGTATCTACTCTAATTGATCTACATGATCCTAGCTAGACAGATATACCAATTAAACCAGTATGAGCATATACCTAATAAATATAAGTACTTATGTGCATTATAAGCTCAAAAAATAATAGCACACACATACGTCTACGTCTTTGCATTCAACTGTTGCATTGTTTGAGTGAAATAAACATATCGAGGGGTGAAAGGGTATTTGACTACAGGAGAGGATACTTATGCGACGCAGAAAAGTTCGCTGATTCCAAATATGTGTACAGGGTATTTCAGAACTCCGAAATAATACATTGACGTTTGCATTAATACCGGGTATACAACTGAATGGTATAAAAATTTGATCGAAATTCGACCATGTTTTTCCAACTTTATTTTCGACCTTAACTTCTATAACTCGTAATATCTCGAGACCTATGTAAAATTTGCATGTTCTGTTTGGTGAATATTAGTAGCCACCCTACATACGTGTAGATAGTTTACACTGCTGAATAGTGTTATGGATGTACCCAATAGCCAGAACACGATACCTATGACAAATAATCAAAGGTCTATAACTCAGGAACCATGATAGTTATGTATAAACTGTCTTCAATAAGCTACCGTATATGTTCCCAAAGTATTGTTTCGGACTTCTGATACACCATGTATAAGTCAATATCGCCCAAGGTGTCGCTTAAGTCAAATAGCCTTCGATACCCCTCGATATAGTTAAGAGCAAATTTTGTTTTCAAGTATTGAGCAAACAAGCAAAACAAAAGTCCATAATGACGCAATTCTGCACCCAACTTACATTTGATTCAGTGTAACATTTTGAATCATGTACGCGTTTATTTTATATCGAAAAATCTCGTAGGGCGGTCTTTTATTAAAATATACATAAGGAGAGGCCTGAATAAGACATAACGAGACGATTCGTGCTCGTGATGAAAGGACGCTCTGAGACCGACCTAATGAATAATAATTGTTGGCAGTAAGCAATGTCACCCGTGCAATCTACGATGCTCAAACCGATGATGGCGGGGAAAGGTGTTTTACATTTTTCTTGAAGCTATACCTACGCCACCTACTACAACAAAACTGGGCGGCAACATTAAATTCTTAAGCATCTATCCTATTCTTTTTTGAAAATATGTTTTTGTTTTTTGAATGGACTACGCTGTTGGCCGTGAGTTGGCCTTTAAAGCTTCACTAGAGTCACATAGATGTGCATAAAGTCAAATATTTTCCAATACTAAAACGAACTCTGTGTCAATATGCATAAAGTTTAAATTCCTGTGATAGAATCCACGCCCCCACGCGTCAAAATACGCTCGCGCTGTCAGTGTCATTTAGTTGAAGAATGAACTTTGTCGATGAGTATATACAGTTTGTTTTGGTATGGCAAAACAATTGATGCGCGAGCGTTAAAGCCCCAGTGTGCGGGAGGCCAAAAGATTTGTTTTTTTTTATAATATAAATAAATTAAAAAAAATAACTTATCTACACCAAATAGGTAGAGTAAATGCTCTACCTATTTGGTGTAGATAAGTTATTTATTCTTAACTACTCCTAGATTTAAATATCGTTATAGAGGCCTAGGCTGTTGCTGTTTCCAATTAGCAAGCTGTGGTCTCAATATCCGGTCCACATCCGTAGATAAAAATATGCCGAGACAAAATCGATACTGAATTCTATTTTAGAAACCTTTTATAAATTCAGTTCACGATTCCAGCATAGAATTATCGTCTAGTTTATATTAGTCCATCAACTATTCAAGATATAAACTATTATAGCTAGCCCGCACTGAGCCAGCTTGGTGCTAGACCGACCGACATAGAACGAGGACATTTAAAACACTTCTTTTGATAAACTTATAATTTGTGTGGGATTAAACTCACACCCTGTACCAACAAATAATCAATTTACAAAAATGATTGTTCCTGAAATTAGAAACCTATATGCAGGTCGGTACGGAAATGGCAAAAGTATGTAGACGCTACTTAACATTTTAAGTAATTTAGTAGGTAGATAGGGAGGTATTCTGAGCTGTATATTATTTTTTTGCGTTATAGAAGATTATTTAATGAAAGTATCAACATGTTTGCGTCGTTTTCAACAAGCACATAGGTACACAGGTATCTAAGTTCAGTGTTTTTATTGTTATGTAGGTACTACAAGCACGTGATTCATACTGCCCTTGGCAATGTAGGAATAGAATTACGACGCCCCCGCATAAATTGGTTAGTGTACGTTTCGTGTTGATCACATAGTCATGTAGACCTACCTATCTACTTCTAGTAACACTCCGTCGACTGTTTGCATAGTTCGGGGGTTGTATTCACCTAAGAACGCCTAAAAATGCCATCGAAACAAAAATAGGAAGACAAAAATTCCACATTTTTGATTTCGTTGCAATGAAACGTTAATATTAACGTTGGATTATAAAGATACCTCGTATAAAACCTCTGCCCTCTCGACTTTATCGTTTAGACCTTGAGACACTTACAGCAACCTTGATGCTTTGTTCACAATAAGCTGGAAAAGTGTAACTATATTGTCGACAACATATGGAGAGGGCCTAGGTATACTTATTATGAAGAGTTGCAGTTGAGAAATGACAATGAAATCAACTAGAGCTTTAAGTTTTAACGAAAGCAATTTCTAAAAAAAAATTCTATGTAAAAGAAGTAAACAATTTTACAGTTCCATGAAAATCTGTCACGTCACGACACATAAATGAAATTGCCACAAAGTAGAACCTTAAAGGAAATTCTAAAATCACCGGAGCGCTAGGGTAATTTCATTAGTTGGAAAAAAAGGTTTCTCGGGCGGAATACGTTAGCTTTTAATTTCTTAGTCTTTTTTTGAACAGCTACAAGAGTCGGGCATCTTAGGGAGTTCTTGTTGAGAGCGTTGTAGCAAATAAGAGCGTAAACGAGCGGCTTCGGGATGAGGTCACGGGGAATAATGTAAACAGCGAAGCCATTTACCGCAACGCAGATTGCTTGCTTCAATTTCTTTGTCGCTTTATACATGCTAAAGCTATGTTTATTATAGTTACGTATTTTTTATTTCTAAACATAGATTTTAATTGAAAATGCTAAATTGTCTTTTGGAATCAATTTTTATATGTTTTATAAAACTTATGTGCATGCATACATAATAATAAACATCAGAGAATAAAGCTCCAAGCAAAATAATCTCCTCACTCCTCCTCCCATGTAGACCGTGTCGAGTACCACCTCCTTCTGGTTAAAACCCTTTATTTACACACGTAGGTAGTTACTCTTATTACCCATTGTTGGGCAAAGGCCTATCTCCCCTTTAGCCACTCTTCTCTATTATGGTTCATGGTGGGTTAATTATTTTCTTTTGGCTCCAGTTCATTCGTCCATCCCGCTTTAGGCTTCCGAGTCTCCAGAATTGCGGCGGATACGCTGCCCATACCACCATACCATTTTGGTTAAAACTAAAAAAAAAAAACTAAGTATATAACTTTCAATGGCTACAAATCCATCTTAAAGAGTATAATATTACTTATTTAATTTAAAATTGTTGTAAAATGGATTCTAAATGTAAATTAACTTTAGAATATAATAGTAGAAGTATTGAATATCATTCTCATTTCTCGTTTTCTGTAGGTATATTCATATCTTCCCAATCACTTCTCGAAAGAAAATTCCTCTCATAAATTTAAACCAACATCGGTTTCATAGTCAATATTTATTCGCTGCAGCAAACAATCAGCGAATTCTGCAAACATTTCATTATTCAAGTAAATGCCAGAAAGCTGGTTTCACTATCGATTCTTGCGCGCTAAAAATATCACCAGTTGAAGCCTATTCGGGCAAATTTCATTGCATGTTTTACCGTGACCCATTTTACGTGGTAGCTTACGAACCACATTCTAAATACTGTTTATGTAAGCACATATTCTCTGCAAAGTTTTCGATATTGTAGAATCACAGTTAATAGTCATGTCACGCTAAACTATACAACAAATAAATATTCTTTACAAAAAAACTCATAAATAATTGGGACTAAAACTTGTAAGAAACTTCTTGTTTTGTATAAGTATCTGTAGAAATTATGTAACGCTATGAGCAAAAAAAGAATTTGGGTAGGTATATAAGGATTCGGTTATATTCGGGAAACTTTTCACTTTTATTGTTTTGTTTACTTCTTAGAAGAATCGCTTGTTATGTAAGTTAGGCAAACAAATTTGATGGCTTTACATCTTTGTCTACGGATACACATTATTATTTATCGCAACTTCTTATCATAACAAAAGGGATAAACTTTAACTTAAAACGTTAAACATAAGTGTCTACGTACATATAAAACAGTTTGCGTAATTATACAAAATTAGGTATCTTCCGATTGTCTTTTTGTACTCAAAAGCCATGTCCAAGACCAGTTAAGAAACCTTTGCCTACGATCTTACAGACCTTACTATAGAAAAATGCAATGATGACGCTGGAGTCGGTTGTTATCATCATCATTATTGCACATCATGTTATTTACCGCCAAAGAATTCCCAAGTTGAAATTTGAAATCGCCAGGAAGTTAATCTAGGCCAAAGGGGATTGTAACAAGGCAATCGGATAGGATAGATCGATATAATTAAACAGCTCGTCGCTTGCCAACTTGGCCAGACTGCCCGTGACCGAGTTGTCGCCGTACACAATACCCACCAGGGGCGATGGCTTTTTCTTTTTTATGTCAGGAGCGTTTATTACTAAGACGACGATCAAAAGAAAGTGCCACTAGACAATCTAGGACATATTTGTCAGCATTTCATGTTCCGAACGTCATTTCATTCGCTCAAAACAAAGTCATACATCATACATCATCATGCCTGTATTCCCCGAAGGGGTAGGCAGAGGTGCACTGTAGTGCGCCCACACTTCGCCGATGTATTTTGGTCCCAATGTAATAGGGGGCGAGCCTATTGCCATTATACCGGGCACATTCCCCCTCAATACGAGGGAGATTTGGGCCATAGTCCACCACGCTGGCCCAGTGCGGGTTGGTGAACTACACACGCCTTTCTATAGACGTGCAGGTTTCCTCACGATGTTTTCCTTCACCCAAGTGGTAATCATTGTTGAAAATGACATTCGCACATGAAAATTATCTCAGAGGTGCGGGCCTGGGATTTGAACTTGCACCCCTTACGTTCAAGGCGGGCGTTCTTGCCCACGAGGCTACCACTGCCAAAACAAAGTGGTTTTATTTAAATAAAAGAATATTCGAACATTACATTCAAAATGTATTACCCATGTAAGTTTCAATTATGGCGACATGGTATTTTATTATTATAATTAGTTACTTAAGTATACTACTTACCTACTATGTAGTTATATCCTTTGTATGCCTTTTATCACGAATCAGTGCATAGGTACATGATTGTTCTATCAAACCCCGCTGCCATCAAACCTGCGACAGAAGGGAGGAAATGAGGTAGGCACTTAGTTATAAATGTCAACAAGATGGCGGGTCTAAGGCCACCTTTAATATTTTAACTGACAAAAATTTAGAGGACTATAAAATAATAATGTCTATCTGCTTCCACGTAAAACTTTACTTAATCCCTTAATCAGACCAGCCTGACCATCTACCCGTATAACTACTGCAGATGCCCGACTCTACATCTCTACATCAAATGTGAGAGATGGCGATCGTAAGGTTTCAGGACGCACACATATTTCGGACCCCGTCGGGCGCAATGCATACTAACAAGCGGTAGCCTACGACGAATTTGTGATGTTATGGATTGCATATGAAATGCTTCAGACAACCTACACGCTTTCTGAAATCTTTAATCCTTCCAGTAGATTGTTATGAGCTTACATTATACCCATTCTATAACATACAATATGTTATAGTATATTCACCCATACAAAATAAGTCCTCCAGTGGGGTTAGCACGCATGTCAAGACAAGACCTTTGTCACGGAATTGCTCGCTCTCTGTCTAATCAATATATTCCGTGACATACGTCTGGTCTTGCCGCACATGCTACAACTACAGGTTAAAGTAAACCATTATGTAAGTCCGAAAAAAACTTACATAGTTTTATTAAGATTTTTGTGGTATTTGGTTTCCTGAAAACTTGGTGGCTCTGAAATCAGCAATTCACCTTTAAATCCTCATTGATCTAAAAACACAATAGAAACATACTTAATCAGATAGCAATAAAATAACATTTGATAAAATTTGACTATGCCTTTGGACACAGTATCAATAATCAAACCATACTAATACTCAAGATAGAGTCAGAACGGAGTTGTTGTTTAATTCTTGAAAAATCTCATTCTACAAACCATCGTTTGGTATACGAAGCCAAAATATTTATTTGTGGATAGTAAATCGGTGTTTTCTATTTCCGTTCGCTCCAATAAGGTTAAATCGGTAACATGTGAAAGGCCAATATTGTGGCATCGATGTAGGTTAAGTGACGCAGCTAATTCTCGTGACCATTAACGAAAAGAAATATCACTGGGTATTCATTTATTCGCTTGCAAGGGATGCCCGGGATACCCGGGCTACCCGCAAGATTCCCTATACATACGTGAATAACGATTCATATTTGCCCCTCTAGCTCCGTTCTGTCCGCGCCATCGAGCTTAATGCAAGACTCATAAAAGACGGTAGGTAGTGGTTGGACCTCTGCCACCGCCTTTATTATTCACGCGGTGTTTGTTTAAGGTGCTCACTAATGTTATTTTATTACATTTCTCGCGAAGAATAATGTTATTTACGTGTTTTCTTTTAATATCTTTCTTAAATGGCTTGTAAACTGGTTCGTTGTATTGCAAACAGGCTTTCTGACGGCATTTTTCTGCATTGTTTATGGTTCCAATTATATACTGACTATTTAATTATTAATTTTTACCCCTGTATTCATAGACATTTTAATCTCTCTTCAAAGCATGCATTCATATCATTATTCGGCATAAACTAAATCAAAGTTTAGGAATTAAATGTATAATTTTAAATACAAGCGCATCGCACTCATGGCATATTAAATATACGAGTATATACATTTACGAGTTTCTCGTAAATGGTGGTGTCCTGGGTTAATTTATCCCGGCGGACCAGCGAGGGTGTGGGTACGATTTATTTTTATTTGTCTGCTCCACCGACCAACGAGCATCGAGCCTTTTAAACACTTATACGCAAGTCGAGTGGTATTATAGCATTGAATTCTCACGCATAGAGTTGCGCCAAATTGGTATACTCAAGAACTTTCACAGAAAATACTACGGGTTGCTCTTAAGACGATGTACTCGTATAAATAGAACAGGGCTTAGCTTAATCAAGCAGCTACCTATATAAGCATAATCCTTAGTAAATTAGGGCGATTACCACAACGTGACCGGCGTGTTAGTAGGGTTGTAGTTACTTCATCCACATGTTTCATGATACAGTGATGAGAATTAAACTGTTATATAAATTAGATACAGATCACATGATAGGTCCTTATAGAGACACCGTAAGTAAATGCGTGTATTTAGCTTTATGCAAATATCGTCGTACCAGGCAAGTAGTTTGTACTGGATTACATTTTGCATATTGAATAGAGATACGATTCATTATCATAACCTATTTGGTTATGATAAAGAGTATACTTGTATTGGAAGAAACGCTACCCCATTTCAGTAGAGTATTGTAATTATAAAAGGACTAGGTAAACATATATGTGAGAAAAACATTTCAAAAATTTTGATATGTTTTTCTTCTATTGTTTTCTTATATTTACGCGAATAGTATACATTGAAATAAAACTATTTTACGGATTTTATCGCGTGTATTTACATATCCTCGCAAAAGAACACCGACTGCGACCAAGGATGATACGTGAGGCCATTGAAATTAAAAACATCCTAATTTTAATAGGGAAGATGGCTGGGTGCTACCACCAACTTGGGATCCAGTAATAATTTAATATGATTAAATCCAAAACCAAGTGTACCATTGCAAGACCTCAAGACACCGTAAGCACTTTCTGCGTGGATCGGACCGCAAACAACAACTAAATATGAGGGTACCCAGTTATCTACTATGACATCAGGACGTCTAACACCTCAGTCCCCCCGTGACCATGGTTGCTGTAAAGCAGCCGAAACGTCGGGAAAATAAAATAGTAAATACACGCGATAAAATCCGTAAAATAGTTTATTTCAATGTTTTTCTTCTGTTTAGAATTTTAAAAAAATACATAAAAAATTCTAAACAGATAATAATCTAATGTATCGTTAGTCATATTTACAATAACAGATTTCGTTTATTTGATTTTCACAAATTCACCATTGACGTAGTAACATACATAATAATTACGTCAACATACCTACCATCAAACACACTTTGCCAGCACACGATATTTTATCAGTGTTTAATTTTTTTTTATAAACATGAGTTTTCGGTCGTTGAACGCGAGCATTTCTGACTTCTCATTATTGTGCCAAACCTGTAAAGTTGATTTATTTTCAGCACGTATAATGTCAAGGTTATAGTTTCCGCTTACCTACATTTGATTGTCTCGGAAAATGTAAGGGCTACCATCTCTTAAAACAGTGGTTCTAGATTGTTACCCGCGAATCTACTTATAGAGCTGATTATGGTCTAGAACCTTAGATCTAGCTAGACTAATCTAGGCAGGTTATAGGTACTTTATTATAACCTGCATACAGTAACCTATAATATTAACGGATATATATCTAGGTCATTTACAAAATTAGTACTGACCTTACATCTTTCAAACACAAGAGTTACTCATCCGCTTTTTTTTTCATTTGGCGATGTATTTTGTTCCCCGCACGCGGCACGTGATTGCGTAGAGGTGACATCTTGCACGAAGACATGAAGTTCACACATAAGATACACACAATATACAGTTGTTTATAGAGTAATCTGTTTACATAGTCAAAGCTAAATGTTAGATTCATAATAATTTATTTATTTGCAATATGGGTATTACAAAGTTGTTATTAAATACATTACAATTAACAATTAAGTAAAAATTAAGGAATAAATACAGTAGGGAACCTACTTAACTATAAAATAATTATGATAACAAAAAAAAAATCATTTCACATACCTACAATCTTCGTTGGTTGCATAAAATAATAGCATTTAAGTCATTGAGGCGTCCTGTGCTTTCCTTTCCTTCCCTTTCCTTTTCGGGCAACAATCAATAAGGAAATGTTGTCTTCTTGGAAACTTTGCTGATCAAACCTAATGAATGACACCTACACATGTATGGTACATACATACGTAGGTACCTACAATGTAATATTACACAACTAACCCCATTTATAAACTTTATTTTAAACATAAGACAACAAATTAAATATTTAAAAAGCTAGCATTGGTAGGAACGACGTACGTAGGTATATAATACATCATCACGCCTGTATTCCCCGAAGGGGTAGGCAGAGGTGCACTGCAGTGCGCCCACACTTCGCCGATGTATTTTGGTCCCAATGTAATAGGGGGCGAGCCTATTGCCATTATACCGGGCACACAGGTTTCCTCACGATGTTTTCCGTCACCGTTTCTTAGCAAGTGATAATCTCAGATGAAAATGAGATTCGCACATGGAACCCAGAGGTGCGAGCCGGGGATAGAACCTGCGCACTTTGATTGCAAAGCGTGCGTTCGACCACTCGGCTACCACTACTTATTATATGTATATATTATGTTCATATTAACATTAACCAGCAGTTATTTTCAGATTTCGACATAGATAGCATAGTAATGGTCAATGTGTTTCAGCCCGCCTTATCCCACTCAAAATGCGCTAAATAGATACTGTGCAATGATCTGTATCAACGCAATGAACCGTGTTTGTTACCCGGTTCAACAACAAAGCGTCCTGATGGATCAGCGAGACGTGACCATCAACGTATGCAGCGCAGTACGAATATACACAGACGGCAGTAAGATTGAGGGCAAGGTCGGCGCTTCACTATCCATATGGAATAGTGAAATGGAGACAAAGTCACTCAAACTCAAGCTGTCGTCTTACTGCACGGTCTATCAGGCTGAACTTCTGGCCATATGCAGAGCCACGAAATATGCGTTAGAGTGTGGAAGTGCCAGTCTAGCTATCATCAGCGACTCGCGTTCGGCACTCGAGACAGTGGTCAACACGCTCTCCCGTCACCCGCTCGCCGCTGAGGCGAGAAACAACATCGCCCGCTGCAGACTCCAAAACAAGGACGTCTCCTTGTTTTGGATCAAAGCACACGCGGGGCTGGCGGGTAATGAGAGAGCAGATGAGCTGGCTAAACAAGCAGCGCTGCACGTTAGGACCAAACCTGTGTACGACAAATGTCCGGTTTCATTCGTCAAACGACAAATCCGCTCGGAATCGCTTGACGAATGGAATCGTAGGTACCAGACTGGCATCACTGCATCCACGACTAAAATGTTTTTCCCTGACCTTCTGGTAGCGTACAGGACGATTAGACAGATCGTGCCCACTGCCGTGCTCACACAGGTTCTGACGGGGCACGGTGGGTTCTCTGAGTACTTGAACCGTTTTAAGTGCAAGGAGGACCCATCGTGCATCTGCGAACCGGGTGTCAGCGAGACAGTGGAGCACATCTTGCTTCATTGCCCTGTGTTTGCGCGCCGAAGGCATGATGTTGAGATGACCTTAGGCGTAGCCTTAGTTTTATCCAGCCTAAGTAAGCTCGTCATGGACAAGGATAGACGTGATACCCTACTAGGCTATTGCGTGGAGGTGGCGACCAGAGTCATTGATAGAAATAAGACCTAAGCAGAAAGAGGCCAGCTGCCAACTTATTTGGTAATAAGCGACCAACAGCCGCCTACACCACACTGCGCATCAATGGCTCTGGTTGCCGGATCCGCGCAATGGATAGTAGGGAAACTCTGTCATTTTAATCTTTATCATGTTTTATATGCTGTATATTATCCTTGTCCATAGCCTTTTGCTATTTTACTGTCTTTTTTTTACATTGTTATTTTTAGACGGGTTTGCTTTTTTTTATTATCATGTATTTTCTTGACATTTACACATTTTTAATAAAATTTATTTGACTTTCATTTTTAATAAAACAAACCAGGCTGGAAAAATTATTTTACACACACTAAACTTAAGGCTAATTTTAAGTACTCTGACCCCCACATCAGAGGTGAGCACGCGGGCCGGGTCGATAGAGGCCCGGATAAAAAAAAAAAAAAAAAAAAAAAAAAAAAAACAAAGCGTTTGATAACTTAGTTAATTTATTTGCATTCACCTCTACACTTCCGTAGCCTATGCAAACCAAATAGAACTATAACTATCATCATACATAGAGAATAATAATAATAATAAAGATTTATTGTTCATAAGCAAAATACACCATATTTATTCAAACTAACACATTACATAAAATTTATAATAAACTAGCTGTGCCCGCGACTTCGCCCGCGTGGACTTTAGGGAGATTACCCGGAAATATGGGTATTATGTTTTTCCCGCGGAACCCAAATGCTTTTTCTAAAATTAAAGTAGCCTAAGTTACGCCTTGGAACGTCAGCTATCTGTCAGTGAAAGTCCCATTGAAATCGGTTCAGCCGTTTACAAGTTTACCTCAAACAAACAGACAGACAGACAAAAAAATTTAAAATTGCGTTTTCGTTATAGGTATCGTATATACTTTCATACGCATTTGGTAAAAAAGTGTTATTTTGATATTACAAACAGACACTCCAATTTTATTTATTTGTATTGTATAGATGTTGCGGGTAGAACATATTATTTTATATCAAGCCTACGATTCATTGTTGAGTACAACCACTGAAACTTCTAACTATAATAAGTCAGAGAATTTAATTTTATAGTTTGTACTAATTACAATATCATAAAAAACTTGTGTAAATAAATTAAAGATTAGTAGTGTATATTATTTCATTGTTAATTCCCATCTAAACTAGGCCTAGCCTGTATCTTAGATACTAGGATAGAGATGCCTCGACGGTTGACGACTTTGGTGATAGTTCCTTTCTTGGTCATGTACATCATAGATTTACGATGTAGCGAGCGAGTTTTAGGTATTTGATTTATAAAGTACTACAATCTTCACTTACCTAATACAAGAAGAAAACCGGCCAAGTGCGAGTCGGACTCGCGCACGAAGGGTTCCGTACCATTATCTATAAAAACGGCCAAAAAAATCACGTTTGTTGTATGAGAGCCCCCTTAAATATTTATTTTATTTTGTATTTAAGTATTTGTTGTTATAGCGGCAACAGTAATACACCATCTGTGAAAATGTCAACTCTCTTACTATCACGGTTCATGAGATACAGCCTGGTGACAGACGGTCGGACGGACGGACAACGAAGTCTCAGTAATAGGGTTCCTGTTTTACCCTTTGGGTACGGAACCCTAAAAAATGGTTCTTCAATCAATCAAAATGGTTCAATCTTCAGAACGATTAAAGCTTCACGCTTGTAAAACTGCGTGTACAAGTTAGTTCATTATTAGACTTTTTACTTACTCATTACACCGAAGACCCTTATTTAGTAAACATTATGTATCTACCTACAAACTGGCGCTTAGAAACACCTTCCTAGGTCTCGAGGAGTTCCTCGTTAGGTTAACTAACCTAGTTAGGTTAGCTATGTAGTGGCGCAACAATAATTAAAAGAAAGTAAAAAACTTATACAGAAACTTATCTACAAATAACGAACTATGGCTAATAAAACTGTACTAACTTTACTTACCTAATATAGGTAGGCACTATCAACCTACGTGGCAAAGAATTATATTTGTGCCCCACAAACGAAGTCACGCACAAGAATAAGCACCAATATGTGAAAATAGGCTCGTAGTAAACAAACCACCTCAATACCTCGCGATTTTCGCCCCACTGCCTATAGCCATAAAGCGTACACGCCAAGTGGGAATCAACCCGCCAACGTAACTCTTGATTAGTAAGAGAACAGCATTAGATATTCAATGAAGCTGGCACGTGCGCCAAGACAAAACCTATATCACGGATTATGTCTCATTAAGTCGCTCTCTCACTTTTCTAATGAATACGAGTGAAAGAGACAAAACTGACACATATCACGTGTTGTTTTGCCGCAACCGGCTCCGCTAGCATTGCTGTTGGACTGTTTGCCGATGTTTAACAATGGGACCGTGTATTATACCCAATTTATTATTTTCTCGCGACAACATGTCGCAAATAATTCCAATTAAATGAGAAGTTATAATGTTCTTGTTGTTTCATGCTTTAGAGGCAATAATCGTTTCGGTTCGAGCACTTTGCAATTTAAAAAGAACAACAGATTGACTTAATTGCGATACTAGACTATGCTTCTAAAATCTTCGATCACCAATTCCAAGAATCGAGAAAAAATACTATTTTTCCCTCTTCAATAGCATTTAAAAAAGTGTTCTACAACTGAGCATTTCCGATAATCAATATATAGCTGATATTTGTCAATACATTGAGCATTGACAATGCAATAAGGTAATTTTTTTCCTTTTGTCAAGCACAGACCTTTTGCTAGGGCAATAAATAAAATTCAATATTGGAAGGAAAATATCGTTTTAAAATATTATTAGAAATGAGGAAAATGGCGATAATTGCGTAGCGTGAAAACTTTAACATTTACCCATCCCCAACACGGAGGAATTAGCTACGTAGTTACGTAGACAGGTAGATGGGAGTAAATGAGGAAGGCTGCTCATCAAGCGCGAAGTACCGCGTTCAAAGTGTAGCCAGATAAATTATTCAGCACATCTGTTCGCGCCCTGTACTCTCCTGGGAGCGTGTCGCTTGAAATCGCCTTTTGGTATGTAGATTTTTGTGTTACTTTTTCAGAAAAATAAGCAAGTCCGCCAAGCATACACGTTTATGGCGACAGCAAATTCAATACTAACGCGTTCACCGTTTTGCCTCTTCATTCAAGCCTCTGCTACGCTGAAATTCGAGGTAAATCGATCGCGTATCTGCCAAATCTTACTTTTAGGGTGTGCGAGCTGCAAGCCGTTTTGCGATCCAACAAATTGACTTTCATCCCCGTTGATGGCATGTAAAGTTGAACTGCTTCAAGGGTTACCCGTTTTAAAATACGGCATGTTTTCTCAGCGACTATTATTTACTGTAACTTTATTATAATAACAATCAGATAGTTTTATCTTTATGAAATAGGACATTCATAAGAATCTATTTAAATCATTACTATGCCAAAACAACCATGTAATGCAGCAGTGCCCGCCAATAGGTTGCATTAGTGTACTATCTACCTCTATTATAATATAGAGGTATCATGTGAATACTTTAATTATACAATAATAAGATTCAATACCCCACTTTATCGATTGTACCGATAAGTTATCATTTATATTTCAATATAAATCACCACAAGTAAACGATATTTTAGATTGATAAAATTTGATTTGTCTTTTTATGTTATCGCAACCACGAATACGCCTCTAGGGAACACCGCGATTCAACAGTTACGAAAAATACATATTTTTATAGATATCGTACACAAATAAACGTGAATCAGTTGCCTGGTGCATATACATATATTACCTACTTATCACAGTTACGAGTATCTAGGCAAGTTCTAAATTATTACCATTGTTAGAAATCATAGTATGTATAAGAAGTAGTATATAATAAGGATCATATGAAAATTTTATTAATTTTATACTCTACAACCTATAGCGCCGATAGCCTCCTGGTTAATCGGGTATCCCTCGTACCCGAGAGGTGCCGAGTTCAATCTTACCCTGGCCATTAAACTATTAACTTGAGCCCATTCCTAGCATAAGCATTTAGCTTAGTTTGAAGCAAGTATTGAAAATAAGCTGCTGTAAATGGTTTGTTCACAGATTGAACTCCGCTATTTGTTTGTGTCCAGCTTTGACAATCCGAACATGTTTATTGCGACAATTTGAGAATTATGAACGTATGTGTTTCGTATCCTATCCTACTTCCTACTATATTAAAAGTGTGAAATTTTGTGAGGATGGATGGATGGATGTTTGTTACTATTTCACGCAAAAACTACTAAACGGATTTTCATGAAACATTAGAGTATTATTGTTTAAACATCAGAATAACGTGTAGGCTATAATTTATAGCAATATTGAATAATACAAGTCTGCGCGGACGAAGTCGCGGGTAGATACTAGTGTCCAATATATTCGTGACCTCACGTCCTGATTTACTTCCAATTTACTTAATAAGAAATGAGGCAGCGAATTTGTGTGTCCAACAGTAAATATTCAGTGTTCCCACTGTAGGTATAAACCCGCCGCGCTGGCGTGACCTCGCCGAATCGACTCAACGAATAATCGATTCCCAGCACTACAAAACAACTGGCCACAAATGAAAATAACTGAAATATTGAGTTCCTATGTAAACGAATCGTTATCGGTAAGAGCAACTATTTGTTTTTGAGGAACGAGTAACGAACTGTAACACACATCGCGAACGTTACTTCCAAAACGTTTATTGAACAAATAGACGTGTCGTTAAAATTTTGCGTTGTCCGATACCAAAACGAACCATTTCATAAAAATAAGAAACGTTTGCCCAACAGTCATAAAATATGCGGCTATTCAACGTGTAACTAAATATCTACCCTAGCCTAAAGATTTCACAATATAAAACTGCTCTCTGAAGAAAACTTATTCCATGCCTCAAATTTCAAAAGCCTGTAGACATTTCCACTGGAGAGGCGCAATTAAAACTTTACACCATTAACATTTCTGACTATAATAATTTTAATTTAACAGTACGCAACTTCCGTCTTGAAATGTGAAACGGTATGAATACAAATGAGTTGGGGTGGGTACTGGTCGCTGGTCGCAGCCGGCCACTTCCTGCCAGCCCCACACCACATCGCGTTTAACCCACGACCTTGACATACAAACGTTTGAACCATTCTTTCTTAGGACTAAACAAAGACCTTCGCTTCTCGCACTATTCTAAATCTGTGGGGTTAAGAATTTCACGCTGATCCGCCAATCAAAAAATATAAATGCCAAGTTAGGTATAATGATTATGGCTATTGTATGAAAATCTGACTATGGCCTGAATCCTCCTCGCATTGAGGGGAGGTCCGCGCCCAGCAGTGGGACGTTAAAAGGGCTGTAGTAGTAGTATGAAAAGGCCAAAAGCCTAGACCATTTGTTTTTACATTTGATTCATCGCTAGTAGATAATATATTGTAAGTATCTTTACGAGAGTTAATAAGAAGTTTTCGTAGATTAATGAATCTATACCTATACAGAGCTTTATACTTTTAATGTTTTGCTTTAAAAATGCACTGAACCGATTTTATCATCATAATTTATGAAGTAAAATCCTGCCGAGATGACATCGTTTTTAAATTACCTGACAACGTGTAGCATTCAAATATTTGAAGGGTACAGGCAAATAACAGGGAATGTCCTAATTAATGAATTTTGAGAAAAAACAATTTGAAAGTTCAACTATTCTAACAATTCTATAGTTTGGCCATAAATCAAACTGCATTTTTGGCGCCACATGTTAACTTTTTTAAAATTCGAATGATTAGAATTAAAAAACCTTACACAAAATATGAAAAAAAAAAATTGTAACATTCCCTATTATTCGCCTGTACCCTTCATTTATGGATATTATCTACTCTACCAATATCTACGAGTATTTCTACGAGTTAGTGCTGTGTGGCTATTTATGTTGATCCAGGATTTTGTTTGCTCTAAAATAAAGTTCAAAATAACCTTGGTATCCCTACACATGAGATTAGGCTACGCAAAAAGACCTGTACCTTAATAAGATTCAAGATTGGCACTAATTACCTTAGACCTACAACGCAGTTAAGTAGGTATAAAGGTTTTCGATGACTGAGTCAAATATTTGTACCACATTTACTTCCAGTTTATTTTATATACATTTCAAGATATAACTTATCTAAAAGGACTCTTGTGTAAAGCTCAGATCTCCCCGAGGAAAAATACAAGCGGGCCGACCGAGATAAAAAATGAAGTAGCGAAACCAACATATTAATAAAGTTTCCTTCGATGTTTGTTTCCATACTGTTCTTTTGAAAAAACCGGCCAAGAGCGAGTCGGACTCGCCCACGAAGGGTTCCGTACGATTATCTATAAAAACGGCAAAACAATCACGTTTGTTGTATGGGAGCCCCCTTAAATGTTTATTTTATACTGTTTTTAGTATTTGTTGTTAAAGCGGCAACAGAAATACATCATCTGTGAAAATATCAACTCTCTAACTACCACGGTTCATGAGATACAGCCTGGTGAAAGACGGACGGACGGACGGACGGACGAACGGATGGACGGACGGACGGACGGACGGACGAGGGTTCCTGTTTTACCCTTTGGGTACGGAACCCTAAAAAAATATTTTAATGCAAAGAGTTCAAAGATGTCCTTTCAATGCTTTTTATGAGTAAGTTGTCCATCAAAACCCATTTCAGCTAAAAGTCTTTCTTGTTGATGTTAATAACGAATAAAATGATCTCATTCAACAAATTTCAAGCTAAAAGACGCGTAATAATTGATAATATTACATAATTAATGTTGAACTCAATTACTATAACAGATCATAATCCTTTGAACGATCGTTCTAAACAATGAACATAAAATAATATATTTTGGCAGTTCACGTCAAACAAGACTAAGAATAAGGATGGTAAATGAACTCAATCATAGCTCGTTGTATTCATCACCACGTCTATTCGTCATCTCTATTACGGATAACAACGAGATTAGATTATATCATAAAATCAGCGGTGTTGCCAGCTGGAAGTGGCTCGGTCGTTTTATTATTTTTACAAGCAATCGTATCTTATATCAACTTTGTATCGAAAAGTTTTAATTCTAACGCTTTTTTAAATGAAATCAACATAGATAAATAATTGGTCTCAAGCGCGGCGGTCGAGAAATCAATCTAATCTGCCAAGATATTAAAAAGTAGGTATAGATACCTAACAACCTAGCACGAACCCAACTCTTAAGTGAGTCGCCGCTGATGCGCGCCCTTCGCACACTCAATCTCATAGCCAACGAGTCGGACCTATTTCTAAGTTCTCTGAATGAATTCACAAGAGTGGCATTATTCACCATATGTTATAAACCAGGAAAGTAAAATTAATATTAGTTGCTAAGCTGTTGCATTGGGTATGTATCTACCTGTAATAATAGCTGTAAGTTCTGAGAAATAAATAAATAAATAAATAACAAAATGTGCCAAAAAGACTATTCAATTTATCTTTGAATTGTAGATCTTTATATATATAATTCTACTGTACGTATGTATGTTACTGAACTCCTAAACGGCTGGACCGATTTGAATGTTTTTTTTCGTTTTGCCTTGTTTCGTCGTTGCCGTGGATGGTTTAAATTCACAAGTGCGCCCGGTAGGTGGCGCTGCTTTCGTATGGCACTAATTCTAGTCTTGACTTAGATTATCTGACGTACATAAACGTCCCTCACAAAATTGCAAGTGTAAAACTATAAAATGTAAGGAAACGCTCCCTCTGTGATATAAAAACTCGTTGAGACTATTATCGGTCCCGAAAAATCTTTTTTAGAACCCGGATCTCCATCAAACCATAAATACTTTATCACACGTGGCCGTAAGTTTTAAAACCCCATTCAAACGTAACCGTCGTTAATAGAGAGCTATATAGCTGTGCTTGAAACTAGTAATTACTGTCAATTACCCGTAAAACTGGGTTTTAAATCGTGATGTTCATGGGTTATTTATAAATGGACTGTTATTCTGGTTTTATAAGCAGAAAAAAATCATTGGGAGTAAGCAATTACCGCTAGGGAATAAGCATGAATAACACCAACAAATAATTAATGTATGATAAATGTCATCAAATTCATAATACAATTTATTATACAATGTACGTAGAGTCTATGTGCATTGTATACGTATACAATGCACATAGACTCTACGACGTCGTAGACAATCAAGTTAATTCTATTCAACATAAACTTCTATTTAACTATATTTGACAACACTAAAATATTGCCGTCTGCCTCGTACATTACAGCTATGACAAGGAGGACCATACCCTTAGTTTAATGTGGTTTCGTTTGGTGCAATTGACATCAATTTTGACATCCAATTGAATACCATGTTCCATTATCTATGGAATATTTTCAAAAAACAAATGAGCTAAATTTTCCAAGAAGTTTAAGACAGAGCGAAAACTTAGCTTATTAACCCTATTTCTAGTCATAATTTACTCAAAGCATCGTCCAATCACAAACCAGGGGCCCGCTTTTCGCTTGATAGACATCAATCTCTATTAGAGATATGTCAAAACAAGAGAAAAAAATACGACAAGTTTGACGTTTCGTTTCAACATATCTCATAGAGATTAAGGTCTATCAAACGAAAATCGGGCTCTGCCTCCTTACCGCCATCTGTCTTACATAGCAATATTTTTAATATAACATTCAGTTCCTGACAGTTGACTCAGAACAAAATCTGTCAAAAATTGACAGTTACCATTGAAAAAAAAATACCTTAAGGGGTGGTGGTTAGGCCCCATGTCACCGGTTCAAGAGACAAATAAGAATACAGCGGTGGTCGTACTATTCTGTCCACTGAGCAATAAATCAACATACCGTTCTTAAAGCGCGCGGATTTTGAGGTTCTCAATGTTGAAGGCTTAAAGCATTAAGCCGTCGCGGAAGCTTTTGCCCATTCACGATACGCCGCCAAACCCAAATTCAGGCCCTTCTATAGAGGGATATTGCCGATTTACAACGGTCTATTTTTAACTTTGAATGAAAAGGAAATAGAACTAAAGTTCCGCAACAAGCTTCTTTGTTTTTTTTGGCGCTTCGTGCTTATGATAAAACTAGTTACATACATGTCTATCGGTTGAGCAAAGTTATATGCACTATTAAAATTCTAATTGATATTTTTAATATCCTGTATCTTAAATTTTAAGGTACGTTCCCTATATGCATACATGCCACAATCGTGACAATTAGAAGTGTGCGCGCTGGCACATTAAAACGCAGGGGGTCGTTTATAATTCCTTTTAATTTAGCAGTGTGATTCGGGTACAGGTAAATAACAATATTTGGACGCGATGCGACACGCATCCGCCGTGTGTTCTGTCCGTTTTGTAACTGTTGCGGGCCGCGGCGCGGCCGGGTCTCGCGCGATGGTCGCGCGCGCCGCCGCCCCGCCTCGCCGCTCCCCGCTGTCGCCCGCCGCGCGGGGTATTGTCGCTAGTCGCGTGAACATCCTGGGGCCCCTGGAAGGCTGTCGGCTTCCAGCTTCTCGTCCGGTAGAAGTACCAGTTTATTGACAGCGCGCCGAAAGGTTCCCTTCTGTGTATTTACGTCCACGACTCGTACTGTATTGTCAACGCCTGGGTACAGTTGGGCGACTCTTCCTAAATGCCATTTTAGCGGTGGAGCTTGTTCGTTCTTTAATATCACCATGTCGCCGACTTTGACGTCACGTTCTTTGTTACGCCATTTTGTTCGGGTCTGAAGCTCGGCGACGTATTCCTTACTCCATCGCTCCCAGAATTGTTGTCGTATTTTTTCTATGAGTTGGAATCGATTGGGTCTAGCGATGTCCACGACTTCTGATGGGACCGACTTGAGAGGCCGACCGATAAGGAAATGGCCGGGAGTGATGGGATTAAAGTCTTGCGGATCAGAAGAGAGAGGGTAAAGGGGGCGTGAGTTAAGGATTGCCTCTATTTGTGCAAAGAGTGTAGTTATCTCTTCAAACGTTAATGACGCATTACCAGCTATTCTTTTTAGATGATACTTTGAGGATTTAACGCCCGCTTCCCAAATTCCCCCAAAATTAGGCGAGTACGCCGGAATAAATTTTATAATAATGCCTTCGTTACTAGCGTAGTCACAAACGGGCTTACGACTCGACCGTATTATCCTACCCAATTCATTGTTTGCGCCTACGAAGTTTGTACCATTATCGCAATGTATTGTATGGGGTTTGCCACGTCTAGATACGAACCGTCGTAAACATAATATGAAGGCTTCAGTGCTGAGGTCACTCACTACCTCTAGATGGATCGCTTTAGTTAGAAGACAAACAAAAATACATAAATAACATTTAGTAATGCGATTGCCACGTCCCTTTTTAGAAGAAATCATAAATGGCCCGGCAAAATCGGTACCACATGTATAGAATGGAAAGGTAATATTTGTTCTATCTGGTGGCAATTGCCCCATGATGGGTTGTAACGTCTTCCCTCGAAAACGTGTACATATTGTACATGACTTAGTGACGCTACGGGCTAATGTTCTGCCACCTAAAGGCCAGAAACTTTCACGAATAGAGGCTAATAATAATTGTGGGCCTGCGTGAAATAAGCGGTGGTGCTCGTGTCTCATTAACAGCTTAGTGAAATGATGCTTACCATTCAAAATTACTGGATGTTTTTTATTAAAATCATATTTGGAGAACTTAATACGACCACCGACTCTTAGTACACCGTCAGCGTCTAGAAATGGATTTAAAGGTAATATGTTAGACTTGTGATGTAGCTTATCACCACTAGTAATAGTTAGAATATCTATATTAAAAGATTCTAATTGACACAACTTAATTAAAATTAACTGGGACTTGTCAAGTTCCTGTACTTGCAGAGGACCTGATAATTTAGTGTTAATTTTATTTATATTATTTATAAAACGTAAAACATATGCAAAACTTCTTTTTAAATGATTATAGTTTGAATATCTAGTAAAATTTATTAATTTAGGATTTTCAATATTAACGTGAACTTTAAGTTCGGGTACGTCTACCGATAAATTTTCTATTTGTGGCCACTCTGTGTACTCCTTTTTTAGGAAAGGAGGACCTTCCCACCACACGCAAGACGATTGCATAAGGTCTTGAGGTTCGACACCTCTCGATGCTAGGTCAGCGGGGTTCAGGTGAGTGGGAACGTGTCTCCATGTATGGCCGGCTGTGAGCTCGTTTATCTCTTGTATTCTATTACATACAAAAGCCTTTAGTAATTTTTGTGGAGTTTTAATCCAGCATAAAACAATAGACGAATCTGTCCAATAGACAGTCCGATCGATTTTTAAATTGAGTACCTTTAATAATTTGGAACATAAACGAGCCCCCAACAGCGCTCCACAGAGCTCCAGTCGCGGTATGGTTATAGCCTTGATAGGCGCGACTCTGGCTTTGGCACACAGCAGCTTAACTGAAATAGTATTGTCATGATTAATGGAACGAACATATACACAGGCACCGTATGCATCCTGTGACGCGTCCACGAAACAATGTAGTTCAATATAAGTAGGCGAGCTACACATGACATTACGATTTAATTTTAATTGAGATAATTGAATTAATTTATTAGCAATATTCGACCATTGCTTAGCAAGATCAGATGGCACCGGGTCATCCCAGTCCAGTTTAAGGGTCCACAGATTCTGTAGAATTATTTTAGCTTTAATTACACAAGGACATAATAGTCCTAACGGATCAAATATTGTACAGGTCAACTTTAAAATAGATCTTTTAGTTATAAGCAAATCAGAATTTAAATTAATAGAATAATGTAATGTATCTTGTTTAGGTGACCATATTAGACCTAACACACTAGATTCCTTGTTTAACAAGGGTGAATCGCACGTATCACTTTGATTCAGATTAGGCGCGTTAGACATTACTTTATGTAGGGGAAAACATGCTGAATTCAAAATCTGTGTTACATTATCATGAATGTGCTTGATGCCTTCTTCAGTAGAGGATCCAGTAGCTAAATTATCGACATATATGTCGTGTTCAATGACAGAGGCTATAGTTGGATCAGAACATTCTCTCGATAGCTGAAGAAGACATCGCGTACTGAGAAAAGGCGCAGAGGCTGTACCATAGGTGACAGTATTGAGCTGCAAGACCTTGATAGGCTCAGCATCATCGTCCCTCCAAACAATAAGCTGCAGATGGCGCTGGGACGGATCTATCTCGATTTGTCTGTAATGTTTTTGAATATCAGCTGTTAATACATATTTATGGCAACGAAATCTCATTAACATAGATAGGAGATCATCCTGGACTACGGGTCCAATCAGTTGGATGTCATTTAATGATTTACCTGAGGTTGTCTTGGCCGATGCATCAAAGACAACCCTCAGTTTTGTGGTCTCACTTTTGTCTCTAATGACAGCATGATGCGGTAGAAAGTATCCAAAACTAGGCTTATCTACTTGACATAAGTGACCTAAATTAGAATATTCTTTGATAAAATCTTTATATTGTTGTTTAACTAAAGGTAGTTTAGATAATCTTTTTTCCAAATTATAGAAGCGCTTCTTCGCTTGATTAAAAGAATCACCGAGTGCCTTCTCAGGTTCCTCTTTGAAGGGAATTTTAACGGAAAATCTACCAGTGGGCAACCTACGCACGTTCTCTAAGAAATGAACTTCACATAAATTTTCTTCAGTAGTTGGGGAAACCTTTTCCGGGTGAAGTTCATCTATTTGCCAAAATAACTTAAGTGAATCATGTATTTCTCTACTAAAATTACAATGAACTCTTTGTTTTGGCTCTGGTGGTACATTGCCAATAGGCCCAGACACTAACCATCCTAACTGAGAACTTTGCAAGATAGGTTTATTGAACCCTAATTTAATTTGTTCGGAGCCTACAATATCCCAGAACACATCCGCCCCTAGCAGAACATCTATATTGGAGGGACGATGGTACCCAGGATCTGCAAGCTCAATATTCATAGGTAAGTTTAAATTTTTACAATCAACATTTATTGATGGCAGTAGGCCAGTAATCTGTGGTACAACAAGGCACTTTACACCTATGTTGAATAAACCAACACGAGAACGAATAGTGAGATTACAACGTTCACTAATACTAAACTTAAAATTATTAATTCCAGACACCGTCATAGAACTTATGTTATCAATAGGTAAACCAATTTTTTGTTTTAAATTTTCTGTCATAAACGATGACTGGCTACCCGTGTCTAACAAGCAACGTGCTTGATAAACCTTCTTATTACATTCATTAATAATATCTACAACCGCTGTACATAAAAGAACTTGTCCGACTGAGACGACTGAGAGTGAGATTGGCAAAGATGGAACAGGTAGGTTCTCTACCTCCGATGAATTATTTATAGATTTTGGCTTATCAACGTGTAATAATGAATTGTGTTTCGATTTACATAAACGACAAGTGGCTCTAAGGCGACACTGAAAGGAATTATGGCCCTTACGTAAACAGTTAGAACACAATTTCAAACGTGATGCCTCACTCTGCCTATCCTCTATAGACATATCTTTAAACTTAGAACATAAATACACTAAATGACTTTGATTACAGATCGCACAAGGGGGATGATTAGAGTTGGACGTGGCAATGGCAATATTAGTTTCATCACAGGACGCAGGAAATGTTTTTATAACGTTGGGCTTATTCTGACCACCCCGTTGCGGATATACCGGTTTATCATTCCTACTGACTAAAGTGGTTTCTAAAATAGCTGCCCTATTTCTTAGATACTGAAAAAACTCATCCAAAGTAGGTAAGCTAGAAAGGGTTCCCTTATGCTCTTCCCACTTGCTGTTGGTAGTAGTATCTAACTTGGATGAAACTATATATATAACAATAGCGTCCCAACTAGAGGTAGGTAGTCCCAAGGCGTCTAGTGATCTCAAATTCTTAGTAACAATATCAATAATAAATCTTAAAGCCTTATAAGACTCTCTTGTTAATTGTTCAATAGAAAATAGTGACTTAAAATGGTTATTAATCAAAATATTTTTATTATCATATCTTTCACATAACAAATCCCATGCAATAGAGTAATTTTTAGAAGTAAATTCAAGTGATTTAATCACAACAAGGGCACTCCCTTCGAGCGATGACCTAAGATAGTGAAATTTACTTATTACTGGTATAGAATTGTTAGAATTAATCAATGAGTCAAAAGTATCTTTGAACTCGAGCCATTGTAGGTAATTACCATCAAAGGATGGGAGTTTAATAGTTGGCAACTTAATATTATTATTATCATGAAAACTACAGACACTAGAATGAGCATCAGACTCTTGAATAACTGCCACCGGGCTAGTTGATTCAATTAATTCTTGAATTATAGATAAAATTGATATGAATCTGGTTTCAATAGTGTCTCTTTCTATCAATTGTTTATCTAAATCATCACAGTTAGCTTCAATATCAGATTGAATATCATCAAATGATGAAAATAATGCTTGGCATTTCTCTAAACGAATATTTAATTCTTTAACTTTAGTACGTTTTAGTTCAGTAATATCCATTGATTGAAGAGCCTCTATATTTTGTGTCATTACAGTTAGACGGCCCTTAATAGAACTACGTTTACGAATAAGATGCGAAACATCTTTGCCCTCTTGGGCTTTATCAAAATTATCATCACTATCAGTGGCCATTATAAATAGTAAACAATGAAGTAGGTAAGCAAATAAATGTGCAGATCCAACCAGTTATGCGTGGTGTGATCCAGCACGCGGTCAGTCGCTGTCCGTAGCACGTCGCACGAGAAGGCTGCCCTGATGCCGGCCGCGGCAACCGCAAGAGTCGGCAGCAGGTGCAGCGCGTGAAAGTAGGTAGCTACGTCGCAACCGCTAGCAATACCTCGTTCAGCTGTGAACAGTTTCGGCAAAAGGCTTTGAAACGAAAGCTAGCAACGAATACACTATCACTCAGCCTGTGGAAATTGGTAGGTAAATACCTAAAAAAAGCGCACACAAAACCCAAAGAAAAGTAGGTAGGTAGTATTCGTAGGATATATGACCAATTATAGGCGCAGAGAAACACAATAGGCACACCCAAATAGGCAATAGGCACACCCAAAAATGTAGGTACACAAAATGGCGTATCAAAAGTTAGGCGTGCTTGCGTGGGGCGTGCAGTGAGCGCGTGATCATAACCTAAGCGTGCGAGGTAACAATGTTATATTTTGGCAATCCGTACGTATTTCACGTAAAAGTTGGCATCACTTGTTGTTATTAGGCAAGTAAATGCGATATAACGTGTTAAAATAGCGAATTAAATCCTCAAAGTAATGAAAATTGGTACCTTAGGTAGATAGGTGCGTATGGTACGCGTAGTCCTATGTTAAATGAGTTACAAATACACTGCACAAACTTTGCACAAATAGATTAGGAAACGGAGGGGATTGTGAATAGGAACCGCACTTCCCTCGGAACGACCTCCCGTCGTAGATAGGTAGCCGATGCTCGCCTCGTCTTCCACGCAGTAATCTTGACTGGGGCTGTACCGGGCACAGGGTCGACAGCTCGCTCGCTCGTTGTATGTTGCTCGGCAAGACGGCTGTCCTGTCACGGTCGCCAATTAATGTGCGCGCTGGCACATTAAAACGCAGGGGGTCGTTTATAATTCCTTTTAATTTAGCAGTGTGATTCGGGTACAGGTAAATAACAATATTTGGACGCGATGCGACACGCATCCGCCGTGTGTTCTGTCCGTTTTGTAACTGTTGCGGGCCGCGGCGCGGCCGGGTCTCGCGCGATGGTCGCGCGCGCCGCCGCCCCGCCTCGCCGCTCCCCGCTGTCGCCCGCCGCGCGGGGTATTGTCGCTAGTCGCGTGAACAGAAGTGTTATTAATACACGTCATATAAATACTTTGACCAATGAATTATTATTATTACCAACGACGGGGCTTTGCCTAACAACTGACAGTTTCACACGTCCAATTTAATCTGTAACATGCTTATTTATATGTACGTCAGATTGATTATTCAAGACGCACCAGACTAGACGCCTGTCGCAGCATTATGAGTAAAAAACTCGTTTTGTGAGTAAAAGTAATAGTAGCAGTGGTAGCCGAGTGGTCGAACGCACGCCTTGCAATCGAAGTGTGCAGAATCAAACCGCGCCTCGCACCTCTGGGATTTATGTGTGAATCTCATTTTCGTCCGAGATTATCACTTGCTATTAAACGGTGAAGGAAAACATCGTGAGGAAACCTGCACGTCTGAGGGAACTTGGCTAGTTTTCGATAGATGTGTGAAGTCTGCCAACCAGCACTGGGCCAGCGTGGTGGACTATGGCCCGAATCCCCGTCGCATTGAGGGGAGGCCCGTGCCCAGCAGTGGGACGTTAAAAGGGCTGTAGTAGTAATGAGTAAAAAAAATTGGACGATGTTTACACATTTGGGTATCTATAATATCTAACATCATTGACGCGACATTGTAAACTGAGTATTTATTCGTTCATTAATGTGAAATATTAAAGGACGTAACTGTTAATTATTCGTTATAACATACAGTTGGAATATTCCGTCATCAATTATTATACCACATCGCGTCGAATAGAGCCGGAATTAACCGAATTCGGTAAGCATGCCATTGTTTCTTGTAAGGTCTTTATTGGAAATATAATAGTTAATATATGTGGTACTACACTGTAATGAAAACCTACTTCAATTAGAGTTAATAGGAAGACGTTTACATTCAAACAATACTATGAGCGGATGATATACGATTATTTTCTTTAATAAACACAATGATATTAGAAAGTACAGATATCTAAACGTGTCAAAAAGAAGTCCAAATATTTTTTCGACCTTAATGGGTGAATTGAAGGTATAGCCACCTAGTCTTATATGCCTTGACATCATCGAGATAGTATGAGCTTGACGTAGATTATCTGATGTACGTCAATGTCACACACAAAATTGGACGTGAGAATGTGTCGAAGTTAGTAAAACCTCCCTCTTTGATTATAATACGTCGTTGAATAAATTTCTAGTAGGTACTATGCGATTCAAATGAGAATAAGATCGACTTTGCACCATATTGTCACGAATGGAAACAAATTATGACTAAATAATTAAATATTATATTTAGACAAATTATTACTAATTTAACCATTTTATTTAAATTTGATGTAAGACTATTATTATTGATATGCAAATAAGTTTATTGCAAACCATACTTTTCAAGTGACATTTGACAAATAGAGGTTATTGACATTCCTATTCTTATTTGGATCGCATTGTACCTATGCACCTAAAATGGTGTCGAGCATAATAAAAAAAATTGTGCTGCATGCGATTTTTCCTGATAAATAAATAATTTTATATCCATCTGAAATATTATTTTCGTGTCCACATAAATGACAAACGACCTAACTTGATGAATTTATGACGTCCGCTCCACCGTGCCTGCTATTCCATACAAAATCATTATTTTCATTACCTACTTTTATATTTATTTGTCTGGGTATATATTAAATTCAATTGAAATATACATTCTATAATTGCGTTGTAAAATAGTATTAATTTGAAAATTTACCAGATAGATATTCAAAATAAGAAGACTTTTTGAGAAATTATTAAATTCCTTTAAACAAGTGTTTCAAGCAACAAGCTCAAAAATACTCGGAAAAACACCATATACTATGCGAACCAAACAAGAATAGGAATGTCAATAAGCTCTATCTGTCAAATGTCACATGAAAAGTATTGCAAAAAACTTATTTGCATATCAATAATAAAAGTAACTACATCTAATATAAATAAAATGGTTAAATTATATTAAATATTGTTAAGCAAATAAGTTTTTTGCAAACCATACTTTTCATGTGACATTTGACAGGTATAGCTTATTGACATTCCTATTCTGACTTGTATCGCATAGTAAAAGAAATAAAGCGTACGTTATTTCTGGTCGTACTATGAACAGACAAAAGTGAAACTGAGAATACACTCCACGCGAAGATAAGACGGCTGTTAAGTGGCTGCTCAGCTAAAAGGGCTCTACAAGCTTGTCGTAGAATGAGTGGTGACAAGCAAGTAACATGCCTTTGTTGAGAACTAAAAGAGACACCTATCAACTTGGAGTGCAGTGGAGCGCTTAAAATAGATGGCCCCGCTTTTAAAATCTTGTGCTGGATGTGAGGTATACTCTAATGTGCTGCTAAAAGCATCATAAAGTAATTTGTGTTAAGTAATTCTTCTTATTTTAAATTAAATGGAATAAGACGAGGAACGGCTCCGCCGGCGCTTAGCAGGTGTCAGTGTCAAGTAATTACTAGCAAGAACAACATCAATAAATACAAATTATAAAATAAAAAAACCGGCTAAGTGCGCGTTGGACAAGCGCACGAAGGGTTCCGTACCATTATCTATAAAAACGGCAAAAAACACGTTTGTTGTATGGGAGCCCCCTTAAATGTTTATTTTATTCTGTTTTTTAGTATTTGTTGTTATAGCGGCAACATAAATACATCATCTGCGAAAATTTCAACTCTCTAGCTATCACGGTTCATGATGGACGGATTGACGGTTCGGATGGACGGACGAACAGCGAAGTCTGAGTAATAGGGTTCCCGTTTTACCCTTTGGGTGCGGAACCCTAAAAATCGATGCTGTAAGATATTAAGATGGCGGATGAATCTAAGGCTACATAAATTTAAAAAAATCACCGTCTCACACTTTCATAGTTTCACATTCACATTTCATAGTTTCACATACTTTCACATTCACCGTAGCAGTTCATTTTTGTTAGGGTTCCGTAACCAAAGGGTAAAACGGGAACCCTATTACTGAGACTTCGCTGTCCGTCCGTCCGTCCGTCCTTCCGTCCGTCCGTCCTTCCGTCCGTCCGTCCGTCTGTCACCAGGCTGTATCTCATGAACCGTGATAGCTAGAGAGTTGAAATTTTCACAGATGATGTATTTCTGTTGCCGCTATAACGACAAATACTAAAAAACAAAATACAATGAATATTTAAGGGGGCTCCCATACAACAGACGTGATTTTTTGCCGTTTTTATAGATAATAGTACGGAACTCTCCGTGCGCGAGTCCGACTCGCACTTGGCCGGTTTTAATTTTGTAATCGACTTAATTTGTTGATATAAATAGAATCAGGAGTAGATGGACTGTGAAGTATGCATGGATAGTTTTTCCATTCAATTACACTTATTTGAGCGATCAACGTTGTATAGAATGCCATCAAACACAAAGTAAATGTAGCCCATGGGAAAATGTAACCTAGAAACATATACCGGTAGACTGAACACCCTCCCCGTTTCTTTGATTTCGTCCAGAGGAATAGCGTCCACCGATTTATGTAACAGTTGTATAGTATGGAGTATCAAATAATTATTTAATTTATTGTGGTAAAACAGAAAATTTTAACCGGCCAAGTGCGAGTTGGACTCGCGCACGAAGGGTTCCGCACCATTATCTATAAAAATGGCAAAAAAATCACGTTTGTTGTATGGGAGCCCCCTTAAATATTTATTTAATTCTGTTTTTTAGTATTTGTTGTTATAGCGGCAACCGAAATACAAAATCTGTGAAAATTTCAACTGTCTAACTATCACGGTTGAAGAGATACAGCCTGGTGACAGACGGACGGACGGACGGACGGACGGACGGACGGACGGACGGACGGACAGCGAAGTCTCAGTAATAAGTATTCAATTTTGTTTGTAACACACAACGTTTACTGTGTAAAAGCTCCTTGAATTCCTGTAGGACGTGTATCTAGTGTCTTAAGCCTTACTTCGGGTCTTATTTTTAATGGAACTAGGTAATTGTGGCTCACAAATCGATAGTCCTTAAAGTGAGACGATAATTTAAGAGTAGGTACATACGATTTTTTGTATCGATGACTTATTTTACGAAATGACTTAGAATCGATTCGCTTACTGTAATCGAATGTTAAGAATCACTTTTATTGGCACTAAAAGAAATGGATACCCTGTAATTTATTTCACTACATGTAATAAACGTGCCGTATGGAACTCAGTTGAAGAAGCAATTTCATTCTACACCTAGGCGTAGTCGCCACGTTTGGATCGATAACGAAAAATGTATAAACGGAGGCAGTGCCGAAATGCGTTCCTAGAACACGGGCAATGAACTTTGCTCGCTTTTGTGTACTGACCTTTACTGACATCGCGTTGTGTTATTTCTAGATTCTCTGCAGTTACCTGTGTATTCTACGCCCGACTACGAAAATAATTGATTGTCTGTAAGCAAAATAGGTACACTCCCCCTCAATGCGAGAGACATTCCATCCGTAGTCCACCACAGTAATGGGACAGAACGTCCCATTTTTTTAACCTATTTTTTATCTTCCTCCTGACCGGTAAGGTTTATTTTCGTTTGCATTATTACATTACCTACCCCTAGTGAATGTCTCATTGAGGTAGCTATGTAAACTATTTTAGTAATACGTAACTTGATACTAACTTAGGTACCCTTACACACTGATGTAATATTAAACACGTGATTAACATTAACGTCGAGAATTACGCCAGACACAATGAAGTTCTTACAATTTCGTCGTACCTAGTTATAAATAGTTGTGTTTACTATTCACACAATAGCTTAAGCATAAGTAATCGCTAGAGAACAAAGCAACAGAGTTCAACGATGGAAAATTGTGTAAAGCTCGTGTCCCAGCCAACTTAAAGCACTGCGACCACAGCCGCCTCAAAACGCGCCAGATATCTTTTTACCAGTACCAAAACAAACTGTATTAACTCAAACAAAAAGCACATTTTCCAATGAAATGTCATCAATGACGCAAGTGAATTTGCAGTCGCGTGGCTTTATGTACCCAATCATATAACGTATACAGAGTACATTTTCAAAAATAGTCAAGTTTATTCGTTCGCGTCAGTAAGTCCAGGGCCGGGCGTAAGTCGACAGAGACATTCCAATCTTATGATTAGAACACTTTTAACCTTAGTAACCTTCAAATGTCTTGAATATTGCCCCGACACGTTGACTCTACAAGTACCTAATATTACACACACACTGATTAAAGATTAGGTACCTACACACGCATTAATTGCTTCAAAATTTAGCCACGCTGATGTCAGACGTGTTATTTAAAAGCTCACTGATTGAGCAACACGCATTAGAAAACGATCCGTATTTCCACCACGTAAAGTTTAAGATCAATGCTGAAATAATCTGAACAATTACAATGCGGTTGTATCGTGTTCTATATTTGTCTTCATTTAACGTTCCGCATTTAGAACTGATGTATCATAACAGATCATATTGATATGTTTCTTCGTAGAGGTAGGTTGTTTTAATGAGTTGTCTACATTTCTATAAAAATCGCGTAACGAGGCACTTGTTGCAGGCTTGAATCTACCTATGCAATCATTTTAAAAAACGAATGTATCACATCATCATAATAACATAATATAGGCTATCATTTATAAAATCTAAGTCTGCGCGGACGCAGTCGCTGATAGATGCTAGTATAGTTATCATGTCTTATTAATGGAGGTATGGAGTTTCTGAATTAATTACATTATTTATATGTAAAACTACGTCCAAGTTGCGGGGTTTCTTTGTTCAATCGTGAATATATTATTATATCAGTGAACTCAATTTGTATATTCATAAGGAAAGTTACTGGGGCCACTCCCCCCCATCCATAAGCAGCAGGAAAGTACGAAAATATCGCAGAACTCCAAACACGGACTACAAATGAGAATGGTCACGCAATGAATCTCAGACCTTGCTAAACGCCTTATATAACTACCTATAAAGCCCAGAGCACACATGAGCGTCAAAGTTCGCGCGTCAAAATTTATTCCAATACCAAAGGACACCCTGTGTCACGTAAAGATTGAATTTCTGTAGCATAAAAAGTTTTTAACAAAAAAATTAAACCGCCGAAAAAACTAACAAGCAAAAAATAAAAAACATTTTTAGGGTTCCGTACAAAGGGTAAAACGGGAACCCTATTACTAAGACTTCGCTGTCCGTCCGTACGTCTGTCACCAGGCTGTATCTCATGAACCGTGATAATTAGAGAGTTGAAATTTTCACCGATGATGTATTACTGTTGCCACTATAACAACAAATACTAAAAAACAGAATAAAATAAACATTTAAGGGGGCTCCCATACAACAAACGTGATTTTTTTGCCGTTTTTATAGATAATGGTACGGAACCCTTTGTGCGCGAGTCCGACTCGCACTTGGCCGGTATTTTTTATGTATGTTAACCTAATCGGTTATCGCCGAGATTTATGATCCAATTTACGTGATTATTCTTTAGTTTGATGAGGAACAGATGCCATTTGGTCCATTTTTTTTGGCTGTAAATATTTACTTTTTTATGGTTGTTATGAGGTGATAATAATTGCATATTTTCAACGATTATTGACACTAAAAAGCGTGACAAAATTAATGTGTGCATTTGCCTAGTCTGACGTAGATTGGCACCTACTCCAAATATAATTAATTATAAGGTTATTTTTAGCTTTTTAGTGCATCTAGATTTTTAGTCGTTTTTTTTTTTCTATAAGTCAAAACTTTCTATGAGTTAGTTTTGGTATTGGCAAAAATTAGACGCGCGCGTCTTGACGCCCCTGTGTACGGGGAGCCTTATAGTTGTATCTTTGAAATGGCTATTAGCTATAACAACATTCTTATTCATGATCGACATATCTTATAATACCGAATCCGTATTGAAACTAGTCCGTCAACTAACCAACTTGTTATTAGAGAACTTCACTACCCAGTTGTTGCTACGATTTTTAATTAAAATGCTTTATGCTGTACCAATCTGGAAACATTTAAAAATGTACGCTAATTAACGCGAGAGCCGGCTCAGCTGTGAATAAACTCGATGTAACCAGCTGAAATGCACTCGTTAGTGTAAAAAGGTAGGTAGGTAGGTTACCTACAAAAATATTCCTGTTTATCGTCTACTAGCGGTCCGTCCCGGCGTCGCACGGGTTTATAATATAGCCTATGTTACCCAGTGATAATGTTGCTATCCAACGGTAAAAGAATTTTTGAAATCGGTCCAGTACTTTTAAGTTATTCGTTACATACAAAAAAAAACAAAAATACAAATCTTTCCTCTTTATAATATTAGTGTAGATATAGATTAGTATAGATACGTTAAAATCAATTTATGTTCGTTAGTCTCGCTAGAACTCAAAAACGCCTTGCGATTCAATTGATTTTTCGCTCTATAGTGCAGTTAAATAAATTGGGTAATGAAAAAAAAAAAATTGATACCAAAGACCTTTTTATTTTGCGCTTAGGGTTATACGAAGATCACTGGGTCATCTAGTATCTTAATAAAATCTATAGATTTGGGGGTTAAGTTAAGGGGTTATCTTAAAACCATAACACTATACACGGATTCATCCGCCATCTTTATCACTGTCATCACCCATTTTATTTATAATGTGTATTTATCATATTTATCCTTATTATGAATTACTCGACATTGGTATAGATTATGTAGATACCCGCTAACCACAGGTGCAGCCATTCCTCATCTTAATCCATTAAAATTTCATAATTCATTCATTTCGATACAAACTATTTTTAACAAAAAACAAAAACCGACTTCAAAAACCTAGGTTGACTAAAAATAACCTTTGGAGTAGGTGCCAATCTACTTCAGACTAGACAAATACACACATAAATTGGAACCGATAACCTAATAAAAAAAACATTCGGGTCGAATTGAGAACCTCCTCCTTTTTGGAGTCGGTTAAAAAGAAGAAGAACACTATACATGGTAAATTTTAATGTAATAAATATTACATAATTATAAAATCAAATAAATATGATGGCACAGTTATAAAAACAAATAAATAACTGTGCCATCAGTGTTTGCCAGTTTAATTGCTCCAACATTGGAAAACAAGATTCAGGGCAATATTTACATTTCACAGCAGCGCTGCTGACCGACGACCGAATGTAGTTAATTAGTGTGGTGATGTGACATAACAACTATACCAATACGTGACAAGTACAGTGTAAAAAATTGACGTTTCAGTACAAGTAGCAATATTTATGTCACTCACAACATACCTTCAATAAAGCCACTGGGGCGACGCGAGTAAAATTTTTGCCATACCAACACAAACTCTATTGACTCACACAAAAAAAAACAATCTTAAAATAAATGACACTGACAGGGCAGGCGAATTTTCACGCTTGGAGGCCTAGCTTTTAGCACAGAAATTCAATATTTATACGTATTGACACAGAGTTTTGTTTTGGTAGGTATTGGCAAAATTTTACGCGCCAGGGTTGACGCCCCAGTGTGCGAGAGGCTTTAATCGGCGGAATGTCGGTGCACATCATTGCACCTTACTCACTGAATCCTTTATTCAAACATGATAGTACTTCATAATAACTTTTAAAACAACATCGATTAACTTTTGGTAACTACAGTTGAAACAAAACAGATGGCGCTGACATCGAAATAAATCACGGTATCGTTGTGCGTGCGTGTACATTACAAGTGTTTTCTACGATTTGAAGTCAGTAAATCCGGCTCGAAGGACCATATATGAATATTTTTGAAGGCGTGTTGAATCGCAAATTCCAGCGAATTGAATACACGTTCAGTAAACAATAATTCAGTTGTTTGTTATATAGTACAATAATTATTGTACTTAGAAAAACAACGTAACATAATGAAGCATTAAAATATTGTTCTTTTTTAAAATAAGAAAAAATATAATTTACTAACGGCCCGTCCCGGCTTCGCACGGGTGGACATTTTTATTTTGTAATATTTTTAACCGACTTCGAAAAAGTAGGAGGTTCTCAATTCGGTCGGTATTTTTTTTTAAATGTATGTACACCGATTACGTTGTGAGTTATGATCCGATTTACGTGATTCTTTTTTTGTTTGATGCGGAATAGATGCCATTTGGTCCCATAAAAATTTAAAATTGTATGGTCAAGCAGTTTACATTTTATGAACATTTTTATGTTTATTATGATCATTATTTACGTGGATGACGTAGTTGTACGGCTATACGGCTTTTTAAGGAGTTTTCATTTAGGTTGATTAGTAGTTTTGGTTTAATACGGATTGTTAACAAACATCGAAACTTACCCCCAAAGGAGTGGAAAGGGGGGTGTGGGGGGTTTTTTGTTTTGCCTGTAAATATTTACTTTTTAGGGTTGTTATGAGGTGATAATAATTGCATATTTTCAACGATTATTGACACTAAAAAGCGTGAAAAAAAAATTAACAAAAAACTAAAAACGACTTCAAAAACCTAGGTCACACCTAGGACAAAATTTCTGAAATCGGTCCAGTAGTTTTTAAGTTTATTCGTTACATACAAAAATACAAATCTTTCCTCTTTATAATATTATATAGTATAGATATAGATAGTGACATAACTATTATAGTTGGACATATGGTCTTGCGAACTTTTTTGTAGATATTGACGTGTTCTATAATATTGTAGAACATTTTTTTGTTCTATCATCAATACTTTCCGCAGCGTATGCGATGAAAGACATTTTACGGCTAAATTTTTTACACCTTGGGTTGGTTTTAGTAAAGATTTCTAAGGATCTCTAATTTTTTTCTAGTAATAAATATTAGCCTATGTTACTCAGTGATAATGTAGCTTTCTAACGGTAAAATATTTTTTGAAATCGGTCCAGTAGTTTTTAAGTTTATTCGTTACATACAAAAATACAAACATACAAAAATACAAATATTTCCTCTTTATAATATTAGTATAGATATTTAACTAGCTTTGCCCGCGACTTTGCGTAGATTAGATAGATATAGGAAACCGGAATTTTTAGGGTTCCGTGCCTAAAAAGGAACCCTTATGGAATCACTTTGTTGTCAATCAAAAGATAGGCAGTTTAAGTTGCATATTCAGTACATTTTCAAAGAAATCGAAAGTCTTTAAGGTAGGTACTTCCCGAAGGGGTAGACAGAGGTGCACTGCAGTGCACCAACATTTATTTCGCCGAAGTATTTTCGACAAAGCTGCTGCATATAATATTCCTTCTTCGTTTTAAATAATAATAATACCGTATAAACAGATATATCGGTACTTTGATAACTTACTAGCTAATGAATCTCCAATTAATACTAGTCGAAAGTAAATTAAGTTAAAGACCCCGATAAGAAAGGGATGTGAGGCTCTTTGAATTTCAGTTCAAAAGGGATTGAAAGTTCGTAACTTGGAATGGCTTCGGGGCAATCGAGTTGTGTATTTAGGCGCGGTTTCCTTACGTTAGTGCTTGATTAAATAATGAGAAATCACGTTACTCCTTACACAACATGTTACATGAAGCCCCCCGCAGTCTGGGGCATTAAGTGACTGGCGACAAATATTTAGCCAACATCAAAACGAACTCAGTGTTGATATACATAAAGATTGAACTTGAGTAATAAATTCCTCGCGCGTGTTTTGACGCCCCAGTGTGGAGGCTTAACGCCTGTAAAAGGCCTGCCTTATATACTGTATCGGTTATCTTTCTGTGAAGTAAGAATTTCGATTTGGCAGTTTAAATATATCACAAAATTATACAAAAATAAAACTAAACGAAAATCCCCAATCCTTTACTTAACCTCCTTAATACGAGGTCAGAAAACAACATTATATAGTTACATTTTGTTATTTAAAACTACCAACAGTAGGTATAGTGTTTCATATGTAAGTAACATCTTGTATGATATCAAGGTGCGGCGTACAGCGCCACCAATTACCTACACCATCTGGCTTAGTACTTACGAACATGTCAAAAGCACGGGCCCGACCGTAATTGGCTTTTAAAGCAAGCCTAATAACAAAGTTTGTGAATCGAGCGAATTCACGACGCGAGACGCGAACGAGCACTTTGAGGGAACCAACATCTTAAGTACACTGACTGGGAACAAAGTGGCCAGTTGCCCTTAGCGCAGATAGCACTTTGTGGACGGCGGATACATTAGGAGGCCATAAACGACCATACAACTTACGCCCGCATGGTCTAGTGCAGTGATGGGCAAAGTACCTACGGCCCGCGGGCCAGCTCCGGCCCGCGAAAGCATTTAATCCGGCCCGCCGACGGTCCTTCGACATGCATAGTATATAGCCCCCGATAATTATTATTTTGAGGGTCCAGAAGTATAAAGTAGATTCTACGTAGGAGAGTGCTCCCTCTCTATAATTCCCAACTCGGGGCTAAAATTCTAAGTATTTCTTCTTAGTGAGGGACCCCACTTTTTCATAAGAGATTAATTTCATAAACTTTAAACGTAGCTTGGTGTAACAGATAATTCTATAACTAAAAACCTTTCATTTACCTTCTCAAACTGTAAGAATAGGGGGGCAATTCTCGCATGATCAATATTATGTCTAATTTGACACATGTCGAAACAAAATGAAAAGATACGACCAATTTGCGAGTATTACCCCCAGTCTCACCGTACTGAACTGTATTTTTGTCCCTCATTTACCTCCCTTGCTTTAATTGTACGCTTATTTTACACCGCTCCCGTTTTACGGTTAGGATATTATTATAGTCCAAAAATAACATGTCATCTGAGATTGTAATACCACCCTTAATATGCGACACCCCGGTCGACTCATCTCTTACATATAAGTCAATAGAGAAAAATATGGTTCAATAAAAATGCCAACGCGAAAAATAACAATGTGTAACACTAGCCGACCCTTTTAGTGCCAGGAACAGCCGCAGTATGGCGCGGGGCACGAATTGAATTGAAAATTACGAACGTATTTTGTTGAAAAATTTTCATTCGGTGAATAGACAATCAATAATGTAGTTTGACAAGGAATATTTTACACTAGTGAGAAATTACTAGTCTTCATTTAATTTGAAAGTTAGATATGTATTACTAAGTGTTTTTTTCAAAAATTTAAAACTCAAGGTATACTTAATACTTTTTGAACAGAGTAACCGTGGAGTGTCTTGCAAATTTTTCTCCACAGGAAGTAAGATAAGGTGGAAGGTTCCTATTCTAATTTTGTTGTATGTTTAACGATTCATAATTACCTGTATTGGTTAACACGAATTTAAAAAATCTGATTTATAATTAATATTACATAGAACAGGGTAGTGCTGACAAGCGTTACGGAACCTAATCCCGGCGCTGGGGAACTGGATGCCAGCATAAGCGATGCGGGCGGGGATTATACGGGTGAGGCTCGGGACTTCGGCTGAAAAGATCCGGAAGCGAGTCCGGAATAATACTGATAATACCCCGTCACTAACTGTTACACCGGATACCATATTTCAGTAGGAAAATGTTATTATAAAACATAATGGTACTGGGTAATGACTTTGTGATAACATAAAAGTGGAACTTGTTGTCAAATAAATCTCCAACAAGTCAGGAAATTTAAAAAAATGCGTTTTCGAAGTAGTTTCGTTTTATCCTTGCAATAGCATTTTCTAAATTAGATACCACGTACCTACAATGTAATTAGTAACTAGTTAAATAGTTTGAATATATACCCACATAATATTATGATAAACCTACAAACCGTCTTTATTCCGTACGGTTCAATTTAATAAATTTAACTAATTATATTCTAAGATATTGGAAACCAAAGAACAATTTTCGAGTGTAAACTCGAATAAAATAATGTATGAAATATTTCCAATGCTACGCCGTAGTAGTACTGCTACGCGGCTACGCTTTTGCACGGTAATCGTATTTAGCCGGCAACATGGCTAATAAGCCTCGGAACCGTGGCCTTCGTTTGCTACTTTTTTTTTTTTTAGCCTATTTTGTGTCCCACTCCTGGGCAAAGGCCTCCCCTCTCTCCCTCCACCGATCCCGATCCTGAGCCATTTCCGGCCACGTCTTCCCCGCAAAGATGTCTAGATCATCGCGCCACCGTTTCCTTGGTCTTCCACGGCGTCTTGTACCTGCGGGACTCCATTTGGTACTTATATTGGCCCACCTCTGCAGGTCCATACGAACGACGTGGCCTGCCCACTCCCATTTTAGTTTTGTAGACTTTTTCCCCGTTTGCTACTATTTAAGGAAATTTAGAACTAAATCTTAACTAAATGCTTCTTTAGCGATTCAACCTTAACTGTCTGCAAATTCGGATAATCCGATAAACTACATTCGGGTTAATATTTATTTTGGACTAAATACGTTGTTTTGGTACACTTTTTAGTTTCGAGATGATTTAAAATAAGATTTTTGGTAATTATTACCTGGTGAGTATATAAATAAAGTTCACCCTTTAGGAAGAACATGGAATCTTCCCTGTAATGTTTCGCATAAATTTAACATAAAAACGTTATTTTCTTTAAAAGGGGATGAAGCGTAATCCGGGAATTTACAAAGTGATCCTGTATTAACATAATCCCGTCGTTCCCGCGACGAAGACGACTCTACAAATGGATGACAAACTTTTACAATATTTTATAAACTTTGGCTGTTCGTTAGTGTGTGTGTAAAACTCAAAAACAGCTTTGCCAATTTAAATATATAGTTTTTTATTCGTTCGCTCTTAACATCTTATGTTAGAGGGGTTTAAAAAAAAGTTGGTGATACCGAGTTCGCCGCGTCTTCTAATTTGAGTTAAAAATTCAGTAACTATAGTTACCTAGGTGAACAAAGCCTTGTGGTAGATACAATTTTTGTGAAAAATAAATTGTCTACTATTTTTATTTTCATACCTACGAAAAAGGTTTTAAAAGTATAATGAAAACAATAATAGGTAATAAGTGCGCGGTGTGAGAATATTATTAAAATGGGGCGGCATGTCGCCAGTTGTTGACTTAATTAAACTCGGGAGGGTGAGCCAATGAAAAAAGGGTTTTATATCGTTGCGGAATAGAAGAGTGGACCCTCGGCATTTATACGGGTACGGCGCATAAAGATCTAAATTAAAACCATAACGCCCTGAACATAGAAAGGCGAATGATTTAATTTGATTTTTTTTGAAAATGTAGACAAGTAGGATTTAATTTCTGAGGCAAACCACCCTGCAAATTTCCATTCTTCATCGATCAAATGTGGTTTTGAAATGTACTTCTTTTAGGACTCAATAAAGTTGTTTTGGCATTGCCAAAAAATCCTCACGCGTCTATTGACGCGCCTATCTGCGCAGAGAATTACACTACCGACTTATATACACCGCGAGATGAAACTGGAACGTTGTACCTGTCGTCATTGAAAATATTTATTTTTATGAATGCAAACACCCAACAAATTTATAACAAGTTGCACAAAGAAACGGATGGGTCTTTGATACCCGCTGCGCAACCTTTTTCATTTAAACGAACTCGTTAAATGAACGAGAATGTAAATAACTGTTAATGGCCCGTTTTAATTTTCATAATGTAACTAAGTTTTTAACGGTGGCAAACGGCAAGGCCGCGGGCGGTGCCATCGCGCCGCGGTACACCTCCACATAAAATATTAAATTACCGCAAGCTTCAACAGGACTAGACCGAGACGAATATAAGACCTTTTTTAAGAACTTTGGATTATATAAGCATTCAAAATTTATAGAAATTTCGTAGGTAACTACGAACCACCAACAACTGTTTTGCAATACCAAAGTATGTATTCTGCAATGTCATTGTAAACAGTGCATTGGTTTTACAGTGGTACCTTAAAGGCGTGACTGTAAAACAAAGAAAACTTCTGGCTGGTGTCGGTAAAATTTTACCTTGTTTTTATCGTTTCTGCGGTACATAAATCTAGAGGGATAACTCTACACATCCTCCGTAGTTTATGTCTATAAAAACTCTGTGTATGTTGATTTATCTTTTGGTAAAAGTGCTTTACACGACCCTTTCAACGTGGCAACTATATAAGTACATGAAACAATAACGTATAGCAAATAAAGTTAACCTTAAAACAATAGATTATGTATTATTATTTCTTATCAATTTCTGATACTGTCACATGTATGGAAAAATAAATTAACGACCAAAAATATTTGCATGTAAATTCGTCTGTTACCCGTATCTGAAGGTCGTATTTGTGAAGCGCACGGCCTACAAATGATTCGTTTATTTTAATTTATTGGCAAGATTGTCTTGTAAAGTATGGTTATGTGTTTTTTTTAGAGGGAGGCGCGACATGTGGTGGCGGCAGCGGGCGCGGGCCGGTTGAACCATCTTTCCACATGCCGACAACACTCTGCAGGCTGCAGAAAGGTGCTTTCCATAAACTTATACAAATATCCTAACATATAAAGGCGTATAATACTTTTATGTTAACTTAGATCATAACAATAATAACGTTAATCATAAATGAACTCAATTATTCCACTGTGCTATGTGGATAACTTGAAATTAAGATTTAGATCGGTGTACAATTGACCATAAGTTTGCCTTTAGGTACCTATAATCAGTTTCTAATGCGATATTTAAAAACATGAATTTTCATACTTACTGACCTCTGAACCTAAATACTTGTTTGTTAATCATATTTAATTTAAGTAGGTATAGTATGTAATAATGCAGTGGTAGAACGCACGCCTTGCAAATCAAAGTGTGTAGGTTCAAACCCCGGCTCGCACCTCTGGGATTTATGTGCGAATCTCATTTTCATCCGAGATTATCACTTGCTATGAAACGGTGAAGGAAAACATCGTGAGGAAACCTGCACGTCTGAGGGAACTTGACTAGTTTTCGATAGATGTGTGAAGTCTGCTAACCCGCACTGGGCCAGCGTGGTGGACTATGGCCCGAATCCCCCTCGCATTGAGGGAAGGCCCGTGCCCAGCAGTGGGACGTTAAAAGGGCTGTAGTAGTAGTAGTATGTAATAATGCATATAGATACATTATAGGGTTTATACTACAATCCTCTATACCTTTCTTCAATAAGAACACTAGTTTACTATAACAAAGAGAAATCCAATTTCAATAAAAATATTTTACAGACCCACTTACTCGAAAAGCATTCCGTCGGCAAAATACAAAGACGCTCGATACGGGAACTCTCCTGGGAGATTCAGATATACCGGTGCACTTGTTACCGGTAATAATATTAGAAATAGAGTAAACAGAAACGAAAATACGTGTGTATCCTGTTGAATGTTATCGTTAAGAAACATCAAATTATAGTGTGGAATCCATACCTTATGCGTTTTCAAAGTCTATTCCAAAGAGTTATTATAGTATATTAAAGAGAGAGCATTTCCCATGGCGGTAGTATAGTAATAAGGAGCCGGCATTTAGAGGCCGCGCTACGGTAAATTATCCGCCACATTAGTTTGACTAGTGATACTTAGGACTTGATCTTAAGACTAAAATGGCGGATCTCAGCTAAACCATTGCCAACCTTCAAAAAATCGCCGCAGAGCATTACGAAGAGTGGGCTCGTTTTGGGTTAACTATCTACCTACTCTAAGGAATTTCATCGAGCTAGTATATACTAAGGAGCGGCCCTAAGGAGCCCGAACTGCGGTAAATTTCCGCCATATTGGAATTTGATTGTTTATATTGTTTGACACTGATGTACTTACTTGATCTTAATTTTAAGATGGCCGATCTCATATAAACCAGTATTGCCAACCTTAAAAAAAGTCGCCGCAGAGCATTACGACCGGCCGGATACCGGATAGTAATTCGGTATCCGGCCTATCCGGCCTTGCTTTCACTATCCGGCCGGATACTGGATATTAATTCAGTATTCTGCCTATCCGGCCTTGTTTGATGAATTTATCAATTATGATTTGAATTACTTAACTAACTTTATTTTTATGTACCGTTATTTTATAACCTTAATAAATAATTAGGAATCAAAATTAAAAGTTTTAAATAAATGAAAATAGTTTTAAAAAATCTGTATTTTTTTTTAGTTTGCTTGACGCGAGGCCCCTGCAAGAGCGAGGCCCCGGGCGATTGCCCTGTTCGCCACCCCCTAAGGCCGCTGCTGTTATAACGTATAAGACAAGAGGGTCGTGGCAACTAAGACATCAGCGGGGCGATATTCGTGAGATCGACATCGTCTCTATTCGAGATATGTCAAAACAAAACGTCAAATTGGTCGTATTTTTTCGTTTTTTTTTTCATATATCTCGAATAGAGATTATGTCGATCAAGCGAAAATTGGGGCCCTGTATTGGCTTACATGAAAAAACCGGCCAAGTGCCGAATAAAATATATAAGCAGATTAAAATATGTATTTCATTCTGCTTTTCAGTATTTGTTGTTATAGTGGCAGCAGAATTACGTCATCTGTGAAAATTTCAACTCTCTAACTATCACAGTTCATGAGATACAGCCTGGTGACAGACGGACGGACGGACGGACAGCGAAGTCTTAGTAATAGGGTTCCCGTTTTACCCTTTGGGTACGGAACCCTAAAAAAATCTGATGCTGTCGATTGGTCGGAGTAGGGTAACAATGAACAAAGGAAATTCCTGATCGAGCTCTAGATAAAAATAAAAATAAAATAGGCTTCGCGTCATAAATTCGACATTTCCCCAGGCAGTACCTTTACAAATTCATATGTCACAACACAAGTAACAGGACTGATAAAACCTGCACCTACTGCCCCCTTACCACCCATCTTGCAGCGATATGTTTAATATTACTTATGGAGGGTATGGAGAGTTATGGAGTGACATCTAGGTATTGAAAAAGTGTCCGTCGAAATGCATAATTGTGGAAGGTTTTGAACTACTAGTTCAAAATGCCTTCCACAATGCCTTCCTTTCCAGCCTTTATAATTTTATAATAAACCGGAAAAATCGATGATTCCGAATCTGGCATAACAACAAAAATTCCATAATGGCACTATCGACTTATTCCAGGGGGGCGTCGACATGTCATTTATCGACACCAGCGCCATTGTGGAAGGTTTTTGAACTACTAATTTTGCTTTTCGACGGACATTTTTTCAATTTTTTTCCCATAGGAGTATGCCCTCCTTTAATTTTACCCTCCATAATATTACTTCAGTTTTTGACAGTTAACTCATTACAAAAGTTACCAGAAATAGACAGTTACTAGTGAAATAACCAAACTTTAAGACGTGGTGGTATGGAGTGTTACTTCTACACTCCATAGGTGGTGGTAAGGCCTATTGTGATCCTAGGTTATTGAAGTCGGTTTTTCAACTTTATTCTAGATTCCTTACATTAGGTACTACTGCAGTACTCTGTTTATAGTACAAGCATTTTCTTTTCTTTGCTTCAGTGAAGGTACTACAGCAAATAAATTACAAATTGCGCCCGTCCGTATCAGGCGGCAAGTAATACTTTCCACTTAACTGTTTGGAATGAATGCCTTCTTGCCTTCAGGAAATGCTATTTTAACAACTATAATAAATTTAAACATTAACCCATATTTTTTTAGATATTTCAATTTCTCTACATTGTTACTACCTATATTAGCATTTTCCTGTACCAGTATTTTGCCTTACTAAAGATAATTGTCTGTCTTCTTTATTTTAGCGTCCCTACTTTCAAGCGATTTGATTACCTTTTACCAAGAATAGGGCTGATAGTGCAGTCGTCCCAATATTATATTGATGACAACTGACATTTTGGTTATCCATAAAAACTTTTAACTCATACTACCGGTTCGTCAAATATCGCTTATCTGTGTCATAACAACATTTGTTTCGGCCACAAGTTGATCATAAGTTTCTTTAAATTCAAGTCTAACATACATGTACATAAGTGGATAAATTTTTCTTCCAACTCCTCCTACACCTTTTTCGATTAAATTCGTGCGGGTTCCAAGACAACTTAGCTTCTCCGGGACTCGCCGAGGGTCAAACCTCGGTGTCTTCAACGGTCACCGCTGTCGATCCTGGCTTACAGGAGTAACAGCGGTGGTGGGAAAGTGTGGCGGGCTTAGTCCCAAAAAAAAATAATGTACATCGCAGGCCAATTGGACCTAGGCAATGCTATTATATTAGCAACTATAGGTACAATAGATCACAAACTGGCTACTAGCTCAGTAACACCCATTTCTACGACATGATCAGTACCCAAATTAACAATACTGAAATCGAAACGATAATCTCTCGGTGCAAGCCAATCGGTCTACACCCAAATAAACCAGTCGTTGAATTTACCAGTACCTACTGAAACAACGACAGATGTAGGTAGTACTTATTTCCGTTACAACATATTGTTGGCAGTAATTACTGCGGCTAGGCGCCTAATGATTCGCGCGTGCTGAGTCCTAAGCACTTGACCTACAAGCGCGCCAAAATTCGCGTGACCATTTCTTCGCCTATACCAAAAAAAACTGCTCTTTTTTAACGGAATATAATGGATGACGTGTGATCGCGTATCTTTTACCACAGAAATCCAGTCTTTAAGATTATGACTGCAAAGTACAATTTCAAAAAAAGTCATGTTAATTCGGTCGCCCCAACGTGCCCGACGCTTTATTGACGTCATAAACTCAACTTTTGAAAGTAGGTCATGTATTCAATTCCGCGCTTACAGTAAAAAATGTATATCATATGGGGATGGCCTTGCCGCACGCCACTCGCCTACCCCAACAACCACGCTCGCCTGACTGCCAATGCTGATGAGGATATTCATTTGGAAAATACACGTTAAGTAGGTACTCATATCGTAAAAGACGGATAAACTTACAACCATTAACCTTCAACATTAATTTGCAACAAATTTATTCAGGTAATTAAATTATACAGCTTATGATTTGGAAATAAGTATTGCAAACAGCTACTTATAATGTTATTTATCGATCTTTGAAACTCCTCTATCCGCACGCTAGATATCTAAGTATGAAATAAACAAATCCCTATCGATATCAGCAGATATGTCCGCATCCGTTCTGTAAAAGCCAAGCAACCACGCTGAAAATCGCTTGCGTTATCGACATTTTGTTGAAGAATTAACCTATTCTATCTATACATACATACAAATAAATAAAATTGGAGTGTCTGTTTGTAATATCAAAATAACACTTTTTTACCAAATGCGTATGAAAGTATATACGATACCTATTACGAAAACGCAATTTTAAAATTTTTTGTCTGTCTGTCTGTCTGTCTGTCTGTTTGTTTGAGGTAAACTTCTAAACGGCTGAACCGATTTCAATGGAACTTTCACTGCCAGATAGCTGACGTTCCAAGGCGTAACTTAGGCTACTTTAATTTTAGAAAAAGCATTAGGGTTCCGCGGGAAAAACATAATACCCATATTTCCGGGTAATCTCCCTAAAGTCCACGCGGGTGAAGTCGCGGGCACAGCTAGTGTGTTAATAAAGTTAGTTTTGGTGTTGGCACAAAAATTGCGTCTCGACCCTCCTGTGGACCCGGACCTCAAACATATTGTGTAGACAAAAAAAATCATCATCATCATCATCAGCCGGTGTCAGTCCACTGCTGGACGTAGGCCTCTCCCAAGATGCGCCACTGAGCCCGATCTTCGGCTCTTTTTCTCCAACCACTGCCCACCGCTTTGCGTATGTCGTCGCTCCACCTGGTCACAGGACGTCCTACGCTACGTTTGCCGATTCGCGGTCTCCACTCTAGGACAAGTCTACCCCAACGGTTATCAGTCCTGCGGCAGATATGACCAGCCCACTGCCACTTCAGTTTGCTAATCCGTTGAGCTATGTCGATAACTTTAGTTCTCTGGCGAATTACTTCGTTTCGGATTCGATCCCGCAGAGAAACACCGAGCATAGCTCTCTCCATAGCTCGCTGGGCGACTTTAAATTGGTGGACCAGTCGAACTGTGAGTGTCCACGTCTCGGCTCCGTATGTCATCACGGGTAGGACGCACTGGTTAAAGACTTTTGTCTTTAGAGACTGCGGTATAGGCGACGAGAAGACTCGGCGAAGTTTTCCGAATGCTGCCCAACCTAGCTGAATTCTTCTCTGGATCTCCTTCTCGAAGTTGTGTTTACCTAGTTGGAGCGTCTGCCCTAGGTAAACATACTGCGTAACAACTTCGAGTGGGATTCCATTTAAGGCAATCGGTTCCGGAACAACGTGCTCGTTGTACATGATTTTGGTTTTATCCAAATTCATCCGGAGACCGATGCGGCGAGAAGAATCAGCTAGGCCATTCAGCATCCTTTGCAGGTCTTGCAGCGTTTCTGCCATAATGACGATGTCATCTGCGAATCGTAAGTGAGAGATGTGCTTGCCGTTGATGTTAATGCCACAATCTTTCCAGTCCAGCGTCTTAAACATATCCTCCAAGGCGTTAGTGAACAGTTTCGGGGATATGACGTCCCCCTGTCTCACTCCTCGACGCAGGTAGACATTTTTAGTACGCTGGTCCTGTACTTGGACAGTCATCGTTGCGGCATTATACAGACATCTCATCACTTCGATATATCGCCAGTCGACTTGGCAACGCTGCAGGGACTCCAGAACGGACCAGGTTTCGATCGAGTCAAAGGCTTTCTCATAATCCACAAATGCTAAGCACAGGGGCCGATTGTACTCTTCGGTCTTCTGTACTATCAGCCGCACTGTGTGGATGTGGTCTATGGTGCTGTAGCCACTTCGGAACCCGGCCTGTTCTGGAGGTTGGAATTCGTCGAGTCTTCGCGCAAGACGGTTCGTGATGACCCTTGAAAACAGCTTGTAGATATGGCTCAGAAGCGAGATCGGGCTGTAGTTTTTCAAGAGGGTTTTGTCTCCTTTTTTGAAAAACAGAACCACCATGCTTCTGTTCCATGCCTGTGGAGTTCTCCCAGTGAGAATAGCGGAATTAAAGAGCTGTTGAAGCTGTTGAACTGTTGGACAAAAAAAATACTACCTCAGATTGGTAGCAATTTATCGTTCCGTTGGAGCATACGATAGTGGGCGTTGTTTACCAAAGAAATCTCAAGTTATTTTATATTACACGTGAATATTTCAACTGAAATCTTAGACATTTGGATTACGCCTATAAATTGAACCCAGTGCCTATGAAGTTAAATGCGGCTTTTGTAATATTTGGGATTTAAAAAAACATGTTTTGTACATAAAGATATTCGCAACGCTGGATATTCCTCTCGTTACCCTGTTTGTACTGAAGTATGAACATAAAGCGTTATAATAGAACGTCACAAGGATAATACCAGCTGCCATTACTTTTAATACACCGTGCCATTTCTTAAAGTGGTGAAATTATATTTATTTTAAGGTTTTTCTACTAAAATGGAAGAAATTTTATAAGAATAATAAGTTACTGTTTTATATGTTTCAGATGTCCTAATATGGGTTGGTCATGCGTCGTGGCACGCGCCTTGGCCGTCTTCCTTATGCTCAGCAGAGTATCTGCCCTCACATCGGACATGTAAGATTATTCAAACCTAATAATAATAGCAGTGGTAGCCGAGTGGTCGAATTGACGCTTTGCAATCAAAGTGTGCAGGTTCAAACCCTGGCGCGCACCACTGGGTTTCATGTGCGAATCTTATTCTCATCCGAGATTATCACTTGCTAAGAAACGGTTAAGGAAAACATCGTGAGGACACCTGCACTAAGAATTTAACTAGTTCTCGATAGATGTGTGAAGTCTGCCAACCCGCACTAGGCCGGCGTGGTGGACAATGGCCTGAATCCCCCTCGCATTAAGAGGGGGCCCGTGCCCAGCAGTGGGAAATTATTATTACTACTATAGCCGTGGTATACTATTGCAGTGGTAGCCTCGTGGGCAAGAACGCCCGCCTTGAACGTAGGGGTGCAAGTTCAAATCCCAGGCCCGCACCTCTGAGATAATTTTCATGTGTGAATGTCATTTTCATCAATGATTACCACTTGCTGAACGGTGAAGGAAAACATCGTGAGGAAACCTGCACGTCTATAGAAAGGCGTGTGAAGTTCACCAACCTGCACTGGGCCAGCGTGGTGGACTATGGCCCAAAAATCTCCCTCGTAAGGAGGGGGAATGTGCCCGGTATAATAGCAATAGGCTCGCCCCCTATTACATTGGGACCAAAATACATCGGCGAAGTGTGGGCGCACTACAGTGCACCTCTGCCTGCCCCTTCGGGGTATACAAGCGTGATGGTGTATGTATTTGATGATGATGTACTATAGCCCTTTTACCGAAAAGGGCTATAGTAGTAATAATAGTTATACCTTCGGTGACTCTGTCGTTGATTGCGTGTTTTTGATTCCTTCCATTATCTAGGATAACAGTACTTGATCCGAAATTCAACACGACAATTGTTACGTAGAATGTTGAACAGGTTATCGATCTTTGGAGCTGACGCCTGATTAGGTGAAAAGATAAATATTTATAAAAGTCCCTACAATCGTCAAGATCTAAGAGACCTCTTTTGACAGCCAGCTATGACACACTTAGCATGAAATCGAGAAAATAATAAAAATATTGTGTGTGAAATAACATAATGAGAACATATTTCAAATTTTGTTAAAGTTCAAGTTAAATATAATGAATGCCAGGTGACAAAACAGGCATTTTAGATACTAATAGCTAATGTACCTACAGTTCATTGTCTAGGTAGCTACACGAAAAACATACGGGTCGAATTGAGAACCTCCTTCTTTTTGAAGTCGATTAATAAATGAAACGAGTATGATAACAAAAAAAATGGTATAGTTAGTTACACTTTACTTAATTCTATAAGTTTATATGTCTGGTTGGAGATATAGATCATAATGAGTTTAAGCATGAAAGGACCAGTGTGGAGAGCGGAGTGCGACAGGCGACGAACCGTTAATAACACGCTAGCCAGTACAATACCACTGAAGCGTGAAGTTCCTAGCCATGGGGCTATTTTGCATATTTTCAAAGGGTAGGTACATATCGAACGGTTATACTCGTACATACATGTTCTTTGGCAATATGCGAAACGTTAATTTCCTGTGAAGCGGCCCCGACCTCGTTTATTATGACTGTTGTCCGTAATACTCCCTACACTTGGTTACTTAACTTCATTCAAATTTAATACAATGCCTGACGGTTTATCCTAAAGCCGTGACACTTTTCCTTTGTTTGTAACTTCTGAAATCGCTTTATCTGATTTAAACAGAACAGCGTGAAGCATATTCGTACCGCTCGGTTCACCTAATTCTAAATCTCTCTGGCAGCTATTATATTCGAGTTTATTAAAAGTTAGCCTCAAACCAAGCACGTAGTTGACGAGCAAATTTGATTGCAGCTGTTCAAGTGTGTTAACTGTATCCAATTCTGCATTGAATTTGGATAAATAATTCCTAGTCACACTGTATAGATATATATACACAGTTTTTAAAAAGCATGTCAAATCTCTAGGTTGTTCATTGACCGTGTTATTATTCTGTTTACTTATTAGCTTACCGTAGGTAGTAGTAGGTTTTGTAGTAGCGAGGTAATAAGAGTTAATCTAAAATCAATACTAGGCCAACCACACTGCGTTTCCACTCGCTTAATTTACTATCAACAAGACTGTGATGGATTGCTTTGAATTTTGCAAAACTTTTACCTAAGTAAAAGATATTTTCAATTATTATCTCTAAGCAAGTTATTTTCATATTAAATATAAAAATATCTTGCATAATTGGCTCATCTCGTTATTTTCCACAGATTTGCAGCGGGAAAGTCGGACAAAGAGATACTGGACAATCTCCTGAAAAATTCCCGCTATGACAAAAGACTGCTTCCGCCAGTAGATGGTAAATATGTTAATTTTTGTATAATAAGTGTGAGCTTTATTGAGTTTTTTAACAACTCAATTATGTTTTATATTTAATATTATTTAATTTATGTTATTACTTTATTGGATACATGCGTGTGTGAGTAGTTTGCGTTTGTAGGTGATAAGACATTGGTGTGATATTGCAGATCCAGAATTCTGTTGTGGTCTTACATCGCCCAACGACTCTCTGGCACAAAATAATGTCGGCCTCCCGTCGCTCCGGCCTCGCTCGCACAACCGCGGTGCGTTGTGTACAATGTTTATGAAAAGAGAAATCCTTCTACGTCTTATACATACTTTATGTACCTATCTAAATCGTAGCTCCTTTATGTTCTATCGCAAATCCTTGCACGCAACATATATTGTACTGTATCACGCAACTGTAGATACCGACCTTATCTGTGCTTTAGAATACTTTAATTATGACTCACATATTGTTTTATAATCTGATTATATTATGAATGCACTTTTGATGAAGTTGTCTCTATTAGAACAGAACACAAACACCGCAGGTATCCACTCATTTATTTATTTATTATCTACTGATAGAAAGTAAAACAATTCACAGTGTAATATTTCCAATTATCATTACCCTCAAGCTAGACACACTTTCGGCATTTTATTTCTCTTTTATACAGATCATGCTTTTTACCGAAATGATTTTCTCTTTTCACAAACATCAAACACAAATTATACCTGATCTTCCTTGTCTGTCTTAAATGAGTAGGTAATTTTATGTTTATTTTCCAATAGAAATCGGATCTGCTAGCTTCTTATATCGTTCGTTTATAGCGACATAACCAGCTCAGTTAAATATAGTTACTGTCATCAGTTCCATGATATTCACATATATTTTATTTATGAACAACTTCACAATAAAGACTTTAATTATTTATCTCATTGCGTCACTCCCGTGGTCTATTGACCTACTTCCAGATCGACTTCCAGCGCACATTAGAATCGCATGAACTTTATATTGTAATGTGTTTGATTGTCGTGTTTTCTGTGGATCTTTATTTAGTTATCTACAAGTATGTACTGTTTTCAGGTGTCCTCACCGTAAATGTTAGCGTGCTACTTCTTAGCTTAGCTTCTCCGGATGAATCTAGTCTTGTAAGTATAGCTATATCATTTCGAATGCTTTCTTTAGAGTGACGATCACGTTTAATATTCAAGGCATGCTATATGCTTATTTATAAGTTTAATAATTTTACATGCCACTTCCAGAAATACGAGGTGGAGTTCCTGCTACAGCAGCAGTGGTACGACCCACGGCTGCGGTATTCCAACCAGTCGCACTACGACTACTTGAACGCCATCCATCACCACGAGGATATCTGGCTGCCGGACACATACTTCATCATGCACGGCGACTTCAAGGTCCGTATGCATTCCGACTTGACTACAAATAACAAAACTGTGTTTTCATCTAATTTTATACATAATTATTTCCACCATGCTTTCTTCTGAAGGAGTTTTCCCAGCACTCATGGGTATTTATAACTACATACAATGCTTCATGAATCTTGAAGGACCATTAATTGTATATACAATTTACTTTTATAGCTGACACTTCATTCTGCTCGCCTCGTTTTCTTTCTGGTTTTTCAAAACATACAATTTAGAACTTGGAATTGTTTTTTTTTATAGACTTCATCGTACTCGGTCCGGAGGTGGATAAACAATAGTTATACATTATCATGTAGGATAGGTTTTCTAAATAGCGCAAAAGCTTTCGATTGTATAATTTAAAGTTGTTAGAAATATCTCCTTAAATAAGATTAATTTTCAGGATCCTATAATACCAATGCATTTCGCATTACGTATATACCGCAACGGTACTATAAACTATTTGATGAGGCGGCACCTCATCCTGTCTTGCCAGGGACGGCTCAACATCTTTCCATTTGATGACCCATTGTGTTCATTTGCCTTAGAAAGTAGTAAGTATAATTTCCTTTTTATACGATAGCAATTATCATGTAGATCAGAGATCTGTATGTAGATTTTGCTTTAGATTTACCTGCTTAGATTAAAGTGAACGTTTGGAATGAGTATGATCACACCTCTGTTTGTGTACTTCTAGTATCTTACGAGCAATCAGCAATCACTTACGTGTGGAAGAACGATGAAGATACGTTACGGAAGTCACCTTCGCTGACGACCCTCAATGCGTACCTCATCCAGAACCAAACCATCCCGTGCCCTATCAAGGCCAGTTGGAGAGGTAATTCACGAAATGATTCCACACAAAACATACCAACATCGCTTATCAAAATAACTTATAACTCAATAATAATAATGAGTAAATATATTTTTTTATTTTGTTACGAGTAGATTATTAGTGACCTACATATTATTTTAACTGTCGAGCACATCCTTATACTTTGCATAGCAAATGATCAAACGGTAATCGCGTAATTAAATCGAAATTCTGATTAACTCTTTTCAGCTTGGTCTTGATTTCTGTAAAAAGGTTAATTTTCATGAATTTATTTTGTGTGTTTCAATATATTAATATTGTAGTAGCTTCATAGTGTACGTTTTGCGATCATGTCTAAAACTAACATCAAACGTGTCGCTAGTTACCAGCATGTTCGTCTAGTCAAGGTAGTTTGTCCATCCACCAAATGTTACTATTAGTCGTGTAAAGAGTCAAGTAGTGTACATAGTTCCATACCCGTTCACTACTGTTACTTACTGAATGTGTCACTGAGTAACAACCTGAGAATGTAGAATGTAAGAGTTTGTTAACGTCTTTGCAAGCAGCTGAGGGTAATTCACTTTACGAGGAAGACGAAGAGATGACATGTAATCTTTGCCAGAGACGCTTTGAGGAGCAAGGTACTTAAGTTGCACCGGACGAGGCACCGTTCTGTCCGGTGTCGTCGTATTTGCCATATTTATCGCTTATGTGTGAGTAAATGCGTTATTGTGTTATAATTAAAATGTTGTTCAAATGTGTTGTTGTGAAAACTCAGCCGTCTAAATGGGAATTCGAAGGTTTGCTCCTTTATGATACATCATTATCACTGTGCATTCATATCTCTTCTACTTAGCCGCCCGCCCATCATTTTATTATCTCATGCATGTATATTTACAAACATGTCTGTAATAGCACGTGTTAAATAGTACCTCCGCTGTTGTTGTTGACGAACTTCATTGCGCCACAATGTATGTTCACAGACATTAAATGACACAACACGCATTACTCATACATACAGGACAGTAGTTAGTTTATTAGATGATGTTGTTTGCTGTTAATAGGTATTTCAATAAAACTCGACAAGGCCTCTGAATGGAGTTACTTGGAATATTAAAATCGTCCTGGATACCCCTATTTTGGTTTCGTAACATTGTACAACACTGCCGTAGAGCAGATAGAGGCGTGTCGTACGATGTTCGCACTGTACCTAATAATTTCGCTTCGCAGGTAACTACAGCTGTTTAAAAGTCGACTTAATATTTACTAGAGACCGAGCGTTCTACTTTACGACAGTATTTATCCCTGGAATTATTCTGGTGACCTCCTCTTTCATCACGTTTTGGCTGGAGTGGAACGCGGTACCAGCCCGGTCCATGATAGGTAAAATATGTGGCCGGTAATCGGACATGCTCTCGGTCTTGCATTAGCATCAATTTACTCTTCGTAGTTGTGGCTGGGGCTGTCTATATAACACGCTATCTTCCGCAGGTTACGCTTGCTGCGAATGTGAATAATATTTTATTAAAGTTGTAGCCGACGAGTCACTCTCACCCGCGCCTTTTATTTTATTTAGTTAGATTTGCTTGACATTTTTAGGTAATTACAGCTGCCTCAAAGTGGATCTCATCTTCACTCGGGATAGATCATTTTACTTCACCACAGTTTTCATTCCGGGGATCATTTTGGTGACATCATCGTTTATTACTTTTTGGCTGGAATGGAATGCGGTGCCTGCTAGAGTAATGATAGGTTGGTGTATATTTTTGTTTGCTTTACGTAGACCAGGTATTATTCATGAACATATAATTTACTTAGGTACTAAGAATGCCAACTCAATGTTACAATATGCAACATAGTATCACAATTCTCATCGTCGGAATCGACTGAGTATGTTATTGTAAGTATTCAGAAGTTTTAATAAAATTTACTTACTAAATGGCCAACCGTAGAGTTGGCCAACTAATCAGGTGAGTCTCTATGTAGAGCTTATTAATTTTCAAAGTCTAAAATTCGTACCATTACTAGTTACTTACACATACTTACTTACTTTTTTGCTTAATACTTACTTTATCCAATCTACAGATTATTAATGTAGTTAGCGAGTAATTATAACAAGAATTTCTAATGTCTACTCATTAGATCGATGTGCTAAAGTTGGTTAATTCTGACGCAGGTGTTACGACAATGTTGAACTTTTTCACGACATCGAATGGGTTCAGATCGACTTTGCCGGTGGTGTCTAACTTAACTGCGATGAACGTATGGGACGGCGTTTGTATGTGTTTCATCTACGCGTCGCTCTTGGAGTTCGTGTGCGTCAACTACGTTGGGAGGAAAAGGCCTCTCCACAACGTGGTGTACAGGCCGGGGGAGAATCCCGTTACACAGGTGAATATGGCTCGTCTCTCTCCTCAATTCCAATGATACATCGCTACCGATGTAATCAGAAAAATTGAGCCGAATGTATCTACTCATTGTCATTTTTATGTGTTTTAATTGAATATTGTAAATCGTGTTATCGATGTTGTTTTTCTCGTACCCTCGCTAGAATAATGTTTGAGCACAACTTTTTTTTCCATGTTATTTAAATTGAACAAGATACAAACAGTCATTGTACCGACATAACGAGTTCCTTGTAAATATACTCCTATGTGTTTTTGCTACTAAACATTACCCCCTTCAAGGAAAAATATCTGTGATCAACGGTACGTTTTGTTCGTTCTATTATAGGCAGGCACATCTCGAAATTCTCGTTACATTTACAATGAGCTTGGTAATGTAATGAGGGTTACAGTTGTATTTATCTTGCTGCAGTTACGTATATTCCGTTATATTTACACTAAATAGTAAAGACAACAGAATATATTGTAAATGTAGCATTTTTAGTTTGTTATATCGTAGACGAAACAAAACGTGAGAATTGTCAGGACTTTTACGAGTTTTATTGCCGTGTCCCTGTTATTGGCCCTTCATTGTGCAATCGGTACTTTCACACGTAGGTAATATCTATAAAGCACTTTGATATTTCATTGGTGAAGTTTAATGGGTGTTCCGACCGAAAACCCGCAACATATTCACGAAGGAATTTTATTTTAAGCAAGTTATTCGAAAAATAAAAATCACGTGGATACCCACGTCAAAGTATTACCATATCAACAACATTGTTTTATTATTATGAAGAATAAATAGGTTCCTTCGTGAATACTTATCATTTTTCCTATCTTTACTCTTTGCAATGTTTTCTTTCGATACCTATAACAACAAGACATAGCATGCGAATTTATTCCTTTACTTACCATGTTTGTTGTTCATTCCTTTCAAAGAAACGCCATGTCATGTTGTATATGTTACCTATAGCATGTTCCACGATACAATTTTATTGCATGTATTTGGCTAGTACATAAACAAAAATATTTACTCAAACGTGTTAGGTGAGACAGATTTCACATCATTTGCAAAAGTATCATTTCACAGACTATTTGGTGTGGCCATAAATCGTAGTCCATCACGACCCATTTTCATACAAGTTCCATTTCGTTGTACATTGAAAATACTAATTTTCATTCTAGAAAACATTGCAAAGAATTTGATTAACAGAATTACTGTTGACAGTGTGTAAAATATTTCAAAGTGCATACCCGTTATTTGTGTTAATGTGGCCACAACAACTTAGTCTACGTTCACGACTGCACATCGATAGACCATGTCACGAGTGAACAAACTGTGTGTGTGATGTGTTCACAGCGACTGCCCGCAGTCCTGAGCAGGATTGGCATTATACTGGCCAGCCCCTTGGTAAGACATTCGCCACATCCATTGGCACCATCCAGACATTGCTGACGTATTTCTTTTTCACAAAACATCACAAAACGCTGACCCAAATAGAATCACTTATAGGCGCAGGTAAATTTGACAGTGATGCTGATATTGTTAGTAAAGAATATGACATTAGATTGTCTTATGGTCTTGTCTTGGCTGTCTTTCTCACGATTGTAAATTATTTAACCAAACAGGGCCCCAAGTCCCTTAATACTATTGTTGTGGAGGTGTTATGACTCAATTTTTTAAGGCATGAAAACAACATCTTTGGTCAGTGATAGCTAAAATATGACTGGTCTTTTAGCTTCAAGGTGACAATGTCTTATATCTACACTGCTCAAATTTTAGCTACTATTGATAAAAGGTGTCGTTTTCATGCCTTAAAAAATGAAGTCATAGCAACTCCACAATAATAGTGGTAGTGGACTTGGGGCCCTGTTATGTAGTTAGTGTTGTCAAATTTACTTTAGTCTTAGTTTGTGTACAACTAAATTGGGGTTAAATATTCTTACTATTAAGTGGACTTACAAAACTGAAAGGGACACTGACACAAGAGATACGAAACAAGTTTTGTAATACCAACACCGTCTATATATCAGTAAAATCCAACAGGATCTCCATTTTTAGGGTTCCGTACCCAAAAGATAAAACGGGAACCCTATCACTAAGACTTCTCTGTCCGTCCGTCCGTCTGTCACCAGGCTGTATCTCATGAACCGAGATAGAGAGTTGAAATTTTCACAGATGATGTATTTCTGTTGCCGCTATAACAACAAATACTAAAAAACGGAATAAAATAAATGTTTAAGGGGGCTCCCATACAACAAACGTGTTTTTTTTTGCCGATTTTAAAGATAATGGTAGGGAACCCTTCGTGCGCGAGTCCGACTCGCACTTGGCCGGTTTTTTATACCTGTAATAAGCAAAATTGAACGAGATCAATATTCAGCAAACATAGTCCGGCTTGCGAACTAAAGGTAGGACAACTTAAAAGTTCACGCCTCTTAATATTTGTGAACATGTAAGTCTAAACTGTCTCCTAAAATTAAATATTATAGTTCTATAGAGTGGTCTAGTGACAATTAGTGTCCTCGTGTCCACCGTTATATACACCTTAATGAAGCCAAAATTGTCGACTCTACATTGTTTTGAATTGTAAAAAAGAAATATGAACAGGCATTGTCACCATTCTCAATCACGGTACGGTTATTGAGAACGCATGCTGTAATCCTATTAACAAGCTTGAGTAGTTTAGGCCGTACACACACGATACGTAATATTTGGTTAACTTTTTTAATAAATAGGTGGTAACGTCATACTATACATACTTACCTAATATGTATTTTGTGTAGGTATAATTTAAGTTTTTATTTTCCCCTAAAGTTGCAGCTACGCTTGTTGATTTTTAAAAGTTTCAACAGAGGTGTATATAATAATATAGGGACAGCATTTGGTCAGCATTTGGCCAGGCTTTATTTTCTACTCAGAGCCTTAAAGCCTTTTGTGAGCAAGGCATCACATCTTGGTTATTTTTTGGTAACTACTTAAATTTGATTGCTGACTAATCATTTTGTAGCGAAATTCGCACAGAACATAATGCTTATCGAGTTACATATTTAATAATTATGAAGGTATTAAATGCTGCAGCTTCTGCGCGTCACATTCGTATTTACAATGTCATGCTTCAGCTAAACACTGGTATACGTTTACGTAGGAGGCGATGGCATTCCTCCAATGGGCCAAATCAGAGATCCCTCAGTCGGAGTGTAGCGGCGCCGTAAGTGACGTCACAGCCTGACATATCATTCGCCTCGCCCTCATCTATCTACTCTGTCTATGACACCAGAATATCACAAGAACTAACGCATCATTTTATTTAACGCTGCTTTGGAACACATCAGCCTGTAAGTATTCTCGTCATCATCACATGGACCCTTCGCACAACTCTTACTGTATTTAAAGTTGATATGATTTAGAATTATCTTTCCCTATCTACACACTCATAAAAATCAATTAAACCCACCTAGTAGACTATAGATATTTTAAAAATAGGTACATATAGGTACGAAACAACATTATCGCAATATGACTTATAATGATAACCATTGAAATAATCCATTAAACATACCTAAATCATTTACTCAAAGAACTTTAGACTAAAATTGTAACTTGAATATTTTTTTTATGTAATCTTAATTTATTATTGCATGTAATGGTGGCGGTATTCCAGGGTGATAAAAAGCGCGAGTCGACGGGCGGCGCGGAGCTGGTGGCGTGCGCGGCGTGCGCGGGCGCGGCCGGCGCCTGCCCGCACACCGCCAACAACGGCGGTGTCACCGAGGTAACATACCCCCCCAATTTCACCGGCTAACATAAAACTTATCGATATTTTGCCCCATATCTCACATCTTTTCGCTTAGGTGCGTGCCAGATGCTCTAAAATTATCAGCTGAAAATCTATATTATCAATTACCTGCTGCTTCTTTTAAACATGTCAGGCCAACATGCTTAGAAGCATTGCACGTAGGTACTCCATATTATACACACATCCACATAAACAACAAAAAAGTTAGTACCCATATGGCAACGTTGAAATCTAATTTGGTAGCTTGGCTTGCCACAATACCCATAATGACACTTCACGTAGATTACTTACTTGGAATCAAGAATTAAGCTGGGCTTGTAATGCTGAAATGTCGAATTCAGAGATGGAATGTTAAAAGTTTTGACACAGAAAAAATCAGAACGCTTGAGAAGGAGTGTAGAAATCAACATGATTCTGATTTTAAAAAAATCTAATAATGAATTTCGACTCAGAATTCAGCTAAGTGTCGAATGAGGTCATTCATGTTCAACTTGGCTACTCTACATTTTCATGCTAAGAAGGTACCTACATATCTATTTAATTGGCAAACATAGCGTCAATGAATTTTCCAGAGCAACATCTCCACGATCGCCTGTTTTACCACAGTAGCGGCTTTCTGTATCATCATTCATTGGCATAATGATCTCTTTCAGCCATGTTTCGTCCAGGTTCGCAAAAAAGAACCGCCACATCCGATCCGAGTGGCGAAGACCATCGACGTGATCGCGCGGATCACCTTCCCCACTGCGTACGCCGTGTTCCTCATATTCTTCTTCATTCACTACAAAGCGTTCTCTTAATGCCGCCCTATGCGTACCGCTGCCGCTGGCCGCTTCCTGCGAACGGACTATTACAGTGTTCTTTTATATCTATTATTTATTCCACCACAAATATGTATGAGATCAAGCTGTCACCAATATTATATTTGATGAATCGACATTCGATGACAATTGTGATTATATACTTGTTAATAGTGATCGTATTATTAAGATAGGTTAAGTTACGAGAGCTCTGATCGGAATGCATCCGTCACGGCTTTCCATCCTGTAATCAAGCAAGCGATATATGTGTGCGGGGTTTCTACAGGTTTTGAAATAGTTTTCGGTAAAGAACGTTTGTAATACAAATTATACGCGTAGGATTTTCTTTTTTGTGAATAAACGAAACTTATGATAGGACAAAGAGGGATCAATAACATTATGTAACGTTCTTGTGCTGATGTGTTAACGTCGGATTTTGTACGAAGACTTTAGAAGTGGAATGTCGAGTGTCGGACTTGTGAGTACGAAGTATTGCAACCGTTTTGTAGTCTTCAAGAAATCTATTTCAAACCTAAGGATTAATATCTAAATAGTTCATTATGTTTAATTTCAACATTTAGTTGATGCGATACGCAAAAGACACGGTTACTTTTTTATTTGTTAGACGTAATCATCGTAGACGTTAGTTTATTTCAATTACAAACACAATAGGTACTTTGTAATAATTAAGTTGTATACTACTGTTTATCTGCCACTTTGTAAAATTTGAAAGTAGATAAGTAGAATGCATTTGCTGTTTCACTGAATAACGTTTACGTTATACGTTTAGGGTCGATGAACCTAATTGTAGAAAAAAATATATGTAGATGCATAGATAAAGCTCAACTCGTAATTATCTTATATTACATAAATTATAGCACTATGAGTTCACGCTGATCCCAACGGTGTACTGCCTAATTGTATGGTGCGCCGCGTTGTGTTGATAATGTACGTACCATGAACATGCCTTCTATATGTCGAAAATTATTTTTTTGCCTGATGTAATATTAGTGTTAAGTAGTCCAAATATGGGTGGATACGTCGCCGGCTGTAAATATAAAGTTGATATTAATAACACCTATCGATACGTAAGGTACGTGAAACTTATGGAATCTTAACATTGTAACTATAAGTATCGTGAATATTGTGCTGTGAGACCATACCGTCACCTTATATTTTGCATAAGTAGTAGAATTTACTTCTCGATTAAGATAATTATTAAAATTACTATAAAACAGTTTTTTGTCATCACACTAGATATAATTACTTAACAGTAGTATCCACAAGTGCTAGTAGCAATTTTTATTACCTAGATTTATATCGATAGGAATCTCTACCGGCTACCGGAAGTGCTCTGTTTATTCAATCATGTATATAGTAGCATGTAGAACTACTTTAAATACTTAACTTTTTTTATTACTATTAGGTACTTACGTTATAAAGAATTAAACGATCAGTTCACTCCCCTTATTTAGAAAGGTACTTATGTACCTAATAATAATAATAAATTCACTTTATTTCCACACCATCGATATCCATGCCTTTTGCTTGTTAAAAAAGCGGACCAATGAGTCAACTGTTTTGGAAATAGATTTTATAAGTATCTAAAATATATTAGAACAATAAAATGTAAGGAAAACGCATTTTGGCTGTGCTTTGAAATCAAATTATTATATACTTAAATTGTATGCAGGTATGCCTGTTTGGACTTAAACCCACATATATACCTACACCTATATAGTTATGGTGTAATGAAATTTTGATTTTGTTTAAAACGGGTGGTCAAAGTGGCGGGGCGGAGTAAGGAATCAAACTCTTCAAACTTAATATCGCATGATTACATACATTCACATTCTTTCAATTTAATTGAAAATAATTAAGTAGGTATCTATATATGGATAATAATGAGTTACTAATTTAGAAAAGTTTATTTAAATGGGTTAATCCAATCCTTACAATACGATAATTGCTATCGTCAAGTTAAAATACCAACCGAAGCGTTCAAAATGCAAAGTTTATGTTGTTTAATATATACAAATATTATATAACGAAATTAATAATACATTACGTTACTTTAATAATTATTTTGTTGACACTATTTCATAGTTTATCATACCTATTAAAATGTACCTAACAATGAATTCCCTAAAATATATATAAATGGGAAGTGATATTACTTTAATTCGCATCTCTATATTATATCTAGTTATCTACTATTGTAAAATGAGTAAATTAAAAAAAAACATATCATTCGCTTTATCTAAGATACAACGTTGTACCTATGTAGGTAAAATTTTGTTATAAACCTGTCGAACAAAGTAAATATTATAATTATATAAATATTCTATGCTGCCTGAGTATCTTCTTATGACTTTATAATGTATCTACTTTCGATATATTTACCTAATATATACTACTTTATTCTTCGTTCGCAAATCACATAGATAGTTAATCATAATTAAAACGATTATGTAAGCTTTGCTTGGCTGTAGGTAGGTAGAGTTCGGATGAGAGATATGAGTAGGTTTTAACTCTTTCATATGTCAGTATTTTCGAGAAAATGATGTCAATTTAAGCTTTTTGTACTGGACTTGCACCCTTAGCATGACCGTGTAGACATAAGTTTTATCTCTTTCAACTGTCAGATTTGTCTAGAAAATGACGTCACTTCGAGCATTTGTACTGGATATGGCTCGGTGTGACGTCATTTTCTCGATAAATCTGACAGTTGAAAGAGATAAAACGTATATCTACACGGCCATACTAAGCCTACTGGCACCACTAATATTTGCCATTCTTATTACCTTTACAATTAGATTTTGCAAAATACGAGTCAGCCCTCAAAGTAGGTATTTACCCTCAGCTACTTCAGCTTAAAATTATGCTGCCTATTGATAGGTACCTCTGAAGTAGGGTTGCCAACCATACTTTATAATAAAGTATCCTACTTTATTTCTGGTAATTATACTTTATACTTTTGCATACCAATAAAGTATGTGAAAATACTTTATTTTCAACCTTTACTGTGATGCTTAAAAACACTCATTATGGGTACTTAACGGTAGACATAAGTGAAAACGGATGATGGAAACTATTTTTATTAACTAAACACACACGCACTCAGATGTGGTGTGGTATGTGGTGGTGATTTTGATTTTCAAACAAGCCTTGATATATTTAAAAATATGCTAAAAACACACAAAAATACGTTTTTAAGGCAACAAAAACATAGGTACCTACAATTTGAATAATACTTTTTTTTCTTCTAAATACTTTATTTTCTTCTTATCCAAACCAGTTTATACGTTCTTTTTGTTAAAATTAGTTGCTAACCCTATTCTGAAGTATACTTAATTCCTTTCCTACGCCGGAATAAAATTGAATATGGGCGAGCAACTATTTTATTAACCGACTTCCAAAAAGAAGGGGTTTCTCAATTCGACCTTTTTTGTGAATAACTAAGTATGTACCTCAGATAAAAACAGTCAGATAGGTATATATAAAGAGATGATTAATTACCTATATCTTGTTCTTTTATATTCTAGTCATTTCATAACAAACTTGGATTTGCCACGTTAATTAAATAATAAGGTAGGATTAAAATGCTTTGCCGAACATGAGAGATTATAAATACTTAAGTCACTTATTTTTAGATAGTTTATAAGCTAACATAATTATTGTTCCTTGTAAATTGTGTAGGTATATTACTTACCTACAATATTATATGCTGTACCGTTAAAACAATAATATGAATAGATTTCTGCTGGGCCATTGTCGCCGCACTATTTACATACATACGGGCTTTGAATTTGATCAAATAGAACTGTATAGCTGCGTATTTAAGTAGGTACCTACTTATCTATGTAATTGTAAGGTTTACGTAGAATATGTAGGTACCTTTGCACTAATCAAAATAGGCGTAAAACAATCGTTAGTGAAAGTAGGTAGGTGAAGCGGCTTTCAGACTACGCTATAATATATAGCACAACAATATCACGCACAATATAAAGCCAATAATATATAGTACAGTACAGTGTGAACGTGTCCATAACAATGTATGGTGCGCGATATTGTTGTGCTTTGAGCTATATACTATATGATATTATATTATAGCGTAGTCTGAACCCCGCTTAACTGTTATTTCAATATTCACCCTTAAATATTCTTATTTGCCTAAGTAATTAACGTTGGGGATTTTAAGGTATTAGCATCGAACTACGTGTTACCTACCATCATGCTCGTGGTGGCAATGCATGAGAAAAACAGCAACACTTTAAGTGCTGTCAAATTAAGTTGAACCTACTTTACTTAACATTTAAAATCTACAGCGAGGAGTGGAGCACTACATTATTTTGTTATAACTTATTTATCTGTCTGCCTACCGACTTATCTATTAAGGAATAACTTTGTTATAAATAAAAGTTATGTATGATTATACCTACATAATGTAGATTATTTAACATAGCTAACCTTAATGAGTACCTATAGATAAGTATCGTTTATAGAGTTTTAATTACATTTTAATACATGAAAAGACATTAGTGAGATATTTGTTGAAACAAGGCAAAACTCTGTAAGTTGACCTTATAACAAAATAGTTATTCAGATTATGTAAGTTCCTACCTATAGCAAATCCATGTTCAAAATAGTATTCCGATTATTCATTTATTAATACCTAGTTACAAAACTATTTAAATGCCATGCTATTGCTAATTAAAACACTATTGCAAAGGTACAACCAAATAGTTTAATTAAGGAACTTCACACTATTAGAGTGGCTAGCGCAATAAGGTAGGTTCCGTACAATGGACTAGGGGTGATCCCAGAAACATAAAAAATGCGGTAAAGTAAGATTTCTCCACCAGCAACTTATGCCTAGCTCCGTCGCCTTTGTAAATAGATACCTAATAGGTAAAATGCCAGCGTGCTGACCGCCCGTTCGTGTTGTAACTATTATGCATTGTAAATAATTTTAATGTAAAATTTATGAATTTTCATCAAATAAAACACAAATTCGATTTATTAATTTATTTATTCGATGGCCCCGAACTACCTATTCCAATCGAACTCGGCCGAAGTCTACGAACCCGATCGTTGTAGAATGAAAACAACGCCTTTTATCAATGGAAGATAGAATAGGTAAGAGTCGGCCAATGGCTACGATGACAATGTCTACGCTTACACTGGTCATATTCTATGTGTAGGTAGTTGTAAAAAAAATTTTTTTACGCATTAGACAATTGTCATTCTACAATAATATCTAGTGACTTGAGGCTCACCGCTCTTTAAATGAATGGTGGTATATTTATGTAGGACTATAATTCTCACCTACAGTTATAATTAGGTATATAAGTATTTACTTACCTATCATAATTCAAGCCAGTTTAATAGCTACGTACCTATCTACCTACTTAATTAATCACATCACATCCACTTATGTAGCTACCTACCTGATTCGTAAGAAGTGTCAATAGCCTAGTTGTTAGACGGGTCACCCACGTAGCCAAGGGGTTTGAACCGCACTCTGCATTTGTAGCACGAGTCAGCACGACTAGCACGCCATGTTGTGGTTGTGGCAGTGAAAGAGAAACTTGGTGCAACATAGTCCATGAGAACCTTATTTTTTATTGCATCGCTAATAAAATAATGAAATAATATGGAAGAAGATGAAGAATTGCTGCAACCGCGATCACTGATTAGCAGGTATTATACCAGTGTCAAGTAATTAATAGCAACAAGTGCAACAACAAAAAATAGGCGCAGAAAATGGGTATTAAAGACGAGATGAAGAGAAAGTAATAAATATGGCAAATTAATCCACGAATTACTATAATAGATTACTGCAATTACTGTACTTATGTACCTATCTACTATGCCAGCGGGTCATATGAGAATAGGATCGACTATGCGCCATATTTTGACGTCATAGCTGTCAATTCTAAGCAGTTAGGTAGGGTGAGCAAAACAAGATATTTTTTGAATAAAATTTATTCGCAAGAGTTTTGTGAAAAATGCACTCAGTCGCACGACGAAGCACACTAACAACGACAAAATGGCGACTTGCGTCCTTATTTTCTTTTCTATAATAATTGTGGCATGGCTTCTGGGCCTTTGCGCCAAAAATGAAATTATAAAAGGTTATGGTATGGGTTTAAAAAACGAATTATGACTTTAAATAATTAAATATTATATTAAGAAACAATTAATTAGTTTCTATTTATTTGGTTTGCAAATAAGTTTTTTTGCAAACCATACTTTTAAGTTGACATTTGACAGATAGAGGTTATTGACATTCCTATTTGAATCGCATTGTAGATACATCAAATTGATAAAATTTCGTTTTTGATCAACGAACCCTTTAAATAGATAGAGTGTTTATAAAACGTAAACGTCCTTCTGTGTAAAGTGTAGCATTTTGATGGTACCAAATTAATTAAATCCGTCTCATTAGGTGCGTATGTACTTCTCTGTGATACTCTGTTTATGACATGGTTAACACCTCTTAGCTTTAAATAGAATGCCGTCTTGAAAAATACGTCCTATTGCGACTAGACGTGGGTCGTCATTTTCACGAAATTACTTAGTAGGCGTCATATGTTTCAAAAATTGTGATTTTTGTAAATAGTTATTTTTATTTAGATCCAGTGATTGTTTGCATAAATAACTCCAACAACTATACAGATACACACGAAACGAAAATAAATTAAATCACTATCTAAGTGTTTTTAGTTAAACAGTTAAATCAATCAATTAACTTCTCTTCATACTTTATTCAGGCTTAGGACTGACTGCATTAAATGTATTTATGATTGATTATTGTTTTCTATGAAACTATGATTTTAATAAAATTATTAATGCGGGCGTATTTAAAAGTCAATTTGATTGTATATACAATTATGATTGATATTTACATGATTTACTTAATGACCATTTTTCAACATAATTTTTCTATACTTTTAAAGGTGCGAAATATGCAAACAAATTCAAAGTGACGCTCGCTCGCTTCCCGCCTCGCGAGCCGTTGAAATTATCTACAAACAAACAGAAATCACTCTATTTTATTATCTATGTCTATAGAGTTACGTATGAAAATTAAACGTATGCTAATTAATACTTTTGGAAACAAATCTGAAGCAGATTCATCCACCATCTTTATCACTGTCATTATCCATTTTTATTTATAATGTGTATTTATTGAATTTGTCCTTGCTATTAATTACTTGACATTGGCGAAATACTCGCGCTAGCCGCAGGTGAAGCCATTCCTCATCTTATTCCATTAAATTTCATCATTTCACTCATTTCGTAAAAAAGTAATTAATACTTTATTGACTGTTACGCTGTTTAGTTTTTTGTTGTATACCAGTACCACGGCACATGTGCGTTCAGATAACTTCGGTTTTATTCGTGTCATCCGTTCTGGGCGGTAGGCGCGATACGAAAGAAATGTAACGCACCCCACCGAACCGAACCGAGACACCGACCGACTGGCGAGTGATGACGTGACGTTTCTCGCTCACAGTTAACAGAAATAAAACGTTTACTAAAATTACTATTTGTGATTTGACTTGAAAACTGTGATTCGGTTACATGCCGTGAAGCTAGTTAATGTAAATAGTGACGTGAAATAACGCCCATGTCTAATTACGACATTTTAGTAAGAAAGTTTACGCTGTATGTAAGTACGCTAATTCTATCGCATATACAGTCAGACCATGCATAGTAGACGTGGGCGTTATTTCACGTCACTGGTTACATTAACTAGCTTCACGGCATGTAACCGAGTCACTTGTTTCAAGTCAAATCACAAGTAGAGATTTCTGTAACGCGTTATTTCTGTTAACTGTGAGCGAGAAACGTCACGTCGCCGTCACTCGTCAGTCGGTCGGTGTCTCGGTTCGGTTCGGTGGGGCGCGTTACATTTCTTTCGCATCGCGCCTTCCGGCCGGCTGAGTAAGCGAGAACGGGTGACACGAATAAAACCGAAGTAATCCGAACGCACATGTGCCGTGGTACTCGTATACAACAGAAAACGAAACAGCGTAACAGTCAATAAGTTTAATTTTCATACGTAACTCTATAGACATAGATAATAAAATAGAGTGATATCTGTTTGTTTGTAGATAATTTCAACGGCTTGCGAGGCGGGAAGCGAGCGAGCGACAATTTGTTTACATATTTCGCACCTCTAAAAGTATAGAGACCTAACTCAAAAATAATGTTGTTGAAAAATGGTCGTTATGTAAATAATGTAAATATCAATCATCATTGTATATACGATCAAATTGACTTTTAAATAAGCCTGCACTAATAATTTTATCAAAATCATAGTTTCAAAACACTAATCAATCTTATATACATTTAATGCAGCCAGTCCTAAGCCTGAATAAAGTATGCAGGGAAGTTAATTGATTGATTTAACTGTATAGCTAAAAACACTTAGATAGTGATTTAATTTATTTTCGTTTCGTATGTAACTGTATAGTTGGTGGAGTTATTTATGCAAACAATCGCTGGATCTAAATAAAATTAAAAAGTTACAAAAATCACTTGTTTTGCAACAGGTGACGCCGACCAAGTAACTGGTTTCGTAACGTTTCGTGAAAATGACGTAACGACCACGTCTAATGCATAGTCCGAATTCTTAATGACAAAAGATAAGGTGTGACCAAAGTGAATATTATCATCACTACTTTGCGTGGTCATGACAACAGTAAAAGTTTAGTGTAAACGGAAAAACATTGTGTGAAAGAAAGATTTTTACAGATTGCCCTCAAATTCCTGATAAAACAATTATATTTTAAGACTACTATTTTACTACTTTTAAGATTCTCCTAAAGCAATGATTGTTTTCAACATTTGGTCTGTATTGCAATGGTATCTTAGACCTTTTATCAAATGGTTTTTGAGAAAAACTACACGGCTGTGTGAATTACAAAGAATATGTTATGGAGATAAGGCGGGAGCAAGAAGAACCTGCAATGTGGAGAAATCATTAATGCTATCTCGTACTAGAGACGTCAAAGAGATCGTTTCATATTTAGACGGTGTAGTTATGGAGAAGAGATTCTCTCGTATGAACTTCCATGAGATTTTAGATCCATCTATATCGATCATACTGAGAGTAAAACGTATAAATCCAAAAATACATGGAACGTTTGTCGCGTCTTTTCGACAGTGCTTAGAACAAATTTGGAGGTATAGGAGTTTATTTGATGAAGTTGAAGAACTGAGAAGAACACAGTATGATAGCAACAACTCAGAACATGAAGAGAAACTGCTAAAATTATGGTCTTTGTTGCTACCTCATGAACTGCTAGAGGCCCGTGTGACTAATCAATGGCAAACAATAGGATTTCAGGTACGTACCTATTCTTATTAATAAGAAAATTTTGTGATTATCACATAAGTCGGAATTTTATTATCTACCTAGTCCTTGCATATAAATTGGGTTTATAACATGAATAAAACAACATTAAATAATCAACCATATTTATTGAAATTTCAATCTTCAACATCCTATGGTGGCATTTCTCAGTATTTAATAATGTTGCTGTCAATAGAGGGTTTCTAATTTTGTATCATTTTCAGGGTGATGATCCAAAGACTGATTTTCGTGGAATGGGCTTGCTCGGGTTGGAGAACCTTCTCTTCTTTGCTACAGAGTATCCTCAAGTTTCAAGCCATGTGTTGAGTCATTCGCAACATCCAAAATATGGTTACACATTTGCAATTGTTGGTATTAATATTACATCAATGGCATATTATTTATTAAAGGATGGCTCCGCTAAAACTTACATGTTCAATGCTAAACATAGTCTGCCTAATTTGAATTTGTTCCACAAATTCTATTGCTATTTATTTTATGAATTTGATAAACTATGGATAGCATCCAAACCTCAAGACTTAATGGAATTTTCTATTATCTTCAAAAATTTTGAGAATGCTATCAGAAATGAGCTTGCTGATCCCGCATCAGTGTTCAGGATAAAAGTTGAAGTTGACAATATATAATCAAGTTAATTTAGCGACAATTTAATATTATTTATTTATGTTTTGTAGTTCAACATTCACTGTATTATTTATTTAGAATAATAATGCTTGGATTAATGTCTTTTAAAATCCTATTTGACTGTTTTTGTTACAAGATGTTATAAGTATATTGTCATTTATTTTGTTTATATTAGAAAAATCTTGTCACATTTGTCATTTATATATTGAATTCCTATTGGTGTTGATTCTGTTGGAGCCTAACTAAGCGAAGCATATTGCCGTCCTTTGTATGGCCTAACATAAAAGGGTAAGACTCCAATATATTTAGCCCTGTCACAAATAGCTTAGTTGTTGTAGGTATGTGTACAACAGAATCGACACGGTATCTTATGCTGGTTTTTTTTAAATAAGTATCTACCTAAGTATAAAAAAATATACCAAAAAAATGTACACAAGTTTTAGAGTAGGTATTAAAAAAGTACAGTACAAGTGTTTAGTAGTGCAATTAATTAAGTAGGTACTTATTGGATACTGCATATTCTGTGGCACACCAAATGATACAAGCTTTGCTGTTTTCATTGTGATGTGTGGCATATTTTTAAACTTTTATGATGTAAGAAAGTATTTTTTAGAATCCTTTTTTAGTCCTAATTCTTGGATTGATCTACCTACCTGCCTATTGTATAAATGCTTTAAAACTAGTTAATAATGCACGCTGCAATACGCTTTATCTTATATTACCACTGAGTAGAACTTTAGTTAAACTGGAGCTGAAGTTTAAGTAGGTATATTCTTTTTTTTTAAACTAAATCGGTTACTAAAGCAATGGTGTCTTTACGGCTGTCATGTCATTTAGAGATAGAAAGGGACAATAATTTAATTTTGTACAATTTAGTTTAGTACCTAGTAGTTTGTTGCTATCAGAATCAGCACAGTTCTCCTTATTTGGATGGAAAGACGTGTGTTCCAACCCCTTTTGAAATATAAAAGATACATACATACATCATCACGCCTGTATTCCCCGAAGGGGTAGGCAGAGGTGCACTGCAGTGCGCCCACACTTCGCCGATGTATTTTGGTCCCAATGTAATAGGGGGCGAGCCTATTGCCATTATACCGGGCACACAGGTTTCCTCACGATGTTTTCCGTCACCGTTTCTTAGCAAGTGATAATCTCAGATGAAAATGAGATTCGCACATGGAACCCAGAGGTGCGAGCCGGGGATAGAACCTGCGCACTTTGATTTCAAAGCGTGCGTTCGACCACTCGGCTACCACTACTTTTATATATAAAAGATAATTTGAACTTATTGAATATTCGGTTCAAAAGTGCTTTTGGATTAGCCAATAATGTTAAGAGCTTATTTGCGTTGTTTTATTTTTTATTTTCATACCTATTCGATCGTGTGGCGCCGCCAATACATGTCCAGTGTGGTGCTAATTATATAATATTGAAGAATGTGAGGTATTGTATGTGTTGACTACCTACTTACCTATCAAAATATTTATTGTTTGAGACACGCAATTTATGTTAGCACATGCGTGTGGTTTAGAATTAGATTGTACAATGTATTTTAGTATAGGATTACCTATATTAAAATACATTGTAGTTTTAGACACAGACCAGATACCTTACTTGTTACTTGGTATGTGAGTTTTGGAACACCATTCTGCAAGTTTTATTTTACAAGCATTGTGTAGTATGTATGTAAGCGTGTTCAATATCTTATGGTTTATTACACAAAATCACTGGTGAAAAAATTAAATGCAAATGAAGCTGAAACTGTTTTATTAAGTTCGTATACAAGTGGATAAAATCACAGATAATGGTGCCGATGAATGTCAAATTTAGTTATAGTTTGTGAACTGCAAGACGAAATTTGCCAATTTCATTACAATTCCTTGAAATAAATTTGATTGTTTAATTAGACAGTCCTAAAATAATAGGTTTAGGTAGATATGTGATCGAAATAAAAACATTCAACACAATTAATTAAATACTTCATATAAAAAAAAATTAAATGCTTTATTTACACTACTTTGATATTCCTTATTTGCTCTTTTTATCCTTTTTAGAGTCTTTGACTGGTCTAGATTTACCAGCTTTAAGTAATGCTATTATAGCTGTGATCGCAACTAAACCAAATCCTGCGATACCAATCTGCCAGATCCATGGATGTTCCGCTAAGATCTCCAGACCGAAAGCAACACTCGTTCTTATCAGCTCAACACACCAATCCACTAGTTCATCACTGAAATACGAAATTGTTGTTAATAAAAATAAACTTATTTATTACCCACTATTTCAAACATGGTTTAATGTGTGAAGAAAATCAAATATTTGTCTTTGAAGGTTAGGGAGTAATAAAAATTGAGCCGTCCTAGGACGCCTGGCAGATGTGAAACATAAACGTCGTAGCGGCGATTGAGCGGAGTCAGCCGATGGGCGGAGTCTAAGCGGCGGAAAGAACCGAGGAGTACGAAGCATGGCCGCATTTAAAACTATTCTTTAGGCATTAAGTAATAAGCTTGATTTCATTTTGTTGTGGCAAAGCATCGGCAAACCTCGCCACGCCAAAAATCAGGTTTTCCCCTCGCCTATAGATGTTTCACATCAAAACTTACAATGGTGATGCGAGTAGAGGCACAGTGTCACCCTTGGCATTTCTGTACCAATCCTGGGCGAAAGTTACGAAGGTTTTCACGTCGTTCTTAGGTAAGTCAAATCGATATACTTTGCCGAGACGGAAGCTGTAAAAAAATAATTAATTAGTATCATGTGTGTATTTCCTGCAGGGGTAAACAGAAATATACTGAATGCGCCTTGCATTTCACCAATGTATTTTGCTCAAAATAAGCTGATAATTAAAATTTATAAAACTAGCAATCCGACCCAGATCAATGAAACTTCATAATGGGTTCTTTTTAGCTGATACTTAAGTATTAGGTAGGTAGGTATTAAAATACTAACAATAGAAAACTTGGCAGTTTGTTCACTTTAAATCTCTTGGCTGTGTTCACGCCTGCTAAGTTGGCGTCAATGCGGGCTACGTTAACACGACCTCGTAATGTCGCTCCCACACCTTCCCATACTGCATGCAGTCTCTGACATTCAACACATGAAGCGCCATAACTGGAAACATTAAAAATTCCTCATTATAAAAAACCGGCCAAGTGCGAGTCGGACTCGCGCACGAAGGGTTCCGTACCATCTATAAAAACGAGCAAAAAAATCACGTTTGTTGAATGGGAACCCCTTAAATAATTATTTTATTCAGTTTTTTTGTATTTGTTGTTATAGCGGCAACAGAAATACATAATCTGAAAAAAAAAAGAACTGTCTAACTATAACGTTTCATGAGATACAGCCTGGTGTCAGACGGACGGACGGATGGTCAGCGAAGTCTCAGTAATAGGGTTCCCGTTTTACCCTTTAGGTACAAAACCCTAAAAACAAGATACACAATTTTCTATGAATTGAATGCCTATATATAACCGTCAAATCTTGGTCCTGCTGTTAAAATTTTTGCCCAGATTCCTACTTAAAAAGAGCTATATGATTAGGGCTCATAGCGCATGCATTTAGCTTAGATGAAGGAAATAAATAATAAAGTAACACAATGGTGCAGATTGTGTTAGCATAATATTAAACTAAGTGTAGGTATTGCTGTCCTTCTTACAATCATATTGTATGAGTGAGACAACAATAAATCTACTCCAATATGATATAAAGAATATAAATTGCAATGTAGCAATTAATTTTTTGTCAAAGTATATCCTACTAATATCGTAAATGTGAATGTTTGTGAGGATGGATGGATGGATGTTTGTTACTCTTTCACGCAAAAACTACTGAATGGATTTTGATGATTATTTACAGTATTATTGTTTATACATCAGAATAACATATAGGCTATAATCTATAACAATATTGAACCTTCAAAGTATGCATGGATAAAATTGCGGTTGGGGTGTATCCTTGGGGGCTCTATGGAGTTAGGTTAGGTTAGGGTTTTTTTTTTTGTTTGCGCTGGGAATGCATTTCCCAGCGCAAACAAAAAAAAAAGGTTAGGTTAGGTTATTTCCTTAGCGCCCCCAAGGGTACACACTGACCAAAATTGCTGGTAGAAGCTAATACTACATATATACTTAAGTATATGAATTACCATTAATTTAACCAGACAGTTGTGCATACTTACAACATAATAAACCAGTCTCCAGTTGTTGCCCCAGTTGCAGCCTGAGTCATGTGTTCAAATATTTTGTCTGTGAGCTCCTTAACTACAGGCACTTGGTTCTTTTCGAAAAATCCATATATTTCATTTTCATCAGGTTGGCCTTAAAATTAAAATCAGTTGAAAAAAAAAAAACTTGACACCTTTATTTCCTGAGGGAAGAATAGTAAGGTGTTCACAACTGTAGGCACATGCTTCTTCAATGTAGGAGTTAGTTCCAAATACAACAGGTGGACTTATTGACATATACCTACTAGCTTCTGGATTGCTGTTAATAGCTTATCACAAGTCTATTTATAATTATTGACCATGTTGAATATCACTGATATCTTTAACATATTATTTACATTTTTTTGTTCATTTGGATTGGTACACAACCACATATTGTTCAATTCACAGTATCCTGAATAGTCTTGTTAGTATTGGCTATTAATTTAGTAGGTACCTATACTCCATTTGTTATAGCATTAGAAAGAAGTTCAAAAAGGTTCTTTTTAATGTACACTTTGTAAGAAAAGTAACAATTAACATATTACAGTTACGATTGACACCCAATTTATTAGAATATATTTTTAAACCAGCAGTCTCACTGTAACTAATCATTTTCACTATTTATCTTATTAAACTAGGTGGCGTTCATTTAGATATATATATTTTTTTCAACTTAAAATAACAGTGTCAATACAAAAAACTTAAATAAGCAGGGATGAATAATACTGGGAAAGTTTTTCGTTTCACTATAATCCTAGCAAATTTAAAATGTTACCTAATCCCTTCACCCATTATGACAACATGATCTTTCTTATTTTGCCGGTTTATGTTGGCAGTCAAATTTACGTAAACAATGTTCTGTGATTGTCATTCACATTTGAATACTTCTGAATGCTACGCCTTGTTTATTGTTATTACCGAATTTTAGTAATTTTGTTGTTATTTGTTACTGTTTTTCCATTGATATTGTTGTGTTTTTGAAATAAAATGTTTTGCACTCCTGCTTCTACGAGCCTCTTGTTTCTAATGTTATTTATTTATTTACTTCTACATTACAACTATTATTACGGGTAAATAAACCTAATGCAATAGTGTAGCAATATACAGAGTATAAGTATAACAAATGGAGTATAAGTACTTCATACTAAGGAATAGTATTGAAGTTACAATCCTTACCATCAAACAACAAGGGCACTCCATGTCTAAAGAACACAATAGCTGGCTCCTTCGCAGGATTGTACAGGCGAGCTAGATGGCTGTTCACAGCCTTCACACTAACTGCATTTAAGTGTTTAATGAAGTCTTTCTCTAAACCTTCAAGTTGTGTCTCATACTTTACACACACATCACAGTTAGGTTTTGCTGAAAATCACAAATAGTTGGTGTAGTCGAATTCTATTAAACACGGTCATAATATACATTTTGCAAGCAGGCACTCACTAAATAAAACGATTAGCTTTTCCCTTTCTCTTATTAATTCCAATAAATCATCGTCACTAACTGTGTCCAAAGTTTCGCTTCTCGCTCTCAACAATACGAAAACTAAGACTAATAGGATAGCTTCTAATTTCATTTTAAAAGTTATTTATTTTATTAGCTATTAAAACAAAACTTTCTTCGTTGATTTTAGGTTAGATCTTCGACCATAGATTACCTCTACACAAAAAATAGAGGTCACAGAAAAACACAGGCGATAAACAGGCTCGGTTCACCGAGCCTGTTTTTCGCCTGTGTTTTTCATAATTTCATTCATCAAAAAATTGTCTGAATCGACAATTTTCTATGATATGCATCGTTGAATGTGAACGCTATGGATTTACGGATTTACAAGAAAGTAAATTAAAATGATTCAGGCAGATGATGATTCTTTTATTTTTTTACGAAATGAATGAAATTATGATATTTATAAAAAAAATGTAATAAGATGAGGAATGGCTCCACCTGCGTTTAGCGGGTATTTCGGCCAATGTCAAGTAATTAATAGCAAGGGCAAATTCATCATCTTCTTCTTATTTAAGAGCTCTTGTCGGTGGAGTTTTTTCCATTCATCTCTGCTTTCTGCTTGCTTTTTACCACCTGGTATGTTTTGACATTAATTTTTCTTTTATTTGGTCAATCAAAATAACTTCTCCATAATCACAATAAAAAAAATGGGCAATGACAGTGATAAAGATGGCGGATCGGATGATTCAGATGGAAACGAAAAGTTTTATGTACTTTGTGCTGACAATATGACAATCATGTCACCGATTGTCACTTGATTGTCACTTTCGTTTTGGACGTTTTGGTTTTACGATTCGCTCATATTTTTGTGAAAAAATAAACTTTCGATAATTACTTTTGGTTTCATTGTTTTGTCGGATTTTTCTCCTAGAAGCTGGGTACAATATCTGATGTGATACTGTTGTGTTCATCCAAGATAAATAGCAGGTGAAGATTGTCAACATTTCAAAGTCACACTCTATTTTGATAACACTCTATTTTGATACCATTTGAATTACGAACATTAAACTTACTAGCCCACCTTGACCTTCGCATGCATATCTTATAAAATTAGGTCAGAATACATAGGTAGGTACACTGCCATACATAAAAAATAAGCGAATGTGAAATGAGTCATCGATATCTTGGCTGTGTTGATTCAATTCTTACAAGAATTTGAATTGTTGCAGGACATTCCTTTTTTAAGAATCAGCATTTCATAAATAAAAATGGCCGAGGTCGAGGAGAAAGTTGTGATGACTCCAAAAGCCAAGACGGCTAACTCCACCACACTGGTAATAGAACGAAAAGCTGTAGAACCAGAGGCAAGTGATAAAATACACGTAGCTGGTGGAGACCACACTGGAATTATTATTAATAAAGAAAAAGTCTATGGTAAGTTTATTTTAAAATGTTTGTTATGTTTATCTTAACATGTTTTTCCTATAAAGTGTAAGTTAGCATGCCACTTTCATTTCTTTAACTGATATCCTAATTTGTAGAGAACCCTCCTTAGAAGTGAAGCATAATCAGATGAGACCAGGGCTTACTCTGCAGAACTTTATATAAAATATATATCAATGATTATTTGTGAGATCTTAAAATCAGTATAGCCTGCTGACTACTATCGTGAAAACTGGTGATATTTTCATACAGTTTATATTTTTCTTATGTTCAGCGGCCTCAGTACGCCTGCCAAGATGTTTTCTCACAAGTCCCAAAAACATCTTGTCAACTTGCGTTCCCGTATCTTATTTGCTAACATGGCTTCCAAGATGTTTAAAATTAGACAGCCTGCTAAAATTTTCTCACAGTTTACGATCTTTCGTTCATTCGTTCATTGAAATGACAAATAGAGCGAGACGGAGCTTTACAAAGAAAAAAGATGCTGCATACACATCATAGAATATATTAGATTATTTATGCACAGATTAAAAATATCTTTGGGCATAGCTTCTTTTTTATTATGCCGGAAGCTTTACGTATTATCATTTGGTCGGTGGTATTATGCTTATAATTTATTTCTTGGGCACTATATTATTTTTATTTGCCAATTTAAATAACTTTACATTGTAAAACGGCAAAAAGCACGCAAAGTATGATGCCAAACAAAATCTAACCTCAAACCTACAGATTTTTTGTAAAATATGGATTTTAAATCACGTGGAATAGGATTATGTGGATTTTCGGAAGAAAATAAAACAGATAGAAATGTCTCTACACTTTTTTGTTGTTGTTTGTCGAACACGAAAATAAATTTACGTGTTCGTTTTCGGAAGAATTTTGCATGTAGTCCGCTTGATATTGGCGAAGGATAGAGTAAAATAAGTATTATTTGTTATAATAGTGTATAAAATGCTATATTTATGTACTTCTTACAGCCTAATTATTTTCTCATCACCGGCCTTTGACCGTGAGAAATTTCTTTACGTTGACCTGTCAAATTCGTGTCTCTATGGTACATTTTGGTAACCCATGCTAGCACTTAATATATAACATCTTATCCATACGTCAAACACGTTTTATTTAACTGTCAAACCCATTTTATATTTACGCCATGCTAGCAAATAAGACGTAACGATTTTGCCACAAAAATGACGTCACGATGCGTGAGAAAATGTCTTATCTTGGCAGGCGTACTGAAGCCGCAGAAGGGGGGGGACTATTACAGGGAGCTATATTTTATTGTTAGAGGTAAAGCTGAAATAATTCAGACTTTATAAATCGGTCTCATTCAGACTTTATAAGTCTGCCAACCCGCACTGGGCCAGCGTGGTGGACTATGGCCTGAATCCCCCTCGCATTGAGGGGAGGCCCGTGCCCAGCAGTGGGACGTTAAATGGGCTGTAGTTAGTTAGTTAGTTATAAATCGGTAACATGTTAAAAAATACCCAACACAATAATGATTTTGAGTTAATCTATACAGGATACATTAAAATGCCTGATAACATTTATTGGTTATCCTTGTAGCTTAATTCAAATTTAATAAAATATATAAACAGCATATTCAGAATCTATTTGACCAAATTACAGGCGTACTATTGTTGAATTCTTTTGTACATAACAAATAAGACTAGCCAATATTTGAGAGCACTAAAAAGTAAAAAAAATATTGCTGTCTTGCTTATGTATTACAGAGTGAGAAAGATGGCATTACACCTAGATTTGTGTACTTTAGGTTACTAATAACAGAATCACCATAATTCTCATTTTAAAACAACAAATGTATGTCAAGATCCTAACCCATTCAATTTGAAGGAAGGGTGATATTGAAGCCTTCTTTACTAGCATGCCAAATGAATTAATGAGCTGATATAACTTACATGCAATGCACATTGTCTGATGAGTTAATAAGTTGAATAAATGATAATTTCTAATTACCAACTTATAAATAATTGTACTTATGCATGCATTACTCATAGGCTTTATTAACTGTGCCTATTATGATGGCTCAAGCAATTAAGGTTATCAACTATGGTGGCCATTTAGAAGTCATAGTGTTAATTTGTGTTAATGTGTACTTATCTATTGAAAAAATTTGCTTCTTCTTTATCCCTTTTTAGGGCACTTAATAATAAATTATGCCAGTTCCAATTAGGTACGTAATAATCTAAGAACCTAGTTAGATTAATTTAGGTCAGTACCTTGTCTTTTTAATGGTACACTCAATATTTGTAAGCAACTACGGTGGCATTACAATTAATTCAAGTATTTGAAAACCAAGCAATGGTAAAACCCTTATCAACTATAAATTGGTATGTACTGATTTTTGCTATCACTAAATGTAGCTGGTATTGATTGTGAGTAAAAATTTACATAAATCATTATAATACCTTGTATTTATTAAGATTTTGATGTTTCAGAGAATGGTGTGACAGAGCCATGCCATGCTCAGCTGGAGTTCTATGTGTACCTGGTATCGGGCGCCACCGGCACCAACACGCGTGAGGCGCGAGCCTTGAGGTTCTGGTTCAAACCCAACATGCCTCCAAACGAACGACCCCACGAATCACAGGCTTTCTTCCGTGAACTTGTCAGCCCAAAGGATTTTCCAAAAGGTAACTTCTAGATTAAAGCAAAGCTTAATTGGGATTGTGCCAGCACAGCATCTTGGTATAAGAACAGTCACTGACATTAAGGACTTGGTTGGTTTGAGTACCTTTGTATTAAAAAAAATGCCACCCCATCCCCCAAGCGCAAAAATATACCCTGACAAAAGTTGATCTATGTCAGATTAAGCCAAATAATTTGGATGTTAATGTAGTAGTGCATGTAGTAGCATGTAGTAGTGCATGTAGTAGCATGTAGTAGTGCATGTAGTAGTTACATACTAAGACACCACTGTACAATATACCCTATTTAAGATATCATTGTTGGCTGAAACCCAACTAGTAGGAATACCCCTGTTCTAAGAGTAAAATGACATATTGTTAGAATTTCGTAACATCTAATTGATGGAATCAGGCGTAATATTGCGGAAATCCATTGTAAATAATAATTTTAGAGAGAGGGACCCACCACTCACCCTCCAAATTGTTAGTATCCCAAATTATAAACCAAATAAATTTTATCGATAATGGAGGAAACCAACGAAACTGAACTCCCTGTCAGTCGAGAGACAGTATGTCATAAGTCATGGATCCTAACAATCAACCATCCTCTGCAGAACAATCGAATCTAAAAATAAATTTTGACACGTGTTTCGCCTCTCCACGAGGCATCCTCATTGGGCTGCGACTGAGCCGCCCAACCGTCCTGAGGATGCCTCGTTGAGATGGTTTATAATTTGGGATACTGAGAATTCCGAGGGTGAGTGGTGGATCCCTTTCTCCAACATCTGTCAATGCTGTTACAGTGAAAACTGGGACCCTTTGAAGCACATGGAAAGTCTTATGTTATATTCAGTTACCCACTTAAGGTCCGACTAGACTACGAAGTCGTCTTCATTACTATGGTATCCTGTAAATAAAAATCAAGTACACATATAACACAGTGACCTTTGTATTTTCTATATTGAGCAGTTCACATTTAATGCTAATGAGTAATAAACTGTCTGCAACTGGCTGTACCATGTAACATCATGGATATTTTTAAAGTTATGTTACAATCCAATAAAACTCCCCTTTATTTATTAAACAAGTAATAAAAATAAACTTGTGAAGTTCCTGTCCTTGTGTATCTATTTTTAGTTTATTGTAGTAATAATGTTGTTTACTTTGTTTCAGATTATGTTGGTTATATAAAAAAGATTATGAAACTGATGCAACACAAATACAGTCAGCTAAAAGTACTTGAAGTGGAACTGAGACAAGAAGGATGTGGTCCACCATTACCTGGTTTGTTAATCTTTATATACTATTTTCAAAAAGTAGAATATTGATTGTGCTCAATTTTTTGTTCAGACCACATCTGAAATATCAAGATAAGTAGGCTGTTCAAAATGGTCAGGACAACCAAGAATATTTAACTTTACCTCAATGGCACAAGGGCTGTTTCAGAATTTGCAAAGTACTCGACAGCTGTCATTCTGATAATAATTTTGCCCCATTGCGATAAAGTTTAATTTTGTTTGTTTTTCTGATCATTTTGCTCGTACAAATATTTTTGATACAGGGTGTATCAGAAGTCCGTAATAATACTTTGACGTTTACATCAGTATCGGGTATATAACTGAATGGTATAAAAATTTGATCGAAATTCGACGATGTTTTCCAACTTTTTTGCATGTTCTGTTTTGTGAATATTGGTAGTCGCTCCTCATATGTGTAGTTTACAATGCTGATTAGGGTTTATGGTTGTACTCAAAGGCCAGAACACGATACCTGCGACAAATATTCAAAGGTCTATAGACCTCAGAAACTATGATAGTTACGTATAAGCATCCACATATGAGCTAACGTATATGTACCCAAAGTATTATTTCGGAATGCTGATACACCCTGTATACAAGAACTATGACTTAATATAACAACAAAAAAATATGACTGTTGATGTCATTGTCAAACATTACGACCTTGAGGAGGGCGGTAATACACTCAGCTCAGTAGTTCTCCAATTATTGTTTGGTGGCATCAAAATTATTTTGCCTTTTATGTAAACGAAGCAGCTAGTTGGAGGATTTAAAACATACCCACCTATTAAATCGATATAACGATACTGGCTGGACAGAGCTAATTAAAAAAAAATTACATTATTATCTCGCATCCAAATGATATTTTGTTTGACATTATTTTGAGTAATATTTGCAGGTCAATGACCCTTCTTATAGAAAGAAGTTGTTTACTGCAAAAAAAAAATCTACCCTAATTTTATTTTTAATTTTATGACAGAAGCAAATGGCGTTAAAACGAGTAAGAGCATTACATACAACTATTGTAATGGCTGTATGTATATTTTAGTATGTATTTTATGCATGTACTATTGTGTTTCAGACTGTTGAATTGTATCTACTTTGTATATACCTTCTTACTTACATATATTATTTTATACATATTGCAACTTTACATTAGGCATCTATGTACATATTACAATAAATAGTGCTACAGTGCGCGCGTACAACTTTCCACGGCACCCAAGAATCAACTGTATTTCAATTGTTTTATAGCATAAAATGGAGGGAAAGTAATTTCAAAAATAATCTACGGTTATGATAGCCGCATTCATATTATTTTGTGCTTTAATGTAATTAAAATGCAGTTATTTTTTAAGTATCATCATAAATTAATTGCGCTTACTTTACTCCTATATAACGTATATTGTATAGCAGTTATTGTTATATATCTTGTAATTGAAATACATCTTATTTTTTTTTTTACGTAAAATTAGTAATCATATGACAATCTCATTATGCTCACCTTTTGAGTGATGACATCACAATTTTGCTTGCCATACTATTAAAAGTATTCTTAGGAACAATTTAGGTAAAATCCGTATAGGTCATGTAACATATTTAATTTGCTAATAATTAGAAAACGATAGAATTTAGTATATTAAATAATTTTATAACTCATAGTGAAAAATAGATAAGAGCCCACAAATTTATAGAAAGTTATGATCAATTTACAGTGTCAAAACACAGCGCATTTGTAATTGGTAATGCCATTGTAGATGTTTTGTAGATTGATTAAAATATCTATAAATTTGGGTGGAGATATTTAGCCTTCTGTTTTCTGTGCACATACGCACAATATTTTTTATTTCCATTCGTAACACAATCTACTAATATATTGATTGCATGTTGTGACGTTTTTACAATTTAGCTGGACCCCAAGTCTCCTTACATTATTGTTGTGCAGTTGCTGTTACTTCATTTTATAAGACAAACAAAATATTTTATCGATAGTACATACAATATGACTAGTCTAATGGCATCAAGGTGACAGTGTGTAATGTCTACACAGGTCATATTTTAGGTACCATTGATAAAATGTGTTGATCTCATGCCTTATTTAAGAAAAAATACACAAAAAAACTTATTGGAAAGGAGCAATCATGGAGTTTCTTGGCCCATTATTGACATTATAATTATTTTTTGTTTATTGTCGATTCAACAGAGCCTGTATTGGTGTATATGAATAAAAAAACTGATTCTGATTCGTATATCTTAAAAAAATAAGTCATAGCAGCTACCAAAGATAGTATTAGAGGCCTTGGGGGCCTGGACCGCCGAATTATACAACCTACGCTACTAAGGCATTGACAGTATGACAACTTTACCCAAATGTAAAACTCACATAATTTTACTAATAGTGCAGCTTTGTAACAGTAAAAATTTAAGTATTGGATCAGTAGTTCCAAAGATTACATCTTAGTTTTACTTGTATTATGATTAGATTAGATAATTATTTTTGTTTTCAGTGTCTAAGAAAACCCCATAGAAACTCAAAATTTACAAACATCCAAATTTATAGAAATTACAGTAGCCCTTTTCAATACGAATGCGTTTTATATAGATACTTAAATTTTATAAGCGATTTTTGGTTGTTTTTTTTTTGCTATTGTATTACTTGTCTGTCTTATTACATACTTTCTGACAAACTGCCAAATAGTTTGTCGCCAGTAAGTTTGGTAGACTTTAAATACACTGTTATAATATAGGCACCTTATTTTTATCTGTACTTATTTATCAAAATATATGCTCACCTTATGATTTTATTTTAGCATACATAGAAGACAGCGTGGCGAATCAAACACAAGTGATATCAGAACAAAGAGTATTGGATTTGATAGAGAATGCGTATCCGAATCCATTGTCTGTGGAAGATTTTGTGACGTAAGTAATCCATTTCTATAGATTAAATATTTGAAAACCCTTTTCCGCGACAAATAAAGTAAATATTAAACAAATTGTACATATAAAACTCATGCTACAAGTTTTACCCAAAAGATCTTTTTTCTAATGCAATGCAAAATATTTAGTCTATTTAGTTTTATGCTCTACACTCGGTAAGTTTTATTTCGGACCTCTGAAACACTCAGTGTCTCATAAGTCTGCATCCGCAATCGATTGACTCACAAATCGAACGTTCGTTCGTTAAATGAGCACCGTGTCCCACGTGCCACAGACATGTCCAAGCGTATCTTTTTAACCGACTTCCAAAAAGGAGAAGGTTCTATCTTCGTCTGTATGTATTTTTTTTTCGTTTATGGAATCATTGTTTTTCTATTTTAGTGCGGGGAAATGGACAAAGACGGAGGTGAAGGATGCACTGGAATCCCTAGAAGAGAAAGGACTAACACGTGCCATGTCTGAAGGAATATATATCCGACAGCATAGTGTTGATACACAGGTAAATTATATCGAGGTTACTTTGAAACGCGCTAGATTAAAAAATCTAACGATGGCAATCCTAGCAATATATCTATATACATATAAAACACAAATGTTTCTACCAATGTCCGTTATAGACTTTGTGCCCCAAACCGGTTTCATTGGAATGGCAATGCGAAGATGGTTTCAGGCCACTAAAACAATACATTGGGCACGCTTTTATATATTAATAAATACGTCATCATTATTACCATGTCTGTATCCCTCGTAGGGATCGGCAGAGGTGCACTACAGTACACTGACACTTTGCAAATGTATTTTGGTCCCAAAGTAATAGGGAGCGAGCCTACTGACTTTATACCGGGCACATTCCCCCACAATTCGTGGGAGATTTGGGCCATAGTCAACTATGCTGGCCCAGTGCGGGTTTCTAAACTTCACACGCCATATAGTTCTGGTTCTAAACATTATGAAGCCCGCGCCACGGAAGTGTGGTTGGGGCTTAACGCATTGAGGCTTTATAATAACGCGCCACGTTTCAAAGAATAGTAAAGTACCACCAGCCACCATATAACACATCATTATTGTTTGTGACAGGTGGTAAAACAGATGCCAACATTGTGTTCGTCTCGTCAGCCGAGTATAGCTGTGATAACGGCTCTGTATTGCGAAAAACAGGCCGTCGACGCCATGATGGACAATCAGGAGACGTACGTCAGATACACTACAGTCGGTAAGTAGTATAATTAGAAAGCCTACCATGGGACTACTCACTGGGAGGAGACGCAAGCGTATACGTTTTTTTTTTTTCCGGGTCTCTATCGACCCGGCCCGCGTGCTCACCTCTGATGTGGGGGTCAGAGTACTTAAATTGCTTGCTTGCTTGTCATAACGTATACTTAAGCGTATACGTTATGGCAAGCCTAGCCAATGTGACCATCTTTGGAAGTGTTCTACTTTTGTGGTAGTTTTTTAGGGTTCCGTACCCAAAGGGTAAAACGGGAACCCTGTTACTGAGACTTCGCTGTCCGTCCGTCCGTCCGTCCGTCTGTCACCAGGCTGTATCTCATGAACCGTGATAGTTAGAGAGTTGAAATTTTCACAGATGATGTATTTCTGTTGCCGCTATAACAACAAATACTAAAAAACAGAATAACATAAATATTTAAGGGGGCTTCCATACAACAAACGTACATTTTTTGGCGTTTTTTTAGATAATGGTACGGAACCCTTCGTGCGCGAGTCCGACTCGCACTTGGCCGGTTTCTTTGAGTTGTATTCAAAATGCACGGACGATAAATTATTTTAATTGTATATAAACTGGAGCAGAATAATTCTTAAATACATATAAAACGTAAATTGAACTTTAAATACCTATTTACAACCACGAATATTTATTAAATACTATGAATAGCGGTGGCATTAAACATTTATAAGTTTACAAAAAGCATTTTGTAGGTTCCCGCGAGAAATTTAGTTGTTTCACGAAAACACGTGGTCACGCTGCGCTGGCCTGGTTTGTGAAAGCAAATCGTTAGGTGCGGACATTAAATATTATAAGATTGTTTGTTCAGGTATTTCGTTCTGAGCCCCAGATATTCTTACACTTCCATAAACATAAAAAAAATATTTATAGTACATTATGCTATACAATGACGTTCATCCAGCGGACTGCGTTTGCAAACCTAGCATGACTGAACTGCAAGAGGTCGTTCAACATTCACAGTAAACAATATATATATATTATATATATAGTTATACCTATATATAGTTATACCTATTATACTATATATAGTTATACCTATTATAAAGATATAACAATGCGTTTGACTAACGTCTTATCTCAAGACCGTGGTTAATCAGTGTTTAGTCGCAAATTCCATGCAGATAAAAGAGGTTTTATGCTAATATACTTTATATCTAAGGAGTTACTTATATGTACTGTAACTAGGTAATACAAGTGCATGGTCTACGTAAATAGTTAGGTAAGTAGGTATGTTTTACAATTTATCAAGTGGAATCTAAATTGCAAGCAATTCTAGCACTTTTTTTTACGACGGTGACACCCCAACATCCTTGTTTTCTACTTACAAGTCAAGTAAGTTTATTTTAAAGCGTTTAATAATTTATATAAATATGGGGCTATGTATAAACATTTTCTCGGTATGGTATATAAATACAATACCGAGAAAATAAGACTTTCGCAGATATGTTTATGAGGTAAACTCTATTAAAATTATAAATAAACGCGTCTTAATAACTTATTCCATGAATATCCTCATCAAAGCAAAACATAGTAAAACCTAGTTTAAGGATGTGCAAGTATCTTCGCGATTATAATATTTATCCTGTTGACCGACTAAGTATTAGTACGAAAATATTAAATATATTTGCCTTTTATCCTTAGCCATGAAAAGGCCGCGAAAATGCATGACAAACAGGAAACATTGTTCTCATTGACTATTCTTGATCAACGGCCCGTATGTATTAGCTAATAATGTAATACCTACCCTAATCTATTTTTAACTGGCTTCCACTAAAGGAGTGGGTTCTGAATTTTTTTATTTTTATAAGTATTATATGGTAGATAAGTACAAGTTGTAAGAGATATATTTCTTCATTCGTTATCAATGGGGTGATTCCAAATTCCATAGTTGAAAGTATTATTCTCAGTTGAAGAGAAGAATTGACCTCGACCATGCTTTGTGCTAATATTTTTTTACTGAAAGTCTCCACTTTTGACGTTCTGTAGTTTTTGACTAGTCCTTTGACTATTAAGGAAAGGTTGTCGCATCAAAGAAGGAATTATCACATAAGTAGTAGGCACATAAATCTCAGATATTTGGTTATCCTACACAAACAACATTCGGAGCACTTCTGCCAAGATAATTTGTCATTTAAGTATTCACTTATTTACTAATTTCGAATGCTGCGTGCGTATAGGAAGATAAACACATAAACATGGAGTTCCCCTATAATTTTGTAAGTATGTAAACATTAGAACCATGAATGAAGTGGCAGGGTAAACCCGTAATAATAACATCTATTTGTTATAAATAAACTGCAATATTTATGAATGAAATATTACAGGAAAACAAAATAAACGTAAATCATAATAATATTACACATTACTTAATGTATTTAACTCCATTTACTTACGTCAATTACAAAACCAGACTAACAATAACAAGAATTTACCAGCTTCCATTGTAATGTAATTGTTAAAAGTACTTACCGTACCGTAGTAGTAACTTGTTGCTTTGATGAGTGTATTTAACTAAATACCTACTAACTTTAAAGTATGAATTAAACAAAGATTAATATTTTAATTTTATAGTAAGGTACTGGGGCCCTACCTCTTAAAATATTTCTATTTCAATAGTAACTAATACATTTTTAAAAGGATTTTGTACTGAGTTAACCGTCGAAAACTAAAAGTATTATTTTTAAAATGCTGCAAGACAGTACTGTAATTGTAGTACAACATTATCTATCTATTATCTTTTATCTCACATAAGATTCCTCCCGACATTCGCTAAATCCCGCTTAACTGTGGTACCTGCCTGTACAAAAATTAAATGAGATAAAACAAAACAGTTATATCGGCTCATGTATATGTTTATTAAGATAATCATCAGAAATATAGTAAGCACTGTACCGATGTAACATCAAGGCCCCATTTCACTAACACTAGAAAAAGCCTTTCAATTTTGCCTTAATATGAATACACTGCATCTGGCAACTGATTCATATTTATATATCATGTTAAGGAGTCTCCTGTAGTGTCAGCACGCATGTCAAGACAAGACCTCTGTCACGGATTGGCTCGGTCGCTCTCTATCTAATTTCATACGAGTGAAAGAGACAACATCAAGATATTTCGTGACATACGTCTTCTCTTGGCGCTCATGTTACAAGTGCTGGTGTTATTGACAACAAACATTAGACCAATAATGTCTTGTAATAGTAGTGTTCTACTAACTAACTTACATAGGCTTCTCAACATTGAAATAAACAAAATCTTAAATCTTCACAAAAAACTAATAGTAATTAACATTTAGTTGTTACTTAATGATTTTAAATAGCTAGAAATATCTTCTAAAATTAATAAATTAAAGTAGTTATACAATTAACTCCTGGTGGGCTTGTGATGACAATGACGTCTACATACATGGGTTATAACAAATTATATTCAATTGACTTAATCCTAGTTCAACTGGTAATAATAAGAGTATATAATTTAGTAAAAAAAAATAACAAAATACTTATGGAATTATGGAGACAATATACAAGTTCATATATTATATTCATTAGATAATTAAATTAACATAAAAACAAAAAAAATAATCAATATTATAGGTAAAAACTTACCAACACACTATCAGCAGAAAAAAAAAAACACTGCAATATACGAAATGCTATTTTTTTTATAGATGCCATTAATTAATTTTAGAAGTTTAGCTACCAATAGAACAAATAATAAAGTGAAATACCCACAACCTCCTTTTTTTTTTGAAAGTCAGGTTATTTTTACATTTCACATTTAAGTGTGTAAGATTCATAAAATTCCATCTCACATCAAAGAGGAAATTATAATTTAAAAAAATACTGATTCATTTAAGATTCAAAATATTCTATAATATAAATTAACATAACTGCATTTTATCTTGGTCTTAAAGTAGTAACTACTATGTATTAAGTCATAATGTGACATTTATTCAAATTGAAAATCCAATCCTGAAACTTTATTAACATCACCACTCACAGACAAGAAGCGGATTTCGTCGATACTATGCTTCAGTTCAATCTGCTCTAAATACATGTCGCCCACATGTATATCTATGTACTGCTCTTCTCTCATTCTAAATTTAACTTTGAAGTCTGTACCTGAAAGAAAAATAAAAAAAAATAACAGAACTCATTTAAGGCATTATGGCAATAAAAATATTAAGCATGATATCTCATCACAGAAACTCTTTCTTTAGAATTGTTATACTTCCAAGCTCTGTTTAATTAATAACTTATCAAGCCTAAAATCATAATTAATTTGTTTCAAAACATATTTAATTTTCGAAACATATTTCATGTGATTTAGAATAAACATGTTACTTATTTGTTTAGAGTAAAGAAAAAAATACCTTCCGTGTAACCTGAAGTAGGATTGCTATCATTAACAACTTGATGATATCCATCTTTTATTGTCTTTATGATGATTTTGTCTTCATTGTTCGGTGGATAGTTCATCTCTAGCTGGCAAGCTACATTGTCATAATCGGCTGAACTGTATCCTGTTATTAAGCCCAGTGTCAATCTACAAAAAATTATCACTGCATAAATAATATTGTCGATGGATTGTCATTTGGGAGAAACTGATTTAAAACTACTTACATTCTTGGACTATTGTGCATTTGTCCCGTTATAGTGATCGAGTCGCTCGATTTGAACCTTGTTGGGAGTATAAACATGTTTTCGTTTTTCAATTGAGATTGAGGCCACGGTGGTGCTCTGTTCGTTAGCCCGTTTAGCTGCGTGCCATGCGGTACTTCTTCGGTGCGCGTTTGTGCTCGTTCTCTGATATAATATACAACAAATATAAATAATTTTTACTTAAACAAATTGCACTTCGTAATTCACTCACTACGTACTATATTCAATGATCACGTTCGAGACTAGCTTATACACATGAGTGCCGTGATTAACAAACAATAGGTGTTTTTTATCAGTAGCTTTAGACATATATTTACTTAGTTATTTTAAAACGTAATTAAGTAATTCTTGTTTTTGGAAACATAACCTAAATAATAGGCACTCGTTCTGAAATGGCAATAGGTTAAAGCTACTATTGATTCAGGTGCCGTTAATGAAATGGAAAATACCTAATACATCTTCACAAATCGCAATCTAATATAAACTTTTCTTTCCATATTTACTTCCCGCAAAGTTCCCGTTCTTTGATAGGTAATCTTGACATTGCTATGTTTTGTTTGTTGTCAAACGATAAATCTGACATTTTGCTGTATGTCACACACGAAAAAAATTATGCGTCCGGGAATTTGGTTCATATTTAGAATATTAAAATGATTATAAAGTGGGCAAAGTCAAAACACAGATTACCGTTATAACTAAAATACCTCATTAAATCATACCCGACTAAACAGTCCCAACATGCTTTCAACATCTTGTAATATTTAAAAACACTTTTAGTTGCGCTGCACGTTAGCCATTTGCTGCCGACGGAGACTCGTCCGAACTAGGTACTAAACCTGGATTTAAGATCGTGAGTTGTTAAGAGGTGACGTAATGATGAAAACACACACTGATTGCACAGACCTCGAGATTCAAGATTGACGGGCACTACGTCATTAACCGACACGTGGATACAGTTGGATATTTCACTTCCAACTGTAGGTTTGCTCCATTCACTCGCTCGCTACTACGCGTAAGTAGTACCTAAACGTAACAGGCCGGTGCAGATAAGTACAGATGCTGTATTATAACTGGTTAAGAAAGTTAAAACGCCGATTATTAATACGCTGCGTTGTGGGCGGTGAATGCATAGATAGGTTTTTTACTGCCTACATCCTTGTTTGGTATGATTCAGACTAGGTAGATAAGTATTTACCTGCTAAGGTATTGTATTTGTTACTTACTAGTAGTGATGTGTAGGATATCCGTATCCGCGGATATCCGAGGGATAAGAAAGATACGTATCCGTTACTTTTTCGGCGGATCCTTTACCTTATAATGTTCAAGACGTACATAGATGCAATTCTAAATACTTATAGATGATTAGGTAGCAATAAAATGTATTAAACTCCATTCTGATTATTATTGCACCTTTATATTGCAAACATTTATCGAAGTGAGTTACCAAACCAATATTACTTAACTGAAAGGTACTAAATCAACCAATCTTAAATCAAACTCAATATTAAATCAAAAAATACTAAATCTTTAACATGAGATGAGATCAATGTCAATTCTTTGTGATAAGCTTGATAAAGTAATAAAATAATTAAATACTATAGAAAGTTACTAGATCACTTTTATTACGATAAAACCATAACTTAAATCTAATAGATCCATATCCGTGGATCTGGATATACATTTTTACCGAGCCGGCACATCACTATGTTATGTTCCTTCGGTTCTGTGCTTCGGTTTGTTATGATGATGGCGGGTCTTATCACAAATAATGCGTCGTATTGAGAAGTACGAACTAAATAACATATAAGTTAGTAATTTCCAGATTTTTGTAATGAATGAGCATTTACTAAGTATGTTTAAATAAGTATCTAAGAATACTAACTAACCTAACGCATGTTATACCCAGCTCAAATTTCTTGCGACAACGAGTACTTTTCATCAATTTCCTTTTTACCCAAAATAGTAACGAAGATGGAACTTCATTGACTTTATCATATAAACTATATTCTATTGATCTACTATGTGCCTATTAATAACGATTTCTTGGCACCGATACGACTCAGGCGGACACCTGTGGAGACTAGAACTTTGAAATAAGGGGTGCTACTCTTGAAAACGATAATCGATATATCGTGTCATTTGTCGTGTCGAATCCTACTCTAAGTTCCATCGTTTTTAATGTCGTATCGATGACTGAACGAACGATACATAATCCGATATATCGAGCTTTACCCTACTCTTAGGTTTAAATGTCAGACACGAATATTCGAATTTGACAACGAACAACATGTGATTTTTGCGATAATCTCAACGACACCTATTAGGACGTCGTCGGCATTATCGTGTAGTGAATTTCGTATCCTATCAATATAAAATATTATAAAAGTAAGTGATATACGGAATAAAACAGTTTATTTATTTAAAAACGACACACCAACAGTATAAGTACCTATTAACAATTGGGTAAGTAAAATATTAAATAAAAACTGTTGCACGATGTGATTATTTATAATTTTTATATCAAGTGTAGCCATGAGCTCTCCTGCTAATTTCTGTTAACGTTTTCAGAAGTTTACAATGTCAAGACTTTTACTATCTTTGGAAGCCGTCAGGGAGGAAAATATTGAATGGAGAAGGAGGAGGCTGCAAATGCGGGATCATTTTCATTATATATACATTCCTGATGGAGAATTTGTAAATAATTATAGGCTGAACAAAAGACTGTTTAAAGACATTACTATGGTTAAAGTACCTTTGTGCCTACAAAAAAAAATATTGTTGTGTTGACTCAGTAATAAAGGTAACCTCTAGAAGATAGTAGATCTTCATATAAGGTTTTTCGTGTAAATTATGAATAGCAATAACAAAAATATATATTTAAAAACTTTCTTACCAACAAATTTAAATATTTTTCTCGCTCTAACTTTTGTTTGGGTTTGACACTTAATTATGACCACAGATTTAACTCAATATCCTTATGATCGTAGATAGAGAAGACTGTAGTTAAAGCGAAACGGCGCTATACAAAAAACAGCGAGCGTGAAAGAGCTAGCGAGTCTTATGTATCTTAGATTCTTCTTCTTCTTCTTTTTTCAGTTTTGGCAATTATCCTTTTGTCCAAAGATATCGCTGCCAATGTCGAGTGTTTGACATGTGGTTGACTGAACTTGACAATTTCTTAGTGTTGAGCGTAAAAAATTTTTTTAGGGAGTAGGGAAAATTTGGTTCAAGCGATAGGCATAGGATATGGGAGTAAAAGTTAGGGCAACAGATAATTATACATAATAGTAACTACAAACAATAAATAAGATATCATGAAAAAATTATAAGGAAATATTATGATGTGAAATAAATTTACTAAGAGCTTTGATATATACATAGTGATTCAATGATAATATGCAGGATAAACTACAAGGAAGAGGAGCCTTATATTTAATAAGAAAGTCATATAGTGAAGGGGAACCATATTGCGGACATTGGAATAATAGGTGGGAAACATCACCCTCCCCCAGGCCACATGAGCACATGGGAGAGTCTAAGATTTTTAATCTAAAGAGATGATGAGGAGAGGAACAATGGTTAAAACGGAGACGTGAAATGATAGAAGAAATTTTTTTAGGGAAGAAAAAGGTCGTAAACCATGGTTTGGACTTAATGTTGGGATGTAAAAGACGAAAATATTTTGCTTTGGAAGTATCGCTGCTTCCCCAGCTGCAACCCCAATTTTCCAACAGCTCCAGACGTGGAATCTGGAGGACATCTTGGCAGTACACGGTGTTCGAAACTCGACCTTGTATAGCAGCTAATTTCGCAAGAGAATCTACATGTTCGTTGCCCTGGATACCCGAGTGGCCAGGTATCCAGGCCAACGAAACCTGGAGATTTAAATCAAGGCAATGTTTGAGCTTATCTCTGATTTCTATTGCGACAGGATTAGAACACTTATTTAGAGGGTTCGAGGTTAAAGAGTATACAGAACTGAGCGAATCGGTAAAAATTATAGCCTTCTTGACTCTAACAGAAATGATGTAATTAACACACTCAAGTATAGCAAAACATTCACCGGTAAAAATAGAAAGAATGGAAGGATACTGGTACAACTTAAAAAAACCCGAGGAATACCGAAGAAAGGCAGCACCCACAAAATCAGAGGAAACTGAAGCAGAATTGATAGCCTTAGAAGCATCCGTGAAGAACACCTCTGCGCCTGGAGAATTTTCCTCGACAAAATTGCGAAGTTTCCCATCAGCATCTGAAGAATGTTTTGATATACCAGTTGAAAAAAATACGCTCGGTCTATAAATAAACGAACTGTAGTCATGTTCAAAGATAGGGTGAACCGCAAATCTTTTAATCGAATCAATATTCAATTTAGAATTTCTAAAGCTTTCAATCAAATATGGGACCGATTTATTACGCCAAAAAGGGTGATTACTGTTCACATGACTATCCAGAGATTCAAGTTTGGGTAGCAGGGGATGCGAGTGAAATTGCCAAACCTTACAAAAGTAGCGGTCAGACAAGTACTGGCGTCTTAAATAAAGAGGAGGATCTGAGCACTCAACCTGAAGGGCGCTGATAGGAGTGCTTTTCATAGCGCCTACAATAATACGAAGACATTTGGACTGTATAAGATCAAACTTATGTATGTCAGATTTATTAAAAGGCGACAGAGTAAAAGAGGCAAAATCCATAACACTTCTAACTAATGCATTATATACTAACCGCATGGTTGAGGGATGAGCACCCCACCAAACACCCGAAAGAGCCCTCATAATATTAAGACTCTTTTCACATTTCTCAACTACATATTTAATATGTAAGGCACCATTAAATTTACTAGAAAACCTTCTACCCAGGAAAGTAACTTCACTAGAAGAGGGTAATTGAGATTCCCCAATTGTAAGATTAAATTTTGCAATCTTTCTTTTACGAGAAAAGGGCACAACAACACTTTTTTTAACTGAAAGTGACAAGCGATGCGTATCTAACCAAACTGTTAAATTATTTAAGGAATTCTCGACCAATTTTACAGCTGATTCCAGGGAATTATCAGAGTGGTAAATTACGATGTCGTCAGCATATTGTAGAATTGAACACGGAGAAATGACTGATTCTAGATCCATAGTGTACAAGTCATACAACAAAGGACTCAAAACTGAGCCTTGTGGAACACCTTTCCACAATACTCTAGCTGAACAATCTACACCAGGTACCCGAACAGAAACTGATCTAGCCGAATAAAGGTTGAACAAGAAATCAGAAAACTTAATAGGGATGCCAAGAGCATTTAGCTTAGATTTTAGAATTAATAAATCAACATTGTCATAAGCGGCAGAAATATCAAGAAAGGCGGCAACCATTGACTCATTTTTGCTAAGTGAGAGCAAAACATCAGTGGAGAAGATACTAAGATTATCGGAAACACTCTTTCCTTTTCTAAACCCAAACTGGGAGACGGGCAATAAATTATTGTGTTCAACGAACCATTCCAACCTTAACTTTATGAGATGTTCAGCTAGCTTAGCAAAAACAGAAGACAACGACACGGGTCTATAAGAAGAAGGATCAGAGGGATCCTTATGAGGTTTTAAGATTGGAATTATAACATGATGTTTCCATGAACGAGGAATATGGCCAGTTTCAATCACAAAATTAAATAAATCTAGAATGAACGCCTTTGTATAAGGCAAGCAATTAACTATAAAGGAGTATGGAATACCATCAGCACCAGGAGCTGAGTCAGATACATGGTCGAGAACCAAATCAAACTCATACATAGAAAATGGAGAATTTAGAAAATCAGCGTCTAAAGAGACAGCTCGGCTAGAATATAAAAAAGGGATTTGATCAAAGTTAGGAACAAAGTCCGGGGCAAGATTACAAGTAAAGGAGGGAACCCAATCCAAAGAAAAGGAAGACCGAGACACATTAGCCCGGGAAGACCTAAATCGTCTGATATTATTCCAAACAGAAGAAAGATGAGTGTCAGGGGAAAGCGTGGAACAAAAACGGCGCCAACCTTCAAATTTCTTTTTCCTTAAAATTCTTTTGGTTGCAGCGGAAGAATTTCTGTAATGTAAAAATGTTTGTAGGTTTAAATTCACGTTGCAAGTTTTCTCTGAAGCGTTTCTTTTTTTGACCGCTTCAGTACAATCTTTATCCCACCATGGCGGCGATGGAATTTTCCCATTAAAAGGTTTTTTAATGGGAAAAAATTCATCAGCTGCTGACAACATCGAACCTACTAAACCGTCATAACAAAATTGAAAGTTTGATGAAGATACTTTAGGTAAAACTCTTAACTTCCTTTCTAAAGCTATTTTATACGACTCCCAGTCGCAATTACTTAACTTATACTTTAGTAAAGGATCAAGGGGAGGAATACGACTACTAGAATTAATCAGAGAGGAAATTAGTATAGGGAAATGGTCGCTACCAAACGTTAAAGACAGCCGTTTCCAAACAAGAACGGGCGATAGCTGAGAAGAACAGAGAGAAATATCTACAAAACTAGGGCACTGTCCTGGAACTATGTGACGCGTAGGCGACCCATCATTCAAGACACACAAATTAAAATCATCAATAAGATCGACCAACTTAGAGCCTAAACAATCTTCATTTGGAGCCCCCCATAAGCTATGATGGGCATTAAAATCACCTAACAATACAAGAGGAGAGGGAACCAATTTAATTATGTTATTCAGAATGGGGATAACTGAGGGGTCCTTGCGTGATATGTAGACAGATACATATGACACATCCCCCACACGAGCAGCAACTATATTTAAATTTTCATTTTGATACTGAGGTAATTTTATAGAAGAAAATAAACAATTATTTCTAATAAGGAGAGCAGAGCCACCCCACCCGTCCGCTCTGTCACTCCTGAGAACATTAAAGCCTGATAGTCTAAAGTTAGAACCTGGCTTTAACCAAGTCTCAGAAATAGCTATTATTGATAAATTAAACTTATTACTAAGGTGAATCAGATCTGATGTTTTAGAGAGAATACTTCTAGCATTCCACTGAAGAACACAATCCATTTTTAAAATATTTAAAAAGAGTAACTGAAATGTCATTAATAATCTTGATAGCAACGGGGTCCGGTAAATTAGCATTAAGAATTGTATTAGTTAAAAAAGACATGAGATCACTAACATCTGAACTAACATTCTTCTGGGGTGAATCAGTACTTGTAACAAAGGCCCGACTATTACTTGTGGGAGGAGATGCATAGTCCGATACTAATTTATTATGAGCACTCTGATCATAGCCCTTCTGAGAAGGTTTGTGAAGCTTTGGTTTGGCAACAATAGTTTTCTTATAAGACACAGTATTATAAACAGGGTTGAGATTAGATGACTGGGAAGAAATAATGGGAAGGGAAGAATTTTGAAGGGGGACAGAAAGGGCTTCAGAATACAGTCTTTTAGTAGAAGGAAAAAGTTTAGCAGCTTCTTGATATGAGGAACAGTGAGAAGACATATGCCGTTTAATGCTAGTTTGTCTTTGGAATTCGGGACAGATTCTACTGGTTGCTAAATGGGAACCCGAACAATTCAAACAGAATTCTTCCTCAATGGAACATGAGGAGCCATCATGTTCAGCACCACACTTGAAACACCGTGGGTTGCTTCTACATTGTGTGCGAGTGTGCCCAAAGCGACAGCAGTGGAAACATTGGATGGTCGGGAAGATATACAGTTCAACAGGAATAGAAGAATAAAAGGAATAAACATGAGAAGGTAAGACCTGACCATCAAATGTCACCACCACCGTCTGTGTTGGGATCCACACAGGCCCCTCAGAATTAATTAATTTACGACTTAAGCGACGGGTTTTGATAATTGAACCAAAACCCTCTGGTACCCTGGTGTTGTTGATGATGTCCTCATGGGACCATTCAGTTGGTATGCCCTTGATGATGCCCATTTTACTTATGTTGTAAGTAGGTATGAACGATTTATAATTATTTTGAGACAGTATTGGATTCGTTAAAAATAAATTAGCATCTGAGGCAGACTTAAATGAGATGGCAAGCCTGTTACGACCAATGCGCTTAATACCGTCCTCTAAAACATTTTTTAGTTTGTTTCGGTACAAGAAGTGTCCAAATTTAATAGGATGCAGCGTAGTAGCACTCTGAGGGGAATCAGAGATAAGCTCCACATGCACAAGATACGGACCACTGTCCATGTCTGTATACGTACTCCTAAATAGATTTACACCTGGGGAAACAGCAACACTATCCATAGCGACCTGGGACGAAGCAGCTGGTAGAGAATCAGAGTCTGGAGGTGATAACATTGAAGGTTTCTTTTTTTGTGTAGCAACAACTTTATTAGTTATGTTCACTTTATTTTTAAAAGTAGGATTATTAATAAGCTTTTTTATTTTTTTCTCCTGGGAGAGTTTCTGCGTATCCTTAATACTAACGTAATCATTTTTAGACAAAAATGCGTCAGCCTCTATAAGTGCAATAAGAGGATCTGGCTTATCAGGAGGCTCCGGTTCAACTTCCATACCTAAGCTAATATAGACAAAAAGATTAAAACTTACCAATAATTTATAAACACTATAATGAAAATACTAAAACTACACCAAATACACAAATAATACAGTAAATAACAATAATATAAAAAATTACTAAAAAGCTACCGCCCTTTTCAAAATCCCGCCAAAAAGTGTATCTTAGATTCTCAATCTATTTTTGTTACAGAGAGGCCCCACAGATTAAAAAATGAGGCCATAGAGAATATTCAGGTTTTCAACAAACTTTGCATTTTTTTATTCGTATCATTCACTCCGAACATAGTCTATGGATACGATAAACGACAAGGAATTCGAACATTTGTTAGAGTAGGGTAAGGTCGATATATTCGAAGTAATGTCGTGTCGTTTCGAATGTATCGTTGTCGATTTCAAGAGTAGCACCCAAGAACCTCCTATTTTTGTAGTCAGATAAACATGAATTGCTTTGCCTAGGTGTTGGTCAAGAGCTAACAATCCATAATGTAGCATAGATGTTAAGTACGTTAGTAGGTACTTACGTCGACTTGAGTTTGCTTTTGTTATTTCTTTTACCGCTGTCTGTTCCCGCCAGCCGCTTCATAATGACTACACACTAAGTTCATATACAATTGTATTACATGTTCTCTTGGAGCATTAATCCTAAGCTATTATGTACTTCAATCATTGAAAGAAACTGAACCGTGCAACATATTGAATGTTGATGTTCGATGACTAAACCTCAGAGCCTTTATCAGTTTTCAAACTGATAACATCGTAAGGCCTCCCGCACACTGCGGCGTCGATGCTCGTGCCGTGCGTCATTTTTTTTGCTTATACGAAAACGAACTGTATTGACATTTATAAATAAATTAATGGCAAAAAAAACTTTTTTTAAAAACAAGTTTTTATATAATTGTCTTTAAAAGAAGAAAAACGTTGTATTAGTTTTGGTGTTTTCCTCAGCAAGCTCTTTCATTTGATACCCATACTGTAGTAGTGCAGAAAAAGTAACTATTCCTCCATCTTGTATAATCCGCCATATTGGAATTAGAATAACGATGTCACATAGATAAGCATGCATTGTCATCCAAAAATAAGCGTGATAACAAATTTCAGCTCAATCGTTTAAAGATAACTGATTTAAAATTCAGTTGCAAGATTCCACCCGAACATACATACATTGCAAGATAAAAAGCTTGTAAAATAAGTTCATTCTACAAAGAAATGACACTAACAGCGCGAGCGAATTTGGACGCGTAAGTGTGTGGATTTTACGACACAAATTCAATCTTTATATATATTGACACAGAGTTGCCAATATTGGCATAAGAGTTGATACGCGAGCGTTGACGCGCCAGTGTACGGGGGCTTTACGCGGTTAGCGTTTACACGGATCGTTATAGGTAGAATACACGTGTTGCGCAATAGGTACATTTACAAAGACTGTGAAGGCCAAGACATTGGTAACCTCAGAATGTTATTAGCAGTTTCTTTTCAAATAACTGTTGTATACTTTTTAAGGTTCCGTACCCAAAGGGTAAAACTGGAACCCTATTACTAAGACATCTCTGTCCGCCCGTCCGTCCGTCCGTCCGTCCGTCTGTCACCAGGCTGTATCTTATGAACCATGATAGTTAGAAAGTTGAAATTTTCACAGATGATGTATTTCTGTTGCCGCTATAACAACAAATACTAAAATACATAATAAAATAAATATTTAAAGGGGGCTCCCATACAACAAACGTGATTTTTTGCCGATTTTAAAGATAATGGTACGGAACCCTTCGTGCGCGACTCCGACTCGCACTTGGCCGGTTTTGTTTCTATTAACCTATATTGTTCCACTGCAAGGAAAATGGCTCCCTGATTCTCCTCAGCACGTCTGTATCACAATTCCGTTGATCCAATCAATATTATCACAGGATGTTTTAGTAGTCCGAAATTACTTTTTAGGTCCATGTACAATACGACCGCCCAATTGTATCTACATAGTAGAGATGTGACATGGAGAGGAAAAATCGATTAATAAATAATCGATTATCTAAAAAATAATCGCTTTTTTTTAGATGGCGGCATTTTCAAGGGACATTTCGACAAGGGGCATTCCTTTTTTACGTTAAGTAACCACGCGTTTTTTCATTTATCGCACAGATGGCGCTGCTTGCAAAATTATATTAAAAAGTGTAGTTTAGCTACATTGTTTTAATCCAACAACTGCATATCTTTTTTCACAACCCCTGCTACATAGCTAGGTACTGTTATTTAGACCTAAGAATGATGTATTTTTTTTCTCTCATTAATTGGTGTACAATATAGAGTACTCTATCTATCTAATTATGTAGATGCATATATATTGAAAGCAGGCTATACCTAACTACAGTTTTTGCGTTACACACCTTTGAGTATTTGTCACAAGTATAGTGTTGTGCCCCTATGGACGCCTATAACTATTAAACAGTGTAAATTCGATCTACAAGGGGCGGCTACTAATAGTCCCAAACAGAACATGGAAATTTCGCATAGGACTTGTTGAGATATTACAAGGTTTTAAATTGGCGGCGAAGAAAACAAAGTTGAAAAAACGTTCGAATTTCAATCAAATTTATATATCTACCATTCGTTCAGTATTCCCCAAAAGTTATTCCGGACTTCAAATACACTCTGTATTGTGTCGTATTATAGGAGGTTGTCTTTACATGGCTGTTCCCATCGACCCATCGACTTGTGGTACCTACTTATTGTCTTTTGGTACTTATTCTTGTCCTATGGGTAAGCACCAATCGCCACACAATGCCGATATTAACATTGCAGATTAGAAAAGTAAATTTTCTAATTATGTTTCTCGGGAATTGAATCGACCCCGTAACCACCAGGTGCTCTGAGCCAATGGACCATAGTTGTTTTGTTTTTTTTTTAAACCTAAGGATCTACTTAAGTAGGCACTCTTTGTAATTAGTCACTAACAGACTAGAGAGCCTAGTTGGTTGGTAAGTCACTTCTCTGGCGACTAAAAACCTGTTGTCTATCGTATGATCTAAGACAGAGAGCAAGCGAGCGAATCCGTGACAGAGGTCTTGTCTTGACATACGTGCTAAGCCCTCAGCTTTTCATTAAATAAAAGATGTAGTGATGTTTATTTTATACATTTTAATTATCTAATAAATACTGAGCATTCATTTATTTAAATTTAAGTAAGTAAGTACAACATAATCGGGACCAGCCGTTGATATGTTATTGACTAGAAACTTAATACAGAACCTTAAAAACTATTTGAACTTTGTCGTTTTAAAAATAAGTAATATTCAGTGCACAGAAATATCATCATGTAAACGACATTTCACATTACCTATTCACAAATTCACTAACAGGCTTTCTTAATAGTTATTCACATTATTAAATAGAAAATTGTGATCATTATGATGCTTCGGATCTTGTTCATAACTTTATCTTAATAGTTAAACGCATTATAATAATGCCTAAAAGATATGTTAAATATTTTATACATCACAATATCATCGCGCACGTATTCCCCGATAGGGTAAGCAGGGGTGTACTGCAGTAAACGCACACTTCGCCGATGTATTTAAGTCCCAATGTAATGGGGCGAACCTAATGCCATTATACCGGGCACAGTCCCCCTCAATACTAGGGAGATTTGGGCCATAGTCCACCGCGCTGGTCCAGTGCGGGTTGGTGAACTTTACAAGCTTTCCTATAGTCGTACAGGTTTCCTCACGATGTTTTCCTTCACCGTTAGTGGTAATCCTTATTGCAAATTAAATTTGCACGTGAAAATCTTAGAGGTGCGGCCCCGGGATTTGAACGTTGCACCCCTTAAGATTAAGGCGGGCGTTCTATCGACTAGGCTACTGCCAATACTTTACGTATTCTCTGTAAAGTTAAATGATAGAATATTTACTTTCTTAACACCTTCCTTCAATATAATCGATTTCATAGATTTCATGTTTTCGGCATTGATGTACAGCGCCTCGCCCAGGTCTATGCCGTTCACGTTAAATGTCACGTTCAGTTCCGGAGAATCATATTTATTTAATCTCGCCGTTAATCCCAGTGTAAAAGTGCTGCCTGGAAAGAAGGGAAAACAAGACTATTAATAAAATCATGGCAAAAAAAATGCCTGAATGGCCTGCTTCGATTTTACGTAAAAAGGACTTATTGTTATGTACCTACCTATTAACCTAATAAGTAGGTACCGACGCCCTGGTTTTCACTTCATCAAAAACTTACAATGTTATGATAATTATGTAATTTGTCTTTAACAATAAACCATTTCTTAGTAGGTTACATAATGATATAGTTAACTTATATAATTTACTTCGTTTTTTTTTATAATTTAAGTTAAGTAGGTATTTAGCTAAGTATTTACGCCCTTAACTATTGTACAAAAGTCGAGCATTTGTAAAGTTGCACTTACTTCTATCTTTGATTTCATACTGTGCCGCGTTTAATCCTTCCACGCCGGGTGACACTTCCATTTTCTGACTTTCGTAATTGTAATATATCTTGCGTTCCTCATCACCCTCAGACGTAGACGGTAACAACACAGTGATGCTGAAAATTTAAAAGGTTTCTTTAGATTCCAGTGAATTATGTACAAACTAGAAAAGAGCAACCTCAGAGAGAGAGTTGAGTTGAGTGGAGTTTCTTGCTTATGCTTCTCCATGGGAAATGTATTTGCTAATGGGTGCTAGAGATACTATTTTTTTATTATGTATTGTTTACTACTACAGCCCTTTTAACGTCCCTCTGCTGGGCACGGGCCTCCCCTCAATGCGAGGGGTATTCGGGCCATAGTCCACCACCCTGGCCCAGTGCGGGTTGGCAGACTTCACACATCTATCGAGAACTAGACAAGTTCCCTCAGACATGCAGGGTTCCTCACGATGTTTTCCTTCACCGTTTCATAGCAAGTGATAATCTCGGATGAAAATGTATTGTTTGACGTGAATAAAAAACTCTGATTATCTTGTTAGATCTTACTTAGCACTTAAAAATCGTCAGATGCCCTTTTGTCTGCCTCCTGAGGAACCCAATTTCAGGTTTCATAATTTCAAGCATTCAGTTAGTGGTTTATGCTTTCGTACTTATTAATATTATCTAGTAAATTATTTCGTACATACCTATTGCTTTTATCATCTAAAACTCCGTTCAGGGTGATTGAGTGTCCCGGTTCTAGGGTTGTAGGAAGCATCAATGTTATACCATTGGCCGAATCCATCGGTCGTGCCGTTCCTTGAGTATTCAGTATCACAAACACGGTAACAAACAGAAATAATTGTATTTTCTGCATGATCAATTAATACAAATGGGCACACACAAAGAAAATATTTTGATAAACACGACACACTGTGCGATAGGCACGCGTCAACTAAGGTGATTATTTGGCTGCACTATTATTTTGTTAATTTATTGGTAGCCCCAACAGGACTATAACCAATTTGCAGTGGATTGACACTAACGTATAGTACCGATAATCCTTCTTATTTAAGTAATACTGTGACTCACATTAATACGTCATAATTAATAAACGGAGGTATCTACTTATATGAGCATAATTTACAACAATATTATTGAACGCTACATGTCGCAGTGTCCTGCTGGGGTTCCCTATTCAGTCTAACGCATACATACCTAACAGGATGTCTTAATCATTATGGGAGAGATTCCACTTGAGACATTTCAAAAAGTATATCAATCCCTAATTGCTAATTGAGAACTGACAGTATTTCTGAAATAAACTTTATTCCTTAGGCATTTACTTATATCGGGGATAAAATTGAGGAAAATGTTATTTTCCACCAAATAGATGTATCCCACAAGGTATACGTGCATTTTGAAATAATACTTAAAGTAATAAACCCTTCTGATTCGGGCAAAGAACTAGATACTTAAGTAGTTAACTAAAGTTGACCTGCTAAAATGCAGATTTAATGAGCAGTATACAACCTACTTTATAAATGATTATAAGCCGATAAATAATCATATACCAATACCTGAATACAATAAGAATTATTTATGCAAATATTTATTTAAATTTCTTCTACAGGTGAATCAAATGTGTACACGTTGGGCACCATCGGCTCCCATAGAGTGGTTACCACTAAGCTGCCATCAGTCGGCCGGACTAGGGAGGCCATGACAGCCGCGGGCAATACCACCACGAGACTATTAGGAATCTTCCAGAAGGTTGGTATTTTTTTCATAAACCTGTGCCGGCACCACGACCGTTCTTTGCTCCGAATTAATCGTCGTTTAATCCGTAATGAAACGCAACGGAATAGGATACAATTGTCGTATCCTATAATCTATATACGTGAGCCATGGGGATATCAATAACACCATCTTTGCTCGCCATACCCGACTGGCTTTGAATAGAAAATTACGGCAGAAAAAAATGTAAGATTGATATCTTACTTTTTTTAACTTTTACCATTAGGCAGTGGGTGATCCCACTGTGGACTTAATAGCAAAAGTTATTACTGTTTATTTAGAGCAAGTGAAATTGATATTGCCAGTATAAAAATTATCGTCAATGTCTGAAAGTAAGTATTGGTTGACTGACACTGACATATTCTATAGGGACTGTTTAATCAACTGCTGTTATTTCCCTTGATTCATCCGCCATCTTTATCACTGTCATTATCCATTTTTATTTATAATGTGTATTTATTTGATTTGTACTTGAGGTGAAGCCATTCCTCATCTTATTCCATTAAATTTCATCATTTCACTCATTTCGTAAAAAAGTTATTTCCCTTTAGTTTCAACGGACAGTTGTGAACAGTGAAGAATCTTCCCAAGTGCTGTATATATCTATTGGATTTTTTTGCCAAACTGGAATAGTTGTAGCATTGTAGCATCGTTTGATCTGACACTAATTTTAATAACATCAATGTGCAAGCTATTGTATATTTGAACCTACCCGTGTTTTGTGCAAATAAAAATATTGTATTGTATTGTATTGTATTGTATTTGTGTATTGTTATTTTCACCAACAGGTTTTAATGATGTATCACTTATTTTTCCAATGTCGTCAACGAGTGACATCCCCGGGCAATTACCTAATAAATCATAATTCACTGCGTCACAAAATTTTGTCAATAATGCTGCAGTTCATTATAACTTTTATGCGTATTTAGTTTAGAAACTTTTATTATTTAATGGTAACATTATAATTAACATGTAAGTGTGTATGAGGTAATTGGTAACGGATAAACAGGTGATTACGTAATTCTATTACAAACCTAGCAAAAACAGCCTCCAAAATGTATCGAAATACAGACTTTTTTTTTGGTTTCCTTCGCAAAATAATATCAATGCAAGTTACGTAATCACACGGTAGATTGAAATGAAATTTAGTAGGAACCAGTTTGTTTGTTTGATACATGTGCAGGTATAATTATTTTCCTCTAAGTAAGCCCTCTCTAAGGGAATCGCAATTATTAAGAAATTTCATACGAACTATTTACAAAGGTACCTTCCAGTGCAAAGGTGTGTGATTATCCTTTTTCATACTAATATTATAAATGTGAAAGTTTGTGAGGATGGATGTTTGTTTTTTTACTCTTTCTTACACGCAAAAAATAACTGAAAGGATTTTGATGAAACTTTACAGTATTACTGTTTATACATCGGAATAACTTATTAGCTTTAATTTATCGAAGTCTGCACGGACGACGTCGCGGGTAGAAGCTAGTAACATTATATGAATTTTAATAAGAGGGCAAATCTGTCGCATTCCGTTATCTTGTAATTATCATACAGTATCATATATCACACTTACTTACCTAGGCATTTAATCGTTGATAAAGCAGGGGACGACTTACGGGGGGTTTCCCGCTAGAGTAGTGTTAGACTGAAAATCGCGCGTCTCCCTCGGAGGTGTCATGAGACTGCTAGATGGGAACATTGGAAAGCTTAGGATCCACATTAACTGGACAATATCCAAACATAATATGTCGCTGTGTCGTTTATATGGAGATTTTTATTGTTATATGTTGGTACGTATGTACCCACATATACCATTTAATGAAATATTTCACGCTACGATCTAGTCTTGTCAAAATATTCAATACGACAAATAGGTTACCTATTTATCGTATGTTTTGAATTTGAATTTAATATTTTGATAGGTGCTCAAAGATAATTGTTATGTTTAATAAATAAATTAAATCTACCTACTACCTATACTATAGGTACTCGGCACGATATACTATACTCTAGTTACTAAAGTATGGAGTGTGGCTTTCTATATAATTAAGTGTAAGAATTTAAAAAATGTATCCTGCTGTCCTTGCCCAGCCGGATGAGATCATGACAAAGTGGGGGACATTTCGATTTTGTCACTTTGCTTCTCCATGCGACAGCGATTCGGTGAATATCTGTGACGTAAGTCTTGTAATGGTGCGGGCATACCCTACTGTATTTCATGATATTATCCCCTACAATTAGAAAAAAAACTTTATATCAGTAGGCTCTCCTCCGGTAAAGCTGTAAAGGCCACCCTGGGCCTTATATAAAAAACGGCAAAAAATAACGTTCTTGTATGGGAGCCCCCTTAAATATTTAATTTATTTTGTTTTTAGTATTTGTTGTTATAGCGGTAACAAAAATACATCATCTGTGAAAATTTCAACTGTCTAACTATCACGGTTCAAGAGATACAACCTGGTGACAGACGGACGGACGGACGTACGGACGGATAGCGAAGTCTTATTAATAGGGTTCCCGTTTAACCCTTTGGGTACGGAACCGTAAAAACAGTAGGTATACAAGTATACATTTACCCATAGCATCTAGCAGTTCTTGATTCTTTTGCATTTACATCACAAAATACTTTTTAAGACCATTTTTTTGACATAAGATCTGTCTGAGTGAGTTACAGAACCTGTATAAGTAAGAAGTTTCTATGGATAATAAAAATGTTAGTTTTAAATTATTATTATATTGGTAAATTATTGAAAATAATATCGGGACGATTGCTCAGCCAGCCTTGGTAAAAGGTAAACTGACATGTATGTTGGGACGCAAAAGTAGACAATGTTATCCTTAGTAAGGAAAAATCCACAGGTTAAACAGAATATAGCTTTCCGTTGTTAGTAACCTTTAATTAACCATTGTAAATGGCTCTAGTAAATTCCTAAAAATTTGGGGTTAGTCATTTCATTATATTGATTAGCAAAAAACCCAAATCCACACAAAGCTGAATCCATAACCAGTTTAACTAGTCCATATTATTGATGCAAAAAAAAAACTATAATGTTTTCCGTCTCGACTGCTTTCCTCGTGAAATCTTAACTCGTTTTCAATAGGTAGCTAGAAATATTTTCATATCGAGTTCACGTATTGGTATTAATATGATTGATATACCTACTCTGCCCTTGAGTTTGATTCTATTTTGTATCATGCGTGAAATAGCAGTGATTGCATGGGATCGGCATGTTTGTTTGGCTACATTAAGGACGAATTTAGCACAGCGGAAACCATGTGGAAACGTTGCTATGGTCGGTACGTAGCTATACCTATATAGGTGTACGTGCTCCATCGATCGAATCGATTTGTATTCGATTAGTTAGTTACGTATAGGTATGTGTGTACCTACCTAGAGTAATACTATACAACTGCAGTTTTCCTTGTACACCTACCTTATATGTCGATCGTTTCCGAAAAACAATAGGACAATATAAAGCACTCTGGGGTGACAGGACGCGTCCTAGAAATTTATTGCATCGCTGTCAAATAACATTTCGTTGAAGAATATGCTTTTACTACAAGTCAATACAGTTCATTTTGGTACTCGCATACGTTTTGCAGCGCGCATCTTAACGCGCTACTCTGCCCAGGTAGATTGTTCGGGATTTATCTTACAAATACATACCTTTTTATATATTTATTCTGATTTCTATACTTATCACACAGTAAATAGGTAAACAATATGTGAGGTCTTGGTGCTACAGGAATGCAAGACCACGACTAGCAGTTAGCTCGCCTGTCAAGACTAAATCTCTGTCACGGATTCATTCGCTCAGTCTGTGTATTATTTCATACGAGAGAAAGAGATGAAATCATCATATTACGTGACCTAAGTCCAGTCTTAGCGCACGTGGAACAACTACAGTAGGCTTAGCAACCGTGTAGGCTTAGCACGGTCTTCCGTAGACATAAGTTTTATCTCTTTCAACTGTCAGGTTTGTCGAGAATCGGACCCGAGGACATTTTCTCGACAAATCTAACAAAGTAGTATCACCTGAAGGTCAACATTGATTACAAGAGCGCTGATTTTGATTCTCAGGTCGAGTACGTATTTTTGGTGGGCGTGGGCGGCGGTGTGCCCCACTACACGGATTATGCGAGACACGTGCGGCTCGGAGACGTCGTCGTGTCAACACCCGCACCGGACCTACCAGACAAGTTTGTTATTCGTATTTTTTTTTCTCTTGTATTTGCCAGACAACACAATGATTACCACTCGCTGAACGGTGAAGGAAAACATCGTGAGGAAAGTTGGACGTCTGTAGAAGAATGTGTGAAGTTTACCAACTGGTGGCCAAATCTCCTTCCTATTGAGGGAGCATGTGCCCGGTATAGTGGCAATAGGCTCGCCCCTATTACATTAGGACCAAAATATATCGGCGAAGTGTGGGAGCACTGTTGTGCAACTCTGCCTACCTCTTCTATGTATCTATTATTGATAAAATGTTTATTACATTCATACATTCGTCACTACAACAACAGTAGTATGTATAAGTAAACTTGAGGCCCACAGGCTCAGTGGAACCTGCTTGCCAAATAAGCATGTAGGTCTCATTATTTCAAGCTTTTGTGATGCATCAGTTAGTCACTGATTCTAAATGCGAAAACTAATGACACAATACCATACTGATATGGACGCGCAGACGTAATGGCAAGGAAACAGTGTGCCGAAAATTACGCCTCCTACAAAACAAATAATTTACCTCCTTTTAATAGCAGTGTACAAATGATTGAAAATAATTATCTTTTACATGGAATAGTTCAAAGTTTGTTGGTGTCTTTGACGTAGGCGATTCCTTCCTTACTCATCATCATACTACCTATAGTACCTAAATGATAATGAGTATTGCCTTATGTACCTAGTCATAAAAACCTTCCGCAAACTGGGCCGTTGACGCTCCCGCGTAAAAAAAATTGCCGCACAAAAACAAACTGTATTAACACAGAAAAAGATCTGTCTATAACAAAATTACACTGACGACAGCGCGAGCTGATTGTGACTTGCGGGGGCGTGGTTTTTACAATAGAAATTTAATCTTTATGCATATTGACACAGAATTCGTTTTGCTATTGGCAAAAAAAATACGCGCGAGAGTCGACGCTCTAGTGTGGGGGGCTTAATAAGAATTATGCATAACCGTACTGGCCAAGCGTGATGGTCGAAGTTTGAATCACTGTCCTACTCAGGGGAACTCCAGTCTCGGACCCTCTCGTCCCGTTACACATTTATGTATACAAGAGTCTAGGACCGGACGCCCGTATACTATAGCAGTTGGAGTATTGATATGTTAAATTGTACTCATAATTCTATTTTAATGGGACTAATTATAGATTTCTGTGTTCTAGATTAATTCTAATTTAGGTAAAAATATCCAAGTACATTATCAACACGGATCTAATAGGTACAAAATAGGTGGGCCATGACGGAATTTAAAAAAAAACCGAAATCGTATCAATTTTATAATATTACTTTTATTAGGTACCTACCTATATTACTGAAATATTCTGCGTACGTATAAAATATAAATTAACATCCTTATAAACGAGATTTTTTTCCATCAAATGGGTCTGATAATGGTGCCTGTCGTCTTGAATATGGCGATCAGGTGAAATCGGGTGAAAATACCAGTAACATGGGGGCACATGACGGCTTGCAAGTAAACACGACGATACTTTAAAATAACACGTATGCTCACAGAAATAAATAAGTACGAATAGCGTAACATACAATTAAATTTAAAAGGTCTACATAAACAATTTCATTGTCTATCTTACAAACACAACCCAATTGTAGCTAGGCATTTATAAGTTATAGCAGTGAGCAGTGAGGAGCATACAAGTACGTAGATTTTTAGTGATGACTCTATTTGGTTCTTCTCGAAATAGCATTCGTTGGTAGGTACAATTTAAAATACAAAGACGCATTTAAAAGCGCCTCAGGATATTAAATTAATCGTAAACATTCATCTTAATGTATTCTTGTTCAGTAATCGACATGGAAATAAAACAGACGGCCTTAGTCTCTCATACGATGCGCAATGATTTTGTCTTAACTAAAATAATAAAGATACAGTACAATTTGTAGTATTCAATTTTAATACACCAGCATGTGTGCCAAGACTAGACTTTAGTAACGGTATATGTCGACGTGGTCTTTCTCTCTTTCGAGATAGAGTTTGGCCAACGAAAGCTGAAAACGTTGTTTTTTTAAACTTCCTTTTGTTAAAACTATTCCTGAAATAAAGTAAAGCAAAGAAGCACAGTTTTTTATTTCACTTATAAATCCTATTTATTAATATTAACGTGTTTAAAAAAAAAACTTACTAGTATCAAATCCATTTATGCGGAGTATAGCCAGTGTTGACGGCTTCAGATTTTTTAAAATTGCGGCCTATTTTCATGGTCAGTATTCGTTGACCAGACTCTAAGCATGCGACTCGGTACGACACAATCCATGACACGGGTCTTGGCTTGACATGCGTGATAAGTGTGCTGTAGGGTCCTTAAAATGTATATCTCTCTCAGATCTTACATACCTACGATACTTACTACAAAATGATTGGAGTTAATTGTGGTCGACACCAATGACTTTACCTACCAGTATGACAACTTATAAATAAAATATATATAAAAAACTGTAAAAGAAATATGAGTACATGGACTACCAGATAGGCTATTACTGAAATCTTTGGTTTAAAATCGTGACAAATCTATCCTACTATACGCACATGTTCAAGCCACGTGGTCGTCAATTGCAGACCATCGACTATTCTTATTTCCTTAAATAATGGAGGTACTTTGTAGAAATAATACTTAAAACGGTTAAGATACTATATACGATGGAAGCCAGCGATGAGACAGTCATGCATACCTACGTCTTCTTTCATGAAATGATGCAACATAACGCAATAAGTTGTGAAATGTCTGCACCCGCAATTAGTGATTCCTGGGTACATATTTAATGAAATATACATTTCGAATAAAATATGGGCGATTGAGGTGAAAAAGATGGCGGATGAATCATGCTTAAATAATACTTTTTGAAATAAGAATCCTGACGCGTGTCGCTATGACGTTCGATCTAACCGCTAAGGAAATACCGACCGCCACTGTCACTATTTTTCAGAAAAACTAGTTAAATGTGTAGGATTCATCCGCCATCTTTATCACTGTCATCATCCATTTTTATTTATAATGTGTATTTATTGAATTTGTCCTTGCTATAATTACTCGACATTGCCATAAATACCGCATATCGCAGGTGCAGGCATTCCTCATCTTATTCGATCAAAATATCATCATTTCACTCATTTCGTAAAAAAAGAAGAAGAAGAAGTTAAATGTGTAGCTACGTACCGGTATCATATTGCCACCTATGTCTAGCTTCCCACGTACTGGCAGACATTTATAATGAAAATGATTGAATTGTTATGAGTTCACGTGGTCAATTGGGATCATGACCTATATTAGCGAGAATACCTACTAGAAGTAGGTGCATTATACAGTACATGAGTACATTAGAAGGCAGACTGATATTTTTTTCATTGGAGTCTTTGCAGTACTATCTTTTTTTTTATTGAATTCCTTCGCGCAGTTAGATTTTCTTTATAGTAGGTTCAGTGAGCAAAATGAATTAAGTCTTTAGCATTTAAGTAAGTAGTTTGGTCATCCTCCATCCTTATCAAGTTCGTAACCCATTTTGTTCATAATTTGTATTGATTGCATTTGCTCTTGCTGTTAATTACTTGAAACTGGCTGAAATAACCGCAGGTCGAGCCATTCCTTATCTCTTCATTCATTTTGTAAAAAAAAAGTATAGCACGTATAGTCTCGTATAGCACGGGCCTATAATTATCTTTAGTTTGGTAAATACTTACGCATATTAAATACATATGTACTAGGACCCACATTTTATTTGAATAGGTATAATATATCTACCGTGGACGTCCTCAATGGTGCAGTAACTATAGTGACAAAACCTAGTTTTATTTACTTATTCTCAAGATTCCAGCTAAATAAAAATCGCGTTACTGGCCTGTGGCCAGCGACTTGTTCCATTGCTTTTCATGTTTAAAAAATACAGCTCTATGCAAATATTCAATACTGATTTAATATAACTTATGCGCCGATTATGATACTCAGGATGTTTTCAGTTCTGCTTAGTCTTTTTAGTCGTTTCTGGTCTGGATCAGACTTATAGGTGTCCGTCTCAGCATATAATAGGTAGCTATGGCATACGATTGGCACAGTTAGTAAGTACATTAGCAAAGAAAGTTCTTTGAATCACCATGCCATGCTTTTGTTAGTGCAATTTTTGTGTCAAGTTCGTTCGAACTCTCATGTGCCAGTGATTTTGTACTTATTGTATTTCTGTCTCTGCCTAATTCTTCTTTTTACTTACAAAGATTTTTTGTTGCAATGTAGATAAACGATCGCTATTGTATACCTACCTATAGGCGATGTGTAATAGTTTTAATGAAATTCTGATTGGTAATCGTACGTAGGTGTAAATTCAGATCCATAAAATTTTAAATAGCCCTCTGTTACCAAAATGGGTAATAGAACCATTAACCGCCTACGTTTTTATACATAAAAGCAATTATTTCTCCTATTTCAGATACGTCTACATATTTTGTGAGAAGGCGGAAAGAAATGCCAAAGGAGGTTGGGATTACGAAGTGAAGCCGTACAAGCCGGCTAATTTCCTTCTTCAAGACATAGCCCTCCGCCTCAAAAACACTCAAGCCCATTGGGACACATACGTTAGCGAAGGTCGGTGACTATTCCTGCAACAATTCCTTGACGTAGACAGATATTTCATTTTATGTTTAACTTACCATCTTCTGAGTCATAAAAAAAATTATAGCCATAGTCTATGAAACATCGCATTTTCGTTAAGTGTCAAAATAGAATACAATGTATCAAATGTAGGGTCGTTTATCTGACTCGGCCATTGATGTTTTCCCACATAGTTGCCATATACTTCAGGTACATGATATAACAACAATGGCGGAAAAATTGCCGCAGAGATTGGAGTCGTTATGGGTTCTCCTGGATAAAGTATGTAACTTTATGGGTCGATGACAATTTATCTGTCTCTTATCCGGAATTTCCACGTATTTTTGAACATCAACTTTCTATGTACAAATTATGTTCATAAATCAATACGACTTTTTTATAACTTTATTTAAATGCTAATTTGGAGCCCCGCTCTTTATCTGTCTTCCGATTTTTTTTGTGTTGTGGCACGGGATAATTAAGATGTCACTTGTTTCTTTTTTGGCTTATATTGTAATTAACTTATCATTGCGGCATCGATGTTAAAGATGCCCAAGAGGATCTCGTAGATATCCTTAACTTGTGCTACAACTATTTCTATTATCTTCATATGAAGGTATACTATATGTATCTCATTCTTTTCGAAAGGTGCGTGGACAGATGCAAAAAAGGCTTTGTTAGTTCTAGCTACGGTTGAATATTGTTCGGACTCCAGCGGTTGTAATTGTAGTAATGTGTCCAGGTCTGGAGCGGCTGCGCGGCGTGCCGGGCCGCTGGGAAGCGCCGGCGGGCGCCACGGACCGGCTCTGCGTCGACATCGGCGACGGAGCCTTCATCGAAGTCTCACACCCTGCCCCGCAAGGCGATCAACTGTACGTACCTACCTACCTTTACAATGTAGCATATTTTGCCACAAAAATAAGCTAAGTATTTTTCCGACCTTGTAAAAGAGCAATATGACCATATTTTTATGTGATCGTCAAAGTTAGTGTTGGTGCAACGAAATTGAAATCGAAACTAGCTGTCTACCTGTCAGGGTTCGAGTAGCGTTCCACCAGTCAATTATCAGAATCGGAACTGTAATTCTTGAGATCAACTTATCCAAATTAATCTCATTAATATGTAGATTAGAAGGCATGTAAAGATCGCCACTCGTAGTTGTAGCATGACCACCAAGACTATACTTATATCACAGAATATGTTGATTATATCTCTTTCTCTCATATGAAATGAGACAGAGAGTGACCGAGCCAATCCTTGACAGATGTCTTGTAACTAACACAAGGCTAACACCCCTGGTGGAGTAGGTATGATCTAAATCCCTTCATATTAAATGAAGGTCTGCATGGTAACAAAAATATCATTTAACCTTTGGGGAATTGTAGGAATGATGATAAATCAAATAAAGCGAACAATATCATGGGACGTATCGTAAGTGAGTGTTCATCCTCGATAGGTACCTATTTTATGAAATTACCTATTACGCGACGTATGTATCTACGTACAACAAACGATTTCACCTGCAATCATTAGGTGATTATGACGTAAATAAATACAATATGCATGTCACGCCATGTGGTCGGTGCCGTAACGGGGACAGTACAATTCATTAAATCATCCTCTCTATATGTCGTAGGTACTATTACGAATTTTCCCAGTGATAGTTAATAAGTACTAAAGAGACTGCCTACAGCGTACTGTGCTCACTGTAAACCAAACGCTGGTTGTTGATACTAAGAACTATAAGTAGGGTCTTGGCCCTGTTTAAAATCAATGAGACTCAAAAGTTTATTGATAGTAGGTCACTTACCCATTCAGCTTTATACTAGTTGGCTTTTAGGTATAGGTAAGTGACGCGACCCTCGAGTATCAAAGGACGCGCCAGTGACGTCCGCAACCGACCATTGTTACTCATCGTTAGGAAACTCCTAGTACCGTTAATGAACTCATTCCATATACAGGCTGGTCATGCTTTACACCTGTTCTTACCTATATGTTGTTTAAATCAAAGTAACCTTTAAACTTTGAAACGAATTTTATTGGAAATGTTTTATCGGTAATCGTGGTGGACATGTAGATATTGAGATTTGATGTTGTATGTGGGATTTTAACTCTTAAATAACTGATGAAGGTCCCTGAATCTTCATTGTTAAGGCGAACTTGTATTCCATACCTTAAGCGTTGAACTACGTCTGTCGTGGTCCCACTTAGGTTTATTTTCCGCTGCATTTGCTGGCACAGCTAATAGGCACACATAAACAGCTACACTACCAAGCTAATAGGCACACATAAACAGCTACACTACCAAGCTAATAGGCACACATAAACAGCTACACTACCAAGCTAATAGGCACACCGTGACAGAGGTCTAGAGTCTTGACATGCGCGCTAGCCTCACAGGAAAAGGGGCCCGTCATTCGTTTGATAGTCATCAATCTCTATTAGAGATATGTCGAAACAAAAGAAAAATATACGACCAGTTTGACGTTTCGATTTGACATATCTCTAATAGAGATGGATGGCGATCGCACGAAAATCGCCCCGAAGACTTACGAATTCAACTTAAGGGTAGAATCGTTCTATATTGATCGATCGTAGATGTAATATTGTAGTTGTGGGCACAGCGATCACCGCTCGCAGTCGGCGCTGCGCGTGCACCTGGCGCCGGTGGGCGGCGGGCGCGCGGCGTGCGGCGCGGCGGCCGGGGAGGCGCGCGCCGCCTTCGCCGCGCACGCGCGCGCCCGCGCCTACGACTGCGAGCTGGACGCCGTGCTCGACAGCGTCATCGGCAACTGCAAGGACTGCTTCGTCTCCATCAGAGGTACGTACTCCTACACCGGACCGGACCGGACCGTCTCGACGAAAGAACGTGTCAGCGCTGATGACGCGTCAAGGCGCGTAAGGCGTCGCGTCGGTTACGCTCATCGTGATCGTTGCGACTCCCTATAATGAGCGTCCCAACGCTTTATAATGAGCGTCACGATGCCCAATCGTGAGCGTTTCCAAGTGACATTTGACAGATAGAAGTTATTAACATTCCTATTTGGATATTGTACAATTTTATATCCGAACGCATAATTATGAGTGTCCCGACGCCCTATAGGGAGCGTCGAGACGCTTTAAAAAGAGCGTCTTGACGCCTTATTATAAGCGTCGCGACGCCTTATCGTGGCCGTCCAGACGCCTTACAATAGGCGTCCCGTTGCTTTATAATGATCGTCCCGACGCTCATTATAAGCTATCGTGTGTCGGCGGGCGGTCGAATCTGTGCGAGTTAGTGCGTCTGTAACACAGCTTCTGAATTGATTCCATGTTTAGTGATTTGACAGCAACTATCATGTGATACTTTTGTGTCCCAGGCATATCGGATTACCGCGACGGCACGCGCGGCAAGGAGTGGCAGCCGCACGCGGCTCTGGCCGCGGCCGCCGTCATGAAGGCCATCATCGCCGCTATGGAACCGCCCACTGACTAAGCACCATGTTCAAAAATCATTTCCACACTCGCGGCAACGAGTGATAGCAATTGGGAGATGAAGCCCACCCCTCGATATTATTTCGTTGGCAGTTTGCTGAGATCAGTCTGCAAATATTAATTTTATTTTATTTTGTAGCATACTTAACAAGAGTATCATAGAACTAAGTTATTGTCGCGAATGAACCTCAAATTTAATCATATTTTAGAGCTATTGACAATTATATTACACAACACTTGTACTGCTAAGTGATTTGTTATGTTGCTGTAAACATGTAATTTTTTATAGATTAGCGATTATACTCACATTAAACATGCTACATGACAAGTAGGTAGTGTAGGTAGGTACGCAATAATCCGCGTACAAAAATTATGTATGCATATGAGATTGAAGTTATCGTTGATCTGTTATAATAAACGTATCTAGGTAGGTAGTACCTAAATTTGTATGTACAACATTATTCATTGTAACCGGCAATTATTGCTATAGATACGTCGTATCTATGTACAAGAAAATGTACAAAAAATCCAATTTATTACCAGTTGTGTCATAACTTTCACTTTAAAATTTAATAAATTCTGTGTATCCCATAAAATTAAATCCGTTTAGTTTTTAGTAACTATAGTATAAATAACCACTTGCCTTAGAATTGGCTGTTATAAAGGTAGAATATAATCATAATTAATTTAATAATATATTTACTATTTACAGAATAATATTTGAGTATAAGTACGTACTGAAAAACTATGATTATATATAATCATAGAATGATCGTTTTATAAAAGTTGACATTATTTTTACTATTTTCTATCTACTCATAAATGCTGCCGTTTTTTTTTTACTTAAAACAGGCAACACTGACCGGTGCATGTAATGTTAAAATAAACTTGGGCTCAAATCATATAAGTAAACAACAAACGTCTTCCTGCTCGCACGCCAAATTGCAGCAATACATTATGATATTTGCTGTTTTGTTATAAAACGGTCATCAGCATGTTTTCTGCAAATATTCCGTATAGACTATAATACCCCAAAGCTACTTACTCTCAAGCTATTAGAGATGATTACAATTGGTTCCTGGCATATTTGAAAAATACCCGGAAAATGCTCAATGGGTGTTATTTCTTTTAGTAGCTATTCCACTGTGTTGGGCGTCCGAACAGGTGTGAAGAGCCTTAGCAAACATGTTGTTTCTATTTCTGTTCATGAGTGCATACTTCGAAATCGAATATATACATATACATATCTATGTTGGAATAGGTCATAACGTGTGCGAGATATTCATACTATCAAAATCATTCCATAACATAAAACAGAGCTTAGGATGTACCAAAAGCACTTATTTATATGCTTAATCAACCTGGAAAATAACTTATTGAAACACTATTATTAACTCTATACTAATAAACTTAGTGCCTACTAACACTGCCACAAATGGCGTTGTAGAATATAACTTGATGTATACAAAGTATGTTGTTATATTTCCAAAACCAAAGTTTAGACTTCGGTTGTTTATTTGACAACGTAGTCTAGTCTTAAAAAGATTTTGTTAAAGTTTTATTTACATTTGATGTTTTAAACTGGTAAAAATATGTTTACCAATTCAAACTAAATAACTAATCGCTGGTGTATTAAGGCTTCGTGTATACCTTACGCCACGCGGGATTTGCCTAATTTACCATAATTAAGAATTTGATTAGGAACTATTTATTAAACTTATCTAACGATTCGTAACTAATTTTCATAATTGTGAATGTATATTTTGTTTTTATTTTCCAAAATCATGATTATTGTTATTGTAAAGTGATTGCATGTTGTTTTTTAATTATTTATCAGCCGTTTTATTGCATATGCACAAATAAAAACGTAATATAAAATAATATTAGTTGATTTATTAGCGCTGGTGGGGTGAAGTGTTATTATTAGTCTAATTATGCACCATTAATGATTATAAATAAAGAATTTCATTGGTGCCTAAGATACATTATTATTGTTGACTGGATAGTTAGTGGAGAAGTGATGGAAGTCGTACTTGCATAAATTAATAAAACAACAATTCACATGTTTACTGAACCTTTTTGTCCTATAATAAAACATTTATTTCATAAAGTAGGTACTGTACATTCAGTTTGGAACAGGAATGTCTGAAAGTTTTGTATAACTACCTGATAAAATTATTACCTTTTACACTGCCATGTCTAAGAACAACGTTAGCATAGTAGGTTAGGTTACATTCGGACAATTCGAGTTTGAAACCTTGAAAAAGTGAAGCTTTTTAATATTTATTAAAGCGATATTAGAATTCCCAAATTTGCAAGTCTCTAGTTAGAGCGCGTATCATTTTACGATTAATTTTACAGCCATACACTAAACTGATCAAAACAAACACATTTCGGCTTAGTAGGTATATACAGTCCACAAAACTGAATCGTGACTCCATCTATAGCTTAAGTTGATACCAAAGCAAGATAAATACGATCTTATGGTATGAGAATAGGTTACGATTTCAACTTGTGATCTTTACCTACCTATTATAAATACTAATCAATGCAAACAAAGAAGAGTCAAATGTTCTCGAGACATACTCTTTAATTACCACCCACATTAGAAGGTATAATTATATTATTATGTATTAGTGACATCACATCATTGTAAATGCAGCAAGGCACTAGCTCTACTAATTCCTCAATTATAATATCAACAACACATGAAGATTCTAATATGTATCTCTAATGAAATTGAAAAATTGCATCAGTACATTCTCATTTCAAATTTCAGCATTGTCATCCTTACTCTGAAAAACAAAGTAATACATTCATTTCTTCTTATTACAGAATATATTAAAAAGTGACCAAAAATAAGTTATTTTAGGAGATAATAGTAAATACATAAATAACAGTAGGTAGTAACAATACAGCCTTCTGATAATAGAATAATCTATAAGAAATGTGCATAATAATGGTCTCGAGGATATAAATACATGAGCTTAATTTTGTTGAAGAACATAGTTACCGTAAAATTAAATTAAATTATACATGTCCTCTAGGGGTGTACAAAATTTAATGTGCCGTCCATGAAACGTGAATAGTGATGCAAGGTTCTGTAGCTTTTACCACAGAAATTAAATCTTTAGGATATTAGAATAGAGTATATTTTTAAAAAACGACAATTTAATTTGTTTGCCCCAATGGGTACAGGGTGAAAATTAAAAAAAAATACACATTATTATAATCCTGCTTAAACAAATATGGCTGGATATTAAATGCTTCACTGTATTAGTACATGTGCAACACAAAAGCAATGTTATAAAATTAAAGTTGGTTACTTGCATCATTCTTAGAAGCATGGCATCAGTTGTTTGGTCGTCAATGTTACTGTTGGTCTTCTATAAGTTTATAAAAAAACATTTATTTATATCACACATTTAAAATCAATATAGTCAAGTTTTTTTCCAATAATACTATATACTTCATTGTTTAATCTATTTCAAGTGGATGAAGAAATTTGGACAATATATACAATGGCTTTACATTTTACTGAACAACATTGCTTCAGTATACCGCTGTCTCAAGGCAGTCATACTTTCTGGGATAACAGTTGAAATAGCAATTTAAATGTAGAAGCTTTCAGAGAAATTCAATCCACATTTCATACTCTTGTGTTGATGATAATTACTCACCAACATATTTAACTTCATCAAAAGCTTTCCTCGCTTTCTTTAGCTCTTCATTCATTGTCAGTAAATCTTTAACGCGGGCATATTTACGTTGATCTTTACGTACTAGAAATATAATATCTTCTACTTGCACCCGACCTGTTCTGCCAACCTCCATTGCTCTGAAAATAAAATGTTTACATACAGCGTCATATTTATCTACCAAAATATTGGTTTAATTTAGTAGTCTTCAATACTTGTGCGTTGTTTCTGTGATAAATTCAATTACTAGATCTTCTAAAAAGTCCACACTCTCTGTGTATGGATTCTGATCATCTCCAAATCCATACATCATACATCTCAATTCTTTGCTGAATAATCTTTTTCTTCCTGAGGCTGTAGCTCCTAGATGTTGTTCTGTTTCATCTTCTTCAAACTGGAATTTACAGGCACATTATCTTTCTCTTCATATTTAGCACCGAACGAAATTTTAATTAGGGAACAGTAGTTATATACGGTAGTGGGTTAGATACCAATGGACCTACAAGTTATGATAACGGTAGGTATCAAATAGTGAATGATTTCATGAAGGCATGGGTGAAAAACGTAAGCAATATTAAACGTAAGTAATATTTAATAAACAAACAATAACTAACCTGATCATAATTATCGGGAGCATCTGGAGTCGTAGAGGTCATTATTTATATTGTTTGTCACTCTCACAGAGTCAAATAATCATAAGTAAATAGAAGAAACAAGATAATACTAAAACAAAGAAAATAGGTTCAATAAAAATTCATTTCTTTTCAACGATTTTGTCATAAATTTTATCCTTTGCATATCAAGTTTGCCTTGCCTTGCCTTGTAGTGTAGTACCTTGATGCCGGATCCAGACTTTTGGCAAACAATGGCAAACAGCAAACAACAAACAGCAAACACGAACATGTAGATGGGTGTTTGTATGTGTTTGCTTGTTCTTGTTTGTGTTCGCCACTGTTCGGCGTCGGTGTCGGTTTTTTGGCACAGATCAAAGGCTGTTTGGCAAACAGTTTGCGATGTTTCCACACGTTTGCTATACATCAGTATTGCGCGCGAGCTTACGGGCGGTGGACGTCGTGTGCACCGCGTCGGTAAATCGTTGTTGGAGCCAAAGACTACAATTTAATAGGTTTTCGCACGTAATCTTGTGTGATTGGTCGGAAGACACAACTCTTTGCTTTTTAAAAGCGTATCAAAATGAGCCATGCATTTGGAATTCAAAAGACCCTAACCATAAAAATGGGCAGAATTATTTGTGAATTTTTATCATCCAACATTGCCTTTGTCTTCTTCTTTTGAGTTGTTTCTTTATATTTAAAACAAAAATAGGTCAATGTAAGCTGAAGGATGATGTGGTGACTAAGATTGAGAAAAGTATGTTGAGGTGGTTTGGCCATAGAAAGGATGAATGAAAGTAGACTGACGAAAGAAATATACCAGGCAAACGTGAGTGGAAATGTCGGAAGAGGGCGACCGATGAGGACCTTTCACGACCAGATAAACGGTCTCTTCCAGAAAGGTCAAGTCCGTAGCACGCTAAACCGTGGAATGACTGTGGATGAAGCGAAAGAGGTTTGTTGGGATCGTAGCGTGTGGCAAACGGTAGTCTCTGCCTACCCCCATGGGATACAGGCGTGAGTATATGTATGTATGTATGTAAATAGGTCAACCCGAAATAGCTGCTACAAGCTCGTCGTCCGCCATGTTCGCAGATTCATAAAATACTGACATGTTCGCCAAGCGTGAGGACGACTGTTTGTGACTTTATTTGTTGTGTTTGGTGTTTGGGGCAAACATCGAGTGTGTGGATGCAGCATAATAAAAAACACAGACCACTATATATAAAAAACAAACAATACTATCAACCAGAGACTAGATTTTTTTATTTGCATCCATCCGTGTTGCAGTAGTGTTTGATTCATTTATCGATAGATTTGTGTTTCACCGGTTTTGGTTGCTTGATTGAGTACCTATACACAAATGTATATATAGACATAATATTAAGACCGCATGAACTTCTTTATCCCGATGGCATACACAGATCAGATCACTACTGTAATCACATATAAGGCATGGCGGCATTAATTTACAATTGCTTTATGGCTAGAGTGAGAATCAGCGAGAATCCATTAAGAATCCGAATTAGTTTTCACTATCTATGGAACATATCACTATTATTTATCTATAGTATCTATGGAGATATGCAATTACAATCAACATTGTAAAGTAGTGATCTGTGGGTTAGGGATGTCTACATAAAAAATCAATTAGTAATTAATCGATTATTTTCAGTATGAAATATTCATGTATCAATAATTTTCATTAAAAAATAATCGATTTTGTCATATTAGTCGTTTATTTCTAAAAAAAATCACGCCAAATTATTGTATTAATCACAGTTTTATTAATAAAAATTGGCCCTTTGATTATAAAACCCTTTTTGGTCGTTAACATTTCTATAAAAAGACTAAAAAACACTAAACCAAACATTGAACACTTTTGGTCACGAAAAACTTTCAAAATAAAATTGTCGTTTGAAGAAAAATGAAGACATAACAAACAGAGGAATGTCAGTAAAACAGTACACTTCGTTGACTAAAAGCCATTTAGTGTATCTAGTGAATGTTTGATTGTGTAACTAAATTGTTTTAAAAGCACAAAAGGGATGCCATGTTAGTAGACGCCCTGACGCACACGTTACTGTACCTAATAGTAATTCGGGCTCCGGTCAAGCTTAAAATGTCGGAGTGTGGCTGTTAAAAATCGATTTAAGAAAATCGATTATTATTTGCAATAAGAAAATCGATGTATATTTTTTTTATAACCGTTTAGTTTTTCACATCCCTACTGTGCATGCAATGCTGAAGAAGAAAAATATCCATGTGAATGTTTGTTTATTTTTAAAATTCGTCCGCGTATTGGAGATAAGCAAGAACTTAAATACAATCGCGTATCTCATGGCAAATCTCTCACAAAATGAATCCCATGACGTGAGTAAAACAGTCTTCTATCTAACAGTCGTCTAAGTTTTTTCTTTATGTGATACTAGAACTTAATTTTGATTCGTTTCAGAAATGTGAAAAATGTGCTCAAATTGAGTGAAAGAGAGTTGGCAAGCAATTCTAAAACTTCGTGGCATGATCAATACAAAGATAGCGCTTGGATATTTGTTGGTGGTTTGCCCTATGATCTCACGGAAGGAGATGTTATTTGCGTTTTTTCACAGTAAGTGACTTACCAAATTTTCCTAGTTGGCTCATTACATTAATCTATTAATAAATTGCTAGGTACATATTCCATAATTAAAAATTCCAGGTATGGTGAATTAGTCAATATCAATTTGGTGCGTGATAAGGCAACAGGGAAATCAAGAGGTTTTGCATTTATATGTTACGAAGACCAGAGATCTACAATTCTGGCTGTGGACAATTTAAATGGAATAAAAGTAATTACCTTTTTAGTTATTTTTTTTTTGTTTAATGTCCTCTTTCCATTGAGTCTGGCCCAATGTGATTCTGCCGATGTCAATGTAGTGGCAAAGACACTAATCTAGTTCTAATCTCATAATTGAAACAATTGGTGTTCTATTGTTTTGGGGCGTATGCCTGGTTCAGGGTTCAACCTATTAATGTAATAATTTTCTACCAGATTCTAGGTCGTACTGTCCGAGTGGATCATTGTGAACAGTACCGAGCACCAAATGCTGATATGACTAAAGTGGATGAAATAACAGCAGCAATAAGGACCGAGGGATGTGCACCCCCAGTGTTACCCAAAACTGAAACAATTATTAATATAAAACAGGTGAATATTACTACGTTTTAAATACCCTTATTGGGATCATAAGATATGTCTTAATAAGTTGAATATCACTATAAGATCATTAATTAGCATGAACACTGCAACACCCCACCACATCAAGATTGAACAAAAACATTGTTTTACTGACTAATCTTGTGGTTTCACAATTTAATATTTTGTAATTTCAGGAGAGTGAAACAAAACTGAAGGTAAAAAAGAAAAAAAGCAAAGAGAAGAAGAGTAAGAAGAAGAAGAAAAAGAAGAGTAAAAGTTCAAGCTCAGGTTCAGATTCTAGTGGTAATTAGTAGTTTAATAAGTATAGTAAAACACTTATGTTGTCAAATAACTCTTTAATTTGAAATTAATATACATTACAACATAAACATCAATTTAGATAATAAAGAATAAATTAGTTAATGGTGACTAGACAATAGAGACTCATGTAGGTAAAATTGTTAATGATTTAAAATGACAACAACAACATTTAAAAATGACTACAAATATCCAAATATTTTGTTATGTTTTTAAATAACATCCCTATGGACGATGACTAGATTTTATTTCATGAATTCATTTTATTTGACTTATTTAAATATATAGTATAGTAAGTATAGATATTTCAATATTTTACACTGCTGCCATAAGATTTAAAAAAAAAAACTATATGACCACCTTGAGTTTATTCCAGCTGTTGTGACCATACTTGTCCACACATCTGTACCCCATACTGTTAACATAGGTAACTGTGTTATCACACCAAGGGTCACATTGAGACACTCACATTAAACAGACATATACAACCTGCATATTATTTTATAACCTAGTTACTACCTATAACTAAAGTAAAGTAGCTAAACAGACATTTTTAGTAAGTATAGACAATACAATTTAATGGGAAAGGAGTTAATTTAATTCAATTTTAACAGCTCATCTTGAAAATAATTAAATAATAATGCCCTTTATTTCGTCCAGTATGGATTTATCAGTGTATGCTATGATGCCTTCACTGTTACAATAACTTTGTGAGTCAAGACCCACAGCGTCATTGTAGGTGACAGGCTTGTGAGTTGTGTAACTTACAAGGTCGCCACCCTTAGCTCGAAGTATGGAATGTGGAGCGCATGTATCCCAGCGGAATGTTGTTCCTTGTGACACAATATATGCTGCGGCCTCACCTTAATAAAAACAAAAATGGGTCGTATTTTGTTGCACATAAATCATGAATTAACTTGATACAACCATGGTGAAAAAAAAGGCCGGCTTAGTTTACTTTGTGTACAGAATCTGCACTTATTTATTACAAGTTAAACCTATTGTTATAGATTGAAGGGTCAGGGTTTTTTATTGTGCAATTATTTCTTTAAAAGATGTCCCAGGGGGATTAAACGACGATTTTCTACAACTATTCAAATTTATTGGAGCGTCATAAATAACCTTTGATTATCCTAAACGCTTCACTGGATAGGTAGGTGATGATATGGAATATTTAAATGATGTATTAAAAAGTATGAAATGAATTATTTTGGGCCTATCCAAGTACAGGTGTACTGCAAGGCACCAACTCTGAAAATCGATGTATCATAAAATATTTTTTGGTGTTCAAACCTGATGTCAAAGGAACAACATTGAAAATGATTTTACAATCTTCGATTATATACAGGGTGTTTCAGAAGTCCGAAATAATACTTTGACGTTTGCATCAGTATCGGGTATACAACTGAATGGAATAAAAATTTTATTGAAATTCGACCATGTTTTTCCAACTTTTTTTCGTCGTCAATTTCTATAACCCGTAATATTTCGAATCCTATGTAAAATTTGCATGTTCTGTTTTGTGAATATTGGTAGTCGCCCCTCTTAAGTCTAGTTTACACTGCTGAATATGGTTATGGATGGACCCAAAGGCCAGAACATGATACCTACAACAAATATTCAAAGGGCCATAATTCAGACCCTATGATAGTTAGGTATAAACTGTCTTCGCTAAGCATCCACATATGAGCTACCGTATATGTACCCAAAGTATTATTTCGGACTTCTGATACACCCTGTATAATATCGATATCGATTATAATAGTTGATGACCAATCCCTGCTATGAGTAATACAGCTGTATTGATGGAACAAGACAATGGGATCTCTATTCTCAAAAAAAATATTTCTGTTTAGTCCTATATTGATGTCAATACTGTTTGTACCAAACTAAAATAAGCATACTGCCATCCTTGTTACAGCTGTATATTTTAGGTGTTGTGAAATATAGTTCACTTGTTTTTTGTGTACTGCATCAACATAATTATGTCAGAAAAAGTGGGTCAATGTAGCCAACATATTAACCACTAGCGTCCCGGCTTCGCACGCATTTTGTAATATTTTTACCTGAAAGGCTTCACTTTACTTACACTATGTAGGCAGTGGTATTTGTAGGTAGCAGCAATACCATATTGATTTTCAGGAGATCCTACTCGAGAAAGAGGAACATACAATTGCCCATGAGTAAAGCACTTTCCTTACGCACACCCCTCGCCCGCACTTCGGTGCCCGCTCTCTCGCCGCGTTGCTCGCTGCGCCTCGTAGAGCTAGGCGCGCCGTCGGCGTGTATTTTTTGTTTATATTGACATTTTTAATTTCGTAATATCTTTTGAATAGAATGTCCGATTAAAATAATTCAAAAAAGTAATCGACAGGTATTGTAACAGTCTTGAATACGAAATTAGATAAGAATTAATACAAAGCCATGGATAACATAACCCGATTTTGATCGGCGTTTCTATCAACTTTTAAAATGTAAAAAAGTAGTTAAAGTGACATAACTACAATAGTTGGACATATGGTCTCGCGAACTTTTTTTTTTGATATTGATAGAATATTCTTTTGTTCTATAATCAATACTTTCCATAGCGTATGTGATGAAAGTCATTTTACGGCTAAATTTTTTACACCTTGGGTTGATTTTAGTAAAGATTTCTAAGGATCTCTAATTTTTTCTAGTAATATATATATAGCCTATGTTACTCAGTGAGAATGTAGCTTTCTAATGGTAACATAATTTTTGAAATCGGTTCAGTAGTTTTTATGTTTATTTGTTACATACAAAAATACAAATCTTTCCTCTTTTTAATATTAGTATAGATATACAGGAACTATAATAACAAAAGGGAAGGAAAAGTGTTTAATTTACTCACCTAATGCTACCTTTAGAAGCTTGTGGCCTGCCCCAGGCACAGTTATAACTTCCCATCCAGAGTTTTTAAATTTTTCGGTAATCTCAGTTCTTTCTGCCCCACTCATGAGGATCACCTTGCTTTTAGGGTACTCCACATTATGAGTACTACCCCATTTATGTGTATCTCCATAGCTCACACCCCATACAATACGGCCTTTTCCCCTGAAAGATTGCTTAAGCATTTTATTTATGTATGAATATAGAATTAATAATATTTTTTTTATAATGGATGAATGAGTTGAACCATGCTCAGATTACAACAATGTAAGTACTCACTTATGTACCTATTTTAATTCATTTTCAAGATCTTATGTTATGCTTACTTGTCATAGAATGGTTGATTGATAACTCCGGCAATAGGTTCACCAGTGGACCTACAGTATGCCCCAATAAGCACAGTCACGCATGAAAGTCCTCGGTCTGCATCAGTCTCCCCTTGAACACCAGCAATAAATTCTGCAGTGGCATCTAAAACGTAAGTCCTCACATTTTATATCTCCAATGAGGTAATCAATCTATAGACTATTTTTTTTTCAAGTTACCTATAGGATCTATCCACACACCAATATCAGCTACATTGAATTCACCAAAATTTTCCGGTACCAAGCTACAAAGTTTATGTTGGATGTTATTATGAGCGGCTTCTGCCATCCGTTTAGCTACTGCAGTTGGCAGCAAATAGCATAACAGTTCTTCAGTGTTAATAACACTATCTCCAACTGAAATCCGGACCCCACCCATTTCAGGACACTCTTCACCGCGGACATGGTCAGCAAGATCTGGGAAATGGGATGCTATTTCTGCTCTAGCTGCTTCCTGCGCTAGAACGTCAGCAATTGTTTTGAAATCTTTATCAAATCTTGTATTAGCGTCTTCAGCACCTTTTTCGGCGATCAAAAGCACTTCTTCGGAGGGTCCTGAACAACAAGAGCGTGCTATGGTTGCAGCCCTTTCTGAGGCATTGATTAGAGTTGTAAGAATCTCTTCCATTTTCTTAAATTATTCCAAATGCGTTAAATAAAATTATATTAGATAGATGCTGGCAGCTTGCGATTAAATAAACTTTTTTTTTATTAATTCTATTTTAAATTTGAACTTCGAATATGTTGTGTATTATGGAACTGAGAGATGAGAGAAGCAAACAATCACGATCGACCGACCGATCATTGACCATCACAACAATAACATAGTACGGACGGCACTCCTCGGCAGTGCTGCCAGTCGTCGCAAGTCGGACCGGATGGGTAAATATTAGGATTTGGTCTCATCAGATTTTCTTCAATGTAAACAAAATTCCTAAAAAGTACGGTTTTTTGGAACGATAAATGCCATGTTATTGTTCAATATATTCATAGTCTCGTCAGTGTAAGCCATATATTACAATACTCTGTGATGCAAACAGACATACATTATAAAATGATTTTCGCGGGAAATGGAACAGTGATGTTGACTTTGTTTCATGTTTCAAAACTTGAGTTTCTTTGAATAAAGCTTTACTATTAAGCACATATAGTTAAGAAATACCGTAAAAAATATATTCATGAAAGCGCGAGGATAAAAAAACGTCCCTATGTTCTGTCTTATTCTACGATCTCTAATAGGTCATATTCTACGCAAGTGACTGAATTCACCTTCCAAACTCCATCAAACCAAAAGTTGAAAATCGGCTCACGTTAATCGTATCTCTCCTAATCTGGCAACACTGTGTTAGGGTTGCGTCGTGCGGCAATGATCGTTGTCTTTTGAAGAGAAAAAAAAAGGCGGGAAACCTTTGAACAGAGAGGGCGCGTTTTTTGTGCAAATTTTGAATTTTTTAGCATAATAGTGAAATTAGCTTAATTAAAGAGGCCTGCCGTGGCCGGAATGACGGCGAGAAGAAAACGTCGGAAGGCAGACGGGGATCCTCACCCGCGGTCGGATTCCGATGAGGACACGGAACTTGATAAGTACACACCCTACAAAGTAGAGAATTATGTACGACAATATCCCGAGGACGGCGGGAACTTTGAATATCTCGTCATTTATGAAAGTTTTGATGTTTCTAAACCGATTGGCGACAGAGACTTAATGACGCTAGGCGCGGTTTTAAAGCGCCATCACAAAGGGATTAAACGTTTTAAACGTATAAATAGATTTAAGGTTGCGGCAATTTTTGAGCGGCCTGGTCTAGCGAATATAGCCCTTAACAATATCAAAGTTCAAAAGGAGTTAGATTTAAAAGCTACAATACCTGCGACCCTTACTGAGATAACAGGGGTAATACGTGGTGTTCCCACCTACATGTCCAATGCAAACATATATACCGGCATTTCCAGCTCCAAGGATGTTGTGTCTGTGCGCCGCCTGATGCGCCGTGGACGTGATGAAGACGACAACCCGATTCTTCTCCCTACGCAGACGGTAGCCATCACCTTTTCCTGTCCTACTCTTCCTGATAGCGTCGATATAAATAGCTGGTACTTTGAGGTAAGCGTATACATTCCTCCGGTGAGTCAGTGCTTGCGGTGTCTAAGATATGGTCATATTGGCAAGTTTTGTAAGAACGCACAAAAGTGTTCAATTTGTGGAGACAATCATCATTTCAAAGAATGCACCAAAGCAGCGAAAGACGCAGTATGTGTACATTGCAACGGCAATCATATATCCATTTCAGCAGAGTGCCCTAAACGGAAAGAAGAAATTGAAAAAAATAATAATAAATACAAACAAAAGAAGTATGTCGATTTCTTTACTGACAAAAATTTTCCTGACTTGACAAAATCTAAATCTGACCATAACATCCAACAATTTTTACAATCTGACCTTATTCTCAACTTAATTATATCTACAATTGTAAAAATTAGTTCCCAACAAAAATCTCAAACAGATACTCCTGTTACATCGGAGACTATTAAATCTATTTTACTGGATAATTTCCATACCAGTAAGAAAAAAAATACAACTAATAAAAATGGATAAGCTCAATATAGTGCAATGGAATGCTCAGAGTTTGCTAAGTCATAAACATGTCTTATCTCATTATTTATATGAAAATAATATACATATAGCAATAATTTCCGAAACATGGTTACAATCATTTAAATCAATAAATATCAAAGGTTATAAAATAGAAAGATTAGATATTGGATCTAAACACAATGGTGTTGCAATATTGATTAGAAATTATATTAATTATAAGAAGATACAAACTTACGCAGACAGTTCTTTACAAAATATAGCCATTCAAGTACTCATTAATAATGAAATTATATCTATAGTTAGTTTTTATAGCCCAACATCCGCTTCCCCTTCTAATTTTAATTACACACAGCTTGACAATCTAATTAAGTCTATCCCACAACCTTTAATACTAGCCGGTGATTTTAATGCACATCACACTATGTGGGGCTGTGTATCCACAGATCTGCGTGGTACTACCCTCCTAGATGTCATAAATGATAATAATCTGTGCTTGTTGAATGATGGTTCAGCAACAACTGTTGGCTCCCACACATGGCAGCCAAATGCATTGGATCTTACAATTGTTTCACCCTTGTTAGCCTTGAGATGCAACTGGCATGTGCATGATGACTCTCTTTGTAGTTATCATCTTCCTGCTGTCACAACCCTCGTATGCAATCCTGTAAATACAAATAATAACAACAATGTCAATGCTAATTATTTCTGTCCTAATTATAAGTGTGTCGATTGGTCGAAATATCAAAGTTTAGTAAGCTTAAAATTACACAATATTAATTTTGATTTATCTGATTCAGAAGGATGTTATGACATGTTACTTAAAATTTTGTTAGAAAGTGTATCTGAAGCAAACGCTGCTAGCAGAGCACGTAGCTCAGCACCCCAGGTGCGCAATAAACCTAAGAGGAAGCTAAGTTTACCTTGGTGGAATCATGCCTGTTCACAAGCTGTTAGTAAATGCAAGTCTGCTTATTTGGAGTTCAAAGCTAATCCTACAATTAAATGTTACTTATCATTTAAAAAAGAACAAGCCTTAAAAAAATTAATAATCAATAGAGAAAGACAGCTAGCATGGACTGAACTTTGTAACTCATTCAATCGACAAACTCCAATATCTACTATCTGGTCCAATATTCGCAAATTTAATAAAACTTACAGTGCTCCGCACAATAGTTCTATTGATGATGGATGGATAAATCACTTTCTTAATAAATATACTTCCAATACACCTAACTTGCCAACCTTTGATCTTCCTGCCAGTAATACAGTCGTAAGTACAGAATTTTTTTTTATGAAACCATTTACTTTCTCCGAATTTTTAAGTGCCACTTATTCACGCAAGGACACTGCTTTTGGATTAGATCATATAAGCTACAAGATGTTTAAAAACCTTGACCCTTTTAGTCAACAGTTAGTTTTGAAAATATATAATTCTTTGTGGAACAACCAGGTTATCCCTATTTCATGGAAGACTGACTGCCTAGTCCCTATTCTTAAACCTGGTAAAGATTCAAGTCACTATGACTCATACAGACCTATTGCTTTAACTTCCTGTGCAGCTAAACTGTTTGAACAGTTATTAAAACAGCGGCTTGAATATTTTGTTGAATCTAAAAAATTATTACCTTGCAATCAGTTTGGATTTAGGAGAGGACGCTCTGCTGTAGAAAGTTTAAATCATTTAAACTTAGATATTCATAATGCGTTTGCTAGCAACAAGTTCCTAATAAGCATATTTTTTGATATCAATGGTGCTTTCAATAACGTAGATCATAGTGTTCTTGCCAAGGAATTACATCTACTTGGAATACCTGCAAAAGTAATAACATGGATTTGCAATTTTTTGAATGGTAGATCTGTGTATGTAAAACATAAAAATAATTTATATGGCCCTCAATTATCATACAAAGGAGTGTGTCAAGGGGGTATATTAAGTCCTCTATTGTTCATTTTGTACATACATAGATTAAATAACATATTGGGCACTGATGTAAATACAGCTTACAGTATGCAGATGACTTAACAGTTTATTGCTCTGGTACTAACATAAAGTCAGTAGAGAATAAACTAAATAATGCTCTAAAAGAATTGAAAATTTACTTTCAATATTTAAAGCTGGATGTTAATTCGAATAAAACTAGAGTTATAGCATTTAGCAGATCCAGATCTCTACTCACCAATATCATTTATGACGGTCAACCTCTTCCTATTAGTGATGAGGTTAAGTTTTTGGGTGTTATTTTTGCCAGAAATTTATCGTGGCAAAGACATGTTTGTGGCTTGGCAGACAAAGCCTTGCGAGCTTTCAATATATTAAAATTACTTGCAAGAACTTATTGGGGAGCTGATCCCAAAACTTTACTTATGTTGTACAAATCTATAGTTCGTTCTCATTTTGAATATAGCTTTTATTGCTATGCTTCCAACTCTGTTTTAGTAGGCAAACTGGAAAAAATTCAAAACAGAAATCTTCGTTTAATCACAGGCGCCATGAAGACCACTCCCATAGTATCAATGCAAGTGGAATGCAACATACCTCCATTGCCTATTAGGTATAAATATTTAAAATTTAGGTTCATTTTAAAACTTCATTCTATAGAAAATCATCCTCTTGTAATTAAGTTGAATAATTCCAGATTTCTAGCCTCTTCACCTCTTTCTTCCAAATACCCTTACATTCTTATTGACTATACTGAAATATCGACTTACATTAAAGACAATAATATTTATCATGCTGACAATTGGGCCTGCTATCGTGGTACTTTTGAAGGATTTTTTTTATCATCAGACACCATATTAATAGACCACAACTTAAGAACCAAACAGGATGTTTATGAAAAGCTTTCAAGCTGGACTGACTATCAAACTGTATACACAGATGGATCAAAAACGGAAACAGGCGTATCAGCCGCGTACTACCATATGGAAGTTAAGTATGGTCGGGGTTTTCGATTACCGGCCATTTACTCAGTTTTCTCTGCTGAGGCCACAGCCATTTTGCATGCTTTAAGATATATACAATCCGATATAATGTGTTCCAGTGCATCTTGCTTTATAATTGTATCCGACAGTATGTCCGTTTTGAAGGCCTTGAGACGTCCAGGTTTTAGAAATGAACATCATCTTTTAATAGAAATTAAAGAGACTTTAGTTAACCTATCAGCTTCTAAACGTATCACGTTATTTTGGACTCCGGCGCACGTGGGAGTGACAGGTAACGAAAGTGCGGATTACCTTGCCAGACTAACAAATACTTTGGGTGGCAGCATTCAAAGTGTACCAAGTCCTTGGCAAGATTTGGTACCAGAATATCGCGCTAAGAAGATTAATAAGCAATGGATGGAAGAGAGAAATGAAATTATTTTAGCGAAAGGCGCTTGGTATGCCGGTATTAATAAGGAAGTTGGGAAGAAACCTTGGTTTGCAGTTGACAAGGACAATTATTTAACCCGAAAGTTTTACACACTGGTAATGAGATTAAGATTTGGACATTGTCGTTTTAACGCCCATTTACACCGTATGAAAATTATTTCCTCCCCTAAATGCACTGAATGCAATTTGCAAGAAGATCAGACGCTAGACCATATTTTCTTTAAATGCCCTGCTTTCAACATACAACGCCTATTACTCATAGATCAGTTACTAAAAAAATATCAAATCATCCCGCCTTCCTTGCAGCATCTCTTGGCTTGCCTGGATAATTTTAAACCGATTTTTGACTTTATCATCTCCACACTTGGAGATATTTGAAGAGAGAGACCAAGATACCAATATTATGACAAAACTATGGAAAAGACAATACCAGCTCAAACGAGCAATTAAATAATATGATACATCCAATAAGAATAAGAAACAATTATAAAAGATTTGGCACTTGTGCCTTTACATTGAATCCAATTCAAGAAAATCGGACTTAAAAAAGAATCTATACAATTACGACAACTTCAGAATTGGCAGTATGGATAAACTCCTTCGCCTGTCCTTTTGGACGAATTATACTACTACTACTGTCTTTTGAAGATAATCGATATACCATAGTGAACATAGACAATCAAGAATGAATAAGGCTTAGGTCCCTAATTAGAGTTAGTCGCCACTAGCTACTTACCCATGGATTCTAATAGGTACTTACTACAAAGGTGAGTACGAAATAATTTGAAATAAATACAATACAATAAGTACGTATGCATAGTTGAGTAGGGTTCGGTTGACACATTTTTCAGATGCAATGAGGTACCTAAATAGATAGTTCGTAGGTAGTTAATTTATTTGCCAGATACCTATCTACATAGGTAGGTACTTACATATCTTACCCGAAAATATACATCACTCAATGATTTTATTGTGAAAATCAATTTTCTATCAATAATAGTGTACCTACTAACATAATGTAAGTATTACAATAAGTTTTAACTTAGCGGACAATATGAAATGGTTTTGTCAGATTTAATGAAAGTGCTCAAGGTTGCCAAATATCTTTGAGCGCGAAATGCAGCCACTATTGGTAGGTGGGCAGGTAGGTACCTACCTATAGTGAATGCGTGATCTCCGGTCGCGAAACGGTGCGTGGTTGACCTCAAAGGCGCGTGCCGATCGGTATATTTAGATTAAAAAAATGGTACTAAATTAAATAAAGTGCCGTTATAGTATTATATTTCAAAGATACGACAACGTAACGAAGTTAGTAAGTAAGTAGTTCATGAACACGACAAAGTGTCAATCAAATAGCAGTTATCTAGTTGGTATCTAGGTTTTCTAATGGTTTTTAAAAGCAGTGGTAGAACACCCGCATTGAATGCAAACCATGTAAGGTCAAATCCCAGGCCCGCACCTCTGGGATTTTTAGATTTCATGTGTGAATGTATTTTTCAATAATATTGGGTATATGCCATTCGTATACCCTATACTATACAGGGTGTACCAGAAGTCCGAAATAATACTTTGGGTACATATACGGTAGCTCATATATGAATGCTTGGTGAAGACAGTTTTATGTCTAACTATCATAGTTTCTGAGTTATAGTCCTTCGAATATTTGTCACAGGTATCGTGTTCTGGGCTTTGGGTACATCAATAATCCTATTCATCAGTGTAGACTACACTGATGAGGGGCGACTACCAATATTCACAAACAGAACATGAAAATTTAACATAGTACCCGCGATATGACAAGTTATAGAAATCGGCGATGAAAAAAAAGTTGGAAAAACATGGTCGAATTTCAATCAAATTTTTATACCATTTAGTTGTATACCGGATACTGATGCAAACGTCAAAGTATTATTTCGGACTTCTGAAACACCCTGTATAATAAGGTTACCATACGTCCCGTATATACCTACGGGACTGTCACCGTATTTGACCATCCCGTCCCTTATTTAAGTAAAAAAATTTAGATTTCTAATAAAAACTTTCATTACATGTTAAATAAATATACTATCACGCCTGTATTCCCCGAAGGGGTAGGCGGAGGTGCACTGCAGTGCGCCCACACTTTGCCGATGTATTCTGGTCCCAATGTAATAGGGGGCGAGCCTATTGCCATTATACTAGGCACTAGGGAGATTTTGGACCATAGTCCACCGCGCTGGACCAGTGCGGGTTGGTGAACTTCACACGCCCTTCTATAGACGTGCAGGTTTCCTCACGATATTTTTCTTCACCGTCCAGTAAGTGGTAATCATTATTGAAAATGACATTAGCACATGAAAATTACATGATGTATGATATATTTCATTTATTTTTTGAGATCAGAGGGTATCTGAAAACACGTACCTACCTAGTTTGTCACTCACTATGTACTCATGCGTGGTACGTATGGTGAACCTAGTTGAAAAGCCGCGTGTCAGCGTTGGATGTTAGGAGCTTTGGCCATCGGAAGAGGAAACGTCCCATATTGGTTCCTAGAAGTTATGGCAACCGTGCATGACCGTGTAGACATAGGTTTTATCTCTTTTAACTGGCAGATTTCTCGAAAAAATTAAGACACTTCGAGCTTTTTGTACTGCACATGTCTCGGTGTGACTTAATTTTCTCGACAAATCTGACAGTTGAAATAGATAAAATTTATGTCTACACGATCATGCTAAGCTAGGCTTAGCATGACAGGCATTAGTTAAGAAACAAATAAAAGAATCTGGAATTTAATTTGATGTGATATAATTTCGTATGAAGTAGTTAGTTAGGAAAAAGTAGCACCCATAACAGAAAAAGTGAGAGACTAGAATGGTTTGGGCATGTGATGAGAAGAGATGAGAAGCATGTGACTAAAATAGTGATGACTATGAATGTGGATGGATACAGAGCGAGAGGAAGACTAAAGAAAAGATGGATGGAGTGTGTAAAAAGTGATATGAATGAGATCGGAGTCGATGTCGGTATGACGGAAAAGCGTGACGAATGGAAGAAAAGACATACTGCGCCGACCCCAAATAATGAGATAAGGTAAGGCAAATGATGATTTATTTATTTATTTATTAATTACTCCAGCACTCACAGTTTCCCAAACCGTGCTGAGAGTCATGTTAGAACAAATATGTATTAAAATAAAATTATATAATATGAAATTATTAGTTGCATATTAAAATCCATTAATTATTAATAAAAATTAAATCTAATAAATTATTTGAAATTGGCTATAACATAAATAAAATTTATAAAATTTACACGACATTATTAAAATTGCCATAGAATTGTTTAAAACAACGTATAAAGTCCCCTAGACTAGTATTAAATATATCGACACTAGGCTGCTGGGCAATCAGAGTGTTGAGCAAAAAGAAGCTTGACTTGTAGGAGCATATTGTGCGGTACATGTGCTGACTGTAGGTGCCGCCAACAGACGGCGCGCACGCAGTCGCGTATACTGATTCGGTGCGGACAAGCCACAACGCGACAAAGCCTCTGGATTGTCAATCTTACTATTGATAAGCAGATAAAAGTGAACTATCAGTGCACACTTGCGCCTCAACTCGAGGGTATCAGCACCCACCATACCCAAAACGAACATAGATGGATATAAATAAGGATAATACCCATACATTTTTTTATAAAGATACCTTAAGAACTTTCGCTGTACCCGTTCAGTTAGCAATTTATATTTTGCCTCATGTGGGTCCCAGACTGCAGCGTTATACTCCAGCTTGCTCCGGACAAATGCGTAATATAAAATTAGAATCGCATTTTTATCTGATGAATGATGAAGTAGTTAGTTAGGTTCTACACATGAATAGGTGGTGTTTGTACCTACTTGCTCCATACTCATAAAGCCCCCCGCACCGCGCGTAATTTTTTTTGCCAATACCAAAAGGAACTCTGAGTTAATTTGAATAAATATTGAATTTCTCTGGTAAAAGCCACACCTTCACGCTTCAAAATTCGCTCGCGCTCTCAGTGTCATTTCGTTGAAGAATGATATTTTCCTATCAGTTAATACATGGTCAATACAGATTTTATTTGACGCGCTAGTATGCGGGAGGCTTAATATCAATGTGAAATTATTAGTTCCTACTACTGGAACTCTGCATAGCAAGCATCTTCCCATTCACCATGCGGGTAAGTAGATATTATAATTAATGTAGTGTTAACCTACCTACTAGTGTGCCATATCTATGTAGGCAGATGCCTACATGGATATGTAGGCATCTAGGTACCTACTACCGTACCTAACTACCAACTTTAAGCACCCCGCGAACAAAAATAATCTAAAACAAATTGCCGTAAAGTATTAGGTCTATAATTAATCTTCCCCACAGAGTAAATAAGTAAGTATCATTTTAACTAAATGTTTAATCATGTAGGTTATGAAAAACCTGATATTTTAATTTTTTTGGCGGTCGGTCAAGCCAATCCTAATTAGGTAAGTTATGTACCCTGTAAGCCTTCATATCCTTTCTCTCAGATATTGATTGGGTAATTTATACGGCCTACCTACAACTTTTCATCCATTTCTTAACATTTATTTAATTACCTACCTGCTCGTTCAGTCAAAGCAAGGGTTACAAGTTTTCAGAGGATACGAAGAAAACTTAATAATGCGCTATTATTTTAATTCGACAGGTTAGCAATATTCCTATTTATAGTTAGGGTTGCCATACGTCCCGTATATACGGGACTGTCACCGTATTTGACCATACCGTCCTAAATCATATCAAATTTATTTGTTCAAACATGAGTTTACATACAAACAAGTATTAGGTAGGTACCTACTACATGTCCCGTATTTGTCTCGTATTTGAGTAAAAAAAATAGATGTAACATTTCTAATAAAAACTTTGATATTATGATGTATGATATAGGTCTTTAATTTATTTTATACTCTTGATAGCCACTAAGGTTGAGATCAGAGGGTATCTGAAAACACGTTTTGTATCTCATGCGCATGCGTGCTATGTTAGGTGTAGTTGAAAAGCAGCTTGTCATCGTTGAATATGGAGCTTTGGGCATCGGAAGAGAAATCGTCCCTTATTGGTTCCTAGGTGATATGGCAACCCTATTTATAGTGATAGGTACTGTATCAGAATTTTGTAAATAAATGATAACCTAGGTAAATGTTAACCTAGATACAAGAGTTTTATTTCTTTACATTACATAATAGATTCAAAGAAAATAAAAATACAAGGGTAAAAAAAAATACTAGGTACTAGATTAACCTTAAGTGACCAACATTCCTTAACTTTGGGTCTTTATATATCAAACCGAGAACCCGCGCCATGTCCCAAATCTTGTTAAATTTAATTCCAATTGTCGTAACGAACACTGAAATCCGTGATGATTATGTCACGATAATTTGAAAATACATTTGCGACCTCTTATCGAGTTTTTGCTAACCGAATTGTTAAGTTACAGCAGTGGCAATGACACACGCATCTCCAACAGTGATACGGGGACTGTAGGGTTTTATTTACATTTTGAATTTTTGATTACTGTTTTTTAGGGTTCCGTACCCAAAGGGTAAAACGGGAACCCTATTACTAAGACTATTACTATTACTATGACTTCGCTGTCCGTCCGTCCGTCTGTCACCAGGCTGTATCTCATGAACCGTGATAGATAAAGAGTTGAAATTTTCACAGATGATGTATTTCTGTTGCTGCTATAACAACAAATACTAAAAATCAGAATAAAATAAATATTTAAGGGGGCTCCCATACAACAAACGTGATTTTTTGCCGTTTTTATAGATAATGGTACGCGAGTCCGACTCGCACTTGCCTGGTTTTTCTTTATAATACATAAATGCCTTGTAGATGCTTATATAGTGGTTACATAAATAAATAACCAAAACTACACAAGTTTTTGTATAAATTAGACCTGCATGCACTCTACAATTGGTAATAATAAATTAGTTAATTTAATATTGTTATATTGTAATAATACCTAACTTAGTTATTTCCGCTTATCAAGTACTATTAAAGTTTTTTTGCATCTGACATTCTGATACTGGTACTTATATGAACTTATTTTAACAGTTCCCGGAAAAGCCACAAATAAAATTAATTTTCCTGCTAAGGTTAAATAGTTGAGTATCTAACTATCTTCCTGCTTATTGCAATAAAGTATTAAGCTAATAATTAAATTTCTAAGATTACCGTAATTTTTTTATAGATACACATAACTGGAAAGTAAGGTAGGTAAGTAATACACAAGGTACTTACTCTGTGGTAAATTTATAGGTAAACTGCGATTAAACCCAAGCAAACAAATATTACCTTATGAATTAGGTAGGTAGAAATGTACCTAACTGGGGCAATCTGCTGGATATAAGGACATTACATAAACAGGAAAATACTTGATTCACCATGAGATAACTGTCATAGTATTTACTCTACAAAATATCAAGGAAACTCAATGTCATCCTTCTAGGAAAATCACAATTTTTCCACCTGGATAGGTAGTAATATTTAATGCTTTTATGCTACTTTAAAAATAAAATAAAAATAATGAGGACCATAAGTACCGATGTCAGACTTATAAATAGGCAAATTTATATAATATTGTTATGCATTGTTCTATAAAACTAATTATATAAAAATATTTTTAAGGTAGTTTTTCAGAGGCTAGGTTGTTCTGAAAAATAATCCTAGATTCGCTCCTACTTATGTGTCAAGGTTTTTATTCCGGCCTGTCTCAGAGCTGCCACCAGCCACCACGGTGTGTGGTCTGATGACCAACGTCAACCAACTTCTTTATTTACAGAGGTTATGATTGGTAACTGATTATAATTTACATAAGCGAACACCGCGTGGATAGAAAACTGCGTGCAGATGGCGACGACGGCAAGCGGGTTAAAAACCCGCTAAAAACGGATTTTACTTTACGCACCTTCCGTATCAAGGACAGCTAGTCTGATACTTAACAGTTCATTGTACTCTTCTAAATAATCAGATTATAGATCGTCAAAATTCTTTACATATTTCTTGTCTAAAAGGAAATTATCGCCTGTAAATGGCATAGCGGAAACAGCTGATAATGACAAAAACTGAAAGGACTCTGGCGATTGAGCAAAAACGCTTCGAATGGAACGTGAAATTATTTTATTTTAATTTTTTTCTCTTTTTAATAATAGCTTTTAAGGCAGCGTGAAATTTATCACGTTATTTCTGAAGTTGATCTAATAGTTAATATCTACAGCTACCTATAAAATATTATGTAGTTAACTAAGTGGGTAATCATTAAAAAAATACTTCACCAAATATTGCACTATGTTTTATTCCATATAGAAATCAACAGGTATTGCTACGGAATTGGTAGGTTTTAAATAGATAGGTACGTAAAATACTTACCAATTTACAAGGTTTTTCATGTAGGTACCTACTTACCTAACTAGTACATATATATTTGATACCAACAAATACATAATAATTATAAAGTACTCATAGTACAAGCTACTGCTTAGTTTGGGATATGTTATCTGGCGATTTTTATTTTTATTTATGTAACTGATGGATATACGAATCACGTAATGTAAAGAAAGAAAGGAACAATCACAGCAAATACATAGTAATAAATATGAATAAATATACTATACTATAACTGAAAACTTCATAATATCTAGGCACGCGTTAGAATGGTGCTAGAGAAAAAGATCATTAGTTTCTTTGTACGTTTATTGAGCCTGAAATAACGAGGCTCTCATGTGTCTTGGCTGCAATTTATGACACATTTCTAAATCCTTAAATTTTTTCATTAATATGTCATGCGGTCAGGCTTGATTTCAACCTCGTTATTTAAAAACTTGTAGGTAATTCCTTGAGAAATGTGTAACAATCGCTATTACGTAAATTTGAACTGGTTTTTTTTTTTATAATCGGTATATAAATAATTTATCTATAAAAACACGTACATGTATCTCAGCTTTAATGATCTTATGTGAACATAATTGCATTGTTGCAGTTAGGGGGTTATCGTAAGACTCGGTGGAAAGCATTTTTTTTATTTTTTCTAAAGTATAAATAGCCAGCGTCTACCACCGGTTTGAATGTTGCTTCCACTATAAAGAGCCGGTAAGAATACTCATTGGTTTATTTGTTTAAAAAAAAGTCTGTGAGTAATACACATTCATAGCAGCAACGCAGCACCTTCGTCACAATACTATAAAAAGAATTAGGAATACATATTATGCAGTCTACTATTACATAGTTTGGCGTTTAAGGGAGGACCTTCCTGCCAGGCTGGTGGTATGCCTGGCGGGGTTCTTTAAGCCCTGCTCATATTATCAGGGAATTGATTATATAGTTCAGATCGTCGAGAACTCTTCTACCGCGAGCTAGGATTCTCAAAGTACTTTGTATGGCGGTTCAATTTCTTGTACGCGTCGAATTGCGATATGTCGGTAATCGCGCCATCAAGTAGTGATTGGCGGGAGTTCTTCTTTCGTGGCGTGATATAGGATGCGCCACAATAGCAATACTGGAATATCTTAACATCTGGATTAGGAAGCTAGCATAGTAGGTAGTGTGTGTCCTTCCACTCGCAGTGTTTTTTGAAAGTATAAATTGCTAAATGTGTCATAAACATGTCCCAATTGAGCATGACATGGCATTTCGAGCCCGCGCTGAGGTATTTTTTTCTGGTTTATCTGACTTCGCCATTGTTGTTTTCCCATATAGTTGCCGTATATTATAAAACGATGGCGGGAATATCGCCGCAGAGCTATACGAAGAGTTGAGCCGTTATGGCCCATACTCTAGATGATTCATGCTTTACATATACAATCTGACGTACGTAGATGTCACCGTCACCCACAAAATTTTACGTATATAACTGTCAAATATTAGAAAAAGCTCCCTCTTTGATATGATATACTCGTTGGTGTAGTTACTATACTATAATGGTTCTGTTGTGGAACTCAACAGTGTTAGTACAATTTTTTAAAGTAATTCTTTCTATGGACACCTTGACCTTTTTAAATAATGGTTTCGTGATCTCGTGCAATACCGATTATGACTTATCTATCACGTAAAAGGTACCTCTACCCTACCGAGCCAAGTCAATATTGCAACGTATCTAGCTAATAAAATAATTGCAAAATTCTGTACTTATGGTATCCGGTATTTGGACACAATCACAATATTAACAGAAAAAATTGGTTTAAATACCAACAAGGTCATTTACAATCCTTTTGTCAACGAATTTGTCGGTCACCTAAGAATATCTGTTAGGAAAAGTAGGTACTCGTGCCTTCGTAAGTAGCGTTATGTTATACAACATCACGCCTGTATTCCTCGAAGGGGCAGACAGAGTGCACCCACACTTTGCCGATGTATTTTGGTCCCGATGTAATAGGGCCAGGGGGCGAGCCTATTGCCATTTCATATTTTATATAGACGTGCAGGTTTCCATACGATATTTTTTTTCACCGTTCCGCAAGCTGTAATCATTATTTTTTGTTATGACATTTAAATAACAATCTCAGAGGAGCCTTGGATTTGAACTTGCACCCCTTACGTTCAAGGCGGTCCAACAACTAGGACACCACTGCTATTAAGCAAAAATGCTGCGTAGCGTTATAAATAAGTACATAATTGAATTAAATAAGTGTGTCGATTCGTTTTCTCGAGACTAAAGTACACTAAACTAAGCGTATTGCCGTTCTTCTACGGCCGTTAGTAATGTACTATGACTAACTACTATGAGAACGGCGGTAATATTTTTAGTTTTAGTGTTGGCATTAAAGTTTAGTTGTAATTTCGTGTCAATAGTACTATTATAATATTACTTATTATAGTAATAATTTAATAGAAATAGTGATTAAGTATTATTATTAGAGATAGTAATATTATTTAAGTTTTGTTTTTTTTTTTAAGTTATTAGAACTTGAATTAGTTAGTACATCTATCTATCTACTCGAAGTATGTTTTGGCGATTAAAAATAAAGAAATGAAAAATAGAGTCAGTTTCTTTCTTCTTACTTTTCAGTTGAGGTCCTGCAGGGTGATTTTAAAACACTCGGAATCGAATTCGGAAACGGAATCGGAACTTTCCGTCACGGATTCCAGCCATCGCAATTTTGATTTCCGTACCCGACGATTTTTGACATTTCTCGTCGGATAAACCCATCCGAATCGACGGAAAGTTTCCGACACCTTTTTCCTCGCGGAAAGCTTCCGAAATTGAACAAAATCATAAATAAAATACCAAATTTAAGTGTTATCTAAATACTTGCATAATATTTAAAGTAAGTCAGAACTAAAGAGTGTTTAAAATAAACCCATTAACGTTGTTTTATGGCCCTTTACATTATTGTGAAAATTATTCCCTTCAACCTTCGATAGGATGGAATATTATCTTATAGGAGACAACATAGGGCGGCTGCTGTGCAGCGCCGGCAAACAATCGTGCTGCATTATTCACTTCGTGGTTGTGTTTTTATTTACCGAAATACAGCGCCATACGCCATCTATGACGTAGCTCCGAAACTTCGTGGTTTCAAAGGCGTGATGTTACCCTTCACTTTCACTTTGACGTATTAGTAAAAAATTTCGAGGTTCGTTATAACCAAAAATAATAAAGGAGAGTAAGTTTTAAATCGATAATTTAAATAAGTAATCAATTTCTATTTTTATAATTATGATAAGTGTGTTTATATAAGATTTTTTGGCCCAAAAAATTCGTATTAATAACTGTTTCGTAATCGAATTTTATTTCTACCATTTCTACCATTTTTAAACGTTCTTTGTAAACGCACACAATCTTTCCGACGTCGGAACTTTCCAATTGGCCCTTCCGTCCGCTATTCAAAATCACGTTTTGACATGGCGTCGGAAACGGAATCGACAACTCGAAGTTTTCGATTCCGTTTCCGAATTCGATTCCGAGTGTTTTAAAATCACCCTACTGGTCCGATAGTAGCATATAACGAAAATAATGTAACTTGATAATTTGCAAGTACCTCCGTAGGCCTATACAAAAATAAATATTTTGACTTTGACTTTGATTAATTTACAGTTATTGATACTTGACTTGCTAGCTAGCTGCTTAGATTGTTTACACGTTAGGAATAGCGTGAGCAAATAGTGTGATACCCGTGGTGCCCTTGAATCTATTAATGTGCGACTGTACATTAAGTAGGTAGGAATAAACATAATTATCTTACTTCCTTATCAGTGTTTAATTAGTTTAGCGGACGAACAAAGAGCAGCAGTGGTAGCCGAGTGGTCGAACGCACGCCTTGCAAATTAAAGTGTGTAGGTTCAAACCCCGGCTCGCACCTCTGGGATTTATGTGCGAATCTCATTTTCATCTGAAATTATCACTTGCTATGAAACGGTGAAGGAAAACATCGTGAGGAAACCTGCATGTCTGAGGGAACTTGTCTAGTTCTCGATAGATGTGTGAAGTCTGCCAACCCGCACTGGGTCAGCGTGGTGGACTATGGCCTGAATCCCCCTCGCATTGAGGGGAGGCCCGTGCCCAGCAGTGGGACGTTAAAAGGGCTGTAGTAGTAGTAGTAGTAGTACTTGATCAACGGTGAAGGAGAACATCCTGAGTAAACCTGCACCTGCAGAATATTAGTAGGATTAAGTCTGTAAGTATTATGTACAGAATAACTCGCATACCTATTTTTAAAAAGTGACAATCCATTGACAACAGCATTACAAATCATTTTTGTACTGAAGATTGCCCCTTTTGATGGTTTATACGTTGAATGAAATTACAATAAATTTGTGGGCTGAACTTGGTTGAGAAATATAATAATAATCATGTCCATTTTGCCCAGCAGCTCAAGCACAAGCGCCAAGACAAGACCTAGGTTACGGATAATTTATCCACTTTCGTAATTCATGCGAGGAAGACAGACAAATTGTCTTATCAAAACCGACTGTGTTACCAATGCAGCAGATGAAGTGAAAGAGTCAAAATCGGCACATTCCATGGCATAAGAGTCTTGGCGCACCTGCTAGCCGTGTAGCAGTCGATAAACTTACCGGTACTTCTTGATTCCAGAAATCCGGAGTGTGTATAGGTACTAATGTTACTCAGTGGACTAGTCGAATAAGCAAAGTCATCTGATGACGATAAGTTTCGTTTTAAAATCGTGCAGATTCGTGCAGCTTTTGCGAATTATTTCGACAGTCATGGGAACAAGTATCATATCGATTCGTACTGGTAATAAAGACTCTATTGTACTTTGTAATTTTTTGTTTGCCTAATCTGACCATGATCTTCACTGAATTCCATATAGAAAAACATGAACATTGGTTGGTTATTATTATTTTACGGATCTGCAGTTACTTGGTGAGTACCTATGACGACTTATGTTTCGTGTGGTAATTTATATTTTTGAGGTTGATTAAATCGTTTATACCCCGTACCCCGCCCGGTACCCCGCCGTACCAATTAATAATAATACATTGTAATTATATCAAGATACGTGACTATGCCCTAAGAAAATTTAACAAAATTATACACATAAAATTGTCCCCACGCTTTTATTTATTTTTCGTTATTCGTGTTGTAAATAATGTTTTTATAAACTACAATGGAAGCAAAAACATACTATATGACTACTTAATTATTGCACGACACTTTCAAAATTCTAATTAAATACTTTATTATTTTTAAGATAAATACAATCGTAATAATAACAATTGATCTGGTACGTAGGTAATCTACATATTTATTTAAATAATTACAACGATAAAGCAGTATTAGCTCAGTTGGTAGAACGCCTGGCTTGAACTTAAGGGGTGTAGAGTCAAACTGAGATTTTCGGATTTCATGTGCTATTGACATTTTCAATATTGATTACTACTACTACAACCCTTTTAACGTCCTACTGCTGGGCACGGGCCTCCCCTCAATGCGATTCGCACATAAATCCCAGAGGTGCGAGCCGGGGTTTGAACCTGCACACTTCGATTGCAAGCCGTGCGTTCGACCACTCGGCTGCTCACTGCTACATATACAATATTGATTATCCCTTGCTAAACGGTGCAGACAAACATCGCAAACCTTTACGTCTATAGAAAGGCGTATGAAACTCACCAATCAGCATTCAGCAATGCGTGAGCGAGCGTGTTGGATATAGCCCGAATATCCCTCCTATTGAGAGGGAATTTGCCCGGTATTATGACAATACGCATGCCCCCTTCTATATTGGGACCAAAAATACATCGTCGGTGCACTTTGTATCTCTGCCTACCTTTTCTGGGATTACAGGCGTGATGATGTATGCATATTTAATTAGAACGATGTGATCAAATCACTTGATATGAGGCGTAAATGCAACAATTAAGACACTTTACTTCTTAATAACTGTCACTGGTGGACACCGCAGACATTTCAGCACGGCTAGCACGTGCGCCATGGCTAGTTTGCAATTTTGTTATGAAATAATTGTTGATGGAATAAGAGGGGTAATTCTGCCAATGTCAAGTATTTAATAGCAATGACAAATTCAATAAATTCGCATTTTAAATAATTAAAGGGTAATGAGTGTGATAAAGATAGCGGATCGATTCCGATTCAAGACTAGATTTCTTTCACCTCACTTTTAAGGTTAATTTAATATTACTTTATAATTATTTAATATATGTTACTGTAACCTATATCTGAAAATTAAAAAACATTTTATCATTTATCATTCACAGATTGTCACCCAAAGTCTTTCCCTAACTCTCGTAATCCTTCTTCTTCTTCTTTTTTACGAAAATATAAAAAGTATACTAAATTATTGACTCTGTAAATATTTTGTTTTTAATGTAAATTATTCTAAATTGTTTGCAAATTATATAAAAATGAATTATCAAAAAAAAAGTAATACCTCGATATATTAATATTAGTAATTTACATAATAATAAGAATATACGCATAAAAATATGAAATAGATAATTTATCAGATCATTACCGCTTAGCGGGTATTTCAGCCAGTGTCAAGTAATTAATAGCAAGGGCAAATTCAATAAATACACATTATAAATAAAAATGGGTGATGACAGTGATAAAGATGGCGGATGAATCTTTAAAATTACGAGATCCATATGAGAGAAAGGAACAAAATTTAGCTATGTAAATTTTCTTATATTTACGCGAATACTATACATTGAAATTAAACTATTTTACGGATTTTATCGCGTTTATTTACTATTTTAGTCCCCCCGTGACCATGGTTGCTGTAAAGCAGCCGAAACGTCGGGAAAATAAAATAGTAAATAAACGCGATAAAATCCGTAAAATAGTTTAATTTCAATATGTAAATTTTTCTGTCCTGTCTCAACCGGTTGTGCTACCAATGCTGTTGAATTTTAAATTAGCACGTGCTTCATTCACGAGTATCAATAGCATGACCTTCGATAATCCACTCGTGGTGCCCTTAAGCAATTCGCAATAGAATACAGCCTTCGCACGGTTTCAGTGGTTTGTGTCAGTTGATCGCTCGGGGGGAATAGACCTCTCTACATGTATTATGTTTCTATATACCATTGTATACGGTACCCAATATTGTGTTGTGAATTGTTGAAATATTTTGTGTGTGTAGTTTCTCGGCAACGTAAAAATGATTAATAAATATTTTAGTTGGTTAGTATAATTTATTAGCTCTACATTATTTATTAAATTATACAAGTACCATCGTGGAGAGTTAAATTATCTTATTTAATTAATACAACAACGTAAATATTAATTAGCATAATTTTTTATTATAGTTTTATTATAGTTAATAAATAAATAAAAAAACTAACATATTTATGAAGTGGCCCGCCCCGGCATCACACGGGTGGACATTTTTTATTAACATTTTGGGATAAATAAATTTAGCCTATGTTACTCAGTGATAATGTAGCTTTCTAACGGCAAATATTTTTTTGAAATCGGTTCAGTAGTTTTTAAGTTAATTCGTTATATAAAAAATACAAATCATTCCTCTTTATTATTATTATTAAGTATAGATAGTGATATTTTTTATTATGGTTATATTAATAAATAAAAAATACTAAGATTTTTAGGTAGGTACTAATTTAAAAAAAAAAGTTGAAGTATGAACTTATGTTACTGATATTTATTTTGTCTCTTGTTATTAACATTGTCGACGATATACCTATTAAAACGATTCTTAGCAGAGTTGGGTATTAGAATTGCCTCAAACAAGGAAGCAAATTTAATTTTAAGCTACGAAGTTCCTTTCTAAGTTTTATCTATTTGTGCGAAATACAAGTGCACGTTGTTCGCAGGAAGCAATGGTGGATAATCATGACGATGATATCGGCCATTATGTCTGCGTATCCTCAAAATCCTCAGGGCCAGCCCAATATCGTCTTTATTATGGTAGACGACATGGTAAGATATTCTTTTGTTATTTTTTCTAATACTAAAGAATACAACATCATATAGTTCTAAACTAATTCACTTTTGATGTATGGGACCGGGACCAATTTGAGTTCTACCGCTGAAGGGAACCGAACCTGCCACCGCCCGGTGCAGTGTGCCTAGCGACCAGCGTTGCCAGTTTTTTTTTGGCAAGTTGGGATTTTGGAACTTTTTGAGTGAAAACAGCGGGATTCTTTCGTCGAAAGAGAGTTTTCAAATATTTATCTTTTTATTTGAATTAAATTATTTCTTATCTTCATTACGCGCCGGGCGGGTGGCCAGTACACACTTGTCTCTGCCACCCACCCACGCTTCCTCAGCACACTGCGTGCATGGTCGAGTTATCTCCGAAAAGCGGGACTGAGCCTGTCCCGCGCGGGACATGTAATTTTGATTTAAAAAATCGGGACGTCCCGCCAAAATCGGGACGTCTGGCAACGCTGCTAGCGACCTACTTTAAAACCAATAGACCGAATTGTCACTACTTACGTGCTCAATATTTATTTTTTATGATAGGTTGTAGAACCTAACTCAATCAACAACGTATACAACGGTGGTTACTCTACTTGTTATTTTTTTTGCTAATTACTAGAGACCGTGATATCCGCTGACAGATATTTATATGGCTAACGGTCAGTTACGAATATAATAAAGAGGTTATGGTAATTAATTCAAGCCCTGGGCACACAGGGTCGTCGAGACGCGAGCGTCGATTTGTTTGCCAAAACCAAAAAGATATCTGTGTGAATACACATAAAGATTAAGCTTCTGTGGTAAAAGGTATGCAACCACGCGTCAAACTTCGCTTGCGTCGTCGATGACGTTTCGTTGAAGAAATAGCTTTTATAGTGAGTTAATAGTTTATTTTGGTATGAGTGAGAAATTATTTGCGCGAAATTTGACGCGCCGACCTTTGATAAAGATTACAAACTAATAAGTAATTTTTTTAAGTGCGCATATAAATTTTATTGGTGAAATTTAAACAGGTTTAAAAGCACTCATAATTGTTGTTATAAATAATTATTTTACACATGATTTAACGGCTGTCCATCATTTGAAACAGCATAACAGTAGATAGATAGATATATAGATAGATATAGCTCTATCTACATTGTACACACCAAACAAATAAAATAATACAACATTCTTATTTCTAAATACAGTAGCTATGTACAATTGGGCGGTCTTATCGCTAAAAGCAATTTCTTCCAGACAACCAGTTTGGACGAGAAAACTATTCTTAATTAATTATGGGCAGCTGTTGGTGGTGTACTCAAACAATAAATCAATATATAAAATAGAAATACATAATTTATATATATAAAATTTACCTAACTTATTAAATAAAACTTCTAGTGCGATATTGGTCATTTATTCGAAGTGACGTCATTTTCTCGACAAATCTGACAGTTGAAAGAGACTAAACGCATGTTTACACGGCCATGTTAGGGGTGCAGAATATAAATGTGTCTATTCCAAAAACGCGCTCATGAATGTTAAATCGAAAATGTTTTTTGTACAAGGCTGTCAGATTCGGAAGACTGTTGTTTATTTCGCCAGTTTATATTATTTACTTTACTTTTGTTACCATTTCTATCCCCTGGATCATTAACTTAAATAATAATTAATTTCAGCCATTTTATTTCATTTTAACTTATATAATAAAAGGTCAAGTATATGCACAATGCCTTATCTTATCTTTTTTTTATCCTCTGACCCCTGTCAAACAGGGCAGATCTATTTTAGAGGTCAGGGACATATAAATGTTATTTGAGTAAATAAAGAATTATTATTACTAGGTATACCACCTTTATTAACATTATGTCCTTGTTATTGTCGTCTTTGGTATATGACTTTTAAAGGATATTGACATTGTCTTTGAGAGGCATGTTATAGAATCTACCTACTCTATTTGATTCAGTTTATTAGTATACCTACTTATTTTATTATTTCGGCGTAATAATATTAAGGACAGAATTTTAAATTAGGAATTGTAATATCGAAATTTCATCCCAAGGGATGAAACCGTAACATAATTTTAATCAAAAATATATATTTTTGAGATATCCTTACCTAAGCAGTTTATTACTTAGGTAATATGAAAATGATATTTATTTAGTTATTCTATATTTTTTTTATTTAAATCTGCTTAAGTTCTCATTAACTTGGCCTTCGCGCGTATTCTATTATTATGGTAAACATAACAAATTAATTATTTTAATTATGCGTAGCTCGAAACTCTTAGTTAGATTTTTGCACCAAAGAAGCACAAAGATATTAAGTAAAGTAGATATTATATCTATGTTATAATGTCTATACCTAAAGCAGTATGCAGTGTTTTTCAGTGTTGTTTAGTTTCAGAATAATAAATACACTACCGCAGTTGGCATCTACGTCGATTTAAAAAAAACAAGCTCATCTTAAAGTTGATAGACTTGACACAATAGTTGCCACAATTAATCCCGTTGTCTGTGCGAACATTAATTGTTATTGTACACGACTTTAAACTAACACGCGAAGTAATTAATAATACTTGAATAAAAAATATTGTGACGTCGTGACGACGGCATACTGCCCACTTTTTTTAGCGCCCGCATTTTTTCACCTACACAAGGGCAGCGCCCACAAGGGGGCGTTATCGCCCACTTTGGGAAAGGATGGTTTGAGCGTAGGTGGCTCAGCTCACTGAACTGTTGCGGGTTCGATTCCTGCAAATAGCAAATTTAGAAAATTTCATTTTCCAAATTGTATCTGATCTGCGTCTGAGTGTAACTGGGATCGTCCTCAGTCCATTGTACGGTACACCAAGTACAAGCTTTACTTACTTACTTTGTGTTCTCTGGAGATATTTATACATATATTTATGATAATGTTATTCTTGTGTATAATGTTACAAATGTGCGTGCCCCATAGTCCTATACGAAATAAATTATTTGGCTTTGACTTTCACACTAGCGGGTATTTCTAGCATTCGAACGAATTTGATGAAAACACATTATTAATAAAAGTGGGTAATGGGGTCGATAAATATGGCGGATGACCTCATATCAAATTTTAATTCGAGGTTAACGATTTCTTGTCATATTGTTGACAGAAGACACATGATTAAAAATAAAGGACGTTTAGCGATAGTTACATTTTTGCAACGAACCCAAGGTGCTGAAAAGCAAAGGCCGACGCGGCGATGTTCAAAACACTACAAACCGTCATATCTATATTGAAGGTCAATTATATGTAGATATTAATTATAATCTTACAAAAACTAATCATTAATAATAATTGGCCTTTTCGATATTTTACATGGTTTGAGTGTAATTGGGATCGCCTGCAGTCCATTCTATGGCACCTATAGTCCAAGCTTTGCTTAGTATGTGTTGTTTGACTAATTTTGTTTTTTACTTATTTTAAGTTAACACAAAATATTGATCGCAGATAGTGATCGTATCCAACACGAAATGCAGCGTCATAACGTTTATTCTTTTTCATAATGTTGTGCCCAACGAGAAAGTTACATAACTTGTACGGTAACAATGACTCGATTTGCTCGACTTTCAAATCGGAATAGGTCAATACCGCAGCGGTGCCAACCCATAATACCTACGGATTGCTAATAATTAGGTCGATTTAAATGTAATTAAAGTGGTAGCCCAGTGGTCGAACGCACGCCTTGCAATCAAAGTGTGTAAGTTCAAACCCCGGCTCGCACCTCTGGGTTTATGTGCGAATCGCATTTTCATCCGAGATTATCACTTGCTATGAAACGGTCAAGGAAAACACCGTGAGGAAACCTGCACGTCTGAGGGAACTTGACTAGTTCTCGATAGATGTTTGAAGTCCGTCAACCCGCACTGGGCCAGCGTGGTGGACTATGGCCTGATTCCCCTCGCATTGAGGGGAGGTCCGTGCCTATCAGTGGGACGTTAAAAGGACTGTGGTTAGTTTAGTTAGTTAGAGGGACCTTAATGATGTTAGTCGGTAAGTAATTACTTAGTAGGTTAAATGGATTGATGATTAGCATAATTTGTTGGATGCGTAGTCCAGAAAAGTAGGTACCTACCAGCGTGGATTTACACAGTACAGTTCCTTCTCTTAAAACATCGAATCTGTTTTGATAAATTCTTTTAACAATGTCAATGTAATGAAAAACCGGTTTTATTAAGCCCTCCGCACACTGAGGCGTCAAGACACGCGCGTCGAAGTTTTGCCAATACCAAAACGAACTATATTGACTCATAGAAGACTTATTTCGTCAAAGAAATATCATTGACAGCGTGAGCGAATTTTGGGTGTGTGTATAAGTCCTCAAGTGAGTGGTGGGTCCTTAGTAGAATTTTGATGCTTACAGGGTTGGAACGACGTATCATTCCACGGATCTGACCAGATCCAGACGCCGAACATCGACGCCCTGGCGTATCAGAGCGTAATACTTCAACAGTATTACAGCGAGGCCATCTGTACACCGGCGCGTGCGGCTCTACTTACCGGCAAATATCCTATGAGACTCGGTAAGATTTACCTCTTTCCAAAGCACTTTTTATACCGGTATGTAGGTATGACTCATTGTGTGAAATATATTTTTCCTTATCAATTAGGTTTTACCGAAGTATAAAGGTTCTTAAGTTTATGATATCGCTATTGAGGAGATTTTCCAGTACCTTTCATTCCTGCCGGAATTTAGATCACTATAATTGTTAAGGATTAAATACATTGAATTAGTTGATTGTAGAGTCGGATTAAATGTATCCTTCAGGTACCTACTTATGTAAATACTTTTATTTAAATACATATTGATGTGGACTTTGTTGTACACAGACTACAACTAAATTTGACTGCGCTACAAATGTTGTCGTCTAGCTCTTACATTACGGTCGTAAGAAGGACGGCAATACGCTCAATTTTGTTAAGTTTGGTGCCAGGAGGTTCGTCATAAACATAATAAACATATCTATAGTTACTCAGAATAAAAAAAAAAAATACATACTTAGATACCGTAGGTACCTTCCTACTTATGTATTTATAAAAAACAAATTGCGAACCTTTATCGGTTATTTCTTTAAATCGTTGCGTTTCCATACGGTTTTTACAATAGGATATACCGAAAGATATAAATAGCCGCTTTAGTCACAACCATTTAAATTAGGATCAACGTAAAATTAGGTATTGGCACTCGTATTCACAATTGCTGACATCACAGCCCGTTAAATTCACCCTGTTAGGTAAGTCATCAGCAAATTGGTAATTAGTTAATAGCAGTAATTTACGATTGGCCAACGTCAGTGAGTATGGCACAAGTCGGGCTTATCTCCGTTCTCAGGCATTGCCTAAGATGGGGAACAACAGAACATATAGATTAATTATTGTGGTTTATTTTTAACAGGTAAGTACGATTTTTATTTTACGAAATGAACAAAATTATACAACCTTGTGAAACAAGATGAGAAGTGGTTTCACCTGCGATTAGCGGGTATTACGACGTCAAGTGGGTAATTAATAACATGTTCAAAGTCAAGTAATACACATTTTAGGGTTCCGTACCTAAAAAGGAAAAAACGGAACCCTTATAGGAACAATTTATTGTCCATCTGTCTGTCAAAACCCTTTTTCTCAGAAACACGTGAAGGTATCAAGGTGAAATGTAGGTATAAGTCATGCCTTATGTCTGCGGTCCCTTAGTGCCCTAAAAAAATCACATAAAAAACTATTGAAATTCAAATTACTGCATTGTTTTTTTTGTTACATAATGAGTTTTTCCTGTCTATTGACGATGTATGGAACGCGTGGAGCTGGATGTATTAACAGTACTAGGAACTCACAAACATAATAATTAGCTACCTACTTACTTTACTTTCATAGTTGATATAGTAAAGAATGTACGATAAAATGCTTATTTATCTTTAATTCAAGCTGCGAAGATTATTAAATTGTCAAGGATATCCTACTTTTTTATATCTAGGTTTCTGAACAGGTTATGTTATAGAGTTTAGTGTAAAAACTTGCTAGGTATAATTTATGACAATTAATTCAACGGGTTGTTCTCACAGACCGTTTTTCAAGAAAGTGGAGCACACAACTTTTAGCGCATAACCAACATAGATATAGTAATAGACATCAAATAAAAAATAACAGGTTTTTGTTCTGATAAATTTCGAATATACATTTAATTCAGAGACAAAGAGTTCATAGACAAATCTGTCTACCCTAGATAGCAGTACATCATAGACAATAAGAATAAGGTTACAAATAATATTTTTTTTAAACGGTATACCTCACTGTCTACTTATTTACTATGAGCCGAGATTAAAACGATTATTTTTGATGTTGGACTCGCGATACTTATTAATTGTTTGACAAAACTTGACTATTGAAAATATAATAATATTTGCACGGCATCGGCATAATTAATATAATTTACATTAACCGACCTTCTTACCAACTGCGCAACAGACATTTACAGTATATAATGTGTTTGAATATGGTTTGAACGAATTCGTAATTGCAAAAACCTCGATGAGAATACTCTTTGTACTTTGCATTTCTATGAAATGGCAAGCCCTTACGTACTTAATTCTGGGTCCCAAGTTGCTATGACTTTATTTTTGGATTCATCCGCCATATGTATCACCGCCCATTTTATTTCTAATGTTTCTTTATTTTCTTCGTGATAAAGAAGAGGACAACTTCTTCTTTCTTTCTTTTTTTACGAAATGAATGAAATGGTGGTATTTAATGGAATAAGATGCGGAATGGCTCCGCCTGCGTATAGCGGGTATTTCAGCCAGTGTCATGTAATTAATAGCAAGGGTAAATTTAATAAATACACATTACAAATAAAAATGAGTGATGACAGTGGTAAACATGGCGGATCTCCGAAGAAGACATAATTTTTAAGGCATGAAAACTACATCTTTGATTCTAGTGTAGGGCATTGACACCTTGAAACAATGGCGTGCACAGATGGTGTGTCATACCAGCTACCATTGATAAAATATGTTGTTTTCATGCCTTAAAAATGAAGTTATAGCAACTTACAATGATAATGTTAGAGGACTTGGGGCCCTAGTGTCGTCCCGGCCGAGAGATAAACCTAATAGACTTACGGGTCGAATTGATAACCTTTTTTTCCGACTTCAAAAAGAGGTTCTGAATTCGACCCGTATGTTTCGATGCCAATGGTGTGTATCTCCCTAGTTCTGGCGTAGTGTCGCGTCAAGGTAGATTGGCACATACTCCAAATGTAATAAATAATGAGGTTATTTCTAGCTTTTTAGTGCACCTAGACTTTATAAGCAGGATTTTGTTTTTTTTTAATAATATTTGAAGTCGTCCTCTTTGAAGTTGAATTCCTATAGAAATGTGGTCAATAATGGTATTTTGTAGGTATGAACGGTATGCCGCTATACAATTCTGAGGACCGCGGTATACCGTTAACTGAGAGACTGTTGCCGTCGTACTTGAAGGAGATGGGGTACTCCACTCACCTGGTGGGCAAGTGGCATGTTGGCATGTCCCGGAAGGAGTACTTGCCCATGTCACGCGGGTACGACTCGCATTACGGCATGAGAGGCGGCTTCATTGATTACTACACATACCAGAAGATTGAATCGGTGAGCATGCATTATAAACTGTCTTGTAGTATACGTAGGTGTCTATAAAGGGTGTACCAAAAGGCCAAAATAGTGTTTCAGGTTCTTAATAAGTTAGTTGATATAAAGATGCGTAATGACGACAGACGAAGCCATTGTATTTCTAAGTTATATGGTAATTTAATATTGTAATAACGATTGTGTTGAAAAAAATCTAAATGCCTTTCTTCTTCTTATCCGGTACGCTCTTGACAGAGCGGTCGTGATCGTTAAGTACTCGTATCACTATTGGAAGGGCCAGATGTAATGCGCTTCACGACGCCTAAATCAGTGTAAACTACTTGCAAGATATTACTAGATAGTAATACATTCATGTAGACACCTACATATTAATGAAATAACATGTATTTTTTATTGGCGATATTTATAGCTGCTTCTCTTCATGACCGAATAAAAAAATAATTGATAATTAATTGCATGAGCTAAGTATGTCTGGTAGCGGTATATTTCCAAATGTATTATATCGCACTTCTGAGACACACGTTGAAGCTAAAATTAATTTAATTTAAAAACAGCACAAAAAAATTACATCAATTATAAATCAAATCAATTCAGTTCAATTAATTAGTTCTATAGAATTTGAGATCAGTATATCAGGTTGGCAAAACGATGTCAGGCCAATCTATTATGGTCATTAATATTTTTTATATACATACTTTGATGTTCATTCTGGTTTTAAACTTACACTCTTCGTCATGATATAAGCAATGGTAGTTTGCCGAATGCTCGCCTTGGAAGCAAGGGATGCAGGTTCAAACTGGCAACTCTTGCTTGCACCTCAGGGCTCTTTGGATTTCATGTGTGGAAGACATGTTCAACTATATCAAAGTAAAATCACATACAAATTGTCAATGTTAATTTTTTTTCTTATATGCTATTACCGGATCGAAGCGCGACGTCGACTGAGAAGATCCGACAAGAAGCTCAGTGGGCTTATAATTTTTTATCAATTTCAAAGATATTACACTATTAAATTCAGACGAAAAGTACATTATCGAAGTGTCAATGCACTACAGAGAACCTCTTCTAACCCCATTGGGAAATAGAGGCGTAATGATGATGTGTTATTAATTACTTTACGCCACTAAAGATTTGTCTCGCTGCATTTGGTAGCGGTCGATATCGCATTATTGAAAGTTAAGTACAAAAGGTTTGTGTAGATAATTGGTGTGAACATAATGTAACGAGCACGAAATTTTATAAGGTCAAATAACCCGGATGTGGTTGCGTTTCGTTTAACGTGAAAGTGTTAATATTATACACAATATAATGTTGTAAAATCTATCTGGACATTTATTGAAGCGAGTAGAATCTAATCGGGTGTTGAACTTCGTATATTAGAGCCTACAGCACCCTGGAGTGTCAAAATATTTGCCAATATCAAAACAAACTGTGTGTCAATATACACAAAGATTGAATTTATGTCACGCGCCCACGCGTCTAAATACGTTCGCGTTGTCAATTTAATCCGTTGAAGGAAGAACATTTTTTAAACATTACAGTAGATAGATAGATAGACCCGTGCGTCGAAATTTTTGCCAACAATAAACTAACTTATAGAAAAAAGCTCATTCTTTAACGAAATGTCATTCCAGGCAATCTCCCAAACCGCTGGACTTGAAACTTTTACTGGCAGATATCTGATGTTGTAAGAATAACTTAATCTACTATTATTTTAGGACAATAATGAGGGTACCTAAATTAGTTTATAATATATTTTTTCTTTATTTTCCGGTATATATGTGTCCGGTATAATGGCAATAGGGGTCACCCCCTATTACATTAGGAACATAATAAATCGGCGAAGTGCGCGTGCACTGCAGTGCATCTCTGCCTACTCCTTCGGGGAATACAGGCGTGAAGATGTATATGCATTTATTATTCTTTTTCCCAGTGGCCGAACGGGCGGTTAATGTACGGGCTCGACCTATACGACGACGGGGTGCCGCAAGACTGCGAACAACGCTACATTGTCGACGCACTCACCGACCAAGCAGTTAAAAGTGAGTTTGCACACCAATACTTAACGTAACGAGTAATATTGATTTGTGAAATATATTTACTTTTGTTGTGATAATTAAAGACGGAAAGTAGGTTATGCGGTAACAGTTGCGATGTATCGAAGTCCATGTTACTTGCTTCTTTTCAATTAACACGGTGTGAATTTTCACAACGAGATAATTGAAATAAGGTAAAGTTATGAAACTAACAATCCAGATTTGCTAACATTTTTATACCTTTGCGAGTTTTGTAACATGCTTACGACTGGGCCGGTATCTTTTGTTACAAAAGAGAGTGGTAACCGTAGTAGAACGTCCGTCTTTAGAGCAAAGGATACACTGTAGCCTTTGCTCTAAAGACCTGTAGCCGCTACAGGTTCAAATCGAAATCCCAGGTTCACACTTCTAGGATTTCAGATGAAATTTGCGAATGTCATCTTCCACAATGACAAATTGTTAAACGGTGAAAGTAAGCATTGTGCGGAAACCATCGCACCTATCAAAAGTAGTCCATTAACCCGCACTTGACTAACATGAGCTATGGTCCGAATGCCCTTTGGAATGAGGGGATGTGTGTGCCCGGTATAATGGCAATAGGCTCACCCCTTCTTACGTTGGGATCAAAAATACATCGTTGTAATGAGGTTGCATTACAGCGTATCTTTGGCATGTTCGTGTGATGATGTACTTATTTGTATTTGCTCAGTCATCCATCACCACAACTCTTCGCGGCCGTTGTTCCTGCATATGACGCATAATGCGCCGCACGCTGGCAACGACGGCGCAGGCCTGCAGCCGCCGCTCTTCTCTAAGGTCAACAACCTGCACATAGCACACTCCAACAGAAGACTTTATGCCGGTAAAGTCACTTCTTTTTTAAGTCACTATTTTTAAATGCTCTTAAAATTACTTTATAATGTAGGTATCATAAGTATAGGTCCTATGCTTTTTCCAAATAATTTCAGTAATAGGCAACGATTATCCTTACTGCAAATATCTTGGTTATCAATGACGTTATAACGGAAGGTCTCTTTCGAATTTCGGAAGTGGTTCGTCATCATAATAAGCAAAGTGATATAGAAGCTAGAATAGTACCGATTAATAATATAATTTTTGTATGTTTGCAGAGGTCGTGACACACATAGATCGCAGTGTAGGGAAAATAGTACAAACTTTAGCGGACGCAAACCTTCTTGATAACACTATCATTGTGTTCCAATCAGACAACGGAGCTCCGACAGTAGGTTCACTAAGAAACTGGGGAGTGAACCTACCTTTCAGGGGAACAAAGTACTCTCCATGGGAGGGTGCTGTGAGAGTCCCCGCCTTCATATGGCATTCATCTCTAAGACCCAGGGTATGGTCCGGTTTGATGCACATCACAGATTGGTTGCCGACTTTGACGGCAGCCGCAGGAAATGGTCTCCGGACAGCTATAGACGGTGTCAATCAATGGGATTCGATCATACACAATAACGATTCGAAACGTAAAGAGGTACTTATTATCATAGAAGATAGTAGTACGAACCAGTACGCGGCGTATAGAGCTGGAGATTACAAAATCGTGGTTGGTAACGTAACCGGCGTGAATAACAATCACTACGGAGCCGAATTCTTGGCTAACAAAAATCCGCCGCCTGCTTACTACCCTACTCTTAGATCGAGCACAGTCGCTAGGGTGTTTGAAGAAATGGGAATATATTTGGATCCGGATGATGTTAATCAAATGAGGAGAGCGGCTACGATTGTACAAGGGGACACAGTCAGTGATCCAACCCTGTGTGTTCCCACACCCAGTAAGTCTATTGTTTTGTTTTCTTAACTACTTTCCGATTTCTTTATTCATAAAACTCCCGTACAATTTCCAACAAGACGTTAGATAAAGCTGTTTCTGTAAAAAATAGTTTAGAACGTAACGCTCTTATGTCTGTTAAGGGTCATTGGTTATGGGTCCTGCGTGAAACGAATTGTTACTTTTATCGTAACGAATCGAAATAAAAGAACCCATAATTAGTAAATAGGTACTTGATTACATAATCCCTAATTATTGTATTAGTCTCAAATTACACTATCAAAACTTTTTGCTAGTGTAACTTGAGACTAATAGGGCAAAGTACTTTATCGGACTTCCCCCTGAATGTGGATTTTTATGTCAGAAATAAAGCGGACTTTTGAGTCATAAAGCCTTGATTGAAGTAGTACAAAGAACCGCGTAACCTTGGTCGTTTCCAATGTCAGATGGATTTTAATCAGTGTTAAAATAAAATGCACTGGGAAAATCCGGTAATTAAAATACCTAGCGGTAGGTTATGTACGCAGTGGAGCGGTGTATAATAGTGTCAAGACTTCGGTTCATCTGTGTTTAGGTTAAAGGTAGTGAAGTAATTAACACCAAAAATGCATAATCTTTGCAGCAATAGGTATTTCATTTGTGAAGTACTTTTTTGCGGTTTCTCTCTGTTTTTCTAGTAAACATATATGTGTAGTTCATCCCCTTCTTTAGCAGTTAACTATGTGATTATGAATTATGTAAGCACCTTAAAATTATCACGTAGCCACACTCGTTTTGTTTTGTATAATCAGTTTAAAAATAAATAACAGATCGATTATAGATATTTTTTTATAGTTTCATGAGACATAGCTTGATGTATTTTAGAGATACAAGGTCATCTTCTTGACGCTATCTGGGGCCTTACCACCATCTCTTATAGTATTGTTGTGTCAACAGTAACTGTCAATTTTTGACATGTTTTGTACTGGGTAAACTGTCAAAAACTTAGAGTAATATTAAAAAGTTTGCTGCGAGACAAGTGGTGGTAAGGAGGCTGTAGTTTTTAGGGTTCCGTACCCAAAGGGTAAAACGGGAACCCTATTACTAAGAGTTCGCTGCCTGTCCGTCCGTTAGTCCGTCAGTCACCAGGCTGTATCTCATGAACCGTGATAGTTAGACAGTTGAAATTTTCACAGATGATGTATTTTTGTTGCCGCTATTACAACAAATACAAAAACAGAATAAAATAAATATTAAAGGGGGCTCCCATACAACAAACGTGATTTTTTTGCCGTTTTTCTAGGTAATGGTACGGAACCCTTCGTGCGCGAGTCCGACTCGCACTTGGCCGGTTTTTAATCTAATTGGTTTAAATATAACAGGTCGCGGGTGTCTATTCAACGTGCGGAGGGACCCTGCGGAGCGGCACGACCTGTGGGATCGCGCGGGCAGGATCGCCGGGCTGCTGACGAGCCGGCTGCGCGGCCTGTGGGCGCAGCAGGTGCGGCGCGGCGCCCCCAGCCTCAGCGCGATCGCCGACCCCGCCAACTACAACTACATCTGGAAACCTTGGCTGCCGATCGACAACGCAACCGCCGGCACTGCGAGGGCACTCGGCAACACAAAGACTGACAATATAAATCTCTCCTTCAACTTCAACCAGCAGAAGACGGGCGGCAGAAATGCGACATTGGCCGCGGCCGTCAATTGTGATGGCACCGCTGGCTTGAGAAACTTTTTGTGTATCTTGAAGAGCGTGTTCTAGATTTATTGAAAATATGTGGTGCATGAAGCTACCTGCCTGCCGTTAAGGCCGATACCACTGTTCGTGTAAACGGACAGGACCTACTTAATGGCTGTTCATAGATTTTTTGATATAGGTATATAAGTGTTGATATTATGTAGTTTGAATGTGTGTGTTACGTAATATAACCACAGGTAATGTAAGTTATTAGCTATTAAAAAATAAAATAGTACATTGTGATAGGTAAGTAGGTAGATAAATAATATTAAAAGATTATGTTTATATTTTATACTTTTATAAGAAAATTGTTTCTTTTTTTTATCCTTAAAAAGACGGCAACATATTTCAGATATTTATGGTCGTACTACTTCTTTAGGATTCCGTACGTACCTTATAGGAAAAAAAAAACCTTATAGGATCACATCGTTGTCTATCTGTCAAGACTCTTTTCTAGGGAACGCCTGGTAGTATCAAATTGAACTTAATATCAAATACAATTCCTTGGAGCTGTAGAGAAAATAAACTTGTCAATGCAAGTCAATGCAAGCTAAGGCCTTCTTTTGATTGCAAAAGAGGGCCTTGTTTGTCGCATATTGTGACTCTCAAGGAAATTACACCTAAAGGGCATGTTTTTGTCTGCATGTCTGTTTGTTCCGACCGATTTAAACGAGACTTTCAGGTACCTGACAGTGATCTGATCAGGATGTTATGTGGGTTAACTTATTTTTTTTCCCGAATTCCACGCGGACAATATTCCACAGGTAATAGCTAGTTATTACGCTAGCTAGCATAGAAACTTGCTGCTTTATTATTGGAACGTAGTTCCTTATGGCGCGTTGCGAAAGGGGGCTAGACGGAAAAAATTGAGACTAAAAGTGTCGACCGACACTTTTGTAAATGTGTGTGTGAGAGTAAAAGTTGTAACGACATTTTTATAAATGTGTGTGTGATTTCGATTGTGTGTGTGATATCGATTTCGGTTCCGGTTCCGGTTTCGATTCCGATTCCGATTCGGATTTCGATGTGTTTGTGTGTGTGTGTGTGTGTGTGTATGTACATATATGTACAATTTTTGGGCTTTTTTTTTATTTCAAAAGGAACTTCGTTCCATCCGTGTGTCCTTTGACACCTCTCAAGTTTTTGAATGTTTTTTTTGCAAACCTATTGAGTGACTGTGGTAACGCGAAAATTATAATGGTTAACTCGGACAGCGCCTCTAGTGGCGAATGAATGAACTACGATTCCCAGACGCAACTTGAGATAAAAGATAACTAACACTTAGAATAGTGTAATTATTCTAAGAACTAACAGTTTGATATGAGATAAAATTAAACATATTTTTATAGAGAGTGTTTTGAATAAACACTAAAATAAAGAATAAATATTGGCAGTAGAGCAAGATAGTAGATACGAACTTGGATGAACAGCAAACATTTGAAACAGAATATCGTGCTGTTATCTACAGCCTCGCAGTTTGTCGAATTGAAACATGAACCGAACATTGTAGATAGAACATATCGTAAGTATATACCTATATAAGTAAGTATCAACTCTGTGTCAATATGCATAAATAATGAATATCGGTGACAAAATCCATGTGAATGAATTCGTTTCCGTCACTTTTAACAATTCATAGTAAAATGTGCTTCTCTGAAAGGTTAGTTAAATGCGGGGCTAAGAACTCTACTTTTATTGCAAATATCAATACAAACTCTATGTCAAAATACATAGAGTTTGTAGAAATATTTTATTTATTTGGTAAAAGCATGGAGATATAATAACAGAGATGGCACATCGAGCCCGCGCTGCGGTAATTCTTTCTGGTGTATCTGACTCCGCCATTGTTATTTTCTCATATAAAATATATCCTGTATACTTATACATATACTACAGGTACATGAGATAACAACACTGGCAGAATAATTACCGCAGAGCCATACGAAGAGTAGTACACTTTTTCAATACACAGATGACACGCCTTTAAATCTACCCTCCATATTCTTAGGATATTTGGCTACTCTTAAAAGCAGATTTTTTTTCATCGAAATGCCATCGTTTACACGCGTAAATTATGGTGTGAGGTCGTGTGGTAAACTACAGATTGTCAATCCGTATGTTTTGTCATAGAGGACATTTTCAAAAAAAGTCAATTTCGTCACCCCAGTAGGTGAAAGGCGTAATGCGTGTGTGACACACAGTGAGTATTAGTTATAGACGTGACTCGTGAGTTAACAAATGAGTGAAACAATATTTAGTTTAGTTTAAGATGATTATGGGACTATACTATATTAGTATCGACACCATTGTTGTATAGAATATATAAAAAAATACCAATGAAATTGAGAACCTCCTCCTTTTGGAAGTCGGTTAAAATACATAGCAATCACTAGGGATGTTATGGCGCTCTGTAACTGTAACCATCGGATATCTGGAATAAAAAAATATCCGTAACGTAACCGAAACTGATATAAACGTTTTGAATAGTTTCTGATAGCGGCGGAGTCTACATGATTCTGCATTTTAGCAAATCTTTAACCACAAGGAGTTGTTATAATATTATCAAGCAAATAATAATAATTATGTAGATACTTAATGTGATTGGAATATAATAACCGTGAATAAAAATATAATTACCAAAAGTTTCAATGCATTTATTCCAACTATGGAGTTACATAAATAGCATAAATAGATGTACCTACATATAAATATTATATATAAACTTTATCAATTTCATGTAGGTAACTTATGTAGGTATACTCTATTATATACAGGATATTTCAGAAGTCCGAAATAATACTTTGACGTTTGCACCAGTATCGTATACAACTAAACGGTATGAACATTTGATCGAAATTTGACCATGTTTTTCCTGCTTTTTTTCGTCGTCAATTTCTATAACTCGTAATATCCCGAGTCATTTGTATGTTCTGTTTTGTGAATATTGGTAGCCGGCCCTCATAAGTGTAGTTTACATTGCTGAATAGGGTTCTGGATGTACCCAATGGTCAGAACACGATACCTGTGACAAATATTCAAAGGTCTATAAGGCAAAAACTATGATAGTTACGTATAATCTCTCTTCACTAAGCAGCCGAATATGAGCTACCGTATATACCTAAAAGATTATTTCGGAATTCTGATACACCTGTATATACTTCTTTTTACAGACTAAATCACAATGTTGTAAAATAACCGCGGCAGAGCAAACAGTTACTTTACAGTGTATGCTGGAAACACACTAATATGTTTAATTAGTGATAAACAATTCCGATAGTATAAAGTATACTGGATTTGATTACATTCAACGCTAAACGCACCATGTCACATTGAGTGATAATTTCAAAGACCCTATGCTACGCCCCGTTCAAGGTACTGTTTTGATAATAAACTTATTTATTTTTTATTGATAACGAGCTGACCCCGCGAAGTCATTCGCGCGGAATTTAGGAAACCAAATTATGTTTCTTATATAAAAAGCCTCGATGACTCCTTATAACATCAGCCTTATGGCAGTGAAAGTTTCGTCGAAATCGGATTGGTCATTTTGGAGATTCCGACTCGAAAGCCCGGAAGAAACAGACACGCAGATAAACAAAAAAAAATGTAACTGTGTTTTCGTTATAGGTACTGCGTATACTTCCATATACAGTTGTGTTATTCATCAGTTATTTTGATTAGATTATCATGCACATCGACTAGTTTCTACTAGAGCTTAATCGGCTTGCTATATTGAGTCCTTATGTGTTATTAGCCTTATTTAATTACAGCGCAGAGAAAGTAATACAAGAATCATTTTCAACCAGTATAGGGCTTAACCAGCAATATATTGGCACCTCTTACATTTTGCATATTTTAAAGGACTGACAAATGTGTCTTTGTTATTTGATAAAATGAAGTAACATTCTATGCCCTCCCTTGATTGTGTGAACTATAGTTGTGTTATTACCATGTGATAAATTATGCACTTTTAAACACCACGTAAAATAAAATTTAATTCTCAAATGTGGAGGTCAAAATAAACGGCTGTGTAAGCATTATAATACATAACATCATCACCATCACGCCTGTATTCCCCGAGAGAGGGAGAGCCGAGAGCGATGTAGGTGCACTGCAGTGTGCCCACACTTTCTCTATGTATTTAGGCCCCAATGTAATAGGGGGCGAGCCTATTGCAGATATACCGACACATTCCCCCTCAATACGAGGGTGATTTTTGTGCCTTAGCCCACCACGCTGGCCCAGTGCGGGTTGGAGAACTTCACATGCCTTTATATAGATGTGCAGATATCTTCACGATGTTTTCCTTCACCGTTCAGCAGGTTGTAATCATTATCGAAAATGACATTCGCACATGACAATTATCTCAGAGGTGCGAGCTGGGATTTGAACTTGCACCCCTTACGTTCAGGCGGGCGTTCTTGACGAGGCTACCACTGCTGCTGTGAGCGATATTATTAGGTGTTTTACGTACATCGGGTAAAATTTTTTTTTTTTTTTTAGAATGAAATCAATCGACTACGCACTGTTTTTCTCGACTATGTTTGTCGCAGTGGAATGTACAACTCCCAACATTGTGTTTATTATCGCTGATGACTTGGTAAGTTAGAAAATTTTGAATTGCTACAGAGTCTAGGATTCTATTGAATAATTGAATCTTAGTGGGTGTACATTGGATATCAAATATTATGTTTTCTTTTTTAATTTTAAGTCGCTAGGTACAAAATGAATTGCCTCCACAGGTGACAAGAGGGCTGGGTCTTTCCTCGCTCAACGAATAGGACTCGCTATTCGACGAGTAAATGCAGCCAGCGTTCTTGCCACCCTCCCACGCGGATCAAATCTTTTTTACACATAATTATTTATACTTTTTGCTTTTTTTTAGATATTCCTGTAAAAAGTTATAGTTATTAATGTATTTTGAATTGTAAATAAACAATTTAAACTGATACAGTTAAGAACTAGACCTTGTGTCATAGTTATGTATCTATGTCTTTATCGTTACACGGCAGATAAGCGACTATGCATATAGGTAACTTACAATGTCATGATTTTTAGGGTTCCGTACCCAAAGGGTAAAACGGGACCCTAGTTATTACTAAGACTCCACTGTCCATCCGTCTGTGCCTGAACCCTTTGTGCGCAAGTCCAACTTGCACTGGGCTGGTTTTTAAAAAAATGCCATATGACAGTTTTTCCAATTATTATCTCATTTATTTACAGTTGTTTATATTTCATTTATCTTCTTTCATTTAATATTCTTTGGTTTGTAGGGTTGGAACGATGTGAGTTTCCACGGCACGGATCAGATCCACACTCCCAACATAGACTTGTTGGCGTACTCCGGGGTCGCGCTAGGCCGGTACTACAGCCACGCCATATGCACGCCCTCCCGGTCCGCTCTACTATCAGGAAAATATTCACACAAATTAGGTAAGTACTCCAATAATATTCCAGAGTTAAAAACAAGTTAATTGTTGTATGTTAACCATACATATAAAATAGATTTGTTTTTTGCAAGTCTGTATCTAGTTAGAGCGTTTATTTATTTAAGTTCAGGAAGCAAGCGGTTTAACATCATAATAATAACATTAAATAAAGTAATCTAAAATAAATAATAAGTGTAAACTTTAGTAGTCTAGTGACGAAACAAGGCTGTTGTTATTTAATAATGATCATTTCATAGGTATAAGTTTAAACAATATTTTACCAAATTGCACACATTCAGACCGTTTTAAATCTATACTTCTATACTCTATACTATACAGCACTTTCGCCGTTAGAAAGCTAAATTAATACTGAGTAACATAGCCCATATTTTAAACCCGTGTAAAGCCGGGACGAGTAGTGTTAAATATAAAAAAAATCGTCAGACAACACATACTCATCGCATGATCTCAAACTAAGCATTACTTGTACTATTGGTACCATACAATGGACTGGGAGTGATCCCGGTTCATCCAGACCAGGGAAAATTCCGAAAAGGCCATTAGCAAAATTTACCGCTGACGGGGCTACGCTCAAACCACTAGACCAGCGACGGCCTTACCCATTGCGAGGCTCCGGGCGGCAGGTTTTTGCGAGGCCCTTTGTCCTTTCGGTGATCGCTTTTTCGGCGAGCGAGCGAATACTTGAAACTACAGATGAAACGGATATCCGGTAACTATCCGGTATCCGGCCTATCCGGCCTTGTTTTCACTATCCGTCCGGATAGTAATTAAGTATCCGGCTGGGATACCGGATAGTAATTCAGTATCCGGCCGGGATACCGGATAGTAATTCAGTATCCGGCCTATCCGGCCTTGTTTTCAGTATCTGGTCGGATAGTAATTCAGTATCTGGCCGGATACTGGATAGTAATTCAGTATCCGGCCTATCCGGCCTTGTTTTCACTATCCGGCCGGATAGTAATTCAGTATCCGGCCGGATACCGGATAGTAATTCAGTATCCGGCCTATCCGGTCTTGTTTTTACTATCCGGCAGGATAGTAATTCGGTATCCGTATCCGTATCCGTATCCGTATTTGCGATCGATTCGAGATGTCTTGATATCTTTAAGATATCCGGCGCTCCGGCCTGGTAGCATGCCGAATATCCGGTATCCGGCCAAACCACTATCCGTTTCATCTCTAAATATAACACTATAAGAACGTAATCTATATCCATACATACAAATAAAAAAAATTGGAGTGTCTATTTGTAATATCAAAATAACATTATTTTAACAAATGCATATGAAAGTATTCACGAGACCTATAAAGAAATATGCAATTTTTTAAAATTTTGTCTGCCTGTCTGTCTGTTTGTTTGTTCCGGGAAAACTTCCAAACGGCTGAACAGATTTCGACGTGACTTTCATTGGCAGATAGCTGACGTTCCAAGGCGCAACTTAGGCTACTCTTATTTTAGAAAAAGCATTAGGGTTCCGCGGGATGAACATAACACCATTATTTCCGGGTAATCTCCCTTAAGTTCACGCGAGCGAAGTCGCGGGCACAGTATTAAATATAATTGAAAGATATGTACGGTACAGCAACAATTTTGTAACTCATACTGCAAGAAAAATAATTCCAAGGTGACAAAAGTTGACGAACGAAATGGAACTAGGGTTTTCCTCTAGCGACGGGAATTTCCCTAGCGATAGACGAGCAGAACGATTTAAATTAGTTAACTAACTTTATTTTAATTTACTGTTCTTTTGTAACCTTAATAAATAATTAAGAATAAAAATCAAAAGGTTTAAATAAATAAAAAATAGTTTAAAAAGTCTGTATTTTTTTTAAATTTGCTTGATGCAAGGCCCCTGCAAGAGCGAGGCCCCGGGCGATTGCCCTGTTCGCCACCCCCTAAGGCCGCCGCTGCACTAGACCATACCGTCGGCAATTCGGATTATCAGTTACAATCTTATTTAGTTTTCATTATGTAGTAACACATTGATCTTTCTATCGCAGGAATGCAGGGATATCCACTAGTTATGAGCGAAGATAGGGGACTTCCTCTAAACATTACTATTCTACCTCAATATCTGAGACGCGCAGGTTATAAAACGCATTTGGTTGGCAAATGGCACTTAGGGTTATCCCGTCATGAATACTTGCCCACTGAAAGAGGATTCGACAGCCACTTTGGGCATAGAGGTGGTTTTACAGACTACTATGAATATACTGCAGAAGAAATGGTAGGTTATTTTTAAGGGTGTGATTCACAAAAGCAGTCCTTATAAATACTCACGACTGTTCGATCGTCATTAGTTAATTAATTAATCTTGGAAATCGTTTATTTATTTTGCATCGTACAGGATCTATTTGCAGTGGTAACCGAGCGGTCGAACGCACGCCTTGCAATCGAAGTGTGCAGGTTCAAACCTCGGCTTGCACCTCTGGGATTTATATGCGAATCTCATTTTCATACGAGATTATCACTTGCTATGAAACGGTGAAAGAAAACATCGTGAGGAAACCTGCACGTTTGAGGGAACTTGACTAGTTCTCGATGGATCAGTGAAGTCTGCAAACCCGCACCAGGCCAGCAGCGTGGTGGACTATGCCTTGAATTCCTCTTGCATTGAAGTGGGACGTTAAAAGGGCCATAGTATAAAGGATCTTACGCGCACATAGATACTGTTAATATAGAAGTCAATAGGTTAATATTTTTATATTATAGGTATTTATACATTCTTTGTAGATTATTAGAAATATATTACTTAAATCTTTAAAATATGTAACTGATTAAATTGAATGTTATATTGAATTGAAATTGAATGTATTCCTCCAGCTTTTATCTTCCAGGATTCAAAAGTTAAAAACCTGACATTTTCAGGGGAATTTGGTAAGATGTCAGCAAATAGATAACAGTCAACTGCTGCTTTTATAAAATATTGATATTATAATAGATAGCCATAAAACTAATTGCGTATGTTCTACTCCCACTTGACCAGTTATTTGCAGCAGCTAAAATATACGAGTGTGAGAAATTAAATGAACCTAATTTTATTGTTTTACAGTTACCTACGGGCAAGGTGTCTGGTTTGTGTTTATACGACAACTTAAATGCCGCGTGGGATGTCCAAGGATATATAACAGATGTGTATACTAATAAAGCTAAGTACAGTAAGTTTAATTCTTAATAAGAAATCATTTTATTCAGATAACTTAGCTTTTTTTTGTCACATTTATCAGAGTGTTTAGTTCAGTAAAAACTTAGTAATGGGGTTCGGCAACCTGCACTGAGCCAGCGTGTTAGGCTATAACTCCAATTCTTTCATCAAGGGGAAGTCTCAGTATAAAAGCAATAGTATTGATCCCATAATATTACGACCAAACATATATAGTTGAAGTGTGGGAGTACATGTCTGCCTACTGCTTCGGGGCATATATGCGTATTATATAAAGAAGAACTATTGTAATTGCTTACTTAACTTTAATCACTGTTTGTATTAACAGTTATAGAGAATCACAACACATCGTCACCTCTCTTCCTGATGGTGGCACATAACGCACCGCACGCTGCCAACGAAGGTGCAATTCTCCAAGCCCCACCTGAGGTGGTCCGAATGTTGCGACATGTAGAGTTACCTGAAAGAAGAATCTATGCAGGTAAAGATCCCAAAAGTAATGCATGCAAAACTTGAAAATTGATTTGAATGAAAAAATCTTAAGATCAATCATAAATGTTTCAGCTATGGTTAAAAAACTTGATGACGGAGTTGGTGAAGTTGTCAAAGCATTAAATGATAAAGGAATATTAGACAACACTATAATTGTGTTCGTGTCCGACAATGGAGGCATGACATCCGGCAGTTATAACAATTATGCGTCTAATTACCCTTTGCGAGGACTTAAGATGTCCCCATTCGAGGGAGGCGTGAGAGTCGCAGGTCTTATTTGGAGTACGAGACTCAATAATAGCAATAACTATTGGGACGGGTACATGCACGTGTCTGATTGGATGCCTACTTTGTTGAGTGCTGCCGGACTTGAAGTGCCAAAGAATTTAGATGGCAAGAATCAGTGGAACAATATTAATGCAAACGCCAAATCCGATAGATCTACAATGTTTGAGATTGACGATTACACAGGCTATGCGTCAATAACGTACGGAGAATATAAATTGATCACTGGTAATGTAACAAAAGAGTTCAGTACGTATCAAGGTGGGAATCTGAGAGGTATGATTGGAGAGGCTCCGTCGTACAACATCGCTATTGTAAACAGTCCAATGCATAACATTCTTGGGTCATTAGGTATGAAATATGATATGGATGTAAGAGACAATATGATATTAGTCTGCGATGATGGATCGAGCAGTATTTGTTTTCCAGCAAACGGTAAGATTTTTGCTTAGAATGATGATATCGATTCTGTTGGCCAAACTACAATTAGCATGTTGCCGTCCTTATTATAACCATAATGTATGAGCAAGACGACAATATGTTTAGTCCTGTCAAATATTAATATAGTTAAGTGGTATTTTGCGCATATCAGAATCGACATCATTGTCTTTAACTCGGTTTTGGAACATGATACCATATCGCGATATGAATTACCCAATATTTGGTTTCAGATACTGTTTGTCTGTACAATATTATTGAGGATCCATGCGAAACAACAGAATTGTCAGCCGGGCTTCCAGAACTAGTGATAACAATGAAGAAAATGCTTGATACCGAAGTGGCAAAAAGAATTCCAAGGGTGGTACCACATTACATGGACCCGTTATCAGCCCCGAGCCTACACAATTATACATGGGCGCCATGGATTCAATCATAGTGATTACTACTTTAAATTGTAACTTGTCTTGCATTATTTTTTTGGCTGTAAATATTTACTTTTTAGGCCTCTTATGAGTTGATAATACTTGCATATTTTCAATGATAATTTACACTAAAAGTGATGAAAAAAAAATTTTTTTTAACTAAAAACAAAAACCTAGGTGCAATAAATAGTTACAAATAACCTTATAACTCATTACATGTGGAGTTGGTGCCAAATCATATGTGCATTTGCCTAGTCTGATGAAGATAGGCACCTACTCTACAAAGGGGAGACCTTTGCCCAACAGTGGGACAATGTATGTAAACAAAAATGTTTTTGAAGTCGGTTTTTGTTTGCTTTTTTTTTTTTTTCACGATTTAATAATCGATGAAAATATGCAAGTGTTATCAGTAAGCAGTGGTAGCCGAGTGGTCGAACGCACGCTTTGCAATCAAAGTGTGCAGGTTGAAACCCCGGCTCGCACCTCTGAGTTTCATGTGCGAATCTCATTTTCATCCGAGATTATCACTTGCTAAGAAACGATGAAGGAAAACATCGTGAGGACACCTGCACGTCTGAAGGAACTTGACTAGTTCTCGATAGATGTGTGAAGTCTGCTAACCCGCACTAGGCCAGCGTGGTGGACAATGGCCCGAATCCCCTTCGCATTGAGGGGAGGCCCGTTCCCAGCAGTGGGATGTTAAAAGGGCTGTAGTAGTTATCACCTCTTAACAGCCCTAAAACCGTAAATATTTTCAGCCAAAAATAAAAATTCCCCCCCCCGCGGGGACCTGGGCTCTTACCCTGGTTTGGATTTGTTTGCAAATGAGTGGGTTAAGGTTTTGTTAGTATCTATGACGTTCTGCGAGCAGGATACATGAAAGGTTGCTGACCTACGCTGTAAAATGTCTTTGTTTATAATAATATTGTTTTACTAGTATAACGTTTGAGTTAGTACATTAAATAAATAACACCCATAACATACTCCAACTTGTTAAAGTATTTTGCTTTTTTCTTATGTATTGAGCATCGTTAATGAGTACATTCACAAATGTAGGAAGGTACGTTCTAAGTAATATAATTCATCATCATACATCATCACGCCTGTATTTCCCGAAGGGGTAGGCAGAGGTGCACTAGGTACAGTGCGCCCACACTTTGCCGATGTATTTTGGTCCCAATTCAATAGGGGGCGAGCCTATTGCAATTATACCGGGCACATTGTCCCTTAGTACGAGGGAGATTTATGGGCCATAGTCCACCAAGCTGGCCCAGTGCGGGTTGGTGAACTTCACACGCCTTTCTATAGACGTGCAGGTTTCCTCACGATGTTTTCCTTCACTGTTTCTTAGCAAGCAAGTGATAGATCACGGATTAAAATGAGATTCGCACATGAAACCCAGATGTGCAAGCCGGGGTTTGAATATGCGCACTTTGATTGCAAAGCATGCGTTTGACCACTCAGCTATCACTGCTCTAAGTAATATATTTAAGCAATAAGAACATAATTTATTTTAAATCTGCAGCTGCCTAGCTGGGTAGAATATTTTGAGCCTAGCCTTCTGTATAGATCATGTCATCACGGTAAAGCTGGGTGCGGGATAATTACGGATAAGCAGCGGTATAATATGTATGAAAGATTTCACACAATCTGACAGTCCACGAGACAGAACGTGTACTTCCATTAATTTTTTTCTCGCACTGCCCACATACGACTTTATCGTGTGAATGTACTCTAGTTCGATTTAAACGAGGCATAAACGTATAACTAGTGGTAGCCTCGTGGTCAAGAACGCCCACCTTGAACGTAAGGGGTGCAAGTTCAAATCCCGGGCACGCACCTCTGAAATGATTTTCATGTGCGAATGTCATTTTCAACAATGATTACCACTTGCTGAACGGTGAAGGAAAACATCGTGAGGAAACCTGCACGTCTATGGAAATGGTGTGTGAAGTTCACCAACCCGCAAGGGGCCCAGCGAGGTGGACTATGGCCTAAATCTCCCTCGTATTGAGAAGGAAAGGGCCCGATATAATGGCAATAGGCAAAATACATCGGCGAAGTGTGGGCGCACTGCAGTGCACATCTGCCTACCCCTTCGGGGAATACAGGCGTGATGATTTATTTAACAAAAAAATATGATGTATAATCGATATATATTTATGTATATATCATATTATAATAGGTATAATAAACCTGATTATGACATTAATATAGGTATAGTGTTTTGGGTCCAACCAATAACATAGCACTATTCTTAAAAAAATGTTTAGTATCAATGAGGTAGGTAATATTATCTTAAACTATTTTTTTTTGCTATTGCAATTGAGGCAACTAAAATTACTAAAAACTAAAAGAAACGGCAAACTAAAACAAACGGTGGCGCGATGATCTAGACATCTTTGCGGGGAAGACGTGGCCGGAAATGGCTCAGGATCGGGATCGGTGGAGGGAGAGAGGGGAAGCCTTTGCCCAGGAGTGGGACACAAAATAGGCTATTAAAAAGAAATTGCAATTGAGAGTCGTTAGCATCTTAACCAGACGACATGGTGAATTTACCTTGTATTTAAACAAATTGGTACATCATTTTAACCGACTTCAAAAAGGAGGAGGTTCTCAATTCGATGGGTATTTTTTTTTAATGTTTGCGAACGTCTGGTTTCTTTGTCACCTTGTACACTTCATATGTAGCCTTGAAAGTATTATCTACCAATTACAATTTTATATTTGCTGTTGACATAATTGATATGCAAAATATTTAAATATTATTTGTTTTTCAAAGGACGCAGTTGATTAAATATCAAAAAAAAAAATCCTTCTGCAGTGGTAGCCCCGCGGGCAAGAACGCCCGCCTTGATCGTAAGGGTTGCAACTTCAAATCCCAGGCCCGCACCTATAAGATAATTTTCATGTGCGAATGGCATTTTCAACAACGATAACCACTTGCTGAACGGTGAAGGAAAACATCGTGAGGAAACCTGCACGTCTATAGAAATGGTGTGTGAAGTTCACCGACCTGCACTGGGCCAGCGTTGTGGACTATGGCCCAAATCTCCCTCGTATTGAGGGGGAATGTGCCCGGTATAATGGCAATAGGCTCGCCCCCTATTACATTGGGACCAAAATACATCGACGAAATGGGGGCGCACTACAGTGCACCTCTGCCTACCACTTCCTTTTCATACAATCTACATCATTCATGTTGGACTGTTCAAAATATATTTTTTAATGTATGTCATCAGCAGTGGTGGCCGAGTGGTCGAACGCACGCTTTACAAATCAAAGTGTGCAGGTTCAAACCCCGGCTCGCACCTCTGGGATATATGTGCGAATCTCATTTTCATCCGAGATTATCAATTGCTATGAAACGGTGAAGGAAAACATCGTGAGGAAACCTGTACGTCTGAGAGAACTTGTCTAGTTCTCGATAGATGTGTGAAGTCTGCCAACCCGCACTAGGCCAGCGTGGTGGACTATGGCCTGAATCCCCCTCGCATTGAGGGGAGGCCCGTGCCCAGCAGTGGGACGTTAAAAAAGGCCCGTAGTAGTAGTATGTCATCAGAATATTTTTTTTACCAGAAAGATTGTTGTTAATTCTAAAAATCCCGCATATCATTGAGTTAGGGATTATAATTGTTCGGATAATTTCAAGCAGTCTGCTTGTAGTATGGGTACCGTACAAAAGACTGGAGACGATCCCAGTTACATCCAGACCAGAAAAACAATCCGAAAAGATCATTTCCGAAATTTCAGTGAGCCGAACGCTAAGCTCAAACCTCTAGACTAAGCCGCCGACCTGACTACTCCTAGGTACAGTTTTTGAGTTAGAAATCTCCCTTAATGAATTCCATTTATCACTGGGGGGCCGGTAAGTAGGCATGATGCTCTCCACGGGGAGTGCCATCTCGGCAGTAAGCGCCAGCTATCCTATACAACACCTAGCAACCTCAATGAACTCCTGACTTACTCCCCAAATTTTGGTCTTTTTGCTTATGTATAAAGGTTTTGTCAAAACGTTTTTTGGGAAGATGAAATCAATAATTACTTCCTACAAAATCCGGCAAAATTAAATGTTCATATCCGGAGCTTAAAGCTTGCGAACAAGTCGCAAACTTTACCAACAAGGCTTCATTACCGAAGTTATTTGTGTCATTGGATTTTTTTTAAATGTTTTAAGGTAAGATTCAAATTTCCTGAAAATTATTGTAACAAGAAATGTTTTACTCTAGCATAATAGTAGCACGTCGGATAGGACTATAAATATTCAGAAAATTTCAGGCAGGCCAATCCAACAAAAAAAGTTTATTCAAAATAAATACAAGAAATGTATAAATAGTTACTGCCGGTTACCGAATTATGGCAGTATCGAGTCATAAGTGTGGCACTGTTCAAGCAAGTACACGGACAAGACGTGTTACCGAATGGGAAAGCAACGCCGTGGAACATTCAGGTAATATTTTAGTAGGATTTATTAGGGATATGGATCCCTAATGGGACAAGGGCAAATTCTTATGGCTAATGGGATCGGTATTTTCCTTGGTCTGGGTGCAACTGGGATGGCCCTAGTTCATTGCACGGTACCCTTAGTACAAGCTTTGCTTAGTTTGGGATCATACGATGAGTATGATGTTGTCAAGTTGTCTGGCGACATTTATTTGTTTTTTTTTATTGCACAATTATACAAAAGTAAAAAATGTACAAGGTAAGCTTAATGCCTCAGGAATTTTCTACCAGCCAACTTAAGAGTGATGTAGAGAGGGAGAAAAAAAATCTAACAAAGTGGGTGCAAGAAATTAAAAAAAAAACGCGAATGTAAACAGAGAAAAGGAGTCGAGAAAAAAAAAGAATAGTAAAAAAATAATAAAATAAGTATGGTAAAATACTTTGTTTGTTTTATATGACTGAACCATCGTATGATATGTATTTGTAAAAATATACTTAATATGATATCTGTTATGCTCATGGTTTATATACAGGGTGTATTAGAAGTCCGAAATAATATTTTAGGTACATATGCGGTAGCTCATAATATGTGGATATTTAGTGAAGACAGATTATACCTTACTATCATAGTTTCCGAGTTAGAGACCTTTGAATATTTGTCATAAGTATCGTGTTCTGGTCTTTGGGTACATCCATGACCTAAGTAGTGTAAGCTTCATTTACGAGGGGCAGCTGCCAATATTCACAAAACAGATCATGAAAATTTTACATAAAACTCGAGATATTACAAATTATAGAAATCGGCGACGAAAAAAAAGTTTAATAAACATGTTTGAATTTAGATCAAACTTTTATACCATTCAGTTGTATACTCGATACTCATGCAAACGTCAAAGTTCAAAGTTTTTCAGAGTCCGAAGTAATATTCGGACTCTGAAACATCCTGAAAAAGTAACGAGTTAGTAGGTATTCCATTTCCTTTTTCCAGGATGGAGTCATTAGCGGTGATTGCGTTTGTTCTTCTGAACGTTGTTGCTGAATGCACGGCCAACATCTCTCCAAACATCGTATTTATCATCGCGGATGACTTGGTATACAAATATTTAATGTACACCATCACGCCTGTATTGCCCGAATAGATAGGCAGAGTTCCACATTTTGCCGATATATTTTTGCTCCCAATGTAATCAGGTGCGCATCTATAGCCAATATTCCGGGCACGTGCACCCTCAATACCAGGGAGATTTGGCCATTGTCCACCACCCTGGCGTACTGGGCCAGGTTCGTGAACTTTACACGCTTTTTTATAGACGTACAGTTTTGCTCTCGATGTTTGCCTTCACCGTTCAGCAAGTGGTAATCATTATTGAAAATGAAATTCGCATATGAATTCCGAACATTCCATAAATGTGGGTCCAGGATGTAAACGCTATCCTTGCGTACAAGGTGGGTCAAATTTTAATGGTGTTACGAAATAAAATTTTATAGGTCTTCAAGATAAATTTAGCTCTTAAATTATAGAATCTTCAATCAATCAACCAAGCACTACAGTGGTTTTTTTTCAGTATGAGTGTATACTACAATACCGCTGTAAATTGATCAAGACTTTCTGTAAATTAGATGGGTTTTAAAATATTCCGTTGATATGCAGTATTCTGATAATTGCAAATAATAATAATTTTGAATTGTGCTCTTTTAATTTATTTAAGAGAAGGTTGATCTAAATAAACAACTCTTGTTTGTAGGGTTGGAACGATGTGAGTTTCCACGGCACGGATCAGATCCACACTCCCAATATAGACTTGTTGGCGTACTCCGGGGTCGCGCTGGGCCGGTATTACAGCCACGCCATATGCACGCCCTCCCGGTCCGCTCTACTATCAGGACACTATTCACATATCACAGGTAAACTAACATTACCTTTATTCTCTCGCTTTAACTGCATCCTATATAGCAGGCCATCCCTTTAATTTATATCTCGCAGGAATCCGTACGTTTGAACATGTGCAAAAGAATAACGGATTAACATTCTGCATAACTCTTAGGATCTGTAGGAAAAACCCAGATGTGTCGAAACAGAGCATTATCAATGAAAGCGTTCATGCTTTGAGTATCTGTTTGCTTAACTTTCATTGACGTAAAAAGGGATTTTGGAATATAACAATTTAATTTCTCAGGAATGCAAGGCCGACCATTGAGTATGACTGAGGATCGAGGACTTCCAGTAAATATCACTCTTTTACCCCAATATTTGAGAGACGCAGGATACAAAACGCATTTGGTTGGCAAGTGGCACGTCGGATCATCACGTACATCATTTTTACCAACTAATAGAGGATTTGACAGTCACTTTGGTCACAGAGGGGGCTATATGGACTACTATGAGTACACGTTGGAAGATAAGGCAAGTTATTTAACATGTTAACTGCGAAAAAAGCGGTAAGCATCGTTTGGGACTGATTATGTGTGATCCGCAGTAAACGTGTTAACTAGTAGAGGTTTGATGAAATAGCATTAGGGGATAAATATAAAATTACTAGTATTTTTTTAACAGGTTTCCATTGGCAAGACTGGTTTCACTTTATACGACAACTTAACAGCCGCGTGGGATGTTGAAGGATATATTACAGATGTTTATACTTGTAAAGCTCAATCAGGTATTTGTTTTCATTTTAAGGTTAAGGTAAAAGGAGTGGTAGCCGAGTGGTCGAACGCACGCCTTGCAATCAAAGTGTGCAGGTTCAAACCCCGGCTCGCACCTCTGGGTTTCATGTGCGAGTCTCATTTTCATCCGTGATTACCACTTGCTATTAAAAGGTAAAGGAAAACATCGTGAGGAAACCTGCACGTCTATAGAAAGGCGTGTGAAGTTCACCAACCCACACTGGGCCAGGCCCAAAATTCTGCCTCGTATTAAGGGAGGATGTGCCCGGTATAATGGCAATAGGCTCGCCCCCTATTACATTGGGATCAAAATACATCGGCGTAGTGTGGGCGCACTGCAGTGCACCTTTGCTTACCCCTTCGAGGAATGCAGGCGTGATTATGTATTCTGAAAGGTTATTTAAAACTTTAAGATTCATAAATGTGTTGCTGACTAGGTCTTAAAGTGTTAGGATATTGGGTGTTTTGATCGCGGGCCGTCCGCTTGACACCTAATAAATGCTCTGCTCTCTTTGCCAAAATCTTGAGCTTGGACTTCGGTTGGACCAAGTATCGTAGCGTGTCTAAATTCTGAAGATATTGGAAGATATCCCTTCGTTAGATCTTTTATAGACAATAATTATTCCAGGCGCTTTTAATCCACCTATTAACTTCTCTCTTATTGGCTGTTAAAAGAGATTATACGTATTAAATTCTTGAGGACTAACTGTAAATATTGTCCATCGAATACAACGTTTAAGACAGTATAATCTCAAGATTGACTTATCTCATAGCTTTAGGGTTTTACGACATGTTTTTGATTGCTTTAACAGTAATAGAAAATCATGACACTTCATCACCTCTATTTCTGATGTTGGCACATAATGCGCCTCACGCTGGCAACGATGGCGCAGTCCTACAGGCCCCGCCCGAAACGGTCCGCTCAATGCGACATGTAGAGTCTTCTGAAAGAAGAATCTTAGCAGGTAACTTATAAAAGACGCGGTTGGCATTAAATTATATCATAATTATTACGTTTGCCTTGTCTGGGGCCTTACTACCACTTCTTAAACTATCGTTGTTTCAATAGAAACAAAAACAAATTTTTTTGACAAAAACTGAAACTAAAATTAAAAACATTGCTGTAAGACTGGTTACGGGGCTGTTGGTAACGTAACGAAAAAAATATGAAGTAGACCTAAGATTTATTTTCATTTCCTGCACATTCGTACTGTATAAACAACGCATCAACAGCATCAGTGCTGTCAAATGATTCTAGCTAAGTTGACTCGTAGTTTAGGTGCAGTATAAAACTTATTTTTTTATAACTTCCGTAAAATAATCAATGCGTTTATCCCTAGCTATGGTCAAGAAAGTCGATGACAGCGTTGGTGCAGTTGTCGAATCTCTCTACAATAAAGGAATATTAGAAAACACTATAATCGTGTTCGTGTCTGATAATGGAGGGATGACTTCAGGCAATCTTCAAAATTATGGGTCTAATTATCCATTGAGAGGGATTAAAACGTCACCTTTCGAAGGTGGCGTGAGAGTTGCTGGTCTTATTTGGAGCACATGTCTCAATAATACAAATAAGTACTGGGACGGGTACATGCACGTGACAGACTGGATGCCTACTTTGTTAACCGCTGCCGGCATTAATGTACCATCAGATATCGACGGCCAAAGTCAATGGGAGAACATCAACGCAAACTCCAACTCCAGCAGGACTACCATGTATGAAATCGATGACTATGCAGGATATGCGGCGATAACATACGGAGATTATAAACTGATCACTGGCAACGTTACAAAGGCATCCAGTACATATCAGGGTGGAGACTTGAGAGGAATCATTGGAGACGCTCCTTCTTACACTGACACAATAACTAACAGTACTATGTACAGCATTCTTAACTTACTCGGTCTTGACTACGATATGAATGTCAGAGATGATATGATCGTAAATTGCAGCTCCAGTTCAACTATGTGTTATCCTGACGACGGTGAGATCAACTTTAAATTTACTGTTCATGCCAAAACATATGGCCTCACAATCAAAAAGTCGTACATTCTAATCGCAGCTGCGAGCGTAGACCAATAGTTTTTTTCAACTGAAGAAAATCTATGTATACGTAAATCACGTGCTCAAGAAGGGACCGTTTGTGGTAAACATTTAAGTTCCAGGCACATTGGGGTATCAAAACTAGCGCGAAAAATATTTTGGCACAAAAAAAAAGTTTTGACTCATAGAAAAACTTCATTCTTCGGCCAAATTACATTGACAGCGGGCAGGGCCGTCTTAAACTAGGCTGGGGCCCTTGGGCACACAAGAATTTGGGGCCCTTTTGGAAAGTAAATGTTTTTTTATAAATGAACATACTTTTGTTTACAGATACCGTATGCTTGTTTGATATAAAGCATGATCCATGCGAGACTACAGATTTATCTGCAGACTATCCGGATTTAGTGACAGAAATGCAGACAATGTTAAATACTGAATCGGCGAAGAAGATAGCCAGAGTTAAGCCAATATACAGTGATCCACTGGCTGCACCCAGCCTCCACAACTATACTTGGGCTCCATGGATTGAGTCTTAGATACTTACTTAAGACGTTCAACTAAGCATGTCGTTGCCTTTGTAATACTTTAGCAGAACTTAAGATCATAAAAAAATGAAGTCAAACGGCTATTATTTATTTTTCTTCTTCAATTATCCCTGTAAAATGGAAATTTATATACGTATCTGGGTATATGCTACATCATAAGTACAGTAGGTATAATGAATTGCATTTGTTCAAATCCTATAAATAACAGACCAACATTTTTGTGTGGTTCTCGAATAAATAGAGAAAAAAATCTGCTTTATAATAAAGCAGATCGAAAATGTTAGCCCTACATAATATCTCTACCAGCGGAAGTTTATGTTGGGACTGTCACTGGGACACTCTTTTACGATGCTATAAAATAAGATATTATTATAAACCCCAAAAACAAGTCTTATACCCTCGTAAAAACGCCTTCCCATCGGATATAGCAGTGGATCTACTTTTCACTTTATGTGTAACAAATTGTTGGGACCATAACTATTACATTATTTTCTACGTACCGATTTTTTTTAATATTTTCCCCGTATTTACCTGACTTTCACTTATTTTTTAGGTTCCGTAGTTCCGTGAAACTAGGGACTCCATCGCAGATAATTATATGGGATTTTAAGGTTTTCCCTTGTTAGATTGTTTAAACGAGACTGCTACCGAAATCTCTGTGATATTCATACCTATTTAAATAATCAAAGAACGCTGACCCTTGCTTATATTTTTAGAAGATATTAAAACGTACTTCTTGACCCATATACCTAATAATTGTTCTGAATTTCAACTAACAATGAATACTTGAATCTTCCATTGCAGAAATTTGTAATTATTCCCTCAAAAACCCCAAGAATTTAAACAGAAATTGTGACTCCTTATTGTTGTATCATAGGTACCGTACTGTTATTTCTCTACAGCAAAGCATACCAAAGTACCCTGTGGGTAGAGTATACAAAGAGAGCTATGTAATCATAAGTTTCAGCGGCGCTGCCCTCGGCTATTTTGAAAACCTCTACGGAATCTTATTATACTCGAGTGTCGGTAGAAATCTTAATTACTATCCAACACAAAACGTAATAAAAAAAAAAATTGTAATAAAAAAAATCTCATCAATTTATTGAGTCCAGAACACCGAGTTTCAAGAAGTGGATTGATTGAAATTGAATTGTACCCGTGGTAGCACATACAAATTTCGTCTATGGGTTGGTTACATTTGTAGTACCTACCTACATACTGCAGCTACTGACATTAAGATGTAGATTGGTAGAGAGCTTTACTCAGCAAAAAATCAGGACTTCAAAATAAATCTTAACTAGTAGTAAGGTACGTAAGTACCCTTGCTTATTATAATTCCGGGTTAAAAGCTATCAGCCTTTCCTAAAAAAAATATAGCAATACCTATATCCGCGTGATAAAGACAAGATTTCGACAGGCGCATAAAAAACTGTGTCAACATTTCAAAGTCCATCTGAGGTAGTACACAGATCTTTCACTTTATATTTGTTCATTTGTATTCCACGCGAAACGGAAAGGACCCACTCCTGTCTTGAATTCCTTATTCTGAATCTCGGCATATCCCTTCTGCAGGATTGTTGGGATCTGTGTCAACGTTTATGTCGCCGCAATAAGTATAGCTTGTTGGAATAAGGTTTATAATATAGTAAAATTTAAGAGCGCGTTGACATGGTAATGACTCACTTTAGCGGCACTCACTTTAACTCACGAGCCATCGCAAATACATTGGGATTTAAAAACATAAAAAAATGTGGGTTCCAATATTAAACGCGCTTTTTATTTTAATTAACATTGAACCCGCACCGGGCTATCGAACCCGCACCCGGCCAGGGTGGTGGACCATGGCCCGAATCACCCTCGCATTGAGGGGAGGCCCGTGCCCAGCAGTGGGACGTTAAAAGGGCTATAGTAGTAGTAGTAGTAGAGAATCCTTTTTTTGAGCTAGATTCAATATGTCACCATAATATCACAAATATAACATATGACACCAAATCAGCAGTGGTAGCCGAGTGGTCGAACGCACGCCTTGCAATCAAAGTGTGCAGGTTCAAATCCCGGCTCGTACCTCTGGGTTATTTAAACGAATTTCATTTTCATCCGAGATAATCACTTGGCTAAGAAACGGTGAAGGAAAACATCGTGAGGAAACCTGCACGTCTGACCGAATTTGACTAAGTTCTCGAAAGATTTTTGAAGTCTGCCAACCCGCACCAGACCAGTGTGGTGGATTATGGCCTGAATCCCTTTCGCATTGAGATATATACGCGTCAAATTGAGAACCTCCTCCTTTTTTTTTCGTCGCTTAAAAGTGGTTTTTTTTTTTTTTTTGAATGGACTACGCTGTTGGCCGTGAGTTGGCCTTTACAGCTTCACCGGAGGAGGCTTAAAAGTGGTGTACGACACGTCTGTAATGAACAAAACCATCATTAAAACATTGCTGCAAGACAGGTGGTAAGGGGGAGATAGTGAATCCTCGAATCGGAAGACTCCATTCTTAAAGTCAGTTAGTATATTTTTTTCATAGTTCAAGCAAAAGTATCAAGATTAACAATGTAGAACACTGTGCTGATTGCCATTGGAGTTCTGGCTCTGATCAACATGAATAATATCGTCTGGCGCACGCGTTTGTCCAGGCATTTCTCCCAACACACGAGTATTGTGCTTGGCGGAAATTAAGGCACTAGCAAAAAAAAACATTAAACGTATAATAATGCAGATTCTTTTTTTTTTTGCATAATTTATATTAATTCCACAGAATTTTCCAAAAGTGACACGGTAGTTTAATTTAGTTAGTAGAAAATTCTGATACATTTTAAAATGCTGTTAAAGGCAATAAAACCATCGTCGTCTTTAAAATTAACTTAAACAGCAATGTAAAGTTAATTAATGTAGTTTTAAAGCGATCCATAAACCTGAAAAGCAAAAAAATACAAATATAAAAGTATAACTATCTAAGAGTCGATTATGTAACTGCTAATGTCATTTTCAACAATGATTACCACTTGCTGAACGGTGAAGGAAAACATCGTGAGGAAACCGGCACGTCTATAGAAAAGGTGTGTAACCCAACCCGCACCGGTCCCAACGTGGTGGACTAAGGCCCAAATATTGAGAAGTATTGAGAAGGAAAGGGCCCGGTATAATGGCAATAGGCTCGCCCCCTATTACATTGGGACCAAAATACATCGGTGACGTGTGCGCGCACTGCAGTGCACCTCTGCCTACCCCTTCGGGGAATACAGGCGTGATGATGTATTATGTATTTAAAATAATATATGATATATACATAGACAGATATATAGGTATATATCATATTATAATAGGTATGATAAACCTGATTATGGCATTAATATGGTTATAGTGTCTGTGGGTCCAACCACTAACAAAGCATTATTATTCATGAAAAAAAAAATTAGAGGTATCATATAGACATATCTTTAACTCAATATAATATATTTTTGCTATTGCAATTGAGAATCATTAGTAGCGTTATCAGACGACATGGTGAATTTACCTTGTATTTAAACAAATTGGTACAACATTTCAATGTTTGTGAACGTCTGGTTTCTTTGTCATCTCGTACACTTCATATGTAGCCTTGAAAGTATTATCTACCAATTACAATTTTATAATTGCTGTTAACATAATTAATATGCAAAATATTTAAATATTCTTTGTATTCCTTTATGTTTTTCGTAATTAAACAAAGAAGTAGATACATAATATTGTCATATATTGAGAAGAACATTCAAAGGATGCAGCTGATGAAATATCAAACAGTTTTTCTTTTTCTTACAATCTACATCATACATGTTGTTCAAAATATTTTTTTTAATGTACCTATCTCATCAGAATATGTTTTTACCAGAAAGATTGTTGTTAATTCTAAACATCACGCATATCATTGAGATCAAGCAGTCTGCTTGTAGTATGGGTACCGTACAAAAGACTGGAGACGATCCCAGTTAGATCCAGACCAGAAAAATAATCCGAAAACATCATTTCCGAAATTTGCCACTGGCGGGAATCGAACCTGCAACTACCGATTCAGTGAGCCGAACGCTAAGCTCAAACCTCTAGACCAAGCCGTCGACCTGACTACTCCTAGGGAGTCCTAGGCACAGTTTTTGAGTTAGAATTCCATTTATCACTGGGGGGTGTACCACCCTCTGTTAATGCTGTATGTATTGAATCAAAGAATAAAAAATCTATTCTGCTAAAGAGGAGCCGCACTATGGGGCATTTAGGGTCATTTGATGCGCTAAAGTTTTTGATTATGTATTTACCTGTTAAATGATAAAAATAACCATTTTAGCTCAAAATGTCGTGTTTAAATAATTATTTTACACTAAATTAAGTTTGATGACGCATGTAAAATATGAAATAAAACTAGAAGAAATCTAATTAATACCTATAGGAGTATTTATTACTTATATCTGTATGATTAACATGTTGTGTGCGATGTACGAGTAGGTACATCGCTGTACTCTATACATACATACACCGTGTAAAAGTCCAAGAACAATGTTATTTTTAGCGGTAAACGCAAAATATCCGCAGCTTTTTTTGATTGATTCTATTAAAACACATACAACAACTCCAGAATTAACCGATTCAATTAGTAGTCAATTTAAAATTACCGTAGAAAAATATATTTCAAACTCAATCTAAATAAAATATAGATAGTTATCTTATATTTAATTCAACATAGTATACAATAATATGTGCTACTTACCTTGTTCTAAGTGATCCATAACTTTATTTTAGTATTAATATACTAATACAAGCAAAACTGGATACGTAACTCTTGGCTGTCGTGTAAAGTTTCGTGTGTCGCGCGCAATGCGTTGGTTTGACTAACAATAACTGAACTATCTGTGCTAGGTGCGAGGTTTCGACTGCTGATACAAGTAGAGGACCTCTCTGGGCTTCGCAAAAATAAAAAAATATGGCCTCTGTTTAAGGTTTCTATAATTGACTTTTGCGCAGGTTTGCCCATACAGACGCCCCATAGACGCCCCTACGGCCCACGGGGAGTGCCATCTCGGCAGTAAGCGCCAACTATCCTATATAACACCTAGCAAACTCAATGAACTCCTGACTTACTCCCAAAATTTTGATCTATTTGCTTGTTTTGTCAAAAGGTTTCTTGGGAAGATGTAATCAATAATTACTTGCTACAAAATCCGAAAAAAATAAAAGTTTATATCCGGAGCTTAAAGCTTGCGAACAAGGCGCAAACTATACGAACAAGGCTACAATTGCCGATGATATTTGAGTTATTGAAATTTTTTTTGTTGTTATGGTGAGATTCAAATTTCCTGAAAATTAATATTGTAGCAAGAAATGTTTAATTCTCGCAAAATTCAGGCGGGCCAATCCAATAAAAAAGTATATTCAAAACAAATACAAGAAATGTATAAATAGTTACTGCCGGTTACCGAATTATGACAGTATCGAGTCATAAGTGTGGCACTGTTCAAGCAAGTGCACGGACAAGACGTGTTACCGAATGGGAAAGCAACGCCGTGGAACATTCAGGTAATATTTTAGTAGGATTTATTAGGGGTATTAATCCGATCCCTACAATGGATCCCTAATGGGACAAGGGTAAATTCTTATGGCTAATGGGATCGGTATTTGCCCTGGTCTGGGTGCAACTGGGATTGCCCTAGTTCATTGCACGGTATCCTTAGTACAAGCTTTGCTTAGTTTGGGATCATACGATGAGTATGATGTTGTCGAGTTGTCTGGCGACATTTATTTGTTTTATATGACTGAACCATCGCATGATAAGTATTTGTAAAAATATACTCAATATGATATCTATTATGCTAATTGTTTATATACAGGGGGTTAAGACAGATTATACCTAACTATCATAGTTTCCGAGACCTTTGAATATTTGTCATAAGTATCGTGTTCTGGTCTTTGGGTATGTACCCATGACCTTAGTAGTGTAAACTAAATTTACGAGAGGCGGCTACCAATATTCACAAAACAGATCATGAAAATTTAACATAAAACTCGAGATATTACAAATTATAGAAACCGGCGACGAAAAAAAAGTTGAAAAAACATGTTCGAATTTTGATCAAATTTTTATACCATTCAGTTGTGTACTCGATACTCATGCAAACGTCCAAGTATTACTTCGGACTCCGAAACATCCTGTAATAGTAACGAGTTAGTAGGTATTCCATTTCCTTTTTCCAGAATGAAATCATTAGCGGCCATTGCGTTTGTTCTTCTGAACGTTGTTGCTGAATGCATGACCAGCACCACTCCAAACATCGTATTTATCATCGCGGATGACTTGGTATACCAATATTTAATGTACACCATCACGCCTGTATTGCCCGAATAAATAGGGAGAGGTCCACTGCAGTTCACCAACACTTCGCCGATATATTTTTGCTCCCAATGTAATAAGGTGCGAGTCTATAGCCAATATGCCGTGCACATGCCCCCTGAATACGAGGGAGATTCGGCCATTATCATTGGGTCAAAATTTAATGTTGTTACTAATTAAAATTTTATAGGTCTTTAAGATAAATTTAGGTCCAAAATTATTGAAACTTCAATCAATCAACAAAGCAAAAAATATTCCGTTAACATGCCTTGCAGTATTCTGATCATTGAAAAAAAAACATATAGGTCGAATTGAGAACCTCCTCTTTGAAGTCGGCTAACAATAATAATTTTGAATTGTGCTCTTTTTATTTATATATGAGAAGGTTGATCTAAATAAACAACTCTTTTGTTTGTAGGGTTGGAACGATGTGAGTTTCCACGGCACGGATCAGATCCACACTCCCAACATAGATTTGTTGGCGTACTCCGGGGTCGCGCTAGGCCGGTATTACAGCCACGCCATATGCACGCCCTCCCGGTCCGCTCTACTATCAGGACACTATTCACATATCACAGGTAAACTAAAATTACCTTAATACTCTCGCTTTAGCTGCATCCTATATAGCAGGCCATCCCTTTAATTTATATCTATATATCGCAGGAATCCGTACGTTTGAACAAAGAATAACGGATTAACATTCTTCATAACTCTTAGGATATATAGGCAAAACCCAGCTGTCTCGAAACACAGCATTATTTATGAAAGCGTTCAGGCTTTGAGTATCTGTTTGCATAACTTTCATTGACGGAAAAAGGATTTTGGAATATTACAATTTAATTTCTCAGGAATGCAAGGCCGACCATTGACTATGAGTGAGGATCGAGGACTTCCAGTAAATGTCACTCTTTTACCCCAATATTTGAGAGACGCAGGATATAAAACGCATTTGGTTGGCAAGTGGCACGTCGGATCATCACGTACATCGTTTTTACCAACTAATAGAGGATTTGACAGTCACTTTGGTCACAGAGGCGGCTTCATGGACTACTATGAGTACACGTTGGAAGAAAAGGCAAGTTATTTAAAACGTTAGCTGCGGTGAAAAAAGCGGTAAGCATCGTATCGGGCCGATTATGTGTGAACGTGTTAACTAGTAGGTAGAGGTTTGATGAAATAGCATTAGGGGATAAATATAAAATTACTAGTATTTTCTTAACAGGTTTCCGATGGCAAGACTGGTTTTACTTTATACGACAACTTAACAGCCGCGTGGGATGTTGAAGGATATATTACAGATGTTTATACTTGCAAAGCTCAATCAGGTATTATTTTCATTTCTAAAAGGTTGTTTAAGACTTTCAGATTAAAAAATGCGTTACTGACTAGGTCTTAAAGAGTTAGGATATTGGGTGTTTTGAACGCGCTCCGTCCGCTTAACACCTAATATGGTATGCTCTCTTTATTAAAATCTGACCAAACTTACTGTTAATTCAGGCGCTTTTAATTCATCTATTAACTTCTCTCTTATTGGGTGTTATATGAGAATACACGTATAAAATTCTTGTGTACTAACTAGAAATATTGTCCATCGAATACAACGTTTAAAACAGTCCAATCTCAAGATTGACTTATCTCATAGCTCTAGGGTATTATGACATGTTTTTTATTGCTTTTACAGTAATAGAAAATCATGACACCTCATCACCTCTATTTCTGATGTTGGCGCATAATGCGCCTCACGCTGGCAACGATGGCGCAGTTCTACAGGCCCCGCCCGAAACGGTCCGTGCAATGCGACATGTAGAGTCCCCTGAAAGAAGAATCTTCGCAGGTAACTTGTATAAGACGCGGTTGGCATTAATTATATCATAATTATTACATTTGCCTTGTCTGGGGCTTTACCACCACGTCAGAAACTATCGCTGTTTCAATAGTAACTGTCAATTTTTGACAGAATTTATACTGAGTTAACTGTCAAAAACTAAAATATTATTAAATACATTGCTGACAAATCATTTATCAGTTTTTATATTAATATTTAACTAGGATTCATCCTCCATCTTTATCACTGTCATCATTAATTTTTATTTATTATGTGTATTTATTGAATTTGTCCTTGCTATTAATTACTTGACATTGGCGAAATACCCGCGCTAGTCGCAGGTGAAGCCATTCCTCATCTTATTCTATTAAATATCATCATTTCGCTCATTTCGTAAAAAAATAAATAAATACATTGTTGCGAGACAGGTGGTGGAAGGGGGGTTTAAAATTAGTTAAAGCGTAACGAAGAATATCTGGCAATGCCACTTATCTGATTGACACCAAACTAAACTACATAAAACTAAGATTTATTTTCATTTTCTGCACGGTCGTACTGTATAAACAACGCATAAATATAATCAGTGCTGTGGAATTATTCTACCTGAGTTTAGTTTAGTTGCAAAATAACACTAAACTTGTTTTATAACTGCCGCAAAATAATCAATGCGTTTATCCCCAGCTATGGTCAAGATAGTCGATGACAGCGTGGGTGCAGTTGTCGAATCGCTCTACAATAAAGGAATATTAGAAAACACTATAATCGTGTTCGTGTCTGACAATGGAGGGATGACTTCAGGTGTAGCTCTAAATTATGGGTCTAATTATCCATTGAGAGGGATTAAAACGACACCTTTCGAAGGTGGCGTGAGAGTTGCTGGTCTTATTTGGAGCACATGTCTCAATAATACAAATAAGTACTGGGACGGGTACATGCACGTGACAGACTGGATGCCTACTTTGTTAACCGCTGCCGGCATTGATGTACCATCAGATATAGACGGCCAAAGTCAATGGGAGAACATTAACGCAAACTCCAACTCCAGCAGGACTACCATGTATGAAATCGATGACTATGCAGGATATGCGGCGATAACATACGGAGATTATAAACTGATCACTGGCAACGTTACAAAGGCATCCAGTACATATCAGGGTGGAGACTTGAGAGGAATCATTGGAGACGCTCCTTCTTACACTGACGCAATAACTAACAGTACTATGTACAGCATTCTTAACTTACTCGGTCTTGACTACGATATGAATGTCAGAGATGATATGATCGTAAATTGCAGCTCCAGTTCAACTATGTGTTATCCTGACGACGGTGAGATCAACTTTAAATTTACTGTTCATGCCAAAACATATGGCCTCACAATCAAAAAGTCGTACATTCTAATCGCAGCTGCGAGCGTAGACCAATAGTTTTTTTCAACTGAAGAAAATCTATGTATACGTAAATCACGTGCTCAAGAAGGGACCGTTTGTGGTAAACATTTAAGTTCCAGGCACATTGGGGTATCAAAACTAGCGCGAAAAATATTTTGGCACAAAAAAAAACGTTTTGACTCATAGAAAAACTTAATTCTTCGGCCAAATTACATTGACAGCGGGCAGGGCCGTCTTAAACTAGGCTGGGGCCCTTGGACACACAAGAATTTGGGGCCCTTTTGGAAAGTAAATGTTTTTTTATAAATGAACATACTTTTGTTTACAGATACCGTATGCTTGTTTGATATAAAGCATGATCCATGCGAGACTACAGATTTATCTGCAGACTATCCGGACTTAGTGACAGAAATGCAGACGATGTTAAACACTGAATCGGCGAAGAAGATAGCCAGAGTTAAGCCAATATACAGTGATCCACTGGCTGCACCCAGCCTCCACAACTATGCTTGGGCTCCATGGATTGAGTCTTAGATACTTACTTAAGACGTTCAACTAAGCATGTCGTTGTCTTTGTAATACTTTAGCATTCTAAAAAGAACTTAAGATCATAAAAAAATAAAGTCAAACGGCTATTATTTATTTTTCTTCTTCAATTATCCCTGTAGAATGGAAATTTAAATACGTATCTGGGTATATGCTACATCACAAGTACAGTAGGTATAATGCATTGCATCTATTTAAATCCTATAAAAACAGATCAACATTTTTTGTGTGGTTCTCGAATAAATAGAGAAAAAAATCTGCTTTATAATAAATCAGATCGAAAATGTTAGCCCTACATAATATCTCTACCAGCGGAAGTTTATGTTGGGACTGTCACTGGGACACTCTTTTACGATGCTATAAAATAAGATATTATTATAAACCCCAAAAACAAGTATTATACCCTCGTAAAAACGCCTTCCCATCGGATATAGCAGTGGATCTACTTTTCACTTTATGTGTAACAAATTGTTGGCACCATAACTATTACATTATTTTCTAAGTACCCATTATTTTAACATATTCCCCTTATTCAACTGACTTTTCATTTATTTCAAGGTTCCGTAGTGATACTAGCAACTTAATTGCAGATAATTATTTCCGCTTCTAAAGTTTCCCCATTATTAAACGAGACTGCTACCGAAATATCTGTGCGGTGACCCTTGCTAATATTTTTAGGAGATATTATAACGTACTTATGTACCCATCTTCAAAACAAAAAACATTTTCAGTACATAATTGTTCTGAAATTCTACTAACAATAAATACTTGGAGAGACAAATTGTAGAAATTTGTCATTATTGCTTCAAAAACGTAAACAAACATTGTTACTCTTTATTGTTGTATGAAAGACACCATACTGTTATTTCTCTACAGCAAAGCATACCAAACTACTCTGTGGGTAGAATATACAAAGAGAGCTGTGTTATCATAAGTTTCGGAGGCGCTGCCCTCGGCTAATTTGAAAACCTCTATGGAATCTTATTATGCTCGAGTGTCGGTAGAAAACTTAATTACTATGCAACACACAACGGGGGACACTGCAGGCGGTAATGAAAATAACTGAAAAATACATATAGCTTTACCAAAATAACAGTTTATAAATTGTAATAAAAAAAATATCATTAATTTATTGAGTCCAGAATACCGAGTTTCAAGAAGTGGATTTGATTGAATTGTACCCGTGGTAAAAACATACAGCTATTCTGGTACCAAGTTAATGAATTTCGAATATCACATACAAATTTCGACTCTGGGTTGGTTAAATTTGTAGTACCTACCTACCTACTGCAGCTACCTATTGACATTTAAGATGTAGATTGCTAGGGAGCTTTACATAGCAAAAAATAATGATGGCAAACTAAATCTTAACTAGTAGGAAGGTACGTAAGTACAGTTGCTTATTATATTACCAGATTACAAGCTATCGACCTTTCCTAAAAAAATATAGCAATGCCTATATCCGCGTGATAAAGACAAGATTTCGACAGGCGCATAAAAAAACTGTGGCAACATTTCAAAGTCCATCTTGGGTAGTAAACAGATCTGTCACTTTATATTAGTTCATTTGTATTCCACGCGTAACGGAAAGGACCCACTCCTGCCTTGAATTCCTTATTCTGAATCTTGACATATCCCTTCTGCAGGATTGTTGCGATCTGTGTCAATTTATGTTGAAGTATCTACCTTTTTTTTAACGTCTGAAAATCGGGGGAAGTAGCAGGGTTATATAGGAGTCCCGGCAGAAGGCCGTATACCCACTAAAAACCGACGGTGTACCATCTTCCGCTTATATCGGGGCGCCACGGGATCGCTTTGGCATGCAATCTACCTAATCAGAGCGATGGAACACATGAATACTACTTACTTTAAAATTTTATTAGGCAGTTTTTAGAAAGGAAACGTTAATTTCGCCGCAATAAGTATAGCTTGTTGGAATAAGGTTCAATTCATAGTAACATTTTAAAGCGCTTTGTTATGGTAATGACTCACTTTAGCGGCACTCACTTTAACTCACGAGCCATCGAAAATACATTAGGATTTAAAAATATAAAAAAATGTGGGTTCTATATATCTGTTCCGATATTAAACGAGCTCGTTATTTTAATTAACATAGAATCCTTTTTTTAAGCTAGTTTAAATGTGACACCATAATATCATATAACACACCAAATTAGCAGTTGTAGCCGAGTGGTCGAACACACGCCTTGCTATCAAAGTATGCAGGTTTAAACCCCGGCTAGCACCTATGGATTTCATATGCGAATCTCATTTTCATCCACTTGCTATGAAACAGTGAAAGAAAACATCGAGAGGAAACCTGCACGTCTATAGAAAGGCGTGTGAAGTTCACCAACCCGCACTGGGCCAGCGTGGTGAACCATGGCTGAAATCTCGCTCGTATTGAGGGATAATGTGCCCGGTATAATGGCAATAGGGTCGCCCCTTATTACTTTAGGACCAAAATACATCGGCGTAGTGTGGGTGCACTGCAGTGCACTTTTGCCGATCCCTTCAGGGAATACAAGCTTGATGATGATGATGACCATTATAATAATGATGAGAAGGATAGAGTTCAAAGATAAAGTTTATTTCATATTCCTCCCGACCAACGAAAGAAATGTTGTGTTTATTTGTGAAAATATAGTAGATTTCGTTTGCAAGTGCTGTGTTTATTGTGTTTTTGTATGACTTCTTGAAGTTCACTTCGCCCAAGCAGCATTCATCAAATTAAATATGCCGTACGACTGACGACTCATCTGTAAAATGAAATAAGATAATATTAGAGCAATAATATTTCAAATGTATTTGATTTATTATTGCTAAAACAGCCAGCGTTATTTTTATGTGAAGGGACTTATAATAAATAGGCAAAGTAAGTCTGTATTTGTTCTTAATAATTAATGATAAAAAAACTTTTTAAAAACAAGCTTTTATTTAATTGTTCCTAAGTTTTCGTGTTCTACTCAGCAAGCCCTTTCATTTGATACCCATACTGTGGTAGTGCAGAAAAAATACCTATTCCGCCATCTTGTATGATCCGCCATATTGGAATTAGAATGACATCACATAGCTACGCATGCATGGTCATTCAAAATAAGCGTGTATACCAAATTTCAGTTCAATCGGTTAAAGATAACTGTTTTAAAATTCAGTTGCAAGATTCCACCCGGACATACATACATTGGAAGTTAATATAAAGCTTGTAAAAATTGTTTACCTCGGCGAATGTGTCGAGGCAGACGACGCGGAATACAGTGCTTATTCTCATAGGAAATGTAGTACGCGTCAACATCAGTAGTATTGTCTTCCGCACCCGCTTGTCCGGACATTTCTCCCAACCGCACGAGTATACAGCTAGACGAAAGTTTTCACTCTAACAAGAAATCATGATCATAGAATTTCTAATACTAAAAATAGAAGACAATGTATAGCTACACACGGAAGCAATGAATCAGGATTAGGGTTCGTAAACCAATTTTCTTTGCCAATACCAAAACAAACTGTATTAACTCACTGAGAAAGCACCTTTTTCAACGAAATAATATAGACGACGCGGGGAATTTTTATCGCGTAAACGCGTGTTTGTCAATTATGTTTAACCTTCTATATTGGCACACAGTACCTTTTCAATAGAAGTCATGTCGATTTGCTTACCCCACTATTTGTACAATAACATGGTTACTAAATATGATGGCTCCTGACACACTTTGTCAATGATTTGAAGAAAAGTTGATTGAAATGTATGCCAAATGTATAATATGTTTGTTTCCAAGATACTACTTCCAAGTTACTAGAGTTTATGTTGGGGACCTGGATTCCTTGCACTCTATTGTAGATACAACGTACACGCGTGCTCACCGTTTCCATGAGGAGATCGCTATAGTAGCAAGGCATGTAGAAATGTAATATGCATCCCGTAAGGAATGAGATAAATTCCAGGTTCAATTCTTTATGTCGCAGACTCTGTAACGGTAATTAAAGTTAGCGAACATATCAGATGTTCCAAGGTAACGTAGAATAACTTACCTCCACTATTTGAAATGCTGTCAAAGGCAGTAGGAGAGTTGTAGTCCTCATTATGTACTCATACAGTAGTGTAAAGTTACGTTTAAGGCCATCCACAAACCTGATAAATAAACAAAATAGCTCACGACAAATTCATTGGAAACTATATCAAATTAAATTAAAATTAAACTATTTATTAAGGACAACGGTACCTACATAGGAGTTACCATGAAGTATTACAGTCAGTTATGCTAACACAGCACAGCCTACGGCGTTGTTCATGGATTAATTATACAAAGTTGCCGCAATATAGACTTATATTATAAAATATGTAGATTATAGATATAACAGACGAAAACAAAGAAAGAAAAGAAAAATAATTAAACGGTTAAAACAGGCAAGAAATATGTGGAACTTAATTTATTTTTATGGCTTTTTTTAAAACTAAATCTATAACTTAGGATATCTTTGTCTAGGTTAGGATATCTTTGTCTAGGTCTGCAGAGGAACGCGCTTCACAGCATGTGTTCAAAATCAAAATTTTTTTTTTTTATTCGTGTAGGCCAAAAAAGCACTTACAAATAGTCAGATTCTACCACCGTTTCGGAATGATGCTTCCACTGAGAAGAGCCGGTAAGAAACTCAATGGTTACTCTTTTCAAAATGATAACTATTAAGGATTGCGAGTTACATTCTCAGAAGCAGCAACGCCATGAGAGCAGACATCACCTTTGACACAATACTAGAGAAGAATTATACTCACGGCAGTCTAATATTAAATACAAACATTGTCATTACGCTTAGGAAGCTGGTACAGTAAAGTGCGTCTACTCCCATTAACAATGCAGGGATTATTCTAAACTAGGGTTGTAACGGAGGCCTTCTTAGCGGAGGTAGAGGCGGATGCGGAGGTTAACGGGGGCGGAGGCAGAATGAAAGTGGATGTAGAAAAAAAAATTGTTTTAGAAAAAATACAATTATTTTTCACTAAATTACTTTAAACAATTACGGTTCAATTAGAATTACATTACATCGCGTCGATAAAACTTCGTACGTACGTCTAACGCGTCTAAGCAATTCGACAGGTTGAGTCGACGCCGGTTCGACGGCCGGACGGCTGAGTCGTCGCGAGTGTCGATGCTTGCGTATAATTAGTAAATAAACCTCCGTTATGACTCCGCAAAAATTACACGGATTCGGAGGCGGAGGCGGAGGAACGATTTCTTGCGGAACTTCCGCAGTAACGGAGGCGAAAGCGAAGTTCTGTTACAACCCTATTCTAAGCCACAGATGGCTATAGAAACAATGAATAGAATGGCTATAGAAAAAATACTTTGGTATCATGCCTTCAACGCAAGATGGGAGAGTAGATGATAAGTTATTAAGAGGAAAATGGAAAATGGTTGGACCAACTGTATATAGAGCAGGCGCGGTAACGACGTGCTGTGCGTTGATGGCTTGGTCTAGTCACGGTAATATTATATATGTTACCGTGGTCTAGGTGTACAATATGATAATATGCTGTGATTAATTCAATGCAGTCAAATTTATTATGTCATCGAAGGTTAAAAAGCAAATTGACATAAGCGCCATTTTGGTATCTTTTCACGAGACCCAACTCAATAGACGGAGAAAAATTCGCTGATTCCGACGATATAAATAACTTAATATCACTCAACATGGCGTTTGAGTCATTTACCCTATTACCGGTCAAAATGAAATTAAAAAAAAATTATGCACGCACTCGTACAAATATTGTAGTTTTATATTAATTAGCTTCAATTCTTCTTCTATTCTCATGGTGTCCTTTTCATTGGTAAATACATTTTTTATTCTATTACTTAGTAAATCAACCTGACCACTCGCATGTATCATAAATACTGGAACCAGTGGATCAAAACCGATCAGCACACTTGAGTTGTAGACATCGAACGCGAATTGCCACATGAACAGTACCCAAAATAATACGTCGTTGAATTTGTAGTCTTCTATTATCTTTGGATATGTACAATCGAATATGGGAACTAGCATGCATTGTCCTCGACAACACCGATATATCATTAACACGATGGCCTTTATAGGGAAAACTGAACCAGTCGCACAGGCAGAGGCGAGCCAATATTTGCAGACCTTGACTCCTTTTTCAGAGTATCTAAGTACAATATCCTTGTCTTCCTCAGAAGCTGCCTTAGCCTGCCTGTAGTCCTCGTTTACGATATCAATGAGACCAATGATGGATTCCTTATAGTAGACAAGAATGCAATATTTCAGAGTGATAGTGATATCCAGGATTAACATGGCTCCATTTTTAGTTGCCTCAGCAAATTTGCCGCCAGGTATGTCGTGCAACAAAATGGAATGCATTAGAAAGTAAAAACACGAAAAAGAACTTATCATTATTGTTATAAACTGCAATATCCAATATCTATCGTGATTTATCATAGGGTGTGATCGATTGAAATATAAACATGATGTTATAATTTTGAAAACGCTTTCGAATTTCAAATCAAATGACATAATATCGACAACAATCCACGCGGAATGGACAAAGGTAACTAGTTTACAATATTGCTTTGCATTTAATGAAAACAGTACTTATATTAATTATATATTTACTTGGAAAAGCATCTGTAAATGACATGAATAATATAAACATAATTAAAATTTGTGTAGTAATAGCGGCTGTGGTTGACATGCTTTTTTACATGCTCAACCAACTTAGCTACCTTTTTCCTACACGGTCATTAATTCAATGCAGGTAGTCATTAATCAAGGACTGACCTCCCTGAAGCCTATTTTGTTGTCAAACTAGTACGGTGTAATTTTGTTATACAAATTAAATTACTTAGGTAATTAGGTTCTATAAAAAATATTGTACCTACTATCAGCTATTCTTTATGTAGTGTATACGTAATACGTACCTATAGATTAAACTTATTCAAAAATAATCCTGTAAACGAAAACATCGTGAGGAAACCTGTACGTCTATAGAAAAGTAGGTAAGTGGAATTCACCAACCCGCACTGGGTCAGCGTGGCCAAATCCCCCTCGTATTGAAGAATGCTTTAGGCTCGCCCCCTATCACATTGGGACAAAAATACATCGGCGAAGATGATGTATAATTATTTTTTTTAATATTAATCGAAGAAAGTGCAATGAAATTGTGCAGGTTCAAACCCCGGCCCGCACCTCTGGATTATATGTGCGAATGTCATTTTCATTCATGAAAACATCGTGAGGAAACCTGTACGTCTTAGGGAACTTGACTAAGTTCTCGATAGATCTGTGAAGTCTGCCAACCCGCACCTGGCCAGTGTGGTGGAATCCCCTTCGAATTGAGGGGGGCCGTGTCCAGCAGTGGCACGTTAAAAAGGGCTAGTAGTAGTAATACTATTGCACTGCTTAATATCTAGGCAACACGTTAAGGTATCTTGTTGGATAAGGTATAGATGTATAATATTAGATTAAGTCACAATTAATTGTTAATAACTGCATTTAATCATCCCTGTACGTACAGTAAGGTGTGATTGGTAAGCTATGATAATAAAACGTGTAGATAATGCATTATATGAGTGGTTTATCTTCTACGGCCAGGCAGCATTCATCAAATTAAAAATGGTGTAAGACTGACGACACGTCTGAAATGTACAAAACCATCATTAAGAACAATTTGAATAAGGTTGAATTTCATTTATCGTCGCCGATGCACATGTGCAATACGACGAACGACGAAATGTCAGACTTTCCAACCAAAATGAACTCTATAACAATATCCATAAAGATTATTTTTTTGTAGTAAAAGCCGCGTGACCACGCGTCCTAATTCGCTCGTGTTTTCATTGAGATCCGTTGAAGAATGAGCTTTTTCAGTCAGTGAGTCATTACAGTTCGTTTTAGTGAAGCCCCCCATAAGCTGGGGCAGAAACATAAATTAAAATTAAAAGCATTGCTGTAAGACAGGTGGTAGGGGGCAGATAGTGAATCCTCGAATCGAAAGACTTCATTTTTAAAATCCGTTAATACTAACGGACTTTAAGAATGGAGTCAAAATATATTTTTCAAAGTTACCTCCGCAAAAGTATCAAGATTAACAATGTAGAACACTGTGCTGATTGCCATTGGAATTCTAGCTCTGGTCAACATGAATAATATCGTCTGGCGCACGCGTTTGTCCGGGCATTTCTCCCAACCACATGAGTATATTGCTTGGCGGAAATTCTCGCTCTAACAAAAAAAAGGATTAAACCTATAATAATGCAGAAATAATATTTTTGCATAATTTATATTAATTACACAGGATTTTACAAAAGGGACACGGTAGATGTCATTAAAATTCTGATACATTTTCATTTAAACGGCAAAACAATTAATGTCATTGTAAAAAAGCTCATAGCTTTCTTTTTTCGAGGACATCTTTAAATAGATTATCAATTATTTAACAGCATTCAGTCGGAAATAAGTAGGTATCTATTTTAAATGAGAGAAAAAGTAGTTGTTACCTTTTCCATAAGTAGGTCGCTGTAGTAACAAGGTATGAAGAAATGTAAGCTACTGGCTGTAAAGAATGATATAAACTCTACGTTAATATATTTATTTCGGAGTCCCTGAAAAATACATTAAAGTTATATAGGTACATTATGCATTTAAGTTTCAAAGTTTAATTATCTGTTATTTTTAATGTAAGTACGTACATCCACGATTGAAAATGCTGATAAAGGCAATAAAAGCGTGGTCGTCTTTAAAATAAATTCAAACAGCAATGTAAAGTTATTTTTGACCCGATCCATAAACCTGTTGAGCAAACACATACTCGATTAACCAATACTCGATTTCTTTATGGACCATCAAAGTCATAGAAAAATCATCCCATTAATAAATCACTTACAACAGTACAAGAATATCCTACAATGCAACTGTAAATCATAAGTTTTTAAATTTTGGGGTTATCGTGTGAAAAGCAACATACCTGATCAAACGTTGTTGTTTTTGAATAATTTTCTTTAACTCTTCTTCAATTTCCTTAGGATCGTCAGTTTCAGAAAACAATTTTGAAAGTTTAAGTCTGAGCAAATCCAGCTGACCACACGTATGCAGCATGAATATAGGTGTTAAAGGATCAAAACAAACATACATGACCGATGCATAACACGCGAAGGTAAAATGTATCAAGAACAGCACGCAAAATATAGGAATCACGTCCTTATTTTGTTCTACTATTTGTATATACGACAATTCAAACATAGGGATGACCTGAAATTCGCCTTGCCAATAGTACCAGATCATGGTAAGAAACGCTTTCACGGGGAACGTAGCACTGGTCCCACAGAAAACGACTATCCAGTATTTACAAACCCTCGCGCCTCTCCGGGCATAATGTATAATAGTATGTTTCTCTTCATCGGAAGCATCTTTTATGAATTCATAATCATCATCTATGACTTTGATTAGATCTCTTATGGTTTCCCGCTGAGATATAAGTATGCAGTATTTCAATGTTATTGTAATAGCAACGATAAGCATAGTACCGTTTTTAGTGGCATCCGTGTACCTGCCATCTTTGATATCATGAAAAAATATTGAATATGAAATTAAATAGAAACCAAAAAATATCATTGACACTAAGCAGATGACCTGAAACTTCCAGAGTGTGTTGCGGACGATCGAAGGGTGACATCGAGTCAAGTACCAGCATGAAGTTGATATTTTAAATACGTTCTCGAATTTCAAATCGAAAGACATTTTACACTTTTTAAATTTACTTTACCGATTACTATAATATTAGTCAGATTTGCTCGTACATTAATTCAATCGTATGCTGATTCATTAAATCACTGCATTTTGCCTCGACATTGCATGCATTGCGACTCAATCGACTTTATTAATTTATAGTGATTTTCTTGAGAATTATAGGGTGTGACCGACATGAAAATCACCCACGACAAGACCTATCATCGTCATCCGCTAATCAGCTATTCACCATCATTAATGTTCATCGCATAAGTTTTATTCGTCATTAGCAACAGATTGTATCGTTTTTAGAATTCCTTACACAAAGTTTCTAATAAATTTTCGTAGGCTTAGTCAGCAAAGGCGATTGTAGTACAGCAATAACACCATAACGGTATCAATTATACCTATACCTATAACAGAAAAAATAAAAAACCAAAGAGATTTATAATAGATAGATAGGAGGTGGACAATATGGTGGAGAAAAAAGTTAAGTAAGTATTCCAGCTGTAAATGTTCCAAAGCCTTCGTATTTCTACTAAGATTTAATTACGTAATTTAGGTTAGCGTTTTTAAAGTAATATTTATTTTGCATAAAATCTGTCAACATTTCAGGGTCCACCTGCTGGGGTTTTGTGTTCATTTGTATTCTGCTCGTGGGTAAAAAGACCCGTTCCTGACGCGAATTCCTTATTTTTAAACTCATTTCTCTTTCTACTCATTCTTGACAAATTTACACAAAAATTATAAAAAATGTGTAGATCATTCAATGCAGGCAATTTTGGAAGAATATAACATAATATTGGTGTAGGTCCCCTGTATGAACTCTCTAAATTGAATGTAAAAATGTTTTCCCAAAATTTCGATCGGCTAGTTTAAAATTTGCATAACTGTTAATGCCCTTTTAAAGCGAACGTGCTCGTGTAAAGTTGGGAACAATATTTGCGTTAGCTTTCACGAAGTTTATAACGCTGTCGCCGGCATATACGTAAATAAATAATATTTTCCGCTTTGCAAACGTGGCTAATGCTGAAAATGTACGTAGTTTGTACACCAATATTATGGGAACTAACTCATACCTAAAAAAAATGCCTCATTGGTTTTGCCGGGTTGCATTTAGTTATATTCTTATTTAATCCGTATCTTGAACATTGAAACGGACATGGACCTTGGTATTGATAAGGCAGAGTGACGAAAGCCGGCTGGCCAAGCAAATGGGTCATCTCGTCAAACAGACAGGTTGATGGATCGCCGTTATTCGGCATAGGCAAGGTACCCGAAGCTGACTCATTGATAGCATGACCATGCTTTCCCTAACGCACTATTTATTTTATCTTCGTTCATGGAGTTTATTGAAAAGCGTTTAAGTTTGAGTAAACATTTTAAGACATATATAAAAAAAATAAAACCTGCTACATCTGTATTCCCTGAAAGGTCAGGAAAATGTCTACTAATGATAATGTTGAATACTAACACATAGGACACAATTTAGACCATGGGCTTACAATTCCTTAATTTTTGTCTTAATATGACCTAAGAATGAAGAAACTCATGATTGGTATTCTTCTTTTGATTTATTGTTGTTTAACCATAGTATCTTAATGAGAATTCTATAAACTAAAGTAGATTTTGATCTACCTTTTTTTTTGTCAGTCTGCTGTCTGATGTCAGTCTGCCACGGGGGAGGCAGGCTGGTGATGTGAGACTCCTACTCACTAAAACCTCTTGGTCTCCAGCACTCCGCTGGTTGTTAGGTCGCGGGAACCCGGGGAAAACGGTATCAGGTACCATTTACCTTCTTGAGGGCCAGCTTGTCTGCGCGGGTGAGAGGCAACCTCCGTTCCTGTCACCTGCAGGCCCTCCCTACGGCGGCATTAGGTCGGCAGCTGCGCGACGCCTCCGCCCCGGTTCTCCCCCGGTTTCTGTTCTGCTGCCTCCTTCGCTTGCATCACCTGCTCGCAGAACAAGGACATGGCCCCCCATGACCTCTCGCTGCCGATCATTGTTTTCACAACGGCAGGAGAGGTTCCTCCCTATAGTAGCAACAATTTTTTTTTTATCTACCTTTATTAGGTTTCGGTAAGGGGGCTTAAGTTTAGTTAGTTTTAGTACCGTAACTACCATTAAAATTATTATGGATATATTTGGAGATTTGTTTTATTTGTAATTCCTTCTAATGGATGTATGCGTCGGTCGTCTGTGCGCCACGTCGAGAACTAATTGAAGCGCACCGCTGTCGGGGAAAAAACTACAAAACTGCTCGCAAAACAAAGTGTGGAAATGGGTTTTTGTAGCGACCGTTTCTTCAGACGGAGGTCGCTGCGAATACGATGAATTAGCTGTTTTGTTCTAGAAATAAGTGAAATTAGTTAGCAGAACAAAGATCAGTATATTGCTTTACTAGGTATTCTTTACAACCGTATCCATTGTCTCTTAGAATAGGTACGTAAGCAAAGATTAATTTCTGTAACTTCATCGGATAGCAATACTTGAATTTATGATTCATTTTAAGTTCAATGAATGCTCAAATAACTAATTGAATGACGAGACAAATAGTACAAAGCATACGAGATGCGTATTCAAATGATATACTCCTTGATGACAACACATACCTAAGTAACGGACATAATGTAAACAAAGGGTTGGGGAAGTAGATGTCAGTTTGACGGAACTGTTAATCGCCGTCCAAGAATTTTGAGGCCTTAAATCTTAAACTGAGGTAAATTGTGGCCAAGTTAATTCTTTACGGATATTTCATTATAAGATTTAATCTAAAATGGTATTTTTCGTTACTTTATCATTTTATTTAGGTGTTTTAATATGAGTACGTGGTTGGAAATATTAGGTATTTTGTGTTTGCTATATTAGGTAACTACGTAGTTGTGATCCCTAGGTTCCCCTAGTTGAAAACCTCATTTGAGACTTTAGTAAAAACGTAATGAGCTTTTTGAGAACGAACATCTAGACTACACCTATCTGAGGGGTTAGCAAGCATGTCAAGACAAGACCTTTGTCACGTATTCACTTGTTCGCTCTTTGTCTAATTTCATACGAGAGAAAGAGACAACATCAAGATATTCCGTGACATACGTCTTGTCTTGGCGTACATGCTACAACTACTGAAATTACTCAATGTCTCTTAGAACTGTCACTTTTAGAAATATTCTGTAAAAATGTCAATTGGACAGATTTTACTGTCACTGGAAGCCAGGCTCGAAACACATTAGCATGAACACTGTTTTGTTGTTTTCATTAGCAGCATAGTTTCATACTGATTCGCGCTCCCTTCGGCTCCACACGTCTGCCGCGGAACACAATATAATTAATCAAAACAGTCACCGTACCAGTCTAGTGATTAAATTGATGAAGACATCACACAGCTGCGCAGACTGCCGGCGTCTAAACATTGTGAAATTGAATTCTATGGATAAGGGTTGTTGACCTGACAAGGGTTGAAAGTGGTTGTTAGATAATGCATTAATTTTACCTGTTATGCTTTGGAATAGTAATAAAATAGGCCTTTATCTCACCTTGGATGAGTCTATCCGGTTGTTCTTGTAGCATTTAACACTACATATTTAAGAATAATTGTAAATTATGTTCCATGCGTCTCCCTGTCTTTCGTTACTTTCAACGATCTCTCCAGATAACGATCGGTTGAGTTCATCACGCTATCTTTTCTTGGGTTGAATACGGCGACAACAACCTAAATTTTATCTGAACAATTGTATGAGCACTAAGTGTAGGTATACCAACTTTCCCAAACTATTTACCTATTTTACCAAATTTACTTTCGGAAAACCATGATATCAAAAGTTACAGGACAAAAAAGTCGCCAAAAGCCATTAGTTAAATAATACATCATCACGCCTGTATTCTCCGAAGGGGTAGGCAGAGGTGCACTGTAGTGCGCCCACACTTCGCCGATGTATTTTGGTCCCAATGTAATAGGGGGCGAGCTTATTGCCATTATACCGGGCACATTCCCCCTCAATACGAGGGAGATTTGGGCCATAGTCCACCACGCTGGCCCAGTGCGGGTTGGTGAACTTCACACGCGATAGAAAGCTATAGACGTGCAGGTTTCCTCACGATGTTTACCTTCACCGTTCAGCAAGTGGTAATCATTGTTGAAAATGACATTCGCACATTAAAATTATCTCAGAGGTGCGGGCCTGGGTTTTGAACTTGCACCCCTTACGTTCAAGGCGGGCGTTCTTGCCTGCGAGGCTACCACTGCTATTAGTTGATTTATACTATTCATGTTTGGAGAGCAAACTTAGTATTTAAGTTTGTAAGTTTGTGTTATTAGGTGTAGTTTAATGATAAGGTACGATGGAACTGACATGTAGTTTGTTATAAAAGTCCCTAAATTAAATAAAGAAAAAAAACAATTCATGTTATATTTTATAGTTGCGTTTAAAATTTGTTGTAAACGGAACGAGAACTATATCGTAGAGATAACAAAATTTAAGGGTTACAACTTTTTTTTTTCATGTAGTATGTCAAGTAGGTGGTACAAATTGTGGGTCATATATCGGCGTGTAGTTTTGATACAGTGTATAGAGGTTTCAGGTACGCCAATCGAACGGCTGCTCAGTGTCATGAATTAATTAATCTACCGCAGTGCATCCATTTGCAGCGTGACGTCGTGCACACAAAACCTTTCACAGGTATGTAGGCAATGATTGAGTGACATCCTCTTAACAAACACAAGGTACGGTGAAATAATGCTCATCGTTATTTAATTCGCAGCGTTTGTGATGATGTGACGTTGACAAATTGTGTTTTATGTTAAGTACATGTGGTTTATCCGCCACCTTTATCACATTCATCACCCACTTGTACTTATAATGTGAATTTATTGAATTTGCTCTTTCTATTAATTACTTGATACTGGCTGAAATACCCGCTAACCACTATTCCTCATCTAATGTCATTAAATTTCATACATTTCGTAAAATAGAAGATAAAATCCATAGAAAAAATCTATCCCCCTTCAAAATACATGAGTTGGTTTGACCAATGAACATAGAGATCCTAGGAGCATTCTGTGACTTTAATAACATAAGATAGGCAAATTCTTTAAGATAGACAAAACTACTTAGTTTAGCTTTATTGATCGTATATGAAGTACGATAACAGAAGAAATACCTATTAATATAAGTAAGCGTAATTAGGATATTATTCAAGAATAGTCTTATAATGAATACCTGAATGGAGAATAATATTAAAATAGGTATTTATTGTTGAAAATTGGTTATACTCGTATTATAGTCAATGTAGAGTTGCTAGGTCTTGAAAATGTCAATTTAAAGTGGCTTGAGACTACCTAGTAGGTCATATTAATACGTAATTGGATATCTTTAGACTAGACAAGTTGACAACATAATAATAACGTAACTACTTGTTATAATGATTTATCATGTTGATTTACGATCTAGGTACAAATCCGAAATAAATATCGCGAGTCATTACAGATTTTGTATTTGGTTGATTTTTGGTGGCCCACGTTTGGGTTTTAAATTACCCATATATAATTAAATGATAAATAATTTGTTACAATTGGTTTCTGATATACCTATGGGTATCTATAATATAAATATTTTGAAATTCTAACATTCAAATATTTTGCCGCCAATAGATCCTTCTTCCTTATCGTCCGTAGCTCTAAACACAAAAGTAGAGGCAAATATTTTAGGGCTTAAGTAACTAAAAAATAATGATAGTTAAGTAAAATCTGTTTCTACTTATCATCTACATAATATATTAGGTCCTTATAATATTATTTCTTACTTATTATACACCCTGTTTAAACGATTTTGTCCGCAAAAAAGCATGAGCCAACATTTCAAACAAGAAATCTTTGTTTTTCGAGGAAACTACAGTAGACGCGGCCGGAAGCTTTAGCAACAAGAGGTGTTGAACTTTTAATTAGTTCGACAAGTTCCAAAGAAGCATTAAGGCTTCAGCGGGTACAAAGCCGACCTTTTGTTTTTCACTCAGCGATCAATGCCGACTCCTTCGAAGCTTGGTTTCGAATCAAACCGTGATTCTTCAGTTTATAGGTAAGAACTTATACGGTAGTTATACTTCAGTGGTTTCTTATGTGACATTTCCAATATTTAATCGATATCTGGGGCAATACATAAACATTCAATTTCTGTGGTAAAACCCACGCGACCACACAAAAATTCGCTTGCGCTGACAATGTCATTTCATTAAAGAATTAACCTGTTCTTTGGATCCTATATTGTGTACCTATTTATTGAATTTGTCCTTGCTATTATTTACTCTACATTGCCATAAATGCCGCTCATCGCAGGTGCAGGCATTAATCATCTTATTCTATAAAATTTCACTCATTTCGTAAACAAGAAGAAGAACTTTTTCTATAAGTCAATAAAGTTCGTTATGGTATTAACTAAAAATTCGACGCCCGCGTTTAGACGCACCGCCATAATTTTATAATTTTTAGGGTTCCGTACCCAAAGGGTAAAACGGGAACCCTATTACTAAGACTTCGCTGTCCGTCCGTCCGTCCGTCCGTCTGTCACCAGGCTGTATCTCATGAACCGTGATAGTTAGACAGCTGAAATTTTCACAGATTATGTATTTCTGTTGCCGCTATAACAACAAATACTAAAAAATAGAATAAAATAAATATATAAGGGGGCTCCCATACAACAAAAGTGATTTTTTTGCTTGTTTGTATAGATAATGGTACGGAACCCTTCGTGCTCGAATCCAACTCGCACTTGACCGGTTTTTTTTTTGTGATTAGCCTCAACAAATGACACTTTTCTTTATTAGTATCTAGAAAACTAACCAATTACATATACGGTGGACGACATACTGAAATCAAATCGAAATTGCTTTCAGCAAATGTAAATTGTACCTGCGTTTAGTAATTAATGTGCACAATATGTTTGTAAGATTAATTAAAATGCCCATAATGCGGTGGTAATATTAAAACGAAATTAGTGTCTGCGTTTGACGTGGGCCTTTATAGGCAAAAGCATGTAATTACATTCGGTATAGGTATCTAAGTTGTTTATTGCTAAATTAATATTATACGTACAGATGTATTTTAATTTAGTGATTTATGTATTATTAAGTTATTATTATTGTATTGCGAAAATATGTCTAATGATAAATGACGTCACGCAATATTTTTGTTTTTATGGTTCCGTACCTAAAGGGTAAAACATGAACCCTATTACTGAGACTTCACTGTCCGTCCGTCCGTCTGTCCGTCCGTCCGTCCAACCGTCATAGTTAGAAAGTTGAAATTTTCACAGATGATGTATTTCTGTTGCCGCTATAACAACAAATACTAAATAACAGAATAAAATAAATATTTAAGGGGGCTCCCATACAACAAACGTGTTTTTTTGCCTTTTAACTTTTAACTTTCTTTAGGAATATTGCTTTTCGACAGTTGGCTTCTAAGATTTGACTTCATATAAAATTTAACTGTCACACAATGTGTTTTCAATATTGATGTTCATTTGCTTAATGGCGAAAACGTATAAAGGTTATCGAGCTGTACTTGGCTACCGAGGTGGACTATGATCCATAACTCTTGCATTGAGAAGGAGCATCTTCATATATCCGCAATAAACTACTCCTATTACATTGATACCGGATTACATAAGTAAATTGTGGGTGCACTGCAGTGCGCCTCTGCCTTCCTCTTTAGAGAATAAATGCGTAGTAATGACATACTATTACGTTATACATGTACTACCGTAGGCATATGTCACTAATAGATGCACAGTATATCCCAATACGTATTGTAATAGAACATAGATAACTCAATTACGCGCAGCTTGCATATGTAACGCTTGAGGGGGTCGTCAGTGTGATTAAATTACGAGTATGTTTGGCAAATCCGTTATATGCTAAGGGTGACTCAACCTAGCCTTACAGGATATATCCGTGCAAACGGGCGCAACAATTTTTTTGTCAATATCAAAACGAACTGTATTAACTCATTTGTAAAGCACATTTTTTATCGATGACGCGAGCGAATTCAGTTGCGTAGTTGCGTTTTTTTATTATGCTACAGAGATTCAAACATGATGTATATTTGCACGAGTACATTAAAAAAAACAAATTGCGTTCAGGGATGAAGGACGTAGATATTGGTATGATATTATAGAGTCCTGTCTTTTCGAAAACCTTTGTTGCTTGTACGTTATTTCAACTCACTGGCCATAGAAACTATAAATAATACCTGATATACCTGTGTTATATAAATACGATGCGCGACACGTGGAGTGTCAGATTTATCTATAAAAAAAATGTTTCAGATATAGCACCCTTAGTTATTTTTTAATTTGATATAGCACGTATTTTTTATTTAGTGGTAGCCGAGTGGTCGAACGCACGCTTTGCAATCAAAGTGCGCAGGTTCTATCCCCGGCTCGCACCTCTGGGTTCCATGTGCGAATCTCATTTTCATCTGAGATATCACTTGCTAAGAAACGGTGACGGAAAACATCGTGAAGAAACCTGTGTGCCCGGTATAATGGCAATAGGCTCGCCCCCTATTACATTGGGACCAAAATACATCGGCGAAGTGTGGGCGCACTGCAGTGCACCTCTGCCTACCCCTTCGGGGAATACAGGCGTGATGATGTATTTTTATTTATTTCAACTGTCAGATTTGTCGGGAAAATTAAATCACTTCGAGCTTTTTGTACTGGGCATGGCTTGATGTGTCGTCATTTTCTCGACGATTTGACAGTTGAAAGAGATAAAACTTATGGCTATGCGGTCATGCTAGAGGGCCAGGAGTTTCTGCATTGAAAGATTATCACAATAATAATATACCTAATACTTTTCTACCTATCTGTAGTCTGTCTACTGAAAAAACAATTTGAAAATATATTTAACCAGATTCACAGAGCGAGAATTTAAATTCAGCAAACTGGCACGCAACAGCTGCCGATGGAATTTTCCTGAAAAATTTCGTTGTGCTCTCAGAATTGTTCAAATCTTATTTCCTCATATTCTCATACGTGTTTCAGATATTCCTGTTCAGTTATATTTCTGTTCTGTGATTTTGATCTTTATTTAGAAATTTAAAAAATGATTAGCCCACTGAGTTTCTTGCCGGCTCTTCTCAGTCGAGGTCGCGCTTCAATTCCGTAGGAGAAAAATGTTAGCCTATACGAAATAAATGAATTGGCATTGACTGACTTCATCCTAGTTTTTGAGACTCATGCCATTAATGAATTATCACTATACATTAAAGTTTTACGGTGAATAATGTAATTTTTAGTACAGTAAAAGTTTTCTTTAATGCCATTATAAATAGAACATAAATTTGCGCATATCTTAAGATACTACAAAAACTTCTCATATTATATATGTAAACAGAAAATGTATAGTTCTAGTTAGTTAGCAACTTATTATTCAATTTATAGTAGTTGTTCATAATAGTAAAATTTCTGGATTTTGGCACGTACTAAAATGACGGTAGCCATTATTTTTTTAATTTCCTCTAAATCGTTGTTATTTTCAAAGCGGAATTGAATGAGGTCCTGAATTGCCGTGATTTATGGGCATAATATACGGGACGAGAGTGATAATGTTCGCTTCCATGGCAAATAGTAATATTATACGAAAAGCCGGTAGGGTCTTGCGATAAGTGTATACTCATGCGTCGGCACAGTAAACACGGGTGATATATTTATTACTATTTTGGCGTAATTCTACCTATACCCACGCCGTATCGTGTCCGTCTACGTAACCAATGGAGCTCTGCATAAAAATATACAACCGCATATATATATCACTTCACTTTTCAAAAAGCTATGGCTTCCTTTGGTCCATGATTTTGCCAACGACAGAGTTTGAAGGAACACAGAAAAAAAAGTTTTAACCGTAGCGTTTCTTAACATTTTTCAATTTCAGACGCCCAATATATTTGTGAAAACAATTGACTTTCTATTGGTATGCGTCGTTTGCGTGCCGCGGTTTGATACCGAGAAAAATTTGACCTATACCGGGTCTTGCTATTCAGAGTGCATACTTTTCGATCAACTAAACTCCTATCAAATTAATTATTTGACATTAACATACGTAATACCCGCTATTTGCAGATGCAGCCAATACTCTTATTCTATTAAATTAGATCATTTCTTTAAAGAAGCAGATAAACTTACTGCATGGAAGGAGGTGGTATGGGGACAAATGTTTTAAATCAAAGTTTGTTTGGATTTTTAATTTTATGGAATGGTCGATCATCATAATGATGTGATTAATTCTACGATCGGGTAACTAGACATACTTAACTAAATAAAAATAAAGTTGCTTGCTAATGCGCTTTGTTTGAGTATATTTTTGTACTAACAATTTTCTAATTACACTGTCGGTTTCCCTAATACCGCAACTCATGAAGCCAGATGTTCTCATTGCTCATGCAAATCGTTGTTTTATGGCAAAAACTCGGCGGAATCTGTTGTTTTTATCTACTTTCCCGTTTACGTAGAAAGTCCATAAGCGTTGTTCTATGTAACTTTGTATCGACCGTCTAAATAAAAATAAAACTTGACGCAAAGGTTGTTTCCTTTGGAAAGTAGGCAAGATATTATTTTATAGTATCGCGCGTGAAATATTTTGTCATACCAAAAAAAACTGTATTGATTCATAGAAAAAGTTCATTCTTCAACTAAATGTTACTGAAAGTTACTGAAAGTGCGAGCGAATTTTGACGCGTGAGGGCGTTCCTTGTAACACAGAAATTTTAATTTAAATCTTAATTTATGACACAAAGTTCGGTTTTAATAATAAATAATAATACATCATCACGCCTGTATTCCCCGAAGGGGTAGGCAGAGGTGCACTGTAGTGCGCCCACTCTTCGCCGATGTATTTTGGTCCCAATGTAATAGGGGGCGAGCCTATTGCCATTTTACCGGGCACATTCCCCCTCAATACGAGGGAGATTTGGGCCATAGTCCACCACGCTGGCCCAGTGCGGGTTGATGAACTTCACACGCCTAGACGTGCAGGTTTCCTCACGATGTTTTCCTTCACCGTTCAGCAAGTGATAATCATTGTTGAAAATGACATTCGCACATGAGAATTACCTCAGAGGTGCGGGCCCGGGATTTGAACTTGCACCCCTTACGTTCAAGGCGGGCGTTCTTGCCCACGAGGCTACCACTGCTTCGTTTTTGTATTGGCAAAATTTATGACTGAGGCTTTACGCCTTTAGATTTAGGCATGACTTATTTTTAATATGTGTTAACCGTTACTTATAACATAGATTAATTTATTTAGTATATCCTAATACTTATCCAGAAATATTGCAATGCGCCAAAATATTCGTTATATCTTTAATTTACCAAATTATATGCAGCGAAATATAACGTCTAGGTGCACCTAATGGTAATTTACCGATGATGCTCTCTTTGTGCAGTTGGTCAAATAATATGCACGTCACGGAGCGGAGTGGGTACATAACACGGATACCTACTTTTTTTATGTGTCGATATTGAACAATGATCAGAAAAAAAGAAAAAAAAGCAATTGTCGAAGTTATATAATCTGATTTTGTGCAGTCGAAAATATGGTTCAATATGTTCCCAAACTAAGAAACATTATGGGTACCGTTAGATAGACCGGAAGGCCATTAGAATCTATTGCCGGCTGCCAATTAATTACGAGATTAACGGGAATGAATGTGAAGTGACAGAATATTTAGTATGATAGTTTTTATATGAACTGACAGATTTATAGAACTCACCTGAACGCTTCCTTAACTTTCTACCATCAAGCCTCCACACTGGGGCGTCGATGCTCACGTAGTCAACATTTTTGGCAATATCAAAACGAGCTCTGTGTGAATATGCATACAGATTAAATTTCAGTGATAAAAGTCACCTGTCCTAATTCGCTCGCGCTGTCAGTGTCATTTAGTTGAAAAATTGACTTTTTCTATGAGTCAATACAGTTTGTTTTGTTATGGCAAAATAATTTATGCGCGAGCGTTCGCGTCCTAGTGTGGGAGGCTTAACACACCCGTTCTGTTTAACCCATAATTATTGGATAGCTTTCACCAATTATCTATTTATTTATTTATTTATCTATATCCTTACGATTTCTTGTTGAAAGAAGTGAACCCGCTACACGGTGCATATGAGACGAACAGTATACACTTAAAATCAGACATTCGTCGAAGTAGAGTAGTAAGTACCTAAATGTATTAATCATCGAGCGTCGCAACCACTGTGTTTGTATAGGTGTTTAACGATATAGTGAAACGAGACCTTCAAATCTTGACTATATTTATTAAAATATTGATATCTCAATAACTAAAGTGTTTTGAAAACATATTTTGGCATTTCCTTACATCTACACATTCTATTAAAAATAATTTAACAAAGAAGCTTATCTACCAAGACATTTAATAACGTACATAAATTTTATTTTACACAATTGTTAAAAGAAACATTTTCGTGAATATGTTTCCGCACGCTTGTGGTAGGCGCTTCGTTTAATTTGATCGTATTGTATGTCGCACACAGTGCCATTACGTCGAGTACGGCTTCTGGCCTAAAACCTGTCGAAAATGCGATTAAAATTATATTTGTAAGTGAATTTTACAGTGAAATAATACACAATACTAGCAAAATATTGAGAAACGTCTGGTAGTGTCTTGTAGACAAATGATCATCTTTTATATTTGCAGATATTTCACATTAATTGTGATATGTAGCGGTGAAAAGGTTAAGATGCCTAATATTGTGTTTATAGTTGCAGATGATTTGGTGAGTACAAAAATATATATTGTAGAGTTACATGATCATTAGATATTTTATTGATTTCGGAATCGAGGTTCATAGAACTTGGGTTGTATAAATTATAATCTATTGGTAGTTAAACCACGCTTATGCTGAATTTATCGTAACCTACAAAGGTCGCAGTTAAAGCCACTGTCGTCAGATATATAACATATTACTACTACATAAAAAGTTTTTAAGCTGATAATAATACTTCATGTTCTCCAGGGTTGGAACGACGTAAGTTATCATGGATCAAACCAGATAATGACGCCTAACATAGACATGCTTGCGTACCAAGGAACTATACTATCTCATTACTATACCGATGTCCACGGAACGCCTTCAAGGAGTGCACTCTTCACGGGAAAATATCCCATGAGATTAGGTATGTAGGTTACAATTTTGAGTGTTGATTAGAATTGAGTGATAATTTAACATACTTTTGTGCGCCATGCAAATGGCAATCATGAACAGCACTTTTATTTAAATAAAACATCTTGCCTGCAATTGTTTATATGTATACTCAAGATTACAAATAAATTTTTACTTTACTTTGAAACTTTGAAAATATTTTTTTTTGTTAAATTCCATTGTTTTTTTTTTCTCATAGTGTTTGTAAATAATTGATAATATGAATAAAGCGAAAATAAATGTCTGAAAAGTCTTCAGGGATAAATTGAACGGTTGTATTAAGCTCCGGGCACACTAGGGAGTCCAAACGCGAGCGTCAAAATGTTTGCCAATTACAAAACGCGCTCTGTGTCAACATATACATAAAGACTTAATTTCCTTGGTAAAAGCCATGCGACTACGCGTCGAAATTAGCATGCGCTGTCAAACATTTTGACGCCCGCGTCTTGACGCCCCAGTATTTGGGTACACTTTGGGATTCAAGAAACAGAATTTGTTAAAAAAAAACTTTTCACAATTGCATAGGAAATTTATCTTCTCAAAATGCTTAAGTATGTTTGCATAAGTAACAATTAAAATGCTTCTATTAGTTACTTATATCTATGTATAAATGTATCTCTTCTTTGACATCTCAAGGTACTCAAGGAGTTTCTATAGCAGCCGCCGAAGATCGCGGAATACCAACATCGGAACGCCTCTTGCCATCTTATTTACAAGACATGGGTTATACCACACATTTGATTGGTAAATGGAGCCTCGGTAAATCTAGAGAGCGTTATTTACCCACTAATAGAGGCTTTGACACGTTCTATGGCTTCTTAGATCGCAGCGTTGACTACTATACGTATAATCGAGTAGAGGTTAGTACACTTGTGTCTTGTTTCATACTAATTCGACGTATTTCCGTTAGGAGGTGATAGGGGTGACTATTTGCGATAATTTTAACTCATATGAATTATGCAAAAGTGAACCATTTCTGAGTGACCATGTTTTTTTAGCTTTTTTCGAAATAAGTAATAAATGCAACATTAATTATTTAAAAAAAAATACTTTATATCCCGACCTCCGTCGTCGTGGATATTTTGGCTACCTTCGCCAGCAGCGTACTATTCATTACACCTACAGATTGTATGTTTCGTATGTTTGTTTCTGCTTTCTAGAGGAGTATCAAACTAGGTGCAGTACCTATTTTATCGTATTAAGGTATTAAAAGAAGGATTAATTAACAATATAAAGCTCCTTTTTTCTTCTGATTTATAAAAACGATTAAAAACTGGTTATTAATCAACAGTAAAACAACAATTACCGGTTCAAATTTTAAAATGCGATACGTTATGAAAACAACAAACGATATCCGGTATTCGGTATACGGCCAAACCAGTATCTGTTTCATCTCTAGTTTTTACCACCTAAATTCAATCTTTATGCACGCTAAGCTCGTTTTGGTAATGGCTAAATTTTGACGCGTGAGTGACAACGCCCCGGTGTGCGGAAGGCCCTTATGTCATCAATTTTAGTTGGTAAATTTAGTTGTATTGCAAAATTTTAAGCCGTGCTCGTCTCGTCGTCCCTCGCGGCCAATTTTTAGGGTTCCGTACCTAAAGGGTAAAACGGGAAGACTATTACTGAGACTTTACTGTCCGTCCGTCCGTCCGTCCGTCCGTCTGTCACGAGGCTGTATCTCATGAACCGTGATAATTAGAGAGTTGAAAAATTCACAGATGATGTATTTCTGTTGCTGCTATACCAACAAATATTAATAAAAGAAATATTTAAGGCTCCCATACAACAAACGTGTTTTTTTTACCGTTTTTGTAGACAATGGTACGGAACCCTTCGTGCGCGAGTCCGACTCGCACTTGGCCTTTTTTTTGCTAAAACCAAAACAATTTTCAGCGAAATATCATCCATGTCGCTTGGCTTTTGCCGCATACATTCAATATTTATGTATATTAAAATTGTGTAGGTACATAAAAAAACGTAATTGAATTCGCTCGCCCCAGTTTGTTTAGGGCGTTATATTTTTCAGTAGTTAAGGTGCAATTATTCAGCCTATCTGTCATGTTTCAGGAGTGTAATGATACGGTGTTTTACGGCCTTGATTTCTTTGAAAACCACAATCCCCTTGAAGACGAAAGGGGCCATTTAACCAACGTATTGACGGAGCGAGCCGTTCAATGTACGTATTAAAACATTTATCTGCTTAATGTCTGTTCATTATAAGGTTGGAAGTTAAAACATGAACTTGGAAAGTTGTTTATACTTTGACGAGCGACTACAAACGATTTGTAATAAAACCACCGAACATCTAAATATGTAGACACACGCGATTAGAAGTTTTTGTTAACAACAAGTCAAGGACAGTTCCGAATACTCGGACTCATTTGATTGCAGCATGTTTTATTAGAAGATATATGTATGTATCTTTATTATTTCTTATTGAAATGTAGAGGTTTCAGTACGACTTAAGATGATATAAGTATGACAATAGTTACGTAATAATCGTGTCGATTCTGTTGGCATCAAAGTATATTTATCTACTACTACTACTACAGCCCTTTTAACGTTCCACTGCTGGGCACGGGCCTCCCCTCAATGCGAGGGGGATTCAGGCCATAGTCCACCACGCTGACCCGGTGCGGGTTGGCAGTCTTCACACATCTATCGAGAACTAGACAAGTTCCCTCAGACGTGCTGGTTTCCTTCACCGTTTCATAGCAAGTGATAATCTCGGATGAAAATGAGATTCGCACATAAATCCCAGAGGTGCGAGCCGGGGTTTGAACCTGCACACTTTGCTTTGCAAGGCGTGCGTTCGACTACTCGGCTACCACTGCTTTTACATTTATCTACACTAAACTAAATTATTAACCGTACATACAGCCATAGTGCTTTCAAATTTAACTTAGTCCTAGTTTGTTGAATCAGAACCATTATGCGTTTTATAAAAAAATATAAACAAGTTCAATGTATTAAGACTCTCTCCATCTTTTCTATTCAAAAGAGGACTTAAAACAAAGGTTCATCTTAATTTTCTGTTAGGCATTTCAATTTTGTTTTTAGCCCCTTTCTTTTTTTTTATAAATTATAATAATGTGTATTATTATGTTAGTGATAAGAACACACGACACTTCTGTGCCGCTGTACCTGCACATGTCTCACGCCGCTCCCCACGCGGGCGGGGGCTATGTCAGCCTGCAGACTCCGGAGGAAAACATAGCAGCGAACGAGCACATCGCGCATTCCGCCCGACGATTGTACGCAGGTAAACAATCTCGTGGCATCTTATGCAGATCATAATCAGGGGTCTTACCACCACCTCTTGAAATATTGTTGTTTCAAAAGTCACTGTGAATTTTTGACAGATTTTGTACTGAGTAACTGTGTAAAACTTAAAATAACAATAAAAGCATTGCTGCATGACAGGTAAGGGGACAGAGACATTACCCTCCCGTTTTACACAAATTATTACTAGCTGTGCCCGCGACTTCACTTGCGTGGCATTTAAGAGAAAAAGTAGCCTTAGTTGTTCCTTGTAACATCAGCTATAAGCTAGTTGAAGTCCCATCAAAATCGGTCTAGCCGTTCGAGAGTTTACCTCAAACAAACAGACAGATAGAAGTAGAGCTGTCCCATTCAATCTAAATTTGTATTTTTCTTTTAATATTAATAAATTTGTAGCGGCCGCCGAATAATCAAAACTTTGTACCTACTATTTAATATAGTGCAATATACATTTGGTTAAGTTTGGGGTAACATTAAATATACCTGTGCGAGTCCGTCTACCTGCAGTGTAGTGAATCTAATGTGTTATTTTTGAATGCCAAAAACCCGAACTTTACTGAATATTTTTCGTCAAAAGGAATTACCCAATTACTGGCGCAGCGAGCAATGGTATACACTCGCTATTTGGCAATGACAAGTTTAATTAATTGACGAAATGCAATTACGTTTGGAAGTAGATAGCAGCTGTGTACATAAGCGTATGTTCATGGTTGTACTTACATGAATTTATTTGAATATTCCAGGGCTAGTCACCGGTTTGGACAAGAGTGTTGGAAGTATTGTAGCTGCTCTAGCAGAAAAGGATATCCTGCAGGATACAATTATAATTTTCGTATCCGACAATGGTGCACCCACTACGGGTGCGACTCGAAATTTCGGTTCTAATTTGCCGTTGCGAGGAACGAAGGGAACACCTTGGGAAGGCGCTGCTCGTTCTCCGGCAGTTATTTGGCACAAGTTATTAACACCAGCAATTTGGGATGGCCTTTTTCACGTCACAGATTGGGTACCGACGCTTATTGCTGCCGCCGGTGGTACTTTTGATGGTACCATTGATGGTATCAACCAATGGCCTGCAATAGCAGATAATGAAAATCCTCTGCGTACTGACGCTTTGATAGCTATGGATGATCTAGAAAACTGGGCAGCCTTTAGAGAAGGTGACTTCAAAATAATTGTAGGCGATGTCGACGAGAAAACGAGTGGATATTATGGTGACGAGTTAAATGCTTACAGACTTCCAGTATTTTCATATACTAGCGTATTATTCAATTCGGAGACTGCTAACGTGTTTGCAGATATTATGAATCAACGTTTGGATTTTGAAAAAACAATCGTTAAGCGAAATAGTTCTATTATTCCTACGCGTGTGGATAAGGAAGAGAATGTACAGTTTTGCGTACCAACGAGAGGTAAATACCAAATTAAATTAGGTCTTCCAAATAGGTAATTACTTGTGATAATATTACAATAGAAAATGATCAGACAAATTTCCTGTCGGTACTCAAAAAAGTTGAGAATCAACATTTTGGCTGTACTTTTTAAAGCACTTCATTACTGGGAACAGATGTAGGCCATAGCTCATCATCCTAGCCAGTGCGGGTGCGACAGACTGCACACGTCAATCTAAGTCAAATAAAATCTAAATTTAATTAGGTAGGTATTATAGGCATCTCGGATGTTTTTTTTAACTTATTATATAATGCCTATTTAGTTAAAATATCGTCATAAAACCCTCCATGAACGGAATCATTATATCACAGGTATTGTGTAGGACATTTGGTATATTATCTATTACGTTAATATATTCACTCCTCCCTTTGTTACAGCAAAAGGTTGCCTGTTCAACATTAGCGCGGATCCAACAGAAGCAAACGATTTATGGCATTCGTTTCCTGAAATTGTACAACATATGGCGCTACGGTTGCGACTATATTGGGCTCAACTCCACCCAAGACAACCACCAAAATCCGATCACAGAGCAAATCCAGCACTTCGCAATTTTGTTTGGTTCCCTTGGCTTGACGATGAAGAAAAAGTGCCGGAAGCCCTACAGACGGCCCCGTCATTTCCCCTGCAGGTTTCATGGGGGGAGCTTCAATACTTAGTCAATTTGAATCTAAACACGTTTAAAGATAATTTAGTTAAATACATCGATAGCATGTCTAGCGCGATAGTCAAAAGTGTTAAGGGCTTTTTTACTCATTAATATATATTTTTATAAAGTTTGAAAATAACATCTAATGCTCTTTTTGTGACCCTCTTTAGTCCTTAATTATACATGTTTGCGTCTTAATTAATGAAAGGGTTCCGAGAACAACACGCTTGATGTCTCGGATAGGCTGAAATAACGAATTTTGTACGCCAACGCGCTATTTTGCCGCCGCTTCGCCGCGCGCCCTTTGATCAAGCCGTGCATTAAAAAGGAAAATTGGTCAGCTTTTCGTGTCCACATGACTGGAAGGGCATCCCAAGTTATTATGTTAAAATGGGCGGTAGGTACCTATACAACATAAAATGTGAAAGGGTTAACATTCTGCTGATGTAAGAATTGTGATTAATACCTAGTTCGTTTTATATCGAAGAAGCTATGTAGGTAGGTATAATCCGCAAGTCTGGCGTCGGAACACTTTGCACAGAAAATTATTTTAATGGGGCTAAACACAGAGACTAGATACTTTCACAGAATATCCTTGTCCCCATTTTCCCTTTAGTTTTCGAAAAAAAAAAATCTGTTATTGCAGTGGTTTTAAGAGGGTCGTTGTGTTTGGACGCTCAGATGTAAGGCAATTTTGTTCTTATTGTTATACCAACGCCGCTTTTATTAACTGTACATGTATATACCTAGTACCTATTGTTCCGACTGTTATATCGCAAGGAAGCTATTTAAAGGAACGTGTTCTAATGCCGCGTGGATCATGTTATGTGTTCTATTTTACATGGTATACAGTTTTACACAGTGTCTGTGCATTATTGACATGAAAATTATTATCTCCTTCATTTCTTATCTTTCTTGTAAATTACATTTTTAAATATATATATAAAAAATACATTTAAAAATATAAAAAACAGTTTAAACATGAAAATTATTATTATTAGGCCATTAGCTAGCCAAAAATATTATGTTTAAAAGGTAGATACATCAACACGGGTAGACCGAACGGGTAGGCAGATATATACTGTAGTACACTCACACTGCGCCGCGATGTAATTCAGTAAATATTTTGACATTACAAACAGACACTGTAATTTTATTTATTTGTGTTTACCTACTGATGTAAAAAAGGCTTTAAAATAGTACAAAGCTTACAAATAGAGCTGCTCCATTTAATCTAGGTACATAGTTAGTTAACTTTTAACTATTCAGAACCAATGAATTAAAGCGGGTGCGAATAACCCAAACTGTATATTATTTCATTCACTGCAATATACCTACGCTAAGGTAAGTGTGGGCTATAATTAAAGAGGGACGAGCCTATTGCCATTATCAGGCACATTCCGTCCTAATAGAAGATTCAGGCCATAGTCCACCTTACTGACCCAGTGCTGGTTGTTCAAACTTCACACGCCTTTTTACAGACATGCAGGTTTCCTGAGTTCTCCTTCACCGTTCAGAAGGTGGTAATCATTTTTGAAAATGACATTACTCATGAAATTCGTAATTCCCAGAGGTGCGAGCCCGAGGTTTTGAACTTGCACTCCTTGCGTTCAAGGCGAGCGTTCCACCAATTAGGCTAGCACAGTTAAAAATGTAATCTTAAAATGTATCCCAAATACTTTATTCCAACACCCATTCAATGGTATATCCATAAAACGAACGAAACCCCTAATGTAAGTATCATGAATAAAACATATTGCGACGCGCATTCCAATTGGTGTCGTATAATTGGAGATAAATCTTAAATCGCGCATGTTATCGCCACAATACATTATACTTACGCGATTACATTTTTTTTCTTCACGACCAAACCCATTCAACATAGCATTTTAAAGATCGCCTTTGATTTTGATACAATTAAAAAAAAATCTTTACGTTTGTAACAAGATTCAGTGCGTGCGAACTGAAAGATTCCCAAACGTTTTGAATGGAGTTTAGTATTGCGATCATAAATCTTTTGAGCGGCAGAGCCCTCTAATCTAACGCTTCAGCCCGACGAGAAATATACGAGCCTTCAGGCGATTTGTACACCATTCGCACAATGAGGAACGGCGAGAATTGTGATTTCAAAGAAATGCGTGAATGTAGCTACTAGCTACGCCGCTAGTCCAACTTTTAACGACGGAACTTCATAGCGTAATATTTTTTATAAAATGTATGACGTGCTGCTTAGTAATGGGCTATTATCATAGAGAATACGGCATGCTACATTAACACTGATATTCTCATCATTTCAATAAGACTGTCTAGTGCTTCGAGCATATGACGCTCGGCTAGCTTTCTGCGGGTTTGATTCCCGCCGGTGGCAAATTTCGGAAATGACCTTTTCGAAATTTGTCCTGGTCTGGGTGTAATTGAGATCACCCCCAGTCCATTGTATGGCACCCATAGTACAAGCATTGCTTAGTTTGGGATTATACGATGAGATGGTAAAACACTTAGGTATCCATTACTACATATCGCCAACTCTATTTAAACATGAAAACTAATAGGTCTCTGGATGTAGAGTTATCACAATGAAGCTCTAATTACACGCACTCGCTGACAGACTGCCATCTAATGAAAATGTAAAGCCGAAACTTGGCAAGTGAACTGTTGCTTATTTAGGTTCACACCAGGCGGGCAATGCATAATAAAGTTGTTAGTAACGCACCGAGCCGGCTGGCGAGCCGCCAGAACACTTTGCATCACCACCGATAGCTGATGATAAACTTCTTCCCTAACTCCTCCTACACCTTTTTACGATTAAATTGCGGGTTCCAAGACTATTTAGCTTTTTTCCTGGGACTCACCGAGGGTCAAACCCCGATGTCTTCATGGGATACCGTTGATGGAGTAATAGTGGTGGGTATGCGTGGCGGGCTCAAAAAAACTTATTTTCGAGAAAATAACAATATTTTTAGATCATGGCTTTTTTGATATCTATAAAAGATCTTTGGGTCTCATACGTAAGTTAGGGTTTTTACCCTGCGACTAGTCACAGGGTAAATCCGGCTGTCCGATAAAGCGCCGGGTATACGGAGGCCTCGAGAATCGAATTTGTTCGCCAATACCAAAACGAATTCTGTATCATAATACACAATGATGGAATTTAATGTGGCTCTTAGCAATGAGACCTCGCGTCATATTCTCTCGCGCTGTCAATGATACGTCGTTGAAAAATGAGCTTTTTCTATAAGTAAATATAGTTCGTTTTAGTATTGGCAAAAAATCTGCCACATGCGTCTTGACGCTCCAGTGTGTCCCGGTCTTAAATATAGGTTTTAAGGGAACGGGCGTGTAGAGGTAGAGTAGAACGTTATGTATGGAATTATTTACATGAGCTATTGGATTACCGGATTCCCGTAAATCGGCAGTTCCGGGTAGCCGGCCTTATCGTGTGAATAGAATTTAAATTCCTCCTCTTTGCTCGAAGGATTGTTCTTATTGATTAGGGCCGAAAAGCAAAAGGTAGTCAAAGCAGGGTCGAGCGGCCTCTATACCCCCTCTATTCCTGCTTTAAGCCCCACGCACACTGTGGCGTCAACCCTCGCGCGTCTAAATGTTTGGCAATACTAAAACAAACTCTGTGTTGAGATACATAAAGATTAAATTTAAAAACAATTTTAAATTTGAAGTAGGTTGAATGGTATTTTATTTTTAAAATGTTTTGATATCATTAACAATGTTGGTGTGCTTTGGAGGCGGGCGTGTCGTCCTGTCCGCGCTCGTCTCAGTCCTCGGATTCATTAATATTTGCGTTGCTCGTTAGCTGCCGTCTAATTGGATCATCAGTAAAACATGTTAACTTGATTAAGAATTAGCGGGAAAAGCGTAAGCTAATAAATTTACGGGAGCACACGTGTGGAAAATATATTAATTGCGATCTTCTCAACGAAAATGTGCGTGAATGTGATTTAAATTAATGTTAAAAGAAATATACTTTCTAGCAACTTTGTCACATAGTTCTTTCATTAATTTAGAAGCAATATTATTGTTTTAATATTAGAAAGTATAGATAATACTTTAATGTGACAAAAAAGTCGTCATTTTTTTTACTGAACTTGGTGTCATTGATGCCACGGCTTTGTCTTGACATAGACAATCAGACGTACGTGGATGTTAGTCACAGTCATAATTGGAGATGTCATACTGTCACATGTTAGGAAAAGCTCCCTCTTTAATATAATAGTTCGATGGCTCGAACGAATGAAACATCTCTGGAACATCGTGAAAAGATTTCATAATTCACTTCAAATTTGAATTGAACTTACGGGATAGAATCTCCAAATCAAAATACCGTAATTAAATCGACAAGTAATGAATTGCCTAATACACGTGCCATTTATAATTAGATTAAATATAGCGACGCTTTGAATCAGCATCCTTTGGGTCTTCATATGGAGATTGAGACCTCGTCGGTATGACAATTTGGTGAATTGCTGAGCAAATGTATCTTATTCTAGAATTCAATTTATTATACACTAATACGTTCAGTGAAGCAATGGTAGCCGCATTAAACATAAGGGGTGCAAGTTCAATTCCCGGGCCCGTACTTGTGCGAATGTTATTTGCGATAATGATGACCACTTGCGAAGCAGTCTAGGAAACATCGCGGGGAAACCTGAACATCTTTAGAAAGGCGTGTGAAGTTCACCAACCCACACTGAGGAATGTGCCCGGTTAAATGGAGATAAGCTCGCCCCCTATTAAATTGGGGCCAAAATACATCGGTGAAGTGGGGTGCACGCAGTGCACCTCTGCCAATCCTTTCGGGAAATACAGGTGGGATGATACAAGCTCCCATTAAACAAGAGATTGAATTAATGAATTGTGTGTAAAACTGTAACGTGCAGGTAAATCCGCGGCAATATCGTATTTCAGTGAAAACATATCGTTAATGTTATTCATGAATTGGTTACCATTTGTCAAATTTATAAATGTTTAAAATACAATCAGAATATTTATTGAGTATTGAACGGCAGTGGGCTTACATTGGCCAGAAATAAGGATCTACACAAATAAAATTGAAGTGTCTCTTTGTAATATAAAAATAACGTCTTTTTTGCTAACTGCTTAAGAAAGTGTATACGATAGATACCTATAATAAAACGCAATTTTTTTTTTTTTTGAGTCTGTGTATTTGTTCCGGGTAAACTTCCAAACGGCTGAATGGATTTTGACGGGACTTTTACTAATTAATAGTAATTAGTAATATAAAGAGGCTACTTTCATTTTCGTATACCCATTTTTCCGGGTTACTAGTGTTCCTCAATTCCTCAGCTAGTCCCTACATATTGAGGGATGAGAGGCTATTTGACTATTTATTTTGTTTTTAACTTTACAGGAGAGCATACTCATTCGATGCCAAAACATTCGCTGAGACCAAATATGTAGGTATACAAGTCAATATAGCCCAAAAGTGTCGCCTCAGTAAAAAAGCCTTTCACCTTTCGATATAATGAAATAAGTCATTCCTCTCATACTTATACAGGATGTTTCAGCATTCCGATTTTTTAGGAAAGCGTCACGACGCTCACTATTTTTATTAGGGCGTCGCGACGCTCGCTATTTTTAATTTAGGAAAGTGTCGCGACGCTCACTATTTTTTATGAAGGCGTCGCGACGCTCACTATTTTTCATGAAGGTTAGCTATTATTATTCATGAAGGTTAGCTATTATTATTTATGAACGTTAGCTATTTTTCATGAATGCGTCGGGACGCTCACTATTTTTCATGAAGGCGTCGCGACGCTCACTATTTTTCATGAAGGCGTCGCGACGTTACCTATTTTTGATGAAAGCGTCGCGAAACTTACTATTTTTATTAAGGCGTCGCGACGTTACCTATTTTATGATGGAAGCGTCGCGAAACTTACTATTTTTTATGAAGGCGTCGCGACGCTCATTATTTTTATGAAGGCATCGCGTCACTCACTATTTTTATGAAGGCGTCGCGACGCTCACTATTACCTAACTATCATAGTTTCAGAGCTTAGAGTATTTGGTAGAATTTGAAAATTACGGATAGGTTTTGGCAAACATTTTGAAGCGCTTATATTGACGCTTTTGTGTGTTGGGGTTTTAAGTCGATTCTTAATCAAGAGTACGATGTTAGGTAATTGGTCTCTCTTGCTACCTACCTACGTTAAAGTAGAACTTGTACCATGTTCACCAATTTGTATGTCACGAAGGTTTTGTAACGACAGCGGTTGAGCTACTAAGGCTTCTAGCTGCCGGAATGTAATATCATTCAATCGCCAATGAATTTACTTACATAAAATAAAAAAATAGTTGGTAACCAATTAAGTTAAGGCCGCACACTTATTTTTTTTTAGTTTGTGTATAGTTTGTTTTTCAAGGTGCAACAATTATCAAACAAAACATTATCTATTTGAATGCCAGCTAAAAAGGTTCCAGGTTTTTTTTAATATAAGATACTTTTATGTCGTGAACCGCAAAATACGGATGCCATTTTATTATTTCACCTTTTATACGCATCGTAAAAAACGTAGCTTAAAATAGTTTGTACCCCTCAGATAGCAAGTTTTCCATTTACACGCTGTTATTTACTTTTATATTACAAGTTCTAAACCACGTACACTGGGGGCGTCAATACATTCGCGTAATTTTTTTTTACCAATACTAAAACAAACTGTATTGACCATAGAGTATTTAGAGTACGCATAACGACTCCACTCTGCGTATAGCTCTGCGGCGATTTTGTCCGCCATTTTTGTTATCTCATGTACCTGTAGTATGCGGCAACAATATGGGAAAACAACAATGGTGGAGTCAGATAAACCAGAAAAATTAACCGCAGCGCGGGCTCGAAATGCCATCTCCGTTATAATATCTCCATGGTATTGACTCATATAAACAGCTGATTCTTTAACGAAATGTCACTGACAGCGTGAGCCAATTTCAACACGTGATTGCGGGGCTTTTATCACAGAAATTCAATCTTTATGTATATTGGCAGAGAGTCCGTTTGGTATTGGCAAACATTTTGACACGCGCGTCTTCCCGCCCTTGTGTGCCATGTAGCTTTATGCTTAATGTTGCAGGCGATTTTATCAGTCTCATTACTGAAAACATTAATAAACATGAGAGCATCTGTTTCACGCAAAAACCACAATCGTTAATGCACGGTTTTGTCCGGTCCACGCGCCATCGTGTCTGATAATTTGTAATCCGAACAACTGAAATTACTGTTATCATTGCAGGGAAACCATACTACACACATAGGTACCTATACATACGCATAAATAGGTGTACTTACATATGCACGCACATAGGTAGGTTTATTGATTGCTGGATTAGTTAGACGCATTCAGTATAGGTTTAGTGAATCACATTCCAATGTAATTGTATCAGTGTGTCTAAAATGCCAATTTTAGCAATTCCTCCAACTACTCATTTCAAGACTACTCATTTCAGAAGGAAAGAAGACCTTCCATGGGTGAGAGACGGCATTTCGGTGGGGCAGAGAGAGTCTGCCAAGTTACTGGCGGACACATTCTTCCCGGGAGACCTGGAGACGGAGGACAACTTAGACCACCAGCGGACGAGAGCCCTAGCTAACCGTGTGAATGACCGAGTTGATGGCGAAGTCCATGATCAGCCGTTCACAGTGGAGGAGCTTAGAGCCGCGGCGGAAAGTTTTAACCCGAAGAAGGCACCCGGAGGAGACGGCTTCACCGCTGACATATGTTGCCAGGTCATCAACAAGGATCCGGACCTTTACCTGGCAATCATGAACAAGTGCCTCGAGTTGAGTCTCTTCCCGGAACAATGGAAGGTAGCAGTGGTGGTCGTTCTGCGAAAGCCCGGTAAAACGGACTACACGAGCCCCAAGTCCTATCGGCCCATCGGCCTTCTGCCGGTCATGGGGAAGATTTTTGAAAAGATGGTAGTCAATAGGCTCAAGTGGCACCTGATTCCTAGGCTCAGTCTACGCCAATATGGCTTTATGCCCCAGCGGAGTACCGAGGACTCCCTCTATGACCTGATACAGTACATACGCGGCAAAGTACTTCAGCGAAAGATCGTGACCGTGGTATCACTGGGCATAGAGGGAGCCTTTGATAATGCATGGTGGCCGGCCATAAGGGTGAGACTGGCCGAGGAGGAGTGCCCGGTCAACCTCCGACGAGTCGTCGACAGTTACCTGCAGGATCGCAAGGTCCGTGTCAGGTATGCTGGTGAGGAGCACATAAAGGGCACTCAGAAAGGGTGCGTGCAGGGGTCTATTGGCGGACCGGTACTCTGGAATCTTCTCCTTGACCCACTGCTGAAAGGACTTGAAACGCGAGGGCAATACGTACAGGCTTTCGCGGACGACGTAGTGCTCGTTTTCGACGGCGACACGGCACTGGACATACAGAGGCAAGCCAATCCCACCCTTGCCTATGTGCGGGATTGGGGTGTCAAAAATAAGCTGAAGTTCGCACCTCACAAAACAAGTGCGATGGTTGTGACAAGGAAGCGTATTTATGACACCCCCCTACTTACCATGGGCGGGATTGATATTGGCATGACCAATGAGATTAAGATCTTGGGGCTCACTATCGATCATAAGTTGACATTCAACAGCCACACTGCGAACACCTGCAGAAAGGCGTTGAATGTCTACAAACAGTTGGCAAGGGCCGCCAAAACTAGCTGGGGCCTCCACCCAGAAGTCATCCGGGTGATTTACACAGCCACTGTTGAGCCCCTCATCCTGTATGCCGCCGGTGCCTGGTCGCCGTCGACAAACAAGATCACTATACAGAAGCAGCTGAACACTGTCCAGAGAGGCTTTGCGCCAAAGATGTGCAAAGCCTACAAAACGGTATCCCTGAACGCGTCACTCGCTCTGACCCCTCGACATTCGCATACGCGAAGCGGCCTCCCTTTACAAGGCCAAGAGGGGCGTACCTCGACCAGAGCTGAGAGACGTCGAGGTAGAAAGCAGACTGGCGTACACGAGTACTCCGCATCCCGCGAAACATATGGACCTCAAGTTCATAAGCCTGATGGACCAGCGAGACGTGACCATCAACGTATGCAGCGCAGTACGAATCTATACAGATGGCAGCAAGATTGAAGGCAAGGTCGGCGCCTCACTATCCGTATGGAATAGTGAAGTGGAGACCAAGTCGCTCAAACTCAAGCTGTCATCTTACTGCACGGTCTACCAGGCTGAACTTTTGGCCATATGCAGAGCCACGAAATTCGCGTTAGAGAGTGGAAGCGCCAGTTTTGCTATCATCAGCGACTCGCGTTCGGCACTCGAGACAGTGGTCAACGCACTCTCTCATCATCCGCTAGCCGCCGAGGCGCGGGACAACATCGCCCGCTGTAGACTACAAAACAAGGACGTTTCCTTGTTTTGGATAAAAGCACACGCGGGGCTGGCGGGTAATGAGAGAGCAGACGAGCTGGCTAAACAAGCAGCGCTGCACGTTAGGACCAAACCTGTGTACGACAAATGTCCGGTTTCATTCGTCAAGCGACAAATCCGCTCGGAATCGCTTGACGAATGGAATCGTAGGTACCAGACTGGCACCACTGCATCCACGACCAAAATGTTTTTCCCTGACCTTCTGGTAGCGTACAGGACGATTAGAGAGATCGTGCCCACTGTCGTGCTCACACAGGTTCTGACGGGGCACGGTGGGTTCTCTGGGTACTTGAACCGTTTCAAGCGCAAGGAGGACCCATCGTGCATCTGCGAACCGGGTGTCAGCGAGACAGTGGAGCACATCTTGCTTCATTGCCCTGTGTTTGCGCGCCGAAGGCATGATGTTGAGATGAACTTAGGCGTAGCCTTAGTTTTATCCAGCCTAAGTAAGCTCGTCATGGACAAGGATAGACGTGATACCCTACTAGGCTATTGCGTGGAGGTGGTGACCAGAGTCATTGATAGAAATAAGACCTGAGCAGAAAGAGGCCAGCTGCCAACTTATTTGTCAATAAGTGACCAACAGCCACCTACACTACACTGCGCATCAGTGGCTCTGGTTGCCGGATCCGCGCAATGGATAGTAGGGAAACTGTTATTTTATTTTTACCCTGTATTATATTCTGTTTATTATCCTTGTCCATAGCTTTTTGGTATTTTATTGTCTGTAATAGTGTTATTTTTTAGACGGGTTTACTTTTTATTGTGTCTTTTGACTTTTAATTTTTTAATAAAAATTTTTGTTTTTTTTATTTCAATAAATATAATCCAGGCTGGAAAAAATATTTTACACACTAAACTTAAGGCTAATTTTAAGAACTCTGACCCCCACATCAGAGGTGAGCACGCGGGCCGGGCCGATAGAGGTCCGGTAAAAAAAAAAAAAAAAAAAAACTACTCATTTCACTTCTTTATTATACCAATCTTGAAGTCGCTGATGAAATTAATGTGTGAGTGAATCGTGCAAATTGGTGACCATTTTAGGAATATTTGCGGAATTGCTAATGAGTTAGGAAACGAATTTTGATCAGTTACCATTTTAAATGCCCAGGTTCAGATAGTCGACGTTTTTTATTCAGATATTAGAAGTGACACATATATTACTATTACTACACTTCATAAAATACTATAACAAAATCAAGATGACTAGCTGAAGTACCTAAGTAAACTCACCAAGTCTCGAGATTAGGATTCTGGGTATTGGATAACGCGCCTCGGATTTACGGGCTTCGCCTAAATACACAGTTTTGATATTCATTGTTAGCTTTGTTGAATTGATTTGAAGAGGTTTTCCAATCTAGCGCTGAAACTATTTTCGATTTCGTATAACAGTCGAGTGTCATATCCCCAGATAAGCTCTAGGGAAATCAAAGGCTATGATTTGTTCAAAGAAATCTTACAGGACGGAAAGTTTTTTGATCTGTTTATAATAAGTATTTATTTATTTATTTTATTTATCTAAAAAGTTACCGAAATTACACAAGTTAAACAATATTGTGTATAGACATATTACATATTAAATCAGCAACCATCCATGCACCTTGCTCGCGGAACCATACAAAATAACAAAATTTTAGTACTATTTTTTTGTTACTTAAGAGGAGAGTCTATTGCCATTATACCGGACACATTCTCCCTCAATACAAAGGAGATTTTGGGCCCTAGTCGACCACGCTGGCCCATTGCGTGTTGGTGAACTTCCCACGCCTTTTATAGACGTGCAGGTTTCCTCATGCTGTTTTCCTTCAATTAGAAAAATTGGATGTATTTTCATTAATATAGTATTTAGATCATAGCAATATAACACGGTACAGATAATTTGCATTATCCAAGCATCACGATAGGAGGACAAACAGCGAGGTAACACAAGTTTAAATTATACACACATAAAGTAAATTAGTAACTTGTCAGTAGGTAACTTGTATTGCCATAGTATTACATGCGTTTAATATATGGAGCGGAACATGACGTATATGTGGCAAACATACCTACTTAATATCATAGTAGTAGGTACTTGTGTCATTTCGTGGTCTCTACCCTCAGAAATAATAACCTCAAACTCTCCTCGAAAAACTAAATAGGTACATTAAATTTAGTACAAAAACTACATCACCAAGAAACCTGCAACGCATCTCTACAGATTAATTCCCATATTTTTAAGTTTTAGTTAATTTATTATGACATTAAAATGAATCATGGTGGAACAATAAAGAGTTGTCTATCTATCTATCTAATATTACTTTCGATAAATGCTTGGCAAACCATTGTTTATGAATATAGTAAGTAATAAATTAACTTACGTCTACAAGGCATTGCTATTCTACATGAGCTGAAATACCTGTTCTACGTAAGCTGGAAAAAACTTTATTTTAGGATTTCTAGCGATGTGTGACTATGACATTTCTAATATGCCCGCTATCCGCCTTCAACAAAGCTTATGCTAGGAGTAAGTTCAATTGCTAGTTTAATAATTACGTCATCATTTTTGATTGATTAATCATTGCGGAAACCAATAAGCCAAGACGAGTGCTCATAATGGAGGCGTAAAAAACAAAGCACAGAGAAAGCGCAAGATTCCACGGCGATATGGGAACAATGGGCTATAATCGGTTCCCGTCACGTTCCTATAAGCGGCAGGGTGAGGTTGCGGGCAGGTAGCTCCTCAAATCTGTTCATATGTGCCGATGCAAACGAGCCAACACAACGCTATCGTTAGATAACGATTTTATACGCGTGTTTGCGTCTCATTTTTTATTTTGAGGTATTTTTTTACCAAACAGAAGTTAAGAATGACAATGACGTAATATCGTTTCTCTATGTGCCTTCCAGCTTGGAATTAAGTTTTTTTTACATTACTAGGCATTCATAATAAACGCTTGTCTTGTGTGTTACACGAACGGCAGTTTATGATTCCATATTTTTTTAAGGCTCGATTTGAAAATTAGAAATTTATAAAAAAATATGATCCATTTACAGTGGTACTGTAGAAAATTTCTACACTACAAATTGCTTAGGGTTTGTAGGTGAGATGAAATTTCTTTAAATTATAGGGGTGATACTCTAGGGAAGTTTGATAAGTTATAAAAAAAAAAAATAAGCGCCACTTTTAAAGAGCGCGACCGTTACACAACTTCAAAGCCTTGACATTGAGAAAATAACGAATCGATTACGTTTTGAGATGCCGCGTTTGTTATGGTAATGTTGATCATTTTCGAAGTCCAACGGTCACGATGATGACCAGTTTCGGGCCGGTAACCGTACGCGAGAGCGGGAAGGGACGAGGCCGGGTGCGTCACCGGCCGCGCTACTGTCTCCCGCGGCATACCCGGCATTTACCGCCGCGCGTTCCTTACCTCCGCGCGCTCCCATCTCGGATACTTCGTACGGACCCGCGAGTGTTCTGTGAACCAGTGGTGGATGTTTAACGTGTTTCCATCATGGGTGGACGGCTTGTGTTGTTGTTAGTGATGTGGACGGGCCTCGTGGTCGCCGACAGGAAGCTCGCGGTCGTCGAGAAGCTGAGAGAAGACGCGGACCTGTCGCAGGTATTTAAAACTTTTGAAAACTCATTAAATAGTTGTAGAAGCCTTTTTTAAAGGAATTTATGAGTTAGAGCAGGTACCTCAAGGTCAGACTACCGTAGTTACAATAATTTCGTGCTGTTATATTAATGATAACAACTCTAGAAGTTATAACTTAATTCCAAGATGTTAAAAAATATACAGTACAAAACAAGATCAATAAAATTGAAGGTGACGTCTATTTTTAACTGGATTTACGCATTCTAGTAAATGGAGGTATGAAGATGGAATTTATTATATTTTTCAATGAGAACTCGACCTTTCTTATAAGTTTTCATAGAAAGGCTAAGCAGCGCTTAGACGATAGCTTAGCAATTTCCATTTTACGAAAAGTATAAGTTACTGTTACTGTATAACAATGCCACAAGTAGGTACAAGTTGACTGGAAATCTGTACAGGTATGTAGGTACATAAAAGGTTATTATGAAAGCTAATTTTCTCACTTACTGTTATGATTTGCATAATATAATAACATCTGTGTGTAATTATTGCGAATGCAATTTGTAATCGCCTGCCATCTGGTACGGTGACTCATGTTACTAACCCTTAACTTGCTTTCCACCTGCCATTATTACTCGTTACTTGGGCTTTGTAACTTTCACTTCCTTTTTCGCTATAGCTCAATCGTTAGTTTATTTCAACTTTGGGGCTTATTCTGTTGGTACGAAACAAAACTGAATTTATTACAGTCCTCACGGCAATAGTTTTAATTTTGTTTAGTTTAGTTTTTCTACCAAATTTAGTTAAATCATTGCTAGGGAAATATATTTGATCCATCACTTTTTTGGTGAAATGCGAAGGCTTTAGTTTTTTAGCGCTGTCGTCGAAGTCAAACCAGAAATATAGAGCATCTCTTCTTTGTCATTTGAAACGCGAAACGACGTTAATTCTTCAAAATTGTTATTACGTAAATGCTTATTTAAGCAAATAAAATGTTTTAATGTTAAATGAAGCGAATTACCCTCGTAAGCGAATCTTTTCTAAGGTTTAAAAAGACATTTTTGTTTTCTTTTTATTTACGGAGCCCGGTACGGTCTTCAGCCGATAAGCTAAGAAGATTTCTTATTGAGGATAGACATGATCCGAGGTTTGGTTTAATTTACATATTTTGTTTTTTACGCAGCGGATGAGATAAATGTAAAAATAATATAAATAAATAGCATAGAGGTTCTTAAACCGCAGTGTAATACGGGTCGCTCATTCACATTAGAACTCGACCTCACCCAACTGTGATTAAACTATCATGCGATTCGTAGTTATATGTTAAAACTAGGTACTTATTGAACTTGAACACCAAAAAAAAATCGTTGTTATACTATATTTGATGGCATCAAAAATATTAGTAGGAAGTACTGCAATATGTTTAGTTTAGTGCAGTTTAGTTTTGTGCCAACAGTATGGATATCAATATCGATACTACGAAAAATGTCTTGCAAATAATCTAGGCACTTTTTCCTGGTCTAATGGACGATGGCTTTGTTTAGTGGTTTGAGTGTAGGCTGCTTGGATTACAGCACCAGGTGATTGTGGGTTCGGTTCTCGTCAGCGGAAATTTTCATAAATGGCCTTTTCGGAATTTGATCTGGTCTGGTTGTAATCGGGATCACCCTTAGTCCATTATATGTTACCCACATGTTGTAATCGGGATCACCCTTAGTCCATTATATGATACAAGCATTGCTTTGTTTGGGAACATATGATAAGTATGTAACTAGCCAGGCGAAATAAAAAAGAAGATGCGTAACATATACACTGTATTCTGCTGTCTATACTCTTTAGAGTTAAGATAACCGAATTCATTTAACAATAACATAACACATGTAACAGTAACAATATGCATTGTAAATGTTACGACAATTTTATTGTAGACCATACAAAATGTGAGGGTTATTCGACCGTTTATACAATAATCCTGCCACTTACGACGTAGGCCATACAAATTACTCTAAAACCATTGGTTGCATAATTGGCAAGAGCATCTCAAATGGTTGCATCCGTTTGTCTTACGCCGGTCCAATTGTGGTCCAACTCTGTCAAAAGACGGTCTTAGATTTATTAATAGCTTCAGAAACGTGAATCAATTAGGTCCTTGTTGAGGGGGAGGGATCTATTGGAACAAGGTACTCAGTAGTTAATAACGGTTATGTACTTCCCTTACGGAAGCTCTCAAATCTTATCTTTCAGTATAAACAGTATCATCTGCAGTAGCCCTGGGCAGATTGGGGCGACAACCAAGACACCCGCTGCAAAATGTAATACCAAAATAAACTGTATTGACTAATAGAAAAAGCTCATTATTCAACAAATGTCATTGACTGTGCGAGCTAATTTTGCAACGTGGCATTTACCACAGAAATTCAATCTTTATCCATATTATCACAAAGTTTGTTTTGGTATTGGCAAACATTTTACAGCTCGTGTCCTGATGGCGCAGTGTGCCCAGGACTTAATATACAGTAGCATTATGTTATGTTTCTACAAAGGCTGTAATCTGATCCAAACTTGGCCTCTATTCATCATATTACAGTGTTATCTACATTAAACATAAACAAGTTGAGAGCATATGGTAGTATTTGCTCTAACATAAAAAAAATATAACAGTGAATAAGTCCTTTTTGTATCTTGGAACTGAATTAAAAGTGTATGAATATATGAACAAGTTATTTCTCTACGGGATTGGGGCTTAATCAGGAGATCAATTTATTTATATCCCGCATCCACATCCTACAGATTTATTGATGACATCGTTAAACACGAGGGAAATCGTTGTGTAGAGAATTTCATACAGCAAAATAAAGAATAGTAGAGATAGGTAGTTTACCTATCTCTAGCATCCACATAATGTGATACCGTATATGTAGTGTGTGTATAGTAGAGATAGGTAGTTTACCTATCTCTACTCCAGGTGTATCAGAAGTCCTTTATAATATTTTAAGTGCATATACGGTATCACATTATGTGGATGCTTAGTGAAGATAAATTACCTATACCTAACTATCGTAGTTTGAGTTATAAACCTTTGAAAATTTGTCACAGGTATCGTGTTCTGGCCTTTGGGTACATCCATAATCCTATTCAGCAGTGTAAAATAAACTTATGAGAGGTAACTACCAATATTCATAAAACAGAACATGCAAATTTTACATAGGACTCGAGACTACGAGTTATAGAAATTGATGACGAAAAGATAGTTGAAGAAACATAATCGAATTTCGATCAATTTTTTATACCATTCCGTTGTATACCCGATACTGACGCAATCGTCTAAGTATTAATTCGTTCCTTCTGAAACATCCTGGATGGAGCATAAGGTCTTCAGTGCACGCGACGCCAACGGTACAGTGGCAATTATCTTACTCACTTCCTCTTACATAATTATACTCGGACATCGGGTCCTTTGGTCAATCAACGGCCAGTTTAATTTCATTTGAGCTTCCCTTATGAAGGTTACAAGCTACGATGAGTATTATATTACCATAGTTACTGTATTTAAAAAACGCTCCACATATATGTAGAAGTAGAGTGCATTGCTTTATTGGTGAATATTGTCTTTAATAAATCATCCTGTGTTGTTTGCTCCGTATTTATGGTAGCTCGTTCTGCCTCATAATTGGTGAAAAAATGTTTTAATGAAAATTGTTGTGTGTGTCGTGCGGAACACGTGCTTTGCTGAAGCACACCTAAAGTATTTTAATAACTCTTGTCTATCAAACTGGAAACAGGCGTGCAGACATGCTGCACCTCAAAATTAAATTCTCAAGAATGAAGCAAGGTTGTAGTCTCGTTCGTAGTATGTAGCCCGATAATGTATGAAAAGGCACGTACTTGAATCGACGCAGTCAGTAGGATCTTTCAGTCGAAAGACTGAAGAATTCTGAAAACTGGTTCACAAATTTGCTTGTACTGTTTCTTGACAAAATTACAACAATGGGTATTGTATTATATGACTTCATCAATTGTTACAAAAAACACTTGTATTACCCTTATGATAGTAGCTATCGGAGGATAAGTTAAAAATATAATTTATTGTGTTTATTGGCAAAAAATCTTTGTCCTCGACTATTGAAATCTTATCGAGAATAAGATTATTATTTCTGTAATATTTTATCGTAAATAACAAATACCGTATGATGTCTAACGTTATACAATATTATAAAGTCGTCACGAACCTTCACCCTCAAACAATGATGTTTTGCTTCAATCTAATCGTAATTATTGAATAGCCTTGGGTCTTCGTCGATTCGTTTTATTTTAATTCGATTCCACGCGGTCCACTTTCTTTTAAAAACCCTTATTTTCAAGGTTTAAAGCGTGCCCGACGTCCCGCCGCCGCCGGGCGAGTGATAAGAACCCGATGAAAACGTTGCGGCGCACCCACTCAAAACGCGAGGTGTTATTTTATGGAAAAATGGATTCTCTTTTTAAAATTCGTTAACATTTTCATCTGAAAAAATATACGAGATTGCTTTTGTATTGGACTTTCATTAGACCCATTAGCGGTAAAAATGGGCCTGTAAGCGCCGAGTCACATGAAATATTTTTTCATGCATGACAAACAATGGCTCGGTGGTTTTCGAGATGTTTTTGTTCAGTCGTAGGGAAAGTGCGATAGTGTAGCATTTCGACGACGGGTTGTACAAACGGGCGTAGGCTGCTCGGATCACTATACCGCGTAGATGCGGGTTCGATTCTTGTCAGTGGAAAAAATCGGTAAAAACGGTTTACGGTGGTCTGGGTCTAGCTGGGATCGCTCCCAGTCCATTCTATGGTACCCATAGGAACAAGTTTGGGATCATACAATGAGTAAGTTTCGTCGACGTGAGTTGGACGACGTTTATTAACAACACAGGGTGGGTTTGTTTAATATTATTTTCTCAGTTGATCTAATAGCTAAACGTTTGCGCGATGTGACAATATCTGAAGACACATCCTGTCTCCGCTTCCTGCGCGCCTGGAGGTGACGAGGTATCAATTGGTGGGGAATTCAATAAGCGGGTGCGTGGCCCGACGACGCACCTCATATTCATATTCAGTACACGCCACGACACCTGAGAGGTGTTCGTAATACCCAAAACGACTTTTAACGTATTTTGGCGAAGGTCGACAATATAAAATATTGAATTGTACAAATAACAATTCCTAGACTATTGATAGTGGGTATATAAACTTTTTTGTGGTCATGTCTCGATGTTATGCTAATATTTACAAATGTTGAGAGGTTTATGTACAAAGATGTTTACTGTCTACCTATTCTATATTTAGATGATAAAATAGATTATTTGGAAACCTATAATCTGTCTTATTCATGATAGTTTACCTTTTAAAAAGGTTAGGGTTGATATACTGCAGGAATACGTTTTCGTATGGATAATCACAGTGCAGTCGTTCCGAGAACATTTTTAAGTGTCCCAATATGATTTCCTATTTATTACTGCCTATGTAACCTCTTTTGACAAAATTAAAATAGATGGCATAGATTAAGTGCTAAAAACGGTATGTTAATTTCAAAAGTTCCATTACCATATTCCTCTCCACCCAAAAGTTACTTGGAAGAGATAACTTTTAGTGCCCATTGTTGCACTTTTTTATCGTACATGTAAGTATAGCTTGTATTTCTTTAAGAGGTGGGACAATAAAGAGTTATCTATCTACCATATTTTTTATCAAGATTTATGACAATGTGAAAAAAAAAATCCATACCTACAGACATTTTATTTCGATGTTAATAAACAGTGAAAACTGAATACATTCAAATTTAATGGCTAAACATGTAAAATTTAAAAGATGCGGTACTTCTTTTGGAAGGCTCTCTTGTTCTGCATAAATTTGAACGTTCGATAGCGGCCTGACTGCTGTTAACAAAAGACGGTCTGTTTTATAGGTATAAATGCAGATACATAACTTCTATCTATCGTGTATGAACTGGGGTCACTAACTATCGCTTATCTCTGTCAAAAACATTATTTGTATTAGTATGTAAGCAATTCACCTACCTTTATAATATCACACAAATAGGGCTATCGACATTAGACTGTAAAATAGCCAAGTAATTATATCTGCCTATTAAAATAAACGTTTCGGTAGCTTTTATTTGACTTTGATATCAGCTGCTACGTAGTGTCTTTTCGTACGAAATAATTGCTGTAAATTATGTCCCGACAGATTGTAAAGTTTTAACTTTTGCCTGAATTTTAATTGGAATCTTTTCTGCTCGCCTTGACAATTATTTAAATACTACATATCTATCTATCTTCGTATTATTTTAATTAATCATGTGACAAGATTTAGTTAAATACATGTAGTTTAAAGTCAAATTACTGTGTCAACTGTCTTGTCAGAACAATACTCCGTTACAGCGGGATGTGTATCTGAATATAAAAGCAAATTAGTATGGTAGGTATAATTACTAGTAAGAGTAAGCACAGTACATCATCGGCGAAGTGTTAGTGCACTGCAGTGCACCTCTGCCTAACTTTTCGGGGAATACAGGCGTGATGATGTAGTAAGCAGAGATCTGTGATCGCGAATTCCCGGTTATTTCATTGTTAGTAATAAAAATGTGCATGTTTACCAAAAATCCACATCGCTGTTTACCTAAGACTATTGGTCTAGTGGTCTGAAGCAAGTTGACTCACTGAATCAGGAGGTTGCGGTTTCGATTCCCTTGAGTGGCAAGGAATTCGCCCTGCCCTTAGCATGACCACACGGTCATAAGTTTTATCTAAAGAGATAAAACTGCAACTTGAAAGCAACTGCCAAATTTGTCGAGAAAAAGACGTCACTTCGAGCTTTTTGTACTGGGCATGGCTCGGTGTAGCGTAATTTTCTCGACGAATCTGACAGTTGAAACAGATAAAACTTATATCTACGCGGTCATGCTACAGGGCCTGTGCTGGTCTGTATGCTACTCATAGTACGAGCTTAGCTTCGTTTGGTTTTATGTAATGAGTATGTGTTGTCGAACGATATTTATTCTTCTTTCCCAGCAATATAATTCAAAACAGTTTAATATAACGTGGGTTGGTAGCAGGGTGGGTTTGTACATCGATGCAAATAATGGTCGGGTCGGGTCGGCGCCTGACAGTGATGCGGGTGACATCTCCTCAAGTGATACCTCTCACAGATTTATGTGACTTTTAATATATTTACTGATACCATCGTATACCTTTCTCATATATCTATGTTGAACAAGGGTCTAGTAACCGACCAATTATTGATATATTGAAATAATAAAATATCTTGTCGATATCTACCTTTTTTATGATTTATATTGAATTAATGCGTCATGAAAGGAACTCTTAACTATTTTGGTAGTAGTTATAATAGTTAAAGAATATATTATGTTAGTATAAAACTATGTATGTATGAGTTATGAATAAAAGAAAGGAGTTATTAAGTCAAAGAGGGAGCTTTTCCTAACCTTTGACAGTTTCACACGTCCAATCTTGGGTGTGACGTTAACGTCTATGTACTTCAGATAATCTATGTCAAGACGTATAAGGATTCCCGCGCGGGCGTTGCTTATGGTAGGACGCGGCAAATTATAATTTTATCTCGAATCGGTTTTAGTCTCTTTTTGCGCTAACTGTGCAATTTGTTAATGATGAAGGAAGATCTACAACTATCAGATAATGGATAGAAGCGAGAAAATGAACCTGATACAAGTAGAAGCTGATATTCATGAATGCAGTGCTGCGAATAGTGATAGAGTAAATGAGATGGAGATGACGGGTGTAGAAGATATTACTGATGTTGAAGACAGGAATTACAAGGAGTTGGAAAGACCCCCTAAAAGAAACCGTGAAGTCAATCATGAAGAAATCTGGACGACAGTAGTGCGGAAGGCGAAAAGATTTGAACGAACGGTAAATGATAATGCACTGACAGGGATTCCTGAGGACATAATTGAGGTCAGTATAACGTGTCCGGATAAATTACCTAAACAGTTTGGATTGGCAAAGATGTTAAAATTTGAAAATATACATAACGTAATAAAAGTAAAGTATATTAATGCATACAAGGCATTGGTAAGCTTAAATGATGAAGGTAGTGCTGAATTATTGCTGCAGTCTAAATCATTTAATAATAATAGCTTCAAGTGCCAAAAAACATTAGAAATTAATCAGTCATATGGCGTAATAAAAGACATTGACCTTGATCTGAACGAAGAAGACATTTTACAAGAATTAAGAAGTGATACTTTAATACTGGCAGTAAAAAGGTTAAAACGTAGAAATTCCAATGATGGTCATTGGGAAATGAGTGAAGCCGTAAGAGTATGCTTCAAAGGTTCATTCTTACCGACACACGTATACATATATGACACTAGAGTAAAGGTGACTCCATATATTTATCCGGTTACACAATGCTCCCGGTGCTGGCGATATGGGCATTCAAGTAAGATGTGCCCAGCTTTGAAAACTATTTGCCCTAAATACTCAAAAAAACATGCCAATTGTGAGACAATGGAATTCAAGTGTAACAACTGTATGGGGAAGCACATGGCAATGGCTAAAATTTGCCCCGTTTTTATAAAAGAAAAGAGGATTAGAGAGTTGATGGCAGAACATAACTGTTCATATAAACGGGCCCTCACTTTTTACTCTCCGCCACCGCTTGATTTAAATACCATTATACAAGATGTCGACCAATTTTCTGATAGCTCTTCACTTGAGCCTAGACAGGTGGAAGTAACGATAGAACCTATTACTACGCTATCCCATGCAGTTATTTTGGAGCAAAGTCTGAAACAGCCTAAAAAAGCAGCGAAAAGGAAAAACAAGAAAATAAAGAAGAAAGTGTACCAAAACACGGAAGATGAAACATTACAATGTGAGTCTGAAACAAGTGAGAGTGAAATCCATAGTGAAGATAAACCAAGTCAAGCAAAAAAACAGGTCTACAAGGAAGAAATATCGTGGAAATTGTTACTAAGTAAATTAAGAAACATATTTTTTAATGAAGAGAATAGTTCGTGGGGAGACAAGATTAAACAGTGTGGAAATGTCATTTTGGAAGGGATACTATCATTTATTCATAAGTATATTGCAGACTGGCCTCTTTATAACCTCGTAAAACAATTATGGACTACAACAACCAACAAATGATTGCAAATTCTATACTAAAAGTTCACAACCTCAATATTATACAGTGGAACGCTCGTAGTCTTAAACCTAAAGTAAGTTTATTAGAGCAGTTATTATATCAAGAAAAAGTACACGTGGCTGCTATAAGCGAAACGTGGCTTGAACCAGATACCCGTGTTAATATTCGTGATTATAATATCTTTCGTCAGGATAGGAATGTTGCATATGGAGGAGTAGCGGTTCTTACACATAAATCTGTCCGGGCACAACAGGTGCAAATACGACATTGCATGATAGGACTAGAACTTATTCAGGTAAAACTATATAATTGTGATCAAATAGAAAATGTTATTGTTGTCTACTGTCCGCCTGAACTACGTACAAACCAGACAGTTTGGGATCGTTTGTTTTCTCTAGAATATAACAAGTCCATCATACTAGGTGATTTTAATGGTCATCACTCGAATTGGTCTCACAAAACGGATTCTAGAGGTAATCAAATCCAAGACTCAATTACAGATTCTAATTATGTTGTTTTAAATGATGGAAGCCCAACCCGGTTGCAATGTGTCGATGGTAATTTGAGAATATCGTCTCCAGATATCTCTTTGACCACAGCAGACATTTCATTGAAATTCAATTGGATCGTTACTAAAGAGACATTAGGTAGTGATCATCTCATTATAAAGATCTCCACATCGCTCCCAACAAATATGCAGTACGAAAAAAAGAGACATTTTAAGCTAGCTGATTGGAATAAATATTCCGTCTACTTAGAAGAACTATTTGATAATTTCTCTACATTGAATGAACCTCAAGCAGAATATAATTTGTTTATAGAGTTAGTAGGTAAGGCGGCCGACAAGTACATTCCTTACACTAAATTCAATCCAAATCCGTGTCATAAATTTCGGTCTAAGCCTTATTGGAACGAGGAATTGTCAAAATCGGTAGCCCGTCGACGGTTAGCACTAGCAAGTTTTAGGAAAAATCCTACACCCTACAATTTAGATGTTCTAAAAAACAGAATTAGAGAATCTCAGTGTTTACTACGGAAGAGCCAAAAGGATTCCTGGGAAAATTTCTGCTCGTCTATAGATGAAGCTACTTCTGCTAGTGAATTATGGCAGAAGATGAGGTGGATGAAAGGATACAAATCTGAAAAACGAGTGGTAGACGAAGAAAAAGCGATGCATCTGTTACAAAATTTGTGCCCTGATTTCGCCTCATGTTCCCATCCTAAATTTAATTCTGATAATCCCATATTTGATTCTCAAATTACGTTAGAAGAACTTAATAAGAGCATTAAGGACAAGGATACAGCACCAGGAGATGATGACATTTCGTTTTCAATGATTAAAAATCTACCAAAAATAGCTAAATTAGTGCTAGTCAATTTATACAATAGATTTTTCTCGCTTGGATTTGTACCACTTCAATGGCGGAATATTCGTGTTATCCCCATTCCTAAACCCGGTAGGGATCCTAACTCTATAACATCTCTTAGACCCATCTCATTGATTTCGTGCCTGTGCAAAATTTTTCATAGTATAATTCAGAAAAGGTTAGAATGGTATTTAGAAAGAAATAATATGTTCTCCGAAAATACACTGGGGTTTAGAAAATGCCGATCAAGCATCGATAATTTATGTCGATTAGTCAGTAATATCCAGAAAGGTTTTTGTAAAAATCAAGCGACGGTGAGTTGCTTTATAGATATAGATAATGCATACAATAATATTGATGTTTTAAGTTTATTAAGAAGAATGGATAGACTCGGAATAGGGAATAAAATATGTAAATATCTGTGGCAATTTCTTCATGAAAGACATCTCAAAATAAAAGTAAATAACAATGAGTTAATTCGTATAACGGCAAGAGGTTTAGCTCAGGGTGACCCCCTTTCTCCTTTGCTTTTTAATGTCGCTACTATGGATGTATGTAAAGAGCTAAACAGTGATATTGTACATATTTCGCAATACGCTGATGATTTTGTGGTGTATTCGGTTCATAGTAAAATAGATGAGGCAGCTAAACAATTACAAAACCCATTAAACTGTTTTACAAAATTATTAGCTGATTTAGGACTGGAAGTATCATCTGCAAAAACTAAAATTTGTGTTTTCAAAAAAGGACGTAATAGACTGAATTTAACCTTAAAAATCAATGACTCGTCGCTGAAAGTAGTCCAAAATATTAAATACTTAGGCTTATGGTTAGATAGCGCTCTTAGGTGGGGCAAACACATAAATGAAATTATTGAAAAAGTTACAAAATTCCTTAATATTTTAAAAGTTCTCGCAGGCTCAAAATGGGGTGTTCACCCTAAACACTTAAGGAGGTTATACATTTCTCTTGTAAGAAGTCGAATGGATTACGCTAGCTTCTTATACGGAGATAGCTGTCAAACGCACTTGTATAAGTTAGAGAAGGTACAAAACCAAGCTATGCGAATTATTGGAGGGTTTATTAAAACTACCCCAATCCATGTCATGAACAATGAACTATACCTTCTGCCTTTACATATACGTAGAATGTATCTAGCTGGAAAATATTGGTTGAAACTTAAGTCTTTGGCTAGTAACAAAAGAGTAGTCGATTTATTAGATGAACTTTTGTTACTGATTAATAGTTGGAACAGGAAAAGTAAGCCAATGTTGGTGGTGATACATGAACGCTTTAAGGATGAAGAAATAGATTCAAGTCAAAATTTAGAGATGTTCTCATTCGATTTGTGGATAAGTTACTTGGATTTATCAGATAATATAATACATAAAATTGACAATATTGATCAATCAAAAAAACATTATGACACATGCTTTTTAAAAGAACTTAGCTTAGATTTTTTAACAGAACATTACGCTGGCTTTTATGAAATATATACAGATGGTTCTAAAGAAAATGAGAAAATTGGTGCTGCATTTTATGACCCACAACAAAATACATACATCATGATTAGAATAGAAAGTAACCTGTCTATTATGAACGTTGAGCTCTTAGCTATCTGTGAAGCCTTAGCTTACATTGACACGGTTAACGAGGATAAATTTGTAATTCTTACTGATTCAAAAAGCGCTCTCCAACATATAGCTCGCTGTACCACAACCAGCCGAGGAACGTCGATAGCGTATACGATAATACATCAGATTTTAGATTTTCGACGAAAAGCAAAATCAGTAATACTACAATGGATTCCATCCCATATAGGTATCTTAGGCAATGAAAAAGCCGATACATTTGCCAAAAGGGCGTGTTATGAAGGAATCGCAACAACAATTAGTCCTTTTTATTCAGAATGTCTGGTAAAAGTAAAAGATTATTGTCACGATCTATGGAGGGAACATTTTGATCGGAGATCTCAGGAAAAGGGTATCTGGTACAAGACCATTGCATCTGAGCCGTCGAAGTCGGCTTGGATTGATAATTGTACTCTGAGTAGAGCCTATATGGTAACTGCTTTAAGACTTCGGTCTGGACACATTCCGTCAAAAAAGTTTACGTGTCTTATGGGTTTACATCCATCACCTAATTGCAATGATTGCCAAGTTGTTGAGGATATATATCACATTTTGATGGAATGTGTTCGGAATAAACAGTTAAGAACGCAACTTTTGAGAGACAATAACATCTCTTTAAATAGTGTTGGTGCTTGTAATAGTGCTCTGGCTGAACCAATGTCTGATGCAGCCAAAGCATTATATAAGTTATACTGTTCCATAGATTTTGTTTAATTATTCATTAAAATGTATGATGTATATAGTAAGTAAGCTTGTTATGGAGCGACATCGTCAATGCTGACGAAGCTCCTTAAATAAAGATTAAAAAAAAAAAAAAAAAAAGACGTATAAGACTAAATCATGGATTCAATTCACCCATTTAGGTGAAAAATATTGGACGTCAAATTTAGGTATCTGTACTTTTTAATAACATTGTATAAAGGTTTTGGGACTTGGTTAATGTCTAACTAGGACGTCATCTCCTCTATCGGATAAGTATACTCTGGTTAAATTAGGTGTGAATGTTCACTATCCATAGAACAAATACTGTTAAAAAAATATCCCCAGCTGACTAAAACTGAAGTCGAAGCCCGCAGGTGTTTCTAATCGCATCATGTACAAGTGACTTGGCAAGTACCGAGCACCAGCACACCCTTTGCGAATTCTACGAGAAATTTTGTTATAATACTTTTAACATCTCACTCCATTCCAATCGACATAGCAATGAAAAGTTTCACAGAGGGGAAATTGGAAATTTATTTGAAAAGTTTTTGACTAAAACGTTAGATGTGGAAAGAAATCTGAAGATTGGAATAATTTCTGAATAAAAGAATTTTTTAATATAATTATGACTTGTTTTTATTAAAGACTTCTCTAAAATTTCTTTAAGGTTTCAACAATTCGACAACAACTTAAAGTTGATATATAAAACTTGCCTCTTTGTACAAAAGTAAGGAAACATCGACCACAATAGACGAAAATAAGTGGTTTACAAAGAAAAACCTTCATGGGAAGCATGTTACATCAGCCAAGAAAAGATAGTTCTTATCTCCTTGTCATAAAAGTTAGTTCAATCGACTTAAGCCTTTATCATGTCGATTAATATGGCATTACCCTGTGATACTTCGTCTTACTTACTTTATCTTACGTATGAACTCAAACTTAAAGTTTAACTATGTTTAAATTATTTAATACAGTTTGTTGACACCTCTGATCATCCGATTGGAGCTTAGGGTATTATATAAAGGTCTATATTATGAACAAATTCGTTGATATCGCAATGTTATTCAAGAAGGTTAAAGATCAGATAAGCCGCTAGCTCCCGTCCTTGACCGCAAGCATTTGAAGCCCAGAGTAAATAAATAAATTGTATAGGTACTACTACGGCATACTTTATGCTAGTTGTGTGCAATACCGTCTTCACCATAAGGCCACACGGGGCCCGTGGCAGGGGCGCCATACTCAGGGGGCCCCGAAGGACCGACAATTAATCTCACACATTTATTCTCAAAACATTGTTGTCGGACACATTACACTTATTTCACTAATCAGTAATCTTATCAGAAGGGTCACAAGGGTTTTTACAACAACTTAGTAAAAAAAAATTTTTTATTCGCTTTTTTTGCTTTCCAAAACGGCCCCAAATCCTTGTGTGCCCAAGGGCCCCAGCCTAGTTTAAGACGGCTCTGGTTGTGTGCGATATGCGACGAAACTTTAAAAACCTGGCTTAACTGTGTTTAAGGGTTATACGTGAGTTAAGCTTGCTTTCAATATTTAGAGTAGAAACTATTTTATCTTGAGTAAACAAATAGTCACCTCTTTATTCTGTGGTGAAATGCTTTGGCCTTTAATCACTTTTGTTTAATTGCTACAATGATCTCTACTTCGCTAAGGTGATCCAATCGCAATTCTAGTAAAAGGTAGACCTTAGATGCCCATTAATTCCTCTCAATATGTCTGTGAACTGAATTTGATCTACGAAAGCTTTGCAGAGCGAACTCTTAACTACCATCTCATTATCCATAATGTACACTACACACACACTACTTCCCATTCTACACTCCAGTGTAGAATGGGAAGGAGTGACATCTAGGTATTGTAAAAGTGTCCGTCGAAATTCAAAAATTATTAATTCAAAAAACATCCACAATGGCGCTGGTGTCAGCAGGACATATTTTGTACTGAGTTAATTGTCCGAAACTGAAAGTAGTATTAAGAACATTGCTGCAAGACAGGTGGTGGTAAAGGGTCTGGACATTAAAGACAAATGCTATCAATACATTTTCCTGCAGCATACTGAACTTTTTCTCAACACAACTGTGGCATTGCTTCCTCGTTTACCTGTGACAGACAACTTTGGTTGTATCTTTGAATACAACTCATCACACGTTCCAGTCACGCGTCAGATGCAGGCAGCTGCTTGAGATATACTCTTTTATATTCAAAGCGGTGTGTACACACTGAGAATTGCTTACAGTTCCGCTGAATTCCCGAGCAGCGTGGATGGATCATTGTTCTTACTTGAGTATGCACAGCGATCGTGTTTCCTTTGCCAGAAATTATGAAACTCCCTAATAATTTATGTACATAAATCGGTTCTATTTTCAAACATCTTTATTATAATGTCTACAAATAGATAAATAAAATTACACAAAATAAAATGATTTTTACAATTTACCAGCCAAATGAAAAAGGGTACTCTTTATCTCATGGAACAAAGTTAAAATATAGAGTATCAAGATATTTGGTTTAGAAAAAATATAATCATACAACTTTCTCGATGTTTTTGTAACATCGATCGAACAACATGCTATATTTTCCATAGACAAGAGTGGTCGTGTAATAAAAAACACATGAATATTATACTTTTTTGTGAAAATTTTAAAGATGGAGCCTTTGACATTGTTATTCGAGACCCTAATACTTGTTTTTAAATCGCCTTTCAAAGTGCCCCGGGCATGCAGTGCTTCGCTCAAACGAGACATGGTAAAGTTGCCCACACTCCTCTCTATTGTCTACAGGGCATCCGTCGCGTTATCGCGTTACCCCGCCTTCCCATTTTATATGGCTGCATCCCTAAGAAGTGCGCTCTCGTAAATGCCTGTTTATAGTACACTCGTTTTTGTAAAGGAAAATGTTGCTCTTTTCAAGCATGTTTTTTTAATAGCGGGAATGTTTTGCTTTCAGTATAATCTCTCTCCATTAAACTAAGTGCATAAATAAATCATAGCTTTACTTTGAGAAGTGCAATTCTAAGGATTCTGTGCATCTGTCTGTATGTATAACACTAGAGATACTGAGGACCCAAAAGATCAAAACCAACATGTATGTACACGTAGAGCCCTAAGTTTGTTATGACTACCTATATGATAGATGTTTTATTGAAATTTTTGAGGCACTTAAAATGTAATATCGTTTTTTTTAAACTATCGTATGTCACTGTAGCAATTCAAGTATTTAGAGCTACAGTTAGGTGAATGTTGTACAATTTGACGGGTGGACAGTTTTTTGTGTCGCCATACAGTTAAAGCTCGCGCACACTGGGGCGTCAAATATCGCGTGGCAATAATTTTACCAACACCAAAACGAACTGAGTGTCAAAACAGTTAATATGTATAAAGTTTGAATTTCTTCTACGTCCCCACGCATCAAGTGTCGCTTGCGCTGTCAATGACATTTCGTTTAGGAGTTCGGATTTCGCGCGTTGGGACACCCCAGTATGTGCAGGACTTATTATACCAACAATGACATGTATGAATGTGAATTCTCCCGTGCTATCTCTCTCAAACTGATTTTAAAATGCTGCCACGGTCCATTTAATGCGTCATCGTCGTTAATTTATGTTCTGTCCCGTCCCCCCCTCTAATAAAAGTCGATGAGCCGTGATGTGTATGCCAAAACTTCCACAATGGTGCAATAACTTGGTATTATTATGCTCCGTGCTTCCTGATGCATCCGCGAGGGTCGTAGGCAGGCAGTTAAAACGTCTAGATTAATTAAATATTTTGTATTTTTTTATTAATTTTGAAATATGACATAGAGGCTTATATTTTAATCTGTTAGTGGGGTATTCTTTTGAGTGTTTCTTCAGTTTTTGTGTTACCAAAACATTCCGGAAAATAAAAATAATAAACAATGAACCTAAAGATCTGCAATTAGGGACCACGTTTAAAATTTTCAAACATTATATAACCTCTTTTTGCAATTTGAATTAAGCGCATGCTATGATCCAATCTTTGTAGTAGTTCGTGCTTCTCTGTCGTTTACAGAACTTAATCTTGCGTATCCGAATGCGAATCTACTTTTAAATTGATCAATTACGATATTGGAGTTTCAGTTCTGTGAGTAATTGAATTAAAGAGCAAGAATGCACGTAGATATATTCAGAACACAACAATTTGTCATTATTTACCATCTATAAATATATAATTCTATTGTACATGTGTATGTTACTGAACTACTCCTAAACGGCTGGACCGATTTGGATGAAATTTTGTGTGTATATTTCAATGGGTTCCTTGGGGATTTCAATTGGGCCCGGCAGGTGGCGCAGCTTTTGAATATCAAAAAAGTCATATATCAAAATTCTAAGGCGGTACGAAGTTCGCCCGAGCAGCTGGTTTACTATATAAGAAAAGAAGACATGCTTTAATGGTTTATAATAATTAATTTCCAGTTAGTACCATGTAGCGGTGCCAGCATGTGACATCGTTTCCTTCACGGACTATCTCGCATCAATTCGCTCTATCACTTTCTTTGTCTCACATGAGAAAAAGATGAAAAAAAAAACATTTTGTATTGTGGCAACCGACTGTAGGTACTACCTAATGTAGGTTACAATAGCTTCTAGGCTTAGTTAAATTCAATAAATATTAATAACATAAAAAGCTACGTGCGTTATTCATCATAAACTCCAATAATCCTTTAGGTCCTGTAAATGAGCGTTCTCAACAAAATTGATGACATGTCCGAATAAAAACAATTGTGAACTATATCATATAATACTATTATCATACAATCCATTACAGAACACATTTGCTATCAAAAAGGGTTTTGTAAAGCCATTGTTAACGCTCTTTTTTTACAAATTTGGGTGTTAAGTATGAACAAATATACGCTTTGTGGACCGAATGAAGTTCTTTTCAAGTTCTAAACTTTGCCCCTTACAAGTTAACACGACGACAATTCGGGAACATTGTTAGAAAACTTACGATCAAAATTAATGAGGTTTCAGGTGAATAAACTTACAAAGGGACTGAACTGAGTCTGAGGTGAGGGCTGTTTTTACAGGTTTTTACAATTCAATTATTTTTTTTACATTCAAATAAAACATTTTAGTTATATCTCTATGCTTATTTTTACTTTTTTCGCCTAACATATATTGTAAGGGGTGGGTGTACCTCCCTTTATCGTCTCCACATGGCTTCATAGTGTCATCTGGTGTTAAAATAGCTATGTTATTTGACTACCCATTAAACTAACAATTAATTACAATTGACTATAAATTCCTGTTCCCTGTTTCGTATTAGATCTTAAGTGCGCTATTTGTCAATTAATAATATGAATTTGCTTATTATCCCTCATTCGATAACCAGAACTAAATGATCGATGTTCTCTACACTAACATTTTCTTTAGTACCTATTAATGGTGTTAGTGATGGTAGTTGTGGCTGATCAAAACTTTATCCCAAAAGTATCAACTTACGACAAATATGAATATATATAACCAGTTCACGTCCGAAATATATTTCAAGGTACGAACAGCAGGTGTCGAGATCTTAAGAGATAATATCAGTTTGCAAGCTGAAGCCACACTCACGCAATAAAACCCATTTCCCTTAATTTACTTTTACTACGCGTGGGAGATGTGAATTAGCTTATTTACTTGATATTATACTCTCGCTATGTTCTTGGAGGATTTACACCAAGAGCTAAATGGCCACTTAGAGCACTTTCTTACAAACAAATTCATTTTCTGATTTTCTAGCAGATCCAGAATATGAAACTCCCGGTGAAATGAACCAGTGCAGAAATAAGCAAAATTGCTACAGATCTGATAAAAAAATCTCGAAATTAATTGGTTTAAGAGGTTTAACGACCATTTAGACACCAAATAATTTTTTATGAATTAATAATAAAAAAGTAATGCAAACACCCCTGGATTGGTGTTGTACAGAATTACATGGTGTAATCCGCTAGTAGTTTTACTGGCATAACGGGCCATTATACTAACAAAAGGTACGCCAAAGAGCATCGTATATTATGTGTAATCCGCCAACTTATTTGTCATAGTTAATGGTTTTTGTGGTACACGTCATAATCTCTGGTTTTTTGTCGTGTTGGGGGTACGGGCTTTATGTGTTATGTAACACGCTATTGTTGGCTGCTTCGGCGCAGAAACACGCATCTGACGGAACCCTATTGTTAGGATAATTGAAAATGCGGGCATAATCGATGCGTCCGTACAGTTATTTACAATATTCGACGCATGAGTGATGAGTTACGTTGTCTGTTACTTTATGTTGTTCACAATTGAGGCAGCTACATTAAACTTTTAATCAAGATAAAGTGTGATCTACTACATACTTAACGTAGTACAACTTATAACAATGGCGTCGATGCACACAAAATACTATTAACTTATATTTGACAGTACTTAAAATATATGTTTTGCTCCACGAGTTATTGTAATAAAAAGAAGGAGCTTCTTCTAATATTTCATAGTTTCACCCGTCAATATGTTGTGTAACATTGACGTCTACATACGTCAAATAATATATGTCAAGACGTATAAGACTAGATGTCTATGGCATCTATTCATTTATTTATGTCTAATTGTCTTTGGACGTTTTTTTTGGCACATTTAGGTATCTGTATTTTTTAATATCATTGGTCATCTTTACACAATTCGGTCACGATAAAAGTGGAACATTAATATTACATATAAACATATCTATGTTGATGCCATGCAATAATACTATGTCAGTACCTAAGTTGTAAAATAAAAATAACTTCTGAGTTAGGTACATAGAAGACTTGGAATTTAGCAAGCGATGCGACTAAAGTCTACCTTTAGATCAGACTAACTTTGTGGCCAAAGACATCACTGGAATTTCTTACATAGTTGTGCATAGAGTGGTATTATGAAGCACTATTATAAATATTATTTAACATATAAAATGCCACTTTGTAAGCTAAGTTTGTTTGAGACTGCCAAATATGCGGCCAATTATAGTTCCTCTCCACTGCAAATAGAGTTCGGAGACTCAATCTACATGTCAATTCGAAATTAACTAAATTTTTATGTAATTCATAGAGATTATTAAAGTTGTCTCTCGGTTTAGTAATATTTAATTATAGCGGCGGCAGGTCGGTGTTCCGGTAAAAACTAGGTAAATTGAAGGAAGCACTTCAAGAGCATGTTCCGGTTTCGAGGAAAGTACCCACCGCCCGCCGGTATGGCTTCCGCCGCCTCTGACCGCACCAATGCTGCCTACGTGGCAACGCGCATCGGCGTAAATATGTAACGAAGTTTGCAGTATAGCTAAAATATAGGCACTTAATTGTTATGGACCAAATATCATTGAGATTTACCTATAGGTATAATGATACTGGCGTGATTATATGACCCGAAAAACTTCGTATCACCTATTATTTTTAGGGTTCCGTAGCCAAAGGGTAAAACGGGAACCCTATTACTAAGACTTCATTGTCCGTCCGTCCGTCCGTCCGTCTGTCACCAGGCTGTATCTCATGAACCATAATAGCTAGAGAGTTGCAATTATTTACAGATTATGTATTTATGTTGCCGCTATAACAACAAATACTAAAAAACAGAATAAAATAAATATTTAAGGGAGCTCCCATACAACAAACGTGATTTTTTTATCCGTTTTTATAGATAATGGTACGGAACCCTTTGTGCGTGAGTCTGACTCGCACTTGTTTTTAATTTTAAATCACATCTATATAAGAGCGAACGAAAAAACAGTCAAATCGGTCAAAGTCACAAACATGAATTGATTTATAGGTATATAAAATCATGCCAGTCATTTTATGTCATGTATATTGTACATACTTTTTTTTTTAATTATTTATATTCAAGCCTATCAAGGCCAACAAAGCAGTAATCGAAATTTTGAACAACCTCATAAATAAAATAGTAAATAAACGCGATAAAATCCGTAAAATAGTTTAATTTCAATGTATAGTATTCGCGTAAATATAAGAAAACAATATGTGAACCTCATAAGAATCAAACTTTTTGCATACCTTCGTAAGACCCATATTTACTGTTATGTTTTGTAAATGTACCTTTGTTAAATTATTTGAAGGCTTTGAACCCGATGTTGAACATAATATCTGGTGTTGTACCTACAGCTATACATAGCTATAAAGGCTCACAATGAATGATCACAGTTTTCCCAACTCCGCGGAGGCTGATTTATACGGGTCCAGTTGTAAATAAATGGACGTTCCGCCATCGAGCAATCAATATAATATTCACAAGCGCATCACTCAAAAAAGTTTTGAAAGATGAAATGACAGTGTTGAAATTTATTTGTGGTTGTTTAGAGAAACTTATCAAGGTTGTATAATGAGTTAAGAAAATTTTAATTCATAATAACGAAATGTTTCTGATAATAAATAATTGGATAGGTACCTATCACTTTGATGATTTGATTTTATGAATTTGATACCAGCTTTAACATCAAACCAATTAGAACTTGCTTTACAAAATAACTCTACGCTATAATCAAAGAAAAGCCTCATTAGCTACATTGAAAACCTTACTCTTGACAAATATAGGAACCATTTTGTTGGAAATATGTCAGAAATATGTTTCTTACATTAAATTTGGGAAAAATGAGACGGGAGTGATCCGCCATCTTTATCACGTTCATCTCACATTTTTATTTATAATGTGTATATATTGAATTAGTCCTCGCTGTTATTTACTCTTACTTAAAATAGGTGTACGAGACAGTCTATTAATGTTATGGATGAGAAGATAAGATCAATCTCAGACATTACAGCAAGGCCCTGAGTGAAGAAATAATAAAGCCACGTAAGATTCTTTCGACCTTATAAAAATGTTCAACAATGGCCCGGTTGTCCAAGCTCATATCGAATGCAGCCGAGCGCGCACGCCGCGCCGCTGCGGCCCGCGGCGAACGCGGCAAATCAAAAGGTCTGCCATTACGCAGGAAACTCTCTGTCGGTGGTCCGATATCCACCCTGGCTCCTTCATTATTAACCCAATAATTATAGCCTCAAGTATTCCGTTTCAAACTAATTGGAAGTCCTTTAGGCTTCAAAGAAATTATATTTGACTGATTTCTGTTGTTAGGTAAAATACATTTTAATAATGAAAATCCTTGTATGATGACATTTGTATTCATCTTTAAATCCATCTACATATTAAATATTTTTTTCCTTTCAATTATATACAAAAAAGAGGCAGCAATTAGGATATAATTTGCCTTAGTTATGCTCTTTTTGAGGTAAACGAGCTAAGCGTTTCCGTCTGTTGTGTTGAACACTATTATTTTGGACGGGGGCCTTAATCTGTTCTTCCAGTAGACCGGCTAATTGCTGAGTCCACCATTGCCTTCCCTTTGAACTTCACTGACCTCATTAATTATTACAAGACTTTGCCCTCGTCTCAAAAAATCAAGTTGCTGAAGAACCCGAGAGCTTACATTATTATGTTAATAAATAATATCGTTTGAATAATCCGTATGATTAAAAAAATATTATTTCCAAGAAATTGCCTTGAAAATACGTGACACGAATTCAGTTAAACGGTCTGCCGTTGTAGTTACAGGGTTCAATTATTCCTTGAGGGAGAAGGACAATAAGTAATAATAGACCTCTAATATAGGACTGATACTATAGCATGAAAATTAAATGTAGCTTTCAGTGGCGTAGCTGATCGTAAATTCAAATCCAATATACATGACTCTAAAAGGAGAGTTGTAGAGCGCCGCGAATACTATGTAGTCACGCTACACCTATCAATATTCCATGTTGTTATACTATTTGTAAAGAGATTTTTCTCTCCGTGCGCGTTTATTTATATGTAACAAAACGTTTGCTTTATTTATACATGAATTCGATTTAATATTTATAAATGAAACTGAGTTTATTTATTGTTTTCTTATATTTACGCGAATAATATACATTGAAATAAAACTATTTTACGGATTTTATCGCGTGTATTTACTATTTTATTTTCCCGACGTTGATGATGTTGTATGACGACGTTGTATGATCCAAAACCAAGTGTACCATTGCAAGACCTCAAGACAGCGTAAGCACTTTCTGCGTGGATCGGACCGCAAACAACAACTAAATATGAGGGTACCCAGTTATTAACTATGACATCAGGAGGACGTCTAACACCTCAGTCTCCCCGTGACCATGGTTGCTGTAAAGCAGCCGAAACGTCGGTTAAATAAAATAGTAAATACACGCGATAAAATCCGTAAAATAGTTTTATTTCAATTATTTATAGTTATCAATAATAGGTACATTATACAGCCAATATTTGGAAAGCCAAAAATATTCATATCTGGTGACACGGTTCAGAAGTTTCTTCGACATTTGTTGTTCGAGTTAAGAAAACATCAAGCAGGCGCGCCCGAAGGCAGGAAATTGCTTGAACTTTGAAGCTTAACAATAGTTAGCAACAGTAGGTGCTCCGGAACGAAATGTCTGCTCGAATGCGGGCGCTATTGTTCATGCGTCCCCACTGTCTGTCGCTTAGCCACTTGACACTCGACCTTTCTTTGTCTTTTTGGAGCCGTAAGGCACGCATCAGATTTTATCGAACGTGTCAAATGTGCGCAATAAGCTCATACTTACTGAACTCAAATTATAAAACCATATAATTATTGCACAGATACCGTAGTATATATACATCGGCATAGCTTGGTATATTTGATATTCAAATCGAGTGAAAGTGATCAGTGATCTAACAAGGTATCTACACAACAATATACAGGAAATGAAATACGGTACATTATTATCAATTAGAAATTATATTGCAATGAAAGTAAAGTAGTAAGAAAAGCATAAACGAACTCGTAATTCTACTTTCATCTTAGCTTTCTTAACACCGTAAATATTAACTGAAAGATGAATGTCGTTTTCTTTTTATAATGACTTTACCGCTTGAATCTAAAAATAAATAAAGTAAGCACATGAAACATTTCAAGTTCATAATAAAAAAGTATTATTCCTTCAAGCCTTTGTCGAAGGAAACCCTTAAACGATCTAAAGAAAATTGACGCGTGAACTCCTTAAACGTCGTCTGTAATTATTTCCAATGTAACAAAGGCACAAAGGGCATATCAATGACGTCAAAAGTCAAATGTATGTTCTTATATTTTATTCAGCATAGCACAGATGGGAAACCGTTATCTATGTTGCAAAGCCCGATTGTTCGTGCAAATTTAATCAGTAGTTCCCTAATATTTTCACTGGATGGGTGGCCTTTACGCTGGGGGAGCTTAGTTAGTGGCACAAATAAACTAAAACCCGCAAAATATCAGATTGCATAAAGCATCGGCTTTTTAAACCCCGCGTCAGAATTGTTGCCAATACTAAAACGAACTCTGTGTTACTATGAAAAAAACTTGAATTTCCGTGGTAAAAGCCACGCGACCGTGCGTCAAAATTCGTCTATGAGTCAATACGGTCCGTTTTAGTATGGGCAAGAGTCTGACATGCGGTTTTTGACGCCCGTCTGTACCTGGGCCCCGATTTTCGTGCGATCGAGATTCATCTCTATTCGAGATATCTCGAAACGAAACGTCAAATCGTATGTATTTTTTTCATTTGTTTCGAGATGTATCGAATAGAGATGAATCTCGATCGCACGAAAATCGGGGCCCTGGAGCCTTATTTTTTTTTTGTCAATTACCCGAGCTTACTCGTGCGTGACCTTAAAAACGCAAAATCTAGCTAGGCAATACGTTTCAAACACTTATTACAAAATGAATGAAATGAATTTAGTAATAAATATTTTAAATGTCACAAAAGTAATTCCATGCCCTTTTATGGTTTGTGGTCATGATTAGAAGGATTAAGTTGGGCTGGACTCACCGCTCTCTCAACCAAAATGTTTGTCTACGTGCCCGGCATCGATTGGCCAAACAAGGAAATTAAACATTCTGTGGTATAACTCTGCTGTCTGTCTATTTGGTTTTGGAAACAAAATTCTGACTAAAATGTATTTATTTATTTTGACAAAATCCACAGCCCTTAAAGACTTAACAAGTATTACATATATAATGTTTAGCTTACGGCCAATAAAAGATTTACGTTATATGGCTAAGATCTTATAAACTTGTCGAGTAGGTAATGATATGTAATTCCTAGTTGAGTTTTAAAGTAAAGCAATGTGTGTGCGTGTGTGTGTGGGTTTGTGTGTGTGTGCGGGTGCGTGTGTATGCGGTCTAAACATTGCGATAAAGTTGCAAATTTTAACGACGTATTTTATTATTAGATCAAAGGATTTTAAAATCGGCTGTTGCTAGCATTATATCGACATATTTCAAGCTTATAAATTGTATTTTGGAGCTACCTTTGAAACAGGTAAGCTCCTTAAGTTTTCGCTTACTAAGGGTAGTTACGACGGCGCTCAGACACGTGTAGTACAGATATTGATTCGATATTCCTAATATTGAAACAATACGCAATACTATAGGCACGCAGGTAACTAAAATTTGAGTAGTGCGTGTTTGTCATTAATTAAAATGCCCTTCAGGATAAAATATATATGATATAGGGCGCTAGGCAGGCGTTAAACTGGGTCAAAGTCATAACAACCCTTTCTCAATCTACTGATGGCCAACTCAAAACGTTACAGTTAACGGACGAGATGCGTCTTTTAAACTAGACGCGACGTGACGCATTATTAGGTGGCAATGCGTTTTCAAGTGCTTGCGATTGTAATAGCCAATAATGAAATGGAACAATAAATTAACATGGAGCCTCGGGCATAGGTACTAGGGCGTCCAACTTTAACCAAACAACCTCTCTGTTCATATTGATAAAGATTAAATTTCTGTGGTAAAAGCCACACGCTTATGTGTCAAAATCCACTCGCGCTGTCAATGAATGACATTTCGTTGAAGAATGAGCTTGATCTATTAGTCAATACAGTTCATTTTAGTTAGGGATTAAGCATTCTATTCGACTCATAATTCCATGCCCCATTCGTCTGCCAATTTATCGTACAAAGAGTCTTGTTTAACGCAATCGGTCTGTAACTTCAGTTATATCATTTGGCTGAGCGAAATGAGGGTCAGAGGGGTCGGCGACCCGCCGCTGACAAGTAGAGATACTTACAGCTGTTTATAGTGCCGGCATCTTTGGTTGGCGCCAAGATGACTGAGACACCGTCGCGACTCTTCGGCGCCTCTCCACAGGATCACGGGATTGAAGCAAATGCACTTTTTTGTTTGGACGCAAATGTTCTCATTTGATTCTGGGAACATAGACATGAGGGACTTGTTCAGACATTGGAACAATAAAGATTGAGATTCTAGATTGATTTGTGGAAAAATATCTTACTTTGCGATTTTATCGGTTACAAAGAAGATGTTTAAATGTTTTTACTCAGGTGTTATAAGAAAGATCACTACTGCTAGAGTTGATTAAGCCGGTCTTTTTTGCTCGTTAAACGACTTACGCGACCCTAATCCACTTTACCCAACGCTTCATTTACTAGATAAATCAATGGTTAACGATTTAATGAGAAGATAATTACTATCAAGAGGAGTGTGACCTACTTATGCTCCGGAACGATAAAAATTAATAAAATAAATCTCTTTGATGTGAATGACTCTTCGAAACATTTAGTTTATTGACCAATGCTGCGTCTGATAGTCGTAAAATAGGTGTCTCTTTATAGGTAGTAACTAACCACTTAAAGTGATTTTATAGCTGTTGCCTTCCTATCAAGCAAGATTTAGATTAAATGTATGTATTTATTACTTTTCGGTTTTCACTATTGATGAGATGACCTATTTGCAAATTCCTCTTGCCCTCTATTTGTATTTTTATATAATTCTTCAAAACATGTGTTCTAAGGAAATAATATAAACTCTTATAATTAATTATATGAATCCAATTTCGAATCTTTTTTTAAGATTACTTTTGAACCTAATTTATAAGGAGAAGTGCTAGGATCACCAAAAGAGTAAGTTATAATAATACATCATCAAGCCGGTATTCCCCGGAGGGGTAGGTAGAGGTGCACTGCAGTGCGCCCACACTTCGCCGATGTATTTTGGTCCTAATGTAATAGGGGGCGTGCCTATTGCCATTATACCGGGCACATTCTCGCTCATTTCGAGGGAGATTTGGGCCATAGTCCACCACCCAGGCCCAGTGCGGGTTGGTAAACTTCACACGCCTTTCTATAGACGTGCAGGTTTACTCACGATGTTTTCCTTCACCGTTCAGCAAGTAGTAATCATTGTTGAAAATGACATTCGCACATGAAAACTATCTCAGAGTTGCGGGCCCGGGATTTGAACTTGCTCCCCTTACGTTCAAGGCGGGCGTTCTTGCCCACGAGGCTACCACTGCTTAAGTACGCTCTGAGTAAGTATTTTTCAGTAATAGCAGAAATTCACTTAGACCCAAGGAAACAAAGTGCGGCGTAGGCGTCACATAAAACACATGTGAAACGTAACAAATTCCGTGATCGGCGCCTTGTTCTATGTATTATTGCTCAACATATAACACCCTTTCGCCAAATTTATCGGTACGAACATACAATAAAATAAAATTGTAGGCTCGTGTGTCGTGGCGAAGGTTGTTTGAATGATTTCAGGAGATTTTCTCTACGCCTTCGTCGTTGGTTTATGGGCTGATTCAGCGTAACTTGGCCGATTGGCACGTACGTCTAATAGCCGTACCGATATCTTTTTATCCGAAAATTCCGAAGTTTGGGTAGATATGTGGTTCCTATAACGAATCTTGAAAAACATATCGAAACACGACGCCTATTATGCGTTAACGCAATTTTGACAATATTTTTAATAGATCAATAAAATTTAAGCGTAGATATTGGTTTATTTATTAGATACGCTCGTTTTAAAAACAATTGGCACATGCCACGTATGGAAATTGTCTGTGTTTATACTTCAAATATACAATAAAATGATGAGAACATTTATTCACCATTAACAAAATTGTAGCATTTTGTTTTTCTTAATAAACATAGAAACTGCAGATTTTCAATATGAACGCAGCGTTTCACTAATATACCTATATTCAGATATATATAGATGGAGCATTGGAAATTGTTCCGCCGCGACAGATGGGCGAGACCTCCATTTTCCTGCTACATACCATGTTTGTCTACATTGTACATGATTTTTGCTACTTATTTCCAAAAAGGTATTCCCATTATGACTTAGGACAATAAACCTAGTTAGGAGTTCTTTTTATATTATGGGGTTGGCTGTTATAATGAAACAAAAGTGATGCCAAAATGTTAACTTAAATTTAGAAAGCAAATTGTATTCAATTAAAACGCTCGAAAGAAATGTTAAGCATCAAGGGTAGGCTCTGATTCCACCACTGTTTATGTGGCGGCAAAAGAGAAAACATTGCCTCATTATTTCTTATTGTACAAGAAAGTATATTTAATTAAATTAAATAGTATATTGTACCTAGTATTTCGGTAAACACCATTCAAAGCGGATTACCTATCAATCAGTCGAGTGTTTAATTCTGATATATTAAATATTGACTGTAAATTATCTATAGACAGTTGTTGGTGATGCATATTTTTTCACATCAGCTGATGCTAACATTTTATCATTGACATCAGTGGATTCCTCAACCCTGCAGCAATTGTGGTATGAACAGTGTATATCATTATCGGTTTTAATCACGTCTATAGGTTCTATCTACTTATCAGAACCAAAATAGCAGCTATGTTCCTGCCCCCGCTAACAATGCGTGAAGTTGATTTGTCTGATTCCATTTTTGTCACCTCCCTCTATCTTTTTGGTTATCTCTTGTCCGTTCAAGTTTAAAGGTACCAAAATTATTTTGTATCGTTATTTTACTTCGTATAATAAAACAGGATTACCCATAACTTATCTAAAAAGCGGCGTAACATAAATAATGGTTAATAAAAACGCCGCTGCGTTTGTATCGACATGAGGAGCACCCTTATCCTTATCCCTTATTTCCTTCAACAATATATTTTAATCAGATTAAACGCTATTCTGGGACATGTCTTCACAACGAGTCTTTGTACCGTCCACTCAATTGAACTTGACATTTTTATGGAGAAACCTTTTCTTCCGATTAACATACATAATACGCATTCATTCAGCCTTTTATATATATGATTATTATGAAAATCTCGGCTAAACATATTTTTAGATAAATTCTAAATAATTAAAGAAGTTGAGATGTTATTGTAAATGAACAAACGAAGTGAACATTTCATCATTAATTAAACTGAAATATTATATTTCGAAACAGAATCTTAAAACAAATTAGGCTAACAAGCCAGAAAATCCCAGCCCGTCTTCGCTTTTTAATTGAGCATATAATTTATTATAATCCATGTTTAAGAAGTCTCTTACAATAACACTGGGTCTTCGTAGAAACTTCATGAAATAATTTATAAAATAGATAAAGTGTTCGTGAAATTGCTACGTTCACTTAGCTGGTAAGTAACTAAGCATAAAAAAGAGGATACGAATTACTTTCTTCTTGCATTTGTGACTTTAAGTTACTGTAAAAATATCAAAAGAAAAATGACAATATTTTTAGAATAAATAAATCTTTGAAATACTTTCAATCAAAGAATTCCTTTTAAATTTTGCAAAAGCAATATTTGAGAGCGAAACGTTCGCTGGCGAGTTATCCCTTTAATGTAGCCGTTCTTACCGAATTTGTTACAACTTTCCATTTTCGCCGTCACTCATTCTGTCTTGAGAATTCGTGAGCGTGAATTTGTCAAATTGAAATATAATTTCTTATTGAAGATTTGACCAAATACATAATTTATTTACATTTCGTCCTCAATGACTTACATTACACAGATACGAGATATAAAACCTTTTGTAAAAAAATCAAATATAACTCCTCTTTCATAAAAGAAGACCGACCGAAACGAAGACATTTTATTCAGTACTTTGTACGCCATTTTAGTTTTTTGAAATTCGAATGAAGTACCCTGTGAGTCCATGAATTAGATTTTTATGAAAATAAATATGGCCCCCGCCGAAAAAACACTGAAAAGGTAAAGAACAGGTGAAGCTAGCAGCTCCAACCTGTTTCGCTGTCCCTCTAATAAAAACCCGACGCACATACATAAAAGATGAATAAATAAAATCGGCTGAAACGCGTGTTTTAGTAAACAGGAGACACATTGAAATGCGAGCGAGAAAATAATGTAAAAAAATTGTGAAAACGTGGAACCAAGTGTAAATTATAATATCTCACTATAATATCTCTCGCCAATCAACGAACAGTTATTATATGGAACTAAACTAAATAAGGCTTATACCTACCTAATACCATACAACTGATTAGGAGTATATAATCCCAATTATATCGGATCAAATTACGAAAACTCGGGAATCGGGAAAGTCGGGAATCGAAACTGCAACGACGCGGTGCAGCAAGCGGAGTGACCTACGCTTAAACGACTAGACAGGCCAATCTTTCATCTCAATTTATCCATGCCGAAATATCATATGTACCGTATTTTAGCGTCCCCCAAAGTCTTACACATATCATAGTCCATTTCCATCTACTGCGACATGTACACTGGAGCTTCGACGCATTGGCACATAGAAAAAAAATTCTATAATGCTACTGCTTCACCTGCATTAACGTTAACGTTGATGTTAATGTCCAACTACTCGTTAAATAAGGCATTAAAAATGCGCATTGGCTACATTTAGGTTACAACGCCGTTATGATGAGTAAATTCTGAATTAGGTAACGCATTAATATACCTAATAAAAATTGGAGGTTGAAGTTAGACACGCAATGGAGATTGAAGCAGCTACACTCGTTGCACCAATGAATGTTATAAATTATTTGCAATTTAATAAAAAAGAAAAAATCTAAAAAAGAAGATGGTGGATGATTCAAATGTAGTTCCCGCCTAAAAACAAAGTACACACGTCGTTGCTCTGCGCGTGCGCCTTGCGGAATAAGACGGCGTTGATGTAGCCAACATCGCTTAGCGCGCTAGCCTACGCGCTAAAACCCTTTGATGTGTCAAAAAAACCGACACCCGAGCTATCGCTTAACGTTTAATGCCATTTATAATGCCGTTTGAAATTTAACACGTTCCAACGTTGGCCACATCTACGTAATGCCCTGTTTATCGTACTAATTTACGCATTAAGAGGCAGGTGGAGCAGTAGCATAAAGAAATGACACTGACAGCGCGAGCGATATTGACGCGTGGGGGGCGTCACGTTTCGAGGGAAATTCAATGTTTATAGACATTGACATAGAGTTCGTTTTGGTATTGGCAAACATTTTGACGCGCGACTTTTGACGCCCCAGTGTGCGGCTTAATGTAAAGAATTCACCTACAGGACGGCAGTGTGAGTTTGTCACAATTAGCCTCAACTCGATTCATAAACCAGACGAATATTTTTCCGACGCGGGCTTCATAAATATTTTAATGAGAATCCTTGCTACAAAGCTGATCCCCAGTCATTTGTGCGGGCACTCATTCATAATTTGCCTCCCAGATTACTGGCTTTACGGCAATTTGTTTTATGTCAATGATCGGTAAAAGACTAGCGAGTAAGCAAAAAAACATTTCGCTTGAAATCGCGAGAATCTTTGTTCGGTATACTATATAATTCTAGGAACATTTACAATACAATATTCTATTAATCTACTTTTTAAAGAAACCAAAATGCATGTAGCGATCAGTAAATAGGCACATGGTGAACTTATCGAGAACTGTATAGTATACCGAAATAATTGTGAATAATAACGCAGTTTTTTTTCGTTTACTTTGTCAACTGAAAACAAGCAACTGCATGAAAAAATGCATTTTCATGTAACAAGTATGAAGTGTATTATTGCATTTTTTAAATTATTTTTATGCACGCGAAGCTTATTTTTAACTAGTTCCTTATCGTACCCTAATCGCTGAAAGTCAGAACATGCTTTACGTACTGCTTTTTGTTCATCTGCATTAGTAATACATTCGCTTGTGACTAGCCAAACATTAGAAAATATCAATTTTGTCTCGTTGTTTCGTCAGTTATGGCGTGACTTTGTGAAATAATCCGTGAAGTGAGTCTTGGCTTAGCGCTTGTGGTACCCGTGCTGATATAGGCACGTTAATAATTCGCTAGGGACTGAAGTTCGAGCGAAATAAAATATAGTTCAGTATACAAAATGTCTTGCTGGTATATATAAAATATATCTTTTAAATTGAAATTTCTTTTAATTACTTACTGTAATAATAGTAGCAATAATACCATATTGTCAACTGCTAAAGCTATTAATTTTACAATAACGCTCCTCCTTTCATTAAACGTATAATCGGGCATTGGGACCCCTTCGTTCTAAAAGCCATCATACATCTCTCCTGCCGGGTAAACACAATGAATTAAATCAGATTAGCACTTACTTTTACAGCGTAAGCTTTGTAAACGCATTCTAATCAAGATTAGGGCGTTGCCGCGTAATTCTTTACATTTAAATTCGGTCGTCAACAAAGGGCGCTAAATCCGTGTTGAAATAAACAATTTCACACGTTGCTAGGGGCTGCCACCGAGCTGTCTGATTTTATCGACAACCGGAATGGGTTGAACTTTAGCAGGAGCGCCAACGTTCCGTATTATTATTAGCGCTACTGAGCACACATTTTGGTTATATACCGCTTTATATCTATACACATAAATAAAATTGGAGTGTCTGTTTGTACTTAATATCAAAATAACACCTTTTTACCAAATGCATATGAATAATAATACCAAATAATATACCAATACCAAATACCAAATGTATATACGATACCTTTAAAGAAAATGCAATTTTTGTCTGTTTGTTCCGTAAAGTTCTAAACGGCTGAACCGAAAAATAAGTAGTGTTTCAAGGCGTAAGCTTATTTAATTTTAGAAAAAGAATTAGTGTTCCGCGGGAAGGACATAAAACCAAATTTTCCGGGTATTCTCCCTAAATACCACGCGGTTGAAGTTGCGGGCACAGCCAGTTTTATAAATAAAATCAAGCGTCCATAATACTAGTCGGATATAAGAACTTAAACAGGATGATTTGAATGTTTTGATCACATTTAAGAATACGATGATCTTGTAAATAAACTTAACCTAATATAAAATAAAACATTTATGACCGATATATTATGCCAACCATATTCCAAGAAATTACCCCTCCCTTCTCTCTACATTTAAAGCGACATTCGTCAGCAGATGCAAAGTATTCTACAATACCACTCTAAATCAATAATAACTTTTTATAAATTTGGGTGTATATCTGTATCTGTTATGCGTTTTTATAGGATTTAACTCCAAAAGAAAGGGATCTTTATTTGCGACCATTTTCTTTTACGGTTCAACAACAAATAAGTATAAGTGGGGAAGCATATAAGCTGCACCCTGCACTTTATATCACTGTGACTCACCTCCTGGGTCCGGTAAAGTGACAATATTACTGCGACACCCCCGACGTAGCTGTGTTTATTCGCAGCGCAATGTTTTAAATACTTTCTTTGGACGTTTTGTTAATATAACCTGTGAATTTAAGGAATGGTATTATCATGCACAATACTTTCATACTGAACAAATAATGGTTTTAAGTTTTTAGATAGTTTTAAATCTCTATTAGGGGTTAATACCCCTTAATAATTTATGTCAACCTATTTCATTGTTATTTTTCTATATTATTATACGCATGGAAACTAAAATGTAGATATTTACGCAAAGGGGATAAAAGGTCAGCAGAGCTACTACTTTTTTATTTCCTACTCAAATATTTTACGTAGAAGTGACTATTATCTGATGGCTGACCTACGTTACGTCGTAAACTAAAAGTAATATCATTCTATCTTATTAAAGGTCTGTGCTTAATACGGCCCATTAATAGGGGTTTTACTAATTGTTTTCTTGCGTAGGTATGTGCTTCAAATTTTGACCTTTCCACTGATTTATGAAGGTAGTCCTCGTGATGTTTTATTACTAAATGAGCTTTGCTTGTCATGTAATGAGGGTTTATATTATATGGTGCTCCAGCTCTCTATGTTAAATGTTTTGTCCCTCACTAATGTATGCTTGAGGACCCGATTTATACATACGACGACTAATCAAGCGATAATACACTCTATTGAAAGAGGCGTCTATATTGATCGATCTATTCGATAAAAAGCTAATCAACCTTATTAGATATAAATCTCGGACACTCCATAATCGTCTCTATTATTAGGTATCATAAAAAATACTTTTCGGTAGTTGAGTGCGACGTAGGACTGATAAAAAATTGCATAGAGATACAATCTTTTCGTCGCACAGATAGAGATCTATACTCCCCAAAGGGGTGGGTAGAACCGCACGTCTCTACTGATCACACTCCTAGATTGTGTGCTGAAGCTCTACATTACCTTAAATATTTTCTAGAATTTGTAGACGCCGTAAAATATTTGTAAAGCAATTTAGACTGACCTTTGTTTTAGTTTTGTTAGTTCTTCAGCAAGTAATGAGCGTAAAACATGACTCTTACTAATAGTAGAGCTATGATTATAACGCGGACGAATGTATTAGTTTCAGATCTCTGACTAGTATGGTAAAAAATTTAATTGTTTTGTAGTAGAGAAGTTGCTTCCAGCCAGCGGATCCTTATTAGACCCCATTGTTCCAACCGCTATGTACCATTTGCGGTTTTCCTTTTGTGACCACATGCTGCAGAGGCATTATCGCACTCCCTAATTAGAAGGGCGCACCATGTTTCAGTTATACAGGTTGCATCAAAAGTCCGGAATAATACTTCACTGTTTGCGTGACTTTGCGGTATACAAATAAATGGTGTAAAAATATCGAAATTCAAACATGATCCTTTCATTTTCGTTATTCACTAATTTTAAAATCTTGCGATATTTTGAGCCCTATGCCAAATTTTCAAGTTCTATTTTGTGAATTTAGTAGCTTCCCATTTCGTACGCTATTTACACTTTCCAATAAATTTATTCATAATGTCCTTAGGTCACAGCACGATACGTGTGACAAATACTCAATGGTTTGTAACTAGGGCTCAACTATGGTAGTTAGGCATAGACTGCGGCTACCATATATGAACCTAGAATATTATTTCGGACTCCTCATACACCCTGTATAAATAACAAGGAACGGAGCTATCGGGCAATCGCAAATAAGCTAATATAGAGCTCTGTGACGGAACACAAAGGCATTGTCTTTGTGAAAATGATGGCGGTGATAATTTGCAAGTGCTGAATTAGCACCTAGCCTCACTCCGCCGCCGACACAGCTCGCTAACGTTGTACTTACGCTGGCGTACACTTTCAGGTCTCACAAAGAGTTTTATTAAACTAGACTTCAACGTTGCTCAGTGGTTTACCATACTTAATGTATGTAAGGGGCCTAATTTAGGCATTTTTTTGGTGGCGGCCTTAAAAAACCCAGAGGAGTAGTAACTCTCCTGGGTTCTGGCGAATTAGTCTTAACATCTTAACATGCGTACACATGTTACGATGTTACGCATGTTAAGATGTTAAGACGAATTCGCTCGCTCGCTCTGTCTTATTTCATACGAGAGAAAGAGACAATATCAACATATTCCTTGACATAAGTCCAATCTTGGCGTACATGCTACAAGTACAGGACATGTGGAGACGGGAGAGGGAGGCCTTTGCCCAGCAGTGGGACAATAAGCTATAAAAAGATGCCTATTAATTGGACAAAAAATCACCGTAATTAATTTTAAACTTATAAATTATCTTCTCAGGTGATTGACCTACCTAACCTTCAAGTGCAAGTTACCCGTATGGGTAGGGTAGGGTTTTCTCTGGCGTATAGTAAGTAGCTATTTCTTATATCTCATTCTCGTTTTAATTATGTGTCTCGTTTATATAAGCTTTGCAGACGAGCGCTGTATTAAAACCGTGTAATGTCAACATTAAAAAATGTCGAGGGTTTAAGTAATTACACGAGTAACGTCTGCCGGGGACCGCGTTCATAGTTAAAGTGACCAATTTTTTTTTAAATCGGGAATTGGTACGTACTTCTTTGCATTAAATTATCACCGATAGGTACCTAACTATCTATCTGGAAGGATATATTGCGAACAAGCGATATTGAGTAAGCGTAAATTATAAAAAGAAATGGTATTTTTCTTATTAAGTATCAAAATATTTTATCTACTATAATGTCCGTAAGTATCACGATAGCCCGCTTACCAGTAACCAGTAACCAGTGTGAGGTAAAAGATTCTAACCAATTTATATTTTGTCCCATAACTATTAACGTAAGCATCGAAAAACCTTTTTATATACATTGTAAAGAGGATCCACCATCATCTTTTTGTTTATCGATGAAACTAATTTGTTTACACCTTAACAAAATTTGTTTGGAGCCTCGTCATCAAAGAGCTAATTTGATTTACCTGTTTAGCTTAATCCAATCCAATAAAGGAGAATTTCGCAGCTAAGGGGTCATTAAAGCCCCGTAAATTGGGATTGAGGGTCCCATGCGTTGGCAAATCCTTGTGACGCCACACGCCGCCGCCGCCCCGCCGGCGCCGCCGTCTAACCATCCCCTTATTTTTGGTGTCAGTGTGCTCACAACCTATTTTCTGTTGCCAAAATACCCAATATGGTGACACGTATAAAATATTAATGTTGTTTGTAAATAAGCAGGTCATTGATTCAGTTGTATTCATACAGAGAACTTAAAAATATAATTGTTTGCGCATTACTACAAAGTCGCAATATATTTGATAAATAGTTTCAAAGTTCAAAATTTTGGCTGTAACCAGAATATATTTGATATTGTTGTTTGCATATTTTAATTAAAAAACCCTTAGCAAAAAAAAAATAACAAAGAACATTTCAGACTCTAAAGCTCAATGCAAACAAACGAAGTATTCCGGCTACAGATTATACAAAGCTTAAAAAATGTAAACAACAAGTTTGTCGGCGAATGCGAGAAAAAATCTTTCAGCCGTTTTCATAAAATATGAAATCTACATTTTACTACTGAACGCAGGAATCGAATTTGCGCGGTTTCCGTAAAAAATGCCAGATATAGAATATTGTGTAACTAAGTAAGAAGAAAGTAAATTAAAGGAGAGTACGTATTCCGTAGTATTGTTGCATAATTTTTACATGAAACCTTATATGTACTCAGGTATACCGACCCGTCGTCTAGAGTTCTACGATTCAGAGGTCAAGAATACTCAGACGCGTAATCCGGCCGCGCCTGTCCGTTGCACTCACTCGTTGATAACCCCTCGATTCCGAACCCTGCTACGTAAATGAAAAAGCCTGGGCAGGTCGAGTCCACTTGACAGGATGTTCTCATCGTTGAAGCTTACACCAAAGCCTATATTATATATTCTATTTTTAGTTTGGTTACCTGCCTCACAGCTTTGTTTTAAATCGTTCAATATAATAAACAGTGATATTAGAAAGTATCGATGCCTAAATGTGTAAAATAGCCGTCCAATAAAATTGTACCTAAAATTGGTCTCATTGATGCCACGGCCGGCGTATACGTCTGTACATGGACAATCATCATTCATCATTTGCCTTACCTTGTCCCATTATTTGGTGTCGGCGCAGTATGTCTTTTTCTTCCATTCATCTCGCTTTTCCGTCATACTGACATCCACTCCGATCTCATTCATATCATCCTATATACAGTCAATTATTATTATTATCTTACATGGACAATGCGACGTACGTATACGTCAAAGTCACACACAAATGTGAACATGAAAAATCTGACAAATGTTTGGGATTCATCCGCCATCTTTATCACATTGCCATAAATACCGCTAATCGCAGGTGAAGGCATTCCTCATCTTATTACATGAAAATATCATCCTTTCACTCATTTCGTAAAAAAAGAAGAAGACAAATGTTAGGGAAAACTTCCCTCCTTGATGTAATCTTCTTCTTCTTAGTCGGCATCTTCATTACTGAAGGTCGTGTCTAGTCTGATGTATTGATCCCTTTATGTACTATGGTCTTCCACGTGTTTCTGTCCTCGGCGGTTTTCTCCCGTCGCCGTCGTCTTTTCCCGTCGACCTGGCCAACTACCATTAGCTTCTCTAGGCTGTCAGGGTTTCTACGAGCGACATGTCCAAAATATTTCAGTATTCGTTGGGAGCAGGTAGCGGACAGCCTTGTGGTTATGCCGAGTTCCTTAAGAATGGATACGTTGGTTCGGCGTGCTGTCCATGGAATACGTAACATCCGCCTCCAACACCACATTTCAAAAGCATTGATGTAATAACTCATAGATAATAAAGTATTTTTAGGTGAGAGTACAGTTCTACAACCCTTTATCAAACAAAATATTTTCGACCAAAAACTCTCCTATACCTAATTTGGTCTAGGAGTGGATGCACTATTCATGTTAAGGTACCGCGCCTGAAGTTGCTTAGCCTCGTCGTTCAGTATTCCAGTGGGGTTAGCACACATGTCAAGACTACACCTTTGTCACAGATTCGCTCGCTCGCTCTCTGGCTTATTTCATACGAGAGAAAGAGATACAATCAACATATTCCGTGACATAAGTCTAGTCTTAGCGCACATACTACAACTATAGCCCCAGAGCTATGACCCCCACACCATATCTCGGCTGATTAAAAGGCAAGTTCACCCACTAAGTATTAAACGACTCGTAAATTAGATTAGAACAATTACAGACTTTCGAGAGTTTTCTTTACGCTTGTCGATAGTCGATAAGTTTCGGTATCTCGGCCGTTAATTAGATCAGATTGAATTCCATTGGTTTTCGTATTCCTTACGCTTGTAAAGTCCCTATTTGGAAATGGTTCTCGTAACGGAGTACATTCAGAATTTATGAGAGTATTTCATTACTTTCTATACATAATTACATACTTTAGGTATCCTATGCAAATAATTAGGTACATAAAAAATGTCTAAATGGAATAAAAGAGCCAAAAATTCATCAGGGTAGTATTGGTGTATCATAGACCACCTCTGCGTACCCAATCAGAGAAAACAGGCGTGATGATGTATATTTCTTAATGTGGTTCTGTACGCGCTTAAAACCATGGTAGAGAATTCTTTTTTTTTCTGAATAAGTTATGTTAAATTAAAATCCACAACTCTGGCATCTAATATTTATTTATAGTAGGTACATAATTTATTTATTTCTTTCTTTCTATAACTTAAAGATTTAATATTAGGTTATTCCTTATTTAAAAACAGAAGCCAACAAGGCGGACATTTTCTTTGTACTTAGTACTTATTTCTTTTCCTTGAATAGATTATTCTACAGCTGGCGGGGATTGTACTAAAGGAAATTGCTGAATTATATAGGACAACTTTGATGCTTTATTTACGTAGAGTTTACATTTTGTAACAATGCTGCTTTTAATAACGAATTCAAATTAGCTATGTATTATTAGGAGTGTAAATATTACATGCGTACAACTTTCGTCTGGTCGACGCGTCGTTAGAGATACTTCGCTATGTGTAACATTATTTTGCATGCATGCAGAGATCAGAATAACTTCATCTTATTAAGCGCAGCAGTAATTGTTACAATGAAAAAATAGTAGTGAACTCAATACACGCGCTAGTTTCACGTATGGAGCAGGATTGTAATAGCCGCTTTAAGCCCCCCACACACTGGGGCGTTCGTAGTCGGACGTCAAAAATTTTGCTTACAAAACGAATTGTATTAAATCATAAAAGAGCTCATTGTTCAATGAAATGTCATGAACAGCGCGTGTGAATTTTGACACGTGATCATGTTGGCTTTTGTCATAGAAATTCAATCTTTATATCTTTTGACGCAAAGATATTTTTGCAGCGCGCGTCTTGAAACCCAGTGTGATCGGGGCTTAATAGCTATTTTGACCGTTTGCATGTTTTTATAACATACGTACTCAATAAGACAAACAATGAAAGTGCACGCAAGTGAAAATAAACTTTTTTAAAGACATGCAAAAAATAACAATGGATAACACTCCGCTCTACTATCAGCAGCGCAAACAGCTGCATAAATAAACTTTTTATCTCAACGAGCCATATTTTCCGCGCAATAATCTGGCAACAATAAATCCAGAGCCGTTCACGAATGCAATCCCAACAACGACGAGGGGCAGGTATCCCGATCATTATTAATGAGAGTTTTAATTGGCTCACTATGGTGCGAGCCTGCATCCATTTTAAATATACTCTCTAGGGTTTATAACACAGAATGGGCTCGTTAATGCGTAGTTTGTCAGTACACCTGGTCGATTGTATGTTGCATTGTTTGGCTAATGGACCAGATTGGTTGGTTGGTTGTTATTTCAACTGCCAGGGGACACATCACGCAGATATTCGCTAGATATCTTATTCGCTAGCTATATAGCTAGGTAGCTACAGCGATTATAGCTAGGCAGGTATATAGCCATAGCAATTTCAATAATTGGGCAAGAAAAGGAGAACTCTCATTTTACCGTAGATAATAATTATAATATAGGCAAATCTTTGAATGGGAACAGTATCTATCTACTAAAAGTTGTTTAAGGAAAAAAATTTTTTTTTATTTACGAAGGTTTCTGAAATCGAGTTCACTGGACCAAAAGGTTTCTACTCAGGCAAGCTTTTTTTTATAGTACACGATAAACCAGTATAATTACATATTTTATTTAACATGGCATAATCTACGTATGTAATAAAAGGAAAATAGATAGTAATCTCTTTGTCCCAAACCGTAGCCACTTGGCAGGGTGCCAGAAAGCAACTTAAATTACCATAGTTTTAGTTAAACCCTAGATAGCTGATCATAGGGAGATGAGGCAGTCCGTATTACTGAATATGATAATTTGATCACTTAGCATCGTGGTAATGGCACAAACAGTTAGAATCTACATTTATTTGTTTTCCAGATCAAATATTTGTTAGACAAAACTTTGCGTATAAAAAGGTCAAATTAAAAGGAGGACAAGCGTATCTTTGTGAATATAAAATAAATATTTATAAGGCATAATATCTATTATGTTGTCGCAAAAGTTTGCTTGAGTAGACAAAAAAGGCGAAAAGTTTTAACGAGATTTGGTAGTGTTGGAAAGTACGCCAATACCTATGAACAGGCGCCCGTGGCGTCTCGGGACTTATTGATTCATGGGTAGCTTTAATAACAACAAATTACTTTAGGAAAAGATGGAAAATAACTTTGATCTCAGTAAATAAGTCTTATCTAAAAAAAAACTGATAGATATCTACAAATATTTGAATAGCTGTTCACCCTTTTCTTACCTATTTTGTCAGCATCATCAAAATGTGTCTGATACTCCCATTAAAGTCTAAAAACTATAAACAAAATGCACGACTAATGTATGATTTAAACAAATTTATCTTATTAGTTAAAACTCAAGTAGCGCGTGTTGGATTAAAAACGAGCACTGTGTCAATATAAATAAAGATTGAATTTCTGTGGTAAAATCCACGCCCTCGCGCGTGGAATTTTGCTCGCGCTGTCAATGTCAATTCGTTGAAGAATGAACTTTTTCTATGAGTCAATACAGTTCGTTTTGGTATAGGCAAAAAAAATCGTCGCCTGCGTTTATCACAAGAGCTTTACGAGAGAGTTTTTCTACATATATAATTGGCTACATGTCAAAAAACAAATGAAATAAACGACGTTGTTGTTGGCACAAAGTCACTAACATAATGTTACGAAGCGGAGCGGCCCGCAATGCGATTATCAGCCCACATCGAGCAATTGTCCTACATAGTCCGAAAATGGGCCTGTTTAACCGAGTTGAGTGTCTACTAATGCTAGTTTGCTCTATTTTATGCACTGTAAACATTTTTTGTCACCCTTCTACAGAATTAAACGTGCATTATCATCACGCCACAGAATGACCGACGTAGAATGATATTCTAGTAAACAGATATGTTATGAGCGCGCACTAGTGAAGACTCGAATACATCCTAATTAGGACGTATATTTGATACCAACATGCGGATTGGTTGACATATGAATGTTACATCACATAGAAGCGCAAGTGACAACACTAGCTATCCCGTTTTTACTCGTTGGTTTTATCAAGCCATCTCTTTTGCACATCTCTACGTGTTGTGAAATGTAAAATGAATGAAAAGTGTGTATGTGTACTGCCGCTGTTACACGGAACACTTTTTTCGGTTGTTTTGTGTGTGTATAACACATCTGTTTACTAGAATATCATTGCCCCACAACAAATAAAACGACGCTGAAATGGTATCACCATTATTGACCTTTTATAAAGTTAAGTTATTGTTGTACAATAAAATAATTACGATATTAGTCTAAGGACGAATTCCCTTCTATTAACAAGGTCATTTATTTTGTATGAAAAATAATTTGTTAATTTATAATCGGGCGAACGCATCGCACGCGCGTGTGTTTTATTATCTGTGCATAAGAAAACCTACAACATATTCCCATAAATCTCGCGTTCTCACAATAATTGTTCAGAGGGACGGCCGTCCCACTTTTTTGGGATACCCAAATGCATGCGATTTATTACTTATTGCTGTACTACCGCCGCCTTTGTTCATTGTACATTTGTATTAGGTTTAAAATTGATGTCTTCTATGATATAATGTTAACGTTAAAGCAAGAGTACGATGACAGACAGACCCCGGCGCGGCTCCGCAATGCGATTACCGTCCCACATTGCGACAATTGCTCCGAACAGTCCGAAAATAGACCTCTAACGGCGTACTTAAGTAGCATTACATGATTTCGATAGGCTTACGCCTGCTGTGGTTTATTATATCTGCATGTATTTATCAATATTTCTAATAATATGTTGTTTTCACGTTATTCAGCTCGTAGCAGAACTGTATTTTGACGTAGTATTACTTACGGCCAAAAAAAGTTTTGCTTTTTGTGATTATGAGAGTAGTGTTACTTTATTTACATATGTTTTACAAATCATAAATAGACACTCTCAATCATCAATATTCAAGAACTCATATAAGAGCTTTATGTTTTGTAGAAAGCTGAATCAGAGCCCCTACAAAACAAGTTTTTTTTAATAAAAAATGCAAACCCGTGCCAGAGATCAGGTGAGTGCACTTTGCCGTGCCCCGCCGCGCTGCCACTGGCGCTGCGAAATGATTAAATTTTATCACACACTTCAACAATCAGACGGGAGTCGGATTTTTATTATAAATGCAACATCGTCGCATAAATTCACTCTTTGACACCAAATATTTAGATATAACATTTTTCCCTAAAACTTTTTTTTCACAACATCTACAAATAAAGCCTTATGTTGGTATGCATTCATAACATTTTATGTTAATAGATTGAAATTTATATAAATTTGGTGGTTTATGTTTTACATAAGTAACTATCAATTCAATTCAATTCAATTAATTTAATAAATAACTTATGTAATACAATCCAATATACGCCGGGTAACTAATAGTGGTAACTAACTGGGTAACTAACTATGAGGAATGGGATTTATTGATGATCAGCAGATTCACAATAAGAGAGGAATTTAATTTATAATAATTTTTAATGCAACACTTTCTTGGAGGAGTTAGGAACGGCGTTAATAATGCGATTTTTTTTGCTGTGTTCCAGTGTGTCTTGTTTCCAAGTATACACTCGCGTAATACGAATCTCGTTTCGATGCAAGCACGCACACAAAACTAACCTACAATACAAACACACAAGCCACTCAGTGGTCGAACCACGGTCGAAGACAATTTGAAACCTTTTTGGCAAAAGGACACATCTGTAAATTTAAAAATCGAATCTATGTTTTTTTTTTTAAAGAAAATACGCAAATATTTTTTGCTACTAAAGTTAGTTTCACCTTCACAATACGTCAGGACGAAGGTCATGAAGGTACTATTAGGTACGCAAGTAAACAGCGTCGGGCCTCATGGGAACCCATTGTGTGCGACTGTACGTGATTTCCATTAACATTTCCCAGTTTCCTTTGTTTGATAGTGTTTGAAGGCTTTCACTTTCGTATGTACACGTGATCTGCTTTATACAAAACTTGTCGTACGAACTAGCCTTTCAGTTGTAAAGCAATATATAACTTTTCCATTTGTAACTACGAATGTATCGTTGTTTATTAATTTGAACTACACAATTATTGATCCAGAGAGAATGTAATGTACAACTATTTTCTTGAGAACGCTTCAGCAGTCACAGTAATAATCAAAACTAAATGATAGTAAATGAAACTTGTTTTAGTAATATTTATTCCAGGAAAAATTCTTATCATTTCTGGGCAGTCGTAAAAAATAATGAGGAAAACGGGGGAAAAACATCCGCCTGTATAATATAATTTTATGTTTGACACCACCACCTCTTAATTAAAATACTCAAGGATATAGTGTCTGGAATTTATTAAGAAGTTGCATAACCTTATTTTACACTGCAGGGCAGATCTTTTCCGTATATATGATAACTCTATTCCTTTTTTTTATTTTTATAACCTAACCCATATCAAGGCTTTATCTCAAGTACTTTTATCACAGTTTGACGTACCTGTTGTAAATTAAAATCTTTAATTTAAATGTAACCATTACAGTACTTCTGAATCAGCTAAAAAACTAAAGGACTCTATGGATGACCATAAGAGTTGTCCAAGCATTTGCTGTGTCCACGGTCTTCAACATTTCGCCTTCTTCCCTAAACTACAACTAAAATGTTCACCTTTTTATACCTCAGCTTAGACATTAGTCAAAAGTAAAAATTTCCTTACTAATGAGCGTTTTTTTTTTCTTGTTCTCAGTTCCTGGCGTTACTGGAGCGCAATGCGGTCGCTAATACGACTCTACACTACAGACAGATGACGCTTTTTGCGCCTACCAACGAAGCATTTCAGAGGTACAATGGCGAGCTGGATGACTCATTGGTACTCTACCATGTAGGTGAGTTGATGGAGCTGAAGACGAGACACACGCCCAAACGCAAAACACACTTCCTTTTTGTACTCTTTGTTGGTATACATATTGGTTTACTTAGATATGGTTGTCCTAATCAAATTATCAGTGCAGGTCCTAGCTTACTACATATATGTTTTATTATTGTAGAGACTTTATAATGGATTTGTGTACGTAGTGTACACAAACAAATATATAATAGTGGAAAGATAATAGTGACCTCATTAAGTCTACAAAATAGAAAAAAAAAAAATTATCAAACAAATTACATTGTAGATTAGCAAACGTCATAAAAAAATTCGAAATCGGTTTAGTGACGCCGGAGATATGCGTGATCATACATAAAAAAAAATAAAAATAAAATATACGCGTCGAATTGAGAACCTCCTCCTTTTTTTTTTCGTCAGTTAAAAAGGAAAACAAAACATTGAAAAGCTAAACCCCAGATATTGCACATTTTTGATTAACTTATGGATGTTTACCCATGAAGAAAAAAAATTTACTTAGGGCTATAAAATTTGGTCTCTGATGCAACCAAGTTCAAGACACCTGAGTGAAGTTGGGTGTTAGTTTTTAGTGAGCAAAGATTAAACTTCGCGAACTTGTGCTATTAGCCAACCTACGCTTGTGAGGCGACTAACTAACGTTACTTCAGGTACCACACATCACAACTTGAATCTTAAATTAAAGCAAGTTTGGCCTGTGTATACCCTTGTTGGTGAAGCCGACAGCATCTTCAGTAATTTTAATACAGTGAGAACATTTCTACCTCATAATAATATTGCGGGTCACGGGAATTGTGACTTATCATTTACTGAAAAATGGTCCGAATATAATTTAAAACAAAATGTCTCTATGAACTCGTGTGATCAAATATGGTTTTATAATCTTGGTGTCGCTGGAAATATCGTGTTCGAAATTCAAATGTTTCTTTTTATAAGTTACTCATCACCGTTTTATTTTGTTTTTTGACTGCCAAGTACATTACTACATACATTTTGGGTTTGCCGTAGTGAGGTAAAAAAAAAACTTAAAATAGACTTAGCTAAAAATTTATCACTTTCTAACAGAGTGTATTTAGGACTTTCTTTCGTGGATTATTCAACATACGTTTATATTTATTGAAGGTAGGTATTTATAAAAAAAAGCAGTGGTAGCTGAGTGGTCGAACGCACGCCTTGCAAATCAAAGTGTGCAGGTTCAAACCCCGGCTCGCACCTCTGGGATTTATGTGCGAATCTAATTTTCATCCGAGATTATCACTTGCTATGAAACGGTGAAGGAAAACATCGTGAAACCTGCACGTCTGAGGGAACTTGTCTAGTTCTCGATAGATGTGTGAAATCTGCCAACCCGCACTGGGCCAGCGTGGTGGACTATGGCTTGAATCCCCCTCGCACAGAGGGGAGGCCCGTGCCCAACAGTGGGACGTTAAAAGGGCTGTAGTAGTAGTAGGTATTTATAATGACAAAGCTGTAAAGATTTGGCAGATCCGTTCATTAAAGCTCTGCCTGTACACTGTATATTATGGATAGCGACTATAAAATCCACCAATACAAAGGATTTATTCCTCTGCTATTAGAAAATCCAGAGCCCAGCCCTTCCCACCACCTGTGCTGGAGCAATGTTCCAATTTTAAAATCAGTTTTGACACTTATGTCAAAAAATGACAGATACTATTGAAACAAAAATCCTATAAAAGTTAGTGGTAAGGCCCCTTATTGGTGGATTTGACTCGCATAGTCTTTCGTATTTGGCATAATGTGACGTTTCAAATGTATTCTAGCGAATCTCGCGACGACGTTATCCAACATGGACTACGCAATATCTTCGGATCTTGACGGGCACCCGCCACTCTGGGTGACGACGCGCCGCGGCCCGATGCACGACGACATTTACGTCAATAACGCCAAAGTGTACATCAGCAGATCGTATCAAGCCGCCAATAGGAACAACAAGTTGCAAGTGAGATTTATTTTTATTAGACTAGCTTCTAACAGCGAATTCGTCCGCACAGACTTCTATGATTCAATATCGTTATATATTATAGCCAATATGTTATTCTGATGTATAAACAATAATACTTTAAAGTTTCATTAAAATCCGTTCAGTAGTTGTAGCGTGAAAGAGTTGCAAACATCCATCTATCTATCCTCACAAACTATCACATTTATAATAGTGTTGCTAGAATTAAACGACATTTAATTGGCTATAAAAGCACTTTAATTTTATCTCCATGTACCACTCGACCAAACCATTAGAAGATGGAATGCCTAACGCAATATTTGCAGTAGGAGCTGTTTATGTATCATAATTGCAGCATCATAGAGTGCATTGATAAAAGTTTTTAAACAATATTGATCTCTGTTGCTAAGTAAATAATGATATTTTTTAGGTTTTACACGTTATCGACCAAGTTCTGCAACCACTTCAACCTCATGGTTCTAGCTCCATAAACTCTCCGGTTTATAATCCCAATGCATATCACTTCTTGGAACATTCTGATCTCTTCAACATTGGACAGTATAGACTAAGGTAAGTAATTTTATGGTTCTATGTCATACAAATATTATGAAACATATTTTTTATTATAAAATATATATTTTGACAACGAAGCTAATATTTTTGTATGATGCTTTCTTTGTCCATGAAATTTATTGGATTTTTGCATTCCATAATTATGGTCGAATAAAAACTCTGTAATAGTTAACCTTTGATTGTAAGTACAGGCTTGAGTTAATGGCCTTTGAGTATACGTTCTAGTACAAACAAATAATAATAGAAAGTTTGTAAACAACCGCTCATTAAGGCGTAACTTTAAAAATTAATTACCGCTTCGCGTGTTTCAATTAGGATGAAACTCGACCGAACTAAGTTATCGTTGCATTGAACTTTTTGGGGCTTTGTTCGTTGCCCGCGTACAATACACAATGACCGAACACATACTTGTTCGTTGCAGTTATTATAACTTTACGTGCATATTATTCAATTTGTATCTTTCTTTCTACAGATCTTTCAGACAAAAAGTGAATCAGTTGAAAAAGAGTAAGGTGTTCGATACTGAAGGCAGACACACCTTTTTCATACCTGTCGATGAAGGATTTAAGGTACCGTTAATATGTGTTCATATTCAACATATTTATCGTGGTCCTCGTTGCTTGTATAAAAAGTGTTCTCATTAAATGGCGAAAAGCTCACTCCCTTAAACATATTGCTGATTGGTAGCAGATGTACAAAAACGTGCATACCACAGTTAAAATGACAAAAAAGTTTGTATATTTATCCGTTTAGACGTCAAATCGTATCATAAGGACGCCTCCTACCTATTCTTTTGCCAAAGTAACGTAGCGTATTTAAAATAAGTACTTTTTAGCAGTCGTAGCTCGCTCGATTTGAAATCAAAGTGTCCCGGTTCAAACCCCGGCTCACACTGTAAGTTTTACTTGTTAATAACGGTGAAGGAAAACATCGTAGGAAAAACCTGCACGTCCGAACTCCGATGGAACTTGCCCACTTCTATACTATACTTATAGATGTGTGAAGTCTGCCAACCCTCACCAGGCCATCGTGTTGGACTATGGCCTGAATCCCCCTGTATTGAAGGGAGGCCTGTCCCCAGTAGTGTGTGGGACGTTAAAAGGGCTATAATTATATTTTTGTATTTTAGCCAACCACAAGGTCGGATTTAATAGATGAGAAGGTGATAGACGGTCATGTGATACCGCACCACGTGCTTTTCACCCACGCTACACCCGACAGCAGGGAGTACGAGACCTTGGCCTTTAGTGATAACGTCAAAGTCATCATCTCATTCAGCACTGTCATTAATGGTCAAGAAGAGATGAGTAAGTTAACATTTGATTAAATAATATCTGTTTTTATTTACGACTGTACTTTTATTATCTTGAATAATATTTGCTTGTTGTGATAGGTATTTAAAAAAAAAAATAGTCAGTTGAGATGTCAGGATTTACTTTCATCTTATTGGGTTAACCTTTAACGACACTATATTTTCATCCCTGAAGTAGATTCAGGAATTAAAATCTAGCGCATAATAATTATTTTGGATAAATGATTTGATTCCTAACAGCGAAAATTGGTTCCAACACTGGTCCCCAAGTTTTGTCAATCATTGTAGAAATAATCCAATGAATTCTGTAGCATACGTCAAGTCCAATACGGTGGCTGGAGATGCCAAGCACTCCCGCGGCGTCGTGTTGGCTGACATCGTGAGAGCCAACATTCCCGTGAAGAATGGCGTCGTGCACCTCATACAGCGGCCATTGATGGTCGTTGACACCACGGTCATCGACTTCCTCAAGGTGAGAAAAAATCTTACTATGCACTTTGTTCGGTTTCACTCTATTCTACAGAGGCTCACTAACAAAACAAACTGAATTGACTCATAGAAAATGTTCGTTCTTCAACGAAATATCATTGACGAGAGGGAATTTTGAAGGTCAAAGGCGTAGCTTTTACCACTGAAATTTAATTTTTATGTATATTGACACAGAGTTTTTTTTGGTATTGGCAAACATTTTTACACGCGATTTTGACGCTTTGGCATGCGAGGTTTACTCCTTTGGAGACTTGCATGGGGACATATGTTCAATATGAATGTTAGGCCCCTTGTGATAGCTTTGATGTGTACATCGACTTGCAGAAAGCAGATGAATGAACTATAACAAAATCTTGAAATAAAATGTTAGATCTAGTTATACTAGTCTAGTTCATTACATGAAGTCCTAACTCCCATTACACTGAGGACTGGGGTTATCATTAGTTTGCAGTATTACTACAAAATTTGGGAGAATTTTAATATACATTTCAAAGTACGACTTCCCAATAAAGTTGCGAACGTTAAGATACGTCTTAGAAAAGAAGTAGTTAAGAAACACAGGTGTGTTTCACCACTTGATTCATAAAGATTTTGTGAAGAAGCTCTCATTTATTTATGACTCACTTACGTTTTGAACTATTACTAATAATATTATCTTCATTGTAAGTCTCACTGTTTCAACGTTTAATTGACTTTTCGCTCCATTTTTATGGGAACCAGGGGATGAAGGTAAAAGTAAAGAGTATTGTATTCTTATTTCCATTTTATTATTCATCTTTGTGTGTCCTTATATTTCCATTTCTGTACGTTTCTTTGAATATTTACCTAATAATAAATTGAAGCACGTTTTAAACTTCGTCTGTCAGTCGAAAGTACATTGAAGTATCATTATAAGCTTAATTTCCTGCATTAGAATTATAGTGCGTAGTCTCTCGGGATGATTTATTTGATCATTTTAGGCGTAGGAGTATCAGAAACAAGTAATTATAGAGTTAGCAGTCAGTCACGTTTACTTTAAATTAAATAGTTCTTGACATTACAGATGAATCGATTGTAAGTAGTTACACAGGTGTTTCAGAAGCCCGAAATAATACTTGATTGAATTTCGAATTAATTTGATCAACTTTTAATATATCTAGTTCCTTGTAAAATTTAGTTCTGTTTTGTGAATATTCATACCCGCCCCTCGTAAATGTAGTTAACTCTGTTTAATAGAGATATGGATGTACCTAAAGGCCACAACGCGAGTCTTGTGTAAAATATTCAAAGGTCCCCTAACTCAGAAGCTATGATAATTAGGTATAGTCTGTCTTCACTAAGCGTCAACGTTAGCTCCCGTATATGATTCTAAAATATTATTTCGGACTTCTGATACACTCTGTAGATACTGTACATTAGAAAATATATAAATGTCATTGTGTATTTATAAGAACAATATTGTCTCGTGAATACCGCTAATACCTCTTACAGGTAGGTATAATAAAAAAATATTAATATCTTTTTATGCATCCTCGCTCGGTTGGATCCTGCCGCCCCTGCATGATCTTGGCATCCGTAGGGAATTGTAAGTACCTATCGCATTATATGCATGCCTCGGTAAACCTCTTTTTTACTTCACATAATAACTTTATTATTTACCTATCTTTTTAATAATTTGTAGCTTGTAATTTTCTAACGGACTAATTGATAAAGGTAAAGTACTGTTCAATCTAGAGATAAAAGCTTTAGGGCAGTAACTTAAACGCTAAAAGGGAAAGTAATTACGCATTTCATTAAAAATAATTTGTACGCAGATTAATTACAGCGATCACCGGGTGTCTTAATAAAGGGTGCCTTTTGAACGAAACTCAAAAGCTGTGTCGTAAAGAGTATTCAATAAGATTTATTAAATTACAGTCCCTCGTAATCTCTTTTGAGAAATTCATATTTAAAAAATCTGTGAACAGGAAAAAGAGGACGGGCCTCTTTGCAAATTCTACGAGGTAATCATGGACCTGGGAGCAAACAATCAGTTCTACAATGAACTGACTTTGGCGAAGGACATCACACTGTTTGCGCCTTCAAACGAGGCGTGGATGGACTACAGCGTACAAAATATAATCAGGTAGATTTTTAAAGTACTTTATTAATAATAACCATATTAATAAAATTCATAAAGCAGGACTTCTGGAAACGACGCGCATGGTAAGGAAGTTCCTATCTCTGGAACCTTGACCACTGGTAGCTAGGACTGTTTTTTATATTAGTTTTTTTTTATATTAATATTTAAAAATGTAAAAATATACATCATCATGCCTGTATTTCCTGAAGGGGTAGGCAGAAGTCCACGTCGTTGCCGATGCCAAAGGTTCCTAGCAGACTGGCCGCATTCCCGCGCTGCATAGCGATACTTATTGGCTCCGCGAAATTAAAGCCGGCCCAACATATTTTAATTGTTATTATAATCTCGTGTTATTTATCAAATCAAAAGATTTTAAAAAAATGCGCTGTTGATAAATGTGAATTGACTCAAGCGCCTTTGATAACTTTGCACGAAATTCAGCTCAAAAGTCGGAGAAAATTTCACTGATTCCAGCGGTATATACCAATATCCGCGGTATAATAGCGGTATAACTCAATATCGCCCAACATGGCGCAATGTTAGGTCACTTCGCCTTTTACTCGTCGATATTATAATTGTATAGTTGCACTTTTATTTCTATATGTTTTTTTTGTAGGAATCACCAAAAGCTGAAAGAGATTCTGAACTTGCATTTAGTACGAGAGCGGCTGCCGCTAGACGCAATCATACACAACAACATGAATCAGGTAATTATTGAAACAATACAACTTTGGAACATTTCATTATGTTGTTTAATGTACGAATGGATACAGATTCGCAGCGGGATGTATGCAGCAATACAAATTATTGAATTAAATTCCTTTTAAAGCTAAATGTCGTGTACTGGATTTAATTCTCTGGTCTCGTTGCTGCTATTCGGAATCAGCTACCAGGAACTGTACGTTAATAGACTATAAATAAAATTTATTTTATTGTTGTCGTTGTCAATCGGGTCTTTTCTTTATGTGGTTGCATGATCTTGAGTTCGTAAAAAAATATGTTCCGTTAATTAATAGGTGTGAGTTGAATGCCGCATGGATGTCAAATGTAACAAGATTGGAATAAAGAAAACTATAGAAACTTATTGTACCTTTTGTAATTTTGCTCTAGATTTATCAAGCACCAACGGCTTCTCCGCGCAAGTACCTGTACTTCAACGTGCTGACGCGTGGTGATAATCAAACCCTGACGGTAGAAGGAGCCGGGGTCAACGCTACTGTGACGCTGCCGAACATTGCGGCGACCAATGGCTTTGTTCACATTATTGACAGAGTGCTTGGAGTTCCTTACACAACCGTCTTTGAGAAATTAAAGACTGATCCTATGCTGAAGTAAGTTAACTTAAAAAACTTCGTCAGGCCGCCATTGATGTGTCGCCCAAAGTATTATTGGAAAACACCATTGACAACGTTTTGTTAAACACAAAATGTGACTAGACAACATTTTAAAGTACTAAACATAATGCGACTTTGCTTAATGTTTATTAATGAGGACGATAACATAAGGTGTTGTGTAATTACTATAACATTAAAATAACAGTGGCGTTGTTTTCAATTTAAATGTGACCTCGATTTTAAAACTGTTACACAAAGTTTGAATAGTTATTAATATTCCCAGCATTAATAACTCTCTCTATTGTTCCAGCATCACGTACTATCTCGGCAATCGCGGGATGTTCAACCAACAACTGAACGATATGGAACATCGCTATACATACTTCGTGCCCCGAGATCACGCTTGGCTCAAATTCCAAATTAAACATCCTTCAGCTTTCAAAGCGCTTTTCACGCAAGATTTTGGTTATTATGTAAGTCTATTCAATTTCGAAATCTGAATTTAACACGTTAGCTGCTAGGCCAGTTTTTATGTACTTTCAAACTGTGCGCAGCCACGTTGATAAGACCCAGTGGGATCTACCAATCAATATGATATGATGATATTTTGTAACAAAATTATATACTTTCAGACAAAACAAATTTTAGAGCGACATGTGATTCGATCCAGTCGTGCGTATACCGTATCTGACTTGAAACTTCTCGCCAACGAAACACATCCTTTCGTTTTGCCAACTTCACGCGACCCGCTAAGGCTGCGTGTCAAGGAATCTGATAAAAGTAAGTTTCTAGCAGTTCATTATCTCTATTGCCTACAAATGTTGGTAGCACTTCACGCAATTTAGTTTTATTTCTGTCAAACCTTTAAAGATTCATCATCATGATATTCGCGAATAATTACAGCATGGACATTGAGGTCTTTATGAGGTCCTACGCTCCTATTAGACGCCATTACAAAAGCATTTGTTTTTCCTTAGATTACTACGTTGAATGGAACGGCCATTGGATCCATGTGTTCAGGCCAGACGTCGAATGCACCAACGGCATTATCCACGTCATCGATGAGCCGTTTGTCTTGGAAGGTGACATCCGTGCGACCGGCGGCGCGGAGAAATCGAATATCGCGTACACTTACTTCATTCTTTTCATTTCTTACTGCTTCGTAAGAATTTTGGAAAATTAAAGACCCTTTACTTTTATTGAGTCAATTATGTATTTGGGTATTCAAGCGAGTGTGTTATTTATTTAAATATATCGGTAAAGAACGTTGGGTATGCAACACAATTAGTAAACGAACGATTAGCAATGGTGTAGTCAAAGATATTATCGGTTTATATTTGGTCACTGTTCGGTATCGTTGCAAATAAGTTGGAACACCCTTTTTCGTTACCATAGCTTTGGTAGTGTAGTTTTAGTAATACTAACGCGTCCATGGTTTGATGTTATTTTTACTCTTAATTATTTATAGCCAGTAATCTCTACAATAGGTAATAGTTGCATTTTTATATCAACATGTTATAATATAGTAGTTAGTGTTACAAACATTTCGATATGTGTACACTGCCATTAATTGTTAGGACGTTACAATACCCAAAACAATAATGTTAATTGCATATACAACGCAAAGATCACATTAAACTTGAAATATAGCCCTTATCATAAAACTGTTGTAGTAATTGCCTCTAACTTACCTTAAATTTAAAAGCTTCAATATTTTTTGCTAAATCTAACTTAAAAATCTATTTTGAATTCAGTCCATTGTGCCTTTTTTGATAAAGTATCTTCAAATATTTGCAAAGTGTACCTTTCTAAATTATATTTATTTATTACTTATAGAATACAATTTTTCCCTTTAAAAGAAAATATACTATACATTCCACGTTACACTTATTGTAAAAATCTATTTACCTACACCAAAATTATATAATCTTGTTATTAATAAAATGATTTTCCTGATTTCCATCGAGTAAATTGTTTGTTTAAAAAATATTGTTTATATTGATCTAAAATCTTTAATGAGATCTTGAAAATAATAATTGGAATAATGTACTTTACATTTCATTTTACACTGTATCTACGTAGTATTAGAAAATTTACATGTTTGACGACAAACGCTATGAGCGAAGCATGATGCGGCTCCCTTGAGACAAGCGTAAGCTATCAGATGGTAATCAGCCTCCACGCAGTTTATGTAACCGCGCTTAGAACTGTTCACAATAAGATCAATATTGATTTTAAATACCTTTTCAAGGCTACATAGGAACGTATGAAAGAACAAGTCATGCTACTCAAGCTAACGCTACAAATAATCTCAGTAATCTCTTGCGTGCATTAAGACATTACCTCCCCACTTTTATTTTTATTTTTGTCAGTTTTTGTACTACTTTAACTGTCAAAATATAAAAATAATCGTATAAACCATACTGAAAAAGAGGTTATAGTGAAGGAGCACATTTAGCTAACTGGCCTGCAAGAAAATAGGATATAATTTCATGACGTTCTCACACTATATGGGTTTTATCTGTTTGTGCAACGTTGTTAACTCAAAAAAATCCACCCAGAAGCATGTATTCATATCCTGGACGTCAGCTAACACAAGCGAAAGTAATTAAGGATTCCAATTGGCGGAAACGTTCGTGTTAGTATTCCAGTAAATCTAAGTTGCTATTTACATTACATTAGGGGTTAGTCATACTGGCAGAGTCGCGTAGATCTGTGGTCGCAAGGTACACTGACTAATATAAATCCTGTTTTACTAGTTTGAGTAATATGTCAATGTATTTAAAGGTTGACTTTCCAATGTTTGACTGAGTCACTTCGCCGCCATTCCACTGGTGTACGCTAACCCTGGACGTCCCTCCGTGGTACTCCGCTTTATGGATGACTTCTTAGCGCTGAGTCACGACATATGATCACCGATGAAATCGGCCCGTGTACACATCAAAGGAATCTTTAAAATAAAAAAAGTATTCTGAGCAATCAATGATTTTAATTAGTTGTATAAAGGTATGAATGTGCTTATAATTATAATGGTGCATTTGTGATTCTCTTACGTTTACTAATCAGATGTAAATAATTTATGTAAGTTACGGATAGTTCATTATAATGTTTGTATAATTTAGTAGCTATTACTTGAATGCGACTGAAAATGTATCACATTGTCATACCTAAATGATGAAACTATCAAATCTATATAATATATACAGAAATGCTGCTATGCTTAAGTCTAGTGTTGAAATTTTCTATATACTTAGATAGTGATTTATAAAATGTTGTTTATGTACTTACATGTAACTTTATACTGAATTTATATATACTGACGATATTTGGAATATTTATAGCGTGAAGCAGCATTTCATTTAAATAATAATTGACATTTCTACATATAATTTTACTATTCTGATCAATTTAGTATTTAGAACATTTGACCTTTTGTCAATTCGCAGGATATCTAATCTACCAACTTACATAATCATTTATAAAATGTGTGAGTTATAGATTTTTGAATGAGCCAAAGCTACATGCTATTTCAGCTGCTATAGTTAGTAAGTAAGGTTTTAATATTACTTAAAATAGAGTTTAGATCGATATGTAGCCCATACGTTTAATGTTTGGAAGTCTCATTAGAGCGATCATATAAAATTGCATTTAAAAATGGTAACTTAGTATTACGTGGGGCGTGTCGACCCGAGACAATATAATTTTGACCAAATATGGTACCAAATATTTGGTTAAGTAAGAAATTGGTATTCCATCAATTAGGGGACGTTTGATGTATAAAAATCTATGTCAAATTAGTTTAAAAGTTATGACAAAGTGTTTAATGAAAATGAATTTATGTATAAAATATAGATATTGAACCTCTCGCTCTGTTTCATTTCACGTCTCATTCTGGTTCAGTACGCGAGTCACGTAAAAGGGTAGTGTCAAATTAAATTTGTGTTGGCAGTCATTAGTGGACCGTGGCACCGGCCGGGGGAAACGGCCGCTAGAAGAACAGTTTTATGAACAAAACCTAAAACAAAATTAGCAACAAAAACAATTAATTATAATTAAGCCTGGCAAGCGTGTTCTCATACGGGCACGTGAGTTTTTACCATCTGCGACACGTTCATTTGCCGTTAGAGTATGAAAACCTTGTAGCTGTATAATAAGTATTTAAATTAACTAGCAGGACAACATTTTGTCGGGTCAACGACTCCTACTAAAGTAGGTCTAAAAAAATCTTCGTATTTCGAAAAGGTATCCAGTAATTTTGCGCGGGCACTCAGTATTAAAGGAATAATTGAACGCAACGCAGAAAATGTTCTAGTTGGTCTCGTAATCCCATAAGGTTGGCGCGTCTCTCCCATACTAATCCCCCTGATGGATGGCGACATGGCGACACCGCGCGTTTGTATGAAGCCTCAAGCCACCCTATTACGCGAAGAACATTACGGGAAACCGTCGGGGTACGTTATTACCTAAATTACAGAAGGTCACACAAATACACAATAGAATGCGTTTAGTAACCACGTCTATAAACAATGGTGCTGAACGAATGCAATTGTACAACACTTAAGCAAAATTAAACTCTGCTCAACAGGGGTAGAGCGTAACCTACTTTGCGTAAAGCTTCGAGCACACTGGGGCGTACGGCAACACGCGGCAAAATCTTGCCAATACTAAAACGAACTGTATTGACTAAAAGAAAAAGCTCATTTTTCAACGAAATGACACTGATAGCACGAGAGAATTATGGTGCGAGGTCGCGGGGCTTTTACCACAGAAATTCAGTCTTGTATAGACAGACACAGAGTTGGTTTTAGTTTGGAAAAAGATTTGACGCGCGCATTTGACGCCCAAATGTGCCCGGGGTTTAATAACAGAATTTAATTTTGGGAAAATATCTGCAACATCATTGACCTGTATTTTAAGCTGCACAACTTTGCGCTTACTTTCTTATAAATGACATACTCCTCTATCAGTTTCTACTCGGTACCTATGAAGTCATTTTTGTAGCGTTATATCAAAATAATTCTCGCTATAAATATATAATTTCGCTTAAGCAACAACAACAAAAAATGCCAACAATTTTTGCCAAATTTTAGCCAAAAAAAAACAAAAAAATGCCACATTGTCAGAATATAAATGTCTCTTCACTAGGGTTTTCTAAGTAAACAGATTTATTTTTTGGACATCCCTTTTTGCAAATAATATAAACAGGTGGGCTCCATGATACATCGTCGCGGTTTATGTCAAATGTACAGTATGCAAAAGCAGAGGTGTATATTCACGAATGTGAATTAATTATCATGGTTATATTTCACTTCAAAACCCCAAAATATCAGGACGCTGGAAGTTATACTCACATGTTTAAAAAAAAATGTTGATAAATCATTTAACATTCGCCTTGTCTACTTGCCAGCAAGTGATTTTCAGAGTGGTACCTAAAAATTAAATAGGTAAAAGACATTGACTCTAAGTTGTTACTTATTTTTCTGGCCGTATCAAAACCTCTTAAATCTTTCACAAAATAAATGCAAGCTGTTACGTCGTCCTTTTCTGGCGGGGAGAAATAAAAGTTTTCACTGAGTCGATTTATCTTCACACTCAAAGAGGATATATAGGAACGAACGGTAACTTAGCACACCTTTTAAGACCCCTGCACACTGCGGCATCAAAACTCGCACGACATAATATTTGCTAACATTAAAATGAGCTGTATGCCAATATACATACAATTTGAAAAAAACTATTAGCAAATAACAGATATAGGTACCTACATTTGAACGTAAAATTCAGCTTTTTGTAAATTCACAATTGTCTAGAGTTAAGTTTTAAACCACTAGTAAAGGTTAAAAAAGAATCATGACCACTTTCCTAAGATTTGTAAAACATTGCAGTAAGCATGTAAAATTCTGCTGTTTTTATGTTCTTTGGTACAATCTCGGATAAATGTTCCATTTGCAATTAAGCTATTACAACGAACACAATCGTAATCCGAGTCCATTCAATTGATTCTGTTCCATTGAATGTAAGATTTAAATGTAACGAAAAATAAAAGATAGATTCCAAGGAGAATGAATGGCAGTGGGAATTTGCAATTTAAACGAGACTTGAGAAAAAAAAGCGACCCCATTTTCTTGATTTCTATTTTAATGTAATCATTAGGTACGTTGGTATTTTACTGTTTATTTTGCTGGTGATTGTAAGTGATCGTGCTTAAGTCAATACATAGCTTGAATAAAAGTGCCTTAAACAATTTGGTCACTGATATTCTTCACGGTAAAATAATTGTATTAAATCGAGATTTTTACAAGGAAGAAGTAAAAACAATAAACGCAATGTACCACCTACGTTTCTTAGATAAATAGTAAATGTATATTTTAAAGAAATTTATCGGAACTACCAATAAATTAAAAAAAAAAATATTGGACATTAAACAGTTTAAATACCTGAAATGTGGTTTAACAGTAGTTCACTTCTGCCAACCCCTTTAAGGCAAACTTGTACTATGATTACGCTCCAAAAATACTGGGGTGAACAAATTCACTTGTCTTTTACAAGCTTTTATTTAACTTGCAATGTATGTATGCCCGGGTGGAATCTTGCAACTGAATTTTAAATCAGTTATCTTTTACCGATTGAGCTGAAATTTGGTATACACACTTATTTTGAATAAGTATGGGGCAACCTTGACGCCACAACTCATTTCGCTCGTATCGATGATTTTTCTTTGAAAATGTGTTTCATACAGTAGACAAATTACAGTACCTACGGTATTGGAACAATAAATATTGCCGGCGTTTTGCGATGCCTACTTGCGAAGGTGCCTAGTTACCTCTATTTAATTTGCAATAACGCTAATGCAGTCTGAATATGTATAGTGAAAATATTTTGGTACGATAACATCGTACAAAAGCTATTATACAGAATATGACAGGGGCAAATGACGCAGGTGATCTGAACATACACAAACGCTGGTAACGAGTTGCGGCGCCCGCCTGAGCCCGCAGGGAATGCAACCACCGACCGATGTTGACATTCCCAATGTCCCGCAATCTTTTGCATCTGTCACTACAAGTAATTTTTATTGAACACGGTAGCTGCTACACCATGTTTTAAGCCTTCTGAGTATCTATCTGCCTATGCGGGCGCCGAAATCGTGCTATTTTCCACTTGACCTAATCAACCTGGCTGCGCACAGTTTGAAAGTAAAGTTGGCTGTAAAGGTTTAGGACAGTGATTATTACGTGAACTATTCATATCAAAATAACTTACGGCTACCCACTCGGCACAAAGCAAACAAAACCCAAGTAATGCTCGGCCTTAGGTACACATAATAATGGATCCCCTACGATCCTTCTAAAAACGTCTCTGTAAACTTGGATTTTGATTTCAAAATTATTCCGTTTGTGATTTGAAATTCAAATAATGTTTTAATACGGATGCTTATTTAACATGCTCAGGCGAAACAGACCCTTGAGAAATATACCTACTATGATTTGAATTGTTAATGTATTCGTAGGTTCGGAAACAAAACATAAATAATACATTTTAATTGGTAGTAGGTTTACCTAACTTACCTATCCATATAAAAATCATTTTACGTTCGTTAGTCTCGCTGAAACTCAAAAATGTCTTGATCGATTTGAATAATATTGTTTTTGTGTTTTTCGCTAAAAACAGGTTTAAAAAAATATGACACGAAATTCACCGGGTCATCTAGCAGTAGATAGATAAAATTATTTATAAGCTTAACTAAAAACTGTTCGCTAATGAACCAATAGCATCTTTCTATCAACTTATAAGTACAACGTTTTTGCCGGAGTAGATAGTTCAATACGTTTAAAGGTTTATATTAGTAGTAGATTTAAATGTAAGCAAGTTCGAATTCAAAATCCGTGTATATGGCAAATGTTATTAGACGGCGGAAGTGCTCGCCGGCGGAAGCGTGTCCCCGGAAGCGCACGCCCTCTACATCCTCCCAGCACAGCCTCCGATTCATCGCGCTCATTTCTCGGATCTCTGGGAATCGCTTTTCAATCCGTTTGTAATAGATTATTTTCAATGTCGGCGCTCCCTTTATTCACTACAAACGGGTACATGAGATAAGGACCGAACCAATTTGATCTCCAGCATTTAAAAGAGGTTGCCAATTTGCCGAGCACTAGGTAACCGATGAAGCTATATTATTATACTGTAAAGAGGTTCAAAGAGCTCTCGGTGTATTACTCTCAAAAATCTCTACCCTAATATTACATTCAGACCCGAATTCCCGGGGAATTGCTTACCAGTGTAAATATTTAACGTTAAACACTTTAAGCGGATTCTAAATTACGTATTATGTAAAAGTTTCTAACATTCCAACGTAGCCATGTAAATATATGATAGCTTTAAAATTATATGGAGACATGGAATACGAATCGAATCACAATGTTTTTACGCATTTGATAACAAAACACTAATGTGAACGTAAGAAACGCTATACTAACCCCTGTACAGTCTATTCTTTTATGGAATGCGCTCCCCCTCGAAATCAGGATGTCCACGAACCGTAATACTTTCAAATTTAAAGGACGACAACTGTACCGGAAACAATTGGCAGATTCTTGACAACATTACATGAATCTCACAAAAAATTTGAATTTATTATTATAATATTATATGTAGGTATACATGTATATATGACAGGTATATTACTATAATTACGTATATTAATATATATATTGTTTTTTTTTTAAAGTAGGTATTCAAAATTTGCTAAATGTTGGCTTTAATCATAATTTTATTCGTTAAAGTTTGAATTTTACCATCATATATATATATTATTATTTTTTTTTTTATTTTTTTTCTCGACTCCTCGATCTTTACATTTACGTCTTCAGTTTCTTGCACCCACTTAGTTTGTTTGTATTTTCCTCTCTCTTCATTACTCTAAGGTTGGCTGGTAGAAAATGCCTGAGGCATTAAGCTTACCTGTGTACATTTTTTACTCGTGTAGAATTGGGCAATAAATAAATAAAATAACCCATATATAAAAATAGGTTTATAATTGTTATGATTTCATGTTGCCTTTTATCTCCACCTGAATAAGTTTCTATAATTTGCAGTAGTTTACTACTCAGTTATGTTATCTATTGTACTTGGCAAACGTACTAATATTGTCATGCACGGCAACAAAGTAATGTTAGATGTGAATTTTTCATTTTAAAATTCCTACACGTATTACCCGCTATACCTTTTTACAATGTAAACTATACCTACTCCAATAACGGGTATATAAATTCATATGGAGTATGTTTTAAATTAAAGACAAACCAACTAAATTTTAACTCCTATTTACAATACGGCCTTAGAGTTAATTTTATAAAATACAATTTGAACTCAAAATATGATTTAAGAAACCTCTTTGTGAATTCACGTTAAATGTAAAGTCTACGTTCAATCTCGGCGCAGGTTCTTAAGGCCATGCGGTAGGAGGCATTACTATTTCAGCGGGAGTCGTAATGCCCACATTCCCCAAAGTGGAGTTCCCTTCGCTAAGCATCTTCGAACTATACGAGCTAACGAAATCTTTGCAATCCTGACTGCACTCCCTCGAGATACACATTCTAGTTCTTAGTCTGAGATGCTTAATGCGCCGTCGACCTATGCACAGAAGCATGAACTATTTACATCATCCTGCTACCTCATATTACCTACTAAGCACATTAAAATGAACTTTGACTTTATTTATATTTTGCTGTATTTTTTTTAAACTAAACTACAAAATCCAATAAAGTAGGTGTTAACAATTTTAGAATTTATAATCTTAAGCCCCTAGGTATTGTTGGTGCACCACTTTGGTGGTAGCACCAACAGACTTTGATTTGATTTGTATTTGTTGTCTAATATAAAAAATGGGATTTATAAAATACACTTCAAAAGGGGTATGGGGTCCGTGTATATGTATCCTAACCACCTCCGTGGTCAGAATACATATATTTTTATTGACAAACTTGGAAATATAATAGCACAAATATAAAACCTCAATAAATATGTAACCAGTTCAGACTCATGTTAGAGCCGTGTTGTTTTACTATAAATTGACCCAATACAATATCAAAGGTGAGCGATATTTTCCCCAAAACAACTTCAGTGAGCAAAAATTCATGAGTTTCAGAGCGCCCGACGAGCGCGGCCTTCGTTTTTTCACAGAGAAAAGAAAACGGTTGGGCAATCACATTGTTTGTTTGTACTATGGCCCACCGTTGCTATCTTCTCATGCAATTTGCATGTTTAGCTACACAAAGGGTAACAAACTATCCATTACGACCTACGATCCAGCAATCTGACCCCTCTACGGTACCTATTGATGCTATACCCTTCGCGCTTTTATTTATTGTACATTCTATTTTAAACAACAATAAAATTCGCATAGGAATACAATTCTATCTGCCTTATAATTCGTGTCGGTAAAGAATGTCTTTTTCATCGCGCATTTCTGTCATACTCAAATCTTTTCTTGGGTTTTCCTCTCGCTCTGTCACATGCTTGTGTAACATGCTTCTCATCTCTTCTCTTCACACGCTCAAACCATTCCAATCTTTTACCTCTTACTTTGGGTGTAACTTTTACGTAACTCATTGAAATTAATGTAAAAGTAACGTATATATAAATACACATTATTTATCTTATCCATCTGCGCCATTGCACACATCCATCTAAGCATTCGCATCTCGGTAGAGTGAAATTCCCATTTCCTTTCACGGAACAATTCGGTACAACCCACCAACACAGATATAAATTTAAATTTCATTAATTTACAAAACAAATTTCACGGTAAACTCACGTTATTCATAAATAATAGGAACTGCTTGCATTCAGCAAAATCTCGTCGCCAATGTATATTTTTTTTATAAATTCATAAAACACTGATTCGCGCTCGTGTTGCTCGCTAAAAACACTATTTCCGAAACATTACTTTTGCAGAGCAGATGGATGTCACCGTGGTTTAAATATACATAAAAGGTTCCGTTTCATTCGGGCACAGAATAGCAAGCATTTATTTATGACTAAGTATACCTACAGAATAAAATATATACCTACCTTATCTCCGTTTGAGAATGATGTACTGTCACATATTCATAAAGTATTTGTAAGTTTTACAGACTAAAGTAAAATGTTTACAGAGAGCTCTTAGTTAAAGATTATCAATTACAAACATCGGCTCCATTTCCATGAATAACCATAGCAGCAAATTCAAACAAAAGGATCAATGGTTTAACTAAACTGAAAATTGTTTAAATAACGGGTAAAATTTTGCTCACTCCTTGGGACCTCGAGAGTAACGTGAGAACGAACAAAAGTTGTGTATTTGCCAAGAATATTTTGATAAGGTTAGCAAAACTCATTAATAAAAGTATATGCAAGTGTACCAATCGTTTTATTATCTTTAACAGTATTGTTTATATATTGTTTTCTTATATATTTACGCGAATACTATACATTGAAATATTTATAATACATTCTTTTGCGAGGATATGCGGTTTATCAAATCTGATATAACACCGACTCCGACCAAGGATGATACGTGAGGCCATTGAAATTAAAAAACATCCTAATTTCAATAGGGAAGATGGCTGGGTGCTACCACCAACTTGGGATCCAGTAGTTAATATGATTAAATCCAAAACCAAGTGTACCATTGCAAGACCTCAAGACACCGTGAGCACTTTCTGCGTGGATCGGACCGCAAACAACAACTAAACATGAGGGTACCCAGTTATTAACTATGACATCAGGACGTCTAACACCTCAGTCCCCCCGTGACCATGGTTGCTGTAAAGCAACCGAAACGTCGGGAAAATAAAATAGTAAATAAACGCGATAAAATCCGTAAAATAGTTTTATTTCAAAGTATTGCTTATATTTAAAAACCAAAAGCGTTCCTAAAACGTTAGCCCGTTCATTTCTAATATTTATTAATGCTGTCTTCAAATAAAGCAACTGCACATCAGTTTCCGATAAACCCGTATTTATCAGGCAGCCGACGTTACCGTTTGTATAAAGCCTTTTACGCGTTACCCCTCAAGAGACTTTCATTTCATTTGGGCTGTATTTGTCAGTACAAATCAACCAAAGCCCAATCAGGACTGAATTCTATTGACAGAATTCCCATCACAATCTTTTTCCGTAATCTGTTTTTATGTATATTTTTTATGTTTAAAGTATGCTTCCAAACAAAATGTACCATGACTATAGGTACCTCGTTAAATAGGCAGGTAATAAATGACTAACTAATAAAACTATCAACACATTCGACCTTTGACATGACCTTCCATAAAACACCACGAGCCGAACTCATGTTGAACACCTCTGTCACCGACTAAATTAAGGGTTTGCGGTTGTCTAACTTAATTCCTTCGCAAGTAAGGGCGTGAAAACGCGCGCGACCAATTTTTGCAAATACTGAAACAAACTGTATTAACTCATAAAATAAGCACATTTTTCAACGAAATGGTATCGATGATGCGATTGTATTTATTCGCATGGTCGCGTGGCTTTTGCCACATAAATTCGATCTTTATGATAACGAAAACAGAGTACATTTTCAAAAAAAGCCAAGTAAATTCGCTTTTACCAGTATGTTCAGAGTGCCACCCGAAGTGCTGGTATCTATCTCCCGTGGGATTTATTACTAATAGCCCTGTTAGTAAGTACAAATCTCGGCAACCAGTCAGCCATTTAGTGAAGATACATCTCGAGGAGCAGATTATGTTGGTGCCAAACAAAACTACACTGTCCTTTTAATAGTTGTTATGTTTCTGCAAGTTCACGCTATTATTAGGAGGCTGAAATTTTACGGCTCGACACACAATATTTTCATCTTTTTCGATTAAAATATTGTATGACGTATTTACAATTGCCACAAGACTTGTAACTTCGAAATAGAAAGATTGAAATAAAATTAAACTCACCAAATAAAAATTATGAATTATCCACTTTGCAACAAATCTTTTCTCATTGTACAGATATTGCGAATCCATCAAATATAGATTCCCTTAAGTGCTTGTAAACAAGCGTTCGTTCCCTTAAAATATCCGTTACTTCCATTGAACACTGCGTTCGTATAAAGTGCGGGTTACACGTATCACTGTTTTACGAACTGCTAGATTAAATTTCAAGAATGCCGAGCGGTAAATTGGATTTCACCGCACCATGTCCTTTTCGGGTGTCTTCGCATCCCGCATCTTGTTTCTGATGTCTACTGCGTGTTTTTGTATTAGATATAAATCATGAACCAAACTTTGTCCGCTTTGAAACATTTGATACGAAATTCCAGTCGCTGGAGAATGGTTTTACATTGCAAAATCAAGTTCTACAAAATTATTTCTTCTATTTACGAAATTTACGTAAAACTAACACCTTTTCAATAAGGGCATTATCACTGTCATCATCCATTTTTATTTATAAAATGTGTATTTGTTGAATTTACCCTTACTTGACACTGGCTGAAATACCCGCTAAACGCAGGCGGAGTCATTCCTCATCTTATTCCATTAAATATCACCATTTCATTAACATCGTAAAAAAAAAGAAAAGAAGAAGTAGGTATAATAAGTTGTTAATTTGTTGTCTGACTGCCTGTTTGTTCCGGGTACATTAAGATTTTTTCGTAAATTTCACGCCGATAAAGTCGTGGAAGCAGCTAATAGATAATAAAATTGTATTACCTATATTTCGTTAGAATTTAAAATAATACTATATTAATGATACCTATTTAGAGTGAATGACCAAGCACATTGCAGTGATAAAACAAAATCATACTAGTATTAAGATAAGATCGCGTGCGTGTAAGATTATTTCAGCATGATCATCAGCTACTTGAATTACTTACCTGAAATATATTTTAGTTGAAAGAAGAAAATAACTCAGGTACCTATTTCATGGTACCTAACTGGGTTCCATGTCAAAATATTTCCCAATACCAAAACGGACTCTGTGTCAATAAAAATAAAGATTGAAATTATGTGGTAGAATCCACGCCCCTACGCGTCAAAATTCACTCGCGCCGTCAGTGTCATTTTGTTGTAGAATGAACTTTTTCTATGAGTTAATACAGTTTGTTTTGGTATGGCAAACAATTAGACGCGCGAGCGTTGAAGCCCCAGTGTGCGGGAAGCCTAATACATACACAATACAATCATTGTCGAGTTGTTATGACTTCATTTTTTAAGGCATGAAAATAACATATTTTATCAATTACAGCTTAAATATGACCAGTGTAAACATTAGTCATTGTCACCTTGACGCCATTAACCAAATCAAATTCTAGCTACCATTGATGAAATGTATTTTTTAATGCCTCCATTTTTAACAACTCCATAACGATACCGTAGTGTTAGGGAACTTGGAGCCCTGTGCTTGAGTCCAGATCTAGATTATAATTCCCATAACTTAATATTGGGTTCAGTACAAATATTATTAAAACGCAGTCTTACAGCTGATGTAGCGCACGTTCCTGGAAACATCTAATCTGTCCATTTCGCCGGGAAACCAATAAGCCTTCAAGGGTCGGCTTAACAACCCAACGCGGCAGTGCCAAAGTTAATTACCTACGAATGTAGTTGTACGTACATTTGTTAACGGAATTACGTGTTGAGATGTGTTCACTTCATATACCTATTTATTTCTAAAATACTTCGTTCTATAGCACTAGAAAGTAGTTATCTTGCGAATTGAATATGGTCAATCCAAATAATTCTGGTGGAAGGAAAACAAAAAAAACCACCTGCCTGTGCAATGAGTCGAGCGGTCCATGACTGAAAATATTTAGTCAGACTTCAGTATACCTGTGTAGCTTTTTTTAATAGCATGTGACGACATCTTCCTCTAGTCATCCATTTTTGTCCTAGGTCAGTCTTCCTTTTTATTTTTAATGTAGTTATGCCGTCATCTTTTCTCAATTTTACGTAATTATATTAGAACTGAGTGACTTCATATTCTTTCTGGTACCTAACTTATTTTGCAGATGCGCTATTTTAATTTGTCCAGGGAGTACAAAATGTTCATGCAGTGAATATTTATAACCACTCCCATCAAACTTAGCAAGGCAAACTAGATAATGGGAAAAAGAGGAGAGGAGAATAAAGCCAGGCGGATGTTATAAATTGGTCACTTATCCAAACGCCAATCGAGCGTACCCTGACCACGTTTGCGAAACGATTTCCGACCATCGCAAAGCTGTCAACCTCCTCATACGTTTATTAAATTAATTTTGCCGGACAACACATACTCATTGCATGACCCCAAACTAATCAAAGATTGTAACATGGGTGCCATACAATGAACTGGGATCGCTCCCAGGTACACCCAAACTAAGGCAAAGTCCAAAAAGGCAATTTCCGAAATTTGTCGCTAGCGGGAATCGAACCCGCAAACCATGCATACCACCATGAGTGACCTACACTCAAACTACTAGCTAGACCAAGCCGTCATCATGAACATCTAATCCCGGGTATTAGATCACATACTTAAACCACTTTGATTTACTATAATAGGTATCTTAGTTAATGATAATCAGAGCTACACAGTTACACAGTTCAAGATATTTGGATCTTAGAATAGGTTGATTGAAAATATTCAAACCTATGGCATGTGTATTTTTCTTCATATTTCTAAGCTCCTTTCATTTCGATGTATTTTTTAAGCTCAAAGAAACGCATTACGTTGCTCGTGTCAGTTGAACCTTTAGCCAGCTTAACGGATAAAGGTTGTCGAGTAACGACAGCTGGCTCGCAGCGGGTCGGCAGGCACCGCTCCGATGCCCGAGCGCATGTCATGTTTTCCCATCGACGACGTTTTATTTTTATGAAAAAGGATTTTTTAAACGAGATGTATGAATATGCAAATCGGCTCCCGTTTCGCCATTGTGCGGTGTGATGTTCGAACGGTGAAATTAAATTCCGTGAAAATACCTGGAAAAATGAGATAGGTCGAACCAGCAGCGGCGGGCTCGCAGTTTTGTTTTCAAAGAGTTATCAATTTACCTGTTAAAGAGTTATCAATTTAGCTTTTAATGCTACTAGCATTAAAAGCTTAAATACCTGTGTAATATTAAAAGATTATCGTGTAAAATTAAAATTAAATTACACGATTAAGTAAGCGTAAATATTTCAGTATCCAGATAGGTGATTATGCAAAATAATTGTCAAGGTAAGTAATTCAGAATCTTACATGTATACAATCACCTTGAGCCTTGAGCTTATCGGCTTTTAATGGCACTAATTGATCATATTTGCCACAAACGCATTGTCACCTAAAGTATAAAGGACCTAAGTAAACTGTTTTTTTCGACTGCAGATAGTCAACGACATAATGTAATCAAAATAATATAAAATGTATTCAATACGTTTTTGTTTACAAAATACCGAAGAATTATGATAACTCATGCTGGATTAACTTGTATCATCAAACCACTTGAATTGTCAGAAAGCGGATAAAATATTTTAGGAGCTATAATTTTTTTGAGATAAAACTAACGTAACATGTTAAGTCATATTCGATATTCCATGACAGACGATAAGGTACTCAAATTAGTCAGATGAGTATCATTAAATCCTTTGTTGACCAGTTTGTCAAAACATAAAAGGTATTTACTGACGGGACCAAAGTAAACTACACTTATCTAAGCATGTCGCCGCCGCCGTCCTGCTTATGGCCTGCTTGAATACTTGCAAAAAAGTCTGTGTAACGTTGCAAAAATCACGCTACACTTGTGTGGATAGAATATTTCTTTATACAGGATGTATCAGAAGTCCGAAATAATATTTTGGGTAATAAACAGATTATATCTATCATTTTTTCTTAGTTATAGATCTTTGAATATTTGTCATAGGTATCATGTTCTGGCATTTGGGTACATCCATAACACTATTTAGTTTACACTGCTGAATAGTTATATTTACAAAACAGAACAGGCAAATTTTACATAGGATTCGAGATACTACAAGTTATAGAAATTGACGACGAAAAAAAGTTGAAAAAACATGGTTGAATTTCGATCTAATTTTTATACCATTCAGTTGTATACCCGATACTGATACAAATGTTAAAGTATTATTTCGGACTTCTGAAACATCCTGAATAGAGTAATGTAAGTAAAACTAGGGCTATAAGGGTCCATTAGCTTATGGTGGCGGTATGCAAGTGGAAAGGGAGTATGCCGTTATGCTTAACGAAAAAAAAACGAAATCCCAAAAAAAATTGAGGGTATTAAAATACGTCACTAAAGTGAAAGTGGGTACTATCGAGTGTTAGACTCGATAAATTAAACTTTTATTGCCACGCCTACTTATTGGTGCGAACAAAAGACGACAGGCTACCAACCTTCAGGGAACAAAACAAACCGATTGTCTCTTTTACGAAAAGTCAAAAGTTAGTTCGCTTAAGGAGTTAATGTTTCCAATTCTTGAAAACAAAGTCGCCCGGAGGAGTGCTGAGCTCGCGAGTGCTGCGAACGAGATGTGACAAATTAGATTCAAATTCTCACGATTTCTTGAACTTAAGGCCCCGCGTTTTGGTATTGGCTATTATTTTGACGAGCCACTTTTGACGCCCCGGTGTCCTCGGTGCTTAAGTGTTGGTTTTATTGTTGCAATAATTCTGAAACTTTGGTTTGAAGTAAGGACAAACAGCAAAAAGCTCGAAGTGACGTCATTTTCTCGACAAATCTTACAGTTGAAAGAGATAAAACTTATGTCTACACGGTCATGCTAGGGGTGCAGTTTTTGACCTATTGCTGGTTTGAAATAGCATAATTTATACCAGATGTCACTTGAAAAATGAACGCGCATCTCCTGTTCAACGCTACACGTGACCGGCGCTGGCAAGCTTTATTGCCCAGCGAATAATCCTCCGATATTCACTAATTTCGAATCCTTCACTCAGTAACGTCGTTCCATCGGACTTTGATCTTGACGTCATGATTCGATACGACAAATGTAACGACGTATCAATTATCGATTTTCAGAGTAATTATATTGCTATAAAAAATATACAGTAGAAACCCAAAAAAGGACATAACGGAATTGGATAAATACATGGTATTCTTCGTCACATAAGTGCCTACATGTCAGTTATCAGAGCCGAGCAAGACTTTTGTCGAATAAGTCATTAGCGTGTATACAATAAATAATCTATTGATTAGTGTGACTACATAAGACAGTATCATGTGATTGCATTTTAAAGCTATTAAGATTTCAGCGTGATTGCGATAGGTAGTTTAATTAGCGAAATGAAAGTGCAATTATTATTGCTTGTTTGATAACAAGGAGACGCATACTTACTCTTACTTAATATGCTTGTAGTCATCATACTAATATTACTACTACTACAGCCCTTTTAACGTCCCACTGCTGGGCACGGGCCTCCCCTCAATGCGAGGGGGATTCGGGCCATAGTCCACCACGCTGGCCCAGTGCGGGTTGGCAGACTTCACACATCTATTGAGAACTAGACATCTTCCCTCAGACGTGCAGGTTTCCTCACGATGTTTTCCTTCACCGTTTCATAGCAAGTGATAATCTTGGATGAAAATGAGCTTCGCACATAAATCCCAGAGGTTTGAACCTGCACACTTTGATTTGCAAGGCGTGCGTTCGACCACTCGGCTACCACTGCTTTTCCATACTATTTACCTATATAGAGGAAAGATTTGTATTTTTGTATGTTACGAATAAACTTAAATACTACTGGACCGATTTCATAAATTATTTTGCCGCTAGAAAGCTACATTATCACTGAGTAACATAGGCTATATTATAAACCCGTGCAAGGCTGGGACGGGCCGCTAGTATAATAACAAAACACTGTAGATGCAAGTTTAAGGGCATCATGTTTATATTGACTTTCCATTATAAAGTTGTGGAAAACATGGAATTAAAGTCAACTTCGTTATAGATGAATTTGCGTGCCTCCGATGCAAACAACAGCGGAGTCTGTTGGCTTTTTATTTTCCTCGGTAATTGGATCCAGCGACAGGCTGGGGCTCCGTAAGTACATTTATACGAGAACTGGGTGCAGCCGTCGATATTGATTTACTTCAATTTAAATTTCATTAGACTCCACACCCCAAATGTATAGACAGTTATCGTTTGAATTAATCTTTTCAGTATTTCTCAAGTTTATTCAATGCATTAAGCTTTTACGATCCTCAAACAGCACATGGCTTATCTTATAGCTAGCCATTCTAAAAGTTATGAATTACAAAATGTAGTTTGTATATGGATTGAAATGTTTTAATATTTGCTGCTACGTAACTTCATAAAAAAAATACGCCTGTAATCCCCGATGGGGTAGGCAGAGGTGGACTGTAGTTCGCCTACACTTCGCCGATGTATTCTGATCCTAATGTAATAGGGGGCGAGCCTATTGCCATTATACTGGGCACAATCCCCCTCAATACGAAGGAGATTTGGGCCATAGTCCGACACGCTGGCCCAGTGCAGGTTGGTGAACTTCACACGCCTTTCTGTAGACGTGCAGGTTTCCTCACGATGTTTTCCTTCACTGCCATAAAAAAAGTAATATAAAAATATTGCCAGATAACACATACTTATCGTAAGACCCCAAGCCATGGATGAATGTTCTTTCCCCAAACGAAGCATAGCTTGTGCTATACAATGGATTGGGGGCGATCCCAGTTACACCCAGTCCAGAAAAATTCAAATATAAAATTCCAAAAAGGTCATTTCCGACGTTTTCCCCCGGCGGGAATCGAACCCGCAACCACCCGGTTTAGTGAGCCGAACTACTACACTAAGCTGTAACACTAAGCTGCTACACTAAGCCGTCTTCAAAAAGTATTCTAATACTTGAAATAGCCGAACGAAATCTTAACTATTCCTACTGTTGCGCACTGATATAATATTATCATAATATTTAACTGATACGAGTGTGTGCATAATAAACATTACCTAAAGTGATGCTCTCTTTGTTAAATAATAAAGGAAAATTACTCAGTATTAAAATCTCATCTGTGTGTGATGAAGAAAGAGAAAAGAAGAATACAAACATTGTCTCTTGGACCCTCCTTGGATCAGTTCCTGGTACAGGGGAAATATTAAAATTAGATAGATAGATAGAAAACTCTTTATTGTACACCAATAGTTACAAGGAAATTACACAACATATATTGACAAAAACAAGAACAAATAGAATTGGGCGGTCTTATCGCATACTGCGATCTCTTCCAACCTTTGGATGGAGAGGATTTTGTCATAGTGACATGATGGCAGGCAGTTGTGTACCATTGTGAAAATAAATAATAACATGTGTATACATACATATAAATATAGACAATAAATACACAGTGTAAAATCATATACTAAAATATACTAAAACATAGTCAAATATATTCTTTCAAAACTCAAAAGTAGGACATAATTCTATTTTAAGAAATACAAATAACTAAATTAGGTTTGAATTGAGACATATAACATGGCGTGAAAAAGTAGTATGAGGATAGAGAAATCACGGGTATCCCAAAGTATAATCTTAGATCGTATCTCCAATGATATCCCCTGAAAAGTCGAATTATCTAAAAACCCGCCAAACATGGTAGGCATAGGACAGAATATTTTTATACAAGCCTCACCATTATTATAATCTATCCGTCAACCTTATAATATTAGCTAGGTTATGTTCCGCAGCACAGAAGACGAATAGTAGCTACATAAAGCATTTGTCGAAACGCCATAAAGCCCTGCGCCTCCAGGGGCGACAAAACTCACGCGACAATATTTTTCCAATACCAAAATGAATTGTATTAAGTCTTATAAAAAGCTCATTTTCCATAGAAATGTCATCGATGAAGTGAGCAAGTTTTGGGCACGTGGCTTTTACCACTGAAATTCAATCTTTATCTATATTATTAGGAGGTGCATATTTAAATTCGCACGTCCCAGTCGGTGCAAGGCGAGGAAACTGTGGCGGGCGGGAAGATGAAACCCAAACTCGTATTGTCGTACTTTGGAAGCAGCGGTTGGCAGACGCCGGAAACAATTCTCATGGTTAGTTCAGTGACTAAACTTACCTGGAAGATAATTGTTTTGACCCACACTCTAGTTGTTCCGAGCACTTCAAGTTTCTAATTGCTCCAGATGTTTCACTAGAACGTTCGCCAAACATAGCTATATGTGAAATATCAATTGAAATATCAGTTTCATACACATTTCCTGAAGTACATTAAATGGCTTTTACGCGGAGTCTTTGTACACGTTTGCCTTTAGTAAGCGTCAATAAGTAGGCATTAATCCCTTTTACAAATGTAGGTTGCATGTTGAACGCGTTAAGGTTGTGGTTGGGTTGTATTGGTAGATGTTTGATATGACATTTGTAACATCCGACCCTCTCAAAGACCTCTCTGAGCGTATCCTGATTGACGTAGTTTGATAATATAAATAATTATGAAATTTTAAAGTATCATGTATCTATAACTTTATGGCGTAAAAATGCTGCAGAACACATTAAGAGTGTTTTATTATATTTAAATACTTATAATTCTACATAAGAATGATTGCAGGAACATAAAAGCCGTCTGTAGCTGGTAACTACTTAACACTTCCAAATCCTTTTCAGTTCTTCATTGACCTGAAGTTGCAGAAAACTTGCTGTGAGCTTAAGTGGGTCAACTTTGCGCGGACGCCGTTAAAAGTGCTCGACCTTGATTATGCAAGCGAGCAGAGTTAGAAAAATGAGGAAATCTACAAATAAACACAAGAATTTTAATGAAATTTTTTTTAGAATTTTCTAAATAAGTGATTTTGGTGTCAGTCAACTTGAATATCCCATCATCACACAAAACGTAAATGATCATTTAATTTTTAGATTAGATAATCTAGTGTTATATATATCCATTCGATGATTCTGGACCGACTTGAGAACATTCTGAAGCAATTTCTATATGCTGATACAAAAAAAAATCATCATTCAATATATTTATTTATATATTAATTAATAAGCAAAGCAGTAAGTAACGTTATGCCTAACTTAGCCTGTTTAGCAGTTCTATAAGAGGTTAAATAAGCAATAGCAGTTCTATTAGGCTTGAATGATAAAATAAAATATGAGCATTGCTTTAGACTTGTGCATGTTAATCATAACATGCACAAGTCTAAAGAAATGCTTTAAATAATTAAACCTTAATGTAGGTATGTAATATCTAACAAAGATATGTCATGCGCCAACTTCGACGTGTAACATAGAGCTGTTGCTCTGGCTCTGCCTACATATCATGGAAAACAAAGCTGATTTCCGGGATTGAATTCCATTGTTCCGTTTTGCTAGCACAATATCGATGATGGCAGGCTGAGGTTTTGCTGGACGTGCCATTAGGATCAGCGACCACACCGACTCGGTGCTCGATTTAGAAACAAAGCCTCTACGCCCAGATAGGCACAGCTGCGCCGACTGATAGCCCATTGGAACAACGTAGGTATAGTTTAGCAAATTGCTGACATAACACAGTATTTTCATACGCCTTCATTTGAATACATAAACGTGGCTTAAATTACCACGTCTAACGTAAAATTGGCGAAAATAGATGGTTTCAATTGTCTTATTCGTAAAAATAATGTTAGACCATCTATAGTTTCAGCGTTTATTTTTCTATAGAAAAAATCATGAGGCGTTCATCAATGATAACATAATTAATACGCTCTTGAGTTAATTATTACACATAGGTACGTGTCTTAAAAAATATTTTCCTTTTTCGTGAAAATATATAAGACTTTAGTTCCTATCAAAACGTTTTGCTACAAAACGTGGGTCGTTTATCTATATTATAACTTGTTACACAATCTACATTAACTGACATAATCAAACAACAAACACGAAATACATACCCATATGTTCTATGAAGCGCTAATTTGTTTTAGGTCTTGCTATTATACATTGTTACAGCTGTACGCGATAATATAGTTCTCCTTATCACTATCATATTTCATATTAACATTATGGCGATTACATAAAAGTGACAGTAACATAGATAAGGAATATATTATGCACTACCTACTTGCCGAAAATTATATTTTTTATTGTCATAATATAAATAATACAGACGGCCGTTATAAACTTTGTGAAATTAGAACCCTAGTTCCTACCTCTTTTGGAAACCATAACGCCTGTACCCATAGGTAAACAACATGTTTTTTTAATGTATGTTGTATAAATATGCATAAAGATTGATTTTATGTGGTATGAAAAAACCAAGCCACCGAGCGTCATAATTCGCTCGCGACTTCGATGACATTTCGTTGAAAAATATGGTTCTTCTATGAGTTGAAAGCTTGTTGAAATAAAACTATTTTACGGATTTATCACGTTTATTTACTATTATTTTATATTTATATAAAGCTTGTTTTAGTATTGGCAAAAATTGTCGCACGCGTTTGAACAAATTATACAGTCTTAACAAATAAACCAGACGATGCTTGCTGCGCGTAGTCACAAAATGTAGATACAATAAATTACTCAAGCGAAATTATTGCTAAATATGTTCAAGCACATGAATCCCCAAGACGGGGGTGAGCTTGTAAGTCGAGATACACGGAGCATTTTAGTTCTGCGCGTGACGTGACAAGGGTCGAGATGTTCACCCAGATATCACCCTCTAAACTTTCATAAGGACATGAATGCAACATAATACGTGTCATTCGTGTAAAATAGGCTCTTGTGGACGATAGACCCGTTGCGGGCGCGCATTTCTCTGAGCCCTAAAACCTTATTAGAGTATCCGTACTTCACACTATGAAATGTCACTAGGTTATACTATTGAATAGTAGTGCAAGCATTAGTGGCGTGACCCTTAAAACACCATGAAGGTAGGTGTGCTGGTTTACTTTATATTACACAATCATTTTCAACATTAGAACCTACCTTAAACATGTTTATGTCATGTTCACATGATTCGATGCATTCACGAATAAATTTTATAGCATTTCACACGCTAAATTAAAATTAAATATCGAGTGAATGTAATGAAGAAATATCGTGTACCTAAATAAAATTAAAATTTCTACGAGTATGTGAGCATTATTTTATGCCAGGCAGAAGCAATATAACAAGCGAAACAACGAACTCCAAAACATCTGAAAATCGGAAAAAAGTGGTAACGAAATCATTGGTTCGCTAGTCATACTATTCATGTGTTTGGGTTACATAGATGCAGAAGTAACATTACCAATGATTTATAATATCACAGAGGGAGCATTTTCTAACATTTTGCAGTTTCACACATCCGATTTTGTATGCGACTTTGATGTCTACGTACGTTCTAACGTGCATCATGTACACAGTCTTACACGTCTTGACATAGACAATAGATTGTCTATGTCAAGACGTGTAAGACTGTGGCATCAATGAGACCAATTTCGGTAAATATTTTGACGTCTTTTTTAGAGATTTAGGTATCTATACCTACTGTTTAATATCATTGCATATTACATTTGGAATTAATCAAATATTGTTGTTTTTGGTAACAAAACCACACGTTATCATAACATTGCATTTTCTAATTAATAATTCACGATGTTCCGGGACCGCAAGAAAATGTCCCCGTAGATACGAAAAACTACGTAATGCAATTTTAAGGCGGGACAAGCCAAACTGAATAATATTCAAGGTACCTACTTACTAAAGCCGCGAAAAGTTGCATCCAGTGTTCTTAATAGAGATAATTTGCTAGGGTGAACTAAATGTTGTGAATACAGCTGCATATAACTATGCAGAACTCTATATTGTAATTAAACGTACCTTATAGTAGAGTAAACAACTCTATAATTTACCTATCTAAGTTCAGCTTCAGTCTTCAGTGGGGAGTATTGGACACATCATTTAACGTTTGTGCTTAAAGTACGCTGAACATACGGTTGTCTGGATTATTAAATAACGAAGCTATTTAAATTTTTATTGTTCGGGTTGTTGTGAAGTTGCGGCAACTTGATCACACGCCTAGATAGCGGCACTTGTACAGACTTGAAGAGTAGACTTGTTTGTGTCACTTGATTAATTGGTAATGAGGAAGGTAAGTAAATTGACAGACAAACCTATTATAAATGACGGGAAGACAAAGGTACTGAGGAAAGTACTTACCTTCTATATTTTCCTCCAATGAAATTGAATGTAAATGTATCTACGAGTATCTTGATATTTTACTACTAGTAGTAGCTACTAGAGCCCTTTTAACGTTTTACTGCTGTGCACGGGCTTCCCTTCAATGCGAGGAGGATTCAGGCCATAGTCCACCAAGCGTGGTGGTTGCCAACTGACAACCAACCACCAACTGCCAACCCAGTTGGTAGTTGGTTGGGTTGGAAAACTTCACACATCTATCAAGAACTAGTCAAATTCCCTCAGATGTGCAGATTCCTTCACAATGTTTATCCTTCACCGTTTTGACCGATGTAAATGAGATTCGCACATAAAACCCAGAGGTGCGAGCCAGGGTTTGAACCTGCACAGTTTGATTGCAAGGCGTGCGTTCGACCACTCGGCTACCATTGCCACTTGATTCTTTGATCACTTGTTTTCCTTTGACTACGAACGGATATAACAATCGGTTATATCATCCTAAAACAAGCTGGTGTAGGGTGGTGAAATATAAAACGTCGAGAGGTTTATAAAAGAATCCAATTTGCCATCAAGCAGAAGTAGATTTGGCGGCGGGAACGTGATACGTCAGTGCGGTCGACCATCAACACAACACGATTTGCGAAATTGAACGGAAGGGCCCGACTATTTTGTTGAGTAATCTTTATAATGCCAGCGGAGGGAGGAGCCGATTTATATTGTACGTCCAATAAAGTACTCACATTGAAACTTTTATATTCGACCAAGTTGAAAACATACTAATATATCTGTTATCTGGTGTAAAGGGTGTTACTAACATCTAAAAGGCCCAAGCCAACCTCATCTATGGTTGTAGCATGAGCGCCAAGACTAGACTTATGTCACAGAATATGTAGATTATATTTCTTTCTCTCGTATGAAATAAGACAGAGAGCGACCGAGCCAATCCGTGACAGAGGTCTTGTCTTGACATGCGTGCTAACACCGCTGCTCAGGGTGACCAATGATCGAGGCTCTGGCGAACCGTCCACCAACCCGTATTGGACCAGCATGGTGGACTATGGTAGTCCAAACTCCCTCCGCCCCTCTAAAATACGAGACAAAAGGGGGAGGTCTTTGCCCAGCAGTGAGAGATTCAATAGGCTATTAAAAAAATCTTTTCTTACAAGTTCTTTTTGCTACCATGTTGACGAAATTACTTCCACGAAATTGTTTTGAAGAATGATAGTACTATTGTACCGGCTTAATAAGGCAAGGTTACGCAATTATGATCAATAAGACTTGTTAATAGGTCACAACCGTTACTTACTATCGACGCAAACAGACGATAATGCTATTCTTATCAACGAAAACGAATTAATCTCTTATGGATTAACACGATTGCATATGCGCACACGTGATTGAAATCATTAAGGCCCGCGCACACTGGAGCGCCAAGACGCGCGTCAATTTTTTTGCCAAAATCAAAACAAACTGTCAAAATACATAAATATTTTTTTCAGTAAAAGTCAATATATTTTGGTTGAAGAATGAGCTTTTTCTATAAGTCAGTCCTGTGCGTTTTGGTATTGGCAAAATCTCTGGACGTCCCAGTATGGCCGGGTCTTTACGACCACAACTGTGTAAAATAAATATCGCTCACCATCATATAGGTTCTCAGATGAAAGAGCGGCACCGTTTTGCTTCGTTCATCTGAGTATAGGTCACAAAACATAGCGAAGACTTCATTCCTTAACTCCTTGAAGGTAATCCTCTTCCAATAGAATAGGTTTCATCAGCCTATAAACATCCGATTAAGAAACACGCACACTTTTAAAATCAGGAAGTTTTTCTCGTAATAGTGTAACTTATGTATGATTCGCTAATTCTTTTTTGTGCAATTGAATATTCTACTTTTACGATCTAGCTTATTAAAAGCGAATACTAGGAACGCATAATTTCGTTCTCAACCCGGCAGCCACTGGTGACTCAATCCAATCAATTTAAATTTTGCCCAACAATACCTAGGGGTTTTCCAACTACTAAATTGTTTAATCAACTCTTATTTATGAATGTACCTACCAATAATATACACTTCTCATCAAAAAAATCGAAACACTTTCGTTTTTATTGTTTTTGTCCTAATTTTTAAAATTACTCATCATACAAAATACGAAACCTATGAAGACTTAATTTGAATTTAGAACATTAACATTAGGATTTATAAACCTCATACTACTCACTATTAAATGACATTTTACATTTATTCCTAAATATACACATTTTTCTGATAATCCTTATCAAATCATAAACTGCGAGGTGTTTCGATTTTTTTGATGAGAAGTGTATTAATGGTAAAATGGAATAGGTATACCTATGCGCAATGAAACGGATAATCTCAAATTTCGTGAAGAAAATGTGACTAAAGAAACATTTTCGCCGACATTTTTTAATTCAGTAAAAGCTTCGAATCTGTAAAGGTACCTCTCTTGGTTCCATTTCAATAAATATGAAAATTACTTGGTCTCCGATATTTGCATAGTATTAACATATTTTAATATTCCCATCTCGTTCTAAATAAAATAATTTGTGATTGTAACTCTTGAGTTCTTTTTTGCAATTCTGGAGCTGATTACACGATTGAAAAGCATCTACTACTCGATATATTTAATTAATTTCAAAGAGTAAATAAAAATAAAAATATCGCCAAACATCACATACTATCCGTATGATCCCAAACCAAGCAAAGCTTGAACTGTGGATAGCGTACAATAGACTGGGGCCGTTCACAGTTACACCCAGACCAGAGCAGATTCCGAAAAGGCCATTTCCGATATTTGCTGCTGGTGGGAATCAAACACGCTACGCCTACGCTCAGACCACTACACCAAGCCGGCATCAAACCGCTCAATCAATCAATCAAACTCTTGCGAAAGAATAAATCAAACTGAATAAAATATTAAAGAATTGAGAAACCTCCTAAAAGGCACCACCGCCGCATAAAAACACGTAAAAAGTAAAATATAAAAATTAATCCATTTTACACGGGGCTAATTTGACAACTCAAATAAAAAACAAAACACAACTATTCTTATTTTTTTAAACCAGCCAGTATTTATATAGCCATAAAAAAGGTTGAACGCATCGCTAACATCTCCTTCTTTTGGAAGTCGGTTAAAAACATTCGATCGCTTATACTGAGCCTAAGAATTGGTGGAGATAGTAACGCTGACAACAAAATATAGTCACATTTTATTATAATCTACGCACAAATAACTTTTAAAAACCTATACAATCACTTAGGATACCAATCAATTATTTATTCGCAACTTCGACGTTTAACTTTCCCTAGTATTCTAGGGTCAATGTAACGCGCAACATCTGGGAACTAACACTGCCTGTTAAATTCCTTACGTATGTTTCATTTTCACAAAGTGAAACTGGGCGGGACACCTTAGCCGCATGAGGTCCTAACGGTGGGCAAAAGTTTGTACCGAATGGATCCCAGAACGAGGAAGTCGTTGCCGTGGTAGGCCCAAGAAGCGGTAGCGCGATGACCTCGACGCTTATTTGGACGGATGGTGTGAGAGAGCGACAGTCGTCGCCGTGGTGGGCCCAAGAAGTGGAGGCGCGATGACCTCGACGCTTATTTGGACGGATGGTGTGAGAGACGTGGAAGTCGTCGCCGTGGTAGGCCCAAGAAGCGGTGGCGCGATGACCTCGACACTTATTTGGACGAATGGTGTGAGAAAGCGACAGTCGTCGCCGTGGTAGAACCAAGAAGCAATGGCGCGATGACCTCGGCGCTTATTTGGACGGATGGTGTAAGAGACGTGGAAGTCGTCGCCGTGGTAGGCCCAAGAAGCGGTGGCGCGATGACCTCGGCGCTTATTTGGATGGATGGTGTGAGAGACGTGGAAGTCGTCGCCGTGGTAGGCCCAAGAAGCGGTGGCGCGATAACCTCGACGCTTATTTGGACGGATGGTGTGAGAGAGCGAAAGTCGTCGCCGTGGTAGGCCCAAGAAGCGATGGCGCGATAACCTCGGCGCTTATTTGGACGGATGGTGTGAGAGACGTGGAAGTCGTCGCCGTGGTAGGCCCAAAAAGCGGTGGCGCGATGACCTCGACGCTTATTTGGACGGATGGTGTGAAAGAGCGAAGGAGGAGGGGTAGATCTTTGCCCAGCAGTGGGACACAAAGGGTTGGAAAAATAATGTTTCATTTACATTAGATTACATATAGATAATGGTTCGTATCAATGAAAAAAACGATTGTAGTTAAACTTTTTAAGAATCGAATTACAATAGTGATATGACTAATTAACATATTATTATTTTCAATGATAATATCGACTGATTCCTAATTGTTTTTTGATAATTCACAATTACTCACAATAAACTCATGATAATTAATACGCTTCATCGTGTTTTAGGCATTTAAGTCTACGTCAAAGTGCAAAACCCGAAAAACCCATTCCAATGTGAAAGAGAGAATAAGAATGCAAAGAATTGGCTGGTAGCCTTGATACATAGGTACCTACGTAACATTAACAATTATTAAACAAATCAAGTAAGACTCAAGCCAAAAAGACGTAAGAAAGTAAGATAGGCATGTATACTTATGCCACATACTTATTATGGTGGATACTTTGTAATATTTTAATTGTAAAATTAATTTATCTACCCTATATGTAGGATAAAAAATATTAAATCCATATAGTTTTTTTGCATGTCTGATTACTTAGCCAATGTAAAATTAATATTAGATTTTTTAAATTTTAACTAAGTAGTTAATATTAATAATGATTACACAAATTATATGCTTCATTGTAATCTAAGATTAATTTCAGGGCCCGATTTTCGTTTGATAAGATGATTTGAAGAAAATAATCTCTATTCAAGATATGTCGAAAAAAACCCAAATAATACGACCAATTTGACGTTTTGTTTCGACATAGAGATTGATGTCTATCAAGCAAAAATCGGGCCCCAGTTTATTACACCATCAAAACCTTTGCACGGTATATTAGTACATTCTGTGTGTACTAGTAAAGCTCATTATAGCATTTGGCAGATAAGTAAGTACTACGAAGGTACTAGCAACATTTAACTGAAGCTTGAATTTCTGACACCTTCCAGGAAGGAAACTTAATAGATAGTAAAAAAAAATTACTTACGAGTAACATCAAACTGAGAGAAAAAGTCTTAACAGATGGACAACAAAGTGATGTTTTAGGCTTTTCTTCTATTTAGGTACCAATGGAACCTTAAAACGAGACAATGCTTCCTTATAGTTAAATTTCGTGCAGTTAATCGCAAGAAAGAGCTAAGTACTTAAATGTGATTATTATTATTGAACATAACTCTTTGTGATTGCAGCATCTATTATAATGCACAACCGAATATGATTTATGTTTCTTAACTAACGGTTTTTATTGTACATTTATTTAATAAAAAAAATATAATAATTAATAATTACATTAATAAAAAAAAAACCATAAATGCGGGTTGAATTGAGAACTGAGAACCTCCTTCGTCTTTGAAGTTGGAATGAGTGTAAATTAAAAGCGCGCATTTTGTAAATAATTTATCTTTTACTAAACGTCGTCACATTTATTTCTTAAAACGAGAAAACAACTAGGTATGAATAATAAATTAAATATTATCACACCTGTGTATCTACCCCATAGGAATAGGTAGATGTATATCTTATAGCATCCATATTTCTAACAACAATAAATAATAAATTAATAGTATCGAAACAAATATTGTAGTAGGTACATTATCAACTAATATAAAGAAATATATTATACGACTATAATGCCCACTATATTACATTAATAATAACTGTCCTTCTGGAGTACTTTGATACAAATATAACAAAATATTAATCACAATAATATATCAGACTACATTTCTGTTCTTGAAACTATCTACATCTATCTAATCTCACTTTCTAGCGCATCTAACAACGAAATGCTTAAGTATAAAATACACTTTGCTCAACATAGTTTATGTTCACTCAATATTCACATCGGGTTTCTTTAGGAAAATGAATTTGTAAATTGCAGCTGCCAGAGAACTGCCAATGAAGGGTCCAACCCAATAGGTCCAGTGAACGGTCCAGATACCTGTGAATACTGCAGGTGCCAGGCTTCTCACGGGGTTCATACTAGCGCCGGTCCATGGACCCCCAACCAGGGACAAACCCACAATCGTCAAGCCGAACTTAATTGGAGCCGATTCCAGTTTATGCTCGTTCACTGGATCCCACAGTGCGCAGGTTATAAATGATAGAGCAGATGTTATGACTATTTCGATTCCTAGCGTTTGGATCGTGCTCAACTCTGGTATCGGTGCCGTCACGCACACTCCTCCGGGTACCAAGTCGACTGGCGATAGTCCCGTCAAGATGCCATAACCCGCTAAAGCACCGGTGACTTGCGCAGCCAAGTACGCAATTCCTAAAACAACCGACGTGTTTCCCCAGATAACGCCGGCCAGCGTGATCGCCGGATTCATGTGCGCTCCGGATATGTGGCCAAAAATTTGAATGTTGAACATGACAGTTAAACCGAATCCGAAAGGTGTGTACATAGCAGAGTTTTGTCCTTCGAAAGGAACCGCCGACATGCACCCCATAAATACGAGTAGCATGGTAGCGATGAATTCCGCTACAATGGGCCGCCACTTGGAAGAACACCAACTGGACACGGAAGACTTTAAGACTTCAGGTTTTTCCATCTTGCTCTCAATTACCCCGACAACAGTTTCAGCTGCCGATGACACTGTCATTTTGGTTAACAAATGGTACTCCTTCTGAAATACCGGGACCCGAACCACTGGCACTGCACGTCACAGAACCACCAAAATAAGTGATGATTCACCACCACTATAAACAGTCCGGACGTTGTCTTTAACTTAATTCGGTATATTGCTACGCAGGTCAAATAAATCAACTGTTATTTCTTGGAGCGAACTCTCCGTGGACGCGACTGCTACGCGTCTGGCTCAAGGCAAAAGTATCGAAAGCGTACAGTCGCAGCGGATAAATGATATTCACGTAGATATAGTAGCGGCTATCTCCAGCACTACAATAAATATCCGATTATTGTTTATTATCACGCACACAAGCAGCGCGTAGATTATTATTGAAATTCTATGGAGGATATAAACATTGACATCACACTTTCTTGTTTATAGTTTACGTACCTAAATACCTGCTTTTTGCTTTAGTGTTTGTTATTTTATTATACATACTAACGACGGCTAAATGAATATTGACGGCAATTAAAGGATTCTTTGGGTTCATGGTAACGACGCAATACGTTTAGTTTTCTGCCAATATCAGCATCTCTATTTTCTGTCTCTATTTGTATTTATAATAAACACACACCTAGGCAAGCAGACAAATGCAGGATATTAACTGTAAGTATGACCTGTGTAGAGTCAATTTTTTCCTAGATATCTATATCTGCAGTGCCTATTCAGAGTATCTAGAGTAAAATAAAATAACTACTTAGTACATTTTTATTCGGCGCAGTATACCAAACCAAACCTGTTAAGAAACTCGTCGTATTTACCTGTCCACGTCAGCTAACAGTCTCTCGCGCATATTTTTATCTTGAACCAATGGTTATGTAATTATTATAGCTGTTGAATGCAAATAGGAACACATATAAACATAGTATAACCGGTTTAAGCAAAGTACCACGCGGAGAAAACATTTGCGACCGTAGTGGTTTTGTTATTATTTTTTTTATTTTTTTTTTATCTTATTTAGGTAATACATTTTTAAATAAAACAGTTCCCCCACATCTGGAACATCTGGGACAGGGTCCATTTTACAACTTACATTAATTATTATAATGGGAATAACATTAGTATTCTCTTTAGTAGTAACAAAATTTTACGAAATCTGCATTGTAGAGCAGACCGATCAAAAGTTGAAGATTGTGACAATTTTTAGGTATTTCCCGTGTCATGATTATAAACAACATAAACAACATGCCTATTACTATTATTTTACTTTCCACTTTAATATCTCGTATATGGAATAAATTCTGATAAAATAAGATATATATACCTACAGAGAACTGATATTGTAAACTACACTTATTTGATTGAAATACGAGTTTAAACAAATTAATCTGACCAACTAAGCATAATCTAATCTATTGTTGTAGTAGATTTTATGTAAGAGCTGTTGAATATAAGAAACATAATACACTTAAATTATGCTCTATCCCCTAAAATTAATAGAAAATCCAAACCTATCTACCTACAAACTATTTATAATTATGATTTCAACACAAAGCATGTCACCGCACAAATGTAGTTTGTATTACCGAAGTAAGTTGATTTGAAATGTTGATGAGATTTTAATTTATTTTTTCTCGCTCTGGCTTAAGCGGTTAATTATAGGAAACCACTTAAAACCTTGCACTTTTATAGAACGTTGAAATAGATGTGTTTACATAAAGAAATAATTTTTACAAATAAACTGTTTTATGTCTAAGTTTTATTGTACCGATTACAGAATCTTTTGCGTTAAACTCAGTGCCCACACAAGCCTCAAAACACGCGCGACCAATTTATAGCCAATACCAAAACGAACGGTATGAACTCATAGAGTAAGCTCATTTTTTAACGAAACGTCAGCTATGACGCTAGCGAATTTCGACGTATGATTGCATGACTTCCCACAGAAATTTGATCTTTATATATATTGACGCAAAGTACATTTTGAAAAAAAATATAAACTCAAGTATATCCGTTCGCTAAAAAGCCATGCGATCGTGTAAGGAAAGTACGCGCCCGCCTAATCCGTACCATTTACTGTAATCCCTGTTCGAGAAAAGTGTCGGTCTGATTAATTGCTGTCCACCAACCAACCCTACTAACGACAAGCTTAAAACATATTAACCACTTACACAAATGCTTTAGGGTTTGGTTTGCCCCAAAAATAAATAGACATTGCTTTCGATATTAATATGATCTTTTTTTTTTCATGGGACGTAAAATCGCGGATCGTAAGATTCTCGAATGACGAGACGATGGGCATCAAATGGAACTGTATCGTCTCAGAGTAAATGTTTATTTTTATTTTATTTTTTTTAGGTCGCTTTTTAACATCTAAGGATGTTCTTCTTCTTCTTCTTTTTTAACGAAATGAGTGAAATTATAATATTATACTTTCATTCATGCATTCTTCATCTATCAAAATATTTTGATAGATGAAGAATGCCTGCACCTGCGATATGCGGTATTTGTGGCAATGTCGAGTAATTATAGCAAGGACAAATTTAATAAATACACATTAAAAATGAAAATGGATGATGACAGTTATAAAGATGGCGGATGACCACAGAAAATGTTAATTCTTCAACGAAATGACATTGACAGCACGAGCTTATTTTGACGCGTGTGCCGTGTCATTCACCACATAAAATTTATCTTTATGTATATCGACGGACAGTTCGTTTTGGTGTTAGCAAAAAAGTGACCAATGCGGTATCTAGAAATATAACATATCTGAAGTTATACAATAGTCTGATATAATAGTTTTAAAGCAGTAACAAAGACCGGTTGCATTGGCTCTTGCTTCGTCTATTTCTAAGTCGAAACAATTTGTTTAACACAGATAACACACCTTGTGTACGCAGCATACGCAAATGTTTTAAAACATTAGATATCAATCCATGAGGCAATCAAACGCAATCTTATCAATGAAAACATCTAAATCTAGATATGACTGGCAACGTAATCACTATAAAAATCTCACTTGAGTCTTGAGATGATAACAGTGATGAGAAACATCGTCTCACTGACAGTCGCATAGCAGGGGCCTTATCACCAACTCTTAAAGTACTCGTATTGTTGTTTCAATAGTAACAGCCAAATTTTGACATATTTTGTACAGAGCTAACAGTCAATAACAAAAAAAGAATCATCATAATCGGTTCATAAACGACGAAGTTATCCGCGAACAAACATAAAAAAATATATACGGTCGAATTGAGAAACCTCCTCCGTTTTTTCGTCGGTTAAAAACTGAAAGTAATATTAAACAAATTGCTACAAGACATCAGTGGGGTTACCACGCATGTCCAGACTAGATCTCTGTCACGGATTCACTCGCTCGCTCTCTATCTTATTTCATGCGAGTAAGAGAGAACAAAATTACATATTCTGTGACAAACGCCTAGTGTTGAAACACATGCTATAATTACTGGTGGTAAGGGGGCAGGAGACGTTATTTAAAGAGGCCCGATTTCCAATCCCCAAACAATATGTCGATAACTACATAACGAATAAAGTTATTTGGTTGTTTATCTAATTGAGTTTATTCTTCAAGTAAAAGAGTTATTCCTCTATTAAAGTGATGATTAAAAAATCAGGGCTCAACGTCACAAAACTCAGGACGGTAATTATAAGTTTACGTAATCCCTTTTCAGTGTTGTCACAAAAAAAGAAATGCGCAGGTCCTTATTTTTGTTTTCACGGATTCTGCATTTTGAAATTGAACTCAAATACGAAGAGTTTAAGTCTCATGTCGAACGAGCCAGCGCTCAAGTAAAGCCACCTACGCCGAAACTGCAAGGAATTCCCACCACGTACTCGACATACGATAAAATCCGCGTCCAGACCGGTTTAAGCCGGTACATTTCGTCCTAGTTGAGCCAAACTCAAAAGCACATTACGAGGTTTATCCTTTGTTTATTCTACGCTTAACTAACTATGTGAAAATCTTTATATCGTTACTTAGGGAATCCAGATGTTTTACGCAGTTCATATCCATTTTTCGAGAGTAATGGTAAGTATGTTAAAAATGATTTAAATAAAATTGCTTTTATTTCTCGTGTGCCTACGTTCTTTTTATTAATAAACGATAACAATTTTGAATTCATCGTCGGATATTGAAATGTTATAGAGTTGTTTTGAGAATTTCGCTTTGGCAGCAATATAAGAGAGACGAGGAACATTTAATTACGGCACTGGATAGGTATGCATAATTCGTACATGTCCAGTGCCAAATGAAATATAAGTTATTTTTAAATGAATTAATTTTGTGAATTACTAATACTAGTTTTTAATTCAAATATTGTTACTAACATTATGGATATGATTATCTGAAATAAATTGATTATTATTATTAATTAACTGAGTGGTAATTACCGTGAAGTAAACACCTATCCAGTTGCCTTTAAATTTTCGTTTCCATTTTTTTTCTCTTTTACTAATTAATGTTGAGACCAATTTCAACTTGGGTGCCGTTAGGTTCTATTCTTATGGTAAAGCCGGTTGGAATGGAATCCTACCGCGCGTATGAAAGTTTTAAAGTAAATAGAGCCTTAGATGTTTACCTTAGAGGACTTAAATGGTTGGAACTTAACCCTAATAAATCATCATTGCAAGACCAGCATTTTTAATTAAATATGATTTTGTAATACATAAGAAAGTTCGTGTTAAACTCTTTTTCAACAAAGATTTCTCCTGTGCGAGATATTCTCCCACTAAGGAATAGTGCAGTATCAGCGAAAAAATCGACAGAATTAAAGAAAAAAACTTAACCTGCCTATTATTACCTGTATGAGTACGTAAATATAGATAGATAATAAATTACCCAACAAAGACGTGGTTCACATATTCCAGAAAAGATCTTTTCACTGAAAGTTCCTACGCTAAACTTACAAAAACTGGGCGCTACAAGCACAATGTGCGCGGTCTCCCCGCGACTCTCCAAGCGCACGATACGTGTCATTTCATTGCATACTTTATCTAACTTTGTCAGTTTCCAAAGTTTCACAACCCGTCATGTTACGCTCATACATAATTTCCTTGGCGCCAGTCAACAATTCTAAAGCTCGTCTAGGAATTTTAAGAACGTTCTAGAACTTTAGGTAGGTTCGTATAGCCTGACATGATTGGGACGTATAACCATGTCTCATCCTATGCGTTCTTGCAACTATTATGTAGTCACAATAGCATTATTATCTCAAGTGCTCTTTGCTATATGCGCAAACAAACCTTTTACAAAACGCGACGCGTTAAAGCGAAATAAAAAAGGTTGCAAAGCTACGCATTCCTTTTATTTCTGCCAAGCTAGTTCTGAGAGGGAAGAATTGCCCGTGACGGCTGTTAATTGAAAAGAGCAACTTCTCAGCTAGATTAGCGGTAGATAGTTACGAAGATAAAGCCCAGTAGCACTGTGAGACGCCCTCATTAGCTAGCCTCCGACCTGGATAAAGCAAGGATTAGATTAAAATTGAGGTCAAAGGATTTTTGTGTAAATTCTTATGAAAAATGTATTCATTTTAACCCTTGACTAAATACAAACCAGCTTACCTACCAACCTAAAAAAGTTACGTCCACTGCCAAAATATTTTTTTACAACAAAAGTCATGTCAAACCTTTTGGTAACAGATAATAACTTTTTTACAAATACTCACTTCCATATTCCTTTCTCTCTTGAATTTTCGTGCCTACAGGGCGTTTTTAACAACCTAATCAGTTAGATTCTGCGGGCATTTTGTGGAGAATATTTCCCAATGGTCGTATACTTCAATCTCGCACAGCTGAACACGAATCATCCCGCATTCAGTTTGAAATGTGCACAATCAGCCGATAAGTACAATTTGACAATAGTACAAGGATTAGCAGATATTCTAAGTGTGTGATTCTATATGCAACAAATATATTTATCTTGTAATTTTTGTGGTGTTGTGAAATAAATCTTACACTGAGCTTAAAATAATCACACTATCATCATCAAAGTCCATTTTATTTTGTTTTTTTTCCAACAAAATACATAAAGAAGTAATACAAAAACGAATGTAGGTAAACTTTTATGTAATCATCGAGGCTCTAACTAAAAATCAAAGCACTTATAACCTAATTTTATAGCGAAAATTAAATTTAAATTAAGAAAAGACAGAAAGAGCAAAGAAAATTACGATGCCTATAATTGCTTTAGCCTTAACTAGTGTAGGCGATATCTAAACGGTAGGAAGTTTATGCCAATTACCCAATACGTGCCACAATAACAACGGAACAACGCGGTTGGTGCAAATTCCGGCGGCACTGTCGCATCGCCATTGTGCTCGTATGAATAGGTGAATGCAGAGACATCATTGAGTAGAGCTAGACTCGAATTTCCGAATGTACCTATTGATTTTGATTCACAATTAGGAACCTAATAGATATTTACTAAAAGTATTTTCTATATGTATCACAAATTATTATCTATAATAAAAATACTGTTTTACGCAATCAATTAATAATGATTTGTCTATAAACGTACAAAGATATTTAATCTTCGTAGGTACTTTATAGCGAGTCATATGCCTCTATATAGAGTTCAAAGATGTAACTGCGTAGCGCTCACATATTCAAGGGGGTACCTACTTAGACCAACTCGATAATGTGTAAACAGGTCGGACGCAAAAGTAATGAAACCCATTCCATAACGAACCGTTTTCCTTACTTCAGTATTATTCTAGTAACGTATACCATCCATAAGTTTAACTTAGTCTAAGATTATTTCAATAAGTAGGTACCTACTGAACATACTGTCTAAGATTTACCCTGTAATTTACTTTCAAGTATCCCTATAACATCTGGTTTGTTCTTCGAAGTGGAAACTGCCGTAACAATATTGCTCCAGTGAACTTTCCACCCAAGTTTTTGATCAAATCTAACAAGTACGTGTAATCGTCTGAATGGGAGTTACTTAAGCATCTTTTTCGCCACTGTACGACATTGTTTGGGCCATTCCAGAAGATTAATGAATATTTTGAAATGGGTAAATACAACCGCACGTCAGCTCGTAGTGTATGTATTTTATTTATTAAAGAACCGTCTATTGTTTTCATTCTTAAAAAGGCTATTGAACGAACTAAATAATAACAATAGCTAGTACAACCGTTTAAATAAACAATTATCGTTTTTGGTTCAACAAATGGATCAGCAAAACACAACCTTATCAATAGTAAATCACAATAACATTACTTACAAGCCTTACAATTAGGGTTAAAATCACAACGGCACACTTCAAACGGGAATGTCCCGTCGAAAGACTTACTATGATCCCATAGGACCGAAACGCTTCCGTTCATGTACGGCTCATTAGAGTTGTTTGTTAACACCACAGAGTCACAATTCAAGTTATCGACTGATAACGTAGCAACCACAGTCCTTTGTACACCGTCGAATGTGATTTTACATTTCCACGGCGTGAATGCCATGTAGAGATGAATCTGCGTTAGCTTCACATTGATTGCCGTTTTGTTTCCACTCTTGATGGTAAATATTTCTGCAGGTTCTACGATTCTTGGGCAGAATTTGGGTCCAGCCATGATAGTTGAAAAACCTTTAGGGAATATGACGTTGTCGTTGCCACAGTTATTTTTCGTACACTTGGCCTTTGCAACACACCAGGTGCAAGACGTTCTTGTGATGCAGGACGCGCAAGATGATATATCTTTGCATTTATCCTGCTCTACATCGATTATGTTATTGATAGCAGTACTCATCGATATTACTGTTGTAGCCAGCGTTGCAATAATAAATAATGTTGACGACATTTTGATCTGAAATAAAACTTCAAATTAACCTTCGAAATGAAGCCCTGCTGAGCACTTTTATTGAAAATGTGGAGTAGGTACCTTTTACATATACATAAAGATTGAATTTCAGTTTTTTTTTTAATGTTATAATCCATTAGCAGTGGCATTAAAAATTACTTATGTTAACTGTACCAATGGATGCATTGAAATATGTACAAATTTTAGGGTGAGCCTATATTAAAAACTTTTTTGTAATTTTGAATTTGGAAACAAATGAGTTATGGAAATATTTTAACTTACTGAATGCTGATCTCAGTCCGCCTGCACCGCACTAGGGTGAATGCAACAAGTGTTATCAAACACAAATCATATTATAGGGATCCGCAGCGAGCAAGCAGGTCAATTACTCATCAATAATAAGGTCAGTAATAACACTGATATACATTTGTCGGAACAGCGACACTTATAACGGGTCAAAATATTTTAGCCAAGATTGTTTTTATTAATAATTCTAAATTTGTAAAACAAAAAAAAAACTATATGTGACGAACCTTCTCATTTTTAAATTATTTTTTTTTAAAGTGTAGTTACAAAATTAAATGAAGATCGTGGACCATCAACGGTAGGAAAAAGGTGTCTAGATAATTGCTGTTTTATTTTTAATATTCTAGGGTGACGTTGATAGTAAGATCTTAATACGCCTAGTGTATAATATTAGTAGACCTCTCATGACGCGCATCTCATCAAAACGTGATAGCAGTCACGCAAACACGTGTTTAGTGTTTTGACAGCAGTGTCAGTCAGTATTGACCTCCTTTCAATCTCCTAGTCAGATTAAAACAAACCTAGATAACACGTAACGACGTAACCATATCCAACTACGTCAATACTTATAATTTACAAGTCATATCAGCCAATAGATAATATACGGTGATATGAATACAATTAATTCTTCTAGGTGATAGTGAAAAACAGCGACTACAATAATTTTAAGTAAGAATACGAACTGAAGGATTACCTAGGTACCTACATTATCTCTTACAAAATCCAAAACAAATCGCAGAGTACAATCAGAAACATTTCTTTTCGAACCATGGGAAAATACAATGAGTACTTAAGTGGAGTCTTTCAGTGTATCTATATATTTTTACCAAAATGGTATGCATTTTGGTAGAAAACACTTCAGGCTAATTGGGAGCCTTATTACTAAATATCTAAGGATTAATTCATACAAATACAAGATATTATATGAGTTTAGTGTTATATTATTTATCTTTATGACTATAATTTTTTATATCTTTCGATATTAGCATGATTTACCATAATTATGGATTATGTTTCGGTATTGTAGTGATAAGAATAAAAGAGGTGGACAGGTGCAGGATGCAATCAGAGTGATATCAATGTCATAATCCGATAATGATACAATTAAAAAAATAAAAGTTTACTGTCGCAATAAAAGCCCTTAGTTCAAAAATAATATAGAACTGTTAGGTTTTAAAAACGGAATCAAATTTCCAATAACGTTGTGCATATTTATAAGGAAGTTTCATCTCATATAACTATGCCATAGCTTAAGTAATCCATTAACAAGTAGAGCCCTACCATAAATGCATACTTTCAATATTTGTATGGAAAATTGTTCGTTCCTTGGTAGACCGCTGGACCGGCTGCAGGCAGCGAAAAAAAAGGTTATTTTTTAGGTTTACTCCATTGTTACAAATTGAATTTTTTTTTCTATTGGATGCTACATTCAAAATGGTTAAAAACAAAGTCACACTCGGCGGGCCAACGCAGTGGATCCAGCGCAGGTTGAGTATAGCAGCATTAGAACATACGTATTAGCTTCTAGCAATCGACGCCACCGCACAAACTGAATGTCCAGATCTACTTCCTATCTATACAATCTACTTATGTAGATTCCTACGTTTTCAAACTATCAATTCTTTAAGTGATAACTTACAAGTTCTTCATAGACGTATCCACCTACTATTACGTATTTCAGAAAATTGGGATGCACTCAGCAGATGGCACAGTATACCAAATATTCTATAATGTAACGCTTAAGTAGTTATGTAGATAAAATCTTTATCAAATAGCAAACTATGTTTAAGTCCATATTATTTGCGCGCACTCACTCGAATACGAAGTTTGTAAAGCTTATTATTAAACAGAGCAAACATATGCGGGCAAATAACAGATTGCGAACATAACGGCGGCCATCTTACCGCCCGCCACATTGCTTCCGCCAGCCCAAACTACTTCCGGTACAAGTTCCCGTCGCCGGCACGCTTTCGGGAAATGAGGTGCATTGCATTTACATATCAAAAGTGGAATTAACTCGTCTATCATCGCATTAATCTAATTACAGTCTGTATTTCATGAAAAATGTGTTCATTTCCAAGATTTATTTATGCATTCCGTTTTCCACGCATTGTTTCACGATTTTCCTGCTTACAAGACAGAGTAGCATGGTTGCAAAGAATTCGTTATTTCCGGAAAAATACATCAGATTAACTCTTTATTAACAGAGTTTAATAAAACAATTTCAACATAATTGTATGATAGTGACTTCATTGCTAATAAGTTTTTTTCTATTAAACTCGAGATTTTTTTTTTAAACTTCAATTATCAAAATATTATTACTTTTCCTACTCATTAAGTTTACACCTTCTGCTGATGATAATTATATAGTATGATGGTGATAGATCAAATTATATACATTAATTAAACGAAGAAGTTATCATACGTTATATGGCGTATCATTTTATGTTAAAGTCATATCTTTAAACAGCAAATATTAGTATCACACGAAAGCTTTTAATGGAGTAAATACTATGTGAAATGTAAGATATGACATCACGATATTCTCCTGGTTAGTACAAACTTACCATTAGGATATTGGCATGCTATTTTGATAATAGATATGTAGGTACTTATGACAAATATGTTTTAGAGTGTATATGTCGCAGGTTTTTCATAAAAGTAGGTTTTTGATCAAAAACCTAGGTTTTTTATGAAAAACCGGAAGATGACACATTTTAAACTCAATTTCATCATAAACCTGTAACTATCAAGATTTTTGATCAAAAACCTGAACTAGAATGGGTTTATGATAAAAATTATAACCTAACCTAACCATCAAACTTTATCATAAACCCAAACTAGTTCATGTTTGATGGTCTATGTCTGGTGGTCTGGCCTAGTCATTTGCATTTCGTAAAAAAAGAAGAAATTTTTCGCGCGTGTTCAGAAGCATCGGTGGCTTTGACGTATTCTAGAGTGGTGTCTTACATACGTATTAACCATCCTACGGATAAGGGTGCTTGGGATACAATAATATTTTCGTGTTTGCAATACGGAGATTTTATACAAACATCGATACAATGGGCTGGCAGCATTTCCCAGTTGTTTGTCTACGGGCCCACGGGACCACTTAAAAGCTTTAACGTTTACTCTCGGGAAAAGGCTTCAAAAACATCTCTAACGTTACATTAGATGGGGAGATTTGTTTTAGATAGAAGCACTTCTTATTCAGCAGTGTTTATGACTCACATTCCCCCTAAAAGTTTTTTCTACTATCAGAATTGGTTGGGTTATTCAACTTAACCTTTGATCTTACCACATATTAATTTCGTTGATCACGGTTTCCTAACAGTCTAACGTGCGGTAATTTCCGAGTAGTTTCCGATAGGGGTTTGAAACTTAGTACAATAGTCAAGTTTTAAAATAGGAAATGGCTAAACTTTAAGCAGTCTGGTTAGCTTAAGCTCTTACTTAAGTAGATAACATAATAATTGACGAAATCTGTCTATAATAGGTACCCGTTATAACAAACGTAGGACGTAGGAGACGCTTTAACAATATGCCTAAATATTAAATTTTCTGTAACTGCTCAATATTTAGGCATCACGCTTCACGCATCTTCTGGCGTTATTCAAAAATTAAAACATATATAAAACTGCTACAACAACTCGTTTACGTCTTGGTTAAGAATAAAGTTAACCAACCTTTTTATCACGAACCTAAAGTGGTTCAAGATTTCAAAGTTTTGGGTTCGATCCCTTGCGGTGTTTTACATCCCGATACCTTAGTATCCGTCCACACCTTAGTATCGATAATCTATATTTACATAAAGGGATCAACGTATATTTTTAGAGCACACAATTCAGTTATCTTGTTTTATATATGTATCTACATGTTAGGTTTGAGATAACTAAGGATAGTTAACATCGTTAGAGCTATTACGATAAGATGACGACGATAACGGCTTGGTCTAGTAGTCTGAGGGTAGGCCGCTCGGCTCGCTGATTCAGGTGGTTGGTTGGTTCGATTCACGCCTGCGGAAATTTTCGGAAATGGCCTTTTCGGAATTTGCCCTGGTCTGGTTGTAATTATGATTCCGAGTCCATTGTATGGTACCGATAGTACAAACTTTGCTTAAAGGATCATATGATGAGTACCTATGTGTTGTCTAGCGGTATTAAGTAAAAAAAGGCAACTTAATTACGTTTTCGTATAGTTAACAACACAATTTCTAGGTAGAAGTAAGGCGTAGAACGGGTTGCACTGTTAATACACGAATGACGTTGAAAACCCGAGAGAACCAAAGTTTGGCAGAGCGCCGGAACACGTCCAACTGACTACGACCACTAACCCTCATCGAAATGTTCCTAGACAGATAGTTAGGACTTATCAGCATATTAATATCTAATTCCAATCGCTATATCTAATTAAGGTTTCAAATTCGAGGCTCTAGAGTTCGCTCGAACTTTGCTGAAGATGCCTTCGGTTTGTGAAGTTACTGGCGCAGTGATTACCGACGATACTCACACGCTTTGTGCATTGGCTTTACGCCAAATAGTAAGTTTCAGACATGGTAATAATACGTTTTATATACGAGTAGAACGAGATTTAATACAAGATATTTTTCATACAGCTTTGAAGTGACATTTTATGAACTGTAAAATATAACTAACTGGTTAATTAAAACTCATTCTTTTTGGGATTCGTGAAACAAAGTTTTCAATAAAGTGTCCTTAAAAACGACATAAGTTTAAAAAAAAATAGGCTAGTAGGTATGTCACTTTTAGTAAAATTAAGAAAACGGTCACGTCGCAAAAAGGATTCAAGTGACATGTCTGTAACCGTCCGTTTTTAGTTACCACGATTATTCAACGCTTTAATAAATTAATTTAAAAAAAGTTATAATTAAATATTTATTTTTATCGATTCTTCATTACTTAAGAATGATTTTTACTTGCCAGGCACATCGGAACTGGAAGTGATCACAACCGCGGTTACTTCCGACATTAGATCGTGTCCTTCCTGTTGCTCAATACGCTAATATATTTACTGAAGGGTACTCTATTACCAGCACAATGTGTATAACAGGATTCCTTTATTTCAATCGCAATTTTCTGGTCGGTTTCTACCAACGAAGACTCAATATTTTGTCTATCATTACGTTATTTTTCTGGCTACTTGATAACTATATACATCATCATCATCATCACGCCTGTATTCCCCGAAGGGGTAGGCAGAGGTGCACTGCAGTGCGCCCACACTTCGCCGATGTATTTTTGGTCCCAATGTAATAGGGGGCGAGCCTATTGCCATTATACCGGGCACATTCTCTCTCATTACGAGGGAGATTTTTGGGCTATAGTCCACCACGCTGGCCCAGTGCGGGTTGGTGAACTTCACACGCCTTTCTATAGACGTGCAGGTTTCCTCACGATGTTTGCCTTCACCGTTTTAAAGCAAGTGGTAATCTCGGATGAAAATGAGATTCGCACATAAACCCAGAGGTGCGAGCCGGGGTTTGAACCTGCACACTTTGATTTGCAAGACGTGCATTCGACCACTCGGCTACCACTGCTTTTACTTGATAACTATTTTTCTAATAGTATACTTAAAGGAGATCAGTGATCATAAACGCATTTATTCCATCTGTATGCTGCAACTAATAAGACGCTATAAGCGGAAAACTAATTTATAATTCACGGTCCCGTCAATAACTTATGCTTGATGCGTGGTTACCACAACATATATATGCCTGTTCTGAATATTTAATAACAGCATTACCTTCGTTCGAAGGCGCAAAAATAATATGAGATGTATTCGTTATTGTTCGCAAATGATTAAGGAAATTCCGCGAGTGTCTGTCTTATTTGGAATTGCCTAATAGATAATTAGAGTCATGACGTCTAATCTATAATTCGACTAGTGTGTAAAATAAGATAGATACGCATACATTTGTGGTCAGGTGGTCTTCTTAATAAAAAATCTGTCTAATATTATACTTTTTTTTTGTAATTGATATCTCTGTCTTCTCGTTTTCAAGTCTTGTATTGCACTTTCTCTCTCTCTCATCCTCTCACTCGCATAGTTGACTCTCTCATTCGTCTACCACTACGTTCAGAAATCTTAACTTAATTAAAATAAAACACGTTCGGAAATCATAAACCAAGAATACCTATTAAAATCCTCCGAATTAACACTTGCAATGTGCGTCAAACCCACAAGAAGAATTACACCCACCCACAAGAACCCACAAGAAGGTAAGAGGAGCCACAATTGATTTCGAATAGTTCCTGGTGCGATCCAAACCCTGAACACTAAAGCTTTCTATATTGTTTTCTTATATTTACGCGAATCGGACCGCAAACAACAACTAAATATGAGGGTACCCAGTTATTAACTATGACATCAGGACGTCTAACATCTCAGTCCCCCCGTGACCATGGTTGCTGTAAAGCAGCCGAAATGTCTGGAAAATAAAAAAAAATGTAATACTCTTAGCCCAAGCATAACATTTTAGTTGAAGAAGTAAACGACTACCACGTAAATATTACGATAACAACAAACTGATAGTAATCTTAAAAAGGCTTGTGTAGCTAGAATATGTATGAAAAAGTTCAAATTTAACAAACCTAAACTAATTATAAAAAGTAAAACATGTTTCAGTGGAAAAACCGTTGAACTAGCCAGGCAGAATTTCAAATAAAACGTTCTAAAATTCCGCCACGCCAGTTTCGCGAACCGGTTAAAGTTCTCCTCGAATTACTGAACAATTTAATTATTTTTGTTTGGGAATTCATAATTTGCATTAACTGATTACCTCGGATCGCTTTACTATGCATATTGTTAACACGTAACTTCTACGATGTAGGTTTCAAATCCGATACCTTGTAATATGGTCAGATATCACCTACTCATTCTATGGTCCTAAACTAAGCAACGCTTATTCTAAAATATGAGTTTGTTTTTTTTGTGTTCCAAGTGGTTTTCGAAGGCATAGTAAATTGATTAATTAATCAAAATTTTGGGTGATTTGGGTATGATCCTATACTGTCCCAAAATGGCTCTGAAAGTAATTAAAGTTTTGTATGCCGTAGTAATAATATATAGTTTTATATGCTAAAGCAACAGAGAAATATTAAGTAAACCCCAATAGTAACTAAAATTTTTCTTCCTTGCTTTAATTGAAAGTGGTAGTATTTGATCTGAACGAGTAAACTAAGCAAATGAATTCCAATAGGTGCATATAGATATAAACGCACGAAGAGGGGATTATCTGATAGTGGGCCCCGAGAAGCGACGATCATATTCCCTTCATACATTTAAATTGGTCTTATATTACTTACCCACTATCTCATATGGGCCATACTGTCCACATTTCTGTCTTTGAAAGTTATGATATTATAAAATCTCTAAAAATCGTGTTTATTACCGAAATCTTCAGAGATTTTATTGGGTCGATTTGTGGACCGTTCGTCACTCTATCAAGTAGGTACTTATCTTTGATGGAGTATGCAGAAACCCACATGCAGTCTACCTTAATTTTTCCGATGGTACTGCGTAACCCTCCAAATTCGAAGGAAAGGCCAAAGTCATCAGAGGCAAGAAAGGCGATGCTTACCTTTCAACAGCTCATTAGTTATTAATATACCACATCCATTCTGATAATCCCAAAGGTACAGAATAAGTACCTATCATCAATTACGATGATGGACACAATAGCCAATACTTCGCTTATTTTGTAGCCCATGTTTGATGCGCGTTTCGCACTGTAGGATGCAGCTCAGTAATATTAGCTGGAGGCTTCATTTTGATTGCCGCTACCGTCGCCCCGAGTTACCCATGCTCACTGTTCGTACCGGAAAATCGTCTCACTTTAACCGGCCAAATTGGTTTTAATTGTATGTGTTCATAAAAAAAGAATCCAAACACAAAAACCATCCTAGTGCGAGTCAGACTCGCGCACGAGGGGTTCCGTACCATTATCTATAAAAACGGCAAAAATTCACGTATGTTGTAAGAGAGCCCCCTTAAATATTTATGTTATTCTGTTTTTTAAGTTATTTGTTGTTATAGCGGCAATACAAATACATCATCTGTGAAAATTTCAACTCTCTAACTATCACGGTTCATCAGATACAGCCTGGTGACAGACGGATGGACGGACAGACGGGCAGCGAAATCTTAGTAATAGGGTTCCCGTTTTACCCTTTGGGTACGGAACCCTAAAAATGAGTTAAGAATACTAAACGGTTCCTAAAGGAGGCCTTTTCAATCCACAAAAAATATCCCATCGATAAATAAAAGCAAATAACATTTTACCACCTATACATTATCAAACTTCAAGCTGCCTTATCTCAAAACTGACTTGATGTGATCCTTTTGCCAAACGATTCGCATTTTATTTATTTTAGAAGAATTAGTACCAATATTTTTTCCACCACTGATTCGGTATTCTCCAAATTTTATACCTTATGTATCTATTTCGGTCTTTTAGTAGTTTTAGAGCTACTTAAATTAATTTGTGGACTTTAAAACTATTATAACCTTTGTTTTATCCTTGGATCGCGGGGTACCTATCTCAAAAACAGTAGGTACACCGAAACTGAGATACGACTGAATGGGTTGTTGTACATTCGTCACAAAGTAAATTCGTCACATTTTTTAAACTCCATATATTGAAAGTAAATTCGCCACATACATTAAAAATATATGTTAATTCGTCACAAGTAGATAAGAGTTATTGTAAATTCGCCACAGGTCTTGCTTTTACATTATTTTTGCATAAAGTACCGGTACTTTAGCTTTAGCGCTAGAAACTATTAGCTTTGTCTGCTACCGGGTAGCAGACAAAGCTTATAGTTTCTAGCGCTAGAAAATATATTGCAAGCCGTATCAGATAACAACACAGTACAGTGACTGATTTTTCTGTTGTCTGTACGAACAAAAATAATGAGATGAATTTACAATAATCAAAATTGGTATATTAGTAATTTTCGTAAAAAAAAAGAATTGTGGCGAATTTACACATACTTTTTTCTGTGGCAAATTTACTTTGTGACGAATTTACAACAACCCGACTTAATTTCAAAGAGAGCACTCCATCAAACTCTAATAACAGTAAGATAAGATAATATATTATTATAAAATTGATAATGTTTATCTTCCATTTCAAATCATTTAAATTTATAAGGGGCTTAAATGGTTATTGAAATACCTCATTTGTTATGTGATGCCTTTAGGACCCTTTTAGCAAACCAAAATCATGGAAGGTATAACCGCAAAGTAAGCTACTCGGTTTGGTCCTCATGGCATCCTAAAAAGGTATCCATAACTATACTATCCCTACGTATACCCTCGAATCAAAACACATATACCTACGCTCCTTACACATTTTCTTGAATAAAAGTAAAAACTAATTCAACAACAATAGTGTTTTGACATATTTTTTTCAGATAAGGGTAAATTATTCCTCCCTTGTTCTCTCCCTGTTTTTTAATGTTACTGTGACTTTAACTATCATCACCTTCATTTGAAATGTCGCTAAGCGGCAGAGTTATAACAAAAGTAGTCATTGATATATAACATTGCTTTGCTGATTCTACTATTAAGTGTATACAAAGTAATCATAGCCTATAGCTGGCTTTAGGTACTTATGAATATTGAGCTGTCATATTATTATAAATTAACATCACGCGTCAAAATTAGCTCTTGCTGCCAATGTTATTTCGTTGAAGAATGAACTTTTTTAATAAGTCAATACAGTTCATTTTGATATTAGCAAAAGCGTCACGACGCACCAGTGTGCGAGGTGCTTAAAGGTAAGTTCAGGATATACCAACAGCCGTAAATCCTCGCAAGCCACAACATAACTCATGGTGTCGGATTCTCATTCTCAGCTTTGTGCTCCTCGACTTCCCAGAGAACACTCGGCTCAAGTGCTCACCAAACAGATGGCAAATACTGGGTAACGGAATTTCCGTCACTCCGGGAGACATCGTTCAAGTGTCTCGTTGTAATGATCGGAAGGTATTTGCCCAGCTACGGAATCTGCAACGGAACCGGTCTGATAAGATCATAAATATGGAGTATGTAGAGATACTTAACTATGATAGTATAGCAGTCTTCCAATTAACTAAAATTTGCACAGAAATGCATTACAAAGTGTCCAAAAATAAAAGTGTGATAAAGTAAGTATCTCTTAATGAACATATTTCTTTATCACGGTGTAATAAATTAAAGATTTAAAAAGCCGTCGGTAAATACCGCTAGTCTCAATAAAAACCTTTCGCGCGCCTTCTCAAGTTTCGTCTCGTCGAATTTGCTCGTTCCCGCTCTCTTAACTTCGAAATTAAAATTACAGGGAGTCATACAACGCAAACAAGTCGAAAAAACCGCTTGCGACCCAGACCGAATAATTAAGGAGTCTGCAGTACGTTGGTACCTACAAAGAACATTTTTTCTCCAAAAGATTATTTCACAATGTTCTATCTCTACTTGCAGGTCTAACGTTTTGATTTTTGTGGAAATAGTCACTGATGAAAATGTTATTTACAACGAGGTTGGGTCATGTGAAATGAATAAAATAATTTATGAAAACAAATGACATGAAGTGTTCAACCTTTGGACATAATGCGCCATCATTGAAACGTAACGTAAACGTGTAATGGTTTCTTGGATAATACCTACTGTGAGTATACATATTATTGCATACCTCCATTGGTCCTACTATCCACTACTACCTATAATATTATGCTGATACCACAGACTTAGTAGGATTATATAAACGGCAGAAAAATTACTACTTACAATTTTCTACTTATAATACCTATTTACGAAGTATTGAGACGTTCTACCCTACCTTTAAACCGTTCCATTTTCCAGACTGCGCTTGTGGAAATCAATGAGTGGCTTTTGATGTCAAATTGATTTCGCCGAGCAGACTAACAATGCGACTCCGTCGTTCTCTGGGTATAAGGGAGTTCTAAGTACTTAGATTTAAGACAGCCGTGCATTTTACGTTGAAGAAGTACGACATACCTTTTTGAAGAGTAGTTGTTTTGGTAATTTTAGCATAAAGATGCAATGAAATAAACATGAAATTAGACGTAATCGGAAAGGCTTATGGGACTGCCTGCCTGTGCTTTGCTAACTTACCTTATTAGCAAGAAATATGGTCAGCACAGTTACTATAGGTATACATTTCCTTACATTCTCTAAAGTAAAAAAAAATATACGATGAACTCGGAAAAACTCGGAATGTGTTCTTTATCAATTAGGCACTACAAAAACTTTTACAAAAATAAAAGTTGTATCAACTCCGATAAAACAGTAGGCATAAAGATTTTGTCGTTGAACTTGACTCATTTGGTAATAATTGTCAGCGGCGTGGAGCTGCGATTACTCGTGCCCATTTCCCAGCAATTAGGACTACATCGGCAGACTCTTCAAACTTGCTATAATTATACCAATAGGCACTTATCTCTGAGAGACGGAAATTCTAATCGCCGTAGCATAAATTACTTGTAAACAAACGCACTCAAAAGCGTTATTGGACGACGACTTGGTCTAACGGTTTAAACGTAGGCAACGCGGCTCACTACAACTGGCACCAGATGGTTGTAGGTCTGTGTGTAACTAGAATCGACCCCATTAGATTGTATGGTGCCCATACTACAAGCTTTAAGTCGCCCCCATTAGATTGTATGGTGCCCATACTACAAGCTTTGAATCGCCCCCATTAGATTGTATGGTGCCCATACCACAAGCTTTGAATCGCCCCCATTAGATTGTATGGTGCCCATACCACAAGCTTTGAATCGCCCCCATTAGATTGTATGGTGCCCATACCACAAGCCTTTAATCGCCCCCATTAGATTGTATGGTGCCCATACCACAAGCTTTGAATCGCCCCCATTAGATTGTATGGTGCCCATACCACAAGCTTTGAATCGCCCCCATTAGATTGTATGGTGCCCATACTACAAGCTTTGCTTAGTTTGGGATCATTATTATGATGAGTACGAGTATGTGTTGTCTAGCGAGATTTAATTTATTCATTTGTCCTTTAGCTGAATTGCTGAATATTTTATTTGTATTTCCACTTGTAGAAGCATCCATTACAGACGGTTACGGTATAATATTATGAATCTAGCAATTTAAGATTTTAAAATAATTTATTACGTTCTTCAAATATCTAATTGTACATATTTATTAGTCCAAACTTTACCTATATTATTATTTCAATTCCGTTATAAAACTCTACATTTACTAAATCTCACATGCAATCAGTAGATTCACACGGCAACAATCTCAAGCTTCCTATTGCTTGTTGTTGCATATCTCGCTTTGTAGAGCCTGTGAAGCGTGGGATCAAGCCTCTACAGTTATTCCCTTTGAGCGATCAACGCTTATATACGGCAAATTCTATAGCAGACAGCTTAGTGTAGAAATATATTTTTAAATATCTGATCATTCATATATAACAAATACATTAGAAACAGATATATTGTCTCGGCTTTAAACATTTTTTTGACAATACTCACTCCGCAACCAAGACCATTATCTGTTAATTTTGTTATTAATCAGGGGTTTAAAAATAAATCCCATGATGTAGATTGGGGGTAAATAAAAATATTGTTATAACCTTTCCAATACTAATCAGACTCTATATAACCATACACTGGCCGTCTATGAACCTACCTACATTGCTATAAGGATTAAGTTATATTTTATCGTAAAGTGAAGCTTATCTTTCCATACATATTATCCAGTAGATCTCCTCTTAGCGTTATTCATCCATATTCATCGCACGTCGCTTGCAAGTCTTTCTATTCGTTGTATCGCTGTCCACTTGGTGTACCCATTTCAAGACTTATATTGCCCGAGCAAGCACGATTTTGCACGAATCCTTAAACAACTACGATACCGCGTTTGTAGTATCACTCGCACCTTATTGAACACGATTCATGCCGCATTCAGTCTTTGAAATTATAGTTCCCAAAATGATTCCCACATGCTCGTAAAAAAATCGGTACCCAACTCAAAATCGACCTGAAATAAATAAACTTTCTTAACATTTATTCCACATTTCCATTTCTGTAGTGTTAGCAAGGAAAGTTTTTAATATCCAAGCTCCGTCTATTTTGCATAAGTTTTGAAGCAATTAATATGAGGACACAAACGGACTATGACTGAGGCTGATTGCCGCTGCGGTATGAAGCTTCCAGCTATTCTCTTCATAAAGTTCAATTTGTTTCCATTCCTAAGAAAATAGAAAGACTGAAAAGATGCAATTATGGCGTCAACATTTTTTATTTTATTTAGCAGCAATACCATTATTTCTAACAAGGACAGTAATGTTGAGTACCTAATTAATTAATTATGGTAACTAATTAACCGTATTAAGGTCATAAAATTCAATTCAAGTAAAAAACATAATGGTGTATGATTATCCACTTTTGATCATAAAACGAGTATTCAGTATTCATTAATCCTTTGAATCTGATTAGCCGCAGTGGAATTGGGAATTGAATCTATTAACCCTAAATTTTACATGATCAAATGTAAGTTTATAAAATGGACGAGATTTTTAGTGTAGACAAAAATAAGTCTTTCAAGTTGAAGAGCACTCTCTGGTTAAAATAAATATGAATTCTAAAAATCATCTGTCCATTTTAATTTTGTCGGTTATTCGCGGCACCGGTTATGACACCGGTCTGTTCATCGAAGCGAATATTGTCCACAAAATTGCTTCTACACAAATTATTCCTTGACTGAATTCAACTGCCCTCGAATACTGCACTCTTTACTGCTCACTTTACTGCACGTAGTACTTACCGTACTTATCTGATTGTATTTATATTATTGGGGACATGTTTTTTTTACCTTTGTACACCTTTTATTCTATCAGTCGCTACTCGCTCCAAATTCTTCTATTTTGTCGGGTTTTACGTTTATCGCAGGGAGCGCATGTGAAAATCGTTGCAAATAAATTATTGACGGCCATTTTCACGCACTCTGTATAGTTTATTCGCGCCGTAAAAAGCGGTGACAACGATATCCGTTTTGTTACGACCTACGACTGAAATACCTAGGTAGGTAGGTATACTTTATTCTATTCACCCGGTAAATCTAAATAGTTCGGCAGGTACATTTATAACTAATGGTAATAAAAAATACTATGAGTATTTTGCTGATGTTTCTTACGCGATGTAAGTGATAAGTGTAAAAATTACTGTACTATTGTTGCTTTCTTGTCTAATAGGTATTTGTGTTTCGTCGATAGGTTCGCAGACAGTGCCTCAAATTCCAGATTTATTCAACAAATATTCTTGTTAAGGATACATATAGATACATAATAATATAAATCATATTAGATAAATGAATTATTCCTTATAACACAGCCCTAGCATAAGGATGTCTCGTTATCAATTTAAAAATAGAGTTAACATATACACCTATTGATTTAAAACGTATGCACTTACATTGTTTTTAAAGTCTATACAGATATAGAAAGTAAAATTCTAAATACATTTCTCGTAAGCAAATTATTCTATCGTAGATTGATAGTATCCCTATCTGTGAAAAGTGATTAGGCAACGTGGATGCGCCGTCCGTTCTACGAGGATGTGCACTCATCCTGTCCGTAAATTGATAATCGATTCTACCAGCGCCGGATAAAAGAGCCACCTGCCCTTTTAAATGGTCGTACTGAGCTCGTAACGTCCGACAAAAACTGGTAGCGCACTACAAAAGATTTGTAGGACTTAGATATATAAATTGGATTGTCATTTATATAAATCTACGAAGATATCGCCAGGCAACACGTCATGCTCATCGTATGATCTCAAACTAAGCAAAGCTTGTACTATGAGAACCACACAATAGACTGTGGGCGATTCCGGTTACATCCAGATCAGGGCAAATTTCGAATTCCCAAGAAATAAACCCGCAACCTTCTGGTGCAGTGCACCGAGCGGCCTAAGCTGAAGCCACTAGAGCAGTGATGGCAAAGTACGCCCCGCGGGCCAGCCCCGGCCCGCCGACGGTCATTCGTCATGAATACTAGGTATATGGCCCGCGATTATTATATTTTGACGGTCTAGAAGGACTTACACACCTACCATGGCAAGGCCTTCGATTAAAAGTTAAATTGTAACTTTAAGCGTGTAATTAAATTATTAAAAGTTTCAACACAAAATGCATTTTTCCTATATTTCTAGCCCTCCTCTGAAATTTCTTAAAAATTATGGCACTTCCGTTATGTCCGTCTATCGGAAGCATGTTTATACCACCACATACATCTTCACAATAGCCTTTTAATAGTGGTTGAATTATTTTTAATTCAACCATAAATGCTCTGTGGAGCACCATGAATGTGATTTTTTTTGGCTGTAAATATTTATGGAATCGTTAGGGTTGTTATGACGTGATAATACTTGCACATTTTCAACAATTTATTGACACCAAAAACAGTGAAAAAAAATTATATATAACAAAAAACAAAACCGACTTCAAAAACCTAAAACCTAGGGAGATGCATAAAGCATTTTCCAACGGTAAAAAAAGGTGCACTAAAAGCTACAAATAATAAATAATTCAGTACATTTTGAGTTGGTGCCAATTCATATGTGTATTTGCCTAGTCTGACGTCTGACCTAGCTTTTTAGTGCACCTAGGTTTTTGAAGTCGGTTTTTGTTTTTTGTTAATAATATTAACCGATTGTTGTCATGTTATACCAATAAAATAAAATAAGAAGTAGAAAGAAAGAAAAGAACAAATTTCTTTCTCACTTACAATATATTATAAGCACTTTGTTAACAATCCGAAGTCTACCTACTTCAAATACAAAAGATCTCGCTGAATTCGCGACAACTTTCAGTCCCCAAAGTGGTCCTAATAGCCATAAAATCGTTGTTTCCATTCGTTCAGCCCTCTCACTAACTTATAATTAGTTTCGAATGAGTTTAACGACAGTTTTTCTACAGAATTACAGGAATTTTCACCTTGACTGCCTCCGTGATGGGGTTTAAATGGAAATTCTTTGAGTAATTTATCTGTAGCCGTAAAAGTGGCGATAAACAAAGCAACCAATCAAATTTGTAAGAAGAACTTTATTTACAATAATAGGTAGGCACGTATTCTATTAAAGTTTCTGAATCAATTGATTTAATCTGTTATTGAAACCAAAGAGTTTAAGAAGACATAAGAGCGGCGAAGTAGGCAGTAGGTATCTGATTCCGCCATTGTTGTTTTCCCATATAGTTGCCGTATAGTACAGAAACAAGAGATAATAACAATGGCAGAAAAATCGCCGCAGAGCTATAAGAAGAGTGGAGTCGTTATGGGTACTCTAGATTCTCTATGGCAGTACCGGAGTGCCGCCTGACATGAGACTGTATGATAGGATAAACGGCGAATACCTTTTACATGCCTTTTAGGCAGTTTTCTTTTGTCTAGGTCTGTCTATATTTGACTGCAACTTTTTATGTAGGTGTAGATATCACTTATTATTAACTTGACAAGTATACAACGCTCAATTCACCTAATGTGTATAGCTGACGACCCTGGTTTTCTTACGAAACTATCGTTACTACCGTTCTTATCTTACTTGTGTTTTCTATGGTTAAAACTCAGTAACGAATCCATACAATAAGCTTGAATCGATTTTGTATTCTTGGAAACCAAATTATTGGCAACTCAATTAAATACGATCTACCTACTCAATTTATTGATTTGGGTACTCTTACAATTGAAAGCAAGGACCTACCTATTGTGCGCGTAGTCAAGAAACTTAAATAGAAGGTCAGATTTTTAATCGAATGTCAAGTGGCGTGAGCGACATCCTTTAAGCCCTGGGCTCACTGGGGCGTGTAGACGTGCGCGCCCCAGTGTGCCTGCGGGCTTTATCCACTGATACAGGACCACACGGTAAAATCAGCTACAGTGAGTGTGCAGTGGATATATTATGTATGGACTTTAACACGTGCCCGCGTAAGCGCGACGGTTCAAGGCAATTAAAATATTATCACGGAAGTCCTGAAATCAGTATGAAATATATTGTGTGAATATCACATTAACATCAATGGTATTAAAATGTACAGATGCCTAAATGTGCAAAAAATACTTCCAAATATTAGTTCAACCTAAATACGTAGGTGAAAATTTCCATCTAGTCTTACAACTCTTGACGTAGATTATCTGACGTACGAACCTAGATGTCAAAGTCACCAACAATCGGACGTGTGAAACGTGTGAAAAACTCCCCCTCTATGATTTAATATAACTCGTAAAATTAACCATTGCCTCTTTTTTTTTATTAAATACCTATTAAATTTATGCCTTATACATCCGGTTCATCTAATCAAAGACCTCTAGCGTAGTAATTCCCTCAAACTACAACGTCGGAATCTATAAATTATTCACGACAGCGGAATCCAAATATTGTCGATTAATTAATAGAAACAGACAATTGAATTCCACTAGCGTTATTAGGGTTTGATGGAGCGTTTACAGTGCGCGAAAATAAACAGTGGCGTTCGAACAAACGTTCGCGGGGAAATTAAACAAAGCCGTTTGTTACCAACAAGTTTTCAGGACAAAGGACAACACAAACACACTGGACAAAGAGGACAGGATAGCGTTAGGGAATAAAACGTGACTTGATTATTCAATAATGCTCATCAAGGGATTAAATAGCTATTAGGTAAACCACGTGACCATCCACGTGTAAGTAAACCTTGTACCTAGTAGGTAGATTTTCTGGGATCGGCTCATCGTAAGACAGTGGGCTTTTGGCTAATATATCTATCCAGACATAAGGGCCAATAGCTATCGTTGGCCAAGTTATTATCTTTTGAAAAGAGTTTCCAACCATCTTGTTCCTTGTTTTCTCAGTGAAGAGGCTTTCCAAACGGGTGGGAGATTCTGACTATTCATAAGTGCTTTGTTGGCCTACATTCTTAAAAAAAATACCTATACCTACCTACCTAGATCATAATGTAATGTATGTAACCTACAATAACTATCATCTTAAACTCGGTAACTTAATTTTATATATCTACTTTACTTACATATTGTATTAAAATATAAACATAAGACATATAATACAATAATTTTGTTTACAAAAACTTAGCATGGTGTATTGCCAATTAATATTTTTGGCCGCTAGGTTGATAAGTTTGTCATAAAACAAATTATTACATCCCAAAATTGCTACGGAAAATGTATTTGAACGTCATAATGTATGTGTGGTTATGCTAAAACACCGCGGTGTGGTGATATGTGCCGCAAACGGTCCGTGAAATCACATCTCTGTTGACTGTCGAGCTTGACAAAGGAAATTGTCTCCCCGTCAAGGTGATTGCCTCAGCCGGCTCGCTAATATAACTTTTCTCAAACATTTCCCGCGGATCCGCAGTAAATCGCAGCCTGTAGTTCTCTTCCGAGAGACGGTAAATTAATGTTGATTCAAGAATTCGTATTTCGTCGGGGCAAGTTTCATTTGAATTTTGACAGATAGTAACACATTTAAAGCTACACACAATATTGGACGTGTAAACTGTCAATTGTTAAGAAAAGCTCCGTCTTTGATATAATAGCTCGTTAGAAAATTCACTAGGTAAAAAATTACACATTTTTTACAATAACGACTTTTGTTTGGCTATTCGTTGACCGTTGTCGCAATTCAACAAAAAAGTAGTATTTTTTTGTATCACCCACCGCTCACCGTCATAACGCCTGGTGATGACGCATTTTATTTTGCGTGACCATTCGAGCGACATAGCGCAGTATCTCGGTGAAACATACCTGCCATAAATATGTTGGATACATCCTGTAGGTATACACGGGATTGCGTTCATCCCCTTTCACGTGACAACCACGGGTTCTATGTTGTTAGACCCACTATATGAGATTTAAGATTTAACCAACAACTTTTAACCAGGGCCCCAGTCCCCTAACACTATCGTCGCTAAGTTGCTATACCTAATATATTTCTGCTCCGTTTAATAGACTTTGTTTTGTAAGAATTACGGCCAGATAAATTGTTCGACACATCTCCCGGTCCCAGATGTGTTCTTTGTCAAGGCTTTGTCTCAGTTGTCTAACACACTGTTTATGTTTGCACTGTCTCAGCTTATTGTTTAATATCGATTCAGAAACAAAATGACTTATTTACAATGAACTGTGTAAGTCAGTAATAAACATAATATAACACATATGTCTCATCAAGAATAAATTCAATAACATAGAAATATAGATAGATATATACCTAAATGTTGCAAAAAAAAATGGACCGAAATTGGACACATTAAAACTACGTCCGTCTAGTATAAGTCTTGCCATAGACAATCTGACCGACGTAGAGGTTAAAATCACACCCAAAATTGGACGTGTTAAATTGTCAAATGTTTGTAAAAGCTCGCTCTTGATATTATATCTCATTGGCACAGTACTTTTATTAAAATTTGGTACAAAGTTCATGCCAATGACTAAAGATTGTTCACGCATCTCCATAGTTTTCACCGTAGGTATTTATAACCTTACTAAGTATCTTTGCATTTATATCCCGATAGCTCTTATTATCATTCTGGTCTAAACAAACAGAGCTCAAGCATCAATGATCTTTGGATTAGCAGCCAGCCATACACGTGAATGCTCCCTCGAGTTAATGCCCCTTTGAGAGAAACTTCTAAAACCGCTCTAAGAGCTTTATTACGTACGTATACGAAGCCTTTTGACTTAGAACTTTCAGTCATTGCCCGCTTACAGCCAACCGCCATGTCAGATGTGAGATCTGTTTATAATCTTTGATAAGTAGGTACTCTAATAACAGTAATAATTTTAAGTAATTGATATAAACTTACCTAGAATATGATACATTTATGGAGGAACTACTTACGTAGGAACCTACTTATTAAATACTAGCTATGCCCGCGACTTCGCCCGCGTGGGGTTAAGGAAAAAAAGTGGCCTATGTTACTCCTTATAACATCAAAGTCCCGTCAAAATCGGTTCAGTCGTTTATTAGTTAGTTTTAGTTAGTAAGTTTTAACAAACAGACAGATAAACGTTTTTTTAAAGAGAGAAGAAGAGAATTCAACTCCTAAGAAAGTTGAACGCAACTATGTACATTCACTTATTGAGTTTGAGTTATTTTGAAGTATGTAGTTACTTACCTGAGCAAAATTATTCGAAATGCAGTTTCAGTTAGCGCTCAGCGCTGCGTTGTGAATTCCTAAACCATGAATGTTTAAACTTTTCCCGTTCGGGAAACTAGCGAGCTGGAATTTTTAAAGTATTTTTGTCGGTGTGGCTGCATTTAGTAAGTATTATTTTTGTGTAGGTAGGTTCAGGCAGTGCAGTTTCCTGCTGCACATATCTACCTGGAACTGTACATTATTTTATAAACTTTAAAGTTATATGATTTCATACTTAGGTGCCTACAGCGAGCGGCACAAATAATTTTCAATGATTTTTCCGATCCTAGCTTTGCAATTAAAATGTTTGAAAATCTGTTGTTTTATTTCTTTTAGGAAGATACCTTTCTCTTATTTTCTCTATTTCTCATGTCTAAAAGCGCTATTACGTAAACACAAAGTACTAATAACCTACAATATAAATAGAAAAATAAATCTTACATATTACCTAGTAGGTAATTAAAGAATAATAATTTAATAATTAATGATGTTTTAAAGAATGTTGAAAAACACACACAAGTTGGTTGGAAAAAAGTAAAACCTATTTGCTGTTAACGGACGTTCCCCCGCCGGAAGTAGCCACGGGGCGGCAAAGCTTCCGTTTCCTGCGCGCGGCTACCTGTCGCACATAACGTTATTAAATTATGCCCTCTCAATGTAAAAACAACGATGCGCTTGATTTTCTTGAACGAGCTGAACTGCTCAATATTAGTACGGTTATAATGTAATAAGAATTCTAATTAATCGTTATTGGTAAGAGCAACGTTTAGATGTTCGAGTAACGAGGCTTAACGAGCATCGGGAGCGTTCGTTAAAAAAACTTTGGTTGTAGATATAACTATTATGGTAATTCCACGATCCGTTAACTAAACGAGGCGTTTCTTGAATATAGGAATATCGGTTTCATGAGAAATGGTAAGTGATTTATACCTTTTATGTAACTTTGATGTCGACGATGTTATAGAGACATTTCTTTTTATATAATTTGTGTTATTCAAATAAATATTTAAAGTAGTTTATCTGAGTGGTAACTATCTATAAGAAAAAAATACTACACTATTAGAAAAGAATATAAACTTGACAATTTGTAAGTGCCCCCATGGGCTTTTATATAATAAATGATTTGACTTTGACTCTAGATAAGCAAAGGTCACAAAACCTTTCAAGTCAACAGAAGAAAAGAAGCAATTTACTAACACACCTTATCACAACACTATTTCACACAAAATTTGAAATTCATTGAATTGAAGTTTTTTAACAGCATTTTTGCTTTGTGCTGTATTCACTCTACAAAATTGTTAACGTGTATAATAGCCGAGATGACTTTTATTTTTGAACCTTTGTCCCGCGTCTCGTCAACTGGGCCGAGCTTAACACGATTTTAATAATGGATGCGAATGGAGGTGTCAGCTTGTTATGTGCGAGACAGGTTGTAGAAGCTTTTTGGATTTGTAATTTACCTAGCTACTTTATGACTGCAATGTCGATTTCTATTGGCATCATACTAACCTTATTGACGTTCTTCTTACGGCCGTAATGTATAAGCAAGATGGCAATATTTTTATTGCTGTCAATCAAATACAGTTTAGTTGGGTAACAACAGAATTGCTTTAACTGGTGGACTGTAGGTATAATGTATAAATATGTGGCGACCGATGAGCTTGAATAATAAGGCGGTCGTAGCAAATACTGTACCTACGCAGATTTATTGTAACATAACACAATTCACATTTATTACTTTTACAATATTATTAGCCTTTTTTAGGGTTCCGTACCCAAAGGGCAAAACGGGAACCCTATTACTGAGACTTCGCTGTCCGTCCGTCCGTCCGTCTGTCCGTCCGTCCGTCCGTCTGTCACCAGGCTGTATCTCATTAACGGCGATAGTTAGACAGTTGAAATTTTCACAGATTATGTATTTCTATTGCCGCTATAACCACAAATACTAAAAACAGAATAAAATAAATACTTAAGGGGGCTTCCATACAACAAACGTGTTTTTTTTGCTCGTTTTATAGATAATGGTACGGAACCCTTCGTGTGCGAGTCCGACTCGCACTTGACCGGTTTTTAGTAATATAATCGTGTTCCACCACAAGCTTCACTAGTGATGCGCCATAGTAGCTAGTGATGTTTTGTTGGGTTGCCTATAAATAAATACATCATCACGCCTGTATTCCCCGAAGGGGTAGGCAGAGGTGCACCGTAATGCGCCCACACTTCGCCGATGTATTTTTAGTCCCAATGTAATAGGGGGCGAGCCTATTGCCATTATACAGGGCATTATTTTGGGCTATAGTTCACCACGCTGGCCCAGTGCGGGTAGGTGAACTTCACACGCCTTTTTATAGACGTGCAGGTTTCCTCACGATGTTTTCCTTCACCGTTTCATAGCATTTGGTAATCTCGGATGAAAATGAGATTCGCACATAAACCCAGAGGTGCGAGCCGGGGTTTGAACCTGCACACTTTGATTTGCAAGGCGTGCATTCGACCACTCGGCTACCACTGCTATTACCACTGCCTATAATCGTAGGAATAAAGTAGGTACCTACAATTTAAATAAATTTAAGTGAACTTTATCAAGTCTTACCTCGCTATTAGTACCTACAACTACTATGTACATTCACTTATTGAGGTAAAGTTATTTGGAAGCATGTAGGTACTTACCTAAGTAAAATTATTCGAAATGCAGTGAAACTGCATTTAGCGCTGCGTTGTGAATCAGTAACCTTTAGCAATATTGCTTTAAGTTGTTTAGTGTTTTAGTAAATTTACAGAAAATAGTAAATCTACAGAATTTGTCAAAAAATAAAGTTAAGTAACATAAAGTTGATCCCTCTGTGGCGCCCTTGAGCTAGTTGCCACCCTTTTCCGCCCTTAAGGCCTTGGTTGGAATACACTCTGCGCTCGCCACTCCTCCGGTAAAGTGTAAAGGCAACCTCACGGCCAAAAGCGTAGTGCATTAAAAAAAAACTAGGTTACTTACTATGTTACTTAACTAGGTTTACTTAACTAGGTATCAACCTACCTGATAGGTAAATACCTAGTAGGTACTTATTTAAATAGATGATGGGACGGCCTCTGCGCTATTTGAAAACATTTCAATGAGGGTTAGCGGTCAGTTTGAAGTGTTCCGGCTCGCTGCCAAACTTTGTGGCCTTCCTATAGACTCCAGCCGATGGCAGCTAATAAAGCTAGTATAGGTACCTTACTAATAGCGATCGACTGACCGCTTAACTATTTTAACTTCCAAAAGATACTTCAGAAACTTACCGAGAATTCTAAATAGATCGGAATATTTTAGCCACAAGAACTTCGATGAAATATCAATCTTGTTAATATATACCTACTCAATAGTAGGTATGGTTTAACAATTTAAACATAAGTTGTTACGTTGATTACCTAACTACGGTTACGCATTCCTAAACCATCAAGAAATAGGTAAGAAGGTAATTAAAAAAAAAAATTGTAGTCATCGAAAGCACATAGCTGACTAATTGCAACACAATCTTTCAGAAAACCGGCGGTGCATAGGTTGCCCCAAGCATCCTCTTATAAGGGCTTATAAAAGCCGTCTCTAAAAAAAGCTTGTCTGCTGCTTTTCTGTAAATTGATTTTCTATGTTTGTTACTATGTACGGAGAAAGCTTAGTCGTGTCGTCCATTGTCGTATCAAACGTAGATATATAGGAACCTTTTTGTCGACAGATGCTTCCATGATTTCATACATCACACATAACAGAAAAATCCTGAAGGCAACCTAAGTCGAAACTAGAACACCTACCTACGCTAACTACCTTTTTTACAAACAACATTTTTGTTTCGTTGTAGGTGAGAATGAAATGAAACCTCCATTTCCTCAAGCTTTAATACAGGTATATATTTCGTAATAGCAGTGGTAGCTGAGTGGTTGAACGCACGCCTTGCAATCAAAGTATGCAGATTCAAACCCTGGCTCGCACCTCTGGGTTTACGTGCGAATCTCATTTTCATCCGAGATTATCACTTGCTATGAAACGGTGAAGGAAAACATCGTGAGGAAACCTGCAAGTCTGAGGGAACTTGACTAGTTCTCGATGCCCAGCAGTGGGATGTTAAAGGGGCCGTAGTAGTAGTAGTAAGATTTGGTACCCAAGTGCTATATTGACTCAGAAAAAGTTAATTCTTCAAGATGACTGCGACGCGACTTTCGACGTCGTGGCTTTAACCACAGAAATTTTATCTTTATTCGTATTGACACAAATTCGTTTTGGTATTGGCAAAAAATTCTGACGCGTCACTTTTAACGCCCCAGAGAGCGCGGTGTTTTCCCTACCATTTTATTCGGGTAAATTAATAAAATAAATGTTTCAGTCGGAACTGGTATTACTATTTATAATTCGTTTGAGGGTGAGAAATGGGACGACTTATCAACACGTCGCAAGTGGTACGGTTATTTTGAACAAACTTTCATCCAACTTCATAATACGTTCATATGGAAAACTTTGGGATTGCGTTTCTCTTAGTTCCTGTTGACACTGCTCCTTTGAATAATTTCAGAGTTTACTTGCATATGTAGTAGGTATTCCAATTAAAATTGCTAAGATTACCTAAAGTAAATTGGTATCTAGAAAAATAAACTACTAGCGGATATCCGGCGTGTGCTTACGATGAATGGACCGGATGTGCCTATGCTTTGTTTTAGTGCTCTAAAACCATCTTCGCATTATTGCATTTCTAATGAAACCAGTTTGGAGCTTGGAGCACATCGGTTGAATGGTTATAAAGGCTATAACGGACGTAGGTAGAAACAATTTTAATATAGATTGACTTATTTCCGTATGTATACAGCGTGTATCAGAAGTCCGAAATAATACTTGGGGGCCATATAGGACAGATGATAAGCAATCAACACGCTCAAGCAAAATATACGTAACTAATTTAGTTTCTGAGCAATTTGTGTCCAAAGTTGGTGTCAAAACTTACGCACCGCGACCCTAAAAATCAGCTGATAAGGCGAATGAACTCGCTTTAAAATGATGAGGGAGTGATAGATATGACACAAGGTTTTTACCTACGAGCATAGTTCAATACAGAAATAAAAATCGGTCACTGTAGTTACCTAACTATGACAAAAAATCATACTTCATTTAAATCGATGTAAAGTAAAACTTCTCCACGAGCAAATAATCCATTTTCGTTTTAGTTTTCGTGAACGGATTTCTTTTTAAACTGAAACTTAGGGAGAGTTGATTAAAAGAAAAAAAATATTATTTTATTATTATTGTTTGTCTTTATCATAATCACTACAATTCTTAGAACCATCACTACATCACTACAAGTAGGTACCTAATGATGTAGAAAATTATTAGAATTGGTCTGGCATATCTGAAAGACTTTAATCTATGATTACTCTAATAATCATGGCCGCGAATATGTCAATGTAGTGAACATTAGCGGGCGGAGATATCACACACAAGGACAATTTTCGTCCAGTGACAAATCATCGGCCATATTGCATCAGCGGTGATTGGCCCAGCGTTGCAGCGCGGTAAAACACTGTGCCTTCGTGCAATGTCGGAGCGGTCCTTTGATATTTTTATTCAGTAATAATAACGTAAATCAAAATATTTAGTTCCTTGCAATCCGTCAAGGCGTTAACTTGTGTTTTATTATTATTTTATTTCCGAAAAATGTCTCGCTCTCCGCGTAATAGTGAAGTGTTTTCAAACTCGGAAAACTGTGAGATGATTTTGTGCATTGGTGCGACTAAAGGGAATACCGGTAACAGTTTTGTGATTTCTTTTGTGTCCTCTAAAAAACGTGAAAGTAATATTTACTCAAGTGTGCAGGTGGGTAGGTACCTACCTAGCTCTTTGTGATATGTGAGAAGTGAATAAATTCCAATTAAACCCATGGATTGATACACTGCACACATGGCCACGGGTAAATACTTACCTACTATTATTATCTTTATTTCATAGCAGTTTTTAGTCGGACGATTAGGTCATTTAATTAAGTAAGTGGTTACCCAGATACCTACTTACTATTAAAATTAGTGAAGAAAATCTGTTAAATGAAAACTTACGTACCTACCTACCAACTAAAAACTTCGATAAGGTCGCTAGTCGCTACCCAGATACCTACTTACTATTTACAATTAGTGAAGAAAATCTGTTAAATGAAAACTTACGTAGGTACCTTCTAATTTACAATTTTAATAACCTTACCAACCTACTTCTTAAGAAGGTAGTTATGTAATTAGGTAGATACCTAGACAACTGTTGTAAAAAGAAGTCATACATCTTATTCATTAGTACCTAAATAGTGTTTGTATGGTAGGTAGGCCGTCTGGGATCCTAGATAGATACCTACACACTAACCCAAGTTTCAATAGCACAAATCCCGTACGGTAAAGCTGTAAAGGCCGCTCACGGCCAACAGCGTAGTCATTATCAAAAATAAAACAGCTACCAGGTACATTTTGATAGAAAGCTACCTACCAAACCACAAAAGATTTAATAATGTTTACTATTTAGCAACAAAAATAAAATGTATGAATGCGTTTTACAAAAAGTGTCTCGATACCTACCTACTTACTTATTTACCTTCATTAAAGGAAGCTTGGTTCTCGGCGGTTAAATTTTACAGTAATTTCATTACCAATGCTTTGGTCATTCTCATACCTACCTAGGAATATCAAAATTTCTGTCAATTACAATGACCGACGAGTGCGAAAGAGAGGCGCGAGTGCGAAGGAGACCGCTGTGGGCGAGTTGGCAACAGGCGACCGACACAATCAAAGCCGCTCAAAGACACCGCGCCGCCGCGCGCCGGCCGGCCGCGTGCCGCCGCCGCTTCACCCCTGTACCCCACCCCCGCGCGGCTCGTGTGTTAGATTAGAGTACTAGTACCCGCTGTGGGCGGGGTTTGTCACAATGGGTGTGAAGCATTGACCTTTAAATAAACAGCTGGTTCACGTTTTGCGAAGGGCCGACCGAAAATTGTTTGAAAAATGAATTTCCTAGTTTTGTATGAAAGAATAAAGTTAAGAATTTTAACTTAATGTCTGGGCTATATAGCTCCACTCCTTATAGCGATATACAGGTTCAATTATTATTTCGGACTTCTGATACACCCTGTATAAAGGGCTCCTACCTAGTCACTCCTTGTTAGATCGTAAATTACATCAGCGCTCCAGTTTTGTCTTCTAATGATAATGATTCGTCAGAATCTAAGGCGAATTAAAATCTTGCAGAATGCTTAACAATAGGCGATAACCACTTAAGAAATATACTACAGCCCTTTTCACGTCCCACTGCTGGGCACGGGCCTCCGCTCAATGCGAGGGGGATTCAGGCCATAATCCACCACGCTGGCCCAGTGCGGGTTGGCAGACTTCACACATCTATCGAGAACTAGTCAAGTCCCCTCAGACGTCTGTTTTCCTTCACCGTTTCATACCAAGCTATAATCTCGGATGAAAATGAGATTCGCACGTAAATCGCAGAGGTGCGAGCCGGGGTTTGAACCTGCACACTTTGATTGCAAGGCGTGCGTTCGCTGCTAAATCTTCCTAACGACATAAAATTACCATAACCCTATATTTTAATAGTGTAAACTACATCTACTAGGGGCGACTATCAATATTCACAAAAGAGAATTTGAAAATTAAGCATCCGACTCATGATATAACAAGTTTTTTTATATTAGCTACAAGAACAATAATTATTTAAAACCATGTTAGATTTTCAATGTCTTTACCATTAAGTTGTATACCCAAAACTCATGCAAGCCGTAAAGTATTATTTCGGACTTCTGATACACCAGTAGTAGGTATTCGCCGGTTTGAGCTCACGCCAAAAAAAAAAAAAAGCTCATTCGTCGCGTCGGCCATCGTCGCCTAAAAAAAAAAAAAAAAAAAAAAGTTTGGTATCGTTTTGGGGGTTTTCAGACATGCCCGATCGATCTGTGCAATCCCCGTTTTGATATCTCTTACGGTTCCCGAGATAGGTTTCAGGATTAGCGCTCATTAGATAACGTAATTACATCACGCTCGGCGCTAATGAGGGTTTGTCATTGTTGTTAATGAGGGTCTCTTGTTCCTAACAATGCATCTGTTTGAAATGATAAATCTTGGTTATTTTATAAATCTTTATTAATCAAAAAAAGCATTTAAACATATCATGAAGTAATATATCATTGTACAGTGTATTAGTATCGAATATTCGTATAAAATCAGACATTTTATTACCATTGAATTTATAGTACAGATACAACAAACAATATTCACCGCATACGGATGTTAAATCATTTTGTAACCTATCGCTATTAAATTGCCATTGTCGGGAATTCCTCTTTAAAAATGATCTGTGGTAACCTGTTGGCGGTCGACCATAAGAATCAAAATATTGCCCAACCCCGCTGTCATCAATGTGTATTGCTATCCAATGAGATCCAGGCTTTGTATCAGGGTCTAAATTGCTTATTATGTATGTTGGAGTATGACTGTATATTGGCAATCGGTTGGCAGCATACACATTAAATTGTAAGCTTGGATGAATTTTGCACAAATGTTTCTGGATATCTATTGTGTTCATAATGGTCACTGAATCGTCCGCCGCATCGCTAACTGTTAACTATCCAACTTATCAGATGCAAGTGTATAATTTAAGGTATTGACTTGGTATTTCAAGTCTGCTGAGGTCATGGAATAAATACAAGGATATGCTGAAAATTATGGGTTTATTCAATTAAAAAGCTTAAAACTATTACAATGAATACTTAAAACAACAACATAACCATAACAATGAAAACTTAAAACTATAATAATAAAATACTAACCTAACCTAACATACACTTAACGCGATAGTCAACGAAATTGATGTTTTAGCTACTATAGTCTACTGTAACATTACGGTTTTTATCAATTTCAATAACATTATCGAACTCAGCATAAACAATACAGTTGATGGTTTGCGAAAGTGCTGATTCAAAACAAACTTCCAATCTCACGCTTCCATGTTTTATAAGATTCCAATGGCCTGATGAGCTAGCTGATAGATCGGGTGTTAAGTCAAAAGCTAATAGACAATAACCTTGTGCATATTGTTCCCTAGATATGCCATTACCTTCGTTAAGGAAATGTATACCCGTTCCAGAGAATAATGTGTGATAAGCTGAAGTGTAAATATTATTCTCGAATGATGGTTGTAAAGCTTTGGAAGGTATTTGTTGTCCATCAATATATAAAGAAAATGTATTAAAATTGTGATTTTCAAAATTAAATGGATTTTTTGTGAGTTTGCCATTAAAGGCTGCGTTATTAACAAATCCTATTATGCATCTTTTAGGTACTTGTCCTAGAAAAATGTTATCTAGTGTTTTTCCCTGAACTCCCGATGGAATTGTCAAAACTTTAACTTCAGCACGCGTAATAGGATATTTAGCTGTAGTAGAGGCTAAGACTTTTTGATGTGCAAGTAAAACTGTTGGATTGATTCGTGCTCTACGGACAATAAGCGTTGCATCAGTAATACACACTTTCAATTTTAAATCATCTGAAGAAGCCATTAAGTTGAATGTTTCTCTGGAACGAACTAATTTAACAGACATCTCAACACCATTAATTAAAAACTTTTCTTGGTTGAATATATCACCATGCAGATGTCCAATCATTTCAATTTCTTTACTTTCGGCTGTTAATTCATGTCTTTTAGTGAACCCTTCATTTTTCTCATCGGTTGAGTCCATTTTCCCAGCTGTATCTTCATACCAAAGACTGCATGTTAGATGAGATTCTTTTGATGCAGGAGCATAATTCAACAATGTTTCCATGTAAGCACGATAGGCGTATGTATTATTTGGTGGAGACACAAGTTTTTGATTCAAATAAACATCGAGCTGACTAAATAATGAATGTAACCAATTGTTTATTGGTGCTGCTGTCGTTGTAGCTATCAGTTTTGTTGAGTCTTGGTTTAGTATCTTTGCTTTAATATGAATCAAAGTATGAGACAAATCTATGTAGTCATCACCGGTTCCTGGTACTTGAAATTCGATGGGGCCATCATCGGCGAGAGATGAAATAGGTTTGTAATGTATCCTTAATCAAACAATTTAAATACACACATATTATTATCAATGAACCATTTCTTCAGTAAAATGACATTTCTTAATGCACAATGGTTTTCATGGTACAAACAATTTGATGCACTTCTGTCATTATAATACAGTTTATATAATCGTATTAAATTGGGGCAACCTTTTTCACCAACATCTATCACACTGCAGTTATTACAAACACTTTGTAGCCACTTTATTTTTTCCCTACCTTTAACTAAAATTTTTTTATTTGTTAAAATTGGTATAATCACTCGTTTAAACTCACGATAGTCAATGAAACCGGAACTCCAATAATATCCATGTCGTCTTTCTAGGAAAGAAACGTTTTTCTTTTCTGCGTCTGTCAAATTGCCATATGGGTATGGCGGTTTTATCAAGAACACTTGGGTATAATCTTCTGTAGCTAGTGCAAACTCCTTTATCACGAACACATTTTGCGAAACTTTAAATCCTTGTAAATCTACAATCATGTAGTCTGGATTCATGATTATTTTCTTAACGAACGTCCACTCAACTGGTCAATGTCAACGCAACTACCATAGTTATCTATGTTCGCCTTTGCTCACAGATAACATCACAGCGTACAAGTTCAGACATGACTTTATCTTTATGAAACGAAAGTGACGAATTCCATTAACAAAGAATTTGAGTAATCGACATCCGCCCCTTTCTGCACAAAAAACCACTTAACGTGATAGTAAATGAAACCTTTTATTCACAGATAACATAAAGTTGAGACAAGCTTTTATCGGACGAATTCCATTGTCAAAGAATTTGAATTATCAACTTCCGTCCTTTCTGTAAAGAAAAAAACACTTAACTATAACAGACGGTGACGGTGGGGGCTACTATTTGGGTATAAAAGTGAACAATAAGAACTTGGAAGCTACAGTATTCATTAGTTTGTGAACTCAGTTTCATCTAGAGTGTTGTGAAAGTGATCTAAAATCTTCAATCTTCAGAACTGCACAATGGAGGTAAGTTTACGGTTTTATTTAATCAATTCATTAGATGGTCACAGTTTTTTTATTTCATCAATTCATTAGTTGGCTCCTATACAACTTTAATGTAAATTGTTACAGAACTCATTCGATGTCGAAGAAAATACATACAAACATTATTATTACCCACTCACCCCACCGGATGATGACCTAACCATCAAAGAAACACCTAAAAAAGAAATGAAAAGAAAGACAATGACCACATCATCGGATAATTTGGATGAGCTCTTTGAAAATCCATCACCGATAAAGAAGAAAAAGCAATCGTCCACAGTTGCTAGGTCTAATGCAGAGGGGGGAATAACATATATATCAACAAATGCTGATGATAATATTAATTCAAGCCATCTAATAAAAATTGAAATTTATGATCTAAAAAAGTTGTCGAAAATTCCTCAACAACAACACTGGAAATATGCTGATGTCAAAGTAAAATACTACACAGACATAAAAAATAATAACTTTGTTGATAGTAAAAATGTTATCTATCAAATAACGAAAGAAATTTCAGAAACGGACAGTTGTAGGAAATATTCATTTACTAATAACTAAAAATAATTTGTTAATTGTAATCCATTGTTCGCTGTACTTACTAATTTACTAATAACTAAAAAGAATTTGTTAATTGTATTCCATTGTTCGCTGTAGTTACTAAGATACTAAACCATTTTTTAACTAGTTAGGCTCCATATAAATATGTAGTGTAAATTTCAAAGGAGCATCATTTCGAAACGTGGAACCATCGATGTTAGATCTACCGTCTGTTTCCTCAAACAACATGGAACAAAGTGGCGAAGTTTGCATCAGCACTTTCTTCAATTCGGCACTCAATGAAGATGTTGATATTATTATGTACGAGCTTTGTGAAGAGATAGAAAAAAGATGTGAATTGAGTAATTCATATTACGATGCGGAGCTCTATAAAATCTGTGCTGAGGTTGAAATTACCTTAAAGTAAGTTGCATGAACATTTAATTTACCATATATAAAATAAACATATATCTGTAGGATTTATTTTAAACATATTTTATTTTTTTATTACAGTCAATCAACACATCAGATTGGTGGTGGTCTCAAAAGAGCTCGGAGTATTCAAGAAGTATCAGAAACAACACCTACGAAGAGACCAAGAATTGAAGAAGGACCTTCAACTTCATCATCTAGACCCTCCGCTAGTGATAAGGTAAATTGTAGCACATGTCAGATGTTAGTTAGTAGGAGATATTTCTCAAATCATTTAAAAAGTAACATACATAAAAATAATCTTTTCAAATTACACAACTCTTTGCCAAATGTTTCCGTTGTTGAAACTGCTTTTGGACAAAGAATCATAACATATAAAATTAATAGTAAAAGGGATCCCTCATCAGAATTGGTATTTGAAACACCAGAATTATTTTTGAATTCCATAAAAAATGATATATTACTTTTGATTGAAGAATCCATTAATAAACACAAAATTTTTAAAACAAATTTTATTTTGAATGCCGATTTTGTACAACAAACTAAAAATATTACAAATTCATTTGATTTTCAAACCAGTAATTATATAATTTTTCAAGGAGACGACTTAAATATATTCTTTTCATCTTTATGTGACACTCTAACAAATAAAATTAGTGCTTTCGAGAAAAAAGATAGTGGCTGGAGTCTCAAACAAATCAAATGTATCGATATGAATGTAAACAAATTTAACCCCCTACGGGGATCTTCATATATTGATTTACCCCCTGACATTAAAGTTAAAAAAGCCGTAATTAATGTAAAAAATAAAGATAATTTATGTTTTAAATGGGCATTACTCTCAGCGTTATATCCCGTAACTAAAAACGCAGATCGTGTATCATCTTACAGCATACATTTCAATAACCTTAAATTCAACGGCGTATCTTTCCCAGTTAAATTGAGTGACATACCGAAAGTTGAAAAGTTAAACAATATCAGTATAAATGTCTTTGGTTTGGAATTAAACAAAGAAACAAAAGCACATAATGTGGTGGGCCCACTGTTTATGACGAAATCTCGTAAAAGCAAACACATAAATCTATTGTGCATACACAATGGCGCAAATAACCATTATTGTTTTATTAAAAACTTGGCACGCTTAGTCGGAAAACAAATTTCAAATCACGATCATAAAATTAATATCTGTGATGGATGTTTACTTCACTTTCCCACAGAAGAGAGGTTGACTAACCACCAACAACATGATTGCTCTCACATATCTACTGAACTTCCAAGTGATCTAAAAACATCGAAAGATTGGTTTGGACAGTCGGTATCTAACGATAAATTAAAATTTGATAAATTTCAAAGAAAGTTAAAAATACCTTTTGTTGTGTATGCTGATTTTGAAGCATTCTTAAACCCGATAAAATCATGTCCTAATGACCCGTCTAAGTCGTATACTAACAACGTTAATAAACATGAAGTTTATAGCTTTGGTTATTACATAAAATGTTCCTTTGATGATAGCTTATCAAAATATGAAACGTACAGTGGGCCGGACTGCGCACAAGTTTTTATGAAACGTTTATATGAAGATTTAAAAAATATATATTGTAAAAATAGCTTTCAAAAACTACCCAAACCACTATCAACTAAAGATGAGAATAAAATTAACAATTCAAAAAAATGTTACATTTGTGAGACCGATTTGAAAGAGGAAAACGTTCACTATTTTGATTGGTACACGGGTGATTTCAAAGGAGTTGCACATGAAGTATGTGTGACTAAATTTCAAACACCACAATACATTCCAGTATTCCTTCATAATCTCAGTCACTATGATGCACATTTCATTGTTCATGCATTAAATTTTGTGGATGGTAATGTGGAAGTAATTCCCCAAAACAAAGAAAGATACATATCCTTTTCAAAGATATTAACCATAAACAACCGGAGAGTCAATTTAAGATTTGTAGATTCTTTTAAATTCCTACCATGCAGTCTTGATCAATTAGCTAAGAATCTCAATGATGAACAATTCCACACACTTAAAAGAAATTTCCCTAGGGATGAAGACTTTATTCGTCTTAGAAAGAAGGGCATATACCCTTACGAATTTATGACATCATATGACTGTTTAAAATTAACAACTCTCCCCAGCAAAGATCAGTTTTACAGTTCACTAACCGATTCAAGTGTTTCTGTTGATGATTATCATCGTGCTCAGGATGTTTGGCAACATTTTAACTGTCGCGAAATGTCGAATTACTCTGACTTATACCTAAAAACTGATGTTTTGCTCCTGACTGATGTGTTTGAAAACTTTAGAGATATTTGTATTACAACTTATGATTTAGATCCTGCTCACTATTATACAGCACCGGGATTGAGTTGGGACGCTATGTTGAAATACACAAAAATTGAACTAGAACTATTAACAGACTTTGATAAAGTAGCTTTTATTAAGGCAGGTATAAGGGGAGGTGTATCTCAATGTAGCAATCGATATGCCAAGGCAAATAATGAATTCTTGGAAGATTTTGATGAGAAAAAACCTAGGTCATATCTTGCATATTTTGATGCTAACAATCTTTATGGTTGGGCTATGTCTCAATTTCTTCCAGAAGGTAGTTTTGAGTGGGTTAGCACGGATACAAATTTTGATGTGTCAGATACATCTGAATGTGGTTTCATTTTAGAAGTCGATTTAGAGTACCCCATGGAACTTCACGATTTACATTCGGACTTGCCACTGTGTCCAGAAAATATATTAATAGGTAATTCTAAAGAAAAAAAACTAATTCCAAATCTGAATGAAAAAATCAAATATAAAATTCATTACAGAAATCTCAAACAATGTCTTGAAATGGGTATGAAATTGGTTAAAATTCATAGGATTTTAAAGTTCCGTCAAAGTCCTTGGTTAGAAAGATATATAGATCTGAATACGAAATTAAGAACAAAGGCAACATCAGATTTTGAGAAAGATTTTTATAAATTAATGAACAACGCCGTATTCGGTAAAACAATGGAGAACATTGAAAAACGAGTTAATGTTAAATTATTAACGCACTGGGAAAATCGAGGTAAAACTTTAGGCGTGCAAGACTTAATTGCAAAGCCAGAATTTCACAGTTTATCAATTTTTTCCGAAAACTTAGTTGCAGTACAGTTACAAAAAACAAAATTGATTTATAACAAACCTATTTACTTAGGATTTTGTATATTAGATATTTCAAAAACTCTGATGTATGATTTTCATTACAACTACATGTTAAACAAATTCAACAATAAAACAAAATTATTATACACCGACACTGACAGTTTAATATATCAAATTTTTACAGCCAATTTTTATGAAGATATTAAACCAGACCTTGCTACACGATTTGATACATCTGATTATGCTTCTGATAATATATTTTGTTTTCCAAGACTAAATAAAAAAAAGATAGGTTTCTTTAAAGATGAAAATAATGGCAGAATTATGAAAGAATTTGTAGGACTTCGATCGAAAATGTATGCGTTTGAGGTGGAAAATAAATTGATAGCCAAAGCAAAAGGTGTAAATAAAAGTGTTACCAAAACAATGAACATTGAAAATTACAAGTCATGTCTCTTTGAAAAGAAAAATCTATTTTGTAGTATGTACAGATTTAAATCGATTAAACACACAATCTTTACTCAACAAATAAACAAAACCTGTTTGTCCTATAATGATACAAAGCGACATATTTTGCCAAATCAAGTTGACACATTAGCGTGGGGTCATTATAAGTTAAGTTAAGGAATACCTACACTTTCAATTGTAATAAATTTTTGTAATAGTAATACCTAGAAAATAAATAAAATTGTTGTTTTATAATTTTAAGATTTTAAATATTTTGTGATAGTAATACCTAGAAAATAAATAAAATTGTTGTTTTATAATTTTAAGATTTTAAATATTTTGTGATAGTAATACCATGTAAATTTAAATAAAATTGTTATTATATTATTTTAAGATTTTCAATATTTTGTGATAATTATTACCATGCAATATAAATAAAATTTCTGTAAAAAAAAAAAATGTTTTCACCATATTATGTAAGATTATTTTATTAATCCAAATATAAATGTATGTGTTTCGAACAATATGTCTTATTCATTTCAATACCCTCTAAGAATCTACACGTGTATTAAAAATGTTCCAATTTATTCATCCGTTTACAGCGATAGTTGCAGGTCCAAGTGGTTGTGGCAAATCTATATTCGTTACAAAGTTTATTCAACATATTAAAGAGATATGCAACAAAGAGTTTAGTCAAATTACTTGGTGCTTCGATGAAATGCAGCCTTTATACAATTTACCAAACGTAAACTATTATCAAGGTATACCGGATCTAAGTATGTTTGATGGAAAGGAGGCAAACCTTGTAATTATCGATGATCTTATGAGAGAATCTGATGGTAGAATTGTTGATATCTTTACTAAAGGTAGCCATCATAGAAACTTAAGTGTATTCTACATTACACAAAATTTATTCCACCAAGGTAAAGGTCAAAGAGACATTTCTTTGAATTCAAACTACATTATTTATTTCAAAAACCCTCGTGATAAAACACAAATTCGATACTTAGCGCGTCAAGTATCACCAGAAAATTCAAAATTCATTGAAGATGCATACAATGACGCTACCAAAGAAGCACATGGATATTTAATGGTTGATCTTAAACAAAGCACCAATGATACATGTCGCATTAAAACGAAGATATTCCCCTCAGATGGATATTGCACAGTGTATGTCCCCACAAAAGGGTTTAAATATGCCAAGAACCAACAAATTCCCATCATTTGCAAATAATGTCTCAGAGTATCCAGACGCACAAGAATTTACTAAGTGCACTACACACTCTTAAACCGAAATATCAACGAGCTCTATTAAAAACGTGTGATGAGAAAGAAATAAACTGCATTTGTGAATGTATTTATAACGTTCTCCAGGGTAAGGTGCCGCTTAAAGATAAAGAAAAGAAAAAACTTGGTAAATTTAAAAGTATACTTCGCAAGTTGGTACGTAAAGGAACAAATAAAATAAGAAAGAGAATAATAGTTCAAAAAGGTGGTGCATTCCTACCAATTATATTGGGTTCCATTTTGAGTGTATTAGTTAATTCACTTATTTAAAATGGAACATGCCAAAAAAATGTTACTTGTTGATCCAAGTTTATTAGAGAAATTAAATCAAAACAACAATGAACACAAAATTGAAAATTCTACCTCAAGGTTAGACGTTGAAATGCAAAAGATTTTGAATAGTAATATGGACGACAGAAAAAAATGGATTTTATATCAACAAATTTTACAAAGATATCTACACTTCACCGAAGTAGATCGCCGACCTTTAGAATTACCACTAATTACTTCCAATATCGATGTTGTTGGAGACACTGCAAACAACCAAGATTCTAATATAAAAGCTGAAATCGACGATAAAGATTTAGTTGCGAGTCAGACATCAAAAGACGAAGCGAAACAAAAACAACAAGAAAGTCATATATACACACCTAGACAAATTCTAAGTTTAATACCAAAAACATACATAAAAAAGGGTGAGTTATTACTTAATACAATATCATTGAGTGAAAACAAAATTCACTGGAACGACAGCGGTACAGTCACTATAGATAACAAAGAAATTCCTGGAAGTAATATCATAGATTTGGTAAACGACTTCCTTAGACCATTGAAAAAAAGTAATCCGAAAGGTTGGGAAGATTTTGCTAAAGCATTGAAAGACATTAAAATACCATTAGCTTACATTGGAAATCCTAACAGAAGTGAATACATAAATAAACTCCAATCGAATGATCATCCACAACACTCTGTGGATGAGGAAATCTATGCTACACCAACAAGTGCTGATCAAAAGTATCAAAGAAAACTAAAGAAAAAGATTGATTGGGAAAAATGGACTCCTTACTAGAAATCAATAAAATATATTATGATGCATCACATCCTGCCGGATATGGTAGTATCACCAAACTAGTAACAGCTATGAAAGGTAAAATGACTAGAGGTGACATCAAGAAATGGTTGCAAGCTCAAGAAACTTACACACTTCATAAGCCAGTGCACAGACGATTCCCTCGGAATAAATACATTTTATCTAATCTAAATGAACTTTGGCAGGCTGATTTAAGTGATATGAGAACTTATTCTAAATATAATGATGGTTATAATTACATTCTTTGTGTTATTGATGTATTTACTAAATATGCTTATGCTATGTCCATGAAAAATAAAAATTCTGAAACTATTAAAAAATGTTTTGAACACATATTTAATGAAGCCGGTACCACTCCAACACATATACAATCGGATAAAGGAACTGAATTTGTTTCAAAAGATGTACAAAAGTATTTTAGGAGTAAAAATATAAACTATTATACAACAAATAATCCTGATATTAAAGCAAGCATTGTGGAAAGATTTCAAAGAACACTCAAGATGAAAATGTGGCGTTATTTTACTCATAAAAATACATATAGGTATATAGATATTTTACAAGACTTGTTATATGCATATAATCATGGTTACCATTCCAGTATTAAAATGAGTCCTTGTGATGTAAATTCAAACAATATAATGACTGTTTGGAATAATTTATATGAAAAGGGTAGTACAAAACAAGCTTCCGATATTACACCACCACCAAAATTTCATGTTGGTGATCATGTAAGAATTACAAAATTTAAACATATATTTCAAAAAGGTTATGAATCCAATTGGAGTGACGAAATTTTTATGGTATCTTCAATAATAGATAGGTCACCCTGGATAGTATATACACTGAAAGATTTACTAAATGAAGCGATAGTAGGTACTTTTTATGAAAGAGAATTGCAAAAAATAGATTATAGCCCCACTTCCAAGTATAAAATAGATAAAATAATTAGCACTCGCTACTCTGGCAACAGAAAGCAACTGTTAGTGAAGTGGAAAGGTTATCCAGATAAATTTAACTCTTGGATTTTGGCTTCTAGTTTAGAAACGTTACAATGAAAGAAAGTTTTTATTTAACCTTACTTAGTAATAGTTCTATGGAATACTTTCCAGAAAACTCAACAACTCTTTTTTCAACAAAATTACCTAAACCAATCATATTGGAAGGATCGTGGTCGGTTGGTGTGGTTGAATTCCAGTATCCATGTACGATGTTTACTGTTCAAGAACATGAAAACGTTGTTTACATTAGGAAATGGATGAAAATACCCGATAATACCGGCACTCCTGGCAACTCCCTAGCATACTACAAATCTCATATACCAGCCACAAACTATGATAATATTGAACAAATTATGGTGGTACTAAACAGTTTGAAGGAGAAAGTGAAGTTTCGCTATGATGAGATATCAAAGTTTGTATTTGTTACTGTAAATGATGAGTCAATAAAATCAATAATGTTATCGCCGAATTTGTCTCTTCAACTAGGATTTGAACCTAATAAAAACATTGTTTCTAAGAGGCTTGGAAAGTGTCCAGCGAATTTACATTTAGGGTTGCCATCTCAGTTATTCGTTTATTGTGATATAATCGAGCCTCAGATCGTTGGAGATGTAATGACGCCTCTTCTCAGAATAATACCTTTAGACCCTTCAAAATATATTTACGGTGCTAATAAAATGCATGTTTTCTCACCACCTCACTACTTGTCTGTCATGCGTAGAGAGTTTGATACCATTGAAATAGATATAAGATCAAGCACAGGACATAAAATACCATTCCAGTTCGGAACTGTGGCTATTAAACTACATTTTAAAAAATTATAATGCACCTACAACGTAATAATACAAGTTGTCCCTACGAACATTACTATTCACATCAAGCTGGATCAGGTATTGGAGTAATTTATAGAGGAGCACCATATCAACGCGGTCATGGAATCGGTAGCTTTCTAGGAGGCTTATTCAGATCAGTTTTACCATTGCTCTCTAGTGGAGCTCGAGCGATCGGTAAAGAGGTTTTAAATGCAGGTGTGGGACTTTTATCGGATATGGTTAGTGCACGTCCTATGGAAGATTCTATTAAAACTCGATTGAAAGAGGCTGGATCAAACTTAAAAAGAAAAGCCGATGAGAAAATTGATCGAATTAATATGTCTGGATCAGGATATATAACTAAGAAAAAACGTCTGGCTTCATTCATTCCACCGCTACGTGCTAAAGTGAAAGGTGCTAACAAAAAAACAAAGTTGACACATAATAATATCAAAGATATATTTTCTTAAATAATAATAAAATGTCTTTTTTACACAATCATTCTTGTGAGTGCATTAAGTCTGAGCTAGATTTATTTGCTTTACCATCTACACAAACAAGTATAGAAAATGGAATGTGGATACATTACAAACCTATTTCATCTCTCGCCGATGATGGCCCCATCGAATTTCAAGTACCAGGAACCGGTGATGACTACATAGATTTGTCTCATACTTTGATTCATATTAAAGCAAAGATACTAAACCAAGACTCAACAAAACTGATAGCTACAACGACAGCAGCACCAATAAACAATTGGTTACATTCATTATTTAGTCAGCTCGATGTTTATTTGAATCAAAAACTTGTGTCTCCACCAAATAATACATACGCCTATCGTGCTTACATGGAAACATTGTTGAATTATGCTCCTGCATCAAAAGAATCTCATCTAACATGCAGTCTTTGGTATGAAGATACAGCTGGGAAAATGGACTCAACCGATGAGAAAAATGAAGGGTTCACTAAAAGACATGAATTAACAGCCGAAAGTAAAGAAATTGAAATGATTGGACATCTGCATGGTGATATATTCAACCAAGAAAAGTTTTTAATTAATGGTGTTGAGATGTCTGTTAAATTAGTTCGTTCCAGAGAAACATTCAACTTAATGGCTTCTTCAGATGATTTAAAATTGAAAGTGTGTATTACTGATGCAACGCTTATTGTCCGTAGAGCACGAATCAATCCAACAGTTTTACTTGCACATCAAAAAGTCTTAGCCTCTACTACAGCTAAATATCCTATTACGCGTGCTGAAGTTAACGTTTTGACAATTCCATCGGGAGTTCAGGGAAAAACACTAGATAACATTTTTCTAGGACAAGTACCTAAAAGATGCATAATAGGATTTGTTAATAACGCAGCCTTTAATGGCAAACTCACAAAAAATCCATTTAATTTTGAAAATCACAATTTTAATACATTTTCTTTATATATTGATGGACAACAAATACCTTCCAAAGCTTTACAACCATCATTCGAGAATAATATTTACACTTCAGCTTATCACACATTATTCTCTGGAACGGGTATACATTTCCTTAACGAAGGTAATGGCATATCTAGGGAACAATATGCACAAGGTTATTGTCTATTAGCTTTTGACTTAACACCCGATCTATCAGCTAGCTCATCAGGCCATTGGAATCTTATAAAACATGGAAGCGTGAGATTGGAAGTTCGTTTTGAATCAGCACTTTCGCAAACCATCAACTGTATTGTTTATGCTGAGTTCGATAATGTTATTGAAATTGACAAAAACCGTAATGTTACAGTAGACTATAGTAGCTAAAACATCAATTTCGTTGACTATCACGTTAAGTGTATGTTAGGTTAGGTTAGTATTTTATTATAATAGTTTTAAGTTTTCATTGTTATGGTTACGTTAGTATTTTATTGTAGTTGTTTTAAGTATTCATTGTAATAGTTTTAAGCTTTTTAATTGAATAAACCCATAATTTTCAGCATATCGTTGTATTTATTCCATGACCTCAGCAGACTTGAAATACCAAGTCAATACCTTAAATTATACACTTGCATCTGATAAGTTGGATAGTTAACAGTTAGCGATGCGGCGGACGATTCAGTGACCATTATGAACACAATAGATATCCAGAAACATTTGTGCAAAATTCATCCAAGCTTACAATTTAATGTGTATGCTGCCAACCGATTGCCAATATACAGTCATACTCCAACATACATAATAAGCAATTTAGACCCTGATACAAAGCCTGGATCTCATTGGATAGCAATACACATTGATGACAGCGGGGTTGGGCAATATTTTGATTCTTATGGTCGACCGCCAACAGGTTACCACAGATCATTTTTAAAGAGGAATTCCCGACAGTGGCAATTTAATAGCGATAGGTTACAAAATGATTTAACATCCGTATGCGGTGAATATTGTTTGTTGTATCTGTACTATAAATTCAATGGTAATAAAATGTCTGATTTTATACGAATATTCGATACTAATACACTGTACAATGATATATTACTTCATGATATGTTTAAATGCTTTTTTTGATTAATAAAGATTTATAAAATAACCAAGATTTATCATTTCAAACAGATGCATTGTTAGGAACAAGAGACCCTCATTAACAACAATGACAAACCCTCATTAGCGCCGAGCGTGATGTAATTACGTTATCTAATGAGCGCTAATCCTGAAACCTATCTCGGGAACCGTAAGAGATATCAAAACGGGGATTGCACAGATCGATCGGGCATGTCTGAAAACCCCCAAAACGATACCAAACTTTTTTTTTTTTTTTTTTTTAGGCGACGATGCCCGACGAATGAGCTTTTTTTTTTTTTTTTTTGGCGTGAGCTCAAACCGGCGAATACCTACTACTTACACCCTTTACAATAACAGCGCCGTTAAGTGAAGGTAACTAACGTTGCTTATATTCAAATCGGACTCAATAGTTATGCTTGCAAGTACATCCGTTCGCAAGCCAATGGGATCGATAAATTGAATTTCATGAAACGTGAATAAACTTAATCAGCATATTCAGATTACTGCTAAATCAATTGGAGGCGACGGAGTTTACATTGGCAGCCTTCGCCATTCTCTAATATTAGAATTCATTATTATCTACAGTCTCTAAGACGTGCTCGCGAATAGTGAATCCTAGAACAAAGCGGTCCCAAGTGATTGTTCTGCTACGTCAGCCACCCTCGCCAGTTAAACAAAGAAGTTTTTGACGCGAACTTTCGGAGCCCCGCCTACTATTATGTATGATATTCACGACACCTAAACTTTACACAATACCCACAACGGCTGGGGGATTGTAACGTTGTTAGACACAGCCGTGATAGCAAGTTAGGCTTACATTTTAAATGTAAGAGTTACAATGTTGCCAGACAACACACTCAACGTTTGACCCCAAACTAAGCAAAGCTTGTACTATGGGTACTGTACAATGTGGGCGATGCCAGTTACACCCAGACCAGGGAAAATTCCGAAAAGGCAACCCGCAACCACCAGTAGTTGTAGCATAAGCGCCAAAACATAGACGTATGTCACGGAATATCTTGATGTTGTCTCTTTCCCTCGTATGAAATTAGACAGAGAGCGAACGAGCAAATCTGTGACAAAGATCTTGTCTGGACACGCGTGCTAACACCACTGGTGCAGTGAGCGGCCTACACTCAAACCACTAGACCAGGGGTCGGCAACCTGCGGCTCGCGAGCCACATGCGGCTCTTTGGATGTAAAGCTGCGGCTCTTTAGTTCCATATACGTAAATATTATTAATCTTATAAAGAAAATCGTTCTGAATCGATTAACAAGGATTAGGCACCATTTCTATTTTGTTGTTATTTATCTAAAAACTTTATTTATGCAAGTACTTACTATTTATTGTGGGCAAGAAAAAAAATTTGTGGCCCATTAAAAACTTTGAAATTTTATAAATTGAAATTTTTTACTCTTCCGACTCAAAAGGTTGCCGACCCCTGTATTAGACCAAGCCGTCGCCAAATGTATCTAACGTTACTCATAGAGTTCGTACTTTTATGAAATAGTAGGGATTTGAACTACTAGTAAGGTAATAAGTATACTCTTGTACACAACAATAAAATTACGCTTATGTCCTTAATTTATTTATATTCAAGAGAAGTTCTGTAGTCGTCTGCCAAATAAAAAAGCAGCTGTGTGTATCTCTAATACAACACATTGAAAAAAATACGCATAATAATATATAAGTACTTATACAAATGCAGATCTAAATAAAACTATTCACATTTTGACTGACACCTTATAAAACGATGCCTTCTAGAAATCACGATTTATTATGAAGATTCATACGTTCTCCTCGATATCCTGTAACAAGATACGCCATCAACACATAATATTTGCTAATGGTCTGATCAACAATATTATAAAAGTATATATAACTATGTGTGACAAGACGTCCAAATAAAATTTGACAGAAATTGGTTTTGGACCAATTTGGACCAATTTCGGCCGCTAGAGTGTTACACATCTTGACATTGACAATCTGGCGTACGGAGACGCATGATAGGAAAAGCTCCCTCTTTCATATAATTACGCGTTGTACCTGACAAATGAATACTACAAATGGGTAGATATAATTGAATTTCATCTTTAAGGTACTTACAGTAGGATCACAGTCGGCACAATGCCACGAGTATCCCCGCTTCTTAGGATTCTTATTCAACGGCGGCTCCAGACAAGTGAAGTGGTACCTCTTCGAACATTCGTCACATCTACACAAGAAAATAAATTCTTTAGATCACATAAGTTACAATACGATTCTATTTATTCCACGAATTCCTACACAAAAACCTTTATTTACCTTTATTTTGTATAGGCCTATGGGGGCACTTACAAATTGTCAAGTTTACATTTTTTTTCTTATATACTACTATACTACCACCGGATCGAAACGCGACCTCAACTGAGAAGATCCGGCAAGAAACTCAGTGGGCTGATCATTTTTTTAAATCGCCAAAACTTATTACAAATACACAGGTACATATAGCTCCAGTGTGTTGCCTTTAGAGCTGCTTTTAATCATAAAGATAAAATAATAATACGTTAGTAAGGCAACACACGCTACACTTTGTAGAATAGTTGTTAAATTTAGTCACTCTATTCAAGGAACAAAAGTTGCAGAATCTATTCCTAAAGTGTGGGGGAGCGTTGTGGAATTCATAGTCAAGATGGGAAGCCCAATCGTACGCGAATACAGGAGCCTCTATCTGTAACTATGAATTAGTCAGTGTAAGCGTTGAAGAGAGTGCGTATATGCTTGTGTCTCGGTGCGAGCGTGCGTGTGCGTGTGTGCATACATGCGTCAGCGTGTGCCAGATTGTGTGCGTGCGTCCGTGTGAATTAGTGTGTGTATGTACGTGTGTGACGGTCACCTCACGAGGTTGGCGGCATCTCCAGGCTGCGAGCACACGTCGCAGTGCGTGAGGGGGGTCTCGGGCAGCGCGGCCGGCCCCGCGCCGCCCGCCGCGCGCCGCGCCCGCCCCGCGCCCGCGCCCGCCCCCGCCACGCCTGCACCACGCTGCGCACGCGTAACAACACTACCGTCAATGAAGGTATTGCACATCACAATTTTAAGGGACCATTTACTATTTTCAATTTCTAACGCAAAATTGCGGTTCGCGATTACAAGATATTATTTATTACATGGTATATTAATCTTGCTCTGAAATACTTAAACGATATATAGATCCAAAGTTTGAACGAGTTCTCTTTTTCTTAGCTTTGATTCTACTATACAAGGTTCGTGATGACAATTAGTCACCTTCTTGATAGTAATGTATCTAAATTTAACATTTGGAAACAAAGCGACATATACTAATTCAATACCAGAGTACGAAAATATCCGATATTTATTATAAATATCAAAATATCGGATATTTATTATATATATCCGATATATATCAAAAGTTTGTTTTTGCTTTCCTAGGGCTGTTATGAGGTGCTAATACTTGCGTATTTTCAACACTTAAAATCGTGAAAAAAAATGATTTTGAACAAAAAACCTAGAAACTAGAACTAAACTAGAACTAAACCTAGAACTTTTTGAGGTTTTAATTTTTTGTTAAAAAAAAATTTTTGGATTAGAACTTTCTATCACAGTATTAGGGAGTATTTTTTACTCTACTCCAACGCCATCTACATTCGGGAAGTAGAAATACAGTAACAAACCCCAAAAATCACTTATTATTATACATTTTTAAAACCATATTTCTATTGATATATATCATAAAAAATAATTTGATATATATCGGATATATATCAGATATATATCATGATATATATCCGTTGATATATATCCTCGAACCCTGTTCAATACAGTACCTCCTTAAATTAATTTACCTTAGGTTTCGTCACAGCCGGTTCATCAAGTTTAACATCCTTAATCGGTTGTGGCTTGCGTGGAAAAATCATCATACATTATACGTACAAACTTTGTACATTTCACATCAGAAACTACAAGAAGTTCAAAACAATAAAATATATGAAGAACTCACAGTAGGATCGACCGGCTCCGACTCGACGGGAACTTCCGGTGGCACAGGTAATTGTTTAGCTGCCTCTTGCTCTTGAACTTGCTACAACAATTTGTAACCATTTCAAATTTCATCCAAGACTAAATACCTACAATCTTGCCCCTATCACAAAACGTGTCCGTCAAAAAATTTGCCAATACTAAAACAGACTTTATTGACTCATTGAAAGAGCTCATTCTTCAACGAAACGGCGTTGATAGTGCGAGCAAAAGTGACGCTTGGGCGTGGCGTTTATAATAGATATGCAACCTTTGTACATTTTGTTTTACTTATGTAGAATTGTGCAAATAAATAAAATAAACCTTTATAATTATTACCAGAGAGTCCTTTTGTAATAGCAAAAAAATTTACACGCGCGTCTTGCCGCCTCCGTGTGCCCTGTTCATGCTCTAAATACTTTTTTACATATTTCAGACAGACTTATTGCGCGTAGTTAAGCGAATCGAATTCAGTGGACAAAAGCTTTATTTCCCTCGATATAGCTTGTTTGTGTACTTATGTTTTTGTTATGTTGAAAAATGCAAAACGTCAAAAAGTTTATCCAACATTGCAAGATGTGTACCAGAGTTCATTACAAAGATGAATCTTTTTACCTTGGATAGTTTCTTCATAAATGCTGGGGGCGGCCCGTCGTTGCTATCCGTAGGGACATAAAACATTTGCGTGTCCAACGACCCGTCCGGTTTGGGAATCGGTTTTATCTGTTTAACAACAATATTTTAAAAAGTGAACATGGAATTTTACGTTCGGATAAGAAGTATTTTAATTAATAATTTACCTTAATCGTAATTCTAGGGTGAGGAGTATCCGGATTTTCCATATCCTGCATTTTCTTCTTCCTTTTATGTTTATGCGATTTGGATGGCGAACGCAGCAGATCGGGCGAGTACCTAGATCTATGCTTCTCTTTCCTCCGTTTCCTATTGGCTTTGTAAGTCGCGATATCAGACGAGAGATTGGCCAACGTGTTCTCTATTGAACTTTCGATAGCTTTACTATCCCTTTCTTTGGCCTCGCTGATGAGAGATGAGAACGACAGATTCTGTGACAAGAAGCTGTCGTCTCGTTTTGACGAAGCGACATTCGTAGACGCGTTCGAGTTTTCGTTGTGGGAGTCGTTCGGACTGTCGGCGACGATCGGCGTAATCGACATCAAAGGAGTATTCGTCAGAGTAGGAGACGTGAAACTGCGCTTGTGCAACTTCTTTAACGAACATTCGTTCTCCCCAACCGAACCGGTGGCGTGATCCTTTTTAGACTTCTTAATCTTCTTCTCTTTCCTCAATTTCAGTTCGACGCTTTCGTTGCCGTCGCTGAATTCGAACGGTTTGATCGTGACTTTGATCGGGGAAATGTTTTCTGGTATCTTAGGGGGTTTCTCGATTTTGTGGGAAATCTCTGAGCCGACTTTGGTCGGTGACAAGCGAGCGACGGAACCCGGGCTTGGCGGCTCGGCGATGATCGCGCCGTCCTTGCTGTAGCGTATGCGCGATCGTCGCGGTACCTTCTTTTCGAGCACTTCCGGTTCGGAGTCGGAGGTTTTGTCGCACTCTGAACATTGCCTGGTGAAACAGAGATATTAATATGACGACAAAGAGTATTAAGAGAATCAAACCACAGTTAGAATACACACATAACGACTCAGCACACAGTATATTAAAGGTACATGGGACAAGCTTAAAGTATTGTTGTTTCAATAGTTACCGTAAATTATTGACAGATTTTGTAGTGGGTTAAATGTCAAAAACTGAAAGTTATATTAAAAGCATCGCTGCAAGACAGGTGGTGGTAAGCTATCAGGGACCATGCGGTTCGAAGTTGATAACCCATAGTGTATGAAATATCGCCAGCCAATACTAACTCTGGCAAACTGGCAAATCACAGTTACTTTTGTCTCCCGCTATGCAATGGAGGGAAATGGATAAATTTTTCTTCCAACACCTCCTACACTGTTAAATTCGTGCTGGTTTCAAGATGATTCAGCTTTTTCCTAAAGACTCGCCGAGGGTCGAATCTCAGTGTCTTCACTAGATACCGCTGTCGATCCAGTACCATTAGCATGCCCGTGTAGGCATAAGTTTTATCTGTCAGATTTGTCGAGAAAATGACGTCACTTCGAACTTTTTGTACTGGACATGCCTCGGTGTGACGTTATTTTCTCGACGAATCTGACATTTGAATGAGATAATACCTATGTCAACGCAGTCATGCTACAGGGCCTGGCTTACAATAATAACAGTGGTGGGAATGTGCAGAGTGATGTGTTACCATCCGTATAGTTTGCTCTTCTTGGGCGGTCGTTGCAGCGGCGGTTTGAGGCAGTGGAGGTGGTAGTGATGGCGGCAGGTGTCGCACGCCGCCATCAGATGCTGCTCGCTGCTGCGGCCGCACGCCGCGCACTCCCGCCCCGACACCGCGCCCGCGGCTGACACACACACACACCCTTAAGCCCCAAGTAGACATCTTTAGATTTGACAGAATATGGGTTAAGCAGACTTATCTAAGTAGTGGCCAATTCGACACGATATCCGCATGCCTAATGTTACGTTGCCATAATACTGAAGTCTTTGGGAGTGGTACAGTGACAGTAGTCCTGCCTTGAATCACGGTTGAGGCCTCGCGTACACGATAGAGTCAAAAGACTCAAATTGAATGCCAATACGAAAACGAGCCGAATCAGTATACTTAAAGTCTTAATGTCTATAACAAAAGCACCGCTCGCACTGTCAGTGTCGTTTCGTTAATTATTTTCAACAAAAACCGACTTCAAAAACCTAGGTGCATTAAAAAGCTACAAATAACCTTACAATTAATTACATTTGGAGTAGGTGCCAATCTCCGTCAGACTAGGCAGAATGAACACATGTATTGTCACCGACTAATCGAAATCGGTCGACAGACGCCGGAGATATGCGGTAACATACATAAAAAAACACACATAATTGAGAATCTCCTTCTTCTTGAAGTCTGTTAAAAATGAACTTTTTCTGTGACATACGGGTGGTTCTGGTATTGGCAAAAGAATAGACGCGATTCTTTTGTCGCCTCAGTGTACGCAAGGCCTCAACCGTGATTACCGGCAGAACTACTGTCACTGTCACCACTCCCAACAACTTCGGTATTATGGCAACGTAACATGCGGATATCGTGTCTACTTGGTCATAACTTAGATAAGTCTGTGGTGTTAGCACGCAGGTCAAGACAAGACCTCTGTCACGGATTGGCTCAGTTGCTCTCTGTCTTATTTCATACGAGAGAAAGAGATATAATCAACATATTCTGTGACATAAGTCTAGTCTTGGCGCTCATGCTTCAACTACTGCTTAACCTATATTCTGTCAAATCTAAAGATTTGCTAAGGATATCTGTCTTCTTCATGTGAGTTTACCAAGAATACGGATGATAGACTACCTTATTTGAATTTTACAAGGGGCAGAATTATCACAGAAACTGATCTCAACCAACCTTTGGATAGAGAGGAATCATAGTACTGTTACTGTAGTTCCTATTAAAATGGTAGAACATAACTTGCTTTGCAATATTCGACTGTTTAAGTATAATTCTTACTTAGACACAAGACTCATAAGTATGTGTCGAAGTAAGATGAAAAAAAAAGTGTAGTTATTTTACCTTCCAAAGAAGTAGATAAGACTTTTCCATGGCGAGCGTCCGGGTTGTCGCTAAGAGGAAAACCAACGCCCATCTTAAGTGCAGCCGCGGTGGGCACAGACATAGACCTGCTGGCCGAGCCGTTATACAGTATACTGTTCACAACACTACACTTTATTACATGCTCCAATATGTAACCAGGACTCGTACACGTTTTGTTGTTACATTTCATCCGTCAAATATTGTACCTTTTTTATAATTAATAACTCGATAAGCATAACAAGCCCATAATGCCCTTTTGTCGTTTCATTTTATGAAGACAAAATATCGATAGTTTAGTATTGTGAAAGAATATTAGGTATTTTTTTTTCTTTCACAATTCTAAATCATTAATTTATTTCTATACTTAGAAAACCATTCCAAAACTAATTATAATTTCACATATTAGTATATTTTAAAGTTTATTATGCCCAATTTGAATCAGATTGTATATGAAGGCTAGAAGAGCACAACAAATGAATGAGCGAGCGAAAGAATAGCAAAATGTGCAAATGGTTTTATGTGAAAAGTGCCTCATCTATTTATCTATAATCTTACAACAAAACATCAGTTAAATTATGGTTAAATCATTTTTGACGGACAAAACATAAACAAATGTTGTGAAACAGACCTTTATGAATGAATCTAATGAGGTGAACTGTAATGGAGACCAGACACAAAAATGGTTGCCTGCTCGATATTGCCTGTTCCAAAGTTAAACTGGTCAGGCAAACAGTACAAGGGACAGTATTCTAACATGATCGACATTTTCTCTAATTCGACATAAGTCGAAACAGAACGACAAATTATGTCGATTGTCGATGTGTTATTTTATGTCGGATTTTTGAGAAAACACTATTGCCCTCGCCTGTACATGAGTTTTATTACATACACTTTACCACTTGCCTGTACACTTCAACATTACAGACCCTGTAGCATGACCGCGTAGACGTAAGTTTTATCTCTTTCAACTGTCACATTCGTCGAGAAAATGACGTCACACCGATCGATGTCCAGTACAAAAAGCTCGGAACGACGTCATTTTCTCGACAAATATGACAGTTAAAATAGATAAAACTTATGTCTACACGGCCATGCTAAAGGTGCAGGTTGAATTGAGAAGACAAACTCTAGTGTGTATGGCCTCCATGAGATAAAAATGTATGCCCCGCGCACACCAGGGCGTCAAGACGCGCCCGTCAAATTGTCTGCCAATACTAAAACGAACTATATTGACTCATAAAAACAAAAAAGTGCGAGTCGGACACGCGCAGGGTTCCATATCTATAAGAACGGCAAAAAAATCACGTTTGTTCACCCATGTGCCCCCTTAAATATTTAGTTATTCTGTTTTTTAGTATTTTTTGTTATAGCGATACATCATCTGTGAAAGTTTCAACAGTCTAACAATCACAGTTCATGAGATACAGCTTGGTGACAGACAGACAGACGGGCGGATAGCAGAGTCTTAGTGATAGTGTCCCATTTTAGCCTTTGGCTACGGAACCCCTAAAAAAGATCATTCTTCAACGAAATGTCATTTACAGCGCGAACTATGACGAGTAGTCGCGTAGCTTTCACCCCAGAAAATCAAAGTTTATGTACATTGACACAGAGTCGGTTTTGGTACATATTAGCAAACATTTTAATGCGCGCGTTTTGACGCTCTTGTGTGCCTGGGGGTTTATGTGTACTACATGAATGATTTACAAAAGTTCAATGGTATGGTACATTTGCCAATTTTAAAGAAACTCAATACATAAAATCATCTAGTATCATTGTATATACCTAGTATATATCATCTAGTATTTGATACAATTTCATACCTAAGTACGATATGAAGTGCACAGGCAAAAAACAGGGAATGTCCTAATTAATTAATTTTGAGAAAAAAACAATTTAAAAGTTTATTATTTTTATTGAGATCAATGCATGTAATAAATTTTGCTTAGAAATAAAGTCATGGACATTCCCAGTTCTTTTCGTTTTGACTATAAACAAAACTGCGTTTTTGGCGCTATCTGTTAACTTTTTTTAAATTCTGATGTTTAGAATGCAAAATACCAAAGACAAAGATATGATTCTATAAAAAAAATAAAAATATTAACATTTGTGACATTCCCTGTTATTTGCCTGTGCCCTTCATACAATAAAATATAATGATGATTATAATTTTACAGTATGTATACTCACCGTTTCTGTAACTGTTGTGGCGTTACTTTAGGCGTCGATCGTGGTAACTCCGGGGGCAAAAGTGGTCTATCTTCTAAAATGGGCGGCGCTACACTCTTAGGGCTTAAAGCTATTATTGCGGCATATATTTTTTGTAGAGATTGTCGGGTAGATGTCAATGTGGCTAATGCGTCAGTGTTTTCTTTTGATGCCTACAAAAGATGAAATACCATATCTTAGCCTGTTCATACATCTGACACTAGCGGTCCGTCCAGGCTTCGCACGGGTTTATAATATAGCATATTTTACTCAGTGATAACATAGCTTTCTAACGGCAAAAGAATTTTTGAAATTGGTCCATTGGTTTTGAGGTTAATTCTTTACATACAAAAATACAAATCTTTCCTCTTTATAATATTATTATTAGTATAGATCAGGGGTCACCAAATGGCGGACCGCGGTTCGCATCCGGACCGCCGACCCATTTAATGCGGCCCGCGAGAACACAGCAACTTGCACTAGAGAGTGCGAAACATAAAAATTTATCACCCGCATTATCTTTGTTGATGTCAATTCGAAAACGGCCGGGCGAAGTAACGAGCTAACAAGCGAGAAATAGTTCGCGGATTGCGAAAGCCGCAAAAATACTTTTGTATATAATAAATTGAAATTAAACTATTTTACGGATATATTTTATTCTATACATTGATGTGCGGACCGCGATGGTCATTTCATTTCTTAAAACGAACCCCGAGCGAAACTAATTGGTGACCCTTGGTATAGATGTTAATGCCCCGGGCGGACTGAGGCTTCACACGCGCGCTGCAAAACGTATGCCAATACCAAAAGGAATTGTATTGACTCCTAGAAAAAGTTTAATTTTCAACTAAATGTCATTGACCTGTGATCGCGTGGCTTTTATTACAGAAATTTAATCTTTATGTATACCGCCACAAGCTCCGTTTTGATATTGGCAAACATTTTGCGTCTTGACACTGTATTGTAACAAAGAATTGCGCCGGCCAATAATATTTGTTTGAAACGAAATTGCCAATGCTACTTTTAAATTGTGTAATACAATGAGTTATTAGGCAACTCTAAAATAAAACATACCTCATCATACTCCGTCCTAAGCTTATCATCGTCTACCAGCAGCTTTTCATTTTCTTTCGTAAGTCTTTCGAGGGAGCGGCGTAGTGACGACACTCTGGTATTCCTCTCTAAGTAATATCCCACAAACTCTACAGAGAAAGCTGGCGGGACGTGCCAACGGCGGGATACGTCTTTCAGTGCTGCCATCTAACAAAAAAAAATAGACAAGTTAATAAATAAAGACACAAGATTTTAAAATTAGAAGTAATGTTTACCCAGCCAAGACAAATAATCACAAAAATGTAACTTAGCTGGTCATATTAGAATTTAAATTTGATTGGTGCAACATACGCTTACGTCCATCGTATACTTTCTAGTGGTGTCAGCATGCATGTCAAGATAAGACCTTTGTCACGGATATGCCCGCTCGCTCTCTGTCTAATTTCATACGAGAGCAAGAGACAACATCAAGATATTCCGTGATATACGTATAATCTTGACACACATGTTACAACTACAGACTAATATAAACTCTAGTACCATTCGCTAAGGTTTATTATTGGTATTATGAATCTCGTTTACAGATATGGAAAGGTTCAGAGAGATTAAAAGATTGTAACAAACAATAGCAGTAGTAGCCGAGTGGTCGAACGCACGCTTTGCAATCAAAGTGCGCAGGTTCTATCCCCGGCTCGCACCTCTGGGTTCCATGTGCGAATTTCATTTTCATCTGAGATTATCACTTGCTAAGAAACGGTGACGGAAAACATCGTGAGGAAACCTGTGTGCCCGGTATAATGGCAATAGGCTCGCCCCCTATTACATTGGGACCAAAATACATCGGCGAAGTGTGGGCGCACTGCAGTGCACCTCTGCCTACCCCTTCGGGGAATACAGGCGTGATGATGTATGTAACAAACCTGTGCATCTTGGAACTCCAATGCGTGAGTGTCGATACCCATGCATTCAGCTTTGCGCGCGAACTTCCTCATCGCGGACGCACTACTGAACAACATGCGAGCCATTTTCTGCGTTGGCACTGGTAACAATAAATGTCAATATTGATTACAACTAATCTAATATTGTTAATAACTTTGATAAGAACATTTATATCATATACACTGAGCTGAGACAAATATACCTCTTTAGTAGTTTTAGAGTACTCCCGTATCCCCCAAATTTACATAATGTGACTATGGGGAAATTCTCACTGTATTTTGGGAAATCTACATTTTGTTCAATCTTACCCCATGGAGGATTTCTATTCTCCTTTTGTTGCAAATACTTCTTCCTATACTTGACGAGTTTCCGCTGAATTCTCAATTTCGCTTCCGTACTAAGGTTGTTTTGCAACTCCAACTTTCTAAAATAAAGTTTTAAAAACCTAAGTTTCTTTACAGGTTACAAGCTTTGTGGCTCTTTAGTAGTGATGCGACTCGAGTAGGATTTTGTGACTCGAGTCACTCGAGTAATTTTACTACGTCAGTCGAGTTGTACTCGATTTTTCGAGTTTTACTCGAGTTTTCGAGTCACTCAAGTAAACTACTTACACTCCTTACAACTCGAGTAAGAATTAAAATATCACTCGAACTGAGTTTCGATTAACCCTGAATCTACTCAACGCGTCAAGTCGACTCGGTAACTCGAGTGCAAAAGAAATCGAGTCAAATTTATTTTCTCTCTAGTACGAGTTTTACAGATTCAATCGAGTAAAAAACGGCTCGAGTCGCATCACTACTCCTCCTTGAAATCCAGAGGTCGTGGGTTCAAATCCAGGCGGCGAGCGTGAACCAATGAGGATATTCAATAGAACAAAAATCTGTATGCGTTCCAGCACCTAGTTGGGTAACGGCTAGTAGCATTAACGACTGAGCCTCGCGTTCGTGCTTTGGAGAATCGTTTAACTAGTCACTAGACTCTTGGGCCGTCTGAAAACCCCGACACCAGAATAAAAATAAGTAAATTTCTAGTTTCACGTTATTCATACCTCTTCTCAGTTCGAAATTGTAGAGCGAGCCAGTTCCTTTTGCGCTTCTTGATGAGTGTTTTGTCCGAATGTAGTTTGCAGTGCGCGTAGAACGGGTCCGCCTGTTCCGCTTCCTCCGTGTGCGCTTCCGCCAACAGCCCTTCCCGCTGCCCGCTGGGACACAATTTCATTTTTTATATATCAGTAATCAAATGTCAAAATCGGTATAACATAGATTCGGTTTAACTATATCGACGGCAGCAAACGAAAATGTCGTATCTCGAAAATTGGGCCAAATTACTTATTGTTATAGAACTGATCAGAAAAAAAGCCGCGTCCAGTGGTCCATGTCTCGTTTGCTGAGACGGAAGTAAATATGATACAGCATTGCTTTTTTTTAGTTTTATTAAGGAGTTACAAATAAATACATCATCACGCCTGTATTCCCCGAAGGGGTAGGCAGAGGTGCACTGCAGTGCGCCCACACTTCACCGATGTATTTTGATCCCAATGTGATAGGAGGCGAGCCTATTGCCATATATTAAGGAGTTATGTTTTTTTATAAATTTTAGGGTCTGGTGTAAAAGTGCTTATTTGGAGCTACGACGTTTCCGCTTTCTGTAGTAATTTTAGCAAAGTACCACCACGCACCAAGTGACGTGAAAGAAAGTCTTGCAAAGTCCGGCGTCGCAGCCCACGCACACGCCGGTGCGCGCCAGCGGCGCGTCCACACAGAGCGCGCACGCGCGCGCGCCCCAGCGCGAGTACGCCATCTCGAACAGCGTCACGCCCGACAGGCGCTCCACCTGACACATGACTCAAACTTCTCTTATCTACTAAACGCAACTATACTACATACATTACGATACATCCGTATTAAAGTAACTTGATGCCCTAAGCAATCATCCCCTGTAGGCCTCCCTATCCTTAAGTGAACTACAAAGATTTAATTGAAAAAGAAAAAGTGAATACATATATCGTAGGGAATATGTATGTATGTGCTGTTTCTTCAGCCCTTATCCCATGCTAGGTAGGGATGACATGATTTCACATGTTGTCCTTAGATTTTGAAATTGATTTAACTTTCGTGTGCTCGTTTTTAGGGTTCCGTACCCAAAGGGTAAAACGGGAACCCTATTACTGAGACTTCGCTATCTGTCCGTCCGTCCTTCCGTCCGTCCGTCCGTCTGTCACCAGGCTCAATCTCATGAACCGTGATAGCTAGAGTTGAAATTTTCACAGATGATGTATTTCTGTTGCCGCTATAACAACAAATACTAAAATACAAATTAAAATAAATATTTAAGGGGGCTCCTATACAACAAACGTGATTTTTTTGCCGTTTTTATAGATAATGGTCCGGAACCCTTTGTGCGCGAGTCCGACTCGCACTTGGCCGGTTTATGTCTCTGTTGTCTCTGGTGCCACCCTAGACGGGATGCCCTAAACAATTGCTTAAATAGCTTATAGGCTAATCCAGGACTGGATACATCGACACATAACACCAACATAAATTACCAACAGTACTTTCTTAGAAATAAAAATTGTATCCTTAAATAACTTTAATAAAGAAACAAATATAATCCTTTTGGAAAAGAGTAACCATGGAGTTCTAGCCCATTCTTCCCAATAGGAATTTCATTGCGAATGAGTGGTAGCGTCCTATAAGTGTTTGACGATTCATAAATAACTTTTAATATTTTACATTAGTAAAAAAATAATAGTTTACATTGATGAAGAGATTTCTGATTTTCCAAAATATAAAGCTACTCTACTCACCTCAGAAAATGCAACCCCTGGGACATAAAGCGCGCATACCAAATGCACCCAAGCACCGACTTCTGTCTCCTTGAAGATTCCACCTACATCATAACCACGAATGAGGATCGAAATACACTTTTATCTAGTAACAGTAGTAAAAAATGCCTACCTTTATTAGGGCATAGTTCGCAATTGGGATCTGTAACGCCAGCCTTGCATGCCTCACAGAACCAGGGCTCTGTGGAAGCAGAACTGACTGTGCTGGACTCACTAGTGGTATCTGATACTCCATAGCATCCTGCATAACAATTGAACTACATGTACCAGCTTTACCAGCTTCATAATAAGGGTTAATTAAAATATCAGACAAGGTAACCTAACTAATTAATGGTTGTTTTATGGCTAAAGTATAACCTCCCACTGATATCAACAGCAGGCCCTTAGAATCAACTTCTCTTGCTGTATTGTTTTCTTCTCTTCTTTTTTACGAAATGAATGAAATGATGATATTTAATGGAATAAGATGTGGAATGCGGAATGTGGAATGTGGAAAGCAGTGGTAGCCGAGTGGTCGAACGCACGCCTTGCAAATCAAAGTGTGCAGGTTCAAACCCCGGTTCGCACCTCTGGGTTTCATGTGCGAATCTCATTTACATCCGAGATTACCACTTGCTACGAAACGGTGAAGGAAAACATCGTGAGGAAACCTGCACGTTTGAGGGAACTTGACTTGTTCTCGATGTGTGAAGTCTGCCAACCCGCACTGGGCCAGCGTGGTGGACTATGGCCTGAATCCCCCTCGCATTGAGGGGAGGCCCGTGCCCAGCAGTGGGACGTTAAAAGGGCTGTAGTTAGTATGTGGAATGGCTCCACCTGCGTTTAGCGGGTATTTTAGCCAGTGTCAAGTAATTAATAGCAAAGGCAAATTCAATAAATACACATTATAAATAAAAATCGATGGTGACAGTGATAGATGGCAGATGAATCTGTATTGTTTTCACTATTACTTTCAGTTATTGACAGTGAACTTAGTACTAGATCTGTCAAAACTTGACAGGTAATATTAAAACTATACTTCTCTAAGAAGTAAAGTTTACCATAGTCCATTCCAGAAACTGATCCATGCATAAACTAAACATTTCATTCTTTAGTTTTCTAGTAAGCTTTTAAACCAATTAAGATAGAAAAGATAAATAGCGACTATAGGCTAGTGTTTAGCCATGCAGCCCCATTAACCAAGAGATTCCAGGTTCCTAGCGCAAGCATTAAGCTTAGTTAGAGGGGCCTAACGGGACTAATGGTAGGTCTAACGGGACTAACGGGATAGGCGCCCGGGGCGGTCCGCACCTCCCCCCCCCCCCCCTTCGCTACGCCACTGCTCACATTGCTAGTTGCCTATATTAAAAAAAAAAGTTATAGAATACCTTCATGGACGGTAACACCACATCCATCGCATTCAACAATTTCATTGAAATCATCACTTCTGGAACCAAGACAGCCGGCGCATATCAGTATGTTAGCTATTTCACCTGAAAACTATATAGAAATATTATGAAACAGGAATGTATAAAACAATTGACTGTAAAAATCCATCGTGGAATATTGGTGTCAGTACTACTCTCTATGCCTACTCCATATAACAGTACAGTAGTTGTAGCGTGTGCGCCAAGACTAGACGTATGTCACGGAATATCTTAGTGTTGTCGCTTTCTTTTGTATGAAACTAGACAGAGAGCGAGCGAGCAACTCTGTGACAAAGATCTTGTCTTGACATGCGTGCTAACCCCACAGGAGTGATATTATTTTTGTGTAACTTATGAACGTTGCTGCATATGACGAACCTTTGCGACGCAGGCCTGCGAGCCTAGTGCAAGGATCAAAAGAACAAAATTCATTTGAAACCTTTTGGTAACAAATGCATTCTCTTACGCAAAAGCACTCTGGGTGACTCAAAAGGAAGAGAGAGAAGGGTTAGTGGGGAGTTGGAGCTTAGCTGGGATGACTAGTCTGCTGACGGATCAGCCACTTTGAGCCAATCTGAGATGTTAAAGAATGTGGGGCCACTCAAAGGTGCCTGTATAGGGGTATTTCGGGCATCAAGCATAAACGTAAAGTCTAGTTATGTTTGTAAGATATTTTTTGCAAGGAGTTACCTTAAATTCCTGTTGTTTTACAGCCTCCAATACATCAACGGGAACATTTTCACCAATCTTATTAGTGCTTTTGAATTCATTTTCAATGTCAGACTCTGATTCTTCTGATGACTCACTTTTTTCTTGCCTCCCTTTATAAAATGAATATATATTTATAATCAGTTTCGTTTGTCAATATAAGTACACAGGTAAATAAACAATTCAATTGTGCAGCCATTATATAATACCTACCTACTCCAATGATGAGAACATCACAAAGGACTGAATATGACTGAACTAAGGAACAACACTACATGGAAGAACATGTGAACAAAACTTATCAGCAAAGTTACACTATTTTTAACATAACATATTTCTAACAGCCACACTAACTATATTTGACAGCACAAAAATATTGCCACCTAGCACATACATAACAGCCATGTATTTAATTTCATGTCAATAAAATCTATAAATTTAACTAATCAACGCTTGAAAGTAGAGATGAAATGGATATCCGGTAACTATGCGGTATCCGGCCTTGTTTTCACTATCCGGCCGGATACCGGATAGTGATTCAATATCCGGCCGGATACCAGAGAGTAATTCAGTATCCGGCCGGATACCGGATAGTAATTCAGTATCCGGGCGGATACCGGATAGTAATTCGGTACATTATAGATATATAGTAATTACATAGATAGTAATTCGGATACTGTATTTACTATCCGGTATCCGGCCGGATACTGAATTTACTATCCGGTATTCGGTAGTAATCCAGTACCCGGCCGGATACCAGATAGTAATTCAGTATCCGGGCGGATACCGGATAGTAATCCAGTACCCGGCCGGATACCGGATAGTAATTCAGTATCCCGCCGGATACCGGATAGTAATTCAGTATCCGGCCGGATGCCGTATAGTAAAATTCAAAAAATTCTCATTATTTTACACAAGGCAAATCAGACCACATTAGGTTATGGACGCCGTTTATGATTATAATCGCACGTCAAAAACGCACGTAATATTAATTAGTTTAGTATTCAATATTTACAATTGGCAAATTGTGATGAACGAATACCAAATTTTCCGCATTTGTTGGTAAGAGGCGACTAAGGTTGGCATTGTATACCAGACCAACTTCAGAAAATAGCCTTTCGCTGTAAACGCTACTGCCAGGTGCGGAAAGATAAATTCTAGCAAACCTTGACAACTGCAGGTACTGATGCAAATTAACTGACCACCATATGTTTGGATCGTGATTGCGACCGATTCGATTAAGAAGCGTCGTGTAACGCTATAAAGGGCCGGATATCCGGTAGCCCGATATCCGGCGCTCCGGCCTGGTAGCTTGCCGAATACCCGGTATCTGGCCAAACCACTATCCGTTTCATCTCTACTTACTTAAGGTAATACTTACTAAGCAACAAAATCGTAAAATGAGATATATATAGAATTCCAATGGCCAGCTTTTTTCCGTTGTTTGATGTTTGATGTATAACTCAGTTTACAATTTTTTGTCGCTTATTAAGGATTGCCTTTCTAATGTTGATATATGCAAACGTAATATAAATTAAATACAACCAATATTGTTGTACAGCATGCATATATACAATCTGTATTTCAAATGGAAAGAACAGTTTCAAGTGAAGAAATAAGACACACTGTCAATTGAGTGTAGCCTATAGTTCAGTACCTACCCCAAGGTCAATTAAATTTTAAAAAATACTGTATTGTTGAGGTATAGGGGTACTGCGGTGATTCACCCCACAAGCCATTTGCAACATGTTCCGAATCACCTAAGGGTTCTTTTAGAATAGGCTGTTGTGGAATGTGGTGCTAACAGAGCAGATATAAATGTGGAGAACAATACTATCATAATGGCTTTTGGATAAAAAATATTCTCCTAGGACAAATTTGCCTATAGCGTACTTATTAATTTAATCACTGGTAATACTCACTTTTTTTATACAGTGAAGGAAAACATCGTGAGGAAACCTACACATTTGTGGGAACTTAACTAGATCTCGATGGATGTGTGAAGCCTGCCAACCCGCACCAGGCCAGTGTGGTGGACTATGGCCTGAACCCCCCTCGCATTGAGGGGAGGCCCGTGCCCAGTAGTGGGACGTCAAAGAAGGCTATAGTAGTAATACTCACTTTTATCATCATCATCGGTATTAATGGAGTAGTCATCACTTTCTTCAGGATGATCTTCTATACGAAAGTCAGAATCATCGGAACTTTCCCCCTCGCCAAGATCAAAATCTAACAATGACTGCGGTTCTACCGGCTTTACTTTACGTTTTGCGGGTCCTCTGGTTTCTGTAATGTTATCTAATTGGCGTCATAGTTACAAAAGGTGTTAGCTGCATTGTAGTAGGAAAAAACATAGATAGGTAAATTAACTCACGGTTATTCATGTTAGTTTTTATAACTCCTTGACTTTATTGTTTCATCTCAGTCAGTAGATACTTATAGTTTAAACTAGATTTGCAAAATAAAATGAAACTCCAACCAAGCTAAAGCACATATTTCTCAGCTCCACACAGTCCACAGATCACTACTATCTATACTACAATATAGGACAGTGGCGGCGATTAGTTCCAAGAATGCATACAGCGCTGCTGTCACATAAAGTGATGGGCTCCGCCTTAAAACTCAATCATCGATGTCGAATTCATAGTAATGCACCTCATAAGAATAATTTAATCAATCAGTAACACTTAATGGCATTGCTTTTATTTTCACTTTTCTGTACATTAAGCTCCTGGAATACCGGATTCATTGCGCTACAAGAAATACGGTATACATTACAGCAAAGAAGAACAGTAACCACAATTCCCGGTAATCGACGATAACCCTGATGAGACGTATTTTCACCTACAAACAAAACACTTCCGAAATGTCTGCATTGTGTAGCGTTGTATGTGTAATACAGACAAAGTCGTTGATAGAACTATAAACTATTTGTATTAAATCTTGAATTGGCACAAACAGTGAGGATTAGAAGGACCCAAAAGCTACGAAGCTGCTCGAAGTTTTGGAATCATGGCATCGCGGCATCAACAGTCGCTGTCACTCGCCAAGCGCGGCATTAGATGTTTCACGAAAGTGGCCATTTACACAAAAAAAAGAAGTTTCAAATAAAAAAAAACATCATCATCATCACGCCTGTATTCCCCGAAGGGGTAGGCAGAGGTGCACTGCAGTGCGCCGACACTTCGCCGATGCATTTTTGGTACCAATGTAATAGGGGGCGAGCCTATTGCCATTATACCGGGCACTTTCTCCCTCGATACGAGGGAGACTTTTGGGCTATAGTCCACCACGCTGGCCCAGTGCGGGTTGGTGAACTTCACACGCCTTTCTATAGACGTGCAGGTTTCCTCACGATGTTTTCCTTCACCGTTTCAAAGCAAGTGGTAATCTTGGATGAAAATGAGATTCGCACATAAACCCAGAGGTGCGAGCCGGGGTCTGAACCTGCACACTTTGATTTGCAAGGCGTGCGTTCGAACACTCGGCTACCACTGCTAAAAAAAAACAGTTGTAAGTAAACCTAAAACCTCGCTCGACACAATTAAACACTTCTTGAAAAACCACAAACAGAGTAACGTATACGAGTAACCACAGCCAGTGACGTAAATGGGCTAATGCTACAATCGATGGCTGCAATGATGCATTACGCATGGAATGACGTTCCCGGGGAACTTAAGCTGTCATAGGCGTGCTTGCGTACTTCGCTCTGAGGTCCTTCGCATTAATTACCTATCGGCTGTCCTGTCTGCCAATTTAATGACATATCAGTAACGTCAGTCAATCGTAATTTATTTGTACCTATCTCTTCTTCTTCTTTTTTACGAAATGATAGAGATGATGATATTTAATGGAATAAGATGAGGAATGGCTCCACCTGCTATTAATGAGTATTCAAGCTTGTGTCTAGTAATTATTAGCAAGATCAAATTATATAAATCTATTTAACTACATAAAACACAACAATGGTTTTAAAATCAACTGATTGATGCAGCCAAAGCATTATATAAGTTATACTGTTCCATAGATTTTGTTTAATTATTCATTAAAATGTATGATGTAAGTAAGTAAGCTTGTTATGGAGCGACATCGTCAATGCTGACGAAGCTCCATAAATAAAGATCAAAAAAAAAAAAACAACTAATGTGCCCCAAACCGGTTTTATAGTGCGAAGATGGTTTTAGATTGGTTTTAGATCATTAAATGAACAAAACGTTTTTTTAGCGTAGCTCAGTATCCGCTAGGTACCATAATATCTTATAAACATACATACATACACATACATAACTTACATACAATTCAATAACATTGATTGTCTGTTTGTAATATCAAAATGACACCTTTTACCAAATGCTTATATCAAATATGAAATTATATTATACAACACATATAACGAAAATACAAACAATTATTAAATTTTTTGTTTGTCTGTTTGTTCCGGGTAAACTTCTAAACGGCTGAACTGATTTTGACTAGCAGATAGCTGATGTTTCAAGGTGTAACTTTCGGTACTATTATTTTAGAAAAATAATGAGGGATCCACTGGAAAACTTAATATGTACCAACCCATTTTTCCGGATAATCTCCTTAAAGTACACGCGGCAGAAGTCGCGGGTACAGCAGCAGTTAGTTAAAATTGCAGTTCCATGCCATTTTGATGTGATAAGTCTACTTGAAGCTTTATTTTTGTTACTATCTCTGTTTCACTTAGGTCACTTTGTATAGTGCTATCCTGTAGTCAATGTGAATGTTTACTTGGTTTGATTGTTTTATGATTTGATTTATAGTGGGTGGTTTTTTCGTGTCGAGCAAAAAGCGTGATTTTAATATTAACTAATTATTACCTTAATAAGCAGGCAGCAAATGCTGTTTGTTTTACGAAAAGCTTATACCGTTTCTATATTGTTTTGAAATAAGTTTTGATATTTTCTCCAGGAAAATTAAAAATGGTCGGGCTCGAAGCCGATGTTAACCGCGATGACGAATGCGACAATATTGGTCTAGGATGTGCTTTGGAGCACTTTTCCGAAGTTGAAGAAGTGATGGGCATGATCGACAATTTAAAAAATATATATACAACATCAGCAGTTGAAGGGGATTACGAAAAATTGTGCGCTATACTGAAGCAGTACTATGAACAGCCGCATCTACTGGATCCACACTTGGAGAAGATTTTAGCCATGTTTTTAAACTTGATCAAAGATAAAAACTCACCTGTCGAGTTAAAACACGCTACATTTAATTATATGTATCAGATTATAAGAGTTAGGGGATATAAAGTTGTTGTGAGACATTTACCACATGAGGTAAGTTGTTTTGTATTAAAACTATTCCACCAGAGCCCGCACAACGTCTATCTAAGCTCTTTTTTCACTCAGGTTACAGACCTCCTGACTGTACTGACATTCCTCGAGGCTCAAGACCCAGAAGACAAAGAGACATGGAGAAGCAGATTTGTGCTGTTGTTATGGCTCTCTATTGTAGTAATTATTCCTTTCCACATGAGCCGGCTGGATGGTTTTGCACCTGGACAACAAGGTAAGTGGCACATTACATGAGCAATGTACTTGGATCTCCTTGCCATCAGCGATGGAAATGCAATCTATACCTACTACACTACTATTATCTATCTATACTACTATTATAAAGAGATTTGTATTTTTGTATGTAATGAACAAACTTAAATAATACTGGAACAATTTCAAAAATTCTTCTGCTGTTCGAAAGCCGTGCGAAGCTGGGACGGGCCGCTAGTACATGATAATTTGACCTTTCTGGAAGAGACTGTTAATCTGATCTTGAAAGGTCCTCCTGGGGCGCCCTCTTCCGACACTTCCACTCATGTTCACCTGGTATATTTCTTTCGTCAGTCCACTTCTACTGAACCAGCTCAACATCAATTATTATTATAATAATTGATTTGTAAAAAAAATATAATACGGGGAATTAGTATTAAGAAAATGCATTTTTTAAAAGAAAATGGAGAATGACCTAAAAAATCATCAATGGTTTTATACATCCCTATGTCACTCTTTTCCCCATGAGACATACATAATAAATGGTGTCGTGGGGCACCAGGTAGGAACGAAGTTCCTTCGAAGTAGACATATATGATAGGACATTTAAAATACCAGCTTCTACCCGCGACTTCGTCCACGCAGACTTCGTTCCATCCATCCATCAATCTATCCATCCATCCATCCATCCATCCGTCCGTCCGTCCGTCCGTCCGTCCGTCCGTCCGTCCGTCCGTCCGTCCGTCCGTCCGTCCATCCATCCATCCATCCATCCATCCATCCATCAAACGACACAAATAAAGAGACGTCTCATTTAACGGTTTTTTTTCCACAGATTTTTTCTTACGGTTTTACTATCACATTTTTTTCAGTTCGGTCGCCTAGCAAAATCCCTATTCCCTCCAAGCCTGCCGTAAGGAACTTCGTTCCAATAAAATATACTTCGCCAACCCACTAACTTCCTCACAATCTTATGATGAGGATTAATTGTTTACAGATGGTAGCTCATCAAAGAAACTGACAGTGATGGAGAGAATCTTCAACATTTGCAAGACATATGCTTTGTGCAAGGACTCATGTGCTGAAGCCAATGCTTATTTAGCTTCTAAGTTCCTTATCAGGTACTTATGTATTTTAAGTCTTATCATAATTGCATAATGTTTCAAAATCATATAATATGGGCTTGTAATATTGATTTGTTACCATTCACTTTTTATTTTCCAATGCTTTGCTCAATTTTTTTGCCAAATGTCAAAAGCCAAATGTCACTAAGTTATCCACCAAACTAAAATAAGGAGACTGATCAAATAAAACTTTATAAAATGAGTTCTGTGAGACATTTACATCCTATAACAATATATAATCTTTTTTTTTAATTATGCTCAGAGTGATAGGTTACCAATGTAAATTGTTGTAGTTATAATTTAAACCAATTAAATCTTGGACCTCCCCTAATTGCTGGTACAAACATCTAAAATTCTTATAGGTCGGATGTTAAAGAGTTGTTTATGGGCGCATTCTTTGACTGGGCTTGTGATCTACATTCCAATATAAAAGAGGAAAACACCATCTATTATGGTGTATTGGCAGCTGTAGCGGCTGTCCTTAAACACGGAAAAAGAGATGATCTTCTGCCATTCGCTCCTAAACTACTTGAATGGGTTACCACTCAGAATTACAAGCAGCATAATGCTATGCTAGTTAGGAAGTATGGCGTTAAGATTGTACAAAGAATAGGTAAGATTAACTTATCAATCATATTATAATTATTAAAAAAAATACCTAATGGCAGTTTTAGATCCTAGTTGGTATTGGTGAAATGCAACTGATAAGTTATTGGCCATGAATGTAATTTTCAACTCTAAGGCTCTCTTATTATTAGAACTTATTGTAGGTCAATTGGGTTGTATATTGCAGTTTTTTCTTAATTTATGATAGTTTCACATGGAACTAAATTGAATACCGGTTTAGTTTTGTTTACAATAGTTTCATATGGAACTATATACCAGTTATCTTATTTCAACTGTTTTGCATGGAACTTATACAGGGTGTTTCAGAAGTCCGAAATGATACTATGACGTTTGCATCAGTATCGAGTATACAGCTGAATGGTATAATAATGTGATCGAAATTCGAACATGTTTTTCCATCTTTTTTTTGTCACTGATTTCTATAACTTGTAATATCTCGAGTGCTATGTTAAATTTTCATGTTCTGTTTTGTGAATATTGTTAGTCGCCCCTCATAAGTGTAGTTTACACTGCTGAATAGGGTTATGGGTTTAGATGGATGTAGAACACGATAGGTCTATAACTCAGAAACTATGATAGTTAGGTATAAACTGCCTTCACTAAGCATCCACATCGGAGCTAGCGTATATGTACCCAAAGTATTATTTCGCACATCTGATACACCCTGTATACACATTTTGTTACCCATATTCCGCATGCAGCTGTTACAATTTTTATTTTGTATACTTGGAACTATGTATTAATGTTGTGTCATTTGTGTGAATTAACCATGTTTCATGCAGGACTAACGTTTCTTCGTCCGCGTGTGGCGTCGTGGCGTTACACTCAAGGCTCGCGCTCGTTGACGGTGACGCTGGGTGGGGTAGCGGCCGCCGGCGACACTGAACCGATCACTTCGCCGCCCGATGATGACGATCAAGATATTCCTCAAGAGGTATGAATTGCATCTGTATATTATATTTATTGGAACGTAGTTCCTTATCGCGCGTTGCGAAAGGATAAAAGGCTAGATGGAAAAAAATAAGACTGGTACGAAATTTTGTAACGACACTTTTACATATGTGTGTGTGATTTTTATTGTACGACACTTTTACATGTGTGTGTGATTTTTATTGTATGCATTTATGTATACCATAAAATTCGATTTCGATTGCGATATCAACTCCGATTCCGATTTTCCGGTTCCAGTTCCGATTCCGGTTCCGATTTCGATTTCGATGTGTGTGTGTGTGTGTGTATGTGTGTGTGTGTGTAGGTATGTATATGTACAATTTTTTTGCTTCTTTATTTATTTCAAAAGGAACTTCGTTCCATCTGGGTGTTCCTTAACACCTCTCAAGATTTTTTCGTGTCAGAGTGGTCGTTTTATAAGATGTATTTTAGATCAAGTTGAAGATGGTCCCTTTCTTTAAAAAATATAGAAATTCTTATCAATATAGTGTGTCATTGGACAAGTTCTTAGATAATCAATATTAGTTGTTCTCTCTTTTCTCTTCTCTCAATTCAATTTGTTTACAAATACAATACAGGTCGAAGATGTAGTGGAGCTACTACTATGTTCGTTACGAGACGACGATACAGTAGTCCGATGGTCGGCCGCCAAGGGCGTAGGTCGCATCGGGGCGAGGCTCCCCGCCATCGCCGCCGCCGACGTCTGCGAAACCGTACTAGCATTGTTTGCTGAAAACGAGCGGGAGACCGCCTGGCACGGCGGATGCATGGCTTTGGCTGAATTAGGTAAGTTTGAGTGTTCTCTAACAAATTAGAAAAATGATAATCAAGTGATTCAAGAAACGTATCGATGCGAGTGTAAAATTTGATACTCACGGTTAAATCCTCAACCGCTTTTGTACTGTTTCAGTTTTCTAGTTTGTAAAAATAATAATGTAGCATCAATGATATGCTAGTAAACTGATATGTTACACACACAAAACAACCGGAAAAAGTGTTCCACGTGACAGCGGCAGCACACATACACACTTTTCATACATTTTACAATTTACAACACATAGAAATGTGCAAAAGAGATGGCTTGATAAAATCAACGAGAAAAAAAGAGATAGCTAGGTATTGTCACTTGCGCTTCTTTGTGAAGTAACATTCATCTTCATTCCAACCTTGGTATCTTCTCAATTCGAAAACACTTCAAAATAGCGTCCGAAAGCTATTTTAAAAAAGCCGCGTCGCATTAAAACCTCTAATTGTCGCCGCCGGAAATTACGAGCCAGACCCCATCAACTCGTCGCCGCCGTCCGCTGCACGTGTTGATTGATCCTCCCGACACGATCACCGCCCTCCTCGACCCGGGCGTCGAGAGGGCCACCAACACAGGTGTGTTACCTACACCAGCCTTAAACAGACACCGATCTCGCCGGCGAGGTCGAGGAACCCCCTCTTCCGCTCGTAGGTGCATCTTTGCACCTAGGAGCACAGTCACTACCTCTCCCCTCACGGTAACTGCCCAAGCCGAGGTTGTGCCCTCTGTGGCGCCCTTGAGCTAGTTGCCACCCTTTTCCGCCCTTAAGGCCTTGGTTGGAGTGCACTCTGCTCGCCACTCCTCCGGTAAAGCTGTAAAGGCCACCTCACGGCCAACAGCGTAGTCCATTAAAAAAAAAAACATTCATCTGTTAACCAATCCGCATGTTGGTATCAAATATACGTCCTAATTGCGGCCTGTAAGAGCCTGTAAGAGATTGTTACACTTATAAATGTCGACTAGCCAGTAAGTAGCAAGTGTTTAGTGTATACAATTGTTGGCTAACCTATTAAATAAATAAATGAAAATAATTAGGATGTATTTGAGTCTTCACTAGTGCGCGCTCATAACATATCTGTTTACTAGAATATCATTGTGTAGCATGCAATTCTCATTCGAGTGGGACATCGAGTGAGTATGAGAGTGGTTCGCGGTAGAGTAGTGTTGTGTGTCAGGGCGGCGCGGGCTGCTGTCCCCGGCGCAGGTGGGCGGCGGCGTGGCGGGCGTGGTGCGCGCGCTGCGCCGGGACGAGCCGCGCGCCACGGCCGGCGCGGGCGGCGGCGGGCGCGCGGCACGGGACGCGGCCTGCCACGCGGCCTGGGCCTTCGCTAGGGCCTACGACGCGCGCGCGCTCGCCCCGCACGCGCTCTCGCTCGCCAATGCTCTCATCACCACGGCGTGTTTCGATCGCGAGGTCAGTATTGCCGTCGACGACGCGCCCGTATAACTTTCTGCAATAATAGATCAATTTCTCCAAATACTATGCGATTCAAATGAGGATCTACTTTGCGCCATATTGTGACGTCATAGCTGTCAATTCTAACCAGTTAGGTAGGGTGCGCAAAACAAGATATTTTTAAATAAAATTTATTTGCAAAGGTTGAGTGAAAAATGCACTTAGCCGCACGACGAAGCACACTAACAACGACAAAATGGCGACTGGCGTCCTTATTTTCTTCTCTTCAATAATTTTGGCATGGCTTCTGGGCCTTTGCGTTATGGTATGGTATATAAAAAAGGTTATGGTATGGTTTTAAAAAACGAATTATGACTTAAATAATTAAGTATTACATTAAGACAATTTACTACTAATTTAACCTTTTTATTTAAATTTGTTGTAAGACTATTATTATTGATAGGATTTTTTGCGAACCATATTTTTCAAGTGACATTTGACAGATAGAGGTTATTGACATTCCTATTCTTATTTGAATAGCATAGTACGGGTTGTACAACTGAGGTCTTGTAACTAACGAACCTGACTCAGTTCTCTAAACTTGCAACTTTTAGCCTCAGTGTAATGAGCTCTTCTAACTAACGAACCTGACGCAGTTCTCTAAACTTGCAACTTTTAGCCTCAGTGTAATGAGCTCTTCTAACTAACGAACCTGACGCAGTTCTCTAAACTTGCGACTTTTAGCCTCAGTGTAATGAGCTCTTATAACTAACGAACCTGACGCAGTTCTCTAAACTTGTGACTTTTATTGTAAAAACGAACGTCGCTGAGGGACTAACATGGATGGACCTAAAAATTTAAAAGTGGTTTACTGTGTCTCTTTATAGTATAAACGTGGAGTCGCTTGGCCGCTCCGGCCGTTCTCCCGACTTGATTCTATATAAACCTTATATCCACGCAGATTAACTGCCGGCGCGCAGCCTCGGCCGCATACCAGGAGAACGTCGGTAGACACGGCATATTCCCGCACGGCATCGACGTGCTCACCACGGCGGACTTTCAGTCCATCGGGCCACGAAACAACGCGTACTTAGTTATTGCGCCCGAAATTGCCTCGTACCCCGAATATACCCAACCGCTCATCGACCACCTAGTTGATTTGAAAGTGGAACACTGGGACTACGCTATCCGCGAGCTGGCTGCAAAATCCCTAAACAAATTGACAAAGAAGGTTTGTCTTTGAATACTGTTGTATAATTATCTAGCCGCTTACCTAACAAAAATTTAAAATCAGAATTTGAAAATTAATTAATATCATGCCAGTTTGACAGGTTTGTCAGTTCCGTTCGGGACGTAGGTTAAATACGACGTAAGGTTTAGTTTTAGATTTTTTATGTATAATTTTTTATTTGTGATATTTTTTTTCGCGTAAAAATTCCAAGTGATTGATGAACAAAATGTGTGAGGTAAGTTTATTTGGTAAGTATAATACGTTGAAATAAAACTATTTCACGGATTTTATCGCGTTTATTTTCCCGACGTTTCGGCTGCTTTACAGCAACCATGGTCACGGGGGGACTGAGGTGTTAGACGTCCTGATGTCATAGTTAATAACTGGGTACCCTCATATTTAGTTGTTGTTTGCGGTCCGATCCACGCAGAAAGTGCTCACAGTGTCTTGAGGTCTTGCAATGGTACGCTTGGTTTTGGATTTAATCATATTAATTACTGGATCCCAAGTTGGTGGTAGCACCCAGCCATCTTCCCTATTGAAATTAGGATGTTTTTTTAATTTCAATGGCCTCACGTATTATCCTTGGTCGGAGTCGGTGTTCTTTTGCGAGGATGTGGAGGATATGCGGTTTATCAAATCTGATATAATGGCGGGTGCGGTCCTGTACATGTTCACCGATTGCAGACTTTGTGGAGCGTCGGTGTTTCACGTCAGCTATGTGTTCTTTTACGCGGGTTTTTATTGATCTTTTAGTTTGTCCTATGTAAGAGACCCCACATTCAAAATCGAGTTTGTATAGCCCTGCATCTTGTAGAGGAATGTGACACTTGACAGGTGGTAAGAACTGACTAATCTTCTTCGGTGGCTTGAAGTAAAAAAATAAAATAGTAAATAAACGCGATAAAATCCGTAAAATAGTTTTATTTCAATGTATAGTATTCGCGTAAATATAAGAAAACAATAAGTACAATACGTGTAAAGAAGTATTCTCATCTCGTGTTTTTCTTTTAGATCCCGGATTACGTAGCAACAATAGTGCTACCGAAATTAGTGACGAAGACTGAATCTATAGATCTGAATGTGCGGCATGGAGCTATTCTAGCTATCGGGGAAGCTATATATTCACTATCTCAAGTAAATTTGAGTAACGGTAAGTATAATTATAATATTTTAATTCGCTTACCGTTCTAGTTAGACCGTTAATTTTAGTATACGTTTTACAGAATCTAGCCAGCATAGGTTACGCCCCAAATCGGCCTAGTAGTGCAATACTATGTAAATGTTCCACATAAATATATGAAGAATTATCTTTTTATCTTGCCGACTCCGACATAGATCTTTAGAAATACCCAGAGTATTCGTTCAGGAGCTCTGATATTCTTGCTTTTTTCGTGTACTTACATACTTCTCGCAGTTTAAAATTACTGTCTAATGCCAGACCTTGATCTTGACCAAACAATTTTTCTTTTATATTTAGTGTCACACGCTTATTAAAAATTAAGGTTCCCAAAGGATCTTTTACAGATGTAGAAAACGTGTTGTGGCGTTAAAATGAAATTGAAATTGAAACTGCCATGATTTTTTATTTATTATACAGGAAAATCCGCGAGTTCGTTGATATCTGATGACATATCAGTAAGCGTCCGAGACCTAGTCCCCCGGTTGCGCAGCCGACAGCAGTTCCGAGGTTTGGGCGGTGAACTAATGCGCCAGGCTTGTTGTCATTGTATCGCGTCGATCGCGCGAGCCGCCGCACCTTATCACTCGTTGCCTATTATTGGTTAGTTTCGTAAACTTCTTAATGAACTTGATGGTGAAAGTACCTTTGAAACGTCAGTATGGCCTTATCTTACATATATTTGAATCAGGTACTGAAGTACCCGAGCAATATTGTATTTCTGTATAAAACTGTACACCGGAGGCAAACAATCTTAAGTCACATTAAGCTAATTGTTCAGGGCACATGTTTCAAGTCTTACTTGGAACACTATTCATGTATATCATCTGATAACACAGTTGTTTGAAAATCCGAGTATTTTTTTTTTTTAATTTGACTTATAAATCTATGCCATTAAGTAGATTGATAAGAGATTGTCATTGGACATCATAAAACGAATTGAGAAAAAATGGACTTGGGTTATTATACCTCCGGTATACAGAATTTAGAATGTATTATCTCAAATAATAGTTTATTTACATAATTATAGTAATCAAGTTGTGCAACTCTCATTATGTTTAAATTGACACTCTTTGCATGTGTTGTAACAGATGAATGGCTAAATCTTATTGAAGAATGCCTATCGCATGAAGTCCAAATTATTCGAGAGAAGGCGATCTATGCGCTGCCTTTAGTATTCGATCAGTACCTATGCGATGATACCGTGAAATACGGCGAAATTACGGCTAAAGAAAAACGTAAGCAGTTGATGGAGAAGTATTGCAAACAACTGAGCAATACCGGGGTTAATGGGCTTGTGCTGAGGATGGGCTACGCGAGAGCTGTGGGTAAGTAGTACAGTGTTTCAGTACACATTATATATTATCAAATTCAAAGTAATTAATTTGCGAATACAGGTTATTCTAAGGTGACATAGGTAACAGTATAGGTAGCGTATGCCGTATTCTACTATACGGTATGCAAATATTGCACATAAATTTACAAATAAACTAAATGGTGTCGTGGGACACCAGGTAGGAACGAAGTTCCTTCGACGTAGACATGATGTATGATAGGACATTTAAAATACCAGCTTCTACCCGCGACTTCGTCCATCCATCCATCCATCCATCCATCCATCCATCCATCCATCCATCCATCCATCCATCCATCCATCCGTCCGTCCGTCCGTCCGTCCGTCCGTCCATCCATCCATCCATCCATCCATCCATCCATCAAACGACACAAATAAAGAGACGTCTCATTTAACGGTTTTTTTTCCACGCATTTTTTCTTACGGTTTTACTATCACATTTTTTTCAGTTCGGTCGCCTAGCAAAATCCCTATTCCCTCCAAGCCTGCCGTAAGGAACTTCGTTCCAAAAATAAAATAAAATTACAACTTATCATTAAGATATTCCTGTACATTATAATAAACCTTATTGTGTAGAAGTTTGGTAAGATTTTTTTAAGGAGTATAAGCTGTTGGCTTCTTTAATATTGTTCGGCAGTTTATTATATATTTTGGACGCCATACAGAAATCACTTTTATTGAGCAGGGCGGTTCTATTGGATATATTATGTACCTTGTTTTTATGACGCGCACTATGGAACTTATTAAACAAATCTAGATTTTGTTGTACAAATATAATTATCTGTATCACCTCACGGAAATACATTAGTTTCCTAAGTACTATTTCATTTGTTAATGCTTTATATTAGCTATGTCCGTTAAAATGTTAATCCAAATCGATCAAGTAGTTTCTGCATGATGCTATCAAAGTGATTCGTAACTTTTTTATATATTTCACGAATTATTTCTTGTCGTTACAGGCTCCCTTCCAAAGTTTGTGCTGAGTGAACATCTACCAATAGTGATCCAATCGCTCATTGATTGTAGTAAAGTAACTGAGTCCACTCAAAAATGGGCGGAAGGTCGACGCGATGCAGTGATTGGTTTAACTGAAGTCTGCCAAGCTATGGGCATTGTAGGGGGTGTGGAGAAATATGTTGGTGAAATCGTAGAAGCATTACTGGCGTGTTTATCTGAGTATACTATCGATATGCGAGGAGATATTGGAGCGTGGGTGAGGGAGGCTAGCATGACAGGTCAGTTATCAACAAATAATTTTCATTTTCATAATAAGAAAAAAGCCAACCTAACTGTGGGTGTCTACATTGTCGCACTATCTTTTATTTCTTTAAGATGTATGATAATATAGCAGTGGTAGCCAAGTGGTCGAACGCACGCCTTGCAATCAAAGTGTGCAGGTTCAAACCCCGGCTCGCACCTCTGGGATTGATGTGCGAATCTCATTTTCATCCGAGATTATCACTTGCTATGAAACGGTGAAGGAAAACATCGTGAGGAAACCTGCACGTCCGAGGGAACTTGACTAGTTCTCAATAGATGTGTGAAGTCTGCCAACCCGCACTGGGCCAGCGTGGTGGACTATGGCCCAAATCCCCCTCGCATTGAGGGGAGGCCCGTGCCCAGCAGTGGGACGTTAAAAGGGCTGTAGTAGTAGTAGTATGCTTGCCGACAAAACGTGGTCCCTAATTTTGTATGAAAAACTACCTAAAAATATCCCATTACAATAAAATGTATGGTTATAGTTTCATGTGGAACCATGGTAGTTCCACATGAAAGTATTATACATTTTGTATATGGTTAAAGTAAAACTCCCGATTATATCCTGGACTTTTCAAACACATTTATCCTGCCTACCTGAGTCTTTGGATGGGTATTGTTTACACCTAAAATTACAGTTATTGAATGTTGAATTACTAGGATTGCTGTCCATCTGCCGTCAATGTGCTGTAGAAGCACCTCATCTGAACTCACCGCAAGTGATAAAGGACATCATTTGCGGCATCGCTCAACAAGCTGTTGAGAAAATCGACCGAACCAGAGCACACGCTGGGAGGATATTTACCTCGTTGATTTACAAGTGAGTTACAGACACTCTTGTCTAGTCCTTGGTACAATTTTTTTTTTTTTTAATAATTATACTATCTATACTAATATTATAAAGAGGATTGATTTGTATTTTTGTATGTAACGAATTACCTTAAAAACTACTGGACAAATTTCAGAAATTATTTCACCGTTAGAAAGCTACATTATCACTGTAACATAGGCTATATTATAAACCCGTGCGAAGCTGGGACGGGCCGCTATAATATACAGGGTGTTTCAGAAGTCCGAAATAATACTTTGAGTACATATACGGCAGCTCATATGTGGATGCCTAGTGAACACAGTTTATACCTAACTATCATAGTATCTGAGTTACAGACCTTTGAACATTTGTCACAGGTATCGTGTTCTGGCCTTTGGGTACATCCATAACCCTATTCAGCAGTGTAAACTACACTTATGAGGGGCGGCTACCAAAATTCACAAAACAGATCATGCAAATTTTACATAGGACTCGAGATATTACGAGTTAAAGAAATTGACGACGAAAAAAAGTTGGAAAAACATGGTCGAATTTCAATCAAATTTTTATACCATTCAGTTGTATACACGATACTGATGCTAGCGTCCAAGTATTATTTCGGACTTGTGATACATCCTGTATAATATAATAAATATGTATCATCACGTCATGAGACTGCCGCCATTTTGTTCAAACGTAAAATATTTCTTCCAGCGATCCTCCAATAACCCACATACCTCATCACGAATCATTAAAACGCATATTTCCATCTGAAGAAGTGGAATTAAAAGCCCAATCGAAAGATGTTGAAGATGTGGGTGACCAACCGCCCACCAGCGAGAACTCCAATGTCGTGCTGTGGTTGTTCCCGGGACACACGATGCCGCGATTCGTGCAGCTTCTGAACTATTCAGAGTACAGATACAATGTTATTAAAGGATTGGTCGTCAGCGGTGGTGAATTGACTGAGAGTTTGGTATGATTAATTAATTTTAAAGAATTTCTTATAATTGGAACGTAGTTCCTTATCGCGCGTTGCGCAAGGGGGCTAGACGGAAAAAATTAAGACGAAAAATTGTAAAGAAAATTTTGTAACGACACTTTTACATGTGTGTGTGTGATTTTTATTGAACGATATTTTTACATGTGTGTGTGTGATTTTTATTGAACGATATTTTTACATATGTGTGTGTGATTTTTATTGAACGATATTTTTACATATGTGTGTGTGATTTTTATTGAACGATATTTTTACATATGTGTGTGTGATTTTTATTGAACGATATTTTTACATATGTGTGTGTGATTTTTATTGAACGATATTTTTACATATGTGTGTGTGATTTTTATTGTATGCATTTATGTATACAATAAAATTCGATTTCGATGTGTATGTGTGTGTATGTATATGTACATTTTTTTTTTCAAAAGGATCTTCGTTCCATCCGGGTGTCCCTTGACACCTCTCAAGTTTTTATTTTATGTTACGAAAAAAATGTGTTTATATTTATTGATTTTTATTATTTTACAGGTAAAGCACACAACACAGTCATTATACACATATTTAAATACTCTGCATAGTGACAAGGAAATGTTAAAGTCCATATGTGACACTATCATCCAAGTATTTGCAGATCATTTACACGTGAAGAGGATTACAAGCCCAATGTTCAATTTTTTGGACAGACTATTGAGTTCAGGTATTAATTAATATTTTTAGTAGAAATAACGAACACTTTCCTTTGTTTTTTGGTCATATTATAATTGAATTACTTGTCCTAGGTTCTATAACACCGATACTGGAAGATCCTAATGCAACATTCGCTAATGACGTTCTGAAGTATCTGCAGTTGGAATTGCGAGGAGGGAAGAATATCTATAAGCTGCTAGATTCAATCAATGTCCTATGCCAATTGATTCAGGTAATATTCATATAGTAATATAACCTTTAGTATTAATTGGTACTATTTTACAACAGTGACAGATCGGTTGGTTAGGCTAGCCATTACTCGTGCGCTCACCAACCTATCGGAAAGTTCACTTACTGGCCACTTAGTTTGCCAACTATAATTTCACTGTTGTAGTAGTATGCTCGCCTACATAGTGTATGTCTAACGCAAGTTTTAAATTTAATTTCATTACGGTTAATGATATTAGGGGGTATTTTATTATATAATTTGAAAAAGTGCCCCATGAGACGTGTGAATTTACACCAGAGAGGTTGGTCTACGTTGTTTATATTTAGGTTTATTATTTGTTTGTTTAGATGCACTTTTTGACTGACTTCAAAAAGGAGGAGGTTCTCGATTCGATGTGTTTTTTTTTTCTCGTAGCGCATTGTCCTTCGATCTTAATTTTAACAATGATGTAAGACTCGAGTATCCAAATTTACTTGTCTCAATTTACACACACCGAAGATGTCAATGCCACACAGATGTCAATTATATTCAGATTCAGGGGCCCGATTTTCGTTTGATAGACATCAATCTCTATTAGAGATATGTCAAAACAAAAGAAAAACTACGACCAATTTGACGGTTTGTTTCGACATATCTCGAATAGAGATTGATGTCTACTACTTACTACAGCCCTTTTAACGTCCCACTGCTAAGCACGGGCCTCCCCTCAATGCGAGGGGGATTCGGGCCACAGTCCACCACGCTGGGTTGGCAGACTTCGCACATCTACCGAAAACCAGTTAAGTTCCCGCAGACGTGCAGGTTTCCTCACGATGTTTTCCTTCACCGTTTTATAGCAAGTGATAATCTCGGATGAAAGTGAGATTCGCACATAAATCCCAGAGGTGTGAGCCGTGGTTTGAACCTGTACACTTCGATTGCAAGGCGTGCGTTCGATCACTCGTCTACCACCGCTGTCTATCAAACGAATATCGGGCCCAAGGTGAATCGAGAAACTCGTAGTTGGAATACGGCATGTGTGTTGTGTGGTGTAGGTGGGCAGCGCGGGCGGCGTGTGCGGCAAGGCGCTGGGCCAGCTGGTGGTGTACCTGTGCTACGCGGACCGCTACGTGCGCCGCTGCGCCGCCGCCCGCCTCTACGAAGCGCTCACGCTCTACGGAGACGCGTGCGCAGCGTCACAGGACAACATCGAACAGGTCTGTTCGTTCACTAATATTACTTTTATTATTGTATGTATAATGTATGTATGTCTGGGTGGAATCTTGCAACTGAATTTTATATCAGTTATTATCTATAACCGATTGAGCTGAAATTTGAAAAGAAATCTGAAATTTGTAACCTATGTAGATTTTTCCCTGCCATGACAATAAGATTAACACCTACATAGTTGATGGACTATAGATATTTATTAGAACCTATGTAGATTTATCCCTGCCATGACAATAAGATTAACACCTACGTAGTTGATGTATAGAATATGGAACTAAAGTTTTCGAGCTATTAGAATAGTACATATATAATAGTATTAGTACAGAAAAATAGTGTGCAAAGTATAGCACAAACTCACAAAAGGGAACATTATTATTGATACGATTACAAGGACCATCTTATTTCTTATGTGCAAGGAGAACGGAATCTTCGTCCAACGAGCTGAATGTCATTTTAATTATTTGTTATGCTTTCGTTTATGAAAACACCTATAATCTTGTTTTGCTGTGACAACATTATTAGACCTTATTGACCGCCACGTGGATACAAACCGGTATAGCAAGTTATTTATTGTTGTTTTGATTTGCCTAGGTGATGTCAGTGCTCGCTGAAACCGACTGGGAGAGGGAGGTATCAGAGTTGAGGCCGATTAGAAACGATCTCTGCGATCTCATGGGCATCAAGAGACCAGTTATGAAGCAAAAGAAACCTTCGTAAGACTAACATTTTTAAATAATGTATCAAAATTTGCTTTTGCCAAGCATTTGCTAGTAGCAAGTGCAGTTTAATCGTTGCGACGCGCTCGACTTAAAGTTCGATGATATTAATTTGCTAATGTGATAATATATGTAACACAAAAAACCTAGAGGTGCTTATTCTTATGTGTGACCTGCCACTATAAATTATTATTTTATACGGCGTGATAGACGCACTTTTCACCGATTGGACGAATTTCTAAAAAAAAACGACCCTAATAAATTAATTGATCTTATTATGTGAAAGGAAACATTTTATGTTACTCAATGTACTAATATACTTATCTATTTATTCATAATTAGCAGTTTTATTTACAATGTATTCTTCATTATACTCATCCGGATTCCTATAGCAATATGTAAAGGAATATAGATTATCATATGAATCTGACACTATAATATGAAAAGTTGTATTTCAAACTAGAACTATCTTAAAAATCGAAACGTCCATTTCAACCGAGTATTTGAAATTGCGCTGGATCCTGAGACGCCTCTGCAATCAAGTCTGACCAAAATGTTCCGTAGTTCTTTAGAACAGTGCCTCTGAAACAAAAAAAAATCTAAATCAGTTGCGTTTTTTCAACCGAGCTAGGGTTACAATTTAAGGTTACACTTTTGGCCACAAACTACTTTACAGATTATGCCCTAATTTAGAGATTTCAATCCAAGTTAAAATACCTACAATAGCATCTTTCCGTACAAAAGTGTTCTACACTTAAGAATAATAATATTTTCTAACTAACAAGGATAATCAAAGATACTAATAATCAAACTGAAACGTGGATAAGTCAATCATTCAACGAACATTAATCGTAGTCGAGGTTTATCTAAAGGTCACTATGTGCGTTAGCGCTTACGATCAAGACAGCTCATCGTTACGCAACTGGCACATATGTGTGTTGAGTGAAAGGAGAGTAGAGTATAGGGTACGGGTCAACGACCTTATTATCAAGCCTTGCCTTAAATTCCGAGTATGGGAACATTTAGGTGCAATCATTAAATATAGCCATGTCGCTATCATAGACATTTCGAAACGCACTCGGTGTTATGAATAATATTTATAAAAATAAGTCAAGCACTACAATCTACGCACTGCATACATACCCCCGCAATTAAAATTAGTTCTAGTATATTCTACTATGTGTGAAGTCTGCCAACCCGCACCAGGCCAGCGTGGTGGACTATGGCCTGAATCCCCCTCGCATTGAGGGAAGGCACGGGCTTGTCGTGGGCCTAACGTCCCACTGCTGGGCACGGGCACAGCAGTGGGACGTTAAAAAGGGCTCTAGTTTTATATTCTACTGAGGTTAGGCTTCGTATTTCTTTCTAATCCGATAATGTAACAACTACAAGTGATTTGTAGATGCAATTATATATAAATTAATTTATCACCTACTTTGTCTGGACATTCGTAATTTTAACGGGCCTGAAGTTTTCTTACATTGTATTTTATTGACGAAACCGCCGATTACTAGAGTAAACAGTTTTAATTGCACTATTGATTAGGTAAAGTACTAACACGTACTTAGTACTAATTGAATTAAGTCTACCCTTTCAGTCAGATTTTTTATTCCATAATTACATCTAACATTCCATAATCGAAGCTATTAGTCTTGATGTACTGTCTTTTATCTGTTTGCCTCATGGAGATATTATAACTGAAATGGCATTTCAAGCCCGCGCCGCGGTAAATCTTTCTGGTTTATCAAGCTCAGCCATCTTTGTTTTCCCATATAGTTGCCATATACTACAGGTACATGAGATAACAAAAATGGTGGAAAAATCGCCGCAGAACTATACGAAGAGTGGCGTTGTTATGTGTAATCTAGATACTCTATGGCTTGCCTGACATACACACCTATGCATAGGTGTGTATGTCAGTCCGTCCGTCAATATTTATAGATATTTCAATCTATTTACAAGCCACTTACAATGACATTTTTTTAGAAATATAGCGTATACAAAATATAAGTTACTACACGACTATGTAAGTTCTCCATATTTGGGCATAAGGTACTCACGTGAAATACACCCTCCCGTGTGAATCTGATGGCGCCCTCCACAATAGCGTGGCTCTCGTCTTGAAGTCGGGGTCGGCGTGCGTGATGGAAGAACACTCCGGGTGGACCGTTGTATTGGGCGCGGGTTCCCACGAGCCGACCCATTGGTCGTCTTCCACTGACCTTGCTTGTATAAAGAACCCTTTGAACGGCTCCGACCCTTCAATTGTCACTGAAATTTTGTATACAAACTAGTTTTGAATACAATCACAACATTCTGTTTTGACGTCTTTGTCTCGATAAGAGGATAACCATACCAAATGAATTTTAGGTCTGTGCTAATATCTATCATTTTGGCATTAAGTTGGTATATAATTTCTTTCTCATAAAATTGATGTTCTCGTTTCAGCTTTGATTATAATCTAAACTTATTCTTCTAAGCCTCTTTCTACCTATTGTTACTATCCTATTGCTACTATCTCTGGTGCCCGATTAGTTTATTGGTACAAAATAAAACAAGGTATTGTCTTCTATCCCCAATCCTAAAATATATTAGTCTTGACCGCTAAATATCATGCGTAACAAAATCTTTTCTTGCAGAGGTATCCATTTTTACGCATGATATTTAGCGGTCAAGACTGTAATTATATAGGTATGGATATTTTTAAGATTGTAAGAGATTTTACAAGGTTTCAATCATTTACCATAGTCTGGGGGGAAACTGGTTCAATCGCCATAAGCTGTCTGACCTACAATACCATGCTTATAAAACTTGCGCAATGAAACTTGCAAGCGTTACGCACTTATTACGCGGCTGAGTAGGTGAGTATCGATCGATTTTATCAATGAACCACTTTTAAGAAGTAACAACGCATTTTGAAAAACAGTATCAATGTTATTTTTAGGCATGTAATTTTACATAGGTATTGTAGCAAGACTGAATATGAATAGGATCGATCATCTCTTAGATGATTGCAATAACATTGATGACGAAACAAACAATATTTGAGAGTAATTTATACATTCTGCATTGTATATTCTTATGATGATACTTATTAGTAGGTACACGTATTTTTACGGTAGCTGATTTCAAGTGGCTAAGTAATGAGGTATATACGTAATAGATTACGTCAAAGAACTAACTTTCATTGTTTAATTCTATTTATAATCCAGGTTGGTACCTACTAGAAATATTACATTGATTTTTTGTTATACCATCCCACGAAACAGGTAACTAGATAATTAGAGATAATAAAATAAACAGAATTTAAATAAGCTGCCAAAAATAATGACTAATGTTTATAAATACTGACCAGTAACAGGAGCATTCGGTCTATACGCTGAAGACGACGCTACAACCCGATACGGTAGACTGGATAGAGGCTGCGATCTATGCTGGCTGTGATTAGGTTGATTTGCACGGTCCTTCACACACGTATCTATAGGTGCTCCGTCGGGAAAACTCAAAACACCCCAACACAACATCAATCCAACAAACAATTTACTCAACATTGTAATGTTACACATTCTGAATTGGCAGGTAACACGCAAAGGTCTCGCCGTATACTGTACGCGTGCTTATTGCTGCACTCACTTTTGTAAGCGGAGTTCGAAAGGATCTAGATCTAAAACAAGTTGACTGATCAATTAATGTTTTTCGCCGGGGGTTTAAGTGTGCCGAAATGGTTGTATCATTACCTATTTAGATTGCGTTAATCAACCATTGAAGATCAGATGTAATTATATCATTTTTCTTATTATATATCGACAGACAAATTAAAACTCATCATTAGATATAAAATAAAAGTAGGTAATTTGACACAAACCTTTATTAAAATCATGATTATTGCATACCTAGTATATTAATTAAGTAATTAAATTCAAAGTGATAAGGTTTTTTAGCTACTCTTTACGTTAGGCACATATCCCAATAGTATTATTATATTTTTTAGGTCCATGGGAAATATCTCGAATCGAGTGGTATTAAGAACAGGAACCAATCTGTAGGATGATCGTGGTTTCAAATGGTTTACTAATCCCAACAAAAACTATAAAACTCCTGGGATATATGTATAAATTTATTATTCTACAAAAATAATCTTGTCTTCTTCCTTTCTATTTGGAGAGAGGAGGTCGGGGTTCAATGTTATTTTGTTACTTTCTGTAGTTTCAATGTATTGTAATATTTCGTCAAGCATATTTTCACAGTCTTCATATTCAGACTCGTCTTTACCTGCGGCCGCCCCGTTCTCAGGGTCTTTGTTTTTTATAATCTGTTCATTTGTCGGTTCTTGCACGTTAACTTGTGGTATATCATTTGCAATTTTTTCGCTGGCATCCTTTTCACGATTCTCATGGATCTCTCGAAGTTTCGGATGATTTGGGAACTTCCTCTCCAAGTACCTCGTTTCGTAGTCATTTAAGGAGTTGTTGTAGACACTGCTCGATGGTGACGATACACATCGGATCCAATCTTGGCAATCTATGGATATGCTAGATGCGTTTGTAAAACCGTAGTACTCTTCTACTCTGGATTCTCGGTTCGGTATGAAGCCCGAATCATTATCCGCATCGGACCTCTCTAAGGAATCGTAACCTTCATTGGTTAAACCGTTTTGTATCGTTTCGTACACTGGTTCTAGAATCTCGGCTAATCGTTCGCTGGCCTGTATTGATATTATCTCGGCGACGTGCAATTTGGGTCTTATGGTGGCATATTGGTCTTTAGGGTCGTCTGGGCTGGAAGGCAGCCCTGTACTGTAGGTCATTCTTCTTGAATTAGCGCCCATACTCATTCGGGGATACTCCGAGTCTCGTCTGATACGGGACACAACGGCGTTTTCTGTTTTCTTGTATGTCGCTTTGATTAACGTATGAACCTGAAACATGTAAATCTGTGGAGTTTACACGTTACAATGAAGCACTGCCGTAGTAGTTGTGTCCTCAATACCAACTAGATCAGAGTTATAAGTTCGAGTGCAAATCGGTTCAACATAATAATAGGTAAACATCCGTTCTTAACTTCTATTTATTAATTTATTCAATATCTCAATTAGATACTATTGAAGTAACGTTATGACATGAACCTTACTAATCCCACTAATATTATAAATGTGAAAGTTTGTGAGGATGGATGGATTTTTGTTACTCTTTCTCGCAAAAACTCCCAAACTGATTTTGATGAAACTGTCCAGTATTATTGTTTGTACATCAGAATAACATATAGATAATACTTTATAACGATATTAAATAATCGAGGTCGCAGGTAGAAGGTAGTAGAATAACTCTGTCAACTAGGCTTAATGTTTGTGCTAATTAGAAGTTATTCACATTTCTAGTTATCTTAACATAACTAGAAATGTGAGATTATCACATTACCTCAAGTCCCGTTAACCCCATCCAACTAAACTAAACTTGTGCTAGGAGTGAGCTAACGTCAATAGTTTAATAGCCAGACTCGGGATTGAACCGAGCACCTCTCGAATTATTTTTTACAAACGTAGACTTACTACGAATAACATTCAAAGTAAACAGTTAAAATCCATTAAACCAATTACTATGCAAATGTGTTTACCTCTTTATTGATATAGCAATAGAGCATTGCTACAATGAAGCCTTGGAGCCCCTCTACCGAGTACGTCACATAATAGTAGATTTGCTCGCTCGTGCAATTTGTTGTGTTCGGTCTGAACGCAGTTAACAAGAACTGAGTGCCGAAAAGCGGCATCAGGAATAGTGTGGCCTTTGTGGTATTCCTGTGAGCGTTGATGTTTCATTAACCAAATATAAGGTATTGAAAGGTAATAATACTGTAACTCAAATTGTTCTATTCTAGCCTCCTTAAAGCCTCAAATTTCGCGCGTCAATTTTTTTCCATACCAAAACGAACTGTATTCATCTTTTTTTACGAAATGAATGCAATTATGATATTTAATGGTATAAGATGAGGAATGGCTCCACCTGCGTTTAGCGGGTATTTTAGCCAGTGTCAAGTAATTAATAACAAGGGCAAATTCAATAAATACACATTATAAATAAAGATTGACGATGACAGTGATAAAGATGGCGGATGAATCCGAACTGTATTGGCTGGGAGGACAAGTTCATTCTTTAACTAAATGACATTTACGGCGCGAGCGAATTTTGACGTGTGGATTCTACCACAGAAATTCAATCTTTATGCATATTGACGCAGAGTTCGTTATGGTATTGGAAAATATTTACGCGCGACGGTTGACGTCCCAGACTAAGGCTTAACTATTTCCACAAAACCTCTTTTATCTCATTTGTTATATCGAAAAGTTAATGTCTCGCTTGTCTAGTTCAAGCACAGCATAAATGTCTATGCGGCGGTTCAAGTTTCTAGTTTTGTAAATTACAATGTAGGTATCTAATGTCTATTGAGACATTAGGTACGTTGTAATTTACAAAACTTATGTTGTTTGTATTACACAGGTTGTATCAAAGTCTGAAACGTTATATAAGATACATAAAGTAGGTAATAAGTAGCATAATGTATGTTGACTTTACCTAACTATCATAATTTCTGTATTACAGACCTTGGAGTGTTTGTGTGGCCTCAAGGCACACCTATGAATTTATTTAACAGTGTAAAATACATTTAATAATATTCCCGAAACAAAAATTGAAAATTTAACATATGACTAACATATTAGAACATTTAAAAGTGGCGGCGATTTTTTTTTTAAATCGTTTTCGCATTTCGATGGAATTGTATACCCGATACTCATGCAAACGTCAAAGTATGATTTCGGACTCATGATACACCTGTATAAATATGAGTTAGCTTGGTGGAATACATTTCGAGTTTTTAATAGACGTAAGAAAATTTATAATAGATAGGTTGTGCTCACAGTTGATTAGCATTCTCGCTGTTCCTGATCTTAGTCAACAAAACTCTCAATACGTCGATGAATAGAGCCGTGTTGATAAGCAGGATAAGGACCCTCGGCGCATCCAAGATCCACTGAACGTGCTCGATGGTGTAGACCAGCCAGCACGAGTGGTCGTTGTGGACGGCCATCACAGAAGCCCACGCCACCGCCGGCGCGAACGCTATCACTGAAATACATCATCATCGTCACGCCCGTATTCCCCGAAGGGATAGGCAGAAGTACACTGCAGTACACCCATTCTTCGTCAATGTTTTTTGGTGCCAATGCAATAGGGGGCGAGCCTATTGCCATAACGGGCGCTTTCCCTTACGAGGGAGATTTGGGCGATAGTCTATCACCTTGACCCAGTTGCAGTGCGGGTTGGTGAATTTCACACTACCGTTCTATAGACGACTTTCCTCGTGATGTTTGCTTTCATCGTTCAGCAAGCATGGACATTCATTGACAAAATGACATTCGCAGATGAAAATTTCAGAAGTGTGGGCCCGGAATTTGAACTTGCTCCTCTTGCGTGTAAGGCGGGCGTTTTTCCAACTAGTCCACCACTGCTTACCGGAACCTATAGGTACTATGGTTACATTATAAAGTAATAAGTACCTTGCCTTGGTGTTTAAAACACTGACCTATTCCGATTCCATACAGCCATTTCATCTTAAGTTTTTGTTTGAATACTGCCACGATGAGCCTGTGCAAGTAGATGCCTTCGACCAACATGCACACGAACACAGCGTTCGCGGCGACTCGCTCAACGAACGCGAGCACTCGACAAGCGACCCCGTGACTCGACATCACCGTATCGCCGGTGTTCGTTAACTCGTCTATGTAAATCTGAAACAACAAACCGAAGAATGCCATTAGAAAAATGTTAGGGCGTCAAAATTCGTTCGCGCTGTCAATGTTATTGGTAAAAGAGTCAATAAAGCTTGTTTTGGTACGGCAACTTACTAAATAAATAAATATCGCCAGAAAACACATAGGTACTCATCATATTGAGGGGTGAAAGGGTGAAATTGAATTATATACCTACATACCTACGAGTATTTCGAATGAGCTAATTTTGCATAGAATGAGTAGATGCTCTCCAGTAAAGTTAAAAAATTTCGCTTTCCTTTCACCCCTCGATCCCAAACTAAGCAAAGCTTGTACTATGGGTACCATACAATGGACTGGGGGCGATCCCAGTTACACAGACCTGGGCAAATTTCAAAAAGGCCATTACCTAAATATGACGCTGGCGGGAATCGAACCCGCAACTATCCGGTTCAGTACCAAGCCGTCGTCGTCATAATTTAAAATAAGTACTAAGGAAATACCTACCTAGCACATGAGAACAGTGCGTTTGTAAGAATTTATAAACGCACTACTCTCAAATTTATAAGAATTCCCATTTACCTACCTATCTGCACACCCTATATTTTATTTTATGGAACTTAAGTGTGTTGTATCAAGTGAGAAGTAATAAATTGGGCATGTGATGAGAAGAGATGAGAAGCATGTGACTAAAAGAGTGATGAGTATGAATATGGATGGATACAGAGCGAGAGGAAGACCAAAGAAAAGATGGATGGAGTGTGTGTAAAGTTATATGAATGAGATCAGAGTGGATATCAGTATGACGGTAAAGCGAGATAGAAGAAAAGGACATACTGCGCCGACCCGAAATAATGGGCTATGGCAATTTATGAAAATGTTTTGTATCATCAATTGTAAATGTATCAAAAACTTCTATAAATTTGGGATGAAGGTACCTACTAAAATCTTGATATAAAAAAATACATAATACATCATCACGCCTGAATTCCCGACGTGCCCGACGTGCCGACGTTCAAGGCGGGCGTTCTTGCCCACGAGGCTACCACTGCTTTTTTATAAAATATGTCAATAAAATTAATAAATTTTATTTCTTTTGGTATAGTGAAGTATTCCGATTAGGTTACTTCATGTAGCATTGTTACATGTGCTATTTTTAACTAATTTTAGATAATTTACATTAAATTAAATTACATCGTAACCGAATAATAAGTGTTTTAAATATCTCTGAGAAAATCGTTAAAATTCTAAAAATATATTTCATTGTATTAACTCACCGCGCTTCTGCTGACAATTACGAGAACATTCCTTATCACGATGGCGATGAGCAAGTTTCTATGCAAAGCCACTCTGGTGATCCGGAGACGCTTGTAGAAACAGAATATGAAGATGGCGGGCAGGCAGGAGGCGATGGAGAAGCCCAGGACGGCGATGTGGAACCGATAGCGACTGGCGAGTCGCGGCGTGATGCTGCAAGTGCTGTAGTCCGTTTGGATCTCCCAAGTACCATTCTCGTTGCACTGCTTGTTACTGAAGTCTGTAAATAAATATGGCCAGATTAAACTCATCGTATGATCCTCAACTAAGCAAAGATTGTACTATGGGTAGGTACCATACAATGAACTGCGGGCGATCCCATGGCCTTCGCTCAGGCTAATAGACTAAGCCGTTTTCAAAACAACACGTTCTCAGTTTCCACGGCTATTAATTATGTTTTCATCTTGCATTTAAATCAACATTAAGACGTATTTTCATGATTAAAAATCAAGATGTGATTAAATTCAATATTGGTATACTATCAAGTTATCAACACATAAGTTCTCTAGCTTATTTTCTGGCTTTACAAAGCGAAAAAATAAAATATTGTGTAAATTTTGTAGGAGAAAAAAAACCGACATCAATTTTCTGCCTTCGTCGAAGGTTTGCAGGCTTGTTATACCTACTCATTCTCAAACACATTGTTTAAGGCTTCTAAAGTAAATGCCTAGCTTTATGTACAACATGATTAAAAAGGGAAGAGAAACATACGGTTACATGAAGGTCCGGTGTTGGAGTAAGCGAACTCTGAACAAACTTCGTTGGAAGTGGTTCCCGAGTCTGCCTCCAGCCAGCATGTCCAGCCGTCGAACGTTGTTTCACAAGTGTTGGGGTCTGAAAAACAAGGAAGTTACATAAGTGAGTATATAGCAAGATTCACATGCTTAGTATATTAATTTATTCGTTAGTTTTTCGTATTTAAAAAAAAACACTATTACCTTATATGTATTTAGTCGGTGCCAATTCATGTGTGTATTTGCCAAGTATATGGTAGATTGGAACCTACTTCAAATGTACTGAATTATAAGGTTACTTTTAGCTTTTTAGTGCACTGAGGTTTTTGAAGTCGGTTTTTGTTTTTTTTCACGATTTTTAGCGTCAAAAATTGTATGGGACCAAATGGCAACTATTCCGCAACAAACTAAAGAAAAATCACGTAAATCGGATTATAAATCTCAGCGTAATCGGTGTACATACATAAAAAAAATCTAATCGAATCCTCCTTTTTGAAATTGGTTAAAAAAGGAAACCATTTAATCAGCACATGCACTAGTAAATATAGAAGAAAATATAGGCATTGAAGATGTTATCTATTGTGCTGAAAGACCTTTTGTTCAGTACTTTCAGTAGCTATTACAGTTATACATTTACTTACCAGTAGTGTTAACATTTTCATGCATATAATGACTGCAACAGTCTGTTGCGGAATAATAGCATCGCTCCCAGCGGCCGTGTGCTGCGGGGATGAGAGCCGCGTTCACAGCCGTGGTCACCTCCTCCAGACCAGGGTCGAAGGGGTAGCAACCGCACGTACCGTCCTCTTTAGGCTGTTACATTATAGCGTTTTCTCATAATAATATCTATACCTGCCACTTTAACACTAGGTACCCGTCTTGCAGTAATGTTTTTAGGGTTCCGTACCCAAAGGGTAAAACGGGAACCTTATTGCTAAGACTTCTCTGTCCGTCCGTCTGTCACCAGGTTGTATCTCACGAACCGTGATAGAGAGTTGAAATTTTCACAGATGATGTATTTCTGTTGCCGCTATAACAACAAATACTAAAAAACAGAATACAATAAATATTTAAGGGGGCTCCCATACAACAAACGTGATTTTTTTGCCGTTTTTATAGATAATGGTACGGAGCCCTTCGTGCGCGAGTCCGACTCGCACTTGGCCGGGTTTTATTATTGCTATTTCAAGCTTTAAATTAACTTGCAATGTATGTCCGGGTTGCAACTGAATGTTAAATCAGTTATTTTTAACCGATTGGGCTGAAATTTGGTATACACGCTTATTTTGGATGACAATGCATACTTAGCTATCTGACGTCATTCTAATTCCAATATGGCGGATTATCCAAGATGGTGGAATAGATATTTTTTCTGCACTACCACAGCATTGGTATCAAATGAAAGGGCTTGCTGAAGAGAACACGAAAACTAAGGGCAATTGGATAAAAGCTTGTTTTTAAAAAGTTTTTTTTACCAGTCATTTATTAATATTACTTCCAGTTATTGACAGTTAACTCAGTACAATAATAACTACAGCCCTTTTTTTAACGTCCCACTGCTGGGCATGGGCCTCCCCTCAATGCGAGGGGGATTCAGGCCATAGTCCACCACGCTGGCCCAGTGCGGGTTGGCAGACTTCACACATCTATCGAGAACTAGTCAAGTTCCCTCAGACGTGCAGGTTTCCTCACGATGTTTTCCTTCACCGTTTCATAGCAGGTGGTAATCTCGGATGTAAATGAGATTCGCACATGAAACCCAGAGGTGCGAGCCGGGGTTTGAACCTGCACACTTTGATTTGCAAGGCGTGCGTTCGACCACTCGGCTACCACTGCTATGGTATATATATAACTCAGTACAATATCTGCCAAATATTTACAGTTACAATGGAAACAACAATACTTTGAGCGGTAAGGCCCCAGACTATCACCCTTGCGGCTGGAACAGCGGAGCACATCTATAAATATTTATGAAGTAGTTAATAAAAAAAAATCATACGGGTCGAATTGAGAACCTCTTCCTTTTTGAAGTCGGTTAATAAATAAGCCAGAAAACACATAAGTACTCATCGTATGATCCCAAACTAAGCAAAGTTTGTACCTACTAAGGGTAAGTACCACAGAATGGACTAGGGGCGATCATAGCTACCCAGAGCAGGGCAAATTCCAAAAAGGCTATTTCTGAAATTTGGTTATTTCTAAAACTGGCGGGAATCGAACCCGCAACCTCCCGGTTTGGTGAGCCGAACGGTCTACGCACCGAGCCGTAATTTACACGTCGCTAATCACAAGTTCATATCAGTGGCAATGGAGGAATTTTACGACGATAGCCATCTGAACATATTTCAATACGAACGAACGCGCCTCTTAACTGATATTTATGATAGAACACATTATTATTACCTAATAATGAGCATGAATACCTACTCAGCGCCATGATTGTTTGTTAGGATTTTAACGATAATTCCATAACTTTCTGAATAGTTTTATTTGATTCGTCTGCTTAAGTTTTGATTTGAAATTCCAGAGTACCTAATTACTAGGTAACTAAATAAAATTGTTTTTTATATAAGTAGATACCTACCTATCCACTCCCTCAAGAATCGGTGTTGAAGTCCTTTAGTTTTGACTTGACAGACATAACTTCAGACTACTCCAGTACTCACTTAAACCTTGAGGCATGATTAGTAGTGGGAACATCAATCAGTGCATTGCAATTGGTAAGTAATATTGTGTCGCTAACAGCAAGTTAGATAAGTAAGTAAAACTAACGATCTCCAAGCACGGGGCGAACCAGTTCCCGTAGAAACAGCCAGCATTCAGGTTGATTGTGTTAACTCCCTCTGCGTAGAGGAAGTCGGGCGTGTAAAGCAGGCAGCCGCGGCCCGCCACCCACCGGAACACCTGCTCGTGGTAGCGCACATTGCGGTAGTTGCAGGACTTCCTGGCTTCCGGCGGAACAGTTTCCGGTGGTTCCTGGACGTAAATGAAAGGGCTGCTGTAATATCGAGTGTACAGCGATGAGCAAGGCTGATTTCTCTGAGTGAGATTACAAAAATACATCATAACGTCTGTATTCCCTAAGGGGTAGGCAGAGCGATGTATGTTGGGCCTTATGTAATAGGGGGCGAGCCTATTGCCATTATACCGGGTAATTCCGGGGGAAATTATCCGGTAACTGACTTTAGCCCGAATCTCCGTCGTATTGAGGGGTCAATACAACGGGGATTCGGGCTTAAGTCCACCACGCCTGGAAGACGTAAAATTAGACTCACAAAAAACAAAATTGTGGACTCCAGCTTTTTAGTGCAATGCAAGTGTAGTACGTCACAGTCTTACGTACCTATATGTATACATAGATACTTTTTGAAGTAGGTAAGTAGAACGCCAGACCACAAGACACTAGACAGAAGCTAAAGAAATATATAAGTAGGTAGGTAGATACCTATTTTACGATCGCACGGATCGCTGCTTTCAAGCGCCACAAATAAAAAATCCGAGTGATGATTAAATTAGTGACTAATTTGAGTAGGTACTACATAGGAAATTTAAATACAGGATATGTCGGAAGTCTGAAACTAAATGGTGTCGTGGGACACCAGGTAGGAACGAAGTTCCTTCGAAGTAGACATATATGATAGGACATTTAAAATACCAGCTTCTACCCGCGACTTCGTCCACGCAGACTTCGTTCCATCCATCCATCAATCTATCCATCCATCCATCCATCCATCCATCCATCCATCTATCCATCCGTCCATCCATCCATCCGTCCGTCCGTCCGTCCGTCCGTCCGTCCGTCCGTCCGTCCGTCCGTCCATCCATCCATCCATCCATCCATCCATCCATCCATCAAACGACACAAATAAAGAGACGTCTCATTTAACGGTTTTTTTTCCACGGATTTTTTCTTACGGTTTTACTATCACATTTTTTTCAGTTCGGTCGCCTAGAAAAATCCCTATTCCCTCCAAGCCTGCCGTAAGGAACTTCGTTCCAATAATATTTTGACGTTTGCATCAGTATCGGGTACACAACTGAATGGTATAAAAAATTGATCCAAATTCGACCATGATTGTTCAACTTGTTTTTTGTTCGTCAATTTCTATGACTGTTTTGTGAATGATAGTTCCCCTCATAAATGTAGTTTACACTGCTGAATAGGGTTATGGATGTACCGAAAGGCCAGAACACGGTAGGTACCCGTCACAAATATTTAAAAGACTATAACCCAGAAAGTTATAAAGTATAATCATAGTTAAGTATAATCTGGCTTCACTAAGCATTCACCTAAGAGCTATAGTATGTGTCCCTATAGTATTATTTCGGACTTCTGATACACCCTGTATACAGTGGGGAGGTAGGTCTTTCATTTTTATCAAGCACCTGAATTTCGCTGTGATTAGTGTAGGTTATTTCCTTTATGACTGATAAACACTTCATTATTTTGAATAATTCTAAAGTACATTGTACAATAGATAGCTACTTAGTGCTATCACGTGGTAGCTTACCAATAGTATAAGATACTCATTGACGAAAATCGGAAATGTAACAAAAAAATAATGGTTTTATACGTCCATGACTATCAATCAAGACAGCGCTATATTGAGATAGCCGACCTCAGCAAGGGTATTCTAATATTTTTACCCCAATAGATTTTTATTTTTATTAAGAATCTATTTGAGAATTCACTCCCTTGGTGTCCGATAGGTCAATAATTCAATGCAACTTACGAAAACCATAGAGTTAGGATCTAACTCTAGTAAAAAGGAAATAGTAATTGCCAACAATGGATTATTAATTTTATTAAACAAGTAACCTGCATAAAGAAAACAAATACTAACTATTGGCTTATGTACCTCACAAATATAGATGTTAGGCCTCTCGCAAGCAAGTTGGTCGTTATTCCGGATGGCGAGTCTGGTCTCCCGCTGGTGCCACACGTCATGGTCCACCTTCACGGGGTTCAGGACATCGTTGATGAAGGCTCCTACCTACAAAAAGTGTATGAGAGAAAAGAGGAGAAATATAGAATAGACCTATCTCAATTACATAACATCTACGATGTCTCAATAGGTAGATGTTTTACTACCTACCTATATGGAAAGATGTGGAAAAATAGTTTCCAAACGTGTCCACTGCCCCCAGAAAGTCTATGCTACCAGGGGCTCTCTACGATCATTTACGAGTTGGTACATATTTAAATATTACTTTATATTTTGTGGCGGTTTTGTATTAAGTGGTCATAAAATGAAAACAATACTTATTTAAAACAATATTAAGAATTATATTGTGGAAAAGAGGCAGGAAGAGTCACCGGGTCTGCTCCTCGTACGTAGTACCAACATAAGCTACCTACTTCTCTAATAGGAAATTGCAATTGCAAAGTCAGTTGATCAACAGCCAAGAGATGGCGAGAATGATCATTCACAAATTTATTTATTTCAAACTATCCTTAAACAAGATGACATGCAATTAGTTACTTAAAACGTTTTATTACCTGTGCTATCACCACTTTCTACATGTATCTTTTAGCTATCATGACAAATTGTATTATTAAACAACGTTGAACAACAAGAAAGATACTGCCTGTACAGATAGCTACACTAAAAATAAGCAAGTGATTCAAAAATTAGTCACTCTATTGTAACTATGCATACGCATACAGTTGTACGTCTTTTCAATAATATCCAGCACCTGCAACCGAATGTTTTTTCAGCGTTTTTCTAGCCCAGCTGCCCAGCTTTAGATCTATTGAAATACAATATTTTTAACACATTTTAATCTTCAACGGATAGCGTGGCTGTATGGATTCAGACAAACTCCTAATAAAATAATACCTATTACATAGTAAATCTATACCTACCTACTTACTTTAAGCTGTTTACCATGTATGGAATGGACCAAGCGACGAGCCTAAAGGTACGCCATAACATCGTCGGTTATCTAATTAAATCAAATCAAAATCACACAATGATTTCAGATGAATAAATACCTGTACTCCATTCAAGACAAAAACCGCAATATAAAAGTATACACGCAGCCCGTACATTTTAGTTGATCACTATATTGGTTAGTATATTGGCACATAATGGAGCACGCAAGATATTAAAAACCACTTGTATTAAACGTTATAATTTTCACAAAATGTATAAAACACTCGTTTATATTCACAATGCACATTTCAAGTCGCGACTAGGATGGACGTTCGACGAGAGTGTTTGAACGCTGAATAGCATCAAACATTCCAGCACAAGTGAAATCCATAACAGCTTTTGTTGATTGTCTTCATCGCTCAATGTATTTTCATTCGCGACGGCAGCCGTACTAATTATTGTGCTAAACAACACGGTGTTTACAAATAATCTTCGTCCACGATCAATTAATAAATTTGCCTATAGAAACATTAATTATCCTATATCAAAAACAGGCGAAAACAGTCGTCGTTACGAAAGTAATCATTTCAATTGTTCAAAGCCGAGGAGTGCAGTGATTTGCGTCATTATCTAATCTATTTGAATTTTGTTAATCATCTAGATAACATTTTTATTACGACTTTCAATATCACAGAAATCACCTTAAAACATTAAAATTATTACTGAAAAAAAAGGAATTGATCACCGATTGGTCGTAAAGTGCGATATCTGATTGTTTTATAGAAGCGGTTGAATTTACATAGGTACCTACCCATATTTTTTTTTATAACAAGTAATGGTATCTTGACCTTCCCGATGGAGATTTATTGCATAGTATGCTACCTTCTTGCCCGGACAAAAGTACATAAATTACTAATTCTTCAAATGTAGAAATTCTGTACTCTGAAAGTATGATGACACGAATTTACTTATCAATCGTTCTTTATCAGTAGCACCGCCAAAATTTACGGTGGCCTTACCGAAGAAAGGTCAATGTCTTGACATTTGTACCTCAATTTATCCTCAATCTAAACTGTAATAAGTAAGTACGTGGTAGTATAAATGATTACGTAAATTCCTCACCACGCATGAGCCAATACATCAAATTTAGAAATAATATAACTTAATGTAGAGACAACGTATTTTTTCCACCGTTAGTACACTAATATTTAATTATTGTTGTCCTATTCATACTTTACGAATATGAGCAAGACAGCAATACAATAACATCAGTGTAGTTTGGTTCCAACAAAATTGGCACCAACTTCCTGCATAAGCGCCACCAAATGTACTTACCTTCCCACCAGTTGCGGTAGGCATCAGTTTATTTTTAAATGCATTGTGTGTTGTAATTATAAGTAACGCTCAATAGTACTATTTAAATCTATTTTTGTACAAACGAGATGAGAAACACTATTTAAATCTGATAAGAGGATCCTTTTGTTATTTTAATGAAACTGAAAAACCACAATGTTTGTTGCGTTACTGTTGTAATGTTGTATAACTTGACACAACCATTGTGAGGGGGAAAATAGGAAACTATGATGCCCATGATGGTCTGATAACTGTAACAACAGCTGAAAGGTAGCAAGGGACGTAATTATGTTTCCTTCATGACACGACCAATCCGTATAGTTTGAAATACTTTGGAATAGAATGCGACATCAGAAACACGTGTTGAATTGATCTCTTGACCTGTAATACCTACTTACTATAAGAACCAACATGAGAAAATTATAATAATTTTATCGTCTCTTAGAATAGCAATATTATTGTTCATATTTGATCTGGAATTTAGTTACCATCTATTAATAAAGTTCTGTTCACCTAATAATAGAAATAGGTTTTGTCGATTTAAAGAATGTCAAGCCGGATTTCTTTTTGGATCTTCGCGTTCGAGGCTATGCTCCGAACCTATTGTAGTATATAAGGAAAAAAATATATAAACTTGACAACTTGTAAGTGCCACCGTAGGCCTGTGCGAATTAAAATATTTCAATTTGACTTTGACTTCGGTCACAAGAAGATGTTCTGCTGGCCTATCGGTACCTACTCCAAAATTGGGGCTGGCCAATATTTTAAATAAATCAGGTACACCTTGGCCTTGCAAAAGTTTTTTTTACAAAAATGTCTTGCTTTCACCAACCAAATTCGTCGATGGTCAAATTTCTACATTGCAGCCTAGTTCCTGTACTAGGTACAACGAGTGTTTTTGGTACCGATTAGAGCGAACTGGGACCTTACCACCGCCTCTTAACACTTTCCATTCCTGCAGCACGGGGCGTTTAAGACCTCGTTTGAAAACGATAATTATAGCTGTAAGGGCTTTATTAACGTTAATTAACGTACACCACTGTATTCTGTTTTAATGGGAACCTTACATATATATTCATCTCTTTCCTAAACTAAATCAAATTTAATTTACGGCCTCCGCACGGCAGAGAAGGCTATTTTTTTCGTAGCCCCACCACCGCAAGGAAGACACATACGAGGCGTATTAGACCTCGTTCCGCACTGAACGTGTTAAAGTATAGTTGTTCCTTATGAACTGTAAATTTTTGACAGATTTTTTGCTTAGTTAACTGTCAAAAGCTGAAAGTAATATTAAAAACATTGCTTCTTCTTCTTTTTTACGAAATGATGATATTTTGATGGAATAAGATGAGGAAGCTTGCAACTGCGCTATTCGGTATTTTTGGCAATGTCCAGTAATTATAGCAAGGACAAATTCAATAAATACACATTTATAAATAAAATGGATGATGACAGTGATAAAGATGGCGGCGGATGACCCAAAATAAAAAACATTGCTGCAAGAGTGGTAAGGGCGCTGGTGCCAGTTGCCATTCTTATCAATAAGAGGGCAATAAAGGTAAGTAGGTACCTACATCTCACACTTCCAATAAATCCATTAATTATAGATTATTGGCAATTGCATAATAGCTCACATAACGTTATCATGTCTTTAAATATTATAGGTATTAAAGGTCCACCCCAAATCATTAAGTAATAACGATAATTAACACCTATTAGTGAAAACTTATCGAGTATTGCATTATGTTTTTGTGACCATATCGTAATGAATGATAATCGTGACCCCAAGGTTTGTTATTCGACTCAATATCTAGTTGAGTATGACTCTACTTTAAGTTTTCGTTTGATAATTGAACGAGATGCGTGACTCGTGAATAATAATTATTGAGAATGATAATTTATTTTAATTGATCACCAGTACATACCTAAGGTTGTTTTCATAATCCAGTATAAACTAGTTTCAGTATCGAGACGCTTAAGATTGATAAATCATTTTTTTTTTCAAAAACTTATGCTAGGAGGCAATAGACACTTGTAGACAGCCGCCAATACAGGTGTCAAAATGTATAAAAATAAATAAAGCAGTGGTAGCCGAGTGGTCGAACGCACGCCTTGCAAATCAAAGTTTGCAGGTTCAAACCCCGGTTCGCACCTCTGGTTTTATGTGTGAATCTCATTTTCAACCGAGATTACCACTTGCTATGAAACGGTGAAGGAAAACATCGTGAGGAAACCTGGCACGTCTATAGAAAGGCGTGTGAAGTTCACCAACCCGTACTGGGCCAGCGTGGTGGACTATAGCCCAAAAATCTCCCTCGTATTGAGGGAGAATGTGCCCGGTATAATGGCAATAGGCTCGCCCCCTATTACATTGGGACCAAAAATATATCCGCGAAGTGTGGGCGCACTACAGTGCACCTCTGCCTACCCCTTCGGGGAATACAGGCGTGATGATGTATTATTATTATTAAGTGCAAGCTGGACTCGCGCACCAAGGCTTCAGTACTTACCTGAGCTGTGAAAGCACCGAGTGTTACTCTAACGAAACGATAAACTGGATATAGAGATAAACTTAACTTTGCAGTTGGTATACTGTTGACCCCATATAAAGTAACTACAAAATAAGTTTGTGATCGCAAAAAAATTTAAATAAAATATTTTCTAATATTTTTTTTTTTTTCCTTTACTTAACTTGTGCTATAAGACCTTGCTTCTTGCCAAAATTCATGATTCTAGGTCAACGGGAAGTACCCTATAGTATAGGTTTTTTATTCCCTTGCAAATGTACTGAAAATGCAACATAAACAGCCGTATCTTTTGGTTGCGTTAACCTAGAAGTTTATTTTTTTAGGGCAACCAGGGATATTAAATAAATTTCAACTTGATACCTTCACGCGTTTCTGAGAATAAGGGTCTTGACACCCCGACAGACAGACAGACACGGACAACAAAGTAAGTGAGGTACGGAACCCTATAAACCGCTATATTTCTTTTGGTTTCCATCGCAAATTACAGCAACACAATGCATAATCAATTAATCACCCAGATCTGCCAACATACCTACAGATATACCTACATTAAAACTTAGGTACTAAGTTTTAATGTAGTGGATACTCACATGGATACTCTTGAACACTAATTAGTAGTTAGGTTAGTACTAAGGCATCCATTGTATATTGTGAACACTTAAAAAATAAGGTCAAACAAACTTATTGTTTGTTCACCTTTATTGTTCCCCCGTAAAACTTTATTTTTTTTCTCAAAACATTAGCTGCTAAGAACAAAACAATGTCAACAATTCCACTTACTGAATTTTAGCAAAAGCAGAATGAAGTAAAGTAAACCTACTTACTTGTTTGTGAATGCGTGAAAATTTGCAGAATTGCTACGACACTGCTATAAATTGACGAATTCGTGAATTGCTCAGTGGATATTTTAGATACCAGTAAAATTAATCTCTTAACAGATTATTATTGATAATACCAAAATGAACTGGGGCCTTACCAACATTACTTAAAGTAGGTAATATTGTTTCTATAACGAGGTTTGAAAGACGATTTGGCTTAAGCGACACATTTGGGTTATATTGAATTATATCTACCAATCTACCTTATCGCAGTGTTCTCGCAATGCTACCAACCGCCAGAAGTGGAGATACATTGCCAGAGCGGTAACCCTCGCCAAGGAGAACGACGACACGGAAGATCCACCATGCACATCATCTCAACAACCACGACCACTCTGAAAAGAGTGCCCGACTGAGAAGAAGAGACTTATATACATATTCGGCATCAACTATTTTTTCTGCGTCATATGAGTAAGCTCTACTGTAAAGTTAAAAAAAAAATCTACTACTACTACAGCCCTTTTTAACGTCCCACTGCTGGGCACGGGCCTCCTCTCAATGCGAGGGGGATTCGGGCCATAGTCCACCACGCTGGCCCAGTGCGGATTGGCAGACTTCACACATCTATCGAGAACTAGTCAAGTTCAGACGTTTAGGTTTCCTCGCGATGTTTTCCTTTACCGTTTCCTATCAAGTGATAATCTCGGATGAAAATGAGATTCGCACATGGAACCCAGAGGTGCGAGCTGGGGTTTGAACCCGCGCACTTTGATTGCAAAGCGTGCGTTCGACCACTCGGCTACCACTGCTCCTAAAAAAAAATGTCGTTTAAGTCAAATAGCCTTTCTCACCCCTTGTTATTAACTGTAATATTTTTGACAGATTTTGTACTGAGTTAACTGTCAAAAACTGAAAGTAACATAAAAGTATTTCTGCAAGACAGGTAAGGGTGCTGTAAGCTCATTCTGCAACGAAATTTCATGAACAGCGCGAGTGAATTTTACAGTGTGGTCGTGTGACCTTTACAACATAAATTGTATCTTCTTATATACAGGGTGTATCAGCAGTCCGAAATAATACTTTGGGTACAAATACAGTAGCTCATATGTGGATGCTTAGTGAAGACGGTATATACCTAACAATCATAGTTTCTGATTTATAGACATTTAAATATTTATCACAGGTATCGTGTTGCCTTTGGGTACATTCATAACCCTATTCAGCAGTGTAAACTACACTTATGAGGGGGCGACTATCAATATTCACAAAACAAAACATGCAAATTTTACATAGGGCTCGAGATATTATAGGTACCTACGAGTAATAGAAATTGACGACAAAAAATACATATAAAAGCTTTGAATTTAGTAAACATAAATACCATGTATTGATACAGATTACAGAGTCCGTTTTCCTATTGGCAAAGTCATTTCAGCGTGTCTTGATGCGCCAGTATGTCTCAGGCTTGCGGTACCTAGGTAGGTTATGTAGATACTAAACGTTTCCAAATGGCATGTCATTGTCTTTCGTAACGTAATTTATTACATTATGGTGAGTTGCAAAATGTTGCGTGATAAAGTAGGTAAGTAGATGTTTATTCCAACTATCCTAATTATCATTAGTTATCACGATTTTTTTATGTACGAGAGTTTAAAGTTTATCAAAGCTGTAATCTTTAAATATATATTAAAGTTTTTTTGGTAGTTGTACGGACTTGGATAAAATCCCAAATCGATAGTATGTTAGGGAGCTATGTACCTATCTACTTACACTAAGTTAGGTCGGTACCTTACGTAGTCGGTACCTTAGGTACCTGGAATAATATTTGCCTTTCGTCAGCTCAATCAAGTACTAAATTGAATAATAAAATAAACAAGTTCCTTTTTATTTATTTTAATTATTTAAACGAATACGGTAAGTAATCTACCTCCTTAATTACCCGCATACCGCATCTTCTGCTTTATTTAATTCTTTACCTATTAGGGTCCGGGATCACAAACAGCACAAACGGAATCTTTAAATAAGAAGAAGAATTGGCATTCGTCTGTCAAGTAAAAACGCTTTCAGACTAGAGGTTTTTGCGCGTATATCGTCGTGTCGGCAATAGGTATTCGGCATACGCCGCGGGCTTATTCCGGCATGTAAAAATATTGCGAGTCGCGCATATACAAGCTTATAAGTGCGTTAACGCTTGTACAGCATGCGCGTGTGGCTTAAGACGCCCCTACACGCACTCCGAAAAACAAGCTTATACGCTCGTATAAGACGCTAGTTTGAAAGGGCTCCCAACACTATGGTAGTAGGTACGTACGGAACCCTCGTTACGCTCATACGAGGGTTATTAATACTATTCAAACTCGACTGCCTTTTATAAAATACTATATGGGTACCTAGATACCTAGATACCAAATTACCTACCTACCCACACGTCGCCGGTTTTAAATTATAATTAAAAGCTTGCATCTTAGTCATGCAGTTGATTATATAGTTAATCTAAGAAATATATTATACCCTTATAAGTAAATTTTATTATTTTTATGGGTTCAATAATTGGGGAGGTACTTACATAAGTAGTTAGGATTTAGAAACCTCCGTAACTGCAAAATTAGAATAGGTGTTATGTAGGTATTTATAAAGTAGAAAGGTAAATAGGTAGGATTAATCAAATATATATTTATGATAAAAAAAACGTAAATGACATTTTGTACGTTTTTGTACTGACTGATCCTTATTTAAAACCAACGGTCTCTGCTCCGGCGGCCCTCAACTCCCTTTAAGCTATTTTAACGCTGCAATGTATTTAGCTCAGTCTTATCGCGTAAAGATTTTATAAAATTAAGTTGTCAAGGATATTCCGACCGGTCCTTAATGTACGTAAGTAAGTGATAAAATTTGTCATTTAACATAGGTACTACTAAGGATACATAAAATGTGACACAACTGCGTTAAGTTTTACAATTAAGGTAAAGGAACCTTTTTATGGCTCCGTACCCCAAAAGAAAAAATGAATCTTTTTAGAATCACTTTGTTGTCCGTCTGTCTATTCTAAGTCTACGAAATCTTAAGATACAGACGTGGGAGTCATCCGCCATCTTTATCACTGTCATTATCCATTTTTATTTATAATGTGTATTTATTGAATTTGTCCTTGCTATTAATTACTTGACATTGGCGAAATACTCGCGCTAGTCGCAGGTGATGCCATTCCTCATCTTATTCCATTAAATATCATCATTTCGCTCATTTCGTTAAAAAAAAAAGATACAGACGTATGCCGTATATTTTGACGCGGAAGAATCGCAAGTAAATCAAAACCTACAGGGTACTTCCCTTTTACCTAGAACAGGGCTGTCCAACCAAACAACGGCCCGCGGGCCGCATGCGACCCGCGACGCATGTTTTAATCAGAAGATCACAAATTTTGGCTTGAAAATGGGATCTATTACTGACTTACTTATTTATGTGAAAGTGCGTATTCAACAATGAACTTTTAGTCCGGTCAAAATAGACATTCACCATTGCATAAAATTCCCAAGAAGCTGAAAATTTACATGAACTTTAGGGATACCCTTATGATGAAATTGTGAAAAATCCCCATGTGTGCAATTCAAGGTCAAAGTTCGCAGAAATGTGTTTTTAGGATTTTTTTTTGCGAAACGGTTAGTTTAATGATAAAATTCCTGTCCTGCAATATGTGAAATAAATGGTAGTAGACTGTATTTATTTACAAATAAAAGTAATTTTACTTTGAAATTTATTTGAGACACTCAATGCATTTCTGCAATATTTACAAGATGCATCATAACGTCACAGGCTATTCCGTTACACGTGTTTCCAATAAAATTTTATATTCACGCCGGTATTCTATTGAACTATAACTCTAAAAATATATACATAGATATATACATCAACATACACAATGTATCTACTTTATGTAAAGATTAGGTCATCCAGGATGCGCACGCGCCGCGACACGCCTATACAAAGTACCTACTTACGCGCATCGATTTGAAAATGATCTCGACATTCAACTGACCATAAAAGTGGACGTCACATAATTCCTTACATTCTTGGAAGAACCAAGAATATAGAGCGTACGAGAATTCATTTCGTGTAGTAATTTTTAGGGTTCCGTACCTAAAGGGTTAAACGGGAACCCTATTACTAAGACTTCGCTGTCCGGCCGTCCGTCTGTCACCAGGCTGTATCTTATGAACCGCGATAGTTAGACAGTTAAAATGTTCAGATAATGTATTTCTGTTGCCGCTATAACAACAAATTCTAAAAAAACAGAATAAAATAAATATTTAAGGGGGCTCCCATACAACGAACGTCAATTTTTTGCCGTTTTTATAGATAATATAATATATAATATATACGGAACCCTTCCTGCGTGAGTTCGACTCGCACTTGGCCGGTCTTTTGACAGATATTGTACTGAGTTAACTGTACACAACTAGGAGTACCTATAAAAACATTGCTGAATGGCAGGAGGTGGTAAGGGGGCTGAATCACATTGTATAATTATATATAATTAAATTGAGTATTCGCCTTGTCATTCACCTACGTAAATGGGTAGCCTACCTACCAACAATTAAGGACGGTCGTGCGGGATAAGCTCTGCATATTATAATGTATACATACTTACTTTACATAGATGTTGCTTAATGTTTAAGTAAACAGAATCGACCCAATCGTTCTCAGTTATCGCCGAGTTGTGTTCGAGGAAACTACCCTTTAAAAATATAAAACGACTAATTAAAATCCAGTATCTAACAAAAGGTATATAAATGTTAGTACTTGTCAGCTTACGAAAAAAAACAGTGCCAAGTTTTATATAAAGGAGGTGTACCTATATTGTGCGTTTTATAACTTCATAATATTTAAAGCTTCACCTTACGTAAGTACAGAGTATTTATTTAAATAGTTAGTAGGTATTTTTATTTCATTTTTTATCAAGAAGGTAAATAGGTAGATAAGTTACCAAGGATTCTCAAACAGGTCGATAAATTTTGTAGTTAGCAGGTATAAATTATTTTTCGTAAAATGCGACGAAATGATAAATAGATATTTAACTAATTAGTTCCTTCTCTGACTTACCTATAAATAAACTATAATTAAATACATATGTACCTACACACCTATACAAAAATAAACGCATGGATGTAAGTAGGTTCCCATGCATTTTTTTTATATTCGTCTTCATTGTGGTAATTCTTGCTGTACTTACTTATTTAAATAAATAATACCTATCATCAGACAACACAAAGATACTCATCGTATGATCCCAATCTGCCATACAATGGCCAGGCGATCCCAGTTACACCCAAATTTGCTGCTATCGGGCATCGAACCGGTACCTACCCCGTGAAGTGAGCTGGTGTCATACGCTCTTACCACTGGACCAAACCGTGGTCGTCATTATTAAATTAATATGAATTACAGCACATAATCAAAATATTTAGTTGTCGGGCAACGTAACTACTTATTTAAGTATCTTTCCAGTTGGTGTTTGTTGTCTTTTTATCTTTATTTCTATAGATACACTAAGTGCTTATCACACTGTTCTATTCTAATCGCGTTTATTTATTCTTATTTTTTGTTTACGCAAAAGTAACATTAATATTTTATAAAATAAACCATCCATACTTATAAGGATAGTTCATTAGAGAGGTAGAGCAAAGAGATTTTTTAACTCATATTTTATTCATTAATTATGAAACATTAAAAACATTCCAACATTAATAAATTGTAATAATAAATATATGTCATAGTGAGTGGGTAAATTAAATTTTAGCGGGCAACATTTCAGACTGGACAAAATCAAAACAATGAATTTAAGCCAATAGGAGAGTCAACCAGTACAGCTACGAGCTCTACTATTGGTCAATATAATCTGCTCCGCAGCGCCACTCCGACCTTATAAATATCGGCGCGATCTCAAACGAGACCTCTTTTCCACAGTGTTAATTCAGGGGGACTCTTTCGGGTTATTTTAGTGAGCTAACTCTAAATTCAGAATGCCGGAGACCTCAAAAATGAATGGATATGCAAAAACAAACGGACACAGTTATGATATGGAAGATGGCTCAGTGTTTTTGTTCACATCAGAATCCGTCGGCGAGGGTCATCCAGGTTAGTTTTCCAATAAACTACTGATGTAGGGAATCGTTCATCGAAAAATGGCCGACTTAGCATGTGCACAAATAAATTGAATAGGACATTTCATGTTTATCGTTTATTTGTGTAACTTGGTGAAAATGTCAATTTCCCCGGCACTATATCTCCACCACATGCTTTACACAATGTATATGTTTTGTTACATCATGGTGGTTCTGGTAGGGGTTAGCGCAATTTACATTTGTCAAAATAATCTCAACACGTGGTCTAAACCAATCAAACAATGTTTCAATTTGCTATAAACATTATTATTTCACATACCCTTGAAAGTACGTACATGTAGACATTTATTGGAAATTTTATTTCAGACAAAATGTGCGATCAAATAAGCGATGCTATCTTAGACGCACATTTGAGACAAGATCCTGACGCAAAAGTAGCATGCGGTGAGTATCGATCGGAGAGTGTAACCCGATCTTTGTTTCAAATTACGTAGATGTAGCATTAACTTGCTAACACGAATGTAATTTATGTACAGAAACCGTAACCAAAACGGGAATGGTGCTACTATGCGGTGAAATCACTTCCAAAGCTAATGTTGACTACCAAAAGGTTGTCAGAGAGACTGTGAAGCATATCGGATATGATGATTCGTCTAAAGGTATGTATTCTATCCTTGAAATCACTATTCATTATCAGAGGTACACCGATGCAATGCTTTGGCTCACAGCCAGTGTAGAAACTAGTCAAAATGCTCTATATAATTCTGCCTCCTGCAAAATAATTGAATATTATCCATGCACACTAGGTTTTGATTGGCGTACACTAAATTTGTTAGTGGCTATTGAAGAACAAAGTCCAAACATAGCCGAAGGGGTACATCAAGGCAGAGATGAAATAGAAATTGGGGCTGGAGATCAGGTATAAACGATAACTTGTTGCACGGTGAAACAAATTTGGGTAATAATTTTAAGAAATGAATGTTGGGCCTACATTAAGCATGTTCTGAAATGGGAAAGACATTCTAGGATTTACAATATAATTTATAAAAACATTGTTTAGGCGTCCATTACTAAATTAGAAAACAAGGAGCTTTATTACGTCACATAAAATACATACATTTTTTTTAAATTAATGTGGGATACACATCATTACAACTGTTTACCATTTACCAAATTACTGAGCTGTGCTGTGCAATCCATTCAGAATCTCTTGTATCATCTACAAATTGATTTATCTACTTGGTGGGCATTTTTTTTTTTTGCGATTGGATTACTTAGTACTTATAAATATTATTGCTGTATAATTATTAATATGTCTAGATTAATGTCATTGAATCTTTATTTTTATCCTGTAACAATAAGTTAAGTTTTTTCTGCCAGAAGTATAAAGAGATGAATTTTGTACCAATAACTTATCATGAAAAACTGTTAGGTTATTAATTCGACCTGTATGTTTTTTTAAAGATCTTTTAAGAAAAATATACAGTCGAATTGAGAAACCTCCTCCTTTTTGGAAGTCGGTTAAAAATAATTCTGTGAAAATCTACTGAAAGTAAGGAAGTTATTTAATAATATTGTGTATGGCAATCGTTCATTGGTGCATGCATGTTGGGATCAGGGTTCGATTACAAGACTTGCTGCGTGATGCTGGCTTTGGACCAGCAGTCCCCAAACATTGCTGCTGGTGTGCATGAGAACAGAAGTGAAGATGATGTGGGTGCCGGTGATCAGGTATGTATTTAACCACTAACAGGTGAAACTGTGTATTCCGTGGATTTTCTGTACTATAGGGAAAAAACTGTCTATCTTTGTGTCCCAAAATTCATGTGAGTTTACTTTTTTCCAATGATATCACTGACAGGGCAATCATCCCAATATTATTATGATGACAACTGTCATTTGGTTAACCATAAATACTTTAACTAACCGATATTTAAAAAAAAATTGATTTGGGCCGCGGCGATTATTTCCCCATTGTTGTTATCTCATGTACCTGTAGTATACGGCAACTATATGGGAAAACAACAATGGCGGAGTCAGATAAACCAGAAAAAAATACCACAGCGCCGGCTCGAATTGCTATCTCTGTTATAATACCTCCATGGTTTAGGCCCTAACAGAACTAATGTAAATTAAACTGTATTGCTTTGACTTAAAGTTTATATTTATAAGTATACCCCATTCAATATTATTAACTTGTGATCTTGCTTCCTGACCCTCTGGCTCGGTGGTGCCTAACAGGATTACTATAACACGGACTTTTCTTACAATTCACTGTGACATAATAAATAGGTACTTAAATACATTGTACATTGCCTTACTGACCATGTTATTAACTTATTTTGCATTGTAAATGAAGATTTGCTGTCATCGGGGTCTAATCAGAAATCAAGGAATTGAATGATGCATTATTTTTTTGCAATTACGACATTGAAGTGTCATTCTTTTCGCGTGCATGATTCATGATCATAAGACGTTTTCCCTTTTGCAAAATGGTATTTCCACATTGTCACATCATCGGTTTCCATTACTTACATGTATAAAAATGTATTGCAGTTTGTTAGCCTAGCTAAAACTAAAAGCGGCTTGACCAATTTGAATGTTTTTTTTTTTAAATATGATAATACTAGCTGTGCCCGCGGTTTCACCCGCGCTTATAGTTACTTTGGCGTAGAGTGATGTTATAAAGTCTATGATTATAAGTCTATAATACCCGATTCATGTTCGGGAATATTCCCGTTTTTGCCACATTATTCGTTGCTGCTCCGCTCCTATTGGTCGTAGCGTGATGATATATAGCTTTTAACCTTCCTCGATAAATGAACTATTTAACACAAAAAGAATTATTCAATTCGGACCAGTAGTTTCTGAGATTAGCGCGTTCAACCAAACAAACAAACAAACTCTTTAGCTTTATAATATTAGCTTTATTAGCTTTATAATATTAAGTATAGATTGCCAGTGATCCATAGTTCACCGGGTCATCTATAGTGAATTTCACTGAGCATGGGTACGGTGACACATTTCAAATAAACTCTATAGTGAGGTGACCATGCATAATTAATTTATGTGATTCGATTATCGAGTACAATTGCGGTTAAACTTTAATCAATTATAAAAAAATATATATTAAATTATTTATACATTTATTCGCTATCTGTTTGAACAGGAACACTTATCCGATTCCGATCCTACATATAAAGCTTCTTGACACTGTATTACGCTCAATGTCAAGTGCCTGTGCAACTCGATCCACTAACAGACAGATAATAATGGACCGCCATTTTCTCGCTCCCGCTCAAAGTATTCCCGCAAGCGGACAACCAACTCCCGGGCTTGACTGTATAAAACGGTCTTCTTTGTTCTTTTCGGCATTTATTTTTGCCGATTACTACGTCCCTATCATTAAACGTTTCGTTTCATGCCTCTAATTTTAGGATAATATTTTTTCTGTACCTTTTTTAATTTGTTTAAAATGTAAAAACGCTTAATTAAATACAATTTCAATCTAATAAAGCATTATTGTTTGCTTTGGATATTAATTGGTGATTATTAAACACGTATATTTATCCAATTTTATTCAAATAGTGAGAGTGTATTGGAACGTATCAAATGTCATGGTACCCATGCTAAGTGAAATTAACTATAGTATGCAGTATATAATGATGTACTATTAAATAACCAAAGACGTATATTTATTATTGTCCTTGGCAAGGGAGGACTAATGGACCTTACAAGTTATATTTTCCGTCTGATAGCTAATAATATCAAGTTGTTGGTCACACTTGTAGCATGAGCGCCAAGATTAGACGTATGTCACGAAATATCTTGATGTTGTCTCTTTCACTCGTATGAAATTAGACAGAGAGCCACCGAGCCAATCCGCGACAGAGGTCTTGTCGTGACATGCGTGCTGAATTATATCGAGGGTTGAAAGGCTATTTGATTTAAGTGACATTTTTGGGCGATATTGACTTATATACATATTTGGAATCAGCAATTTTTTCTGCGACGAATGAGTATGCTCTCCTGTAAAGTTAAAAAAAAATGTCGCTAAGTCAAATAGCACTTTCATTATGAACAAATAATCGGAATAACTTAATTGTAACTATATTTGATTTGCATTTAAACCCCAAAACACGATATTATTTGTAGAGTTATATTGCAATTTTTGTTTATTAAAACATTTCCGTTCATTCAGGGTTTGATGTTTGGGTACGCTACAGACGAAACAGAAGAATGCATGCCATTGACAGTGGTACTTGCACACAAATTAAACCAGAAAATAGCTGATCTACGACGAAACGGAGAATTTTGGTGGGCTCGGCCAGACTCCAAGACCCAGGTAAATATAATTAAATTAATGGTAAAAAAACCTTTTTTAAAAACAAGCTTATATTTAATTGCCCTTAGCTTTCGCGTTCCCCTCAGCAAGCCCATTTATTGGATACCCAGACTGGTAGTGCAGATAAAATAACTATTCCGCCGTCTTGGATGATCCGCCATATTGGAATTAGAATGACGTCACATACCTAAACATGCATTGTCATCCAAAACAAGCGTGTATACCAAATTTCAGCTTAATCGGTTAAAGATAACTGATTTAAACTTCAGTTGCAAGATTCCACCCGGACATACATTGCAAGTTAATATAAAGCTTGTAAAAAAAACGTTCTCCAGGTCTTATATTATATATACATAATCAAAGCAGAATTGTTTATTCACCTACAAGGAAAGTGAGTAATTAGATAAATTAATCTTATCTCTGAGAAGACCATTCATGTCAAAGTTTATTCAAGCAGAGGTTTACTTATATAATTTTTGGCATTGGTTTACATTTTGTCGTTGATAAAAAACGATAATTCTTACATGGCAAGACTGTTTCTAAAGCGGTCATGTTTCAATATCGTTTGTGTATACTTAGATTCCGCGGGTATAAAGATCAACATGACGTAATCATAGTCAGAAATGTATCAATTGTTATGTGGGTAAATGATAAAACTGACACCAGTGTCAAGCGATATTTGAGACGGTACAATTATACCGTCCGGGATTGTAGCTCCTAGCGACACACAGTAAAGAGAAATAAGAACATTCATTATATTTGATACTATTTATAATTCGCAATGGATTTTCAAACTATCATCCAAGCTGACACTTTATATCCGTGTTCACTAGCGGCGGAACCCTATGTTCTGTCTTATCTGTGGATTTGCCTTACTAAGGATAAATTGCACATTATCTATATTTGTAAACCTTCAAGTGAGTTTACCTTTTACTTAAGACACTATGGTTGTAACATTGCTTTTACCGGTATTGATTAGTTTTGAAAAGAATTAGTGGCAAGTAACAGTCATTACGAGCGTTAATAACAAAACTGCGTAAAGAAAACTCCCGAGTTGGTTATACACTTCTCTTCTTATTACTACTCGTATCTTATCTATATCTTATATTCTCTCTACTCCAAGGCTATTCGGTATTTGTTTAAATACTAGTTATCTCCTTAGAATTATCTCAACATGGGCACTTTATAGGAACTGTTATGACCAATGTCCCGTTGACAATTTTACGGACCATTACCGAAACTGAGTGACTCTTGAATATAGGAATCAGATATTAAATACTTCTATTGTATGATATCTTTGTAGACAAAGATCCGCCATTTTTGTCAGATTCATTATCCTTTAATATTTATTATGAGTATTTATTGAAGTGTCGATATTAATAACTTGACGTTGGCGGAATACCCGCTACTCGTAGTTTGCGTCATTTACTCATTGTATTCCATTAAAATTTCATCATTTTGTAAAACAAGAAGAAAATATAAGTGTGGAATATATCGATAACTTGTTTCTATTAAGTTCTGATGAATATACAAACTTCGTTATTGGTTTCAGGTGACTTGCGAATACGTGTTCGCCGGCGGCGCTACAGTACCGCAGAGAGTTCACACCGTTGTTGTCTCACTCCAACACTCTGACAAGGTAAACTGACCTTTATTGTGTTTCGTTACGTCTCTTATTTCAATAACTTTGCGCTCACATACGCGATACTCGCCTTCTTAAATACATTTCCTATGGGCACAATGATATTACCGATATTTTTAAAAAGCACTCATCACGCCCGAATTCCCCATCGGGATAAGCTGAGATGCTCCATATTTTGGTCCTTATGTGTATAAATACGGCGAGCCTATTACCATTATACCACATTCCCCTTATTGATAATGATGATTACCTAATATATAATTGAACAGAGGGTCTACAATACTCTTGGGGAATTATGGTCCTCAATGGAGCCGATTTTATTAGTACCAATACAACTAAACTACATTTCATTGTATCAAAAATATTGATGTCTCTTTCATACATTACGGTCGCGACTATCACGGTCACTTAGTTCAGTGAAGTCTTAGGTCCTAACTAACTACAGCCCTTTTAACGTCCCACTATTGGGCACGGGCCTCCCCTCACTGCGAGGGGGATTCAGGCTATAGTCCACCACACTGGCCCAGTGCAGGTTGGCAGACTCCACACATATATCGACAACTAATCAAGTTCCCTCAGACGTGCAGGTTACCTCACGATGTTTTCCTTCACCGTTTCATAGCAAGTTATAATCTCGGATGAAAATGAGATTCGCACATAAACCCAGAGGTGCGAGCCGGGGTTTGAACCTGCACACTTTGATTTGAAAGGCGTGCGTTCGACCACTCTGCTACCCCTGCTTAGGTTCTGTAGTGCATAAACTACAGACTAAAAATACTGCCGTCTTGCTAATACATTACGACCGGAAAAAGGATGGCCTATGTAGTTTGGTGTTAACAAAATGTACATTATAAACTAATCCGTGTCCGTAAGCTATATAAACTGGAATTAAAATCAAGTGTAAACTTCGTATGAACAACGTGACTTGGGCATTACTATGTATTTATTCCGTATAGATAAGGCTTTCAGGTTATGTAGGTCGACTTTGTTACGTCATGTTATACGTAGTTAAGATAGAAGATTTTTATACATTCGATTAGAATAACATGTAATTCTATGTTATTATTTCAAACAATTACAGTTTGTAGGTGAGGATTTCATTTTGCAATTTTTTGGGTTCCGTACCCAAAGGGTAAAACGGGAACCCTATTACTAAGACTTCTCTGTCCGTCCGTCCGTCCGTCTGTCACCAGGCTGTATCTCATGAACCGTGATAGTTAGAGAGTTGAAATTTTCACAGATGATGTATTTCTATTGCCGCTATAACAACAAATACTAAAAATTAGAATAAAATTACATGCAACAAACGTGATTTTTTGCCGTTTTTATAGATAATGATACGAAACCCTTCGTGCGCGAGTCCGACTCGCACTTGGCCGGTTTTTGTTACCTAATTTGTTGGCAAAAAAATAAACTGCATTTATTGGCTTACCTCTCATGGCCGTAATTTATGAATGAGATATATTAAGCTGGCAAATATAATTTCGTCACATATCTAATTCAGTGTTTACTTCGGAAAAAAATCTATACAAATAAATAAAATTGGAGTGTCTGTTTGTAATATCAAAATAACACTTTTTTACCAATTGCGTATGAAAGTATATACGATACCTATAACGAAAAGGCATTTTTAATTTTTTTTTGTCTGTCTGTCTGTTTGTTTGAGGTAAACTTCTAAACGGCTGAACCGATTTCAATGGAACTTTCACTGACAGATAGCTGACGTTCCAAGGCGTAACTTAGGCTACTTTAATTTTAGAAAAAGCTTTAGGGTTCCGCGTGAAAACATAATACCCATATTTCCGGGTATTTTCCCTAAAGTCCACGCGGGCGAAGTCGCGGGGACAGCTAGTCTTGAGTATTTTTTTATAAATACACGTATCATCACGTGTTTTTATTACACATTGTATCATTTGGGCCAAGACTAGACTTATGACAAGGAATATGTTGAATTTGTCTCTTTTTAGGGTTCCCCGTACCTTAAAAGGAAAAAACTGAACCCTTAGGATCACTTTGTTGTCCATCTGTCTGTCTTTTTTTCTTATGAAATAAGACAGAGCGAGCGAGCAAATTCGTCACAGTGGTCTACTTTTGACATGCCTGCAAACCCCACTGGATGGCACCGAACCTTAGTATTGGCAGAAAATACTGTCCAATTTTATCTCATTTATTATAAATAACTAGCGGCCCGTCCCAGCTTCGCATGGGTTTCTAATATAGCCTATGTTACTCAGTGATAATGTAGCTTTCTAACGGTAAAATAATTTTTGAAATCGGTTCAGTAGTTTTTGAGTTTATTTGTTACATACAAAAATACAAATCTTTCCTCTTATTAGTATAGATTAGTATAGATAACATGATGTATTATTTGCAGGTTCTTATTTGACTAATTATTATCGTAAGCACACACATCATTATTCATAATATTTTCACACAATGTCATTGTCAATATCATGTTATTTAATTTATAGATTACCGTGGAGACCTTGCGCGACGAGATCAAGGAGAGGGTTATCAAGGAAGTTATTCCGGCCCAGTATCTGGACGATAAGACCGTGATCCACATCAACCCATGTGGGAAATTCATTATCGGTGGGCCACAGGTGAGATTTCTTTCGTAATAAACATACTCATAAATAAATTTATCTGAAGAGAAAATTAATTACTGAAATCGAACTATGTGTCAATATACATAAAGATTAAATTTCTGAAAGCCTCGCGGCCACGATGACGTCATGCTGATATTTTCGTCGAAGAATGTGATTCTTCTATGAGTTAATATAGTTCGTCTTGTTATGAGCAAAAATTTGCCATCCTGTCACTGTCATTCTTATTTGAGGAGTGTCCGTTTAAAAAAACGAAGTGGAAGCACTTTTAATAGTTTTTAGTTTTTTTTTTTGTTAATCGGAGTCTAGGTAGAAATCGTTATTGACAATAAAAAATAAATATGTATTATAAATTACTTTTCGTCAATAATTTACCGAAAAAATGTTAAAAAAAATATCTAAGATAACTTAATAAGACAATACATACATATACTCACGCCTGTATCCCATGGGGGTAGGCAGAGACTACTGTTTGACACATGCTACGATCCTGACATACCTCTTTCGCTTCATCCATAGTCATACATATGTTCATGCACTTCCGTCGGTTGAGGGTACTACGGAGTTGACCTTTCTGGAAGAGACCGTTAATAGATAGACGATATACGACCGTTAGACGATATATATATATTTTTTATCCGACGAAAACAATGGGGGAGGTTCTCAATTCGACGCGTATATATATTTTTTGGTTATGCTGGAAATATCTCCCTTTGAAAAACATTCCTCCTTTATGAAACTATAGTGTGAGTCGGATGAGACCCCTGTCATCCACGCCTCCCTGTGGGCTTAGCATGACCGTGTAGACATAAGTTTATCTCTTTCAACTGTCAGATCTGTCGAGAAAATGACGTCCCTCAGAGCTTTTTGTGTTACTTCCGAACTGGACTTGGCTCGGTGTGACGTCATTTTCTCGACAAATCTGACAGTTGAAAGAGATAAAAGTTGTGTGTGCGCGGTCATGCTAAGCCAACTGGAGCGTTAAAGTGAAGTGTGTGTTCCGGTGTAGTCGGACGCGGGCCTGACGGGCCGCAAGATCATCGTGGACACGTACGGCGGCTGGGGCGCGCACGGCGGCGGCGCCTTCTCCGGCAAGGACTTCACCAAGGTGGACCGCTCCGCCGCCTACGCCGCGCGCTGGGTCGCCAAGTCGCTCGTCAAGGCCGGCCTCTGCCGCCGCTGCATGGTGCAGGTACACTCGACATAACCTAACAATGGGCCAACTAGGAATGGAATCGAATATAAAATTTTGGATCTGGATACGGATATAGGAAGAATTTTGTACCGGTTTCGGATATGAAATTATATCGGATTATCCGCTAATTTCGAAAGAAAGAGAAAAAAATAGTAAAATAAAATTAACAAGATAGTTTTTTTACTTTATATCTAGATTACAATTTGGTTTTACAGTCAGTCATATAAGTAATTGTTATAGCTACTTTAAGTTTTATCTCGGTACTTTAAAAATACAATAACAATACATAAATCGCATGACAGGTCTCATTTAGACTCCGCCCCTATTCACAACTATTCGATTTTTTTATATCGGTTACGGAGCTTCATAATGTCCCTAGGGCCAATAAAGCATTTATAAATAGTCGAATACCTGTGAATACCGTTTCCACTGAGAAATAAGTTGAATGTATTATATTCTTAGGCCCGGGCCCCGACAGCATCATGTAATCAGACGACGCCTTTCTCACACTGTTAGCGAAAGTAGTAAAACACGTTATTCGCAACAAGAACTGTCATTTATTTTAGAACCACAGATACACATAGCTTTTTAATTTAATTAGGTACAAACATCAATAGATGTCGTTAGCAGTAAGCTAAAGTGGAGGTTTAACCGAGAATATTAATAATTATTTTGATATAATTTTACTATAAAGTAACATAGTCCAATATTGCAAAACAAATTAGTCTTGACATGAGTTTTACCTCCAACTTACCATACAAAAGATGTTCTAAAGCATTTAACAGAGTCCCTAGTCCTTATTTAAAATTTATTAAGCTTGGAATTTGACTAAATAACACACACATTCACATGTAGTCACTGATCACAGATTATCTGATATTGCCACGCAGGTTGCATTTATTGCCCGTAAATACCATTGCCTACTTTTCGAGCGCATTTCACTTTTATAATTTTGTTAGTCCTTCAATGTCACACCACTAGTGAGCACGGGTCTCAATGCAAATGAAATTCTAAAGTCATAGAGATTTAAATTGACATTGTGATATTCTCAGGTGGCATACGCGATAGGCGTGGCCGAACCGCTGTCCATCACGGTGTTCGACTACGGCACGTCGCACAAGACACAACAACAACTCTTGGCTGTCATACAGAAGAACTTTGACCTCAGACCTGGCAAAATCGTCAAGTAAGTATTTCTGTTATATGCATATTAGAATGAACATTCCTTTACACGAGAGACAAGTCTATAGAAAGCCAATGGCTCCATAAATTTTATTTCAGACGCCTCTAATATTTTGTCTATTTTCAGGGAGTTGAACCTCAGAGCGCCAATATATCAGAAGACGAGTACATACGGCCACTTCGGTCGAGAGGGATTCCCGTGGGAGAATCCCAAGCCGCTTGTTGTAGATTGACTTCGGACTTCATCCCTAGGCCATTGTAAATATTTCAGCAGTATGTTATAAACAATTAATCTACGTGTGTAATTGTAGCGAGGGCGCCGGGCATGCCGGCGTCACTCTTTAGACGATTAATGTTTATGTGACTAGAACCTCGACAATGGGACCGTTCTATGACAACGCGATCGCACAGCGGTTACATTTCCGAGGTTCCCTATAATTGTTAAGTATTCACTAGATTATTAGACACATAGGTTTAACATGGTGCCGTCATTTCTGAATTTGAGTTAGTTCAAGGGTTTTAACGGCAGTCCTATTGTTTAAGATTACGTGTTCAGTTCCCTGTTGATGAATTTGTCTGTTTTTATTCACTGCCCAATTGTTTATATAATTAAGATGAACTTTCCAGTGTTTTTTTTTTTAAATATTTACATAAATTGCGGACTGCCCACAATCTCGAATTCCACCTTTATTGTATACTTCACGAGTTACGACGTAAGTGCTATACGGTAGAGTAGACTACTCCTGTGGTCGCGTCACAGTAGAGCGAGTGCGAGTTAAACGCTGTTTTGCTCTCCTTCGCTCACTGCAAATGTGGTGCTGCTCGGTGAGATGTCAAGAGTTATATTTTATGTATCCAACATTAGCTGGATTGCAGCATTTCTTGCTATGAAATATCATGTATGTAGTCACTAAAACAATGTTGGCGACAATCTCCTGTGCAGCACATTTGTGTTGTGTTTCCGAAAAGGAATGCCGTGGAAAAGAGCCATTTTGAAAACACACCGACAAGACCAGAGCAGTAGTGCACTGTGCATTTATTCCTATTGTTATTTCGCCGGTAGGTTAATTTTATAGGCGCAATGCTAACCGTACATTTTGACATTTAGGAATTAACTTAGTTTTAACTATTGCGTAGGGCGGTTAGTGAAGTATTTTTCCTATTATATTTTCTGATCTGTTTCAACGTTGACATTTAAAAAGTTTTTGATTAACTTCTATGGATTATCGATTTGTCAGATTGTGGAATTTTAAATAAATAAAATAACGTTCTCCCTAAATTATGGGAATAATATATTGTTTTAATTTCACCGTTTGGTTACAAAACTGATTTATAGTTACCAGAGTAAAAAAAATCCTAACATTTAATTAGAGAGCCATTCTGCGACTAATCTTCGCGCGGCCTGCTGCACGCTCGTCATTCTGATTGTGTCCGTAGCGCCCCAACTCCTCATGTCGAAGCAATGTGAAGCCCTAAACAAAAAATATTTTTAAACACAGTAAAAGTAAAATATAAGTGCGAGTAATGTATTGTTTCCTTAGGTAATAAGTAGTTGCAATTTTGCTAGATACGAAATAATAAATGGTTCACATATTCAAAGCTATATAAACTCCCAATGGAAAGTTTTGTTTGAACAACTCACCGAGGTACATTGTAAGTAGGGGAGCTTTCAGTAAGATCGCGGTCGTATACGCCCAGCGCCCGCCACGGGTCGATATAGCCGTGAATATTGATCGTGTTGTTCACGTCTGGCTCCAAGGCGCCGAAAATCAAGTTCACACGCTCCACCGCGTCGTAAACGAAAGCCTCGTCGAATCTGAAATCGTAAGAAGATCCAGTAAGCGATGTGATTTAGGTATCAATAGCTGTGCCCGTGTGGACTTTAGAGAGATTACCCGAAAAAATGGGTATGTTTTTTCCCGCGGAACCCTAATTTTTTTTCTAAAATAAATGTAACTTAAGTTACGCCTTGCAACATCAGCTATCTGCCAGTGAAAGTCCCGTTAAAATCAGTTCAGCCGTTTGGAAGTTTACCCGGAATAAACAGACAGACAACAATTTAAAAAATTGCTTATAGGTATCGTATTTGGTAAAATGGTGTTATTTGATAGTACAAACGCACTCCAATTTTATTCATTTGTACCTATAGATGTGAGGAAATGAACTGAGTATTATTTTTTTACTTTTAAGATTATTAGCAATGGACGTTCATTAGTATACAAGTAGACATGTTAGCGTTTCCGAATACGCTATATGCTTGTAGTTAGAACAGGGCTTCAGTCAATAGCTTTATATCGACAACCTTGTTTTGGATGTGTTCTTACCTTTCATCAAAAGCTCTTTTGCAAACATCGACATAGAACTCCACGCTGAGCCATGTCAACTGATCGAATACTGTTCCGGATCGCGGAGCTGTCTGGTAGTACCCATATTCAGTACAAGTCTGATAATACCAGGCGCGAGCTAAAATCAAAGGAGCGGTCACGATTTTTTTTAAATGTTTCGTTAAGCCCCCGCATACTGGGTTAACACTCGCGCGTAAAATGTTTTGCCGTACCAAAATCAACTGTATTGACTCATAGAAGAAGTTCATTCTACTATGAAATGACACTGTCAGCGCAATCGAATTTTGACGCCTGGTGGCGTGGCTTTTACGACAGGACTTTAATCTTTATGCATATTGAGTTCCTTTTGGTATTGGCTTTACGCTAGCAAACTCTCGGTAGCGTGTCCCACTCACATCACAGCTTTCATAAATTAGTATGACAGTGATAGCATAAATTCTCGAAGTCGTTAGAAGATGGTTATGGAGTGGCAGTATCGATTACATAAATTATTTATATTGTAAAATACCTACTCTCAACTTACAATTACTTGGTTGAGAATAACTCGCAATGAAGCTTTCATAATTCAGTAGCCAGCAACTAGTTCCCAAGTTTCTAATTGTCGCTATGTACCCTCCAATCCTCTCCATAGGAGTTGACCCTGAAAGAAAGATTTTTAAAATATTGTACAATAAAATATACCTACACATTGCTCTATTAATCGTCATGCAACGTACCGTAAACATTGGTGTTAAAGTTGTTGCAAACTGCCAACAAAGATCCAGGAATCGCTTGTTGGACGGACGTTGAGAAAGTCCAACTAATAAGTCCCGAGAAATAACCCAAATCGAAAGGATTGTCGTAGTCCAGGGGCGCACATAATCTGTTAATCAAATTGGAAACTTACGTCAGTATTAATAGGACTTTTAAACGTGTGTTCTGTAAGTTTAATTACATATTAATACTGTACCTGTAAGCTGCTTCTAAAGTGCGTCTACCTTCCTCGGTTCTTATAGCTGCAACAGTGTCTTCTAAACCTTGTCTGATGTGATTTATGCATTGTTCTCCACCCTCAGATAAGAACGCTTCGTGCACCACTTCTAAGTATCCTAAAATTGTCAGAGAACGTGAAATAATAGCCCCTTGTAGCTTATCAGCAAATACAGTTTAAGTACCTATTATTAAATAAATAGCTATACATCTAGTAACTTTCAAAGCAATTGAATAGTATTTTTTCAGATCACTAGCAAGGATATCACATTTATATTAGTCCCCTTAGCCCCATGCTTGTAATAAGAGTGAGCTTACGTCAATAGTTTGGGCAGGGTACTGAACGAAACCGGCTCTTTTGGATTCGCAGCGCCGTTCGTCTAACCATTAGACTGACTGACCCATTTTATGTACTTAAATCGGTCTAGAATCTAGACTCTAGATGTAAATTTTTGTATAGATAAGACAAAGATACCTGTAAAGTCTACCTCGCCCTTAATGGGACCGCTCGATGCGACAGTTCCCAAGACCAAGTGTGGGTACCGTTGTTTGAACCAGAGCACCATGTTCGCGGCATACGATCCACCGTACAGTATCACCTCGCTGTTAGCGAACCGCGGCTGTTTCTTCATTTCCAAGATAAAATATGCAAGATCGGCTAATGCTTGGTCTACATTTAAAAAACGTAAATTTTCTGCTGTGAAGTTTGTACTGCGAAAATAAGATAGGTCTATATCTAAGTAGTTAGGATTAGTTAGGAAATTATCGCGTGAGTACCTTCCAACAGGTATGAAGACTCACCCAAAGGGCAACGTAGCCCCATAATACCGGTGTTCAGTGTATATCTGATAACCTCTGTTCTCTCGGGCCATCTCGTACATGTTGCCGCCTTGGAGCCAGCCGGCTACAATGGTCCACTCTCCGCCAACCAGTATGAAAATTGGAGACCCATCGCCACCGAAAAACTCTTCGTTGTACATATATCGCTATAAGATGATAAAGTAGATAGAACGGTAAATCCTTCCTCGTCGGTCAGTAAAAAAGTAGAAGTGTACCTTCAGAAATGAGAGCCTAACGCCTTATTTTATAATGTTAAAATTTGACAGTAAACACACAGAACAGTAAACAAACAGATTTGTAAAATACCTACACAGGATTTAGAAATATAGAAGGTATATAAGTACCTACCTACTTTTTCAAATAGGCTGAAAACCAATACTGCATACAAAATTGTTCATATCCAGCTTATACCTACTGATCCAAACGCATTGCGTTACAGAATGGTCTGTGGTTACAGATGACACAGGTGGAAATAATTCTAACCTATTGTCAGTTATTTTTTTATTATTGTATGTAGATAATTAAGTATTATAAATATTATGCCAACCATCAAAAACGTGTCAGAGTTCTGCGGATCGAAGTGATCAATGGGCATCTCCACCCAAGTGGTTTGAACATTCCGGATGTTCCTTGCGAACTCCTCTGGCGGTTGCAAATCCACCTGCAGGGATGTCTCCACGAGCACGCGTTGCTGCTGTGCCCATGCGCACGCGAACAAGCTCGCGAACAAAATACTGACGATCTAAAAATAATTAAATAAGTAGGTATATCTACTTACTACATTTAAGCAAAAAAAAACTAATTGGCTATAGGTACTTTTATAATTCACTCACCATATTAAATTAATTTATAATTACTTATGATTAATTTATATAAAACATTCCATGTTTTTCCAACCTTCCAGTCTAAATATTATTTGCCTAATTGACTTATCTCTATTGGACATTTCGTGATAACGTAATAAGCTTATCGTTATCACTAGTCTGTTTAAGATTAAATAATTTCGTTTTTAATTTATATAGGATGTTTCTATTCTCAATACCAACCAACGCGTGTCTTTAGAACAAACTATATTAGGATACCATATTGGTAAATAAAAATAGGTAACTAACTACATACGCATAATAAACGTAGATAAAATATAGAGTAGCGACTTTGAAATATACAAACAAAAGTGGTGTAGAAGTTAAATTTGTAGGATACTGTCAATGAGGTACTGTTTTTTCTTAGTTATTTTAGTCTTTCTTATTTCAGTTCCAACAGTATATAGGTAAGGTACCTACCTACCTACCTACAGACATAAACAATGTGAACACCTTAGACGTACCTAATCTACAACATGATTAGCGTAACCATCGTATCGCTTACTTTGTTCTACTTATTATTAAGCACAGGTTATCAGATGCTGATTAATGACCAATAATCTAACATGCTTTGAAGAGAAGACAGGCCTTAGCTTGGAATTTCTATTGACACTTCATACTAATAATGCACTCCACATCTTAAGGTCAAATTGAAAAAACAGGCCAAGTGCGAGTCGGACTCGCGCATGAAGGGTTCCGTACCATTATCTATAAAAACGCCACGTTTCACGTATGTTGTATGGAAGCCCCCTTAAATATTTATGTTATTGTTTTTTTTTTGTTTATTTGTTGTTATAGCGGCAACAGAAATACATCATCTGTGAAAATTTCAACTCTAACTATCACGGTTCATGAGATACAGCTTGGTGACAGACGGACGGACGGACGGACAGCGAAGTCTCAGTAATAGGGTTCCCGTTTTACCTTTTGGGTACGGAACCCTAAAAAAAACAATATAAAATAGAGTTACTATGAAAATAGTTCAAGAGGCCAGTAGCTACTTTTATTTGGGTTTAACGGTGTAAAAAAACCACGTATTTCATGACATATGCATGTGGGTTTCTGGCGAGTCTTGCCAATTTTTAGAACGCTTAGGCCTGGTGCGGTAGCCGTCAATCCTCTCCTCCGGTGAAGCTGTAAAGGCCAACAGCGTAGTCCATTAAAAAAAAAAAGCCTTCCATCGTTTCGCAAAGGGAGGATGCCATGAATTCGTGACCCATGAGGTGTCCTTTCAAACAGAATAACAAGTGCTTTTGGTATTAACCTACTGAGGTACATTCTAAAATGAGTAACTGAGTAACTACTTACTATGTATGTTATTTTGTTAGTAGTTTCCACGCTGTAAAAATAATGATAGTTTAGGTACCTACCTACATACTTCTTTTTGTTACCTACTGTATTGTAAAAATATGTTCCTGTTATGAATACCTACTCAGGTAAGTATAATTTTAAAAAGTAACGGTTATTCTACTTAACATACAAAGACGTTGAAACAACGGTGTTCTAGTTTTAAGAATCTAACAATAGCCCTCATCGTTGTCAGATACAAGATTTTCTTTGAAAATATATGTAGCCGTATCATGCAGTGAGATAAAAACCAACGTAACAATGTTTTGAACATAACGTACAATAAAAAAAAACAAATTTTTCGTTATTTTTATTATAAAACTAGCTGTGCCCGCGACTTCGCCCGCGTGGACTTTAGGGAGATTACCCGGAAATATGGGTATTATGTTTTTTCCCGCGGAACCCTAATGCTTTTTCTAAAATTAAAGTAGCCTAAGTTACGCCTTGGAACGTCAGCTATCTGTCAGTGAAAGTCCCATTGAAATCGGTTCAGCCGTTTAGAAGTTTACCTCAAACATACAGACAAACAGACAAAAAATTTTAAAATTGCGTTTTCGTTATAGGTATCGTATATACTTTCATACGCATTTGGTAAAAAAGTGTTATTTTGATATTACAAACAGACACTCCAATTTTTTTTATTTGTATGTATAGATATAAATGGTTTACAAAAAGTACTAATATTTAGAACGATTATTAGATTTCATACAATATCTGTAGGTAATATAATAGGTTATATTTTTGATATATTTTTATAGTGTACTTGTTCAGTACGAGGGGCACGAATTTCCATAAAGACGACTGCAGTCATGAACACCGCATATCAATTGTTTGCTAGCTCCACCGTCAGTCTTGTAAGGTGGTCTTCCTAAGTAGTTTCCACTGAAATTTAAATAAACAAAGGTCATTTTGGGCTAAATCTGTTTAATTGAGTACATAGGGGACAGGGTTTTCGATCGTCGATATGGGGGATTATGGTCGGGATTGTACCAGGCCGTCTCTCCTCGGCGCCGGAGACCCAGCAGTTGCTGGATAGCCCGCCCGTTTATAAATAATAAAGGTTATTACAACGTTAAAAAAGGGGTGAAAAAAAGAGTTTAGAGCTCTTACCCTGGCCCATAATTGCACACCACCATTATTTGATACCATCCATCTTTGGTTGTTCGTGCTATGGCACAACCCAGGTACACGCTGTCACTCCAGACCATCTGTAAAGTAGGCAGGTATTTAACAAAATAGTTAAGTGTAAGAGGACCAAGAATCAAGATACCAGTGGGGTTAGTTATTACGCATGTCAAGACTAGTCCTCTGTGACAGATTAACATATTCGCTCTCCGTCTTATTTCATACGAGAGAAAGAGCAAAGTCAACATATTCCGTGACTTATGTCTAGTCTTGGCGCACATGCTACAACTACAGATAATGTAACAATAGTATAAATAGGTGTAGGTACATATAAACTGCATGCATAAAAACAATACAAAAAAAAAAGTCGATACGAAAAAATAATTTAAACCGAGGTGATTGGGAACTTTACTATAGACCAGGCCTCGGCAAATTACTATTTACAAAATTTCAAAGTTTATAAAGAACCACAATTTTTTTTCTTGTAAACAATAAATAGTAAATAGGTACTTGCATAAATAAAGTTTTTAGATAAAAAAAAAACAAATAAAAAAGGAAATGGTGCCTAATCTCCGTTATTCAATTCAGAACGATTTTCAAATATTTTTTTTATAAAATTAATAATATTCGCGTATGGAACAGAGCCGTAGTTTTATATCCAAAGAGCCACAGGTTGCCGACCCCTGATATAGACGAATTATACGTAAAGTGTACCTATAGGTTTCCAACATGAATTCAAAAGCGATAAGTAATCTCTGCGTAGGTCGGTAATGATGTCAATTTCGCAATCATCACAATTCAATCGCATCAAGTTGATTATGTTCTCTGTATGAGACTCATAGTACTATGCCTATTTTATCATGTGATGGGAAGGTAAGGTATTCAAACGAGACATGCCTGCGTATAGTGGCCAATGTTGTAATCCTTTGAGCCATCGAAGTCGCCTCTGGTCAACGGTCCGAAGGTAAAGTTCTCATGTTCGCTGAACCAGGATTCAAGCGCGGTGTCCGGATTAAAGTCAACAATACGACTTGTTGTGAAATACCAATACAAATTTTCACCGGTCGTAAATTTCCCTGATGCTGAAATAGAAATAGGCTATGTTACTTGCACAGTAATAACCAGAGATCGGAATAGGTAGACTATATATGTATACCTACCTAAACTTCGAGAAAGGAAGTAACAAAGAGTGGATTCAAGATTCCCGGAATATTTATTACAGATGCAACAGATATCCGGTAACTATCCGGTATCCGGCCTATCCGGCCTTGTTTCCACTATCCGGCCGGATACCGGATAGTAATTCACTATCCGGTCGGATACCGGATAGTAATTCAGTATCCGGCCGGGTCCCGGATAGTAAAATTCAATAAATTCTCACAAAATTTACATAAGGCAAATCATACCACAATAGGTTAGGTTAGTCAAAAATAATTGTCTTATTAATTAGTTTAGTACCTACTCAAAATTTACAATTGGCATGGAGCGACATCTTCGTCAATGCTGACGAAGCTCCTTAAATAAAGATATAAAAAAAAATTGGTGAATGAATACCAAATTTTCCGCATTTGTTGGTAAGATGCGGCTCCGCTTGGCTTCGTATACCAGACAAACTTCAGAAAATAGCCTTTCGCTGTAAACGCTACTGCCAGGTGCTAAAAGATAAATTCTAGCAAACCTTGACAAGTGCGGGTACTGATGCAAATTAACTGACCACCATTTGTATCGGTCGTGGTTGCGATCGATTCGGGATGTCTTTAATTCGTCATGTTACGCGATATAGGGCCGGATATCCGGCGCTGCAGTATGGTAGCTTGCCGAATATCCGGTATCCGGTATCCGGCCAAACCACTATCCGTTTCATCTCTTATTACCTATTATAACGAATCCCGGTATTTAAAACTCACGAATTATTGATTGAACTCTACTTATAGTAACAACAAATTATTAATTTAAAAAATCATACTTATTACATTTTTTTGAGTTTAGCTTACCTACTTAAAACTAACAAATTCTTGAATTTGACACAATTTTAGTAAAAATGTTATATGATTATTTAAATCAATAACTTGTAACTATAAATAAAGTTCATTAAATATTTCGTGATTTGAGGGGACGTAACTTAACAATAAGGTTTTTTTTTTATTCGCGAACTAAATCCTCTGACATAGTTGTGTCAATACCGAAACGATCTGTATTATCTCAAACAAAAGCATATTTTTCCACTAAAAGTTAGCGAAGATGCGATGGCATTTAATCGAATGGTCGCGTGGCTTGCACCACAGATATCTAATCTTCATTAACACAGATACTCATTTTTAATAAGCGTGTAAATTTGTTCGCCACAATATGTTTAGGGATTTCTCATCAATCCGATAGATATTTAATAACCAAATATTTATAGCATGCAACTTGGAATAACATACTTAAAATCCCATAATTGGAACAGTAATTAAGTAGATAAACATTCCTATAAAACTATATTAGGTACCTACTATCTAATTGGTTTGTTATCACATACTGATAATAACTTAATTGAGTAATCATCAGACAGGTAGATATCGCTACGAAATTGCTACGTCAATTACTAGCAATTACATTTAATACATATTTAATTGCCTATCAAGGTAGAGGTTCCTGCCTTCCTATTATCAATAATAAATGGTTAGGGTACAGGGCCGTCTTTACCCGGGGGTTCAAGGGGTGTGGCGCACCCGGGCGCAATGTCCTAGGTTTTCTTAGGTTTCCTAGGCAGAATTTCGATAGGTACCTACTACACTGAGACTTTGCTAACTAAAAGCCCGGAGCATTGAGTTCGATGCATACCTAATTAGTATACTGAGAAATATTAAAAAAAACTGTAACGAAAGTGGTATTTTTGTCGGGCCCAAGAATGGAAAAAGAATATATTTTTAATATATGAAAGCAAAAAATAGGTAATGAAAGTTATCAACTATATTGCGCTTTTTTATTGACCTTCGCACCCCCGCCCGTCCCAAACATGCGTACTTATTTGCTTCTATTGATTCAAGTTAAAAATAATACTTACGGACGCTCTTATCCGGATTGTGGTAGCGACGATTTTTCACCACCCATTTTGAGGCTTTTGCTTGCAGTTCATCATCCCACATCTAAAAAGCATTGGAAATGTCAATTAATTTGGTAGAATATTGGTACCTAAGTAGGCGGGAAGGGTACGGGGGGAAATCCTCATAGATTCCCGCCTCGAATTAGGCGAACGGCTAAAACCAGACGGTGAGACTCATTCCGCCTTATTGAGTGGGGAGGTAGGTACCTACCTACTAACCTATGTGAACCCATCTATAAATCAATACTCCCTAAAATTGTAAACCAAAATTATACACATATTTAACGTCGCGTGGATTTTACCGAAAATTTAACTTAAATAGTATCTGCCTGCGAATAAGGTAGGGTGGGTATCTATCAAGCTTCAATTTGTTGAATTATGGATATGAAACATGCAGGTATTACCTACCTATAGTTGTGTCTGAGCGTAATAAATAGATATGTAGGTTTAGCTTGAACATAGCTATATTTCTTGAGTTCATATCCAAGTACAAGGTTGTATTATAAAAAGAGAAATATTTATGGTACCTACCATCATCTTCATCTCGGATGCGGCTGGTTGTCCAGACAGTCCTTTAGCCACCAGAAGACGTCTCGAGTTATGGCCATCGACGAACGCACGTTTATGTTGACATGACAAATCGATCACTGAAATTATTTTAAAAATTAAATTTTAAAAAGTAAGAAAAAAAGTAGCTAATTTATTTACAGATAATATTAATTGAATGCTAACAGGTGCATTGTGCGAGTGCTGCGATCGCCAAAAGAAATAACACCTTCAACTGCATTGTTCCGACACGAGTGTGACTTTGGCCGACAAAATTCTGACTCCGATTTCATTGTAAACCACCGGTGTTATATAAGTAGGTACCTACCTCAAACTGTACGTTGTGGTGATTCGTAAGGTCTGTTCGCTAAGCAGCGATGGTTCCGCAGTTGATTTATTATCATCACTTCTGTGTTAACAACGATAGGTAGAGATCCACTACAGTGCATACACCCCCACTTCTTTTATAGTAGGTATTTCAACTTTCAATATAACTGAATATTTCCACCTCCATCTTGCCGGCAAACTTCGGTTGGGGTGTATCCTTGGGGGCTCTATGGAGTTGGGTTAGGTTAGGTTAGGTTAGGTTAGGTTAGGTTATTTCCTTAGCGCCCCCAAGGGTACACACTGACCCAAACTTCTCCTTAAACCGAGGGGGCTGTTCTGTGTGTGGTGTTTAGTTTTACAAGTGATAATCCAAGTGTTGATTGTTAACAATCATTTTAAGAAGTTTGTTGACTAGTTAGTTTTTGTTTTAGACGATTCTAGGTAAACGGTTTTCCCTAATACCTTGGGGTGTGTACCTAACTACAACGTGGTCTGGTTCTTGCTTTCTCAATAGGTTTAAGTAGATAGACACTATCTAAATATATATACAATTCTCATCAAAAAAATCGAAACACTTTCGTTTTTATTGTTTTTGTCCTAATTTTTATAATTACTCATCATACAAAATACGAAACCTATGAAGACTTAATTTGAATTTAGAACATTAACATTAGGATTTATAAACCTCATACTACTCACTATTAAATGACATTTTACATTTATTCCCAAATATACACATTTTTCTGATAATCCTTATCAAATCATAAACTGCGAGGTGTTTCGATTTTTTTGATGAGAAGTGTATTTATACTTGTTAACAACGCGGGGAATATAGAAATAAGTATCGACGAGAAAGAATTTAGGTATATTTTAAATGTAAGGTAGACTTATAACAGTATAACTAAATAAATATAAATCACGATATATTCGCGGAACTAAGACTTGTTGTCTCTTCGACGACTGGAGCAAAAATAGGCCGAGCATCACGTCGAGAGCCAGCAGGTAGATACGCCCGCACGAACGTCACTCTGGTGGTGACGTCACTTCCCTCGCTCTGCTCGCCATCGGAGTGTTGCCAACACGGCCATGCTGCATTGGTGTCCGTCCCGGATACCCATGATTCTGTAACATTTAAACATATTACAAATTTACGGCCTTTTTTCTGATTAGGAACAACCCGAATTCCGGACCGTAGAATATTACCCATTGAATTTATTAGATTAACCTTCTTACTATTTAAAGACCACCTGCACCTAAAGGGACTTTAGCCACACTTAGGAGTCCAAGTTAGTCATAATTAAACCCCTTGCACTTATAGAACATTTCGCTCACTTAAGCGTACCAAGATGGTTTATACTTCTAGCACTAGGTACCATTGCAACAAGTAATACTCTATTCGGTCCACCAGTATTTGTGAAACTATTTGTATATTTTAATTATAAATAAATAGCAATAATTACACGAATGATAGTAGATGAGTAGTTTTTTTTTATTATTTTTGAGTAAGCCTCTTAAATGGTAAGAGCATTGAAACATTCTGTACGCATAGCAAAAGATTATGTAATACAACACACATACCTTGCTTACACGGTTTCAAATTTGTTGATGAAATTTATATATAACCGATTACTCCATCTCCCAACCGTTAAAATTGATCCAAGGTTTCATATTTTCCGCTTCGGCTATTCCATTATAGGATCTAGAACTCCGTTGACTACCTCAATTTGGAAGGGTCCCTTGAAAACCGGTAACAGCTTCCTGCTTTGACCATCGTTACTTTGACTTTGTATTTTAATCAATACTAAATCTCCCTCTCGATATTGTTTGGCCTTGATTCTAGTCTTATCGAATCTGTTTTTTTTTATATTCTGCACTGGCCTTAATATTCTGATCAACCTTTTCACGCAACTTTGACACATCTACCAACTCTACGTTATCTAAGTCTCGAGCCAAGTTATCACTATCCATTCGCAGTCTATAACCGAACATTACTTCGCTTGGAACGGCTTTAATTGTTTTATGTATAGTACTGTTCAATCCCTGCTGTAACGCTTTTATACAATTATCCCATCTATTGTCAGTCGTATCCGCACCCATCGCTTTAAGAGCTTCTAAAATGGTTTTGTTAAAACGTTCGGCCTGTCCATTAGCACGGGGTACGCCCGTGGCCACCGCATGTAGTCTTATATTTTTGTTCGCGCAGTACTGTGTAAATTTAGTAGAAGTAAAGCACGAACCTGAGACACTGATTAGCTTCCTGGGGTTACCAAAGGTTTTTGATATACATTCCAATTCCTTGATAACTCCGGATGCATTTGTCTTACGGACTGCAGATATAAATACAAATTTAGTAAAGGCGTCAACAATTACTAGCAAGTAGCTATTTTTATTGGTAGTCATTACAAAAGGTCCTAAATGATCAAGATGGAGCGTATGGAACAGTTGTGCATACTTTGGCAGAGGGAACAATTCTCCTTTTGCACCACCTTTGGTTTTAAAATAAATACAATTTAAACAATGTTTAACGTATGTTTTTATTATTTTACGCATTTTTGGGAACCAGTATCGAGCACCGATACGTTCTACAGACTTGTCTACTGAAAAATGCCCAACATCATCATGGTTACACTTTATAATTTGCCAAATACAACTTTTTGGAACCACCCACCTACGTCCGTGACTAGTTCGTCTATATAATTTTCCACCTAGTAGTTCGTATTGACTAAAAATGTCTTTATGATCGTCGGCCTCACCTGATTCTAAAATATTCTTCATTTTAACTAACTCTGGGTCTTGTACTTGCACCGCTAGTAACCAGTCAGCCTCAGTGATTGATAAAATAATGTCACTTTATAATCTTTCCCCGGTTGACACAGGGTTCCGGCTTAGGGCATCGACATGTTGCATTCTAGTCCCTTCCCTATGGACGATCTCGAATGAAAACTCTTGAGTCGATAACACCCATCGAGCAATCCGTGGAACGATATCTTTTTTCGTTAAGGCATACCTAACCGCACTACAGTCAGTAATAATTTTGAAAACGGTGCCTAGCAAATATAAGCGAAATTTTTGCAAGGAACTAACAACAGCTAGTAGTTCTAATTCAAATGAATGATATTTTTCATCGGCAGTAGTTTGCCTACTGTAGTAATGAATAACCTTTTCTCCTTCATCGTCTTCCTGTGTGAGTATACCGGCAAGACCGTCCCTACTAGCGTCTGTATATAATACAACCTTTTTATTTGGGTCAAATATAGCCAAGATACTTTCCGAAGTTAACTTGTCCCTAAGTGTCTCAAAAGCCCTATTTTCTACTTCATCCCATTGCCAATTCGAATCTTTTTTCAACAGCCTTGTAAGAGGAGCTGATAGAATTGCGCAATTTCGTATAAATTTACGAAAATAACTGATAAGTCCTAAAAATTGTCGGAGTTGGTGCAACGTTTTAGGTACAGGAAAACACTAGACTGCTTCTAGTTTACGTTCATTTGGCATAACGAACCCTGGTTTTATTTTATAACCAAGAAATTCAATTTTCGCCTTAAAAAAGTGGCACTTTTTTAAATTTAAAGTCAACCCGTTATTTCTGAATATTTCCAATATAGTTTTCAACAAAGAAATGTTTTCTTGTACCGTTTCCGTTATTAAGTACACGTCATCCAAATATATAATAACATTGTCAAATCTCAGATTACCTATCACTTTATTCATCATCTGTTGAAAGCAAGCTGGAGCATTCGCTAAACCAAATTGAAGCCGAACAAATTCATAATGCCCGTCTTCCGTAATGAACGCAGTTTTCTTCGACTCTTCGTGCAAAGCAATTTGATAATAGCCACTTTTTAAGTCTAAACTAGTAAATACGTTGAGTCCCTGGAGCCTATCAACCAAGTCTTCGATACGCGGCATAGGATAATTTTGTTTGACTGTTATTTGATTTAATGCCCTATAATCAATGCAAAGCCTTTTTTCACCATTTTTTTTATCGACTAGAAGGGCTGGACTAGCGTACGGTGAATTACTTTCTCGGATTATATTGTTTTCAAGTAATTCACGCACCATTTCTCTAATGGTCTGTCTATCTACATGCGAGGCTCGAAATGGCCTGCATTGAAATGGTTGATTACTGGTTAATTTAATCTCCATCTTATAATTATTCACTTTACCTAATTCTTTTACACTAGATGCTATACAATCACTATAAGAATTTAATAAGTTAACTAAGTCAGATTTGTGTGTATCTACATCTAAATCAGATATATCTATTATAGTCATAATATTGTCACAATGTTCAGTTTGAGCACTCGCGTACTGAAACGACAATAAATTTCCTACCCGGGAGTACATTAAATCGGAGCGCTCAGTTACATTCCTTCCAATTAATATATCACATCCTACTAGATCATCTATGATATACATGTCAATCCCGCTCAAGGAAATGGAATCTAAACTGAGGTTAATTATAACTTTGTTTGTTACGCTTTTACAATTTTGTTTGGAAAATCCTTGCAACATAACGGATGAGGGTAGTTTAATAATTGTTAATCCTAACTTATCAACTAATGATTCTGATATCAACGAACAGCTACTACCCGTGTCAATAAATGCCTCATGATAGTGGTCAAATATGCGCACGTTTTTGACGAACCTATTCCGTGAACTAGAGGAGACGAATTTTGTTTCTTGTTGTTCCGGTTTTACGGAAGACTTTGCCAAATTCTTCTTAAAATAACAAGCAGATTCTAAATGACCCTTTTTACCGCAGTGATCACACTTATTCACTTCACATTGAGATCTTTTATGATTACCTCCACACGTGTAACATTTAATTATTTTTCGATTTTGATTAGACATATTATCCTGGTTAAAACTGGAAGGTGTGGCCTGATTTGGTGCATTAGAGTTCGCCTGTTTAGGATTTTGTTTCCATGATAACAAAGTTTGAACATTTCCTAATACAGACTGGCTATCCCGCAAACTACCTACATGTTTTATATTTTTCTTATAGGTACGACCGTGCAAAAAACTAGCAAGTTCCTCACAAGTCTTGAAATTATTACCTTCTAATAACGCACATGAATTACTAGTTCCAATATTACCCACTATTATTGAGATAATGTCTTGTTCCGAAAAGTTCAAACTTAAGCGATCGATTTTACACTTTTGTTCAAAGTAAAATTCATATAAAGATTGATTATCAAGTGGCTTTTTATCAATAATCTCCTTTAAAAGATCAAACATATTCCTTTGAATTAAAAAGGAGATGGATAGTCTATTTTTCCATTCACTCCATTTCCACGAGGGCCATTGACAAGCGGTACGTAATAATGAGTCATACCATACTTTTGCAGACCCTTTTAATTTATTTAAGGCTTGATAACGAAGTTTCATCAGACCATGCAAAAGTTTGAGCGTACGATTGAATTATATTAAGCCATGCTTTAATATCATCCTTCAGCCGGTCAAAATCTGGGATGATGTTATACAAAGTAACGGAATTTGTACTCACGGTTTCGGTTACTTTATGAGGTACCTTATCCTTGCGTTTTGGCGGCGGGGAAGGCGTTCTGGCACTCGAGCTCGAGCTTTAAGTGGATCGAGCGCGCCTTTTCGAACGTTTTTTTCGCTTATCACGCCTACCCATAGCGCGTAGAATTAGCTCACTTCTGATGTTAACAACGCGCGGAATATAGAAATAAGTATCGACGAGAAAGAATTTAGGTATATTTTAAATGTAAGGTAGACTTATAACAGTATAACTAAATAAATATAAATCACGATATATTCGCGGAACTAAGACTTGTTGTCTCTTCGACGACTGGAGCAAAAATAGGCCGAGCATCACGTCGAGAGCCAGCAGGTAGATACGCCCGCACGAACGTCACTCTGGTGGTTGGTGACGTCACTTCCCTCGCTCTGCTCGCCATCGGAGTGTTGTCAACATACTATACGTGTGTATGTCACTGAACTCCTCCCAAACGGCTGGACCGATTTGGATGAAATTTTGTGTGTAGGTATATTTCAATGGGTTCCCGGATGGTTTAGATTCACAATTAGACCCGGTAGGTGGCGCTGCTTTCGTATGTCACTAAATCTAAGGCGGTACGAAGTTTGCCTGGTCAGCTAGTTAAGTACAAGCTACATTAGCCGGTATACCTAATACTAATAATAGAAGAAACTAGAAGTACCCACCTTCCTATTATTGAAGACTTCAACCATATAAGTTTCAAAAATACTTAAAAGTAGTAGGTAGGTATATAAATGCTTACTTTCTATCCCTAAATTTATAGAAATAGCGATCAATCTACAAACCACCGACAATGACATTTTTCAATATATGGAAATGGAACATAACTTTATATACATTTGGGGGATAATATTTCATCTTCGAATTATCTACTCATATTGTTTTTATGCCAAAGCAGACATTTTTATGACGGATGGGTAAGTATAATGAGTGTACTAGGCTGACTGTACATGTATGACGAACATGGTAAACAGACAGGATGTCAGAGTATTATAATGAGTAGGACGTGTTGTTTGGATCTGTTATTTATCTACGTAAGCGTAACAAACCGCTGCTGTTATCACTAAACTATTTACAAGTCGTAAGTAGTAGGTAGGTATTAATACCTACTTATTAATTACTTAACTTAATAGGTATTTAAGTACTTACTTAATTAAATATTGATAGACGTCACTAGAACTATTAGATCAATTTTGAAAATATATTCACTGATGGTAAGCTAAACTATCCTTATTGCAGAATTCCTATTTGAAAACTGATCACCTGACGGAAATAGGGCTTTGGGAACGTAAAGCCCGGAATGAGCGAATATGTTTTTAAAATGTACTCTGTACTTAATACACTTAAATATTGAATTTTTGTGGTCGTGCGATAATTGAAATGTTCGATTTCGCACAATGAAGCGCAAGGAGCACCTACATGTTTGTATATAAAAGCCAGGGCTTAAGCTTTTCTTGTAATCTATAATCATTACACGGGGTCTTGACGAATAACAATTTAAGCAAAATAAAAATAAATTAAATGCATTTTACACTTTTATTTCTTTCATTTTTCCCTAACAAGTATAATTATTCATTCTCAGGTCATAATTTAATTCTATTGGAATATTTGTTCAACAGTATCGGTAAAATTCTCGTCTTCCATACTTAAAAAAATCCGTTGAGATTATTACGCATAACATCTTAAAGCCCCGTCTACACGCTATACCGAACGCTTTGTGCGAACCAGTTAGCGAGCCCACGCGTGCGAATGTTCGCTTAAGTGCTATATACTAGAGCGTGCAACCGGAGCTTTACATAATAAAACCACGAGACAAAATCTTCGAATAATTATCATCACAATCAATCCTGCACAGGTACTCGATTTAAAACACTCTCAATTTTGTCAAACTTTTGATATCAAAATATAATTTTTTCACTAGTTGTAGGAAGGTATAAATTGATACCATTGCTGACTAATCGTCCTATTATTTCAGATTAAGAAATTGTTTCCAATCAATTAGAAGCACGCTATTAAAAGAGTGATCAATTAATATACGGACATCAATTTGTAAATGAGCTTCATATTCTAACATCTTCATTTGCATCTTGTACACATACACGACATTAAACAATTCAATAATTAATCATAAATAATTAAAATTATTGTTGACATTGATATGGAAATTTTCACAAGTCCGGGATATTATATAGAACGGGGGCAATGTTCTATTCAAAATATTCGAGCCCTTTTGCCAAATAGCAAGATAATAATATGACATAGAAACATAATTATTAATTAACATTGTATTTGATAGATATTCCAGCATAAATATCTAACATTATATTTTTTTTTCAATCCTTTTCGTTTAAAATTTCAAATTTAATTACAAAATGTAATTATCATTATTATGAAATAATTCAGTTTTGATCATTATTACAACATTAAGTACCTTAATACCTAATTTTCATCTAAATGGTACACGCTGAAAATATAATTGTTGATTTATAATAAAAAATAAAACATTACCTCCTTATTTGCTTATGGTAGTTTTTTAATAGCTATTGTAATTTTTAAATAACTCCCTTTTTCTAAAACAATATGTGTTCAAGTAACCATCCAACCACAAAGAAAGAAAGGGAATAAAAATAGAGATATACAAAATCGGAGACTGCGTTATGATTAATCAGAACGTAAACTATCAAAAATGGGAAGATAATCTCCAAATGTATAATTCAGTTAACTCTATGGCATTGACTTAATACTTTTTAAAACCAGCATCGGTTCAAAAAGTTCTTAACAACTTTCTGCAGTGGAATACACTAATCCTTCAGCTTATCGGTAAAAAATCTACTGTTGCATCAATAAATTAATCACTAAAACGTCAAATTGATAACTACTTATGCTTATTGATATAAAAAAATCTACAAATAAAACCATTTGTAGAGTAAAAAAATAATAGGAAAATATTTCCATTGTTTTGTCAAGTGATGATATAAGTAAAAATACCGACTACGACACACGAATGTTCAACGTTTGAAGACTAAGTACCTACTAACAGATAAGGGATCACCTTTCATACAAATAATCGTGTATTTGATCCTTATTCAATGATAATGATAGTATACTGTTAATGTTGGCGCCAGGCTAACCTAAATGATTTGCCGTCCTTTTCACGCTTGTAATGTATGACAGGCACACTGCGAGACAGCCATATTTGTAGCACTTTCATATACAGGGTGTTTCAGAAGTCTAAAATAATACTTTCGTCGTTTTCATCAGTATCGGGTATACAAATTCGACTATGGTTTTTCAACTTTTTTTTGTCGTCAATTTCTATAACTCGTAATATCCCGAGTCCTATATAAAATTTGCATGTTCTGTTTTGTGAATATTGGTAGTCGCCCCTTAATCGTTGTAGTTTACACTGCTGAATAGGGTTATGTATGTACCCAAAGGCCAGAATACGATATCTGTGACAAATATTCAAACGTCTATAACTCAGAAACTATGATAGTTTAGTATAAACTGTCTTCACTAAGCATCCAGACGTGTGCTACCGTATTTGTATCCAAAATATTATTTCGGACTTCTGATACACGCTGTATATTGTAATTTTTGAATGCTACCAAAATTGTTTTCTCCCATAGAAATATTCAGATGCGCCGTGGCTGACCTCTTAATGCTATAATATTGCATTAGGGGCCGTTCAAATATTACGTAAGCAGATTTATTACCCCCCCATGCCCCTTGTCAGCAAAAGTAATCAAAGCTCTTAACCCTCTCCCCCATGCTTACGTTTTTTTTATATTATAATTATAATGTTATAATTATTATCTCTTTAAAGATATCAATATAATGACGGTCCCATGCCAATATATCTACGAGAATATCATGTACGTAAGGAAAAATTTACATCTGTTTCGAAAAGTAGGTGATGGCCAACGTTTTAGCACTAGAAATAAAGATAAATTAGATCAACCACTCTTTCAACTGGCGAAAATTCACACATCTTTAATGGGGTACTGTGTCAAATTTTATAATTAAATTCCCCCTAACGTCATTAACCTAAATGAAACTAAATTTAAAACTTGCATTAGTCATACACTATACAGGCGCGCATACAACACAATAGGTGGTCCGGAACTCATTTAAGGGATTTTAGCTATTTGTCCCGTTTTCCTACTCCTGCCTACCTTTAAATCTTGTACAACACGTAGTTTGTGTAGTGATTTAATTGTGTTTTGAGAATGTATAGCCTCATTAACTTTATATTGTATAATTGTTAATTAAGAAAAACACAAAAATGTAAATCCCTATTTGAAAAAAGCAACCATGGAGTTTCTTGCCCATTCTTCTCCATAAGAAATGCATTCCGAATGGGTGGTAGAGCTACTATTTTTACTATTTATTGACGATTCATATTGTATGGTTTATATGCATAAAAAATATTCTGTTTCTGATTCTAATTTTATCCCTGAAAATGCGTTTCGTTTTCAAGCATAGACAATTTGAGGGTTGCCATTCGTGTACAAAAGTAAATAACTACCGATGACGTAATCATCATCTAGACTTCCCTACCGCCCATATCATCCAAAATAAGCAAAACAAAGACCCCCCCACCCCCACATAGTGCTTACGTAATACTTGAACGGCCCCTTACTATTTATTTAGTCGTAGTCGGATAGAAAGTAATATACAAGACATATACAAGAATAATCTATTAATTGTTCTAATTGGTGCTAGGGCTGTCGGTGCCGCTGCCGCTATTCTCTGTATTTGCTAGCGCCACCTTCGTGTTTCTATTATTCTTCTTAGCGGACTTGCTGAGCGTTGCCACCTCTTTTAAAAGATTTTGAATCTTACTGTTCATGAGATTGAATTTAGTTTCGTTGAGCCGTTCCTTGTTCTTCATCTCGGTCCGGAGGTCGGCGGTGCTGTTCAGATGCTGGGCTTTGAGCTCTGTGATCTGTAAAAAAAAAAAGTTTTTTTTAAAGAAATAATTTCAAAATCTACGTATGTAATTGAGTCCAGTCGACAGATCCAGTTTAATTTTGCCAGATGTCATTCATATTTTTTATCAAGCCGACAAGAAAAAGTTGCTGTACCGACTTTTATTACTCTTCGCGACAATTGTATGCTAATATTAATGATTACGTATGGCATCCGATTTTCCTGTTTCACTCAAACATTGTAACTTAAGTGCTCTGAGAAATGATTAAGGATATTACTTGTAAGTAATAAAGCATGTTTAGGACAATAAATCAACATTAGAGTAGGTATCCTTATAATGTGATGTGTGATAAGTACTGAAAGAAATATTCATGATAATAAATTAGTTCAGGGGACTGAGATACATACCAATTTATCTTTGGAAAGCAGCTCATTATCTTTCTGGGCAACCCTTTTCTGCAGACTGGCAATGGTCTCCTTCAGTTGAGTCATCGCAACAACATGATCTGAACTGTTGGGATCTACTTCACCTTAAAAATAATATCGACTTAATTCGTTTTACGACAATATTAGTAGGTACAAGGAACTACCTTTGCTGCAGGTTAATTTCAACAAATTATTTTCAAGAATTTCAATATTTTCAAATTTTAATTTTAAAAAATTAAACCTTAAAACTAAAGACGTAAAGTTGAAAAAATTATGACGTTAATACCGTGCATAGGATTCATTTTGGTCTTCTTCTCCATGGGCTGCGAATCATTGAGTGAGGAATCGGTAGTGTTCATTGATTTCATCATATCGGACTTGCGCTTATCTTTGTGACCACTTTTAGACCTGAAATAACATTCGGTAGATTAAAAAGACGTAATACATCCCATAAACAAACTCGTGTGGGTGATGATTGCATGCACCACATTCCAAAATTCATTGAATATACGCAAATACATATGTTTTTAATCCATCCTAATTGTCTTTACAGTTTAACTATCTGTAGAGAAGTTATTATGTGTAAGTAGATTTCACATGGAACAACTTCTATGTATATTGTTTAATTTTTTTTTTTTTTTATTGAATAAAATCTTTTGTTCAAGTTCCTTTTCCATTGAAGAGACGCGGTTGTCTCTTTCTCACCATCATCCATTTTCACTTATATGTTTATTTATAGAACTTTTTACATATATACATATACTCACACCTCTATCCCATGGGGGTAGACAGAGACTACCGTTTGCCATATACTACGATCCTGACATACCTCTTTCGTTTCATCCACAGTCATACATCTTTTCATGCACTTCTGTCGGTTGAGGATGCTACAGACTTGACCTTTCTGGAAGAGACCATTAATCTGGTTGTGAAAGGTCCTTCAAACTTTTTGTTGCTATTAATTGCTTGACACTCTCCATATACCCACAAATCGCAGGCAACCATTCCTCATCTTAATCCATTATATTTCATTCATTTCGTAAATTATAGTACATAAGAAGATACCAACTTGTGGTGCCTGTGCTTGTGTTTATCAACAGAGGACATATGCTGTTTAGTCCTGGCCAAGGCTCTCTTGAGAGACTGGGTACAGAGCCAGCATAGAAGTTTGCCATCAACCTAAAGCAAAAAAAAACAACTTTACTTTCAAATGGAAACAATGTTATTCTTGCTACTGATGTGTGACATGATTCAGTAACAGGAAGTATTGTATCAACAATTATTGTTGACAACTAATGTACTGTACAAAGTTCTCTTCGTTCAGACACTTCTAGGAATAGATATTCTATATGTTTGTTTAACATATCTCAATAGCAATATGGTAATTCAATGATATTGAGATCCCATTCTTTTCCGACCAATTTACCTTTTTGCTATCATCATGACGATCAAATGCACAGCGTTGTTTGCACTGCTCACACGTTACAGCCGGTCCATATTTGCGCTCGGAGTTGGCGCATCGTTGGCATTTATTGCCTATTTTAAAATTAAATTGTCATTTATATAAGTATTTATTTTTGGAAAATAATACTCTAAGTAATATATTAAAAATCTTACCGATGAACGCAGCAATAATGTTGCAATATTCGCATGCTGTAGGCTTCCCATATGCTTTTACGTTAGCTTCACATTTTTTACAAATAGATGAAGTATTTGATTTACTAGAAAATAAAGTTGGAACTTGTAATTATTGTCTGACACATTTTAAAATACATATATCCTTCTTGTAAGGCTCCACCATAAGATATTTTCAAAGAAATTAAAATCAGAGCACATTTATGAGAGTTCATTGGTACATTGGTAATGGTTTACTCAGAATCAGAATATTTTTTATTCATATAAACCAATACAGGCACTTATGAATCATCAATAAATAATAAAAATAGTATCTCTACCACCCATTCGGAATGCATTTCCTATGGAGAAGAATGGGCAAGAAACTCCATGGTTGCTTTTTTCAACATTCTGCTACTACATACTATTCTGCTAATTTGCTTTGTATATGAAAAATTAAGTTATTCTTAGAAGTACTCTAGTGTTGGTACTACTCATATATTTTTGAGTTACTGATTCAAGGGAAGAACCTTGCTTTTTTTGAAAATAAATTTAATCTGTATGAGTATTGAATTTGATGTGTATTACATCGAAATACATAGCACTATTTGTTTGTTCAACTGATATGTAGGTGTAGATATTAGAAAACATTGCATTGTGTAGGCGAAAAGTTACTTTCACTACAAGTAATAGAGTCGATGCAATAGTTAACTGGATAGGTACCTATTGACGAAGGCACCTTGGCAGCTGACTGACACTGACCTTGTTTGTTGAAACTCTGAGCGGCAGTACGTACACTTGACAACGGGGAACGAACCGCGACATTCCTGAAATATCGTATTTAACGAACGCGTCATTACATTGACGTCAAACAACAATAAATTGAGAAACACTATCTCAAAAACAAGATTTATTAACAGTACAATGTAAATGTTAAAAAACTCTACGCGTAAATGTATAAAACATAATTTACATACCTTACAAAGTTGTTCGCCAGTTGATAATTCCTCGAAAGGGTGTCTTGTGAAACAACGGGAACATGCAAAAAGCGGTGTGGATGTCGTAGTACTCATAATGAAATAATATCACAATCAGTAAAATATACTTTAAATTTTCAGTGTGCTATACACCTAGTATTATTATTTAGATACGAGACGCTAAATTTTAAAACTGACTGAAATGAAAACTGAAATCTGAATTGAAAGATGGCTACCATTAAAAATATGGCGACGCGACAGGCGCATAGAGTTGTTCATTCAATTTTGAAGTTATCGTTTTTTTTTAATTTAACTGAGTAATAGAATCGATTCGTTCAAGAAAAGGAACGATTCTTTAACACACAATCTTGTAATTCAAAGGAAGTTACAATTGATTGAAAACAGAATTTTAAAACACCGTGCTGAAAAGGACTGGTGGAAAGGGTTTGTAGACGGTTTTTTTTAATTTGTTACAAAAAACCCAATTCCACCCATTAAAATCACTGATAAATTTACTCTATGATTGTAATGTAGTAATCGATTACCTATTTGGTAGTGAATTATCATCCTTTTAGAGGACTGGGCCACAAGCCCTCAGCCTACAAACATTTGAAAAAACAAGACGGCCGATACAAGACTAAAGAAACCGAATAGGGCATTGATTTACGAACATAACAGGGTGACAGAATCGAGTTAAAGAACAATAATGCTGTGATCTGCGATACCCGCACATTTTCCTCCTCTACCTTGTCATTAATAACATGAAGTTATGAATATTATAATGCTCTGTGAATTCTACGCTCTACAGTGTTACAAATTTCTGGAATAAAGTGGACAAAATTTTGGAACTATTGTTATTGTTTATAGTAATATTAGCTGCCCCCCGCGACTTCGCCAGCGCAGAATTTAGGAACACTAATTAATTTCCCGTAATTAAAGTAACGTTATTTCTTAATACACGAGCTATCTGCCAGTGAATTTACCGTCCAAATCGGTTCAGCCGTTTGGAAGTTTACCTGAAAAAAAATGGTTTGATGTTCATCCCGCGGAACCAAAGGTTTTTTTAGATGAGATGGACATTTTAAAAATTGCATTTTCGTTATAGTTATCGCTTATACTACTTCCATTAATTATGTATATGGTAAAAATTATATGGTTATTTTGATATAACACACAAACACTTAAATTTTATTTATTTGTTAATATCATGGTATGATAAGAATTATTTTCATGATCAAATTATGATTTGTACGTAACTAATAAGTTATGGATATGGCTGTACCTATGCACATAACGCAGATTATTTTCAAATTAATATTCTTCTTGTAACATATATAAATTTAAATTGGCAGATCATTTAAAAAAGTTAGACGTAGGTATCGTCTCGCGGACTTTTTTAGGGTTTCGTATCCAAAGGGTAAAACGGGAACCCTATTACTAAGACTTCGCTGTCCGTCCGTCCATCCATCCGTCCGTCTGTCACAAGGCTGTACCTATCTTATGATCCGTGTTATTTAGATGATTTATATATTTAGATGATGTATTTCTGTTGCCGCTCTAACAATAAATACTAAAAACAGAATAAAATGAATATTTAAGGGGCTCCCATACGACAAACGTGATTTTATGCCGTTTTTATAGATAATAATAGGGAACCCTGCGTGCGCGAGCCCGACTCGCACATGGAAGGTTATATTAAAGTTAACTCTACTGCAAACATGTACTGCAATAGGTAGTTAGGTACTTTAAGTATCATCAATAGTTTTCGCATCGCACGCCAACTAAAAATATGTTTAAGCATTTTTGGACCCCTTGTGTTACATTAATGCTGTTTTCTTCATTTCATCATCATGTCAAATTTCAAACCTCCAATTATTTTCGTTAGGTTTATTTTTTTAAATTGAGTGTTGGCAATTTGGTATCATTCCTGTCAGTAATTGCTGTCTGCTGTGTTTATCCATGTTTTCGGAGTGTTTATATTTTGTGCGTTTTATAGTTTTTATCGTGATACTCTAAATAATTTGTATGTTTTACATGTGATATTGTTATATTCTATGTGTACCTCCATTAAAAATGGCAATACCTCAGTTTCCATCGCAAGATTTAGCTAAACTTGTTCTTGGTAAGTGAGATATTTGGCGGGAATAACGATATCTAACTAAATGACGGTTACGACATGCTCTTCTTTGTTTTATTACCAGGATACCTTGCAGAGGAACAGCTTATGACAGCGTATGATGAGTTCTTGCATGCGAGCCCTTATTTGGATGCCCTAAGAAATGAATATGACAGGATATTTATGACATCACTGAGGAATATTCTGGCAGAATACAGGGCAGTTAAGATATTTGGTTGGTACCTATCAAGTGTTTTACAAAAAGATCCCTAATCAATTTTATTATTAATTGCTCATAAAATAGAGCCAACAATATGATCATATCAATAATCTTTCTGAACATTGATATTGGTATACATTTATGTCTTTATTATTTCATATCTATAATTAGCTTTAAACTGGATCAAAAGCCATACAGGCTCGCTGTAAAGCTGCTCAAGTTCTCGATATTACATATGCACCTGTATAATTATTTTCAGTGGAAACATGCAAACCATTTATGCTGAGGAAGAAATTGGTGCAATGTACAAATCTAGTGGAAGTGGTGAAGGTTCTTGTCAGTCATGTTGATGTTAATAAACTACAAACGGAGGATGTTGCAGCTGATAAAAAAAGGTACCTTAATATTGTTTAGATAGTGAAATTACAAGCTCCACTGATAGTGGAGCTAGTGATCTAATGTTCTTTGACAGAAAGATATAAACTCGGGAACTCTTGGTTCTTGGCTCTTACATGTTCACTTTTACTACCAGGAGCCTGATTTTCGTTTGTTAGACAGCAATGTCTATTAGAGATTATGTCACCACATGGGTAAAGCTTTACCAAAAATACAAGTCAAATGTGGGTCTTACTTCATAGCCTACTTAGAAAGACTGAGATAAGTGTTGAAAAATATAAAAATATTATTCTTAATTCTTCATATAGCTATATTCTAATCAGATTAAACTGTGTTGATGTGAGAGCCAGGGCCCCGATTTTTGTTTGATAGACATAATTCTATATTAGAAATATGTCAATATGAAAGGCAAATTGGTTGTACTAAAGATTATGTCTATCAAACGATAAACGGGCTCCTGGCTCTCACACCAGACAGCTTAATCTAATTAGAATATATCTGTATGAAGAATTAAGAATAATATTTTTATGTTTTCCAACACTTATCTCAGCCTTTCTAAGTAGGCTATGAATTAAGACCCACATTTGACTTGTATTTTTGGTAAAGCTTTAGCTATGTGGTGTGGGAATCATTGTAGTCAGTCACTATTTGAACGGAAATAAAAATTTCAAATTGGTCTTTTTTTCTTTTTTTTGTATCAAAAAATTACTCATGTTGTAACATCTCCTAGCGTGAACAGTACTGTCATACACTTTCACTCATATACTTCCCAGAGTAGAAGGTAGGGGTACATTGCAGTGCACCCACTTTTTGCTGTTGGATTTTTAATGTAAATGTAATAGGGTGCAAGTTTATTGTCATTACACTTGCCATGTTTATGTCCCTATGAGTTAAGTTAGTCTTGTTTTAAGTTTATATTACAGGACTTGTCTGTTATTTTACTCAGCAAATATGTCCTATCCTATTGAATCTATTATAATTGTTCAGCTCAATCTAGCTATTTGATGAATTCAAGAAAATAATTAAAACTTTTTAGGTTATGTTTAAAATATGTTCTCCTGACAAAAAGTATACTTACCCTTACATTTATAGAGAATTGTGATACATTTACTGTGACATTTTAGTACACTTATGTTCTGTAGAAAGCCTATTGTAAATGGTTTGTAGATGTATTGTAATTATGCATAAACATGACAATTAAAATTGCTGATTAGTATTTTTTTCCTTATAGTCTGGTGAAACATAGCACATCTATTTCAACAAAACCAGGCTGTGATGTTTGCAACTCACTGACTTGCATTTGTAACAGTAGACTGAGCAACTCTAGCGCTCACACTTTGAGTCAGATGCAAACTAGCTCTCTGGAGAGTTCTGTGGAAACAACTGCATTAGAAGATCTGCCAGGTAATCCATCATAAAGCGGCTTTCAGACTACGTTCTAATATAATAACATATAGCTCATAGCACAATAATATCACATACCATAAATTGATATGGACACTTTTACACTCTACCTGTACAGTATCAGAATAAGAATATTTTTTATTCATATAAACCAATACAGGCACTTATGAATCGTCAATAAATAATAAAAACAGTAGCTCTACCACACTATTCTACAGTACTTTATATTATTGGCTTGTATGTTGCGCGATATTGTTTTGCTATGAGCTATATACTACTCTATGAGCTATATGCTATTATATTAGAGCGTAGTCTGAAAGCCGCTTAATATAGTTCTGTTTATTCTAACACTTAATACTATGCATTTTAATATGAAATAGCTAATTCAAGGTAACAGTGTCGATTCTGGTGTACACAAACTACAATGAAACTGTATTCAATAGACCTAGTATTGCCGTCTCGCTCATACATTACGAATATGACAAGGATGGCAACACAATTAGTTTAGTTTGATGCCAATAGAATCGACAGTGTTTCAAATAAGTACAGGTAATTAAGAGGTATAATTGATTGGAAAGAAATGTTTTATAATGTTGCAAAGTGCCTCTTTACTAACATAAACCTGAAGCAAAATTGCCTATTCTTTATGTTACTACACAAGCATTGTCTTGTTTTCAGGCACTCAACCACATAATATTATGTTTGTTATTGATGCACTAGCAAATGTGTAATTCACAAGTATTTTACCTACCAATTCACAAAGTAATATGTGTCGAAATTTGTTTAACGAAATAGGCACCTATAATATAATAAAATAAAAACATCATCACGCCTGTATTCGCCGAAGGGGTAGGCAGAGGTGCACTGCAGTGCGCCCACACTTCGCCGATGTATTTTGGTCCCAACTTAATAGGGGGGCGAGCCTATTGCCATTATACCAGGCACATTCGCTCTCAATATTGGGCCATAATCTCAGATTTGGGCCACAGTTCACCACGCTGGCCCAGTGCGGGTTGGTGAACATCACATGCCTTTTTATAGACATGCAGGTTTCCTCAAGATGTTTTCCACACGTTCAGCAAGTGGTAATCATTGTTGAAAATTACATTGCACATGAAAATTACCTATCACAGAGGTGCGAGCCCGGGATATGAACTTGCACCCCTTACGTTCAAGGCGGGGTTCTTGCCCACGAGGCTACCACTTATTGTTATTAGTGTAATAAATAATATTATTTTACCAAAAATGATGCGGTTGTAATTTTAAATCATAACCTATCTTTTACTTTTCAGGCAACCATGTCACAACCCGTAAGAAACATGTAAGGGTTCTCGAAAAGGAGACTATTATGTTAGAGTCTGAAATGAGCCAAAATTTGGGTTCAAAGCAGAGTTCGGGTGTTATGACTAACAGCGGCAGTGGGCAAATTCTATCAAACAGTGGTAACAACAATTATCCTATAAAAAGGTGCGACAACTTACCATCAATGGATTTGAACACTGTAGTAAGTATATTCTATTGTTATACTGTACAATACTTGGTGAAGTGTACAATTGGGAACATATTTAGCTGCCATTAAAATCAAATATGATACCTTTTGCATTTGTAATAGAGTTGAAAACTACATGTTTTATATATTTTAACTTAATATTTATTACAAACTAGCTGTGCCCGCGACTTCGCCCGCGTGGACTTTAGGGAGATTACCCGGAAATATGGGTATTATGTTTTTCCCGCGGAACCCTAATGCTTTTTCTAAAATTAAAGTAGCCTAAGTTACACCTTGGAACGTCAGCTATCTGTCAGTGAAAGTCCCATTGAAATCGGTTCAGCCGTTTAGAAGTTTACCTCAAACAGACAGACAGACAGACAGACAGACAAAAAATTTTTAAATTGCGTTTTCGTTATAGGTATCGTATATACTTTCATACGCATTTGGTAAAAAAGTGTTATTTTGATATTACAAACAGACACTCCAATTTTATTTATTTGTATTTGTATAGAGTATAGATATATAATTTCATAGTAAACGCTATGGATGGCTGGCAATATGCTATAGGTTTAGTAGCACTTATAGAACTCAGATATTGAATGCTCGTATTGTTTTAGGTCAAAACTACTAATCCCGAATACAGAGAAAAGATTGAAGAGTTCAACAACATTCTCAGTCAAGTCTGTAATGAGATATCAAGTGTTGACAATTGTCTAAATGTAACGGAAAGTGTTAATAGTAAAATATCAAACACAACAAATTTTCAAGACTTCGCATCTGGAGTGTGTAGTAAGTATATTATTTAGTTATACAAAATGCTTGTCGGAACAAAAGTGTTTTGTTTTGATGTTACGGTGAATTGGTATAAATTGTATAAATTTGGGGATAAGTTATAAGTGTTTTCAACATTGATTTTCTGTTTCAAATTTGTATCTGCACCATATGCATCGTTTTTTTTCAGGTAATGAAAATAGGAATGCACCTGTACCAGACTCAAGTACATCTGAAAGCATTAATGTCCCGTAAGTATTATAATTTATCATTTTTTAAGTAAAGAAATGTTTATATTTTTCAAAATACATATTGAATTAATAGGTGAAGTGTTAAGATTTTTAATGTGTTGATTTTCAGAAATACAAAAGAGATTATAAATATAACAGGTAGCCACAGTTCAAGTAACCTAAAAGACATTTTATCAAATGAGAGTGCAACGGCAGACGCATGTAATTACCCTAGAATAAAACCAAAACCGAGTGAACAAAAAATTAAAATACTCTCCGACGTTAAAGTTGACAATTCATATAACGCAAATAATAACGCTACTTCGACTCCTTTAATGCAAACTATTGTCATAAACGGGGCACCGGCGTATAAACCAAACGTACCAAATAGCAATTATACTAAGGATGAAATTATGGCAATGCCCACAATAATTGTAGTGCCCTCTTCAGGTAAATATTTTACTATAGCCATTTGTATTTCATTGGTGTGCTTTTTCATTTATTATTAAAATTACAGGTAAAACAAAATCGGTCGCTCAAAGGCAGTTTGGATTGCCACCGAAATTAAGTGCGTCATCAAAAACAGTTCCTTCGTCGAAAAGGCTTGGTCCTCTTGTAATTGATGTATCATCAAGTCCCGGAGGAAACCAAACTGTTTTGAATTTGCAACAAGCGGGAGTAGAGACTGGCCTTGTAAAAACAGTAGACGCAGTAAAGAATGCTTCTGTCCCTAAAGATAATATTATTACATGTGCGGCTGCAACCAATACCCCACAAGTCCTCCCACCACTAAGAAAATCTTCATCTACGCCACGTCGAAATTCACACATCAGAGTGTTAGATTTTACAACACCTCGTCGGATATTGCACGAAACGATAGACGAACAAGGTCCTATCTCACATAAAAATGATGAACCAATCGAGGTTGTTCTCAGTAAAAGCCCCAGCGTGACATTGACGGACGCGAACAAAATTGAAAATACTATTGTCGATATGAATATTATCAAGGTCCATAAAATAGAAGGTCCTAGTATTAATATAACTTCCACTAAAAATGATATAAAAAATAAAAGGAGTAATTGGGATGCCGACTTACGTGCGCTGGCAATGGGAAGCGAGAACCATGGAACATCTGTAAAAACCAAGAAAAAAAGTAAAAGTAAGAAAAAAGTTAATGAGGCTGATAATGAAAAGGTTAAGACTATTGATGTAGTTGATAATAAGAAACCAAGAAATAAAAAGAAAGTTGTATCACCAAATAATAAGAAATCTAAACGGGTACGAAAAGTAGTTGAAGAGGACGATTCAGTTAAAATAGTCGAAGGTAATGTTTCTGTTAAACCAACGATAAAGATAATATCAGCTCAAAATTACGGAAGTGAAGACACAAAAAAAGGAAACGACAGTACTCAAAATAAATCTAATACTGATGAGGCTAATGAAACCCCTGAAGCGGAAAGAATTTGTTTGCAGAATGTAATTGGTGCTAAATTAAACATTTCTGAATTATTAGAAACTCCATATAAACAGGCATTATATGATATACAAATGGAAACCCCGAAATTCTTAGGACCCGATTTACCAGGCGAACCAATTTCAGATATAAAAATCATGAACATTCCTACACCTCGGTTTTTCGACACTCCTAAGCCAGCGCAGGCAACACCCTCGTCGTACTCATCACGACCCACTGATTATTCCAGCGGAGGGTCCTACTACAAACCCGATGATCAAGATTATATTCCAATTCCGGATTTAGAATGTTTAGTGTCATCATCGAAACCCGAATTTAGTGTGGACCCCCCTATAGATAAGGAAAATGATGCAAAAAAATCTAGACCTGTAAGACAATGTACCAAAAACGTATCGTACTTCAATAGCACCAGTGTTAGTAATAAAACTAAAGATGATAAAACTGAGATGGCTTCTTCATGTAGTGAATCAACTGCCGTAAATAGTTCTTTTGAAAAGAAAGAATTTAATTCAAAAACACCTAAAAATACCAAACCTAAATCACATGCGAAATCCGAAACTAAAAAGAGGCTAGGATCTATTAAAAAATATAAATCTCCAATAAAAAAAACAAACACGTTTATGAAAATCAAGCCTAGACGGCCCACCCCAACTAAAGAGAGTTATACTGGAAAATATAAACGGAAATCTGATGCAAATCTATCAAAAGAAACGAGAAAAAAGTCAAGTGGAAAAGAAAAAAATATCCATATGACGCCTACCATAACATCTGTTCCGGCAAAATCTCGAAGAAAATCATCAACGCCTAGGAAGCTTCATTGTACCAAAATATTTAACTCGGAAAGTTCTGGACACGATTCTCCGGAAACAAATTCAATAAATGTTAAAGAGAATATTGCACCCGATAAAAAAATACCACCTTGCCCTGATTCTGATACGGAGCAATTAGCTTTGCGATGGTCCGATGACGGCTCACAAGATGCTAAACATAACGAGAAAAACACGACAAGTGAAATTGAAGATATTACTAAAATAAAAGAGTATATAGAAACAACCGCTCATAATAAACCTAATTATACTGACGGTTCAGGCGCGTTACATGTTGACCTTATAAAAAGAGGATTTGATGCAGAAACCGCAAAAATAATTGAGCGTGATTTACTCGATACACCACCTCACGCTGAACAACAAAACGTTTCCAGCCGCGTGGAAATCATTGGAACGAAAAAAGATGACTCGATGGAGAAGAGTATTGAAACAGTTCATAGTTCCTCAAATAATTTGCTTATCGCTCAAGATGAAGAAGAAATAGAAGAGGATGAAATCGAATTATCTGTTCATGATTGTAACGAAGAGAGTAATAATTACGTTAGCGTATGCCATGACGACACCAAAGATATACCTATAGGACACAATATGAAGTTAAAAGATAAGTTTAGTATGGAAGTATGCATAGACGACGGTGTTACAATAAGATTAAGAGCAAACGATTTCACTTTTTTATTTGACCACGATTCGACCATTGCAGGTGAAACGGGTTACAGTTTCAGGGAAACAGAAATAGCCGTAAGTTCAATAGCCAACTTTGATAAATTGTATACTCCATTGAAGGATCAAATGAAGGCAACGTGTTACGAAATATTTGATTCTACTCTGACCAGTTTGGACACGCCACTAAAGCCAAACAGTCCTATATCGAAGCAATACGTACCACCGGAGCTAGAAATAGTTGTAGACGACGAGAAGGTAGATGGTATGGAGAAAACTGACACTCGAAAGAGAAAAAGGTTACAGAATAGTAGTAGTCCCGAACAAGTGACTAATGACACGAAGAAAACAAAGTCTGAAGCACAATATTTATTGAATTCAACAAATATACAAAATATTGATATTGAATCTGTGCTCAAGAAACTTCACGGACCCTAACGGATAATTTATGTCTCGGCAATGATCGAGTCAATGTAGATTATAATCAATGTATTGTGATTTGCAATCGCAATAAATCTTGCAAAATGGTATTAATTAATCTATTATAAGTTTATGTGTAAGACACATAAAATAATTTTGAGTTAGCTTTTATAGAATAAGTTTGTGCTAGACACAAATGACCACATTACTAGATTAGAATATTGTATAATATAATTATGTCTATAATGTTTTGTTTTATTTTAACATTAGGAAATCGAAGAAGTCCGTAGGTCAGCAAACAGCTCATAAAGTACCTTTCAATTTAAAACAAGGACAAGTACTCGATGCAAACCCAAAAGTGAAGTAGGAGAGCTAAGTTGGCACATTGCGTGATATATTTATGTTTCGTCATACGCAAACGTGTGACCTATGTCGAATTATAATAAACGCTGATGTTACTTCCTCGATAGTACTGACTAGCTTGCGTAAAGTCTTACGTTGGCGGTGATAAATTGAAGCTAATAATTGAATTGGTACCTATCTCCTAAATGTTCACATTGCAATTTGATTAATCTAGTAACTGTCCCCGTGAACGCGTACGTATGTATATGGCATGGAGATATTATAACGGAGATGGCATTTCGAGCCCGCGCTGCGATAAATGTTTCTGGTTTATATGACTCCGCGCCATCTTTGTTTTCCCATATAGTTGCCGTATACTACAAGTACATGAGATAATAAAAATGGCGGGAAATCGCCACAGAGCTATACGCAGAGTAGAGTCGTTATGGGTACTCTAGGTACTATATGCTATATGGTATGTATAGTTGACAAAAAATATGACAGAGCTTAGAAAGAGATAATAGCTTATGGGTATGTCAGAAGTCCGAAATAATATTTGAAGGACAATACGGCAGCTGATATGTAGATGGTTAGCTGAAGAGATACCCAACTATCATAGTTCCAACTTCCTGAGTAACCTGCCTTTAAATACATACAACAGCAGTTCTGTTAACGCCTTAGAATAAATCCAAAAGCCCAAAAAACATATAAACGGCAAATCGAAAATAGAAAGCGAAGATTTTGTTTAGGAATCGAGACAAGTTTTCAAAAATGGCGGCCATAATAGATTAACGTTGTTCAAATTTCAATCAAATTTTCATATCATTAAATTGTTTATACGATACTAGTGCTAATGTAAAAGTAGGTAGGAAATACCCACAGATAAAGAGCGAATGCATCTAATTTTTCGGTCGGATTGCAATTGTTGTAATATTCCATTTAATTACATATCGCAATTAGTAGCGATCGTGACACTGGCGCGGTGCGAACCGTCCATTATAAATGCAAATTTCGACCGTTACCACCGCGCACAGGCGCGTACGATTATCTTACGGGAAAGTGCACATCATGTATTAAGGCTCTTTAGTATAAAAAATACTGATCTATTTATTAGGAAAATTATCATCCACTGAACCTCAATATTGTTTATATTGATCCGTAGAACCCACATCCCCGAGGACGGGAGTAAAGAAGCTCGCTGCTCAAATGTTGCCAATATCAAAACATACTCTATTAACTCATCGAAAGAGCTCATTCTTTAACGAAATGCCATCCATCGATGACGCGAGCGAATATTGCGTGGATTTTACCACAGTAATTCAATCAATATCTATAAGTATGTTCACAGTATCCGTTTTGGTATTGGCAAGTATGGGGCTTTTAATGTGTTCGCTGCGTAAGGGTTTTAATGTACTTTCAGCTGGTGCGTCATAAGGTTATAAGAGAACCTCACTGTGTGAGCCAATATGATCTCACAACGCAGTTAACGTTCTAGCACTTCTTGCTGTTACTATTTGCTAAAACAAAAGCAGTGACGACTATTGATTAAGATGCGTACTTACATATTACCAATATAGTAAAACACCTTTACAGTCTTCTGTAATGTGTGCGTTTGTTAAACCCCCTAGGAAACTACGAAACGTAAGGTTGCGTTCACCGTAACTAATCGCAGCTAAAGTCGTGATGACCGGATATGGGCGCGAACCCAGATATTATAAATTGGCAATGCTAAGTGAACATTATCGACAGTGCTTATTATTTTAATAGCAATGCGTAGCACAGATACCTCAACTTCATCGGAGTCGTCACGCAAGGGCGAAAAGTGCTTAAATATTACATTTTTGTGGCTTGCAGTGTCCACTTAGGCAACTTGATACAGCTGTAAGTATAGTAGGTAATAGTGATAAATATAGTAGTTTAGTAGAAAATTTGTTTGCTAACCGCTAAAACAGTCCATCACTGTACTTCCGTGTTAGTTGTAGAACTATTTGTTCTCGCTTGTCTCAGATAAACGTGGTGTCTCAAAGTAGAAGGAATTTTAAAGCGAAAGTTATGCGTTCACACATTTAAGCATTCTTACTTACCTATCTACAAAGTAGATACTTACCCAATATGTTGATGAGTTTATGCATCGATTAAATTTCAGTTACTTACCTACGGTAATTATCACTAATGGACTAATAGAAAAAATATGCCTACTTTCTTAAAATCACATTAGTCATACCGTGATCATTTTGTCAGTCCTTTCAAATAACTTTAATATACTTAAGTAGGCGGTTATCGCAAAGTCTCCCCGGGTCTTTGGAAATTTTATATAAGACAGTTACACTGACAGCAAGTTACATAAGGATATCATAAAACACTGGAATAGCGGGGCAATATAACTTGACATAACCTAGACCAAAATATACGGTAGCGTCGGTGCGGGCCCCGGCAAGGGGTGTTTGCGAAGTGGGTCACGGATGCAAGCTCCTGACACAAATAGCTACGTCGCATCTCACCACGTGGCCTCGTGTTGCCTCTCAAATACCCTCTGTAGATATCTACGCTAAGTAAGCTTGCCGATAGGTAGCTATACCTACGTGGTCTTGGACGTAGAAAGGGTTTACTACTTATTACAAGTGCCCTATTTACTTAGATACGTACCTACGTAACATAATATCAGTCTAAAGTCCAATACTTTCCTGGCTAGAACAAAGAGAATTTTATTCTGAAACACGTTTTCAGAACAGAAATGGAATGTATTTTTTTTATAGCTAACCAGTACCTATCTAATAACATATATTTTTTATACCTATTGTTGTGTGTTACCACCTACCTGCCCATAATTAGCAGCATGTAGATTTAATTTCATTGGTTATGAAATCACGGCCGTACTACTATATCTTGTACTCAACCATAACGATTTATTCTTTTGTTTAAAATTTAAGATTCCTACAGCAACCGAAAGCTGTAAAGTAAGTTGAGGCGGTGGGTGGTGTCGTGGGTTTAGTGACGGCTAGTAATTCTGCAGGCAGTTCGGGTATAAATGATTGCGGGTGATTTTACACCACCCCGGCTCCACTCCACCCCAATGTCTAACCCCCCTGTGGAGCCTCCCAAAGTGCAGCGCCGACGCGACGTCGCTCCGGACAATCTGCGTGCTCTGCTTATTTTCACCCGTAATTCCTTTTGCGGAAATTGCCTTTATAAAGAACGTCGAAAATAGTTTTGGAGCCGAGTTAGTGGATTCGTGACGGAAAGAAGGTTTATTTATAATAAGAGTATCCGAAAAAATAACGCCATTTGATAATTCTTGTTGTAAAATAGATACATCTTAATTTAGAAGTAAATTCCTACTGAACTGATTTCTTGAGATAAGTTTAGGTACTTAGAGCATTTTTATTTTGCTAGTTTGCAAACTTTGATTCAAGTAGGTAACTACCTGTTCTTGAAGTAGATCTATCTACACTTAGATAACCTTTAGATTTCTATTTACCCATAAATGACTATAACTCACTTTAAGCTAATTAATCTCTGTAAATATGAATCAATATTTTGTAACTTTCAAGGTTAAATAAAAAAAGAGGTAAGCTATCTTCTGTATGTACGTAGCTACGCCGTTACGATCTATGGACGGGCTCAGCGCCAACTGGGTCGAGCTTTCTGTAATTCTCAACTACTTCTGCTACTCTGGCAACAATCATCGTATCTACATCATCTACATGCAATGCAATTGTATTACAGGATCTTTCTTTATTCAAAGTAACCTTCCTTGGCTTCTTACTATACAAACAAAGCAACTTGCCTGTTCGTTAAAAATAAAGAGCCTGGCTTTTGACCATAGTTGGTCAGGCGACGTCGCACCTAAGTGCCAGTATTACCTTAAGTGTGTCAATTGGTGGCTCGATGTGCGTGGTTCCCCGCTTCCCACCCTTTTGGGTGGCGAGCGTGGGGCAGGTCGTCGGATCGATACCCGACGTCTGGCCCACGACCTCGCCTTTCTTACCACCTTCCTAAATACTAATTACGTGCTTTGACACAGGCAGCTCCGGCTCGTGCCGAATGAAAAGACCCATGGATGGGAACGTGAGCGTTATTAACGTTACCCAACGCCGTATTTCGTTGTTTGTTTTTGGTAACTTTGATGATAGGTATGTTTATGTGTTGAATGTGTTCTCTGCGCGTTTGCTAGTATCAAAGAATGCTAGACGCGGTGTTGAGATGAAGTATAGTACCCATGTAGGTATTATTTGTTTTAATTTTAAGTAAATAAGCAAACTGTCTATTTGTATTCATAAAATCACTTGAACATTTTAGACGTTGAATCGGCGGTACCTAGGTACCTGCATGATGTTTGCATCTCCGCAACTAGACAGGTACTTAAAAGGTTCTGAACATTCTTTCACTGATATTGAGTAAGTAATATTTTAGTTAGATATGTGATACGGCTAGATTATTTTCGAAGAACACTGCCGTTTTTCTTGGTCGGGTAATATAAAGGAAACAAGATTAAAAATGTATTCGCTGCACGTGGGCCATAATGCGATTTATCGGTGCAGGGGCATGTCGTGACCGGGTAGGTGCTTTGTACAAAATATACGTCATAGTCTTGTGGACGTGTTATTGGTACTATCTGCTCAGCGGCTTAAAAGTCCAGTGACTCTACCTCCGTATTGCTACCTCACTTGTTCCATGCTTGATAGACGCTCGTTTACATAAAATATTTGTGTAGATACTTATTAAACTTTTAGTTCTTCGGGTGACCGACAGGGGCGTTGTATAATTTGCTGTAAGTACAAATATTTCACGTAACTAATCGTTAGCGAGTTTAAAATACCCATCATAATCTTGGTAGTCACTAGGTACTATAGACAAATCAGTATAGACAGGTAGGTAGCAAGGACAACTATAGTGAATTTTACTTAGCATGGGTACCGTGACACATGTCAAATAAACTCTATAGTGAGGTGACCATGCATAATTATTTTATGTGATTCGATTATCGAGTATAATTGCGGTTAACTTTTAATCGATTATAAAAAATATATATATATTAAATTATTCAAAAATGTATTCGCTATCTGTCTGAACAGGAACACTTATCCGATTCCGATCCTACATGTAAAGCTTCTTGACATTGTATTACGCCCAATGTTAAGTGCCTGTGCAACTCGATCCACTAACAGGCAGATAATAATTGACAAATAATAATGGACCGCCATTTTCTCGCTCTCGCTCAAAGTATTCCCGCAAGCGGACAACCAACTCCCGGGCTTGACTGTTTAAAACGGTCTTCATTGTTCTTTTCGGCATTTATTTTTGCCGATTATTACACGATTATTTGTTTTTGCCGATTACTACGTGTCAATCCCTATCATTAAACGTTTCGTTTCATGCCTCTAATTTTAGGATAATATTTTTTCTGTACCTTTTTTAATTTGTTTAAAATGTAAAAACGCATATTTAAATACAATTTCAATCTAATGATGCATTATTGTTTGCTTTGGAAATTAATTGGTGATTATTAAAAATGTATATTTATCAGATTTTATGAAAATAGTGGGAGTGTATTGGAACGTACTAAATGTCGTGGTACCCATGTTAAGTGAAATTCACTTATAAGTACTTATATGAATTTGGTTATAGGTAGCTTATTCCCAAAATTTTATAGAATTATAATAAATTCACTGTCGCATTGTAAAACATATTGTACTGAAAGATGCTATCGTAGGTGGTTTGTAGAAGGATGTAAATTTCTATGAATTTGGACGATGAAACGGTTGTTGGACTTATGACTACTTTAAATAAAGTATCTACCTACAGCATTGAGGTAAATCTGTTTTGGTTCGATTATTTCTTCAATGAACATGGTGTGCCATAATACAAAGGTTTTAAGGAAAATCAATACGTAAATTTACTAGGTACCGGGCAAATAAAATGAAGACGAAAATTCATTACCTACCATTATATGCAGCGGCGGCAGTGCGGTTTCGTCCAGAAACCCAATGCATCTTTGGGTGTGAGCGAGACACTTGCCACCCCGCACTTTCGGCAGCCGCCCCCCTCCTCCCACTCACTGGAGGGGGTAATGGACGCACGAGGCTCCTCGGCCGTGCACCGTTCGCTCTTTATGTCGGCTCGCACGCGTGCACTTGCAAGTTTCTTTGACGTCCCTTTGTTGCGGATTCCAATTTCAGTATATAGCGGAATTTCGTCGATATCGCCTTCAGTATATTTTGAGCTTTATTTCTTTGGCGGTACAAATGGAAGTCCGATTCTATTTGACAACGAATGCTTGGTCTAGTAATATGAGCGTAGGTCACTTTTGGAAATGGGCTTTCTGGGATCGCCCCAGTCCCTTTTTTTTTTAAAACGGACTACGCTGTTGGCCGTGAGGTGGCCTTTACAGCTTTACCGGAGGAGTGGCGAGCGCAGAGTGCACTCCAACCAAGGCCTTAAGGGCGGAAAGGGGTGGCAACTATCTCAAGGGCGCCACAGAGGGCATGACCTCGGCTTGGGCAGTTACCGTGAGGGGATAGGTAGTGACTGCGCTCCTGGGTGCAAAGATGCACCTACGAGCGGAAGAGAGGGTTCCTCGACCTCGCCGACACTACCTATCCCCTCACGGTAACTGCCCAAGCCGAGGTCGTGCCCTCTGTGGCGCCCTTGAGCTAGTTGCCACCCTTTTCCGCCCTTAAGGCCTTGGTTGGAGTGCACTCTGCGCTCGCCACAACTCCGGTAAAGCTGTAAAGGCCACCTCACGGCCAACAGTGTAAGTCCTTTAAAAAAAAAAAAAAAGCACCTACGGCCCTACGGAGAAACCGGGACTGCACTACTTGCAGGCGGTTGATGTGTGTCTTCGCCGCGTGAGCGAAAACCACACTGGCATATGACATAATGGGGAGGATGCCCCAGTCCCATAGTATAGTACTCTTAGTACGAGCTTTGCTTCTCCTCCGGTGAAGCTGTAAAGACCAACTCACGGCCAACAGCGTAGTCCATTCAAAAAAAAAAAAAACGAGCTTTGCTTAATTTGGGGTCATACGATGAGTATGTGTTGTCTGGCGATATTTTATTTGTGGTTAATACTATGTAGGTCTTTCATATACATATTAAACTGTGCAGTATCTTCCAAATTAGATACTAATTTAGATAACTGTAGCATAAAATGTTTAATGTATAAATAGGAATATGTATAAAGAAAAGTAAATATTGAAAGGATCTTTTACATTCTCTCAGAATGCAAATAATTTATTTCTTGAAATTTTATATGCTCTCTTATATTATATCTCGTAGCGCGTTTAATCATGCAAATTTTCCAAGATGGGTGGGTAGCGTCGGCGACTGAAACTGAAACTTGAACAACTCCCTACTTGAAGGTCGTTCAAAAGTTCTCAGAAGAAATGAATCCACTGCAGCGAAACACTTTCATTTAGTATTTCGTTTTGTGTGCAGTTATAATTGAAGGAATTTCCATTTCGTTGCTAATGTAAGTGATTTTCGTAGGTACTGGCAGCTTTTCATGCGGGCTTTGTTTAGTCTCGTTGGTAGACTTTATCCTTTGTGCAACGCAATACTGTATTACCTAACTACGTTCATTTAATTTTTCAGTAAACGTAGATAGGTATGGATGGCTGTCCTACTAAGTAATTGTATATAGTAATATTAAACGTGTAGTAATCTCATATGTAAATAAGTGCCTATCGTAGTGGTCTATGGAAAGTAGGTGGAACTATTCAATATAATCCTTTTGGAAGAGTGACCGTGGTGTTTCTTGTTCATTGTTCTCTATAGGAAATGCAATCCGAATGAATGGTAAAGTCCTATATTTTTGTTGTTGGTTGTAACATCAATAAAATAGATCAGATTCAGAAAATAGCTCTGGGTTATTATGTAATAAGTGGCAGTATTGCTATGAATGTGATTACTAGTCGAATAAGATCAGACGACGATTTGGGGTAGTGGTCTGAGCGTAGGCTACTCGGTAGACTGCGGGCCAGCGGCTTTGTAAATTTCGGGATCGCCCCTAGTCCATTGTGTGGTGTGACACCCATAGTACAAGCTATTCTTAGTTTGGATCATGATCCAAATCGCATGCGATGAGAGTGTGTTTTCTGGCGATATTTATATTTATTTATGTATCGCTGATATGTGAAGCCTAATATTTATCGAGAACAACATTTTAATTATAGTTCGGGCTTGAAAGGGCGCATTGGGTGGGTGCAGTATCGATCTCCTTTGAATTAGTGTGCGGATCCGTCTTTGTGCGGCCGTCCTCGGATCGGGCAAACCGACCAAAACAAGCAAGCCTCCCTCGCCACCCGCGCCCTAGCGGCGCCCGCCCGCCCTTACCCACCTTATTCCGTGGCGTTCCTTTCGTGGTACGGGGACACTTGGAATTATCTGAAATGTACGCTTGTTTGATATGTGCCGCCGTTCATGTATCTACATAACATACGAAAATACTACACAAGTACAGTACAATATTTTGTTATTATGGAAGTATTGAAATATAATTAACTTCTCTAAATGTTTTGACGTATCTACAAGTATATTATTAACAATGATTTCGTAAAATTTCCAATTTTGTTTTCATCATTTCAAGCAACGTTGTTGTTGAGAAATTTATCGAGAAAAGATAGCGAAGTAGCAGTAGTAGCAGTTATGTCTTCGGTATCATAGCTACAAAAAATATTGCTCTATCTTATAGAGCTGCTAACATTGTCGATGGTTAATAAAGTGATCATTATATAAGCGAATTAGAGTTATCATTTCTATGCTTAGCAAGTATATTTTGGGAATATTTGTATTAGAATTATGAACCTATTTCCTAGTTAGTTAAATGAAATTTTACTCAAGTTTGACGAATATAAATAAGTTTCTGAGTCGTATTAAAACGAAGTCATTTGGATTACTACAGTTTGTTTTCACAGAACCATAACTAGGTATCCCATAGAGCGACGCTTTCTTTGTTTCGGTCTAGTGATCACCCCTTCATTAATTAAGAAATTCTTTTTTAATCGGAGTATCTTAGTAAAGTATTTTTCTCTACGTTTAATACAGCGCCATATAATAGTAGCAACAGTAGATAAGTGAATGATCACGGAATAATTGTAACTGACTCTACATTTGTGTTAAAAGGACAACCCTAATTCTTATACTTATTGAATAAATACGTAGGTAGTATTTGTTAATTGAGATAACAAATGTTAATTATCGATTCAAAACTTGTCAACTCTATACAACGACGGTAAGTATCTATAATAAAAGAGACGCATTTAATCAAAGATTTGTTATAAAGCGTGTAGACTGGTGTAGTTAATTACACGATTCTGTGGTGTGCGTCCCGCTAGACTCTACCTAGAGACTCAGTAGAAACAGCTGCGATATAATTCGTGTGCAGGCAGCTACGTACCGCCTCGTGCGGCGCAGTTACACCAATTTGCCTGAACAAATAAGCGCAGCGTTGCCGAGATCTAACAATTACATTATTTATTGTCATAATACATTGCTTAATTGGATACATATTGTATCATTATAGCTACATTCCGGGTAATTTTAATTAATTTGTTTATTACGATCATTGACCTTTAATCAATTGTTTTTTTTATGTTTAGTAAACTAGAGTAGATTACAATAATGGAACAATTAAAGAACAACTTTAGAAATACTTCCTCAACATTTTTACCTAACGCGTAAACGAGCTAAATTGTGGAGTTAGGTATCTAACAAAACAAAAAAATTTACCTATCGTCGATGTTTTTAAAGCATGAAATACGCCACTGAAATAAAATACGGCGTAAGAAAACATAAATTCCTATCTCTACAAGTACCACCCACATTAAAGTTTCAAAACGCTGAAACTACCAAACTATATAATTATGTAACGTAAAGATCCAAGGCGCACGGCGTCCATCTATTGAATTAGTAAAGTCTGTCAAAGTGCATCGCCGAGGCACAAAGGTCGTTGCGTGGGAAATAGGGGGAGGCGTGGGCGGCCCCCTCCCACCGGTCTCGGGGGCCTGTACCAAGTAAGCTCCGACACCAGAAATTCGTTATGACGCATCGGGTTTTGTCTGCTGTTATTTTAGCGGAGATAATGTAACGGGCGGTTTATGCACCTGAAAACAAGAGGAATATAATGTAATTAACTAACTACGTACTATTTAAATTATAGGAACTAATGGTATAGATTCTGTTGGTAGCTAACTGAAATAAGTGTATTACCGTCCTTCTTACTGCCATAATGCATGAGCAGAACATAAATATTTTAGTGTTGTCTAATAAAGTTTGGTATCATTGATTTAAATTGTATTGTACACATACTACAAGTAAACTATATTAGACAGCATTAAAAATATTGCCATCTCACTCATACTCATAAATTAAAAATAACAGGGAAGAAGAATAATATTAAAAATATTGCCGTAACAAGGAAGACAATACGCATATTTTAATGTAGTTAAGCTTGGTGCCAGTAAAATAGAAATTATTGTCTATGATTATACATTATACATAGTTTTGTCTACGTTATTGATCGTGTCAACTTTCCTTGGCTGTCTTGTTGACCCACGATTAGTTGTCACTCAACATGTTAAGTTTCGTTTAAATTTATGATTTGGTTTTATAGATAAATAAAACAGAAATAACGGTTGTAACCTCGTTGTCTACATATTTGTCTACATATCATATACATAAGTTATTTTTACTTAAAGCAACGTAACAAGAACATTACGAATCAGTGGCACTCTTCGTATTCAAAAATACTCGAATATTATACATTTATTTTTGTTCTGCATAAGCTTGCATGTAAAAATGCCGCCGCATATTTCGAAGCTGCTTTCACGGCAAAACATTTTGTGTCTTGTCGGCATTATGTGACACTTTCCTTAATGTTTACGTAATCAATGATTTAACTACCTACCTACCTAACGTTTACAATCTTATTTATAGAAAGTTGCTATACCTATGGTTACAATGCATTACAGGTATTACTTTTGTTCTGGAAAACTGTTCTGTTTTCTTTTGTGAATAAAGATGTAGTTACGGGTTTTCAAAACTTAAAGATAGAACGCCTTGCCAGATAAGCACGCGAGTGCGTGTTTATATATATTTATAAACCAATCATTAAACCAACTGCTAACTAAATGTACTTACTTACTATGAAATGTAATGATAAATAAATAAATAAATGTAAGTAAGTACATTAAGTTAGTTACTAACTACGAACTAATAACATGAAAACATGAAAAGTAAGAACATGCAAGTAAATCAAACTTATTCTATAGTTTGACGCCAGGGGAGGTTTTATATCAGCCAGTAAGTGAGGAACTCTGCCAAAACCAGGCAACAGCTGGGGGAAGAGCTACTATGGTCAATGGGGACAATATTCCGCTATGTCGTCATGGTACTGGATGGTACCTACATATTTTGAATTAGTAGGTACTTATGTAATAGGCAGGTAGGACAATTTCATGAAGGACTTCATGGTTCATGTCATTATACTCGTATATATACCACAGAATAGAAGAAAATGGAAAGAACGGTGCTAATAATAGTTTTGTATGAAAACCATCGTCGCCAGTTGCACATAAGTAAATAATAAGTGGTTATTACACTTACTTACAAAATATGGCACCCATTCGTTGTATTAATTACCAGTTTAAATTATATAAAGGCTCTAAACACTTTGGTATATATAAAAGTGTATGATAATAATTATTTACTTTGAGTGAAAGCGCATAAATAAAATGGAGAGCGGTTGTTTTCAAAGGGCCTCGCGTGAGAACCGAGGGTGACGCACACCCTGTAGTCTTAAGTCTAGACATTATATTATTAGGTATAATAAGGTTTGTCACACGGGCAAAGCGATGCTAGCAGCGCTACAGTTTATTTTATACTATATTATTATTATAACAGTTTAAAAAGTTTTTGGTGGCTATAGTTATAGTACAATTTGCTTTTGTATAGAATAAAATAAATATAAAATAAGGAACTACGTTCCAAGACTTAGACTGCTTTTTCTTAGACTTGTAAAGATTATTGTCACATACTTTGTAAAGTTATAAAGATTTTTCTTATACAGTTTTATTTATTCAACGTGAAAAAATCCACGATACGGAAAGAAAAAACTGGCCCCCTTACCACGGGAACTCTTAAGAAGCATTGCTTTGATATTTAAGTTAGATTTTATGACAGTTCGCGTAGTACAAACTCTACCAAAAAAGTACAGTTTAAAACAATACGTTACATTATTGAGTCTCTGTATTTAAAAATCGAAAAGAAATACTTGTGGCGACATCTATCTCGCCACATACAAATCTTACATCGTGATATTAAAAGTTATCCGAGCGATTGAATATATAATATACAAGAACCCGACAACAACCGTCGGGCAGTAGCCCACCAGACACAACACCCGTCTGGTCGGAGGATCCTCCTTTTCAATGGTGGATGAGGAACTTTATTCCATGTTCCTCACACCCCCCAAATACTTATTTTTCAAGTTTGTAGATATAATAGACCTATGTTTCATCGTTATCGTTGGGTATCGCTATATTCATCTCTCTTAATAGCTATCTCTTACTTCCTTTAATGGATACCGGACCTAATAGGTGCTTATTCTACCGCGCCGCCTCATTGCACCCCACAGTCGCTACTTGTTTACCACATTAACACGAAGCAGTAATTAATTGCTAATCAAATTTAATGTGATCCATTTGCTATAATCTTAAAAAAACACAATAAGTTTTAAAATGTAAATGCAAACTCTTTGTATTAAAAATGGTTTATGTTTTTAAACTTTTTAGTATAGCAAAGATCTTTTTTTTATAAGCATGTAATAAATATTAATAAGGTGGCTCCTTTAATAAAATGTTTGGATCCATTAGCAGATATTTTCTAGAAAACGTACCAAAAAATGCCATGCCAAATGTAGGTGACATGCCTTATGAATTGAAATTTCTATATATTCAGGTAGACAGAATTTTGCTTAAATGTTGGTATAAGATTGGCCCAAGTTGGATAAGTACTTGTCTAAATAGGTAGGTATGTTGTTTCTTTTTCGTTCAAATAGGTATAAATTTTGAATCGAGCGAACACTTTTATTCTTTTGAGACCTTATTTCGTGTTCATTTCAAAATATACACGATTGAATAAAATGTCAACATTGTCAACTGAAAAGTGTGTTTTTGTGAAAGTTCATTGATTTGACTTCAGCACCTATTCCGTATTGGCTGGTATACGTAACGTCGTCTGCTTATTGTTGAGTTGACAGGGCAATGACGTTGTCGGTTCGGTGCAGCGGTTCGTGGGCCCCCACGCCCCCCCAGCCCCCTCGTAGCCGTCGGTCGACGCTCTCTAAAAGGAAAAAGGAAGCCAAAGGATAATCTATCACGCCCGGGGCCCGACTCGATAAAAATGAACGATTAGAACACACAATCGATGGTTTTCGAGCAGTACTTGCACGGCACTAGACGTAGGTACCAGAGAGCGCTCTTTTTCTGTGCGCGTATTGATTGGATTAATTGGTGAAAAAATCGGTTTTGAGTGATCTATAAAGATTTTTAACGACTATACTAATGTTTGTTTTCACTGACAGTTAGAAACGTCTAAATATTATTAGAGTGCAAATGGCAACTGCTTCGTATTCAGACACCAGTTCTCCTATTGTTAGTGAATACTTACTAGGTAAAAGAGAACTTATTTTTTCATTGGATTTTAGTGTCGAATATAAACATTAAGTGTAATTTTAATTCTGCCTATAAAACGGTTGAGTCATAGGTCTGGAACCGAGGTGCATTACTCTTTAACCTCGGTAAGGTGGAGGTGTACTAGGTTCATAAGGGTGCATGCGAATTTGGCGGCGGCACGTCGAGTTCAATGGCCGGACGTAGACCTAAAGCTACGCAGCTACGGCGTAGAACATTAGCTGCCGTGTGAACTCAGACCAAGGTGCGCCGCCTCCGCCGGGGCCGGGCGGCTGAAAATGAGAAATTAATGTCAATGTTATGACAACATGTTCTATTCAAAATTTAATTAATAATCGATTAGACGACTGCATCTTTTAGTGGTTAATGTAGGCCCAGCGTATATAGGGTTTCTAGAATTCCCATCCACGGCGAAATTCGGAAATGTTCTTTTCAGAGTTTGCTTTTCTTTGATGTAATTGGTATCGTTCCCGGCCTATTGTACACAGTATAAGCGCTGCTTAGTTTAAACTAACTATATGTGTAAGCAGATAACAGCTTATTATTATTAGGGTTTAGATCTGCATATTATATCCTCTTACTCAGTGGATGTCTGAATATGAGTAACTAATGTTTATTATGGCACATTAAATTAATTTAATTTAGAAGCATATTTAATATATATATAATAATATATATATATATATATTTAATTTAGAAGAAGTTTAGTTTTCTATAACTTACTTTTGCATTAGAATTCCAAACCATACGTCCATACATATATTATAAGATATCTTGCGTACGAAAGAAAAATAATTAATGTTACGTACTTTATAAGAATGAGTCATAAAAGCTTCAAGTTGAATAACCTCTGAACAAACATAATTCAATAATTTCTAACAAGACAAATGCATAAATGAATTTAGTTTTTGTTAAACATTTCTATTAAAACTTTATAATGGCCTGTCTGGTGTGCGAGCGCGTAATAAGGTATTTTTTGTCTCATGATATTGGGGAAAGTGTTGTTGTAAATGTATTGAAATATAGTTTACATAACTTTTCGGGCGTGGCTTCTGTAATAGGAAGTGTTCAGGTTGTGTCGCCTCCTGCTGCGATACCTACAGAAGCGAGAACTATTGAATCGTGACTGTTTTAAAAAAAAACTAGATAGTGCAATGACATCTAAATCTGCGGTATACAGGATGCTTTAGTATCCGCTTCCAATTAATTGCATGGCATTGCATTGTACACAATGATTACCACTTGCTGAACGGTGAAGGTAAACATCGTGAGGAAACCTGCACGTCAATAAAAAGGCGTGTGAATTTCAGCAATCCCCACGGGGCCAGGGTGGAGGACTATAGCCCAAATCTCCATCGTTTTGAGGGATAATGTGCCCGGTTTAATGACAATAGGCTCGCCCTCTATTACATTGGGACCAAAACACCTCGGCGAAGTGTAGGTGCACTGCAGTGCACCTCCTCCTACCCCTTCGGAGAATACAGGCGTGATGATGATGATAATGTATTTATAATTGTACACAGTCGTAGCATTTTTAGAAGTGGTGATACGATAGGTGTGTCTTCTGATATTTACACAGAGCAACTGCCGTTTTCCCTATGATACAGACGGTTACTTAAGGTTAAATCAGTTTGATTTTTTTTTACTTTTACTGATAACCAAAGTAATTAAAGTTCCATGAGAGGAGTTATACTTTAGATACGATTCATCCGCCATCTTTATGTTATGACCCATTTTTACAAGCTTTATATTAACTTTCAATGTATGTATGTCAGGCTGGAATCTTGCAACTGAATTTTTAAATCAGTTATCTTCAACCGATTGAGCTGAAATTTGGTATACACGCTTTTTTTTTAACGACAAAGCATGCTTAGGTATGTAACGTCATTCTAATACCAATATGGTGGACCATCCAAGATGGCGAAATAGTTATTTTTTCTGCATTACCACAGTATGGGTAGGTATCTAATGAAAGGGCTTGCTGAGTAGAACACGAAAACTAAGGGCAATTAAATAAAAGCTTGTTTTTAAAAAGTTTTTTTTACCATTAATTTTATTTATACTGTGTATTTATTGTATTTGTCCTTGCTATTAATTACCCGACATTCGCATAAATACCGCTAATCGCTGGTCTTTGTGCTTTGCATTTCTGAAAATGGCAATTGCTTTTGAAGCCACGGTAGTATGCTTTTCATTCGAAATTATGAGACGTTTACTTGTCAAGGCTTATTTGGTTGAAATCTTCAAAAAATATTATCTTCTTTACGAATCATATGAATTCATGCTATGACATGTTTATAAAGATAGTTAACTATATTGGCAAGACATTTGGGTAACTAGAATGCACACGCTGTAGCCTTGACGTTATACAACCGAATATGTAGATAACAGTGCATAATAAACTCGCCTAGTCCATGAATGACACAACCACATAAAGAAATCAATTGATATGTTCAAATAAAGAGCGGCATAAAAAGGTGTCTGGCAACTGGTCGTCGTCGCCTTAATGTCATCGGAAATAATACCTGTTTGATTAATTTACAAAGCTAGACTAAGGACAAAGAACTGGCATCTTTTATTCGCCATCGTTTCGTCTTTTTGTGTTCTCCATAATTAAATAAACGGGACTGCTTTTAAATAACTACCGTGATTCGTCACCGCCATTGTCAATTGATTATTTGATGATTTTTTTCAACTTTATTTTATAAACAGGTTTTTTTGTGGCTACTAAATAACGGCGCTATTTAGTTGCATGTTGTGTCGCTTACATATTTTTTACTTAACAACATTAAATAGCTATCGAACTACAGTCTTTATATATTGATACATCATCACGCCTGTAAACTTCGAAAAGGTACGCAATGGTGCGCTGTAGTGCATTTACACTTCGACGATGTATTTTGGTCCCAATGTAATAGGGGGCGAGCTTTTTGCCATTATATCGTTATGTTCCGCCTTAATGGGACTGAGATTTTTTAGGCCTTAGTCCACCATGCTGGCTCAGTGCGGCTTGGTAACCTTTAGACGCCTCTTTTTGTAGACGCATGTTTCCTCACGCTGTTTGCCTTCACCGTTTAGTAAGTAATGATTGAAATTAATCTGTTAATCTGTCGTATTTAATCTGTTAAATTATTTAACGTTTACAGGGGAACTTCAGTCGATAATACAATTAATATAGAATAATTTCCCTTATAAGCGGCCATTTACACTGACGCATATTTCAATGGTTACGAGAAATATAGAATATTTTAAAAGTACGGAAGTCAGGGACCGATGGTTTAGGTGGTACATAAAACTACTCGCGTGTCCCAAGTTTACGATTATCGCTGCGAGTTCGTGCGGGTATATGAGACGAATGGCCTGAGCTGTTTTGCATACTTAGAGATATTTTAAGATAAATCGGTGAAGAAGATCCGGTTATGACCAGAGGAAATGATCCGCGAGCAATTTATGATACAATAACTTGAAGAATTTGTATACCAGAGGATTGTTTGTCTTGCACATTCGTTGGTGATTAAGGATAGATATAAATAGATATAATTCGCCTTTTAATCGTCGATATGTATAGGTATTGCAAATTGGGTCTGATTTGCATGTAATATGATGCAGCTATAGATAATTGGTTTCGTCGAAAAAACCGAGCGTCGTAAGAAGCGCGACACTCGGGGTCGGCCGATAACAAGAAGTGGCGACGCTCGCTCGTCGCACCACTAGATAAGGCTCCGCCCCACGACCGCAAAACATTGCTTATTTTGGCGTACGACACGTCTTCCGATTCGGTTCCGCTGCTTTTTTTCCTTCCAGACATTCTCTATTTGAATTGAAACAACTTTATGTTCAGGCTCTTTAAAATATCATGTTACAGCTTTGTTATTTCGGTGTCAGATATTAGTCAAGGAGTATTGTTCGCGAATAATAATGTTAAATTATACTATTGTGATTTGTATTTTCAAATGCACTTCTCGCTTTGTATTTTATGAAAGTGCATTATAATGATATTCTAAACGAAACATCGTGGAAATAATATTAGATGACTATACCTAATTCGGAATGACGACACCAAACGAAATTTAAATACATTGAAGGTCCACATACATTTTGTGTTACATATAGAAACGGTAAATAGATGCACGTTCATTCCCTGTATCCACTGGCAGGGTTCACCAAGGAAAGCAAGTTCCTTACACTGAAGAAGAAAGTTTAAAAAATATAAGCACGTTTGGTACGTAAATTGGTAGTTAATTTTAAATCACGTTCTATATATTGGATAGAGTCCAAGGTTTAAGATAGACAAGTGAGGTGAGCGGGTAGAACGGTGCTCTGAGCGGTTGCATTGTGGGTAAGGCAACATTTTGCGGCAGTTTAACTGGCCCCTACTTGTTATTTTTTGCATGTGCAATCAGGCAATCATAGAGTGGGCAGAGTCTACACAGGTATATATTATTATTATAGCGAAGTATACCGTTGTTACTAGATCAAAGCTGCTATTTTTTTATCTAAGGTGTTCCAAATATTTAGTAACTCCTAAATTTATAGAAAGTTAGGTTTCATTTACATTGATTTTAGTATTGCAAAAATGTCTTTGTACGAGGTTTGTAAATAGATTGTGAGGGTCTTTTCATTCCACAAAGTGACACAAACATATTTCAAAAGTGCACTTTTTGAAGTAAATTCTTCATCCAAGTAAGATTACTAGAAAATACGGTTGAGATTATTTCTAATATAATATAATAATTCAAAACTTTGATTAAATATTTTTAACCGACTTTGATTGACTTGTATTTGCCTTGTCTGACGTAGATTGGCACCTACTCCAAATGTACTGAACTATAAGATTATTTGTAGCTTTTTAGTTAGTGCACCTAGGTTTTTGAAGTTGGGTTTTTTTTTAATTCATACTTTGTTATGTTACATACATGGGGAATAATAAATAAAGATACAACGTTCATCGCGAGCTTTAGCTGCTTTAAAGACAGCGCTCTCTTGTGAATAAAGCCTTACCAATTCTTACATACAATAATAAGAGGATCATGGGGCACGCACGGCTTACATGGCTATTTGTTTTTAGGCTTGTGTAGGTAAGTGTATACGAACCCGGAATTCATTATTTTCTACATCAATCTTTTACCCGATAAATATTATAAGAGACTAGCTGACCGGGCGAACTTCGTACCGCCTTAGAATTAGTGACATACGAAAGCAGCGCCACCTACCGGGTCCAATTGTGAATCCATTCAAATCGGTCCAACCGTTTAGGAGGAGTTCAGTGACGTACACACGTACAGAAGAATTATTTAAATAAAAGATAAAGATAGTTTTTTTTGTGTGGTAGCCTAGTTGGTAAAACGCCCGTCTTGCAATCAACAGGTGCATGTTCAGACCCCGGCCTGAGATTTTTAGAATTTTATTTTCAATAGGTAATATTTTTATTGTAACTTGCTAAACAAGTTCACTGTTTAGCAAGTTCCAAAATACGTCTATCGAAAGACTTGTGAAGCTCACCTTTGAGAGGTTTGTGCCCGGTAATGGCATGCAATAGGCTCGCACCGTATTATATATTGACCAAAAATATATTTGAAGAGGATCGTTGCCTATACCTTCAGGAGTCCCGGCGTGATGATATATATAGGTAGAATTGTTATGTAATTATTGTTTTTTTTTATTAGCTACATCTATTGAAAATAAGTGTAATATTAAAAAGGCATCTAATAAAAATTTTATAATAAATAGGTAAGCTAAAAATTAGGATTTGAATAGTAAATATACTTATTTAAAGAACTTTTTACAAATACTTCAAGAATACAAATAATTTCGCTTTATAATTTTAAAAGCCATGATCGAGCCGTTGCGTTCCCACAGCTGACAAGCACTAGAACAAGAATGCTGGCTCCACGGGAACCCTTTTCCAAATAATTAATGCGATAAAATAGTGCGGTGGGCGCAGATCGTAGCGCGTGACGGCCGCGCGCGCACGGTCACGACGCATGCGCCGCAAAACGACCAGCGGGCCGCACGCGCGACCTCGCCACTACCAACCAACACAGATGTTTCCTATAAAAACGAGTGCATTTCGATATAAAAAGTAGATAAATACCCGTAATGCATTGTTTGAGTTCACCGTGCAAATGTTGCTCAAGCCACTGTACTATTAGCGCCGCATGCAGAGCTGGGTTGAATGAATAAATATTTAATAAGTACTAACAATTATTGATAGCGTACAAAGAACCATCATTGCTACAGTAGATATGAACGCTTACCCCAACATTTGTTACCCCAAGTTTTTTAAATTTTACTTAAATACAGTTTTCACCAAGTTGTTTTTTGGTTATCTTTAAAGTATACTAACTGTCGCTACATGCAACCTTTTTGAAAACTTGATATACTAGGTTTTATACTACTCATAAATTTTCATAATGATTAAATTTGTCATACAACTATTGACATTTATACATGGACAATGACTGATAGAGTAGATACCAACTCAGTATAAAACGCAAGGTGCGTATTAAAGAGATAACTTTTACTTTGTCAATGTCCCAATACTATGCATAAATATCTTGAAGGGTCTTCACGCCATTAGCGATGAAGTCTGACCTTCAAATAATAAGTAATGTATGCTAAGGTTTCTTATTATAAAAATAAGAAACGGGTAGAACGATACTTAGCATTTAGAGGGGAGTACCTATTTATAAGACACACTACTACTACTACCCTTTTAACGTCCCACTGCTGGGCACGGGCCTCGCCTCATCACCATAGTCCACCTCGCAGGCCCAGTGCAGGTTAGCAGACTTCACACATATATCGAAAACTAGTCAAGTTCCCTCAGACGTGCAAGTTTTCCTCACGATGTTTTCCTTCGCCGTTTTTAATGCAAGTGATAATCTCGTATGAAAATGAGAGAAGAGATAAGCATAAGAGAGTAGTAGAGTAGAGATAAGTATAAGAGATATTAAATGTATTCGTATCTACATCCATGGCTCTCTATTCTATTAAATCAGACCGAGGCACGGGCTATGCATACATGTTTTATGTACGATAGGTTTTGCGATTCATGCTATGCAAAACTATTCCAGATGTGAGTAAGGAGCAAGTTAAAATAAAGCTTTGCTCAATACCACGATACTAAGGGAAACTATTAGGAAGGGCGCTTAAAAACTTGAATGGAATAACGATGACGTTGTTTGTATTGTCATCTAGGAATGTAGTTATACCATTTATGCGGGGACACACTGCGGCGTCAAAAAACTAACTTTATTGACACACCGCAAAAGCAAATTTTTCAACAAAATGTCATTGATAACGCGAGCGGATTTATCATTATAAATTGATTTTTTTGTAGAGATGAAACGGGTAGTGATTTAGCCGGTAGTGGTTACCAGGCCGGAGCGCCGGATATCCGGCTACCGGATATCCGCCCCTTTATCGCGTTACATGACGCTTCTTATAGATATCTCGAATCGTTCGCAATCACGACCCATATGGTGGTCAGTTAATTTGCATCAGTGTCCGCAGTTGTCAAGGTTTGCTAGAATTTATCTTTCAGCACCTGGCAGTAGCGTATACAGCGAAAGGCTATTTTCAGCTGGTCTGGTATACGAAGCCAAGCGGAGTCGCCTCTTACCAACAAATGCCGAAAATTTGGTATTCATTCGAGTACTTAACTAATTTATAAAACAATTATTTTTGACGTGCAATTATAAAAATAAACCGTCTCCATGACATTGTGGTATGATATGCCATGTGGGAAATAATGAGATTTTTTTAAATTATACCCTCCACTATCCGGCCGGATACTGAATTACCATCCGGTATCCGGCCGGATACTGAATTACTATTCGGTATTCGGCCGGATACTTATTTACTATACGGTATCCGGCCGGATACTGAATTACTATCCGGTATCCGACCGGATACTGAATTACTATCCGGTATCCGGCCGGATAGTGAAAACCAGGCCGGATCGGCCAGATACCGGATAGTTACCGGATATCCGTTTCATCTCCAATTTTTATTCACATTGATACAGAGTACATTTTCAAAAATGACAACAATGACAATGAAAAAATGGTGGCTGCACCACCATTTTTTATTGTTGTCATTTTTGAAAATGTTTGTTAGGCTTAAGACCGGTCCAGACAGGCGGCTCGGTATCTCAAACGAAACGTTCTATTGGAACGTCACTCGTGGTAACGAATGCTGCATGCTGTCTGTCGCGAGCTTAACTGACGAATGTGCGTATGCGCATCAGTTAATGAGCACGGTTTTAATGTCCTTTATTAAAGCTCTTTATTAAGGTTTAATTTCAATATGTTTCAGAAGCAAATCAACTTAAACGGCCATAGTCTAGTGGTTAGGCGGGCCGCGCTCGTAACCGAGAGGTACCGGGCTCGACCCCCATCCTAACTATTAACGTGACGTCTCCGAGCACATGCATTGATCTAACGAGACTACTAATAATGTCATAATCTTACATTGATCAAAATGTTTATAAAAAAAAGTATTAACGATATGTACCAGCCGTAATTAAATGAAATGTAGCTATAGTAGAAGCTTTTATCTCGTCACTTTTACTCATCACTTTGAAAAGATTAGAATTTTCCCTTATACAATGTACCTATAATGGATAGCATATTAATTTAAATATCAACTTTTCATACAAACGAAGTCGTGTAAGTTATAAGCTCTGTGCACACTGGGGCGTCAAGAGGCGAGCGTCAAAAAAAATTGAAAAAGCTTATTCTTCAATCGAATGTCATTGACAGCGCAAGCGAATTTTGTTATTGAGTTACAGAGAGTTTATTTTGGTATTGACAACCATTTAGCAGCGTGCGCCTTGACGCCCCAGTTTGCCCGGGGCTTTATAGAGCTATAAATATTTTAGACCTGGCGTATTCGAGGCGAGGAGGTCAGGCGTGGGATAACTGACAATGCAATTCAATTCACATGTCTGTATTGTCAACCTGCGGCTATTGCCTAGATGATTTTTTTTGCACATCAGTCAATCTACCATTCTGACTGAAAATTACTTTGATATTCCTTTTTGGTAGCAGTGGTGGCCTAGTTGGTAGAACCTAGTTGGGCCAGCACCTATGAGATTTTCATGTGTGAATTCATGATTTCAATCATGATTAGCTATGATGATGATTGCTAAATGGTGAAGGAAACCACCGTGAAAAACCTCTACGACTGTAGAAAGGTGTGTGAAGTTCACCAAACTACACTGGGCTAGAGCGGTGGAGGGGGAATTTGGCCGGTGTAATGGCAATAGGCCAGTCCCAATTGGGACCAAAATATATCGGCGAAGTGTTGGTGCACTGCAGTGCACCTCTGCCTACCCTTTCAGGGAATACAGGCGTGATGTATTTATTTATTATTCCTCCTTCTACATCCAAAGTTCTAAAGAACCACACCTATAATTTGTTAACCACCGTTAAATTTACATAAAAAGTTTTCTGCACTCGAATATTTCTCAATTAGTCACGATTAATTATACGAATGAGCGGGCTGTTAGCCTGTTATCGTTACATTATCGAGGTAGCTTCGGCGCGATCAAGGCGGCTTCCCATCCGTACATGCGAAATGAGAAGCTTTACTCCCTGCACCTACTGGAACGACCGTATTTTTACTTTTTTTTTTTAGAAAATGTACTTTGTGTTAGTAAAGATTGAGATTGAATTTATGTGGTATAAGCCACGCGAGCACATATCAGAATTCGCTCGCGACAATATTACAGTTCGTTGCAAAATGTGATTTTTCTACGAGTTAATACAGTTCGTTTTGGTTCTGTTCATAAAAAAATTGCGCGAGTTTTGACGAGCTTGTAAGCACAGGTTCTTACTCACGCCCCGTCACACCGTCTCGCATTAATTACTGTACAAATTATACGTTCTTTATCACCATTCTTTTTTTTTAATAACAGGCATTGTTGTCCATTCGTGCCAAGAAACGATTGTTTTCAGCCAGTGGGTGATTTAATTCGGTACACACACGACTCCCGGCTGATGTATTACAGAACGTCTACATAGCTCTTTTCGAGACGTCTTAATCTGAATTACTTTAAGGGTCATATTTACCGAGACTCGTTAGTTAAATAAGCGTACCTATCATAATTTAATTTTTTTAAGAAAAGATAAGGTATATTTTAATTGTTATGTGACACCTACAATAAAGTTAAAAAGTATAGATACCTACATGTGTCAATAAGATGTTCAAAAAATATTTGACATAGATAGGTTAAATTGATGCCGTAGCCGTCTAGTCTTATGCGTCTTAATATAGAAAATCTGACGTACGCAGAAATCAAAGAGCCACACAAAATTGGACGCGTGAAACTTAAATATTAGGAAAAGCTCCATCTTTGATACCTATAATAATTCATTAGTTATGTACTTAAAAACGATCGCTAAAGAGATGAATAGGTGATATAAGTTTTTTTTTTATACATATACCTAATATTGTTCCTTAGACTAGGTATGAAATGGTTCGCATATAGTATCTTAGTATTATTATAGTGACAAGGTGCCACGGCGATACTCTACAATTTAATAAGTACGTCAGTTCTCGCTGGTGTGTTAGACGCATACGGATTGCTAATCATTAGATAAACAGTGTTCAAAACGGCAATTTTGTTTACTCACCCGCAGAAACGGAGCACAAACTAGGTGCACTTAACTAAATGAGTTTTGGAACGCACCTGGGAAGCACCTGCATCTTGATTAGTGATTGCACTTAGTTGCTTCTGCTTGACACACTGGATTAATACTCGCGTATCAGCAAATGTGAGTTTTAATAAATTAAATGACTACGCAACTTTTGGTCTGCCTTCGTTTCTGGAAGATTGTTATCTCTGTAATCATTTCTAGACAGCTTTTAATTATCTCTATGGCATATTCTAAATATATTACATGTTGCAAAACCAATTATATAAGACTTTTTTTACAGACTTATTAAGGGTGTATCATACGTCCGAAATAATATTGAAGTAAGGTACATAAACGGTAACTTACATTGTGCAGTTGCTTAGTGAAGACAGATTATTCTTAACTTGATTTAATTGACTTGTTTTAAGTTTTGATTATTTGTCACTAGTATCGTGTTATGGCTTTATGGCACATCTATAACCCTATTAAATACTGTTAATTACTACTTCTTAGGTTAGGCGGTCACTAATATTTAGAAAACAGTATATGAAAATTTTGCACAGGACTCGAGATATAAGTTATAAGTAAGATATAAGTTAAGATATAAGTTTTAAAATTTGGGGCAGGCAAAAATAACTGAAAATATTATCAAATTTCGATCAATTTTTTATCCCATTCAGTTGGGCATCCGATACTCACGAATATTGTCTCAAAGTATCATTTCGGACTTCTAAAACAGCCTGTATTAACGCTGTATAGAGTATAGATGCTAGTGTGATATCACTTTTTCAAAGATAGTAGTCTGGGCATTTATAAAGGACTCGTTTTCTAGGCAAAGTAAGGTTATGTGTTCGCTTGAAACGAGTTTGTTTCACGGAGGTGCATCGATTGCTATAACAAAATAATCTAGAATCTTGAAGATCGGCGCGTGCCTTACCATCGCGCAGTGGCCCCGCCCACGCCTTCAGGTCGAGTTTGTTTAGCACGAACTGACTTTGTTTCCGATTAAAGACTCATTCTATTTCTTTACTATTAAAAAAAAACACAATGCCAGTCTTGTACATAAAAAACATCGATATTACACTTAAGAGTTTTCAACACTTTCAAGAATTCCACATCTATGGAAAATTCCATAAATTTATTAATGTATCTTTTTTGTAACTATTATTATTTTTTGTTTGGTTAACACTTAACACCCACTTGTGGTCTATTGTTGGAATTGCATGCTACATTTTGGGGCTAAATATACCATAAAATTAGCAAACTTTTTTTACCCATTTCGTTAACAAAGTACAATATCGACAATCTGTAAAACATTAAAAAAACAGGAACCGGAAAAAGGTACAACATATAAAAACGGAACTCTACATTCACTGTTCCAATTTCTTTTTAAATGTTTGTTCGCAATAGAAGTAAAAAGCCAGTTGGGAGAAACCCGAGGTAACTAAATCGATGTGGATGGTCAGATGACAAACAACTGGGCCTCTTGATGGCAGCAATTTTAATCGCAGAGACCCTCAACATTTTGCGTTGTTTAAGTACTGCAAGTTTTACGTAAAAAAATATTTTTATTTCCATTGATTGCCTTGGGTTACACTTAATTTCCGAAAAGTCTTAACTAATATTATATCGGTGAAGGAAAACATCGTGAGGAAACCTGCACGTCTATAGAAAGGCGTGTGAAGTTCATCAACCCGCACTGGGCCAGCGTGGTGGACTATGGCCCAAATCTCCCTCGTATTGAGGGGGAATGTACCCGGTATAATGGCAATAGGCTCGCCCCCTATTACTTTGGGACCAAAATACTTCGGCGAAGTGTGGGCGCACTACAGTGCACCTCTGCCTAACCCTTCGGGGAATACAGGCGTGATGATGATGATGATGTAATATTATATTTTTTTGTACATCTCTGTTATTATAGACATGTTAACGTGTTTCTATAATTTAAAATGTTGGCAATTTCTTGTTGAACGGGACTCCGTAGATAACAATTTCCGACGCACAAGGTTCGATACTGATTATTACGGACACCGATACTGAATCGAAAATAATACCCTCGAATTATGTTCTACGTAACAAGAGCACTGAACGGTACTCTAGGCCTTCTTCCTTCATTGCCTTCTCGCCATAAGAAAATTACTTTTCTGAATTAAAAAAACTTTTCTGAGAAAAATATATTGATAGTACGTCCCATATCATACGCGCATAACTGTGACACTCAAATGAGTTGCGACCCCATTTTTTATAGCTGCATAGTTTTAACGCCTATCCTATATTAAAAATAAAAAGAACAGAAATGGGATGGGAGGGATGGTAGCCTCGCCGGTAGAACGCCAGCCTTGAACGTAAGGAGTGCAAGTTTAAATCCCGGGCTCGCACCTCTGAGATGATTTTCATGTGCGAATGTTATTTTCAATAATGATTACCACTTGCTGAACGGTGAATGAAAACATTGTGAGGAACCTGCACGTTTATAGAAGGGCGTGTGAAGTTCACCAACCCGCACTGGGACAGCGTGGAGTACTATGGCTCTAATCTCCCTCATTTTGAGAGAGAATGTGCCCAGTATAATGGCAATAAGGTCACCCCCTATTACACCAGGACTCACACACATCGGCGAAGTGTGGGTGCACTGTAGTGCGCCACTGCCTATCCCTTCGGGGAATAGAGGCGTCATGATGTATAAATATAAAAACTGCAAAAAAAAAGAGTCAGGGTTTTTGAGAATTCTGTTATACGTGACTAGGTATATCTACGTATCATATTTATATGAGCTGATAGGTTTGAAATGTTATTACTAAAACCAATGTACGTAACTAGGCATCTTCAAAAACGTGACGATACTCGATACTTGAGAGGTTTAAAGTGCCTATGAGAGTCTGAAATTAGTGGCAATATTTCTTAGTAAAGTTAGGCATGTATTGATTTTTAGACGAGATCGTGATTCGATAGGTACTTATCTTGTTGAGATTGGATGAATGGTGTTGTTATAAAGGTAGGTATTCTCTACGTTAGGTCTAACTGACTTCAAAGGCGTAGTTTCTAGTTACTAGTGTGTAAATAATAAAATACTAAAAATACACTATTTATGCAAATTTAAAGAGAAAGAGGTAGAGTTATGTACTGACTAATGATTCCAAAATGTACTTGTAGAGAACATTTACCTAAAATAATATTAATAATTTAAAAAAATACACGGGAAACAGAATCGTACTTACAAGGGACAGCCATTATGTAGATAAGATTGTATAAAATAAAACAAAAAATCTGTTAAACGCGTGGTTGGAACGCTTAGAGTAGGTAGGGTTCTGTAGTCATCATGTATTTCGGATCAAATTTCCGAATAGCTATAAAAACCACCTGAGTTAATCTAAGTGTGTAATTTCCAAGGTCTTGTAATTATTTATTCTAATAGATGGCGCTGCGGGTAGCGCTTTATTCTAGCGGTGGGTGATAGGCTCGAAAAAATAAAGTACGGAACCACCACCTCTTTTTACATAAACACCCATTTTATGTACCTTACGAGATAACTTCAAGGAAACTCTTTTAATTGGGATTAACTTTCAAGGTTACGGTAAAAAGTGTAAGTACAAATTTATATCGTTTAGAAACCATCGAGGTATGGCCCTGTAAAGGACTCAGAATGGAGTACAGACTCGAAGAGACGGACTGAACGATAATGAAAGTTTAGTTTTTGGCATTTGGCTATGGAACCCTACAACGGAGATATTACTGTTTTGTTCATCCGTATAAACGCGCGAAAAACTATAAAGTGGCCCATAGATCAACTAATTGTTACAGAATGGTAGGAACAGGCGGTAATGGCGCTCTCGGTCGGGGCAGCCGCTTCGCCATTTAAACGCTAACGACTTTTATGGCCTGTATGTATCTTCACGTAACAAGGTTATAATGAAGTTTTGTTTTGTTCTTTAGTTGTGTGTTGGACTATATTAACCCCTGTTTTAATCCGGCATAGAATTGGAGTTGAAATTATTTTGGTTGAGTTAGACATTTGAGCTTAGTCTAACGTTGCAACGTAAACAACCGTTTGCGATTTTGTATGGAAATTAAATGCGGTGTTTACCAAATTGGAAATTTTGGGGAATTATAAATTAATTCTTTATAAGGTGTAGATAAACTGATTTTGATTTCTTAAGACGAAAGTTTGTTTCTCATTATGTCTGTGGCTTTAAAAGTTTTTTTTTTATTTTCTAATTATAAATATTAGGTAAAGTAATTGAATGTAAAGACGTATTTAAGGGTACTTACTGTAATAAGTGAGCACGGTTGCGCTTCTAAATTAAGCACTCTACTAAAATGGAAGAATTTAACTATTCTCAAATCAGTAGGTCCAAAGTACGCATTCCTGTTTTTTCTTGCAATCATCTACAAAGTCGTAACAGTATAGTAAAACTTAGAGTGAACTTGAAAATCTTTATGTTGACGCGTAGCTGTGAGCGCTTGCGCTTGTTGGAACGTGCGCCGCCTCTAGTACCTGAACACTATTTATTTGGAATTTATAGTCAATGCCTCTTTTTATTGTGTTGACAACAAAAATGTTGGTACTTGGTGGGTAAACAAATTTATCCTTAACTTTTATGGGACTTTACGTGGATGGAGGATACCCTAATTCCGTAATGGTGAACCAATTGCGCAAAAAAAATAATTAAATCACAACATTAAACACATAAAAAAAATTGGTGCCTTGTAAATTTGTGCCTTGTAAACTAGGTAAATTTGAAGTCATCATAGGAATACAAGGTGCTCTGTGCATTTACCACTAGTCATCATTCTTTGGCTGCACGTCATGCCACCAATAAACATTTCATCATAAAGGTTCACCATTTCTGCTCTTAATAGAGTACAAAATAACGTAGGTACAAGTTAATTAATGTTTTATAGACTTCCATAAGTTGAACCATAAAGTTGTAGGTAACACAAATAAATCAAAGCATGTCCGTAGGTACATCTTTCAACAGATTTCATAATATAATCTGCTAGCAATTTTTCCTTAATTGGATGAAACAGATAAGAGATAAACATCTCAGTGAATTAAATAAATATTACTTCATTTGGGCCTGCGGCGGGGCTGGATGGCCACAACTTTATGCGCGGACGCAGGCTCCGATAAAACAATCCTAACTACCAAGTGGTGAGCTTATTAATTTATTTTATTTATTACGCGCAGTTAACTGCTTGTTAGCCACATAATGTTCGCAGACTCTTCAATTTTATTGTTAGCGATGAAATGATACCCCGTGCGTATATCATGATTCGGGTAGGCAGTCGTGTTAGTTTTTTTGCCGGTGAATGTAACTAAAATAAAAAGTATTGGCCCGTTTATATTTATCTGTATAAGAAGAATACGTTTTTATAACTTATAGTCAGCAATAGTAGAGCAATAAGTACAAAAACGCATGCACCTGATTATCCGTAACTCTGATCGCTTAGAGCAGGGATGCCCAAAGTGGTCGATATCGACCCCTTGGGATCGATATCGGTTTCCCAGGGGTCGACATAAACGAAAACTGATTTTGGGGGTCGACGAGGTCTAATAATCGTCCCCTATTAATTAATACGAATTGGTAGTTATTTTGTATCAATAGGAAAAAATAGAGCAAGGATTATAAAGTCATTCAGCTGGGGTTCTGAAATATCAGTTCATTTTGAAAAAGGGACCCCTTTCCCAAAATAGTTTGGGAATCCCTGCCCTAGAGCAATTAACACTAACAAAAGTTTTTCGGATAACATAAATAGCTTGACTGCTGGGGCAAATTGAGGCTGAGACAAATACTAGAGCCAAAGAAAAGATAGAATTATTCAAAGTTAACAAAAGTTCTCATTTCCGCTAGATGCCTCTCGCGAAATCACGAAGGAAACAGGTTGTTTATACCAAGTAGGGTTATAGGACTTATGGGTATGGTTAGGTTAGGTTAGTCTCGCGCAGGGTGTGCGGGCCCGTCACGATTCACGCAGCGTGCATCGCGGACGCAGGCGCTCGCTATTTGTTTCATATCCGAGACATATCGTCGAGAGCACCCACGCCGCGCCTGCGCCGTGCGTGCCACAAACAAACTATGCACCGTGGCACAATTTATTGTCTCCCTACTTTTAATTTTAACTACAGAATAAAGTTAGAAAAGTAAAATAGATAACGTGAATAATATGAAAATGGGTCCTCTATCAATTCACAACAGCAGAATAAATTTACAACAGCATTCAGAAAACTTAATTGATTTTTAAAACTAACAATTTTTAGTTTGATAATTTTAGAAATGGAAACCAGCTTGATCACGCATTTTGCAAACCTATGTTAATCGAACACATCTATGTAATATGAATGACTGTGATTTTAAGATAGAAACAAAAAAAAATAGTGACTTTTTGATAAATTTCAAAAGGCGTTTTGACGGAAGTCGTTTTAAACACGTTTGCAACAAATTACGCAATCGCCGACCTGTATCTTTACCTAAAAACAAATAAAGTGCTTAGTAGGTGACAAGGAAAAAATACCAGTACAGAAAAACGACCAGCCCTTCTGCCCCCTTACCTCACCTGTCTCCAAGCAATGTTTTTAATATTACTTTCAATTTCTGACAGTTAACTAAGTCCAAAACCTTTCAAAAATAAATAGTTATCCACTATTGAAACAACAATACTTTAAGACAGTGGTTCCCAAACTTATTTTGTATACTGCCCACTTTGAGAATAAATTTTTACTGCCCCCATTTTTTTGCTACTTGAAAACCACTATAACGTCAAATTAAATTAATTGATTATTGCCTTATTTCTGTGGTGTTAGCACGCATGTCAAGACAAGACCTTTGTCACGGATATGCTCGCTCGCTCTCTGTCTAATTTCATACTAGAGAAAGAGACAACATAAAGATATTCCGTGACATACGTCTAATCTTGGCACACATGCTACAACTGGGCCTAAAGGGGGCGACTTTAGGCCTGCAGCGCCCACAAGGGGGCGTTATCGCCCACCTTGGGAAAGGATGTTTTAAGAGTGGTGGTTAGGCCCCTGATGCACATTTTATGTAAAGATATCATTATGATAATAACTATAATTTTATAATTAATTTTAAATATTTTGATATGTATCCATATACGTGTCCAAACATAATTCATTAATATGTGCCATGAGACACATCGCCGGCATTATGAACATACTTAGTTACTTAAATTCTTTTTCTAGCATTCCTTAAGCATAATGTCACGGCTGTTAAGAATTATAATTTCGCAATAATGCGATCACAGATAACGGTAAACTTGCACTATCGTTGACAATCAGAAAAAAATATGACGAGAAGGTGCGAAATTATACGATAATCGTCACGAGTCAACATGACACGTCCCACCTTTAGTTATATACGCAATTATACCATAATATAATTATATCGAGGGGTGAAAGGCATTTTGACTTAAGCGACACTTTTGAGCGATATTGACTTAAAAAGACATTTGGAATCTCCGTTTGCTTCTGCGTCTAATGAGTATCACCTGTAAAGTTAAAAAATGTGGCTAAAAAATGTTAGCTGTGCCTGGACTCCGTTCGCGTGGAATTTAGGAACCGCAATTCTCTCACAAAATAATATGAAAGTAACCTTAATTACTGCTTATAACATCTGCTATCTATCGCCAAAATCTGTCTAGCCGTTTCGGAGATTAGCCGGAACAAACAGACAGACCAATATACTTCCACATACGTTAAATTATCCTTCAATTTTAATTATTTGTATAAATATGCTACTGTATTGAGCCAAATCCTGTTTTAAGTATCATAAAACTACGATGTCCTAACCGAAATAGCACGATACAAGTAATAGATAATATAGGTACGTGCAGTCTTAATTCAATATTGCTACGTCGGTTCCTAAAAAGTATAAATCAATTCTAGTTTGACATGGGACATAAGTGTTGTAATTTAATTCGTCAATTCTTAAATTCACAGACATAATGTCGAATACCGTCGATTCAATATAATATTATAGTCGAGTTATTATTCGTCAAAGACCTATCTGACAGTTAAAAGAAAATGCCTGTTCAGCGTGTAGTTAAGTCATTCCCTATTTTTATTACATTTAGTTTCCATTTTATTAATAATGTGGATTTATTTGAATTGGTTTTTGCTTTTAATTAGGTACTTAACACTGGCAGTAACCCGCTAATCGCAGCTGCAGCCATTCCTCATATTAGAAGAAGAATCGTTTAGACACAGGTGTTATAATTTAAATTGGCTCAGAATAAGAAAACGAGATGGAATTACCATCCGTAAATGTACAATGCAAGTCGTGATATGCCTACGATCACATGAAGGGATTCGTAAATATTGTAACGGACGCGAAGGTATGAACTAGCTATGAGACAAATACACAATAGTTGAGGATGAAATAAATCTAGATTAATCAATCGGTGTAATATAGTAGATACCTATTTGTCTAGTACACTCCGTCCTTACTTGTACTTTAACGTCTCCATCCAAAGATTGCCTGGTAGAGACTTTTAGTGATAAGGCCGCCTACTGTAACACCTTTTTATTAACACATTTTTTTATCGTATACCTACGTATAGTTTGTATTACTTTAAGAGTTGGAACAGTAAAGAGTTATCTATCTATCTATAGATAATGCAAATTGCATCATCAACGTATACCGTGTAATGTATGGGCGGCTAACGCTATGAGAGTCTAGATTTTCTTTAGCTTAGAGCGAGGAGATTTGCGTTGAGCGTCTCACGCGCTATTACCAACGTGGGTCTCGGTCGTGAGCGCGCTTTGCATATTTCAAGAACGCCAGTTAAATGCGTACACTACAGTTAAGTGAAATGGATCGGTGTTTATGAGGGTTACGGCGGAATAACTGAGAAGTTCTCAGTTTTCCCACGATACGTCGCTAGTTCCCTAAAGATCGGCATTGTTTGCAGTACTTGATTAAATGTATTGCTATAGTTTACTTGAGCATATTGCTGTGTAGGTGTACAAAAATAAAACAACAAAACAATTGGTTCTTGTTAATACTGGACATACTGGGGAGACAATATTTTATTACCATAACAAAATCTACCTATGTCAATATACATAAAGATTCAATTTCTGTGGCAAAAGCCATGCGATCACTCTCACGCTGTCAATAACATATTGTTAAAAAATGAGCTTTTTCCTTGAGTCAATAAAGTTCGTTTTCGTTCGTTTTTTGCAAATGTTGACTCCCCAGTGTGCCTGGGGCTTTATTCTGTAGACTCTGTTTGTGTTACGGGACGCTCGATGTTCGCGATGTACGCTACGTTCAATATTCTTGTTAAAATAAAAAACATTATTATTTTCTACAAGTAAACATAAGGTGTATATAAGGTATATGTACATAAGGTATGAGTACTGAGTGTTTGCAATCTTTCATACGTCTTTCGAACCCAAGAATAAGTGTATCGTGTGTTAAATATATGCCACTTGTGTGCGACATATGCATAAAAATACAGAGACGTTATATAGGTTACAAGTAAACTAGCATTGAATGGCAATAATATAACATGTTACAATTGTATATATTCATTAAATCAACAGGCTATTATATCAAAGAGCCTTTCCCGACAGTTTCACACACTTAATTTTGTGTGTGACGTTGCCGTCGTCGTACTTTGGATATATTTCAAGATGTATATGACTAGACGGCGTCAATAAGACCAATTTCGTTCCAATTTTTGCGACTCATTTAGGTATTGTCACTTATAAAGCAGTCAAAATTACATGTTATATTGTACTTTCTATAGCTAGGATAGCTCTTATTGTTATTGAAAAATACACAAAAATGATGCATTTTCTTGCCAATTCTTCTCCATAGGAAATACATTCCGAATGGGTGGTCGAGATACTATTATTTTTGTTTATTGGCGATTCATAAGTGCCTGTATTGGTTTATATGAATAAAAAAAGAATCTGAATTCTTATTCTGATAGAACAAAACAATAAAGGATTAAACACATCGCTGTAAGTTCATATAAATAAATTAAAGCAGCGTATAGAAGAAGATTTATAATAGAATATAAACCAGGTATATAGACATGTGACGTTAGCGTTTCTGAATCGTGGCAGTAGACGCGAGCGCACGCTTGACCTGCGTAATTGTCTGCTGAGCCCAGCTTATAATCCCTACTCTGTTGGCCACTTTATACGATACGATGTAATATTTCGCCACTCCTCCGGTAAATAAGGCCTTAGTTGGAGTGCACTCTGCGCTCGGCACTCCTCCGTTAAGCTGTAAAGGCCAACCTCACGGCCAACGGCGTAAGTCCTTAAAAAAAACGATGTAATATAATATTAAAATGTTTTACTCTTACAAAAATCAACGTCATAGAATACCCTAGGCTTTACCACCGCCTCTTGTAGTATTCTCCATCGTTTTTTATTTAAATAAAAATATTAAATTTTAATGGAATAAAATTAGGTATGGCTCAACCTGAGAGTAGCGGGTATTTTGCTAATGTCAAGTAATTCATAGCAAGGACGAATTAAGTAAATAGATCTTACTAATAAAAATGCGTAAGTAATTAAAATCTTTAATTGTTTTAATGTTCACTGTAATTTTTTATGGAATTATTGTTTTTGAAATAAAACTATTTTACGGATTTTATCGCGTGTATTTACTATTTTATTTTCCCGACGTTTCGGCTGCTTTACAGCAACTATGGTCACGGGGGGACTGAGGTGTTAGACGTCCTGATGTCATAGTTAATAACTGGGTACCCTCATATTTAGTTGTTGTTTGCGGTCCGATCCACGCAGAAAGTGCTTATGGTGTCTTGAGGTCTTGCAATGGTATACTTGGTTTTGGATTTAATCATATTAATTACTGGATCCCAAGTTGGTGGTAGCACCCAGCCATCTTCCCTATTGAAATTAGGATGTATCATCCTTGGTCGGAGTCGGTGTTCTTTTGCGAGGATATGCGGTTTATCAAATCTGATATAATGGCGGGTGCGGTCCTGTACATGTTCCCAGATTGCAGACTTCGTGGAGCGTCGGTGTTTCACCGCAAACAACAACTAAATATGAGGGTACCCAGTTATTAACTATGACATCAGGACGTCTAACACCTCAGTCCCCCCGTGACCATGGTTGCTGTAAAGCAGCCGAAACGTCGGGAAAATAAAATAGTAAATACACGCGATAAAACCGTAAAATAGTTTTATTTTAATGTAAATTATTCGCGTAAATATAAGAAAACAATATTTTTGGTTTTTTATAGAATATACTTTTAAGTATTGTTTTGTATAAAAGAACAATGTACTAATTTTACTTGTCGACTCTAATATTACCTACCGTTGTGGACTCCATCCAATGCGCTAGTTAATAAAAATGTATGTCTCATACTAGTTTATGGTTAGGAAGAAATCACTAGACAGACGACTAGACGAGACGAGACCTTGCAAGACCGATTATATTTCAACACGCTTGTACGCGTAGTGTAAATGTCTCTACACTCAGATCTTGCCTATTAGTGGTGGGGCAAAAACGTGCGGAAGTCTGCGCTGACTAATTGGGCTGTATTGAGACCGCAGAGGCGAGCTATCGTATCGATATTTCAGGTTTGTGCCCTCATTTAATTCACTGAAATCGGTGACCTGTCGCTTTTGAAACCGGCAGAAAGGGTTTGCCAAAAAAACATCGTTTAAATTAACGTATTATAATGCATGTTTTTTTATTTCTTTGCTCTTTTTGTTTACGTATAATTTTATTACGATGTAAGTATGATTTAAATATGTGTCAGTTATATTAAGTAAGTACGTACTTGAATAAGTTGGTTATACATAAACTAATCACTTATTTAAAAAAATCCCCCTTACCACTACTTATCTTGCAGCAATGTTTTTATTAATATTACATTCAGCTTTTGACAGGTAACTCTGTCAAAAAATTGCCAAAAAGATTACAGTGACTATTGAAACAAGTTAAGGCCCCTATAGTTTCAATGTTACGTCATAGTGTTTTATTGTTTGGTTATTGTGTCATTGGCGGTACCGGGGCTAAACTAGCCACATATGTAGGTCACGCGGCAATGCTTTTAAAATATAATCACCATTAATATCTGTGGAATCTAATAATTTTAAGGGCAATTGCAATGTAGTATGCACGGAAGCTCGTTTGAGCCGCGCACTGCACGCAGTTCGGGCGAGTTAATTTTTCACGGAGCACCTCGCGCCATTGTGAGGTGTTGAAATGGCCATTGTTTCCCTGACAATGGGCCGACAATGGCCGCGTATCTCTCAAAAGGCCGCGAGCCCCGACCTGACTCTCTTGTATCTTGCTAGCCTAGGTCAGACCAGCCAGGATCTACCGATGGGTAAATTCATAAAGTTCGGCCTTTGTTTTAAAAATAACATAGTTTCCTCATTCCTAAACCTTATTTAGGTATGTTCCATTCCTTAACCAAGTGTGGAATGACTATGGGAAAAACTTTGCGCCTAGATGTGGCGAAAACTGAGCATAATTCCTAATTGTTTACCTGAATCGTAGAACTTCCTATAATTCTATGCACCCATCTATGTAGTATAGTAGAATCGGTGATAAAGAAAAGTTGAAATTAGAATCTAATTACTTTACTAAGAAATAGCATTTAACCCCGGGACACCCAGAGGCGTCAAGACGCACCCAAAACGAATTCTGTGTCTATATACACAAAGGATTGAATTTCTTCGGTAAAAGCAACGTGACTACGCTGCAAAATTCGGTCGCACTGTCAATGACATTTAGTTGAAGAATGAGCTTTATTTATGTGTCAATACAGTCCGTTTTCTATTTGGTAAAATTTTGCAGTGCTCATCTTAACGCCCTCATGTGTCGTATATTATGACTGATAGGCATTTGCTTAGCTGCAGAGGAGGCTGGCTAAATTGATTTCCCGCGATACATTACACCAAAGCTGCTAAAAGAGAATCCTTGCGTCTGTGTTTGTACGTGGCCCGTTCCTTTTACGCCATACCGCTATTAAGCCCCGTGGGATGGTGAAATCGATCAATTATTTTTCGCTCGGCGTGCAGTAAAAAGATGGTAGAGACGGCCGCAACGGTTCTTATCATAGAGTTCAAGAAAACATTAGAGTGGTGAAGTGGGCGGTACCTATGGGCCGTCAAGCATGACTGTATGATTACATTAATGACAAAACGTTAAGTAGTTCTCTTTGTTTGTGTCTTGTGGATGACAACTATATTTAATGCGGTTGCCCTATAATGGAAAATTACAAAAGGTATTTATTTTTATGATATTGAAGCTAGTAAATAAATACGACGAATCGGTGTGTTGTGTACGAGTACTAACGACGCTGGTTTTCATACAAAATTACCGTTACAGCCGTTCTAAGCTTATTCTTTTTTTCTATGGTTCGGATATTAAACGCCCGCTCGACGTAGAAGGATATCTTTCGCTCGGCGCGAGTGATCCTTTTGACGGAGAACTCGCTATCCGTCTGCGTCCTTATCGCAACGCCAATTTCGAAAATGATACGTTGAAGTCATCTGTCTTCAATATATCGATCGAAGGTGCATTTCGCCGCTTAAATTGCCATTTCTCGTATAAAATTTAATTTCTATACAAAACTAGCTGACCGGGCGAACTTCGTACCGCCTTAGAATGAGTGACATACGAAAGCAGCGCCACCTACCGAGTCTAATTGTGAATCTAAACCATCCAGGGTGCCACCCAAACGCATACACAAAAAAACATTCAAATCGATCCAGCCGCTTAGGAGGAGTTAGCATACAACGAAAAGTGGCATTAATTTTTATATATCTTTTATATATTATTTTATATATAGATGATTTTTATTTATATAGATAACAATCTCTCAGAACGTCAAATATTTAAATTTGTTCAATCCATTCCATTTCGTGAAAACAAAGAAGAATTCGAATTTGATACTGGTAGAATCACAGCCCTACGATTCGACGAGAATATCCGCTAAACGCAGGTGCAGTTAATCCTAATCTTTTTCCATTATATTTAATAATTTAGGTGATTTGGTTTGTTCTAGAAGTTCTAGCGTAGGTATGTAAGTATGTATGTAAAACAAATAAGACGTAATATTTGTTACTTAGCTATGGTATTTACTTACTACTACAGCCCTTTTAACTCCCCACTGCTGGGCACGGGCCTTCCCTCCATGCGAGGGGGATTCGGGCCATAGTCCAGCACACTGGCCCAGTGCGGGTTGGCAGACTTCACACATGTATCGAGAACTGGAATTTACTAGTTTCTCTACATTTTTTAAATTACCGTTCCAATACTATATTGTCTAATAACAATTTGTCGGTGTCATTTGGTGGTGCGTCCATGTTGCGCGGGCGGTGTGTGGCGATCGTATCGCGCGTGATCGATGCGTTGCCGCGCCGCTCCGGGCTTTCTCGCGCCGTACTTCACAGCGCATCCAAGAGCCTTTTATAATTGCTCATCACCCTTAATAGTCCCTTGTATAGTTCTTTGCTTGATGAATGCTCATATTTACCTGCATATAGCCATGACATTATTAAAATGTATAAGCTAGTTAAGTTTAAAATGTACAAAGCAGAACCAGAGTATTTAAAATTTGCAATAGCAGTACTAAAGAATCTATTTACACTTTAACTTTTTTCAAGGAACTCTGAGATGACAGACAAATTATATTTATGTAGAAAAAAATCGATATAGTTACTTACTTATTTTTTTTTTGGACATGGCAGGCAATTCTTGCATGATCTACATTAACTCTAACACGACAAATGTCGAAACAAAACGAAACAATACGACCAATATCGTTTCGACTTATCTCTAATAGAGATTGATGTCTATCAAACGAAAATCGGGCTCCTGGTATCTTGATCCGAAATAAATTGATTATTACGTCACAAATAAGAGGAATATCTGCCACGAGTGATACAGGTGATATGTACTTGATTGGGAACACAGAAGTGTCGTTAAAACGCAGTTTGAGGCGAGCGCAGCCGTCTAGGCATCGCTGGGTTCGGTCTCGCCCCCATTAGTATCGGTCGGCGCCGGCGACGTTGATCGATGTCCGCCTTGCAACGCCAACGCTTCAGTTGCACCCCACCTTCCCTAATACCGATGCAATAGACGGATTTTGAAATGTGATTTAACTTTATTTGCAGGATTTACTATTACAATTAAGTCTTAATAAGTATTTTAACATTTATTAATAATGTTTACCACTTGCTGAATGGTGAAGGAAAACATCGTGAGGAAACTTGCACGTCTATAGAATAGCGTGTAAAGTTCACTAACTCGCACTGGGCCAACGTGGTGGACTATGGCCCAAATATCCGTCGTATCGAGGGGGATAATATTATGAAATAATGATTTTATAATGAGGTTTCATTTAAATGAGACTGCCTAAGAAACAAATTAAGTACTTCGATAGTTTCGTATGAGTTTTCATTTCTTTCTGCATGTAAAAAATCTTATACAACAAAGTTAGCACTTAGCCTCGTACCTATTACACAAATCGCTTACCGATGGCCCACCGGTTAATTACTTTAAACCAACAAATAGGTAACATTTCGGTGGGCTATCAACCCACAAAGAAAGTTGGGCGGCTGTCGGGAGTTAACTCAAGTTGTTTGTAACGTCTGAGGGCGGGGGCGGCGGTCGTCGGCCGGGGATGGGGTGCCCACACCGTGCGAACAAAGCCTTCCGTGAAAGCCTTCGGACGTTGATAGATGCGATAAGCTCGGATGCAAGTAAGCTGCATACATTTCTTGCTACAGTTTCCCGCTGAAGCATAATCGTTTAGTTTTTATTATATTTCAGTTTAATTATTAAATGGAATGTTTACTTTGAATCAAGTATTTTTATTTTCTTTATTAAGTAATTAATTTCATTAGTCTGCTTATTTTGTAACTTCAGTTATCAATTACTGCGTGTAAATATTGTAAGTTTATTAATTATTTGCATCGAATGACTTACATCAGATTTGTCTTACGAGAGCCAACCGGTAGGACCACTATTATCGTTAATAGGTACATACACAAATCAAAGTCGTTACCTCTTTTATGATATAATAATAATAATTCGTAACGAATTTTATGCGATTAATTTCAACCACACTTGTTTCAATACATTTTGAAGTTACTTGTAGAAAAGCCACGTCTATCTTACGCGCCATTGTAGGGCTAATTTCCTTTTAGACTAATCTCCAAAGTAGCCTTCTTGGTTGTATAATATAAAATTCATGTGACTCATAGTGTAAAAGCTACGTAGCACTAGGCACGAAAACACGAGCGAGCCGTCTGCTCCGCCGCGTACCGCCACAACGGCGTAAATGCATTTTCTTATAATTCAGAACCGTCACGTAGCCGCCGGTACGTAGCGCAGCCCCGGGCGAAAACTCAGCTTCACAAGAACGCAAGCGAATTTGCAGTTACCCCTTTTTATCACTTGCCGAACCTATAAACTGAAATAAGAAAATTGAAAATAAAAATTTGAAGTAAATTATTTTTGAAATAATGTTTACAGTCAGTCATTTGTTAGGAGAGTTTTCGTGCTACTATATGTATGTAACAATTATATATTCCTAGTAGCAAGCAACTCATTGTAAATGCATGCTTGCACTTTCACTTACAAGTTTGTATACATTTAAAGTTTATTCTAGAGTCACATTTTTGCTATAAACTGTGGTACTTGCAACTTTTTCTTTTCAGACACTAATGTCTGGTGTCTGTATACCTCCACTGACTACTACATAATATCTGAAAACACTTTTATGTTGTTAACTTTGCTACGTTGATAGCAAACGTAATTTAAGTGAGATATCTCAATGCATTCAATAAGCACCAAACTCTATTATGTTACATATCAACTTAATTCACGAACTGAAAAGTAAACTAATTAAAATGTGCTCGCAGCGATGCTCGGGGTCGAGTGTTATTTTTCTTCTTTTTGATATGTGACAGGGAGTGTCATATCTGAGCTAGTGAGTGCAGTGTTCGTGCGAATATTTTATTTGGGCAGTGCGGGGACGTCGCGGCCCCCCTGCGCCTATCCACCCGCCCAGCGCACGGTGGGACGGGCGGCGGCCGGGGGGTTGGGCGCCGTGCGACGTTGATCGATGCACGTCTTGCGCCGGAGGCTGCACCCGACGTAATTCATTAAACGCTGAAACTGCAAGCGGATTTTGAGTATTAAAACGATTTCTCACGGGGTTGTCCAGTTTGGCTGCGCCTTTATGTACGGGTGGAACGCTTAAGCGGTTTGCTTAGCTGATAAAGCGAATAGGGATTAAGTTTAAAAAATGAGGTTGGGGATTTCGGTCTGCACAGGCACTCGGATTCGAGCATCGTAAATAAATTAACATAGGTAAATGTTAAATAGCAGTGGTACCGAGAGGTCGAACGCACGCCTTGCTAGCAATTGTGCAGGTTCAAGCCTCGGCTCGCACCTCTGGGTTTTATGTGCGATACTCATTTTCATCCGAGATTATCACTTGCTGTGAAACGGTGAAGGAAAACATCATGAGGAAACCTGCTCGTCTGAGGGAACTTGACTTGTTCTCGATAGGGCGTGAAGTCTGCCAACCCGCATCGGGCCAGCGTGGTGGAGTATGACCCGAATCCCCCTCGCATTGAAGGGAGGCCCGTGCCCAGCAGTGGGACGTTAATAGGGCTATAGTACTAAAAATAATAATAAAATAATAAAAGGTAAATGTTGGGGACTCCAGTAATGAGGTAGCTGTCTACTCGTCTCGTTGATTAATACTTAAATATTTTTATTAGATACGAATATTTTGACAATATGCATATTTTGTTGTTTTTAAATTAGTTAATGCATTATCTACCTATAGTTATAGAGTTCTCATAGTAAATGCATCGTAAATAAAAAAATGCCTAAAAACTTTTATATGGGAACAAATAACATTAAATAGGTAGCAATTGATACTTGCTGTGAAGGAAAACATGGTGAGGAAACCTGGACGTATAGAAAGGCGTGTGAAGTTCACCAACCTGCGTGGTGGACTATGGCCCAACTCTCCCTCGTATTGAGGATGAATGTGCCTGGTATAATGGCAATAGGCTCGCCCTCTATTACAATCGGACCAAAACACATAGGCGAAGTGTGGGTGCACTGCAGTGCACCTCTGCCTACCCCTTTGGGAATACAGGCGTGGTGATCATGATGATGTATGATAATTAAGTTGCACTTATAAAGGCGACAAAAAATCTTACAGGACAGAAACTATTTACTTATAGGGACGCACGTGAAATTCCCCAACGGAGTCTAGCATTGTATATAAGGTGTAATTAGTGTGAACGCGCGCTCGGTTTGTATTAAGACTACGCTGGAAGGCGATGAGACTGCGGCGGGAACGGCGTCTCTGTATTATATCGACAAAGTCTTTGTGAGCGCCCCGTCGGGCGTTATCAAAGCTTGCACATTACCTGCCGAGATTCCAATATACTTGTATTTAATATACAGTAATATACAGTTCAGGAGACAAAAGCCTTAAGCCTTAACAAAAGAAGGGGTCACGCTTCACTAACGGCTGTTATACTTAGTAAATAAAACATGTGTGTTGATGGAGGGCTAATGACATATATATTTCGGGATGTCCTCAGTGTTTTTATAACTGTATAAATTGTATTGCAATATGTTTGAAAGATCTAACAGTATTCACAAAAAGAGACAATAATGTCGAGTACCTAACTAATAGTATTGTAATATTTATAGTGTCAAAAGCAGTGGTAGCCGAGTGGTCGAACGCACGCATTGCAAAGTGTGCAGGTTCAAACCCCGGCTCGCACCTCTGGGTTTATGTGCGAATCTCATTTTCATCCGAGATTACCACTTGCTATGAAACGGTGAAGGAAAACATCGTGAGGAACATCGTGGTGGACTATAGCTCAAAAATCTCCCTCGCGTTGACGGAGAATGTGCCCGGTATAATGGCAATATGCTCGCCCCCTATTACATTGGGACCAAAATATATCGGCGAAGTGTGAGCGCACTGCAGTGCACCTCTACCCCTTCGGAGAATGTAGGCGTGATAATGTATTGTTTTTTTTTATAGTTCTATCAAATAAAGTTTAGATAGTAAACTATATCTGACGGTAATAAAAACGCCGCAAAATGTTATGGACTTATGGCCCTAGATCAGTGAGCCGAGAGGCCCACGCTCAAACCGTCGTCAAACCCCCTTTTTTAAAGTTATAGCCCCTTCTTAATAGAAAGTTACAACTTTTACGTATCACTTTTGTTCTGAAAGGTAACTATTCATTGTAAAAGGCTTGTAGATAGGTTAACATTTCTTTGGATTTGGCGTATTACTCTAACGTCACAAAACTAACTTCAAACTCTTCAAATCAGAAAGTAAATTGCTCAAATAAATGGTAGAACGATTACTGGAGCAGTTTTAAAGTTGTACGTTTGCTAATCGTCAGTAATCCGAAGAAGTGAGAGAGCAGGTTTCTTTCAGCATCTGCATCAATCAACGTAGCGGCTTTTGCGACAATCCCACTAGATTATGTGAAATAGCGCAGCTGGACTTTTCTTCTAGATCCATTCTAAATAGATGCTTCAACATGAACTAAACTGTGTGAAATATTAAAATTTTTAGCTTGTGACTCACTGAACAACATGTACTGAAAATGCAACATAAACCGCCGTATCTTTTGATTGCGTAACCTATAAGTTTGATTTCACCAAGGGACCGCAGTCATTAGTCTCTGTTATAAATTTCTACTTGATACCTTCACGCGTTTCTGAGAAAAAGGGTCTTGTATTCACGACAGACAGACAGACAGACAGACAGACGGACAACAAAAAGATCCTATATGGGTTCCGTTTTTTCCTTTTTAGGTACGGAACCCTAAAAATGGGATGTATATATACCTTACATATAAGTAGGTACCTCACATTCGTAGACCAATATGTTCTCATACAAAAATACAACGTCCGCAAGCTAGTGTCAACAAAGCTATCATTCATTTTTTACAAGCTTTATATTAACTTGCAATGTATGTCCGGGTGGAATCTTGCAACTGAATTTTAAATCAGTTATATTTAACCGACTGAGCTGAAATTTGGTATACACACTTATTTTGGATGACAATGCATGCTCAGCTATGTGACGTCATTCTGACTCCAATATGGCGGATCATCCAAGATGGCGGAATAGTTAATTTTTCTGCACTACCACAGTATGGGTATCCAATGAAAGGGCTTGCTGAGGAGAACACGAACACTAAGGAAAATTAAATAAAAGCTTGTTTTTAAAAAGTATTTTATCCATTTTTACCTTGACAACGCTTAACGGTAACATTTATGCATTATTTTCCTTAAATTAGAATTTAGTTAATTGAATAGGCGTCTTAAGTGTGTGGTTTATAACATAAAATAACAATTTTGTTAATTTTGACGCTTTATAAAATAATCATCTTTATTTATGACTCTCCCCTGGAAAGTATCGATCAAAATGATAAGTCGCTTTAACATTTTTTATTGGTAGGTTGTACCTACAGATGACAAAGCGTATGTCGTTAATGCTAATCGAATTTTGCGCCATATCGCAATTGAATTTACTACCATATGTCCATAATGGTCGTAACATCTTTAAGAACCAAACCAATCTCACCTGCTCATGGTAAGACCTGCTAAACAACGCAAGAGGCCTTGGCGATCCCCCAGCCAACCCGCATTGAACAAGGGTGGCTACAAACGAAAGCTGGGACACAAAGGGTTAGAAATAAAAACCGGCCAAGTGCGAGTCGGTTCCGTACCATTGTCTATAAATACGGCAAAAAATCACGTTTGTTGTATGTGAGCACCTTAAATATTTATTTTATTCTGTTTTTAGTATTTGTTGTTAAAGCGGCAACAGAAGTATATCGTCTGTGAAAATTTCAACAGTCTAACTATCACGGTTAATGAGATGCCTGGTGACAGACGTAATGACGGACAGCGAAGTCTTCGTAATAGGGTTCCCGTTTTACCCTTTGGGTACGGAATCCTAAAAATGATTACACAAAATGAATTCTCGTACCCTCTATTTTCACAATAAGGACCAAGAATATAAGCCTTTATGTGACGTCCACTTTATGGTCAGTTGAATGTCGAGATCATTTTCTAATCGATGCGCGTAAGTACTTTGTATAGGCGTGTCGCGGCGCGTGCGCATCCTGGATGACCTAATCTTTACATAAAGTAGATACATTGTGTATGTCGATGTACCTACGCACACGTGTCCATATGAATCGCCTATATATTTTTAGAGTTATAGTTCAATAGAATACCAGCGTGAATATAAAATTTTATTGGAAACACGTGTAACGGAATAGCCTTGTGACGTTATGATGCATCTTGTAAATAATGCAGAAATGCACTCAGTGTCTCAAATAAATTTTAAAGTAAAATGAGTTTTATTTTTAATTGAATACAGTCTTCTGCCATTTATTTACACTTATATTGCAGGACTCCAAAACCAGCTATGACATTGCAATATTTATTGATATCGAATTATCATTCGGTAGCCGTATACAAAAGAGTCCTAAAACCTGTGGGGTTAGGACGCATGTCAAGAAAATACCTTTATCACGGATTTGCTCGCTCGCTCTCTGTCTAATTTCATACGAGAGAAAGAGAGGTCTAGTCTTGGCGCACATGCTACAACTACTGATGTAATATGACATCATCGCTCGGAACCCAATCCCTTATCTGTCAGTAGGATACAGTAGGTACCCTAAAGAACCTTGCGAGATTAATTTAGCTGGTGTCGAGTTGGGCACCAATGTAGACGTCTAGATGGCGCTACTGAGCACGTAGCCAAGCGGTGCGCTTTTTATATGTATAGCCGCCTAACTTCTCACGATAAAGCCCCGTGACGCCACGATAGAACTAAACTGATAATATTATATACTTGGAAAATGTAGAGATAGAGATGTTATGTTATATACAACTTTGGACTTAAAAAATATTAGAATAAAATAAAGAGCTGTTGTTTAGGCAATGATGTCGCTGCTACGAAGAATATTATTAGGTAATAGTAGAGTCATGACGAATCAATAATTAATCACTTACCTGTAACATTACTTTGCTTACATACAATGCTAGCAATTGAGTTATGATAAATTAAATTAATGATTTACTCTACTGAAAAATGACTCTAACTAACAGAATTATGTCTGGAGGCCATTGTCTACGAGGGCGTCTACTGTCGTTAATCATGCACATAATTTATTTAAATAAAAATATATTGCGCATTAGAAAACAAGCTATGATTTGTGCTTAGCTAGATCCTAGTATAGTACCATTCCAATTTGTCACAGGTTTAGTGTTGTCTTAACAGCTCTAAGTCTTGTATTTTAATTTTCTAAGTCTTGCACAGACTTATGATGGACTATTCGGTCACACAGTACTTGGAAAATTATCTTATGGCCTGCAACTACGAATCTAAGGTAATTATGTATCTTCATTCGGTTGGACTTATAATTTTCCATGTATGTCCATTAATAAAATACAAATTTAAAAAATATACCAATAAAATTGAGAACCTCCTCCTTTTGGTAGTCGGTTAAAAATCAAAACTGTTCAATATGTCGCTTTTAGAAATGCGTAACGTGAAGTTTCTTGCTCATTCATCTCCATAAGAAATGAATTCCGAATAAGTAGTAGACTGCTATTTCTTTGTTTTGTTTGACTGACTAGTAAAGATACATACATGCATGGTAACTAAGAAAGTAGATATAACATTACATGACCACAAGTAATTATACTAAGCTACCATCAATTATGCAACAACCACCTAAACTTTAATCCACAAACTGCAGCGTATTCGGGTATAATCCTTCCTATTTCCCCACTTAATGGGAGACGAATGTCGTTAGAAGTCGCAAGTGCTCGTAAAATCCGGTGGTTTTCGTGCCATTTCGCCTCAGGCACCGTCCCTATTGCAAGGACAACGTCTGCAGAAATGTGCCATATGCAACAAAAAAAAAGAATACAAAAATTGTTGTACTACATGTTTTCTTTTGCTTTACATCAACGTTACTCTATTCTGTGGTCTGGTATGTGTGGTAGCTTAATGTGTACAGTAAGCTAAGCGCAGTGGGAATGGGGAGTGGGGGCAAGTGGAGCGGAGAGGACTAATTGACCATCGGCTACATGCAAATCGCTAATTACCGTCGTCGGTTGCCGAGCTTCGTAAATAAATAATGGCCGATACAATTATTTTCTATGGCCCGACCCGCGAATATCAGATAGCTAATGGAACAAAACTATGTAGCGACCGTTGGAAGGTCGTTACACCACTTTTTGTGGTAAGCAAATGAAAATGTTTGCGTGACTTCATATGCATATAACTTAAATAAAAATATAAATGTATTCCTACGCCATCACATGTGCATTTATTTGTTTGCCAATATAAAACAAACTGTAATACAATATATTCACTTATAGAAGAAACACATTATTCAATGAAATGTCATCGACGGCCCGAGCGAAATTCTACGCGCGGAGTGGTTCGAGTGGATTTTATCACAGAAATTAAATCTCTATGTATATTGATATAGAGTACATACTATTCATAATAAAGTGAAGTTAATGGCCTCAATATATGGAGAATAGTCATCAATTTACTGTGGCACTGTAGAATACTATAATACTTAAAACTGTATCGTAGGTGGTTTGTAGAAAGATTGAAATCTCTATCAATTTGGGGGTTAATATTTAAGTACACCCCAGTTATATGATTTACAAAATTGCCTTGGTGGCACAGTGGATACGGCTTCGCCTTGCAAATTGCAAAGCATGCACCAATGGGAAGGTTTGTTCTTGAAAAGTTTGAATGCATATGAATAATCGATCGTAACCCTGTATTTGTCCAGTATCCCTGCAATAACAAAATCACGTTGTAGGTATGACATTGACTTGGAACCTTCAGCCGTTATCTGCAACCTTACTTTAACAACGTGTACGCAATAGTTATCGCTTCGGTGAAGCCTCAGGTGCGATTTACTTACTTTGTAAGAAAAAAAAGCGACGTGCAAATCCCTACTCGTGACTGTGATTGCACATTAAATGTTTCATTCTACTTTGTTGGTCTCAACACGTGTTAAATTACATGAAAACAATGCCTTATGTTTATGCGCACCTGTTGCCATGATATAATAATTAATCTTACGACATAGGTCAGGAACTACCTATATGATAGTACATCATGGATTATGTGGACAAATCTACATAATCCTAAAGCGGCAATAGCCTCGTGGTTAAACGGGCCGCCCTCGTAACTGAGAGATCCGGGTTCGATCCTCCTCGTGGCCATTAAGCTATTGACGTGAGCCCAGTTATTAAGAACAACTTGGTTCGGTTTGAGTGAGATTACGTAAATCTATTTCAAGCTTTTGACAAGAGTATTAAATAGCCAGATTAATAATATGATATGCCATATGAGCTGACTATTCGTAGTTATTCATGATGACAATTCATATTTATAATATTTATATTATTTTCTATTTACAGTATTTTCTGTGGATTAATTTTAAAAGGGCGTGTGATTGTATTTCGGTAAATTGCAAGACTATTTGGAAACTTAACAGACGGGTTTTAAGTCCTGGGTGTGGGCGCGAAGCTTAAGGCCTGCTTGTTGAAAAAGCTAATTTTTCAATAAAATTACATCGATGACGCGAGAGGATATTGACTTATGGTCGCGCGCGTGGCCATTACTACAAAAAATCAAACTATTAGTAAATATTTTGTCACTGAGTACATTTAAAAAAAATATCAAGCTAATTCGTTCACCGCCGTGTGCCCCGGGCCTTACATCACACCATTTACCAGCTGATAAATTTCTCGAGCTCGCTAATAAATTCTTCACTCTACATTTTTTATATATACACAAGAATTTTATATATATTTTTTATATATATACTCTATACACAAGGATGAAAGTGATGCAACGAAGCTACATACTCGTACAAGCTATATATTATGTTGAAGCTTGGGAATGAGTATAACTTGTAAACAGTGGCGCCATCTAGACGTCTACATCGTTGCTTAGTTTAAATTAATTCGTACGTAGGTAAACAAAATGCATCAGCTTACGTAACAGACTGTGGTAGACAAATAAAAAAAAACGTTGCCAAACCGGTGGTGGTGGGTGGGTAATAAATAAGTATACAGATTCAATCCGCAACATTTTAATATATTTATGCGAGTAAAAAATTATTTAATTTAGCTGGTTATTTTCTGATATGTTTACTGTTTTATATTCTTAAAACACATCCTTTAAGAATGCTATACACAATTTAAATAGAAAATGACTATAGTGGCTTGTGGTAAACGGTAGTCTCTGCCTACCCCCATGGGACAGGCGTGAGTATATGTAAGTGTGATAATAATCATTGAGCTTTTTCTGTACTTATTAAAGTTTAGCCAATGAAAAGCTCTAAATTAGGTTTTTAGTTGTTCAAAAATGGTTAGTTTTTTTCAGTTCGCTAAGTTTGATAGGATCATCTGTATGCTACGTGCCTATGATGATTGATTTATAAAGCAATAAAAGGAGGTAAATGCTCAAACGGGAAAGTCGTTAAATAAGTACTTTCATTATGTTTATATATAATGGTACAAGCAACACTCAAGTTAATTTGTTTCTTTTGTATCGCCCTAAACACACAGGGGCGAGTGAATTTACCTGACTAACATGTAATATTTTACATAGCTACTATGTCTCTTGTATGGATTATGAAGAAAAAAAAAACCGTCTTCAAAAACTTAGGTGCACAATAAAGATAGTAACAACCTCATCATTTATTACATTTGGAGTAGGTGCCAATCTACCTTGACACGACACTAGTTACGTCAGGACTAGGCAGATAGATACACACCTGAATTGGCACCGACTCTAAATGTAATAAATTATAAGGTAATTTGGAGCATTTTAGTGCACCTAGGTGTTTTAGGTCGGTTTTTGTATTTTCTTAATAATTGTATTTTACGATATTTAGTGTAAATAACGTATTCAATCATTGAAAATATGCAGTTATTAGAACCTAACAGCCCTAGAAAGTAAATATTTTGAGCCAAAAAGGAAGTCAAAGTCAAAGTAATTTATTTGCGAATACAGGTTATTCTAAGATGACATAGGTATCAGTATAGGTAGCGTATGCCGTATTCTACCTTACGGTATGCAAATATTAAACAATAGTTGCAAATGGTTAACATAGTTGGTATGGAATTATTAAACTTATGGTATACAACATTAAAAATAAAATAAAAAAGATTACAACTCATTATTAAAATACTCCTGTACACTATAATAACCCTTATCATGTAAAAGTCTCGTAAGATTTTTTTCAAGGAATATAAGCTGTTGGCTTCTTTAATATTGTTCGGCAGTTTATTATAAATTTTTGACGCCATACAGAATACACTTTTATTAAGCAGGGCGGTTCTGTTTGATATATTATGTACCTTGTTTTTATTACGCGCACTATGGAAGTTATTGAACAAATCTAGATTTTGTTGTACAAAATCCAGATTTGTTCAATAACTTCGATGAATGAACAAACATGTATTAGGACAAAAATATATAACAAGGAGTTCCAATACGCGTTTTGTCGCGGCTATTTGCGCCTGACTTAAAGGTTCACAGTTTTATAAACATACAATTTGTCAGAGCCAAGTTGCAATCAATTTACGGGGTAAATTTTTCGAACAGGTGTATTTTGATGATATTAAATTGTCATTTAGGACCGTTCAATTATAATTTACTGTAAACATCAATTGAATGTCGCAATTTGTCGAAGTTAATGTAACATTTATTTATGTCCATTTTAAATACTGTTACTCTGTTGTAACTACAGAAATATTCGTATGTAGAATAAACATTTTAATATGTTTTTTTTAAATTACTTTCTAGTGTGTTTTATTTAATTGAAAGTAGCGAAATCATGAACATGCGGTTGTGTGAAAGGCACTCATGTTTATTTTATGTAAAACATTTTTTATTTTATTTTAAAATGTGGCATGAGCTGATCTAATCATATTACATAACGTGCTGTCTGCTGGTATATAATCGTTTAACTATTACGCACACTCGGGCGTCAACGCTTACGCGTCAAGTGTTTTGCTATACCAAAACCAACTCTGTGTCAATATGAATACTGATTGAATTTCTGTGGTAAAAACCACGATCCCACGCGCCAACATTCGCTCGAGCTGTCAGTGTCATTAAGTTGAAGAAAAAACTTTTTCTATGAGTCAATACAGTTTGTTTTGAAAAAAAAAATACTGGCAGGAGTGGACGCCCCAGTGTACGTGAGGCTTTATGAACGTTATTAATAATACCTGTCCTTTTGTCGTCGTGTTAACTGCGTGGTGGGGGTGTCGGGACTTTGCTGTCATGCAACACTGCAATCATAGCGTGCGGCGCAACCGTCGCTCTTCCCGCAGACCTACCAATAGATATACTGTAAATACATTTACACCTTTACATATTATGCTTTTAAAAATCGGCCAAGTGCGAGTTGGACACAGCACCGAGCCTTCCATATATAAACTATGAAAGCACGTGAAATCTCCACACGTTCTAGAGAAAAAGGGTCCTGATACATAGTCAGACGGACTACAAAGTGATCCAATAAGGGTTCCTTTTTAGGTACGGAACCCTTAAAATGGTAAAGTGTCAAATGTAAATAGATCACGTGGCTTATATTGACAGCACGACGCAGTCTGTACTACAAACCATAGAGTTAGAGCGTTTCGCACAATAAGTCTTTGGGTTAGATACACGCATTAGTTTTGGATATGCGGCTCATAAAACAAATTACATTCTATTGGTATGGGATGGATACCTATGTCACGTATCGAGCTTATTGTCTTGGGACAGATTATGGAACAATAATTTCACTCACCTGTTTCATTCCATTGAAATTCACAAATACAGTAGTTTTCTATCAGTTAATTAATTTCAAAATATGAACAATCTACAAATAAGAAAATAATTTAATATCCTTGTAATTAATTATATACGTACTTATAGATGTAGAAAAAAATTAAATGATATTTAAAGGTTTCACTGGTTGACATTGTTTGTCTTCCATTATTATAGCGAAACTTTGTATTTTATATGCTTTTTTTGGCGTTCCTATCTCAGCAATTAGATACGTACCTACCTAGAGAGAGTTCTAGACAGTTTAGCGAACGATTTCCGAAATGGCGTGGCCTATTAAAATAAAAAGGCAGCTGAAACGCGGCAGGTACTGTGCGCATTAGGTGCATTGGGTGGACTGAGTCACGCACACCCCCGCCGGATGCTATGACACGCAATCCACTTGTCACGGGAGTTTGATGCGTCAGCTTATATTACACGACCTGAAATTATCCCTGAAATGTTTGTTTAACGATCAACCTAGCAACCCTGTAAAAGAAACGTGATTATCTAATATCTTTCATTATTTAAAAAAAAAGAAGCGCTTGTAAATGTAATATAAATGTAAAAAAGTTGAATAATATGTTCGTAAATCAGTGAGAAATGTACAGGGTGATTCAAAAGTCCGAAATAATACTTCGACCTTTACATCAGTGTCGAGTATACAACTAAATGGTATACAAATTTGATCGAAATTCAACCATGTTTTTCCAACTTTTTTTCGTCGCCATATTATTTGTATAACTCGTAATATCTCGAAGCATTAGTAATTCAGTATCCGGTCGGATACCGGATAGTGATTCAGTATCCGGCCGGATAACGGATGGTAAAATTCAATAAAATCTCATTATATTACACAAGGCAAATAATACCACAATAGGTTATGGATACCGTTTATTTTTATAATTGCACGTTAAAAAATATTTGTTTTATTAATTAGTTTAGTACTCAAAATTAACAATTGGCAAATTGTGGTGAATGCATACCAAATTTTCCGCATTTGTTGGTAAGAAGCGACTCCGCTTGGTTTCATATAGCAGACCAGCTTCTGAAAATGGCCTTTCGCTGTAAACGCTACTGCCAGGTGCTGAAAGATAAATTCTAGCAAACCTTGATAAGTGCGGGTACCGAGTCAAATTAACTGACCACCATATGTATGGGTCGTGATTGCGATGAATTCCAGATGTCTTTAGGAAGCGTCATGTAACGCGATAGAGGGCAGGATATCCGGCGTCCGGCCTGGTAGCGTGCCGAATATCCGGTATCCGGCCAAACCACTATCCATTTCATCTCTAGTTTACATTGCCGAATACGGTTATGGATGTACTCAAAGGTCAGAACGCGATACCAATGACAAACATTAAAAGATCTTTACCTATCTCAGAAACTATGATAGGTATAAACTGTCTTCACTATGCATCAACAAATGAGCTACCGTATACGTACCCAAAGTATTATTTCAGGCTTCTGATACACCCTGTATAAATTATGTTCCTACGTTATGTTTTGTTACAAATGTAATTTCAGAAATTTTTCGCTGACGGGAGTCGAACCCGCAATCACCCGGTGCAGGGCGCCGAGCGGTCTACTTACAAACCACTAGACAAAGTCAACCTCAAAAGATAAATACATAGGGTAAAACCCCCAGCAATTGCCACCTTAAGGGCGTACTCGAAGAAAAACAGTCACCAAAACGCTCTATGACCCGTTATTTCGATAAGGATATCAGATTATAGAATATCCACTCGTTTTTGAATTTTTCGAGATTTTTGTAAAAATATAATACTAGAAACATAAGTTTTTTACATTTGTTCCAAATTTTTCCGATTACCCGGTTACTGGCCGGTCCTTAGTTAAGAAAATTCGTAAAAAGGGCTTTTTTAGTGTATGTCCCAAACAAACTTAAAGTTTGTACTAATTAAGTCTGAGTTTGAGTTTAAAGTTATGGGTGTTAGATAAAAAAATGTACAGTCTTTCCATTTTTGACATAAAATCAGGGGTTAAAGTCATGGTTTTCTTGTTATTTTAACTTATAGTCATGGGTGCCAATAAGTGGGGGGATGCCAACAGTGGGTATGGTTACCCTAGGTAATATGATTTTACTATGTAACTACTACTGTCGTTAACGCCTTATTGACGACGTAGTGTCACGTCACGCGGTTTTCAACTGCCATGCAATATCGCAATTTCAATGCGCCTGGCTGCATGCATGGGTATAAAAAAATCTAAATTATTTAATGCATTTTATTGTTATTTTTTAACTGCGTGGTTTAAAGATTCTTAACCATATTGTGATTTGAAATCGGTTTAATTTTCGTATGGGGATATGTCACCTATATAGGCTGTTACATTAGTCTGGAAATAATCGTTACGTGAAATATATCATCATACCTGTTTACTCTTGAGGAGTTGGCAGAGAAAAATTGCAGAGCACGCACATTTCGTCGAAGTATTTTGGTCACTCATGCTCAATGAAACGGGAGTCATATTAGCCCAAATCTGTTTGACGAACTTTACATATATTTCTATTCCTAACTATGTTTATCTTCAACGTCCGCGTAGCATGTGAATAAAAAAACAATGAAAATGACATTCGTATATGACTAATATTTCAGAAGTGCTAGGTGCGTTTGCAAATGTACCCCTTGCTTCTAAGGCAAACTGGACGATGTAGAAATAATTTAATATTTTAGATAATATAAAAATAATTAACAAAGTTAAGTAACCTATTAGTAAATAAAGTGGAGTTCAGAGATCAGGTAAAATAGAACAAGAAAATAGTAACGTAACGTTGAACATTTCAGTGGCCATTTGAAGTCAACGCACTCTCTTATGTTAGAAGCGTCTTCCACATAATGTTCTAGCAAAATCCCTGCAGCGTTTGTGAGGGGGGCTGTGGGGATTTGGAAGCGCAGAGGCGTGGGGGAGGCATGATGTTGATAACCTGGATCGGGAGCGAGGGCGCAGGGTCGCGGACCCTGCTGCACGACCGCACCCAATATGAACCTTGCAACCCTCAGCTCTAGCCACTAAGAAGGCATAACAAGAACAGTAGTGCCACAATCATAATTAAAATGAAAAAAAAACTCTCTCACATTGTCAAGCAGTCAGTAATCTGTCAGATCCTTGTGTTCGTCGAAAAAAAGGTTTAGGTACTGCAAATCTTGGAAATTCCAACTGGAATGCGTAGATTAGTCTATAGTTTCAATAGGATTTGGTTATTGATGTATAGATACAATTGTATTGTTAACTAAGTACCTTTTGAACAGATAATGGTGACGATACGGTTCGACCCCAAACCAAACTAAACTAAATCTCTTGCGGCTGTAATTAATAGATCAAGTAGATAGTATTTTTAATGCTGTCAAACAAAGGTTAATTGTAGTTTGAGTGAAACAAAAACACCATAAATAAATACAGACATCATCACGCTTGTACTCCCCGAAGGGGTAGGCAGAGGTGCACTGTATTGCGCCCACACTTCGCCAATGTATTTTGGTCCCAATGTAATAGGGGACGAGCCTATTGCCATTATATCGGGCACATTCCCTCTCAATACGAGGGAGATTTGGGACATAGTTCACCACGCTGACTCAGCTGGTTGGTGAACTTCACACGCCTTTCTATAGACGTGCAGGTTTCCTCACGATGTTTTCCTTCACCATAAATTATAAAAAAAAATGTATTAGGTATATATAGTAGTAGCTATAAACGATTGAAAAATTATTTAGACCAGTGCAACCTCTGTATAATTTTCATCATTTCTTTATGGTAGTTAAATTTATTTGAATTTTTATACTTTGAGGTGAGGGCTGTTATTAAAGTTGAGATAAGATTCCTCGCGATGCGGTGCACGACATCGAATGGCTCGTGACGTGTTTCTCGAGATATTGTACACGTGAATTAACATGAAACGAGGTCGCACTCATTATGGAAAGAAAGTTAATTAATATTATGTAAAATTACGCTACCTATTACGAAAAATCTAGAATATATTTATTGTACCTATTATTTGATTGAATCTTAATACAATTTACTGATTTATTTTTATGCATAAGTAGATCTAAATTAATATCAGACTTTCTATACTTAGAACGGAATAAGTTTTTTGATTACTTCTTTTTCTAAATCGAAATTAGAAAAATCTAATAATGGATTCTCATATAAATGTTCATTTAAGTCTTATAATATATTATATCCATTGGTTAATTTCATTGGTGAAGCATAGATTTAACAACATTTCATTTGACTACGTAAGAATGTAGGGTCAGTTTCTTGTTATTTTTGTTGTAAATTATTTGTCTGCTAAATAAAACTATAAGCGCCCTCCTTGATGGATACAATCAATATGTTATTAAAAAATAAAAAGTTAAAAAAAACTAATTTTACAGGAACGCATCAGAACTTTCCAAATTTAAATATTTCTAGAAAACTCTCAGACTATGCGTAAGTGGGAGTTCATTAACCAGCCTGCAAGTGGAGCGATGTGCCGGTATCATGTCATCATGAAGGCATTGACATATAGGGGGCTCCGAAATTTCTGCACGCGGGGTGGACGCCGCCGCCACCCGACAGTTGCGTGAAAGGTGAATGACTTTTTTAGGCTAGTGACATCTGTACGATAGATTGTGTAACAGTTTCATCTGAAGGAAACTTGGTGTTGAGTGTAGTAGATACCAAATAAGTTTGAGCACTATCTTTAACATTTTGCGTTACTTACCCTAATACTATTAAAACATTTTGTAATCCTCTTATTTATAGAAATATCATTAGAATTAGAATCGCTCTGATTTGCAGGTTTCCTTCACCGTGTTAGCAGGTAATAATTTCAGATGAAAACGAGAAGCGCACATGAAATTCGAAAATCTCAGACGGGCGAGTCTAAGTTTTGAACCTGAACCCTTTGCTTCCAATGTGGACATTCTACCACCTAGGCTACCATGCTTACTTCTCACTATAAATGTATCACATATTCTGTTTGTCAGGATTTTGAGACGGATATACTTCAGTTATTTCCAGGTCTAAGATATAGGGGCGTCAACCCTCACGCATCCCATCTTTTGCTAAAATCAAAACGAACTATATTAACACAAGGGAAAAGTTCATTCTTAAACGAAATGACAGACATCGGGTGCGAATTTTGAAGCGTGGTCGCGTAGCTTCACAGACATTCAATCTTTATGCATATTGACACAGAGTTAGTTTTGGTATAAAGCAAAATGTTTACGTGCGAATCTTGACGCCCCCATGAGCTTTATGGTGATCCCAAACAAACATAACATTATATTATTGGTAACTTAGGAATAAGTAACGATTTTATAAAGGCTGCGATCTAATAAACAAGATAGGCAGAACTTGATTGAATCGCTACAAATTGTAGGGCTGAGTTCTGATCGCGCCTCGATGTAGTGTTATTAGAGCTGCGTGTAGAGCTACAAGTGCTATAACGTTTGACCCGAGGGTACCGGGCGGCCTAGTACAAGCGATATTGTCGTGTTCGCACAATTTAGACACGATCCTTGTGATGACAAGTAAAGCTCCATACTGTAGGTTATCAAATGAGAACAACAAACGCCGATCTGGTCATTGTTTTAAGTTGATCTCTAAGTCATTTATAAAGCGTCAAAAACGTAGTGGCTAACGCGGCCGTATGCGTAACTGAGTAGTTTCGGGTTGAATACCATACTGGTCAATAAATTGTTGACATATGCACAGGTATTTACATAAGTTATTATAGCTATAAGTTACTAGTATTATTAGTAATACTTAAACGAGTCTACCAATATAATTGAATATCACTAGAAAAATATTTTTTTCATCGCGTTGCCAGCAATATTTTTTCTGATTGCATCACAAAAATAATTCCATTGCGTGGAACTGTAGTTCAAACGAACACTTTTATGGTTGCGAACGTTGCTAAGTTTCTGAGCGAAAACAACAATTTATACGGCTTCACTGCCTATTTCAGGAGTTGCGAAACCGCTCTACGTTACTTAGAGCTTTTGCGCAACTACCTACTAGCTGCATTGGCAGCTAAACAAAACTATTGAGTTTTGATGATTAATTTGGGTCCCATTAATTTCAACATCAGTGGAAGCCGAGGTGTCACAACACACGCCTTGGAAGCTGGAAGGAAGGATTTCATGTGTGAATACTATTTTCAATCATGATTTTTTTTTTTAAACGGTTGAGAAGAACATCGTGTGGAAATTGATGTTTGCAAACGAGCATTCAGCTAGCGTGTTGGATTATGGCCCGAATCACAGGTATAATGGCAACAGGCTCCTCTACTATTACATTGGGTCCACAATACATTGGTGTTATGCGGCCTTTGCGGAACATAAGGGGTAATCATAGATTATTGCAGCGTACGATTTAGATCACCATTAATTAATTAGCGAAATGCTGATTTGTGGGCTCACCCATTATTTAAATAGCCTTGATTCTAATCGAACTCAGCATACATGTGTCTAGTGCATATAGTGGCACTATTTACGTATATCAGAATGCAAAAATAAATTCAAAAGTGGTATATTTTCCCTTGTTACTTCATCTTTTCACTTCCTGTTTCAATTAAAAGTAAAAGCTCTGTAATCTAGCCATCACTCTCATTCACACTCATTTCTTAAAACTACATTTTGCAACATACAATTCTTTACTAATGTCAGAATCTTCGAAAATACTGTCGCCTTTACGCACATTTTACACGGTAATTTCAACTGAAACACGTAAAATTATCAAAATTAAAAATGTATAATCTTGACATTTTGATTATTCTAAAACTTTTTTACGGAATAGATTTTATTGTTTACAAAGTTTTTACTTTCGATTGATTCTGAATATTTATAACAGAAGGATCTCCGTGAAGTTTACAGAAAGTTATTACAGTGCAGACTACTAAATAGTATCATAACATAACCCTTATCATGGTACAAATCCAACGTACATAATTGTATAATATACTTAAAAGAGTATGTTCTCTTGAAAGTAACATTCGCTATAACTAATAAGACTCGAGTCTGTGTGTATGGAAGTTAAGGGAACACTTTTATTGCGTAATGAACGGGAGGTCGGCGCACGGGCCCAGCGGGCAGGGTGGGGGCGGCGTGTGCGGCGGTGGTGCATCGCCGCGGGGTTGGGGGGCAATACCACCCCCCAGAGCCTTATTTCGGGTCATCGAGCCCGACCTCGCAACCAGCGAACGCAGCGTGAACCGCCTCGCAAAATTGAGTTTTCATCTTAGATTATTAATTCCAACAAAGTAGGTACTATATTAGATTAATTCCATGTAACGCTACCAGAAACACGTACTCAGTGCCGTATTTGATACATAACTCTTGATGTAAATACTAACCATTTTTGTGTTCAAACATGGCAAATGCGCACATGTAATGGCGCCGCTGGACATGAGTAATACAAGTAGAAGAAGAAAATATCTAAAATTTATAAAAATTCTACGTTCGTGGTATTGCTCGAGTGTATCAGCACCATTAGATACCCAAAGAACCTCTTTCTCGCAATGGAGTAACTTACACAATCTATTTAAAGGATTTTGATAGTGATCGCTTGTTATATTTTTGATGAAGGCAATTTGTAGATTTGGCTGATGACAGGCAATTTGTAGATTTGGCTGATGACAATGTGTTTATACTTACTCATAGTCACATTGTCACATTGTTGAAAAACTAGGGATATTTTTGAAAACACGTTTTTAAGATTTATCTAATCAACGTAATTATCCATGTGACTAATACGGTTATTAGTAGGTAGATTTCGAGTATTACGGGTGAGATGTGAAATATAAAGGATTAATTTCTACGAAATAGCGCTAACTCGTACTGAAGAAATTTAACGGTATTTCTTTAATCTTTTGAGCGTTATGAGTAACAATCCCTTTGAAGTTTAATGAAATTACCCCTTCTGCTTCTCTCGTGTAGGAATACCCGCTGCTGTGTTTGAACCATTCCTTGTTTAACGTAATTTATTAGAAATCTGTCGTGACCAGAGTTGTACAGTCAGTTGTGACAAGATAATATATTATTTTACTCTCGTATAAATGTAAGAGAGAGTGACTCTGTGTGACAAAACCCGTGACATATGTCTTGTTATGACACACGTGTTAACCGTGCTGTATAGTGTATACACGTTAGGGAAAGGATTTTATTTCGCATTTAGGGACCCAGCAGCAGGGGGACGTTAAAAGGGCTGTAGTTAAATTAGTTTTTATTATTAGCTTGTTTTGTAAATTGCACGTACATTTTATTGGGACTAACAGATCAATATTATTAAAAGGAATTACCTACTGAGACCTAATAGGAATTAATTAATTCGTGTTTGATAGACGTAGTTTTTCTACATAATAATTTAATGAGTGCAGTCGTAATTTTAATAGAAAAAAATAATATTTTTCGACGTTTATGTATCCGACTGAAATTTATTCGCAATGTGAGTAACGCGAGGCAGATTTTATTGCAATTTTACAATAAGGCGAAGAATTGTTTCAAAATGTTCCATGCAATAATTTGCAAAATCATAAAAATCGCATAAAAGACAACAACTTGAATATTCGTTAGTGGTTATTCTGGTTATGAAACTAGCCTTGTGATAGTTATCTGAGTGCATTTTGTGACATTGAATTATAGACTGGGACTTTTAAAACGACAACCACAATTTGAACGAAATGTATTTTCTATGCAAAATAATTTTAATTATTTTCCGTCTTCACAAAACACGCAACAGACATTCAAGGTTGTCTATGTAACTTTGATTACTCATAAACTGCATATAACTAGCTGAATATAGGTACATCTTCTGTGTATATATCTACGCTTGAAAGGCCATCCTTACTAAGCGATAAAATTATCGTAAAATTAGTTATACATACCATTCAACCGGCCAGATTTTTCTGCGTCCTCTTGTATGTCGCAGGTTTTTCATAAAATTAGGTTTTTGATCAAAAACCTAGGTTTTTGATAAAAACCGAAAGATGACACATTTTAAACTCAATTTCATCATAAACCCGTAACAATCCAGATTTTTGATAAAAAACCTGAACTACTTTGGATTTATGATAAAAATCATAACCTAACCTAACCTAACCATCAAACATTATCATAAACCCAAACTAGTTCAGGTTTATGATGAAATTGAGTTTTAAATGTGTCATCTTCCGGTTTTACATCAAACACCTAATTTTATGAAAAACCTGCGACATACACATCATTTTAAGATATTTTCCCTCACTATCGATCATAAGTTGACATTCAACAGCCACACTGCGAACACCTGCAGAAAGGCGTTGAATGTCTACAAACAGTTGGCAAGGGCCGCCAAAACTAGCTGGGGCCTCCACCCAGAAGTCATCCGGGTGATTTACACAGCCACTGTTGAGCCCCTCATCCTGTATGCCGCCAGTGCCTGGTCGCCGTCGACAAACAAGATCACTATACAGAAGCAGCTGAACACTGTCCAGAGAGGCTTTGCGCTAAAGATGTGCAAAGCCTACAAAACGGTGTCCCTGAACGCGTCACTCGCTCTGACCGGGTTACTACCCCTCGACATTCGCATACGCGAAGCGGCTTCCCTTTACAAGGCCAAGAGGGGAGTACCTCGACCAGAGCTGAGAGACGTCGAGGTAGAAAGCAGACTGGCGTACACGAGTACTCCGCATCCCACGAAACATATGGACCTCAAGTTCATAAGCCTGATGGACCAGCGAGACGTGACCATCAACGTATGCAGCGCAGTACGAATCTATACAGATGGCAGCAAGATTGAAGGCAAGGTCGGCGCCTCACTATCCGTATGGAATAGTGAAATGGAGACCAAGTCGCTCAAACTCAAGCTGTCATCTTACTGCACGGTCTACCAGGCTGAACTTTTGGCCATATGCAGAGCCACGAAATTCGCGTTAGAGAGTGGAAGCGCCAGTTTTGCTATCATCAGCGACTCGCGTTCGGCACTCGAGACAGTGGTCAACGCACTCTCTCATCATCCGCTAGCCGCCGAGGCGCGGGACAACATCGCCCGCTGTAGACTCCAAAACAAGGACGTGTCCTTGTTTTGGATAAAAGCACACGCGGGGCTGGCGGGTAATGAGAGAGCAGACGAGCTGGCTAAACAAGCAGCGCTGCACGTTAGGTCCAAACCTGTGTACGACAAATGTCCGGTTTCATTCGTCAAGCAACAAATCCGCTCGGAATCGCTTGACGAATGGAATCGTAGGTACCAGACTGGCACCACTGCATCCACGACCAAAATGTTTTTCCCTGACCTTCTGGTAGCGTACAGGACGATTAGAGAGATCGTGCCCACTGCCGTGCTCACACAGGTTCTGACGGGGCACGGTGGGTTCTCTGGGTACTTGAACCGTTTCAAGCGCAAGGAGGACCCATCATGCATCTGCGAACCGGGTGTCAGCGAGACAGTGGAGCACATCTTGCTTCATTGCCCTGTGTTTGCGCGCCGAAGGCATGATGTTGAGATGACCTTAGGCGTAGCCTTAGTTTTATCCTGCCTAAGTAAGCTCGTCATGGACAAGGATAGACGTGATACCCTACTAGGCTATTGCGTGGAGGTGGCGACCAGAGTCATTGATAGAAATAAAACCTAAGCAGAAAGAGGCCAGCTGCCAACTTATTTGTCAATAAGCGACCAACAGCCGCCTACACTACACTGCGCATCAATGGCTCTGGTTGCCGGATCCGCGCAATGGATAGTAGGGAAACTCCGTTATTTTATTTTTATCATGTTTTATATGCTGTTTATTATCCTTGTCCATAGCCTTTTGCTATTTTATTGTCTTTTTATATTGTTAATTTTAAGACGAGTTTACTTGCTTTTTTTGTCATCATGTATTTTTTGACTTTTACTTGACGTTGACTTTTTATTTATTTTCAATAAAAATAATCCAGGCTGGAGAAATTATTTTACACACATTAAACTTAAGGCTAATTTTAAGAACTCTGACCCCCACATCAGAGGTGAGCACGCGGGCCGGGCCGATAGAGGTCCGGATAAAAAAAAAAAAAAAAAAAGATATTTTCCCATCATATCTACAGGAAATATATATCGCCAAACAACAGATACTCATCGTATGATCCTAACTTCCTATTTCTATCATTATTCATAAGTGATTTTTTATATTATAATTTATGGTGTATAAATAATTCATGTGTGTATATGCATAATAGTTAGTGTAATTGGTAATTCAGTGACCGTTCTAATTATATAAATAAATAAATCCTGAATACATAAACTCTGAAAAGAACATTACCGAAATTTTCCACTGACGGGATTGAACTCGTAATCACCCAGTACAGTGGCCCGGGTAGCCCGCGCCCGAACCAAGATGTCGCCATCTGGAATATGTATAATTAAAATTGAATTATTCTGAAGGTACTCTCAGTCTGGTGAGCTATACTTTGATGATTGTAATAAGACAGCATGATCATAGAAAAATATTAAATCTTGCGTAAACGTTGAATTACTTGAGTTCCATTCTCAGACCCCAAGTCTAGTTTGGTCCGCTCACGAAAAATGTTTTATAGTAGATATTAGGATTTTCGGTTTTTTTTTTATCAGCCTGTATCGTTCCAATGCTGGTCGAAGGGCTCCCTTTCCTTCCTCCACTCCTCTCTGTTCTCTCCCAGTGTGGACCAGTCCCTATTAAAAATCATTCTTATTTTTGAATATTCATGATATTATTATGTTACGTTGTACGTATATTGAAAAAAATAAACAGAGTGATTGGCACCACTTTTAATATGATATCCGCTATATTTTTCTAGCTCCAAGACTATCTAGTATGGGGACAATAACTAGCAATATCTATTATATGAATAATCGAGGTCATTGTACCGCAGAACACCTTGGTTCTCGCTCTGCAAGTGTGAAGAACCATAAATAAACCTTTTTATGCGGCAAATTTTATTATTCAGTTTTATAACTACATTGTGTAGCTTGTTTAATATTGAATAGCAAAAAGGAACCGATGGAAATTTTAATACGTTAAAAGCTTAACATGGGAGGCTAAAAGCTAAAAAAATATCGACGCATCCGATAATAATTATATTCTGAAAGCACGCAGCGTTCAGTTTCAAATGAGTTTGTTGATAACCACTTTACAATGTTTAGTCATAGGTATAAGTACATTTCTATGAATGTTTTTGTACGTTAAACGGCGTCAACAGTATTATGATAAAATATTTAAAAAAATAATGAAATAACTATTGGCAGTAAACTAAACTAAGTGTATTGCCTTATTAATTCCTACCTTATTACTTCTGACAGCCGTAATATATGAGCCAGATAGCAATACTCTCGGATGAAAATGAGATTCGCACATAAATCCCAGAGGTGCGAGCCGGGGTTTGAACCTGTACTCTTTGATTGCAAGGCGTGCGTTCGACCACTCGGCTACCACTGCTATTACATTAACATCTTATATAACATACATAAAAAATACAACCTTTTTGGGAATCGGTTAAAAAAGAAACAAACGGGTTGAATTGAGAACCTCCTTTTTTAAGTCGGTTAAAAACGAACACTGAAGTAGGTCTGTGTGGAAATGATTATTTACTAGTTTAATAGAGCCGCACTGTTGCATTTCGCCGTTGCGTCTATTAATCCAATGCTCGCGCACCGACAGGTGAGCCGCGATAATCTTGCGCCTGCGCCTGCGCCTACAAACGGCGTGACCTTTTCGTAATTGAATAGGCGTGCTCGTTGCGGACGCTCGCACGCACCTTCTAAACGCACGCGACCAATTAAGTAGTAATAGCAAAAAACGATATCTCCCTGTATTCTTAATACATTGAAGTTGTTATTCTTCCTTTTTCATTTCGTTTCCAGTACCATACACATCATCACGCCTGTATTCCCTGAAAGGTTAGGAAGAAGTGCACTGTAGTTCGCCGCCGAATTTTGGGCTCGCATTTACCATTATAACGTACACATCTCCTCCTAATACGAGGGAAATTTGGGCCATAGTCCACCACTCTCACCCAGTGCGAGTTGGTAAACTTTACACGCCTTTCTAGACTCGAGTAGGTTTTCCTGAAATTATTTTGTCGCCATTGATATATTAAAGCCTCGCGCACACTGGGGCGTCATGTAGGGTTGCCAACCGTACTATAAAATATAGTATTGTACTATATTTCAGCTCTGCGTATTATATACTGTTGAAAAAATATATAGTACGCAAAAGTACTATATTTTTGTGCCTTGCATGGAGATTTGCGCGTATACTATAGCGTGTTTGAAACGGAACGACAACTAAACGAAACTGTCACTGTCAACTACTGTCAAGTGAAAGACGTTTTCACAAACAAAAGTACTGCTCTTCTTTACGTACCGCGGTACCGCTTAAAAAGGTGCCGTATTGTTTAGACTTCTTTTTTTACTGACTGACACTTTTTTGTAGGATTTTTGTGAATGTACTATATATTTTACGACTCTGGGGTGCTACTCTTGAAAACGATAATCGATATATCGTGACATTTGTCGTGTCGAATCCTACTCTAAGTTCCATCGTTTTTAATGTCGTATCGATGACTGAACGAACGATACATAATCCGATATATCGAGCTTAACCCTACTCTTAGGTTTAAATGTCGGACACGAATATTCGAATTTGACAACGACCAACATGTGATTTTTGCGATAATCTCAACGACACCTCTTAGGACGTCGTCGGCATTATCGTGTAGTGAATTTCGTATCCTATCAATATAAAATATTATTCAAATTCGTCTAAATATTATAAAAGTAAGTGATATACGGAATAAAACAGTTTATTTATTTAAAAACGACACACCAACAGTATAAGTACCTATTAACAATTGGGTAAGTAAAATATTAAATAAAAACTGTTGCACGATGTGATTATTTATAATTTTTATATCAAGTGTAGCCATGAGCTCTCCTGCTAATTTCTGTTAACGTTTTCAGAAGTTTACAATGTCAAGACTTTTACTATCTTTGGAAGCCTTATGATCGTAGATAGAGAAGACTGTAGTTAAAGCGAAACGGCACTATACAAAAAACAGCGAGCGTGAAAGAGCTAGCGAGTCTTATGTATCTTAGATTCTCAGTCTATTTTTGGTACAGAGAGGCCCCACAGATTAAAAAATGAGGCCATAGAGAATATTCAGGTTTTCAACAAACTTTGCATTTATTATTCGTATCATTCACTCCGAACATAGTCTATGGATACGATAAACGACAAGGAATTCGAACATTTGTTAGAGTAGGGTAAGGTCGATATATTCGAAGTAATGTCGTGTCGTTTCGAATGTATCGTTGTCGATTTCAAGAGTAGCACCCCTGGCTCCAAAGGCGTCTCACGATGAACACTAAGCTGTGTACAGATTAAGTGAACATCAGGAATTTTGTGTTATTTTTGTACCCATTAGTACCCATTTAAAATAGTTGGCAATCCTAGCGTCAAGACATGCGTGTCATAATTTTGACTAAAACGAATACTGTGTCAACATTTCATAAATATTGAATTTCTGTAAAAGCCACGCGTAGTGGACGCGTCAAGATCCGCTCGCTCTGTCGACGTCTTCCCGTTGAAGAATGAGCTTTTTATATGAGTTATTACAGTTCGTTTTACTATTGCCAATAATATTCTCACTCGCGTCATGACGCCTCCAGTGTGCCCGAGGCTAAATAGTGCCGCTAACATATTCACCGAGTTTGATGTGCAGCGAGGGCGAGGCCGCACATGATAACTGACACATCCTAGTGCCGCTAATCGGCCGGAAAACCGCTTCACCACCCGATGCACATTTCGATTTTTCTCCTTTGATGTGTTTGATAATGCATGAGCTGCATCGCCGCTCACGGCGTCCACGCGGCCCGCGAGTTTGCGGACGGTGGACGGTGAACACGCGAGCGTTTTGATCCTAATATCCATTGGATTATGATAATAGGTCATCTGATACACGTATCTTACTATACAATGTACTGTATACTGTACTGTATAACCTATCAAATATAGAATTTTTAGCTTATTCCAAACGAACATGTGAAATCAGAAATATTTTTTCTTATCGTTTTAATGAGATTAGTGAGTTACTCTTAAACTCCCTTTTTTCCTAGATAAGTAAGTAACAACTAATTTTAGAGATTAACACAGCAGAAAGTACAAGTGACCTAACTGATCTCACATAGGTTTGTTAGAGCATATAAATAAATTAATGTTTTAATTTGGTGGGGATGAAAAAACATGAATTAAGGATATTCCGATTTTATAAAACAATTTCACATACTGTATAGTACTGATGAAATGCTTGTTATACCCATTTATAATGACATCGCGTATGATGTACCAGAAGTCCGAAATATTAATAATGAAATCACTAAAATTAAAGCTGTCTTGCTTTTATAGAAACAATGAGAAAGACGGAAATATGTCTAGTAGAGCCAAAATAATCAGGACCATTGTCTACTATTATTCTCTTTCATTCGCACCTATTACGATAAAGTTCACCTCAGATAAAAGCTTATCGGTGTTCGCAGGACAAAAACTAAAATTTAAATTGGCATTTGTATAAAATTTGCAGACGATACCGTTTTATTTATAGAGTATCGTTCCAGTTTCATTGCATTGGGTCAGCGGTAGAGTCTGTTTATTGATTTGCTAACGGGCCGGTTAATTTTGGCAAGGTGGACCGGACGGCCGACGCCCGGTTTACCGAAGACAAACTGATTCCATTCTTTAATAAATACGTATTAGCGATGTATTACAGTTTTACGATCTATTGAGAATTAAGATGTAGCAACGATGTAGTTCTTGCTACAACTTGGTTACAATATCTGTATATACAAATAAATAAAATTGAAGTGTCAGTGTGTAATTTTAAAATAAATGCATAAGAAAGCAAATACGCTAGGCGTAACGAAAACGTGAAATTTAAAATGTTTGTCTGTCTGTCTGATTTTCCGGGTAATCTCCGCAACGGCTAGACCGATTGTGACGGGGCTTTAACTGGTAGATAGATGATGCTGTAAGGAATATAATATCATTATCAATTCAAATATGTAATAGCCCAGGACCGAGATGTGTTGAGAAGTGAAGGGGAGGCTTTTGCTCAGGAGTGGGACCAAGAAAGGCTGTAAAAAATATTTACTTTATATGACTCCATACTTTTCCAGTTGTTGATTTATAGTTGTATTCATAAGCCCATTAAAAGGGTATTCGGTAACATGGGTTAATTACTAAGGTACCGATAAGCAAATAGTAATAAGTCCTTAATGGTGATAATAATGGGAGAGGCGGTTCGTTTACAGGTATGCCAAATGAACAAAACATGATGTTTAACTCTAATAGGGTTAACCTTTCGAGTTTAACAATAAACGCAATTAAATAATTGCACGCGCTGCGCACGCACATACACATGTTAATGGACCTGTGCAATAAGTTCATGTGCAAAATATCCAACGAGTTATTATAACAAAGAGAGAGAATTTCCTAACATTTGACACGTTCACACGTCCGATTCTGTTATGGAGTGTAGATATAAGGAGAACAATCTCATTTGGGACAAAAGTTGAAAAAGTATCCAGCTGTATGCTATAAATAACAGTTCAAAAATCTTCCACAATGGCACTGGTGTAGACAGAGGGTATGGTCTGAACGGAAGTATGCCGAGTTAAAAAAATAATATCATAAATAAATACATCATCATCATCACGCCTGTATTCCCCGAAGGGGTAGGCAGAGGTGCACTGCAGTGCGCCCACACTTCGCCGATGTATTTTGGTCCCAATGTAATAGGGGGCGAGCCTATTGCCATTATACCGGGCACACAGGTTTCCTCACGATGTTTTCCGTCACCGTTTCTTAGCAAGTGATAATCTCAGATGAAAATGAGATTCGCACATGGAACCCAGAGGTGCGAGCCGGGGATAGAACCTGCGCACTTTGATTGCAAAGCGTGCGTTCGACCACTCGGCTACCACTGCTAAACTACACTGCACTGCAAATAATATCATTGTCAAAATTTACAAAATAATGCCATCTGATGCGAATGTGGCGCCACCCTTATTTAATGCATTTCGACGGACACTTTTTCAATACACAGATTGTTCACCTTATATCTACACTCCATTGATTCTGTGTATGACTTTGACGACCATGCACGTCAGATTGTCTTTGTCAAGATATATAAGACAAGACCGTCTCGTGACAATAACGAAACCAATATCGGTTATTTTTTTGCCATCTTATAGAAACATTTAGGAATCTATAAATTCTAATATCATTGTGTCCAGGTGTCGCTAAAGAAACCATTTATTTTTGTTTTCTAGGCATAAAAACACACACTGACTTAATACCAATATTCGTTTTTGTTAGTTAATCAAATAAATGTATTCTTATTCAGTAGTTTTAGCATGTGCGCCAAGACTAGACGAATGTCACGGAATATCTTGATGTTGTCTCTTTCTCTCGTATGAAATTAGACAGAGAGCGAGCGAGTAAACTTTGACAAAGGTCTTGTCGCGACATGCGTACTAACCCCACTGATAAATTTATTTTGTATAAAATAAATAACGAGAGGAGGAATTTTATTTATTTTGTTAAAGTTCGTACATTTCGTGCACCAATGACATTTCAATAGTGACAGTAATATTTCCAGTGTGTTAATTATCTTGATACACAATGTCAAAACTGTGCGATACACAATGTCAAAACACAATGATAAAATAAAGGGTAAAACATGATCTCGATCAGAAATATGATGACAGCTGCAACAAGCGTGTCATTTGACATCTTTAATGACCATGGGGACAATTCTCGCAAAATGGACGATCAAATTCGACAGTCGAAATAAAACAAAAAAAATATTACCAATTTGACGTTTTGTTTCGACATATTTTATGATGAATTAGAAATTATGTCGATCATGTGAGAATTGGGCCCCATATCAATAAAATATATGGTCCAGTATTGTCCAGTCCAGTAGGCTAATTCTCGTATTTACAAATAGTCCACGCGTCGCCGCAGTTCCGACCCCGCTCTATGGTAGATCTATCCAAAATTGGTATTCTCGTAATATCAAAACCATGTCTTTTGCACTAAACATCGTGATTTTCGTCGAAAAAATTAAATAAATTACACTTAAAATCATTAAAATAAATATAAAGCTTAGTGCCAACATAATCGACATCATTGTGCGTTCGATTTAAAAAATATTAATGTTAATGCAGTTCATTAACGGCTGGCGTGTTGGTCATGCAAAAAGCACCGGTGTTGGTAAGACTCGTTTTGCTTAGCGGCCAGCGGCACGCGGGTGCGTGGCGTGAGTATGCTCGATGCGCACGCGCCGCCCCACGCAGGCGGGCGGTACCTACTTTATTGCCTTTCAATCACACACATGCAAACATACGCACCGAGTCATGAAAATATGATATAAAAATGAAGGTACACTACAATTTTAAATGTAACAGATAAAAAAAAAACTAATATATCTAAATATCGCCAGACAACACATACTCATCGTATGAACCCAAGCTAAGCAAAGCTTGAACTATGGGTACCATGTAATGGACTGGGTACGTTCCCAGTTACGCCCAGACTAGGACAAATTCAAAAAATGCCATTTCCGAAATTTACCACCGGCGGGAATCAAACCCGCAACCATCAGGTGGAGTGAGACGAGCGGCCTACGCTTGGACCACTAGACCAAGTCTTCACCTATCTATTCAGCCTTTTTTCTGAAAAGGATCCTTCCTTTATCTTCGAAACGTACGTGTCATGTCAATGTCTAGATTAGCCCGTTAAATAATTCAATCCCACCCGGTAACAATACTTTTTTTCCACTGTGCCGTAGAGAAAAAAACTTGAGTAGAAATTATGTGTGCGGTGAGACACCGTGCACGCAAAACAATAATTAATCATTCTGATTTCAGTTTCAACACCGACAATCTGTTGAATTGCTTATAATTTGTATGTAAATGATGTTCTTATAGCGTAATCTCTTTGTTTATATTAGTTGCATTCAAAACGATACAAGTGATTTACGTACCTACGATTTATTTACTTACTGTAAGCCAACGATTATTATATCAAAGATAGAGCATTTCTCATGGAGATATTATAACGGAGATGGCATTTCGAGCCCACGCTGCGGTAGTTTTTTCCCATATAGTTGCCGTATACTACAGGTAAATACTTCAAAAATGGCGGAAAAGTCGCCGCAGAGCTATAAGAAGAGAGGAGTCGTTATGGGTACTCTAGATACTCCATGGCATTTCTTAATAGGTATTTTTTTTTTTTTTTTTTTAAATTTAAGAGTTTCCAACGTCCATTTTTTTATGAGACTTGACGTCTATGTGCGTCAGATTGACTATATCACGATGTATAAGACTAGACGGTCTAGGCAAAAAGTACACCACTTTCGATAAAAAAAGTTGTCAACTTTTAGACACATTTAGGTATCTTTAATTTTTGATGTCATTGGTGTAAGCTATCTGAAAGTAGAGAGTAGGTAACCATTATTTTATTCTAAGAGTAACAATGGTCAGACAGTGTATTTGTTCTATAATTAAAACAACAAATAACTTATGACCAATTAATAATCAAAAGTCATTTAAATATTTAACGTCCTGTCAACTATTTAAGAAATAATAGGGTGTCAAGACTCGTACTGCAATCTTTTTGCCAGTGCCAAAATTAACTCTGTGTCAATATACATAAAGGTTGAGTTAAGCCTCCCACACACTACAGCGTCAATGCTCACGCGTCATTTTTTTGGCATAGAAAAGCGATCTGTACTTATACATACAAAAAGCTTAGTCAACAACGATATGACACGGACAGCGCGAGCGAATTTTGATGCGTGGGGACATGAATTTTACGACAGAAATTTAATCTTAATGCATATTGACACAGAGTTCGTTTGGTAAAGGAAAATATTTAGACGCGCGAGAGGTGGCGCCCCACCATGCCCGGGGCTTTTAGCAAAAATTCGCACGCGCTGAAGAATTAACTTTTCTATGAGGCAATACAGTCTGTTTTAGTATTGGCAAACATTTTGCAGAGCGTGTTGATGAGTCCAGTCTGCCCGGAGCTTTTAGTATCATTCATTTTATTCGTTTAAAAATACTAATGACGCAAAAGAGGTAATTAAGCACGCAATGGACTGCGAGCAAAATGAATCGAGTGCAGGTGTTGTGTCACTCGATTCCGCGTCGATCCGAGAATGTGTCGAGTCGGCAGCACGGTATCGAGAACTGAGCCGCGCACTGTGTGAACGCGCCCGCACATCGTGGCTGTGACTCATGTTCGTGAGATCCGATCGAGTTACAATGCAAAATGATGAAAACGTTATCCGATTGCCAGAAGAAAGTTCCGGAAGTTCAAAATATTTTTTTTTTATTCGTGTAGCCCTTACAAATAGTCAGATTCTACCACCCCCAGTTTGGAATGCTGCTTTCACTGAGAAGAGCCGGTGAGAAACCCAAAGGTTACTCTATTTAAAATGATAAATAGTATGGATTGTAAGTAATACATTCTCAGGAGCAGCAACGACATGAGAGCAGGAAGCCCATTTGCCTCAATACTAGACAAGAATTATACTTATATACGTTAATTCTAGTTACACTTTTCGTAATTAACAGTCGCTGGAGCAGCTATTAATTAATTAGAATAACAGATTAAGCCTTCAAGTAACTTGTTGCAACAAACTGGTTTTAATCGACTTCAGTCAAAATAGAGTAAAACATAACGTGGAACCTCCCTAGTTTTTTGGTGTCTATGGTAAAACGATAGCTTTACAAGTTGCGCAAGCGCTCAGACAGTGCAATTCTTAACTTTCTTAAACATACCTTAGTTTAGGTACCTGTACGAGTAGATAGGCGTAAAATAACTCTCTCTATAAATAAAATAGAGATATTTAAATCCCTTTTTCATTCAAAATAAATATTCTAATGTAGTATTAAAACCCATATTTATAATATGTCCTTGCAAAGAGTTTTAGTGACTATATTGATGGTCAATAAAAATGATAATTACATACATAGGAAAAAATATGTATGTTTTAAATATAGCAGCAGGTGGAGGAATTTAATTATTTATAAGCAAGAGTCAACACAAAATCCCGTAGGCTTTGGCCTGGGACCGGCGATAATCGTGTCGCACGTATTGTATGTAGATTTTCTTTTCTTAAAGGCGTTAATGCCCTGCGCAAGTTAGCGCTACATATCGCGAGCGACCAATATTTTGCTTTTATTAACTCATAGGAAAACCATCTTTGTCAACAAAATATCATCGATGACGAGAGTGAACTAAGTCGCGCGGCTTTTGCCACAGACATTTCACCTTTATCTATTTTAGCATAGAGTGCATTTTGAATAAAAGTCCAGTGAATTCGTTCTTCCCAGTGTGTTGAGGGCGTAACTCCTCTTCGAGACCGAGCGAAATAATAAATATACCCTGACTTACATGGTGTGGCGTAACGATGTTATGATATCATTATTTTGTCCCGAAGATAAGGACAGCAGATATACAATATCGTGTGGTTAACGCGGTTAATAATGTGTGTTAACTCGTTCGAATGTCTGCTAATATTTAAATAATGTCATTCCATTTTAACGTATCAATTAATAATTTAAAATCAAAATAAAAAGTATTTGTATGAACATTTTTTTGGTAGACTACACTAGAATTTTTTAGGTACCTCAGCATGTACAGAAACATTGCTTTACAAGATTTGATTATTACTTTAAAGTTAAGTAATAATCAAATCAATCAATATTCAATTACACTGGAATTCATAGTCTTGATTTGATACCTATGAAGACTAAAGTACTGACTATGAATTCTGTACTGAAATTATATTTTAATTACCAAAGATAAATTCGTATTAACACGAATTCATGATAAAGATATCGTGTATACAGGGTGTTTCAGAAGTCCGAAATAATACTTTGGATACATACGGTAGCTCATATGTGGATGCTTAGTGAAGATATAAACAGATATCTAACTGTCATAGTTTCTGAGTTATAGACCTTTAAATATTTGTCACAGGTATCGTGTTCTGGCATTTGGGTACATCTATAACCCTTTCCAGCAGTGTAAACTGCACATTATAGGGGCAACTACCAATATTCACAAAACAGAACAAGCAAATTTTACATAGGACTCGAGATATTACGAGTTATAGAAATTAACAACGAAAAAAAACTTTGAAAAAACATGGTCGAATTTCGATCATATTTGTATATCATTCAGTTGTATACCCGATACTGATGCAAACGTCAAAGCATTATTTCGGACTTTTGATACATCCTGTATAACTAGATAGGAAAACGAAGAGTGCGCCAGCTGCCAATTAAGTTACCCTTACCCTTATAAGTAAGTGTTGAACAAAAATGCGATTTAAACGTGTCCTTGTAATCATTAGTCGGTTTGGAACAAGACGATTGCGTGCTTACTCGGTGGTCGAGGTCGTAACTGCAGTGGACAATCGATTCATGGTACCAATGCGGCATAGTATGCGACACTATAAATTGAAATCGAACACAAACTTTTCTATACACACTTTCGGTGTCCATTGACGCTGCGAGCCAATAATGCAAAATACCGCAGTTACAATAACAGCATTGTATTGTTAAGCCCACCACAATACCGACACAAGCTTTTGTGAGATGTTATGTAGTAGGTGTCATCACATGCGATTAACACGTTGTATCGAATGAAACGAATCGAGTACCATTTTTTATGTATGAGTAATCGATGCGTAGCGGAACTTCGTATGGGCCTGTATAAGATTCCGATTAAATGATGATTGATGCGATATCTCATGTAGCATGTTTTGGACGGCTAACTGACTGTAACCTAGAATTAGTCAGCTGTGCTTGGAACTCTACAATCTAGAGTAATGCTTATAGGACAGTAGGGGTGGACTGACTAGGTGATCTTGTAAAGGGTTACGCTTTACGCGGCTCTTACAAACTAAAGAGCCCTAAAACTTCGAAAGTATGGTCACCTCCGCGCTCATAGTGAAGAGTCTGTAAGAGTACCTAGGTGCCTATTAATTGGATCGAGTTAGACATTGAAACAGCTCGCCTGGGGCACAAATATCGCATGATCGACATAATCTCTAATTCGACATAATGTCGAAACAAAACGACAAATTGGTCGTATTTTTCGTTTCGTATTAGAGATAATGTAGAGTTTGCAAGAATTGCCCCCCAGATACTCATCGAACGCTTCCAAACTAAGTAAAGCTTGTACTTCTAAAATTCCGAAAAGGCCTCTTACGAAACTTGTTACTAGCGGAAATTGAACCCGCACCACCTGGCCCTGTAGCATGACCGCGTAGACATAAGTTTTATCTCTATCAACTGTCATATTTGTCGAGAAAATGACGTCAGATTGAACTTTTTGTACTGTACATGGCATGGTGTGACGTCATTTTCTCGACGAATCTGACAGTTGAAAGAGATAAAACTTATGTCTACGCGGTTATCAGGGTCTGCAGGGTGATTTTAAAACACTCAGAATCGAATTCGGAAACGGAATCGGAACTTTCCGTCACGGATTCCAGCCATCGCTATTTTGATTTCCGTATCCGACGGCCTATGCTCAAATAGCTATACCAAGCCGTCGTCGTCTATTTACTACAAGGTAATGATAATAACGATAATGTGTGGTGATAAAAAATAAGTGAATATGAATAATAATGAATGCTAGAAATAAATATTCAAAGCAGACATTGTAATTAATTAACTTTTATTAATTGCCATAGTTAGTATTCTGTGGGTCGCATCAGTAATTTTAACGCTTAACTGAACGGGAACCATTTTTATCATCATAATCTACACTACAGCTTTAGTATAAAACGTAAAGACTTGCGCAAATAGGCGCGGTAAAACGCCCGCAAAAATGTTTTATCCAATACGAAAACAAACTTTATTATCTTATAGAAGAAGTACATTTTCCAATTGACATGGTCGCGTGGCTTTTAGCATAGTAATTTAATCTTTATGTGTAATGGAACAGAGTATATTTAAAAAAAGTCATGTGCGTTCGATCGCCCTAGTTCGTTCAGGGCGTAATCGCTCTAATTCATTTAATTACCTGTGTATAAGCAAAGAGCTACTCACGCATAATTGCGAATTACTTTGAAAAAATATGATCTTTACAAAGCATACGTCTTTTATAATAAGCTTGCCGGCGACATCGGGACTCTCACTTTGTATATTTTTTCGTTTGGTTCTCCTAACGTCCACAGATTGCATAATTAAGTTTTTATTACCTGACTATTTCCAACAGATCGTAGATTTTTTAAAATAAAGCCTTATCTTAACTAGTTTACGTTGCATCGTGTAATTGAACTGGTAGCTAGGCAAGTAGATAGTTTTCGTAAATTAAAGTAGATAATTTAAAAATGAAGTGCACAAATTTGTTAACCTGTTTAAACACAACCTTGATAAATAAATTGCCTCTAGACCTACTTAAAAATGTAAATACTAAATATCAACTGATAAAAACACTAAAGAAACATAATTTGTCACTCTGTCCATAGTAATAGAGACATCTTTAAGTATAGATGTGATATATTTAAGTAATTTTACAGTTATAAGGCCATAATCTGTATTGCTATACCTATTTCTCCTACCTATAACTTAAAGAAGGTATATTTAGATTATATATTAGCACTTAAGTAATGAAAAATGTGAAACTGTTACACGAGAACTGCTACCGACAAACTGCTATGTAGTTTGGCAGATTTTTTTATTGTTAATTTTATTGGGAGCAAAAAAAAAACAAGTGCGAGTCGGACTCGCGCACAAAGGGTTCCGTACCATTATCTATATAAAAGGCAAAAAATCACGTTTTTTGTATGGGAGCCCCCTTAAATATAAATTTTATTATGTATTTAAGTATTTGTTGTGAAAATTTCAACACTCTAGTTATCACGGTTCATGAGATACAGCCTGGTGACGGACGGACGAACAGCGAAGTCTCAGTAATAGGGTTCCCGTTTTACCCTTTGGGTACGGAACCCTAAAAAGTATTTATCAATAGATTTTTTTTTTTTTTTTTTTTTTTTATGTTAATGGCCTCTTTCCATTGAGTCAGATTATCAATAGATTATAGTGCATAAAAACCAACCGGCGAAGTATGTCTAATTGTTAGTAGGTAATTATCTGTAACAGCTAATCTATTATTCAGGTCGGTAAGGCCGTACACTGGGGCGTCAACGTTCGCGCGTCAAAGATTTGCCATACCAAAACGAACTGTATTGACTCATAAAAAAGGTAATTAGGGTTCCATACCCAAAGGGTAAAACAGGCACCCTATTACTGAGACTTCGCTGTCCGTCCGTCCGTCTGTCACCAGGCTGTATCTCATGAACCGTGATAGTTAGAGAGTTGAAATTTTCACAGATGATGTATTTCTGTTGCCGCTTTAAAAACAAATACTAAAAAAAGAATAAAATAATTATTTAAGGGGGCTCCCATACAACAAACGTGATCTTTTTTGCCGTTTTTATAGATAATGGTACGGGACCCTTCGTGCGTGATATGACACTGACAGTGCGAGCGGGTTTTTACTCGTGGGGGCGTGGCTTTACCACAGAAATTCAATATTTATTCATATTGACACAGAGTTTGTTTTCGTATTGGCAAAAAAATGTACGCTCGAATTTGATGCCCAGTGTGCGGTGGGCTTAAAGAGCCACCGTGCAAAGTTACACAGATATCGCACTACGTGATCTACACCGAAATGTTCTATAAACGATTTGCAAAAGGTTAATGAAAACATGCACTGCAATGTTACACTATGGGGATTATACCATATCCGGTGACTAAGAAAATTTAAATTTTTGTCATACGTGATAATATTACCGATTAGAAGCTACAGTCGATTATTAAGCCAGTTATCACACGGTTTTAAAAAAAAATGTGAATTGGGATTAAAATGATCATTAGCTGGTCCAATGCTGCAGGGTTAGCACGCCCGTCAGGACAAAACATTATAAAACCATTCATTCATACAATAAAAATAAATACCATCAACATCTATACATACATATACATACATACATACATACAAATAAATAAAATTGGAGTGTCTGTTTGTAATATCAAAATAACACTTTTTTACCAAATGCGTATGAAAGTATATACGATACCTATAACGAAAACGCAATTTTCAAATTTTTTGTCTGTCTGTCTGTCTGTCTGTTTGAGGTAAACTTCTAAACGGCTGAACCGATTTCAATGGGACTTTCACTGACAGATAGCTGACGTTCCAAGGCGTAACTTAGGCTACTTTAATTTTAGAAAAAGCATTAGGGTTCCGCGGGAAAAACATAATACCCATATTTCCGGGTAATCGCCCTAAAGTCCACCCGGGCGAAGTCGCGGGCACAGCTAGTATTAAATAAATATCGCCCGTCTGGCGGATCTGGAAAAACTAAGCAAAGCTTGTATTACGGGTACCTACCATACAATGGGGTGACCTAGACCAGGGCCAATTTTGACAAGGCTATTTCCAGATACGACGAACTGGCGATATTTATTTATTCACACATACTCATGGTATCGTTTGATCCTAAAGTGAGCAAAGCTTGTACTATGGATATCATGCAATGCAGGGATTCCCAAACTGGGTTCCATAGAATAGTCATCAGCTATACAACAATTATTCATAAAACAGTTTTACTATTTCATTCTTCTTCTTGTGTATCAATTATATTTTTAAAAAAATCTATAAATTTCAGTGTTTTGTAGTATTTGGTTAGTGTTCCGTAATCTTGAAAGTTTATGAACCCATGATGCAAGGGACTGAAGGCGATTACACCCAGACCGGGCCAATTTCGCAAGTCTATTTCCGAAATTTGCTTCTGGCGGAAATCAAACCCGTAACCACCGTGTGCAGTAAAGCGGGCGGCACACGCTAAAACCAATAAAGCAAGCCGTCGTGACATTAGTCTTGTCTTGACAAAGATGCTAGACTTTCAGGATAGACGCCTCCCGTACGCCACGGACCTCAATCTTCAGCTCTTTGTTTCCCGTTTCCGCCATCTGCGTTGCGCAGGTCGTCTACATTACATCAAATAAAAGAAAAACCAAACTACTTAGTCTATACCTACTTATTTCCTAATTGTTTAAAAAATTGATATACGTAAACCATCACTAACATGCACGCGTTATTTTCTGGTTGAATTGTTTTAGGAAGGAGACAATTATAATCGATTTGTTTTGACGATTTCAAGCGGTATTTTATAAGTACCTACGCAACAAGCCCGTGCACACTGGGGCGTCGAAAGTCGCTCAACAAAATATTTGCCAATACCAAAACTAACTCTGTGTCAATATACGTAAAGCTTTTATTTCTGTGGTAAAAGCTACGCCCCACTAGTTGAAATTCGTTCGCGCTTTCAATGCCATTTTGTTGAAGACTAAAGTTTTTATGTGTATCAATCATAGAGTCTCTAGAGTACCCATAACGACTCCACGGTATAGCTCTGTGGCAATTAGTCCGTCATTGTTTTTATCTCATGTACCTGTAGTATACGGCAACTATATAGGAATACAACAATGGCGGAGTCAGATAAACCAGAAAAAAACTGAGCCGTTGCGGGACGCCTGGCAGATGTGAAACTTAAAACATAAACGTCGTAGCGGCGAGTGAGCGGAGTCTAAGCGGCGGAAAGAACCGAGGAGCCACGAAGCTGCTCGAAGTTTTGGGATCACGGCATCGCGGCATCAACAGTCGCTGTCACTCGCCAAGCGCGCCATTACATGTTTCACATCAAAAATTACCGCAACGCGGGCTGGAAATGCCATCTCCGTTATAATATCTCCATGGAATCAATACAGTTACCTTACCACCACTTAAATTATTGTTGTTTCCATAGTAACTGTAAATTTTTGTCAGATTGTGTACTGAGTTTAATGTCAGAAACTTTAAGTAATATTAAAATCATTGCTGCAATACAGGTTGTAGTAAGGGGGCCGTTTGTTTCGGCCTTAAGGCCTTGGTTGGAGTGCACTCTGCGCTCGCCACTACTCCGGTAAAGCTGTAAAGACCACCTCACGGCCAACAGCGTAGTCCATATTAAAAAAAAAAAAACAATAAGGGCCGTTCGTTTGTTTATTAGATTCGCGCGTTTTGACGCAACAGTGTGCAGGATCCTTATAAACGTTTAAAAAAAGGTGTGTAATGCGAGCCAGGTTTAACACAGTTAGTTACACACTATATTATTTTGTGATTATTTCAGAACACTCCAATGTAGTATAGCTACAACGTCGTCTCCACAGAATAAATAACTCTTTCATGGGGCAAAGTATACGCTTTTTCAATAAACTTCCAAAAGAAATCAGAGATTTGCCCATTAATAAATTTAAAACTGCAATAAAATGGAAATTGTATCAAAAGGGCTACTACAAAATCTCGGATTATTTGGAAGATAAATCAGCTTGGGATTGTACAGCTCAGGTTCAAATCAAAAATAAAAATATTGCCCGTCATGTCAAAGTGTAGCGTGTGTTGCCTTACTAACGTATTATTATCTTATCTTTATTATTAAAAACAGCTCTAAGGCTACACACTGGAGCTGATCAGTGGGCTGAATGATCAGCCCACTGAGTTTCTTGCCGGATCTTCTCAGTTGAGGTCGCGTTTCGATCCGGTGGTAGCATAGTAGAATATAAGAAAAAAAATGTAAACTTGACAATTTGTAAGTGCCCCCATAGGCCTATACAGAATAAATGATTTGACTTTGACTTTGACTTTGCTAAATACTCAACCATGTATCATATTGGAATCTATACGTACATACAAATAAATAAAATGGAAGTGTCTGTTTGTAATATCAAAATAACACCTTTTTACCAATTGTATATGAAAGTATACACGATACTTATAACGAAAGTGCAATTTTAATTTTTTTTTCTGTCTGCCTGTCTGTTTGTTTGGGGTAAACTTCCAAACGGCTGAACAGATTTCGACGAGACTTTCACTGGAAGATAGTTAATATTCCAAGGCGTAATTTAGGGTACTTTATTTTTTGAAAAAGCATTAGGGTTCCGCGGAATGAACATAAAACCATTATTTCCGGATAATCTCCCTAAAGTCCACGCGGGCAAACTCGCGGGTACAGCTAGTAAATAAATAAATATAGCCAAACAACACATACTCATACCATACAATGAACTGGGGGCGATCCCAGTTACACCTAGACCGGGATAAATTCCGAAAATACCATTTCTGAAACTAGTAGCTGATGGAAATCGAACTCAAAACTACCTGGAGTGGTGAAACTAGATCAAGCCATCATCAACATCGTCACATACCATATTGTTTTGTTTTTATTTCAGAAAACCCCAACGCTTGGCGATATTATACTTATCATATCTACGAGGAGATACAATTAAAAATTAGTTCCTTTTTTAAAGAAATAGGGTTCCTTTTTTCCTTTTTAGGTACAGAACCCTAAAAATGTGTAAGCGGATGTAGGTACCTATGTAAGTCGAAGGAAGGATAGGCTGTGTATTCCTGTAGAGAATAATGTAGTGAGTAGAAAATAAACAAGTCCTCGCTAATTACTAAATTGTCATCGAGGTATGGGTCCGCGAATTACGCTCCAATTTAGATGTAAAATGTCGCCGGTCCCCGACAGACGAACGACCTGACGTTTTTCAAACTATATAGTAATTATCCATTGTGTACCTTGCTGCCATCTAATTGAAAAATATGCTTTGCCCTGCATTCTAGATATGCGTGGGAACGGTACAGAAAAGTCATGTATAATAAGAATATAAACACTAGACGTATGTCACGGAATATCTTGAGGTTGTCTCTTTCTTTCGTATGAAATTAGACAGCGAGCGAGCGAGAAAATTCGTGACAAAAGTCTTGTCTTGAGATGCGTGCACCACTGATGTATTTTAACTGAAACATTTTAACTGTAACACCACTGATGTATTTTAACTGAAACATTTTCAGTAGATTTTAAAATGTGGTTTTAGTAGATACGAATGTACCCAAGTACGAAATTAAAAGTCAGATTGCCGTTAACTATAATTATTGCAATAAGTAGGGATTTTTTTTGTTTGCATAACTATTTTTAGGGTTCCGTACCCAAAGGGTAAAATAGGAACCCTATTACTGAGACTTCGCTGTCCGTCCGTCCGTCCGTCTGTCACCAGGCTGTATCTCATGAACCGTGATAGTTAGAGAGTTGAAATTTTCACAGATGATGTATTTCAGTTGCCGCTATAACAACAAATACTAAAAAACAGAATAAAATAAATATTTAAGGAGGCTCCCATACAACAAACGTGATTTTTGTGCCGTTTTTATAGATAATTGTACGGAACCCTTCGTGCGCGAGTTGGACTCGCACTTGGCCGGTTTTATAGTACTTATCCTTACTTTTATTACAGTTCTTATGGTTTTGAAGTTACATCAAATATGAGTGTAGAGGGTTACAATTTGTTAAAAAAACTAAACCTTCCTTCGAGAGCAGTCGGGCAATAATAAATAAATAAGCAGAGATATAAAAAATACTTACTTCTTAAATCAAGCACGTATATAAATGTCTAAAATCTGTAGAATCAGTATCTATTTTTTGCATTTAGTCTTTGTTAGCCAGTGCACAATGACTAGGTACTAGTAAACTAAATAAATTGACAGCGCTAAAAATATATGTCTTACTAGCTGTGCCCGCGACTTCGCCCGCGTGGACTTTAGGGAGATTACCCGGAAATATGGGTATTATGTTTTTCCCGCGGAACCCTAATGCTTTTTCTAAAATTAAAGTAGCCTAAGTTACGCCTTGGAACGTCAGCTATCTGACAGTGAAAGTCCCATTGAAATCGGTTCAGCCGTTTAGAAGTTTACCTCAAACAAACAGACAGACAGACAAACAATTTTAAAATTGCGTTTTCGTTATAGGTATCGTATATACTTTCATACGCATTTGGTAAAAAATTGTTATTTTGATATTACAAACAGACACTCCAATTTATTTGTATGTATAGACTACAACATTGCAATTTGAGCAGCTCATCAAACATCAAAACATTTATAGCCGAAAACAATATTTTTTGACGGGGAGTCATCCGCCATCTTTATCACTGTCATTATCCATTTTTATTTATAATGTGTATTTATTAAATTTGTCCTTGCTATTAATTACTTGACATTGGCGAAATACCCGCGCTAGTCGCAGGTGAAGCCATTCCTCATCTTATTCCATTAAATATCATCATTTCGCTCATTTCGTTAAAGAAAAAAAAAAAAAATTTTTGACACAAATAAGCGATAGTTAGCGAGCCGGAAATTAAAGTTAGAAGTTTTTATGGATAACTAAAATGTCAGTTGTCATCAAAATAATATTAGGACAATTGCTCTGTCAAGGATATTTTCTTGGTACATAGTCACATTAATTTTAGAATTGAGAAGATAGGCAATTTTATCCTTAGTAAGGCAATTCCACAGATTATTTAGAATATAGGTTTACCGCTATTAGTTGGATTTGATATAAAAAATCAGCACCCATACCGTAATAATTGGCAGGTAAATGCAAGTATGTACGCTAAGATGAATAGGTCGAGTACCCAAGGGCCAGGATGGTACTAGCTGTGCCTAGTATTGTTTCTCGCAGGGGTAGGCGGCGGTCGTGCAGCCCCGCGACCTCGTGCTTATCGCGCGCGCTCTCACGACCACGCAGAGCGCGTTGCACGACTACGCCGCAGCTTTCCTTAACTATTTGTGCGGGTGTTCCGCCGTACCTGCGCTTATTAGAGCCGGCTAGCTAGGATTTTTGTACTCAAGAACCTTTCCTGTGTCGAGCTTTGTACTTTAATCTATAGGTGCACTCGGGAGCAATGAATCCGGGTTAACAACATTAACTATAATCTATCCTTAGTTTCCTATCTTGTTCTAACATTTAACAGTTTCACAAGTCCAATTATGCTTGTGAATTTGACGTCTACGTATGTCTATGGCGTATAAGACTAGACGGCCGAGGCATCAATGAGAACGATTTCGATCAATTTACACATGTAAGTATCTATAATTTCTAATCTAATATCATTATTTTCGGGATTTTCAAATTATGCGTATTTGGGGCGCGATTTTCATTTCATAGGCATCTATTAGAGATATGTGGAAACGAAACGAAACGAAAATTGTTCGTATTTTTTTTTTTGTTTCGACATATCTCTAATAGAGATGATGTCTATCAAACGAAAATCGGGGTCCTGGTCACTAACATGATCCATAATATCTTGGAAAATAAATGATCCATGCAGCACCTTTGCCTCAATATTACAAACTAATAATACTCAAGCAGTCTTCAATGTTGGCATTACGATACGACGCTAGTATAGTGAGGTTCGTCTACTCCTATTTACAATATTTAAAAAAAAAAAACATACGGGTCGAATTGAGAACCTCCTCCTTTTTGAAGTCGGTTAAAAAATAATTCTAAAACAAATGTGACAATTGAAATCATTGCTTAGATAGGGCAGTAAGTGATAAGGTGTTAAAAGGAAAATGGTTTATGTTTGAGGCTTATTTGGTAGTTACCCTACTTCATAGCTCAGTATCCCAAAAACCAAGAATGAATGCATAAGAAAATCACGTTTTGGTCGGTTTACAATTCCTGTAATATTCAATATACAAAAGTGTATAGAAATTACTTAGGCTGACAATAAGTTGACTTATGTAATTCTCATAGATTTTGGCGTAACTATTTGTCAAAAAACGTTAGAGTCAAGCGACATATCATGCCCTATTCAAATGTATCTAACATTTTTTTTGTCAGCCGGTATCGTCCCACTTCTGGGCAAAGACCTCCCTTTCCTTCCTCCACTCCTCTCTGTTATTTCCCAGTGTGGACCAGTCTCTATTTTGCGAGTCCAACTCGTCTCGCCATCTTTTGGGCCTTCCGCGGTTTCGTTTGACTTAATTTGGCACCCATTCAGTAGCCTTAGCCCAATGTTGATTAGGCATGCGGCAAATGTGGCCAGCCCAGTCCCACTTCAGTTTAGCTGCTTGGAGGGAAATGTCTGTGATTCGGGTCATGGAGCGCAGCACACTGTTTCTGAGACGGTCAATCAAACTGACACCCAGGATACTGCGCTCCATGGCTCGCTGGCAAACCGCGAGTGTGGATCTCTGTTGTTTTGTCAAAGGCCAAGTCTGAGCACCGTAGGTGAGGATGGGGAGAATGCACATATCCATGTATCCATAAAATATTAAATACATCACTCTTATAAGCAGTGCATACATATAAGCAATACATATTATAAGCAGTCTTGTGTTTTACAATCGAGTTTTCTATTTTAGTTCACTGACATTCTATTAGACTGGAAATAATTTAGTCATGAATATCTAATAGGTTCACAAATTGATGACGCACGCACTGTCCCCCGATTCTTATTAATTTAAGAAACTTACCGTCTCCCTAACGGCAAGTAAAATTTACAATGAAACGGAAGACTGTTGCTATAAAAAAAGCTTCGTGACTTACATTCATGATTTCTGTAACCACTCGTTACGTAACGATAAACGAATAGTTATCACATGAACCCAGCGTCTATCAATTCTGTAACAAAACAGCCATCGTAGGTACATTTTCCATTTAAAAACCAACTTTATTATGTCCGTGTTATAATCATTTAACGTTACCATTGAATTGAATTGAATTGAATTGAATCATGACCAAGACTCTATACAAGTATGTAATTCCGAATACCGTATACCCGTAAAGTTTTCATTTACTGTAACGGCGAGTCAATACTTTGTTTGTGGGTAGGTATTTATTACTTTGCCGCACTTGTACACAAAGATGATTAACGCAAAGAACATAAATCACGTACCTTGTAAAATATACACACGAAGAGTAGTCAGAGAGCTGGCGACTAGGATTAAGAGGAAATTGAGTAAGGAATAATATTTGTCAGATTTCATTTTATAAACTATATTTTTAAGGATGCCTGCAACTTTGTTAGTAGGTAACAGGTACCAGCCAGACATGTTGAGATGGGCTCATCCGCATTACAATAAAGCTGAATCCAGGAACGTGATCAAGATTTTTTATTTTGTTTTGCGTTACCCTACTAACTAAAATTTTAAAGACTAAGTACCTAATTTGATGAAGCTCTTAAATTTAAATCAAGGACGGAATTTCTCATATCAATTTAAATGTTACATATTTGATATCATAATCAGGATAGTATGAGTCTACAATCAAATTATCGTTAGTAAAAAAATATTGATTTTAATGATTTTTTACTGTAAATCTTTTTCCTTAGAAGTAACCTCTTTGACTATAGAGCCGTACCTGTGCCTACAGCGCGTTGCAAGCTCTCACGATTATCTCGTTTTGACATTGATATTATCAACATAGTTAAGTTTCACAAACTAAGAAGCGGACGCGTTTAAAAATATAATAACATGAATCAAAATTCGATAGGGGTGAAATGAGGCATTATTTTGATATTTAAAAGCAGTCACAAAAAATTTATTGTTTTCAGATATTATTATTGCTTTACCTTGAAGGCTTTATTCACATAATGAAGTCGGCTGCTCGATACTCATTAGCAGAATATCATGTATGCCAACATTCACACGATCTGTCCGATGTCAGGACTACCGTGTGAACGCCGCCGTCATAAAAATGTTAGTCTAATGCACATTAGCACTTGTAGCATGAGCGCCAAGATTAGACGTATGTCACGAAATATCTTGATGTTGTCTCTTTCACTCGTGTGAAATTAGACAGAGAGCGACCGAGCCAATCCGTGACAGAGGTCTTGTCTTGATATGCGTGCTGACACCACAGTTAGGCTAATAACTCTTAATGCTATCATTCTTCGTTATACACCAAATTTTCGCTGTCCGTCCGCCCGTCCGTCTGTCACCAGGCTATATCTCATGGACCGTGATAGTTAGAGAGTTGAAATTTTCACAGATTATGTATTTCTGTGGCCGCTATTACAACAAATACTAAAAAACAGAATAAAATAAATATTTAAGGGGGCTCCCATACAACAAGCGTGATTTTTTTGCCGTTTTTATAGATAATGGTACGAAGGGTTTCCTTCGTGCGCGAGTCCGACTCGCACTTGGCCGGTTTTTAATTTTGACAGTTGTTTTGACAGAATGTGATCGAATCATATTTGCAATTTAATTACGTAATCACCCTGCACCCTGTACCTGATTACCCCGATAATCCAGTATTAAATAGGTATATGAAGTTCACCCACCCGCGTGGTGGACTATAGCCCAAAAATCTCCGTCGTATTGAGGGAGAATGTGCCCGTTATAATGGCAATGGCGCCGAGCCATTATGCCCATTATTACATTGGGACCAAAATACATCGGCGAAATGTGGGTGCACTGCAGTGCACGTCTGCCTACCCCTTCAGGGAATACAGGCGTGATGATGTATATTATCAATTAACGGTTCAATGCTTTGTTTAATAAAAATCAAATTCAACATATTTAGGTAATTACTTATGATAATAATGATTTAAAACAGCGTTTTAGGTCAAAACGTTTTAATTTAAATTGTGAGACGTCATATCAGATGGTCGCTTAAACCTTTTAAGGGCCACCGCACACGTTTCCCGCTGAATGCACGCGGGTCGCGCGGTATCTCGCCATCTCGCCATTTGCATCCAGCGTCTCAGACGCGACTTTACAAACTCTACATTGTCGCTGCTGCTCTGAATCGAGCTATGATTTATACGAGTAATCATTTAACGAGTGACGTGAAACGGATTTCCTTTTCGTTATTTAAAATATTAGCCGCATTTCTTATTGGAGCCTTATGCTTAAAATAAACTTATCTAGGGTTTGCAAGGCTATTTGACCTATCTATTTCTACTACTACAGCCCTTTTAACGTCCCACTGCTTGGCACGGGCCTCCCCTCAATGCGAGGGGGATTCAGGCCATAGTCCACCACGCTGGCCCAGTGCAGGTTGGCAGACTTCACACATATTGTATAGAGAACTAGACAAGTTCCCTCAGACGTGCAGGTTTCCTCACGATGTTTTCCTTCACCGTTACATAGCAAGTGATAATCTCGGATGAAAATGAGATTCGCACATAAATCCCAGAGGTGCGAGCCGGGGTTTGAACCTGCACACTTTGATTGCAAGGCTTGCGTTCGACCACTCTACCACTGTTTGATCTAAGCGACATTTTTTTTAACTTTACAGGAGAGCATACTCATTCGACGCAGAAAAATTTGCTGATTCCAAATATGTATATAAGTCAATATTACCCAAAACTGTCGCTTTAGTCAAATAGCCTTTCACCGCCTCGTAATGTTTTTTTTTATTTTAACTATGTATGCGATTAAATATACTATACGTACTAAGGATCAGCAGTTACGTAACCGTAATTACGTATTAACCATGTCTCATACTGCATCATACACATATTATCACGCCTGTAATATCTGAAAGGATAGTGTGTGTCAAGTGTAGTGGCATTTGCACCCAATGCCACTATACGCATTGGTAGAGATCTATATTGTTATTGATTTGTTTATTGATAATTCATAAGTACCCGTATTCGTTTACATGTATAAAAAAATCTGCAATTTATTATTTAATACAATTTGTGTATTTGTGTATGTGTTCAATCTGAAATTATTTCGACCAGATTTCTCGCTTTTTGAGATTTGCAAGCTTTTTTTAGTATATAGGAGTTTCGCGTCCGAGTGCGTGGTCGTGCGCTGGCAGTAATGACAGGCCGCACGCGCGCGCCGCCTAATTGATAATGGCTGTGGACGTGCGCAGCGCGCATGCGCCATGGGAACCGCGCACGAGCAGCTTGCTTAGGTACGCCGGGATCGGGGATGCTGCGACGCAATTACCCACATCATTACATCTTGCGAATATGAAGCATAATAAACTTAATATTTAATTATTTCTGACGTTTCGACTGTTGAGCTTTAAGCCACGTTCCTACTAGGACCTCAAACGTCACGCGTCAACTTTTTTGTCAATAACAAAACAAACTCTGTGTCAATAATCATAAAGATTAAATTTCTGTGGTAAAAGCTATGCGATCATGTATCAAAATTTGCTCGCGCTGTCAATGTCATTTCGTTGAAGAATGAACATTTGGTATTAGCTTTTTTAGGGTTCCGTACCCAAAGGGTAAAATCGGAACCCTAATACTAAGACTTCGCTGTCCGTCCGTCCGTCTGTCACCAGGCTGTATCTCATGAACCGTGATAGTTAGAGAGTTGAAATTTTCACAGATAATGTATTTCTGTTGCCGCTATAGCAACAAATACTAAAAAACGGAATAAAATAAATATTTAAGGGGGCTCTCATACAACAAACGTGTTTTTTTTGCCGTTTTTATAGATAATGGTACGGAACCCTTCGTGCGCGAGTCCGACTCGCACCTGGCCGGTTTTTACTTATATTGTTATGAGCTAGAATACACAGCGATGTTCAAAGAAGCCAGGTTTATTCCCAGACGAATTCCAGGAAAATGTTAATTACCTTCGAACCCCTACCGAATTTCATGGAAATATAAGTTACGAGGCATTTTTTGTAATATTTATGCCTTTTTACGAAATCAGTGAAATGATGAAATTTAATGGAATAAGACGAGGAATGGCTTCACTTGCAACTAGCGTGCATTAGCCGCATTTCTTATTGGAGCCTTATGCTTAAAATAAACTTATCTAGGGTTTGCAAGGCTATTTGACCTATCTATTTCTACTACTACAGCCCTTTTAACGTCCCACTGCTTGGCACGGGCCTCCCCTCAATGCGAGGGGGATTCAGGCCATAGTCCACCACGCTGGCCCAGTGCAGGTTGGCAGACTTCACACATATTGTATAGAGAACTAGACAAGTTCCCTCAGACGTGCAGGTTTCCTCACGATGTTTTCCTTCACCGTTACATAGCAAGTGATAATCTCGGATGAAAATGAGATTCGCACATAAATCCCAGAGGTGCGAGCCGGGGTTTGAACCTGCACACTTTGATTGCAAGGCTTGCGTTCGACCACTCTACCACTGTTTGATCTAAGCGACATTTTTTTTAACTTTACAGGAGAGCATACTCATTCGACGCAGAAAAATTTGCTGATTCCAAATATGTATATAAGTCAATATTACCCAAAACTGTCGCTTTAGTCAAATAGCCTTTCACCGCCTCGTAATGTTTTTTTTTATTTTAACTATGTATGCGATTAAATATACTATACGTACTAAGGATCAGCAGTTACGTAACCGTAATTACGTATTAACCATGTCTCATACTGCATCATACACATATTATCACGCCTGTAATATCTGAAAGGATAGTGTGTGTCAAGTGTAGTGGCATTTGCACCCAATGCCACTATACGCATTGGTAGAGATCTATATTGTTATTGATTTGTTTATTGATAATTCATAAGTACCCGTATTCGTTTACATGTATAAAAAAATCTGCAATTTATTATTTAATACAATTTGTGTATTTGTGTATGTGTTCAATCTGAAATTATTTCGACCAGATTTCTCGCTTTTTGAGATTTGCAAGCTTTTTTTAGTATATAGGAGTTTCGCGTCCGAGTGCGTGGTCGTGCGCTGGCAGTAATGACAGGCCGCACGCGCGCGCCGCCTAATTGATAATGGCTGTGGACGTGCGCAGCGCGCATGCGCCATGGGAACCGCGCACGAGCAGCTTGCTTAGGTACGCCGGGATCGGGGATGCTGCGACGCAATTACCCACATCATTACATCTTGCGAATATGAAGCATAATAAACTTAATATTTAATTATTTCTGACGTTTCGACTGTTGAGCTTTAAGCCACGTTCCTACTAGGACCTCAAACGTCACGCGTCAACTTTTTTGTCAATAACAAAACAAACTCTGTGTCAATAATCATAAAGATTAAATTTCTGTGGTAAAAGCTATGCGATCATGTATCAAAATTTGCTCGCGCTGTCAATGTCATTTCGTTGAAGAATGAACATTTGGTATTAGCTTTTTTAGGGTTCCGTACCCAAAGGGTAAAATCGGAACCCTAATACTAAGACTTCGCTGTCCGTCCGTCCGTCTGTCACCAGGCTGTATCTCATGAACCGTGATAGTTAGAGAGTTGAAATTTTCACAGATAATGTATTTCTGTTGCCGCTATAGCAACAAATACTAAAAAACGGAATAAAATAAATATTTAAGGGGGCTCTCATACAACAAACGTGTTTTTTTTGCCGTTTTTATAGATAATGGTACGGAACCCTTCGTGCGCGAGTCCGACTCGCACCTGGCCGGTTTTTACTTATATTGTTATGAGCTAGAATACACAGCGATGTTCAAAGAAGCCAGGTTTATTCCCAGACGAATTCCAGGAAAATGTTAATTACCTTCGAACCCCTACCGAATTTCATGGAAATATAAGTTACGAGGCATTTTTTGTAATATTTATGCCTTTTTACGAAATCAGTGAAATGATGAAATTTAATGGAATAAGACGAGGAATGGCTTCACTTGCAACTAGCGTGGTTATTTCACCAATGTCAAGTAATTAATAGGAAGGACAATTCAATAAATACCTACACATCTATATATATACATATATATACATACATACATACATACAAATAAATAAAATTGGAGTGTCTGTTTGTAATATCAAAATAACACTTTTTTACAAAATGCGTATGAAATTATATACGATACCTATAACGAAAACGCAATTTTGATTTTTTTTGTCTGTCTGTCTGTCTGTCTGTTTGTTTGAGGTAAACTTCTAAACGGCTGAACCGATTTCAATGGGACTTTCACTGACAGATAGCTGACGTTCCAGGGCGTAACTTAGGCTACTTTAATTTTAGAAAAAGCATTAGGGTTCCGCGGGAAAAACATAATACCCATATTTCCGGGTAATCTCCCTAAAGTCCACGCGGGCGAAGTCGCGGGCACAGCTAGTTATAAATAAAAATGGGCGATGAACTTGATAAAGATGGCGGATGAATCCTAACATTTATTTACTTGATTAATTACATAATCAACACAATATTCGTATTTAATTAAAAACTATTCAGCATAGTAACTGCCAGCCTAACCGGTTTCCGTCTGTTATTCGCAATTACCATAATTTCAGTTGCAATTAAATGGTGTTAAAAATATTTAGATGTTTTATTTATGCATATGTGAATAATTTATAGGTAGGTTAATCTATTAAAAAAATATAATGCGCGTTGAACCCATGTGTCAGGCGTGATAATTACATATCGATGATCAAAAGGCGAATTGACTCAAGCGCATTTTTACAAGCTTTATATTATCTTGCAACGTAATCGTAATCGTAACGTAATCTTTAACCGATTGAGCTAAAATTTGGTACACGCTTATTTTGGATGACAATGCATACTTAGCTATGTGACGTTATTAGGCTTGCTGAGGAGAACACGAAAACTAAGGGCAATTAAATAAAAGCTTGTTTTTAAAAAGTTTTTAACCATTAATTTATGGTAACTGTGCACGAAACACAGCTGATCCAATGGAGAAAAGTTTACTGATTCAAACGAGTCACTTCGCCATTTAGCCGCCAACATGGTGATGGACTCCGACGTAAACGCATGTTACTTTACATACATTAGTGTTACTAGCTGTTTAGGAATCCCTACTAAACGCCAACCATTAACCGTATAAATTTACGATACTCAGTAACTTCAGAGACGCCCCGGTAACTTTAATATGTAATTAGGAGTCAGTTTTTACGTGACTGCACCGTTGCCTATAAATAATGCATTAGACAAGGAAAATACGAATGCAAATCAAATTTTAGTACTTAAGTGTTGTATGATGAGTTAATAATACAAACAGGTATGTATTTATGGCTCATATGACTTTGGTTAAATAAATAGATAACTATTATTGTTCTTTTTGTATACGATATACATGGTTTATCAGAATAATACATCATCATCATGATACATCATCACGCCTTTATTCCCCGAAGGGGTAGGCAGAGGTGCACTGCAGTGCGCCCACACTTCGCCGATGTATTTTGGTCCCAATGTAATAGGGGGCGAGCCTATTGCCATTATACCGAGCACATTCTCCCTCAATACGAGGGAGATTTTGGACCATAGTCCACCACGCTGGCCCAGTGCGGGTCAGTGAACTTCACATGCCCTTCTATAGACGTGCAGGTTTCCTCACGATGTTTTCCTTCACTGTTCAGCAAGTGGTAATCATTATTGAAAATGACATTCGCACATGAAATTTATCTCAGGTGCGGGCCCGGGATTTGAACTTGCACCCCTTACGTTCAAGGCGGGAGTTCTTGCCCACGAGGCTACCACTGATTTATCAGAAGTCCGAAATAATACTTTATCATTAGCACGAGAAATGTATATACAACTGTAGTTGTAGCATGAGCGCCAAGACTAGACTTATGTCACAGTATGTGTGGATTATGTTTCTTTCTCGTATGAAATAAGACAGAGAGCGACTGAGCCAGTCCTTAAGGCCACAACACAATACCTGTGAAAAATACTCAATGATATATAACTCAGAAACTATGATAGTGTTTCGTACGCAGGTGTCGTGGCTAATGATATTAATTAGAAAACACACAACACTTTTGAGCACTTGTATTCGTTTATTTTGCCAAAGTTATAAGGTAACACAACCGACCCGTTCGGCGGTAAAAGCCCCCACGCATCAAAATTCGCTCGCGCTATCAATGTCATTTCGTTCAAGAATTAACTTTATTTTGAGTCAATACAGTTCATTTTGGGATTGGCAAAAAAAATCGAGTGCGTATTGACGCCGCAATGTTTAACGCTTAATAGTTAAGTTAATTTGAATGTCACTTGAAGGTTCTTGTAAGGAATGATTCTTAATTAAATACCTACCAATGACAATTATAATTACCTAGTATCATTACTAGGCTTGTCATCTCAAAACATATTTTTTGCATCCACCATTCATTTATTTTTTATAGTGAGTCGTTTATTGTCACGCTCACAATAAGCGTAAATGGTTTCAACCGAACAATTACCTCATATAAAATCCATCTTTGACCCGGTTGCAACCTAAATGCAAGCATTAGGGACACGCAAGTTGCCGCAGTGCGTGTTTGCCTACTAATAGTTGGCATGCAAGCTGATCTGACACACCTAGTCAACGAAGACATATTATATAGAGAAAGTGACAATCATCACACTGCATTATATTAAAAGTAGATATGAGAGGTCCAAAGTTATATTTCAGGTTCATATAGAGTAGCGTATACGTAGATGCTTAGTGAAAGCAGAATATACCTAACTGTCATAATTTCCGAGTAACAGGTTTTTGAATATTTGTTACAACTACTGCCTTATGGCTGTAGTGCACATCCTTCATGCCTGCATTCCCCGAAGGGGTTGGTAGAGGTACACTTCAGTGCACTCACACATCGGCTGATGTATTTTTGGTTCCAATGTAATAAAGAGCGAGTACATTGCCATTATACTCTCATTTTGATTTGAGATTTGGGTCATAGTCCACCACGCTGCTGGTCCAGTGCGAGATGGAGAACATCACACGCCTTTAAACGTACAGGTTTCCTCACGATGTTTTCCGTCACCATTCAGCAAGTGGTATTCATTGTTAAACATTACATTCGTAGATAAAAATCTCAGATGAGCCTGGAACTTAACTTGCAGCCCTTAGGTTCAAGGCGGATGTTTTACCAGCTAGCCCACAAGTGCAAATCCATGGGATGGGCCCATAAAATTAAGTTAACTGCATTTGTGAAAGGCGACCGCTTCATATGTATTTAGGAAACAATTTGAAGTTTTCCCACGGAACTCGTGATATAAAAAGTTAAATTAGAAAGTGGCAAAAAAGGTTTGAAAATTTTTAGAGGAAATTTGTTAAAGCGCGTGCCGGTATGGGTGCATCTTTAAAATCGTAATAATTTCCGTTAGGCGTTATATCTTACGACAGACGTACTTAAAAGCCATTTGTTAAAGTATTAAATCGACAAAATGCATCCAACGCTGTAATTTATCATAAGTTATTATCATTATAATCTCCGGAGTGCAAATTAAAGTTTTGGTCTGAAATCAACGGAACAGGTTATTGGCATTCAGTAAAAATAGATTGGCCACACCCTTGTCTGCACATCCGCCTACCTAGTGGGACATTAAAGTAAAGCCCCGGGCACACTTTGGGGTCAAAAGTCGAGCGTATTTTTTTACCAATACCAAAACGAACTCTGGGTCAATAAACATACAGGTTTAATTTCAGTGTCATAAAAATTTAATATCAAAGTAATGTCTGAGTCATAAAGATTTCTTCTTCTTCTTTATGAGTGAAATGATGATATTTTAATGGAATAAGATGAGGAATGAAAGAAACTTAAGTGGAGATGGGCAGGGCACACTATTAGGGATGTAACTAAATGGACTAATAAGGTTACAGAATGGTACCCAAGATTTAATACATAAAGAAAAAGAGGCAGACCACTCAAAAGGTGGTCTGACGAAGTAAGAATATCCTTGGGACCATTCTGGACCAAATTAGCAAAAGACAGGATGAGGTGGAAAGAACTGGAGGAGGCCTTTGTGTCACAAGGACACGCTGAGCAGAGGACTGATGAAACTTTATAGAATAATACATGTCACATCAAATTTATGTACTCTGTTTTTAGCAATAAAGGCTTTGAAATTGAAAGATGTGGAATGGCTCCATCTGCGTTTTGCGGGTATTTCAGCCAGTGTCAAGTAATTAATAGCAAGGAAAATTCAATAAATACACATTATTAATAAAAATGGACGATGACAGTGATAAAGATCGCGGATTAATCGTCATAAAGATTTAATTTCATTTCCCCAAGCGTCGAAATTCATTCTTGGTGTCAATGTCATTTGGTTGAAGAATGCAGTATTTCTATAAGTTAATACTAGGACCTAATTCTTGCAAAATTGACATCACCTCGAATTTGACATGTTATGTCGAAATAAAACGTCAAATTGGTCGTAGTTTTTCGTTTTATTTCGACATCATATATCGAAGTCTACTTCGAAAGATCTGCCTCATCTCTAGAAGAGGCAGATCTTTCGAGAATTATCCCCCAGTCCGTTTTGGTATTGGCCAAAAATTCGACGTGCATGATTTAACGCCCCGGTGTGTGACGGGTCAACTGTGGGCAGTTCTGCTTGTACTATAACTGTGATAGTAGATTTTTAATTATAAAATTTATCAAATGCAGCGACACACACTAGACGAGTATAAATTGAGCCATGCTTTTTTAAGCCCCGAGCCCAAAATCCGCATGAACAATACTTTTGCTCATAGCAAAACGCACTGAATTAACTAATAGAAAAAGTTCATTCTTCTGCGATATGACGTCGATGACGCCAGCCAATTTTGACGCGTGGCTTCATAGAAATTCAATATTTATATTCGTTTTGGCGTTGAGGCTTTAAGCAGTTCAGTTTAAAATTTTGCCTATTATCGTATAATAGAGATATATACGAGTATAGCAGTGGTAGCCGAGTGGTCAAACGCACGCCTTGCAATCAAAGTGTTCAGGTTCAAACCTTGGCTCGCACCTCTGTGATTTAAGTGCGAATCTCATTTTCATACGAGATTACCACATGCTATGAAACGGTGAATGAAAACATCGTGAGGAAACCTGCACGTCTGAGGGAACTTGACTAGTTCTCGATCTCGATCAGCGTGGTGGACTCTGAATCCCCCTCGCATTGAGGGGAAGCCAGTGGGACGTTAAAAGGGCTGTAGTAGTAGAGATACATGACGGCCAACTATCATACGTTATTTCCTTCCGGATTAACTATCGTACAATCTGAAATAAAAACGCGTATTGAAATTACTTTAGTCTGGGTGTAACTGGGATCGCCCCCAGTCCATTATATGATACTGGTATGGTATAGGAATGTGTTTTCTCGTTAAAATATATTGTTTGTTACTTATTAAGTACATTCGTGAGCTTCATAAGTAAATAGGTTTGCATAACAAGAAGGCAAGATAGAATTAGCAATGTACAATTAAGAGCAAAAACCAAACTAACTGATGTACTGGAACAAATAGACCTCCAAAAATGGAGATGGACCGGCCATATGTGGAGATCCACACAAGAAAAATGGAGCCAAATTACAACGAACTGGTATCCAAGAGATGGCAAGAGATGTCGAGGACGACAACAAATGCGCTGGGAAGATGAGCTGAAACTTACTGCGGGACCCAAATGGAGGAGGGTTGCTCAAGGCAGGAAGCAATGGAAACTACTGGAGGAGGCTGTTGCTAAAAGGCACACTGAGTTGAGAGATATCTTATAGCCAAATGAATCAAACAATACAGTGATAAAGATCTATCTCACCCAGTTTAACGGGCTAAATAAATAAATAATGCGTAAAGCCCCCCGCACACCGGAGCGTCAACCCTCGCGCGTCAATTTTTTTTTCGATATGAACTCTGTGTTAATATAGCATGGTGATTATATTTCTAAAGTGAAAGTTAAACGGAGATGCCCTATCGACTCCGCTCTGCGGGCATTTTTCTTGACGTTGCCCTATGACTACCGGATCACGTAAGTACCTAAAGTAACTACAATAGCAGATGTTAATAAACGTCAAAAAAATTGCCGCAGAACCATACGCAGGGCGGAGTCGATATGGGTTATTTAGTTACTCTAAGGGTAAAAGCCACGCGGGGGCATGTCAAAATTCACTCGGGCTGTCAATGTCATTTTGTGTAGAAATGAACCTTTTCTGTGATTCAATACAGTTCATTTAGGTATTGGCAAAAACTTAGACGCGCGGCTTTTGACGCTCGAGTGTGCTTACAAATTTATGTTAAGTTTATGTTGTTTCCGTCGCATTCGCAGACAAATTAATTACATAAACTACAACTTTACGGTAGCACTAATTAAATAATTAATGCGGCTTGTTGCAATTATAAATAATTCAGTGGGAAAGATGTTTATAGAAGAAGCCAGTGACTGACCGAGACAGATCGAAATCCAATACAAGTTTATTAAGATTATCTAAAAATTAATTTAGTCGCAACAATAAACACATAAGCATATTTTATAAAATAATTAAAAATGAAATCTGATACTTAATATTAATATCTTTTCTGTAAAAAAGTGGCCTGACATTTACTAAACACTCATTAATAAAAAATAATTATAGGTACTGTGTGTACTTGTATTAGTATAGGGAGCGTCAGGGTATTATTGGGTTTTCATTTATTTGTTTCTTTATAATAACGTTTAATTCTTTAATTGTTTAACTAAACGTAGATACGATATTTAAAAAGCAATATTCAGCTAATATAATAGTGAGTACTATACAAAAAAAATATTTGAGAACTTCCTTTTGTTGAAGTCAGTTAATATGGGTTCTAAAATAGAGGTCGGTTGACTGAAGTGACGGCCACTTCAGCCAACCGACCTCTATTTTCGAACTATACCGAACTATACCGAAGCCTCACAAATCGATTTACGAGAATTAAGTATTTACCCAGAAATCTTAGTCGATCCTATTACATATATTGCATGTAACATAGGTAATTTGATATGGACGTGATTATGAATAAATATAAAAAATAATATGAACTAACGGTGAAGGAAAACATCGTGAGGAAACCTGCACGTCTATAGAAAGACGTGTGAAGTTCACCAACCCGCACTGGGCCAGCGTGGTGGACTATGGCCCAAATCTCCCTCGTATTGAGGTGGAATGTGCCCGGTATAATGGCAATAGGCTCGCCCCCTATTACATTGGGACCAAAATACATCGGCGAAGTGTGGGCGAACTACAGTGCATCTCTGCCTACCCCTTCAGGGAATACAGGCGTGATGATGATGATGATGATGTATATGAACGAATGCACGTGAAGACAATGATATATTATTTCTCTATCTCTCTCTCTCTCTCTCTTCTCTCGATAGTATTTCTCTACTCCGTTCATATTACGCCCTGAACCCACTTGGGTGAGCGTAATAACTTGGATCTTTTTTATATGTGGGTACTCTGGTTTATACATAAAAGATTTCAAATTCAGAAAAGCTCATTTCCCAAATTTGCCGCTGCCGGGAAATGAACCCGAGACTATCTGGTGCAATGAGCCGAATGACCTGTGCCCGAACCACTAGAGTGTCATGTCTAGGTCATTCGACTTCTCTAGTGACTAGACCAAGCCGCCGAGAAAATAAATATGAAAGGAAAACAAGATGAACATGAAGCTTGACTAACATAGTCAGGCTTCATGTTCATCTTGTTTTCCTTTCATAACGACAAACACGATTTCAAACGACAGTTTTGAAATCATTTTTTTTTTAATTAGACGCTAATTTAATTGTGACATTCGTATGCATTTTTTTAAATATATTTGAAAGGCAACATTTTACACGCGATGGTCTCTGCATAAGACTAACAGAGCTCTCGTGATTTATAATATGTCTGTATCGTACCAATAACATTTCTGGTTGCATTTTTTGGAATTATACGACCATTTTTAACATATTTTACGACTATAAAAGAAACTTAATGCTGTAACCTAATATGTATAAAGATGGCCGTTTGTTTTTTTTTTTAAACCAAAACCTACTTCAAAAACTTAGGTGTACTAAAAGCTTCATATAACCTTATAACTTTACATTTGGAGTAGGTGCCAATCTACATCAGACTGAGCAAATACGCAAATGTGTTTTTATAGATTGTGCATTAAGTTCACTGTCGAAAACTGAAAGTAATATTGTGAATATTGCTGCAAGTCAGAGGGCAGATCTACGGTTTCAGGCGAAAAACTTTAGAAATGTCTATTTACTACTAAAGATGATTCTAATTAATTAAAGCCTTATTTAGGCAAATGTCGGTATTTTTTAAAAGCACAACGTGTCAGAAAATATCAAATTCCACATTCGTCTCCCGCCAAATACGGCAGCTAACATAAATGTGAATTGGAACATTTCAAACAACCGCGTGTAGAGCAACCGTTAATAGTCCATATGCCCGTCCAGTGGCCTTTGCCGACATCTGCTGTTTATGAAAGTTAAAAAAAACGCCGCCAGGACTATTCGATTGTCCTGCCTTAGCATGGCAAATGCCAGGTTGTATCTTTAATTACATCATTAGGAACACATACGGAATAGGTAACTGCAGCGTAAGCAACATCATCATGCATAGCCATGCTTGTAATTTTACAAAAAGTTGTAAAATTACCTTTTACCAAGGATAGGGCTGACAGGGCAATCTTCCCAATATTATTTTGATGACAACGGTCATTTTGGTTATCCATAATATTATAAGATTCGCTATCCATTTCTTATTTCTATATAAAAAAAAAACTATTGGTTTCGCTCGTTAGCTACCAATTCAATAGAAGCGTCTATCGCCTAATCGTTTTTGATAATCAAGAGATTCTAAGTCCCTTTCCTAAACATTGACGTAAGCCAACTCTGAGATAAGCGTTTACTGGAGTTGGAGAGGCATTTATTAGTTATGTGATAACATAATAAAAAATCGTTTATTAGTAATGTGTTATCTTCACAATGCCAATCTTAATCGTAAAGAAAGAAAAAATAATATTGCATTAATAAATGCAATATTGCAGCATATTGCAATAGAAGCATAAATAATATTGCAGCCTCGCTCATGAACTTCTAGTATGAGAAGGATGGCGAGATAATTGAGTTAAGTGTAATTAAGTTTGTTATCAGCAAAATCAGCATCAGTGCCTTTAAATTTAAATTGCTTACGGCCAACAGATTTATTTAGTTTTTTCCAGCTTTCTCAATTAGCGGACCATTGACTTTTATTCTTTCTTTACGGATTAACTGCCGAATAACCCGTTAAAAACGCAACTGAACGAAATACAACTGTGCTATCATCTAATCTTTACACATATGGGACCTATGAGGTGTTTTAAAACCGTTATTTTTGCTTCGCTACTGCAAACCCACTGGCGTTGTACATTCTTGTAGAAATATCGGTTTTGGATAACCCGCTTTTATTAGTCATATCTGTTTGACTTTTGGTATTTGACTAAGCGACACATTTGGGCGATATTGACTTATAATTGAAATTAGCTAATTTTCTGCGTCGAATGGGTATACTCACCTGTAAAGTTAAAAAAATGCTTAAGCCTTTCACCCCGAGACGAGGGGTTTAACGCGTTGCTATATACCTGTTTTAAAGTGTTTCGTGTGTTGATTACACATGCTACCACATTTTGATTTATACCGGCTTTTGAATGTCTGGCTCAAATTAATATATCGTGATGCAAATGTTGTAGCGCCGTCGGGTCATCTTGATATTTTTTAATTACTTTATTTTTCTGTTCCTCGCAGTTTCTCTCGTTAGAATGTAGTCTATGATATGACAGCTATCTGTGGGTCAATGATTTTTTTTCTCTTTTATTTTAAGACCCTAGAAGCATATGATGAAGTTCTTGCCATCGGACTCAATCCAATGCAGCCTCTTCTACCTCCACATACCAAAATGATTTTTTTATTTAATCCCCCTTAAGAGAGTAGCCGAGTGGTAGAACGCACACCTTTCAAATCAAAGAGAGCAGGTTCAAACGGCAGTGGTAGCCGAGTGGTAGAATGCACGCCTTTCAAATCAAAGTGTGCAGGTTCAAACCCCGGCTCGCACCTCTGGGATTTATGTGCGAATCTCATTTTCATCCGAGATTATCACTTGCTATGAAACGGTGAAGGAAAACATCGTGAGGAAACCTGCACGTCTGAGGAAACTTGACTAGTTCTCGATAGATGTGTGAAGTCTGCCAACCCGCACTGGGCCAGCGTGGTGGACTATGGCCTGAATCCCCCTCGCATTGAGGGGCGGCCCGTGCTCAGCAGTAGGACGTTAAAAGGGCTGTAGTAAAAACAAACGAAACAATTATAAAATATTATATATCTTATATGTTCCTCTTGTATACATTTTCACTAACATCTCTAATTTGTTAGAAGATAACATGTATATCTTCTAACAAATTAGCAGAGGTGCACTGCAGTGTAACCTAGTTTTGGCGATATAATTCTAGCCTCAATGAATAGAGCGCGAGCTGATTTCCAAAAGAATCAATTATTTTTTTTTCATGAATAATGAAATTTGTAAAATATTCGCCACACTCCCACGTAGAGTTTTTAAAAAGTGAATATCTACTTATTAAATTGTGTAAATTTAAATTTACACAAGCTAATATATTTGTAATTACATATATATACCTACTATAAGATAATTAAATTGTGAGAACTGTTAGTCTGATTGAATTTATAAAAAAATAAAATACAGCGTTCAATGTTCTAAAACCAGAGATTAAGAAAGGCTAGATCTGAGTAGAAAAAAGATAAGTTTTTTTTGGTTTTGGCATCTTTATGATCATTAGTATGCAAATGAGTGCAGTCGTCTCACCGATGTAGGTATACGTGACTACGTCGCTCTCTAGAATAGGTATCTACTCAAACATGCATATTATTATTATCGTAATCTGTGTAGTGAACTATAGCAAATTTGCAACTCTGAATCCAAACTGCCAAACATGTGAGCTTGATTACAGAAAAACCGTACAAGTAAGAATAGTTCCCGTCCTCTAAGTGTTACATCAAAATAAGCATACTTTACGAAAGGTTTTATATTTTACATAAAATTTCTTCAATAAAAAAATAAGTCAAAAATAAAAATGTGTGATAAAAGTACAAATTAACCATTTTTGCATTGTTTGTTATCTGAGCTATGAGGAAGTGCTCATAGGTTTTGATTATCACGGTTACATACAGACAGTCATAAATACATTAATACAGACGAATGATAATAGGATCCCGTTCTAATTACCTAATGAGAAAATTTTCTTCAAGAGGTCAGAAACAATGAATTTCGGGCAGGTGAAAAAATAATTACTAATCATAAGTATTGTCATTGTAATTCCAATTATGTCCTCTCCACCCCCCTCTTCTTGTTCTCCTCCATGAAGTAATCTTTATAGCGCGCAGTTTTGCTAATACAACCATATTTATTTTATCATACTTCTGCAACTGAAAATGTCATTCCAAGTCATAGTAGATAATTTATGTATTTATTTGATTATGGCTTACTTAAAGAAATGCAGTGGTAGCCTCGAACGCAAGAACGCCCGCCTTGAACGTAAGGGGTGCAAGTTCAAATCCCAGGCCCGCACCTCTGAGATAATTTTCATGTGCGAATGTCATTTTTAACAATGATTACCACTTGCTGAACGGTGAAGGAAAACATCGTGAGGAAACCTGCACGTCTGTAGAAAGGCGTGTGAAGTTCACCAACCCGCACTGGGCCAGCGTGGTGGACTATGGGCCAAATCTCCCTCGTATTGAGGGGGAATGTGCCAGGTATAATGGCAATAGGCTCGCCCCCTATTAGATTGGGACCAAAATACATCGGCGAAGTGTGGGTGCACTACAGTGCACCTCTGCCTACCCCTTCGGGGAATACATGCGTGATGATGATGATGTACAAAGAAATCTGAAGCTTTGGTGCGAAGTCAATTCGTTAATCTAAGGATCTATTCAATCTAATCCTACCTTGTTTTTGGGCTAAGTTTATAAGATCTTTATCTAACTTGTATTATACAGATCTACGCAAAATATACGCCAATAATAACCTCCCCTTGAAAGTTATTGTGTAAGGTTTTGTTAAAACTAAAATCACAAAATTGTAAAGGCAATTAAATTTTTGTGAGAATCAACTTTAGATGCAATCTTAGTTTTAATAATTCTAGATTGTTGCCTAAATATTCTTGGATAATAAACATACAACAAGCCTAGGCTAGCTTGAAACTGGTTGGGTAGGTATTTGTAGTGCCGCCGTAGAAGGTCATCAACTACTGCCGAATTTATTGTATTTTTATATGCAAATAAAAATAGAGTAGGTATCATTTTAATAAAGTCTGAATGCATCAAGCCTTGCATACAAAATAATTAAACAACTGAAGTTATATAAAAAAAATGTGTCTGTAATATTCATGAAAAAATTAACAGTGGGGGACCAATAAATATATTTTGTTTTGGCCAAATAATATGTATGTAACGTCTATCTACGATCTTTTTATGTGTGTTCTATCTTCATCGTTAGTGGAACCATAAACATAATTCGATGGAAGCATTAGTACTTGTGAAGTAAAGTCATTATGTATGTATTCACTTTTATCTTTCGAAAATACGAGAATGCATTGCGACAATCACTCACGTAGTCGTTGTAATGCCAACAAACTATTCGTACCTATTTGTTAGCTCAATTTGAAATATACCTTAAAACTAGTTCCCGACAGTTCATAATAAAACTGTAACCTTCTAATTTGTAGAAAGATTGTTGTACACTTTTCTATAGAAAAATGTTTAAATATTTCTCCACTTAACATTATATAATAAGTAGTAATCCCGTTAGCCTATCCAGCTAAGCTAAATTCTTGTGTTAAGTGTGAATAGTTCAATATCCAAGGTGGGGATCAAACTTGGAACCTCACGTTATGAAGGCAGGCCATCTAAGCGCTAGGCTACTGACGCTTTACGTTGCTACGCTTATTGTAGGTGGGTTAGACTGTAATTTAATTATAGTCCTTAATAGAAACAAACTGGCGACGCCAGCATGTGAGCTATTTCAAACGATCGTTTAGTTTTCAAAGTGCGTGTAGGCAGTAGGCACGTATCAGCACTTTAGCTATACGCGCAACTCGTACAAGCGTTGACGCGCTTTTAAGCTCGTATAAGACACGGCGAGTATCAGTGCCACCACCACTGGCCAGATCGTACATGCCGGAATAAGCTCGTGTACGCGCGTTCGGCTTTTTTAGCGCGATATATAGCGCGAGTGTAAGCGCGTCAACGAAACGATCGTAAATGCGCAAAAAAATAACTCTAGTCTGCAAGTGCTCTAGGTGTTCTTGTGAAATAAAGTAGTGCGGACGGCGTTATATAGCTGTATGTTACAAAGAGCCATCATAAAGGCCTACGCAAACAGGCATGTCATGATGCGCGATATTTTTTTGTGAATACCAAAAAGAAAAAGTAATTTTTTTATCGAAATCCCCTCATGTGGTCTTTGCCAAAGTCAGTCAATCTGTATATACATTGGCACAGAGTATGTGCACTTAAAAAATTAACCAAGTGAATTCGCTCGCCCCAATGTGTTAAGGCCTTAATACGGTAGTTAACACGCGTATCTGACAACCATCGCAACGACTTGCTCTAAATGTGGACCCATCTTTACAATATTCAAATAAAACTTGCCAAATTAATGCAATATCACTGAATATAGGTTACATTCTTAGTTGTGGCGGTGACTTTGGCTGAGAATATCACCAATCTGTACCCACCCTGCCGAAACTTGTCAAAACACTTTTTTTTTATTAATTGTCTGTCGTCGTAAAATGATTTCACATACTGAATAATTATGATGAACCTGCAACCCTTTTATTACCCATTTTGAATCACATTGTTACTGTTTCAACAGTGTCGTGGTCGACCCAGGAAGTAGTGGTGCGATGATCTGGATTAATCTGGAGGGATGGACGTTATTGGCAGGCGATAGAGACTTGTGGAGAAGAATGACGAAGACCTTTGCCGAGCTGGTGGGCCAATATAGGTTTAAAAACATACTAGTGCCAATATATTTATAAAGACGACTTTTATATGCACATGTTTTTATACATACATATGTAGATAGATGTAAAAAATGTAGGCCTCAAATTATATTACAATAGAATTAATAGCAGACCGGAATGGCATTGACGCCGCGATTAACAGAACAAAATGTAGTTAGGTACAACCGTACCTACCTACTTACTTAATTATTACTAGATCCAGACAGACACTAATTTGCATTTTAACATGTCTCTATTTTCAAGGCTTTTTAAACTCGCTATAGACACAATATATATTCAGTTAGATACTGTTATATCGCGAAACATTCGTTTTGCGCGCATCCATTTCATGTAAATGAGTGCAGTGCGCCGCATATGAGCATAATTATTTAGCAAAGTTTTGAAACTTGGGTTTATTTATTATATTACAAAATATCGGTAGTCGAAAACAATTAGTACTAGGTTCCATTACAAAAAAAAAGTAATTAAAAAAAAAGATAAGCCTACTGAGTTTCATTCCGGGTCTTCTCAGTCGAGGTCACGCTTCGATCCGGTAGTAGCATAAAAGGAAAAATCTACTTGAAAGAAAGAAAGAATGAAAGAAATGTATTTGAGACAAATACATTTGAACTTAAGATTTAACATGAAGATTATCGGTTACCATTATCGTTGAACATTTGACACACAAACAAACATACGTTTTCCTTAGATGAACCAACGTCTCATTGGAAATATTTAATTATTAGTAAGCGAAACGGGGTATTTCTTGTATATAGGAACCAGACATAATCAGATATTGTCTTATCAGGTCAAGGTGTATTTCGACCTCTAGGCATTGACGCACGGCTGCTGTACTATGTCGCTTCTATTAAAGTCTAATTATGATACTTAGGTATGTATCAAATACCTAGTATGATATTTAATTAATTGAATATCCTCACCTACGATCGGACCTCATTTCAATATTTTACTTAATTGCTAAATTATAATGTTGGCCACCTGATAATCTAAGCCACAGTTTTCATTTATTTTTTGCTCTCCTTTTTTTACGAAGTTATACTATTCGGTACTAGAAAAATAGCTGCTAATTCGAATCAACCCATACCTTATCTTATTGAATTAATATCATGTTTCTTTTTTAATTGAACTGAACTAATAGTTGTAGCATGAGTGCCAAGACTAGACGTAGGTATGTCACGGAATATCTTGACGTTGTCTCTTCCTCTCGTATGAAATTAGACAGAGAGCGACCGAGCCAATCCGTGACAGAGTTCTTGTCTTGACATGCGGGTTGACACCAGTGGTTGCAGGTTGGATTCCCGCTAGTCGCTAATTACGGAAATGACTTTTTCGGAATTTGCTTTGGTCTGCGTGTACTTGGAACGCCCCCAATCAATTGTATAGTAAGTACCCATGGTACAGGATTGCCTAGTTTAGGATGATACGATGTGTACGTGTTGTTTGGCAATATTTATTTATATTTTGCTCACAAATTTCGTTGTACACACACTACGGCTGATCTTGATTCAAGTACGCAGTTGTCATCATTTTAGATTGCAATAAATATGTATGTGTGTGGCTAGTAAATTATCTTAAGCGAACCTTAAAGCTTTGAACTCTGGGGCGTCGACACTCGCGCATCAAAATGCTTGCCAATACCAAAACGAACTCTGTGGCAATATGCATAAAGACTGAATTTCACGCGTAAAAATTCGCTCGCGCTATCAGTGTCATTTAGTTGAAGAATGTACTTTTTCTATGAGTCAATACAGACACGCGAGCATAGGCGTTTATGTTTCTAATGTGGTTTCTGATCACAATGTGTGTAGGAGCGATAGTGCGGGATTTTGATATTTGCCCGCGGGGAGTGGTAAGAAATTCTAACTTAGAATCTCATGTAAACATAGCCGCGTTTAGTTCGTACGCCGTCCGGTCGGTACGCGGACGGAGGGCTCGTGCCTCGCGTTGCTGAGGTTATGTCGAGGCCACAACTCCAGCGATTTTACAGGAAACAACTGTGTAAATTTTGCAGCACAAAAGATATGATTGTACTGCTTATACATTAAGGATCAAAAAATAATGCCAAGCCACGTAGTATTTTATTTGCAATAAGCGTGTATTACGAAAAATATATAGCGAAAAATATAGACGGATAATCTATAGAACACTAAAATATGTAAATAATCTATTGTTCCTAACTGGAAACAAGTTATTGCGTTGGCTAAATATTAAGCTGAGTGTCTTGTTACTGTGGAGTGGGTTATCTATTAAATATTCGTTAGTCTTTCGCGTTTTGTTGGGGCTACAATACAATATTGTAACATTACCAGTATTTTGTACTGTAGTAGGTACAAATAACGGCAAAAGAATATTCTGTAGCTGTAAAAAAAGTAGTCGATGGCTTGGTCTAGTATTTGCATTTGCTTTAGTCTGGGTGTAGCTGGGTTCACCCCCCAGTTCATTGTACGGTGTTCATAACACAAACTTGATTACTTTGGGATCATACGATGAGTATGTGTTGTCTGGCGATATTTATATACATCATCATCACGTCTGTATTCCCCGAAGGGGTAGGCAGAGGTGCACTGTAGTGCGCCCACACTTCGCCGATGTATTTTGGTCCCAATGTAATAGGGGGCGAGCCTATTGCCATTATACCGGGCATATTCCCCCTCAATATGAGGGAGATTTGGACCATAGTCCACTATGCTGGCCTTGGGCGGGTTGGTGAACTTCACACGCCTTTCTAAGACGTGCAGGTTTCCTCGCGATGTTTTCCTTCACTGTTCAGCAAGTGGTAATCATTGTTGAAAATGACATTCGCACATGAAAATTATCTCAGAGGTGCGGGCCACGGATTTGAAATTGCACCCCTTACGTTCAAGGCGGGCTTTCTTGCCCACGAGGCTACCACTGCTTATTTATATTTATTTAGTGGCTCGATATAAAGCATGAAGCGCGCGTGCACCGCTTTCAGTCAAAAACAACGGCGGGGCCACGACTGCGATAGAGTGTTACCGCGGTTTGGCCGGCCGCGGCACCGTATAGCTCTATGTTGCCCAACAAGTACTGTAGAGACTCCTTAAATTACTTGAAAAAACATTGACACTGTCACCTTAACCCAGTTATCCACGTCAGACTCATAATTTGCGTACTAGTACTTAGCAGCTATTGTAGGTTAGGAGATCGATTTTTAAAAAATCCATGAAAATGTTCTTTATAAATTATATGATTTACTGTACAACATTGGACAAGTTAGGACAAGTTAGTATTGCTTCGTTAATAGTTAGGCATCTCACTGAGATGTCTCCAAGTGTAAGTGAAGACGTTAGCCTAGACGTAGGATTGGTGTAGTGGTTTGAGTATAGGCCACACGGCTCAGTGAACCGGGTGGTTGAGGGTTCGATTCCCGCCAGCGTTTAATTCCGGAAATTCTGTGGTACCCATAGTACCAGATTTGCTTAGTTTGGGATCATACGATGAGCACGTGTCGTCTGGTGATACTTATTTATTTAATCCTACCAAATCAGAATTGTTTTATGAGATGCCTAAGTTAGGTTTAACGACTATTTATCTGGGGCTTAGTTTTTTGTCTAGAATATAAAATATTCAATTGTGTTTAAAAATAAAAATTTGAAAAAGTTCTAAAAACAAGGTTTCACAATAATTAACTTAGCTTATGAATTATAATAATTTAAATTTGCACCTGAACGAAAATCCTTGCATTCAGTTTGTTTTTACTGCGACGAAACAAATTTTCGAAACGTTCGAAACGATGCAGACGTATTATTGTTTAGCCTTCAGACAGTATTGTGTGCATCGTTATGCATTAAGCAAGGACGGGCTGCATCGTTACGCATGGTAACGGTCATTAGCGACTGCATAGTGTTTTTGTTCTAGCGTTGGTGGGGGCGTGGCGGGAAAAGTTGCACATTATTTACGACGGCCACGAAGGCGATGCGGCGATAAGGCGCGTCGCAGACGCCGCGTCACGATCTCCGCTATCTCTCGATATTTGAACTATAATACTCTTAAACACAACCCCAAGCTCTCTACGTAAATACTATTGACCTAATACAGTCTGAACCGATACCAACGCAGCCTCGGGATGTTATAATTATTATTCAATTTATGTTCCGATGGTTCATTGCTTCCTATGTAATTTTGAGTAGGTAGGTGTATATTATTATTTCTATGGAGGTTGCGAGTGCATAGTCGTCTAGACTAGTGAGTCGTAGACGAGTCTAGACACCGGCGCGTTACCTAATGATGTTGCTCTTATCAGCCGTGAATAAGTGAGTGTATTCAACTTGGAATCAGACCGCTATTTAACTTTTTGTGAATCATGAAGCTCACAAAATATTATTATAGTCATTTACTAGACGTAGCTCGGTTAGATAGCTATATACTCGTGGTTAGGCATTAACTATCTTTGAAGTTCGGACTTGGTGAACTATTTTTGGAAAATTATAAGTTTCCAGGAACGAAGAAATGTGGCTGACGGGCTAATGTTGGGCGAAGTTATTATGTGAGTGAAATCTTACTTTGAATAAATATATTATTGTTTATTTTTATAAATTAATAATAATAAAGTAAAATATATAAATAGGCTAACGTATTTAACTGATACTTTTAAGTGAAACCGCTGCGTTTGTTAAACAGTTGATAATAATATTGAATACCTAGATAGATTTTTATTCTTGAAAATCAAGTTTCGTACTTAGAAATAAATAATTACAAAATGACTCTACCGCTCAATGCATTTAGTAGACAGGCAATAACTTAAAATTGAAAAAAAATCTTACTATTCATATTATGCTAGAATACCTATTTTAGTCAGTTGCGTCATAATCTCATTAAACTACTTCGTCTCATTTCATGAAAAAAAGATTTTAGTGAACAATGAAACAGCACGTAAAGCATTTTTTGGCATGGTAATCGTAAAAAAACATGAAATACATACCAGACGAATAATAGTAGAAACGATAAAAAAATCGATAATCTCTACTATGCATGTCTTTATCGTCGTGATCCTGTAACTCTTATGTTGAAACTTATGTCTAACTCGCTTATGTTGAAACTTACAAACGGAAAAATACAAAAATGGCATTTACAAACTTTAGCGTGACGGGAATCGAACTTGCAACCATCTAATGCAGTAAGCTGGTGGGTCTTTACTTTTAAACATTTGATTAGAAATTTTCGCACGGCGCCATACAATCAAAATTGTAACAAATAACGTAATTTGCGACATAATTATATATTAAAGTTATTGAATTCGTTTATTTTGAGTAACATAATGGGCTTCCATTTTTTATATTGAGCTAATACATTTACGTTCAAATATACAGTAATTACGACGATGTTATTACATTTACAGTGTACTGTCATTGACCTAGGCTTAGGGGAAAACCTAAAATCACCGTAGCCGACTATTTCTCGTAAAAAAAAATACCTCTTAATGACTGAAAAATAGTAAAGAGCGAATCGAATCGGTCCACGGAGAGTTCTATTCAGTAGACTATCATAATGAGATCCCAGACATGTTATTCAACTTACGGAGGGAAAGTTCAAACCACACGTAACGAAAGTTCTTGGCGAAAGCGTAACGTGGCCAGTCGTCTGGTGGATCCTAATATTTACTATGTGTAAATTGAAAAAAAAAAACCTGTAACCCGACTACGAAAATTAAAATCTGGGCTTATAAGGTGAAATCAACTCATCCTATTATTGAAGTTAGTTAAAATGTAGCCTATGTTACCCGGGACATAATAACTAATCGATTGACACCTTATTCATCAAAATGGGATGAATAGTTTAGACGCTACGAAGGAACATACGTATATATAAACATACATACATAGACTGCTAAAATCCTAAGTCTTCCTTTTTGGCTTCGCCGTATAATAGACAGACAGCCCTAGCCGAGATTACTATATTGAAAATCTTACGTCATTATCTATGTAAATAACGTTAGCTGACGATAAATAGATCACGTGATATATGTTATTCCCATAGATTTTGGCGGAGCTCATAGAGGTAAAGGAGAAACCTGCGAACTTCGCTCTGCGGCAATTTTTTTTACATTCATCTGTCATCCGCCATTGAGGTTGCCGGATCAAGTTGGTCAACATAAACAAGCTGCGTATTTATAAAGTTTTACAGTAAAATGGTATTAAAACGCTATAAAATGTATGTGCTTTAATAAATACGCAGATTGTTTACACATTAGGTACTTACTTGATCCGGCAACTACGATGGCGGATGTCAGATAAACGTCAAAATTTTATTTATTTTATCAAACGTCAAAACATAATTGCCGCAGGACCATACGCAGGGTGGAGTCGATATGGCTTGTCTGTTTACTCTATGGCGGAAATATATTTAGAAACATCTATAGACACGTCGTAGAGTACTTCGCAAAGCTTACCCGGTATAATGGCAATAGGCTCGCCCCCTATTACATTGGGACCAAAATACATCGGCGAAGTGTGGGCGCAAGCAGTGCACCCCTGCCTACCCCTTCAGGGAATACAGGCGTGATGATGTATTTATTTATATACGTCATAATCATGATAATTTGGTTAGGTAATAAAAAATTAAATATAAGCCCATACTCAGCTTTGTCTTCTCAAAATATATTAGGAGCCATAATTACGTTTCATACTTTAAAAAACAATTACATTCAAGAATGAGGCTTTGATAGGCAGCCAGAAATAAGCTGGAATTAAATTATCGCCTAGGTATTTCATTGACACATTATCTATACAAATAAATAAAATTGCTGGGTCTGTTTGTATTGTCAAAAATAACGTAAAGTATATACGCATCCTAGAACGAAAACGCTATTTTTAAAAATGATGTCTGTCTGTGTGTTGGTTTGAGTTAAACTGCCAAACGGCTGGACCGATTTTGACGACACTTTTACTGTTAGATAGGTAATGGTACAAAGAGTAACGTTAGTTTCTATTCTCCCTAAATTCCACGCTGACAACATTGCCGGCACAGCTAGTGAAGGATAAATCATTGTCGGTCAAGGTAATTTAATGAATAAATTATGTTTCCTAAATTGAGGTCTGCTACATACGCTGCACGTGTAAATACTAATATATGCCCACGTGTATTGCTTCATAAATATTTATAATCTACGTTCTACATATCAGGTACATAAGTTATTTTGTTTCATTGAGTGTTTTGTACTCAAATGTTTTTTTATTACTTATTTGAAAAATGATTAAAACAATTTAAATTATGCAGTTAAAATTATGTACGTAACGACATTAAAAGTTTAATGTGTTATTGAATACAAGGACAAGGACAACTTTATATATATATATATATATATATATATCGAATGAATACTTTTTTGATATATTGATCAGTACTTTCGTATATTAAGTTAATTTAGTTCTCATTCTTCTGTTTGAGTGAAATATACTTCTATACGCTAAACTATTAGATGTTTAACAAATTAAATTATCATTAGTACTTTTTGTTCCATCAATACGGTACCCTAAAACCTTAAATAAATAATTCTTCACTGCTCTATTAAGGTGAGCGAGAACAAATTGCTTCACAATGAGGAGCCAATGTGTAGATTATAGCTTTTAACAATATTTTAGTACTTAGTCTTAAACGTGTTTGCTTATAACAAAAAATAACTCAAGCTGTTTTACGTACGGTTATTTTACGTAAATATCACGTTTATAGTCTTATAATATAAATATAAGTTTGTTAAGATACAATTATTATATATATATATTTAATTAGGTTGGTGCGACGACCAAGTTTAAAGCAAGGGGAGGAGGTTAAAACCTTTGGATAACCCCTTTGGGATATTCGGATTTCATGTGCAAACTGAAATTTCAATTACTATCAACACTTGGTGTTTTGTGAAAGCAAACGTCATGAGGAGACCTACATATATCGAGGGGTGAAAGGCTATTTCACTTAAGCGACACTTTTGGGCGATACATACTTTTACATATTTGGAATCAGCTATTTTTTTTTTCGTTGAATGAGTATGCTCGTCTATACTTGTTCTCTACTTGCTCGTTCTATACTTGCCTACGCTGGAGTATGTCCCAAATTTCGCTTACGTTGAGGGGGACTGAGCCCGATATAACGGTAATAGGTTCGTCGCTACCTATAACATCGGGAACAAAAATACATCGAAGTGTGGGTACACTGCAGTGCATCTCTTCCTACCCCTTTGGGAAATACAGGTGTGAAAAACTTGATAAACATAATCTATACGAATATTAGAATGATGATTAACTATATTAGAATGATAATTATAAATAATGATATAATTTATTAATTTAAAATATTAATTTATAATTTCTAATGTGAATAGTGATGTGATATGTTTAATGTATAATGTATGTGCATTATTTTTAACCGACGAAAAAAAAAGGAGGAGGTTCTCAATTCGACGCGTATATTGTTTTTTTTTTTTTTTTTTTTTTATGTATGATCACGCATATCTCCGGCGTCACTAAACCGATTTCGAATTTTTTTACGACGTTTGCTAAGGAATTCTTCGAGGGTGGTCCCATTTTCAAAATATTATCAGAAATTAACCCCCTTGGGGGTGAATTGAGGGGTTGAAGGTCACATAATTTAAAAATTATTTTTTGATCGACTTGAAACTTTGTATATGTATTTTACATATAAAATAAAGAAATACGTGTTGTAGGAATTTTGAAAAAAAAATGTATAGGGTGTGAAAGGGGGTGATAAAGTTTGCATTCTTTTTTATGTATGATCACGCATATCTCCGGCGTCACTAAACCGATTTCGATTTTTTCTATGAAGTTTACTAAGGAATTCTTCGAGGGTGGTCCCATTTTCAAAATATTATCAGAAATTAACCCCCTTGGGGGTGAAATGAGGGGTTGAAGGTAACACAATTTAAAAATTATTTTTTGGTCGACTTAAAACTTTGTATATGTATTTTACATATAATAAAATAAAGAAATACGTATTTTAGGAATTTTGTAAAAAAAAATGTATAGGGTGTGAAATGGGGTGATAAAGTTTGCATTCTGGACTGCAGCATATCTCTGCCGTTAGTGGGCCGATTTCGAAAAATCTTTTTGTTTATACGGGTTGTTAACAAAAATTTAAACAATGGGGTAGAAAAGGGGGTTTATGGGGGGGGTGAATTTTTTTTGGTTTTAAATATTTCCTTATCCAGACGGACCGACGGACAAACGGACAGGCGGACAGGCGGACAGGCGGACAGGCGGACAGGCGGACAGGCGGACAGGCGGACAGGAGGACAGGCGGACAGACGGACAAGTGGACAGGCGGACAGATGAATAGGCGGACAGGTGGACAGGCGTACAGACGAACAGGCGGACAGACAGACAGACGGACAGGCGGACAGGAGGACAGGTGGACAGGTGGACAAGCGGACAGACTAACAGACGGACAGGTGGACAGGTGGACGACGCACAGGCGGACAGACGGACAGATGGAAAGGCAGACAGTGATCCTATAAGGGTTCCTTTTTTACTTTTTTAGGTACGGAACCCTAATAAAAACCTCACGATCAGTCTCTGCATTTCTGCTAAAGCTCGTTCATCGTGAGGTTTGTGTAATACCTTATTTGGCTCTAGATCAGATAAAGCAAATAAACGCGATAGACTCCGTAAAATAGTTTTATTTCAATGAAAAACTTACCTCATAATTTATATGTTATAGCGTTATAACGGAAAAAAACAATTATAAATTCTATTAGAACCATTTTCGACTTCTACGCGGACGAATTCGCGGACAATAGCTAGTGTTGGTATATAAACGCACTCTACTGTACTAGATTCCTAAGCGTAAAGACTATATTTGTATTTAATATTAGACTGCCGTGAGTTTAACTCTTCTCTAGTATTGTGGCAAAGGTGCTGTCTGCTCTCATGGCGTTGCTGCTCCTGAGAATGTATTACTCGCAATTATCATTTTAAAAAGAGTAACCATTGAGTTTCTTACTGGCTCTTCTCAGTGGAAGCAGCATTTCGAACCGGTGGTAGAATCTGACTATTTGTAAGTGCTTTTTGGCCACACGATTAAAAAAAAAATATTTTGATTTTAAAGCCTGTTTTTAAGTATTTATATTATACAACAAATAATAGTTAAAGTAAGATTATATAACAGTCAATAACTACCGCAAGGTAGGTGCTAGGTAGCTATTTTAAAAGTAATCACAAATTAAGCATGTAGTAATTAGTAGATTTAGCCACAAAAAATTATAAAATAAAAACTTTTTAACAAAAAATTAAACCGCCGAAAAACTACAAAGCATAAAATAATAAACCTTTTTTATTTAACCTTAATAACTATTTTCTTAAACTATGTAAGTATACCTAAGTCATTTTGAGTCGGCGCCAAACAATCACTGATCAATAAATTTAAAGAAATAACTAAATTAAATTTTAAAAAATGCAACGTGAAATCTTCAGCGACAAACATTAATTTTCCAAAAATTGTGCTCTCCGTATGACTACTCGCACAAGTGCACTCACGTGTTGATGTCTCCCTGACATTAAGTCCGTGAACGCTCTGCATTTTTCGGCGAAGGGACGTGTCGCGCCGCGCCGCTGCCGAGCATCACACTTTACTTAACTAATTAATTTGCTTGTTTGGCGCCGACCCAAAATGACTTAGGTATACTTACATAGTTTAAGAAAATAGTTATTAAGGTTAAATAAAAAAGGTTTATTATTTTATGCTTTGTAGTTTTTCGGCGGTTTAATTTTTTGTTAAAAAGTTTTTATTCTTGTAATAAATAGTGTTTATGTCAATTAAGTGTATATAATTTTATTGTATAAAAACATAAGTGTAGTTGGTAATGTTTACCACGGTTAAATAAATCATATTTGTGATGTCTGTAGTGGGAATCTCTGGAACTAATTATTCGATTTAGAATTCTTTCACTGATATAAAACTACGCTATCTCTGTGTCATGGATATGGATGGAAAGGGAGGTTCACGTGTAACGGCAGGTACTGTGTAATAAAGAGTCGCAAAAAATATTGCGGCTTCCGTTCACATATTGTTTTGGACAAAAAAATAAATGAACTCTATAGTAAATTGTGAGACCATTATATGGTCTCGCAGACCAGGAGTGATACCTACATTTCTTCACGTATTGGTCGCATCAGTTTCGACGCTCGAGGTGTCCTAAATTGATTCCACGACTTTATTTTTTCTTATTGTAACGTGTAGACAGGTAGCCATTGTTTTTTTTGTGATCTGTTAGCAAATTTTTTGTCGTGTCCAAAAGCTTATTTTTACTCGTAACGGATCTTGTTTGAGGAAAATGTCTACAACAATTGTACTTGGCATTACGTTGTCAGCGCCTACTAAACAAAATGTTGGTGATTTTTTAATTTATCTTGCCTGCCTTTCTCTTTCATGGCTTGCACTCCGATTTCGATTCCAAATGTAAGTTCGATATTAATTTCATGGTGTGTATTGTGTATAAATCAAAATTAAATTAATTTTTTGTGTATCTAAATAATTATTGAAAGCAAGTGATTAATTTTATTTATTGGTTATTACTATAAGTCGTACTTAGTTAAGTTTTATTTAATCTCTCATGAATATATCTTCTCCATATAAGCTAAGGTACCTACTTAGGTTGGGAAATTGGACTCTATTTATGCGTAATAGCAATGTTCTATTGAAATACTTAGATCTTAGAAAGACAGCCTAGTGAGTTGGCCGTTCAGTTAAGTGAGAAATGTCATTACTTTCTTCATCGTTTACATGTAAAATAAAACTAAAATTGTTCATAAAATATCAAAGCAATTTCCTCAAAAGATCCGTTCAATTCGTTTCAGTTACTGAATAACAATGTGATGCAAAAACTTTGAAAATTTCAAAACGGTTGACAAAAAAAAGAAAAGAGTTATTGTATGTTTACGTAGCTAGGTTCCATTTATACTGGATGTAAAGCTCGGCTCTATCATAGCGTATCTTTGGTTTTTTTTCTACCGTACATAAAGAACGAGGACCGTGTCTGCCTAACGAGGTATCTCGGGCGTCGGCGTCGTCGCGCCGCCGTTGCACCGCGTCGGGCCGAATTCGTCTGGTGTCGCTTACGTAACGGCAGCGGCGAGGCCGATTGATCAACCCTAAATTAGTGGGTGCGGGGCGAGCGGCGCGCGGAGGGTTACGGCAAACTAGGTTGGCCGCGGAAGCACACTAACCCCTAGAAAACTAGGGGTGCGAAACTCCTCCCCCTTTTCTGGTCACGGGAGCACAGCGATTGGTCCGTTCGCCTCTACCGCTCGCCCCTCACCCAGATTACAATCGGTGGGGTGCGCTCATAGAAATAGTGCTATATGCCTACCTATATACATACATATATACTTACTGCATGAATACATAATATATGGGGTGCCCCTAAATGGTGACATTGAAACTATGTTTACTGACATTCCTGTCGCTTTATTTGATAAGGTCTACTTCGTATTTTAGCTTATTTTGCTAAATGATCACTACTATAATAATTTTGAAATCTATTAAGGATTTTTTTTAAATATCAAATACATTCAGTGTTCCATAAATATAATACAGGGTGTATTTTTGTCACAATGCAAATCTTCAAAACCTGTTTCAAAGAGTTTTTTCTTACAGTGAAACATACTACAAATTTGTCAGATTCATGGAGTTGTATGATCTAAACATATAGGTATGGTTGATCTACTTGGAGACATCCATCGTTGTATTTGAAGGTCACTTGTGTGTAGGCAATATAAAGTTTTGCATACCGACGCTCGATAGGCAATCCTTACTAAACGACAAAAAATCGTAAAATGACTTACAAATACCAAACGACGCAAAAAAATCCGGCCATTCGAATGGAATATATAACTTATTTTACGATTTTTTGTCGCTTAGTAAAGATTGCCTTCCAAGCGGCGATATATGGTACCTATATTTGTACAAGTAGGTACGCAGATCCCAACGATACCTTATCAAAAATATGTTTAAGACGATAATACGGATTTGCATTTGCATGTATATCTACGTAGGTACATATTTCAAGTTTTTATGCGTCTGGGATTATATTTCGTTTTAAATTCATTTTCCAAGGATTTTTAAACTGTTTTACACCTATTGGATTCATTTCAATTTGCATATTTCGTACCTACTCGGCTATTTCTATTTTTAAACTATTTAAATTATTAGGAACACATAAATTATGTAAATATTTACAGACGTCTTGACGTCCATCATGGTTATTCATTTGCAAGCTCATAGACTGCAAGTTGAGAAAGAAAAAACTATATTTGTAGTCTTTATTAAAACATAGCAGTGGTGGTCGTCGAACGCACGCCTTGCAATCAAAGTGTGCAGGTTCAAACCCCGGCTCGCACTTCTGGGTTTCATGTGCAAATCAAATTTTCCTCCCAGATTACCACTGGCTATGAAACGGTGAAGGAAAACATCGTGAGGAAACCTGCACGACTATAGAAAGGCTTGCGAAGTTCACCAACCCGCACTGGGACAGCGTGGTGGACTATAGCCTAAAAATCTCCCTCGCATTGAGGGAGAATGTGCCCGGTATAATGGCAATAGGCTCGCCTCCTATTATATTGGGACCAAAATACGTCAGCGAAGTGTGGGCGCTATGCAGTGCACCTCTGCCTACCCTTTAGGGGACTACAGGTGTGATGATAATGATGATGTATAACAACATTATTTTTAATTCATTTGTGCAATGCAATAAATACAAATTAAAATAATGACGATTTAAATAGGTCATAGTTCATATTGAAGATGTATCGTAGTATAAATATTAGGCATGTTTTAATGTCATGGATTAGTCATATCTGTTACAGTTTTCAGTGGGTTTCAAATAGAGCAGTGGGGCAATACGTAACACACACAAGTATAATATCAAGGAGGCGTTATTAAACACTTAGTTCGGAGTTGAGCGAAGTAGTTGGTCTCAGATGTACAAAATATTTTATTTCTCTATGCTTTATACATTAAATTCTAACATGAGTTAATAATAATGACGTATAGTTCAACATTTAGTATACATTCCTCGTCTTCTGCTTTAAAAGGAAATATATCTAATGTATTTAAACGTAAAGTACCCAAATATATGTCAAAACAACTGTATTGAAGTATTTGATTCAAAAAGAATTGTACTGAACTGTACTGAACCCATGGAAAAAGCTTATTTTTCAACGAAATCTCAGTGATCTGGTGTGGCTTTTAACACAGAAATTCAATCTTTATATACATATATTATACTCATATGAAGTACACTTTCAGAAAAGTCTAAGTTACTCGAGAGCTCTAAGTACAAAAATCATCAAAACTAATAATAATATTAGGAAAGATTTGTATTTTTGTATGTAACGAATTAACTTTAAAACTACTAGACCGATTTTAAAAAGTTTTTTGCCGTTAGAAAGCTATATTATCACTGAGTAACACAGGCCATATTATAAACCCGTTTGAAGCCGGGGCGGACCACTAGTATCGAATAAAATGGATGTTTATTTTTAAAATAAGGCGAGTCCAAGCAGTAGTTCTGTGCTCAGTTGATTCCAACATTGTCGGCAGCCAGCAGCCGCAAGCGAGCCAACTTCGCCTGAATGAAACTCGCGGGGAAAGACTTTCGTTTTCCATACGAGCCGCTCACATGTTCGCAGCTTTGAATTTTGTTTCCCGCTTTTTCACTTGTGACGTCATACGATTCATGACCGCGGCTTCATATAACAATAACACGAGGACCAACAGCCGAGGCGCGAGCTTAAGACTGTTAAAGCGCCGAAAACTTTGCTGTCCGACGTGTTCTAATATGCAGCTCATACTGAATTTATTGAACCAAAATGGACCAGAATGTAGAGACGAATTAATTAGTTTAGACTAAATACGATGTAGCAATAAATTGAATTTATTCCTACTAATGCTCTATTCACACAGTAAAGCCAGCTGCACAATAGTTACGGTTTTAATGTTAACTGATACGAAGTGGCAGAGCAATTTGTATAGAGATAAACAAACTTAGTTTGGACTGGAGCTTTCTGTAATCAAAATTTTGACGAAAGCCAGGTCTAGTGGTCTAGGTGCGGGCTACTTGCCTTACTGCACCAGGTTGTTGCGGGTTCAGTTCCCTTCAGTGGCAAATTTCATAAGAGGCCATTCTGTTATTTACCGTGAACTGGATGTAACTGGTATGCCCCTCAGTCCATTGTAACGTGCCCAAGCAAGATTTGCTTAGTTTGGGATCATAGGTACGATGAATATGCATTGACATCAAGTGTCGTAGATTTGTTAAGTTAAGCGTCTCACATCAATGGCGACTTACCCCGTAGAGGGAAACGTCTGATGCGTGTTTTAAAGACTATTAAATCGTGCTACTTCACTCGGTACACACCACCAAAAATACTCCCACTGGGCCTTATCATCCTGACTGTTACGACTGACTATATTAATGGTAAAATGGTAAACAGTCAAACATAAAAAATAATTTTTTAACAAAAAACAAAAACCGACTTCAAAAATTACATTTCAAGTAGGTCCCAACCTACGTCAGACTAGGCAAATACACACATGAATTGGCACCGACTTCAAATGTAATGAATTATAAGTTTATTTCTAGCTTTTTAGTGCACCTAGGTTTTTGAAGTAAGTTTTTGTTTTTTGTTAAAAAAAAAATTTTTTTCACGCTTTTTAGTGTCAATAATCGTTGAAAATATGCAATTATTACCACCTCATAACAACCCTAAAAAAGTAAATATTTACAGCCAAAAAAAAAACCCGCCCCCTTTCCACTCTTTTGGGGGTAAGTTTCGATGTTTGTTAACAATTCGTATTAAACAAAAAGTAATAACCTAAATGAAAACTCCTTAAAAAGCCGTATACAACTACATCATCCACGTAAATAATGATCATAATAAACATAAAAATGTTTATAAAATGAAAACTGCTTGGCCATACAATTTTAAATTTTTATAGGACCAAATGGCATCTATTTTCCATCAAACAAAAAAAGAATCACGTAAATCGGATCATAACTCGCAGCGTAATCGGTGTACATACAAAAAAAAACATACCGAACGAATTGAGAACCTCCTCCTTTATGGAAGTCGGTTAAAAAGCTATTTGCCACGATAAGCAAAAACTAAAGCACGGCATACACACGATACAATACACGAAAGGCAATCCTTACTAAGCGCCAAAAAACCGTAAAATAAGTTATATATATATCATATAAACGGCCAAATTTTTCTGCGTCGCTTGGTATACAATTATAATTAATACGTATATAATTCATTTTACGATTTTTTGGCGCTTAGTAAGGATTGCCTTCAAGCGTCGACAAGAAGAATCGTGGCAGTAAATAAAATGGTGTGTTCAAGTGTAAATATTTTAGATTTCAGTTAAAGTTTAGTGTCTCTTCGTGCAGTAGGCATCGTAGATGGCACGCACTGGGTGATAACAGACGCACGACACTCGCAAGGACAAGGCTGCCATTATGTTTTACTTTATGTATATGCATTAAAAGTATTCTGAACCATTTAAAATAACTATTTAACATTAAAGTTGCTTGTCATATTACCTAGAGCCTCATCAGTTAAACGGATTTAAAGATTGATATATAGAAGCCGAATCCAGAAGAAAAATTGATAAAAAAAGGTAAGAAGGAATAAGCATAAATTTTACATAGGTCCGAAACGTGCTATAGGTAAATGCTTTAAACGAAGATATATTTCATCATCCAGTACTTTACTGCAAGTTGGTAAGGTTCAAGATGTTGACATTCTGTTATTCTACATTATATAATACTAACTGTTCACAACTATATTTGCGTAGAGTTCTGAAACACCATTTATTGACTTCAGACATAAGTCTCTGTTCTAAATTTTAACTTGATACCATCACGCACTTCTGAGAAAAAGGGTCTTGACACCCAAACAGACAGACGGACAACAAAGTGATCCTATAAGGGTTCCGTTTTTTCCTTTTTGGTACGGAACCCTAAAAATGAAGTAATAAGTAAGTACCAACTCTAATATTCAAGCCTCAATTATTTCCAAACAACTTCAATGACACTTTGTAAATTTCATACTTCCGAGAGAGTAAAATACAATCTTTATACAGCTGTCAATATTGTGGCGCGTGTAGATGGTAAAAGTAAACCGTCTGTGGAGCGGTCTCGTGTTTTCGTGCGAAATGAAGGCCTACATTACCTTGTACGAGCCGGTTGCAATTATAATATATATTATCCACGTGGATGTAGGCGTTATTCTGCCGATATCTATGAATGCAGGTGTCACGTTCTTCTTATCGTGCACACTGTGGAAAAGTCGCGCGTAAATTTTTTTGCCAATACTACAACGGACTCTGTGTCAATATGCATAAAGATTGAATTTCTTTGGTAAAATCCACGCCCCCACGAGTCAAAATGCGCTCGCGCTGTCTGTGTCATTTCGTTAGAAAATAAACTTTTTCTATGTGCCAATACAGTTCGTTTTGTATTGGCAAATAGTTAGACGCGCGTGTGTCGACGTCCCAGTGTGGCTTATCCCGCGGTCCAAGATAACATACTTTACACGAAGGTAATTTATATCCTAATTTCACAAAATGCAATTGTTGAACGACTATATAATCTATGCATTTGATTTGATATACAGAAGTCCGCTTGGTGTCAGAAGTCTGCTTGGGGAAGGCAGACTCTACCACTCATAGATTCTGGGTTACATACCTATGAGTATTTGTCACAAGTAGCAGTGGTAGCCGAGTGGTCGAACGCACGCCTTGCAATCAAAGTGTGCAGGTTCAAACCCCGGCTCGCACCTCTGGCATTCATGTGCGAATCTCATTTTCATCCGAGATTATCACTTGCTATGAAACGGTGAATGAAAACATCGTGAGGAAACCTGCACGTCTGAGGGAACTTGACTAGTTCTCGATAGATGTGTGAAGTCTGCCAACCCGCACCACGCCAGCATGGTGGACCATGGCCTGAATCCCCCTCGCATAGAGGGGAGGCCCGTGGCCAGCAGTGGGACGTTAAAAGGGCTGTAGTAAGTAAGTAATTAAGTATCGGGTTAAGGTCTCTAAGCGACACCCATAACCCTATTAAACAATGTAAACTACATGTTCGAGGAGTGAATATTAATATTCACAAACGGAATATGAAAATTTCGAATAGGACTAGAGATTAAACGAGATTTTAAAATAGGCGGCGAAATAAAAAGTAATTTATGTTCGAATCTCGATCAAATGTTTATAACCGTTACTATTGTTAATTGTAAAGTAATATTTCAGTATTCTGATATACCCTAGGTAGTTTATGTTCAGTAACATTTTTTTTTATTTAACGGCTGTGCATTAATCAATATAAAACTCGACTCTGTACCGAATTCCATAGATATTCGTTTGACCAGACATAATAGCGTGGGCTTATCGGATTATCACATTTTTATGCAAACGGCTGCGTAGCTTTTTGAATGCTGAATTATTTTTATTTATTCAATATTAAACTATTATTTAACATATCGCCAACATGCTTGCTTTTTCTAAAGGACTAGTTATATTATAATAGAACTTAAAGGTTTCTTCACGATTTAACTAAGTAGGTATTAAATTTAATTTGGTTGCCTATGTTATGGAGATATGCCTTTATTTAACTCATATTCATACATTTATTTCACTTTTTTAAGTAATATTTGAAAATAGTAGGCTTGTTTTTTAGACTGGTTTTGTTGCCTGCCGCTGTTTTTTTTCTAAATTCAAATTTAAGAATTCGAATAAATAAATAAAGATGCTTTTTTGTTTCTTTTACAATTCGAAGCATAGATTCTGAAATAAATAAATCCTCACCCTGTGTTCTACTACCGTTTGTTCAATATGTTACAGAAAATAAAAAAAAGAATGTCGCATCGTTATCTGCCAGTTAAGAAAGGCTATCCGGTCATTAGCTCGAGTCTGTCTGTGGTTATGGAAAGGCCCCAGACGTCGCTTTTATTTTAGCTGTCAAGCCAACACCTCAATTAATACAGCACGTTTCGTATTTGTAATTAATAGCTAAATTATAAAATGTAGACGTGAATTATTTCCGCTTATTAGCTAGACTACTTTAGTTACATAATGCTGGTGTAGAGTACACCAAGTCTGTAGTGGCATGTGTATGTTGTTATACACGCATATACATTATACTTATTATATACATATATAATAAGTATCATGTATAGCAGTGGTAGCCGAGTGGTCGAACGCACGCTTTGCAATCAAAGTGCGCAGGTTCTATCCCCGGCTCGCACCTCTGGGTTCCATGTGCGAATCTCATTTTCATCTGAGATTATCACTTGCTAAGAAACGGTGACGGAAAACCTCGTGAGGAAACCTGTGTGCCCGGTATAATGGCAATAGGCTCGCCCCCTATTACATTGGGACCAAAATACATCGGCGAAGTGTGGGCGCATTGCAGTGCACCTCTGCCTACCCCTTCGGGGAATACAGGCGTGATGATGATGATGTATGTATATACATATATCAAGATTGTGCTGTAATTACAAAATTTATTACCAATATTTTTGCATAAAAACGTAACCCCCAATTTGTTTTTTTGATAACTGTCATATGCGTATCTTTTTTTTATACGTATCAACTTATGAAATATTAAATCGTATTGACTGTAAAATGCCTTGTAAAGCGATTGTAAAAGGATGAAATTATCAATAAATTTATGGAGTCGTCTATAGACTTTCACAGCGTCTCATACAAATAAATAACTAAGGTCAAGAAGATTTTATTCCTTTGTTTTAACCAAATAAAAAATGCATACTGATCATTATTATTAATCTCTGTGACATGAACTATCACGAATATTAAAATTATTTTATCAATTGCATAAGATTTAAATTGAACAATGGAAATGTCATTAAGTTCAGACATTAAATTCAAAGGTGTATTGAAATACAAGAAGTTGTGAGATGTGGTACGTTTCACGGACCGGCGTCGTGTGAGTCAACCTTAAGGCTTTGTGGCTAGCCAGACGGACCGAAAAACATCTAACAAAAGAAGCCATATGAACAAGTCTAGTCGGTTTTAGGAATTCGCGCTAATGCGTCTGGCGACCCACTTGAATACATTGCCGGCCACTCGAACGTTATAAAATTATTTAATAATATAGTCTATGCGTCTGCTACGTCACCCACGTCTGTGCACTCCGTCTGCGGTCTACACACATCACAACAAGTTTTACAATACTTCGTTCACTTTTAATAACTTTGTCGTAATTACTTATTTCGTAGCGTTCTACGACAACGTCTTCAATTCTTATTGTTAGTTAAGTTTGATTAAATATAAATTTAACCACATCACAAAAAGTTTGAGGTCAAATTATTTATTTTCTGATTCCTTAGTAAATGAAGCAGTTGCAAACTTTTTGTGCTGTGTGTTTGTAGTCTATACCAAACACCTTTCTCGTCAAGCTATAAAACTATTTTTTATTGAAATAATAAAATATAGTTAGTCGTTTTATTCACAAAATATTTAAATGACATGAATAACATGATGAGGCAATTAAATGTAATTACCTCGATATTCTACAAATGTGCTATATTCCATTTTTGATTAACATTATTCAGTTTAAGTGTTTGCTAATTATTGCTTATACTACTTTAAAGGGTAGCTTTAAAATGTACTGCTAATTACAAACACCACAAGTTCCCGCATATTGTGAAATACTACCATAAACTTGCTGGTTATACCATCTTCTAATATATAAAAATCAATTACTGTTTGTTAGTCTCGCTAACATTCAAAAATGGCTTGAGCGATTTGATTGAACAAATATAGAAAAGAAAAATGAAATAATGAGTACGAAATTCGTCGGGTCATCTAGTCTATTATATTTTTAAAACCCTACTAATAACGTCAGTCAAGTAGCTAGAACCCTATTCCAGATGTCGGTGGGGAACTGATTTTTATATTTAAAAAAATGAGAAATAAGCGTCATTGGTAATAATGTAATATATATAATACTGATAACCATATCTAATAAAATAAATAAAAGTATAGAAAAAATATTTCACATTATCTAAGGTACACGTCTACAAATGTTTATAATATTAAAAATGAATTGGAGTATTTAATTTCCTTTTTTTTACTTTACGGCCGTTGCGTTACAGACGTCGAAATGAGAGGTCGTTGACCACCAAACATAGTCTGGCCTTGTATGTCTGTAGGTACCGTCTATGAATGCGTCTGCAATAGACGACCTTTTTTAAGACAAAGCGTATACTCGTACTTACCTACATATTAAAAGCTATAGAGCTATTTAAAGAGCTATAGCTCTTTATATTTTTAATTTGTAAAGTCTCAAAGACAATGTTTCTTCAAGCTCTGGTGTTGGCAAAATACGATGGAGGCGATACCTTTAAAAAAAGTGAAGTGAAGTTTGACAGCAAATATTATAATACGTACAAGTAAATATTTATTTTAATATCATGTAAACGCTTCCGTATCGGTGTAACGTAAATTCCCAATGAGTGAATCATCCTGAAGCAATTGAAAGCGTAGTGCAGAATCATTAGATTCGCCACGTAGATTTTATGGTTTTTATAGTCAAGTATTCGGAGAGTTTTCCTCAATATGTCATTGACTTATTTTTTTGGTGCAAAGGTCCTACTTCTTATCTATTTTTCCACGACTAAACTGACTGAAAATTAGATCTCTATCGTACGATTTTTATGTACAGCTATTGTTAAGTGTTTTATTATTCAGTGCTGTGAATAGAAAAACAATATTATCATCGGACAAATTGAATTGTTCGGAAGACCTTAGATAATTGTTTAATGTATTTTTTTACTGTTTTGCCGTTAGTGTTTCCACGTGTGAAAGGCAAAAACTGGGGCAATTGAACATCAGTTTATGTACCTCCCTGTACACGAGTACTCTTTACTCTTTTTTGTAATATGAACTTTAAAATGACATCGTACTAGAGTTCAAATTCGTCCTTTCGATCTAACAATAAAACGGTGAAAAAACTACTATAACTTAGCCATACATTAATTGAAACTTTCTTAATATAATTATGCAATCTGCCATTGGCGCGTTTATTGTCAAGACATTTTGAATGTCGATTCTGTGGTACTCTAATAAACTGACAATTTTAATTTTATTTGGAGAATATCCGACTAGACGTGCGCTTGTCAATTGGTCACGCATGTTGCCAGTTTTTATATTCGCTCTATGACAACGCTACAATATATTTTGTACATCTTTTTCTGTTAATAATGTCTAACTTGAAACTATCAAGTTTGACAGTGTTAACGATATCAAAAGATATGTCTGGTGACGTTGCGTATTTACTACATTTTCAAGGGAATCAAAAACCTATAGGGTCCTTCCCGTTGACCTAGAATCATAAAATTTGGCAAGAGCAAGGTCTAGTACAAGCAAAGGAAAAAAATCTGAAAACAGTAAATTTATAGTTACAAGGCATAAAAATGTATTTTGCGATTACCAACTTATTTTGCTGTTAGTTTGTATGGGACAACAGTATACCAACGGCAAAGTTAAGTTTGTCTCTTTATCCCGTTTATCTTTTCGTTAGAGCAATGTTCGGTGTTTTCATAGTTAAGGTACAGAAGACTCGGTGCGCGAGTCGAGCTGACACTTGGCTGGTTTTTTATATGTATGAATAGTGTGATTATAAAGATTACCACTAAATTTTGAAGGTCAAGGTGACTAAAGAGTTGAAAGTTGACATATAATTTTTAATATTGAATGACGTAATAAATAAAACTAATAATAAGAAATTATAACAACGCAGTTCATCATTCATTTCAGAACGTTTAGAACTCGAACAAATCTCTGAAACGTGGAAGAGCTACTGTCAGTCATTATTTCTGGACCCGCAGTCGCAACAGTTTGCAAGTACAGACCCAGAACGAGAGAATTTGGAGCCAGACATCCTTCTGTCCGAAGTAAGAGCTGCCATAAAACACCTCAAAAACAAAAAAACAACTGGTAGAAATGCAATTCCTATAGAGACAATTAAAGCCTTAGGAGAACGTGGTGACCAGATGTTTCATCTTATCTGCAACAAGGTATGGCAGACAGGAGTTTGGCCTTCGGAATGGACACATACCGTATTCACACCCCTGCATAAGAAAGGTTCGACGAAGAAATGTAACAACTACCGCCTCATCGCTCTGATATCACACGCTAGCAAAAGAATGTTACATATTCTCAACGAGCGATTGAAAACTTACCTGTCTAAGGAGATCGCTCCGGAACAAGCGGGTTTTGTAAAGGGGAAGGGCACTCGGGAACAAATTCTCATCGTACGCCAGATCATCGAGAAGTCAAGAGAATTCAATAAGCCCATATTTCTTTGCTTTGTTGATTTCTCCAAAGCATTCGATTCTGTGAAATGGTCGGTATTATGGAAGACCTTGTTAGACATGGGCACACCAAAACATCTTGTACACCTTTTGAGACGACTTTATGAAGAAGGCACAGCCTCAGTTCGCACAGATGATGTCCTATCAAGCCTCAACCAACCTCTCTCAACCTCTCTTATTCAATGCGTACAAAGAGCTAATAATGCGTATCACTTTGGAAAACTGGACGGATGGTGTAACAATTGGTGGATACAAGATTGCAAACCTGCGTTACGCAGATGACACCACCTTATTTGCAACCAGTTCGCAACACTTGGAAGACCTACTTACAAAGATGGAACGAGTGAACCATGAGTTTGGACTAAAAATTAATCGCAGGAAGACCAAGGTGATGATTATTGACCGTGCCAAGAATAATTTGCCTGAAGTGACCCAAATCGCGAATTGCAACGTGGTCCAATCTTATATCTATCTTGGTTTTTTTAGGGTTGTGCAAGAAATAATTAGTCGCAGCGGCCGGCCGCGGAACACCAATTATTTCTTGCGAAACGAAAAGATCGATTTTCATAATATTTTTTTCTTCACGAACTCTATTCAAATTTCATAAACGATTACATAGTTTTTATGAACGAAATGTTATTATCACGGCGTTTTTTTTTTTAAATTTAATCATTGAGGAGACTTTGGAAAAAGGTGTCACTTTTTCCAAAGTAAAGAACAGCACGGCACGTGTAACCTAATCGTCAAAAGCTTTTGTATGCCTCTTCAAATCACAGACAACACATACTCATCGTAAGATCCCAAACTAAGCAACTTATATTATGGGGTAATTATGAGGGTATAATGGACTGGGGGCAATGCCAGTTACACGCAGACTAGCACCCTTAGCATGACGGTGTAGACATAAGTTTTGTCTCTTTTAACTGTCAGATTTGTAGAGCAAAGGATGTCACTTCAAGCTTTTTGTACTGAACATAGCTCGGTGTGACGTATCTGACAGTGGAAGAGATAAAACTTATGTCTACGCGGTCATGCCACAGGGCCAGGCCATATTAAAGAAAAACATTTCCATAATTTGCTACTGCTGGCAATTGAACCTGCAACCATCCGATTTATTGAGACGAGCGGCCTAAGCTTAAACCACTCGACCAAGCCTTCGTGATTTTCTTAATAGATGTCTTAGGTTGTCAGTTGACAACATTTAACAAGATTTCTGTTATTAAACTCTTGTTAATATTCGTTTTCACTGTAGCTAATGAGACAAGGCCGTCTATTTCTTGGAAACAAAGTTTTGGCACCAATGAATTCTCCTTTTTGTAGTAATTGTGATGGGGTTACGTGACAAACGATTAATTAGTTATTAATTAGACCTTTAAATTTTAAAGGTCGATTAGGTTGTACCGTAATTTAATTACCAATATCTATTTGCAGCAGCATCGTATATTTATTCTGTACTGAAAAGTGTTTGTGTGGATTGTAATTTACATACACTTGCAAAAAAAAAAAATTTGTTAAATCTTTTCATATTTCATTTCAGCACCTTTTAATATCTAATACTCATAAAATTATAGTAGAGTAGCTATTTCTTATTTTTATGAAATACTAGTTTCTACCCGCGACTTGATCCACGTGGACTTCGATTATTAAATTTCGTTATAGCCTACATGTTATTCTGATGTATAAACAATAATAATGTAAAGTTTCATCAAAATTCGTTCAATAGTTTTTGCGTGAAAGAGTAAAAATCCATCCATCCTCAAAAACTTTCACATATATATGTATACGAATATTATAAAGAGGAAAAAATTGTATTTTTGTATGTAACAAATTAACTTAAAAACTACTAGACCGATTTCAAAAATTCTTTTGCCGTTAGAAAGCTATATTATCACTGAGTAACATAGGCTATATTAGCAACCCGTGCGAAGCTGGGACGGGCCGCTAGTGTAAAATATTAGCTAGATAACGGATATAAGGAAGCATTCTGCGGATAAATCAGTAGTCGTCGCGTGAGCGCCAAGACTAGACTTATATCACAGAAAAAATTGATTATATCTCTTTCTCTCGTATGAAATAAGACAGAGACCGATCGAGCCAATCCGTGACAGAGGTCTTGTCTTGACATGCGTGCTGACACCACAGGTAAATGATATTATTGATGACTTTCGGTAAAGTAGGTTTGTTTTACGCATCAGGCTTACTTGTTAGCTTACTTACTTGTTATCACAAACAAAATCTGGATAGTGTGCGCGCTCACTTCGTCTTCAGCGTAGGTACAAGAAATATCACAGGGAAATAATAATGTCCTATACATTTACGTACGTGATTCATCTTTGATGCATCGTCGCAATAGACCGCCTACGCGAATCTGGATTGTCCGTTGATTATCTTCTACAAAAGCCACGAATCTTAAGCAATGTACATACAGACGTGCGTAGCTAGATGCCAATAGGTAGCTAGTCAACATCGAGCCAGACGTGTTATCTGTATATTACCAAAAATGCAGTAGTGATCGAAGTATATCGTGTTTTCATTTACATTTTGCATGGGAATGGCGCAGTTTAGTTTTTTTTAGAGAAACCTAATAATTAATAAATAATATTAAGATATTACTTTTGGGAACGGCATGCATAGTGTGGATGTTCCCTTTCCCTGGAGCCTCGACCAACGGTAACTAGGACCTTCTTCCAGATTCCGGTGGGGAACAGTTTTTTTTTATGTAGCAATATAATTATTGTTATATGTATGTTTAAAAATGTAATTAGGTGATAAGAAAAGTGAAAAATAAAGGAATGTTTTTCTTTGGCTTGCTAGCGACGTCAATGTATTTTATTATGTTTAAGCATGCATTTTTTTATGTTCATAATAGATAAACTAGACAAAGCATATGCATTGTTAATCTTTGTTTGTATGCCTGTCGTCGGGCTAGTGGTAATATATTTACTATGAAGAACTTCTCTACGCACTTTGTATCTCGAACCAGACGTCTAGCTAGTGGCGAGCGACGATCCGTCTGCATCGCTACGGATATGGGAGCGAGATATCTTATGAAGTTTATTTCAGCAGAAAGTAGCACGTGTGCGCACAGCATAACCATTTTTAATGTCAGCGGAGGTCACGACGCGACTGGCTCGAAGAAAAAACGATGCCTAACACGCTTTTTAAGCGGTAAAAAGTAGACACGACGCAAAAAATGATTCAGACGTCTCGGTAGTGTTGGACGGTGCAGCGAGGACTCGCCGACGCGACCTACACACACGGCATCGTATGAATAACCAACTCAAATTATATTTACCTAGGTTATATTTGTTAGGTGCGGGCCATTACGTGAAATTACTGAGTGATGCTTGCCAATTGTGTTCTCGTTGTAAATACATGATAGAGCATGAATATTACAAATATATTATGAATTATAATATATGACGTGGTAGTGAGAAATTAGGTTACAGGATTTTTAAATATCTATACGAATATATAAAATTGAGGGGTCTGTTTTTAATATCAAAATAACACCTTTTACCAAGTGCATATGAAAGTATATAAGATACCTATAACGAAATTGCATTTTTTTTAATTTTCGTTTTTCCTTCCGTCTGTTTGCTTAGGGTAATCTCTCAAACGGCTGAACTTATTTGGACGGGACTATCACTGGCACTGGTTCTAAGGTGACATACCTACTAAACTTATGGTACGACACTAATTATTTAACATAGGTACAATGAAATGGAAGACCCAGGATAAATTCCAAAAAGGCCTTTTCTGAAATTGGTCGCCACCTGGAATCGAACTCGCAACTATTCGACGCCGTGATTCAAGAGGCTTACGAAATACTAGACCAAGCCACCGTAATCAACGTAAACAGTGTCAACATAAAACAATAAAACTAATCCATTGAATATGTATAGAATTTTCTAGAACATATCTTTGAGGTAGAAAGTAGATAGTTCTATAAAAATCTGTTATAGCCTCATGAATAAATAAAAAATACATCTCTAACTACGAGACATAAGTAATATTAGTAGTTGTATCATGAGCGCTAAGACTAGACTTACTACGTCACAGAATATGTTGATTATATCTCTTTCTCTCGTATGAAATAAGACAGAGAGTGACCGAGCCAAACCGTGACAGAGGTCTTGTCTTGACATGCGTGCTAACACCTATAGCATTTTCCTACTTGTTCAGGAAATACCTGTAGGCGTAAAACTCTCAAGTTAGCTGAGAAACAATAAATATATAAAATATTTCTGTGACTACTGACTAACGTACATTATAATAGGATACGCACTCGTCCGGTGAAGCTGTAAAGGCCAAATCACGGCCAACAGCGTAGTCCATAAAAAAAAAGTACTGACTAACGCATATTGTAGAATTTATTATATGTTGTGTTTATATCATTATATCCAAAGTTATAATGGTATGTTGTTTATCACACATTTTAACAAGCTTCCTATGCTGTTCGATTCTTAAAATAGCAATTAAATGCCGATCACTGTCCTATATAATTCGAAATGTAGACTATTATTATAATTTAGTAATTAAAATTAAAATTATTTATATTATGTTTATGTAATATTCTAGAAACTATACCGACTTCAAAAATGAGCAGGTTCTCAATTGAAAGCATCCACGAGTCTTGTTAGCCTCAGATTTATAGAAATGTTTTAAAAATTGCTATTGCCTTACAGAGATTTATTCAGAAAAAGAGTGGATAAATGGAGTTAATTTTACACTGAAATAAAATAAAACACCTACAGGTAGACCTTCTTTACACTATAACCAGCTCCAATAAAAAAAGTGATACGGCTCAAGATCCGAACCCGCACACTAATAGCACTTCCTACAAATGCTACAATTACATTTTGCAGTACAAACACCTCGTTACCTATAAATACGAAACACAACACCGGCCAACTGTTGTAATTTTCTTAGAAATTGAAATGTGCTTGCTTAAAATTTATTACTATGTTAAATTTTTTCGATGCTAACGTGCAAAGACGTCATCAATGATCGTGTTAGTATATGATAAGGGTTTGTTCACACGGTAAAACCGTCTGTCTAATTATTTATGAGAATGAAAAATGAGAAGGAGCAGTGGCGAATTGGAGAGATTTGTGTATGAAAGCGTTCACACGAGATGCAGGTTTACGGGAATCCTGTAATCCGATAAGTTAATAATGTACTGAACAATTCCATCGTAGGGTTGGAATGGGTTAACATTTTGTGAAATATTTAGCGATTCGTAAGTACGGCAATACTCAACTTGAATAAAACAAATAAACTGATTCTAATTCCAAACTTGTCTCTACAGCCTTTCGCATTTTAAAAATAATTAAAGCTTACCATGTTTTTCAGATTGTGGATTAATAATGAAAAGATGCTAATTTCATGATTATCAATAATAAGAATTGATCTTGTTTAAGAGCCTACACTGCACCTTTTTAATAGTCTGCACGCGGATTCGGGACCACCAAGATAGCTTAATGCGGTCTTCAAACTTTTCAAATAGTAGTTAGGTTCTCCAGACAGTGGCTTTCGTCACGATGTGCTCCTGCACAGTCTTAGCAAGGGATGATTTCCATTGAAAATGGAATTTCAGATAAAATCCTAATTTCTCAGAGTTGAGAACTAAGGTTTGATCCAGTACACATTGCGTTTAATCACTTGGATACCACCAGTCCACATTGCGTTTAACCACTCAGATACCTCGGATACTCCAGTTATAATAAAAAAGAAAATCATACTAGAATTTTTATCCGAAGCCAATTAAATAGTATTTTTGAAATGTGACCTTTACACACCCACACACTATTTCAACTAGTTATAATAACAAAGATAGTACACAAATTAATAAATAATAAAATACATTGTACCAAAACCATGGTAATGAACTTGCAATTCAACCACACGCAGGCAAAAGTAGTTCTTGTAATCCAACTGTACTTATTCATAGAATTCCATACACTTACTTTGAAATAGGTCCGTGTACATAGGTTATGAATTACGTAAATACCGCGTCAAACAAATTATGGAGTAGTTTTATCGCGCCTGTGACACTGTCGTCGGTAACCGATTAGTGTCTAAATATTTTTTTCCTTTTTTGCCTTTCACTCGTTACAAAATTGCATCGCGGTCGACTTGGATTATACACAAAATAAGCGTGCACGCGTAATAATTGTGTAAATATAAAAATTGGACAAGTGTGAAGTGGTTTGAGTTCCGTACGTCAATATTTTGGATAGTAAGTACCTAACAATTATATAACACTAACATACCTTGTGTGTAAAAGTATTAATTAACCCTTAATGTCCCGTACAAAGTCTAACTATGTTTCGTATTTTTTGAAATAATTTACTGCGTTGACGAATATCTGCATCGTAAATGTTTAAAATAACATTTATTATATGTATAATATGAAAGTGTTTAATAATTGTTTTTACGGATCCCCAAACGTATTTGGAAGAAAGAAATCTAGTTCCGATATAGCGATTTTGTCCGTAACTATGTAACGAGGTAAAAAAATTACTCGCCATATAAAGGCATAGGTAAATGTGTGAATACTTACACTTGTTAATAGAAACACACGCATTTTACTGCAGGCATAATTCAAATAGTATAATTGTAACTCTACCATAAGTGCACCCATTTTCGGAGAGCGGAAGAACACTCTGTCACATAATATTGCAAAGTCACAGTTCATACGATATTTGAAAGTACCTGAATGTAACAAAAAAGTCCAAAAAAAATACCGAAATTGGTCTCACTGGTATCACGTCTAGTCTTATACGCCTCAACATAGACAATCTGACGTTCGTAGACATCAAAGTACGTTCATCTAATAATCTTCTTCTTCTCTGCCCTTCTCACAACTCTGCACTTGTTCACTCTTCTTTTCCTGTACAGCCTATTTTTTTATGGAATGCGCTCCCCCTCGAAATCAGTATGTCCACTAACCGTAAACCAAATGTCTTTACCCTTAATGTATATCGCAACAATACATCTTACTTTAACCCTATTGTTCGCATGTGTCGGCAATATAATATGCTCAAAAATGACAATCCCTCCGTTGATTTAGATTTACTTGGAAATAATAATTTATGTACATATAAAAGACAGATCTACAATATCTTCAAAATTAGAAATTGGCAAATAAAAATTGGTAAGTAGCTATAATATTTATTTATAACATTTTATTTAATCAGTTAGTATGTTTTTCTTCTTCTTCTAATTGTTACTTTAAGTTAAGGCTTAGTTTTAATTTTAGGTTTAACCTTTATTATATTCATAAGCTTGTTATTTATCTCGTACACATATTAATGCTACCCGAAACACAAGTTTTTGGGTTACAATCATGTCCTTCCACCCTTATTTTCACTATAGTGTAATCAGTGTTTGTAACCTGTTTTGTGTGTAAAATAAATAAATAAATAAACCGTAATACTTTCAAATTTAAAGTACGACAACTGTACTAGAAACAATTGGCAGATTCTTGACAATTTACTTGAATCTCTCAACAAATTGATTTTATTATTATATATACGTATATATGCATGTATGACATTTTATATGTAATATATGAATGTATGACATAGGTTTATTACTATAATTACGTATATTAATTATATATTGGTTTTTAAGTTTACAAAATTCGCTAAATGTTGGCTTTAATCATAATCTTATTCTTTTAAGTATGTATTTTACCATCATATTTTTTTTCTATTTTGGACTCCTTTTCTCTCTTGGCATTTTCGTCTTTAATTTCTTGCACCCACTTAGTTTGTTTGTTTTTTCTTCTCTCTACATTACTCTAAGGTTGGCTGGTAGAAAATGCCTGAGGCATTAAGCTTACCTGTGTACATTTTTTTACTCATGTAAAATTGTGCAAAAATAAATAAATAAAGTCACACACAAAATTGGACGTGTGAAACTATCAAATGCTAAGAAAAGCTCCCTCTTCCATTTAATAACTCGTTCATCTTACAATTTACTGCATTTTTCTATCACGCCCATAAGCTCTCTTCAACTAACTACGTCTCACTCATATCTAATACGCACAATCAATCCACTCTATAGCTTTTTCCCTCGCTCCACATCCATAGACATTCATAATCATCACTCTTTTCCATAAGTTATGAAAAAAATATTTAAGTCGTTGAAGCGTTAAATAAACCAACGTTTCCCTTTCATAATTAGCGTTGAACGCGAAGCAATAGGATGACAACAAATTCTCACTTTTCCAGTGATACTTCAATAAAACCCTGCTGTCTTCATTAAAAAAGTAACTGCACCCATTAACGTTTAAAAATAAGAAGGTTTCGCGCCTCGTCGAAAGTGAAGCAATGTATCGATTTAAGCATTGTCATAACTAAGAATATTGTGTATATCGATCAATGCTTGTCGCCTAACTGTGGCTATTGACTTACTACGACGTGAGTGTGTGTGAGATAGACGTATACTCGTACAAGATTGTTTAGCGATATTCCGCTTTTTCCAGACGTTAACAGCGGCGCGCTGTCGTTTTAGCCTTTTAAAAAAAACCTATTACGCTTAGGGTTTGTATAGCTTTCCAATACTGAAATATCGGAATCGAATCTGTAGTCACATAGATTAACCCCTATAAACGTACTAAATCTATTAACAACTTTTTTTGCTATTAGTGTAGCCAAGAACTCAATGATATTTAATATCATTGCAAGAACTATAACTATAACTCAAATTTGACTGCAGTCAAATTTGAGTTATATTTCAGATTTAATTATTTTGACTATACAACTTTTTTCATGAAAACAAAACAATTGCTCGATATTTCTAGTTATAATAGTTTCCGGGTGAAAATATGACATGCCTATTATTACCGTAAACACAATTCAAAACTTTATTGTGATACAAATTAATAATCAAATTACTTAATGCATTTTATAATTCGCTATCGTTACACGTAGCAAACACGTGACATGATAATACTTGCGTTAGAGGAAGTTTTGTTTTGAGTATCCTTGAACGTCAAATGATAAATTGCTGTTAATATCTAACATTTGATGAATTTATTCTATGGTATCTACCGCTTGGAATTTATCGCCTAAACTCTATCTAGTTTATAGACTAGGATATTTAATGACGTCAAATGAACTACTAGTAGTACTAAGGTAAATTTTAAACATAGTTAATTCGATATTTTTAATCCATTTTAACTTTATTCATCCTTAAAGTATCTAACTTTGTTAAAATAATGAGATATCATCAATATTAGTAAAAAATATATTATTCTGAGACACAGATGATATTGTCTGATAGGAACGTGTGGTACTGGCTACGGTAGAGCTCGGCCAGTTCGGCGGCGCAGAGTGAAAGGCGGTGCGCTTGACCGTCGCGGCGGCCGCGAGCGCCGCGCCGCCGCCGCCGTCGCCGCCGCCTTCGTCGGAGAGGACGCAAGGGCGCCGTGCGTCTTGCCGAAATTATTCGGGGCTCGCTGCACAATCGATTTTTCCCGCCCGATGCGGAAAATTCTTCGGGGCGGGGCGGGTAGCGCGACGGGAGGAGGGGGGTCGAGCGAGGGGGGCGCAGCGCCAGGGGGGCAGGCGGAGTGCAGCGGGGCGGTGCAACGCGCGCCGCCGTCCCGGCCGGCGGGCAGACAGTAGGACGGCGACGCCACTGAGAGTCGGTGACCACGGCGCGAGGAGCGCGCTCGCCGCACAGTGACATGTAGCGCGGCCGCCGCGCCGCAGCCCCGCGACACTACCGCCGGTGGCGGCGCGCCGATGCGCCTGCCGTCCGGCACGACGCACGACGCCCGCGCCGCGACACCCAATACGCGTTACACCAGTGCCGCTTTCACTGTTACACCTGAAGCGAACCCTTCAGCCCGTCTGTATTGACGACAGTCGTCGGATGGAACCCGGAGTGCACCGATTCGCATCAAGGTTAGACGAATATTTGAATGTGAGTGTTTGTGCGCCGCCCGCCGTCGATCCAGCGCGCCCTAGCGCACCCCCGTTCTTCAGCTGTAAGCGCACACTACGTACACCACACGCTATAGGTAGGTCTGAAACACGTGAGAGGGAAGTCGCCACTGACTCAGTAATTCTGCTACGCGGTACGTTGTTAAACACAAACTATCCCTGAAAATATGACCTTCGCCGATTAGATCTCAGTTTCACACTTGCGAAAATTGGAAATGCTGCTTATATTATGGTTCCGCCGCATCTAATAGTCTTGGTCGTTTTTTGTTTTCCCGCCGTTTACCGACAGTACTGTACTTTTTTAAAGTGTTATTACATTTGCGTTGTTACTTGTTTTTTTTTTTCATAAATACACGCATCATCGGTCATTCTGCAACAGTTATTAATGTACGAAATTCAGTTATGAGTCAGCCGTGAGCAATAACATGACAACGCGGAGGGGCGGAGTTTGCAAGGGCGAGGGTGTTGAGTGCATTGAATTATTGAATTAAAATAGATACTTAGAAAACGCGTTAAACTAGACAATTAGATGCATGCGTCATTTAACTGTAGGCACTTATATAAGGAACAAAAATTATGAATAAGGTGGAATGTATATGTCATTTTTGATATTGCATGTGTGGGCCAATGCATTAAAGCTTATTTAAAACACAGTTAATGTTCTTCATGATATATTAGACGGTATTACATAAACATCATTCCTGAAAATAGTAAAAAACAATATTTCTATTTCCTTATTTCTGTAGAGTCGCGGTAAAACTTTGTTCATTTCATGACGTCGGTATACATAATACGGATAGTTATACCCACCAAGGTATGCTTAATTTGGGATCAATGTTTGGGGTTCTAATATTTATTAAAGCAGTATTTAGTTAGCTACTTACATAAATAATAGAAACTACTACTTATTATGATCACATAACTGAAACGAGCATTATTTGCTCTACAATTTCAGTCTCTTTCTGTTGTCATTGATGCCATGAGTAATCAATTAGGAAGCTATTCTTATAGTATCCTATAGTACACTAATTATTAGATAGATAACTGTTCCACGTCTTATAGTGATGCAAACTACTTATAGATTAAAAATTAAAAGTGTTAATCTATCCATGTACGTGGCTAATATGACTCCCTAAACAAATATAGTTTTTAATACAATAATAAAGTATTATGGCAGTTTCATTCATTTAATTATAAATTATAATAACGAAAACTATAATAATTAAGAAGTAATCAGTATTATATGTTGATGAATTTAACTAAACATGTTACGAATTTAACGTTCGATTTCATTAATTAACTTTGCACAAAGTTGACACAACTGTAAGGTTTTTTTTTATTTTCCGATTTCTCCTACGGCTTTTTAGATTTCGTGCGGGTTTTAAATCAATTTTAGCTTCTTCTAGGGACTGGCATAGAGTCAAACCTCGGCGTCTTCATTGTATACCGCTGTAGTTCCTGGCTTACAGGAGTAACAGTCGTGGGAATGTATGGTGGGCTTATTCTATAAGAAAAAAAAAACAAAAATAGTTTTATAACGAATGCCATTAGTTTAAATGAATTGAAAATGCATTGCAAATATTCCGTACAAATATTATAGTACCTACTTGCCTACTAAGTAGCTTGTTTAATTCTTAAGTAGCCATCTATACATACATACATACATACATACAAATAAATAAAATTAGAGTGTCTGTTTGTAATATCAAAGTAACACTTTTTTACCAAATGCGTATGAAAGTATATACGATACCTATAACAAAAACGATATGAGGGAACGACAAATATTGTTAGTTTTCTATATATATATATATATATATATGCAGTGCGCCCACACTTCGCCGATGTATTTTGGTCTCAATGTAATAGGGGGCGAGCCTATTGCCATTATACCGGGCACATTCTCCCTCAATACGAGGGAGATTTGGGCCATAGTCCACCATGCTGATCCAGTGCGGGTTGGTGAACTTCACACGCCTAGACGTGCAGGTTTCCTCACGATGTTTTCCTTCACCGTTCAGCAAGTTGTTGAAAATGACATTCGCACATAAAAATTATCTCAGAGGTGCAGGCCTAGGATTTAAACTTGCACCCCTTACGTTCAAAGCGGGCGTTCTTGCCCACGAGGCTACCACTACATATGCCCTCCTGTAAAGTTAAAAATATGTCGCTTAAGCCAAATAGCCTTCCACCCCTCGATATAATTAAAATACAAAAAAAATATTCTACCTAGGTCCGTTATAGACTTTGAAACCAACCGATGTACCCCACACGGTTTCAGCAGAAAGGCAATAATGAGACCACTAAAACAATGCATTAGGTACATTCGGTTCATTCATGGAGTCGATTTTAAATTTTTCCGATACGAACATTTTAGCGTAGTAGCACACGCCGGATATCCGGTAGTATCAAATATAGTTTACTTTATGTTGGTACCAACTAAAGGAGTATCAATGTCTCTACCTTTCTAATACAACGTTCACTACTATAATCGTTCCTTTCAATTCATCCCGTTAATCATTTATACTTCTATACTAATATTATAAAGAGGAAATATTTGTATTTTGGTATGTACCTAATAAACTTCAAAAACTACGGGAACGATTTCAAAAATTATTTGTCGCTGAGTAACATAGGGTATATTCATTTTTGCCAAAATGTTAAAAAAACATGTCCACCCGTGCGAAGCCTGGACGGGCCGCTAGTTATAAAAGTATAATGTAAGCATGTCTTGTTCTTGAATAGATAAACAGTAAATCAATTTTGTTTAACATTATCACATTATCACTTAGTATATGAAACCCGTAGATAATTGCGTAGGTAGACGTATATACGTTCTAATGGATGCATTCTATAAGAAAATATAGGTACCTAATTTACTAAAAACAAATAGACGAATAAAGGCCAATATACTTGTATATGCTAATGTAGTACATCCTGTCTCACGATTGAACTCAAGAGAGTTATAGAGTTAGATACATCAATTTTATACAAAACGATGGAAATTTTATAGACATTTTCAAATGCCAATCAATACAAATTATTCCCTTTAAAAGCATTTTGAAGCACCTTTAGTCATTCAATGTTTTAGAATACATCATCAACATCGCGCCTATATTCCCCGAAGTGGTAGGCAGAGGTCACTGCAGTGCCCCCACACATCGCCGATGTATTTTGGTCCCAATGTAATAGGGGGCGAGCCTATTGCCATTATACCGGGCACATTTTCCCTCAATACGAGGGAGATTTTTGGGCTATAGTCCATCACGCTGGCCCAGTACGGGTTGGTGAACTTCACACGCCTTTCTATAGACGTGCAGGTTTCCTCACGATGTTTTCCTTTACCGTTTCCTAGCAAGTGATAATCTCGGATGAAAATTAGATTCACACGTGAAACCCAGAGGTGCGAGCCGGGGTTTGAACCTGCACACTTTGATTGCAAAGCGTGAGTTCGACCTCTCGGCTACCACTGCTGTTTTAGAAGTGCTTAGTAATTTTATTTAAATGTTAAATTCTATTATTTTTGCCACATATTTACATGTAATTTATTTTTTAAATGTATTTGATATTCGCATATTCATTGTTTATTAGCTACTGTGTGAAAACAACTACAAAATCATTTGATCAATAGATTAGACTTTTTATTACCTGTACGATGCTTCAAAAGGTTTTTTTAGATATCCACCGCACGAGGCGATGATTACGCGAGGCTCTATTCGCACGGTAAAGCCGGCTGCCCGGTGATTCCGGATCTAGTGTGCAGTGGAAGAATATTTTTAATGAAAGCATTCGCATATCTATCAAATTACAGCAATCCGCTGCCCCGATTTAGTCTGCTACTGACATCGGGAATAATCGGAAAGCCAGTTTATCCGTGTAAATGGAGCCCAAGGAATAATATATATGGGCGGTAACGGTAATAGGTAATTAATAACAATTTGTTCAGCGTATATAATGCAGTATCATTGCATAGTACACGTTTTTCAAACATCTCCAGGCGTTACAAGCAATCAGTCTCTTTGATGTGTTCCGTGTCTGCGTCCGATTACGCTTCTTAAAAGATAAAACACAGCCGCTTTTCACGTAAAACTAACCGTGTAATTTTAAAACTATAAAGCCGCCTCCGTAAATCTCGCCGCCTAGCTCTATCATTGATGTTGATTAGCGTGCGCTTAATTATGTTCGCTGAAAATCAACGCGACCTAGGTAGGTATTATTACTAGTATATCGACGGCCGAAAGGGACAATATCGTATCATGAAATATCAAATTTTATACCAGAGCCGAAATACTATTAAAATAACTCCCTAATAAAATTAGAAAAAAATAAGTGCTGTATTATTATTTTTTCGTATTAGGCAGACGAGATATGGACCATTTCACGCGGATTTTTTATCTGAACAATTTTATATCAATAAGTCATTTAGGCCAATTTTAGATTTACGACCTTTCCGCTTTCTTTCGTCGATATATTTACCTAAGTACATACAGTTTAGCGTTTGAAGACTCCATCACAATACTATATCAAATAGGTATAAACAAATTAATGCGTGCAAATAATAAACATGATTTTAATTCTTGTTGATTTCTCTCAAAATTTCCCTGTTATATGTACCTATATTATCATATCAGCTAACCGCTTGATTGTATCCTTGTTTCAGGCAAGTTACTATAACTATAATTGGCATCTGTAAAATTGTGTTGAATAATGTCACAGTTTTATTTCATTAGACACTATATATCAGTTGCTGGTTCGATTTCCCGCCAGGGGCAAATTTTGGAAATGGCCTTTTCGGAATTTGCCCTACTCCGGGTGTGATTGCGATCGCCCCCCGTCAATTGTATGGTACCCTACATAGTTTTGTTCCGTTTGGGATCATACGATGAGTATGTGTTGTTTTTCGATACATATGTATGTAACTTAACTTAGCTTCGGTCAGTGCTTATTAAGTTTTTTTTATTGCATGTGATTGTAAATATAACCAAAATTCTGAAGTTTACTATCCTGATTCTGACAGGAAGTCAGGGCATCAAAGCAAATATATGTCGTGTACTTTGTGACCCGCGGGTCCCACCCCGCGGAAGTATTTCAACAAACAGATCAGTAGTTCACTAAATTTCATAAATAAATAAATACAAAAATCGATAGACAACACATACTCATCGTATAATCCCAAACGAAACAATGCGTGTACCATGAGTACCATACAATGGACTGTGGGCATTCTTAGTTACATCCAGACCAGGTCAAATTCAGAAAATGCCATTTCCGAAATTTTCCGCTGGCGTAAATCGAACCCGCAACCACCCGGTGCAGGGAGCCAAGCGACCTACGCTCAAACAAGAGCTAGACGAAGCCGTCCCTCCATTTTACTTTGACCAATGTACGCCAACTAATATAGACAATATGAACACCTTAATTTATGTAACGTAACAATGATCTGAGATGCAAAATTAAGTCTAAAATACATATTACGCGTACATACGCGAATCAATTATATTACGGAAATATAAGTAAATATTTATCATACCAAACAATACCATATTGAAATTTAAGTAGTTTTACGAAAAAATATATGCATACAATAGGGTTCAATACCGCAGATTTTCGATAGATCGGTTAGATTTTACGAAAACGGCAACCGCGTTACACACTGCTCCCACCCATTTTACCTATTATTATTAATTTTCTATAACAAAAAAGTGAAGTGTAAGTGAAGTGTCTAAGTATAGTGTATCTACAGCCAAGACTGATACAGACACTATAACTATAAATTAAATGAAATCAGATTATTTATTCGTGTAGGCCACAAGGGAATTCAAAAATAGTCAGATTTCTACTACTGGTATGGCTCTTCAACACAACATTATAAAAGTACTATATATAGTAGTAACGATTGCATAATTGCAATAACCTACATATAATTTGCAATTATATTGAAAAGATTATGACACTGATAGGGGGCTGATAACAACTTGATACATGCTCAGGGTTATCGATATTAACAACAAGTATCTATTTGCTCACCAATTAATTTTAATAAAAAAATCACTGAATATTTAATTATTTACATAATTAACATACTGTAAGTCATGCGTAGTTTCAGTACCACGTATTGACTGAAAATTTTGAACATTCAGGTATTGACATATTATTTTTAAAGGTAGTTCTGATTCTATTGTGTTTTTAATCTAATTTAAATGCGTGAACGAAAAATTGCATTAAAACCTTACCTACCACACTAGTTAAAAAAACGTTATTCTATTCATTTCAAATTTATAATTTACTTAGTTTTAGATGAGAAAAATAATTATTAATCTCTTTTTTTTCAAATCAAATAATTATTTGAGTGAATATTATTTTAGGTCCGTTATTTTCTGCTTAAGCTTGAATAAAAGTTCGTTTATAATCCAATCTCACTCAAAAGTTCGAAAAGATTAGAACTCAAAACAATTAAAATCAGATTTTACTAAATATTTGTAAGTAAGATCTTGTTATAGAATAATCGTTAGAACATTTATTAATTCATATTAAATAACCACTGGTGCGCTATATTATATCATAGCGACGTATCGTGGTACAGGTATGGTGCGAATGAAAACAAACACGTCACAGACAGAAGACAACGTGCGCTAACAGAAACATCCTTTATACAGAACGCCCTATTACCTGTAATGCACAGATAAGAACATTCGAAAAATCCATTTCCATATATATCACAATAATCAGAAATAACTAAACATTTCGAATGTGTAAAACTCATTTAATTAGCTAAGATGATTCGACAATTCTATTACTAGTAAATAACGAACTTATATTTTTTTTTGTAATAAAAATATGATTACAATGTCATCAGTAGTTGGATGCTATGGTGAAGCTAGTTGAATAGTCAGAGCGCGCGGGTGTGTGCGCGCGCGCCGCTCTATGTCTGACTACGGCGCCGCCCGCCGCCGCCGTCGCTCGGCATAATGCCTGGCAATTAGCATTGACGCGAAATTCATCCGCGTTATATTTCGGGCATGGCAACTATATCTGCAATCTAAAAAGTTAGCCGCCGTCGCCGACGCACCCACACATGCGACGCGCCACACATGTATGTGCATACAGCACACAATAGGCCTAGGCATACACCGATTATACGAGTCTGCACACATACATTTTAATGCATGTGTATGTGTGCGAGCGGCCGCAGACTTTACCCTTGAACGCATGCGAAACGCTAGATAATAATGCCACGCCGAATTGGTGCATTGATAAAAATAATGATAACCTGAATAAACAGCCCACAGGTTTTGGCGATGCGGCTAAGGAATATTATTTATAATAATCATGAATACATTTTATTTAGGCATTTTTAAAAGACGAGTAATTACTACTACTACTACTATAGCCCTTTTTAACGTCCCACTGCTGAGCACAGGCCTCCCCTCAATGCGAGGGGGATTCAGGCCATAGTCCACCACGCTGGCCCAGTGCGGGTTGGCAGACTTCACACATCTATCGAGAACTAGTCAAGTTCCCTCAGACGTGCAGGTTTCCTCACGATGTTTTCGTTCACCGTTTTATAGCAAGTGGTAATCTCGGATGTAAATGAGATTCGCACATGAAACCCAGAGGTGCAAGCCGGGGTTTGAACCTGCACACTTTGATTTGCAAGGCGTGCGTTCGACCACTCGGCTACCACAGTGATGTCATATATGACTACGAAGTGATGTAGATAGGCACTTAAAATAAAATTATCAGAGCCGTATGTACGTAGTAGTATGACTGTACTGTATCAATACACTTAAAAGTTCCGGATACGAGTTCGAGGTAAGTCGTGGTCTTTTTGTGTGTGCTGCCAAAATCTAACACTCCGGTGACCGTTATTTTATCACTTGATCGATGTGAAATGATTTAGATTGTGGCTGTAACCGGCTTGCGTTGCAATGCCACATCAAGTGTTTGTTATTATATTTATATAATTTTTTTGGACGAGAAACCCTCGTGGACTCAGAAGACGTTATCAAAGATTAATCATAATCTGATCAATGGTTTAGGAACGCATAGAGTACAATCATTCATTATATATTATTATTGTGTTCTTTTTGGTTGTTAAAGTACTGTTAATCCTCTCAGTATTTCTCACTAAGCTTAATGATGTATAGGAATGTAAAAAAGTACCAATATTTGCGTAAATTTAATACTTACTCATATATAGAGTTATAGCTTTAATTATTCCAACAATATCTTACAACGTCATAGGCTAGGCAATATTTTTTTTTAAATTAACTATAATTACTTATCTGTCAAATCTTTACCACGATGCAAAATTATGATTATAATTGTTCCTTTTTAGGGTTCCGTACCCAAAGGGTAAAACGGGAACCCTATTACTGAGACTTCGCTGTCCGTCCGTCCGTCCGTCCGTCACCAGGCTGTATCTCATGAACCGTGATAGTTAGAGAGCTTAAATTTTCACAGATGATGTATTTCTGTTGCCGCTATAACAACAAATACTAAAAAACAGAATAAAATAATTATTTAAGGGGGCTCCCTTACAACAAACGTGATTTTTTTTGCCGATTTTATAGAGAATGGTACGGAACCCTTCGTGCGCGAGTCCAACTCGCACTTGGCCGGTTTTATTTTAGTTAGCATTAGAAGTAAGTCATGTTTTGGTATACTTTCTATCAGTACTGAATGTCAATACAAATACTGGTACAATAGACTCCGATCTAAATTATAAAAAAAAAAAAATGTTTATCGTAAAATCGGATTCATTAACTTGCTAACATACATTCGCTTGCATTCAGTACATAGATGACATATTTTATTTATTTATGATACACGATAGATTCCCGTAAGATGGCAACTTCCACATATGATTTTTTATAAAATGGATTATTCTACTATTTATATTAGATGCATAATACACTTTAACACACTAGAGCCCTGAGGCTAACATTAAGAGGAAGGAAAAGGGATTAAATGTTTAAGTTAAATCAATTACTTTATTCAATTAGAAAAAGTAAAACCCCACTGCATAATAAATATTACATAATTCACTTATTTTAGTCATTTTTGCTCATATCAGTCCTGGGAATACCGAAATAGGTCGCAAACAGTTCGGTTTACTATATCATGAGGAAAAAGTTTGTGCCATTTATGGTTTTAATTATTAATAACCTAAATTTAACTGAAAACAATTAAATGTGTTGCCGTGATAGCTTTGTGTTAAGGCTCGATTTTGGAAAAAAAGTTATTAATTAAATCCGTGTTTCCGGTCCACAAATCTAGGAATATGAAATGAAGGCACACATCGTAATAAGTACCCGTATGGCCTTGACGTGGCATTGGCGTATTTCGAAGATTATGGCCTTAATCCCTCTCGCTAAGAGAAGAGGTCCATCCGCCCAATAAAATGGCATCCATGCAAAAAAAGACATCTCGGAAACAAATACTAATAGCGTTATCGATTTGAGCTCAAACAGACATGATTACATCGTAGCAATTCATATTGAGGATAAATAGCTAATTTGAATTTACTACCAATGAGAAAGATGTTTTTTTTTATTATTATAAAAGATTATAGTTTAATTAAGTTAGCACCCGTTGATGTCTATTGAAGGGTTTTGTCCCTTTTCACAAACTCAGCTGTACAAACACAGACAAGTTATTATGAATTACATTTGTACAAAGATAATTCTTTACTCCTATTATTACGTCGTGTAGATTTGTTTCTTAATACATTATGTCGTAGTTAATTAACTACATGATTTTCAATAGTTATATTATAATAAAACATACGTCTATATTAGGTATTTCCTGATTATATTTTTCTATGTATACTGAAAGTCATACAGCAAATAAAAGCGTAGTATTTCTGTATGCATGCAATTTGAACAAGCAAGGTATTTTATTTATTTAAGGCTCACATATTGTTTTCTTATATTTACGCGAATACTATACATTGAAATTAAACTATTTTACGGATTTTATCGCGTTTATTTACCAGTTATTAACTATGACATCAGGACGTCTAACACCTCAGTCCCCCCGTGACCATGGTTGCTGTAAAGCAGCCGAAACGTCGGGAAAATAAAATAGTAAATAAACGCGATAAAATCCGTAAAATAGTTTAATTTCAATATTCAAGGCTCGTTTAAAAGAAGTTCAGGCTCTGCCTATTGAATCAAAAACGCCTGGGAAATAAATATAATATTTTCCATTCTTACATTGAAGAACACATTAAAAAATTCTAGAAAAAAATGTTTGAGTAGTGAAACTGGCTAGAAAAAGTTCAAGGCCGTCAGGTTAAATTAGAGGTTGTCGACGGCCAGGTAAAAAGTCTATGACGAAAATATCAGATTCTAGTGCGTTTTTAGTTTTAAACTATCATAGGAGAATATATGATTATATCATTAAATGTATTTTTTTTGTATTTTGTTATTTTAATTTAAAGCTTATTTATATGCGTTTGCCCATTGTCCTTGTCCTAGAGTAATGGTCTCCATTAAAAAAAATATGGAGCACTTTATTTCATTGCCCTATTTTCTTTTCTTTACACCATTATAAGTTATCAAAGTTATTATTATTGTGCCAGGATCAATATAAATTGAAATGGTTTAATTTTAAGACGTAAGTATTTTAATAAAAAGATTTTGCAAACCACAATTTTATTTAAAATAGTGTTATTTGGCTTCGTATTTGTAAATTACTACCAGTCAGATTTTTTTTAATGAACGGCTGTATTTACACCTATTCGCTTACACTCGCCTCAGACACAAATAGAATCGCAAAAATTTAGTTGTCAGTTCGTATGTTTACTTTAAATCAACTGTCGTTGTAATCAATACCTGTCGTTTGAGTTTTCACAAATTCGATGGTCATTTGGAATCATTTTCCATATAAATAATTAAAACAAGAGTTATATTTTTTGCGCTACTATGATTCTTGCGGTTAAATTTTATTCTGATGCAATAACCAAACGCAATAAGCCACTAAGAAAACATTATTTATTGAAGTAGATATACAAGTAATAGTTATTCCTTTTGGGCTTGGCGGACGCGCTCTCGCACCTCAAGAGAAGTAAGTGCCCATTATTTATTCAATAACCCAGAGTTTAAATCTCCGAACTATGACGTTTTGAAATATACGGTGAACTTTTATTTGTACTGCCTATTATGTTTTCCTCGTGTACCGTGATAACATAATACAAAATGTAAGATCAAAACGCAGTGTTTGAGCTCAGGTTCGTCTAATGTCATAACATTAAATGGACGGACGGGCGAACGGACGGACGGACGGACGGACGGACGGACGGACGGACAGCGAAGTCATAGTAATAGGGTTCCCGTTTTACCCTTTGGGTACGGAACCCTAAAAAATTATGTATTGGCGAGTCAATAAAACAGAATCAGAATTAGAAATTTGTTATTCAAGTAAACCAATACAGGCACTTATGAATCATCAATATACAAAAAGTAATACGTAAGTACCTATACCACCCATTCGGAATGCATTTCCTATAGAGAAGAATGGGCAAGATTCTCCATGAAACCCTTTTAACTCGAATAAATTGAAATAGGTAGCTAAACTGTGGGGCTAGCTATGTAACATAATATAATAAAATCCCATAACTGTTATTTCCATGACCGCTTATTCGCATCACTATAACAACACCATTATGATGTAAGGCATGTGTGCGTGAGTCACGAGTCGGGGAGTCTGTATTTTTATTGCCTTAGACGCACACATGTAGCGGCCGGAGCATCTGTAGTTACATAACTTTGCATGCACAAACGCTGCTGGCGTGCTCGTTGGGGTTCAGATAAAAAAAAAACGTTAAAGGTAATTTTAAAAAAACTTTAGGTCTTTATTAAGAGTCATGCCTTATCGTTTTAATTATCGTTTCACATTTAATTCCTATTTTGGCGCTTATCATGTTTTTCCTTATCGCTATGGTTACACTAATTCGGTTTTACAAACACTATATTTCAGTCATGTGCCTAACAAAGTAAAATATGTCATTAATCATTATGGACTAATGATGACTTATTATTGGGTTTTACTATAATGCTAATTATACAAACATTTAATAGTTAAAGGTATCTCGCTCGACGGCAAAATGTGTCGTGTAAACTACAAATTACTGCTTATTTGTTTAATTCTATTCCAATAAAATAAATCTAATGTACTTACAAATAAATTCCAATTTATAATTGGTGTAAAATGAAATTCCCCAGCATATAGTTTGATACCACGAGAAGGTTTTTCTAGCGGAAAATGGCAACAGAATATGAAATAAGTGAATTATGTAGTATTAAATGTAAAACTGACTGTGTAGGTGTTCCGTAGTCATCGTTTCTGTAACTATATTTCTGGCTGATATTAGAAAAATAAAACTATAACCTGAAGGACCATGATTTTTGTGGATGGATAGGGTTTTTAGGTGAACTTAAAAAACCCTAACCTGTTTTACCTTGGTAGGTTTCCGAGTCCTAGTTTAACACTACGAAACGTAAAAAAATAGCAAGCGGTACCTACTACTGATAATTAATGTTGTATGAAAAACTATCTTAATAGAACATACTTTTTCAATGATAACCTAAGGCTTAATACTAAATAATAACCCCCAATTATCATTTTCCTATGTAAAGTTGACCAATCAATTTTGTGATTTTATGCAATTTTAGGAATATGGCTATATATGACCCATACTTATGCATATGCAAAAGTATTGTTTTTTGAAATGTCTTGTACCACACGCACTTTAAACAGGCATTGAGATAACGCTAGAATTATTATATAATTCACCATAATCCAGGAGCAATGACCTCAGTGGTGTGATCTTAATTTTTTTGTGGGCTTTATATTTTGGGAATTCCGGCGGTATGATCCTAAAGTAATAATAGGCACTTCTGCTGCCGAGCGTACCTAAGGAGCAATCAACTATCTTATATTTGTGTGTATACATCCCAATTTATAGCTTAGTACATGTTTGCTAATGGTGCCAATTTCGTTGTACACAAACTACGTCTCAACTATATTTTACAGCACTACAACTTGGCATAACGAGGGGTTAAAGGATATTTGACTTAAGCGATATTTTTTTAACTTGAGAGGTGTACATATACATTCGACACAGAAACAAGTGCGAGTCGGACTCGCGCACGAAGGGTTCCGTGCCATTATCTATAAAAATGGCAAAAAACACGTTTTTTGTATGGGAGCCCCCTTAAATATTTATTTTATTCTGTTTTTTAGTATTTGTTGTTATAGCGGCAACAGAAATACATCATCGGTGAAAATTTCAACCCTCGAATTATTACGGTTCATGAGATACAGCATGGTGACAGGACGGACGGACGGACGGACAGCGAAGTCTTAGTGATAGGGTTCCCGTTTTACCCTTTGGGTACGGAACCCTAAAATCGCCGATTCTAAATATGTATATAAGTCAATATCGCCCAAAAGTGTCAGTGTTCAGTGTAATAGCCTTTCAACCCTCGATATATACTGGCATTAGCCCTCCACTTCTCAGTCAGAGGAACTGGTATATAAATAAATGGGTACACAATAATTATAATACAATACAGATGACCCTGAAAACAGAAATGACCATCTCCTTAGTTCTGAGGACATGTTGAACTAGCAATTGTGCCACTTCCTATACACTTAACTATAGTACTTAAGTGATCACAGACTATTTTGCGAATTCAGTGTAAATAATATCTCAGCAAGCAATATGACTTATATTTCCCAATGAAATATTCTGAAGGAAGAATTTTGTTGGAATTACTATCCCACAAATTTGTAGCAACAACAATCCATCTACAAACCACCTGCAATTGTATTTTTAGTGCAATCTTCTTCTACAATACCACTGAGTAACATTGGCTATATTTATTTATCGAATAATGTTAAAAAAAATTGACCACCCGTGCGAAGCCGGTAGTTGTCCTCTTCATCTAAATCATTCGATAAAGAAATGTATGAAGGCGCAAATACAAATAAAATACCGTAAACAAATTACCAGTATACTTTCCACATTACACAGGAAATGAAATGATTCTTGTGAGTTACACAAAAAATAAAAGGCCACACGAACAAAGTTGCAGGCACGCCTAGTTCATAATATATTCAAAGATTAGAATTATGAGTCTGTGTTTTTTATAAAATGCATTTGAAATGTACCGGACTTTGTGCTAACGTTTAGTCTATGCCGTCGGCTGGCTAGACAGGTTTTGCCCGCCAGAATATAAACAAAAAAGTCCAGCCGAAATGTTTGTAGGTATATATTTAGACGTTTTTGCTAGATATGCATCCTCGTACGACCGAAGTCTTTGTGCGGCTGAAACTAATTATACTTTTATGATGAGTTTTAGTGTTCCATAACAAAATTGGTAAGACAACGAATAATGGTTTTGTTTTTAATAAACTTAGATAATATACCAGCTATTGTTTAGTTCGTTTAGGATGTAAGGGAGCACAAATGACACCTTAGTGCTCCCAGCCAACCTCACCTGCCCGTGGTGCATCCTGCTGACAAACAAACGAGGCTCTGACGACCGACAAATGGCGGGATAACCATTTTACAATTATGGCGTATCTAAATCCTACAGGCCGGTGACGGGCAGCAGCGTCACCGGTGCAAGAAACTACGTCCTGCGATCGCCAACCCGCCTGCCTAGCGTGGCGATTAGGGCAAACCCTCCCAATAATGAAAAGTCCCACAATGCCAAGGCCCCCAGTTCCCGGCCGCCCTGCTATCCCTGACTATGGCGGCGGTCACGGTAACGGCAGGGCAGGGGGTGCTAAGAATCCCCGGGCTACGGTAGGCCGCCAAAACAAACTGACCCTCGCAACGTACAATGGACGCACGATTCGGCTGGATGATCATCTGGCGCAGCTGGAGGAGGAACTGAAACATATAAGATGGCACATCCTGGGGTTATGTGAAGTCCGAAGACAGGGAGAGGACACCATAACCTTAAAATCGGGCCATCTTATGTACTATAGAGAAGGAGATCGGCCATCCCAAGGCGGCGTCGGGTTTCTGGTCAACAAGGCTCTCAGTGACAACGTTGTGGAAATCTCCAGTGTTTCGACCAGGGTAGCGTACCTCATTATTAAGTTAACCGAGAGGTACAGCCTCAAGGTTATCCAGGTTTACGCACCGACCTCGACACACTTGGATGAGGATGTGGAGAGTACGTATGAAGATATCTCCAGAGCCCTCCATACCACCTCCAAGGCTCACTACAACGTTGTCATGGGAGACTTTAACGCTAAAGTGGGAGTACAGACTTGCAGCGAATCATCCATAGGACCTCACGGATTTGGGAATAGGAATCACAGGGGACAAATGCTCGTAAATTTTCTCGAGAAAGAGGGGCTTTTCTTGATGAACTCGTTCTTCAAGAAACAGCCCCAAAGGAAGTGGACGTGGCAAAGCCCCGACACTGTGACTAAAAACGAGATTGACTTCATCATTACCGACAAACGGCGCATATTCAGAGACGTCTCAGTGATTACAAGGTTTAATACTGGAAGTGATCACCGACTTGTACGAGGCTCTCTGGATATCGACTTCAAAGCCGAGAGATTCCGATTGATGAAGTCTACGCTCCGACCAAACCTACTCCAAATCGTTGGGTCCGAAAAATTCCAATTAAAATTGGAAAATCGATTCGCTGCCTTGGAAACCACAGATGACGTAGACCAGAAACTCGAAGAAGTAGTGGAAATCCTCAGGGATGAAGGGACGAAGTTTTGCGAAGGCAAGCGTACGGGTAAAAAGTCCAAACTTTCGGCAGAAACACTTCGGCTAATGGAAGAGAGACGAACAGACCCTTTGTCAGCTTTGTCCGCTAACCAGGTGCGCAATAAAACTATAAAGAAGCTGGTACGACGCGACCTCCGATCATCTAACACGCTCTTGATTAAAAAATCAATCGAGCAGAATCGGGGGCCCAAGGTGTTCATCCAGCCTTTGGGTAGAAGCCACCTCACAAAGTTGACAACATCAACTGGACTAGTCGTCGCATCCAAGTCGGAGATTCTGTCGGAAGTTGAAGACTTCTACGGCAAGCTCTACGCATCGCATGCTTCAAAGCCCATTCCCGATACTGAGGATTCTAGAGCCACCTTAACCCGCCACTTCACAGAAGATCTGCCTGAGATTAGCCGAGACGAGATCGTGATGGCCCTTAAACAGCTCAAAAATGGAAAAGCCCCAGGAGAAGACGGAATCACAACAGAGCTTTTAAAAGCCGGGGGAGCTCCAACAGTTCAACAGCTTCAACAGCTCTTTAATACCGCTATTCTCACTGGGAGAACTCCACAGGCATGGAACAGAAGCATGGTGGTTCTGTTTTTCAAAAAAGGAGACAAAACCCTCTTGAAAAACTACCGCCCGATCTCGCTTCTGAGCCATATCTACAAGCTGTTTTCAAGGGTCATCACGAACCGTCTTGCGCGAAGACTCGACGAATTCCAACCTCCAGAACAGGCCGGGTTCCGAAGTGGCTACAGCACCATAGACCACATCCACACAGTGCGGCTGATAGTACAGAAGACCGAAGAGTACAATCGGCCCCTGTGCTTAGCATTTGTGGATTATGAGAAAGCCTTTGACTCGATCGAAACCTGGTCCATTCTGGAGTCCCTGCAGCGTTGCCAAGTCGACTGGCGATATATCGAAGTGATGAGATGTCTGTATAATGCCGCAACGATGACTGTCCAAGTACAGGACCAGCGTACTAAAAATGTCTACCTGCGTCGAGGAGTGAGACAGGGGGACGTCATATCCCCGAAACTGTTCACTAACGCCTTGGAGGATATGTTTAAAACGCTGGACTGGAAAGATTGTGGCATTAACATCAACGGCAAGCACATCTCTCACTTACGATTCGCAGATGACATCGTCATTATGGCAGAAACGCTGCAAGACCTGCAAAGGATGCTGAATGGCCTAGCTGATTCTTCTCGCCGCATCGGTCTCCGGATGAATTTGGATAAAACCAAAATCATGTACAACGAGCACGTTGTTCCGGAACCGATTGCCTTAAATGGAATCCCACTCGAAGTTGTTACGCAGTATGTTTACCTAGGACAGACGCTCCAACTAGGTAAACACAACTTCGAGAAGGAGATCCAGAGAAGAATTCAGCTAGGTTGGGCAGCATTCGGAAAACTTCGCCGAGTCTTCTCGTCGCCTATACCGCAGTCTCTAAAGACAAAAGTCTTTAACCAGTGCGTCCTACCCGTGATGACATACGGAGCCGAGACGTGGACACTCACAGTTCGACTGGTCCACCAATTTAAAGTCGCCCAGCGAGCTATGGAGAGAGCTATGCTCGGTGTTTCTCTGCGGGATCGAATCCGAAACGAAGTAATTCGCCAGAGAACTAAAGTTATCGACATAGCTCAACGGATTAGCAAACTGAAGTGGCAGTGGGCTGGTCATATCTGCCGCAGGACTGATAACCGTTGGGGTAGACTTGTCCTAGAGTGGAGACCGCGAATCGGCAAACGTAGCGTAGGACGTCCTGTGACCAGGTGGAGCGACGACATACGCAAAGCGGTGGGCAGTGGTTGGAGAAAAAGAGCCGAAGATCGGGCTCAGTGGCGCATCTTGGGAGAGGCCTACGTCCAGCAGTGGACTGACACCGGCTGATGATGATGATGATTATTTAGTTCCGCGTACCTACCTTAGTATTTTGTCCTACAAGTCCTACGTTTCAGTCGTCAGGATAATATAATATATATTTTAATAAGTGACGTTGGTTTATTTTTATCTAGTTTTACCCGTTGGAATGGAGAGCTCGAAGAGAGTTTAAATTATTTAAATTGACAGCGATTTATTATCAATGCAGCTTTTTTATTTAAAATATTTACTTCTATATTCGATAAATTTTTATTAATGTACCTACTAAAAGCCCCAAGTTGGCATTCTTAGCTGGATATCTTAATGCATCAGTGACCAGAGACCGCATAGAGCGTGTATTTTACATAAAAATGCAGCGATATCAACGGACACGTTATTTAATATGTTTTAAATATATATAAGCGCACATTAATTAGCGGATACACAAAAACCGTCTGGAACTCCAGACAAGATGATATCAAAATTTAAATTTTTTATTACCTGCTAATCTGTCTGCAACAAGAAGTCTGCTTTTAAGAATGCAGACATTCGATGAACTTTCATGGACTAGTTTAATATTTAATTTAAAATACAACCTATTTTTCGTCTACCATTTGCCGCAGTATCAGATGGTTTGGAATATTTTTTCACAAAGTATAATTTTATAATTACTGTTTTAATGTTTCGTTTTAATTAATGATAGAACTACAAAAAAAACTAATTCGTATAGATATCTACGTGATGTAACTATATAACTTTGATATCCTGGTACAAATGTATGACTAAACCCCGTAGATGTTTTGTTTTTGTCTCATTTTGGAGAATACTAACGTAAATATATATGGAACTGACCTTAAATAATTCATGTTATCGCACCATGGTATGAACTGTGGTCCGAGACAGCCTATTCAAAAAGAACACTTCGGCAATTCGGAACGTGGTGCGAACAGCTCGTGGGATGAAACAGCGAAGTACCCATAAGTACATAATCATCGGCCGGTACACCGATCCTTTTTGGAAGTAAATCTAAGTATATTTTTGATACGTGGTACATAAATCGGACATTTCGGAATGTCATGCCTAGGCTTGTGACAGTGTTCTACAATAATAGTGAATTTATTGCATTGATGTCGGGCAAGGATAGGCGGCGTTACGTGCAAATCTTTTGCGTAGGCGCAACATATGCTCCGCCCGCACAATTTGTGTTCCCCATTATTGTACTCGTACGCATAAAATCGTGTTTTAATATTTTTGATATACGAATATCATTTGCATCATATGTTTTCCAGTAAAACAATACCCTAGACACGTTTGTGTTACAATATTATCACATTATTATACAGTTAGATGATTTACGTGGTTCTTTGTATAAAAAAATTAACAATCAAAGGAAGCACTTAAAAAACCAGATTTCAGGGTAACCAACTTCTTCGAATAAAAAATGTTGCAATTTTTTTCATATTTTTACAGATTACGAAATAATAAGATTCGCTTACCACCGTACTAGTTACTCACCATCGTTTTTCATCTTCCCGATTAGTTTAATTAATCTAGGCTAGGTCACCGTGGGGAATTAGTCGGGGAATTTGCTAAGTCAAATAGTAAAAATCTGTTATAGGATATTCTTTTCGTAAGAATCAATGTTAGTTCCAAACTAATTCCATCTGGAGGAGAATTTTCTTCTTACTCCTTATTGCTTGCGGATACGAGACTATTCAATTCTTATTTACTTGGGTTTTTTTTTAAATATACTGTATATGAATATAATAAATACTTAATTTCTGTAGCAAGAGCTACGCAGTCGCGTAGTCACGCCACGACTGGATTCACTTGCGTCTTCCCTGACCTTTTGTTGAAAAAAGTGCTTCTGAGTATAAGACTGACTGTTCTAACTATGGGAGTCAATACAGTTCGTTTGATAATGGCAAATAATGGGCCCCGCGGCTTTATACACGCTAGTGTGGTGGGCCTAGTCACATTTAAAACATATTTCCTGGGAATTTCTGTTTATGATCTCTACAACCATAAAAAAGAGAAACAAGAGTTATATATCAACATAAGTTAGAAAGTAATCGTAATTAAACTTTTTACTTCTTAAGCTGAACTAACCCACACGATTGCCGAGTTACACAGCGCAGCGTTCGCTTTCATATCGGTTCGTTTTGGGCACGGATTTCCAAACTTTTATCATCGATTTTTACCGAGTTACGGTCAAGAATTCAATTAGTCGCCAGTTCCGTTAATCAGCTCTCGTCACAAAAACGGGTCGTGCCGTTGCAATACGTGACGTTGTCCAACTACTTGCACTTTATTTTTCCACTCCAAGGGCTTTAAAAAACGTCTGCTGGCTCTCTCGGCTTGAAGAACAGCAATCGTAGCACTCGTCGCTTTAACGCTATGCTTTCTTTGGTCAATAGAGCGTTACTCTACGTAATTAATTCACATTATTAATATACCATCGCAATTGTAGTTCTGTGATTAATACACTTGCTCAGCGAATCTTTCTATGATTTGCCTACAATAGATTTTATCATTTGAACGACGAGTAGGTACTGTTGGCAACCCAACAATATACTAGATTTAATATTTTATGTGTGCAACATTATTACGCAATAAAACTCTATTCCGTCTCGGACTCTATTATGACTGGACATGTTTTATTTCCCTCCATACAGTAACGTATCCAAACTATCCAATACAGTAGACTATCCGATCCCTAAACGATAAGAACGTAACAGAATAACGCGATATAATTCGATGACCTTTCGTCTGAGTTCACTGGTATGTTACTGTGTTGAGTATAAAACGCTGTAGAGATATTCCATTAACACAAACACAGAGAAAAAGCTGTGACAACCCTCACTTTTTGTTTGGTCTACTATAAAGTTCTCGTAACATTTAAAATGAGTTTTTAAAGTTACAACATATTTTGTTGTGTTTCCTTTAAATATTAACACCACAGAAAATGTTGTTAATATTATTAAATTTTTATTAGTTCGATATACCGATCTATCTGATTTATAAAAAAAAACTATAGGATACTTCGCGTTTACCTAGAATATTGAAATTTTGTAAGAAGCGAGGTCTTATAGCTAAAGGGAAAACAGTAGATTTATAGTTACAACGCATTTTTTTTAAATTACATACTTATATTGTAGTTAGTTTGTATGGCGACACTAGTATACCGACGGTAAAGTTAAGTTTGTCTCTCTGTTCAGTTTATCTCTTCGTTAGAGAAATGATCGGTGCTTTCATAGTTTACGTACGGAAGCCTCGGTTCGCGGGTCCAGCTCGCTCTTGGCTGGTTTTTTTCTAGAATTATACATTTTAATAATTAAAAAACATATTCCATAATATATTTCTCTTTATTTCATATTTAGAGATGCTAAATATTCTCGATTTATTTCATAAAAATATCTTCTTTTTAGGAAAGTTTAATGGAATAATGTGAGCAATGACTCCACCTGCATTTAGGGGGTATTTTCCAATGTCAAGTAATTAATAGCAAGAGCAAATTCAATTAAATACATAAATTAAAATGGGTGATGAATGTGATAAAGTTGGCGGATGAATCGGTTTCCTTAAAAATATCCTTTTTTGAAATTAAACTATTTTACGGATTTTATCGCGTTTATTTACTATTATATTGTCAGCAACCATGGTCACGGGTATATACTATTATATACCCGTGACCATGGTTGCTGTAAAGCAGCCGAAACGTCGGGAAAATAAAATAGTAAATAAACGCGATAAAATCCGTAAAATAGTTTAATTTCAATGTATAGTATTCGCGTAAATATAAGAAAACAATATCCTTTTTTACTAAAAAGCAAAAAAATAAATTGGACAGTCCCATATCAAAAGCGGGCGTTGAATATAAGAATCAGACATAAAATCGAAATTCAAAATCATATTTCCCGAAATATGAAAATGAAATGTACCTATTGCTTACAAGTTAAGCAAATGGTTCAGAAGTTATCGCCGATTTGCGAAAATTCAAATCCGTCTATATAGAATTGTGTATGTAGTAGGTGTGTTTAGGTGGGTAGATGTATTAGATTTAGGTGTGACCGGATGTCTATCGGCGCGGTGCGTTAGGGTTACCAGACGTTGTTTAAAATGCATACTACGTATGACACATTGGCAAATTAACATGCCAATGTAATTTTAGACAATATATTTTTTTTTGTAAAGTGTATGAATTTATTATTATATTAATATTAATCATCTTCAAATTTGAATAAAAAATTGAGAAAGTAGGTGTCAAGACTAGTTATAACCGATTATATTAAAAAGACAGATAAATATGTAAAAATAAATAAAAAATATGAGGCCCAAATGGGTGAATTGATGGCCGTCTAGTCTTAGGTATACGTCGTGACATAGATTATCTGACGTGCGTAGACGTCAAAGGCACACACAAAATTGGACGTGTCAAAAGTTAGGAAAAACTCCCTCTTTATATAATAACTCGTTGGTGATAACCTCATAAATAAAAATTTACCAATCGTAATAAATTTTAAATTCATTCTATAAATATTAGTATTTAAAAGATGGCAACCCTAAAATGCGTTGTTTCTAGTTAACCTAGCAATCCGCAACTCATGTTAGGTATCGCAACAAGTGTACGTACGTGTTTCGCGAAACCTTGATCCATACACCCAAACTAACAATTGGTTTGTATTGGCTGACCCTCCTATTGTTACTTACTAGTAGACTATCAAAACTATTGTAAGTGTCCAATAGCTACTGCGTCATTATCGATGCGATTAATTATGCGTTCATTTATTTGAGTAATCGCGCACCGGTGATTTCTGCCACTTGGGTCTAATCTATATACCACCAAGCCCCCGGCACACTGAGGCGTCAACGTTCGGGCGTCAAAATATTGGCAAATACCAAAGGAACTCTGTGTCAATATGCATAAAGATTCAATTTCTGTCGTTAAGCCACGCCCCCACGCGTCAAGATTCGCTCGTGCGGTCAGTGTAATTTAGTTGAAGAATAAACTGTTTTCTATTAGTCTATGAAGTTTATTTTGGTATGGCAAAAAATACGCGCGAGCGTTAACGCGCCAGTGTGCGGGAGAATTTATGAGATGCGCGTACTTGTCACTAATTAACGTACTACGGTACCATGTTTGTTGTCAAAACAGTGACGATGAGAGAAATTGTCAATACGCGCCATCCCTAAGAAATTTTAGACTCGGTATTTGTATTAGCGGACTAAGGCCCCATGGCCCCGTATCTAAATTGTTAAAAGGTCGGCTATACTGCATCCTGTATAATTAATTTCAGCATCGGTTGGAATTTGAGTTGCTGCGGAGAGTTGGCAGGCGTGAGTTGCTAGGTGGAAATACGTTTGGCGAGCGTGTGGTGATACAGTCGGAGTGTGCTGTGCAGTGCGCGACGTCGTATGCGTTACCTATTTCGCGCGACCTTGATCCCCGCGCCGCTGATCCGTGCGTGTTACTAACACCCGCCATACACGGTCTGATCTGATGCGCGACAGAACTAAACTTCTTATTTTGATTAAGTTTAGATTGTCTCACTGCTATCTTCAGGTTAAAAAGTATCTGCCAATTTCGTTCAACCATCTCTATTTCGGTTGACCCTAAGGCGCTACCATCTGTACACTTCCTGGTAATTTTGAACTATTTACTGAGGCATTCTAAAATATTTTTGTAATAAAAAAATCGATGGTAAGTAGTTGGCGGGTGGAATAAAATGTGTATACATTAGGTAATGTTTTATTATGCTGGTGGTAACGACGTGTGAATGCATAAACTCGTGATAATGGTACTCAAAGCTGTCAACCCTACGGTACGTCGCAGCTAGTCACCGGCAATCGGCCGCCGTGCGGAGATATCGGGCGTACGCGTTATTCGCATGACCTTGATCCCCGCCGCCGCGGCTGATCCGCGCGTGTTCCTAAGGCCGCAGCTACACGATGCAGTTTCAGGATGACCGCAATGTTACGTCACTACCACCGCCGCCGTTTATAAACATACCATAGAACGTCATAAAAATCTGATAATTTATTACATCTATTCCACATGTAGTAGATAGATAAAATTACCTACCTATTTTTAACCAACTTCAAAAAGGAGGACGTTCTCAATTCGACCAGTATGTTTTTTTTTTTTTTTTTGTATGTTACCGCATATCTCCGGCGTCTGTCGACCGATTTCGACATTTTTTTTTAGGTTTGCTAGGGAATTCTTCAAGGTTGGTCCCATTTCCAAAATATTATCAGAAATCTAACCCCTTGAGGGTGAAATGGGGGGTTGAACGTCACATAATTTCAAAAATATTTTTTGAACGACTTGAAACTTTGTATATGTATTTAACATACAAAATAAAAAAACACGTCTTTCAGGAATTTTGAAAGAAAAAATATGTAGGGGGTGAAATGGGGGTCCAATCCGGACTACAGCATATCTCCGGCGTTAGTGAACCGATTTCGAAAAATCTTTTTTTGTTTAATACGGATTGTTAACAAAGATCGAAACCCTCCCCCAAAGGGGTGGAAAGGGGGGGTGAGGGGGGTGTTTTTTTTTGGCTGTAAATTTTTACTTTTTTAGGGCTGTTATAAGGTGATAATATTTGCAAATTTTCAACGATTATTGACACTAAAAATCGTGAAAAAAAATTATTTTTAACAAAAAACAAAAACCGACTTCAAAAACCTAGGTGCACTAAAAAGCTACAAATAACCTTACAATTCATTACATTTGGAGTCGGTGCCAATTCATGTGTGTATTTGCCTTGTCCGACGTTGATTGGCACCTACTCCAAATGTAATGAATTGTAAGGTTATTTGTAGCTTTTTAGTGCACCTAGGTTTTTGAAGTCGGTTTTTGTTTTTTGTTAATTATTGTACTATTGTCAGTAATACAAAAACAAAATTCGACCAATTTTATTATGACTTACGGTGGTCAAGCGATCACTAATAAAGTTGGCATCGTGTAAATGCACACAAAAAGTTAGGTTACGTCATGCTAGTGTACATATTGTTAGAAGGAAGGACCTCTAATCGAACTGTCTGCTTATATTGTGAAATAAGTACTAACATACATAAAATATTATATAAAATGCACATAGTTACACATATGTGTGAAATACACCTAATACACTAGTTAATTAGCATAGCACAACTCACGCGCACTGCAACTATGCGGCAAGGCTACACTGCCGCCCAATGTAGAAAATGTAGGTGTAGATTAGGTGCGAAAAAGTTTTTCTTTAATGCAATTAGGTGTAAAAAAGTAGCATATCACTGCATAATATCATTCAACCAACCATATATTGTAGCAGATTGTATCAACACGAATAGGTTTGCACGTGTTAACTACCTACATCTCAGTTATTTTACGGTGCGAAGAAGAGCTTAGTACACTAGTGCATAAAAACATTCCGTTATGACATAATTGTTATGCCTATAGTACATAGATAACACAATGTTATTGCTACGCCGCCCGGACATATGCCTAGTGCTTCAAACACGTTAGCTAGACTATTGTGCGTTGAAGGTCGCACATGGCTATAACGACCAGTCTCGACAATGGCACGCCAGTTGGTACTTAGGTATTCTTACAGTAAAATCGTTTTTCCACTGCAACTTCCTACATTTATACTCATCAGAATTTATCAGCATGTAAGACTTATTGGCTAATAATGATAATTTCAGTTCTGAAGGCCATTCTGTTATATTCGCCTCGTTTACGAGTAGGAAGAAACATAAATAATTATTTGTACAAATGTGTGCATGTGGAACGGACAGTAATTGCAAAGGTTCGTTTGGTACGTGCCTCTGTGTGGTCAGGTGCAAGCTGGAGGCCGTGGCATACAGACGATTATTTACCATAATAATAGGTAACTACGAGCTTCTTTGGAGATTAACTCCAAATTTATAAACTGTTCAATCTATCTACAATGGTATCAGTTCTGTTGTATACAAAGTGTTTCAGAAGTTCGAAATAATACGTTTGCATCAGTATCGGGTATACCCGGTAGTATACTACTGAATGGTATTAAAATTTGATTGAAATTAGATCATGTTTTTACAACTTTTTCTTCGTCGTCAATTTTCTATTTATTGTAATATCTCGGGTCAAGTAAAATTTGCATGTTCCGTTTTGTGAATATTGGTAGTCACCCCTCATAAGTGTAGTTTACACTGCTGAATATGGTTATGGATGTACCCAAAGCCCAGAACACGATACCTGTGACAAATATTCAAAGGAACTATAAACTCAGAAACTATGATAGTTAGGTGTAAACTGTCTTTACTAAACATCCACATGTGACCTACCGTCTAAGTAACCAAAATATTATTTCACACTTCTGATACACCCTGTATACAATAAAATATATTTGAAATCACTAAAATGTTACCATCTGGCTTATACATCATGAGAAGAACATTAAACTACACTTAGTTTAGTGTGATTTAGTTTGGTCAACCCAACAAAATGAAAGCCACTGTCACTTTACAGAACAAACGTGATTTGTAACACCGCTGTAAATGGGTTGTACGTAACATTAAATATGAGATTAAATGTTATGTAATTAGTATCAACTTTCCTGTAGCTCTACCTTGAGTGCGTTTGGAAGGAAACGACGGATGCTATCGTCTGCGTAAAACGTCTGTTATTTGTTACAGACGCTCTACATTGTTTGATACTAATATTTTAAGTAGACCATAGCTACTTCTAAGTGGAAAAGGCATTCCAATTTCGGCAGACCTCCATCTTTTCACTAGTAACCTCATAAATACCTACCTACCCCATAGTGCACTGAAATTTCGCATTGATAGCGTTATCTATAAGAGCGATATCACCATCATACGGTTTGCGTAACGCGATAGCAGGTAATCTATTGCATTTTTATCAGGTGCATTTCGGGAAGGTCATCTAGATTATTTTGTTTTATTGTGAAGTAGGTAACCAAGTTCCTTGACGTTTAAATATTATTAAGCCACAACAATGTTCTTGCAATTGTGCGAAGAAGACATACAAACATACAGCTAGACCCCTCTATATAAGGATACTATACAAGGGTGAAGGAGACACATAAAAAAACTATGTTATGTAGGTAGATAGTATATCTAGATTTTGGTATGATTCTATGGTAGTTACGGTCAAAAAATTAAAAATAAAACGTTCCGCGTCCACGGCCTTTAGAACGAGCGTGTGATGCGAGAACAGAGAAGTGGGGGGCCACAGACGGCTCGATGACATCACACTGAGTTGCAGTACGGTGCGACCGCCAACTCTTGCGCAATCGGGCGCCCTTGATCTTGACTGCGTCGCGGCCGCACGCGTGTGCGCGCAACACCTACATTTAAATACTGGGTACACTCGCAGCTATATTTATCTTCGCGCATGTAGGCGCGAAACGGTAATCAGAGGGTAAAACATAATACTAAAGTGGCGTTTTGTACTCATTAGCGAATCTGACAGTTCCGGTTGCTGAACCTGCGCCTACGGTCGGTAAATACCGTAATTAGCGCGACACAAAAGTTACAAAAAATATTGTATTTTTTTAACCGCAACATATGTTTTTACTTTTATTTTTAAGATGAAGACTGATTTAAATACTCTATAGAGTAGAAAACTAGATTTTACTAACTAGGTGTTTTTCTCTTTATATGTTTATTTAGTTGACTAACTAACACTATGCTATTTGTAATCTCTTAATTTTAATAAATTCAGTAAAATTAAAAAGTCGTGAGCCGTTATCTTGAACGCAGGAAGATAATAATACACATATAATATTTTATACTTGGGAACATGTATGTCGACACTGTGCCGATTGTATTATAATTTATAAATATCAGTGTATGATGTAATATTTATTTTTTATCCAATACCGGCACCTGCCTCCTTACTTTAGTTACGCGTATTGAAGTTAATAATCCATAGATGAACGTGCCCCGTGTAGGAAATATATAAAGTACTTGAATAGCCTCTTGATAACGACATTGATGTTACTCACACTGATGTTACATTCTTTGACTAGGTTATTAAATCTCATCCTAACATAATAAGGTTATAACTCTACAGGTCGCATTTCCAGATTGAATTTTATTCAAGTGTAACTACCAAAGGGAACTCTCTATCAATATGCTTATGGATCGAATTTCTGTAGTAAAAGTCACGGGAACACGTGTATAAAGAAGAAGAATAAGTTTGTTCTTTGATTAAATACAGAGTGTTTTAGAATTAGCAAAAATGTTTGTCGCAGGAGCCTTGACGCCCCATTGTGTGCGTGTATCTTCACGATTCGAAAATTAAACTATAGAACTCAAAATCATTATGTCCCGATTTTAACCGCTTGACCACTACCAATACGTAAACTATACCTGCGTCAATTATTCAGGTGATTAAAGCCTATTACACGAAAATTTAAATTCTTATTTCCATGTCTAGTGTAGCCTCGAAGTTCATAAGATCCAATACTGCGTTGACCTTCAAATTGGCAACATTTTATTTAGCGCGAAGATATTGTCATTAGTTTTATTGCTTATCATAAATACTTGTCGTATTAACCTTGAGTAAAATGAAAAGTATTTCATACCAAAAAAATGTCCGCGTGTGTGAGGTAATGAGGAAACACGTAACGCGTAATTTTTTCAAGGCGTTATTTTATGCGTAAGTTATCTATCTTTGAAGAATACCTAATTTAGATAACTGCAAGCTTTAGTATCTACATTACTTTCATGCAAGACAATTATATTTTTAACAGAGATTATTTTAGATAGGTACCTAATAGTAATGTTAAAATTTAATTTTAGGTAAGATCAATAGGCAAGCAAAATATTTCAAACGGATTTAGTTCTTGTCGTGCCAAGTCAGGACATTTATGTTGTCCAAAATAAATAATGTTGTCAATTCTTTTGGCACCACTTTTTTGTTATATTCGATTGTTTTTTTTCTCTCTTAGTGTTTGCAAATAATTGATACCATTGATTAAAAAAAAAACCTTTAAACAGCTACACTAACCAAAGCGTAAGGTTGTAGCAAGACGATAGTATTTTTAAAGTTTTGTTTTAGTTGGCGTACAACGTAATCGACATCAATGTCTGTTAGTGTAAGCAATTGTTTTTACTGAGCTGGGCTACCGTTGTGTTTGGATGCTTGGGGTACAAGCGAATTTGTACCTATCTAAAGCTGCACTACCATCACCTATGTTGACTTTACCTCAAGGTTACCATGATTTAGATTACAGACCAATACGCCACATAATTCTAAAACGCCGACCTCGCAATTCTAACGGATGCTATTTATTTCGGCAGCGGCGGGAGCTAGCTCAGACATGGGCAGTGAGCACTATTGCCTAAGGTGGAACAATCATCAGAGCAACCTGCTGGGAGTATTCAGCCAGTTGCTGCACGACGAGAGCCTGGTGGACGTCACGCTTGCCTGCTCCGAAGGTGCCTCCATAAGGGCTCATAAGGTATGTTGTTGTCTCCTGCAGTTGATAACAAAAATGTCATCATGAAAATAATATAATTGTAAAAAAGTAGGGATGTGATAGTTTTCTCGAAAATATTCTTATGTATGCTAGTATATGGTATGTACAGTCCACAAAGATAATCGGTGATAATATTATGACAGTAAGTAGTTACTACTTAGGAGGATCCTCACGACCAACGGTACAACTCACAGCCTGCACATTCTTGTTGGTGGAAAGTATTTAATAACGTTTTCAATAACAAATCATAAACCTTTTATTTCCCGGAGAAAGAGTGTCGCATCGCAATCTATCGCGCGCGTAGTCAGGCGGAGTAAAATCTAATTAAATTATAGGTAGGGAGGTTTGTATCATAAAAATAGTCTTTAGTTGCGGGTGGGTATTTATTTTAAAAATCATTAATTGAGTATTGACAAAATATTATTGGTTGACAGGAAGAAATTAATCCGTTGGCATAGATTTTGAACCGATTTTTGGGTATTAGGCCATTTCATTTTTGGCCTAGATTGTCCCACCTGCCCAGCCTCGGGTTTCAGGACAGTTTTATTTCATTTAAAAGTATTTCACATAAAGTGATCTTAAATATTTGACCGTTGACCTAATTCACTTAGTCAGAGTTTTCCTTGGAGTCAAAATACTCGTAAATGAGAATGAACACACATTTTATTTCTTGTACAAATATTTGTAATAAAAAAAATATATATATTTTCAGGTAGTGTTGTCTGCGTGTTCATCCTACTTCCGGTCGCTATTTGTAGACCACCCATCGCGTCACCCCATCGTGATCCTCAAGGACGTGGGTTTAGACGAGCTCCGAACCCTCGTCGACTTCATGTACAAGGGCGAAGTCAACGTCCAGTATTGCCAACTGCCTGCTCTCCTTAAAACAGCTGAGAGTCTTCAGGTAATTTATGACTTATATTATCTTAATGTGGGTTAGTGATTATGGCTCAAATCTTTCTCGTATTAATGAGGGATGCCGGCCGCCGGGTATGGTGGCCTGCCCCCTAATACACCGGAACCTAAAACACATCAGTGTAGTGTAGTTGCATTGTAGAGCAACTCTGCCTGCCCTTTCTGAAAAAACAGGCGTGCTGTTGTATTACTATACATTTTATAAAATTATGAATGACATCACGAAAGCTCTGAAAATACTAAACGTATGTTGAGTGCTTTAGGATCTAGAAACACACCTGCACATAAGAATGGATTTTAATCTGTTCGTAGAGTTCATATTTTGGGCTATTATGGAAAGTGCATTTTATCCATACAATTTATGTATGCCAGTATTAGGTGTAAAATATCTACCTCATAGAAAATACTTTACAAGTAGTTTGCAAGTTTTAAGCTTGAAAAACATTTTATTGTTCTAACTTCAATTTCGGAGAATCTAAGTAGGTAAAGAACTAATTACGAATAAACAGAATGCTGACAAAGTATTGCATGCACATAACATAGCTATTTCTAAGAACAAGACGCGCTTGCACTAGTTTTGTCACCTACCCAAGCGAAACATAGGTACCCAAAATAACAACATATAATATGTAAGTAACTACGTAGGTAAATTATAATCAACAAGGTGTATAATAAAATTTTAACAGTTACCTTCGCGTTTTCTAGGTGAAAGGACTTGCTGAAATGACGACTCTAAGCGCAGCCGGAATTGACACAAGAAAAGTACCCGAACCAATGGAAGAGTGTCAATCGCAAGGGGTTAGGGAAAGTTCGGAACCACACGATAAATTAGAGAGTAGGGAACACAGGGAAAAAGATGAAAAGCGCGATTTGAAGGATACGAGGGAGATCCGCGAGAGAGAAAACAAAGACAGCCGTGAAGTCAGGGAGAGTCTTAATAAAGAAACACGGGAGTCCAGAGATTTGAGGGAACACAGAGACAGGGAACACAGAGACAGAGAACAATGGGAGCCTCGTGAAATGAGAGAACCCCGAGAAATCAGAGACATGAGAGAACCAAGAGAGTTTCGTGACATGCGGGAGCCGCGTGAAATACGAGACTATAGAGACTCGCGTGAGTCCAGAGAAATCCCACGTGACTTGAGGGAAGTTCGGGATTCTCGGGACTTGAGGGAATCACGTGAGAGTCGAGATCCTAGGGAAGTACCCGAAGCCTCGCCTCCTAGAATATCCCCATTACTTTCAATACGGAGACTTAGGCATGAAACCACAGCGGAGACTCCAACTCTTACGCATCCTCCTATACCGAAAGATGAACCACCGGACGAAATCATGCGTTCTTCATCACCCGAAGATGACACTGTGTCCATGAGATCCAATGGCGCACAACATGATAATATTGGTAAATAAGCTTTCTTCTTTATATGTTCGTAGATTTTGTGTGATATCACTCTATTCAACATAAATAACAATAGTTATCTTCATAAGTATCTCTTTAAAATTCCACACAGTTAGGTTTTTTTTTCATGATTTTATTCTTCTTCTTTTTTAACGAAATGATGATATTTTGATGGGGGATTTAGCGGGTATTTCAGCCAGTGTCAAGTAATTAATAGAAAGGGCAAATTTAATAAATACACATTATAAATAAAAATTGATGATGACAGTGATAATTTATAGCTATTATATTTAATTTTCCGCCTAAATGCATTGAACCCGCAACTGACATTTCTTTTTAACCGACTTCAAAAAGGAGGAGGTTCTCAATTCGACCCTATGTTTTTTTAATTGATATTAAAGATTGCGTTCGGATAGACCTGAACTCATACAAACGGTAGATAACGATATTTAATCAAATTAGGTATCAACAAATTCAAAAGAACTGCCCATGCAAAACTACGGATGCCAAGTGCTAACAAAAAACAGAATAGTTCCTTTTCATATTATATGTGGATATATTGCAACCACGAAATTCTAAAAATCTAAATAACATATGAACCAACATCAAACGAGACTACTAAATATCGGTATCTACTTACCTACTGAATTAATTACAAAAAGTAGAGCCCTTGAAGACTGACATGATGAATAATCGATAAGTTTGAATTCTGCACATCACTAAATTGGTTTGACGTTTGTTTGATAAAGGCTGTATTATTTTTTATTTTGTTTATTTTGGATGATATGGTTCAGTTATTTTTGATAAATCTAAGCATATATTTAGGTTAAAATTTTATTAGTATACCATAAATTCCTAGGAGTCGCTTCTCCGTATCTTAGTTAATTGGTTTTATGATGACCTGCTTCAAAAGAATGTCAATACCAGATGCACTTGAAATGGAAAAAAATACAAGAAATAATGAGATAACTTTATGTTATGTATTAGGATCCGTAACTTGAAATTAAACAGGTAAGTACCTACATAGTTAAAACATATTATTGACAATAATTTGGCTCAACAGCATATTGCGAATAATATTAAGTTTGTGGTTAGTTAGTAAATATTCGTAAATATTTGTGTCGAATGTAATTTGGTTTATTTGACCACTTTCCACATCATTATATATACCTCAATGACGGATTATCATTCAAGATAATTCTTAATATCAATAAGTAAGGATCAATAAAAGATCTCAAGTCCATATTACACTACAAATAGGTATTATTTTTATTTTCAGGTTTAAATATGACTATAAATAGCCATAGTAGTAGTGTGCTGGGGCAGCACTACTCCCCAGTGGAGCAGAGGCTCAGTGTATTGAGCACAATTCCCCACCCCGGCCTGAGTCACCCCTCTCACACATCCCTGTCGAGCCCTAGAAGTGAACCCATCGCTGGTCCCTCAGGCTTGCTCCCTATGCAGGATGCACCTTTGGTAAGTCACATGTGTCTTTATCACAAATTATGATTATAGATTTATCAAATATGTTTTTAATCACTCATCCATGTTCTTTTTGTGCTTACCGTGTTTGTATAGTGAACAGATTTATTATTAAACTCAATACCTGTATGTTAATAGTTAGTTAAGTACAAATTGTCTAGTGACAGGAAAAACTCACTAAGTACAAAAATTTGCAAAGATGTTGTTTACATTAAGTACCTTAAAATATCCACATCTTTGCCATGAAAAAGTCATCGCATCCATAAGTGCATTACTTTACCGAATTCCAAGAAGCAAACATTACGTAAAAAAGCTATTAAAATTCAAATGACTGCATTGTTTTTTTTGTCACTTAATGAGATTTTCCTGTCACCCGATGAAATTTTAAAAGAATAAATGAAATAAAAATTGCCAGACAACATACTTGGTCCCAGACTAAGCAATGTATGTAATATGGCTACTATACAATGTACTGGGGGCAATCCTAGTTACTAAAGTTTGCCACTGGTGGGAATAGAGCTTGCAACCACTTGGTTCATTGAGCCTAACAGCCTACAATCAAACCACTTGACCAAGTAGTTATTAATTTATATAGATAAAATATGCTCTGAATCTTGTACAGAATATAAAAGCAATAGAAAAAAAAATTACAGCATAATTATTTTTTTAACTATGGAGTTATTAATATAGTTCTTATTTGTAAATATTTTAGTCATTGAAAAAGGAAGTGGACTGGGACAGGAGTAATGAAGATAAAGGTGGTGGGGAATCTTCATCGGAGTACAGGATGCCGCACGAATCGGTGAGATGAACACACTGCCCTATGGTTGTTGTAGCATATACTAATATAAAGATATCACAATGCAAATAAGTGTACTTTAAAAAAAAAGAAAGAATAAAAACTTTTTTATAGCTTTATACTTAGTTTCTTTGTTACATAGTGTTGTGATCTCTGTTTATCAATAAGGGAAATTATTGAATGTTTGTTTTATGTGCTCAATCAAACAAACATTCATGAATGACTGGCAAAATAACACCCAAATTTATAGAAATTTTAAAACCATTAAGTACTTATTGTACAATAGCATTGCAATACACTGCTTTTTAAAATATAACTGTGTTATAATGCTATTGTAAATATGTAAGTCTACAAATTTGGGGTAAACAAGCATGTATAAATAGCTTTTATAAAACTTCCAAATTGAATAAATCTATGTTGTGTTGCATGTACAGTATTCTGATTTGAATGTGAGAGCTTGAATGATTGTTGCACAGTCATGTTTCCAAACATGATTTACTTAAAAGTAACTTGTGCATTTTATGTTTTTCAGTTGTCTTATATAATATGGTAAATTAACTAATAAAGGGTTGAATTATAGATGTTTTAAAAAACAGTAATGTGAGTTGAGTTTGTGAGTTTTAATTTTGATTAAAAATGATTAGGACATTGTAAAGATCAATTGGAATTACTTAAGAAAAGGGTTGTTCAATATATTTTAATTTTTTTATTGGTTGGAAATAGTTACTAATTAATATTTTTGTATTAAAAAAAAAAAAAATTGGCGATCCCTTGGCCCATTTACATCTTTATTAGTATTATAACGATGGATATTATTTATTTCTTTAGTAATTTTTAAATAAAATTAACTTATTTCCAAATTTATAGAAATACCAAACCCTTTATATCGGCAATACACTATACTCTCTGAAACGAGCGTGTTCCATTTTTTTCTATAAATTTTGGGCTTTGTTGGTATATTTTATGAAAGGCACCTTATTAGAATCTTACTTCAACTTACTCAAAAGTATTGTATTGTATTGTAATTATATTTTGGGTGAACGTGTATGCAAGGTATTAAGTAGGTATTGCTAAGTTATGGTGGATATGCCTGAAGTGAAATTTAATTGTTGATATTTTTGTGTAAATTGATTTGTTACATGCATGCTTGTTTACTATGCTGCGCTAATTTGACCATCGAGTACTATGCCTTGCTGTCAAGAAGTTGACCTTCATTTTGTTGGCCATCATTTTTTATATCCATCCATTTTGTTTGATACCTATATATTTTGGGCAGTTATTTTTAATTTAAATCTTTGGCCATTACACGCATACGTCACTGTACGAATCTTCGATTCAGTACGCGCGCGTTGCTAAACAACAAGGCATTACGCGTAGCCGGCTCCCGGGTCACTCCTGCACATTTTTGGGCAAAAATGAGCGTCAACTTCTTAATTAGATAGTGGAAATTAAAGATTAACCGAGACTGCATCTCAATTTAGAAAGTAGTGGTAGAGATATTGCACACAATTTGGTCCGTGTCAAATGGAACAAGAAAAAAGAAGTTGATGTTCTTTTTTGTGGTTGCAGGAGTACGATGGGTCCGGTAGGGGGCGAATTGAGGAAGGGGAGAGGGGGGGATACCCGTGCATACACTGCGGCGCGGCCTTCCCGCACCAGAGCAAGCTCACGCGCCACATACTCACCACGCACACGCTGGACACGCTCAAGTACCGCGACGCGCTCTTGGGCCGGCCCATGCTGCCCATGATAGGCCAGTTCGGGGACCCCACGTACTTGACCATGCATACAGAAGAATCTCCGATAGACCTGGACATTGGGCCCGTGGAGCCCGGCAACGTAGTGCTGTGCAAGTTTTGTGGCAAGAGTTTTCCGGACGTTTCATCGCTAATAGCACATTTACCGGTGCACACGGGTGACAGACCGTTTAAATGTGAATTTTGTGGGAAGGCGTTTAAGTTGCGGCATCACATGAAGGACCACTGTAGAGTACATACAGGTAAGACATTTATTACTATTATGACAAACATAATATGCTGTACTAATAATTAATTTTGTATGAGGAGCACATGTCTATGACTTACGCGTAAGTCTCAATGGCTTGCATAACTTTGGAACATATTTTAAAACATGGATGGTGGTATTTCAGGTGAGCGGCCGTTTCGTTGCGGGCTGTGCGGTAAAACGTTCTCACGGTCGACGATACTGAAGGCGCACGAGAAAACGCATTACCCCAAGTACGCGCGTAAGTTCCTGTCGCCCAGCCCAGTCGACACCGAGGAGGAGAGTCCACACCAATGAGTATGGCATTTAGATACTGCACAATTAGCGTACGACCATTTATCAACCAATAATAATTATTATTGGAAATAGTCAATGGTGAGCGGAAAGTGATAGCTGAATGAACAAATGGAGGACAATATGTTGTAATTAGTTAAGAATGTGATTTAAACGCCGCAACTGTGATCTGAATGATATGAATAATATTTGATATTTCACTAATAGATAATTGATACACTAAAGTTGTTACTTCTTAGATTTATTTGAGGATGAGCTTCGTCTGATGTTCTGTTTCGTTCGCTTGATTTACGTGAGAGTTTTGGACGTTAGGTGCTTTCTTTATGCTTTAGATATAACGAGTAACTCATTCTACGATGGGTCATTAGACGGCATAGCCAAAGTTAGCTAGAGAAGTATGACTTCTTTATTATCGTTTGTATCCAATTCGAAGATACATAGTAGAAAATTTTTATGTTCAGTTTGCTTGGTTCACATCGACAATTCGTGTACAAAATACTTTTTAGTAAAAATATTTCTTATAGAGTCCATTTTTGTTGCGAATTTTGAAAGCTTTTAGAGCGTTACGAGGAAATTGTAAAATATCATTATTAATTTAGAGCTGGCATAATCTCTAGAGATATTGTAGTAGAATCACGTCGAGAGTAAATTTTTTAAACAAATTTGAATAAATAATATGAGTGCTTTAATTATAATTATTAGAGATCGTACGATAACTGCACTTGAAATAGTTGGTAACCATTAAAAAGTTAGGGATTTGAGATTTTTAATAATTTTACGACCTTCGAAGTTAAAGTCGCACGCTCCCCCTGAGGTAATTCAAAAGCAATATTACGACATATAAAATGTAAATAACATATAGTTTGATAATATTGGATTTTTAGAAAAAATAATAATAGTGTAAACGCTTTGGTAGCTCTGTATTTGGAACACACGGGGAGGGTTGTGGATGTGTGATCATGGGAATCAAAGCTTTAAATGCCGTTTCAGTTCTGTCCGAACACTACGCCTCTTACTTGACGCCCCTTGTTCAAAAATATTATTTTAAAATAGTGTCCTAGTAAAAATAGGTCTCACTATACTGCTAGTAGTAATGGAGGACGTAAGAGGCATAGTACATAGTAATGATCTAAATACACGTATATATGAAATATTCATCTATTTTCATACTGCAGAACCATGTTATTTTATTATTTGTTACACAAATTGTCCAATTCTGTGTATATCGAGTATTACAGAGAGCTCCGAGAATAACATTTTCCCAGTTTAATATAGGTTATATTAATTGTCTGTTGAACAACACTAAGTTATTTGTTTTGCATACGCTGAGTGAGTTAATTAATTAAGTACTTTACTATATAGTTCAATGTAAAACTGCGATATGCACAGAGTTTGGAATTCCTCACAATAATAGCTGTGTTCAATAAATTCAACAGAGTCAAATACAGGGATATTTTATGGATCGTAAATTAATGAATTTTCAATAAAACCGTTACATATTATGTTATTCTTTTCAAACTACATTTTTACAGATAGCCTATATTTGAAAGGCCCGTGTTGTTTTCTCTGATAATAATTCACAGTTCGACACACCGGAATATAAAAATAAAGCTTTGATTTGGAACTGAATGGATGTTGGCTCAGTTTAGCAAGTAAGTTTAATGGAGATATCATTATACGTTGATTGGCCATCGGTACTCAGCGGTCGGATCATACAAGTATTCTTATAGAAACTATTATCATTAACGATTTACGTAATTTTATAGTCGATCGATATACTGACTAATCATTTCATAATCCTTCGGTCATCGAACATATCATTTTTTTTTTATAAAAAATATATTCACAATAAATAGAAGTGTCACAACACTTTAAAAGTAGTTAAAAACTAGGATGTTAAAACATGATTTTACTTAAATTTTATTGTTTTTTTTTAAATTTAATATGGGCGTTTTAATATTTTTAATGTTATTAGAAATTTAGTCATGGGTATTTTTGGAGTTTATCAAAAGAAAGTATTATTGTAATATAGTAAAAGATCTGTGATATATATCTAAATAAAAGTAAGAATGCATACATCTGGGAGATGAAGATGCGATCTCAGAATGTGATTTCAAATATTTAGGACTTTTTAGGCCAAACGAAAATCATTAATCTTATAATCAAATTATATTTAAATTTTCTCAATAAATATGTTTGGGATAACCCGTTTCGTGAGTGTTGTGCGTCGTGCTTGAATCCAAATTTTTATATTTTTTAAAAGTAGATTATCGTAAAATGTTGGCCGCCGATGTTGAGACAAGAGTACTAAAATTAGGTTACATCAAAAAATAAAATGTTTCAGATCTCACTGCTACTTATAAGTTATTAGGAAAAGTGTAGAAATTAAGGCCAGTAATATTCATTGAAATAACGATTTAACTTTTTAAAGTTATTTTATTTTACTTACGATTTTGGAGTTGCAGGTACCCTAACATTCCGAAATATAGCCAATGTCGGCCATTGGTTTATTTTACTGTGTTTGAGATGCCACCGATACAGAGTAGGTACCTAATTATTAGACTATTTAAAGTATTTTTTTTGGGAAAATCAATTGTATGATCGCCGTGAGTACCGTAGCACGTCAAAGTCTTTTACGACTTATGTTTCGTTTTGATGGAATGTTTCTATAGATATATTGAATAAATAATGTGGTAGTGTCTTAGGGAGCTCTACCAGAAGCACGTGGTTAAATTATATTAGAACTACTCATGTTTGTTTTTTTCTAGTATTATCATATGGTTTTTTATAATGGTTGACAAGAATGTGTGATTTACATTGTACCTACATGTTTTGTAAAAATTCTAACAAATAATTTTACATTCCATAAACCATTATGTTTAAATTAACTCGATCATGTAACGTAACGATTTGATTGAAAGGCCTTCTACACGGTTGGTCGCCTGAAATTAGACTTTGGTTGTTGAGGATTACTCGATCGTGTTGAAGGCACTTGAAAGACCTATGAAGTGTTGTAAACTGCTGTGCGAGCCATCAGTCGCGTCTGTTTACCGACCCTTAGGGCTTTATTTCACCGTGGCGGCGCAACCAGTCGCCGCTACCAACAAAATGTATACAGCTCTGAAGAGAGTTACTCACCTGGTGTCCGCTTGGAAGCGCAACCAATTTGGCGGCGCGACCAGCTCGGACGGCAGCACAGAATGTTACTGGTCGCGCATCCACCCTGGTCGCGCCACCACTAATTACTATAGCGCTGTATGGTGTTTCACTCACCCAGCCACCAGTGACGCTCTCTCTCTCTTTTCCTACGTACGGTAGTAGTACAGTAACAGTAGTGCTATCTCTTCGAGGTCCATTTTGATACTGTCGTAGTATGGTGTGGCGATTCTGGTGTCTGTATGGTGTCTAGTTTGGTAGCTTACGGACACCACGGTCGCGCGACTGGCTGCTCTGCCATGGTGTCCCGGTGAAATATAGCCCTTAGCGGTGATTCGATAATAAGCACATGTGCAATATCAGAGTCGTGATTTCCATGTAAATTTAAACATCGTAACAATCTTCGATACCTTATATAAATTATTTCGTAAAGTTCTTTGTAAGGTTTTAGCGAATTTACCAAAAGCATACAGCGGGAAAGTAAAAATGAATATTGGTCTATTGTTAGTCACACAGTAAGTATATAAAATGCATTTTAGATAATAGATTGGTAGATGTGCTACTTCCCGGAGCTACATTACGAATACATATTGAAATTGTAAAAATAATTACTCACTAAGAATGTTGTTATTTGAAAAGCTGCACTCGTTTTTGTTTATTTGTCAGAGTCGAACGTTACCAAACTTTATAGCAATATTTAAACCTTGATTAATGTTCCTCTCCTTATTTTAAGAAAGATTAAAATATTTACAATATACAGAAATACATAGTAGCAATAAATAAATGGTTAATAAAGTAATGATGAAGCAGTAACGAATTTGTACGAGGTTCTATCAAAATAGTTTTTTATAATAGTACAGAAACAGTTTACAAATGCTATTTTGTTTCCTAACTTCCAGAGGTACTATTTATTATTGTAATAATGATATTTATATAGATGATATTATATCTATGTATTGAAATGTATATAGGAAGTATGATGAGTGTTGTTAGTGAAGTATATACATTAACTTGAACAATAGATTATACTACCCTCAAGTGCAGTTATTCAAATTTTAACATTTGCCAGTTGTTGCCACGTCCTTGCACTGTTCACATGCAGATAGCGCAAATAATAAAATGATAACACATATATATATATATTTATATTGGTGAACATTATACAGGATGTATCAGAAGTCCGAAATAATACTTTACCGTTTGCATCAGTATCGGGTATACAACTGAATGGTATAAAATCTTAATCGAAATCCGATTTTTCAACTTTTTTTTCATCGCCTATTTCTAAAACCTTTAGTCTCACAAGTTGTATGGTAAATTTTCATGTTTGTGAATATTGGTAGTCCCCCCCTCGTTGATGTTGTTTACAATGTTTAATAGGGTTATGGATGTACCCAAAGGCAACAGCACGATACTTGTGACTATAATTTAAAGGTCTATTACTTTGGAACTATGATAGTTACACTAAGCATCAACATATCAGCTGCATTGTATGTACTTAAAATTTTATTTCGGACTTCCAATACAGCCTGCAGCCAATTAAAATTAAAGTAGGTATTTTTTTCTCTATTACTTACAGAGCATAATATCATAAGAGAACACTAGCACGAAATATTTTATGTGTTGAAATAGATACATTGTAGATTTGGTTTTTTTTTTATAATAATCATGAATTGTGACCACAGTTTTATATTTAGAGTGCCTCTTGCCTGTACAAGACTTATATAAAGGCTGCAAATCACGGAATATACATAGTATATGTAGCAAATAGAGAGAAAAAAAGTGTAATTTTTATGGTGAAAATTGTAAGTTGCGTTATGATATGTGATTAGCCGCAGTGCTCGTTCCGTTGGTTCAGAGCCGCCAGAGGCACGCACTCCAATTGTAGCTAGCGCATTCCAATCTTCGATGTCATTATAAGGCTTGTTCACATGTCGCATGCTTAATGGAATACTGATCTAACTAAAAAATAATTTTGTTGAAAAATGGGCGTTAGAACGACCCCTTAAGATTTATACTCGAAATCCTAAAATTTCATAATGGGTCTCTATAGTTTAAAACATGCGATGTGTCTTGTGCCGAGTCGTAATGTATAGTACCTATAATATACCGACAGTTAGAAGGCGAATTGGCTTAAGCGCCATATTGGTAAATTTGAACGAACTAAGGACGGAGAAAAAAACCTTGATTTCAACGAAGCGCCATATTGGTAACTTTGAACGAACTAAGGACGGAGAAAAAAATCCCTGATTTCAACGAAGCGCCATATTGGTAACTTTGAACGAACTAAAGACGGAGAAAAAAATCCCTGATTTCAACGCTTTATGTAACTGAAACTACTAAAATGTCGCTTGAGTCACTTTGCCTTTTACCCGTCGGTACTAATATTGCTTGTGTTAACATTGACCAGGGGCATTGCCACAGTGTCAAATTTTTACAGATTTTGTACTGAGTTGACGGTCAAAAACTGAAAGTATTAAAAACATTGATGCAAGTTCTTCGTGTTAAAAACAAAAGACGTGCTATAACTAAAAAAGCAATTTGAAAAGGCGCAAAGGTATAATGTGGACAAGCATTTACGATGAGCAATCACTGCAACATTAGTTTCATGACCAATATTACAATACAAATTATTTTGTCTAGTGTTAGATAGTATTGTTAAGTTTCGTCTGACAAGATGGCGGCGATTGTCGCCGAGGCGTGAACTGGTTAGTTGTAAGTTAACTTACCATTTTTATAAGTGGCATACCTAAATATAGAACTTATATTGCAATTTTTCTAAGTTCCTGTAGGTGTATTAATTATTGTATATTTGGTACAATTTGTTTTAATTATAATGTGTTTATTATAAATTATTTAGATTTAATCTTACGGGACTAATGTTTGTGTTAGCATAATATACGAATGACTTTTGTCGCTTTCTGTTAGAATAATATTTGTAATAAGATTTTGGTCGTCACTTTTTAACCGTTTGTACACCTAGAGCGTAATATTAGAACCAGTTGTCGTATATTATGCTGCTATAAAGTATTTTCAGCACAAGTTCAAATAACTTAGGTCCACTTAATTTATAGAGCTTGATAATCGTCGTTTCTCGATTAACGGGACGATACCTATTTTCTCCTTAAGCTGTTTTATTTAACATTCATTGTTGACATTTTAGATTAGAGAAAATCTGTTTTGCCTTAACATAATTAATAGTTCATAATGTTGTAACAAAGAGCAGTACAGTCGTGTCGAAAAAGTGTTACAGTATATCAGTTAGGATCGCGGATCAAAGGGTGTAACGGTTCGTCAATTGTACAACAATCATAACGGAGGCCCATCGCTGTTGATCATTGTAACGTTTGAAACAAATATAAGCATATCATAGCTGTAAAAATACAATTTTGACAAATAAAAGCTCTACAATCATTACAGTTCTGTTCTTTCATTGTCACTGTGGCCCCGCTGTGCTCGATTGCAGGTAACTACGCAGGCATTCAATTGTAAGTATATTTATCCAGCTGTTACTGGGTGCTCTGGTACTGGTGTCAAGAGGCATAGCAATTAGTGCAAAATGTTTTGACACAAAGTTTACATGAATAAGGCAGATCTAAAGTGCTCTTCAGGCAACAGTTAGTCGTGGCAACATTAATCATAGCGTATTAAAATTTTAAACGACGGCTTATGCAAGCAGTCCGTCGATTTTACTATTTTCATGTAGACTTTGATTGACTCATGTACCGTGGACCATCAGTGTGAGAATAGTTTAAGTATCCACACTGACTTTCAAATGTTAATTTCCAGTTGTGCGTGGACATGCCGTGCCCACCGAGCATGCCGAGCCCGATCCCGCCGCGCAGTCCGACGGCGCTGCCGCTGTGGTCACCGCTGCTGGCGCTGCAGGCGTGCCGGCTGCGGCGCTATCTCAGCGATGACTGCATGCTGTACCACAACCGGCACCTGCTGCACTCGGAACGGCGCCGCTGTGGCGTTTGTCTCGCCTCCTTCCCCTCCGCCTGGCTGCTCGAGCGCCACGCCGCGCTGCAGCACGCCTCGCAGACCTCCTGTGACGACAAGCCCTTCGTCTGCGAGCAGTGCGGACAGAGCTACAGGTACAGATCTGCTTACGTCAAACACAGGGAGCAGAACCACCGCGCGCGACTCCCTGCCGACAAACTCTTCACCTGTGACGTCTGCGGCATGCAGTTCCGCTATCTCAAATCCTTCAAGAAACATCGCCTCAACCACACCCTGGAGAGGCTCCACACGAAAACTTCAGACGCACCGGACGGCCTCGACCACGTCTCCAGCACGAACGAGGGTGCGATTGGACGCTGCGGCGAGATGGATCTGTCCATGAAGAAGACCAGGACCGATGCAACCCGGACTTCGCCCATCGACGTGATCCGAGACGCAGAGCAGGATAGCACCGTCGATTCGAACGGCCCCACGGACTCCGTCGTGACCGTGGACGACTCCGTCGAGTGTCGGACGTCGGGCGCCGAGAGCGAGAGCAAAAAAGACGACGACACCGCTTCCGAGAAGAGGCGACGCGTCCCCGTGTCATTCGCCAGCATCAGCTCGATGGCGGACAGCTCCGAGAATGAGTCGCGAGCCGACAGCGGCAAACACGAGAGTTCGAGCTCGCACTCGGGCATCCTCGGTTTCATGCAAAACGACGAGAGGCAGAGGGACAGGGAGAAGAGATTCGCGTGCCCGTTCTGCGGCAAGTGCGTGAGATCGAAGGAGAACTTGAAGCTGCACGTGCGGAAACATACGGGCGAGCGGCCGTTCGTGTGTCTGTTTTGCGGGCGCGCGTTCGGCGGCAAGAGCGACCTGACGCGGCACCTGCGCATCCACACCGGCGAGCGGCCCTACCACTGCGAGGCGTGCGGCAAGTGCTTCGCGCGCGCCGACTACCTCTCCAAGCATCTCACCACGCACGTGCACAACACCCGCTGACGCCAAATCGCACGCGACTCTACCATACCTCTATAGATAATGACCGACGCATATTATAAACACAGTAAATGGGAATATTTTTTAAAAACGTTTTTAAAACTTTACAACATAATTATCGATGTAAGCAGTTTTAATTAGAGTTTTACACAACTGTTTTCGTTTTGGAGTGTTTTATGTATCTACATATTATACATATTTATGAAATAATTTTCTATATTGATTCCGATAGCAACAGTGACTGGATGTTGCACAGTTGTGTTTTCCGCGGAGATATATTGAATGTGACGGCTTTTTATTATCACATTCGCAAATAATTCTTGTAAAATAATTAATGTTTTTGCTTTGCAGCTTCAGATACACGTTCACTAGTGCGTACGCTAAGATTGGTATGTACTGCGTACTAACTGCATTAACTTTAGGTGTTCCTGACTGAATTTAAAAAAAAATCTTGCATAGTTGATGCGGGATTTGTCAAATTTTACGACCGCCCGCCGCGCCGCCGCGTTTATAATCTAATGCAGTTTTGAAATAATCAAAAAGAAGTCACCTCCATCCGTTGCGTACCGGGCGTGCGTACCAACTTTTCAGCAGCCAATGCACGTAAAAACTGTTTTGAGCAGTCTTACAATTTCGACAGAAACGCCGCAACAATAGTAAAGCATGTCCCCTCTTTTTGGCGTCTAGAAAGTTCTAAGAGAATGAACAGTGTGGGCTTTAAACGTAATTTTCAAACTACGCGCACTTAGATGATATTATTACATTATTGTTAATTCATTCAATACTGGGAGCTTAGTTCAAGATGTGACAGGTTGAAATACCGATCGTGTGAATGAGTCTTCCCATACATTTCACAGCAGCACCGCTGGTGGAACCGTCCAGGTTTACCGTCAATTGTATAGAATCATTCGTACACTCGATCGGAATTTGAATTCTTACCAAACTCATACTAAGGGCCCTGAACATTGCTCGTCTCTCATCCTCTAGCAATTCAAGTCTTGTATTTTTCTCAGCTACTCTTAGGTGTAATGTGTGTATCTATATGGTAAGACTTGTTGCATTTCTATAAAGATGAGGGACCAAATACACTATTCGCTTTGCAAAATTTCTGAAGCATTTGTCTAATAGTCTCGCTTCACTGTCTTTACTCTTTCTGAGACGGCGGATCAAGGCGATTACTGAGCCTCGATTTGTGTTTTAGATAAAGAGGTGCTCTTTGCTATAAAAATAGTTTCTTTTGCCATATTTTTGTATGCCTACGTATTATAAGATTTTGTTATATAAAGCTCATTCCATTGAAAGGGAACTAGAAAAATGATAGTCGTGACGATAGGTAAATAGAAGAATGCAAAAACTGTGATTCGTACGATTAAGACCAGTCAAACAAGATTTAGAACATCGAAAAAGATAATGTTTTATGTAATTTAAATAATATAACGTTATGTAACAGTTAGATACCTACGTAGGTATAAATTGATTATAGTTTTAAGAAATCTCTCTGTGCCAAAATATGTACCTCATAAAGTAACACTGAAGTAGGTAAATTAATTGTCAATAATTGTTTATAGACCATCTTGTTTTGATGTAACAGCTGATATTACTGCGTTTAACTGGCTCCTTCTAACAAGCTAATCGCTCATGCTGAGAAACCCGATATGTTCTGAACGAATTAAGTTAGGAAGCTACCTTATAATAGGTTAGTTTATAAAAATATTCGCCCTCAGTGTTTCAATAAATGCATTACCTATTTAGTATGATAAAACTCATTTCGTCTCATTAAACACTCAAGCGCGCACACGCTATGACACTTACTAAATACCAATGGTTTTAATTTCCAATTAATTCTCTACAACTGTCATCTATTCTGTTTGTATAGTTTACAGAAAGTTGAACACAAAGTTTAATAAAAAATCGCGAGATTTTACAGTTTTCTGCAATATTATTCTCTTGAAATTCTTTGGCAAGCATAACTATATTACCATAAAGCGTACGTTAAAAGTTTGATGCTAAATAGGTAATGTTTATATCTGCCACGTGGAAAATCAGTTTATAATATATAATTTCAAATGTGACACAAATAACACAGTCAATTAACTATATAATAATTAAGTAAATATATGTATTATTTACGAGCGCAATTAATCAATTAACACTGTTTCTTTTCGTAAATTGTGGGCGAGTATTTCTATAGGGATTGCTGTTTTAGAAGAAAATGGGTTTATAGGATAATATAATTAATAAACCTTGTCCATAGGATAATCAATTATATATATTACCTACCACAGTTTAACGAAATAGTCAATGCAACGAAATAATCAGGTACAGGAAATATAAAACGAAATTTTTGTATAGAGTAATTGATTTAGTTAGTACTTTGTAATATGCCGGCTTAAGCTGAGGAACTTGATATTTTATTTGTTCATTGTTATACTTGATACAGTTGAATATTAAGTGTATTTATAATATAATAGTGACTTTGCCAGAGGGATATAATAAGTTAGGTAGGTAATCGAAAACTTTTAGTATAAACGAGAAGCAATACTCTGAATTTTTATTTTTACTACCGAAATACTCTAATTGCAACCAGACTGAATACTGGGGCCGAACCTTCAAACGTTTCCCAGTGATCTAAATTGGTTCAAGTGTTCGTAAGCGTTTTTACTGCTTCATACAAGCATTGTACTGAAGTGAGTAAGTTTCGCGAACGGTCCCCGTATTCGCCCTGGATGAGTTTATACAATACTATCGAAGTAAACAATGTAACGCATTCACATTGTGTATATATAGTGTATATATTTTGCCATTACGTCAAATCTATGATATAAATATTATTCAAAATTGATGTTGACTGTTTTTATAATTATATCAGCGGTAGTTACTTGATGTTGTGGTGTAATTTAGTGTCTTATAGTTGGTAAGGTCATAACCACTCAAAGTATGCGAATACGATTATTTGCGTTCCGACATCAGCGTTCAAGGCCAGTTTTATGTTTAAAAATTTCTAATAATTTCTAAAACGTTGCGCTGTCTTTGAGTGGTTCATTATTTTGAATTCTCGTAGTGTTACAAATTGGTGTGGTATTCTTTACATGATATGTTCACGTAACATACATTTTAACTCTAATATTATGGATAATATATAATTTTTAATCAGATTCTAAAATATTATGAGCACAGTGAAGATTCTGTAAATATGCGTGTGCTAAACCAGATCAAATGTGATACATTAGCGTTTAAGTGGTCTTTTGTTTTGTTTAGAATTTTAAAAGATTTCACATAAAAATACTTTACCAGGTATTAGTTGTAGCTTCAAAATTATCTTCAGTTATGGTGTTACGTAAAAGTGGGCATGAAAATGTCCTGATTATTTTTTCTGTTCTCATAACTAATTTTATCGTCGACTGTGAGCTTAACGGGCATTATTTATTAGACCACTTATTGTATACTTCGGAAGACTAGGGAAAGAAGAGCACTTTGTGGCACGATAGATATGTGAAAAGCTGCGCTATAGTCCGGACCGATGCTGAATGACACTGACGCACAATTTTAACAGTTTTTAAAGGGTTTTATATATTATCTCCGTCCAATAATTATTGTGTGTCTCATTTAAACGTTTTAACCGTCTGATAGTTATGAACGGCGTCGAAGGCAGGCTACCGGTCGCTCTATCCCGCAATCTATTATTTTACACCTTGTATAGATTTGAACGATAAGAATTTGTTAAATCTTTTCACTGTGGCATGTGCTGCGATAGGTTTATATAATATTCAACTACCGGTCCTATATAATTACAGTTATCTGGTGGTTTATTTATGAGACAGAAGTGGATGGGGGAGCTGTAGGGGTAGCCCTCGCTCAGCTGAGCTTTACTAGCAAGGGGGAGTGTCGAGTGGAAGAAGCCAACGCGGAGGCTGAGTCGGTCGTGGCTCTTCCCACGTAATTAATGACATTTTATAGGATATTGTTCGTAAGTAGTAATGTTGTTCGATGATTGAAACGAATGTGATATTATTTTAAGTGAAGGCATCGCGGGCGCGCAGGACCGAAGTCTCTCCACATAGCCAACGACGATCGAAAGTAGATAGACTGATTTTCGGGTAGAAGTAAAGTAGGCCAGAAGTTTCGCAGTCAATATGTAATATTTATTAATAGGTGTTGATTTAAAAATGTTTTAAAAGCCAAAACACAGTCTCAATAGTTTACCACATAAAACAATTAAGAGAGTTTATTTAATTTTTAAACATAATTATACAGAATGTTTTATATACGGACCTTAAATAATTTTTCAGATGTATTGATTTTTATACATCTCCATATACAACAATGAATAGAGGTAAGTGTAGACGTAGATGGGTCTATTAACCGCGTGGTGCTACATTGTGTAAAGATATGTGATAGAAACTGCTCTTCAGAGACATTTTATTTATTGAAGCTTCCATAGGTAATAAAATATAGTCACATTGCACTATGATATTATACAAACGACAGCAATAATTTGGTTTAGGAAATTACATAGGGATTCATTTTGTCCAGTATTTTAAAGGTGTCGTATGGTTGGTCGAATGTGTCTCTTAGAAACCAAAGTATCCACTAATGTAAGTAGAGGAATCGTGCTCGCAAGACTTTGGTGGTGTAACCATTCCGCAGTTTTAATGTTATGTATCTTCAAGGTGTTATTTATTTCTATGAGATTTAAGTCGGCCGAATAGTATCCGCGAGATGGTACCAATTTTAAAGTTGTAGGTTTTTTTTAATATTTTGGTTGTTGCAAATACGTGCAAGTCTAATTACCTAAAGTTTTTAAGACTAGATCGTTTTGTATCTATTTAATTATGTAAATGCTAGTTAGTAAATTTTCATTTAATTTTGGCCGGTCGTAATATTGACTCTCAAACAATACCAACTTACTGGAATACTTATAATATTATGTGTAAAATTGTTTTATGGCCTTATTAATATAAAGTTATTTTGGAACAATTGTATGTATAATAATAACATAAAACTTTCTTACGATGTTAAAGTAATAAAATTTCGGACAAAAATACATTCGGTTTGTGTTTGTAAGTATTTTATTACTTGGTCTTTCAGATAGTCGTGTCGTAGTTGTTATTATTCGATGGGCTCTAAAATAAATGTTTGTATAATTATGTAATTCATGGCGAAAGGTTTATGTTGATAAATTATTACGTATGTCTTGGGTCAGTTATTCAAAAACTAGTTAATAGTAAGTACATACTGTTACATAATATATTTTTTTTACCAACTTGTATATTTCAGATAATTATTATTGTTATACAGATGGTTTTATATTTTTATCGTAATTAACTACTTATTACTTGTTTTCAAGATTTTTATTTTGCAATATGAATATTCGTCTGTGAAACAGTCCATATAATTTATAATAATATCTTGTCCATTGTCCAAACTAACTTAGGTATAGTTCCATATTTTGGATGTGTATTGTACCACAATCTAAATTTAAATGCTATTGTGTATATTATTTCATTTAATATCGATGTGCAAAATTATAATAAATGTCTTGGATCTCTAAAAATAAGAAAAAAAAAGACAAAAACACTTTACGAAATTTCTAAATGTGCAATAAATATGTGTGTTGTAGTGTTACCATTAGGCGTAAAATTTTTGCTGTAACAAGTGCGGCCGCTGGTGGCGCTGACGACCGACGCAAGGAGCCTGCGTTGTTCACTTTATGTTGTTTATTATCGCAATGATCTCATATTGCCAGCAGCGGCCACACTTGCAAGGCATATTAAATGAATATTTGGCACTTTAAAAAAAGGCACATTTCTCTATACTTATTGAAAAGTGGTTTGAAATCGTGTTGAAAATGGATTTGTTGGTGATTAATTTCATAATGAAATATACTTGTTTCATTTAACGAAGATCTTTTATTTATACATATCTACTACTCGACCTACCCATAAAAGTCATCTAAATAAGTTTCTTAATTACATAGGTACTTACCTACTTATAATTTAGATATTTGGAACTTTATTGTAGGATGATTAACCGATGTTAGGTAAATCTAACATAAATATTGTATAAAACTGAAATGTTTAGTGAGTATCGCCTGTTTGTATTGTAGTCATTGATACACTGAAAATTGAGATCTCTACATGTCACGTCATGCGAAAAGCTCCTGACATTGACACGACACGACACGACTCAATCAGGCCGGAAATTTCAAAACTAAATAGGGTAAAACAAGTTTAAGCTAAGAAATTATTTAATTCGATTGTTCTGCGGAGGATTGCTCATTTTTAGAATGTATGACTTATGACATAGGTACTATCGACTGACAGGGAGTTTGGTCTCGTTGGTTTTTCAATTTGGGACACTGACAATTCCGAGGGTGAGTGGTGGCTCCCTTTCTCCACAATTGTTATTTTTAAAGCTTTGGCACCAAAGTAAACTTCACTAAACTCGGTGTATAGCTGTCCTTCTTACGACTAATGTATGAGCAAGACGACAACATTTTTGTGCTTTCAAATTTAGTGTAGGTTGTAGTTAATTTATATCAAACTAGACTTAACTGAGCAAGAGATACTGCTGTCATCAAAACTGATAGACCACTTTCAAGGTCATAGATATACGTATATATCTCCAAAGGTTTGTCTTTAGGTGCACCTGGATCTGTCTAGATATAAACGGACATAATGGCTCTGGTTATGACTGGAATAATAATTATAGATGCCTGTGCAAACATTTCCTACATATGAATCTGATAGGTACCTATATTTGAAACGTGACTCACGGCGACTCACTAATCTACCACCTATAGTTAATACCTAGCAGTAGGTATCTGTCACTAAGAGCAAGTCTGCTTCTTTACTTTATTCGCAGGCAAGTCAAGTTCTCCTACAAAACTTATTTAGGTGGGTACCTACATTTATAGGTAGTTATGAACCTAATGAAGGTAACTACTGTAGAGGTATTAAAATGAAAATATTGCTGATACACGACCATGGACGTAGGTACCTATCAAGTTTATTTCTCTGCCGACCCCCCTTTCCTACGCCACCTACTTACGTAATTAAGTAGCTACCTATAGTAAGGCGAATTGCCGGTATACCCAAAATCTTTTATACCAGTTAGATACTGCCGCGTCAGCGTGATAAAACTAAAAGGTTTATTCTAAAATATTAGACACCGGGCTGTTTTGCAGCTGTAAAGGCTGCCGCACATTTCGGCGTCAACTAGGGTTGCCAACTATTTTTTTCGAAAATATAGTATTTTCCAGCCAGAGTTGTAAAATAGTACATTGCTCAAAAATATAGTACATTCACAAAAATGTGGCAGTCAGTCCAAAAAACGTATTTTACTTGACAGTGACAATTTCGTTTAGTTGTCGTTCCGTTCCGAAACACGCTATAGTATACGCGCAAATCTCCATGCAATGCAAAAATAAATATAAGGAGGCGTATTTTTTTTTTGAGAAATGTTGCTATTTTATAAATTAAAATTAATGCAGATGTGTCAAAAAAATATAGTACTTTTGCGTACTATACTTTTTTCAACAGTATATAGGACGCAGAGCTAAAATATAGCACAATACTATATTTTATAGTACGATTGGCAACCCTAGCGTCAACGCTCACGCGTTAAAATGTTTGCCAATACCAAAACGAACACTGTGTAACTGCATAAAGATTGAATTTCTGTCGTAAAAGCCACGGATGCAACTGTCAAAATTCGCTCGCGTTGTCAGTGTAGGTTTTTTGTAGAATAAACCTTTTCTATTTGTCAATACAGTTAGTATTAGGGGATTCATCCGCCATCTTTATCACTGTCATCATCCATTTATTTTAGGTGTATTTATTATATTTGTGTAACATCCTTGCTATTAACTCGACATTGCCATAAATACCGCTAATCGCATGGCAGGCATTCCACATATTGTTCCATTACAATTTCTTAATTTCACAAATTTACACGCAAGTATCAATACCTGCACACCCCAGTGTCAACGCCCCAGTGTGCAGGTGGCCTAAAATTAGCATGTCACCATCATACCTGGCCGTTGTCATCGATTAGGATGTGACACGGTGAAGGCGAGCTGTGTCAGACACACAGACACAGTGTTCGCTATGTGTTTCAAGACAAACACGCACGTTGAGTAATAATTTACCATACTAAACACCTGCGTTTTCCCACCCGTTCTCGCTGTTCAAAAGTTTGTTTAGTCTACATTATATCATAATTTGTACCTGATTGTAAGGGACTTTTCACGGAGAGCTACATATTTAGCTGTACAAACGTATGTAATATTATGGATTTTCATGCGATGCTTAATATACGGATAAGGAGATAGGTATTGGAATAAAATAGGTATTTAGGGTGTTTTCTTTTTACTATACCTAAATAAGTGTCATATTATATTACTTACATATCAATAAATAGTTTTCTAATAGGTACCTCCATAACTATCTTCGAGCTTACTTGGTTATTATTCCTGTACAATATCTTAATCAAGTATCTCATGTTTTCTTCAAGTTTCTGAACGTTTTACAAAATTATCATTTTCATCTAAAGCTACCTTGTATGATATTAATACATATCAACATATCTACAGTATCTATCTAAGTAAAGTTCAGCCGCCGACGACTACGATCGAGTTATAAACAGAATTGATCGATTCATTAACCCACTTTTGTTGAACATTCTGGGTCAATGCAAGGGTCTTCTTCTGCATCCCACAACCCTTTCTATTTTTACAAGCTTTTTACATCCATTGTCTGTTAATAATATAAATAGAGAAATCATCGACTACTACTACAGCCCTTTTAACGTCTCACTGCTGGGCACGGGCCTCCCCTCAATACGAGGAGGATCCGGGCCATAGTCCACCAGTGCGGGTTGGCAGACTTCACACATCTATCAAAAACTAGTTAAGTTCCCTCAAAAGGTTTCCTCACGATGTTTTCCTTCACCATTAGAAGGATAATCTCGGATGAAAATTAGATTCGCACATAAATCCCAGAGGTGCGAGCTGGGGTTTGAATCTGCACACTTCAATTGCAAGGCGTGCGTTCGACCACTCGGCTACCACTTATAAATCAATATCACGCATTTATTTTAGTTATGTAAATTTGGTACCAATGTACTTACATAATATGGGTGATACTAATGCCATTATACCCGGCAGATTGCCCTCAATGTGAGGGAGATTTTGGCCGTGATTCTCTACCACCTTGGACCAGAAATTCGAACGTCTTCTTATAGACGTGCAGGTTTCCTCTCAATGAGGGCCCGATTGCCTTCACCGTGTTATAACTATTATTGAAATTGACTTGTGTGTATGTAACAACCCGCGCTTTCGTTTAAAAAATATTTTTTTGATCAGAAAATTTTGATGTTTTTTAGTCTACTTATAATATTCTTAATTGAGGTAGGTATACCTTAGGTAGATGAGTTGATATTCACTTCCCTAAATACTGGTATTTCGGCAACCCGATGACGTCACAGAATGACATCACAAGTGGCCTACTAACCTCTGTGTTACTATCCAGACATAGCATAGGTAGGTACCTAAATATAGTAAATAAGTTAATCTTGCCTTACCTAACTCCCCATTACTATACTTAAATAATATTCTTGCCCTCTCCGTAGGTAAATACATTAGTATCGGCTAATTGCCTACATTCATATTTAGCAAGTCCGTAAACGTAAACAATTAAGTGTTCCTTCTGAACTTGCTCGTTTAGATAACGTACTGAGCATATCTCATTCAGTTTGGTAGTTACGATAAATACCTTTCAGCTTTAAAATGCAACGTGACTTAGGTGTAAGATTGCCAATCGATTTTATTACAGGGCATGTCCTTTTTGTCTTATAATATAAGGTATGTAGGTAGGTACATATTAGGCATATTATAGTAGATAGATTGTTACCTTCAATCAAAGACTTATTAAAAATTCTAAATTTAAAAGCGAATTTTGACGCGTCGTCGCGTGGCTTTTACCACAGAAATTCAATCTTTATCCTGTATATAAAGATTGAATTTCTGTGGTAAAAGCCACGCGACGACGCGTCAAAATTCGCTTTTAAATTTAGAATTTTTAATAAGTCTTTGATTGAAGGTAACAATCTATGTATCTGAAGTCTGAAATAATACTTTGGGTACATATACGGTAGCTCATATGTGGTGGATGCTTAGTGAAGACAGTTTATACCTAACTATCATAGTTTCTGATTTATAGACCTTTGAATATTTGTTACAGGTATCGTGTTCTGGCCTTTGGGTACATCCATTACCCTATTCAGTAGTGTAAACTACATTTATGAGGAGCGACTTCCAATATTCACAAAACAGAACATGCAAATTTTATAAAGAACTCGAGATATTTCGAGTTATAGAAATTCACGACGAAAAAAAGTTGGAAAAACATGGTCAAATTTCGATTAAATTTTTAAAAAGTATTATTTCGGACTTCTAAAACACCCTGTATTAACACATTGCAAAAAATCGATGCGCGAGTCATAACTCCACAGTGTAGCCGGGGCTTTAAATAATTCCGTATATAAATGCAATAGGGTATTACAGCACTGTCATAGCCACAATTTTTATACACACAATAACTATGCGGTGGTATTTTATCATAAATAAATAAATACATCATCACGCCTGTATTCCCCGAAGGGGTAGGCATAGGCGCACTACATTGCACCCACACTTTGCCTATTTTGGTCCCAATGTAATAAGGGGCGAGCCTATTGCCATTATACCGGGTACATCCACCCTCAATACGAGATTTGGGCCTGCCACCACGCTGGCCCAGTGCGGGTTGGTGAACTTTACACGCCCTTCTATAGACGTGCAGGTTTCCTCACGATGTTTCCTTTACCGTTCAGCAAGGGGTGATCATTATTGAAAATTACATACGCACATGAAAATCATTACAGAGTTGCTAGCCCGGGATTTGAACTTGCACCCCTTGCGTTGAAGGCGTTCTACCGACGAGGCTACCACTGCTTAACTCCCATTCTGTGCAATATTAATTGTTGGTTTACCTAAGTTGTTAGACCCTACCCTACTCAGTCATAACAAGCGACACTCGGTACAGGAGTTACGGATGTTTTAAACGTAAGAAAACGAGTCCAATTTGTTCATTCATAATACGTTTAGTTCACATTTGTCTGTTCAAGTAAGGTAAGTGAAAAATCACGTCTTCGAGAATGATAATTATTAAAGCATAGACTTGTTTGCTTTTTTCAAATGTCAAAATTTTTTTGTGTATTTCAGGAACTCAGTATCTTTCACAATAATTATTCAAAGAAATAAAACGATTTAGTACCTTTTAAATGTCAGCCACAAGCTTCATTATTTTTTTTGCATTTCTATGATTTATAATAAACTTATTTACTGACCTACATTGTTTACCCAATAAAGCAGTTTAATATTCAATTATCAAAATCTTTCAAAACTTTTAGTAATTTTATTCATTCATAATGACTCTACAAAGCACTCTTCGTTGTAAATTACTTGTAGAAGATTATTTTGTTTAATAACAAATAGTACATAGGTAGGTATGTCTAGAGCAAATATTTGTCCGCGGATGCTCTTCGCAATTTGCAGTAGTTCGCCGTAGATCTGTCTGTGAATACAAAATAAACATGAATAAGGATGCCCAGTAGGTATGTGGAAGGTAGAGACACCTCGTTGCACACGTCCAAGTCTCACGATGGTACTCAGAGCGGGGCTTGCAACTGGCAAATTTAAATTTAACCTGCATTTCTAGCACACGAGCTACATTTTAAACTACGGCTCTACATAATATAAAAAGGACACTCACAACTGAAAACCTAAATTTATTTACATAATGATGTTGACTTTGATTTTGTTAAACAGCTCAATCTCTTTCTAATAGCTACTAGAGTGCCTTTAGAGTAATGACTAGCTATGATAAGTTAGAGGCAGTTAAGTGCCAGTGCAAGTGCGTTTTAGTAAAAAGTCAAGTTTTGAGCTATATTGGATGATCAAACTAATATATAATTAATAAGGAATTATATTTCAGTATAGTCATATATGTAATTTACAACTAATTTGAATGTCAACATGATATTTTGAAATAAAAAAGCTCTATAAGTTCATAATTTCTCTACAAAAGTGCTATTTGATAAATCGATAAGTTACTAATCATATGAATACGTTTCTAAAAGCATAAATATTGAACAAGAATCCGTGAAAGCAACCCCTTCAACAACCACTAAATTATTTATTCATTAGGTTCAATGTAATCAAGAAACTTCCCGTTGAATGCCCCAATTTCGTCGAAAATTCACGAAATAGCCGCACCACAACCGCGAATCTGCAATTATTTAATCGTTTTGGAGGTGTTGCTCTACGGAAACTGTAGATTCATAAGAATATGCCGATAATTCAGCGCCTTGCTTATTTGATTTGCTGTAGATAGCTTTTTTGGCCCCTAATGAATGAGCGTAAGTCGTACTAAAGCGGCAATAGGCGTTGAATAGGTTGGTTGTGTCGCTTTGAAGGGATAACGTAGTGCGAGGTCATCGTATGGGGTGCCCCGGGCGCGATACCGGTCGGGGAAGAGTGATCATCTACGGCGAGTGAGGACAGGGAGCGAAGGTACTCCCTAGAATTTTGGTAAATTTACAACGGTGAATTTATTTATCGAGGTACTAAACTATTTTGATTATACATATTGTATCGAGTTTGAATATAGATCGTCAATTAATAATAACAGGTGATAAACAGCAAAGCATTTTTATATATACTTAAAGAGTAAGTTAATTTTATTTATGCAATGTTAAATTATGATTAAAATTACATCGCTTGAGTATTTTTTGCAATTTATCTGGTTATAAAATTGTTAAGCTTGTTAGAGTGTTTGCACATTCTGGCGATATGTACTTATTTATATTGATAAAAGTGCGTCTTGGTCCTACAGTAAAAATGCGTATGGATTTTTTACATATTTTTAAGGGTTGTCATTTCAAAACATGATTTTTCGATTATGGTATTACGAAAAGCTCTACCTAATTATTTACCATCTAAGATCAACTCCAAAAGCATGGTAGAGTAGTTATAGTTTGATTAAAATAAGTATATATACGTTAATAATTTTGTGTGAACATAATTGTCGAATAAAGTTCCACGAGCTTTACCCACGTACTGACAATTTATGGCAGTCGGGAAAAGTGTAGTGTACAGCTTGCAACCCGGTGGTTGCCCGATTTTACTTCGGCACTCAGTCTGCTGTGGCCCGTCGACGGAGACGCGTTGCGTCCATCTCTGTGTCCCATCCAATTATTACTTTATTAACATTAACGCGAGTGAGTGTATGTGAACCTATACTAAACTTGAGTGTCGGTACGTCCCCCTCCTCCTCACTACGAACTGTCCAGCCAAGGTCATCTTCCAGCAATTTGACACCTGTTGTGTTTGTATACTATATGTATGTAATTTAATACGTAATACCTAATATAAACAGTAGTATTGTGTAATAGTATTTTATAATAAGGGTGATTTGAGCTTTATATGGGCTTCCAAGTGTAGCGTAGTTACCTTTAAAGAGATAATTTGTTTAAGCGGACCGTGATTAATTAATTGAGTTAATGATGATACGGTTTTGTGGCAGTTAATCAGTAATGAGTTAATTTAATTTTGGGCTTATAATTTTATAGTGAGAAGAGGGAAAGAATTATGTTTATGTATTTTAATATGTTAATACGTTCGTTAATACGATATGCGACGTATAGCACTCCTTTTATTGTTTCTATAGCGTTGACTGACTATAACTAGACGTCATATTAAGTTGAAGATTTAAGTTTTTTTATTTTTCTATAGTGTACCTATCTTTATATTTATTACCATTACTTTGCAATTTCATTGGAATTCACACTTAGACAACGTGGTGGATAATTAAAGCCATTAAGGCCCTTGCCCAACAATTAAATAAATTGTAATGTGAATTATTTGTTGTAATGAAAGGATAAGCAATTATTTTTTATTACTATTTAGAGAAAAGAGGCGTTATATGATTATTAGTGAATTATGTTTAACTTTTTTGGGAAAAAGGATCGTTTGTTACTTTCCGTATTTGCACATAAATCTAATACTACCTAACACATTGATATCTGAGTCCAACGTAACATTTATACTTTGTTTATTTCTTATTTGTACATAATAACGCATATAGTCTATCAATGTAACTCATAAATAACAGAAATACATATTTTCAAGTGGCAATTGGAATATCCTGCACAGTCGGGCGCACCGAGTTCTTCTCGAGCCGGCGGAAGCGTCGGGCTCATTCAAATAATTCAATTAAATCCCGTGTTGAACAGAGGGCAGCGCTACACGAGTACACATTGAAATAGGGATGCACCAAAAAAAGGAACCTTTTCAGGTGAAAAAGATGAACTAACAAACAAAGGTACATGAAGTCTAATTTAGCTAAACATCGACTAGGTACCTGATTAAACATCGAAAGATTTATAACATACCTGATGCATTTTAAATAAGAGTGGGTAGTAACTATTTTGAAGAAGGTATCGAATAAACGCTGATAACTTTTATCTGATAAAATGATATTGTCAATAATCTTACCGAACCAGTACATGGTATTTAAGTTATAGAATCTGAAATTTACAAGAAAATTACACAATAAAAAAAATGTTTGCCATACGGTAACGTACGGACTGTCGAACACTCATTACTGAAAACCAAAACAACAATTAAAACTCGTAACCCACCGCAGAATAAGCTCACAATAGGAACCTTAATACAACGAGCGTGTAATATAATTTTCCGAATACCTTCTATTGTTTCATTGTCAATTCAGGGCGGCCTCAAGGACCCAGAGGGCGCTATACAAATCTGCCTGGTAGGTTAAATTACCTACTAGGCAATTTGCTAATGGAGTACTTAGTTACCCTAACTCCAAAGGGAGATTTTCCTCACTGCTTTACAGGCTGCCCTGTAATGTTTTCCTAGCCGCTGATAAATCGCCTCCATTAATGATAGCCAACTTCGATAAATTCCCTGTTCGTATCGCTGGTATTGAATATAAAGCGAATTTCCGAATGAAAAAACATCAACGGAGCACGGGGCTCACTGATAAAGATTGAGCTTTATATCTTGCTTTTGATTTAAGGGAGATAACGAATAATATCTAAGTATAAAGAAAGTAATGAAAACATATTTATTAAGTTCATATTTTAAAACAGTCACGCGAAGTTATAAGTTGACGTTATATTTTTTAACTCGTTTCTAGAAAGACAAATTGACAAATTGTACTTCCAATTAAGAAAAAATAATATTTTTTTTACAATTGCAATTCATGTGCAACTAACGCTGAAATAAATAAAGTTGAGATATCATAATTAGGAGAATTAAGCACCCCGCACACTGGTAAGTCAAAAGCCGCGCGACAGGTTTGCCAAAGCAAACTTAACTGTTTTGACTTGTATAGAACGAACTTCACACATTGATCGCTGTAAAATGCCAGCCCTAAAATTCAGCAGCTGCATGCGGCTACAGTGTGGTCTGGCGTTCGCTGACGCTGACAGAAATGCATCACCGCTTCGTAAATACCTAACAGGCCGTTCTTCCCACCGTTACTCCCTGGAAATACAGGAGCGAACAAATTCACTTGAATGTTTTCGAAAACTCAATATCTTCCAGAATCAGAATCAGATTTTTTTTATTCATGTAAACCAATACAGGCATTTATGAATTGTCAATAATAATAATAGTATAATCTACCACCCATTCGGAATGCATTTCCTATGGAGAAAAATGGGCAAGAAACTCCATGGTTGCTTTTTTCAACCAACATGGCGCTTCAGTTACCTCGCCTTTTACTCGTCGATATAAAGGTTGAATTTCTGTGACAAAAGCCAAGTGTCTAGCGACAAAAGCTAAGCTAATAAATTCGCTAGCTTCATCACTGACATTTCGTTGAAAAATATACTTTGATCTTGAGTCAATACAGTACGTTTTGGTATTGGCAAATAATTATTCGCACGCGTTTCGATGCGCTTATTAGCGCAGGCCTTTAATTTCGTATTCCCTGTGACTGAACCGTGCCAAAGCTATTGCGGTTATAACCACAGATTCAACTTGCGGTCGTTGAGCTGTAAATAGACACAGTACAAATTATCTCGTTATTCGTAGCTTTTTTAGTGTTGAGAACTTTATTGTATGCCCGGGAAGACTAAACAGCCTCTTTATTGGTAGCTCAGTCGGTTGTGGTAGGATAAAATGTGAGATATACATCAATTTTGTCTCTCTGCCTCTCTCTCATATGTATTATGTAAGTGAGAGAGCGACATAATTTGTGACATATGTCACACGTGCAATTATATTTTTCTCGAAGAAATTCGGCGCTTTAATCCTTATAACTCCGGGTCTGCAGTAGGTTGAGGTGCACACGGATGCACCCACATTTTGCTTATAATATTTAGGTCCGTACGTCATAGGGTTTCGGGCACGGGTCATAGCAAAGCCCCAACGAAGAAATGTCCTGCACCATTCATAAGGGGGAAATTTAATAACAATTTATTTAGATTTGAAATAAATGAAAATGAAGAGAAAATTCATATTTTCCGTAACTAATTCAATAATACCTGCTTTATTCTAAAGCTCATTAGATATTTATTTGAAAGGTAATGTCAAATAGTGATATCTGAGCGATTTTGAATGATTACATTAGTGCGATTTACCAGGAATTTTCTCCCTCGCACCACCAAATTGTGGAATGAACTTCCTGCAGCGGTGTTTCCGGACCGATGCGACAAAGGTATCTTCAAGTAACGAGCCTACTCATTCCTTAAAGGCCGGTAACGCACTTGCGATGCCCCTGGTGTTGCAGGTTTCCATGGGCGGCGTTGATCACTTACCATCACGTGAAACGTCTGCTCGTTTGCCTCCCTATCTCATAAAAAAAAACTCAAATTACAATGGGCCTTGTATAACAAACAAAACTCGGTATCATGTACGGTAGTTATCAGTATAACACCTGTATGTACTTTAGGATTAATTGATATTAATAATCCGTCTTAGATACGATACGTCTCATGTAGGTATCTACCTAACATTAGTAGTACATTCTTATAGAAGAATAATTTCTTTCTTAAGACAATATTTATTTTTCAGTCCATTTTCATTCCATGAAGCTTTCTCGCTATTCAATTTTATTTGCGAAAATCAAATTAGCGGCCTACTTTCTTTCCATTTCAGCGTCTAAACATGTTTTTCTTCGTCCCCATTGGTTTATTCCTTCTAAGGAGGTACCTATCTATATATTTTTATTTTTCAAATCTCTGTTCCACCATCTAATCAACTGTTACGCGTTCTGAATAAGTAAGATATTGAATTAGTTTTTTCCGATAATATCAGGGGGATGAACCTGATTCAACTTCTGATATACTGATCGAACAGATACCGTATTTCATTATAGCCTATCATTCCAATACAAAAAAAGTATTTTAATATAGGTGTTATGACTACAATATTGCAGGAACCTATTGTAGAACTAGCACGCAAGCCGAGGCTAGACCTGGCTTAAATAATTATGTCACACCGAGTCGCTTACTCTCTGTCTTATTTCAAAGCAGATGAAGTAAGTTAAAAAGAGTCCAAATTGACATAAATATTCCGTGGTATAAATCTAGTCTTTTCGAACGTGCTAAGCGTGGTCAAATATTATAACATCAGTGGTTATACTGCCGGTCAGTTACTAAGAATGAGGAATCTAAACAACGATTAATTTCCGTTACCTAGGTATACTCAAGAGACGCTCCGTTTCGCTAACGGACCGTAAAATATTAAACGAGACATTGATTAAACTGTTCCTTTTAAAAAGCTATGTAAGTGACACACCCGATGCCCGATATCGGATTATATATAAACTTACGGTGAAGCCAGCTGCTCAATAATTACGGATTTAACAGGAACGAGTACAGTGGTATTGCTTTATGTATGGAAGCGTTTACAAGAGCTGGCGGATTACAACACTCAGATAAACTATCCCTTTCTTATTGAGTTGACGGCTTTACCGTTTGAATAGAGCCTAAGTACCTAGTTGAACAATGTAGTAGTTACATAAACCACAGTATAACTTCACGAGTAAAGATGTAACTGTATATTAAAGGCATGCATTACGTTTGCTCGTAGCGTTACCTTGGTTAGTTTTGTGGTTATGCAAATATATCAAGGACCGGTGAGTTGTAAGGTAGTTTTAATAATGAAGGTTAGTTAGATAGTTTCATCACGCATTTATGTTTTTTTTTGTACTAGGTAGGTAGGGAGCTAATACTGAAAACTATTTAGGTATTATATTACAAAGATTGATTGACAGATGTAACTTAGTTTGCAAGAACTTCTTACACGACTTCTTTTGAACTGCACTTGTAGCATGTGCGACAAAACTAGACTAATGTCACGGCATTGTCTCTTTCTCACGTACGAAATAAGATAGAGAGCGAGCGAGCGAAACGTGACAACAGGTCTTGTCTTGACATGCGTGCTAACTCCACTGAAATACTTCCAGATGGTACATGTATCCTGGCCATTAAACTTACAACGCGTAACAAGGCCATATATTTAGAGCGGCTAGTGGGATTACTTTTAATGTGATAATCTCACATTGTTTATATTAATATAAACCATAGACAAAGAAAAGAAAACATACAGAGTAGGTTACATAATATCTTCTATGATATTACCGAAATGTACAGTACTCACCGGTCAACAATGAACGTAACAAAATTGTCTTGCAAATAAAAATACACGCTAATGCAAAACAACGTAGATAATTAACGCTCGCCTTTTTTATTAAGCTATATAACGATAATTCCTTTCAAAAGGGATAATCGATTATGGTTTATGATGGGTGGCGTAACGCAGCCCGTATTACCGACGAACTAAAAGGCACTTACTGGCCAACCCACATTTTATTATCTACCTATACATTGCTTCTTTTCCACTCGAAACACTCTTATCCCATTACGAACCTTTTCGAGTTACGCAATCAATAACGAAATAACATCAGATGGAATGTCGCAGGGAGGAAAAATAATAGGCGCAACTTCTCGGTGTCTGACGAATATTCGGTAAATAAATGATGGGATTGAGATATTGATACTTAATAACCACGCGGAATATTTTTGAATGTTAGACTGAACTCTCGTATGATACGGCCTATATGAATATTTCGTGACAATTAAATAGACGAATACATTATCACGCCTCTATTCCGAAAGGATAGGTAGATGTGCACTGCAGTGCACACACTCTTTGTCGCTGTATTTTAGTCCCAATATAATAGGCGAAGTGGCTATTGTCATTATATCAGGCACATTCCTTCTAAATACGTCATAATCACAACCACACTGGCCCTGTGCGAGTTGATGGACTTCGCGCGTCTTTGTTTATCGTGCGGGTTTCCTCAAAATTCTTTTTTTTCACCGTTAATCGTGATTATTTAATATCGTTATAAATTATAGCCTATATAAGTAATTTTGATGTATGAACAATAATACTGTAAAGTTTAATCAAAATCCGTTCAGTATTTTTTGCGTGAAAGATTAACGAACATCCATTCATCCATCCATTCTCACAAACTTTCACATTTTTAATATTAGTAGCGATTTACGCGTGAATTGACCGTGTCTCTACACTTGACATCCTTACGAAAATGTACTCTAGGTGAAGAGTAAAGATTCTACTCATACCCAGAGCTTGTACAATGAGTTGGTGACTTGTGGGGGACCCAGCTCGGTGTGTAGGTTGCCATCCCTTACCATAGACTTGACTGGGGACGACACCACCTCCAATATACGTCCTTATTTTAATAGTACTAAGAAGTTTAAAAAGTATATCAAAATTAATAATTTTATTAAAAAAACTAAAAATATCTTAAAAAGGCAAAAATATTTAAAAACTAATAACAGCCTTAGAAAGGAACGCAGACAATTGATAGATAGTCTGCAGACCTGTACTAATGACCTAGAGCATAGTCGGACTATCTATGATATTGACACACAGAATCTGCGGGATGAGCTGTTACTTAGGGAGCTTTCTATAAAAGATATTTTTAATAAATATGAAGCTGCTCAATCCGAACTGAGTGTGCGCATGCAGGAGGCCAGTGAGTTGATGGACCTGGTGCAATACAATGCTGAGAGATATGAGTCTCTGACTAATAATCTCGCTTGTAACTGCACCCCCGGGCCATCTCCTTCTGAATCCCTGAATGCTGTTCCCTTAGAAGCGACTCATCCGGTAGATTCCTGTACTAAGAATAGCTATCATCGTAGAACTTTAGTTTTTTCAGACCAATTTGGTAAAGGTTTTGGTTCCCTTTTAAGTAATAATATAAATCATCAAGTCACTAATTTTTGCTTTAAAAATTTGCCCTATAATTTATTAATAGACAAAATTGTAGATACAGAAACTGATAGTAATACTACTGCAGTTATATTATTAGGCAATAGCTTTGGAATAAGAAGAAAGGACATTGTTGATGGTGTTGAAACCTTATTAAAGTTAGAATTAGGTTCACTATTTTTATGTGCCCTCCCCTACTCTAACTATCTGACAGAGAGACAGAATAAGTATATTCATGATTTGAATAGTATGATGTATACATTATCATGTCATAATGACAAAGTTTTATTTTTTGACACTAATAAGTTTGTTAGTGGATTTAGATTAACTCAGGAAGATATGTTTCTCCCTAAAAAATGTAGACAAATGATTGCTACTTTGATAGCTTACAATATTAACCCTGTTATAGGTAGTATAACAAAGTCTAGGTTAGATGACAATACAGCATTATTAGGTTTTACTAATAATTCTGTTACTGACTGTTTAAACGACATAAACCGACAATAGAGATGTGTCCTAGTACCTCTGGCATTTCAAAAATATGTAAGGATTATAAGGAGGATAGGAGGTCTGGAACATTAAAACTATTTAATCAAAATATACAAGGATTTAAATCAAAAATTTTAGAAGTTGAGTTATTGCTTGAAAAAACTCAACATGATATTATTTGCATTAGTGAACATTGGCTTAAAGATTATGAAACATTGTTAAATTACAAAAATTATTCAGTCATAAGTTGTTACAACCGTACATCCAAGCTTCACGGTGGTACCCTCGTATTAGTTAAGAACATTATTAAATCCAAACAAAGAAGAGATATAGTAGGGCTCTCGGTTGAACAAATTATTGAGATTTCTTGTGTCGAGCTGGATAAGCATATTGTAGTGTGTGTGTATAGACCTCCTCATATTCAGAATTTTAATATATTCGAATCGGTAATGGAAGATGTTTTAAATAAAATATTTGTTAGTAACAAGTCTATTGTTGTTTGTGGTGACTTCAATATTAATATTTTAGAATCAACAAATTACACTGAAAGACTGTTAAGTCTTTTTAAGTCATTTAATTTGAAAAATATTTTTTCTGAACCAACTAGAGTAACACCTACGTCAGCTACCTGCATAGACAATATCTTCTGCAATTGTGAATATTTAAATCAAAACGTTGTCAATTATTTACAATCCGACCACACTGGTCAAACTGTCACCTTTAAAGCTATTGTTTCAGTTCAACCTATAAAAGTAAAATGGCGGAGTTTGACTACTAGGAATTTACATAAATATAATAATGCGCTAAATAATAAACTAGTAATTCCCAGGTACAAAATAAATGATTGTAATAAATTTTACGCTGATTTCTTTTCGATTGTTCATAAAGAATATGAAAATAACTTTCCATTAAAAGCTAAAAATATTAAGCCTAAATTTACCTTCAGTGATTGGGCGACTGTGGGTATTCGTAGAAGTAGGGAAAAGCTGTTTGAGCTTTATGAACTTAAAAGTTTCGTTAATACGGCAGCGTTCACAAAATATGTAGCAAATTTTTCGTTAATATTTAGGAAAGTATGTAAGGCAGCCAAATCAATACATATTCGTAATAAAATAAAGCATGCTGATGATAAAATAAAAGCCACTTGGAAAGTAGTCAATAGTGAGACCGGTAGAAACAAACAAAGCAGCACGGATTACACTTTAGAGACTCCGCGTGGTCTTTTAAGTTCCGATATAGACGTAGCTCAAGAATTTGAACATTTTTTTTCTAATATCCCTATAAAAACAACAGAATCATTAAACTGCTCCCCGACTCTTTCAATTTCAATTCTGAAAAACAATATTGCCCCCTGTCCTATAGAATTCAAATTCATTCATACCAATACCCGATCTATTATTAAAGCCTTCCAGTCAATTAAAATTAAATTAACTGAAGACATATGGGGAATGTCAGTAAAAATATGTAAAGCTATTATCAACACTTTAGCGCCATACCTAGCTCTGATATTTAATACATGTGTTGATCATGGCGTTTTCCCGGACTTAATGAAACTAAGTAAAGTAATCCCGTTGTTCAAATCCGGTAGTACTAAAGACCCAAACAATTATAGGCCAGTTTCTGTTTTGCCGGTACTTAGTAAAGTATTTGAAAAGATAATGCTTAGTCAATTAATAGATCATTTTAATGCAAATAACATCCTGCACGACCAACAATATGGTTTCACTAAAGGCCGTTGCACTACCGACGCCAGTGTAAACTTAATAAAGCATATCTTCGACGCATGGGAGAACTCACAGGATGCCATTGGTATCTTCTGTGACCTCTCAAAGGCTTTCGACTGCGTCAATTATGACATACTTTTATTAAAATTGCAACACTACGGTGTGAGAAATAGAGCCCTTAACTTTCTAAAATCATATTTAGGGGATAGGCAACAAACTGTTCAAATTAATGGTGTTAAATCGATAGGCTCCGTAGTTAAAATGGGCGTCCCCCAGGGATCTATTCTAGGTCCGTTCCTATTTTTAGTCTATATAAACGACTTACCCCTGATAATTCAAAACAGGGCGAAGATAGTGCTATTTGCCGATGATACCTCTTTGATTTTTAAAGTAGGTAGACATGTAAATAATTTTGACGAGGTGAATGACGCTATCCTTCAGGTCCATAATTGGTTCACTACTAATAATTTAGTATTAAATAGTAAGAAAACAAAATGTATACGGTTTTCTTTGCCAAATGTTAGAAGTAGTGATTGTGACGTAGTATTAAATAGGGAGAAACTTGAATTCTTTCATGAGACTGTTTTCTTAGGAATTACGCTTGACTCAAAGTTACAATGGGGTCCACACATTAGAACTCTAGGAAAGCGCCTCAGCGCTGCTGCCTACGCTGTCAGAAAGATCAGACAGCTAACTGATGTAGACACCGCGAGAATAGTTTATTTTAGCTACTTTCACAGTATCATGTCGTACGGTATTCTATTGTGGGGTAGGGCCACTGATATTGAGTCCGTTTTTATTTTACAGAAGAGGGCCATTAGGGCCATCTATACTTTAGGTAGTCGCGACTCCCTAAGAGAACTCTTCAAAGGTATCAACATAATGACGGTCCCATGCCAATATATCTACGAGAATATCATGTACGTAAGGAAAAATTTAGATCTTTTTCGAAAAGTAGGTGATGGCCATCGTTTTAACACTAGAAATAAAGATAAATTAGACCAACCACACTTTCGACTGGCGAAAATTCACACATCTTTCATGGGGTACTGTGTCAAATTTTATAATAAAATTCCCCCTAACGTCATTAACCTGAATGAAACTAAATTTAAAACTTGCATTAGACATACACTATGCAGGCGCGCATACTACACAATAGGTGATTATTTAGAGGATAAACACGCTTGGTCAGGCGCTGGTCCGGCTCCACAGGAACTCATTTAAGGGATTTTAGCTATTTGTCCCGTTTTCCTCCTCCTTCCTACCTTTAAATCTTGTCCAACACGTAGTTTGTTTAGTGATTTAATTGTGTTTTGAGAATGTATAGCCTCATTAACTTTATATTGTATAATTGTTAATTAAGAAAAACACAAAAATGTAAATCCTTATTTGAAAAAAGCAACCATGGAGTTTCTTGCCCATTCTTCTCCATAGGAAATGCATTCCGAATGGGTGGTAGAGCTACTATTACTACTATTTATTGACGATTCATAAGTGCCTGTATTGGTTTATATGAATAAAAAATATTCTGATTCTGATTCTGATTCTGAGCATGTCAGCCCTATATTTGTGAGTGGACGTGTGAAGTGGGCTGCGTGATAGGACCCAACGCGGAACTTCGCTGAGTGAACGATTGTCGATACCGCCCCGGAAACTATACTTATTGTAACAACTACGTTTGATCCATTCATATTGTTATTTCGATTCGATTTTTTATCGTCCAATTCTTACAATTGGTATATAGTTAAGGGCTCATGTCCTCAATTATCTCACGTAAAGCTCTCTACAGGGTGTTTCAAGACCGTAATAATACTTTGACGTTACATAGTTAACAGTACTGAATACGATTGTGGATGTATCCAGTGACAAGAACACGATAACTGTGACAAGTATTCAATAATCTGTTTTCACTAAGCATCGACATGTGAGTTTATTATGTACCCAAAGTATTATTTCAGACTTCAGATACACCATGTATAGTCGGTAAAGCTGACTATCCGATTATTACGGACATAACGGGAACGGATACGCCGTAGCATTCACAGGAGGGTCGGTTTACGGGACTCCTGTCAACGGACAGTTCGAGTGACCGATTTTATACAAAATATTTTCTGTCTGAGCATTTATTCCAATAAAATCCGTAATTAGTGGGTAGCCAACCCTACCCTCGAGTATATATACAATTCTAAAACGAACTCTGTGAGAATACACATAAAGACTGAATTTCTGTGGTAAAAGCACGCGACGACGCGACGGAATTCACTCGCGCTGTCATTGGCACTTCGTAGAAAAATGAGCTTTCTTAAGAGTCAATAGAGTTCGATTTTAGTATTGAACATTCAGACGCGCACTGATGCTATAAGTAACATACGATCAAAAGTTAATTTTTATTTTTCTTACACGTAGAACAACGAAAACGTTGAGCATTTTATTATAGTTTCAAATACCAAACAAGTGGCTGTTCAATTCAATTATTCCAACTTAACCATCTGTCCTAATATGAACGATGCATTCAAACAAATCGTTCGAACCATTGCATAGATAGACCGTCGTTCTTTCAATTACTACGGAGAACTGTCTCCTTACCACCACAGGTTGTGTCAGCACGCATGTCAAGACAAAACCTCTGTCACGGATAGGCTCGGTCGCTCTCTGTCTTATTTCATACGAGAGAAAGCGATATAATCCACATATTTTGTCACATAAGTCTAGTCTTCGCGCTCATGCTACAAATACTGTTTTGCAGCAATGCTTTATTTTACTTACAGTTTTTGAAAGTTATCTCAGTACAAAATCTGTCAAAAATGTACAGTTACTATTGAACATAGAGTACCTAGAGATCACAAATCGACTCCGCCCTGCGTATGTCTATGCGGCAATTTTGTTGACGTTTATCTGACATCCTCTATTGTGATTACCTGTAGTATACGAGAGCAACTGCAATGGCGGATGTTAGATAAACGTCAAAAAAGTTGCCGCATGGCGGAGTCGGCATCTCCGTTATATATCTCGATGGTAAGGCCCCTGGTAGTGCAAAAACGATGTCTTACTACGCAGTAGATTCCCCCAGACCTTGGTTCATTTGTCAAAGTCTAAAATCGAGGCGCCTGACACAAGTCGTTAGTCTTTCTTAAACTAGCTATTTGTTTATATTGTCTAGCCGTGACAAGAATCTTGGAACGTTTTTATGAATACCCCGCTGCCGAGTCTTAACATTAAATTAAATTATACTGACGATTGTTAATAAAACTGAGATTTATAGGTAATTAAAAAAAGTATTCATGCTGGGTGGTGAATAGTTATTCATAATGATAGCAACCCCTATCATTTTACTTGAAATATTACATAGAAAGATATGTATACATAGAATAATACACAAGAATATATTATGTGTATGGTTAATTGTATTGATTGTTTTTATAATCCCATAGTTGTTTTACTCGTTATATTTTAATTGTATATATAAAGCATATTGTAAGTATGTAATATTATTTAAGGCTTTCAACACACTGTGGCGTCAACCGTAACCGCGCGTAAAATTATTTTCCATAGCAATACAAACTGTATTGACACATGGAAAAAGATCATTGAAGAACAAAATGACACTGTCATCGCGAGCAAATTTTGGCGTGTAGGAGCGTGCGTTATTTGACGGGAATTTGATCTTTATGCATATTGACACAAAGTTCGTTTGGTATTGGAAAATATTTTGACGCGTGAGCGTTGACGCCCCTGTGTGCCGCGGGATTAATTCATCAATAAATAGTTTCTTGCAATGACAAATTATTATGAGAGGTGCAATCAAATCTACTACATAAAATGAGTGAGTGAAGATTTCAAAGTCAGCTGTCTGATAATTACGGAAATAACGAAACCGGATTCGCAGTGTCAAAACATTATTGCATGGAAGCGTTTACCCAAGCTAGCGTTTCCCTAGAGTCATGTAATTCGACATTTTATACAAACGTTTCCTCACAAAATGTTATGAATAGACCCCGAGAGAAAAGAGCTTAAACCCTACGATTAATTATATAGTCATAACAGTTCATGTTATTCCCATTTAGCATAATATATCTATTAATCAAACCGAAACGCGGAAATCACAATAAACTGAGAATGTATTAACTACATTATAATTAGTGCGGGGCGCGGGGAACTTTACGAGTTAATAGCGTAATTAATTACAACTAGACAGTGCTATCACGAGGTTAATTGACAAATGAATTTAGGTACTCACTGTTAAATACCCTTGAAAGTACTTCGCAAGGTCGGCTAAATTGTTAGTGTATTCAGTGCATTAAAATTACGTTACTGCACAATTTTTGGATATTATTTGTATTGGTTTTAATTATAAACAAAGCAAAACGCTTTTGAAAAAATATGGATGGACTGTAGTGTACCTCTACCTACCTCTTCTAGAAAGAAAACCGTGGCAGTGTAGTTGTATTTATTAAATCATGTCACGTGGTTTAGCATGTCAAAATATTTTTGATACGATTTTAACTACACTTAAACGAAATATCAGGTACCATTAAAGGTAGTGCTTCTTCTTATAAAGATGTGCGAAGTGCACCAACCCGTACCGAGCCAGTATGGTGGGCTATTGGTACAAATCTCTTTTGTATTGAGGGGAAAGTGCCCGGTACAATAGTAATAGACTCGCACCTCGCATTGAGATTAAAAGGACATCGGGGAAGTGCCTATTCCTTCGGAGAACACAGGCGTGAGGATGCATTATTATTATTTGTTTAAAGGTTTTTATAACCTTAGATTGGCATTTACGGCTAACTGTACGTAATTTTACACTTCAACTCTTGTGATCAATATTTGGAGGGACTTCAAAGAGATGTCAGTCCTTCGTTGGAACAGCGGGCTTTTGAAATCAGGAGATGTACCGCCCACGCCTGAGACTTGAGATCGACTTCGGTTCTATAGATTGCGTAAGATATGGTAGATTTCTCGCTGGGACTCCCTAAGGGCTCCTTGAGATTTAATGAAGTTTTATTAATTCAGTAGCCCTGTAAAGGCTAGATGGAAAATAAAGAATGATACAGATTTGATCAAATACTTTGGAAGGGCAATTAAAACTTGATTAAGACTTGAACTTGATTAAGTTAATTCGAAATGGCTTGGAAAATAATTATTTTATGAACAAATCTTCGAATTTATTCTAAAATACTGTCTAGTTTCTGAAAACTAAAGGTGTGAATTACTATTACTCATTACGACGCTATGGCTGTTTTAAACTAATGGATAAGACCTAGATTCCTAATTCTTGTTTAATTCGTCTAGACTCCATAAAGTGGGGCGGTTCTATAACTAATCTATTATCGATAATGCTCTGTAGTTAGTGGAGTCGTAGGCTATATATGGCTATTTTTTTTTTAAGGAATACATCAAGGTTACAATTGAGGCTACTCCATTACGTTCAACGATCCAAAAAGTCCTAAATTCACATTTCGTGACAGATTTTCTATTCTAGTACTTATAATAAAAGACGGTAGGTTTATTTTAGTTTCCTGAAAGTTTATGGACATTCCAAACGATGACTTTATTTCGCAAAAAGAGCTCAATAAGCATTCAGCGCACGGATGAGGGGTAGAGACGAGTAGGACTCTGAGTCAGAATTAAGTGTGATTTATTAGCTTTATGAGCCAGTGATGGCTCGCGCGGCTTATTTGCGTGAGTGAGCAGTCTACTTTGCTAGTTTTGACTGCGGGTATTCTTTTCTGTCATCGTAAAGTGTTTGAGAGTTATTATATCCTTAGTTTTATTGGTGTTCCGTACAAAGGTCGCAGTAGCATGTAATGTTAACGATTGGAGGTCGAGGGTAGAGCAAGAAGGTAATGAAAATATCATAGTACCTCAAACGTTTTAGAAATGTTAATCCGTCTACAATCAACCTACAATACTACTATAAATGGAATATAACTTTCTTGTTGAGGGTTTATAATAATTAATTTTAAGGATATAAATGCGCATACTCTACGGATGATCTACGTAAATTGTCTTTCAGAAATTTATCCTATGAAAACAGCTGATCCCCGTTAAATATTTTTTTCCATTCTCTATTTAAACCTAGTTTTGTTCCATATAACGATTATGTTTCCTGTTGGTGTAGAAAAAGAAACCTTATATCAAACTGATACAAACTAAAATCAAAATTTTAATTTAAAGTTCATTAAGTGCAAGAAGTATTACGTCAATTCGTTAACGGTGAGCACGAGTCGTAATTTATCGTTGTAAAATGTAAACGATTGTTCTCCATCATCGAAATGCTTCGTTATCGGGGATCTCGACAACGATCGGGCCCGCGTTCACGGATAATAATGATGGACACGCGACCTGGCAAATTAACATCGGCTCTATGAAGCGTGCTTTCACTTTTTGTTTGGCTCAGTTAGATTTGGGCTAACAATACGGTTTTCCACGCTATAAATGAATTTAAACGCAATATTTTACCATTACAAGCTTATTACAGCTTATTAATGAAAGATTAGTTGATGACAGTTCTGTTGTAACTTCTACTTTAGTCTATCTTCTTCTTATTTTACGAAATGGAATATGATAAAATATATCTGCATTGTATTGTGCCAGTGTCAAGTGATGAACAGCAACAACGAATGCATATTATAAATAAAAAACCGGCCAAGTGCGAGTCGGACTCGCGCACAAAGGGTTCCGTACCATTATCTATAAAAACGGCAAAAAAATCACGTTTGTTGTATGGGAGCCCCCTTAAATATTTATTTTATTCTATATTTTAGTATTTGTTGTTATAGCGGCAACAGAAATACATCATCTGTGAAAATTTCAACTCTATCTGGCTATCACGGTTCATGAGATACAGCCTGGTGACAGACGGACGGACGGACGGACGGACAGCGAAGTCTCAGTAATAGGGTTCCCGTTTTACCCTTTGGGTACGGAACCCTAAAAAGGGGTGATGAAGAAAGATACGAAGGTATATTGAACGAATTGTTATTTTCTCTGATAAATAAGAAATTATTCTGCATGTTCAAAGATTCTTTGAAAATTTGTGTAATCATTGATTACATTGCACACACCCTTCAGAATAATACAAGTTAAACGCGAGTATTATTTTTATAGAATTAACATTACTTAACTAAGCCTATCGTTACTAATAAGTAAATTTGTTTGATAAAATTCTGCTGACAAACATGACATGAAAACCGTATAATCAGTTATACAAATATGGTTTACGTTTCTTTCTGTGGTTAGTTAACTTCGTAATTGATATTTCGGCTACTTGATAACTTAATTTAAATACATTGTATTTGATAACTGGTCAAATTGCCTTAAATTTGACCAAATCGGTAGAAATATAGGTATGGGAAAGTCATATATCCGAAATACACATTTTGCCGACAGAATAACGGATATACTACAGCACCTCGCAGGTAGCTAATTTATCTGCATGAAAGAATTCTTTCGTAAAATTGCGTTAGTACTTACTGTTCAGGATGGTTACCATATTTTATGAAAATGTACTGCGAGACTTTTATTCTTTGATTCGATTTGCAATTTCGCGTGAAGCTAAATCAAAGAATAAAAACTAACAAGTATTCAAATTTAATAAAGAATGTAAGAAACGTACATTCTCTATAGTTTGAAAGGTAAAGTATTATTTTGTACTTAGCAGCCAATAGGTAGGTCACCAATAAATTTAATTGAAGATGAAAGTTTGATGTCTGTGCCCTCTATGCCATAACGAACATAAAACTTCACTATATGGATTATGTTTTTTTTATAAATAAATTACCTATATGAAACAGCAACAGAGAACTAAAGTTACCGACATAGCTCAACAGAGAACTAAAGTTACCGACATAGCTCAACAGAGAACTAAAGTTACCGACATAGCTCAACAGAGAACTAAAGTTACCGACATAGCTCAACAGAGAACTAAAGTTACCGACATAGCTCAACAGAGAACTAAAGTTACCGACATAGCTCAACAGAGAACTAAAGTTACCGACATAGCTCAACAGAGAACTAAAGTTACCGACATAGCTCAACAGAGAACTAAAGTTACCGACATAGCTCAACAGAGAACTAAAGTTACCGACATAGCTCAACAGAGAACTAAAGTTACCGACATAGCTCAACGGATTAGCAAACTGAAGTGGCAGTGGGCCGGTCATATCTGCCGCAGGACTGATAACCGTTGGGGTAGACTTGTCCTAGAGTGGAGACCGCGAATCGGCAAACGTAGCGTAGGACGTCCTGTGACCAGGTGGAGCGAGGACATACGCAAAGCGGTGGGCAGTGATTGGAAAAGAAGAGCCGAAGATCGGGCTCAGTGGCGCATCTTGGGAGAAGCCTACGTCCAGCAGTGGACTGATACTGGCTGATCATGATATGAAACAGAACTCACTATACGTTTTATTGCCGACTTACTCTGTAACATTTTATGACTGGACCGACAGCCAATTCGTGGCAACGATATATTGTGTATTCATATTATCTAGTGGGCATAACAGTGCCTGTCATGTTAAGTACGTGTCTGATCTTAGCACGGTAATAGGAACGGAGCAGTGGACAAAGAGTTTAATTTAATTTAAAATCAGGTATGTGATAGGTAAGTATCCACAGACCCCTAATGCCGTGATAAAGCAACATAAATAACACCGCTAAAGTTCTCACCACACAACTCAAATAAACCTATTTAAAATACCATGAGAATTATTGTTAAGGGCACAGCTACGTAATAAATATTGTTTATCTACTAATTATGTCATTACTTTGAATATCACTGTATATGACATTGATAATCAATGTAACTATGGATCGATGAATGAGGAATAACAAATTAGATCGGAACATAAATAATCGTAATACCTTTATACAATTTATAAAAAAAACCTTGATCCGTTGACAGATATAAGTCTTACACGTACCTAAAACATTAATAAGTAGTAGTATCACGCGTTAAAGATTAGGAAGATATATGATATTGCTTTTCTGTCCATAATTTTTGCTCTTAGAAAAAGCATTGTACTTTTACGTATTCAGTACTTAAATATTTTCTTTGATAATATTGTAGTAGTTAGAAAAGCGGTGAGTAGGACCCTACAGAGGTCGTGATGCGAATATTATATTTTTCGACAACGCGATCATAATACTAAGCGGTGGTGTCACTTCAACGGAGGAAAGCTCTGTGGTGTAATGTATTCTAATATTCAATTGTTGATCCACTAGTATTTACTGCCTTAATGTCATAAGTCATTCATTATTATAGGTAGGTACTGATTGAAAATACTGAGTAATAGATCCTTCATCAAATGTAACGCTCCACACCCACAGGAGCGAGCGAATTAGCTTGATTATTTGAAAAAAAAATCCAAGGGGATAAATTAATTCATTAAAAATATATTTTAGGTGGGGAGGCCTTTGCCCTGCAGTGGGACAGCCAAGACTTGATATGATATGATATTTTACGAAATGATTAAACATATAAATGGCTTCACCTGCGACTAGCGGGTATTTCGCCAATTTCAAGTAAAAAATTGGCATGAAAGAATTAAATAAATACACATTATAAATGATTTCATTTACCTAATTTGGGTAATAGGAGAGATTGAAATGGCGAATGATGCCCTTAAAAATGTACTCTTGGTATTATTGATTGATACATAAATATTGAATTTATATTGAAAGCTACGCGATCACGCGCCATCGATGACATTTAGTTGAAAAGTGTGCTTCATAAATAAAATAATAAAGTTCGTTTTGAGGCGTCCGTGGGCGCAGGGATTTATACCCATGGGTATTAAAAGTATGATTGACAAAATGTAGTTTTGGAACATACCACGCCTACACCATCATTCAACAGAAGTATGATTGAATATCATAAAAAAAAAATATAAGGCCCTCTCTCATAAAAGCATACTATGACCGTTCGCCTTGAAAACTAATCAATATAAGAACAATAGAAATTCTGTAGTATTATGGAAGTACCAAGTAACTTAGATGTATAATTAAATGGAATAAAGCGTATAAATGAGACCGCGACCTCGCGTTTCCCGGCCTTGCTTCTATTTCCAACCAACTCAGGCTTCGAAGGACGGCTCTACTTCACAATATCTGATCTAAATGCAAATACGGTTATTTCCACAATGTGCATACAACATTGTTTTATTGCTTAAACTAACTAGTCTACAATAGCCACCGCGAACTCTATGATTATCTATAGAGTGATTGGCACATTTTATGCTATCATTAAGTATATCAATGGAAACACCATTGAAATATCCGACCAAAATTACTTAAAATCACAATTGTCAAACCTATATTTAAGAAAGTTAATAGAGAATTAATGGAATATTATAGACCTATTGCACTGTTATCAATTATCTCTAAGATATTTGAAAAATATATATATAAAGAAATAAGCAGTTACTTTGAAACTCAGAAATTGTTCTGTAATGAGCAGAGGGGATTCCGAAGACATAAAACCATAAACATGGCGATTTTTAGTTTTTTGAAGACCCACCTTCTACATGTTGACAAAGTTTCTCCAATATGTGCTATACTATGCGATATGACGCAAGCGTTCGATTATGTAGATCATAACATCTTAATTAAAAAGCTGGAAGCTTATGGAATTAGGGGAAATATTTTGGATTTGATCCATTCATACTTATCAGACCGAAATCAAGTAACAGAAATTACTAAAATTAATGTTAAAACAAAAATTGAGGAAACATATACATCTGCAGAGCGAAAGGTGTTATATGGAGTCCCTCAGGGCAGTGTTTTAGGTCCACTACTATTTATTATCTATATTAACGATTTACCCAAGGCAACAGCACAATCAATGTCACTATTCGCCGACGATAGTACGATAACTATACCCGATATGAAAAATAATTCCTATAATAATGATATAAATAATTCTCTGAGGGATATTATATCATGGCTTGATAATAATAATCTAAAAATAAATTTAAATAAAACAAATATTGTTCATTTTAGCCAAAGAATGCAAAACAAATCTGACTTTACTTTAAAATACGACAATAATACAATAAACGAAGTTGACCTTGCAAAATTTCTTGGACTATTAATTGACAAAAAGCTAAATTGGAAGAAACATGTGGAAGCTGTTTGTAAAAAATCTGTAGTCTGGCCTACGCTTTACATAAACTTTCGACTACAATCAATACTAATGCATTACTTTCGGCATACTATGGGCTGATCGAGTCCTCTCTCAGATATGGAATTAATTATCTTCTGGGGTAATTCGACTGAAAAAGAATCTGTTTTTAAAATGCAAAAACGCTGTATTAGGGCTATGTTTAATCTACAGACGACAGACTGTTGCAAATCATACTTCACTAGATATGGAATTTTGACATTTCCGTCCTTATACATATTAGAAATTGCTTTATTCGTCAAAACTAATCCTGAACAGTTTCCAAAAGAGTCTGATATTCTCAAAAGAAATCGACGAGACAATGATAGACTCTGTTTGCATCCCTCAAAGACGGCACTTCTCCATAAAAGTGTAGTATGTATGGCGCCTAAAATCTTTAATAAAATTCCGAAGTGTTATAGGGACCTAAATATAAATGTATTTAGACTATGGTTTAGGAGGTTACTGATACAAAAATGTTACTACAGTATCAATAACTTCTTACAAGATAAACTCTAGCTAGGTTAATATTATTATTTAAACTAAAATAATTATAATAATTTTACTCCATTTATCTTAGAAAATCTTTGTACACCATATGATATGGTAAAACATGATGGATCTGACACTAATTTTAATAACATCAATGTGCAAGCTATTGTATATTTGAACCTACCCGTGTTTTGTGCAAATAAAAATATTGTATTGTATTGTATTGTAAGGCCGAAAATTAAAAAAAAAAAAATGTAAGATCTAATTTTTCAAATCACGACATCGTGGCAGACCTATAAGGAGATGGCGGGATGAACTGGACTCGTAGCGAAAAGAGTGGCCCATCTTAGCTGGATATATAGAATAAAAGAGGAAAACGAGGTCTTCGCCCAGCAGCGACCGTATCAGACGTATAAAAAAAAACATTTTTTCTAATGCATTTCTGTTATTGACAGCTTTAAATAATGGTATGTAGATATTGCTGTGTTGTTTTTATCAATTTGTTGACATACTGGTTTTGAAAAAAATCTGAAATTGGGGCATGATGCGAAAAGAAAATTAAACGATTGAATAAATTGCTTTATAAATATATAATATATTAGGTATATTACCTAAGCGTTGTTATAAAAATATCTTATTTATGTAGATTGAAGTAACCTGAAATAGATTTTAATGTTCATAAAATTTTCGTTCTAAAACCCTTTTGTACATTGAACGTACAACTACCTATTATGTCCCTACAGGTCTATTAAGAATTAATACGACAGTTATTATAGTATCCCATTGAGTCTTGTTTTTGGGTCTTGTCACATAGAATTATTAAGTTTCGGCCTAGTAGGTACCCGCAATAATAAGTACTCGTAGTTTCCATTGTTACCTTGACATATAGACACATAACTTATTTAAAACCCGCTGTTACCCACAACTTTGTCCACGTGGAATTCAACAATAATGTTTGCTCTGTCCTCTGTTGGTTTTGTTTTAAAGTAGCTTAAATTACTCACTATAACACCAGCTATCTGCCAGCTAAAGCTCCGTCAAAATCAGTTCAGCCGTTTCAGACATTAACCAGAAAAATAGACAATAAAATATAATTTGAATTTACTAAAATCTTTAATTTTGACTTAACATACAGACACTAATATTGTATGTATCTACAAAGGGTGCGAGAGAAAACAAAAGAAAAAAAAATGTACCCCACAGTCCCTAATCACTGTCGGGCGGTAGGGTGCTCAGAACGCTAGCAGCATTGCCACGTTGAATGGCAATGCTGATGTGCTATGCGAGATAGTTTCCAGCGTTCTGATCACTGGGTGTGTCGATCAGACGTTTCGCAATGTCTTGAAAAATCCGATGGGCACCCGGCCCCCATGGACCTGGCACCTAGATATACCTAACTATGTTTCAAAAGCACTTGGTGCATCTAGTATAAGATTATAATTTCTAGTATTAAAAATTCATGTTAAGTGACTCTTATAAGTCAAAGGATTCCAAATATGTTTATCTAATACTTTACTTTAGTCTTAGATAACTCATGTTTAAGACTCGAAACTTGTAAATGGAAAAGCTAGACTAAATCCGATTTCAAATGAATAATTCAGAAAGTAAATTTATTGCATCTGTTATATTGATTTAGTTCGCAATCATCGACTCAAATGAGAATTTTAAATTTAGTTTATAAACCCCCTTTGATATTAACATGTTTATTTGAATATTTGAGCTACGTATCATATTTATTTCAGTTCCTTTGCACATAGTTAATTTTTGAAGTATATTATTTATTTGCGATAATTTAACCATTATCATCGAAAACCACCCCGTGTTTAATAAGTAAGAAGGCAAATACTCAAATAAGTGACTAATTAATGTTATAATATAATTAAATATCTATCAACTTTAATTTGAATTAAGTAGATTAAGATCATGTATTCAGCAAAGATTTTTAATTGAAAATGGACTGTGATGTTGCCAATTAAACTAAATTAGTCAACCTTGTCAATCATTATTACCCATCGATTTATGCAAGAACATAAAATTTGTTTCGGAATATCGTTTAATATTGGATTTATTCCGTCCATTTTGTATTTCCAAGTAACAGATGCACATTAACATTAAAAGTTCTTAATACATGCTTAAGTACTTTGCCACTTTTCGTAAAACATTTACGTCAAACTTATTAAAAAACTTTAAAAGGCTCACGACTCTTAAAAAACATACGCACTCATCTGTTATTTGTTCGGTAAACAATATTTTTTTTTTTAGAAAACATGTTTGCGGGATTGTAATGAAACAGGATTGAAAGTGGGGTGGCAACTTTCCCACCATGTTTATGCTTCGAAAAGTACATAAAACTAATCCCGAGTCGGTGAAAGTCTCTAACTTACTTTATGTCTTTTTCGTGACAATCAGCCCGATATCGATCGTACGAACGGAGCTCGCTTGCATTCGCTGTAAATTATACCAGGCTTATGAAACTTAAATTACCCTTGAACTTGCCTCGGTTTTATATCGAGTGTGGAACGCGGCTGAAAGAAAATCTGGGCCTCGCCCGCGAGCGAGCGTGTTGTGCATAAATCAAAATTGTTTTAATTAATTTATTTGCTTTCGCGTACTGAACTCGTTTATTTTTCTTTTTTATTCCCCGCTGAGGTAAACGCTACAAAACGTTTTTATTTTATTCCATTTGCGAAGCGTACTGTTTTAATGAATTTATATGCAGTTAAATAAATAAATCTTCTGCCAAGCTATACCAAAATACGGGACGCGATGCTTAAACAATTTGGGCCATAAGTTATTTATTATATACCCTAGCCCCCTATGTAAGCTCTACAAGTATTTCTACAAACAGTTACGTCAACATCTATAGGAATGAAATATGTAATGTCATTGACTAATCGAGAGCTTATATCATGTGAATAATAATAATAAGCATAAGCATATTTTTGAAAAGATTTGAATAACAATATGTACATAGTCAGCTGTAAAATAATAAGTCATTATAGGATTCATTCACACGACAGTGAAGGTTCCGTTTCTTATGACATGTCGTTGAAAAAAAGAGGCATATTGGTAAAAAATAATGTAGTCTTACTTCCCCAAGGTGTTTTTTCACAAAGAAGGATACGTCCTACGGAAGCCTGTAAAAATACTGGTTTAATTCTATGAAATTGATCTTCGACTACTTAATCTAAAATAATACACGCCTACATAAACAGAGTTCAAAAGAAATGGAAAAACGATGTGGGACAACAAGCATGAAATTGCAAATGACGAAAACCAAACGAGGTTATGTGAGCGCCGAATGCGTGGGCGCTTTGATTCGATGCCACTTAATCACAATCGTGTGTTGACTGGAAGTGGGTCACCTCGTCCCAGCTGTCGTGAAGGTATCACTTCAATGATCTATTACCCGAAGAAATGATTCTTAAAGGTTTAATCCCTGTGAACATGTGCGACATTTTTTTTCTCATACCAATACGAACTGTATTAACTCTCAGCAGAAGCATATTTTTCAACGGAATTTTATCGAATTTATATACGTGGTCGCGTGACTTTTGCCAGAGACATGTTTGGTTCATGGAGATATAATAACGGAGATGACATTTCGAGCCCACGCTGCGGTAAATTTTTCTTGTTTATCTGACTCCGCCATCTTTGTTTTCCCTAGATAACAAAAACGGCGTAAAATCGCTGCAGAGCTATACGAAGAGTGGAGTCGTTTATGGATACTCTAGACACTCTATGGATTGTGTAATCAGCAACATGTTTTTTTCTTTCTTTCTTTTTAGGATTAGCAAGTTAGTTATGCATGAACGGTCATACATGACTAACTTGCTAATCTTAAAAAGACGTTTATTGCGGATAAACATAAAATATTCATAGTCAATATGACACATAAAACGTAACTAGAATCCGATATAAAGTTTTAAATGAGATAAACATCAAAATAGCTTTATAGTTTTAAACGAGATTTTTTTTAGAATGACATGAAGGCGCTTTCATAAAAGTTACTAATTGAAATGATATGCTTTACTCTCGAAGACGGTTGGCAATGAACTTGGCACGGGGGTGTGTCTTGCAGGCTGCAAGCAACCAAGGCCGTCTCACCGCATAGCATTGTATTACCTACATCGATTTATCGAGCGGCGCGCGCCGGCCTCGTCGCTGCCACCCGCACCTCCGCCACCCCACAAAGGGGCCGCACAGACCAAGCTACAACTAAACCAGAGGCTTACCTTTACCGTTCCAACTACTGCTGCAATTTAACTTTGATCTTTTATTCGGAGTTTCAATTAATCCAATCGTTATCGCTAAGTGACACAAGGATCACTACAGTGGGGTTAGCAAGCATGTCAAGACAAGACTTTTGTCACTAATTCGCTCGCTCGCTCTCTGTACAATTTCATACGAGAGAAAGTGACAACATCAAGATATTCCGTGAGTGTAGTCTTGGCGCACATGCTACAACTGCAAGAATGGTGAACATCACTAACGAAACTTTTTATAGGAATAGTCTGGTCTAACGTCTTGTTGCAAATGACATCTCAATGGGATATCAAATGCCACGAAGATGCGAAATGATTTGAAATCAACTGTATGTCTATATCTATATAGTTTCGAATATCTATACAAATAAATAAAATTGGAGTGTCTGTTTTTAATATCAAAATAACACTTTTTTACCAAATGCGTATGAAAGTATATACGATACCTATAACGAAAACGCAATTATTATTTTTTGTCTGTCTGTCTGTCTGTATGTCTGTTTGTTTGAGGTAAACTTCTAAACAGCTGAACCGATTTCAATGGGACTTTCACCGACAGATAGCTGACGTTCCAAGGCGTAACTTAGGCTACTTTAATTTTAGAAAAAGCATTAGCGTTCCGCGGGAAAAACATAATACCCATATTTCCGGGTAATCTCCCTAAAGTCCACGCGGGCGAAGTCGCGGGCACAGCTAGTCATTAATAAAATTCTAAACACTAAGTCAAAAACATTTGAATCCCTAGTCAGTCAGTACGACAGTATGACAATTTTGTGACAATAAATATTCTTTGCTCGTAGTCTACGCTCGGTTTGCGCTCACCTCAAGGCGGCAACACATAACATAGCCAACCAGCTGCGAGCGAATTTATCCAATAACTTTAAAACCACTTTGATTTTATTAACCCGTAAACATAAGTCTTTAGTCGAGAGCTATTGCGCTTTTATTGTGTGCCCTTTTGTTTAGCGTGTTTGACTTTGCTTATTTAGAAGTTTATTGGTACTGAAGTCAATTACTTTATTGAGTTTGTGAAACGTTTCACAGATTGAAAAATAAATAAGTAATAAAGCAAACTAAAAACTTACAAAATCATGCTCTTTGATTTAATTTGAAGTTACGAATTGTAGACGTTGGGGCTGATTGACGTTGATTTTTAAGTTAATATTTAAAGCTTACATAATAAATTTTTTTTTATGAATTAATTTAAATAAATTTACTTTTACAAGTTACCTACTATAAATAGTATTATTACCTACTAGTATATATTTTATATATTTTTTATCTTATAGAGAATCATTACAATTTTCCTTACACATACGACAGTGTAATACCAATACTCCACTTCAGCGTGTCTTCATATTTTGATATATTCCATGAAACCTTATTTAATAAAACGCGGGGACATCTACAGCTACGTAGGTACCATGAGAGCGTAGCGGGGAAATATAGGAGTTCTTAAAACGGATTACAGGAACTTTTCAAGAACACGAAAAACATCAAACCGAAAGTCAACGCTGCATAATGAGTTCCTTCATTTTCCGACGGTGGAAAAAATATTTGGATGCCGCTTTCCCGTGGCAGCGTTTGCGAGACCAACTTTAAATAGAATTATTGTAACTGCCTGATAAAATCACGTTGAATATTTAAATGCAGGGTAAATCACTTTTCAAGTAGCCGAAAGTTATGGGATTGTTCTCGACTGAGGGCCGTAAAATATGACATATCACCCTATAAAATTATTGGATCAACGCTATTAAAACTTATGCTACGTTGCGTACAATTTTACAAGCTTTATATTAGCTTGCAACGTATGTATGTCCGGGTGGAATCTTGCAACTGTATTTTAAATCAGTTATCTTAAACCGATTGAGCTGAAATTTGGTATACACGCTTACTTTGGATGACAATGCATGCTTAACTATGTGACGTCATTCTAATTCCAATGTGGCGGATCATCCAAGATGGCGGAATAGTTATTTTTTCTGCACTAACACAGTATGGGCATCAAATGAAAGGGCTTGCTGAGGAGAACGCGAAAATTAAGGGCAATTAAATAAAAGCTTGTTTTTAAAAGGTTTTCTTTACTTTTAATTATTTATTTACAAATAAATATAATGTATGGTTATACTTATGCAAATGAAATTAAAACAGACTAGCGGCCCGTCAAGCTGTCACACGGGTTTATAATATAGCTTAAGTTACTCAGTGATGATGTAGCTATCTAACAGCAAAATAATTTTTGAAATCGGTCCAGCAGTTTTTAAGTTTATTCGTTATATACAAACATTAGTATAGATAAGCATTTTAACAGTCACATTGATGTAATTTCTGTTGCACATAAATTACATGTAAACAATATTTGACGGCACTAAAATATTGCTATCGTTCTCATACCTTTACTGCCTTAGGAGGGAAGGCAAATACGCTTAGCTTAACGTAGTTTAGTACCAACAGAATCTATACGTACTGTTGTTTAACTTATACATAGGTACTGCATGCAACAACCCATGTAAGGTCTTGAGTTGACTTTTTTTTTCAACAAAAGGATTATTTTCATTACCTATGATAATTATGATTTATAACCTAGGTTTCTGACCTTATACGGACTGCTCTAATAACTTGATGGAGAAACCTTTGTGTTCATTACCGAACACCTTGACACATATATTTAAGTAAGTTATAATTTATTACTACCACGAGTAGGTACGGACTTGTTTCTATTTAAAAAATACCTGCTTAGATACCTATATGAGCTTGGTAACTTTCTGAACAGCAAAATTAAAAGCAAGTTAAAATAACACCTACCCAATCACGGCAAAGCTTAAAGTTTAATAACACTAATAACGGCAAGCGTTTATTCACAAGATATCTCCCAACTTAGCCTCAAGGGGCGCGAAAATTTAACAGCGCTACATCGCTACATAAATACGCTATATATGCTACGACATTCTTGGTAAACTTCAAGTGAACGATGTTCTGTAGGGCCTCGGACCTTGTTAGACGACACGACAGTCTGCATACAGAGTATCCCTAAGTTAATTTAGAGCGCGGAGTACTCCCGCGAGATCCTCCACTGATCCCCCGCAACCGTACTTTGATATGCGCTAGTACCCTCTACATGGACGGAATTTATTCATCATTACGATTAATGGTTCAGTAAATATTCACGTTTATGAATTCTAATGTGATTCAAACTAAGAATATTATTTGTCTAAGATTTTGATAACACTCAGGCAGGATACTGATAGCGCATAATTTTTTTTCGCCCTGCATCCTGGGTGAGTGAATTAACTTGACTTTTATTGAAAGTGTACTTTGTGATTACGGACATAAGTATTGAATATTTATTGTAAATGTCTCATCGAGACCACGCATCAAAAATCGCTCGCACCATCGATTAGTTGAATTAAGATATTTTTCTAAGAGTTAATAATACTGGGACCCAATTCTCGCAAGATAATATTTCTAATTCGAGATATGTCGTCGTATTTTTTCGTTTGGTTTCGATATATGTCAAATTAAAGATAATGTCCATCTTGCAAGAATTAGGACCCTGGTCGTTTTCGTATTGCCATCAAACTGGTCTGGCGCGTTTTGCCACACTTTAAGATCACCTTATGTAACATCGAGGCATCACTAATTTGCAATGTGCCAGGTGTTTCAAAAAGCGCGTACCTATGTGTAAACGATAAATTGACTACTAAAATAATAACGCAGTAGTTTCACTTTTCCTAAATCCGATAACTGAGTATTGACAAGGCTTCAAAGGAACATCATCCAAGTCATTATAGATTCAGAGCAGGGACATGTAAAAGTTATCGGAAAAGTTTGCCTTCATGCAGGTAATTTTGTTTTGAAATCGAATCAAACGTTGACGAGATCGATACGCCTACACTTGGCCGTTTGTGAATTTTTTCACAACTTGTACTATTAGTGTTATTAACCGCAATGCTGTGTACATATTAGTGACAAATCATAGACCAAGTTCTTTATGTACCTCAGAGTAGGCAACCCGTCAGTCTAGTTTTATTAATTATTCATACCCAATGTGATGAACCGGTATGAGCGGTAGAACTGGTTAAGTCATATTATCAAACTTCGTCCTTAAATAAAAAATAATTTAAATATAATCTAATCTACGACATTTTATTTTTATAAGTTTCTCTTTTGAACCTGTTTAATTGTGACTAGATACTTACCTCTGCGTTACTAAAAAAACAATCCAAACGGTAGCGAAATCAAATTTTCATGAAACTAACATTGACTGGTCCGGGAAGGCGGATGCACGTCAGATCTGGCCGATCTGACGTGCATCCGCCTTCCCGGACCAGTTCGACAGTTTCACAGGCGTACAATCCACTTTGTTTACAAACGACTAAAGCTCTGCCGATTACCATCTATACAGGGTACCTTTTGTTTTTCTGCTCCATAAAACAGAGCTCCGAATCGGTACCCCCGGAATAATACCTCCCCGCTAATCGCCTTTTGTTTCGTTTCAGTGATTTGTTGTTGTTCTACATTCATTTTAAACGGATCTATTTATCTTTATTCATCAGGTTCCTCGGCGTACTGTACAGTCTGTACTTAGTGGGTTTTGTTGTCGGAAAAATGGCGGCTTTGTGTGCCAGTGTAGATTAATGGTTTCATTAAATAGAGGCGTTTGAATAAATTACCTTTTAAAGTAGGTAATTGGATTTAGTAATGTATAATATAGCCCTCGGAAATTCTTGTTACGCGAAAAATTACGCTTAATAAATGTGAAAATAAGTAGCAATAAAGTAATTAATAAGCGATTTTAAAGCACTGTAATAATAAATTATTAAGTAACTGCAGCAAATAAATTCCACTGAAATATTACAAGCCCCAAATGGTTCAAATCGTGTTACACAGGCGACAATAACAATTTACATCAAACAAACATTATTACCGGTCGTTATTTTTCACTCGACGGAACGCGCGGTCCCGAAACCAATGGTTATGCGTCCCCGGTGGCTCCGACCGGTCCGGCCGCCCGATGAAATAATGATCACATATCGACAAGACCCAAAATCGCTTGATCTGCCCACTCACTGGTACTCGGATTGATAACTTCCGAATGAAAACGGGAAATACCGTGCGGTATTTGTTCATATCTAACAAAAAAGGATTTTATTTCATAAAGTAATTACGTCATATTTGACGAATGTTAGATTATAAAGATATCTTTTTTTGAAAAGCTAATAAAAATAATCTAAGATTTTTCTACCCATCTAATGAACTCTCTCAAAATACTATTAATTAATCACCCTAAAAGTCTTATAAAATGTCATTGTAAATAATAATTGTGTTATGCTCAAAGTAAAGTAATTTAACAGTCAATCTCTTGAAGGTTTCATGGCTTTAAATTCCATTTGTGATTTCATTTGTGATTGTTTCACCATTTCCGCTATGATCTCTCTTACTATAAAGAATAATCAAATGATACTTAAAAGGTAGTTCTAAATGAAATTATTTTTCCCTTTACTTTTCAAGACATTTATTCACACGAAAATTTTAATTAAGGATCATGATTTACTTCAAAACTCCATGCGGACAAAATTGAAGATTTTTTATATTCAAACTAACGATAGTTAAAAGCGTGGTTTGGTCTTGGTTTTAAATTCTCTAACAAAGTCGGTAGAGCCATAAAACTGTAACTGTACACTAACTCCGTTTCCTCTTATTAATTAATCTCTAAGCGGTTGTTAACGCTATATAATAATACATAAATTTAACCAGAATAATAGTTTGATAATATTTACACTGGAGACCATATTGTGAAGGGATTGTCAGAGTAAATTATTAATGTTTGTTCAAAAATTGTGATCAGTAAATATTTGATAGAATATTTTTTTTTCAGGTACGACGACAGCAGCACATAACAATCTTGGTTTAACAGAAATGTGTTTCAACATTAACAAGTACTTAATTAAATTGGCGGACTACTTCAGATTATATTCAGATACTTCTCGTTAATGGTCCATTGCAAATAAAAAGTCGAAATGGTCAGCAACAGAAAAATTGTGTTTACCAAACTCTTGGTGTGCCTTTTTGTATCAGGCGCATGGGGGAGGTCATGGGCGAATCACCACGATACGACTACATCCACCACACAAACTACACCCACCACTAGTCCAGTACCAAAGAATTTCCACAATGACCCACTTATCGTCGAGACGAAAAGCGGCCTCGTCAAAGGTTACGCTAAAACTGTAATGGGCCGAGAGGTGCACATCTTCACCGGCATTCCCTTTGCGAAACCGCCCCTGGGACCGTTAAGATTTCGAAAACCTGTACCCATCGATCCTTGGCACGGAGTGCTCGAAGCCACCGCCATGCCCAATAGTTGTTATCAAGAAAGATACGAATACTTTCCCGGTTTTGAGGGAGAGGAAATGTGGAATCCTAATACAAACATATCCGAGGACTGCCTTTACTTAAACATATGGGTACCGCAGCATTTGCGAGTACGCCATCATCAAGATAAGCCGCTCGCGGAAAGGCCAAAAGTGCCAATACTCGTGTGGATTTACGGCGGAGGTTATATGAGCGGCACAGCAACACTCGACCTATATAAAGCTGACATAATGGCGTCTTCTAGTGATGTAATAGTGGCCTCTATGCAATATAGGGTTGGTGCATTTGGATTTTTATATCTGAATAAATTTTTCTCTCCGGGAAGCGAGGAAGCTCCAGGAAATATGGGGTTATGGGATCAGCAACTGGCGATTCGATGGATAAAAGAAAACGCTCGTGCTTTTGGTGGAGATCCCGAGTTGATCACTTTGTTCGGAGAGTCCGCTGGTGGTGGCAGCGTGAGTTTACATATGCTATCCCCGGAAATGAAGGGATTGTTTAAGAGGGGTATATTGCAATCGGGTACGCTGAACGCACCGTGGAGTTGGATGACAGGGGAGAGAGCACAAGATATTGGGAAAGTTTTGGTAGATGATTGTAGTTGCAACAGTAGCCTCCTGGCCGCGGACCCGAGCTTAGTGATGGATTGCATGCGCGGTGTAGACGCCAAAACAATTTCCGTGCAGCAATGGAACTCGTACACAGGTATATTGGGGTTCCCGTCGGCGCCGACAGTGGACGGCGTTTTTTTGCCGAAGGACCCAGACACGATGATGAAGGAAGGCAATTTCCATAATACCGAGGTGCTTCTGGGAAGTAATCAAGACGAAGGTAAGTTTTTGCTGCCGACGTCTTTATGGCGTAGGTATCTTTGTATAGGCACTTACTGTTATTATAACCAGCCATGAGCCTCGCTCGAGCGCTTTTAATTTAGCTCTACTATTTGATTGAATACCTGTAACCGACTTACTAACTTTGTTAAGTAAAAAAATAAGAATATGTTTTATTATAGTAGGTATTCATTACGTAATAATATCCACGTTAAATACAAATAGCAACAGATCATAATATAAAACCTACCTTCGTATTTGGAATATCGTTCAAATATGGTAACGCAAATGTGTCAACTGCTTACTATAATATTTAAATAAATCACCGCGCATGTATTCATCTAAAGAGTAGGCAGGGTTACTCTGCAGTGCATCTACACTTTGGTCACAACGCAATGGGGGTGGACCTATCGCGAGTATAAAATCTAACTGTTAGTAAACAACGAAGGGTTGATAGCACTGTAAAGTATTACATAACACGTATGTAAACAACTGGCACGTGCGTAATACGAATTGATAGCGTTTACGTGTTCCCGTTCCCCTGGGAACTACCGACACAGACGTATTCCAGTCGTATATTCTAAGGGCAAATAATATGAAGTCTTAATTGCGTCTCACCAATATTTGGAATAGAGTTCGAGGTCATTTGTGTCTAGGATCCGATCTGCTGCGTAGTAGCGAGGCCACGCGCCTGCGCAAACCTATGTACACATAACAACAATATAGAGTGGGTTTTTAGTCGTACTATCAGGTACTACAGACTCGCCCACGTAGCCCGGCGCTCCCCCGCCGCGCGCCCCGAGCCTCAACCTCCCTCTATGCTGTTGCTACGCACCCCACCCCTCGAGAAACATCTCTAGCTTCAAATAAGGACAAATCGTCGAAAGCGATGTTTTATTGCCACCTGGAGCCTCCAAGTAGACAGTACAATCACAATTTTAAAGAAAAACTAAATTCTGTTTGATTTTCCTTTGTAAAAAATACGTTCAGTACTTAAACAGTTTCAATATCGAAGCATAAACAAAACAGCAATGAATTTGCAAAAACAATATACGACGCTATGATTTGATAAGCAACAAGATGCGGTCGATTTTCAATTTAGTGATTTAACGTTAATGCCTTAATTAGAACCTACACCTAGAATACCAAATTGTCAACCTGTAAGGTTCAAACAAGACGTAACTTTCCATTACTGCTTAAAATATACTTTCTACGACTTATTAAAATTAAAATAAGGAAGAAAATACTGGGAACAGAATTGTGCCATCTACGCAGTTTGTTTCATAAATTCTCATTTGTCAATTTACGGGAGCTCGACGACGCGACAGCGACTGCAGCTTGAACACTTAAATCTTGAAAGGATTTTCCGGTGGATCTTGAAATTCAAAATGACAAACTCTAACAAAGAAAGTCCTACTGTTCACTATAATAATAACAAAATTATTTTCTCACTTTTAGTTATGTTATTGGTTAGATTAAAAAGTACTTACGTTTACGTTTTTTGTGTGATTTGGTCCGTTTGTCTGATTATTTACTGACACCATTTTAACGAAAGACGGTACAATACTTGATTTTAGAAAAGAATTGAGAATATTATGATAACTTTTTTAATTTTAACATTATTAGTTTTCTATCAATCAGATTTCAGCTTTCATATCAAATTAATATTTTATTAAGACATTATTCCCTATCTAATTTTGATGAAATATTTTTCCCGGATACAAGATATTTTACTAGAAAATAAAATACTACAATTGTAGGGTTTTTTAACCCTATGCCACTTCTTTTTTAACCCTATGACCTTGACCCGACCTTCGTGGATTGCGAAAGCATTGGTGGGCACGCAAATCTAGAGCCCCGATCATATTTAAGTTATTAATCTGTATTAGTATCTAATCAGAAAGAAAATACATTTATTATGACTATCAACTACAAACACAATACACAAGGAAAAACATATAACTATAATGACAGCGTGGAGTGTACAAAAAAAAATCTGAAATTGGTGACTCGTGCGTAGCTGCCAACAGGGTCCGTTTTCAGCAAATTCTCGTAATTAGGACCCTTGTAAAGAGCCCTGTAATAATCATACCTTAGATACGCGAAAACAAGGCATCATTAGTTTATTACATGTTTTACGTATTTTTTCCAATATACAATAATCATTTGAGAATTTATTATCTCATTGTGATAAGTAAATACGATTTCTAAAGGAACATTTGACTCGAGAATACCTCTTCAATTTTTTGTTAGCGACAATAGAAGGCATTCGATTTTCTAAGAAAAATATTTGTTCATCTTCAAATGACGGATCTTGAAAAGGAAATAATCATTTTACATGTTTCTTACGTGACGTAAAAAACATGGTGTTTAATTTTTTGTGCTTCAATATACCTGTTGTTTTAATTATGTTGCAACAAAAAAGTATTTATGCAAGTTTTGTGACGTTGCTTGTTTAGAGGAAGATAATATAAATACCAATTAGGATGTAGCTTTGATCGGATTGTGATTTTTTGCGGCACAAATATCAAGTTTGTTTTTACTTAATGAGTCATGGTAGTAAATAAAAATCGCCATTTAATATTCAATTTTTCTTATGTTACGTTTTCTAATAAAAACATCTAATATTTTGTCATAGTATTTTGATAATAAGTTAATCAACCTAAATTCTTACCTTTATTAAATTATTATGATTTTTTTTATTTATGTTAAGGTTTGTATGGATGAAAATCTTTGCTATTCTTTTTCAAACTTCTCTAGTAGCTTAATACGAGAAAGAGGTCGACCAAGAAAAATATTGCTGAGAAATATAATTGTATATCTCTAAGTAATTGGTTTCATACGACTTAAATAAATACGTCGTAGGAAAGTAAAAATGTTTATCTATCTAAGTTCATTTCTTTTGAAGTAAATACCTTGTTTGTCCATAGACATTTTTTTTAATATAAATTTTTATCGTGGTATATACTCGTATACTGACTTTAATGTTTTGATATTAGTAATGGATACATGATGTACATTCAGCTGAATGTCGAATTCGGCCGAACATTTGGTTGAAACATGTGCCGAAGCCAAATTCGGTGGAACTTTGGTATTTTTTGAGAATGTTTGTTGTGGTTCGTTAAAATTTTACAGCATTTATTATTGCAATGTATGTTCCGCCGTAGCACCTTACTATTAATCCGGTTTTGATGAATAAGTTGTCCATCGATTTGTAATTTATAGCCCGGGTAACATGGGATACATTTTAACCAACTAAAAATAGGAGGAGTCGATTTTACTTGGTTTCCGTAGTCGGGTTACAGTTTTAAAACGTTTTTTTTTTTATTTATGTTCAACTGCTAAACGAACAAGATAAACAACACACCTACACGTAGATACCTACTTCTTTTTATATTTTCATCCTGAGAGTTTTGTTGTCTAGACTCTCCTGGCACTAACAAGTGTAGGTTACGGCCCACTGGGTGCGCCGTGTCAACTCTAGTTCGTTAGATTCCCTACCTTGGTATAAGAAAAGACAGTTTTCTTATTTATTAGATCTAGATTTCATAGTTTCTGAAATAAAACAGGTGATATAACAATCACATAATGGTCAGACGACGTCTGATAGATATTACTTGTTTAAATAAATAGGTCAATTAGATGAGAAATCTAACTAAAGTTAACTAAAAACTAAGTTTTTTTTTTTTATTTTTTTTTAAATCTGTTTTATCTTAGATCAACCTTTTATCTCTAATTCGTAATAATAACTTCATTTTAAGTCCAACAATTTGTTTACCGGTATGTGCTACGATAAAGTGATTATAGTCTGATCATAAATTACATCTTTAATGTAAGCCATAATTTTGATGCAGTGGTAGCGGAGTGGTCGAACGCACGCCTTGCAAATCAAAGTGTGCAGGTTCAAACCCCGGCTCGCACCTCTGGGAATAAGTGCGAATCTCATTTTCATCCGAGATTATCACTTGCTATGTAACGGTGAAGGAAAACATCGTGAGGAAACCTGTACGTCTGAGGGAACTTGTCTAGTTCTCGATAGATGAAGTCTGCCAACCCGCACTGGGCCAGGATGGTGGACTATGGCCTGAATCCCCCTCGCATTGAGTGGAGGTCCGTGCCCAGCAGTGGGACGTTAAAAGGGCTGTAGTTAAAGCTTCGGTTTGCTATCACACCCATTTAAATTTGGGTTTCTTTTAACGTAACATGCCATTTACAATTTCAAGTGAACACCTTTTTATTGAAAGCGCGAAAAATAACCACAGCAAATACGTTGCCAATTACGCTTTTATAGAAATAGAAATAGTTTATTTTGTAAATAAAGGTACAAAAAATAATGTATTGCTGGGACATCCTTTTAAGTAAATAATATACTTGTGCCAGGATGCCCCGCTCTTCCATAACTACTGATTACAGTTTCCAAAATAAACTTAATAACTAATTATTAACTAGGTACAGTAAGTATAACACTACTAATAATAGAATTTGAGTAAAACTTAAAGTATACAAAAGAAATAAAAAGGTACCAATCTACAAAATAACAGTTATAAAGTTGTTGTTTGAGTGTGTAAAAGTGTGGGGAAGTGTATTTTTGTGAAAGTGTAGTGTAAGTAGAATGTGTAAGTATGTGGTGTATGGTTTTTTTTTTATTTTTTTATTATTATTTTTATTTAGATATTTTACATTTGTATTCATGTACTTAATGATGATTTTGACAATGTTCCATAGTTAATCTATTTATTTAATGACATGTAAAAATGCTTCAACTTCACTTTAATTAAGGTGGTACAGCCACTCGGTAACATTTGTTTTTAATTCATGTAATCTCAGAGGGCAGATATTATGCAATTTGTTTACTTTATTGTATATATATTCAGATTGTCTTTTGTACTGATGACTAGCAAAGCTTGTTTTTACAGCACAAGTATAGTCAATGTCTCTCCTTCTTTTTAATATTCTAGTTTTAGGGTCATAGAACGTCGATTTGTGTTTTTCCATAAGCAAGAGCAATATGTATAGTTTCCGAACACTCAGTAACTTGCTAATGGAGTATAAGCTATTCGTGGCAAATCTATAAGGCTTGTTGTACATTACCTTTATAAGGGAACGTTGGCCACGTTCTAGACTTAGGAATTTTATTTTTGAGGCTCCACCCCATACGGGGAGGCAGTACGTTATTACTGATTGTGCAAGGGCAATGTATATTTGGTTTAATAACTTGTGATTAGCCACATGTCGAAGTGTTTTAAAGATCCAAATGAGTTTCCGTAATCGGGTATTTGTAGCTTCAAGATGAGAATGCCAGGTTAATTTTTGGTCAATTATTACTCCTAAGTATTTCGTACAGGCTACTTGTTCTATTAAAGGACAATCGCAGGTATTGCTATATGGTTTATCACATTTATGAATTTTAAGTTTAAAGTTTTTGGGTTGAGTACGACTTGTAATGGAAAAACACATGTAATTTGTTTTGGAGGTATTAAGAGTGAGCAAATTTGATTTAAGCCAGGTAGCCACTGTAGCCATACCAGTTTCTGCTGATTTATATGTTTCTTCCCATGTGTTACCAGTAAAAACAATAGCGGTATCATCTGCGTAGGATACTATATTTCCCTTGTCAATTTTGTAGTTGCACAAGTCGTTGATATATATTAAGAAAAGGGTTGGTCCTAATACGCTACCCTGCGGAACGCCGTAGTTAATTTGAAGATCGTCACTGACATAATCTCCTATCTTAGTCTTCTGTTTGCGTCCGCGTAAATAATCTTTAAAAAGTTGTAGCTGATTTCCTCTAATTCCTATTCTTTCTAGTTTAAGCACAAGAGTGGAAACAGAGACGGTATCAAAAGCATTTTTTAGATCTAAAAACACAGTCAGACATTTTTTACCGTGGTCTAATTGGTCAGTTATTTTAGTAGTTAAATCTAATATTGCGTCTTGGGTACACCTACCTTGTCTAAATCCGTATTGTGAGTCAGAGAGGATGTTATTTTTATTTAAATATTGTATAAGTCTTTTATTAATTAATTTTTCTAGGATTTTAGATAAAGCCGGTAAGACTGAGATAGGTCGGTAGTTATTGACATCGCTTCTGTCTCCACTCTTGAATACTGGAGTAATGATAGATCTTTTTAACATATCTGGGAAGACTCCTTTCAAAAAGCAAAGATTGGCCAGGTGACAAATTATAGGGACGACTAAGTCTTTAGATATTTTTAAGAATTGTGTGGATATGTTGTCCCAACCAGTAGCACTGTCTGACTTAAGGCACATTAGTATACTATTAACTTCATTGGGCTCAGTGTCAAGCATCGCAAATGATGCTAAAGGAGATGTGATAGGTTGATTTTTATTTTGCAGTGTAGGATCATTACAAAGAATATCCTCAGCTAACTTTTGTCCGATGTTAGCAAAGAAATGATTTACATTGTTTACCGATTTGGAAGGACATTGATCAATATCGAGTAACTCTATATTGGAAGTTTTGGATTGTTTAATATGTGTAATGTTTTTTATGTTGTTCCATAATATTTTAGGGTTTTTTACTAGTAATTGTGTTCTATCATAATTACGTTTTAATTTCTTTATTAGATTATTGCAGTAGTTGCGATATCTTTTATAAGTTATACTTAATATCTCATCCAAGGGGTTACATCTTAGTTGTTTTTGCATCTTATTCCTATTTCTGATGCATCGCAAAATACCTGGGGAGATCCACGGCTTAATACTACGTTTACTCTTAGGTAGCCGAATAGTTTGAGTATTTTCCTTAAGTGATTGAGAAATTTTCCCGATTAACGATTCGATTATAATATTAGGTTCTTCACAGAGTAATAAAGAGGATAAATTTTGATAAATGCATAAATGTTTTAGCGTTTGTACATTTATTTAACACCTGTTTACTGGTACCTACCAACTTACAAGTCTGTTCGTGACCACAAAACGGTTAAATAGACTTTAAAACTTAAAAATGCTGGTAATGAAGTAGTAGAAATACACTATAAGGCGAGTAAATGCATATTGTCAAGAGTCCGTTGATTAATAATACCATATTAGCATAATACATTATGTATTCTCGTTTCAGGAACATATTTCTTGCTGTACGATTTTCTCGACTACTTTGAAAAGGATGGCCCCAGCTTCCTCCAGAGGGAAAAGTTCCTGGAGATTGTTGATACAATATTTAAGGATTTTTCTAAAATCAAGCGGGAGGCTATTGTGTTCCAGGTGAGTGCAAACATTTTTATTTTTCTCGTCAAATGTTAAAGTATGTATTTTTTTTGGTTCGTGACCGATAGCGTGAGAGAGGGGAGGCTTTTGCCTAGGAGTGGGACATACACCTGTATAGCCACCCATGGCCAGATCGATCACGCTGTTGAACTCGATGCTCCCTAAGCACATAAATATTGATGTTTTAATGGCAATCCACAATGTGTGTAAAAACGTATTTCTATTTGATTTAGTAATTTCTAATTTAGTTTTTTTCCGTTTGTACAAACAAGAAACATATTTTTTTCTGTTTTTTATCATATAAGTAAAACTAAAATGTTAGTGTCTCATTTCGCACTGTGAACTACATATTAATTTAATAAATGAATAATTCATTGTGCATTCTCGGGTAAAACATACTAAGTTTAAATTACCAACTGTACCTTGTTCAATAAACAAAATGATTAATAACAACAATAGCTTTATAAGAGAATCAGAACCTGGTAGTAAGTACTACGTTGGATGTAGTGAACGATTCCCAGTAGGTATACAATAATGTTTAACGTTCAATGTATGACTAAATTATTTTCGCAGAATACTCGTTAAAACATGGTCGTACTGTCATGACAGTTTGTGTGATAAGGATATCGTTGTTTAAAATGATGTAAAAGCTCCGTTATGACAAGGGTCAAGACCTTAAATTCAGTTATAATAATTAGAGCACTGTGCGTTCATTTGATAAAACATAACAAAAGTACATATGTTTAAACCTATTTGCTGTGTATAAATTAAAGAATGTGAATATGTTTAGTTAAACTTTTTTATATAAATAGATCAGTTATCCTAAAACTGAAAATATACCTAGACGGGAATGTTAATGCTGCTCACTCCTACTATTCCAAATTGTGTGTATCACTGGTTTCTTTGTTAACGATCGGTTGTTTGTTGGATTTATTTATAGTTATTACTTGTAAACAAATTAGTTACGCTTATGCTTTATTTTTTCGATAATTATTATTTAATCAAAACCAATGAATGTAAAACTATCTCCAGCCAATATCTGATGACTATGCGAGAAAATAGTGTCTCCAATAAACAGTTCATCACAAAATCATATGACCACACGAAGTAAGCAAGTGAGGATGTAGATTACCACGAATTCCTTCACTCAATGGCACGATGACCAGTGTTCTCACATCCGAGAAACAGCGAAACAGGATGTCCATTTCGAATTACCGCCAATAATGCAAAGATGCGTTTCATTGCAGCAATGTCTAGGTCGTTTATGTAAATGACTATAAAGCGGACGTACTCTATTAGAAAGTCAAAGAAAATGGAATAGAAGGAACCTATTTTCATTACTATTTTTTCTAACAATTTCGATGTTCATATTATGAACAAACGAAGACTAGAAAAAAATATAAGCGATGATAATATACATACCTTTACAGAGCAAAATGATGAATAGACAGATGATATGGTAACCATTGAGATGATTACTATGCTGAAGATTTAGAATACATCTCAAAAGTATAAATATTTTTAACCATTTACAGCGGACTTATAAAATATTTTTTTTTTTAATTTAGCGGCGAATGTTTTAACTAATTATAGAGGATGAGATCGAAGAGCGATGATATATCTCTTTTCTTTATAGTACACGGATTGGGAGGAGATCACCGATGGATATTTGAACCAGAAGATGATAGCAGACGTGGTCGGTGACTACTTCTTCGTGTGCCCTACTAACTACTTCGCAGAGGTGCTGGCTGACTCCGGAGTTGATGTTTACTATTATTACTTCACTCATGTGAGTAAATATACAATATTTTTTCTCACCTACATTATATCGAAGGTTAAAAGACGAATTGACTCAAGCACCATTTTGTTTTCTTTACACGAAATCCAGCTCAAAAGACGGTGTAAAGTTCAAACGATATACATAACTCAATATCGTCCAACATGGCGCTTGAATCAGTTGACTGGTTTTTCTGTCACGCTGACGATCGGCGCTGATGGGTCAATTTGTATGTAGTTACAGGTAGCGTTTTTAAGTCCCTGACCAACAGGCGCCGACGCGTCTCCACACTTAGTGAGCGTTTTAGTGTCGCACTGAACGCAGGTACCGACAAATACAGTATACTTCACGGTGATCAGCGCGATACTAAACGATACGAGCTGACCGATCAGCGCTGACAAGCTACGCGCAGACCGTCAGCTTGACAGGAAAACCAGCCTAAGCCTTTTACCCATCGATATGCACCTTACATTTTAAAAAAGTAATACTAAATAGCATCATAAAATATTATCCTGACGATGAACAAGTACTTACGTACTTAAGATTGTGGTAAAATTACATCTTAGTTCATATTTGTTGCTACACTTAGTCACAAATTAGCCCTTGCAACAGAAAAAAACTCTTCTGCAAAACGTTTACGTCAAAGTGTAGTGGCTGGTTGACGAAGGTTACCAGACATTTCAAAGGCATACCTGTGACAGAGGCGTACTTGTGGCGGCAAAACCGGGCCTAACGCGTTAATTTGGCTAACGAACCAGATACGAGTGCCCTTATGGAGACCCTGCGAGCCACATTCGCTTTTTGCTCTGACGATGCATCCGGATTTAAAGGAAGAATCGAGCGTGGCTCGTAAAATTCCTTTTTTAGAAGGAGTGAAATAAGTTTTGCTCCCTTAAATTTGATGGTAATACATCCTAAAACGGTTGTTATAATTAAAAACACAAGTTAAAAACGGATAAGCAAGTAAATGTTGTCTTTGACCATATTAACCGGACATGTTTTTTTTATTAAATCTCTCTTGATTTGTAATAAGAGCGCATTTAATATATTTGCATATTTTATATTTGTGATGCCGTCTAGTTGTACCTAATTCAAAATTCATTTTGTACTTCATGCAAACAAGGCGCTACCAGCCCCCTTCCTATCTTCTCCACAGATCACTACTATACTAATCTTCTCCAAGAGGACTAAAGTATAAAGTAGGTGGTTGTGGTGGTTGTAGGTACCTAGGTCCTATAATATTATACCTCAATATTGCTGTGTTCAATGAAAGGCTAAAAGGAAAACGATAATCAAGGGTTAGATAAACCAATTGCATGCGTGGTACTTACCTCACGTAGAGTAGATGTATTCTACAGCTTCCTGGAACTTTAGGCTGGCTGACACCACACAATGCTTCAAGGTAATACGAGACACTTAACACTATCACAAGAAAAAAATACACGCACTAAATTGATAAGTTTGAAGGGAGAAGTAATTAGTGGGTACTTATATCACTCGCGATGCGACAATAATCATTTATCGTCGGCCTTATCATTGACAGTTAATCGATTGAAGGGACAATGCAGCTCGTTCGTAGCGCACATCAAATCACTTGGCATTGACCTCACAAGTTGAGGTATACACTGAAATAAAACAAACTATGATCGGATTAAATGAGGGTAGGCAGACATTACCTTTTTTTTTTCATTTATACCCACAAAAAAATATTCATACATATAATTTTAATATAAAATATGATAATAATCGATCACATCAATTAAGAAAGTTCTTTTTTAGTTTTAATTTAAATTAAAACTAACAGAGATACCAGATAAATATACTAGCGACGCCTAATGTCGAAGCTTAAAGGACAGATACCTACATATATTTTTGGTTACGTTCATGCCAATCTCTCCTTCTTGATTATGGATGTACATATCTTCTTCTTTGCATCATTTTTTTTTTCGTTACTATACTTGATTGCCAAATTAAGTATTATCTATTCAAATTTAAAAGGCATATGTGCTGTTGCATTTTATAACAAAATTTACGAAAAATTGCATGTACTGTAACTTAATAGGTAACTAACAATACAAATGCCGAAACCGCAACCTACATAGACTCAAGTCTTAGAATAACCGCTCTACATGTTTCATGGACATGAGAACGTCATCAAATTGCATCTGCACCTAGTTTACTCTTTTGTCATTCAATTCTTCATCCCAACCACTCCAGCTCGCCATTGTGGTACTATTCTTAAGCTTACTGGGGCGTCGCGACGTATTGACACATATAAAAAGTTCATTCTTCAATGAAATGACACTGACAGCGCGAGCGAATTTTGACGCTTTAAGCCCCCGGCACACTGGGGGCGTCAACGCTCGCGGTTCAAATATTTTCCAATGCTAAAACGAACTCTGTATCAATATGCATAAAGTTTGAATTTCTGTGGTAGAAGCTACACCGCTACGCGTCAAAATTCACTCGTGCTGTCAGTGTCATTTAGTTGAAGAATGAAATTTTATTAGGAGTCAATACAGTTCATTTTGGTATGGCAAAAATATTGACGCACGAGGGTTGACGCCCCATTGGTCGCTTCTTTTGAGGTCTAACCAAAGAAATTTGTTCTTCTTTTTTACGAAATGAATGAAATGATGATATTTAATGGAATAAGATGAGGAATACGTTTAGCGAGTATTTCAGCCGGTGTCAAGTAATCAAAAGCAAGGGCAAATTCAACAAATACACATTACAAATAAAAATGGATGATGACAGTGATAATGATGGCGGATGTATCCCCAAAGAAATTTAATCGTGTGCGGGGGGCTTTACATTTGTCTTTTATACTCAGAACTTGTTTTTGTAGGTTCCTTTGAAGGTATTTTTTATAGTTTTCCTTATGGATCAATCAAAACTGGTTATCGGTTCGTTAAATACGATTTGGGTTTAGCTTTAATTAGTTATTCAATTTTTTTTTAATGTAAGTGTGCGTTGAATTGTGCATCGTATAGTCGAAGTTCATTTCTTTTTCAATTAAAATATAAACAAAATAATACAAAAACGACAAATTGTAGTATTTCCGTAAGGCAAACAGAATTATACTCAGCTCACGAGTTATTACATCAAGAGGGATTTTTTTTGTGCATGTCTGACGTCTATGTACTCCAGATTGTCTATGTCAAGACGTTTAGGAGTAGATCAAGGAGATATAATAACGGAGATGGCATTTCGAGCCCGCACTGCGGCAAATTTTGCTGGTTTATCTGACTGCGCCATTGTTATTTTCCCATATAGTTTCCGTATACTACAGGTACATAAGATAACCACAATGACGGAAAAATAGCCGCAGAGCTATACGAAGAGTGGAGTCGTTATGGGTACGCTAGATACTCTATGGTGTCAAGACGTATAGGAGTAGATGGCTGTGGCATCAATATGCCCATGTAGTCGTAGTTTTTGGTTACGACTTTTGACACATTTAGGTATCTACACTTTTAATTAACATTGGTCTAAGCTTATTCAAATAATAAAATTGTTACTTGCCTACTACTAACCATATTGATATCGATTTTCCATATCTATTATCTCGATCGTACCTTTACAAAACATTTTTCAAAGTGTCTGTTCGACTGTGTCGTTTGAATCATTTCCGGTCATCGATGACCTACAAATACAAGTTATAATTTAACATACTCGAACTACATTCGATAGATCGAAATGGTAAGTAATGATGGCCTACAATAATACTTCTTCTTCTTCTCGTGTCAATGGTTCTTAGTCTACACCTCATTCTGTAGAAAAGCTACATCAATCGCATTGGGGGTAGCCGCATACAAGTCTTCCCTCGTGCAGGTGGTTGAGCACAAGGGACTAGACAGCAAGTGTTGCTTCGACTGTACGTGATCACCGCGGTCGCACTGCCTTATGGTGGGATACCTGAAGCCCCACTTGCACATATTCAGTCTGCAGCGACTAACTCCAGTGCGAAGCCGGTTTTGGCTTCTCCACATTGAGCACGCTTGGTCGCGCCCCGGTGGAAGCTCTTCTTTGGTGGGAAGAAAATCCGATGGCGGAGGACGTCAAAAATCTCTTCCAGCTTTTGAGGCGGGTATTCGGGAATAGATGGTCGTTATAATAATACTTATCTTTAACTACGGCTACTTTGACGACAGCATGGTTTGGAGGTTTGAGTGTAGGCTTGGCTCATTGCACCAAGTGATTGCGGGTTCATTCTCTGTCATCGACAAATTTCGGAAACGGCCTTTTCAGAATTTGGGCTGGTTTGGGTGTGACTGGAATCACCCTCAGTCCATTGCATGGTATCTATAGTACAAGCTTTGAGTTTTCTGGCGACATTTATATTTATTTATAATAATCATGTGCGAATGTCATTTTCAACAATGATTACCACTTGCTGAACGATGAAGGAAAACAGCGTGAGAAAACCTGCACGTCTATAGAAAGGCGTGTAAAGTTCAGCAATCCACACTGGGCCAGCGTGGTGGACTATGGCCCAAATCTCCCTCGTATTGAGGGGGAATGTGCCCGGTATAATGGCAATAGGCTCGCCCCCTATTACATTGGGACCAAAATACATCTGCCTACCCCTTCGGGGAATACAGGCGTGATTATTTATGAATGTATTATAATAATCAAAAACAAATACAAAACTGCTGCCAGAGACAGGCGTTACATCTAGATTCATTAATATTGTATTCGGGTGAAAGGGTTGGGCCCTTTATAGCTACTATTAAGATAAAACATTGGACTCAGGCATGGAGAAAGTTACGTAAGAAATTGCGAAATTTATTATGTTCCTGAAACAAAAACCAACCTACAAAAATATTCCATTTCTCCATTTAAATATTGATAGAAATACCCTTAGGCGGGCCATTCTAGTAAGCGAGGGGTTCTGCGTTCGATTCCCAACCTGGCCATTAAACTTTAGATTTTGGCACCCTCCAGGCACAAGCTGAGTGCGATACGGGTCTACTACTTACGTGGTAAAAAAAAAGAAAAAAAATGATTTAGTTTGTAAGTATTGTCACCTATGATAAATTTATATGCATTATTAACATGATATTCTTTACATATTTTCAAAGATTATCGTTTTATTACTTCTCCAAAACTTACTTACTACCACTCACTTACAATTAATTATACATATCTTAAATCAGTTCCCTAAACGCTAGCGTGTAATTTAAGTCACATTAAGTAACCGCACAAACTCAAGAGAATTGGCCTAAATTACCTTAATATGAAAGAAATGAGATAAATGGTCGTCCATAAATCAGGAAGTTTGGAGGGATGGCGGTAACCATTTGTCATCGAAATGACGATTTGACGGACGACCCTTAAGGCTCATGGAAACGGCTCATGAAAACAAGCGTACCGAAACTTGAATAGGTAAGTACTATTTGCGTTTCCAAACGATGAATAATAGAATGAGGACACAAGTTTTAATATCTAATGAACCTGAGGGCTTATTCACACCACAAATCTGGCCAAATAATAAAGAACTTAACGGGAACGCATGTGCAGTGACGGAAAACAGATATTTGATTCTTATTTACATAGATGCAAAGTACGTTTTCAAAAATGGTCAATTTAATTCGCTTACCGCCAGTATGTTCAGAGCGTAATATCACGTTCTCTCATATATGTAGATAGATAATGAATTGCCATATTTAAGTGTGATGACAAGTTAATACTCAGGGAAGACGTCGTGTGGAAACCGCTAACATACGACTGTAGCTAGCTTAATAAATTAGGCATGGGTCAGACCTGGCGGAGCCAAAGGTCACAGATTAACCACGCGCTATTTCGGGTTGCGACCCGTCGCCGTTCCATTTCTGTTCCCGACACTGCGCCTAGTTTATTATTGTACCTTTATTTTATCTATGGCTTGAAGAAGCATTAAATTAATCAACAGTTTACAGTTTTACTAGGTGTCGAACTAAGCGTACCTATTGTTGTCCTTCTTACGGCCGTTATTCAAAAGCAAGATAGCAATTAAGTATTGTCAAATATAATATAGTTGAATTTGTATACCTTTACTTTGTTTCTAAAGTTCAAAAGACTTTGTATGCCATTTGGGGGATAAATAAGAATCAATCACCAAAGTCTTGGCTATGCCGAGTTTGCGAGTCTTTATTATTTAATAAACATCATTTATTTACATTAAAAACTAGTAAAATATGTTAACTATGTATCGGTTGTTAAATTACAGTCAGAGTCAACTACACTCAGTTAAGTATATTTCAGACTACCCGTTCTAAAAATACGTCGTGATGCAGTGGTCTTTGCGCCGCAGAACCACATTAATGTTCGTCGTAAAAGTAGAAAAATGTTTAGAATGTTGCGTCTGTATTAATACTTTATCAGACTTCAACGTTTAAACCAAGTCTACACGTAATCTGATTACAGATCACACGCCATGAAAGCGTACAGTTACAACTTCTAACTTTAAATAAATACCGATACGGACTTTTACAGAAATTTTAGAGTAATTTGTCACTTTTTAATACCGTTCAATGACTATTGAAAGGTATTAAAAAGCGTCGGTGTGTGGTAAGCATTGTAGCCTGGTATTCAAAGGTGATATAATACAATATTTAAAATGCTATAATTGTGAGAATTACCTGCTTTTGAATTTTAATGTTGATGTCCAAGATATAGGAGGTGGAGGTGGATGGGGGAGACCGTTTCCCAGCAGTGGGATAATAAAGGTTAAATAAAAAAATAGGAACTACGAACAAAAATATACTTTTCTATGATTTCCACTTACTCATAAATTACTATATTGAAATAAATATCTTATATAATTTCTATTTTATATGATCGCATTTAAAAACTAGACAATGAAAAGCAAAACAGCTCATTATGGAAGTAATAAGACATATACATTTATTATTTCTTATGTTAAATTATTTTTCATTATGTACCCAATTTACTTTCACCTTGGCCTACATTTCCTTAACAAGGGGTAGTTAGTTCATACACAGTGACTTTCAGCGAATGTCACTTTAGATTACAGGCAATCTCTATGAATTCTCGTAACGGAATTTCTTTGCGTGATTTCTCTTAGTGCAAAGAAACCCAGGTGTTGACGTATCGCCTGAATAAATATATAAATATCACACATACCTACTCATCGTATAATCCCGAGCTATGCAGAACATTTATTATGGGTACCTTATATAGGACTGGGGGCGATCCCAGTTACACCCAGACTGGGGGAAATGCCGAAAGGTTATTACCGAATTAGCCGCTGGCGGAAATCAAACCCTAAACCACCTGGTGCAGTGACCCGAGCGTCAACCAAAGCATTCGACAATTTTATCACAATTATTCGACACGAATGATATAACTGATTTAGTACTAAAATGCAACAAATGAATTTATAAGTAATCAGATTAAATAACCTTCAGAGACTGATACAAATGGCCGGTGTTATGTAAGAAATGTAACATTATCCGAGGACTGACCTTTCCGTCCATGGGTAGGTACAGGTGGGCACTTACGTCACGTTCAGTTCATGCATGACATCGCATAACGCTGGCCAGCCCACTGCATTATTAAAAAGGACCGGAGTACCAAACGGCTGCTTTTAATTTAACGCCCAGCTCTAAAAACCTTAGTGAGCGAGCTGTAATTGTTTTCAAGGATTCAATTTAAACTCTAGAATGGTTAGTCAGGTAATATGAGCGGGAACGCCTAATGACGGCCGAATTTAGGTGGCGACAATTAGGCCCCTCGTTTATAAGAATCTTAATGAGGTTCGTGCGTTTTGTGAGCCGTTTCGAATTAAGTATTTTTATTTAATCAAGTATTTACGTCTATTTTTGCAAATTTTGCTGTGAATTTGCGGAGTATGTAATAGATAAATTGGAGAATGTATAAAAATATGTATTATAAATGGTACCTCCCACATATAATAGAGAAAATAAGAAGTAGGGAAGTTTAATAGTTTGGATATCCTATGACAAGTATGTGAAACATGAATTGACTGTTTACGAGTCATAATAATTATCCGCCATCTTTTTCACTGTCATCACATTTTTATTTATAGTGTGTATTTATTGAATTTGTCCTTGCTATTAATTACTTGACATTGGCGAAATACCCGCGCTAGTCGCAGGTGAAGCCATTCCTCATCTTATTCCATTAAATTTCATCATTTCACTCATTTCTTAAAAAAAAAGTAAGTAATTATGAACAATTTGAGTGGATAAAAACAATCGTGATGAATGAAATGAAATTGAATGAAATCTGCTCGTTTGTCTCCCTATCTCATAAAAAAAAAAAAAAAAGAAAAAAAAAAGAAAGAGGTAACATATTGCGCCACCCTCAGATAATGGATAAAAGTTATGTAGAATTATGACTTTGATTGCTTTCAAACGCCTATTTATTATAAGTAACACACATGAGTAAATCATGTCTTTACTGTACTTACTACTAGTACTTAAATTAGTAAATCATCAGTTCATTGAACACCACTTACCTCCGCCGCCGGTAGGTACCTGCTGTTTGTAGAAATGTAGCAGACGTAGCTCTTATATTGCCGTTGCATGGGACACACACATTCGTTAAGAGCCGATAGCGGTTTTTTAAGCACAAGACATCAATATGCACGAGTGAGGTAACATTTTTTGAAATATTACATTCGTGTCTCACAGCTGTTAAAAAATTATGAAAAGAAAGAAAGAGAATAATAGTTGAACACGGACAAAACCTATCCCGAAAGGTATTAAGTACATAAACTGATACTACCTATTACCGAACCCTGCGTTTTATCGAACACCATTACCACTTTGACCGATAACCGTTAACACGTACATTACTCCAAGAGCAAGTTCTTTTATGTAAGATAATTCCATACGTTATAGGCGTCCACTTCGTAATAGGCATGCCATTCGCCACGCAACATAACAAATACTCAAACATGTATTCGCACTTTGCTAACAAAAAAAAAACCACTAAAATTACGCGCAAGACAAAACAATTATAGTTGAATTAATTTGCATTTAATAACATCACGTCATATAAAAAAAAGGATGACACCCGGTGGGCTAAAATTTGTACCGACTAGATCCCAGATAACGGGCCACCGTGGTCGACCCAGGAAAAGGTGGTGCGATGACCTAGACCGTTATCTGGACGGATGGCATGATTTGACAGGAGATAGAGATGTGTGGCGGAGAATGGGAGAGAACTTTGCCCAGCAGTGAGACAATATAGGTTAACAAAAACATCACGTATTAACTTATAACCCTGATATAGTTTCTTCTATTGTTTCATTTAAGTTAACAATAAACTTATAAACCTTTTACTGAAGACAGTAAAAGGTTTTGTGATTTTACACGAGTAGGAGGGAGTTGGCCTCTTTCAATGTGTTGGCGTAGTTCCCACACGTTTCCAATGGCATTTGATGAAGTTAATGTCAATAAAACTTTATTGTGTAGGTGATAATTTTCCAGCAAACAAACTTGGCCTATAGAACAACAAAAGTTTGCGGAAAACTCGTAAGAAAGAAAGATTGGAAGTTGGTGCCAACGCCTATTTACTTGTTGGAGCCGACACTAGGATTATTGCTGTAGTTATATCTTAAATTGCGTGATATTTTTCGTCAAAAAAATCTGTGGTTCGAGACAATATTGTAATAAATATTTTTCTGGACGGTTGATATATTTTTTTGTCTAGTGGGCTGACATGGTTTGTCAATTATTTAACAGCGGTATTTCAAGTCATTTAGTGCCGTTTGCGTTCTGAGATATAGTCACGATTGTTTGCATGTAAGGAATTACGAATGTCGTAGTTTTTAAGCCAAGATAATCGACATGTAGTATGCTTTCCATTAGGCCAAGCGTTAGTATATGATAAATCCCCAGAAATATAGGTAGGTAAGTACAGTTGTATTCGTTCGCAATATTTAAAAAACCTCCCGTTTGGCCATCGGGCAGTAAAATTTTCAACAATACGTTAGTGAAAACTGTTCCTATAGAAAGCTAGATCTAGAGATCACAAGTACCGCTCCCGATACCGGTTACGGCTCGTAACTCTTTAAAAAAACAAATAGTTGCAGAAACCGTTATCGGTAAGTGCAACAACATTAAAAAAAAGTATTAGTTTTTTTTTATAAGCTATAGGTAGGTACCTAATGGTCGTAAAAGTATTCTAGTAACAAAAAATATGTCATGTCAAAAGAATTGCCAAACTTTGTTATTTACTTTTCGATTAGGAAAATAAAGCGCTCATACATAATAGACGTTGTGACTCATATTATTATCATAAATTTTAACCACATATATATCGTTGTAAGTCGCGAAACACAAAAGACTTGGTAACAACGCTGGCTTACATAATAACATACGAGTATATCATGAAGTTATCGTTTATACAATACCCTTTGTAAGTGTTAAAAGACTCTTTGATCCAGTTTTGTTATCAAATTCGGTTCATTTGACTCTGAGATAAATAACCGGACTTTGACCGTGAAACGTTATATGAGAAACATATACTCGTAAATAGTAATATATGACTGAGATAACTTTGTAGATAACGTTCTATCTAGTGGATACGTAGAGTTACTGATGCTACATATTAGTTAAATACCTACCCTACCTAAATTACATGCATACTATGAGTCTTGCTCATGCATATATACGTGTTTCATGTTTCAGCGAACAAGCACTAGTCTGTGGGGTGAGTGGATGGGCGTGATGCACGGTGACGAGATGGAGTATGTGTTTGGACACCCGCTGAACATGTCTCTACAATACCACACCCGGGAGCGAGACCTGGCCGCGCATATTATGCAGTCTTTCACCCGATTTGCTCTAACTGGGTAAGGACTATTTACGCCAATTCAGTCACTAATACCATAAAAAAAATTCAATTGAAAATTATTGAAAGATGGAAAATAAAGTATTATAAAAAACAGAAATGTACCACCTACGATCAAAATTAATATCACCAATTTATAATTAATGACCATCTTATACGAAAATTTAGGTATCCTGAAGTTTAAACATGATCCAGTAGGTACCTACTCAAGAAGATAGAATTTATAGTAACGTTCCATATTTACAAGTACTATTTAGTAAAATCTTAACTGAACGAAAATCTCAAACCTACCATCAACATTTCAGGAAGCCACATAAGCCTGATGAGAAGTGGCCCCTGTACTCGCGTACCTCGCCCCACTACTACACGTACACAGCAGACGGGACGAGCGGCCCGGCCGGCCCCAGGGGACCTCGCGCTTCAGCCTGTGCCTTCTGGAACGACTTCCTGAACAAGCTCAACGGTGTGAAAGGCACAACTAACCCCTTATTGCTCTTTGGTGTCGTTGATTTGCATGATCTGTTGGAATAGCACCCATTACAATCAGCACTTTTGATCGCACCCAACTAAGCTAAGCGTATTACCGTCATTCTCATGTTCGTAATACAGAAGGAAGACAGACGACGATGAGTGACGAAGGCTTGGTCTGTTTTAAGCGAAGACCGTTTGAATCACTGAACCTGGTGATTGTGGGTTCGATTCCCGCCAGTGGTAAATGTCGGAAATGGCCTTTTCGGAATATGACCCGGTCTGGGTATAACTGGGGTCGTCCCCAGTGCATTGTATGGTACCCATAGTACAAGCGATGCTTAGTTTGGGATCCTACGATGAGTTTGTGTTGTCTGGCGATATTTATTCATTTAAAATATTGAGTGCAGTAAAACTTTGTTTGTTTACAACGAAATTAACACCTACGTCTATCTCCTATTTCTGATGGAGTTATAAGTTGTTTTAAAAGGGGATTTATTTATTGGAGGTTTCGAACTAATATTTCTGATGACAAATTCGTTGGTATTAAGGGCTACTAGTTTTTTGTAGTTTTTGCCTTGTTGTTGCCTTGGCTTTAATTTAATAACGAAAGTTCAATTAAGAACGTACTACTGAAATATATGTGACCGTATTTATAACATATTTGAACCCGCTTAATCATGAACTTTGACTTCAAGAGTGCATATAATGCACGAAACCGTTGTAAAATACATTAAAATATTCACTAACACTACTAAAACGTTTGACGACAAAGTTAAAGGTCGACACTAAAGGAGTTAAAGCAATTATATAGTCAGTAAATTTGTGCGGTGTCTGTCGGTAATTTTGCCACAAACTTTAAGTTAACTAACCCAAAACTTACCATGTAGTGTTTTACGAGATTTAACATTGTTTTGTTCTCGTAATTCTGTACTATATAAGGTTAGGTTTATTTTTACCGATATTTAGTTGTCCTACTTTTATTATATACTCCTATTTTTAAGTGTACCCAATTTCTCGCCCAGAGATAGCATATGTGCTATACTAGTTAATTTTTTTAAACAGTTAGCATTTCCTGTTCATCTTTCCTTTTTATAGCATTTTCATATCTTACTACTGTGCAAAAGCTTGTCTTTTATGTCTGTACAGACCCTAATTCAGTTTGCTATGGTCCTGCACTTACATTATCAATGAAAAGGTCTTAGTTGAATTTTTTGTTCAAAACTGTTGTTCGTTGCTATTTTTTTCAATTTGTTTACTATTTTTAATTTCTATCAGGGCGGTATACCGACCTACTAACATATCTATTAGTAAATTATTCATTTCTCATATACCTATTACTATATTTTATTTTGTGATTTCACCTTCAAAAATACAAAAGATTGGACTCGATTTAATGTTATAATTATATTGTTCATTTGGATTTCTTAACTATTATAAAATAAAACATTATACATACGTTATAAAATTAAATTGTTCATGGCTACATACTGTATTAACTTTAAGTTGTGTTATTACAGAGTTGGAGCACGTGCCATGCGATGGAGCCGTAACCGGGCCCTACAGCAGCGTTGCGGGCACCACTCTGCCCATAGTGCTACTCACCACTCTCGCAACAACCGTCGCGTTGTAAATCAATCAATGTTACATTGAAAAGGACATTGCAAGTAAAATATGAGTATAGGAAAAAGTAGATCTATTTATATACAATCTTAAAAAATGCTTATAAAACCTTTTTAGTATAATTTAAATAGGTTAATTTTTAATTTTTATATCGTTGGAGGAAAAAGGTTTCAGGTTTTGGATGAGCTACGAATGGAGCTGGAAAATACAGTTAGCTGAGTATCTTTAGATGGAAGCTCTGTACAACTCAGTTGGAAGTTTGATTAGGTCGTATGTATCTTTGATATAGAACTTAATGATTGACTTACCAAGTGTTCGAGTTGTGTTTAAATTTTGATGGAGACTTTAAAAGTGAAATTGGAATGTGGTATTATCTCAAAACTGGACTCGAGTCGACGTTCAATTGGTTTTGTTTTGTAGTTTATAAATGTTGTAGAAAAACTATGTTGGATGTTATATATAATTTAGTTCAAGATGTTCCTGTAGTTGTTTGGCGTTTCATATATTAAGTTAAATGTATTAAATGTCAGAAGTATTGAAGTAACGGCAGTTGTATGTAATACTGTACGCGTAAGATGTTTAATTAGAGAAAGTGTACGTCGGCTTTAATTGTTAAGGCGATGCTTCACACACATCCGTTCGGTAATCACTATACATATCAAAGTGTGCCTCTGCTTAAATAGCAAATCATACATATCTTTAACGTAGCGAAATTTTACTATTTTATATTTATAATACAAATAAATTCGGGTATACACTGCGAGGTGATTTTTTTATCAATATATTTACTATATAGAGCTAACTCGCACCACTTAAGGATCTTATGAACTCTACATTCTTATGACTTTGAACAGATAAATAGTGTATTTTGTAAATAATTATTAACCTTCTTGTAAGAATATATTGCGACATTCTCAGCGCCGAGTAGACATGTCTGTGTACTATACTCATAACTAAATCTAATGTAGTATAATTATATATAAAGCTTCTTTTACACGATTATGCTGGCGGACTGATTATACCAGGTTTAACGAAACCGAATGTGCAATGACAGTACTTTGTCTATGGAACAATTCACACGAGCTGACAGTGAATAAGAGTTCTGTAATATGAGTGAACGGTTCCATGTATAATGTTTTGTCACTGTACATCTATTTCCGTTAAACCCGTAATTAACGGGCAGCCGGCGTTGCCATGTGAACAGAGCTACGCAAGAGCACATAATCATAATGAATGACATTGGTGTAAGAACTTGCATATCTGCTAAGTGTTGTTTATTATAATGGACTATTAGGTACTCTTAAATGGAACAAGTAATTTGAATTAATGCAAAACTTAAAATCTGTTTCATTCTGAGCTATGTTGCACTATGGGACGTATATTATATCTTCACATCACATTTTTTTCTAATTTAGTCTTCTCAAAAGCACAGCACAGCAGCATAAAGTACCAACGTTATTAATTATTTCGTATTTTTTACACACCATAACGATAAAATATCAATAAAATAAACAACAAATAACTTCTAAGGGAGTTTGAAGTTTTGCATTTTTTATTATAAACGTTACATATTGTCTTTATGCTAGATACATGTGATTCATTTATCTGTGTTTAATCGACTGCACCTAGTCCCTTCGTAACAAAGAAATACCATTTTATAAGATAGAAAGGCATATCTCTCACAACAGCAGTGCAATCAAGACAGTACGTAATTCGTAGCTTAATAATGCTTTAAGTGAAAATTGTCTTATGAACTTGTTAACAACTTTTTCTACTTTAACATAATACATATTTGTAAAAAAAAAAAACCTTATGCGGTAATGAATATTTATACCTATGCGATTGTCAATTACTATCCTCGAACGAGTTTGAATTGCGATGGGAACATTATGGGAAGGAACTGAACATATTTACAAGAAATATCATAGAAAAAGAGATGAAATATTTATACAATATTAACCGCATTGTTTTCGATTCACACCTGTTTACTGACTTCAAACTATCCTAATTAAATCTCATCCTCATGTAACGATAATGTAGACCTATTAATAAGTAACACCATTGCGAGGGGTGAAAGCCTATTTGAAGAAGAAGATCACCCCTCGATTTTATCTCTCCATACATCAAGCGTGCTGTATACAATCTGATTCATAATGCCTGCAAGCCAACGTCATTTATCAGTATCTGAATTCGTTTTAGGAAGTAATAATTCTAAATAAATAAAAATATACAAATTAAAACCTCATTTGACATCCCTTATTTGTCATTAGAAAATCCTTTATGGATATCCTGCCAACTCGGGGGAAGTATCAGGGTTATGTGGGACTACCGGCAGAAGGCTGTATACTCACTAGAAACCGACAGTGTACCATCCTCCGCCTATATAGGGGCGCCCGCGCCGAGGGTCGCACTTCCATGTATCGTGACGAAGCTTTACAACCGTAGGCTTGGTCAGTAAGGTCACTTTTCCCGTGTGTTGGATTACGTCTTACCCGACTACGGTGAAGCCAAAACGAGGAGAGGTCAAAATTAAATACTGATTTTCGGGCTGTTGCGAAAGCGATAAAAATTAATGTTTAAAAAGACTTAATAAGCTTTTAATTGCTCTTAGTTTTCGTGTTCTCTGTTCTTAATTGTAATAAAAAAAAAACTGACCAAACTGAACATTCTGAATCACATTGTAACAGCGAAACATAATTAGTAATCAGTTATGCACAACACTCGCTTTCATGTTGAAATAAGCACAATTTGAGAAGTTGTATGGGATAGCTTTAATTAGTAAAAGTAAGATGTAAAGTGATGTAACTAAATAAGGAATGTATTTATATCACATATTATTTATGTCGCTATTTCAAGTAATGTTAAGTTACGTTTAATCAAAATTTGTAAACGGATCGTTACAATAACTCTTGAATAGATATTTATCTTTATTATAGCGTAGAATGTAATAGAAGGTATATTTTTTATTTTACTAAATTCTTAAAGGGTGATATCGCTCTTCAGTGACATTGCGGGTATTGTTATTTTTTCCTGATTAACTGTCATACGGGATGTTAAAAATAACAAATAGACAGGCTGAATTAAACCTAATTAAAGTCGGGAATAAACTATCATAGTATCTGAGCCTCAAGTCTGTGACTTAATTTTTTAAGGCATGTAAAGAATATCCTTTACCAATGGTAGCTAGAAAATGTCTAGTCTAACAGCTTCAAGGTGGCAATGCCTAATGTCTCTCATTATATTCTAATATAATATGTTTCATAGCCCTTATAATAGCGATCCGTAACGATTAGGTTAGTACCTGTGCATTCCTGTAGGTAATAACGACAGTAGATGACCCGCGTGTGTCCACTGCCGGCCATATGCCCACATTATTGCCTACCTGCTAACTTACATGACAACGTAACATTATGTAACACGCGCTGGATGTTCTCTGCACATTTTGAACTTAATCTCCATCAAATTAAGTATATACCTACGACCCGTTATACCCAATAATAAAAACAGAATGTTATCTATAAATAAACAAACATTCTTATCACATATATATCCAGATTAATGCACCATGTGAAGGAGTTTACTACATTCTCTGATATCTGTCTTGTTTCATTATCGCTGTAATTTTTTGACAGATTGTTTACTACGCAAACTGTCAAAGATACTGCATAAGAGTCGATGGTAAGGAACAAATCCATCTTATATTATAAATCCTATATCCGAACTACTATAAATTATACTACCTTATTATTTACAGGCACCACTTATAACAGTTATAGCGTATTTATAATAGCCATAATTTTATAACAAAATGAATTTAATCGTTCTGATCAGGTCAAATACTATCATAATAATATATTATATCTATCCACGAGTAGGCTTTCGGAATTATATGAGCTGAATAAAAATAAGTCCTCAAAACGGGGCATTAGAGAAACTAAAAAATATAATCAACTTCAATGTAATAGTTGTAATATTATTGATAAGTAAAGCCAATAATAGTCAGAATTTACGAATTGTTATTATTTGTTTATTTTTGATGGCCTAAATTTGTTTTTCCATGGTATATAAAGTATAATATACATGTTACATCCTTCAATAGAATTGTTAAAATTAGGCCAAAAACAAATGTTAGTAGATAAATACATGTTAGGTTAAGCTTCTTGTACGTATTAAGAGATAGCATAGATATAATAAGACTTAGATTGAATGTGATTGCCATTAGAAGTTTATGTATCTACATAACTAATACCTATTGGACTCTAATTTCCCGCTACTTCTTGAACTATTTATTTATAACACGTATCTATGTACCTACCTTATAGCGGATAATTTCTACGAATTATTGAGACGCGTTCGAAGATTGCGTTGTAATTTATAAATTCAGTAAACACCGTTTAATTTTGTGTAAATCAGATATTAAATGTAGGAGTAATTAAAAAAAAAAACATACTATCTATGGTATTATTTGTTAGGTTAAAATAAATGTTCGATGTTATTTGGGTAAATGCTTTCATCATGTTATACGCAAACGATAGGTACCTACTGCTTTACATTTGATAACTAGGTGCTAATTGAATGTATACATAGGTGTGCACTTATTCGTTCTAACTACTAAAATGCGAATGACGTCGACAATATCTGTTTTATATTTTGGACTCCGCAAGTCATGTCATGTAGTTACTATTAGTGCTTCGTAGGCAAAAAATCAATATGGCAGCGGGGCGATTCTGGCAAGATCGACATCATATCTAATTCGACTTAATGTCAAAACAAAACGTCTAATTGGTAGTATTTTTTCTTTGTTTTACGTCATATGTTGTATAGAGATTATGTCAATGTGCGCCAAACTAAGTGTGTTGCCGTTCTACTCATGGACGTAATGTGTGAGAAAGATAGCAATGTTTTGGCGCTGTTACATTTAGTTTAGTCGTATTCAATGTGTAACAAAGTCGGGGTCAGTGTAGTTCTTTTCTTGTCACGCGATATGCTACTTACACTAGAGCTAAATTTATGAAATTAATTTCTAATATCATAGAAATTAATATATAGCTTTTGATTAGTATGCATCATGTAAATTCGTTTGTACAGTGGCACGATAGGTAATTTTTTCACCGTAGCCGCGTATAGGAAGGAACAAAATATTATTAAGTGAATACCTGTTAGACAATAGTATGTTTTGCTTTTAAATTGATTTTTTATCTCTATCCAAAAGATTACCCAATAAAAATTAATAAAATGTATTTTCTTATTTTATTGTTGCTCCTCTAACCTAATGTAGTTCATAGCTCTATGTTGGGATATAAAATCAAGTACCTATTGAATTGATTTGTAGGATTTCTGCAAATTTGCTTTTCAGTACTGCAAGTGGTGTAGTATTTCGCCGCTAGATGGTGCGACATTCTTTTTAAGCTACTGATATAAAGAACGTCAAACGTAAACGGTTTTGTGCGGTATAGATGGCGCTGTAAACATGTGTATGGGTTAATAGGTATATGTGTGGATATTTATGTGAATACACTGTTTTGTAAAGATATTTAGTGAGAAATGTAAAGAATGTACCTGTAGATAAGTGGGTCATCGTGGTGTGTATGCTACTAAGTCCTTGTCGGGGTTGTACCTCTTAAGAAGCTGTTATTTTTGTTTTCAATCCAATAAAGTCGAAATATTGATATAATTCCGGTCTTAATAGTAGATCCTAGTAAGTACCACAAAAAGACCTAATAAACCTGAAGTGTTTGTTTAAATAGGGAAGATGGCTGGATGCTACCAACTTGGGATCCAGTAATTAATATGATTAAATCCAAAACCAAGTGTACCATTGCAAGACCTCAAGACACCGTAAGCACTTTCTGCGTGGATCGGACCGCAAACAACAAGTAAATATGAGGGTACCCAGTTATTAACTACGACATTAGGACGTCTAACACCTCAGTCCCCCCGTGACCATGGTTGCTGTAAAGCAGCCGAAACGTCGGGAAAATAAAATTGTAAATAAACGCGATAAAATCCGTAAAATAGTTTTATTTCAATGAAGTGTTTGTTTTGTTATTTAAGTACCTAAGTACTAGCTGCACCCCGCGACTTCGCCCGCGAGTAATTTAGGAATCCTAATCATTTTTTTTTATTTTACGAAATGAGTGAAATGATGAAATTTAATGGAATAAGATGAGGAATGGCTTCACCTGCGACTAGCGCGGGTATTTCGCCAATGTCAAGTAATTAATAGCAAGGACAAATTCAATAAATACACATTATAAATAAAAATGGATAATGACAGGGATAAAGATGGCGGATGAACCCCTAATCATTTTGCTCAAAATTAAAGTAGCCTAAGTTACTCTCTGGAACATCAGCTATCTGCCAGCATTAGGCGTTTGTGAGATTTCAGATAACCCTGAACAAATGAGTTTTATGTTCTTCCCGTGGAACCGCGGGTTTTCGAAATTTTTAGTAGTAATAAACCTCTTGTAACTTCTAATCGAAAGGTCCGATTAAAAAATAAATAAAGAGGAATTTACAGAGTAATAATCAGTTATATTTGTGATGATAATTAATTGGTTATGGATTCGTAATCATGATACGAAAGTCAATATTTCTCATCGTACTCGTGTTTTAACCGGCTAATTTGAACAAAAAAGGGTTGTTACAGCTTAACTATAATAGGTAGACATGATCGTACCTATTGCAAATATATACGATAATATTCTATGTCTCATCAATAGTTTTTACAGCGCACGCCAAATAATGACATTTTTAATCAAATGTTTGCCACCTTGTATTACTTTTTTTTACGAAATGAGTGAAATGATGAAATTTAATGGAATAAGATGAGGAATGGCTTCACCTGCGACTAGCGCGGGTATTTCGCCAATGTCAAGTAATTAATAGCAAGGACAAATTCAATAAATACACATTATAAATAAAAATGGATAATGACAATGATAAAGATGGCGGATGAATCCCCACCTTGTGTTGTTACATTATTGCTGTTTTCATAGGGATGTCAATTGTTTTTTTTTTTAATAAAATATAGCCTATGCTATAATCTGATGTATAAATAATAAAACTATGCGTTTCAAATGAGAATAGGAATGTCAATAACCTCTATCTGTCAAATGTCACTTGAAAAGTATGGTTTCCAAAAAACTTATTTGCAAACCAAATAAAATAAATAAATAATTATTTTGCTTAATAGTAAATTGTCTTAATATAATATTTAATTATTTATGTAGTCATAATTCGTTTTTTAAAACCATACCATAACCTTTTTTATTTTCATTTTTGGCGCAAAGGCTCAGAAGCCATGCCAAAATTATTAGAGAAAAGAAAATAAGGATGCCAGTCGCCATTTTGTCGTTGTTAGTGTGCTTCGTTGTGCGACTGAGTGCACATTTCACTCAACCTTTGCAAATAAAATTTATTTAAAAAATATCTCGTTTTGCTCACCCTACCTAACTGGTTAGAATTGACAGCTATGACGTCACAATATGGCGCAAAGTCGATCCTATTCTCATTTGAAACGCATAGTACTGTAGAGATTTTGCGTGAAAGAGTAGATAACAAACATCCATCCATCCATTCTCACAATCTTTCACGTTTATAATATTAGTAGGATTAGTAGAAAGTTTGATAAAAAAAAACTACTACAATAGGTACATTTATTTATTGAAACATGTAACGTTACAAGGTAACATAACCTGCCTACATTACTAACTGAAATTAACAATTACCTTTTTACTTTACGTAAAGTAACTTACTAAGGACTACTTTACTTTTCATTGATTCTTAATGCTACCTTTGATTTGATCAGAAAGATAAAGATAGACATATACCTACATAGTACTGAATACAATATACCAACCTATAGAAACAGATATACCTAGGTCAAAACTGTTTTATTAATCAGTATTCCCGTTATGTTAGCTGCTAACATTGTAGGTACCTCTACAATATATGGAAACATGCCCGTAATGATCCTATTATTTAATAAAACAATGCATGGATTGTTTAAACAGGTTAGTTCACGTAGTTCTACTTTGCGTACCTACATCTAGCTCTGAAATGGATATGGGTTATTAAGGTTTGGTTTAATTTATACCTTAGTAACGAACGTAAGTTTAGAAACGGACTAATCAAGTGTAACTTAATAGGAAAGGGAAAGAAAATATGGTTACACTTCTCACTTACGTACTTGCTACTTAAATTATTATTTTATTTCAAAATTAAATATCCATGACAATAACAATGGGAGGTAACATTTACGCCTAAAAGTGAGTACACTACTGTGTTTTACGAATTCATTACATGATATCAATAAAAAGAAACTTTATACATTTTCTACGAAACACATCAATAAATATGACACGTGTAATCAATGTTTGGTATCCCTAATGCGAGAGTCGAGAGGCTGAATGTACCGAGTGCCGTGTGATTTACAAGTCGTTAAGCCCACACATGAGGTCGGCGTGTTCGATGTCCTCAAGAGGTAGGGGGGCGAAGGCCAGGGTGACGGAGTTGTGGTACCTTCCGCTGGAGACCAGCCGGACAACTGTATCCTCGCACGCAATGATCGCTGCCCGACGAGCTGTAAAAAAATCCTTTAAAATCTCCATAAATTTACATTCCTCCGTAATCGACCCTGAATAGGCAATCTGAACCTTTTGAAAGGCAAAACACAATAAAGGAATGAAGTATAAAAAGTGGACTGTAAAAGCAACATTAGGGCCATCAAGGGTATTACGGCAAATTATGAAGGTCGCGGTACTCACCCATTCAAAAGAATAATGGGATGAAAAATCAGGGAGATGTTTGTGGCAGCGGGACTGATTTCAAGGAAAATTATAAGTTATAATAACTAGAATACATTATTGTAAGTAGGTATTTATTTACCAAAAGAGAATTAAATAGCTGGCAATAATTAATAGCAGTGGTAGCCTCGTGGGCAAGAACGCCCGCCTTGAACGTAAGGGGTGCAAGTTCAAATCCCAGGCCCGCACCTCTGAGATAATTTTCATGTGCGAATGTCATTTTCAACAATGATTACCACTTGCTGAACGGTGATGGAAAACATCGTGAGGAAACCTGCGCGTCTGTAGAAAGGCGTGTGAAGTTCACCAACCCGCACTGGGCCAGCGTGGTGGACTATGGCCCAAATCTCCCCCGTATTGAGGGGGAATGTGCCCGGTATAATGGCAATAGGCTCGCCCCCTATTACATTGGGACCAAAATACATCGGCGAAGTGTGGGTGCATTACAGTGCACATCTGCCTACCCCTTCGGGGAATACAGGCGTGATGGTGTATTATTATATAATTAATATTGGTAAATAATTATTTGTAAAGTTATAGAAATAAGGAAAAATAACCCGAGTAGAAGCTAAATATGTGTTTTAGTAGGTTTCTACTAAAAAACTCAAACACCCATTCGGAATGCATTTCCTATGGTAAGGAATGGACCAAAAACTCTATGGTTATTTTTTCCAAAAGAATAATACATGTATAATATTATATTACTCATCATTTGTATGGAAATATAACATCACTAAGCTAATCGTAGTATACATATTCATGAGATAATACCAATTCAGTTAGTTTAATAAATAGGCACTTTGCCATTGCTCGAGGGACTTATCTAAGTACCTCACAGGGAAACATTGAAGAGCTATGTTTTGTAACAAAATACACGCGTTCGTACATCAATGCCACTCAAGGGAAAACAATTGTGTTTCAATAAATAAAGCATTCCAGCGAGAAAATGTTTTATGCACGACTTCTGATGATAAAATAGGTAGCTAGTTCTTATCACAAGGCTTTTTCTTTATTCTTTATATAAACGTGTTACCTGTATCTAACGTCAAAACCAAATTGAGATAAAGGTTAGAATTTATTACCTATAGCCCTCATCTAAACAGCAATACTTTTCAAAAGTGTATTTTTCTATCAGTAATTACTTTCTTCTATACTATTTATAACTATTTTTCAGAAGGGATAAATTCAACAAGAATATGAGTGCTGTTTTCTTCTTTTTTTTTACGAAATGATGAAATTTATTGGAATAAGATGTGAAATTGAATAATTTGAAATAGAATTTCAAAATATTTTTCATTAATAATTAGCTATACCTGCCATTGGCGGGTATTTCAGACAGAGTCAAGTATTTAATAGCAAGACCTAATTCAATACACATTATCATTAAAATTGGTGATGAATGTGATAAAGATGGCGAATTTATCCTCGTGAGTTTTCTAGTTGATTTAATCCAAAGTTCTACACTACATTCTATTTCTTTTTTAGCCGTCGAAACGGACATGTTAGATCGGGACTAGTGATTAGATTATTTCTAATTTGAACCATTCTAAAATGAAAAGTCCACAAAATACACTTACAAGTCCAATCAAAGTCCTCTTTTCGTGTTAGTCATACGATATGTGGACATAAATCCAATTAGATAGAGTTTAAATTACCTTCATTAGAGTCGAGTCCGCACACGCTATCCAACACCTCCATTTTGGTGTGATCGAGCCCGTTAGCACCGCCAATGTCCACATAGTCGGGTAGGCCACGCTTTGTGCACTGCGAACACAATGAAGCTGTTTAACAATAGGCAACTAAGTGCTCATATCGTTTTAAATTTGTTTTGTACTAAAAAAATAAATTAAGTAATTTTTTTGCACTTTTTAGTCAAGTAGGTATGCTAGTTATTTAATTTAATAAAATTATTCGATTTTATTTGAATTTCAAAACGTGAACCTTCGATAAGTTGGCAAAAAGATGCTAATTTGATATCGTTTTTTTTTTTATAAAAAAAAAACTGTTGCCTTGGTTTAATCAAACAACTCGGTATTAATTTTACTCTCGAAAATACTATTCATTTATAAAGATAGAATATTACCTACGTGTTTCAGAATCTAATTTCCACATACCTAGGTCGATATCTCATCACACGTGAAACTAATTATCTCTACCATTTCTACAGCTGTTTTCTTGTTTATTTTGCGAAATGGTGCAGTGAGTATAATAAGTAATCAAGCTTGGTGTGTTGTTTTTCCGATATAACTTATATTTGATTAGAAGATAGAAAAATGTTCCTACTAATTTAGACTTGAGATTATTACTTTGCAGTGTTATGTAACTATGTACAGTTTTGTTACGAATATTTTTTGGGAAAAGTTTATTATAAATGAAGTATGACTCTTCTTCTTTGTTGTTATTTATGATGCCTCAAAAAATTATCATTGAACAGTCAATACTGTTTCAAATTATGAAAGTAACCGTAACTAAAAGATCTTCGTTCATATACTATAAATATAAAAAAGTGTTTTCCAACAAGTAAGATAGCAGTTACAATCACGGGAGCCATCTAGAACAGTTTTATACGTCTGAATTGGCTGCCAAAACTAATTACTTACAGCTACGAGCTGTTAATTGAAGTTAAACTTTGTTTACAGTTTAGATGGTGCCTCGATTTCAACAAATTAGTTTAAGTACTTTAGGGGACGACGATTACTTGTTTAAAATAAATAAAATTGTTTTAAAACCTAGTAATTATATTACTTGTAGACCTACTCCATGAAAGTTTTATTTAGAAAAAAACATAACAATATAATTACAACACACGTATAGCCAAGAAAAAACTTATATAATCTTTTCTAAGAAACATACGATGGATCTTATTTTCTTATTGACTTATGGACGCACAAAGTCAGTGAAGTGTGCGTTCAGTACTACTTCCTTCTATATAATGTGACTTAGATTGGGTAAATCTACCCAGCAACCCTTGGTAATTTACAAAAAATTTTGTAAATTTTTTTGTAAAAATTAAGCTTGTAAAAAATATTAAAAACGATGGGTTTAAAATTTGTTAGAGAATTCATATTTTAAGTTTTAGGGTGTACCAAATGGGTATACCAATTTTGAATCACATTGTATTCTGCAGTTGCAGCATGAGCGCCAAGGCTAGACTTATGTCACAGAATATGTGGATTATATCTCTTTCTCTCGTATGGAATAAGACAGAGACCGACCGAGCCAATCCATGACAGAGGTCTTATCTTGACATGCATGCTGACACCACTGCTGTAGAGTGATAAAATTATAGGTCAGGTGCTCACGTGATGAATAGTCCCAGTTTCCAGATCGAGAGCGTGTCCTTTTTTAACGGTCTGTCCCACATTGAGGTCCAGCACATGAACAGTGGCAGGCGACACGGCAATAACGGAGCAGTTGCCAGTCTCTCCGTGGTTCCGCAGTGTGTACACGCCCTCAGCTCCGAATAACATCACGTTGCACGCTGGAACGTGGTACGATTATACAATGGGGTGAAGTCAGGCAAATGCTAAGAAAAACTTGAGAAACTTTTTTAAGCGATTTGTAAAGTCATTAATCTTGATTCCGTAGAATTACAGACGTTGGAATTCAGTTAGGGATTTATATTTTGATATCAATCAAAAATAAACTTTTATAAGCTTGCTTCACTGGGACTTACACCATTAACAAATACGTATCCACCTCAACGCATAGAATCGGGTTATACAGAACAGATATTTATGAGAATAATTCTTGATATCTCTATGAGATAGAGATATTAATCTAACAGAGGCAAAAAAACAATGCCTGAATTGTCTACAAATGGCCTAGCATTCAATAATTTTGATTATGTAATAATGTTAGGTACATTATACAAAATTATCTAAACTACTTGATGGCAATTCAAAATGAAACTATATTTACGTAACCTATATAAGGTCACGAAGAAAAAGTTTAATTTCTTAGCAATAATTTTTGTTTTAGTTTTGGTTACTATTTATATAAGTAATTTGATTTCTGTGCCTTTTGCCATATAGCCAGATTTCGGACATACTTATTTTTATAGCAGTTCTACCTAACTCTATTTTATTTTATATGGTACTATATTAACCAATAAAATTACACTTAAATTATACCACTTAGCCTACCATCCAATAACAATGTACATTCTTTCATCGATCAAACATCACGTTCGCAGTATACTCACGCCTAGCGTTCCTGAAATGGCGTATAGTAACCGCAAAGCCCTTCCCCTGAGCGGGCACTCGGTACTGCACAAGGGCCGCATTCTGCCGAGACATCAGCTTGCGTTGAGGGCGCTGATCACACGACTCCACCACTCTGTCGTCATCCCACGCGTCAGCTGGCCACACCTGACCATTCAGCTCCCACCCATCTACCCACTGGAAAATAATTACAAACGTATTTTTTTCTAAAAGCTCTACTGCAAGTTTACACGTTGTCTAAAGGTCGAATACGCTTACGTCTACGTAAAATATTTATTTGACAAATGGTTACTCAGGCGGCTAGATGGAAAGCCGCACAAATTACCACAAAATATTTAACGTAGGTGCTAATGGTGGCGTAAAATACGTGTAATACTCTTGGTAGAGTTACGGAATAGGCCTCGGGGGACGAGGCTTTTGTTTCAAGTTGTTAATTTGTTCACTGTCGGTTGTTATGCGAATTAATTAAAAAAATGTTTTTGGCTAATCCTGTCTGATACGTATCTAATAAAGCTAAATTAATAAGCTTTGTAGTCTAGCAGAGTTCCTTTGAAGTTTGTCATAGATTTTTTCTAAAGTCCCCCTATCAGTAAGTAGCAGTACTGTAATTATTTTGGGGGACATAATTATAATAGACGTTCCTTAAAGCTCTTCCCGCCTTTAAGTCCACAGGGGTGACAAGACGTTCGCGTATTTTTTTGCGAATAGGTACCAAAACGTACTCTGTGCCAATATTTATAAAGATTCAATTTCTGTGGTATAAGCCAAGCAACCACGCGTAATAATTCGCTTACGTTATCGATGTCATTTCGTTAAAAAATGAGCTTTTTCTAATAGTTAATACAGTTTGTTTTAGCAAAAAAAATATTTGCAGCATGTTGTACCTGAATGACATCCCACTAAATTATGAGTAATTTTGCTAGTATGTAACAACCTTCGCTAGAATATCGCTACTATTTATTGCAAGAAGAGTTTCAACGAAATCAAAAATCTTGACGTCACAAGCACCTTTTTTATCGTGGGGAAATCCTCAAGGATTCCCGCTCGCCCCGAGGGAGGCGAACGAGCTTTGCCGGCCAAAACCCCATGGTAAACCTCAAAGCCTGGTGGGCCTTCAAGTTGTTTTTTTTTGTAATTAGATATATATTGCCGGTGTTGATCAGACAATCCACCTCTTCACACATTTTCAAAGATCGGTTAAAGAAGTTTTACCTCACTGTCTAACTTGTATTTGTTTACTTTAACTGTAATTACTTGAGATGTTTTGTTTATGTATGTATGTGTTTGTGTATGTATGGAGGATATTATATTATATTTTTTGTATGTAGGACTTTATATTGTATGTATGTATATAAATTTATGTGTACTTTTTAAAACTATTTACTATTCATATCCATTAATAAGTACTCCCCCGCCTTAATCAATTCCCTAGATCCACTCCATCCTAAGGTTGCCTGGTAGAGATCGCTTTTAGTGATAAGGCCGCCCATTGTGACACTCTGTGTAAACTGTGCGTAATATTAATACTTTTTGCGGTGGAACAATAAAGAGTATATCTAAATCTATCTATTTACGTACCTATATAAAATCGCAGCCAAAGGCAAATTATAATTTTATAGTAACAGAATCTGGTGGATTATTAGAATTACACGAGACGCTTAGTTATTAACGTAGCGTTAAATTCAACCATTAATCCGGCGCCATGTTGTTATACGAAGCTTACCCACATACCTAATTACTTACTTATGCATGAAATTAAGTTAACTGTCACCGTTAAAATGCACTTAAGTAGAAGCTCTATTTAAAATTTAATTACTAGCGAGTAAAGTTCCAGTAACGAAATTTAGTTATGCTCCAGATAAGCTCTACATAAGATATACTTTTCTATAATACAATGATAAGGTAGGTTCCTCAGATAACTTAAGTACCTTCAGTTCCAGGTACAATAGTATAAGTAGCATGCACAATCAGATATTACAATAAAATAATACAATACTACTACTACAGTCCTTTTAATGTCCCACTGCTGAGCACGGGCCTCCCCTCAATGCGCAGGGGATTCGGGCTATAGTCCACCACGCTGGCCCAGTGTGGGTTGGCAGACTTCACACAGTCAAGTTCCCTTAGACGTGCAGGTTTCCTCACGATGTTTTCCTTCACAGTTTCATAGCAAGTGATAATCTCGGATGAAAATGAGATTCGCACATATTTATGTGCGAATCGCATTTCGGGATTTCCCAGAGGTGCGAGCAGGGGTTTGAACCTGCACACTTCGATTGCAAGGCGTGCGTTAGACCACTCGGCTACCACTGCTACAATTACAAGTGAAATAATAAACATCACCACATACTCATCGTATGATCCCAAATTAAGCAAAGCTTGTACTATAGGGGTCGCACAAAAGCAATACCCAGACCAGGGTAAATTCCGAAAAGATAATTTCAGATATTTGCCACTTGTTGGAATCGAACACGTAACCATCCGGTTCAATGAGCCGAGGGGCCTATGATCTATATATTATAGATTCTCTTAACCATTGCTTCTTACCGCAACCAATCCTCCGTTATCGCAAGGCACGTCGATGTAGTTGAAGACAACTTCGATCCTCTTGTCCGGTTCAGCTATCATGTAGATGCCACACACGACTGGCTCATCGGACGGAGATTTGAAGAAAAGCTCTCCTTCCTCTGACGTCACCAGGAAACAATCTAAGAGAAATAATCATGTGAATTAAATTAAAATGTAATTGTTTATTGAGAACAACAAATAACAGTTGTGGTAGCCGAGTGGTCAAACGCACGCCTTGCAATCAAAATGTGCAGAGTCAAACCCCGGCTCGCACCTCTGGGTTTATGTGCAAATCTCATTCTCATACGAGATTACCACTTGCTATGAAACGGTGAAGGAATACATCGTGAGGAAACCTGCACGTCTATAGAAAGGCGTGTAAAGTTCATCAACCCGAAATAGGCTAGCGTGGTTGATTTTAACCCCAAAATCTCCCTCGTATTGAGGGAGAATGTACCCGGGTATAAGGGTAATAGGCTCTCCTCCTATTACATTGTGACCAAAATACATCGGTGAAGAGTGGGCGCACTGCAGTGCACCTCTGCCTACCCCTTCGGGGAAAACAATGCAATGATGTTTTGATAATTCTAGGATCACATAATTGAAACTATTGTTACGGTCCATATAATATAGCCCGAGCGGGGTTAATAATACTTGGTTTTGGTTGTTTTTTTTTTAATTTTGCCGATCAAAAACTAGATCAAAGTAATATTAAACATAAACAGCGATTAAGGAGTTGTTGTAAAGCCCCCAGAGATCAAGCAGCGTTAATCTTTCAACTCTTAAGTTCAACTCTATGATTTACTGTTCAAATAAATAGATGTTTGTATTCAAAGCACGGTCGTAAAGTTTACTAAGTGCAATTTCCAGGAAATATCCTCTATAGTCGACACCATTGATATGATCGACATATATATAACACTTTACTTCACATGAATATTAAATGAGCTAAAGTGAGTAAAAGCCTACCGTTGAAACAATGCATACACCGCAGAAAGGTTAAGAGGAGTACATGAAAGGTACAGGATATGTCGTTACTTTTACGTTAATTGAAATAACTGTGTTTGATAAATGTTTTCTTTGATGTTTTAAACACTTTTATATCCGAGCATAATTTTTTCTATAAGATATGATGAAAATTGGCAAGTATTCCGTATTCCGCCCTGCGCGTCATGGGGTGACCGAAACGACTTGCCTTTTTTTGAAAATGTACTCTGTGCTAACATTTATAAATTTTGAATTGCTTTGGTAAACCCCACTCGATGAACGCTTCAAAATTCCCGTTTTGTTTCTCCTATGAGTTAATACAGTGTGTTTTGGTAATGGCAAAAACACTGGTGTTTTTTGTTCACCATTATTAATGTTTTTGAAGTTTCCTAATTACATTATTTACTAACTGAAATACTCAATAGTTTATCTTAAAAAAAAACCTATGTCCACGTTAATTTTAGCTCAAACATTCCTAGACTACGCAATGAGAAACATCGTACGCAATGAGTAACTAAAATACAGGCTCAGTCTAGTTTAGATACTAGTACACGAATCGTTACTCTTATTTATTCTTCTTAAATTAATTCGAAAGACGTTAACACACTTTACGTTGTCTAACCTGCCTGATACAAGACTAATATATAATTATTGTCGCTTCTACCCTCCACACAAATGTATTCACAACAACAAAAAGTTAAGTAAATCTATAAGAAGACAACGTAACATTGGAATGTATTGTGATCTGTGGACTTTGTATGTATTGTTATTAAGAGAAACAATTGTAACAAATTTTTGTACATTACTTTTTCTGAAAATAAATTGGTACGAAGGCAACTTGACGCGTTTGTTGGCGCAGGGCTTAGTTTGAAAAATAAGGAAGAATGATGAAATATTACCCGTCAGGTAATATTTTTTCATCAGATTCTTATTAAAATTGTATTACTTACATGCGATAGCGCAAAAAAGTAACGTATTTAATTTTATCCTAAACGCGGGCGATAGTTTTGTGAAGGTAATTTATATTGATCGAATTATCTTTTTAGAGTTTTATTTTTTGTATTACGTATAGACAAGAAAAAATGCGGGCGTAGCGGATCATTAACTATTTTCAAGACATAACATTCAGTAAAAGGATTTTCAGATACTATTTTAATATAATTAAAGGCTGAGTTAATGGTAACGGAGATGCCTGCTTACCTTCGGTAGGATCTATGATGCGATGCGCAGGCCTTGAGAAGCGTCGTGCTCTGGAGAACCATGACAACGCTTGCGACCGACTTCTGGGACGGTCATATTCTTTGTTCTGCTAACAAAAGTATTTTAATATACTAAGATGACGCTTTCATCGTCATGCTATAGACTTGTGTACATCATATATTATCCCGCCTGTATTCCTCAAAGGGGTAAGCAGAGGTGCACTCCAGTGCTCCTACGCTTTGCTGATGTATTTTGGTCCCAATGTTATAGGGGTCGAGCCTATTACCATTGTACCGGGTACATTCCCCCTCATTACGAGGGAGATTTAGGTCATAGTCCAACACGCTGGCTCAGTGCGAATTGGTGAACTTCATACGCATAGGTTTCCTCACGATGGTTTCCTTCACCGTTTAATAAGTGTATTGATTATTGAAAATTACATTTGCACACAAAAATCACAGTAGTGCGGGGCCGGGATATGAACTTACACCCCTTATGTTCAAAGCAGGCGTTCTACCAACTAGGCTACCACTGCTTTTAATTTAATACTTATAATATTAGCTTGATACAGAATCTATGGTTACTTCTACACTTGCGTAGTGACCACCCTTTTGACCACTGGGAACAAATAACAAACTTCGCTGAAGGCACTGAAGCACTAATGGCTTGTTAAACAGCTTTAAACTATAACGCTAGTCCAACACCATTTGCATGTCCAAAGTAATCGAACAGCACTCTTGGGTAAGTCGCCATATTAGTTATTTACCTACCTATATGAAATTACATGAATCACCCGTATAACATTGTATGGTTACTATAATAAAACGCTACAAGTCATAACAGACGTCAGTAATATCCTTGATATTAACTGTAGGGACTAAAATGAATAATCTCCCAAGAAAAAAATGCTTTGTTCGTTCATTACTTTCAAACTCTATTATTTTAATTAATGCTTTATCCCTATTTTTGTAAGGCTCTGTTTACACGGTAAAGCCAGCTGCTCCATAATTACATATGTCCAGTGGCAGACCATTATTATATAGAAGTGTTCAAACGAGGACTTCCGTTAGACCTGTAATCTGAAAGCTCATGTGAATGCTTCCATATATAATCTTCTGCTACAGCGCGTTCGTTCCCATAAAATCTGTAATTATTGAGCAGCCGGCTTTACTGTGTGAAAATAGCCTAAGTTATTACTATAGATTAAATTGAAGCCACAATAGCATTCAAACATAGGCTTATGTAGGAGAGAAGGTATATCCGTGTTTACGTACAATAAACAACTAAGAAATCCTTCATAATAAGTGGACAATCCGGATAATAGTACTTAGTCGGGAACCCCAAATTTTATGAAGCAAATCCCAAAAATAGTTCATATATCTCAGAATTAATGTTACAGCTGGAGTGATTTTAAATGTAATGTGTCCACTTTTGCCCCGTACGTGAACTTCTCACAAACGAGGTTGTTGAAAATCCCTTTCAACACTACAATGCATACAATGCTGAAAGCTAAAGTTTGCACGAAAAGGTTGAGTTGATACCCACACAGTTTTTCATAGGTAGCATAAAAGACTTTTATCGGGATAAGTTTCTAAAAGTAATCGAGAAATTGATCCACTCAGACCGATTATTTTTTTTGACTTGCTTTGAGACTTAATCCGGATTTTATAGAGACTAATCCGAATTCCAATATGCACTTAATTCCGTTCCAATAGATGCAACTGCAGATTCAGTTCATAATCTTTGGAATTTACATAATTACCAGCTTCCAACACGATCGAGGCTTCAGCTAACAAACTAATAATAATAGGTATCTTTTCATGAAATTTTATAATTATCAAAGATAATGAAAGTCTACATTTACTGAACACACTACGGCAAGTGACTATTTTTGGACATCTACTCTGTGTTAATATCAACAAAGATTGAATTTCTGTGGAAAAGGCAACGGTACCACGGGACTAAATTCACTCGGGTCATTGATGACATTCCGTTGAAAAATGTGCTCTTTATTACATTTAATAGAGTTCATTTTGGTATTGGTCAAAAAAAGGTCGCGCGTATGAAAAGTGAAGTTTAAAGTGAGATTACAATTCTTGTGTAGGTCGTTTCGTCGGCGGTCGTACATACGGACTCCAGAATATGAATGATGAAATGGAATCTCGGTTTGGGCCGGAAAAAAAAATGCTTTTTCCTAATATACTTTACAGGTCAGCTGTTGTGAGTTGCTTTCTTAAATGAAGTAAAATACCGCAATTAATAAAATGGCTTTTTTGTGTTCAAAAATTTGTACTGATGTCCCAATATCTTGTCCTAAAAATATACCTATTTAATGTCATTCTGAATCGTTCACGAAATTTAAAAAAAAAAATGGGGCCGGTGCTATGAATTGCAAAAATATTAATTTTATTTTTATTAATTATTCTATTATTATTAACCATTCGATAAATATTAAAAAGGATTTACATACGAGTATTACACCAAAATGCTGATCCAAGTAAAAAGTACAAACATTATTTCATAGTGCATTACCTCATAATTATAATGAGCTCTGCCCGCCTTGAACGTAAGGGGTGCAAGTTCAAATCCCAGGCTCGCACCTCTGAGATAATTTTCAAGTGCGAATGTCATTTTCAAAAATGATTACCACTTGCTGAACGGTGAAGGAAAACATCATAAGGAAACCTGCACGTCTATAGAAAGGCGTGTGAAGTTTACCAACCCGCACTGAGCCAGCGTGGTGGACTATGGCCCAAATCTCTCTCGTATTGAGGGGGCATGTGCCCGGTATAATGGCAATAGGCTCGCCCCCTATTACATTGGGACCAAAATACATCGGCGAAGTGTGGGCGCACTACAGTGCACCTCTGCCTACCCCTCCGGGGAATACAGGCGTGATGATGATGTACTAATGGGCAAGAGGTCCACACCCAATGTGAGGGTGAATCCGGCCATATGTTATAATCCTAGCCCAGTGCAGGTAAGGACTTTACAGATCAGAGGTCAACTGTCAACCAATCTCAGTCATGTTTTCCCAAGATGTTATCCACGAGAATCATTACCTCAAGCATTAACATTTGAGAAGCGTGAACAATTTACAATAGCTCCAGAATGACATTTTAGACATATCTACAATAATATAGCGATGACGAGAGTGGCTTGTCTCCGGGGTACGTGACCAAATTCCAGTTAAGCTATCCACAACCCTGACGTACCAAAGTTCCACTGCTTCCATACTCTATACTTATAGTATAGTGTATATTTGTCATAAATTACTTTTGTACTTCTTTATTTACGAAATGAATGAAATGATGAAATGGAATGAAATGAAAAATGAATGAATTAATGGAATAAGATGAGGAAGAGCCCATCTGCGACAAGCGTGTATTTCAGCCCGTGTCAAGTAATTAAAAGCAAGAGAAACTTCAATAAATACACATCTATACATACATACATATATATACATACATACATACATATATATATACATATACATATACATATACATATACATATACATATACATATACATATACATATACATATACATATACATATACATATACATATACATACATACATACATACAAATAAATAAAATTGGAGTGTCTGTTTGTAATATCAAAATAACACTTTTTTACCAAATGCGTATGAAAGTATATACGATACCTATAACGAAAACGCAATTTTTTTTTTGTCTGTCTGTCTGTCTTAATGTTTGAGGTAAACTTCTAAACGGCTGAACCGATTTCAATGGGACTTTCACTGACAGATAGCTGACGTTCCAAGGCGTAACTTAGGCTACTTTAATTTTAGAAAAAGCATTAGGGTTCCGCGGGAAAAACATAATACCCATATTTCCGGGTAATCTCCCTAAAGTCCATGCGGGCGAAGTCGCGGGCACAGCTAGTTATAAATAAAAATGGGTGATGAACGTGATAAAGATGACGAATGAATCGTGTTTTTTTAGTCCTTTATTTATTTTAACAATAACTGACAAAACCAAAAACAATGACGCATTTATAATTATTTGAAAAAAAAGGGAATTATAAGTATGATTACGTATTATTTTAGATTGAAATTCTTCGATTTGCTAGTAGAAAAACACTATAAGGTTTGCTATATAGACACATCATAAAGTGTGTACATGCAAAGCGATTTAGTATAGCCGGTGTTATATTGTCACGCGCTGAAATTGACCGAATTCCTGCTGTCATTTACCCCAGTTAGTTCCATAATTTATGAGCTATTTCGTGGACTTTCAGTATACATGTCGTGTGATGACGTATATTCCCATGCTTGTTGAGTTCCCTTTTAGCGTTCTTATTTTTGTTTTTTCGTAAACGATTGTATTTGACAAAATATACGATAATACGACAATATACTTTATGTATATACGTCGAAATAAATAAATCCATGATTTTCTAGAAATATTTTATTGCATACAAAAACCTATTGTATCTTTATTGTTGCCAATTTTAACTTGTATTTTAAATTAAAATATAACATATTTTCAGCGTGTTTCAAGGAGGTTGAGGCTAAAGGGAACAAATAATGGAAACTTTATGCTATATCACTCTAAAAAGGCAATAGAACATTTTGATCGTGACTTTAATAAAATGGTCTGTTGAATCATAGCTTTCTTTTCAAGGTTGGAAGCTTTCTACAAGCTCGTTGTTCTCAACTAATAAGGTGCCGTGTTTAACTTTATTGAAGTTTCTTGTATCGAACAGGCATTGCAACGGACGTATGGCGAAGTTTGTTGCCAACAGCGTCGAGCTGCGCGTTCATCATGTTTTAATTAAAGTTTTTCTTCGGTTTACCTTCCAGTAAATCCATTGGTCTCCGTCAAACATATAAAGCTAGCTTACGTTAGGGTATAAGCTATTATAAATCTGCCATGCTGAACGGTTTTATTCAAATTTGTTTACAGATTACCTAGTAGATATATGCTATGTTTTCAAACTGCGAATACTTAACTAGTCATATAAACGAATGGTCACCACTTATCGCAAACGTCCAATTTAGGTATGATATTTTAATGTTCTACACATTAAGTATCACCGTCATGACCACAGTGAAAGCCAAACAATCCCACTGATTGATAAATAAACTGTTTTACAGCCCCAATCAATATCAGGCCAATAAAGTTTTATCGCTGACTCGCGAGACAAAATTTAATATACTCGTAGTTACCCTTGTCCACGTTGACGGGCTTAACCCTCATAAAATACTTTTTAGTGATTTCCACGACTGCCTAAACTGACCGTAACATTGGGGTCTGTGAACAGGATTCGATATTAATTCAGGGTACGAATCCTTTTCCTGCTAAACTAACTAGAGTTAATAACAAATTGAATACACCATACAAACCTACATAGTTTAAACATAGGTATAACTATCGCCAAATTTATAGAAATTTTAATCTATTTTAAAATTATCTACAATGGCATTTTTCAGTATAAAAATGTTTAAAAAAAATTATTTACATAGATGATAAATCTTTCTAATACGTAGATACTGATCCAAACTAGAAACTATAATATATACAGGGTGTATCAGAAGTCCGAAATAATACTTGGACGCTAGCATCAGTATCGTGTATACAACTGAATAGTATAAAAATTTGATTGAAATTCGACCATGTTTTTCCAACTTTTTTTTCGTCGTCAATTTCTTTAACTCGTAATATCTCGAGTCCTATGTAAAATTTGCATGTTCTGTTTTGTGAATTTTGGTAGCCGCCCCTCATAAGTGTAGTTTATACTGCTGAATAGGGTTATGGATGTACCCAAAGGTCAGAACACGATACGTGTGACAAAAGTTCAAAGGTCTGTAACTCAGATACTACGATAGTTAGGTAAAAACTGTCTTCACTAGGCATCCACATATGAGCTGCCGTATATGTACCCAAAGTATTATTTCGGACTTCTGAAACACCCTGTATAAGAATAGATATCAAGAAAATGGGTTTAAAAAACTGGTAATACCTATCCGACACTATCTACAAAATAAGTTGTAATATCTATTTGTAGCAAAATTATCTATGTAGACACTAGAGCCCTAAGATTCAAGATAACTTTTACCAAAGAGGTTACTTTTACTAGTTACATTTTTAAACTTACTTATGAACTTTACTTACTTTTAAGCAATTCAGCAATACATTTACCAATTCAATATGTAGCGTAACTTTTAATAGAACTACTTTGAATTCCATAGACACTATAACTTATATATTAATTATATTGGGAAAGTAATTGTAATTTTTTTTTGACTTACTTTTTTAGTTTTACTGTTTCAATATTTATCGTAATAAACAAATGACTAATTCCCAAATATATCGATAAAATGTATCTTTTATTACTCGTTCAATGCGACATTATTAGAATTCTATCCATGAAATTGAGTGCGAAATAAATGAACCGTTAATTATGTCTGTGCGCGGGAAACGGAATGTTTGTGACGTCAATCAAAACTACTATAGCACTAGAATGACATGTGTCACATTCGTTTTATGGACCATAAATATATGGCGATAAACAGGAATGGAATTATTTTGCGTATGGATATCTCCTCTATGATACCAACTCATCCTCTTCTCTATAACTCTATAACCTCCTCTAAATCTCTTCTATAACCAATGAAAAAAAAAAACTAATCACTCGTGCAAGAACCAACACAGGTAGGTTTAAATCATAAAATAACAGTGGTAACAACAAGTGGTAGAACTACTACTTACTAAAAAAAAAACAGCATCCTTGGAATAATACAATTAAATCCTGGCATCAGAATAAAATAATTCGTCATACAAAAATAATGAAGAAACGAACATTTCAATTTTGAATATCGAACAGTGATTCCAAACTTCCAAGCGTTATTTCTTCCAAACTAAAAGAAAACAAACGAGTTTCTCTCAAATTGAACAAGTTCTGTTGGAATTTATTTTGCGTTTTTAAGACAAATACATCATTCAAGACACTGAAGGCTGTTGTATAGATATTTAACCTAACGTTGAAATGGAATACAACGTTTTAAAGTAAAATAATGTCACATACACATTCGTTTTTAAGCTAGTAGGTACTTAGGTAAAGTACCTCAACGAACATTTAAATTTATCCTTACCGTCGAAATTGAGATTTCTTATTGTTTTCTTATATTTACGCGAATACTATACATTGAAATTAAACTATTTTACGGATTTTATTGTGAGATTTATTGAGATTTCTTGTGAAATAGCTTACCTGTTGGTACATTTACAAAATGTTTGCCGTGGTTCCACGTTCGTTTTCCATCTGTGAAGTCTATTAATTTCAAGATGGTTCGATCGCGTAAATTGTATCTCAAATTTTATTTGCCTATCTAATATTTTTCGTACTTGTGTGTAGTTAATAAGAACTATCTCATTACGCTTAACATGCGTCAAAAAAAAGAATTCTGGGTGCGTAAACTGCTTTTTAGTTTTATTTATAAGTACCTAGTTACATGTGATTATTAATAATGAAAAACATATATGTATTATGAGTATACACTTAATATTACATGTACTGTAATATTATTTATTGTTTTGTAATAAAAAGTAGGTTTAATTCGTACTACATTGTATTTAGAAGACACTTACCTACCCACACACAGTCTTAGTTATGTAGGTATTATATGTACAATTGATTTAAATATTATAGTATCTGTCTCTTTCAAGAAAAGATCTTGCACGTGCCTTCCATACAGATTTTTCAATTTCTATTTGTTATTGTCCTCCCTTCTACCGAGTAACTGAGACGAATCAAATGACCACTTATTTTCTCACAACAAATAGATTTAAGAATGTGTTTTAGTTTTATTATAGTTAGGTAAGTACATTACTTGGGATTGCACATATTATATACACATTATTTTGATTTTAACTTTTAATTGCATTATATTTTCGTAAATATACGTAAATATTAATTAAAATATGAATAAAATTTCAATTACCTTATTAAATTAAATAAATATTGAAAGACTCAACGCTTAAAAATTAAGAAATTTAATGAAGGCACGTTTGTTTAAACTTAATTTGTTTTATTTGAATCTTATAGCAAGGATTTTGTTTCCAAAACAACAACTGTAAATGTTATTGTATAAACCAGTTTAACAAGTCATTTAGCGAAAGTATTTTTAGGGCAGTGTTGATACCCAAGAAAGTATTGTTAATTAAATAATTGTTATTTTGGAAAATAATAAACAACACTTTTTCTACGTTCAGGTTTGTTTGTGCAAATCCAGAACAATAAAACCGGCTATGAATCTGCTGGTCAAACAAACCCATGCGTGAATCGTGCAAATCGTGAAATTTTTCGACATCGCTTTGAATTTGTTCAATGACAAACAATATTACGCAATGCCTTTATTATGGCCAAGTTGGTAGAACGCCCGCATTCACTTCAAGAAGTGCAGGTTGAAACTTAGGGCTCGTAACTCTGGATTTTTTAAATTTCTGGAAAAATTGCTCACTTGTATTTTACCGTACACATGTTTTGGTTTATTGGAACAATGTACCATATGAATATAGAGTCCAATATAAGTGCACATTCAACAAACATCGTGTGATGCCGATATTCGCGGCACCAAGGACAAGGGACAACACAAACATGGCCCAAACAAATACTTGTCTTACACACAATCAATATTGACGCTATTCCACCCATTTCGTAGTCGTTTGTTATTCAAACTTTTGAAAATTAAGTTGTTTTTTTAATGGCCTTGTTCTGTCTGAATTTTTTGAGTCTAAATTTTTCATTTTAATTACAGTCGTCGAGATCTAAGATGCCCGTTTTGACAGCTGTCGCTCATTAACTCTGAATTATCTCTTGAAAAACGAACTTAAAATAATTACGTTCTCACATATTATTTAACTCACGATAGAAATAAGCGTTTTTCGAAACCACAATTGATTTCGTGCTACATACATTTTATTGTTTTAACTAACTGCCAAAACAGACCTCTCAGGTCTCGACAACTATAGGTATAAGGTTTACTTATGTTAGGGACACAAATTTAAGCTGCTTACTTAAAAAATCATACATATGTAGCTAATGTTTTATAAATGCCGTTTCTACATGGAGTATGTCTACACACTTTTGTCATACCATTTTCACCAGTATTTATAAAATTATGTCTATTCTTCAACACAGGGCTTCTTTGGATAAACAAGTTGCTTTTTATAGTTGGAATGATTTATTATTATTATTTTAATAATTCTTGTTTTATTCGATATATCGCATCCCTACAGTTATTACGTGTATTGTATTTTATATGTAAATAAAAGTATTTGCATATAAAATACATCTTACACCTTATTACAAGTGAGATACAGTTAAAATTTGATTTATTTTATTGATGCTGCTTTTAACAATCTATTATGCGATGTTATGCTTATAAAAATATAATTAAATAGCCCGTAAATGCCATAAAAATGTGTCGTTAAACATTAAATGGATAACGGGATTTTCTCAGCAGGTAGAAGGCTACAAACTTAACTGCTATTTTGTGGTTGATATTGATATCCTTATGGTTTATGATGCATGGTTTCCTGAAATAGGTGGCAATGATGCATATAGTTTAATTATTATTTCGTGATATTTTCTTGAGATCAAAGGGGGAATCAAGTATGTATCACAATAACGTGTAACAAATTTTACTAACCTATTTTATTCACTCAGAAATTCCAATTCCAATATTGTTCCTATCAAAAATGTATCTGCGTAGTATGCTAAAGTAAAACCGGCCAAGTCCGAGTCGGACTCTCGCACGAAGGGTTCCGTACCATTATCTATAAAAACGGCAAAAAAATCATGTTTGTTGTATGGGAGCCCCCTTAAATATTTATTTTATTCTGTTTTTCAGTATTTGTTGTTATAGCGCCAACAGAAATACATTATCTGTGAAAATTTCATCAATCTAGCTATCACGGTTCATGAGATACAGCCTGGTGACAGACGGACGGACCGACGGACAGCGAAGTCTTAGTAATAGGGTTCCCGTTTTACCCTTTGGGTACGGAACCCTAATAACAAAGTTAGTCGTACAATTGACTTGAAAATAGAGACTGAATAAATAGTAATAGAATACAAAGCAGGTTTGGCACACTAAGTTCTACTTGCAGATGTAGGTGACAAGAACATACGTGAAGTAACGATAATTGGCACGCGATATACCTATTACGTTACCGAGGCCTTACTACCACATGTATTAGCAATATTGTTTTAATATTACTTTATTTTTTTGACAGCTCTTGTTCTAAGTAAACTGTCAAAAATCAAAAAGCTTCGGCCCGCACTTAAGGGAAAGGTCATTCAAGAAATGTTAAATTAGAAATAATATCGTGGTGAAGAGACACAATAAGTGCATTGCTTGTTTCGCCATACGTTACCATAGTAGATACATACCTCCTAATGGAGCTACCTATGATGTAAAATAAATAGAAAACATAAAAAAGTAAGCAGCGACACTCATATCAATTTCGTTTTACTATTATAACTACCTAAACATCCCATTATCTCACGTTTCTAGTGTGACGTCTATTGTGTGGACAAAGTTATTAATTATGAAATAATAGACAAGATAATGACAACTTATCTTAAGAACTCTACACATAGTACCTATCTACCAGCAGCCTTAATGGTTAATACCAACCCAGAATTTTATAGGCTGCTAGATAATGTTTTTTTATTAATTTGGCGCTTTCTTTCGTTGTATTGTCATATATATATGAAGTAAGATTTTTATTTCTGGTAACTTGAAAGTTATTTTGCTTTTTAAATACTTTTTTATAATGTAACAAGTAGATACTTACAGGGAGAAACAGTGAATTAACGCAGTCACACGCCAAAATCACAGCAGCCATAAACAGGACCCCTTTCATTTTCAAAATCGAACACAAAACGAGTTCACTACACGAGAAAAAAAGAAAAATTTGTTTGCGAAACTCGAAGTTGCGAGTCGGCGCGGATAGTCCCAACTCTACCGTGACGTCGGCTTCGAGTAACTTGTGAATGGGGCGAGCTTTCCCTTCCCTTTATAGGGCTAGTAAGTGTTACTGCGCATCACCGACTGCGCTCACTAGTTTTTTTTTAAATATATTTTCACGAGCGATCACTTCCGTATGTTTTGCGAATTCTACACGAATATTTTTTTATTTATGGTGAATCTAGGTCTGTATTTTGATTTACCCACTTGGAAACGTATTCAAAAAGCACCGGGTCCAATACAAAAGGAATGATCATTTTCGCCGTAACGGTAACACACGATGTCAGAACAATTTCGAGAGTAAAGTGTTATCTGTGTGCGGCACGAGCGGACCTTTATCAGTGTCTTCTATTTGTACAGCAAATATTATGAACAGTTCAGACGTATGGGTTATTTAATTTAATTTATACTCTTTTAGCAAAGATATTTCATTTCGTACGGAAGAAAAATTACACGCAAACAAATATGACATTAAATATATAAGCGCTTCAAGCTTATGTAAACTGCGTACTATTGAAATTAATACTTTACTGTGTCCGCGACTACACCCGAGCGGAACATAGGTAAATAAAAGTAGCCTTAACTAGGTACTCCTTATAGCATGAGTAAGTGTCAGTAAAAGTTCCGTAAAAAAATGTCTAGCGGTTGCGGAGATTACCTGGAACTAACAGACAGACAGGCAAAAAGATATAATTTTAGATTGTGTTTTCTTTATAAGTATCATACATAATTTAGATGCATTTAGTAAAAAACTGTTGTTTTGACATTACAATAAAACACGGCATGTTTTTTTATTTGTAGATATCTTAAATGTACAAAGAATTTCGCTGTCTTTGCCTTAGTTGTCTGCTGCTGAGATACCTTATCATTCCCATAGGCAATTAAAAGTGTCATGACCCCTCAGTCTAGGGGGTTAATGTCTCCTATTTCCCTGTTTTTACGGCAGCCCCTGAAGTGATTCTAACAAGGACCATCGTGCCCGCACATGATTACTAAGCCTTCCTTAAGATAAAGGCCTTGTTCGTATCAAATGAGATATCTCCGTTGGGAAAATCATTAAACGTAGCTTTCTCTCCGAAATATTAACGTGTCCGCCGTTATTCATCTCGCTTATCGGATTATTTTATTTAGATTTAATGGAGCTGACGTACAGGTAGACATTTTTATAAATTGGAAGCGATTCATCTTTTATTTTTATAGTAATTTCATAAATCTCGTATTTTTAAACCTATAATGAATAAAAATGAAAATGTTATCAGAATCGTTGGAATAAAATGTATTTAATTTTATTTATCACTTATTGGTTCAATACAGTTTCGAATTAAAACGTAGGTATTGGAAGCACGAGAGGTACTAACGATTAGGCCTTATAATCAAATACAATTGTAAGTGGATATTATCTAATTGTACTAATAGAGACGCGGTAAATTCTTGTTTTTTATGTTAAATAAATAAAAGATAACACATCATGTGTGCCTTATCAAAATGAGTATACTTTCCCCGCGAGTTCATTAAAGTATCCAAAAAAGAAATATAAAACCGGCCAAGTGCGAGTCGGACTCGCGCACGAAGGGTTCCGTACCATTATCTATAAAAACGGCAAAAAAACACGTTTATTGTAGCTCCCATACAATAAACGTGTTTTTTAAATATTTATTTTATTCTGTATTTAAGTATTTGTTTTTATAGCGGCAACAGAAATACATCATCCGTGAAAATTTCAACTCTCTTACTATCACGGTTCATGAGATACAGCCTGGTGACAGACGGACGGACGGACGGAGGAACGGACGGACAGCGAAGTCTCAGTAATAGGGTTCCCGTTTTACCCTTTGGGTACGGAACCCTAAAAATACTTAAATACTCTTACTTGTAAAATACAAACACAAACTGTTATCTCTCGGATCTGGAATAAAGATTTTAACATCAGAATAGTAATGTTTTGAACGACACCTTGCGCCTTTCATACAAAATTAAAACTTTACTAAAAAGGCATTCAAAGCTATGTTACATAACACTTTATAAGCTTGAATCCACGTTAGTTGTTTTAAATTCACATTCAAACTCTGTTTTCTGAACATCCAGTCAAGTCGGTGGACTCATTGACGCATTGAAACTTTTGAGATAACTTTGTTATTACAGTTTAATCAACTTCGCAGTTCAAAGCAGACGATGCTACGATCCAAAGAATTCTATCCTGTTAATTGACTGATTTTCTGAGATGTGATAATTGTCTGAGATGCTTTATAAGAAAAGTAACTAAAATGGACGACGCTCGTTTTGGTACTTCGCTAGCTACACACCACAACAGACTGGAAGTAATCTCGTTATGTCAAAACTGACAAGTTCTTGAACCAACTTTCGGAAGAGCCCCATTGAGTAAAACGGAGATGCTAACTCGACTCCGTCCTGCGGCAAATTTTGATGTGAATGATGATTCATTAGATGTAATGGCGCGCTTGGCGAGTGAGAGCAACTGTTGATGCCGCGATGCCGTGATTCGAAAACTTCGAGCAGCTCCGTGGCTTCTCAGTTCTTTCCGCCGCTTAGATTCCGTCCACCGGCTGACTCCGCTCACTCGCCGCTACGACGCGACGCTTCTCTCTCTCTTCTCTAAATAACATAATGTTTCACATCTGTCAGGCGTCCCGCGACGGCTACTTTTTAACGTTTATCTGACATCCGCCTTTGCAGTTGCCCTATATAGTTGCCGGATCAAGTAAGTACCTAAGGTGTCAAACAATATTCTTCTGGTAACTACAATGCAGATAAACGTCAACATAATTTGCCGCAAAGCCATACGCAGGGCGGAGTCGATATGGATTCCCTAGTTATTCTATGGACTGCCCTGAAAGCTTCTGATTATTATCTAACCAACAAGCACACTAATCGTCCGTGACGCCGGTCAAGATTATCGGCTTACTTACTGCCTGATAAATTATATCAGACATTCAAATTGGGTACCAACTCGTCGTCACTAGTGCGGTGATTATATCTCTATCATGCCATAGTATGGTAAGAAAAGTATGATGTATTTGTATAGGTGCATCCATTTTTTTACGTGACAATATTCATATTATGATAATTACAGCGCATGACACGGCAACAATAACAGTTTCAACGGACACAGCTTCTAAAAGTACCTGTGGTGTATCGTTACACCCTTAAAAATACATTTACGCAGATTTTGTGAATATTTACAGGATATTTTCTCTGTATCTAATTATTTTGTTTGTTCATAGCATTCCGTCCAGGTTCGTCAAACACTTTACTGACTATCTCAGGTAACCGATTGAAAAATGACCTGCAAATACGATAATAATTTGGATGTTTGTACATACAGCAAATGCTCCCAAGGAAATCCAATTATTTAGCGTTAACAAGTTGTTAACTTTAGTTTACAATTAGATAAACGATAATACATTCCTGATATCAATTACATCGTAGGGCATGTCCTTAGCAGTTTACAAACAATTTCGTTTAACAAGCAACTTGATACCGCTTGCTTACCCCGGGGTAACAAGCCCCGCTAATGTTATGTTAATAAACTTATACTTACCCTTACTTAAGGGCAAATTTAATGTAATTAGTTTATGATGTTTCGCGAAAGCAACTGTGAGCTACCTGCATGCCGTTTTTGAGATGAGTTGGTTTACATTATACAAGTTTTACGCGTATTTTACCCCCAAAAATTAACATTAATAAGATGTTAAAAGATAGAGAAATCCTCTAAAGGCTACGCTAAGGAACATATGAGTATTTTTGGTTACGTATTCGTGAAGGAAATTAGTGTGTAATTTCAGTTATTTAAGTTTAATAAATGTTCAGTAGGTAATGCACAAAATGAAATTTCCAAGTGACAAATAATAAAACATCGTGTTGTCGGAATATCAATAAAAGAAATGGAACTCGCTTATCTACCTACATGCTGATGGCATGTTGGTAGGCACCTTTGTAATTATTCTACTGGCCTACATAATTTGTTAAGTATAGCTTGTTTGTGTTATGATTAGTTATGAAGAAGCATTAATGTCCATAATAGTAATTATATATTTTATTCCTAGAATGATTGACCGAAACACTTGCGTCAGTTACGGAACGTAATTTTGCGACATTCTGGTCACATAAAACTTCACAAATTGACAATCTGTTAATTTCGTCATTTTTATGCTTACCTAAACATCAACCCCAAACAAATTACAATATAAACTGCTAACATATTAAAACATTTAAGAACAAAATATGTGCTAAGACGCTTCAAATCTACAATCGATTCTACTTTCAATAATTTGGAGGATTTCATTATACATATACTTTATTATACATAACCTTACAACAAGGTAGGCCCCGTTTACACGGTAAAACCGGTTGTCCGATAATTACGGGTATAACGGAAACGGATATCTATTGTCAGAACATTTTGTAAGACTTTCACACGGCTTTTGGTCTACACTGTAGACCTTGTAGACTCTACAAGACTCCCGTAAACGTGTTATTATAGCCGTACTTGCTGGAAAAAAACCTTTGTGTCCCATCGTCTACATGTAGAGAAGATACTTGTGCCTACATCGGAATGCGTAGAGATAAGCTGTCGTCATCACTGATATCCGTAGCGATCCATCCTCAGCTGAAAATCTGATTGGCGTGGGAGGACACGCGACTCGTACAATTTATTTCGCTTTCATTCAAAACGAATCGACATTCATTGCAAAGTATTTATCGAGTATTATCCACATATTGATTTTATTTCAAATTAAAAGTATTTAACAATAGTACTAAATACTTCTAATTCAAAATAATATAAGTATGTGGATAATACTTACTCATGTCCACCACCCTACGCTCCAATACTGACGTGGGGAGGAAGACGACAAGGCTGAAGTGAGATTGGGCTGGTCACGTAACACGAATGGACAAATCGAGTTACACCTGGACGCCCGGTCAGTTGCCGGCGTCGAGGTAGACCAGGGTAAAATGTGGCCACAACACCAAGACAGGGACATGTGGAGGCGGGAGGAGGAGGCCTTTGCCCAGTAGTGGGAGATACAAAAGGCTATTTAAAAAATTGTTGGTAAAGTACCATATCTACAACTTTCTGAGCTATGTTGATAAAAACAAAAGTTGTGAAAACATCTAATTGATATAAATATCAAAGGAATGGGTTCATCATCGCTCAACGCGACAAGCAAAACTGTTAATTATGAGTTCCTGTCTAAACAAAACCCAAATTATGATTTATTTGCATTATTTGAGATACGTTAAAATTGTCAGCTTTGTAAATGATTTTCGATTAGTTAAGTATCTGCGAGTACCTATTCTTTGTATTGAATAATGAGGCATCAAAATGAAAACAAGGTACCTACCCGAGAGCAATGTAAACAATTTCTTAGTAAGCTACATACAATATTTATGTAGCAATTAAGTCAAAACTAACAAATGCTGTGGCAATTATTAATCACGATCTTCAGTGGCATAGCTTATGTAATAATAATCCATTACACTGAGTAATTTGTAGATGGCAATTTTATCGAAAAATACTCAGTTTCAATCAAAGGGTTTTTAAGTCGGGTAAAAGGCCACTTGTTGGTGGCATTATTAATTAACCTTCACATTTCCTTCCGTTGTAATTAATCTCTTGGCAAAGATTTTACTCAATATTTATAGGAATATAGTTCATACTGAAAAATGGCACTGTAGATGGTTTGTTGATGGATTTATATTTAAATACTTTTTTAAATTATACAACGGTGAAGGAAAACATTGTGAGGAAACCTGCACGTCTATAGAAAGGCGTGTAAAGTTCACCAACCCGCACTGGGCCAGCGAGGTGGACTATGGCCCTAATCTCCCTCGGATTAAGGAGGAAAGTGTCCGGTATAATGGCAATAGTCTCGCCCCCTATTTCATTGGGACCAAAATACATCGGCGAAGTGTGGGCGCACTGCAGTGCACCTCTGCCTACCCCTTCGGGGAATACAGGCGTGATGATGTATGTATGTAATATATTTATTGTTGCCCCTGTTAACTTAATGTAGAAAGCTTTTAGTATACATATGTCGTGAATAAAACATTTCTCATATGTAAAGACCAGGTAAAAGCACACCGCTACTTCCTTTCATAAGGAAATTTGCTTTTGATTACATCTCACCTCAGTATCAAGAATTAATGGGGAATGTAAAGGTATATACATACGGTATGATCATAAAATTAAATTAAAAACAAACACCCGGCAGGAAAATTAGTTTATTTCTACATAGAATCTACCTTACTATCAATAAACAGAAAAAAAAACAGGTCTATTGGGATACAGAACTTGCGCCATGTATGAATAGATACTAGTAACTACATTGTACAGTGCTTTGAACAACTGAATAAACACATCAAGCTGAAATGACAGTAGCGGGACTTTGAAAGCGAAATCTATTGAACGGGAGGTCCAGGGAATAATCGGCTTGGACATCCCCAGGCCTCGTGGTCAAGTCCACTAGAGGAGTTGGTTCATCTATAGAAGTAAATACAGCTGCAGGTGAAGACGGGCTGTAAATTGGATAAAGTCTAGGTTCAGAATTACTTTTAACGGGCTTAGGTACTTCAGGCTCCCAAGTAACCTGTTCAACTTTTTTATTATCCTTTCTATCTTGTGCTATGTGTATTCTATCGGTTTTGATGAGTGCTTGGTCGATCCACGGGTTGTCAATGGCCATGGAGGGCGGTGGGGTGGCTGCCATGACGGACGGTGGCGGCCAATCGTCGCGGCTCCGCCTCTCGTAATAATCGTAAGGGTAGGAGTGGTAGAAGCCATAGTTCACCGGACTTGCACCGATCTGGAACAGAACATCTGTTAACCGGTTATCGCGGGTGATATTAGTATCAGTGCTCCATAGCCTAGACATGTGATTATATTAGAAAATCGGGTTATATATAATCAGCGTGCATATCAAGGCTGATTGGTCTAAGTGATGAGACGGCAGTATACGGGCAGCTGATCTCAGTCAGTTTTGGTTAACAATTAAATTTGACTACATGAAGATTAAAGAGACTGAACTGGGAAGGCTCACTACTGTAGTGAACTTTCTGAAGCCTTTTTTTAAAGTAAATAGCAGCTTGTTTATAAGACTGTAAAAAATAGGGAGTAATTTTATAAGGCTCAATAAGAAAAAAAGGAAAACAACAAGTTTGATTATACAAAACCATACCTTCCCCCTGTCAAGATACCCATCATTATAATTGTCTACCTAGAAGAGAATGTTATTTTTTAATTTGTTAGTATATTTTGAAAATACCATTATTCAGCCCTCCATTAATAATAGTTATCGCAATTAGGAGCCTGTAACATATTTTTACTTTACAAAAATATTGAAAACATGTTGATTCCAAAATTGACTGAAAACTAATCCAAAAAATAATATAAATAGAGAAGCATGTTCCTAGCTTCAAAGTAAGTTATTCATAGACTACGCACTCTAATCGTTATGTTAATGTGTCAGTTCCGTGTTTTCGTTATGTCTTAACGTAGGTAATTAGTTATATCAAAGAATTTACTTTGTAGACATTGATAGGTGTTGTATATCTATAGACACAGTTTACGTAAACTAATCTACTTGTATGTCACCAATTTTTATGAATATAAATAATAATAATTGCAGGCGTGCGCTGTTTTATCGCGCGTTGGCATTTTGAACAGAGTGAATTCTTTGAATCATTTTGTAACTGCTTACACTATGAATACATAATTAAAATGATTAAAGGTCGCAAAATTGTGCTATAATAAGACCCTATCCATGCGCAATATCTCGCCAACAGAAAAGAATGGACTAAAATAGTCTCTCTCTCTCTAAAGTTACGAAACGATATGCAATACTAAATTGTTATTCTGACGTACCCGGTTTTATTTTCAAACTTTCACAGGACAAGCTTAGCTTACTTTTATTCTTAATTTAACTTATTCTCAATCTTAATATTCTAAATACTAACCTTTTTAAGTCCTTGTATGGAGGCAAGTATAAGCGCCATTTTGGCTAACAGAAGGGCTTTGCCGCCGAGCATAGCGAGGAACTGAAAGCCCATGGGTACGAGGACCATGCCGATGGAGACGATACCAAACATCATCATTGTCATCATTTGGTGACGTCGCCTTCCCCGAAATTCCACTGTAGGACATCAAATACGAATATATTAATATGCGCAACAACATCACATATTTTGTTGCTAGGTGAATGGTCAAGATTTTACTTGTTAGTCTTAGAATTAAACACTTTTATTTCTAAAGTTTGAAATAAGACGAAGTGTTTTGAAATAAGTAGCATTAAATAAAGTAGTTTAGAACCATTTCTGGGCAAAGGCGTCTTCCATTTTCTTTCGATATTTAATTATTTGTTTACTATTTGCCTTCATTTTATATCATTTCAGTTTGAAACCACATATTAGTGAGCCTTCATTTAATAACTTTTCAATGTAGGTAAACTGATTGAGATATAGTTATAACCCATATCTTATAAAATATAATATTCCTGGCTTTACTTTTCAGACCTTTTTAACCTATTGTTTATTTCCTTGAAGATGAAGTATTTGTAACTTTTAAGAAAGTACAGTATGTATAGTTAGATACGAAACCTCTAATCGAAAAAGTTTTTCAAGTGACCTTTGTCTATAGTTTTCCCATTTTCAAAATCAAACTTGATGACGTGTGTGCGAAGAACTTTGGCCATTCTTTGAAGGGCGAGCGTACGCCAATCACCCTCCTCGAGCTCCTTTTCAGTCCACGTACTACGGATAAGAGAAAAAAGTATAATTGTATTACCTAAGGTAATAACGACCTGTACTATGTTATCTATCTACTATTGATATATTAGTAGCAGCCAAAAATAATTATAACATAAATTATTTTCGACTACCTATATATTCTACAAATATATATATTTCTGAATGCCCTTTCAACGTCCCACTGCTGGGCACAAGCCTCCCCTCAATGCGAGGGGGATTCAGGCCATAGTCCACCACGCTGGCCCAGTGCGGGTTGGCAGACTTCACACATCTATCGAGAACTACACAAGTTCCCTCAGACGTGCAGGTTTCCTCACGATGTTTTCCTTCACCGTTTCATAGCAAGTGATAATCTCGGATGAAAATGAGATTCGCACATAAATCTCAGAGATGCGAGCCGGGGTTTGAACCTGCACACTTTGATTTACAAGGCGAGCGTTCGACCACTCGGCTACCACTGCTTTTTCACTCGGCTACCACTGCTTTTTATTCTTCTTTTGTTTTTGCTTCTGAATTCTAATATAACAATATTTCGCTTAAATTTTCTAATTAAGTTAACCCACAAATTTATCAAAAGTGATGAATCCATTGAAAGTGACATTGTTTAACACGTTTTTACTAAAAAAATGTCATTGTAGGCCGTTTGTAGATGGATATAAACTTCTATACATTTTAGTGGTTATGATTAATGTTTTATTACAACAATATTTGGTGCGACGTTAATTTTTATAAAGTGACAGGGTTTCTACTACAAGGTATTCAATGATCTAATTTCCCAAGCGCCACGCCCCAACACGTCTGGCTGAAGATTGCTCATAATATATCATACAAGTGCCAACTTATTTCTAGAGGAATTACTCTTTTGCAAATTATATTATTATTGTCAAGGCTTTTTTTATGCCTAAGGTAATGAAATCTCTGAATACCAAACGTACTCAAGATATATGGAAAGTAGAGGAGCTTTGAATTTGTAAAACAAGTCACACAGATTTTTCCATTACTATTTTTCTTTCCTGTCCGGGCGCTATAATGGTCCGGGCCGCGAGCTAACTCCTCCGACATTACAAATTTATGTGAAAAGGCAGGGTTTTTAGTCGATTTGGAATATATATACATCATCACGCCTATATTCCCAGCAGAGTTAGGCAGATGTGCAGTACGCCCACACTTCACCGATGTATTTTGGTCCTAATATAATAGGGAGCGAGTCTATTGCCATTCCTCCTCCTCGCGTCGTGCTCCTCATTACTGAGGGTCGTGATTCCCCCATGGAATTATTTTCTCCTTGACTGTCTTGCGCCACCTGTGCCTGTCTTTGGCGACGTGGAGAGTTTCGTGGAGATTAGTGTCCAGAGATTTACGGATCTGGTCAGACCATCGAATGGGACTTCGACCTCTGGAACGTTTTCCGTCGATTTTTCCGGTGACCATTAGTTGCTCGAGGTTGTGACTATCTTTCCTGGCGACGTGACCGAAAAACTCAAGTATCCTACGGAGACAGATGGTAGATAGTCTGGTCTTTGCCATTGCCATTACTATATAATTATAATATTTGAAAATACTATCTATCCATTTACGTGCTTATTCCTAATCGTGATGATGTAACCTACTAAGGTATTTTTCAATACACTTTTCAATAACTTAAAATGTTATAAAGCATACTTATTTGAGCTGCATTATTTTACTGGTGAAGTGAAATTGGAGCGGCCGTTTCGCAATTTCTACACGACATACGCCTTTAACAACGACGTTGACGAATTGCACGTCGGTCACTCACCTGACACATGTGTTTGAGCGAACGATTTCATTGTAGTCGATTAAAATTATGTAAAATGTATGATGATGTGTATGATGATGGAATCATTCATAATATTCAAGAATTTCATTGTAAAAAACAATTGTGGAGATAAAGACCCACCACTTAACCTCGGAATTGTCAATTTTCAAAATTAATGTCAAAGTCAAATCATATTATAATATGTATAGGCCTATGGGGGCACTTACAAATTGTCATGTTTACATTTTTTTTTCTTATATTCTACTATACTACCACCGGATCGAAACGCAACCTCAACTGAGAAGATCCGGCAAGAAATTCAGTGGGTTGATCATTTTTTAAAAAGTTAAATACGTTGATCGATAATTGAAGAGTAATTGTTTTTGTTTTTCTAAGAAATGTGTGATATATAGTTTAGTTGTAGATCACTCTCATCACCCATTTTTCTTTTAGGTTTTTATGTGGCATAGCAGTGGTATAGCATGTGGCATAGCATAATAGCAGGTTTAGCCGAGTGGTCGAGCGCACACTTTGCAATCAAAGTGTGCAGGTTCCATCCCCGGCTCGCACCTCTGGGATTTATGTGCGAATCTCAATTTCATCCAAGATTATCATTTGCTATGAAACGGTGAAGGAAAACATCGTGAGGAAACCTGCACGACTGAGGGAACTTGACTAGTTCTCGATAGATGTGTGAAGTCTGCCAACCTGCACTGTGCCAGCGTGGTGGACTATGGCCTGAATCCCCCTTGCATTGAGGGGAGGCCTGTGCCCAGCAGTGGGACGTTAAAAGGGATGTAGTAGTAGGTTTTTATGTAAATACGTACTCGTCCGCGTGTTATTACTTATACATAATGTCTACCTACTCTAATACAACTCAGCTTACTCAGTCATGCATAAAGTGGGGACGTGAAAGAAATAGGTCGTTTTGAAACTAGACGATAATAGCTATATAGTCAAACTCACACTATGCCTCGAACGCGAATTACATGGCCCGGTACCTATTTAGTAAATATTTAATTTAGAATAGTATCATTAAGTTTGGCTATAATTGAAATTTATCGTCTCTAGCGTTATTACGGGCCGTAAGGCAAGCCCTGTTATTCCAAAGGTTAGATGAGGCAGGTAATTTGGATACCTTATATTATTTTTGTTTAATGTTGAAAAGGATTTTTTGAATATAATCACTAAGCCAAGTACAATTTAATTTTATCATCTAATGCCAATTTTTTAAATTAAATTATTTATCTAAGATTTAAACTTATAATCCTGGGACGATCAGGGGGGTGATCACTATCTATATTAAAGGGCGTAGGAGTTTACCGTCCCGTTCACACCAGCTTACAAAATTAAGGACGAACAGTGTAATCTATATCTAGAAAAGGTGTGGGTACTAATATTAACGAAACAAAACTCGAAAATAGGACTCGAGATTTTAACAGATTTTTAAAATGGCGGCAAAACATATTTAATTTCATCAATTTGAATTTCGATTAAATTTACGAGTATACCATTGAGTTGTATTGTAGACCCGTTATTCGTGCAAACGGTTTACGTATTATTTCGGACTTCTGATACACCTGTAGATCAGACAGATGACGGATCGTCAGCGTAGTTTACCTCGTTTCATTTTCAGGCATAACATTGCCTGACTTATCGACAAGCTCGAATCGCACCAAGTTGAAACCTTCTGCAATCGGCACCACATCAGGGGTCAACGACCGGTCGAGCGCCCTCAGCGTTTTCCGCTTCATACACCTCACGAACTTCGGGAAGTACTCCTTGTGATCGATGACATCTTTCACGTCGACCAACTGTGAAGATAATGAGAGAGATACTAGCGATCTTCGAGAGAGTTGCTTTATTGAGCGATTATGTAAATTTACACTTGATGGGAAATTGCTTGAAAATGTAAGACTTGGTTGAAGAATATTATAAAAAATGTACTGAATTTGGATTCTTTGTACCGTCAATAGAAATAACTATAGAATTCATGGACATATTATAACGGAGATGGAATTTTGAGCCCGCGCTGCGGTAAATTTTTCTGGTTTATCTGACTCCGCCATTGTTGTTTTCCCATATAGTTGCCGTATACTACAGGTACATGGGATAACAACAATGGCGAAAAAATCGCCGCAGAGCTATACGAATAGAGGAGTCGTAGTCTGGATACAAGTGACAATTGACATCGTTTTACTTTTGTTTCAAAACCTGTGAAAAACAATTGATATTTTTAATGCTGATAAGAAAATAAACACATAAAAGATTCTCGTACAAAGCCCATTTAGTAATTTTATTAAATAGAAAGAATTATGTGCCTATGGGAAAAGTTAAAATTCATGAAAACCTTGTTATATAATTACCTAATTAACTATTATAATTCTTATTACAAGCAACTTTATGTGATATTCCTTAACCAAGATAACTTATATTGAAAAAACTGAAACCTGTTTAATGTGTTAATTTGGAAATTATATTTATCTGGAATATTATACAGGGTGTTTCAGAAGTCCGAAATAATACTTTGACGTTTGCATTAGTATCTGGTACACAACCAAATGGTATAAAAATTTGATCGAAATTCGACCATGTTTTTCCAACTTTTTTTTCGTCGCCGATTTCTATAGCTTGTAATATCTCGAGTTCTACGTTTAATATTCATGTTTTGTTTTGTGAATATCGGTAGTGGCTCCTCATAAGTATAGTTTACACTGCTGAATAGGGTTATGGATGTACCCAAAGGCCAGAACACGATACCTGTGATAAATATTCAAAGGTCTATAACTCAGAAACTATGATAGTTAGGTATAAACTGTCTTCACTAAGCATCCACACATGAGCTACCGTATATTTACCCACAGTATTATTTCGGACTTCTGATACACCCTGTATATACTATGCTATACAAAAAATACAGAGCCTTCGGATGGGTATACACATTTTTTTTCTCGCGATTAAAAATACCAACAAACAGACTGCGATCAATGTTCTCGCCGAGAAATTTATCGTATTTTTTTTGGTGTGACCGTATGCAAACTATTACATGTAGATGTGTTTACTTATGTATCCAGTCTAGCTCCAAATACTTACACAAACAATGTACTTACATACTACATTTTAAAGTAAATACCACATCGTTGCCTCAACTCGGTTACCCAACAGCAAGGTAAATGTTTATTTATGAAATTAGCACTTCATTATTTCGTAAATAAGAAAATGAAATCTTACACTAAATTCCCCCGGTGGGTAATTAAGTTGATACGGAGGCAGGCGACTCCAAAATTGACTCGAATAAACCGCTTTACTAACGTTATAAACATTTTTGCTTGCTTAAAATAATGAGGGAATCTTTTTAAAAAATCTCTCGTATTTTTCATCATGGAAATTCCCTGAAATGTCAAAGGACTTTGTATTTCATTGCAACACTGTGCTGCTTATATCATGATTCTTTGTACATATTACAAAGCTTTTTTTATGAAAAAAGACACACATTATTAAATCGAACATATAACTAGACATAAGTTATTATTCATAAAGTGCATGCACGCCAAAATAATTGTTTTGGTAAAGTCTTGCTTGTTTAAATAAATATCGACAGACAACTACTTATTGTTTCCCAAACTAAGTAACGCCTGTACTTGTAAAATGGTTCGAGGGTGACCTCAGCAACACCCAGACCATGCCAAAATATCAAGAAGCCATTTCTGAAATTTGCCGCTGACAGAATCAAACCAGTAACAACCAGGTGCTAGGAGCAATGCAGCTTACGCCCGAACCATTCCACGAAGCTGTGGCTAAATCATAATGCGTAATGTATAGCTATTAGGCTATAACTTCAAATTCAAAATATTGCTATCTCAGTTATCATGAAGTACAGAAACTCATTTATTTCGAATGTAACTTAAATAAGGTGTAAATTTATGTAATAGGTACATAACTTACCTGATTACATATGTGTACTAAGTACCAGGCTGTTATTCGCAAAGCCGATTATCGGGATGCCGGGCGTCTATTGAAGGCTTATTAGGTACTTACCAACTTGGACTGCGTAGGGATGTTAAAGCCTCCCACACACTGGGGCTCTGACATTCGCGCGTCAAATTATTTGCCATAAATAATGTATGTACGGGTGGAATCTTGCAATTGAATTTTAAATCAGTTATCTTTAACCGATTGAGCTGTAATTTGGTATACACGCTTATTTTGGATGACGATGCATGGTTAGCTATGTGACGTCATTCTAATTCTAATATAGCGGATCATACAAAATGGCGGAATAGTATTTTTTTCTGCACTACCACAGTATGGGTATCAAATGAAAGGGCTTGCTGAGCAGAACACGAAAACTAAGGGCAATCAAATAAAAGCTTGTTTTTAAAAAGTTGCTTTTACCATTAATTATTCCACATAAATTCAGTTATGGTTTGTTCTGGTATAAGCAAAATTTTAGACGCGCGAGCTGTGACGGCCCAATGTGCGGTAGGCTTATGACTTTGTTGTGTCTATTAATAGAAACTGTATACCCAGACGTAATAATGAGCTCTTTTAAAAAGGTATTACGTAGCAATATTTCTTATTACATTCGGTAAAAGGAATAAGTAGCTTAATCGCAGCATCTGTACACAATAAATGCGCCCCCGAGATTCTAAATATCAATGAGGCTTCGTTACGTCCACTGAAAATGTTGCAATACCATCTGCTCATTTTATTATTCGGAAAATTTAACAGTACAAACTCAATTTTAATTGCTGTAGGAAGGAAACCATAATAAATTGCGAAATATCCAAGAAATACCCACGCTGGAAATATTCTTTTTAAATTTGGAATAAGCACCTATAGCTTTTGCTTTATAACTTTTCCCTCTGAAAAGAACAAAGGAATATCTTTGAAAAATGATCCTATAAAGAATTTGATCCCCCTTACTCCGGCAATGGTCACATTTTCAGATCAATAAATGGGTTCTCAAATTACTTAACACTGCGAAAGGGATGAAATGCTCAACTTTTTGTGTTGCCTTTTGTGAAATAATTCGTAACTATTTTGCTGCAAAATTTATAGGGAAACCATTATATATGATACAAAATTAGATAGATACTTAAGTACCTATAGTTTCTAGTCCTATAGTTATATATAACGTAAGAATTTCGAAAACGAAAAAAGATGGAGGTTATAATATTAGGGCATCATTTAACGTTAGTGAATGAACAGCTATTGTCATAAACTTGAATATGTCAGATATTATAAATAAAATCAGCGGCACTTACCTTTTTCGAACAGTCCCGCCAAATGATCCTTATAACATCAGCCCCTTCTAACCAAAGATCGGCGATAAAACCGCTGAGGTAGGCATCAGTGTCTATCTTCTGGTCGCCTTTGCAGCACGCCAATAAGCTCAGGGTCAACAGGGTTATAAAGTTGAGATGCATATTCACGTGCTTCATTTTCTCACTAGTGCCATTTCTTGAGCACCGAGAGTTTTTGAATCTGAAACTAATAACTGGAAACTTTACTTTTAGCCAAACGAATTTTACGCATTATGTCGTTTAACTTTCTAATCATACCTTTCACTGAAGCAACTTTGTATAAAACATGCGTAGCAAGATGCAAATTTGATTACTTAATTGTACATGCCTACGTAATACCTGAAATTTAATATTTACCTCATAATAATATAGGTATCAGACCTCACTCAACCCGCATAGAATTCTACGGAAATGAGGTACGAAGATATTCAATTATGCATGTGTTAAAGTATTTTTAAGGTATTATTTTTATTATAAAAATAGCCTTGTATGAACTGTATAATGAAAAATAGAATATGTATACTAATAAAATCAGAACTCTTTGATGTCTGAAAATGAATATTTCTTTTATACCTACGATACGATATAAGATAGGGTTCCGATCCAATTATTTTATTGCCTAGAAATAATATGAGAAAGTTTTAATAAACAATTATAAGTTGAGACGAGAAATCGGCAAACAGTCGTTACAAAAGTTGTATATAGATAGCAATCGCTTCGTACCGGTGCCATCAAGATTTTCCTACAAGTTTGCTGCATTTATTGAGAAAAAACATTCCAATACCCATTGTTATAAAAGTTCATAAAGATTTTAACATCGTAGAATGTAAGAAATCCAGTCATCCCTGTTTTAAACGTAATTTAAAGCTGTAATATAATGTTTTTTTCTTTCAGTGAACTACGTGGGTATAAAAGTCCTTTGTTAGTCTATAATATATTCGAAATAAAGCGAAAATCATGAATATTTTGGCCGTTTTAGACGCTTTGTATTTTAGAGGACTTTCTGGATGGAAGTCTCATGCAAAGTCACTCGTTTGATACAACTTGGATTGGGCGTTGATGAATTAATCATATTCTTGCCTTTTGTGTAGCAATATAATGATAATCAGTAACTTTTTAAAGCGTGGGATTACTACTAGTCACATTTTACCTAAATTTAATCGTAAAAGTTTGATGATTAATATCTTGCCTAATGATTCAGCATTAGAGAGATGTGATAATAAATTTCCACACAAGTGCCTAGCGCTTAGGAAAGGACGCTTATGTATCTAAGGGTGATTTGATGTAAAAGTATGGAATTATAAAATACTTCACATTTCGGATATACTCTGAACGAAAATGATAGCGTTACATCAACTCACCTACCTGTGATTGTCCAGATAAAACCACTCAATAGTACACTTAGAAACTGGAAATATTCACAGACACGCACTCACGGTCAAGGTCAAATATTGAATGAATAGGGTCGATTGACTTCCTTCATTATATGGCTTTGGTTTATAGAAAGCGAACGATTTTCCATGCGACCACCGACCAAATCGTGTTAATGGTTGGGTAAAGGTAGCAATCTGTATGTGCATCGGTGTCTACCATAGCCAGTGTACGATGCGTTTATTGTATGTTTTTGAACGATAGAAATCTGTTTTCTTCCATTATAGATTTAATTTTGTATGTTGATGATTATTTTACGATACGTCATAAATTGTGTGAAAGTAGGCAAAAGTAGGGTATATACAGGTTTAATGTGCCTTATAACTTGTTCAAATTTTAACTGCGTTTACCTATGACTAACGTTTTAGGCGTTAACTGTCAAGGATCAAGTCAAAACTCTCAGACAAGATATTTGTTTTATTTTACTCTTCAGGAACTTTATACGAAAAAGTGAAAAAAGATAAATGTTGTTCTGGCATCGTCCAATGAAAAAGCCGGAAATAGGTACAAGGACATGGGCTTGACAGGGTCCGCTTATATGCGTAGGCCTCTTTACAAACAGATAAAACATTCCCAGTAAATTAAAGGACACATTCGTGGGGAGATTTGTCGCAAATTCGACAAGGCAAACGGACATTATGTTAAACACGCGAACTAATTAATTGGATAAATCCCATTAATTTTCTCTCGAAAAAAAATATGTTCAGACTGTCTTCTAGTTTTTGGACGTAGTGAATTAATTTACAGGAATCGAATGCATTTACACGAAATATAGTTAATTATAGGTCCTATATCTGTATTAAATTATCACTCACTACTATAGCCCTTTTAACGTCCCACTGCTGGGCACGGGCCTCTCCTCAATGCGAGGGGGATTTGGGCCATAGTCCACCACGCTGGGCCGGTGCGGGTTGGCAGACTTCACACATCTATCGAGAACTAGTCAAGTTACCTCAGACGTGCAGGTTTCCTCACGATGTTTTCCTTCACCGTTTCATAGCAAGTGATAATCTCGGATGAAATTGAGATTCGCACATAAATCCCAGAGGTGCGAGCCGGGGTTTGAACCTGCACACTTTGATTGCAAGGCGTGAGTTCGACCACTCGGCTACCACTGCTACCATTATCACTTATGTAAACTATATATACTTAGAGCTTGGAAAACATAGGAAAACCTACTAAGCCTTCTATATACCTACCTATAGTTGAATATGGGTGGTCGCTGAACGTTAATTCACTGACCAAGGGCATTTCATCCTTTGACATGTAAATGTGATTAAACATTCTTCTAAATACGTCCATTGTTATTATACTCGCAATAACGTTTATTTTAAACATACTGTAGGTACACAGTTTAACAACAAAACCTACTAATATTATAAAAATGTGAAAGTGTGTGAGGATGGAAAGATAGATGTTTGTTACTCTTTCACGCAAAAACAACTGTACGTATTTTGATGTAACTTTACAGTATTATTGTTTGGACATGAGATTATCATATATGCTAATCTTTATACCGATATTGAATCAACGAAGGCTGCGCGGACAATGTCCCAGGTACAAGCTAGTATAAAATAAATTGCTGTAATGTCTTATATGTTCTATTAATGTATATATTTCATGAATGTAGTAATCACTAAGCACACAAAGGGATGTAAGGAATAAAGATCAATTAACTAATGGATCGGACAGGTCTAGAATAGCTTAAAGCTAATGGATTTGTGCACGACCCCTCCTTTGTATGAAGACAATACGGATGTAAATACTACACCAACATCATCACGTCTGTATTCCCCGAAGGGGTAGGCAGAGGTGCATTGCAATTCGCCCACACTTCGCCGATGTATTTTGGTCCCAAAGTAATAGGGGGCGAGACCATTCCCATTATACCGGGCACATTCTCCCTCAATACGAGGGTGATTTGGGCCACAGTCCACCACGTTGGCCCAGTGCAGGTTGGTGAACTTCACTCGCCTTTCTATAGACGTGCAAGTTTCCTCACGATGTTTTCCTACACCTTTTAGCAAGTGGTAATCATTGTTGAAAATGACAGTTGCACATGAAAATTATCTCAGAGGTGCGGGGCCCGGGATTTGTACTTGCACCCCTTACTTTCAAGGCGGGCGTTTCTTGCCACCACTGCTTTTAAATGTATGTAGGTAATGTATTACCAAGTATGAATGACGTATAGGCAAGTAGTGGAATAGATACATGTATTTCTATTTCAGCGGTAAACAAACATACTTATCTAGGTATAGATTTTAATAACCTGAGCACACTGAGGCGTGAAGACACGTGCGTCAAAGTTTTGCCAATACCAAACCAGACTGTATTGACTCATGGTAAAAGGTCATTTTTCAACAAGTCATTGACAGCGCGAGCAAATGACGCGTGATGGCTTTTATCACAGAAACGTAACCTTTATAGGGTATCTTGTCACAGAGTTGGTTTTGGTATTAGAACAAATTTTGACGCGCGTTTTTACGTCCTAGTGTGTCAGGGGCTAAATAAGCGCAACACAAATATTATAAGTTTAACAACTTTGGTAGTCTTTTTTAGGGTTCCTTACCCAAAGGGTAAAACGGGAACCCTATTACTAAGACTTCGCTGTCCGTCCGTCTGTCCGTCTGTCACCAGGCTGTATCTCATGAACCGTGATAGTTAGACAGTTGAAACTTTATCAGATTATGTATTTCTGTTGCCGCTATAACAACAAATACAAAAAAATCTGAATAAAATAAATATTTAAAGTGAGCCCATACAATAAACGTGCCTTATTTTGCCATTTTTATAGATAATGGTACGGAACACTTTGTGCGCGAGTCCGACTCGCACTGGCCGGCTTTATAACATACCTTGAAACTTTTTTTTATATTTGATGGCAATAACGAGTGGGCGAGATAGAGCTTTGATGTATTCTGCAGTGTTGACTATGTGAAGAATATTTAAAATTATTTTTTTCATAAAATAGTAAGCTGCTTGTAATTACTTGTATCAGTCACTAAATTATATTTTAGGCTTACCTACAAAAGAGTAACGATTGTTAAATTTTCACTATAGCTATGATACTATTTCTATAAGATTAGAGAATTTTATTATTCTTCTTTCTTATTACTTTGACATAATACCCGTAAAAGTATTATCTGAAAGTAACAGTATACATCCACTTCGAAACTAGGAAACTTTATTCATAGTAAACGCCAGATGGGACCGCACACAATATGACTGGAACGCTTATGCACTTTTCATAACAGAAGGGTTATGAAAAACATTCGGAAATATAATGCCGATATATATTTTCAGGAATAAAACAATTAAATATAATAGGAATTTTGAACTTCAAATACAAACCAATTGCAAATACATTTCAATAAATTAAGTCAAGGAACTTAACAATCCAGACCCTGAAACTGTGTTCCTAATTCAAAATTAAATTGTTAAGGGAAAAAAATACTGGAGTGCTGTCTTTTTGTCCATATTTTTACACGAAGAAAAATGTTTTGTGAACTTGAAATTCTCGAGAGGGTCGTGTTTGTGAATATATTGTAACGGAATCATATATTGTAAAAGCATACTCTCATATCAAGTAGTAAACTAGGGCCCGCCTTGGTTACGTCCATGACTTTATGTATAATTCTTCTCTAGTATTGTGGCAAAGGCATTGCTGCTCCTGAGAATGTATTACTTGCAATTATCATTTTGAAAATAGTAACCATTGAGTTTTTTACCGGCTCTTCTCAGTGGAAGCAGCATTCCGAACCGGTGGTAGAATCTGACTATATGTAAGTGCTTTTTGGCCTACACGATTTTTTTTTAATTTGATTTGATTTGATACTATTCTGTGGTAAATATATAGAAGAGGATAGTATTGCATTGTAAAAATCTTGAAAAAATAAAATAAATGCCAATACTATATTTAACTCTGTGGCACTATAATGATTTCTGCGTTGAAAGTCATGCGACCACATGTCAAAATTCACTCGTACTCTCAATGGTAAAGAAGATTCTCGCAAGATCGACAACTGGCAACACGACCAATTTGAAGTTTTATGCATTATTTTTTACGAAATGAGCGAAATGATGATATTTAATGAAATAAGATGAGGAATGGCATCACCTGCGACTAGCGCGGGTATTTCGCCAATGTCAAGTAATTAATAGCAAGGACAAATTCAATAAATACACGTAATAAATAAAAATTAATGATGACAGTGATAAAGATGGCGGATGAATCCAAGTTTTATGCATAAAAAATAATTCATTCTACAACGAAATTACACTGACGGCGCGAGCGATTTTGACGCGTGAGGGCGTAGCTTTTACGACAGAAATTTAATCTTTATGCGAATTGACACAGAGTTCCTTTGCTATTGGCAAATATTTTGACACGCGAGCGTTGACGCGCCAGTGTGCCGGTGGCTTTATTTGTCTGTGACACACTCGAGTACACAAAAGAGACGATTTCATTGAGAATAATGATATAGAAAAGTAGTACAGAACTACGTATACGTATGCGTTACCAATAATCCAAATATAACACCTTTGCGTATTTCATAAATATTTGAAATACTTACCTACCTATGATCCAAATAACTTAGGTACTTATCGATATTGCGAAATCAAGTCGTGTCATCGTAAGGTTGGCTGTTTTGATTATTAAGCATGCAATATTTATATTTCTACAACTATAGAACGTAACATTCGCGTTTGGAAAGTTATGAATACTTTGGAATTTAAAATGGAACATATTAAGGTATTTCAGTAATGTCTAAGTAGATTAGTTAGATACCCCACAACTGCTTTTAACGTTGGTCATGTGTATCTCATATAAAATAGATTCTTAAATTATTAATATTTTAGCCAATGGCAAACTATCAGTTACTTAATAACGAATTTCGCATAAACTAGTGCCAAATTATTAGTATTAGCCATTATCAGCTTGAATTTTCATACATTTTAGATGCATAAATTACCCCATTGATAGGAAGCCTCTTCTTCTTTTACGGAATTAACCAAAGGTTAAATTTACCGGAATTACAAGGACAAATTCAATAAATATACATTATAAATAAAAAGGTGATCAAGATGGTGGAATAACATAAGCAACATTTTTAAGCGGATGTAACTGCGAAGCAAAGTTAGTATCATAAAATGTTAAAACTGTCAAGTTACGTCCAATGAAAAATTGCAACTCAAACAAATGTTATTCTACCCGAAAGTTGTTGGTCAGCAGGAATGAGCCAGTAGCCTCAGTGGTGCGAGGCCAATGGGTCGGGGTCGTGGTGTCGAATACCAACGCCATACAGTCATGTACCGTATGTGTTTCTGAGTATTGTGATCAGTGTTTCTTGAAAATAAAATCTAATGTAAGTAGGTAAGAATATATGAATAGTAATCACTATTAAAACCTAGATGGCTTGCTGTTCACTCCAACATCGTTTGATACTCTACATCCGGTAATGGAAATAGGAATATGTTTGCAAAAGGTTACATATATCAAATATGTTTAATCGAAAGAAATAATTAATCTATCTAATTATAATCCTACAATTGAAGGATTAGCCATATCTTTTCAATTAATAAAGTGTTTTTATGTACCCTATTATGATACGGGTGACATATCTCTCCAATTCACTACCATAATTCCATCTTTTGTCACTTCCAAACATCTTTCCAGATAAAATGTATTATCGTATTAAGCTCCATAGGAATTAACACAGGTATTTATACATTTATCGCAAACACCCACTTGTAGGGACATAACTACGACACATTATTTATGTCCTATTACTGGTATTGGGTGGGAGCCACTGAAGATGAGCATTTTGTTTTATTACACCGATAAACGATAATAACAATATCGCTGCCCGTCAATATTACGTCTATTGCCTACCACTCGTGCTCTATTTAGCGTAACTATTACATTTATATGTACGTACACAACGTATATTGTACATGTAAATAGTTTCTCGAGATCTGCTCAGTAATAATTATCAAATTAAATACAGGAGTAATTAGACTACCCTTGTTATTTACTTGTGGGTACCAATTACTCGTCTGGGTTAATTTGCGTTCTGCAAATTTCGGCAAATACTAAATATTGTATTTGCTACTTCGAGGGTAATCTTACACAAAGGGATATAATTTTCAGATGATGTCTGAAAGTTTAAAAACTGATCGGGCCTTCGAGCAACTTGGACTACCACCAATGGAATTAGCTGAGTCATCTGCAAATGGTACAAAGCGTGTTTTATATAGAAATTGGACATCATAATTTTAAAATAGAAATATAAAAAGAAAAGTAAAATAAATTAGTCTGTACCCGCATCGTAAAAATTTCAGTACAAGTTACTTGAATTTCAGGTCGCAGTAACAATGAAACGTATAAATGTTTGTTTTGGGCCGTGCAAAAGGCGACAATCATTTTGTTACTAGCTACGTTCGGCGTTGGAACTTATATTTTATTCACAAACTTATTAGAAATGGCTGATTCTGGTGAGCATAAATTAATTATTTCTTATGACGTAATAAAATATACACGCTTTAGATACAAACATGCATTTACAGATGGTAGTCGAAGTACTGAAATAATACTTGTCGCAGCCAATGGTGCTCCTCCAAATGTTACCATCCAAGACGTAGAAATATTTTTCCAAATAGAAAAGCGGAACATCACATCTGACTCAGGAACTAACAGAAAAAAAAGGCAAGCGAGTCTTCCGCCAGGCACCACAGTGGAAATCGAAGATCCCTTTCAAAATTTCAACGATGAAGAGCTACAAAAAGCAAGAGAAATTATAATGAGGCATGACATGCTTTGCAGTGATGAGAATCAACAAGAAGTATGTAAAGATCTTGTACTGAAGTTAAAAGCTCTGAGTGAAAATAGTAGAACTTCTAAAGCAAATGAAGATATACCAAAAGCTGGTTTCAAAATAGTACGTAAAGATCAAAACGTAAATTCTCATCAAGTAAATAGTCCAATGGGTTTTCCTGATGTTTCAAAGCGTGAAGTGTTGCCAATAACAAGACTAGACAGTATTATAGAAACTCTTCCCGGCATTGCAGTAGATTCTAGGGATGTTGGTCCGTATGAAAATCCATCTATGTTACCGCATCTTCATTCTGGTGCTCCTCAGACTCTTACCGATAGCTGTATGCTGGCTCGCCTATTGAAACATAACTATCCGCGAGCTCATGGTATGTACGTTACTTACCAAACATTATTTTATTCTATACATTTAATTCATCTATTATTTACTTATTTTAACAGAAATATATGATCCAGCTCCTGAACATTTAGGACCACACCCATTTCTGCCACAGAGTAGGTTCGTTAATCCTATATAGTAATTTATTTTGTCACTTATTTCTTTCAATTTGAAACGATTCAAAAATGTTGTTTTTATTCTTGTAGATATTTTGTGCCATCGGCGCACCCATATCTTCAAGCCCGTGAATCTGGCGTTCAAAGGCGTAAAATTCATCCACAAGACATTGATATATTCATGAGTTTCCTCACGCAAAAGTAAGTGAACTTGATAAAAATATATCACAACCGATTTCTCTTTCACGTCTATGTAATAAAGGTCTGCTTTATTTGATGTACTTATTTACCTTAAGGTAACGAAGATAAAATGACGAAATATAAATTGACATACAAAATGACTAAAAATGGAAACCACCCTATATGTATTAGCAATATCAATAAAGGAATTATTTTAGGTCAGGTATTTGTTTTTTTTGTCATTTTCTTTGCAGGCCTGAAGTATTAGCTGACAAGGCAAATTCGTCGAGTCGCGAAATGGAGTGCCCATCGGGAACACTACCCTGTTCGAATAGTGATTTGTGTATCGATGAAAAACTATGGTGTGATGGAAATGTGGATTGTCCTAATATCAGTGATGAGTCTAGGTGTAGTTGTATATCCAGAGTAGATAAAGCCAGACTCTGCGATGGATACTTCGACTGCCCTTTTGGGGAAGACGAAATGGGATGTCACGGTAATAATATCCCAGTCAATAATTACAATGATCGTCCTGGTTACTTACTTTTATAACTACGCTTCTGTTTGTAGGTTGTAAAGAAAATTCATTTAGCTGTGAGGACCTGGACATGAACTCGCGCAGTACGTGCTTTACCAAGGAACAGAGGTGCAACAATGTAGTTGATTGCCCTAATCATAAAGATGAAGTAGAATGTAACATGTTAGCCCCCAGTCTCCTTAAGAAACCCGTAAGTACTCTTATACTTTATTTTACCGACAGAAGAAACAGTAACTCAAATAAATTGATTAGTTCGGAAGTCTTACTCACATAAAAATCCTATATTATAAGGAAATGTTTCTAATATCAACAATTGAAATAAACAAAAAAGTTTAAAAGCCATTTCATGTTCGATTTTGGAGAACAGAATAAACTTACTTTTCGTCTCGTTGTTCACATTTGTACAAGCTCGCGTGGATTTTATAGTTCGCCGAGGAATCTAAAAGTGTTTTTGTATTTTTAGATGTTCGCTATTTCGAATACTGAGGGGTTTTTGCACCGGAACTTCAAAGGCGATTGGTATGCGGTCTGCAAGAATCCTTATATGTGGGCTCATGATGCTTGTAGACGAGAAACTGGTCTAATAATCAGGTGCTTAACAATTAAATGTTATCCACACCAGTTATAGCATGTGTGTCAAGATTAGACTTATGTCACAGAATATGTTGATTATATCTCTTTCTCTCGTATGAAATAAGACAGAGCGAGCGAGCCAATCTGTGACAGAGATCTTGTCTTGACATGCATGCTAACACCACTGATTGACTCTCAACGATGATTGCAGGGGAGCTATAATAGTAAGAAAAAAAATAAGGTACGGAATTAATGTTTCAGACCTCCGTTTATTCAAATCCTGCCAATCGATCCAATGCTGAAAATCAATTACTTGAACACTGGACCCGGTGGCTTGTTGCAGACAAGTGATACTTGTATGAACTCATCTGCGGTCTACGTCACTTGTCCCGATTTGCTATGCGGGACCAGAGTACAATCAACGTCACAGATGCTTAGAGAGGTATGTTGTTAGATGCGACGACAAGCTCGGCAAAATGTTGGCCTGTGTTTCGTATGAATTGATTGCTCGGCGTGCGTAGGTTAGACTTTTGTCCACCGTGTCAAATTAAAAATGACCTTTCTATGATGGGTTACAGTAACGAAATTAATTTATTAAAACCGTTTATTTTATAGAATGCCGCCGTAGAAAACCACTTGTTTGGGCGAAACAAAAGATTTCTCTTGACAAATCATCCCTACCCTTTCATGTTTTACGGCGACCGAATGAAAAGGAATGTACACGATTCCAGTATCAAAACAGATTACAATATTAAATTAAGTACATTGAAGGGAGATCTCTTTGATAAAATGAGGGACAAAAGAGCTGAGAGCAGGGTGGTTGGGGGCAGGCCCAGCCAGCCAGCCGCCTGGCCGTGGATGGTGGCTGTTTACAGAAACGGGATGTTCCATTGTGGTGGAGTCGTTATTACTCATAGTTGGGTGGTATCGGCTGCTCATTGTGTACACAAGTAAGTTAATACTATATTACTTATTGATATTATATTTGAGTGAGTTCTTTGCGATTGATGCTTCAAGAAGGGCACGGAAAATAAAAACAAATCACTGCTACTATCATCCTGAATCAATAGTCTTCGTGCACAATCCCACCCGCCCACTTCGAAATACAGCTGTCCCAAATAAGGTTGGATATCTCCATTTTCATCCTTATTTTATTTGTACATGAACCAAGGTTGATAATGTTATTGAATCCTTATAAATCATGAACTCATTAATATTGGAAATAAGCCCGCATAATTAAATTTATTTTATACGTATTTACCGGCAACGTTTTTTTGTAATAAATTATCAATTAGTCATACCAGATATATTTTACAGATTTTGGGACCATTACTATGAAGTTCAAGTAGGTATGCTTCGTCGTTTTTCATTCTCGCCTCAGGAACAAAGTCACAAGGTGACCCACGTAATAGTCAATCAACATTATAATAAAGCAGACATGAAAAATGATCTTTCTCTGCTGAAAGTGGAGCCAGCTATTCAATTTAGTCGATGGGTTCGACCGATATGTTTGCCAGGACCGGACACCGCTGGCCCCGATTGGCTTTGGGGTCCAGCTCCTGGAACCCTGTGCACAGCTGTGGGTTGGGGTGCGACCGTAGAACACGGACCGGATCGTAAGTACCATTATGTTTAAGGTTTGTGTGTTGCTATTGGGCTTCATACAATTATTCGTCTTCGCCAAAGTCTACACTTGTTTTGTAAAAATGCTTTACATTAGTGGTACAAGACTTTGATCAAATTAATATTAGATCAAAGTCTTCTCCATCCATCAATAGATACGAATAAAAAACAAAATTCTTAGTAAATTAAATCAAGTTGCATAAAATGAGAAACCTTAACACTAAAAATAGACTATGTCAAGTACATAATAGGGTTCCGCCAAACTGAACCTGATCACTGTGTACACGTTGTTTCTGTCTTCTCCGGTGAAGCCCTCCTCCGGTGAAGCTGTAAAGGTCAACTAACGGCCAACAGCGTAGTCCATTCAAAAAAAAAATACGTTGTTTCTGTATTAGCGGATCACATGCGTGAAGTCGAGGTGCCCATTTGGGAGAATTGCAAACACTCTGAAGATCGTTCTGGCAAAGAAATCTGTGCTGGTCTTGTTGAAGGAGGAAGGGACGCTTGCCAGGTAAGAACATAACAGACACTACATTTATTACCAAACTACATAATAAACTTAGAAGTATGTAAAGTTAATTTATTTGAATAAGGATTTTGAAACTGTTTTAAGACGTAAATCATAACTACAGCTGGCGTATGACGTCTGAGTTTATTTTAGGGCGACAGCGGAGGGCCGCTTTTATGCAGGAATCCTTTGAATTCACAACAATGGTACATGGCTGGGATCGTAAGTCACGGAGACGGGTGTGGTCGTGAAGATGAGCCCGGTGTTTATACTCGAGTTAGTCTCTTTGTCAAATGGATTAAGTACCATATTTGTGAGTACTTTTTTATCATATACATATATGTTTTCTATGATATATGAATATTTTATAAATGAACTACAATTAATTAAATTGAATACAATTAATTAATTAACCGAACAAGTTCTTCGGTTTTATCGCTAATAAGGTTTTCCTATACTATTCAACATACTTTTTTTTATAATTCTAGCATCGAAATCTCTACCAATTGTTCAACCGATACAAGAGTGTCCAGGGTTTAAATGTGAATCAGGAATATCAAAATGCCTTCCAAACAAAAGGAAATGTGACAAAATAATAGACTGCCTTGATGGAGAAGATGAAATGAATTGTGATTTTAAAAGGTCTGCAACAGTTTTGACAAATGATGTAACTTTGGAAAATAACACTTCCAAAAACGTGTTTGTAAGGGCTTCAGAATTAGTTACCACCATTCTACCGGATAACATTTCGGTTGCTACTACTGTAATGACTGACACTGATGACGATTCTACTGCCCAAGAAGATGTTTCCACTACGACAGACCGTATTCACTGGTTAAGCACACAAAATACTATGGTTTACACTCAAACTGAAAAATCTGAACGTGAATCGACTCCTGATTTCGCACATGCCTCAACACTAGAGTTAGCTAGCCCGACCAGTACTGAAATATTTGGAAGTGACTTTAATGAACATGTTACGTTAGACCCTGTCAAAACGACGAACACTCATACTTCTGAAACTCGAGGTGATGCAGAAACTATTATGATGGAATTCACAGGAGAATCTTTAGAATCTAGATCATCGGTTTTAGAAAAAATAAAACAAGAAGTAACTAATGACGTTGATTTACATCATATGACCATGACCTCTAGTCTACCTATAGAGACTACGACCTTAATATATAGCACAAAGTATAACACTGAAATATATGAAACAACAACAAACCACTTCCCTGATAACAATAAACTTTTAGGAATGAAAACAAATGAAAATGATGCACCAACAAATTTGGATAATTTACGAGAATCTACTCATGGTGACAGCATTGAGAAAAAAAGTGAAGAACTAGTCATAGAACTTTTTCCTGACTCTCACGCCCAATCCAATCAAATGAATATTGAAACACATGATGAACACCAAGACCAAATTTCATCATCGAATACTCATAATGTATCCTCAAAGAAACTCATTGATTTTGAAGATAAAAGTGATATGATTCACAAAATTGAAGATATTATCTCCTCGGAACTTCAGCCAGCAAAAGTGAGAAGAAAACACCGCGTTCCCAAAGAATTTGAATGTCAAAGGTATATTTGTATGCTATTTATACATTAAAAAGCGCTTTTCAGAAAAAAATATATAAGTACTAAAATTAATTAAAGCATGATTCGTAATTGTATTCAACAAATTTCACTGTACAGAATTTACCAGATTATTCCGTATCAACATCGCTGCGACAGTAAAGCAGACTGTGAAGATGGAACCGACGAGCTAGACTGCACGTGCATCGACTACTTGTCTACTTTCAATCAAAATCTTATATGTGATGGAATTTTTGATTGTGCTGATGGTCAAGACGAAATAGATTGCTGTAAGTATAATATTCATCCAATATTTAAAAACAATAATTAGCTTATTTACTACATATTTTGTTTTACTAATTGTACTAACTTTGACTGCAGATAGCTGCCCAGACGACCGATTCTTGTGTAAAAAAAGCCAAATTTGCTTGCCATTGAAACACGTATGTGATGGAAAACCTGAGTGTCCACAGGGCGAAGATGAATTGGATTGTTGTAAGAATATTTTTCTGTTTATAAGAAAATCAGCAGTGATGAAAAAAATCTATTTTGCACAGACATCTTATTATTGCAGTTGCCCTGACCAATGGGAAAGAAATTGAATATGATGTAGATGCAAGGCCAAAAATTAGTTTAGAAGGTTACCTCACGAAGAAACATTTTAAGGACTGGCATGTCGTTTGTGATGACAAATTATCCATTGACCAGCAAGAACAAGCCGCTACACACATCTGCCGCTATTTGGGTTTCAGGTAAAAATAATAATTTTTGTAATTAAGACAATCAAATAATCTTACATTCACACAAATGAATAAGTGCCAATTTCAGCTCTGCCGACCGGCACTATGTTAAGTATATAAACCTTAAGGAGAATGATAGCACTCAACATAACTTAGATAATGCGCGACGTAAGAGACACGCCAAACAAAGTGTGCCAGTCCATTTTGCATACCGACAAGCGAGTGACGACAATAACGACACAGCTCGACACACGATCATAAAAGAACCACAACTTATCAAAGAAGAATGTGTGCCGAATATAACAAAAACTTGCAAGGCTCTTTATGTTTTCTGTGACCATTCGCTGTTTACTAACTTTGATGACGAACAAAATCAATTCTCGCGAGGCACGGAATCTGTGAGCAACCACATGTGGCCGTGGGCTGCTAAAGTTTACGTTGAAGGTGAATACAGATGCACCGGTGTACTTGTGAACTTGTCGTGGGTTTTGATTAGCGATTCATGCCTTTGGGATTCCACGTAAGTTTGTTTTTTTATTATAATAACTAAATGGATAAGCTTACGACCGATTTTAGAATATACTTATTGAGTAAAACAACATATTCCAGGTTGGTATCTCACTTTATAACAGTAGCACTTGGATCTCATAGAACTGTAGGTTCTGTTAGCGGCATGTATGAACAAGTCTATCCAGTAGACGCGAAGAAAGATATATATCGAAGCAAAGCCACTTTGTTGCATTTGAAACAACCATCACACTACTCCAATTTGGTGAAGCCGATGGTTATTTCCTCTTCGTAAGTATTATCTATATTCAAAGTGTTTATATATAAGTGTGTATATAGAATAAGTATACAGAAAGTTTAATGTAACTGAGACAGGTAGAAGTTGTAACTGATACGAATTCTTCGAACTCGTGATTATTCAAATGTAAAATTATTACAGCTTTGTACATCTGGAAGATAAATCAAATTGCGTAGCTGTTGGACAAGACAATAATAACAATACAGTCAGTGTATTACTGAAAGAAATCAGTGAAAATTGCCATTCCAGCAACAGATGCTTTGTACGCAAATCGAAAGAGTACATTTGTCAAGTGAGTTGATTAGCGTAATATGATTTTTAACAAAAAAAATACGACCTCATTTCATTCATGAAACCCCGATATCTTCGAAAACAGCTATTTTTATTTATTGGTACGATATTAACATATAATTTTTATTTAAAAATAGAAGGCGTTCGAAGAAACCAATAAGGTCTTAGAGTTTCCTCAAATACATTTCTTTCATAGTCGTACTGATCAAACTATAAATAGTTTACAGGAAGAATGGAGTTAAATTGATTTTATCCAATAAATGTTATATTTCCAGGCTGGTGAAACCTCTAATCATCATTGGGCTGGTGTAGTCAACTGCCATACTGATCAGGGCTGGTTTCCAGCAGCGTCATTTGTCGATAGTAGAGGGGAGTGTGGCCTCGTCGATCGCATTAATGGGACCGACATAGAAAACCTTAAAAAGGAAATAAAATATTATTCTGGTGAGCATCTTGAAACTTAATGTGATTGTGAAAATTAGTATGATGCTTTTAGAATTCAATGAGTTTTAAAAGTAAAGGTGGAGGATCTATCGAATCCACCGAGTAAGTATACCGACTCAAATGATAAACATGCTCAGTTGTAGTGAGAACATTCATCATAAATCAGCGATGATTCCCTAGTGAAATTATTTTACGAGTAATACTCATTAGTGATAGGCCCTAAAATTAACTTTAATTGTCCTTTCTCTTCTGACTATCATGCTGACATTAATCAACGGCTACAGAGCGCGTCGAGTAAATTTTGCGTAGAATATTTCTTTGAGAAGTCATAAAATTATACAGTGAGAGTTGTAGACGAAGCCTTACTGTCTGTACTTCACAAACTTTCGTACCTTTGAAATACGGAGAAGTCTAGTCAGTATTTATAGATAGTATTCAAGTTATACAGGTATAAACGCTCCTGAATCAAAATTTACGTTTAAGGTAAACAAATATTACCATCATCAGTGGAACAGGATTTTGGTGATGATTGTGAAGGGGCGAGATGTGGTCGAGGCAGATGTATTCCACTAGCGCAAGTATGCGACGGCATTAGACACTGCGAGGATGGTAATGATGAATCCCAGGATGGTTGTGAAAAGAAAAATACTATGTGTAACGACGATCCATTCCATAAAGGATGTGGTAAGTTACACCCAGATGAAATGCATACATAATTGAAAAAAATCTAACACATGACTATATGCGTTGAGTTGTAAAAAATACATAGAAATCTTTTGATAAATGAATCTACCAATCGTAATTTTCTGCCAATCTGATCACACAATGGGGTCGTTTTTAGGCGCCAAATGAAAATTATTTCTATTCAATTTTTGCTCGCGAAGACTCGTCACTTTAACAATACGTTTCAGAATGCTCAGCGGGACAATTGAAATGTCGCAATGGCAAATGCGTGTCAAAGGAATTGTTCAAGGATGGTAAAGACGATTGTGGGGATGGCACTGACGAGCCTGGCCAGACGACCTGCTCCGATTACTTGGCAAGGGTGATGCCTTCGATGTTATGCGATGGCGTCCTTCACTGTCACGATAGAAGCGATGAGGACCCGAACTTCTGCAGGTGTTTTGCGGAAAGAACATTTAAGTGAGTATATCGAATGTACAGATTTACGAGTGGGAAGCAAAAAATATTATGATGTTGAAATTGACCGAAACATTTGCATCTTTTAGCGACATCGTAAAACTATTTTTTAAACTAAAATGCAAATACTTACCTATCTAAAACGATAGCTGACGTAAATGCCGACGACGTAAGTATACCATTCTTAGTTTTATGTGTTTTTAGATTAAAAAATACAGTAATAAACGAGGTGCTGAAATGGAAATAAGGTTCATTATATATGTAGTTATTGTTCACCAAAGTTTAATTATAACCTTTTATCTATTGTGTCTTTATCTGAGTCTCATATGTACATCATCCTTTAGTTTTTTGTAATATTTAGTTGTTTCTTGTATTTATTAAGTTGGTTTTCACATTTTATCAATATTTCAATATTTATTTACGTCCTACACAGCTGGACCGATTTGAATGATTTTTTTTGTATGTGTTTGGGTGGCACCGTGGATGGTTTAGATTCACAATTGGACCCGGTAGGTGGCGCTACTTTCAGTTCACCCGGTCACCTAGTATCTTTATAAACAATTAGAATACATTGATCATCATGCCTGTATTCTTCTAAGGGGTAGATAGAGGTGCACTGCAGTGTACCCATACTTAGCCGATGTATTTTGGTGCCAATGAAGTAAGGGGCAACGCGATTGTCATTCTATCGGGGCAGTGTGCCCAAGATTTGGGCAAAAGTTCACCACGCTGGCTCTATGTGGTTGGTGAGCTTTACACGCTTTTTAACCGACTTCAAGGACTTCAAGAAGGTTATTAATTCGACCCATATGGTTTTGCAGGATTCTCACGATATTTACTTTCACCGTTCAGCAAGTGGTAATCATTATTGAAAATGAAATTCGCACATGAGATACGAAAATCCGATGCAAGCTCGGCGTTTGAACTTGCGCCCCTTACGTTTAAGGCAGGCTTTTTACCAACTGGGCTACCACTGCTAATATCTAAGCGTCCAAAATAATAAATAGTAATGAAGTGTAATTATCATTTCTAGATGTGGGTTTAAGTCTGCCGACGTGGAGCACTGTGTGGCTCCAGATATGGTGTGCGATGGTATACGTGACTGCCCCAACGGGAAAGATGAGCAAACATGCATCGCACTGAACGCTCCTCAAGGGACACCGTAAGATATAAACACATTTTTCTTCCAACTCCTCCTACACCTTTTTCGATTAAATTCGTGCGGGTTCCAAGACATTTCAGCTTTTCCCCGGGACTCGCCGAGGGTCAAATCTCGGTATCTTTAATGGACACCGCTGTCGATCCTGGCTTACAGGAGTAACAGTGGCGGGAATGTGTGGCGGGCTTAGTCCAAAAAAAACCTATATTTGCATAGCTTTAAGCACACTGGGGTATCACACGTCAGATTTTTTTCCAATATGTACAAGAACATTGAATTTCTATGGGAAAAGCTATCCCACGCGTCAAAATTCGCTCTTATTAGGTACAAGCTTTTTATTATTACAAGCTTTATATTAACTTGCAATGTATGTCCGGGTGGAATCTTGCATCTGAATTTCTAAATCAGTTACCTTTAACCGATTGAGCTGAAATTTGGTATACACGCTTATTTTGGATGACAATGCATGCTTAGCTATGTGACGTCATTCTAATTCCAACATGGCGGATCATCCAAGATGGCTGAATGGTTACTTTTTCTGCACTACAACAGTATAAGTAACAAATGAAAGGGCTTGCCGAGGAGAACACGAAAACTAAGGGCTATTAAATAAAATCTTGTTCTTAAAAAGTTTTTTTAACATTAATTTTTTATTTGTCATTTCGTTAAAAACTATTTTTTTCTATGAGTCAATACAGTTCGTTTGTGGAATTGGCATATAATTGAACGCGCGTGTATTGACGTTCCAGTGTGAGGGTGCTTTAAGACTCTATTCTCTCTATCTTATCATGTCATCTGATAGCGTACACACGAGTGCTCGTGTAACGCTTCTATACAAATTTTCGGCTACTGCACTTCGGTTCCCGTCTAATCCAAAAAAATCGGGTAGGCGGTTTTACCGTGTGTATCATGCCGGTTTTATTAACTCGCAATCATCAGCTCTACTAAGTACCTCTTTGGACTAATTTATGTTTAGTCCATGATTATAAATGTTCTGTTCACTGCTCTATATTATGAGCCATAGTCCATCAGGCTCAGTGAATATTGGTGAACTTCACACGCTCTTCTATAGACGTGCAGGTTTCCTCACGATGTTTTCCTTTACCGTTCAGCAAGTGGTAATCATTAGTGAAAATGACGTTCGCACATGAAAATCATCTCAGTGTTGCGAGACCGGGATTTGAACTTGCGCCCTTGCGTTCAAGGTGGGCATTCTACCGACGAGGCTACCTTAAACTATTATTACTGTTATGCTATTCTACATTATACGCATCACTAAATACGTCATATGTCTCAAATTATAATGCTAATCAGCATTTAATGTTTCACAGATACGGAACGGGACAAGTTATAGTCCGCTCCCACGGTGTCTGGCATTCCAAATGCTATCCTACGCAGAACCACACCAAAACGGAACTCGAAGACATTTGCAGGGAGCTAGGCTACATCGGCGGCCACGCAAAGGAAATTAAAGATATGGTGAAGCTTGTCACCCACCCACACAATAACATCGTTATAGCCCCATTTAATGACGTAGTACTTAATAACAACACAGTAATAAAGATGAGAAACACCCATGAACCAATAGCGACGGCTGTCTTCGACGAACATCTGCAGGATTGTTACCCAGTTTATATAGAATGCCTTTAGATTATTCATGAAATAAATATTTTTTTATTTATTAATAAAACTCCTTACACAACTTTCCGTATTTTTTTTTGTTACCAAATTTATGCTTACAGATGCCATCTGGTGGTTAAAGGTTTATTGTAGAGTAGGTGTAGGTACTTTAAAATAAATAAAATCATTTGCAAGCCTTCAAGTGGTTTTTGTAATAATTTACAGGTGGCGCTATAGTCAATTTCTTGTTCTTGTCCAACACTTACTAATTCGGGCTTGTGTATTTTATAACAATAATATAAACGAGGTTTACCTGTTTGATTAATAAAATGTGTTTTAATAACCTATTTTAGTATTCAATCTGAATAAGAATCATAATTTATGAGAGTCACCACTGAAACACTTTGTCGCTATTACTTAAGTGAGTAGATGGTATTTCAATTTCTTATTTTTGTAAGTGACATGCATACTATAATATATACAATAGGGTTAAAAATCGGCTGTCTTTAATCAAATTATGGAGAAACTAAGTTCAGGTAAAAGTTCCAATGTTGTTAATAAGCCTGTGTTGTGTAATGTACGCAGAAGATAGTAGATATTTTTCACTCAATTTCTATCTATCAACATGTCTTGTATAAAAAAAAATCACTTACCTAATATACATAAATAATTAATTCACTTGTATTTGTTAACGAAGCCCCATAAATTAATTATAAAAGATTGGAGTGTTTACGTTTAATCCGATAAACAAAATAGAGGGGCGTGATCCCAAATTAATAAACAACACAAATTAGCATAACTCAAACTGTCATAATATCAAAATAGTCATGAGTACGTCGATTTTGGTCATAAAAGGTGATTTATACACGCCGTGACCCATACCTCCATTAAATATTGAACGATGACTTGGGCGAGATAAATAAGGAAAAAAATTGGTACTAAGTAAACATAATACTTAGTTATTTTAATATGCAAAATTGATTATAATAGTGATACACGGGTAGAGCTTGAACTGTCATACACAGGGTCACCTACCTACTGTTTTTGGTAATAACTAGCGCCGAAATCCTCTTTCGTAGAATACAAGTAAGTAGCGCCATCTATGTATATGAAATTTATTTTCTTACGATTTTACTTTTACTATGCTAATTCGTAATTCGAGGTACTGAAGGTAGGTGGCACTATACACAAGAAAATATTAGACGTAGGTACTCTGTGATTGGGAGCGAGATGACGCAAGTTATAAAGTCTAAACTTCTACTATGGAGAGTAGAATTAAAGGAGGGCAATCTTCTATGGGGAAAAAAAAATAAAAAGTGTCCGTCAAAATGCATAATTAGTAGTTCAAAATCCTTCCACAATGGCGCTGGTTGCCCCCCTTCACTCTTATTTACATTCCTTTACTCTACCCTCCATGACTTCTACTTAGTACATGCGCTAAGACTAGACTTATGACAAGCAGAGATAGTGGGTGTGATTGTACACACATGAAATACTTCCAGAACCTCTAAGATTTTAGATTTCATGTCCAATTCTCTACCGGGGTTAGAATGTGCACACCTATCTAAAGACCATCACCGCTTACACTGCTACGCAGCCTATTTGCTTATTAGGTTGTTACTATTGCAGTAGGTATCGTAATTTTCGTTTATTAAGACATTAATTATACAATATAATTCAGAATGATTATAACAAGCCTGCAACCAATTTATGAAGATATTGTTTTGTTTATCAAATAATTAAATAATTAATTTCTATATTTTGACCAGCCTAGGCATGGTCAGTTAGAACTAACTGCCTGTCTCTTCTGCTGTGTTAATATTTAGATCAAAGAGAGAGATCAAAAGTAACATTTCGTTTTAGTGTTGTGCCGAATTTTGAGGAAACCTTAAGGCCGTTTGTCCACCGCCGCCGTCACCGGACCGTCACCGAGAACTAGATTAAGCGAAGCCGAATGAGCGATACATAGACTACTATAGCCGCGTGTCCACCGTACGTCCGTCACCCGAGCTCCGTCATCCCAGCCGCCGGAGTTTGGAGAAAATCGGCGTGACCGCTAGAACGGCACGGTTTTATGACGGGCCGATGTGCCGGCAATACAAAACACACACTACCGTCGCACCGCGCCGTTCGCGCGGTTTTTGAGACTGAGCCACCCCTCAAACAGACACCGACCTCGCCGGCGAGGTCGAGGAACCCCCTCTTCCGCTCGTAGATGCATCTTTGCACCTAGGAGCGCAGTCATTTCTTCTCCCCTCACGGTAACTGCCCAAGCCGAGGTCGTGCCCCATGTGGCGCCCTTGAGCTAGTTGCCCTCCTCTTCCGCCCTTAAGGCTGGAGTCGCACTCTGCACTCGCCACTCCTCCGGTGAAGCTGTAAAGGCCAACTCACGGCCAACAGTGTAGTCCATTCAAAAAAAAAAAAACTGAGCCACCGATATCGGCTCGGTGGACAAACGATCGCCGTCACGTCATCTTAAACTCGGCCCGAAATAATCTCGTTCTTATTGACGGTCCGGTGACGGCGGCGGTGGACAAACGGCCTGATACGTCAAAAATCTTATAAAAAGATAATAATATAGGTATGCCTGTTTTCATATCGAGAGGTGAAAGGCTATTTGACTTCAACATTTTTTCACTTTACAGGAGAGCATACACATTCGTCGCAGAAAAAATAGCTGATTCCAAATATGTATATAAGTCAATATCGTCCAAGAGTGTTCCTTAAGTCAAATACCCTTTACCCCTCGATATATTCGTTTAGAATAAGCTAGAAAATTTTAGCATATGTATATACTATTGAATCACATTGTAATTGCATGTCATTACTCACTACGCTATAAGTAGACAATCAGTGGCAAATAAAGGAATAGATCAATATTACGCAAACCTCGGGGTTAAGTATGTCACCTCAAGAGATATCAATTTAATTCAAGTTCTGATCATTAAAAACGATTGTGATTCATACATTTACTTATACTTAACATTTAAAAAGAAGCAATGTGAAGAACAAGTCTCGGCGCATTAACATAACGTGTGTTTAGATGATAATATGATTGAAACTTGTTCAATCAAGTGAAAAAACATGATACATTCTAAATTATTCTAGCTGGTATCAAATTAATGTATGAAAGTGCCTATACACATAAATATTCAGATATTAGTGACAAGTCTCAATGCTTGTTGATAGCCCCACGTTTATCTCCTTTACAGATTAGCTATATGGAACTTTTATTTTCTGCATCGGTGCATGTTTTAAGTAGCCAAATTTTGTTTTGTATTTTTGCTTTTAAGTTAATTACCGAAGATAAGAAATGAGATAAATAAATTAAACGATAGGTACATACAGAAACATTCAAACGTTAAGAATTAAACGCCAGTGCACTAGCCTGATACATATGTATTTTACCCCGCTGCGTCACTGTAAGGATTGCATTACAGTTAACCTGTCGAGACTCGCCACTGTGAGCTTCACGAACAATTGATTATCTATTGTTATTAGGCGTTATTAGGCCAAAGATAAAGAACGGCCAGCAATGGACGGCTATTGGTTATTTGATAGAAAACTCAGATGCCGACTACAAAACATCTAAACTGGTACCTACCACCTTTGTATGACTAATATTCGTTGTACCTTCTACTTTGATTAATCTTAATAATGGATTTACAATATTTATGGGCGATGAATATCTTAATTCTGATAGAACACTCAGTTATGTTGTGTTACAAGTCCCAAATGAAACCATAAATAACAGAGCATGTTGAAACAGAGGAGGCACGACACGAGGCGACCGACGCCGCCGAGTCTGCCCGCGATGATGACACCACTATTTCAATTTGAAACATTTAACTCGGAATACATTAATAAAAGACATTATGCAAATTTAAATTACTTTAGAAGGAATTTCAAGCAAAGTCAAACATTTAACATAATATACACAGAACTCTCCGCAAAGATGATAAATGAATATGAAATTTACAATAAAACGTAAGCTTACACGTTATTGCAGGATCATTGAATAAGGAGAGATAAATTTAACAATGTCCATTGTATTATAATTTTGGTTGTAAATCAGAATTTTAATGCGTTCCTTTAATTTGCGCCGACCAATTTATTATTACACTAGCGCGTAGCGGGACAACTTTGACAGCAGCCGTGTTTACTGCCCCCGGACATGCGAACTGATTCCATACGCAGTAACCATTAAAATTTTGTTGTGTTCCTACCTATGCAAGGAATTCCTGCATAGTAAAAACCCATATTTATAAAGCATATTATTATTAAAAATTCAGATAGAAATTAAAATGACATATGACTGTTTCGCCCGTTGTTTGTATATAAAAAGTGCATAGAAAATTTAACGTTATCTTAAAGGAATAATAGCGGTGAGTCAGTGAAATGGGTATGAATTGATCATTTGTTGTGGTGTAATTTACATCGGCGAATTTATTTGGGTATCGATCAGCCGTTCTCATTACTCGTTTAACAGAGTCGCACACAGAGTTGCCTTGACTTGAGTGGCTGGCTCTTGGATACGCAATTTATTGGTCGATGCATCACCAGAGCTCCCTTCCGAACGAACGTTAAAGTTCACCTGAACAAACTATTTCCTGTCCGAAATAGCTGTCAATCGTTTGATATTAGTAATTGTTTAAATACCACATAGTATGCATAAACACCTATTAACTTAGATGCCCGATTAAATTAAAAGTGTTTGTTGATAAATCGACGTAGGTTACGCAAAAACAAAATTATCAGTTTAATTAAACAATCACTCGATAATGGGCGGTTTTTGTGGTCCCCAAGGGAACTGTCAGTAGCCACAAATATATCCAATCGGCCCTCAATTCTGTTTTAAAGTGATACACGAATGCGTTGACTTTTTGCACACCAAGGCCCTTCATCCCAAGGTTTGTTGAAGTGGAACCAGCGGGTTTTTATTTCACGCACGTAGGTAACTGTTTTACTGATGGTTATCGCCAAAAATAACCTTTAATTACCGTGTTGTTTGAGCTGCCCTGACCTTTCACACCGACACTTACACAGACTGCCTTCTTGCGTAGGGATAATATCCGAATTAGACTCTTACAGCACCCTGTGGGCGCTCTAAGATGACTCTACCATAAAATCCGTAAAATATTAAACGAGAACTTCCTTTTATTATCCTTGATGATCGTTACTATAAAGGTATTACGCGTACAACGATGAAATGGCACGCGCATTGCTACATTGTTTCACTCAAGAGCGTATTTACCTACAGTCCCTACATGAATTCTTTATGTGCCGCTGCATCAAAAAGGTCAACGCAAATTTAAAAAAAACTTTCCGGCAAGCCCACGAAGTAGTTAATACATAAATAATTGTTTAAAATTTAGATTATCATTATATATATATCATCATAAATAATTGTTTCAAATTTAGATTATCATTAGTGATAGCCGTATTCTGCCTGTGGTTTGTTTATAAATTATGTGACAAACCCGTTAAAAAACTGAACTATCAATTTAATTAGTGGCAGTCTTCAAAATCAAGTCATTTTACTTACTTACAGAATGGAATGCAATTGAACATGATACTTACATGTAGTTAGAATAATTCTAAATAATTTCAAATATTTAGATACGAAGTAATAGGCGTAAGTAAAGAGATTATGTCATTTTCAAAAATAATGACCACTTGCTGAACTGAGAAGGAAAACATAGGAAACCTGCACGTCTCTATAAAGGCGTGTGAAAGTTTACCAACCCGCACTGGGCCAGCGTGGTGGACTATGGCCCAAATCTGCCTCGTATTGAGGGTGTATGTGCCCGGTATTATGGCAATAGGCTCGCCCCCTATTAAATTGGGACCAAAATATATCGGCGAAGTGTGGGCGCACTGCAGTGCACCTCTGCCTACCCCTTCGGGTAATACAGGCGTGATAATGTATTTTATAAAGAGTTGATATGCTCCTGGGTCAAACATTTACGTATTAGATAATACGTAGATTTAATTAAAGGCTGTTCGTTGTCAAAAAAGTATTCATCCTAGATACCAATTAATCTAGGATGTACACTTTTTTTACAACTAACAGCCTTATCTCTTTATTGGAGATTGATAATGAAAACTACTGACATTTCGAACGGACAGGTGGTTTGATATCCGAGGTAACAAAAAGGTCAGTTAAATCCCATTTTTGTGTCGAGACTATGTATAATGAGCAGTGCAAATAAATAACATACGCTTTGGATAAAAAGCGGAACCTTTGTTGATCCTTCATAGATTGTAAGTATACTATGGCATCATTGCTGTTGTAAAATCTTATCTTTATTAAGACAATATATTCAACACAAAAGAATATTAATATTTTAATCTTCTCCACACAATTAGGCGCAAAACAATGCACAAAATATCCTTAACACCAGGAAGAGTCGACAAAACATTACCTTGTACGTGTAATAAATCTGTCACTGGGCACGTATCAGAAATCTTCATCGATAACGAGCCAATAAAAAAGCATCTAATTAATGATTGTTCAAACATAAAAAGCCGCGCCAACACTTCCGACAAGCAATATTTATGGTATCACAAAAATTTGCGCCAAAACTTTAAAGTTTGCTTTTTATGTATACAAAAAACCGCACGCGTCTCCATTTATCTTATTCAATCAATCAATGAGTACTGTTTGCGGTTTTTGCCAAATGTTATCTATTCGTGTTGACGTTTCCTGAAATGCCGTTCGTTTTGTTCGTTTCGAGTGTTTGTTACTGTAGGCGGTGATAAATAGGCGGTGTGAACACAAAAAAATCACATAATTTGCTTGCTCAGTATGTACTAGTACGCATCGCGAGCCTTTTTGCGGTGTTTTATTAAGATTCTTGCGTCGTCGCTGCCGATAGCATTCTGCGGAACGACTTATAAGGAATAGTGTTTATAAACTTAAGCACCGGCCATACAAATAAAGGAAAATATTACTTGAATTTTAATGGAAATTCTGAATTTAAAGTTTTCAATGTGACTGAGAAGCTATACCAGTTAGTTTAGCATTACCGCGTAGACACACGTTTTCTCTCTTTAAACTGTCAGATTTTTCGTGATAATGACGTCACACCGAGCCATGTCCAGTACCTAAAGTTCGAAGAGACTTAATTTTCTCGACAAATCTGACAGTTGAAATAGATAAAACTTATGTCTACACTGCCATACTAAGCCTTCTGTCAATTTGTCCTCTCGTTTATACAAATCGAAATGTATGTAGATAATATGCAATTCGTCTTGGGTCATTATAAAAAGATTACTGGCTCACGGAAAAGGTAAGAAAGGTAGATAGGTACAACATTTACGTAGATACGAAAATAGTAAGCACCTAAAAATTATAAACCATAATTTCTGTAAAGTTAAAGTCAACTCTAGGTACGTCATCATTTGCCTTACCTTATCCCATTATTTGGGGTCGGCGCAGTATGTCCTTTTCTTCCATTCATCTACTCACTACATCAAAATCAACTCTAGGTACGTGCAGTTCCTAAACTAAGTCCCTAAGTCCCTATGTTACCTAAATCTAGAAGATTTACTTTACAGTACTGACAGCTGACACAAAAAGGTATTTCCCGAAAATTACTCCCAAGCGGAATCGAACCAGAAATGCCCAAGATGCAAGTTGTGTAATTTTGTTATTAATCTAATTTATTATAAAATAACCTACCATGACTTTTAAAACCTATTATATGTTAAATTATCGCCAAACCAATCATACCTAAGCCTAACAGCCACTGTTCCTTGGCTATCAAGGAGGAATTTCGGCTTACGTGACTTTTTCCACGAGAGATTACTAAATAATAAGCTAAATGACTCCTTAAGCCTTTAAAATTTAATTATGAATGTAGCAATAAAAATCCTAATATTACCTATATTATCCTTCACGCATTTTTTTACTATGGCATAATTACATAGTTTTCGCGGAACTCAAAAGCTTTTGACGTTAAAAGGAAATGATTCTAATAAATAAATGAAATTTTCTAATAAATAAATAAATGAGTTAACTCACCATAAAATATTAATAAAATGAAGTGAACCCTTTGGATGTATTACTGGGCTGAAACTCAGCATATTGACAAGAATATTATTGCATACAATGACAGTTCCCTATGATTATATTTCAGCCGTCTGATGCATCCTGTACCTACGTATCAGTTTCTCGACGTGCCAAAGTATTCTAAGAAATACTTAATTTAACACCATAAGCCGATAATAAAAATTTACACGCTGCTCTAATACTAATTATAAAGTTGTGTATCGGCCTACTACTCTCATTCATATTCGGAATATATTGTCAACCACGCCCGCTATCAACATGGCTGTTTAGAAGACGGAATAGATAGAGCTGTATCTTATGACTCCACACGCCCATTTTAGCGTACACGCATCACATTGTTAAATCTTTTAAATATTTATTTAAATAAGATATGAGTCATGGTCGTGACATCATTTACTTAATGCTCACAAAATGTTAAAAAGTAGAAGAATTTATGATACAGCGATGAACTGTTGACCTGATACTAGGCACGTCGTTTATTAAGTAGTTTATTAAATCGAACGAAACGGTGAAATGAGTCACTAGGTACGTTATTTTCTTTTATAAAATGTTTTATTATTCAATGCCAATGAGTCAGATCAGAACCCGGCCCTTCCTACTTCCTTCCCGGTATAATTATATATATATATAGTATCGTAAACACTAATTAGCAACTAATTATTTGTGGAAAACCTGTCAGAACATTCGAAAAATATCATACTAATCACGGCAAAACACTGTTAAGCTCGTTATAAAAAACTTTTCATTTAATATTTTGCTGATTGACGCCATGATTGATGTGTTATTTATGTTGCCAATATTTAAGCCCTTACTTCACGGCCACTAATTGACTTGGGATTGCAAAAAAAGTACCTTAGAGGTGTCAAAAGTTAGTTATTAATAATTATTGTGTAATAAGGATTAAAATTTGCTAGCGTATCTTTATGCTCAACAATTTACTTGATTATTGTAGGGAAAGTCTCAAAATCTGCCCACAGTACTACGAAGACACCTCATAGTTAAAGAAATCGGTTGGAACTTATAACCAGGCCAATGAATGTCTATTCCTATCAAGCTGTCTATTTCTATGCTGGCTGTGGAAGAGTATATTGGTGCACACAACGGTATATACCACACTCTAAGTTGGAATTAATAAATTACAACAAAAATATATCATTTTTACTATACCATTATTTTTTAAGTTATTAATGGGTGATGTTTATTTGTCTTTTCATAGTAGGTGGTAGCAAGACGGTAGTAGCCACAAACTGATAAATATACACTCTTTTTTGAAACAGTAGTAGCCTCAACATATTAAGTTTTGTAGAAAATGTGTGTAGGCACAGACACATCCACACGAATTTTGTATGTACATAATTTGTGGGCATGTCTGCGGTAGGTGCCGCCACTTCGACAGATGACTGGACAAGAAACATCGAAGGCTAACAAGGTGCTAAAGTATACGCTATTCTGAACACTCGTAAAAAAATAACGATCGAAAATTTTTAACTTGTCAAATGCAATGGAAAATATTGGAAAGCAGCAAATTGTATACAATAATAGTCTCGATCGATCGATCGATCTCGATCGATTGAAATACAAATATCGTAGTTAGGTATCATGTTAAACGATGATTCACGTGGCTATGTAAAGCATGACACCTGGAAACGTACCTATAACAGTTAGGTAAAACAAAAACAGAGAAATCGAAGCACTCCGATTATTAGCCGAAACATCTATTCACATTATTAAATAGAGTCAGATATTACCAACATCGCATAGTCACGTAATTTAATATCTCAATCTTCAGATGTTGAATTTTTAAATTATATTTGAATTGGCAAACTGCCATAATAGAACTTTACTAAAAAATCATTTTGGAACTATAGAATACTATGATGATAAAGTGATGGCCGTGAGATGGGAAGTAACATTTTAATGTGTAATCTAGTAACTAAATAAAGTAAATAAATGAAAAATGTATGAGCAAACATATCGAACGTCGTCGGTAAGTATGCTTAGTTAGTCACAAGACGTTGCCAGTCTGTCTGCAACCTCAGGAGAGGTATTTACATAAATATCGTGACCACAACGTGACCATCCAATACATATTCAACATACTTAATCGTAAATTTCCAACGACAAATAAAAAGGAGACATGACGTTATGGCCACCTGACTATTATAACCTGAGATCATGAGATAAAATGGCCAACGAGATTTATTTTGCGCCATCTCAACGATTAATCGAGAAATATTAATTAGCCACATTCAGAGGTCAACAGTCTTTTTATTAGCATTGCATGCGAACTCAAACTATATTATGGTAACAGCTTAGTTTTACGTCAATTAGGTAATAAAACTAAATTTGAGGTACCTAAATCCATTGACAAAATGAGGGCGCACTGAAGCGCACCTCTACCAAACCCATCTGGAAATACAAATTTGTATATTTTAACATTACTAAGTAAAACTGACTCTAATTAACATAAAATGTAGCACGTATCGTTACAAAAAAAGTAGTATTATAATAAAACTTTATGAGTAGAGTAATTAATATATCTTACTTTATATCTACTGACACAACTTTATGCCCGTACTATTTAGTATAACAAAATTATAAACTTTTATTATCAAGCTTTTGCAAGCGTTAAAATCTGTTTAAATTTTTGATTTAATTAATCGTAAACAATTAACTATATTTGACTTCATACAATGTTTTAACATCGCTGTTAATGCATGTTAGAACACACTACATAAAACATGCTTATTGAATAATAAAATGCACACAATAAGAAAACACAAGTCGCACAGACTTACCTACCACAAATTTATGTTCAGCTTTTATTTCCATTTAACGGGTTCTAGAAGGCGGTATGAATATCGATATTGTTTATGAAAAAAAATATTATTAATAGACAACAAATGGAACACTAACTTTTGAAAAATGATTCGAGTTTTTTTTTTCTTGAAATTTAATTAAAATTAAGATAACACTAATACAGATTAATGTTTTATACCTGTCGTTAAAAAATGAATGGACTCTGACCAAGTGACTTTTGACTCTTATCCTCCTAAACAAACTTATCGATTTCTTTTTTTTAGAACACTCTTTGCTTACACACGATGAAATAGTATCGAGGGGTGAAAGGCAATAAGTCAAATATGACATTTTTTTAACTTTACAGGAGAACATACTCATTCGACGCAGAAAAAATAGTTGATTCCAATAAAACCGGCCAAGTGCGATTCGGACTCGCGCACGAAGGGTTCCGTACCATTATCTATGAAAACAAGCAAAAAAATCACGTTTGTTGTTTGGGAGCCCCCTTAAATATTTATTTTATTCTGGTACATAGACATAGGGACATAGAGTTTATTTTGGTGATAACAAAAAAATTGAATGCCTTGACGCCCTAGTATGCTCGAGGCTCAACTGTTTCCTCACTTTTTCTTACTGAATACCTAAAACTATACAATAGACTTTACTCGATAGTTTTGACCCTAGCTACGAGTGCATATACAGGATGTTTCAGAAGTCCGAAATAATACTTTGACGTTTGCATCAGTATCGAGTATACAACTTAATGGTATGAAGATTTAATCGATATTAGGTCGTTTTTTCCAAACTTTTTTTTATCGTCAATTTCTATAACTCGTTATATCTCGAGTCTTATGTAAAATTTACATGTTCTGTTTTGTGAATATTGGTAGTCGCCCCTCATATGTGTAGTTTACACTGCTGAATACTGTTATGGATGTACCCAAAGGGCAGAACACGATACCTGTGGCAAATATTCAAAGGTCTATAACTCCGAAACTATGATAGTTAGGTATAATATGTCTTCACTAAGCATTCACATATGAGGTACCGTATTTGTACCCAAAGTATTATTTCGGACTTCTGATACACCCTGTATTTATTATTCGTAATACGTGGTTTACATACTCAAAATTACAGTATGTCTGTGCCCTTTGTTTTGCGCACGATTCACCACACACCGACATGCAGAGTATCTTATTACCACACAATAGAACATCGGTATTCTCGTAGAATACGCGATATAAGGAGTATACATGGATATACTTATGCGAACGGCAAAGTAATAATACGGACTTCTGATACACCATTTTTTTCTTTTTTTTTTGAATGGACTACGCTATTGGCCGTGAGGTGGCATTTACAGCTTTACCGGAGGAGTTCTGATACACCATGTATACTTATAAGAGCTAAGGTAAATGTTAATAACGTCATAATTTCTTGCCACTGCAGTAGCTTTGCACATTTGCGTCATTATACCGATTGTACAGATACAGAACGCTTGCATGACCGCGTAGACATTAATTTTATCTCTTCTGTCAGATTTTTAAAGATTTATAATCAGGTCCAATTCTCGCATGATCGACTCATATGTCGAAACAAAAGAAAAAAAACTACCAACTTGGTGTCATGTTTCGACATTATGTCGAATTAGATATCGTCATCATTGTGCAGTAGAAATAAGTCGATGTAACTTTATTTGCAAATCTGACAGTTTAAAGAGATAATTAATGGTAAAAAAAAAACTTTTTAAAAACAAGCTTTTATTTAATTGCCCTTAGTTTTCATGTACTTCTCAGCAAGCCCTTTTATTTTATACCCATACTGTAGTTGTGCAGAAAAAAATCCGCCATCTTGGATGATCCGCCATATTGGAATTAGAATGACGTCACATAGCTAAGCATGTATTGTCATCCAAAGTAACCGTGTATAGCAAATTTCAGCTCAATCGGTTAAAGATAACTGATTTAAAATACAGTTGCAAGATTCCACCCGGACATACATACGTTGCAAGCTATAATAAAGCTTGTAATAAAAAGCCGTGATTCCGCGGGTTTGCATATTGTCACTTAAGTGGTGTCAAATTGATAACATTGGTACAAAGGTACGTGACATAAAAATCTATACATAATAAGAACCTTAATAATGTTAGATTTTTTTCGTATAATAAAAATACCTCACATATATCAACAATTATTATCGTTTAACATATATTTTATATCTGTTATTGCACAGTCTCATATATTTACCCTAATTGCCTAGTCTTATACCAGAAAATATCATATTAATATTCCAATATTTTTAAATTTATGGTCATAATATGTGTTTCTGACAAAACATGTGCATACAAATTATTTATTTATGTGCAATTTCTATAATTTATAGTGTTTTATTGACCCTTCTATATTATTTTGACCTCTAATACTGGCAAAGATGATGATTCTAATATTATTTGTGTAACCTTAAGATTTTAAAAAAGGTACTTTTATTTACGAGTATATAAATCACTTTTACACGGGAAACAATAGTAGCCAGGGGGGCAGGATATTCGACTTTCATGTGCCAATGTCATTTTTAAACCGTATACCACTTGCTGAAGAATTCATGTAAACATCGTGAGGAAACCAGTACGCTTATAAAAAGGCGTGTGAAATTCACTAACCCGCTCTGGTCCCGTACGATGGACCCAGGTCTCCGTCGTAAAAGAGGGAGAGTGCGCCCGGAATAATGGTAATAGGCTCGCCCCCATTGGTTCTAAAATACATCGCCGAAGTGTCGATGCACTGCAATGCACCTCTGCCCACCATTTTGGGGAATACAGGGGGTGATGATGTTTTTCAAGGGAAGGGGTATGCAATAGGGTATGACTTGGACGGGAAAAACGGATAATAAATCAATTATATTATATATATAATGAATCAATTATAAGAAAAAAATTATCGATAATATAAAAATTGATTATTTTTTCACATCCCTGACAGATGGCGCTGTTTGCAGAATTCGATTAGGGATGTCACTTGGACAGGAAAAAATCGATTACTAAAAAATCGATTTTTCTCTCTTTGATATAAATCGATTTGTAAAATACGATTTTTAATATTTAGAGAATCGATTATTAAAAATCGATTATAAGGAAAAATAATCGATTATTATAAAAAATGATAATTTTTTCACATCCCTAGTTTGTAATGATAGAACATTTTAGTCGAGCTGTCAAATAACGGGAGTCAATCCTATAAAAAGTGTTCTACCACTGCACATCCCTTCCCGATAAACTGAACAGTGCCTACTATTACTATGTAATTACGTATTTTCATAATTTAAATAAGAGAATTAATCATTGAACTTTAACAAAATAATTAAATTCTGTGTTTCTGTTGACCGTACCCAAGGCCCATTTATCGACGACATCTAAGAAGGTCGCTCGTGCTAATATAGTTAAAAGATTAATGAGGGCATTCACATTATTTGCTTATTGATACACGGCCGATTACGTACGATCCGAAGATTTTTACCTTTAAGTTGTTAAGTTTGTGGGTATAATCAATATATATTAAACCCCAGAAATATCTTCACGTTATAGGTACAATTATGCCGTAAACTAATTTAATTATCTGTAATAAATTGTACGTGTTTCATTAGCTGTTTATAGTGTTAGTGACCTCTTGACCTCTACGTTTGACATTAAATAATTATGGTTCGGATTGAAAGTGAAAAAATCATTTTCCGTGACAAAATTTGGTGATCCGCGAACACGAATCAAACTTAATTTTATTCAAAGTGGTCAAGCTGGCACCCGACTCATTTTAGTGGCCAGATTATGCAGGTCACAGAGTGCTTTTACCACTTAATAGCGAAACCTATATGTGTATCAGCAATAAAATTCCAATTCCGCGAAATTACAGAACAAGTAATAGGTTGATTTCACGAGTTTCTCTACATAATAATCCGAAGTTTAAACTGAGATCATCATTAATTAACCTATCGTTAGATACAATAGACATTTAAACATCTATGAAATAAAATCAGAATTCAAATTGTCTACTTAAACAGTGAACGGTGAAAGACCTTCTAAATTAAGCAAATCGGTGAATTTATGTCTTTGTGACAGTTCGCCTAACGGTAACAACCGCACACGAGAGATTTGTTCCGAATCATATCTAAGCACCACTACCAATTCTCGCTAATAGATTCTAGCACAACTATGTATGTTATTTGAACTTACAGTTTTATATATATATATGTAATTGACATTGTATCACTCAATCGACAATGCCTGAATGCAGTCAAGTTGAAAGATGTGTGAAGAAAGGTTGAAAAATGGGTGTTTACCGGAGGCGTGGCTCTACTTCACGCACTTCTCATCATTCGTTTCCCTGAAAAAGAAACGAACCTGACGTGTGTATGATAAAAATACTTGTAAAACACTACAATTAAACTAAAGTGCAGTTATGAGGTGACCGGTTCCTAACACTTGCTTCCCAGTTCCCATTGGCCAGTTCATCTGAGGTAACACGCGTAGGCAACTGGCATGACTACGGGGATGACGTTACAAGCCGACCGGTCCCAATAACCGGTCCCATTAAAAACCCATACAGGATTTGCTCGCAAAGCTTTCGTTGACATGATGGGAATGGAACAACGATTATCACTGTGATAATATAAGTAGAGATTATGAGATACAGGCGAGTCTTTGAATGGCAGTTGATTTGAAACTGTACGTTCATTCTAGCTTAAGATATGTCTCACAGGTGTTTGCTCAAGGTGTCAGATAAGCTCATTTAAACTAATAACTCTTTTCATTGGGCTACGACAAGCATGGAAGCTAACTAATTGAGAGAATGATTAGGTATGTAGTAAAAAATGCTTCGCAAGTCTATATTCCGTAAAAAAAGATCAAGATGGAACAACGAAAGAAGTTGTTACAATTGAAAGATTAGAAGATTTGATTAGAAGCTTCTAGAATGTATCTATAACAAATTTCACCACTGTCGACTTCTATCATGACTCGTTCTTGTTTTATTTATGACTTGCACGTGAAGAAGATTATCTGAAACGCAAATTATAAGAGGCTTAACAATATTAATATACATAATTTATTCTAACAATAGGGCTAAAAATGTTATCATTGTTTATACTTTGAACGTCCATAACACGTATGGTTATCGGCTTATTACGATAATGTATGCGCGGAATAAGATCACAGACTGTTTTAGAACAATCGAAACACCATTTGGGGTGCTTAAAAATACATCTATCTAATAAATATTGATGACAGAACTTATATCCACTTGTTGACTTCAATTTGCAACACAAATACGACTGATAGTGAAGCAGCGCGATCGAGGGTGAGGATGACATGCAATAAAACTTTATTAATGTCGCAAAACCTTGGCCAAAATATTCCATACTGGTATATTTCAATTTTCGTTATACAGCTCATTTAATCCATTTACGGTTTAAATGGGCAAGTTTCTTAGATCATATTCTAGCAAAACTTTTAAGGTATTTTTACTTTGTGTTTGTTTATATAGCTACTAAATAATTGATGGTATAGATTTTCAAGAATTATTCCTATCATCCAATGTGTTATGTGTGTGTGGTAAACAATGTTTATATGAAATTCAATGTTGACTGCTAACTCCGTCATCAGAACATTTCTATTTAGTGTCAAATGCGTACTTGCAAGTTGTAAATATGCAAAATATTTGAACATCATTTACGTTCTTATTACGACCACGAACTTTTAAAGTGTACTGTTGGACGGATATTTTTTTCATTATACCTCGTAGTAAAACATATTTTTCCTTGCTTCTGCGCACCAGTGTTTCCCAGAAGAGGTCATATGTCTAAGAAACAACATGACAAGTGTGCTTTTTTAATACAAGAGGACAAACCGAGCGGTCAATTAGTTGGTGTGAAGTCCTCGAACCATTTACACTTCTAATTTACGTAGAAACATTCAAATAAACTAATTATAAAAACAAGTAAGTATCTTTCTCACCATAAAAAGTATTGTATGCAATTAAATTTAACACAACACTTCCTGCGCGTTATAGCATACCTATTTTTTTTATTATTAATCACATAAAACTCTCTTAATTACCAACTGGTTAATAAATTGATGGAATATAGCATAGTAACAGCACTTGGAGGCATTTATATGGTCAAGGAACATAATTAAATAAAACTACTGGAAACTAGTTTGTAATATTATTCTATCGCTGGACATTTCACTTTTGAAACTGCTTCTACGTTTACACTCAACACCTAAACCGTACTCAATTTTCCAGTGGCGCGTTTTATTAGTTTTATAGTATTGATAAAAATCTGTAATAAACCCAATAAACGGGCATCCATAATAGCTGATGTGTAATAAATTGAAACTTTCCATAAATTAATGCAATGTAAAAAAATAATTAAAAAAGAAAGGACATTCTCAACAAACAATTTAATAATTTGTGCAATGTATTCTTTCTTATGGAAAATAAACATTTGAATTTGAATCATTATCATTTTATAATATCATTGAGTACCTAAATTTCCTGTCTCATCGATGATTGTAGCTTCTATTTTTTTATCTATTGACTATTTTAATATAAAAAATTGAATATTGTTTTCTTATATTTACGCGAATACTATACATTGAAATTAAACTATTATACGGATTTTATCGCGTTTAACTATTACATCAGGACGTCTAACACCTCAGTCCCCCCGTGACCATGGTTGCTGTAAAGCAGCCGAAACGTCGGGAAAATAAAATAGTAAATAAACGCGATAAAATCCGTAAAATAGTTTAATTTCAATAAAAAATTGAAGAGACAGAATAACGATTTACGAAAATATTAAAAGTTATATTAGGTATACAAAAAATGCTTCTTCAATAAAATGCATAAGTCTTTAAAACGTGCACATATGCATATTAAAGAACGAGTAATAATGTAAAATAATAGGAAAATTGCCGGAAAATTGCCGGACTAATAGTCGTTTGCGAACACATCCCTAAGCTATGTTTCGGTATCGAACATTTTAATTTTGACCTTCAACTCTTTTACGACCGATCTGAACCGACCCAACTTTATCTGAATAGTCATATAGCTGGCTGAAATAGAGGATAAACTATTTACTATATACAATTTTTTTATTGTAATCAAACCTGGTAGCTCTGATTATAACCTTAACTATCTGATATATAAAAAACAGTACAGATTGTTATTTTTAAAAATAGTAATGGACAACTTTATATTAAAACAATCATTATCTATCTATATTTTTAATACTTTAATCAAAACTACTCATTTACTAAGTACAACTCATTTATTAATTTAATTTATTGATGTAACATTTTGATAGCTGATTTTGTTATTTTACAAACAGTAGATTTTTTCTAATTATAAGCTATATTTTGAATTTCTTAAATTTTCTGTTATTATAAGTTATACTTCGTAAAAATATGTATTTTATTACGAAAATAAATAAAAATGTACATTTGTGGCCGCTAGCTCTTAAACTAATAATTGTACTAGATACATGTTACACCGGTTTGTCATATCTCACCGATATTCAGATAACATTTCCATATTAATTGCCGGCACTTAAGAGTTTTATCATTACGTAACAAGCAATATATTTCAAAATTAACGGCGCGAAAAGTCGGAATATACACGATATCGATTTGTGTTATTACTATTATGTAATAATGACCATGCCTGACTCTCCGACTCTTTAAACAAACTACCTTAGTGACGAGAAATTAAAGTTAATAATAACTTGTAAAACTCTTTTTTTTTTTGGCGTCGTACACCGGGAGCTTAATAATTGAATACTTTAATAATTATTTTTATATCATACAATTTATTTTTGAGGCTTATTCATGTGTTTGGTTTGGAATGTTGTATGAAAAGTGTCACAATTTTTTAAGAATTTCTAAGTCGTCTTTTTTTTCACTCACCCACAACACCGGAGATTTCTGAAGGCAAACGTTTTATTTTTGATTTTGGATAAATTATTTTCTATTTTTTTATAAAATAAACCTTTTATAAACAACTTGTGTAGAGATGGTTATATAATTACTAAGTTGCAAATTAGGCATAGTTTTTATCCATGATTTATCCTCATGGCTAGCAGTGCGAATTATCACGGTAGTAGGTACCTAAAGTTGTATGTAGACACGGCGTCGCCAGCCCAGTCAGTAGTTATCAAGTCGCTACCAGACAGTTTTCGCATCTAACGATACGTGCTACTCTATTAAATAATAACTCCATAACGTAATATTTATTAATACAATAATTTTAATTTATATGCAGATAGATTAATATATGCATTCGAATAACAAACATCTTTTACCAAATTACGATATAAGTATATTACAAAAACTTTTCTCAAAATGCTATGATGCAAATAAGATTGTAATTGGGCTATAATTTTCGTAACCATATATTATTTATTGCTCTTCTTAATTAATAAATACACGTCTGTCGGAACACAAGACATATGTATATTAATCATTGTCACTTCTTCCTAATTCATTAACAATTATGTAATTCGATAATATTAATAAAAAAATAAATTTATTTTTTTATGATAATTATTAATGAACTAACAAATAATAATTTATCTGATGGGCGCCGCCCATTTCGGTATAAATAACCAATTGTATATGTTAATTGACCGTTGTTTTGTTCCTTATGACCCCATTGAGTTTGATTATGCTGCGCGACCGTGACCGCATCGTTAATATGCGTTAACCCTCGTGTTGATACAGGTTAATGTGGGGCGAACACACCAAATATAATATTATTGTTCCGACCGGCTGAGTGTGTTTACGGTTTAAGCCCAGGGCCCCGATTTACGTCCGATCGAGATTCATCTCTATTCGAGATATCTCGAAACGAAACGTTAAATCGTATGCATTTTTTTCATTTGTTTCGAGATATTTCGAATAGAGATGAATCTCGATCGGACGAAAATCGGGGCCCAGGGAGCACAGGGGCGTCAAGGCGCGCGCGCCAAAAAAGTTTGCTAATACCATAACGAACTCTTTTTCAATATACATAAAGATTGAATTTCTTTGGTCAGAGAAACGCGACCATACGTCAAACCTAGCTTGCGCTGAAGAATGAGCTTTTCTTAGGAGTTAATACACTTCGTTTTAGCCTTTAAGAGCTAGGCCGCTATACGCCGATTTTACATTTACTAAAGTGTCGTCACGAAAGTGGCTCCATAACAATACTTAGCTATTATTTTGATGAAATCTTTAGACTTGCACGATGGTATTGATTCCGAGGTGATGAGGTCGCGTAACCTACCTTGTGATTTTATCTGACTTATATATTTGCAAACATTGTCAACACACGAAATGAATTGTCCATAAGTAGTACATTTTTCTTTTAGACGAGTAATACTTACCTTACTAAGAATTTTTTCTTTTTTTCTAAGCGTTTGATACAAAAATACTTTTGTGACCATACTTTCGTAAATGTAATATCGGCTTTATATATATACTTTATATATATACTTCAGTAATTTAAATGAGGGTCAGGGATTTAGTTACAGGTCTTGATAATGAGTTCAGTTGTATACATACGTACAAAAAGGTGTTATATATTAATAATATTGATATATTTATCAATTTTTCTTTTCGTGGATAACGGTGTTGGTTTTGCTATTACCCTTACAAATTTAAAACTGTTATTTTTAAGCCGCTGCACAATTGTTTGTTGTCCTAAATAAAATTAAATTAACAGTTTCAGAAATACCGACACATCCGGTCAGCTGAGTATATACCCATGTTTACTGTAGAATACACTCTATTTCAAATCATTTCCTATTTGAGTTCCATAAACATAATGGATGTTCCGCCTTTGAGTTGGTCACTACCTATTATTCCGGTCTCCCATACTTGATAATTTATTACAGTCCAAACTTAAAAGGCTCCGAACAATTTGATTGATAAGCCCATTACATTTTATCAAGATTTTTATTTATTTTTTCTAGAAATGAGTATAATTGGTAGCTTACCCACGATTTATTGCATCCAATTATCACTCTGCCAACTAATCGATCCAATATTTTATCATTAAGACTTAAGATAAAGATAGTAGAAAACTAGACTGAAAGTATTCTAGGACTATTAATCAGTATTTCTATCCTACTTTCACACGTTAAGATAAAGTTAACATGGTAATTCATGATTTTTTAGATAGATATACCAAAATATTGACTTTCAATTTTTATATAAGCATGCTCAACAGAGAGTTGTGCACGGTCCCAATTCTCGCATGATCGAAATCATCTCTATTCGAGATATGTCAGGAAAAAACTAAAAAATACGACCAATATATTTTTTTTTATATGGACTACGCTGTTGGCCGTGAAGTGGCCTTTACAGCTTTACCGGAGTAGTGGCGAGCGCAGAGTGCACTCCAACCAAGGCCTTAAGGGCGGAAAAGGGTGGCAACTAGCTCAAGGGCGCCACAGAGGGCACGACCTCGGCTTGGGCAGTTACCGTGAGAGGAGAGGTAGTGACTGTGCACCTACGAGCGGAAGAGGGGGTTCCACGACCTCGCCGGCGAGATCGGTGTCTGTTTGAGGCTGGTGTAGGAATGCTGGTACCCTCTCGACGCCCGGGTCGAAGAGGGCGGTGATCAATCAACTCGTGCCGCGGACGGCGGCGACGAGTTGATGATGTGTGCGCGGGGCCTGGCTCGTAAATGCCGGCGGCAACAATTAGAGGATTTAAATGCGACGCGGCTTTTTTAAAATGTTTTCGAATTGAGTAGAGTCGGAATGAACCAATTTTGTTTCGACATATTTCGAATAGAGATGAATTGCTCCGCTGAGCCTCGTTGCATCATCTCAACTGACATTCCGCGACATGTCTACTGGTAATCGCTTTACATCCATACTTAACACTTCCATAAGGAATAAACAATTGTCCATTACCTAATGACGATTTTTAGGGTTCCGTACCCAAAAGGTAAAACGGGAACCCTATTACTAAGACTTCGCTATCCGTCCATCTGTCTGTCACCAGGCTGTATCTCTTGAACTGTTGGACAGTTGAAATTTTCACAGATGATGTATTTCTGTTGCCGCTATAACAACAAATAGTAAAAAACTGAATAACATTAATATTTAAGGGGGCTCCTATACAACTACGTGATTTTTTGCCGTTTTTATACTTAATGGTACGGAACCCTTTGTGCGCGAGTCCGTCTCGCACTTGGTCAGTTTTTGTTTTTTTGTTTCATCGTGATATTTATGACATGTTGAACCCCGCTATTTTACCATACCGCGTCAAAGAGAGACAACACTTAGCATTTTTTTTCATTCTTCATAACAATTGCCATGAGTAGCTAAGCCCAGGGACTACTCTACATAGGTTCTCCGTTATTATTATTATTTTTACCTTCGCAGGTAATAATGTTTTAGTGACAAAACATAACTTGTATAGTTACAATAACGATATTTTTTAACCTACATAGCGTATAAACGTAAATCAAATATATAAACATAAGCACTTATAAATAATTACGTAGTTCACTTAAAATTACGACCTTTTCAATCAGGAAGTATCTGGCATGGTTAATGCGAATTAATTACGCAGGCTCACTTAATAGTAAGTACTTCTTAATATTCATAGATGCAACGAAACCGCATCAAAATGATGAGAACACTGTTATCTGACCTTACCTACATACTGCTCCTAGTAAATGAATCATAATTTGATAATACCTACATATGCACAGGTTGAATTATAAAACTTTAGCCACGGGTGGTGCTATTTAAAATTATTAAAAAATATACTATTCATAAGAACCTACTTACCATTATATGTTTTCATGATTATGTACATTATTTGTCACACTTATAAAATGGTTTATTGCAAAGCACTTGTTTTATTTTAATAGTCTATGAATTAATCATTCTTCGTAGGAGAATTTTCCTATAAATCTTGGCGCTAGTCTTGTCTTTCGGTCGGACAAATAGGTAGTGCACACAGTGTTTCTGAAGTCCGAAATAATACTTTGACGTTTGCATCAATATCGGGTATACAACTGAATGGTCGAAATTCGACCTTAACACTCTTTATTAACTAATAACTCTTAACTCAACTATTAACTCTTTTTCCGTCGGCAATTTCTATAACTCGTAATATGTCGAGTCCTATGTAAAATTTGCATGTTCTGTTTTGTGAATATTGGTAGTCGCCCCTCATAAGTGTAGTTTACACTGCTGAATAGTGTTATGGATGTACCCAAAGGCCAGAACACGATACCTGTGACAAATATTCAAAGGTCTATAACTTTGAAACTATGATACTTAGGTATAAACTGTCTTCACTAAGCACCCATATATGAGCTACCGTATATGTACCCAAAGCATTATTTCGGACTTCTGAAATACCCTGTATATTTCAGAAACTAAATCATATGTAAAAAGTGAGACTCTACTTCAACATTTGTATCACATACCAAGCATGTGCTTGGTATGGGGATATTATGGGACCCAATTTAAGGTTCACGTTTTTTTTATATACTAACTTACGTATAAATTAGCTATTTAGTAATAATTATGATTTTAAGAAAATTATCATAGTATATTAAACTCTCTAAATATATTTTCCTGTACATACGAACACATCCTGTATAATAGCCATGACGAATACAGCCAGTTAACGGTGACAGTAAAAGTTAAGGTCATCGCTTGGTCAAAAGTTCATTATGTCGAATATCCATCGATATAAAGTATAATGCTATTAATTAATCATAGTAGTACCATCATTAAACCGTTTGGATACACGCAAAACAAGTGGTTATTGATATTTTATTAATGAGACATCATTAGCTATTGATTTTGAAAGCAGTGTTGTTGATGCTGGGTAAGTTTTTTTTATGACAGTTGCATGCACTTATGGATTAAACAGGTTTAATCCCCGTCGGGACCAAATTTTAAAAATAATTTTATAGTTTAACCTTTGAAGTTTATTGTATGGTTACCAAACGTTCTTAGTTTTAAACAGTGAGACAGACAGTTTTGGTATGGTGATATTGATTTATTTATAATAAACATGGTACCACCCTACTATCTACATTATACTTGTAAAAATAATAATGGTTGATGATGTCTATGGTATTAAAATAAAAAATTATATCGTTGATAAGAATCGTCTTTCAACTCTTACAACTTATCAAGCAATAACGCGACAAACAAAGTGATTTTTCTCAAAAACCAAACAACAGTGTCCCAGCATAGACAGCGGCCATTACGAAGCATCACAGAATAACGCCAAACCAAATAAACAGTAAAAAGTGAAAAAACTACGCGACATGTCTCAGAATTTCGTGAATATAGTGTAAAAAGTGAAAGAAAAGGTTATTTTAAGAATAACTGCTAAATGTAATGTTATATTATAACCTCTGAACAAAGATATTTACCAATGACTCAACACATCAGCTGCATAAAAATAATTAAATCGTTTTACATGTAACACCATCTAACGAAATCTACTCGAACTAAAAACTAAAAACAAAACAACAGTAAGAAACAGTTATAGTGTGTACTACTGATGAAAGAGGACCCTTTTTTGCTTTCTCTCATATAAGCGAAACGATAAACCATGGATGAATTAAAACAAATACTGGAAAATATGCAACTAGAAATAAGACAACAAAAAAACGATTTAATCGAGATGAAAGAAGATATAAAGAATACAATAAACAGTAACATTAATGAAAAATTTAAGAGCTTGGAGCTAAAAAACGAACTCTTAGAAACAAAAATCGAAAAACAAAGTACAACAATAAACAAGCTTGAGAGACATATAAGGCGTAAAAACCTAGTCATGTTTGGAATAGAAGAAAAAGAAAAATCCTACCACGAATTAGAAAATATTATAATTGATCTAATAAACTTTCATTTTAAATTTCAATATGAGAAAAACAATATCGAATCTATCAGAAGACTTGGGAAGAAAAATGGTAAAGTAAGGCCTGTAGTCATAACTTTTAGTACAATCGGATTAAAAATAAATATTGAAAGAAATAAAAAATGCTTGGAAAATACTCCATACTATATAAAACAAGACTTTCCATTAGATGTACTGACCAAACGAAAAGAACTACAGATACAACTTGAAAAAGAAAGAGAAAACGGAAAAACAGCCTTCATCAAATATGATAAACTTATAGTACTAAATAACAACACTCAACAAAATTACCAAAATCATACAAGGAAGCGCAATATGTCCGAATCACCAGAAATAAAGGCGAATAAAGAAACAGTTCCACAACACAATAAACAATTATCAAAAAAAAACAAAACAACAAATATGATGAATTATATTATACAGAAACCGAAACTTACATCTACTTCAGGCATTCATACTGTAAATAACACAGAATAGCAATTACAGTTGGCTCCCTTACTACCACCAAATCTCCCACAACGGCTGGTCACCGCGGGAGAGCTCGACCAAAACCCTCCAGAAAAACCTGCAAGTAATAAACCAAATGCAAAAAATGAACTATTCCACGTAGCAACATACAACGTCAGGACATTATCAACCAGTCACCGTCTACTAGAGTTGATGAACTCCTTGAAGAACACAGAATACGATGTAATCGGCATCTCAGAAGTCCGTCGCGTCGGTACATCAATCCAGGAGCACGAAAATTTCATATTTTGTTATACAGGGGAGACACGTGGATTATATGGTGTAGGTTTCATCGTCAAAAAATATCTTAAAAAACACATTGTGAGCTTCAGCGGAATAACGGAACGAATAGCTCTCTTGAAACTTAAAATGAATGGGTACAACTAGACATACTCCAAGTCTATGCACCCACAGAGGCCTCAAGAGATGAAGAGGTGGACTACTTATACAACACTATCAGCGAAACCTTAAAGAACTGTGCAAAAAACGTGATCGTCATGGGGGACTTTAACTCAAAAATAGGGCAACCTAGACCCGAAGAACGTTTGATAATGAAAAACTATGGCTATGGTGTAAGAAATAGTAGAGGTGAACGCCTGATAGACTTCGCAAACGAAAACAAGCTAAGTATAATGAACACCTTTTTTAAGAAACCCAAAAATCAGAGGTGGACGTGGAAATCCCCTGACGGAGTCACAAAAAATGAAATCGATTATATATTGACAAACCTAGACAAAAATGTTAAAAATGTACAAGTTCTAAATATACATTTTCCCACCGATCATAGACTAATAAAAGCATCTTTTCAACTACGAAATATAAAGAAAAGCCGTGCAAAATACAGAAACCATTTAAAAAATCCACTGAAAACCGTTTCAGAAAGAACAACTTACAAACTATCACTAGAAAAACACGAAGACCAACTACAATTTCAAGAGGATGCTACCATACAAGCAAACTATGACAAAATTATTGAAGTCATAGAAGAGAGCCTACATAAACCCGACAATCACGTCACCAACCCAGGAGTGTTATCAGCATACACCAAGAGTCTCATGGTTCGCAGGAAACAACTACATGAAACTAAATCTAAAACACGAGCACAAAAAAATCAACTAAAAGCTTTATATAAACTTATCAGTAAAAACATAAAAAGAGAATATATCCTTCACCGATCAATAACATTTGAAAAACATATAAGCACTTCTTGTAGCGTTAAAAGGGCATATAAAGAGCTCAACACACACAAGGTATGGATAAAAGAACTAAAAGAGACAGATGGACTTGTATGTAATAGGCCCGATATTATCAAAACTGCCACAAATTTCTACAAAAAACTGTATGATTGTCAAGAGCAAAATAATATGGAAAAAATAGATAATACCAGTTTACAACAAACTGTAGAGAATGTCTCTGAAGTGGAAACGATAGACGAGCACGAAGTTTTAACAGCAATAAAAAGATTGAAGGTTGAAAAATGTCCAGGCCCAGATGGGATTACTAATGAAGCGATAAAAGAAGGTTGTCATTATCTTAAACGCCCCTTGGCATGCCTCTTTAACTCTATATTAGAGTCAGGTATCACACCCTATCAGTGGTCAGAGTCATTCATGATCCTCCTCTACAAAAAGGGTGACCCAAAGGATATAGGCAACTATCGCCCCATTAGTCTGCTGTCATCGCTCTACAAACTTTTTTCATCAATAATCGAAAAAAGAATTAGTGAGAGTTTAGAAAAGCACCAACCGATAGAGCAAGCCGGCTTTAGACGAGGATTTTCTACGATAGATCATATCCACTCAATCGAACAAATAATTGAAAAATATAGCGAATACCAGAGAACACTATATATTGCGTTCATTGATTACCAGAAAGCCTTCGACACGATCCTGCACTCTTCTATATGGACAGCTTTAAGATCACAACACGTAGAACACAAATATATAGAAGTTATTAAGTATCTATACAACAACTGTAGTAGTAGAGTGAAGCTTGATTCGACAGGACCGCCGATAAACATAAAAAGAGGTGTAAGGCAAGGTGACCCATTGTCACCGAGAATTTTTATAGCGGTGTTAGAAATGGCCATCAGTCAAATCAATTGGAACAGAATAGGACTAAACATTCAAGGAAAATTTATCAGTCATTTAAGGTTTGCCGATGATATTATTCTCCTATCCGAAAATGTAAATGAGTTAGAGTCAATGTTACTCTCACTAAAATCTGTGAGTCACGAAGTGGGTTTACAAATGAATCTAAATAAAACCAAAATTATGACTAATAGTATAAAATACCCCTTGTATCTTGACCAATATCCAATAGAATACGTGGAGAGCTACATATACCTAGGGAAACAAGTTTCCTTCAACAAGCAAAGCAATGAATTAGAAGTGGAAAGAAGAATTACAGGCGCATGGAAAAAATTCTGGAGCTTAAAGGAAATTTTGAAATCAACTATGCCTACAAAATATAAGAAAAAAATTATGGACTCCTGCTTGCTCCCTTCTATCACATACGGATGCCAAACATGGAATTATACACTTAGAGTGAAAAACAAAATAAGATCCTGCCAACGAAGTATGGAGAGAAGCATCCAAAACGTGAGAAAAATACAAAAAATCCCACATAACACTATACGAGAAAAGACTAAAGTTATAGATGCACTTCAATTCTCACAGAATTTAAAATGGCGTTGGGCAGGACATGTAGCCAGAATGGAAGACGACCGTTGGACTTCCAGACTGACGTCATGGCAGGGTCCTGTTGGTATTAGAAAGAGAGGGAGACCAAAGACTCGCTGGGAGACAGATATAATAAAAGTAGCTGGGAAGCAGTGGAAAACAATAGCCAAAAATAGGGACAAGTGGAAAAATCTGGAGGAGGCCTTCACCCTAACATAAGAAGGGGTCCTTGCATGCTAGCATAGTAATTATAATTATAATTAATAACAATAGTAAAATTTATGTAACTATGTAATTTAATTTAAAAATAATAATATTGAGAATGTGTAACAATAAATCACAAATTAAATTAAGAATATAGGAAATAACAATTTTGTAATTATAATTGAGAATTAAAAACGAAAAATAAATAATTATCTATATACATATTAAGAATAAGAAACTATTAGTAACAAAAATAATACAATACTGAATCAATCATAATAATAAGAATATTTAATGCAATGCGTTATATTTAATATAGAATAGTTAATTTAATTCAATTGAAATGTAATGCAAGAAATAAAAGGCTTTTTTATTTTATATTTATTTTATTATTAGCTATTGATTTTGAAAGCAGTGTTGTTGATGCTGGGTAAGTTTTTTTTATGACAGTTGCATGCACTTATGGATTAAACAGGTTTAATCCCCGTCGGGACCAAATTTTAAAAATAATTTTATAGTTTAACCTTTGAAGTTTATTGTATGGTTACCAAACGTTCTTAGTTTTAAACAGTGAGACAGACAGTTTTGGTATGGTGATATTGATTTATTTATAATAAACATGGTACCACCCTACTATCTACATTATACTTGTAAAAATAATAATGGTTGATGATGTCTATGGTATTAAAATAAAAAATTATATCGTTGATAAGAATCGTCTTTCAACTCTTACAAGAACTAATTTCCTTTGCTCTATTCGCATACTTTGTACCAACTATTGTGGTTTATGATCTATACTATTAATACGCAAATTTATAGAAACTAAAATCCATCTACCCAAACGACATTTTTCAGTACAAAAATGCCACTGTCCGCCATCATGTGCGAATGTCATTTTCAACAATGATTACCACTTGCTGAACGGTGAAGGATAACATCGTGAGGAAACCTGCACGTCTGTAGAAAGGCGTGTGAAGTTCACCAACCTGCACTGGGCCAGGGTGGTGGACTATGGCCTAAATCTCCCTCGTATTGAGGGGGAATGTGCCCGGTAATAGGCTCGCTCTCTATTACATTGGGACCAAAATACATCGGCGGAGTGTAGGCGCACTACAGTGCACAGAGGTGCACTACTAGAGGCCTACCCCTTCAGGACACACAGGCGTGATGATGTGTATGTATTTTTTTCGGATACCAAGTAGAGTTCAGATAGTAATTTTAAAATAAAATTACGAAACCTTGCTTTGTTTATTATGAATTACTTCGACCTCCTTCCTTTCCTCGATCCATGACCGGCATCCGCATGTCGGTCATGTATTCCGTATCATGTGAAAAAATATACCTTTTCAAGGTGCATTTATGGATGGTATATTCTTCAAAGAAGCAGGCAAGGCTCCAAGTAAAAATAAATATCAAAACAGTTAAATTAAAACCTAGAGCCCATAGCGTAAAATTATTTCCAATACTAAAACGAACTCTGTGTAAATATACGCACAGATAGAACTTCTGTGGCAAAGGCCACACAACGACGCATTACAATTGGCTTCCATCATAAAATGATATTTCGTTACAAAATAAGCTTTACCAATGAGATAATAAGTTCGTTTCGCTATGGGCATAGCATTGATCGCACGAATTTAAACGCGTCTATGGGTCTTAACGCTGTGTTTATCCTAACTATTTTGGTTTTCTAATAACGATAATTCGTTTCAAAGTAAAAATATATCCTTATGAATTAGTATTCTTGGTCACTCCCGTATCACGGTCGGGTAACTAGTATTATGTGTGTTTAGTAGCTTGTTTGCAAGCTATACATGCCTGTTTTATAAAGAAAAGTGATAATACATTACAGGCTGTAAAAGGCATTGTAAATAATATACACTTCTCATCAAAAAAATCGAAACACTTTCGTTTTTATTGTTTTTGTCCTAATTTTTAAAATTACTCATCATACAAAATACGAAACCTATGAAGACTTAATTTGAATTTAGAACATTAACATTAGGATTTATAAACCTCATACTACTCACTATTAAATGACATTTTACATTTATTCCTAAATATACACATTTTTCTGATAATCCTTATCAAATCATAAACTGTGAGGTGTTTCGATTTTTTTGATGAGAAGTGTATATTGAAAAACGTTCCATATCATTTCGGACATAAATAAGCATTTTTTGTTCAGTTATTAGTATAGGGACTATGATTATTGATGTGTAGGTATGCCAAACCAAACTTTTTTTTAACTATTTGTGCCTTTTAATATAATATAGTCAATTTTATATAGTGTACTCGTATACTTTCTATTGTTATCAATTCATAAAAATGTGCTCAGGAGTAAATTATTGCGAGTAATAATATAATATCTCAAGATACAAGAAATCATATTTTAGAAAAAAATCTACCGTCTCAAGTAACTTTTATGTAATGGAGCAAATGTACATAAGCAATAAGCGCAACAATGTTTGAAATGGAATGTTCAGTGTTTAAGTCTAGCAGACCACTAAACATTTAAAATGTAATATGTTCCATATTAAGTCATTTTAGGATAGCACATATCATAGAAAAATAACTCTTATAAAGCGATTTCATTAGAAACAGATGACACTACTTATGCACGTGTCAAAATACGTATGGAAGTCTGAATAGCCGAATTAAATTTACGTTTTAAAAATTTATGTTTAAGAAGGTACCCACTTAACTAATAAATAAACGAAGTAAATTAATATGCTTACAAAAAATAACTTCAGTATAAACATTTCTTATGAAGGATATTGATATTGTTAATTGAAAGTAAATATTAGCATGAACATTAAGACTAGCCTCTAGACAAATAATGTATGGTTTTTAATTAACTTTTTATCTACCTTTTAAATATCATAAAAATTTCAAATAATTAAAATAAAATATCGCCAGACTCATCGTGTGATCCCAAACTGAGCAAAGCTTTTACTATGGGTACCACACAATGGCCGTCGTCAACAGTTACACCCAGACCAGGGGAAATTCCGAAAAGGCCATTTCCGAAATTTGCCACTACTGGGAATCGAACCCGCGACCACCTGGTTCAGTGAGCCGAGTGGCCAACGCTTTAACTACTAGGTCAAGCCGTCGTCAAGGAATACGAAGCCACGATTTAAAAAAATCAAAATATCATTGTGTCATTATTTTTTTGATGTGAAACATCAAATGGCGCTCTTGGCGACTTAGAGCAACTGTTGATGCCGCGATGCCGTGATGCGAAAACTTCGAGCAGCTCCGTGGCTCCTCGGTTATTTCCGCCGCTTAAACTCCACCCACCACTCATTCGCCGCTACGACGCTTCTCAGAGACAGCTCTCTACTCTAAAACTCTAAATAACATAATGTTTCACATCTGCCAGGCGTCCCGCTACGGCTACTTTTTTTATCGGTTTGTGGTTATCCTAGCCGAGGTATTTCCCGGTTAAGCGATCCTATAGTGTATTTTTTTTTTTAGAAAATGTAATATACTTACCGTGAGCCAATTAATTTCCTTAATAAAAAATTACAAGTGAACCAATTTGAAAGTGTGCACAAACTCACTACGAAAAATAATAGTTCCACGTAATTAATAGTACGATAAGAATCAGCAATTCAATGTAAATTCTCTTGTTAAGCTAATATTCGTCAGAAATTCCATTTGCACAAGACATCATTTTTAATTCTTATATACTGACCAAAACGTGTTTTTCGACACGTGTGTTTTTATATTAAAAAATAAAACAAAATTGCATAGCAATAAAGTTTTTATTGGAGCTTCATATTTTTTCTTAGACGTTGAAAGGATTAAAACTTTATAATCATTATCACCTTTTTATTTTGAACAATTAATTCACAATATCTATGTTAGGTTGAGAAGTTAAATAACATCTTATCAGGAAGAACAATAATGTGTAATATTTATTGTCATTAATATTAAGTTAACTGCTATTGACAGCCAGTGATTCGTAACTATGCACATATAATTAACGTTAACTAGTATGCTACATGTAACTTGATACTTTGAAAATAACGGGTATCTAATTAACGCAATATTTTTTGATAAAATAATGTCTTCCGTTTACATGGTATTAGGGAAGTAGTAGTATTACTAGTGGTCCTGTTAGACTATCCAACTGAATTCAATGCTCGAGCTGGGGGTGCGTTCACCTTGATATAACTAGGCTATTGACCTATTGCCGCTTTTAGATGTACCTACATGTGTACCTATCAAGCTAGTCGCTAACTTAACATTGCAAATAATTCGAAAATTAAAACACATGGCAAATCGTACAATGCCCAAATCGACCACCTAAGAAACTAAAAATATTTCTTACTAACAATTTACGTAGACAAAAATGTTAACGAATTTCTACCGAACGCAAACATATAACTATTGGTAGAGTAAGAATTAACATTAGCACTCCATATTAGTACCTATATATCTAAAGTTTAGGTGACAATCATGACTTTCACTCAATCACATCACTACTTCATCATATAGGTATTGACAAGGTTTAAACGTAGGTATATACAAGTAAAGCAGGTCGTGAAGTCTGTGTACCTACTTGTTGTTCTATCTAAACATTCGGTAATCAAATGAGCATAGACAATAAGATGACCCATCCCAGGTAGAAAAAGGATGTCGCGGTGAATGCTAGAACGATCCCGTGGCGCCCGAATACAAGCGATGGATGGTAGGTACACCGTCGGTTCTTAGTGGGTGGTGGCCTTTTCTGCCGGGACTCCCACATAATCCTGCTACTTCCTTCGAAGTGGCACGGTATCCATAAAGGATTTTCCGATAAAAAAAAAGGTGGAATAAAAGATAAGTCTCGGCAGGGACTAAATAAAATCGGCGCCAGTAATAGACCAGACGACTGTAAAAATGTGCTAATTGACTCAATTATCGAAACGGTAGCTTTCCATGTGAACATTTTTTATATTTATAGAAATAAATATGGACAAGTGTTAATGAGAGTAGGTGGTAAACACTTTGCAAGTTGTAAAATAAAAATTAACACTTCAGTTAAAAGAAATATCTTTTTTCGTGTTTAAATTAATAAAAGAACATTGATCATAAATTATTTTTTTAATGGTAAATAAACTCAATGTTCAAAACCATATATTACCAATTAAAGGTGTTGGTATATTTGTTTTTGTATTTAATTTAATTTATATTTCAGTGACAAATATTAATATGTACAAATCATTAAACCAGGTAAACGCTGCCAATAGGTAAACGGGAAGTAAATATTGTGTTCTTAGTAACATACTTGAAATAAACTTCTACGTTTTTATTGATATTGTCTGATGTTTGAACGACCTAAGGGTTATTAAAAAATTGCACCTATGCTATTTTTAAAAAGATTCAATTTTATATAATGAATTCAAATAAGGTAGTTACTTAATAATCTATGGTTCACCTATTCTTTACCAGTTAATTTTATGTGTCATATTGGAGGTTTCGATAAAAATTTGGACAATAAAGCAATATTTATGTTCGTTTAAGTGGCTGCTAATTAAAACAATTTGTTATTTAATGTTATATAGATTTTTTATTTATTGCCTACAGTGGTGCCTAAAGCAGGAAGTGTTTCAATGTTCGCTTCACCAAGAGAACAGATCTATAGCAATGATTAAGGGTCTTCTTAGCTTTCAAGGTCGTTTTCTACAAATGAGGAAAACAATTCCTCAGATGTGTCAAGGCTTTACGTGTATAATGTAATTTTTACGATCATAAACTTCTACACAGTGATATGACAATCGCGCTAATCAAAAGTTGCATAAAATCTGTTAGATAATAATTCATAAATAAATTCATAAATTTATCATATGACGAAATAAAACAAGAAATATCTATTATAACAGCAGTGGTAGCCGAGTGGTCGAACGCACGCCTTGCAATCAAAGTGTGCAGGTTCAAACCCCGGCTCGCACCTCTGGGATTACGTGCGAATCTCATTTTAATCCGAGATTATCACTTGCTATGAAACGGTGAAGGAAAACATCGTGAGGAAACCTGCACGTCTGAGGGAACTTGACTAGTTCTCGATACATGTGTGAAGTCTACCAACCCGCACCGGGCCAGCGTGGTGGACTATGACCTGAGTCCCACTCGCTTTGAGTGGAGGCCCGTGCCCAGCAGTGGGATGTCAAAAAAGGGCTGTTAGCAATGTAAAGCAATAAGATTAGAGTGCAATTTATATATTTTTTGCCTTATATTTATAATTATGTCGTCAGCAAAGACGTGTTTCACAGGTGTGTTTAGTTAACTGATAAATTACCGTTTATGTTACCTTTGACCCACTGCGCCCACGATGTCACCTCACTGTGCACATGAAGGTTACACTATTATCTACGTGATATCGACATTATTTAGTTTTAATAATCCACTGAATTGCTCATATCGTGTCTTCATCTAGTATAGGAAGGAAGTCATCTAAAGCCAGGCCATAGAAATACGTTTTTGTCGCCCTATTCCAAGTGAGTGTTCTATAAATAATACCTTGTAAGTTGAGATATGTACAAATAAGTGATCTGCTTTTAATATTACCAAAATTAATGCATCGTTAAAACTAATTTGCAGAAGGATTCTGCGTGGGAGTAGGACAGCAAACACGATTTATATTTCATTAAATACTTAAAACTTTTTTAGTTTTGGAATATAAATTAGAGTAGCCTTAAACGATGCGCCAAAAAAAAGGTAGAACAAAATAGCTGCTATTTTTATATTATACAAAAGATTTCGCGACCAAACTTTTGATTTAATTATTACTTAATTACCCTTTTTTAAAATCGAACATACCTAAATAAGGTTAAAAGTGTCAAATAAGAGCACAACATTAAAATCAATTAAGTACAAGAAGTGAAAAAAATAAGCGATCATTGTATGTAGGTAAGTTACTTTTTAGAACGACTGGCGATTTTTGTGCAGTTATCTTATAACAAAACGTAACCACGTGTTGTATGAAAAAATCAGAATTCAAGTAGCAGTAAATGAATATCAATTTAAGTAACACTCATTACCGTGTACTTGATTTGAAATTCAATTGAAAGCAACGGTGATCAAGTTGAAAGTTCTCAGTATTCGGTCGGCGACCCCATTTCTTTTTCCTCCAGTACATTTCTTTTAATGAATCATCATGATTCGCAATTCACCGCATAAACGACTGCAAAAATATATTCAATTTGTCATTGTAGCGCTTATTTCTCAGAAGGTTAGCAATCAAACAACATCCCTAATTTGGGTCTAATTTCCTCCTGATTGGTAATTGACCCGAGCGTGGTTAATTAAGCTGATATGATACCTTCTATATTGAAAATAATATATCGGCAAATCGGGAGTGTACCTTTACAAAATAAAATACATTTTAAAGCCAATTTTAAACTTTAAGCCAATTTATATTGTGCATAAAAATAAAAACTGCAAAAATATATTGTCCAAGTGAGATCTAATAGGAATAAAATATATTTATCTAAATAAACTCGTGTGCAGTTTATATAATGTTACGAAAGTTATTATATAAAAATGCATCATACGAAATTATAATAATTAAGAAACACACAACAAATTTCAAGTCGAGAGTAATGATCGATCATTTACTTTACATGTTGACTGTACACTAGTATCATTTTATGCGAGACTATTATTTTAACATTGTATGGTAATATTTGCGCATAATGAATATAATCTTATGAAATTATCAGTAAACATACCTAATATTATATCGGTCAGCGATGTTGTGACTCACGACCAAACAAAAACAAATCGAGAAAGTGAAAGAATTAGGCCCTGCATTCACCGGCGCGAATTATCTTAATTCTTTTTTAAATAGTCTTTGTGTTAATATATATTAAGATTGAAATTCTGTGGTCACACCTACACGACTATGAGTCAAAATTCTTTGGGATCGTCGATGACATTTCCTAGGAATATGAGCCTCTTCAATGAGTTAATATAATTGGTTATGTTATTGACAAAAAAATGGTTGCGCGCATTTAGACGCGTCTGTGTGCACATAGCTTTGTCTTAAATGTCATATCACGTGTCAGGTTATCAAAGCTTAGCTTGTATAGAGTGAAAATCGAAAGTACTTCTCAGAAGTATTCTCAGTCAGTTGGTACATTCTGTTATTCTTCACTAGTGAACCGTATAGAAAGTAGTTGAGAATAAAACATACTTATAACTTATTTAAAACTTTTTTACAAAACAAGGAGTGTATTTTTTTCATTTTTTAAATTCTTAATTATAATAAATAAAAATAATAAAATTATAATTAAATATAATATAACAAAAAATCAGGTAAAACATTATATTTTGGGGTGTCGCGGTGCATGCCTTGGCGATCCCGTGGCATCCCTCCATAGCGGCGGGTGGTACACCGTGGGTTTTTAGTGGGTATACCGGGGACTCCCACATTTCCCAAGAAAAAGAAAATGTAAAACATTTAATTACGGGTGGGTTCCTACACATGAGTACTGATGTTTAACGGATGCGTCAATTAATTTCATCTTTCCTGGGGAAACACAGCGAGCCATCACCATTATTCAAATTAAAACTACTGTTTCCCTTCCTTCCGAAATGCTACGCCTTCGATGTAGAAATTAAAATAGTTTTCAGCGTAAACGACTGTATAAATTAATTAAAAATCATCAACTTCTTGGTATTCTACCCACGAACCAAAAGAAATTAATATCTGCGCATGTGATTTGTCACGTAGCATCATTAAACTAATTAATGCGTAGGTATATGCCTAAGCCTATCATGACAGAATCGTTCCATAAATTTTGCCAATTTTATTACTCGATCCACTAGACAAAGCTGGAAAAACACCGCCACCTTCTCAAGATAATTTACGACACATCAGCTAACCATGACTTTATGTTTTAATTCAATTTGATACACCGCTTCTGCGTACGTCGGCCCATAAAACGCAAGTTGACATTTATCTATTCAAAGAAAGAAATTAATTAAGCTTACTTAATCATAGACAAAAAAAAACAAATAAAAAAGGAATCACTATTTTCCCTTTTACAACGAGCTATTAATTTAAAAACATAACAAGCTTATTGAAGGCCACTTTTAATCGTTTTGCGTATTTTTTTAATAATTAATATCAAAATTGAACTGTTTTATTTATAATTGGTTAAATTAATGTTTATCATTTACTATAATTAATTTGCAAAAACTGAATGAATTCAACACTTATGGTCATGATTACAACACAGATTACGAACCAATAAGTTTTAACTACTTAAAGCATTTATAATGAGTCGTTACGTACTTTTAAATCTGACATTTATTCGGCATAAACAATTTAAAACATTGAAAACAATAAAAATAAAACCCAGATGTGCACCCAGAAATAACTAAAAAATCTTGTTACCGAGTAAATGTAATGTAATATCTTACATAAAAAAACTTCGGTTAAGTGGTAACTCACCGTCACTTATCGATACTATTGGTAAATATTACAAAATAATTAGCAACGGCTTGGCTTAGTGGTTGGAGCATAGGCTCGGCTTACTGCACTGGGTAGTTGCGGGTTCGATTCCTTGGAATTCGCTCTTATATCTATCGCTAGGTGTAAGTTGAATCATTGCATGGTACCCCTATGGGTACCATGCAATGATTCTAGCTCATTTCTAGCTTATTCTATGATACTAGCTTTACATAGTATGGAATCATACGATCAGTATGTGATGTCTGACAAAGACATACAGATTTTAATGAAGTTATAACTCAAAAATAAGAACACGGAGACCAAAATGTTAATCCAGTAGAACCAAAAAATCTATAAGAGAGTGTATTGTTTTTGTCTTCTAGAAAAACTTTTACCGGAGAGCAATGGCAATACAATTTTATAACGGAACCAGCTCAGCTATTTCGGTGTGCAAATGTTCAGCCAGTCCTTCTCCAAGACCCTGGGGGTGTCATAGTGCCTCGTCATTTACAGCGCGCAGGCCCTCCACAATTCTACACATAGCTCTATTGGATGTTGATATGAGAATAATACATGCTAAATGCTGCATCAGTGTCTATTTGGCCTTTCTTTATAATTTAGTACCTACTGTATAAAATGACATAATGCATTTCCAACGAACTATCCACCTTTCAATATTATCATCTTGTCCGAACCAGACAGCTCTCATAAAACTTGTCTAATAATTAATACTCACACTTCACATAACTCATACATCAAAAGCAATTCAACTTCGACTTTTAGAATACCTACTCGATCGAAGTCAACATGTTTTGGATTGATTAAAGTCACGGCTTCAATGAATGGAGGTAAAGTGTAAATGGCACAAGGAATTTTGCTTTTACAATACGTTAATTAAATTCTACGAAATACATGAAACGTGTCTTGTTGTGGTTCGGCTATAGGTACATAAAGTCGTACTGTAACATCGGTAGCGGACAGCAAGTCCATGAAAGTGCCATTTATTCCATCAAAGCCTTTCACAAGACTGGCTAAACAAATGGTGAGTTGGTGACCATTTTTATCTTAAAGTTCATTATTTTAAGCATCTCGATAAATCGCCACCATGTCAAGACTTCCTTTCGCCACAACAATTCTTCTAGTTATCTAACAAATTTCTAATAGGTACATTAATGAAATGGACGCTCTGAAGATAACAGTAATCTGTTGTGATTAATTAACGCTAGAATCGCGGACAGCGATCTAAGATCGCATCATTAATTTAATTATGCAGGTGTATCCTTTTCCTTTAGATTTTTTTTATTCTTAGAAGAAATTAATTTTTCTTCGAGATCGTTCAACGACATTATATGTGCAAAAGTCTAATGACGTTGGATGCTCTCGTAATAATAATTAATAATTTTGTGACGATGTTTTCCTTAAATTAAAATGCGATGTTAACAGGATGTGTACTATTGTACTAGCACAAACTTTGAAAGAACAAATATTGCGGCAGTCGTATTACTGCTAATGTAGTGTAAATTTTGTCAAAGTTTACGAGCGTTTATCGTCTCTACAAGTAAATAATAAAGTCTACAATTGAATCACCAGACGGTATCATGTTCGTTCGTTCAAAATCACAACGGTTAATATTGACTGCGAGCAATTGCCTTACTACATATTAGTTCACCGCGGATAACTCAATGTTTGGATAAATGTTTATTAATTACTTCACAACGACACTGAGCATGCCAATTAATTACAGCTGCCTATCGTTTAACTCTAAATGGTCAGAAAAACGTTAATTCTATATCAAAGCTGGTTTCTACACGGATATCCATTTACTTTTCTACATATACCCGAACTAATGTTTTTTTTATAAACTATCCACAATTCGATACAGTACCAATTATTACCAAAAAACTGATGATACACCTTTTTATCTCTTTTTATAAAAACATTGAATAAAATGAAACAAAGATGAAACCTACTAATGAAACACGATAATATTTATCTGCAGTATTTTCTTTTTTTTTATTAAGAAACAATAGTTTCGTTAAGCAACTGTTTACAATGCATTTATAATACGGAAACGGAATGTGTAGAGTCACCAGCATTGAACCGTGATGACAATAAATCGTGATGCACAATTACGCGCATTCGAGTCCGACCAAGTGTTTGATTCATAATCTGATACTTGCGCCCGCGCAGCCGACGCTTTGTCTGCCAGCGCGCAACCGCCCAATACCTACACATCACCGTCAGATGGTTGCGTCGCTATAGTCTCGCACACACTAATATAAAAAAATTACACGAATTCCGATAAATATTTAAAAAACAAGTTTCTGTATTTCCAACTACTCATTGTTAATTAACTTAATTTAGGGTCAATACATTCCAACAGGAAGTCTCTCTTGTGATGACAAAATGTCACTTAATCTAGTCAGTCTCATAAAAGTACAAGATTTTCTGTAGTGTTTAAAATTAATTATAATCAACCACATTATATCTGCACTAACTTATATTAAAGGGACATACATATTAGTCGTAAGTACGCTAATGTTAAAAAAACAAATCATATTTCATGTTTCATATCGTGATGAATTCAATCTACGGGATGGTAGACTATGCCGTTTTCACTGGTTTATTTAATGATATTAATAAGGCTATTTATTTAAAGGTCAAACCAACTGGCTCTGACTTTCAAGATGAGTTCCACAGAATTTTATGGGTTATTACTATCAAAGATAACACGTATACGTGACGGATTTAACGTACCTACTGATAAAATTATTTGCAATATTGCACGTTAAGTAAAATAATTTCAACGAAAATGTTAGTATAAGCGAATTTTGGAGGATGCACTGACAGAAGTTCCGGCAATAACGTTCGTAATTGTAAAATTCAACTGCACAATGTGATCAGTAATGGATTTGGGTATATTACAGAGGTACTTTCCTGTTGGTGAAGTGGTTTTGAGCGGAGGCAGATAAGTACAGTGCCCGTAGAGTCATATTCGGTGTCGTTTCATTGATTTAATGTGAATAATACTAATATTTCTGAGCATAAAGAGCAGAAGTCTAATGAGGCGCCTTTAAGGTGTGATTGATATATGAAATTGAGATGTTTTTTATGTAGCGCCGTTATCTAATGATTCGATGAGAACATTTTAATAGCTTTTCGTGTATAGATTAAGAAGGTAAATAAATATTCTACCTTAATAAAATCAAGTAAAAAAAAAACAGAAGCTTTTTTATATTAGTCGGATTTCTGAATAGAAAAGACATTTTCAAGATTTTAGGTTTAATGCTTGATTTCACAAAAGTAGTGGTAGCAGAGTGGTCAAACGCACGCCTTACAATCAAGGTGTGCAGGTTCAAACCCCGGCTCGCACCTCTGGGTGTGAATCACATTTTCATCCGAGATTACCACTTGCTATGAAACGGTGAAGGAAACCATCGCGGGGAAACCTGCATGTCTATAGAAAGGCGTGTGAAGTTCACCAACCCGCACTGGGCCAGCGTGGTGGACTATAGCCCAACAATCATCCTCTTATTGAGAGGGAATGTGCCTGGTATAATGGCAATAGGCTCGCCACCTATTACATTAGGACCAATATGTATCAGGGAAGTGTGGGCGCACTGCAGTGCACCTCTGCCTACTCCTTCAGGGAATACAGGCGTGATTATGTATGTATGTGTTCAATTACACTATTTGAGGCGCTATAACGTAATGCCTAAATATTCAAATGACAACAGCTCCTTATGTATGTCTAAAAGTGCATTCTATTTTTATTTTACTGAAATTAAAAAGGCTCTAGATAATTTCTTATTAGCATCTTCTAAATTGCAATGAGTTTCGAAAGTGCTTAATTTTCACGATTTATAGTTACTCTTATGTATGAATATAATGAAGAGGTATCAACTAAGCAAGGTCGAGAAAGTCCACTGTCAAGGTCTAACCAATAGAGGATGTTTAGAATTGCAAATTTTTGTCTACCACCACTAAATTGTCATTCAATCCGCGAAAAACCAACACGCTTGCTTTTTTAATATTATTTAATATAAAATATACCTAACCATCTACATATCAGTGACCTTAACGTTTTACACCCTTATTATAATTATTTAAATACAATTATTATATTTGTTTTTTAATTATCATAAATATAAGAATTCATTGTATGTTGCATTTGCGGATTTATTTTTTGTCCATGTCATATCGTGCATGTAAACTAACAAATTTACTGTAGTATATTTCTTAAATCGTATCAATTTGTTAAGTAGAAGTAGTAAGTATTTAAATTTTGAATTAAGAGGAGAATAATTTAAAAGTCACGTTTATCGGACTCATTAATATGCTAATTATTATTATTTAATTTCATCATACACACGATATATAGGTACTCGTAATAGGTATATATAGGTAGCTAACCCATTCGTATCACCAATAAAATAAATTGTAAGCTGTCAAAGATAAAAAAACAACTTGAGAAGTTATGATATCTACTATTGCAGGTGTTAGGTGATAGTGGATCTCTAAAGAACTGACCTATTTTATTACTTGATCAATTATCGCGCTTAACTCCTTACGCCAAAATATTATTTTCGTACCCTTAGTAAGAGTTCAAAATCGAATAAAGATTTATTTGCTAAGCTAAGTAACTTAGGGAGACAAGAAATTTTTCATTTTTTATGCCGGGTTAAAAAAACCTACCTACATTCTCTAACTCTAAGGCTTTAATTAAAAGATAATGGCCCTAAGCTTATCAAGCGTCTCGTAAAATAAAAGTCAATAAAATAAAAGTCATTAATATGCAAATAGTAAAGCACCGAGCAGAAATTGACCTCAGGTGATAAACCGGTATGGTCGGTAACAGACAAGTTGTCACCTCAGTTTTTTCGTTGGTATTAGCTCTAATTAACGACTTTCTGTCCAAAATTTCATTATCTCAACTGTAGTTTTACAATTTTAACGTAAATGATAATAGTTTATGTTAACATAGTTAACATATAGTTAACATGCCTACTTATACTAACGTTCAAACTCTCTAGTTTCAGACCTCTGTCCGTTTAATGATAATGTTAAAGGCTCAGTGTTATTTCTCCCAAGCACAAATATTGTTCCAATATCAAGAGTAACTATTGGACAATTAATTTAATTCGAGGTGTGTAAACATTTATAATGGGTTGGTACATCAACACACATAGCCGCGATATGTATATCCGAAATAATTTAAATTAACAAAATCTAAAACCCATTTTAATTTTTTTTTCGTAAGTGGACCTTTTAGTTATATAGTTACACATTGGAATAGATGAATAAATAAATAATTATCGGTCTATATTGACGAGAAAAAAATATAATTAAATTTCACTGATAGGTAAACTAACCTAACCAACAAAATTACGATCCAAATGGGAAGTCATTGTATAGCGCTGTCTTTACATACTTACGAGGCGGGTTGGCAAATTATATACTTAGAAAAAATATGTTTCATATATAGGTGCTTCGTACAAACACAAGTATTCTTCATTCATTTAACGAAATTAAGTACCCTTTGACATAAAAAGGTGATTATAAATTATTCTTTCCTTGTTTTTAGCTGAGTATAATTTCACCTAAAGACCACTTCCGTTTCGGCCAATATCTGTCAACATATTTCCACATTCGACGCGGACACATCACAAGAACTCGATTTCATTGACAACCCCCGTGTGCAGCATAATGAGTTTTAAATTATTACTGCAGATAAAAAGTAGCCAGCCGATGTTCGTATAACCTTTCTTTATATCGTAACAGAATACACTGCACGATCGACGAATAGGACATCCCGGGTATTGCTTGCCAATCAAAACTATTGGGAATATTAAACTGGGTGCAATAAAAACTGAAAAATGGTAACAATAATTTGGGTAGAGCAAATTAAGGGATTATTATACGCGGATCGTGTGTGGTAGAGCGAGCGGCTGCGGTGCGAGCGGCGATGTGCAGACGTGCGCGGACGCAGCGGACGCGCGGCGTCGTACCGTCTCCATGGTAACGCGGCGTTGGGTACATAAGCGTTCGCTAGGCGGCTGGCCGCACAGATTGCTAAAGCCTGGAGAGCGCGCAGCACGTCGTGCAGCGGATCACCGGGAAATATCAATAAGTTTGAAGTTTCGTAAATTATAAGTGACGACCTTTAGTTACGAATCTCAACTTACGTGTAATTTTTCAGTTTAAAAGTGTTTGTGAAATAACTTTAAAAGACAAGATGATGTCCTTAGTGTTGTTTGTTTTGGGAGGTCTCCTCGCAACGACAGAAGGAAACTGTGGTGCCGGAAAGAAATTAATGCGTAAGTTTAACTTAATCTACTTAATTAAATTAACTTAATCATTCCATAGGGTATCAGACTGATTCATGATAACTGTTCGTTCTAAATGTTCATTAAATTGTCATTAACATTTTAATCAGGTTAAAATACACAACAAAGGCGATTTTTTTTGCAACTCCTATAGTTAATTCTTCTTTCTTATGCTTTTTGTCACACTACAAAATTATATTTAAAAAAGTCGCTGTAAATTCATGTATAATTCATATTCTGGCAATTTACATCCGTTAATCCCCATTAAAATGAAATAGCGTATAGATGAAAAAAAAAATTAAAGTGTTCGTAAATGTAGCAAAAGTCCATAAATTCATTCGCCGCCACCCAGTCTAGATTTTGAGAACAAGTTTTCATCCAAAAAGACGCTCCCATTTGCATACTTGTATGGGTCGAGGTCGTAAAATTTTATTGACACCGACGACACCTGTGCTAGCACGCACCAGTCTAATAAATCAGGTAAATCCAATGAATTATGAAATCATAAGTATAATAATTTCACCTTGACACTTGAATTTGGACGACACTCACATAATATTGTTATCGAAAGGGGAAACAGTCTTTTTTAGCCGGTGTTTCAATGAATCTCTCTTGGTTTTAGGGTCTGGAGGATTGACGGCGTACGAGAAACAAGCAATCGTCGACGCGCACAATCGTCTCAGACAATCCGTTGCCCTGGGACAGGTCTCCAGCCAACCGCCCGCGGCGAACATGATGGAAATGGTACGTATTTTAATTCGTGTTACGTTCAATTATACTTAAAGAATTTATGAACCCTTCGTATACCAACTGGTGTGAAACCTGAACGCTTCGTTGACATTTTCCAACACTATATCCATAACATTAATGCGTCATAATATTAAACAAGAAAACATTAAAAATTAATTAATGATTATGGCGACTGCGTCAAAATTTATTGTCCAATAAGAATTGAAAATTATGATTTTAAAGTTTATACCATACCCGTTTGTGATTCAATCGATCGCAAGACCGACGCAAATCCGCGTGGACGCTGGTTATATTGTATAATACCCTCTTTCAATATTGAAAAAGGTGTTTAATTATATAAACTAAATTTAATATTATATTCTACAGGTATGGGACGATGAACTGGCTTCAGGCGCCCAGCACTGGTCCGATCAGTGCATCACCGCTCACGACCGTCTCTCCCAGCGCTACGACGGCCGTTTCCCCGTGGGCCAGAACCTCGCCGCCACTTGGACGACTCGTCCACCAAGCCAGTCTGCTGACTCTGAACCTGACTTCCAGAAGCAAATCAACGCCTGGTTCGACGAAGTCCAGATTTACGGCTTCAAACCCATCACTGGAGGACATGGCACAGGACATTACTCTCAGGTTGGTTGAACGGGCAGATGCGTAATATCAATGCAGAATTTACCTTGTACAAAATGACTGATTTCACGATGACTATGTTGCCTGTGTATTTATGAGCATATTTTTTTGCAGTTGGTTTGGGGCGAGACATCTCATGTAGGCTGCGGATATACGTTCTACTACGACCCCTCCCGAGGCTATACAAAACTCTACGTCTGCAACTACGGTCCAGGCGGTAACGTCATCGGATCCAAACCCTACGAGAAGGGATACCCATCGTGCAGCAGCTACGGTCTCACGGATTCGAGCAAATACTCCGGCCTCTGCTGTAAGTATCATTACATTTATTTTATCATCTACTACCTAATAGACTTCAGTTCCGTGAAATAAAGTATATTTGATTTTTACATGACGTGAATTATCAAAAGAAATAATAAAATGTTTACCTATCGCATTACCTCTATCACCATTTGTGTTGCACTCCAACTTTTAGGCGCCATCCTAATATGCATTACCATAACTTATTTGATGTTTATTTTTGTTGCAGCGGCCAGTTACACGTCTTCATCATCATACCAGTCGGTGGACAACACCAACAACTACATATCGAACGTCATCCCCGACAGCACCGGCGACACACAGGGCTACAACTACCAGTACAACCAGTACTATAACCAGTTCAACAACCAGTATCAGTACCAATACCAACAGCAGCAGCCCAACAACTACTATCAAACACAGACCTCGACCTACAGCCCGCTCCTCAGCATTATCAAGACCGCCTCTAACCTCTTCAAGCCCAAGGCCACGGTCAGACTTGGCTCCGTATTCGTATAGATCTACTTTCTCCAAAAGTACGGTTATAGCAGTATTGTTTGTAAAGTATTGTGACAGTTGTGTTACTCGACTGATTTATTCGAAACCGCAATGTGTGACGTTTCGGAACCATGTAGATAGTATTGTTATTCCTTGGTTTTACAAGGAACTTATATAAGGTTTTCTTATCTATGTAACTAAATAATAACTTTCAACAAGTGTGAAGGTCTTGGTGAATTTATGTTAAAGTTGCGATGCTGTCGAGATTGACCTTCTAGTATTAGTAGTGTGGAAGTGTGTTGTTATTAAGATAGATTTAACAATATTTATATAATTAAATAAATATTCCCTAGTAATGAGGACTTCTTTTTATTTCATAAAAATCGTGATGCCCATATCAAACATTGCGATAAGATGTTTTGTCTTTTACGTACGCAAAACACAAAAACTAAGCAGTTGCAAAAACGACCTGTCAAGATGCACATGATTCGGCTCTTGGGATCTTTTGACCTTTAAACCTGTCTAAGGAATAAATATTTGAAAAAGGATTAAAAGAGATCGCAATTCGATAAGTAACTAGCGGATGCCTATATTATAATCAGAATATAAGATCATATTTTTAAAAAAAGCTATGAGTACTTTAAAACGGTTACACGAGGCGGTCTTTCCAACCCGTTTACATAAATCTTAGAATCTTATCAAGTGATTTTCACTACACTACGATTTATATGGACAGCCATTGATTAAGGATCAATAACAACGGTTAACAGGTTTTCCCACCATGCCTACAAGCACGTAGTAGGCTCATTAAATCAAAAGAGAGTAGATAAATACTCATATTCTTACATAATATGCTTTGAATTGGTAATGTAGTATGGAAAATGAATAATTTATAGATTTGACTTTGTCTTTTATCGCGTCAGTATCTGCAGTGGTTTTTACTAAACAATGGACAATTATAATGGTTATGTTCTACTTAAAGTATTATTAATGTATACAGCCTAGTTTACTTATGAACTTAGACGAAACAGTGGTATTAAGTAAACTTATTTACTGGCTACAATAATAAACCAAATCAAACGCATGTCTGTTCTTACGATAATGTTTACGATATATATATTTAAACTTCAGAAAATTAAATAGAATTTCCATGTTGAACCCTGATGGGAGTGGACCTTTGATCACACGAATTCTCCTAACAATATACAGAAGGTCCTCCTTAGAACGGCGCTTATGTTTCGTATCTACTATAATAAGAGCAGAACTAAAACTTGCTCTACATTAGCGCTGAAAACTGTTTTGTGCTTTAAACCAAATTAAATACACTTAATTCTGAAGTGTTAACGAAAAGGATTCGCATGCATTTTACTCTTGGTCTGGGTTGGCTCTTACATTGTTGTATGAAATTAACTCTATGCGTGACCGTGTAGTTAACTGTCAGCAACTCAACACAACACATTAACTCACTAACACCATTATTATTTGTAGCCGTTTTGACGTATTTACGACTTAATCCTACTGCAACAAAGTAGGTGGCTGCTTGAGAAACAGCAAAAGGAAAAACTGAATGATAACGCTGTCCGTGTTACCTTTCTACGCTTTAAAATAATTCCTGAATTTATTATGGGTTGAATAAAAAAATAATTGCATGAAACTTTTGAAAGTTTATTCAACATGGTTTATTGAAAATAAAATACTTACAATCTCATTATGAATAAAAAAATAATTGCATGAAACTTTTGAAAGTTTATTCAACATGGTTTATTGAAAATAAAATACTTACAATCTCATTATGAATAAAAAAATAATTGCATGAAACTTTTGAAAGTTTATTCAACATGGTTTATTGAAAATAAAATACTTACAATCTCATTATGAATAAAAAAATAATTGCATGAAACTTTTGAAAGTTTATTCAACATGGTTTATTGAAAATAAAATACTTACAATCTCATTATGAATAAAAAAATAATTGCATGAAACTTTTGAAAGTTTATTCAACATGGTTTATTGAAAATAAAATACTTACAATCTCATTATGAATAAAAAAATAATTGCATGAAACTTTTGAAAGTTTATTCAACATGGTTTATTGAAAATAAACTACTTAGAATCTCATTTTTTTTTCATGTAAACAAATACAGGCCCTTATGAATAGTCAATAAATAATTGTAATAGTATCATATCTCTACCACACGTTTTCCCACGCTTATACTGAAAACAATAACCAAACAAACAAAGGCGGTTATTATTTTTTTATAATACTTGGCAAATGATCTGAAGTGAAATTGGTCCGAGTACTAAAACCTAATAATTTATCAGGTGATAGTTAAAAACCTACTCTTTTTCCTCCCAATCTATGAAGCTGCGTGGTTTTTATTTATTCAATGCTAACAATTGGACATTATGTATTCAGTATTTATTAAAATTGATCTAATAGTAAAGCACTCGAGTATGTACACGCATAAGTTAACTGGAGGTCACATTAAACAAACTTAAATATTATGTAAACGCGGGTTATGTATATGTGTACATGTCCGTGACCCCAGGACGCCGACGACGGCCGGGTCGGGGACACTTACGTAAAACATTATACAAATACATAGGTGTTAAAACCAATATATTTCGATTCACACTCGCCTCTTATAGGATAGACCTGTAGCGAATTCGTATGGATGTTAGAAAATAATGCAAATAAAAGATATAACACCTGGCTCCGCGAGGCACTCACTCGTCATTACATCTTTGAAAACACTTTAGGATGGTGTTAATTTCAATACCACACACTGTAAACTATGATTTGCACGTTATTGGGTGTAGAAAGAAATTGTTAAGCGTTTGTAATACTAGAGTTATGTAATGTGATGCATCTTTTTATTTATGAAATGCTGAATTACTTCACCGGAAATTTAATACAATGTACATATTAATTTGGGGTTGTATGGTTTAGCCAAGTGACGGTTACTTAAAACATACAAATAAGTTTATGGAACTAAATACAAAAAGTAATTGACATTTCTACCACACTCGGGATTGAAGAGGGTTTTATTACGAAGTTTATAAATAGATATATAATATATAAAACGACCCCAGCAAGATTAAGCTTTCACATAAAAGCTGCGCGTGGTTTTATTTTAGCACTAGCTGCAACCCGCGACTTCGTCCGCGCGTAATTTAGGAACACTTATTATTTTTCCAAAATTAAAGTAGCCTAAGTTACTTCTTATAACATTAACTATCTGCCAATGAAAGTCCCGTCATATTTCCCTGAACCAATTATTTACTATGTTACTCCCGCGGAACCCCCGATATTTTCGATTTTTTTAGCATTGATAAACCTCTTGTAACTTTTTAACGAGAGGTCCGATTCGAAAAATTTAAAGAGGAATTTACAGGTACACACCACTTATAATTATAAAAATTATTAATTGGATAATAATTTATAATCATAGTACGAAAGATTTTTGATCGTACTTGCATTTTAACGGACTAATTTTATTTATTTATTAAAAGATCGTACATACGTATCGTCTCGCGGGCTTTATTGAGGGTAGTTATGAGTATTGCAAACGTTTACTACAATATTTAATGAATTATCAATATTTTTCGCAGCGCACATCAAATAACGTCATTATAAGTAAATTTTTGACACCTTGGGTGACTTATTGTGGTGGTGTTTTCGTAGGGATTTCGATTTGTGTTTAAAATAAAATATACCCTGTGTTCATCCCGAATAATGTAGCCTCTATAGGTGGAAGATATTTTAAATTCGGTTTAGTAGTTTTTGACTGAATGCATTACATACAAACAATTTTATCTTGCCCTTTATATAATACTATAGACTATAGATATGATATACTCGATTGCATCTTAATGGTATTCATAGGATCGATTTATTAATATAAACAAATAAATACGTTTCTAAAGCAGTACTTAGAGTATAATGTTTTAGAGTCATTTTTAGCTAATATTAATCAAAGCATATAATAAATCTTTTGAAGTAAGTATACTAATTAATTTTAAAACGTCTGATTTTCTAGATACCTACATAGTAAATAAGTAGTAAAATTTTCTTGTCATGTTGATAAAGTATCCTCGTTAAACCTAAGTTTACGGCATATAAAATTGCTCCAGTCAATTATATAATACCTATATAAGCTTTTTATAACGTGTTATAAAACTTGAAAATGTTTACAAAACAAAAAGTGCATGTTATGTTTCAGAGTCAGCCGTAAAGATAACAGTGAAAGAAGTACATCCAAGTGTTATAAATTTTGTTTTGTTTTACTTTAAGTGTTATAAACTTAGGACTTTTTTCGTGCTAATATAAATAATAAAAAACATCAAAGGTTGGTAACCTCACTCTTGCTTTTATTTTTAGAAGCATTCACCCCGGTTACTGATAAAATTGGAGATACACATAATTTATTATTTCAATAGCACAAAAATGTAATGTGAGAACATTATTCCTTTTCTTCGACTTTAGGTAATTAATTTAACTGTGAATAAAATATCAAAGCAGATTCATCAGGCTGACACAATATGAATCACGAATCTGCCATAAGTTTAAAAATAAAAATTACATACTGATTGGAAAGTAAGATAACCAGTTTCCGAATGTTTACATAGATACAGCTTTATAAAGCAGTGGTAACCGAGTGGTCGAACGCACGCCTTGCAAATCAAAGTGTGCAGGTTCAAACCCCGGCTCGCACCTCTGGGTTTATGTGCGAATCTCATTTTCATCCGAGATTACCACTTGCTATGAAACGGTGAAGGAAAACATCGTGAGGAAACCTGCACGTCTATAGAAAGGCGTGTGAAGTTCACCAAACCGCACTGGGCCATCGTGGTGAACTATAGCCCAAAAATCTCCCTCGTATTGAGGGAGAATGTGCCCGGTATAATGGCAATAGGCCAAAAAAAAAAAATACATCGGCGAAGTGTGGGCGCACTACAGTGCACCTCTGCCTACCCCTTCGGGGAATACAGGCGTGATAATGTAATGTAATGTCTTTATAGCTTTATATTTGATTATATTGATAACATTACTTGCAAGTGCGAATCGTGCGATGCTTAGCGGAGTGTAGAGTTAGTTTCTTAACAAGAGGTAATGTACTGAACCTGGTAAGTACTAAAACCTTTACCCAAATTCTGCTGCGCAGATTGGCTACACCATGGTAGCCTCCGCAGGTAAGGAAGTGATAATTGATCTCAAATATTAAACTACACGTGTAAAAAAAACTTAAAAGTATGAAAACTTTAAAGTTGAGTCCAAAGAGACTTAAATATTGAAAAATATACCTTAACCATAAATCTACCTTACTTCTTCTATTTTGCAACAATCATTATAAGCTATAAACTCATCAATATTCCACTTTTCTCTCACTTTTCATAAACAATCGTTTTCTGACTCCAGTAACAGTCTGTAGAGGTTGAGAATTCGACCACTCAGATATCGAAGAGAATTACATGTTCCTAAGCATGTTGGTCTGACTATTTACTGAATGCGTATATTCAACTTAAACATTTGACTTGTACCTTCACGAAGGTGGACACTATACTTGACTGCATTAAAACATTAATAGGTAATAACGTAGGCCAATGCATTTTATTACGATTATGACCATGCGTCCTATTAGTACCTACCTATGACTGATGCATAAATCCTTTGTGCACGCTTGCCTTTAAAGATTCCGAGGCAAAGGCAATAAAACAGAAGTATTTCTTACGAATATGCCTACTATGCGGTAAGCAAAGAAGTTTTTATCTCAAGTGATCAAAAACTGTTAACGGTTTCTCTGCGTTAATAATAAATAAATCTATCTGGGCTTCGTTTTTCTAATTTGGCGTGCCCGATGGCCTCCATGATTTATTTCTGACACTAAATAATTATAATAAGTAGTTTTTTTTAATTTATGGAGTAGACAAAAAAAATTATAGTTAATCCTATTTTAGGTAATTTATATTTTGGAAACAATGAAAGTAATATGCCATCTATTGGAAACAAAGCCTGGGTAAGCAACTTAACAATATTATTGATGTGAAACATCTATAGGCGAGGGGTAAACCTGATTTTTGGCGTGGCGAGATTTGCCGGCGCTTCGCCACATAAAAATGAAATCAAGCTTATTACTTAATGCATAAAGTATAGTTTAAAATGCGGCCACGTTTCGTACTCCTCGGCTACTCGGCTCCTCGGTTCTTTCCGCCGCTATGACGTTTATGTTTTATGTTTCACATCTGCCAGGCGTCCCGCGACGACTCATTTTTTTTGTTTAGACTTGTATAACCTCACACTGCCGACTTTTCGTACAATTATTACAAGCGGATGCATAAAATCTAATTAATTAAAAAAGAAATGGTTTTGACTTTTGATTGTCTCTGCTCAACGCGTTGAAATCATTCACCGTGATGTTACGTATGCCACCTAATAATTTAAAGTTACATAATTTCTATGTATTTATACATCTAGATATTACAAATATATACCCCCGCTTAGCACTACAGCGATATTTGCCATATAGTTATCGAGATAGCAACAGCGAAATGGCTACTCGACTCGATAATAACGTAAAAATGGTCACTACACATAGAAAATTAACTGACACATATGTGCTAAAGATGTTAGAGGATTCACTATATGTAGGAGTAATGGGTAGAGACATTATTTATACATAATATGGGCATAATGGCCTTAACGTATGATTATAGCTCGGTGTTTACACATGTAATATCAGCCACTGAGTGTGTACGTTTCACTTTAGAATGTATATTATCACTGCTTGCGTGGTGATGCGTCAATGTCTACATAGAACATCTGCTTAGTAACTCTAGGTCGTAAGATAACTATGTAACAAAGATATTTAGGTAGGTAGAGTTATCACAAAAGCGACAACAGCGCATTAAGGCCGAAAATCATTTTAGTTAGCGAACTAATATGCTTGCAACAGTATGTATGTCTGGGTGGAATCTTGCAACTGAATTTTAAATCAGTTATCTTTAACCGAATGAGCTGAAATTTGGTATACACGCTTACTTTGGATGACAATGCTTGCTTAGCTATGTGACGTCATTCTAATTCCAATATGGCGGATCATCCAAGATGGCGGATTAGTTATTTTTTCTGCACTACCACAGTATGGGTATCCAATGGAAGGGCTTGCTGAGGAAAACATGAAAACTAAGGGCAATTCAATAAAAGCTTGTTTTTAAAAAGTTTTTTTACCATTTATAATGCATAACCAAAATGTCAGGTGTCATCAAAATAATATTGGGATAATTGCTCTGCTAACCATATATTTGGTAAAAATCAAACTAACGTCAATGTTGTTACGCAAAAATACAGAAGATAGGCAAATTTTATCCCTAGGAAATGTTGTATTATTTTCTTTGTTTGGTGTGTACAATAAAGAGTACTCTATCTATCTATCTATCGGCCAATTAGACAGAATATGGGTTTCTGCTGTTGGAGCAGTAAGCACTTATTGAATAGCGCAGACTTGAAGATTATGACCGACGTGGACTGTTATACACAGAAATAGAGACTCTGTGACTCTATTAATATCGGCAGATGTCATAAATTAGTATAAAATTAAGTAACAGTTGTCAGTACTATAGGAGTTAGTAATATGAAATTCGCAGCACAAAACAAACATTTATTATATTATAACAAGCATTTGAAAACAACGCCATCTACAAACAAAAGCTTGTAACATGCAGTAACTTCGAAAACAAGGCTCCAACAGATATATAACCTGTTTTGCGTGGCTTTTTGTGTCTTGGTATACTTATGATAACCAAAATTAATCAGTAGGTGGCTCTTATACTAATAATGTTTTAATAAAACATCTTCGAATTATAACTATTTCTTTCATCAAGGACTCCTAAATTTAAAGGATCCCTTGCTACATTTAAGTATAAGTTAATGACAGTCGGTTTTTATCAACCTAAACCACTTCTAGCACCATAACAGCCTGCTTAAATTGCAACCACTATTATGTTAAGTTTATTTTTAAGTTGCCGACTTTCAAAGTCCTTCAAAGTTTCCAAGTCCGTTTTCAATCCTAATTTTTACCTAACTAGGACTATGTAAGCCATTGGCCTTCCTGAAAGGCTAATTAAAATGTTAAATGCGAGTGTTCTCCGAAATTTGAGCTTACGTTGTAGAGTACTACACCACGGCTGTATTCTCCAAAGTGGTAGGCAGAGGTGCACTGCAGTACACCCTTATTTCACCCTTGTATTTATGGTTAGTTTGGAAAATTACATTTGCACTTTAAAAAATCGCATTGGTACAAGCCCGAGGGTTGAACTTGAACACCAAGCTTACCTGACCTAGCTTAGCTTACCTAGCTTACTTAACCTATCATTGCTATCCAACAATATGAACGTCTAATTAAATAAATACAATGCTTATAGGTGGCTAAAAGGCGAATTAACTCAGGCGCCATTTGGTAACTTTGCGTGAAACCCAGCTCAAAATATGGAGAATAATTAGCTGATTCCAACGATTAATGATAACTCAAAATCGCTCAAAAGGCGCTTGAGACACTTCGGTCTTTACCCATCATTATAGTTTTGGTATACAAACTAAACTTATTGCTATCTTTCTCATAATTGTGATGTATTAACAACATAGCAATATAGATCAGTCGTAATGTGCGTAGAACAGAAATAGGAGCAATGTAGCATGTAATCACTGAGTAATGTCCGGACATTAATTAAAACTAATAAGTACCTAACTAATAACACAAATATTTTACGCGTCGTATCCATTTAATTATCGGGTCTCTGATGTATTGCCATTGAATAGTACCAATTAGTATCTTCTTCTAATATCTATGATGGTAGGAAGCTTGCATTTGTTATTTGGAATGATTGACTTTTATCTACTACTACTACAGCCCTTTTAACGTCCCACTGCTGGGCACGGGCCTCCCCTCAATGCGAGGGGGATTCAGGCCATAGTCCACCACGCTGGCCCAGTGCGGGTTGGCAGACTTTACACATCGATCAAGAACTAGACAAGTTCCCTCAGACATGCAGGTTTCCTCACGATGTTTTCCTTCACCGTTTCATAGCAAGTGATAATCTCGGATGAAAATGAGATTCGCACATAAATCCCAAACAAACCCCGGCTCGCACCTCTTTGCGAGCCGGGGTTTGAACCCGCACACTTTGATTTGCAAGACGTGCGTTCGACCACTCGGCTACCACTGCTACCTGACTTTTATCTATGAACGTAAAAATGATCGGAAAATCGGAAGTGAAGCAACTGCTGTTATTCATCGCGCTTAAACGTATATACACTTATATCACTAATATCTCGATACAGCCTAAATCAATCGCTACCGTTTCGCAACACGCAATGATTTGCATTTCTCAATTTACGATCATAGATCGCAAGATTGTTTCACTTTGAGCGACCGCGACGCAGACTCCTTGTTTCTTATATGTCCACGCTTTTAATTATTCTTCGTATTCTACATAATACTTTATTAGTGGGTAGATATAAAACTATATAATTTAAGTAAGTTGTTAGGCAGTTTACAGAGATAGAATCTGTGTTGTAATTGTTGGTTTATTGCTTCCAGATTTGTGTTAAACTTTTTCATTGTGTGTTAGAAAATAAGGTTTTAAAATTTTGGCTAGAACATTGATTTTAACGTAGATACCTATTCTATATGGGAAAACCACAATGTAAGTAGGTGCCAATAACTATAATCCAACGTTACCCAGGTATGGCTAAATTTCATTATTATGATTTCATATAGGCATTCAACGGCTGACATATTTTTTTATGGTATTAGATTTTTAACTGGCTTTCTGCTTAATACACGGAAGGAATCGAGTGAATAAAATGTCCACTCATCCATGTTATAGTTACGATTAAGTATGATTATAAGCTCAAAGGTTCTTACGTTTCACTCTCGTAGATCATGTCTTGGGTTGTTTGTTTAGCAGGCGCCTGTTACATTAAATTGCTGAAAGTTCTCTGTGAACTACGTTTTATTCTGAAAAAACCGGCCAAGTGCGAGCTGGACTCGCGCACCGAGGCTTCCGTACCTAAACTATGAATGCCCCGAATATTGCTCTAATCAAAAGATAAACTGGACAGACAGACAAACTTAACTTAGCAGTTGGTATCTGGTGTCCCCATACAAACTAACTACAAAATAAGTTTATAATCGCAAAATACATTTTCTAATAATAAATTTACAGTTTTTGTAAGTTTACAGTTTATTATAATACTAGAGATGAAACGGATATCAGGTGACTATCCGGTATCCGGCCTATCCAGCCTTATTTTCACTATCCGGCCGGATACCGGATAGTAAAATTCTAAAAAATGACATTATTTTGCACAAGGCAAATCATACCACAATAGGTTATGGACACCGTTTATTTTTATGATCGCACGTCAAAATTATTTGTTTTAATAATTAGTTTAGTAATCAACATTAACAATTAGCAATTGGTGAATGAATACCAAATTTTCGACATTTGTTGATAAGAGGCGACTCCGCTTGGATACGTATACCAGACCAGCTTCTGAAAATAGTGTTTCGCTGTAAACGCTACTGTCAGGTGCTGAAAAATAAATTCTAGCAAACCTTGACAACTGCGGGTACTAATGCAAATTAACTGAACACCATATGGGTCGTAATTGTGATCGATTGGAGATGTCTTTGAGAAGCGTCATGTAACCCGATAAAGAGCCGAATATCCGGCGGCCGGATATCCGGCGCTCTGGCCTGGTAGCTTGCCGAATATCCGGTATCCGCCAAACCACTATCCGGTTCATCCATAATGTATACAGTTTTTTATGAGATCCGCACATGTAATCCAGAGGTGTGAACCTGCACACTTTGATAGCAAGGCGTGCGTTCGACCACTCGGCTACCACTGCTTTGTAAAAAAGTCAAAAGTTAAAAATGGTTGAAAATAAAAAGGCTACATCCGATATTCGTTTGCATAATTTGTAAGAAGGTGAAATTTAAATTCCCATCAACTTTGATGTTCTTGGGTTGGAAAAAATCAACCCTTGCCCGAAATTTGCACAAAAGGTGTAACGCCGGTGCCAGATGGAATAGAAAATTAATTTCACTCTGATAACGATAAATTACAGAAATGTCGGCTGGAATGTTATATAAAAAATGAAAGAACTTGAAACGTTTGTTGATTTAAACCGAACGCTAATTTTAATAAATGGTTAGAGCTAAAATGGCTTGGAAAATAATTTTTAATTCGCACTTAAATTCTCATAGAGCGTGAAAGAGGTACCTTCAGAGGTAATTGCGATTCAGAATTTATTGTAAAGAATAAAAATGCGTTGACTCATGTCTTACCTATAGGAAACTAGTTTAACATGTTACGATGAAGATTAATTATAAAATCTATCATAATTAAGCAAATGCTTGTTTTATTTACGAGAGTGAACTAAAGGAATATTTGTGTCACATCAATTTGGAGGTAAGACTTTATTTTTTTAAATCTAAGTTTCATTGGAATATGAATCAAGTTGGTAGATTTTAAAACTCTGTGGGTATTAACTACAGTATGATTTGCGAAACATTGCATTCTCAATCACAAGTGGGTACTTAGCTAATGAGACTCTTGGAACACTAGAGATTGAAGCACGTAATTCGAGGAGGCAAGTTGCCAAAAAAGTAATTACAAATTGTATTCGTTGCATAGACATCGAACACTGAACAATAGAACGTAATTAACAACTTGAAATTGAATGTTGAAAACAGTAAGCAACATTTTACTAAATAAAATATAATTCTTTAAAACGATACCTGTAAAATATTATGTAATAAATTTTCCACAAGGAGGGCAGCAACTTTTATTACTATATCTACTTAAGTTACCAATAAGTTAGTGTGATGTATGGAGGTTAAAATACCACTTGCAGGTAGTCTATAAGAGCTAGTGATCAGCCGTTGTAAGGTCACCTCCGCAGTCGCCATACACAAGTAACCGCTTAGTTGTTTTATTCCTCGTATCTGACTATCCCGCCAATCTGAACTGCTCCTGTACATGTTAGTTAGGATATTTTAATTTAATTCTGAATTAGTTTTTATAAATTTAGGGGGTATGACATATCAATACATTTTTGTACTGAAAAGTGTCTTGTAATGTCATTAGAAATGATTTTAAAACTTCTGTGTAGGGTATGTTTTCCATAGATCTGTTATGATGAGCACACATGGCCAGCCAACTTGGTGTTTGCATAAACCATAGTAATCAAGGGCTATGTGCTAATTTAGTGAGCATATTGGTCGTTTATTTCATACAGTTATTTATTATATGCCGTCACAATCAAGCGACAATTCGATTGAACTCTGTTTGTGATGACGTTTTATTTATTCGCCGTATTTCCACAATTTACCACAGATGTATAAAGAGTGGTAGACCAAACGTTTGGACAAAATTCTGTATTATTACCTAGGCCGTATTGACAAATAAGTAAATTCAGTTGCCCCATAATAACGGGTTTATCGGGAACGGATGAGCAGTAACAAAGCATGTTATGTGACAGCGTTCAAACGAGTTGCCACATTACAGGACTTCCGTAAACCCGTAAATATCGGGCAGCTACCTGCATACACAGTTCAAGGTGAAAGTTTTCCTATTAGAAGACTTGCCTCACTAGCGAGAAATACACTTTGCTATTTTATTTTTGATTTTCGGCACTTTGGCCACGATGAAAATGCAAAAATACACGAGATACCATCATAGATTTAAGCGTTTTTTAGTTCTGGTGTGAAAAACCGACTCACAAGCTTTCCTGATTTCTAGCGTACCTATCAAGCTTCTTTTTGTTTCACGTTCCATTTTTTTCTCTATACCTAATGGTTGATCTGCTACTCTTTATAAGTCTATGCAATTCACCATTTATAAACAACTACGATTTGATTATTTAAAAAAAAAATCAAAGCTTGTAAAACTACCAACATTATTTATATTTGAAAGCTTTTCAAATTTCTTACTCACAAAAAAATCAGTTTATCAAAAAATTTTATAATTATTTCCATATTTTTTCGGGGACCCGAGAAAACAATACCTTGTCTAATAAAGCAGTGGCCATGAAAAGTAATTTGCGAGGCGGAACACGAAAAAGTCTGTTTTCTAGAATAATAAAAGAATAATCCATAATTTTGTTAGCTTTACGGCATCGTTACCTTGCTGGCCGCGCCACCGGTTCAGTATCAGTAATCCGATAATAATTCGGGTATAATTCACGTTTAATTACATCTCTAACTACAGTATAATATGAAATGCTCGCGTGAGCACTAGTCATTCACGCTTTTCGAAGTACCGCGAGCTACCTAATTATTTTCAGCTCCCCCGATTTCATGACTTTGTAAAGCACGTAAAAGTACCGAAGTAGGTTGTTTTATTTCACGCCGATGGTATAAATTTTACTTGGACCGATATGAAACTTAGTTATCGGAATGCTTTATGAATGTATTTAGGTACCTACCAACTTTTGATATATTTTTTAACATACATGGTTAGATTGAAATAAAACTATTTTACGGATTTTATCGCGTTTATTTACTATTTTATTTTCCCGACGTTTCGGCTGCTTTACAGCAACCATGGTCACGGGGGGACTGAGGTGTTAGACGTCCTGATGTCATAGTTAATAACTGGGTACCCTCATATTTAGTTGTTGTTTGCGGTCCGATCCGAAATAAAATAGTAAATAAACGCGATAAACCCGTAAAATCGTTTATTTCAATGTATAGTATTCGCGTAAATATAAGAAAACAATACATGGTTAGTTTTAACACAATTACCTAGCCTTCGTTTGATGCTAATAACCTGTACCGCATATTTATTGGTTAATTTTGTTCGTGGCTTTTTAAGTGCTTTTCACTGCTCGTACCTATAGATTGAGCTCGCCTCGCTCCGTCGTTCTACGTTTAGCCATAGTTTATAAACAAAAAAATCTTTACACGATGATGTTTTGGAATACTACCTAACTACCCGTAACCTCCAAATATTACATCTAGGTTTTACCATTATCTTCTCGATAGTTTCCACATTCTTCACGTATATAACGTAGTTTAATTACCTAACTACGATGTAGGTAGTGTCATTAGGACTACATTTTAACCTATTGTTATACTAATAATCGAGCTCCACATAATTAAAACACTTGATTTTATAATATTATATAAAATGTTTATTTCTTAAGATACGTAGTTTATATTTAAAATAAAATTAGGCTTAGAGGTATGATTTTTGATTCTCCAAATTATACTTATAATCAAACATAGAAAAGTGTAAGTGAAAATGAATACGCTACAGGACGCTTTCAGAGGCGGTGCACGTATAAGCAAGCTGGGAAACATAAATAACAGCTGAAACAATTTACCTACGCGCCGGGGTGAGGTATTCTTACAACTGTTTAGTTTGTTCAATAAACCAGCCGCGACTACGTGCCACGAATCCTGTCGACCAGATTTCAATACGACAGATATGAAGCAAAATGTTAACTCCGAATTAAGTTTTGTAGTTCTCAAACCTTAAAAGTTAACTTTTAGAGTTGTGAACGATGGTGCCGGTTTTGTTGCCTTCTCATCATCATTATGTATGAGCAGGAAATCACCATTTTTTATTTTGTGAAATCTCCTATTCAGTCTCATTGAAGTATGTGAACAATATAATTACATTATTATCACTTCTTCTTTAACGAAATGATGAAATATTATGAGGCAGCGCTTTCCCTTATGTTAAAGATTTGAATGACCTATTTATCATTACAATTTTCGAGGTGAAACTAATTTGAAATAAATCATTGTCATAAGTAATTTGACATTTAGTTCGTAAGAACCTCATATGTTCTGAAAAAAAAAAACTCGTCGGAAATGCATGTACTGGCATGTTACTAGGGAGATAACACTTGGTTTCGTTAAACATAATAGAAACAGCTTTATTTCCTGATTTAAATTAAAAAAAATATTTTTTATGGAACTACTTATCTGCCTTTATATTGTGTTGTAAGGCGTATATGTTAGGTTGTATCAGATGGTCTAAAATTGCCACTTTAGCAATTATTCTTACACGAATAAATTTATTGATTTGTTAAATTATGATATTGATAATATTAATTTAATCTTGAAAAGAATCTGCGCATGAATCGCGCAAATACTTGATCATTTTAGGAATATTTGTGGATTTGCTACGGGTCTAGAGAAATTGCTAGGTGAAATTGCTCAGTAGACAGTTGTAAAACATCACGGAAAGGGAACAGGTTATTTATATCTATCAATTATAATGTGACTTCCTCACTACATTACACCTTACAAAAATTTTGTTTGACACGAGTTGAACGTGTAAAGGTCCTTGTAGAAGAGTTGTTTGATAGAAACTTGCCCGGAGGCGTAACCACCTTAAGTTTCCTTGAAAACAAACTTTTTAATTGAGTGAAGTGATCTGAAACAATTGAGTTTTCTTAATAATGACTAAGGTAGATATGAGGGGACTTTAGTCTTAGTCTTAGGTTAACTACCTTTTCATATCTATTTTAAACTTAAAAATACTTCCTACTAATAAATGTTGAGCATTTTTCTTGAAAATGCCTAATGAAATAAAGAACTCTTAGTACAATAGTAGAAAATGATCTGGTCTCGCTCAGGAATTTCAGGATTGGCAGCAAGCCAAAACTTGAGACTAAAAGATAATCTACAACAGCAGTGTTGCTGAATACATTCCAAGACTTACTTATTGCTATATAAAACCGAATATCGCAAGTCGTAATGCGTGTAATAGCGATGAAATTGCAATAATAACGGTTAAGCAAAATAAAATATTTTGTTATAAGCGTCCCCTAAATCCAAGTAAATCCTAGCTCAGAATCGAACTCAAAAAGGTAATAAGGCAATTTTCTTGAAAATCCCTAAACGTAATAATGTGCCGAAAACGTTTTCTAAATTTACACATATTGTGCTCGCGGTGGAATCGCCCGAGTAGCGTACGAGCGGAATACACAATGCGATGGGGTGAAATATCAGAGACTTATAGTAACAATGCCACTTACATAAAAGATTGTGTGTTACCGCCATAACGAGTACGTGTGTTAACCAAACGATACCGGAATAAATACATACTGAATCGTCAAAAACCGAAATATTAACACCAAGCTTAACTCGTAGCTACGTATAAAGATACAACAAAAGAAGCTCCTCTGAAATAGCTAAATAATTTCGTTCTGATAGAGCGCTTGGGGTGTAGAACATGGAGTAAATTTATTATTTGAGTGGCGGGCCGCGGACAAAGGATTTAGGTTTGCTGAATTATGCAAATAAATTCACCATTTCTGTAACATTTGTTGGGAATGTCTTTATTTCTGTAGATTTCTTAAAAGCCCCCGAAGACTAATCCCGCTTTTAGCTTTTGAGTTAAGTTGAACGAGCGTTCAGTCATACCTGCCTGCATTTATTAACATATAACACGAGAGATAAGGGTAAAACACTAAAGTCTAGTGTTATTTCAACCTCAGTTTAACATAAATCTCATGTGACGTTTTTATATTTTCCTCCTTTATGGAAGATTCTCATGAATTGATGGCGTAGTCTCTGAGGTGCTTTACATTTATACCGATATCTATTTGAACACATTAAATCCCACAATGGTTTGAATCTGGAAATATTTGCCATTCTTGGGTTTGGTTTTATATTCAAATTCAGTTGCAGCAAATAAGTAAAGAACCAATTTCTAAATCTCTATTGTTAAAGAGAATGTTGTCGGCAATTTAATATTCGCAAGCCGGCCTCCGGCAGCACGAGCAAGTTACACCATTACTATACTCTAAAGGAGCTCTCCGCAATAACCCCCGAATGAATGTTGAGGAAATCCCTTAAGAAACAGTTTTTGAATCCCAGCGGTATTATTTGCCCGGCTAAGACGAACCCTCAGTCGTTCAAGACAATACAAAACGTTCTTGAGTACACACAGTATCTGGTTATGATCTTACAGATATTCCGTCAAGTATTTGTACCGATTATTTTTTTATAATTGAGATGAAACGTTCTTATTATGGCAGTATTCAAATGCGACGTTGGTTTATTTGTTTTTTATGCAAACTGCTTCACTAGTAATGTTTTTAAAAAATAAATTTAATTATATCAGTGGTGTTAGCACGCATCAAGTTAAGATCTCTGTCACGGATTGGCTTGGTCACTCTCTGTCTTATATTATACGAGAGAAAGAGACATAATCATCATATTCTGTGACATAAGTCTAGTCTTAGCGCTCATTGGCGCTCTTGGCGCGACAACCACAGCAGTGTTTCATTTATATATTTTACAATACGGCAAGTATTGTAAAGCATGCTGGTAGGTATTTTTTATGGCCTATGTATTTTTTTGGGATTAATCCTGCCACACATTCCTACCACAGTTAGCCAAGATCCACAGCGGTGTCCAGTGAAGACACCGAGGTTTGACCCTCGGCGCGTTCCGGGGAAAAAGCTAAGTTGTCTAGGAACAAGGACAAGGACAACTAGGACAAGTGTGCAAGAGGAGTTGGAAGAAAATGTATCTAATTAAATCATGTAGATATATAATTTACAACGTTTAGAATAAGTACATATTTACAGTGTACGCATGGCGGAGTACAATCGCCCGCTCGAAGCACTCACTAGTCATATGGACATTGAGGAACGCTATCGGTCGCCTTCTCGACAGCTCTGCAAACCGAGCTTCCGAATCAATTTCTAAGTATTTTCGTCAAGGGTCCAACGGGATGTAGACAATATGCTTTCAAAAGCAAATATTGCTGTACTTTGACAACATTCGGATTCAATGGCTATTGTCTCTTATATAAATTAATTTTAAGTTATCTGTAAATTGTTGAGCATAAAAGACGATGTTTGGTAAATATCTTTTCCCATCCCCATCTATAATTGGAAATAAAAAATATTCTCAATTCTTATTATATCGGTTTAGAATCACTTAATGTTTACTTCTGAAGTTTAAAGGTATTGCCCCTATATTTGAGAGCTCGAAGTTTAGATTGATTAGAAGCCTAACACAAATCACTGGAAATTTCATATCCCTCGAAAAACTTGGGATGAAAAATAAATATGTAACCAAGTAGGCAATCGAAAACTTTGCAATTTCTTAGGATAGTTAGTGTAAGTTAAAACGTGGCGACATTTTACATAAGGAAATGTTAATACGATGGAAGGTTTGGTGTTTTGTTCACAGCACAGCTGGGCTGTGAAGCTAGAATTAATTATTCATAAAATCATCCTCTACTTAGCATTATCTGAGATGTAGCTGTCTGTCGTGTACGGTATTACGACCTGCTATTATGTGCTGTGCTGTATCGATTCGCAAAAGTCGATCAAATTTACTAATTTGAGAAATGGCCTTTTAGTTAGTTGAATTTGCCCGGGTAACTGGTATCGCTTCCTGCATATAATACGGTCCTTTAGACGAGGCATTGCTTAGTTGATAATCATGTGATAATTATTTGTGATTTACAAACTTATTTATTTTTTCTATATTGTGAAATTGATTACTAAATTAGTACGGTAGCACCATACAAGTAAAGAACTAATTTAAGTCCCTCTGTCATTTATAACGTTGACTCACGGTTTTTCCCCAAAGCATAGATATCGATCGAATGGACGCCCATCATTTAGGGGAGAAGGCTATAAACATCAAAGCAATGCTTGTTTGATTGAATAATAGAAAAGCTAAATGGTAATACTCCGATGGATAAATAAAACAGATCCTCGTACGTGACGCCGCCTATAATTTAGTGAGCTACCGACCCCGTATGTCAGCTAAGTGCTATTACAAAATTTTATCGAGCAACAAGTTATCTGTTTGGATAGGCAGCTCAAGAAAAGTAACTCGTTTATTCCACTTTTACTAATATTAAGTATATCTCATTGGGTAGTTTCAGAACATTCAGTTACAAAACAGGTTAGCGAAGTTTTATATTCTTGTTATACTCTCTGCGATGGTTCCAAATAAAATAAATTTAAAACTTTTGCCGCTACGAGAAAAGGGGAGAGAGGCTCTTTATTTAATTGTTATGTAAAATGGAAAATAAAATCAACCATTAAAGATTCGTCCAGGCAAGTTTCTTCAATCCCGCTCAGCTGTTCGATACCGCGTAACGAAGGGTAATGGTTCAGTTTATTTGCATAAATTTGGATGCGAGGATTTATGTCCGCGTCGTGTATAATTAGACATCGAAATTAAATTAGTTTCGTTGTCTCCAAACTGAAATGATAGGTTTCAGATTTGAAAATTATGTAAATTGAAGTTCCATGTAAAAAATATCATGATCAGAAATTAACTAATTATAACGTTCTTTACAAGTTGTATCTTTTGTATTTTTGTCATTATTTCAAGGACACCCGGAGTATCGGAGTTTGCAAAACTGATCTATGGCAACACTTCAAATAACTTAGATCGGTACTTAGTATTCCTACATGTAAATAATAAATTAATCAAAAGGAACAACAGATAAACCATCGACAATAGTCCTTATTTGAAATAGATTAATGATTTACAAATGACTTCGAAAAACATTATAATTGGTATAAATAGTGTTTTGACATGGAGTATAAATTTGTTTTTATTGACACGTACCTACGTCTGCTTGTACAAGCTATTAACCTTGATACCTGTATTGTTTGGTAGTTACCTATAGTACTTTCCCTCGACCTCTATGGATTAAAAAATAACAAAGAACCTACATTACTTACGAAAGTTTTGTATCAAGTTTTTATTCGTATAAAATTTGGTTCCCGTGATGATGAAAATGATAGTGATGAAACAGATGGTTATGAAATTAAACCCTGCCAACAGTGAAGCGGTGGATACTTTAATATATAGAAGCTCAAATATGGTAGCAAAACTCATTATGGAGCTATTGGAAGCCCGAGCATAGCCGGCAGTGATGCTTTGCCACAGCGTCTGTGAAATATGTGTATGGCAAATTACACCCCTATTGATCACCCGAGGAACCAATAATTTGCTATACAAATATGTTTCTTAGATGCTAGTGCTTAGATGTATGCTTCTTACATGTTTCTTACATGCATGCAATTTACAAACGAAGTGAACGCTAAAAAAATATTTGTATGTTATGCAAAATCCTTCCAGTTTTGGTGTAGATCATTAGTTAGTACTTTCTACCTTTCATCCTTTCGAAGGCAGAGAACTACAAATAACTGGGACTTTATTAAACCACGAACAGTACCAATATGCTTAATTCACAGAGCTTTAGATTGCAACTCAGTTGCCTTTGAAACTATTCTACCTTTTTGAAGATTGGATTCATCGCTTAGGACTAAAAGCTTATTAAATTGAGTTGTTAGTGAAGCAATTAGCCACAATTTCAAATATTTTATCCGAAAGCATTTGTTCGTCACCAGAGTATTAATTTAAAACATTTCTTGCTAATTTAGCTAGATCAAAAACCTTATTTTCTTTTCAAATTCAGTCGAAACGTGTGCCCATTTTGTTAATTTCATAAAATTTTATGAAGAAAACTGGTATGCTGTATTGTTTTAACAGTAAATTTGAATCAAATACATTTAAACGTTGAGGAGCCTAATGTTTGAATATTTCTACAATAGTACGTCGCAGTTCCAGAGATAAAGTTTTAAGAATTGGAAGCCAACTATACTGGCTTTCAAGACAGTTGGCGTCACAAAGTGTGGAAACAACATTACCCGCTCGACATGAACCGAATTGCACTCCCGCCCTGCTTGTTTTCACATTCTATTACTCTTTTTGTTGGGTCGGTTACACTTCCCCATAAACTGATTTGAATATTCCCCCGGCGAGCTTAACAATAGACATCGGTGAAATAAAGAAGAGGAAAAAATGTGCGAAGATTCCTCCTAAAATATGGTACAAGAAAATTTGCCTATGTTTTAATAAGAAAAGGTTATCCTTGCGAATAAAAAATAATTTTAATAGAATTGTAGCAACGATTTCAGCGTCTTACTGCTATGAAACTTTAGGGTACATCGCAGTATTTGTTCTCGGTTTATTATTTCTCCGTCGTTGGGAACTTAACGTAGGCCGTAGGTAATTAGGCCTTCGGCAAATATAACCTCACTGTGCAATGTGAAAGTGAAACGCTGGCGAAATTAAAAGTACTTTACTGTCTTGAAATTGTTTATGATGTGAGAGTCATCTAATATAATGAAATATTTTCAAGTCCTTTCACACTTGCGGATTGATAATCATCTATGCGTTGGTTTTCTTTTTATATAATACAATAATACAACACACGCCGGGTAGATCCCGGCGTATGGTAAATTCTAGGAAGTTCGATGAATGGACCTAATGTGCCTAATGCATTGTTTTAATAGTCTAAAACCTTTTTGAATAATTACTTTTCTAATGAAACCGGTTTTGGGCACATCGGTTTTATGGTTTCATATCATCATCGTCTTTAACGAACAGAGGTAGAAACAATTTTTGTGTTTTATATATTTAGTAGATAGATTATTCTGATAATAATATGTATCTAAGCCAAATTTCCGTCCCTTCTTGACCTACGTACCTGACGTACCTACCTACATTATGTTATCAAGCTGCCAACTCGTATCATACACTTGAAAGTTTAATATTGTTGGCAATATCAGGATTCCACACATTTCGCTTACCTTTATTGCGTTCGTGAGATCTTTTGTTTTATCTACTTATCTTAATAATTAATAGGCTTCTGAGGCGACTAATATGATTATATTACCTAATCATTAATTTCTGAGGATAATAAAATCTGTTTCATGTTCATATGAGCGTAATACATAAGGCATTCGATAATATATCAAAAATTCAAATAAAAATGAAAAAATAATGAGATTAACGAAAAAAAAAAAAAAAAATACTATTCTTAAAAAAACCTGCTTACACATTTGCGCACAATTTATTTCACCAACAATGTAACATTAACTTTTGTTCTCTAAAACAGGAATTGTGTGCAAGCAATACTGGTTACTACACTCAACTTGCTTCCACAGTCAAAAGCAAGCAAAATAAGCAGTTACTCGTTGAAGATTCGTTTTCCATTCGACAGCCGCCTTCGATTTCAATTGCTGGATAATCGAGATCTTGCTCAATTGAATACTCGATTACTCGTTTAGTAGGACACCCCTCACTGTTTGAGTTTGCCGAGTTTGATTGGGTTTGCGTTGCAGTGGGCTATTATCACTGAATAAAATTAATTCTCAAGTAATACGGACTTTTTAGGCATACTTGGCAAAATTGAATCCTGATGTAGTGTTAATAAGATTACAGAATGCATTACAGAAAGTAAGCCTTCATATTAAAAAGTATTAAACCAGTTTATTTTTAAGTAACTAAATGCCAGTAAAACCTTCCAATGAAACAAGGGAGATTTTAACAGTAGTTGCCATAGTTGAATTGTTGTAAGCAGAGGTAATAGATGCTTAGCCGACAGGTCTATTATGCTGCAGGCAGCTCCAGTGCTCTCCAATGTTCGAAGGCCCATACCGAGTTGAAAAGTTGTCTAATTAGCAACCCACTAAACATTCGAAATAACAAAGTTTCGAAAATTAATTGCATTTTTTTACGTTGCTGTTGTAATGGAATTGCGACAACCGCTAGTGAAATTAATATTGTTTTAAACTTTTCGAGTAGAAAAATGTCAAACTCACCCTACACGTAATAATTTTCATTTGGAGTAAATTTTGGGAATATTATTTATACGAGTATTGTTACTATAAACACTTGGTGATTCTATGTCGTATCCATTCATCAATCCCTATTGTCGTGGAATTCTTTTTACGCTTTTCAAGCACATAAATAAAATGGACCTCCTAAAAACCCATCAATCGTTCCATAAAACCCATAAGGATAATACCCATAACCCATGGTGCATGTAAATCAAGTTCTAATCCGCATAGAGTCACTCAGCAGCTGTCCAAACACCCGGCATATTCCGTTATGAAAACAAGCTTGGTTTGAAGACGAAACAATCTTGAGCGTAAGTAGTTTCGCTGGTAGAGTCTGAAGACCGTTGAATTGTTAATTAGGTAGCGCAAGTTTTCCACTTAACGCCTCAGAGCGTTCTATCTGATGTAGGTACCTATCGCAATTTATGGACCCTTTAGACACAGTACGGACCGCAGTGTAATATTATTAGAGTAGGAATATTTTAATGTTCAACAAAAACTGCAATTTTTTTGATAATATATTTAAAATAAAATGCTGGGATAAATTATGCAGGCTCGGGTTAGGCAGATTTTTAATGCGTGATTCTTCTTCTTCTTGGTCGATGTACTCTTGGCAGAGCAGTCGTGGTCATGTGCAATCGACGACAGATTTGATGGTCCTCCTCCACCGATCCCGAACCGATGTCTGGCGGACGCATTCATTAAGAGGGGTCTTTGTCAGCGCTTTAATTTGGTCAGTCCATCGCATGGGGCTACGTCCGCGAGGTCTGTTACCATTGACCCTGCCCTGGACAACAAGTCTTTCCATGGCATCTGCTGGTCGCCGTGACACATGGCCAAAGTATCGGAGGATCCTGAGCTGTACTGTGGATGATAGTCTCTCTTTTATTCGTAACTCGTTTAGGATCGATACATTGGTGCGCCGCTGCGTCCAAGAAATGCGGAGCATTCTCCTCCAGCACCACATTTCCAATGCATCGATCCGTTTACGTTCTCTCTCTTTCACAGTCCAGGTCTCAACTCCATATAGAAATATGGGGAACACTAAGGCTCTCACTAATCGCACTTTAATGCGTGATACATTTTAATAAAAAAATTGTCTTCAAATATTCAAAACATAACCATTTTTTTAATTTAAGGGTTTTGGTGGTAGATAAATTATATTATTGGCATTGTTTAGACATAAGATCCGGGTTTAAGAGTTTTTCAGTAGCCTCATTATTTTTTTGTAGTCGGGAAAGTCACGTACGTCGCGGCTAATTAGGCACTCAACAAATCAGAATTCACCGGACAATACGTTGGGACGTCTTACTTCACTTAAGAAGTTCTTACACAAAATATAAAGAACAGCTCCTACCTAGAAACTATACTTCGGTCCCATCAACCAAGGCACTATATTACATAACTTTATTCACGTTCTCCTAATATTGCGTTCAATTTAGCATGAAGCTAAAGTGTAAAGAGGTCCTTTCAATAGTGAATTTGTACGAGATGACAAATAGACTAAACACTTCGCTGTTGGCAAACATGTTGAAACAAGTAATGTGAGCGATCATTCAATAGTTTATATTATTTGCAGGAAAAGATATCCTACTTCCTACTAATATTAGGTATAAATGTGAAAGTTTGTGCGGATGGATGGATGTTTGTGACTCTTTTACGCAAAAACTACTGAAAGGATTTTGATGAAACTTTACAGTATTATTCTTTATCAGAATAGAATAATATATTTAGGCTATTATATAACGATATTGAGTAATCGAAGTACCATTCTATGTAATTAAAAAGTATAAAGTGATTTTACATCATAATAATAATAATACATCATCACGCCTGTATTCCCCGAAGGGGTAGGCAGAGGTGCACTGCAGTGCGCCCACACTTCGCCGATGTATTTTGGTCCCAATGTAATAGGGGGCGAGCCTATTGCCATTATACCGGGCACACAGGTTTCCTCACGATGTTTTCCGTCACCGTTTCTTAGCAAGTGATAATCTCAGATGAAAATGAGATTCGCACATGGAACCCAGAGGTGCGAGCCGGGGATAGAACCTGCGCACTTTGATTGCAAAGCGTGCGTTCGACCACTCGGCTACCACTGCTGTTAAGTGATTTTAAAGGTTTTGTATTATTCACAACTAAACTATAAACACAAAAATCATATTTATGTAATTTGATTGTTTTTTAACTAATAATAACAAATAACGCAGTCAGTTCTAAAGCCACTTTCTGTTAAATAATAACTAGATAAACATAACTCGGTTCAGGCTTTCGCTAAAGATTACGCGGACAGGGGTACCTTTCCTTTATATTCTTTGGTACTTAAACAAATGTAACCGGGTTCCAAGTAAACATATAACCTTGATATTCGATTTAGATTGCACGCTGCTTTCGCTCTAACCCTTCTTGGAGACAAATGATTTTGAAAATATTACTATGGGTGTGAAATATGTTTTTTTTATTCGTTATTTCTTTCAAGCCTTTCAAGTACTTATTTCGCATAGCTTAAAACAGGATTTGGCGTGTAGTATTGAATACAGTTATATCTAGGAGAAATAAATACTGACTAGGTAAAGACTAGCAGTAAACTTACCTGATAATTTGCAACAAGGTCAAAAATTAAATCACTATTTCAATAAAAACTTTACATAAAAAACATCAAATATTTACTCAAAAATATACATGGCGGATTTTTTTCGGTGTTTTGAACCATGGGGCGAAATAGCCCAGTACTTTCTTGACTTCATTGATTTGAACGACTATTAAAAGTCAATACCACATGTCTTCTTATTCGAAATTACTTGTTCTACCACACATTGAAATAAGAGAACATAACATAGTCCACCATTCTGTAAATTGTGGTGTGTTTACATATCGACAAATGGATAAAATATATTTTTGTATACCTAACTATTTTACTTTACTCTGAAAGTATCTAGTGAAATGTAAACGTGAATAAATTCAAATGTTATAAATGTTAATGGAATTCGAGGGATCAACAGCTGCCCGTGTCTAAACCGTTAGTTTTGAAGCTTAGTCGACGAAAACTTTAATAGTTTAAGCGCTTATATAAGATTAATGGCTTAAGCGCCACCTACCTGCCTCGAATTGAGACGGTTGGTTTGAAACACTGAATAACGTTTAAATAAGTAATGAAATGTTCTGTCAAGATGCAAACACCTTGGAGTTTTGTACACAGTCAAGTCCTGAACCCACAGGCGCGACTAAACGCGCGTGATATTTTTTTTTAATACCGAAACATTGACTAAGCACATTTTTTAACGAAATATTATCGATGACGCAAGCGAATTTAGTCGCGTTGCTTGTTCCACAGAGATTCAATCTTATGTATTTTTGATATAATGTAGTACATTTTTAAAAGTCAAGTAATTTTTCTCGCCCCAATGTGTGCAAGCCGTTAAGTTGAATGTACGTACCATCTCTCGTCAGTCCCGAGGCGTATTTTGTTAATTGCGTTATTATTTATTCTACTTGTCATAACTTCTTCATTATTTGTAGCCACTAACTTTGTTTTAAATTTTAAAAAAATACAATAATTTGATAAATTGGAAGCAGTGGTAGCCGAGTGGTCGAACGCACGCTTTGCAATCAAAGTGCGCAGGTTCAAACCCCGGCTCGCACCTCTGGGTTCCATGTGCGAATCTCATTTTCATCCGAGATTATCACTTGCTAAGAAACGGTGAAGGAAAACATCGTGAGGAAACCTGCACGTCTGAGGGAGCTTGACTAGTTCTCGATAGATGTGTGAAGTCTGCCAACCCGCACCGGGCCAGCGTGGTGGAATATGGCCTGAATCCCCCTCGCATTGAGGGGAGGCCCGTGCCCAGCAGTGGGACGTTAAAAAGGGCTGTAGTAGTAGTAGATAAATTAGGTACTTGGTGTATACTATATTGTTATATTTTATACTGATGTAATAAAAGACGTGGTGATACGTCTATATTCCCTGAAAGGTGCATTGCAGTGCACCCACACTTCTCCGATGTATTTTGGTCTCAATTTAATAGTGGGAGAGTCTATTATTATATTCCCTATAATGGGACATCATCTGCGTCTGGCCACAAAATGTTAACGTTAAACTATAACATTATTTGCTGTACCGAAATCATAGACCTACTCTTTGACTTTAAAAGAAACACAATTCTCAAGCAATTCCAGTATATTACCGAAGCCGTTACATTCAACTTTAAACAGCCGCGATGGTCCGCTAGTGTGGTTTTTGGCCATCAATTTGTACATCGCGCCTAACAAATCTTTTCTTTCCAACTTAAGATCAATCTATGTCTACTTTGCAATGAATAATACATCTCACGTCTGCTACTGGAATGTCCATATATTTGTTTTGCCGCCATAAATAAACAGCAATCAAGCTATATGGCCATTTGCCCGTCTTACACAGCAGTATTATTTAGGTATTTCTTAATAAATATAACATTTCTGTTTATTTTATTGCATTGTTCTATCAAAGCGATAATACCGCTCTATTGTACATGGCTATTGAGACTTAAGAAAGTTTTATCTATCTAACACAAAGATAGATAAAAAAAATTCTCAAACGGCACATACTTAATGAGATTTGGGAAGATTCTGTAGATTGATGCTCTATCAATGACTTACCAGCGATTTTTAGGTTATTTTGCAAAATCAACTCAAATATAATATAATAAATCTAGATACATAATTCATAGAAGATCCTCCAAAATTTCTCGTCTAATTTTAGACTTTTACGTATATGAAACCGTTTCCAACAAAAATAGCGTAGGAAATTATTTATCTTGAATCTTCGCTAAGTTGTTTAGTCTATTTTAGCCGAGTCCCTTTCATAGTCAAGTTATAATTGGTAATCGACGTAGGTAATTAGGTAGAACGTTTCTTGTTAGCAGCCCCGAGTGAAACTATAGTAGGCATCCTTAACATAATTAACTAAGGTATCATCTATAGATATACATGTTTAACTTTTGTTTGGTAATCACCGATTTATATAGGTTAACTAATAGCAGTTTTTTTTTAAATATCATCGGTTCTTAGTAGAATTATGTAAATAAGTACGTAGACACTTTCGTTATCAGCAAATGGATGATAAAATCAGGGTGTATTTTTATAATTTACAGGAAAATAAAACAACTCAATACTATTTACGATTGTAAATATTTGTTATTTATTTTCCAAGTAAACTAATATGGAAAAACATTTCTTTTAAAAGAGTAAAACAACTCATTATATCGAGTCTTAGAAATAAGTTAAAACAAGTCAAATTGTGCCGTACAATGAACTCACGGAAACTATTAGAAAGTTCCAGGAACGGGCCCCGCGGTGCCTAACCGGCGGGAGGCGTGTTCAGGCCGCGTACTCACGAACCACCAACTTCAAAACCTAATCGACAATTCGAAACATTTGAACATACATTTCTGATACCTCAAGGAATACTTGTTCAATAGGTCTTGCAACACGGCAATGGATGCAATAAATTGCAATATTTTATAAAATTTCGGCCTAGTGAAGTCCTCAAGAAAAAGTATTGCCACTATAGAGTTCAATCACTGCATTTTTATGAAAAATTTGCTGATGTGATTATTAAAGAAAATCTGATTTTCATGCACGTGATCTTGCTTTGAGTAATTATAATTTACCTTTCGGAACTTTTTCGTTATAATTCCTCGTAGATAATTATGGTCAACAGCTCATTATATTAAGGCCATCTTTATTGCCGGTACGGGTGTCTTTGTGATAGCCTTCAATCCAATATATGGGTACCCATAATACAAGAGTTACCTAGTTAATGATAATACAAGATCTTTATGGTGGGCAATGTATTCATTTTAATACGTAACTTTTCCAAATTGCCCAGAAATCAGTATCACCTTTTTTGAACAATTGTTAAAATAATCATTAATTAAATGTTAACTATTGGTATGTTATTAGTTTATGCAACATAATACATTATCCAGCTTATATCTATTGCTTACGGGGCCTATTGATTTCGCAATAGGTCTTGTAAGAATTGGCGAGAAGAAAAGGTATTCCACAAAAACACTGGTCTAAGCTTGGATCTACACAGGAAGCAAAAGGTGACACAACACAGACTGACAAGAAAGTATAAAATATAATTGTTATTAAAACGAATCTATACAATCATAATAGTTTTGACTCCAGAATAACAAAAGATGATACCGCCAACCTACACCGTTCATCACTTACATCACCCCACCTATGGGCAGACAAAGGTGAATCTGGGAACCCCATCAAAATGCAAAGGTCAATTAGTAAAGCCGTAAGATTGCTTTGATCTCAACAAAAGACCTTCCGGGCCGGTCGGCTTCTTTAATATTCGCCGGACGCCAAACAGATTATCCACTTTGTTCCACAGCTTTAGCATTTTTAATGAGACATTTCCAGTGAAAATTTCCAATGTACAGTTTAAGCTCGTTCTTCATGGGTATTAAGACATAATAGGTTGGTTCTTTATCAATTCATTAGGCGGCAGAGATGGGAGATTTTTTACAGATTTATTTTGGTTCAAATTGACCGCATTTTTATCTTCTTGTGGTTAATTTGTGATGTGTTAAATTAAAACAGGATTTTAATCATGATTGCTGTATTATGAGACAACTCAGGTCAACAATATTTATAAGTCAACTTGTATTCGTGTTATACTTGTTTAAGTCGTCACTATTAAATAACCCGCAAGCCCTCACCTATATTCAGTATGAAATTAGAATTTCGCTACGAATTTTGCAAGTTGGCGCAGCGTGAAATTGTATCTGGCTCGCAGAAGGCGTCAAGCTGACGCAGAAATGGACAGACGTCATAAGTTTCAGCTAAATTGTTACACAAAGTCATTCGTTATGCACTTTGCTGTCTTATTTTTTGCAAAAAAAATTAAATCTGCAGTTGCCATAAATAATGAAAACCCCAACGAATTATATCAAAGTGGGAGTGATTCCTAACATAAAAAAAAATCGCCAGTTTCTCACGGGCAATTTCTTTTCGAACGTCTCATAGCCACATTTTGGTATTTATACTTTCAAATATAATTGAAAAAAACCTGAAATAATTATAAAAATACTTTCTGAAATTAGCTACTTATCAAATTAATGTGCATATTTCTCACTCTTCATATTAGCTTTTAATTTAATTCATATTATCTGGCTAGATGAGAAAAGCATCCTAGAACTACAAAGCAGACTTAACGTTTCTTATCAGACAAATAAAAAGCTGGAATCCAAAGAGAAGCTAAAGAATGTAAGATACAAAGTGATTTTCTAAGTGGAAACGAAATCTTTTAGGGTTGTAATGTGAGCATCGCGTGACCAACTGTAGCGTGGCTAAGGTGTACCAAAGAAAGGGGTAATGGGACTTATGGACAACGATACCTACAAAATGCATCATGTGTTGCGAAATTCTAGTGGGGAACACGAATTTAAGCCGTAGTTATATTTATCTATAGAGCTTCTTTCTACTATGAAATGTAGTGAGTATAATATGTACACAAGCCTCGTAGGTGAAAAAGAAGAGATGAATTCACCTTGACATTTTATTTTGCTATAGAAGCCACGTACCACTGTTAATACTCTTAAGGCATATTTGTTCAAACTGCTTTCTAGACAATGAGAAAACAAGTAGCTAAGTAATATGTAACTGCTTTTGTAAAAAAAATATAGTTTTCTTTAAGTTTTCGACTACGCTACCTCGCCAAAAACGCAGCATATATTTTGCTGCATATAAGTGTGTGCAAACAGGAACTGGTATATTCATCACCTGTCCTGCTAAGAATACATTAATATCGTCACCGTTTGCATACTAGATAAATGGAGCGTGCCTTTCTTAATTTCCTGGCTATCAATAACCTGTAATGTATGAACCCTAATCGTGCCGAAGCTCTCACTCCCACCCTCAACGTCAGACCAGGTGCAAATAACGTAAACTGCGAGGCGTAGCACATCTGTCGGTACATATTGCGCTGTCGAACTCGCAACTAATGCCATACCAAATAGATATTAAATAGTAAGTAAAATTTGCTCTGTGATATACGAATGTTTTCTACTCTATTTCGTTATTATAGCATTGCCTTATGAAGGTACCTAAAATAAGCCATTTATTTATAAACATTATATGGAAGAGAAAACTGAAAATTTCCTACGCCTACCCAATTAGGCTCGTTTTCCCTAACACATATATACGCTTTAACGCAATGCCTAAACGTGAAGCAGCCTACCAGTTGTGATTAATATTTAGACATCAAGATAAGGCATCTCTTAGTATTTGTAAAAACAGAAATAAATTACAAAACAAGTTAGCGTAATACGACCTCCATACTGCATGAAATACTTCTAAAACTTTTTAAACGTTAGATAAATCACATCGGGATTGGTTAGGAGGCTAATTAACTAGAGCGTCCCTCGGAGCCACAGTTACAGATGGACAGACAAACCAATTAGACCGTGTAATTAGTCCAACCAGATGGTGCTAATGTTATACGCCGATGGGAGGAAAAACGCATAAAATTGGATGATTCACAGATTAGAAATCAAAATAATAATATGCCTTTACCTTTTTCCTGAAGGGGTTGCACGGTTTAAGTTACACATGTTTCATCACAGAGAACTGCCAGATGACTATTTAACTTTTATTGCAAACATTTTTCATTTCAAACCACAAAACTTTACGCCTTTTCCATACATATTGACGGCTGTTTTCACAGAAGGTGATTGAAATGAGTTTGAAATAGAATTACGTAATTACGATGCTGTTGTTGCTTATACTCGTAAACGTATGGTGTATGCTGGTAAAGTACATTGCATAAATTTGCCTAAGGTTCTGTTAGGTTTTTATTAGAGATGAAAGGTAGTGGTTTGGCCAGATACCGGATATTCGGCAAGCTACCAGGCCGGAGTGCCGTATATCCGGCGGCCGGATATTCGGCCCTTTATCGCTTAACATGACGCTTCTTAAAAGCAACTCGAATCGATCGCAATCAGGACTCATATGGTGGTCAGTTAACAAATTAACTGACCAATATATGCAAACATCAGTACCCGCAGTTGTCAAGGATTGCTAGAATTTATCTTTCAGCACCTGGCAGTAGCATAGGCTATTTTCAGTAGCTGGTCTGGTATACGAAGCCAAGCTGAGTCGCCTCATACCAACAAATGCGGAAATTTTGCCAATTGTTAATTTTGAGTGCTAATCTAATTAATAAAACAAATATTTTTGACGTGTAATTATAAAAATAATGTCTATAACCTAATGTGGTATGATTTGCTTAGTGCAGAATAATGAGATTTTTTTTAACTTTACTATCTGGTATCCGACCGGATACTGAATTACTATCTGGTATCCAGCCGGATAGTGAAAACAAGGCCGGATAGGCCAGATACCGGGTAGTATCCGTTTCATCTCTAGTTTATATTGCTTCTAGAGTTCACGTTACAGCTATTTTTAAAACATTGAAATCGTAATTGTGACGCGACTCAATTTACTATACTGTGATTAAGTTGACCTTTGAGTAAATGTACAGTTTTAAATGGTGTGAGTTTAACACGTTAGCTGCGTAAGAATTGTTTGTGTAATTTCAGCTGGTGCGTCATGAGGTTAAATTGAGTCATACAGGTACTAACTTTGTGAGCTCTGCGCACTGGATGAAAGTTTGTCATGAGCCAATATGACCTCACAACGCAGCGAAGGTGTTAAATGACATTTTAATTCATTGCAACAACAGATCCAAAGCTAAAACTCAAAATATTTAAACAAAGTTTAAATATTTTGAGTACCTGTGTAATACCTGTGTTTACATAGTTTCATTACTTCATCACTATTATTTATTAAAATCCATGTTAGTTAGGAAGACGACGGTTTGGTCTAGTGGTCTGACCGTAGGCGGCTTGGTTCACTCCACCAGCTAGTTGCCGCTAGGGGCAAGTTACAGAAATGGCCTTTTCGGAATTTGCCCAGCTCTGAGTGTAGCCGGAATCGCCTTCAATCCATTGTAAGGTACCCATTTGCTTAGTTTTTGGGCTCAGGCAATGAATAGATGTGTTGTCTGGCGATATTTATTTATAGTAGAATATAAGAAAAAAAATGTAAACTTGACAATTTGTAAGTGCCCCCATAGGCCTAAACAGAATAAATGATTTGACTTTGACATAAATAATAATACAATTATTTTCTAAATGACGTCGCGTCCTTGCGTCCCTTATTGACGTAATGGTAATGCTTGAGACCTTGTCAGGGAGAAGGGCCACTTGACTTTGACTGAATTTCAACTTATCAAACTGTTCGATGGACAATTACGCGAACTTTTATTAGCTCGGGAACATACTAGTCAGGCCTAACAGGGGGCGGATAGAACGACCGCGCTTACTCAATATTTTTCGATAGCATCTGAAAGTTGGTACGTAACCTATTGTGACTCCAAACCTCACCCCGTCATCTATATAAATCGAAGAGTTCACAGAACTTAACTCACATCCTTATTTTAGTTATTTTATTTTTAAATTAAATAGGTGGCAACCATAATTAATCTAATCTATCACCCGATAAATCTAAACGATCCTATATTGTATCCTTTTTTGTTTAAGATGATACTAATAATTAAATTAAAGTAAGTAAACGTCACGCTTTCATTGTGATGTTTAATTACTTTATTGTATTAATATATGTCTGACTAGAAATACCTCGTCACGAGAACTTTGTAAATAATAAGTATAAATTATTTTTTTATTAATCGATACTGCTTATTCTTATGGCACCAAACTAAACTCAACTAAAGTACCTAAGTGTATTGCCGTCCTTACCATAGTCATAATGTATAAGCAATATGGCACTATTTTTAGTGCTGTCACAATGAAGATTTTTTGTAGTTTGTGTACAACAGAATCGACCGAATTTTGTCAACGATATCAGTGGTAAAATCATTTTGGATAGAGTAACTTCGGCATGGTATTTTGGTGCAGATATACTTTTGATACAGAATGCAACAGAACCGCAGACACTTCAATTTTATTTATTATAAAATCGATAGAAATTTATAGTTCCAGATGATTGATTCGATCCAAGCAGAGCTGCATCTTCTCGTCAATATGTAAATATAACGTATATTCAGACAAAGATCATCATAACCAAGCAAAAATATTACTGACGCTGTTGCGATACGATATTTTAAAATCGATATACTTACCTCTAACTACTGAAAAGTGAAGATGCAAGAGCTAATTTTAAACCAAATTAGTATAGGACCGAAGCGAATGGCGTGAAAGACGAGACGAAGCAGGCTGGAAGAAGGAAAAAGGCCCAGAAAGCCAGCAGGCTCAGACATCAATTTTATATCTTCCAACCATCAGATTTGTCGAGCTAATACCAGTCTCCTCGAGATTCATATACTAGGCATAGCTCGATGTGACGTAATTTTCTAGACTAATCGGATACTTGGAGGATATAAAAAATATGTCCCCACGATCATACTGAGCCTGCAAGACTTGTGTATATGACACAGATACAATCAAATGGAATAAATTTAAAATTATTATGTTTTTTTTTTCTTTATTTTATCTTCTTTTTATTATGTAAATACTATTTTTTTAATAAAGACTGAATCGGATACTACTACTATAGCCCTTTTAACGTCCCACTGCTAGGCACGGGCCTCCCCTCAATGCAAGGGGGATTCTAGCCATAGTCCACCACGCTGGCCCAGTGCAGTTTGGCAGACTTCACACATCTATCGAGAACTAGTTAAGTTCCCTCAGACGTGCAGGTTTCCTCACAATGTTTTCCTTCACCGTTTCATAGCAAGTGATAATATCAGATGAAAATGAGATTCGCACATGAAACCCAGAGGTGCGAGCCGGGTTTGAACCTGCACACTTTGATTGCAAAGCATGCGTTCGACCACTCGGCTACCAGAATCGGATACATATTCCGTTAATTATTTTTGTTTTATATAGATTACAGAACATGCTAATTTGACCAACCACGGTTAATAAGAACAAAAACGCAAAGGAATAGTGACATCAGCAATAAATAAATTAATTCTGAGTGCCATTCGGGTAATGAGTACGCCCGTAAGCTCAGCGAAGATGTTCCACGAATAGGGCCAACTAATTTGGGCGACAAGCTTTAAAACGACGAATAATAAAAGTTAATGGGACCGCTCTCTTCATGATTCCTGGCGACGGCGACGGGACTGCTCATTTCCGAGGCCCTCGTTTCACTCGTGTTAATTAGCATTTTGGCACTAAAATACATGTATAATTTGGAAATGTTACAGGTAACTTGAGAAGTTGTAGCGAATTTTTCGTACGTACGTATATGACAACACACTGAGTCTATGTAGCTAGAGCCCCTTAGCACCACTGCAAGACCTGCAGCAATGTCTTTAATAGTATCTACTTTCAATTTTCGACAGTCAACTCAGTACAAAATCTGTCAAATATTTACAGTTACTATTAAAAGAACAATACTTCAAGAGGTTGAGGCTCCAAGTCACGTTCTTGCAATACCTAATAATAAACTATACAGCATGAATCAAAAGTTCTAAGTGTGTATAGACAAGTTTCCTGAAGCCACGGTACCCTTTCATGAATTTTGAATATTTCTAGCTAATACTCATCATGATGTTACCTATGACTAGCATTTAGTAGAGGAGTATGAATTAGTTTTTTATATACTGTTCATTTGCGTAGGTAGAAGTCGCCGTGGAAGAACAAAGAAACGGTGGCGCGACGATCTGGACATCTTTGCGGGAAAGTCGTGGCTGGAAATGGTCCAGGATCGGGACCGGTGGCGGGAGAGAAATTGGGCTATAACAAAAATAAAAAAAAACATGTGCGTACTTATGCGTATGTAATAGTTACTACTACTACTACTACAGCCCTTTTAACGTCCCACTGCTGGGCACGAGCCTCCCCTATATGTGAGGAGGATTTCAGGATATAGTCCACCACGCTGGGGCCCAGTGCGGGTTGGCAGACTTCACACATCTATCGAGAACTAGACAAGTTCCCTCAGAGGTGCAGGTTTCCTCGCGATGTTTTCCTTCACCGTTTCATAGCAAGTGATAATCTCGGATGAAAATGAGATTCGCACATAAATCCCAGAGGTGCGAGCTGGGGTTTGAACCTGCACACTTTGATTTGCAAAGCGTGCGTTCGACCACTCGGCTACCAATAGTATCATTTCCAAATTTTGAAACATGACATTCTCTTACTATAATGCTCCTTCAGTCGATGTACAATATTGATAAAATATTCTGAAACTCATAAATTAGTATCAGGAAAGAACTAGATCATGCAAATACACCAGCTCGAGTATAGTCGACACTATAACCATAAATAACGTTTAATGTTCTATACAAAACATTCAATTTCCGCACGTGGGGCGACTATGACTTATTTTACGAGTACGACTCACTCGATATGTTGACTGATACTTTGTTTTATCGATGGTTGTCATGATAATCGAATAAAAACAAAGGAAATATAATCGTACACGGACAATTCCCTTATTTGTAGAAACTTACAATCCATTTACAGATGCATTACAGAGTTTGTTTCATTTGCAGAAGTGAATTGAAATTTCTATAAATTTGGGGATACAATTTTATACCTATTGACAAAAAGGAGCCAAACAAATATAATAAAAAAATCCAAATTATCAAGTCTCTATGAATATAATAATATAATATGATTTGAAGACGCCTTGGTTCAGTGGTTCGAGCGTAGGCCACTCGGCTTGAATTGTTACCGTTTCAATTCCGGTCAGCTAAAGAAAATTGAAGTGACCTTTTCGGAATTTGATCTGGTCAACCTAATCGAGGTGTGAACGGCATCGAACCCTGACCATTGTACGACATACTACAAGCTTTGCTTTGTTTGCAGTCCATACAATGAGTATTTTTTCTAGCGATATATTTTATACTTGTACAACTAACTGAGCTCGCGACTTCGAACGCGTAAAATGTAGAAACCCTATTTTTTTTTCACAACAACATTTTCGTAAGAACCTTCTAGACAAGTTATGGCGTGCCCTAGGGAACTAGAGATTCAGTTTTAATATATAGATAATTATTATTCAATTTGTTTTCTATAATCTTCTAATATCTCTTGGGACACTAAACATTAATTAGGAGTCGAGTGATTAAGCGAGCGAGCAGTTAATTGAGCGTTAAAGCGTAAGATATTGCGAATTTCCAATCATTACACGTGCCATGAGCTATGTTGTACCACTCAAATTAAAGAGAGATGGAATTAATACGTAAATCTTTGATCTCAAAAATACAGAATGCTCGTCTTAAAAGCACCTTGATTCGTTGGACTTGCAAGTCTGCTTAAATATTGTAGTATTTAGCATAATAGGTTATTGTTCGTAATTTAATTTTAAATATTTCTACATTGCGACATAAAGGATAAAGTAATTTGACTGTTTAGCGGTATGTCAGTTTATTAGATACATTTCAGTCGGCTAAGGTCATACTAGGGCGTCAACGCTTGCGCGTTATTTCTTTTTAGGGTTCCGTACCCAAAGGGTAAAACGGGAACCCTATTACTAAGACTTCTCTGTCTGTCCGTCCGTCTGTCATCAGGCTGTATCTCATGAACCGTGATAGTTAGAGTGTTGAAATTTTCACAGATTATGTATTTCTGTGGCCGCTATAACAACAAATAAAAAAAAGAAAACTACTAAAAAACAGAATAAAATAAATATTTAAGGGGGCTCCCATACAACAATCGTGATTTTTTTGCTCGTTTTTAGGGTTCTAAATTTTTATAAACAGTGTTTTTATTTTTATCTTTTTCAAATTCTAAATTGACCATTGATACAGTGCATAAATATTTTTCATAAATTGGGACTAAAATTTTGGTGTATATACAAACTAGAAGCTTTTAACTCGAACCGAAAACACACTCGTAACTTGAAAAGCGACTTTGACACCTTGGTTTTTCACGGGCAGTACTTGGGTGGATCCTGAAGGGGATCCCCTTAAACGACCTAGTGTGGTAGCAGAAGTTGGTTTGATCCTGGTTTCTGGAAGATACAGAATTTTTAAATATCCAGAAACCAAACAACAACTGCCGCCATTTAGCGTGCGCTAAACGACAACTGGCGCCACCTAGCGCCAAATAGCTGGACTACTTAGTCACGCAGAAGATCGCGGTTACTGGAGGCGAGTTAGTTCCGCTTCCTGACACAGGGGGGCACCACTTGTAGGGCTGAAATATTTTTATTTCATTGTTTTTATTTAATTTTAAGATAAGCATTAGGGCTTGTGCCGATTATTATAGATAATGGTACGGAATCCTTCGTGCGCGAGTCCGACTCGCACTTGGCCGGTTTTTCCAATACCAAAAGTTTATTCTCCAAGGAAATGACATTGAAAGTGCGAGCGAATTTTGACGCGTGTGGGTATCGCTTTTAGCATAGAAATTGAATCTTTATGAATATTGACACAGGGTTTCTTTTTTTTTGTTTTTAGAATAATTTTGACGCGCGGCTTTTGATGCCCCTCCTCTCGCGGTGGGCTTTATTCGTCAAATAAAGACAATCTGACGTTTGAATACTTGTATTATTTACGATCTGTGGAATAAATGCGATCTGTCATGTTATCTGTTATTAGAAAAGTCGGCCAATGTGTCAAATCTTTATATAAATTCGGTTGCTAGTTTACAGAACCAGGTGAGTCCTAAAACTAACATTTGGAATGAGGTCTAAAATTATTGAACTCCTTAACCTAAACTAACAAGTGGATAGTTCTAAGAATTAAGGTCTGAAATCAAATCGTCACATAATTTACAACTAATTAACAAAGGAAAATTCTAGCTCCGAATGCGTACCTCCAGAGAAAACGAGCTCAGCAAATATTCGACTGAAAATGAAGTACCTCGCCGCGTTTAACTTTTGTATTCAATTAAATAGAAAGCTCTAGAAATAAATGCCAAGGATTGAGAATCAGCGTCATAAACTATTGCGATTTTGGTCTGGTTTTGTTCAGGTAAGACTTTTATTGAAAAATATTGTATTGTTAGACATTTTGAAACAAGATAATCCAAAACATTTCTAGGGGTTTAATATTATTTAAATTAAAAACATATATTTAAAGGATTTTTATCCTTTAGATACTTTTATCTGCTCCTTACGTTTTGCTCTTAGGTAATGACATGTTGTATGCTTATTCCGGAATAATCTCTTTTTCGCAAAACGTTAATAATATAGTCAAGATTATTTTAAATTTTATTATTAAGTGTTAAATTGTCTTTCTATTCTATACGTTTGAACGTGGAATTAATTAAATATTCAGATGAAAGAGGTGCTTTTAAAAATGAAAATATTTTGTTAAAATCTGAAGGGTTTATAAAGCTCGGTGCGTAATCCAGAACAACAATAACAAACGCTCCCTTGTGATGACAGTTATGTAACCGTTTTAGGTTAGACTTATTATAGCACGTAGGTAGGCAGGTACATCTTGATTTTAAGATTTTTTTATACATGAAAGAAAAAAAGTCGAAATTCTGAAGTCAAGTACACCAATACTTATCAATTTATTACCAATGTAATAAATAATAGTAGTAGTGGTAAAATTGTAGAAAATAAATATATATAATGTCTTTGGTATCTAAAACGAATTTACTCCGACAAGCTATAGTAATATATTGGATTTTTTTATTAAATGCCGACTATTTTATTTTATCTCCGTAAGTTAATATTTTCGGATGAAACAAAACTCCAACTTATCTCTTTAGCTTTACCTGGTCAAAGGATTATGAAAGGACATCTCTCCTGATAATTCTTTGAATGACTAAACTGGCTACGTGAGTAGGTATAAAATAACCAGAACATAGTTTTCAGATGTGTTTCGTTTAAGAAAGTATATAATAAACAGAGTTTATAATAAACAAATTTAATATAGAAGTAATTAAGTATTATTTCAAATATGAAACTTATAGCTAATTCTGAACTTTAACGTTTAAGTGATCGTTGGAATTTAGAGAGAATCATCGCTGTACAGCTTTGGCACACTTCATTTAACCCAATATTGAGATCATATCGTATTGTCAAAGCGCTAACCGCGGGCGAGGCATCGCAATACTCAAGCTATTCAAATTTTCGCCTTCAAAGTAACGTGACTGGTTGACATATCTCACACCGAGGGTCCCAAGTCGCACTTGTGGTGCTATGTGACGCCGACTATAGATTTATTTACAGGTGACACGCGCGGCCCAGGTGCAACTCTCGTATTAATATCGCAGCTGAAATGTCTACGTATAGGGACTGGGGCGGATTTTATTCATGACACCTCCTTTAGCGTTTTGCCTACTTATTTTTAGTCAGCTTCCTGTCAGCTTGATTTAACTTCTTCTTCTCTGTCGTTATCACTCTTGTCAGAGTGGTCGTGGTCATCACTTCAGGTGTTGGTGGCAAGCAACACGCCGCCACTCCTCTCTGATGGCCGCCTAACTCCTGCATTGGTGTAGTGATGATGAACCATTTACAGTCCACCTTATAGGCGATCTTCCTCGTGGCCTGGTACCCTCAACCTTTCCCTGGACCACAAGTTGCTCAATTTGATTATACTACTGATGTTTATTCTTCAATTAAAATAAATAGGTCCACGAAATGCATAGGGACTAATATTTAGACCAGTGAATTAGATTTTTTTGTACTCCCAATTGCTTTTAATTTTTGTCATCAAAAACTCCGATGTACAATCTTCTGAAGCAGACAGTAGGTATGCAATATCTAGGTTTGCCTACTTAAGATAACCTAGATAAGTAATCATAAGAAGGTAAATTCATAATAAAGTTTGAGGCCTGAAATATCATGGTAACTGAATAAATCCAAATTCATTGCAGTAATATGCGAAAAATTGAGCTATTTCCGTATTATGATAACATGATATTCAGTATTATGAACATATGATAATAGTTTTTGGATGTCCTGTTAAATAAATAAATAAATATGATATCCGGAAAAAGCAAACAAAGCGATAACGAACTCAGATTACCCCTTGTTTTCTTTCTTTCACTAAGGTTAACCTTTCTGAACAAAAGTAATAAACAATAACGTTTTAGCGGCCATCAGATGTTCGCAGTTAGTTGCCAACGTGATTTTTTGTGAACTTTCCTTGTCGGTAGGTACCAACATTTCCATTTGGACTGTGAATAAATTAAATTAATTGCGTTGATAGGATTTCTCTTTATCGTGCGAATTGGGTGTTCCATTTCTGATTGATTAGATTTTACGTGAAAATATTTACCAATTAGAATATTTTGCTGTCATTCAAAATATTTTCTACCGTCACTAGGCGTCTACTAGAGGCATTACTAATCAATATATCCTGACATTTGTCTCCTCGAATCATACGTCGATCAAGTGGATGTTGGCAATATGATCCTGGATGAAAAACCCAGATTGAGTATTATGATGTATGACGAAAGGGTGTATGTATCGTCTTCAATAATGTGAGAGTTACTTAGCTTGTTTGTAGTATAATACAAAACAATCATCCAAATCCGGCCCATATGTAAACTCTGCGTCATATGGCGGTACGGATGAGAGATCTGAAATTTAATGCAGATATTAAGTAGAGAATATCATTTACACACGTTACATAATTACGCCGAAGAATATTGACACTTGAAAAAAATCGATGTTTGTTTGTTCTACCTGTGTATTAAAATACGTGCATTTAAAGGAAATACTTATTATTTTATATTAAGTAGCAGTGGTAGCCGAGTGGTCGAACGCACGCCTTGCAAATCAAAGTGTGCAGGTTCAAACCCCGGCTCGCACCTCTGGGATTCATGTGCGAATCTCATATACATCCGAGATTACCACTTGCTATGAAACGGTGAAGGAAAAACATCGTGAGGAAACCTGCACGTCTGACGGAACTTGACTAGTTCTCGATAGATGTGTGAAGTCTGCCAACCCGCACCGGGCCAGCGTGATGGACTATGGCCTGAATCCCCCTCGCATTGAGGGGAGGCCCGTGCCCAGGAGTGGGACATTAAAAAGGGCTGTAGTTATTATACGTATTATTTTAATGAAGGAAAACGTAATACATGAATCAAAAACAAACAGTATGCACGTAGGTACTTTTATCATTTTAAAATCTTGCCATGTGATAAAAATACCGATCAGAATTCCATTCGGAAAATTTCATAACAGACTTATGTCGTCGGCATTTATTGGAAATTTTTAAATTGAGTTGTAAAACGCGATAAATGGCAAATTTAAATTGAATTTAAAGCCCTTGAGTCATATTGCTGATCCAAGTTTATTGGGTTTAAAACGTTATGTTGATATGGTAAATTTTATCACGTAGGATACCAAATAGTTTACATTTATATGTAGGATACCTACGAGTGTTTTGATAACAATAAGGTTATCATTCAATTTCCGTAAAAACGGCCTAAAATTATGACCAAACTTCAATCGAAATATTTAATATAAGCCTCGTTAAAGAAAACGGACTATCTAACATAGAGTCACGTAAGATTGCTCATGGTAAAAACCTTTCCAGATTATATAATTAACTACTTTATTTCAAAATGACGAAACATACTTATTATGATTATATACTCGTAGATGTCTAAAAGTCACGAAATCTATAATAAGATAGACCTTTAAAATCATCAGCATCAGATCTGACATCAGCCTCACTGACGGGTGAATTTCATTTATATCTGATTCTACCTGATTGATATGTTGAAGGAGTTCGCTGTTTTTACCAGACTGTCCCCAAAGGTATTTGATTTCGGCACCACGTACTTGTAAAGTATATTTAACCACTAGAATCGTCCTTTTGATGAAACAAAACCAATTTATATTCACTGTGTATTTCCAAAAAAGTTGAGTCCGAAAACATTCACTTCAACCTACTCGTATATCCATTAAAATTAACGAAAAGTTAACTATATCGGGGACCACGTCCCTTGTCTTTAAGAAAAGATAAATGTAAGTGTTCACTCAACTGCCAACTTGATTGATAGCGGACACCTCTTAACAGAGACACTTTGTCGAGCGTTCCGCGATCCTGACCCACATCCAATTATTATGACAGATTTTATATTACCTCAATTAACAAGTATTGTTTAGAAAACAATGATTGTTTAATTAGAGATTATTCGTAGACCGGCGCCGGTTCGTAGACACAATCAACACTGCACATAGACAATTAGGTTCATTGTGCACTATTCACGTGGTCGCTGCGGTAGACGCGGCTCTCGTCACGTCCGATGAGTTCGGCCATTAAGTTGATGAGATTTGTTTTGGGATTAAACGGGATTAAGCGTAAAAGTTTCTTTGTCTAAGCCTTTGCTTATCGAGTACCTTTTTTGTTAAACGATTTTGAACACTAATTTAATTGAACTTGTTAAAGTTACATTCACGCCTAGTTACTTTAAGCTTAGGATTTTTATTTAAACGCTACTAACCCTATACAAAGTACTTATTTACATAATTGATCACGAACTCTATTTCGAAGCAATTATTTAAATATTTAAAAACATTATGATTTAGCAATGGATTAAAAAAGACTTGGAAATCATTGGGACATGCAGCAAAGAAAACAAAATATGGAATGAAAAAATTAAAACTGTAGAAAAAGTGTTTTGTGACTGAAGCATAACTTCGGCATCTGTGTCAGCATCTAATTACTTAGCCATCAATATTTTTAATTGGCGGAAAGCGTTCGCGTCTCACTTCTTTTGAAATAAAAAAGAACTCCAAATGTCAAATAAGTTCATGGTATATTTTTTCGCCGCTGCCGCATTAAAGTGGAAATTACTTGACAACAATGTAAACATGTACCCAGCGTCTATAGTATTAGCTCATATAGACATATGCAGTGTGACTCTATACGTAAGATAATATTCTCCAGTATTTGGTGCATTCATATTAGCCTTTGAATGAAGTGGAAAACATTTACTCAGCACAGTTAAAACGAAGGAGGCAAATAAAAACGTGTTAATTGCATAAAAAGACTACCCCACCTCTTAAAGCATTTTTGTTTCCATACTAAATGTAAATTTTTGTACTAAGTCAACTGTCAAAAACTGAAAGTAAAACATGCAGGTAGTAGTAATATGGAGCCGGCATTTCGAGTCCGCGCTGCAGTAAAATTTTCTGGTTTATCAGTCTCCGCCATCTTAGTTTTGCCATGTAGTTGCCGTATTCAGGTACATGAGATAACAAAAATGGCGGAAAAGATCGCCGCAGAGCTATAAGAAGAGTGGAGTCGTTATGGGTACTCTAGATACTCTATGAAGTAATATTAAAAACATTGCTGCAAGACGGTCAGTATGGGTAAGGCCCCAGTAATAATTGAGGTCAGGGTTACCGTACGGCGTTTGACACACTCAAAATACAGTCGCTTGCGAACAACTGAAAAACTTAAACTTGTGTTTACGTAAATAACAAAACTCCAACTGAAACTTAAATTTACGTAACAAACTCAAAACTACTAAAAATATACAACCACGCAGAATGATTTTTTATATTGAGGAAAAAACAAAAACCGAATTCAAAAACTTAGGTGCACTAAAAAGCTACAAATAACCTTACCATTCATTACATTTGGAGTAGGTGCCAATCAACGTCGGACAAATACATACATATATTGGCACCGACTCCAAATGTAATGAATTGTAAGGTTATTTGTAGCTTTTTAGAGCACCTAGGTTTTTGAAGTTGGTTTTTGTTTTTTGTTAAAAATAATATTTAATCGTTGAAAATTTGCAAGTATTATCACCTTATAACAGCACTAATAAAGTAAAAATTTACAGCCAAAAAAAATCACCCCCCTCACCCCCCCTTTCCACCCCTTTGGGGGTGGGTTTCGATTTTTGTGAACAATCCATATTAAACAAAAAAAGATTTATCGAAATCGGTTCACTAACGCCGGAGATATGCTGTAGTCCGGATTGGACCCCCATTTCACCCCCTACATATTTTTTCTTTCAAAATTCCTGAAAGACGTGTTTCTTTATTTTGTATGTAAAATACATATACAAAGTTTCAAGTCGATCAAAAAATATTTTTGAAATTATGTGACCTTCAACCCTCCATTTCACCCCCAAGGGGTTAGATTTCTGATAATATTTTGAAAATCGGACCAACCTTGAAGAAATCGGTCGACAGACCCTGGAGATATGCGGTAACATACATAAATAAAAATAAAAAAACATACGGTTCGAATTGAGAACCTCCTCCTTTTTGAAGTCAGTTAAAAACGTTCACCCAGTTTGTTTACTTCTGCGAAAGTTTCCGCTTGTTTTCTCTTATACGTCAATTTTAATTTAGGTCTCGTACCAAAACACGCCACTGGGTCTACGATTTTGTTGATAATGGGTCACTTAGTCAATATATTAAGTGGGTAAGTTTACCTATTACCTTCGAAAACTAGCTGCCGAACTTGGTAAAACAACACATTTTTTTTTATGAGATAGGGAGGCAAACGAGTAGTCGTTTCACCTGATGGTAAGTGATCAACGCCGCCTTTGGACACTTGCAACACCAGGGGCATCGCAAGTGCATTGCCGGCTTTTAAGGAATGAGTATGCTCGTTTCTTGAAGATACCTTTGTTGCATCGGTCCGGGAACACCGCTGCAGGAAGTTCATTCCACAATTTGGTGGTGCGAGGGAGAAAATTCCTGGTAAACACATTTTTCTTAGTTGAAGATTTTGTGTTAGAATTCATGGATTCCTATCTTTAGCATACAGTTTTAAATTTTATAAACGTGATACAGACAACTACGTAATGACAACTTGCTGCCGGTATAACAATGTTAAGTTACAAGTATTATTAATTTATTTCTTCCTTAATATCTAGTTCTGTAATAAAATTACTAGATGCCTAAGTAGGTATTATTTTATGCGTACCCCTGTACGAACCATTAGGTAAAGAAAATAATACGTATACCCGACGTAAAATCCTTTACCTACTTATATAAATGTAAATGGATATGTACCTACGTACCCATACGTAGGTAACGTTAAGAAAAGGTTGCAAATTCTAATTTAGAAAACCTATGTAAATAGATTAGAATCTATAACAAGGCTCCGGCTAATCGCCGAATAAAATGTTAGTAAGGCCTTGAATACCACAGCGCGTTTAACTATACACTTCAGAATAAAATCAATTTGGTCGAGGCGTTGGAACATTATTCTGACGGTAAAAAAGGAATGATATAACGCACAGCAAAACATCAAAATTGCGCTTGGAACTGGGTGAATCCACCAGGGTAACATCGTTCACTTAAGCACATTACGTTGGGTTGTGTCGGCCGAACTTCTCGGCGGGCCAACTGGCGGTGAAAACAATTGCGGTGCCGCGGGAGCTAACTTGCGGGGGGTTAGCGCAATAGTTCGCTTTAAATTGGCGTAAAGTTCGTTACACATTCTTTGTTAATTGGAATACTGAATGCGGTCTAGAGATTTACATTGTAGAGCCTGCACGGTCGTAGTGCTCGTTTAATAGGCTGGACCCATAACGGGGCATATTTGTCCCATAACAATAGAAAATCTATTGTTTCAATTATGCAGTACTCAAGTGGTGGAATTGTTATCATTTCAACATTAATTTCATACGTGTTATTTAACAACATTGTACTAAACTATTTTACGGATTTTATCGCGTTTATTTACTATTTTATTTTCCCGACGTTTCGGCTGCTTTACAGCAACCATGGTCACGGGGGGACTGAGGTGTTAGACGTCCTGATGTCATAGTTAATAACTGGGTACCCTCATATTTAGTTGTTGTTTGCGGTCCGATCCACGCAGAAAGTGCTTACGGTGTCCTGAGGTCTTGCAATGGTAATGGTGGTTGGTGGTAGCACCCAGCCATCTTCCCTATTGAAATTAGGATGTTTTTTAATTTCAATGGCCTCACGTATCATCCTTGGTCGGAGTCGGTGTACTTTTGCGAGGATATGTGGTTTATCAAATCATCAGATTTGATAAACCAACATAATATAACTATAATATAACATGTACAGGACCGCACCCGCCATTATATCAATAATGGCGGGTGCGGTCCTGTACATGTTCACAGATTGCAGACTTCGTGGAGCGTCGGTGTTTCACGTCAGCTATATGTTCTTTTACGCGGGTTTTTATTGATCTTTTAGTTTGTCCTATGTAAGAGAGTCCACATTCACAATCGAGTTTGTATACCCCTGCATCTTGTAGAGGAATGTGACACTTGACAGGTGGTAAAAACTGACTAATCTTCTTCGGTGGCTTGAAGTAAGTTTTGATTGAAGCCCGTTTCAAGATGTAGCCAATCTTGTCTGTGACACCTCTTATGTATGGTAGTACAGCAGGTAGACGCTCAACTGTGGCTGGTTTCACTCGGTCACTGTGATGGCGGCGTGGGACACGAAGCTTGTTGTCATGCAATACTTGCTTGACGTGGTGGATCTCGGCAGCCAGGTGTTGCTCATCACAGATCCCTTGTGCTCTCTGAAACAAAGATTTACCCACGGTAGCTAACTGTGTTGGATGGTGGTGAGATTCACCGTTTAAGTACCTATCGGTATGGGTCTTTTTCCTATACACGGTGTGGCCTAAGGTGTTATCAGGATTACGGATCACTAAAACATCTAAGAAAGCTAGAGTATTGTTGGCCTCTAACTCCATTGTAAATTTGATTTTAGAGTGTATGGAGTTAAGATGGTTTAGAAATGCTGTTATTTTGTTAGATGGTAATATTGTGAAAGTATCGTCTACATACCGCTTGTAGAATCTTGGGGTCACAGGTGAAGTGCGAAGGGCTGTCTCCTCGAAGTATTGCATAAATATATCGGCGACAACGGGAGAAACAGGAGAGCCCATCGCTACACCATCTACTTGCTTGTAGAACTGTTCATTCCACAACAGATACCCGGATGTGAGGCAATGTCTAAAGAGTTCAGCATATTCCTCAGGCATGTTATTCTCTGCTAGCTTCTTTGATACTATTTCGATGCAGTCTACTACAGGTAGACAGGTAAACAAGGACTGAACATCAAAACTGACCATAGTTTCATCGTCTGCAAGATGTAGATGTTTAATCTCACTGACAAAATGGTATGAATCCTTTGTATGTGCTCTTGTGTGTCCTCTTAGTAGTGAGAGCACCTTCGCTACGTGCTGAGCCAGACTGTATGTTGGTGTGTCAATCTGGCTTACAATGGGGCGCAGCGGGGCCTCGGGCTTGTGTATTTTAGGTAACCCATACAACTTAGGTGGTTTTGCGCACGAAGGTATCAATGATTTGACGTCTAGATTCAATGCGTCGGAGTGTTTCTTTATTAGATCGGTAGTTGTTTTTAACACGTTTGTAGTTGGGTCTGTTTTGACCTTTTTGTATGTCGTTTCATCCGATAGAAGTTCTAAATTTTTTGCATTGTAATCTGACGTATCCATTATTACCGTCGCATTTCCCTTATCCGCGCGGAGAATAGTAATATCTGTCCTATTACGTAAGTTCTTCATCGCTAAATACTGGTTCTTAGAAAGATTTTGTTTGGGCACTGAACTACGGCGTAACAACGATGATACGTCCTGTCTTATTGCCTCAGAGTCTTCCTTTTTAAAATTGTTTTTGGCTAGAACATCCTCGACGCTACAGATAATGTCTTCATAAGGGATCCTGCGAGGCGGTACAGCGAAATTTAGCCCTTTCTTTAAAACTTGCACGATGTTTGTATCTAAAATTTGTAATAGTTAATCAACGCGATAAAATCCATAAAATAGTTTAATTTCAATGTATAGTATTCGCGTAAATATAAGAAAACAATATAACATTGTACTAATTATAAGTTTAATAGCCTCTCCGAATATTCAGTATTTTGTAATAGAAATTAGAATCAAGGCTATACAGGGTATTTCAGAGACTCGTAATAATATTTTCTTGTTTGTATTAGTATCTGGTATACAGCTGAATGGTATAAAAAAATATGCATTCGTCTTCAATTATTTTTTTCGCCTTCCATTAATAACTGGATTACTAAGCAAATTTTTCCAGTTTTGTTTGTGTGGATATGGATTTTTTCCACATGGTAACATCTCTAACCGTTAAATCCGTGACAGACAAAGGGCATCTCATTGAGGCGACAGGACGCCTAGCCGTATCCCACTCAATTTCCCTTCTCAATGCATTTTATAGTTTTCTAAGAACCGGCTGTCTTAAAAAAAGACAGTTTTAAGACGGTTCTTTTCTTCCATATATTATGTCAAGTACACACCAGTATTATACAGTATTGGTAAATGGTACAGAATTAATCAGGGACGTTGTCTATGAAATACACTAGATACGGTGACAAGGTCTAATATGTAAGTCGTTAATTAAGTGTTACTATCAATTTAATAAGTAGTTACTTCATTTACGACCAACAATGAAAAGCAATATTAAAAACAAAAGTAATTCTACTTATATCTTAATTCATTGAACTATTTTATCCTTTTCTCAAATCATTTACAATTGTATGCTTCACATATACACAAGTAAATGAATAGAGTAATACCATTATAAGTGGAGCAGACATTTCTATTAATGTAGGGTTTATATTTAAAATCACCAGGAAATAGAAAAAATTGCCAAAACATGCAAATAGAAAACAGTAAAATCAGAAATTTGAATTCTAATATTTTTTAACATATAGTTCACAATCATTCACACAATAAAATGTATAGACCAACTAACAATAGTTACTGAGATGTGTTAATTCCTGTAAAGTCATTGTTGATACTAGAGGGAGCTCCACCAGTAGTTGCGGCGCTCCGATCATTACCGGAGCTTGTGGTGGTCTCTGGGGCAGTAACCGACGTTTCCTACATGTGAACAATGCCTAAATTGTGCCTACGTATAAGGGTGCTACATACCTACAACATTATTGTATCATTGTTTTGTAAAAAGACTCGCATAAAACATATTTCAATCAGATCTAGGACCCAAGAACAGGTCATCGACAAGGGAATAAAAAATAACCATAACCAAACATTAAAGGCCCACTGAGGATTACCTGGGAATGACCTCATCACTTCATAATAGAGTGTAAAAGGTTTAAACATAAGTAGAAAACCCGCTATTACCGATAGTTTGATCATCAAGGAAAAGAAAAAAAGGCAGATAGATAACATATTCATCAGCATATAAAGTATGCCTTTGAAGTAAATAATAAAAAAACTTACCGATGTTACGTGATTTATATTTGATTTTAATTTGCAATCGTACATACATACGTACGATATAGTTTACGTACGACATACTACATAAGCAGGATTTAAAAAGCATTAACTTTCAAGTATTACCTTCATAAGATAGGTATAATGTTCGCGCAACCTAAGAACTAAAACTAAATTAAATTGAACTCGACTAAAGGTCACAATATAAACATCAGCAGGTCACCAATACACGTCGTTTGGTTTTATCTGTGTAGACACTTAAATAGAATTAGGATCAATAGCCAGGATCAAGTAAACTAAATCAAGACCATTTTTATGCGTCTATCTAGATTACATTCTACAATCAAGCAGCTTGGGCACACGCTTGTAACAAATGCACGCACATTCATACTATTTGATTAAAATTCAAATTGTACCCTTAACTTACATTACAAAAGCACTTGAGACTAAATAATTTATTGAGGCTAATATATAACTTCATTTCAACAAGATATGTGGCAGCATTTATAGCGTTTACATGACTTTTTTGGGAGGTTTAAAGTCCCCCGCGCACTGGGGAGTCAAAACACGCGCGTTCAATTTTTTCCCAATACGAAAACGAACCGTATTGACTCGTAGATAAAGTTAATTCTTCAATGAAACAACATGGTCAGCGCGAGCGAATTTTAACGCACGGGGGCGTGGCTTTTAGCACTGAAATTAAAGCTTGTATATTGAAACAGAGTTCATTATGTAATTGGCAAATTATTCGACGCGCGAGTTTTGGAACCTCAGTGTGCGCTAGGCTCAACCTTTTAAGTATGATTTAAATCTGCCAAGATTGCTAAAAGCGCGAACGTATAAAAAACATAATATATGTATTTTCTTTAAAGCGCATACCTACATAATTTTACTTGATGATTACAAAAGTGGAATGATTGCATGTAGTATACCAGCATCATAAGCTCATATTGAAAATCGACTTAGCAAACTGTTATATACGAAGCGAGCAAGTAAAACACCGATATTATATCACGTTGCGAACACCCACCGATTTTTCCCCATTCTAAACATAACAAAAACACAATAAGTTTGAACGCCTCTGGCATCACAATGGTTCTGTACCTCGAGGATTGAGTCGGGCTTTAAACAAGCTATTTAGGTTATGTACATTTGAGCAACACTGGCTTGAAATTTGATTTGACTTTGTTTTGAAACCAATTCCATTTTTAATTCAAATTTACAATTCAATCAATTTTTGTGACATAAATATTGAGATTAAGTATCTATGATTGCGTACTTTTTTAACTTACAAAAATAGCTATTCATAAGAAGTTTTTCTTTATAATGACAGAGCCCTTAACTGTCTAAACAGAAAACAACATGCTCACTCTGGTAATGCTGACATCGCGTGACCGAGAACGAATCGTAACTGATGCCTAATGGAACGAGAATCATCACATTTACCGGAAAACCGTTTTTTACCTATCATCCTTAGAGAAATGGGCAAAATCATAATAATTTACCACTAAGTATAATGTGTTTCTGATTATCAGATTTCTTTCAGGGGAGATATAACTGATTTCATCAGGTATGTTTCCTTTATATATTGCAGTATACACTTATGAATCTCAAACGTCATGAAATAATGAGACTATTGCCCATTAACTAAATATTAAAATCCAATGTCATCTCTAAAACTTTTTTCGTGGTTTTAATGCCAGTAGCGTGATGCAGGTAACCGCTGACAATCCAAAATGTTAAATATATCAATCGGTATACATACATATGCGCATGTTGGACACAGGATGTACCTACTGCAGTATTTTTCTAAACCTTTTACAAATTGTGTCGCTTCCAATACGAAACCCCACGGAATAGCTCGCTGGGACATCAATGGACTGCGCAACAAAGCTTTGGAGTTTTTTCTAAGTAACATTACAAAAAGCTTGAAATGAAAACTGCTACTTGTTTCAATGGCAACAAAGACTAAATTGGTAAGACATAAACACAAAATAATAAGAATAATTACCTGAGAAGAATCACGTAGGTTTTTTTGACCAACCAATCTTTCCAACAAGTATAAAATTGGGTCATTCCATCTAGATAGAATGAACACTACCCACCTTAACGTAGACTTATTAAAACTCTCCCCCTCCCACCTAAACATAGATAGCTATCAAGTAAAGCTAGAACCGTGTCAGTGTCTCTCCAATCTATTTGTGTAAGCGGAGGTAAGCGGAAAGCAATGCTCTCACAGTTTCATATTATGGGCTTTTCTTTAATGAATATTCATTAGTTCATTTGCTTGAAGAAGCGTCATACATCACGGCACCGAATGTCGCGAAAATATCAGGACTTTGCTACGTTCGCTACGTTAAACGCGAATGAATATGCATATGTGATTACCTACAAGCTTTTCGAGCTGGTCTAATGCCAAAATTGTATTGTCACAGGAATAAAAACTTTAGGTATATTGTACGTAGGTAAGTTTCCTGCATGAAAATTATTTGAATGTCAAATGAACTGAAAGCAGAAGCCGAACCGTTGGTTATTTACGTTTATAATTTTGTCCCATATTATACAGTCTCCATTTAAATGTCATATGCTGAAAGCTATTGTTTTGAGCGGCGTACTAGTTAATATGGAGGGAAGAAGTAAAGTGTCATCTGTGTATTAAAAAAGTATCCGCCGAAATGCATTAAATAATAGTTAAAAAAACCTTCCACAATGGCGCTGGTGTCGGTATGTCGATATATATTGACGCCCCCCGGGAATAAACCGGTTATCGAAAAAATCACTGATATCGAATCTAGCATAACAGCAAAAAGTCCATAATAGCGCATACCGACTTATTCCAGGGGGGCGTCGATATATACCCATGTTGACACCAGCGCCATTGTGGAAGGTTTTTAAAATTTTATTTAACGCATTTCGGACACTTTTTTTATTTTTTATTTCCATAGCAGTGGTAGCCGAGTGGTCGAACGCACGCCGTGCAATCAAAGTGTGCAGGTTGAAACCCCAGCTCGCACCTCTGGGATTTATGTGCGAATCTCAATTAGGCACATCCGAGATTATCACTTGCTATAAAACGGTGAAGGAAAACATCGTGAGGAAACCTGCACGTCTGAGGGAACTTGACTAGTTCTCAATAGATGTGTGAAGTCTGCCAACCCGCACTGGGCTAGGGTGGTGGACTATGGCCTGAATCCCCCTCGCATTGAGGGTAGGCCCGTGCAGCAGTGGGACTTAAAAAGGGCTGTAATAGTAGTAGTTGTAGATTACCCTCCTTTACTTCTACCCTCCATATAAATGCGGCATATTTATAGACAAAAAAAATACCCATCGAATTGAGAACCTCCTCCTTTTTGAAGTCGGTTAAAAAAGAGTTCGCAATACTAAATGTGTGGAACAACAATAATATAAAACAAAAGAAAATCAAAACAAAAGAACATTATTTTATCTATCTCATTACAAGCAACCAAAGAACATTCAATTACAAGCAAGATTAATCTCTCGCACGATTACTTGTTTCGCGCGTGATTTTATCACTGCTCACTAATTGTGCACAATATCATATGAGAATATACGGCAACACAAATACGGGCCGCCGCCGCCGTCGCGTAACACGAAAGCTCACCTAGCTATTTCCAAGTTAGCGATCGAACGTTACGGCTCATTATAGGGCTTGTTATGTGGTCCGGTTTATGCGATACAAATTATTTCTAGTGTACCCACGGGAAAATACTGTGTAGCGCGAATTTCTTTTTATTTAAATATCCCCGAACACTTGTCTTTGACTCATGCTAGTAAAAAATTGGATCTTTTTTTTTACAAACATAATTAACATTAAGAACAAACAACTACTCAGTATTTGTTTTTAACTTAGTTAAGTTTTCTTTAATCTTGTCACTGACTGTGTAGTCTCCTGACCGATACAGATTATGCTCTAAATTTATGATCTATTAATGATCAACGGTATTGTATAACACTACTATATTGAATAATTCGACAGAAGATGGTTTCTATAAATTGGGGGTAAAGCTGCAAATTGAATAGTATTTAAGCATCTCACCAAACTTAGTTTACTGTTTTTAGACACACCGTATTTTTTTTTTTTACATTTTTGTTTTCTATGTTGGTACGTGACATTTGTAAGTCTTGCGTCTACATCGTATGATGCTATCCCCGAGCAAGTGTGCGCTGAAGCGTTGACCCTTGATTCGGTCTCGATAAGACCCGAAAATACTTTGTCGACCAGCATACCGACGAAATTGGGTCGTATAAATAAATAATTTTACGATGTTACCCTCACAACTAACACTTAACGGCCTACCCTCAAAATTGTTAAAGAGACGCAATAAAAACTAAAAAGAAATCTTTATTGTGGTTCATTATGGGATCGAGCTAAATGTCTACCTTATTTAAATATCACGTGATGCCGGAATACATACCCACTGTTGGATGTTGCGCTGGGTAATAAACATAGAACGCGGTCTCCTTCAGTGACTTCCTTATATTAAAAACTGTTTTCCAGTCTACAGTAAATCCTTTTACTTGATACAATTACTGTCATTATGACTACAGCTCGCCAAATTTACCTATTTACTTAGCATTACGTTCGCAGACTTCCTAACTTTGCAGAGAGAGCCGCTTATGGTTTTATAATTCTTTTTTTTAAATATGTTCTAATACTTATCCCCAGCTTCGCACTAGTAACAATTGAATATACTTTGCACTATGGTCTTCTAGTGTAACTCAAACTAAAGAAGACGGAATTTAATTTAGATACACCCAAATTGCATGCTGTAACATGTTTTCAACACTGTACGTCAAAGTATTTGCTTTAACTATATTTATTTACAAAGACTGTGTTACAAGACGTTTAAAACTATAAAGGAGTACTCTAAGGGCGTATTTAAATAGCAGAGCACCGGCATACAATGATAGAGTAAAATATAACAGGACTTTTTGAATGGATATAGTACCTACTTGTGACTCAACAAACGTATGTCAGTAGGTAAAATAAATGTAAACCCAAATAGAGGTTTTCATCCATTTGTAAGGACTTAATAAATGATTTTGAAGGAATAAAAATATTTGTTAAATAATATAATTTGTAAAAAAAAATATTTATATCATTTTGGGGGTAACAGAGTGGCAGTACCACAATTTGTGTATGCACGCACGGCCCTTCTCGCCGCGCCGTTGCCGCCGCCGCCTGAACGTTTGTTTACCCCACAACGCACGATTAACTCTCAACCGTCGATAATCCTAATGCTTTCTGTTTTATTTTATACAAAAACGATCCACTTTTATTTTTTTTCGTTCAAGTTTTATTTCTACGGAGCAAATAGACGCTGTATAAATTATTTAAAGGCTGAAAATGAAAATGTGAAGACGGTTTTTGTAGCTTTACACGCGTGGTATTACTCGAGGCCCATATGCCCAATAATCACCATATTGCTACAATAACATAATATTGAGCTTAGGTAAAATTGCCAAAGCTTTGTCAATTGCCACAACCAAAGCTCCGAAACCCAGCTTATAAGTTGTCAAATATACCAATTTTACAAGTTATAAACTGTTACCTGTCTGTATTAACGCTCGGATTTTACAGAAGTATTCTCAATAGTCTTTCACAAAATGTATTGGAAATTCTAATGACTTTATCGTTCAGACTTATAAAACAAGCCTTAAATAACTGATAACGATTATGCTTTCCAATTTTTAAGACCATTTTATTCGTAGAGATATGTAATTTGTTAGCATTGTTCTTTCAAAATTCACTTTAAATAATGTTAAAAAATACTTTTTAAAAACAAGCTTTTATTTAACTGCCCTTAGTTTTCGTGTTCTCCTCAGCAAGCCCTTTCATTTGATACCCATACTGTGGTAGTGCAGATAAAATAACTATTCTGCCATCTTGGATGATCCGCCATATTGGAATTAGAATGACGTCACCTAGCTAAGCAAGCATTGTCATCCAAAATAGGCGTATATATCAAATTTCAGCTCAATCGGTTAAAGATAACTGATTTAAAATTCAGTTGCAAGATTCCACCCGGACATACATTGCAAGTTAATATAAAGCTTGTAAGGACATACATACATTGCAAGTTAATATAAAGCTTGTAATTAATAACGTCAAATATATAGAGATTTTAAATCAATTTTATAATGGAGTTTCGTTGGTAAAAAATTGCCCCGTAATGCCACTCATAAGGTATCATAACTTTCTATAAATTTGGAGGTACTTACATGACACAATATATTTAAGGATAAGATGTAAGCATATTTTATTGCCCATAACAAATATGCTAACTAATTCACGAAGACGGATACCTCGCATTAGCATAAAAAGAAGAATGTAATGTATAACCGACGGTACAGAATCTCACCGCATATTTCCACGAACGTAGTTCAAATTACTCGGCCAGCCTACTTTGCATACAATTTCTTTTCCTCATGAGTATCGGTGCATTTTGCTATTAAAGTTTTTTACTGCTGAAAATTTTGTGTTCCAACTTCATTATAATTATATGACCGCCAGTAAAAGGTTCGGTTGTTCCATGTAAATACAATAATAGGCAATTTAAGGGTGCACGAACTGTGATTGTATAAATATAACGACTTTCGTGCATTCGATATACCATTTTAATATTTTATGAATACCGCATCGCAACATGGAGCCTGTAAAGCACTTATAAATAAATATAACCAGACAATACTATATAATAAACTGGGGGCGATACCAGTTACAACCAGACCAGGAAAATATTCTAAAAGACCATTTCCGAAATTTGCCGCGAAGGGAATTGAACCTGAAACCACCCGGTGCAGAGACCCGAGAGGCCTACGCTCGAATTACTACACCAAACCGTCGTCATCAAGAATATATAATATTAATAAATAATCAAAATTTACCACCGTTCCAAACGCTGCTTCCACTGAGAAGAACCGGGAAGAGGCACCATAACTTCTCTTTGCAGAAGAACAAAAGGAACAATAACAACAACCATCTCTAGGTTAGATACTTGTGCTGGATACCAACAACAATAAAGTAACAATAATTTCAATGGTAACATAATAACAAAGTCTTCTGTCATTACAGTAAAAGCAAGAGAGGGCAATATATAAAATATTGAGTAAATATTTGACCAAGATCAAAGAATCAAGTGTTACGATCTGATATCGATGTTAATAAGTCAATAAAACGTCGCACGACTGGAAGCAATCTCTTTTTATGAGTCCCGTGACGACAACTGTTACAATTCAGCCTCTCACAAGTACCTATCGCCGATGCATTACTAGATATAAGGACAAGTAAACCTATTTACTGAAAAGAGACTTCGAGTTTAGAAGTAAATGACCTAGTTACGCCACAAAAAATACTAACTAGCAGTGAACATTATTATTTTAAGCAGAATGTAAGTTTTTAAGATTTTTTGTTTGTTTTAAGACAGTTTTACAATTCATTAACTGCACAAAAGTGCTCAGTATTGTCGTTAAAAATAAATTCTGAATAGATGAAAATTTATTTAATTTTTTAAAGCCTACTAAGTATGCCTGTTGTTCACGCGACTAACTACGATACCCCGCGCGGCCAATACGGCTGTTCCTAGTTGTAGACTTATACAAGTAGGCTAACGTATAAACGTATCTATTATAATATATGTTGTATTTAACTATGTGACCACAACACTGATTAAATCTCTTGGATTTCCCTAGAGAGTTCGACTTCCCCCAATACCCCTGGCACTATTACTCAATGTATTTTTGGTGACCGATGTTGATCCTTACATATACGACGTAATATAGCTACCTACCTAGTTAGCGGCCACGATATCTAGTTAGATATCTGCTTTTTTATCATTTTGCGTTCTTGAATATTAACTCCGAACACTGTTTTTGTTTCTAATGCAATATTTCTATAAAAACTTATCTTCATTTTTAAAAGCACAAAGTCGTTTTGGAGAAACAAGTAACGAATCGTAACGGGCATCGAAAATTTTACTCAAGAAACTATTTTAAACAAACAGTACGTAACGTAACAAAACGTAAACGAAACTGAGCGTTTCTTGAATATAGAATTTGTATATAAATTTGTTTTAACGTATTGTGAGCACAGACATTGAAATAAGTAGTATGTAATATCGGAGTAAATTTATTCTATATTTGCACTTCCCATATCGGTTTGAAGGCTTGAAGCTTTTAATCGGTTTGAAGGCAAAATACATTTATATTGTTTACATAATATCCACTGTTAGAAATTCAAAACGGTCCTGAGATATTTTAACCTCACCAACAGATTACTTCATTCGAATTTTGATTTATAGCCCTAACATTTAACAAGACAAAAGTTACAACAACAACAAACAGACAAACAACGAAACAAGAGAGTTTAATAACAAAAAGTTTCCGGGTGAAGTTGCTCTTTCAATTGACATTTCTCAATGAGGGCCATTTCATTAACTTTCGGTCTTCTACTTTTATTTTTCACGTTGTCCTTTAAAATTTTCTGACAGGATTTCGTAATAATTTTATAACAAAAACTACTTATTAAAATATTTGCAGAATCAATAATTTAGAATCTTTTAGAGTAGGTATTTGCCTTACCCCAAAAACCTTTTAAAGCGAAAAGCAAACTATTGGTACTTTGATCATTTGATTCAATTTTTATCCGTCAACGTTCAAGTATTAAAACGTTATCATCGATCAAAATCATTGACTCGCAAAACTGTTAACCGTACGCTGCTCCAATTAAAACCGTTATTGGTAAACCGAGATCATAACAAGGGTTAATTGCCTAACGTCCAAGTTATTGTAAAACACACAATTGAAACACAAATACGAAGATTTTGATTGGGTTCCTGGAAGCCTACTGCGGAAACACGAACCGTCCGTATCGAGATCCACTCCATTTTGACTTTTTACCAATCGACACTACTCTATCAAATGCAATCGGCACTGACGGAAATTTGAAACTTCCTATTTGCTTGGTAGCCTCCCTATTGCTCTAGCAGCACATATTTGGCTGTATTCGAATGAAACTGGATAGATTGTTTTATTTTATCTCAATACCCTCGTATTGAGAGGGAACGCGCCAGCTATAATAGCAATAAGCTCTCCCATTATAATATTAGAATTAAATTATACATTTAATTATAACAAAAACTATTGCTAACCTACGGCCAAACTTACAGATAATTCTAACATTACATAGAAAAGGCGGCGTTTTGAAACCATTGTGAATAAAACATATATTTTGGGTTCAATGTTTATTGACTTATTCCCTTCGGGGAATAAAGGCGTGATGATGATGATATATGGTTAATAAGCTGTTTGTATGTATATTTAAGTAGGTCTAGAAACTTTTACATTAATTACATTGTTGCTTAAACACGTTTAGTTTATATATACTGAATTCCAAAACTTTTTATACTATGCAATTAGTCTACTATGCATGTCCAAGACATCAAGAAGCATTGATGTGTTCTACACCTCATATGTTAATATCGACAACGCAGTTAAGCTCTGTAATTAATCGAAGTGGAGATATAATTTGTCTTCGTCAAGGAGCAAATAGCTAATTCCCACACATTAGGCGTACAATGGTTCGCCCGCCGTCTCTTATTGATTACCACCTATTGTTCGCTTTCGACCGCTCTAAATGATACACTTGCCACGATTTACGCGACAACTACTACCGTTTATAGATTAATGAGCTAATGATTGTCGTTTCGAGGGTTTTATTGTGGGGAATTAATGTTTAAATGCCACACGATGACTATGTTTATTTACTTGATGCCGCGTTCTTTACAAGGGTGCTTTCACAAGCGAAACTCTTTGAAAACCCTTGTGGCGCATCGTCCATTGTGTTGAATATAATTATTTTAGGTCAGTATGTTATGAATCCATGACACTTTACTTATTTCTTAAAGGAGGTCCTTGTCACCGCTATCACCCACGCCCTCATTATAAATGTAAATAATAATATTTTGGCATACATTATGCATAAGTACATAATGCAAGTTAAGTAATTATAAAAACATGTAGGTACATATTCATGAATAAATATTTCAAGGAATCGGTATCTGACAATTTCTGGAAGTATGTCTTATATTTTTTTCAGCACTTTCAGAATAATATGAGCGGTTACAGACAGACGCGTCGGAGAGCCGACGAAGTCACGTGACTCCCCGGAGACAAATTTTCGCCATCATACCGCGAAATTCACGCCTTCTGCTCACGCTCTTGAATATTTTACTCTATGAATGAATCAGTTTTCTTTCGCATATTCTAGGCATTACTTTCTTACATAATTCATTTACATAAGTACTAAAAAAATGTGTCTAACTTAAGCGCTACTTTCGCTAATCTTACAGAATAATTGTAATACCGCAATTTGATGATAAGTGTTGAAAATATATTTTAACGAAAAAGTAGCCAAGATATTTCAGTACCATGCACCACCTAAACCTAGACAAAAAGACACCACTTACCCACCTTAGCCTTGTTAAAGTTCGTACCTAGTCACCGACTAGACTACTTTTGGCAGGGGTGACTCATCTTTTATTTAACTAAACGAATTTTCAATGTTCATTGGTCAGTAGACCTATTTGAATGAACATAGCTGTTTAGTTTCACAGTGCATTGGGCAATTGCCTTTTCAAATTTTAACTTGTAGAACGAAAGATTTAGTTACATTTATAAACTAAATATTTTGCCTTTATTGTCCTACACGTTACACATTTTTGAGTTATTGTAATTTTGAACAAGCGTAAATGAACTAACTACAGCCCTTTTAACGTCCCACTGCTGGCCACGGGCCTCCCCTCAATGCGAGGGGGATTCAGGTCATAGTCCACCACGCTGGCTCAGTGCGGATTGGACGACTTCACACATCTATCGAGAACTAGTCAAGTTCTCTCAGACGTGCAGGTTTCCTCACGATGTTTTCTTTCACCGTTTCATAGCATGTGATAATCTTGGATGAAAACGAGATTCGCACATCAATCTCAGAGGTGCAGCCGGGGTTTGAACCTGCACACTCTGATTGCAAGGCGTTCCTTCGACCACTCGGCTACCACTGCTAAGCGTAAATTAGTGTGACTTAACTATATGTTATAAAAAAATATTACGGGTCGAATTCAGAACTTCCTCCATTTTTGAAGTCGGTTAATAAAGTCAAACATATTTACGTAAGATGTAATTAAACATATTTGTTTGGTCTAGTGATCTAAGCGATGGCCACTCGGCTCACTGCACCGGGTGATAGTGGGTTCGATTCTCGCTAGCGGAAAGTTTTGGAAATGGTCTGTTCGGAATTAGCCCCGGTCTGGGTGTAACTGGGGGCGATTCCTGTCTATTTTTTGATACCCATAAGCTTTGTATAGTTTGGGATCATACGATGAGTATGTATTGTCTGACGTTTAAAAATAATACCATCCTGATATTCGGTTAGAAAAGAGGACATGTAGCCATTTTGCCAAATACATCGGTGCTCACTTATTGGAATATATTTGACATAGTATAAATATATAAATATACCTCATCACGCCTGTATTCCCCGAATGGGTAGGAAGAGGTGCACTGCAGTGCGCCCACACTTCGCCGATGTCTTTTGGTCTCAATGTAGGGGGTGAACCTGTTGTCATTATACCGGGCACATTCCCACCTCAATACGAATCTCCCATTCCCGAAAAATCTCCCATTTGGGCCATGGTCCACCGCGCTGTTCCAGTGCGGGTTGGCGAACTTCACCCGCCTTTCTATAGGCATGCAGGTTTCCTCACCATGCCTTTATTCACCGTTCAGCAAGTGGTAATTATTGTTGAAAACGCCATTCGCACATGAAAATTATCTCAAAGGTGCGGGCTCGGGATTTGAACTTGCACTCCTTACGTTAAAGGCGGGCGTTTTTGCCTACGAGGCTACTACTGTTTACATAGTATAAGCAGTTAATTTAGGAAGAAGGTGCACAAGAAAATTGTGTCAACGATGTGTCTCAGCCGCAAAAACACATTCACATAGAGGGAATGGGGTTAAATGTCGTAACTTGATAATCTCTATGTTCAACATATCACTCGTAAGTAGTTAAATAGGCACTCGTACTTCAAAGGTGATAATGAGATGCTTTAAATTCTTTGTGACCTCATTCTTTCCTCAAGTTCTCGAAACACCTCGCTTCTATTCATTTCCCGGACTTCAAGAGCAGTTCCACTAAAACACATAATTAAAATATAAGCGTTGGTAATGAAAAGTCGAATAGAGGCCTACGTGACGGTCCGTGGAAAAAGTTACGTCGCTCACTCACCTCGGACGCATACGCACTGCACTCCCAGGGGCTAGCGACTTATTATTAATATAATTCTGTGACGTCCCACTGCTGGGTAAAGAGAATAGAGGGAAGGGACAGATCCCCTTCCTCCATTTTTCTCTGTGTTGGGCTACGATGGGCCACTCTTTTCGATAGGAGTCAAGTTTATCCCACCATCTCCTCCTGGGCCTGCCGCAATGTTTTCTTGCATTGCTGGGGATCCACACTGTGGATTGACTTAACCTTTTTTTAAAGTGTACTCTGCTTCAATATATATACATAGTGATGGAATTCCTTTGCTTAAAGTCTCACGATCACGCGTCAATATTCCCTCGCGTAATCAATGACATTTCGATGAAAAATGTTACTGTATTACAGTAATGTAGTTAAAACAGTTCGTATTGGTATGGGTCAAAAATTAATCGCGCTCGTTTAGACGCGCCTGTGAGCGCAGGGCTTTACATTTCAACGGATATAGCATCTGGTAATTTACCTTTAATGATCGACCGTGTAGACCTTTTTTTCCCCAATATATTTCGCGGAATCCCAAGTTTTTATGGGAAGTGAAAAACAGGAGGGGTTTAAACGGAGTTTTCATTGCTTTTTACGTTATAATATTCATATTGCTCAGTCGAGCAATTCCAAGTTGATAATCCGGGGTTTGGTTTAATGAGTCCCGTGTTATCCCCTCAGGATTAAAAGCCGAGCTCGCATGCTGTTACATTATGATCACATTGTGTTTCTTTGAATTTTCATCAGCGAGTTTATTTTCGTTTTTTAACGAGTTCATTCCCATTTTTATTGTTTAGCATTTGATACGCGTCACTTAGTTTCCGTCATAAGTTCCTAAAAATAGCTATTCACTTACTTTACCTACTATTTACACTAAGTAAGCGAATTAATTAAATATCTGCTTCTTTTTCATACTTTTACAAAATTATAATTACATTCATTGTTAGAAGTCTGTTTCAAATTCTTTCGCAAAATTTTCATCATAGATTTGAGAATGTTGTACTAATCTTCAGGGGTAAAGTAAGTTGTTCAAGTTGGCCAACTTAATGTAACTAAATGAACGATGATGCCCGCGGGTATAGCCAACATCAAAAACTCATTTTAGTCAAATGTGAAATCCAAAACGGTAATTGTTCAATCGATATAGTTAGGTACTATTTCGCGAAAGCTATAGGCTTAGTTACTCATTCATATCACTCTATTCAGAAACATATTCAGGTATCCATGAATTTACCTTCAATAGCTACATTGTAAAATATTATATTTAATACGCTTGACTTATTAAATTGATATGTTTCTATAATCCTAAGTCAGCATTTAGCATTGCAGTCATGTTGATTAAATCCAAAACCAAGTGTACCATTGCAAGACCTCAAGACACTGTGAGCACTTTCTGCGTGGATCGGACCGCAAACAACAACTAAATATGAGGGTACCCAGTTATTAACTATGACATCAGGACGTCTAACACCTCAGTCCCCCCGTGACCATGGTTGCTGTAAAGCAGCCGAAATGTCGGGAAAATAAAATAGTAAATACACGCGATAAAATCCGTAAAATACTTTTATTTCAATTGCAGTCATGTTAAAAAATACAAGAAAGATCCTGTTAGTAAAACTATCAAACTAAATACATTATTAATTTATATGATTTAGCTTTAGATGTATTCTTTTATCCTACTTATATTATAAAAAGTGGACGTTTGTGTGAATGGATGGATGGATGTTGGTTACTCTTTGACGCAAAGACTGCTGACCGGTTTTTTATGAAACTTTACTGTATTATTTTTTGTACATCAGAATAACATATAGGCTATTCTTTATAGCGATATTGAATCAGCAAAGTCTGTGCGGATGAAGTCGCGGGTAGAAGCTAGTCATTCCTATTTTAGCCATGAGGCTCAACTAAAATAAATACTAGTTAGACTTTTGTTTAATACGTTGATAACAATTATATCGTTCAGGTCCGTTAAACGGTTTTAGCGTAATTACTAAATTGGATATCTGCGACCGCGTCTGAGCTTCGAGCGGCGCTAACTACGTGCATTAGTTTGTGTGTAAACTAAAATTGCTTGGCGTGGCCCGTTTGTGTTACACCGATATACCTAATAGTTAGGTAATTGGGCATAAACTAACCCCTCAAATGTAAAAAAAACTTATGATACATTTACGGCAGCATAGTCGAACACTTTTTGTACTGTAGAAAGCAATAGAAGGTGTTTTGAAATTTTATTTTAATTTCTGTAAGTATTGTTGTGTCTGCTGACATCCCTATTTATTAGCAATCTATAATCAATATTTGCAAAAGTTGCGTTTTTTGTCTAGTTATAGCAAATTTTAGATTAAGCTGTACAAAAATAGGGGAAATCCTATGCTGTACCAAATTTTTTTTGGTCGTAGATAAACAAGATAAAGACCATTCGACGCGGATTTTTTCTGAACAATAATATATTAAAAGGTCATTTTGGCCATTTTCCGAGAATATGACATGGCAGTAGAAAAGAAACTCAGTTGTGAAGTTTGTGAATGGAATAATATTGCCGAGTACAAGTAATATATGTTTATAGAAACACTAACCTTTTGCGAAATATATAGAAATTTCAATCCATCCACACCCCACCTGTGTTTTTTTAATGTCTAAAAATCCTTTAAGGATACCCTGCTACCTCGGGGGAAGGGGTTATGTGGGAGTCCCATCCACAAAACAACCACATTCACCATTCCCAGTACAAAAGCGTTATGTAAAGCCGCATTAATATGGGCTTTGGATATTAAAGAAAACTGATTAAAAGCCTGTTATACTATACTAAGTTAAAATTACTTTTATTACCCTAATTTCTTTTCTTGATGCCAATTATCTTCTCACAAAAGCATTTATTTGCGTATATTTTGAATTAAGTAATAATAATTTTAATAGCAGTGGTAGCCGAGTGGTCGAACGCACGCTTTGCAAATCAAAGTGTGCAGGTTCAAACCCCGGCTCGCACCTCTGGGTTTATGTGCGAATATAATTTTTATCCGAGATTATCACTTGCTATGAAACGGTGACGGAAAACATCGTGAGGAAACCTGCACATCTGAGGGAACTTGAGTAGTTCTCGATAGATGTGTGAGGTCTGCCAACCCGCACTGGGCCAGCGTGGTGGACTATGGCCTGAACCCCCCTCGCATTGAGGGGAGGCCCGTGCCCAGCAGTGGGACGTTAAAAGGACTGTAGTAGCAGTAATAATAATTTTAGTGCTTTATATGCTCCTTATTATGCATAGCATATAATTCAAGTAGGCCCTTAAACGACTCTGCAGTCGGGTCTAAGAATATATGAACATCAAGAATATGCATTCTTATAGAGCAAATTAATGTAACTATCCCGGGCATCATGCCACACGAAATATCTCTACCTACTCATTACATTATAGATACAGTCGTTAACGAAATTTGTTGGGTCACTGAGGACCATTACATCATAATCTGTCAAGTAATTTAAATAATAGTTACATATTACTCACCTCGGTTAGGGCTCAGGATAGTTTTGTCTTATAAAGCCCCGTGCGCACTGAGGCGTCCAGACGCTTGCGTCGATTTTTTTTACAATACAAGACCGATAGAAAAGAAAGAAAAAGCTAGTTCTCCCACGAAACGACACAGAAAGTGAATTTTAAAACGTAGATTTTACCACAGAAATTTAATCTTTATTTACACAAGGATAGAATTCTTTTTAGTATTGGCCAAACTGTCAACGCGCGCGTGTAACGCCCCAATGTGAGCGGGGCGTAACTGCCTGAACCATATTGTCGGGTCATAAGAAAAACTCATTAAGTAACAAAAAAAATACAATGCAATAATTTGAATTTTAATTGTTTTTTGATGTGATATAGTGATTTTTGCTTCTTGGAATTCTGTAAAGTAATGCACTTATGGATATGATGACATTTCCCTGGGAAATTTGTTATTTTATGGTACTTAGTGTAAAAAACATATTTCCTAGTAATTTGTACTTTGTGAGTTTTTCCTGTCACCCGACGAATATAATCTTTATAGGTGCCAATCTTTATTATTCATTTACATGTTATATCTGGCTGATACGATATTTTGGCATTTAAGCTCTATGGGCCTAACGTCACACCTATGTTTTCGAGATCTATAAATTTTGTTTTAATATCCGTCTTCAAAAAAAGTAAGTTCTCAATGCAACATGTACAATGAGTGTTATACACAACAAGAATACAATATCCTACAAATTCCCGAATCAGGTTCGTGGGATGTTATGAAATCGCTAATTACCGCACAGCATCCGATAGTTCTGTTTCAGACATATCAATTGGCACATTCACTTTGGGTTCTGTTGCTTTGATTTTTGATATCGGGTATTCCCGCTATAATTTAATTAATTAATTGCCTCCTGGCGTTGTACGCTTGATGGAATCTAATTTGATTCACAAACTATTGACTCCCACTTTGTTGTATACATCAGAAGCCACGCTGTTGAAAGCTCGTATCATTGTAGACATTTCGTCGAAAAATGTGCTTCTTCCACGAATTTAGTAACAGTGTAACACATCCAATTTTGTGTCACTATTACTCCTACATACCTACGTCAGATTGTCTTTGTCACGATGTATAAGACTAAACGGCCATGGCATCAATGAGACCTATTTCGGTATCTCTTTTTCACGTCTTTTAGACACATTTAGTTATCTTTACACTCTAATATCATTGGTATTGGCAAAGAATTGGTCGCGCGCGTCCTGTGACTAAACTAAGTAGTTAAATTTTTAGTGTTTATGCCTATCTCATATAACGCCATAGATCGCAATACACTAGGTTTAGTGTATTTTAGTCTGATACCAGCAAAATCAACATCAGCGTTCTCGATACATATACTGCGATATTCCGATAACGTAGACAGATCTAACATATATACAATATCAGAGCACGTACAAATGTTCAAGCATTTCTAGTTAATAAAATCGAAACAATTCTTCATAAGCCAGTACCTTTTGTACTGGAAAAAACCTCATGAACTCCCAAAAGTCGGTATCTAATCTAGTTTCTAGAAGAAACATAAAATATGTATTTGTGTAGTAAATATAATAGGCTAAGGAGTAAATAAAAGTAAATTGCACATAATAATGTTTTATTTGTAACTGAAAGCGATAGTGGTCCGGTTATAACGTTTTTTTTACTTTTACAATACTGTTTACACAAGATTTACAATGGCATTTACAATGGCATTTTGTAACTGTATATCATCTATATGCTAGCAATCAGACCACGCATATAGCTAGGCAAAGGGTATGGCGGTATTTTCTTTGGTACAGCATCAATATATTCTATAACATAAATAATTTACCTAATATAAAAGCAATGAAAGCCCACTGATCCCGTATTTACTCGTCATTGTGTGGTGTAATTGACTTGCCTTCAACAGATTTCCTGCTTAAATTTAAGCATAAATAACCTATACACGTTTCCTAAGTAATTACATTTCGCCTTTATATTTACAGGCCTAGCATCCATCTGACTCAGTCTATATTTATTAATACTCTCATTATCCTGACAAAATTGATATTTTTATCTACATTCACTTAAATAATTTTATCTACATTTATGACATCTAAGAGATATGTTTTAATTACCTATTAGAGTGTTCCAGGTATATTAATTGAATCTAAACATAATCCTAAGCATATGTTTTACATCTAATGAAATAACAATGTTAAAATAACACGTTTTATTATTCTAAATATTCTCTATGTTATCTATTAACGGTACATTAGTTAGTAACATTTACATCAGATTTGTTTATGTAGAGAGTATGCGAGTCCGAAGGCATAACATTGACTTTATAGTTTTATTGCCATAGGTAAGTAGATTTTGGGTTAGTAACTTCCTGAACTTAATCAATACAAACAAACATATACAAAATCATAAAATATTGAAATTAAGTATTCAATTTGTACACATTGATTATGGTTTTGTTTCCTGAGACGGTTTTACCCAAAAAAGAGCTCCTGTAGAATATTTTTTGTGATATCTTCAGGAAGTAATCAAAATATTTACTCATTGTGTATACGTACCCTAAATTATCTAATAATACGTAAGTCGTCACAGAAGATAAGTAATTAAAATGGTTCGCTCGCAAGACGTAACTGGGGGCGAATATTGAAAATGTATAAAACATCAAAGCGGTATTTCCATCTAGGTGACTGTAGCGTACGGGAAGGTATAATTTATTTATTTTCTCAGCGACTCAAAAAGGAAAAATCAGCCTCGAGTGGTCGCTATCTTGATTATAATGACTAATGAGAACAGAAACCCGTCACTGAGGTGCTCCGTCGAGGCTGCCCGGTTGTAATCTTGTAACCTGAAATCTGTAAACATTTTCCTAATTAGCCGAAGTACAAACATTTATGTTGTTTAAATAAACAAAATTCTTTATAAATCGGTCGTTTTCTAAACAGGGAAGTACCTACTTGCCAATGAAAATTTTCGTTTTATGAAACAAACCTTCAAATTAAATTAGAAAATTATCATACATTTACAGAGGCATTGTAGAACACTTTTTACTGAAAAATGTTATTGTATATTGTTTGCAGATTAAGGAACATTTATACAAATTGGAGGTTTAGTATATAAAATAATATATAATTTTATAATTAAAACTTATGAATGAATATAATAAAGAGATACAATTGGTTTTGTGAAGGCGATCTCCGAATTTTAGTACCAAACATACTATCAATACGGTATAATGTTAAAAACATTTTTTGTTACTTTAGCGCTGCTGTCACCGCAGTGCACCGCTTGTATAAAATGCAATAATTTGCCATCCTACTAAATTACTTCAGATACCTATGCCATAAATAATAGACCACTTGGAACGAATGCTCACATATCAAAAATACATCATCATTACGCCTGTATTCCCCGAAGGGGTAGGCAGAGGTGCACTGTAGTGCGCCCACACTTCGCCGATGTATTTTGGTCCCAATTTAATAGGGGGCGAGCCTATTCCCATTTTACCGGGCACATTCCCCCTCAATACGAGGGAGATTTGGGCCATAGTCCACCACGCAGGCCCAGTGCGGCCATATATTCATATCAAAAATACATTATATAATTGATGGAATTAGGTGTAATATTGCGGAAATCCATTGTTAGTAACAATTGTAGAGAAAGGGAATGTAAAGGTATATAGATAATGGCCACCTTGTATGGTGCCACTGGTAATGGCCACCAACAGCTGCCCATAATTAATTAAGTATAGATTTCTCGTCCAAACTGGTTGTCTGGAAGAAATTGCTTTTAGCGATAAGACCGCCCAATTTTACATAGCTACTGTATTTAGAAATACGAATGTTGTATTATTTTATTCCTACAATAAAGAGTACTCTATCTATCTATGGTAAACACCTTTAAATGTATGTTCATGAAAATAAAAAAAAAACGAACCAAGATTAAAAACATCAGGTGTAACATTGGGTCTATTAGACATTCATACCCAATGGTTCGATTGTATATAATCCGTACCTTGTGTACCGAAGGGCGTGCTCTCTGATGACTTATCAGCCATGATATTCAGCCGCTGTACAACTGTGAAAAATACAGACATTAAACCCTATACAATGTACAACGTAAAATTTCAGTTCGTACTGGGTGTATCAGACGTCCGAATTAATCAATTTGAAATGTAGAGTCAGACTATATCTGTCACAGTTTCAGAATTACAGACCTTTGAATATTGGCCATAACTATCAGGGTGTGGCATTAGGGCACAACCATTGGCATAAAATCAGCGTAATATGTGAAAAAAGCTTATAAAAATGTTGCACAATACTGTAGATATTATGAATAAAAGGCGGAAAGAAAAATTTACAAATGTTCAAATTTCGAAGATTTTTTCATACCATTGTATTTTAAGCCTGAAACTGATTGATGTGTAATAGTGTAATTTCGGTCCTCTGAAACACCCTGTATAATTATTTAAGTGACAATTTACCATTTTTGTTTTCCATCGGTGGGATTGGCATAGCTGTTGACATCAAAATGAACATTTTAGTATGCTCACACAAATATTAAATCTATACATCTACCTATATCTATACTCTTACTAAATACATATTAAATGAATAAAATTGGAGTGTCTGTTTGTAATATCAAAATAACATTATTTTAACCAATACAGATGAAAGTATACACGACACAAACAACGAAAATTGTTTGTGTCGTGTTGTCTGTCTGTCTGTTTGTTCCGGGTAAACTTTCAAACGACTGAACCGATTTCGACGGGACTTTCACTGGCAGATAGCTGATGTTCGAAGGCGTAACTTAGGCTACTTTTATTTTAGAAAAAGCATTACGGTTCCGCGGGATGAACATAAAACCATTACTTCCGGGTAATCTGCCTAAAGTCCACGCGGGCGAAGTCGCGGGCACAGCTAGTACACAATAAAAACGATGCGTATGTATTGTCACAATATAAGAGTTTAGATCTCCTCCAGGAATTACCTCTATTTTATTATCTCAGTGCATTCTTATTTTACTCTAATAGAGTTAACTACCACTTTCAAACGTGTAAACATTCTTAATAGTTATAACTAACGCAAAGTTATTGGCGATTTGCTTCGTTTGAAGCGCTATTGGACTTCTAGTAATTTCGTGGATTTAAGGCAATCAAATTTTATAAAGAATTATAAAGCAGTTTTAAACCCTGTTTAGCTGCTATATAGTTATTCTCACATAAGCATATTTAATTTAGTTTGGTTAATCTTTCTGTGGCAGCATAGCATGGCATGTCTTTCTTTCATCCGAGATTATCACTTGCTATGAAACGGTGAAGTGAAACATCGTGAGGAAACCTGCACGTCTGACGGAACTTGACTAGTTTTCGATAGATGTGTGAAGTCTGCCAACCCGCACTGGGCAAGGGGTGGTGGGCTATTGCCCGAATCCCCCTCGCATTGAGGGGAGGCTCGTGCCCAGCAGTGGGACGTTAAAAAGGCTGTAGTAGTTGTAATCTTTCTGAAAATTATCGGTATGTAAGTACAACAACACAAATAAATAAAATTAAAATGTCTGTTTGTAATATCAAAATAACAGCTTTTTACTAAATACGTAAAATGTATAGCTACGCCATGTTTGTCTATGTGTCTGTCTGTTAGTTCCGAGTGAACTGCCAAACGACTGGACCGATTTTGACAGGAATTTCACTGGCAGGTAGCTCATAGAACATAATTAGAATTCCTAAATTCTGCGCGTAAGTACTCCCGGGTTCAGCAAGTTGAAAATTAAAAAAAATTGTAAAAAAAAAACTTACGATACAATTTAATAGTGCCCTCGGTGTCCCCAAGTGAATTTTTGGACACACACTTATAAGTTCCGTAATCAGCACTCGTGACTCTCCGCACAGCGAGCCTGAGCACTGATCGATACGATCCATCTATCTTCTCCGGTTCAAGCCCTCCCCCTGAACATGAAAATGTATTTAACATTATGATACAAACACAATACTTTAAGTAATGGAGCATATTTTGCTAAAAAGATCACAATCCAGAAAATGTAATTAAACTTTTATTAGAATGGCTTAGTAATATATATTCAACAATGTACTTTGATGGAATTAGTTATATTAGACTTCCACTGGCAAACGCGACCTTTTAATAAAGGCCTTAATGAATAATTCCTAATAATCTAAAACCCACTTCAGTAGATATAGTTAGTTACGACAAAATATTACTTCCAGTCTTAATTAGAGTTGTTCACAAATAAAACCACCTACACAATACTGAATTAGTAATAAACATACGTTGGGAACGGAACTAGAATTAAATTGAAGATTATCTCATAATGAAAACGCAAAACTAGCGCAACAAAAGATTCTGTAATTTCGTAATAACAATAAAGGTACTCCTGTAAAATATTAAATACAACAAAAGATAATCGTGGTTATTGTGGATGGGGCGAGATTATAAAGGTGACTCACAGGATAAACATACGTACGATGTAATTAAAATGGATACTAAAACCTACTTCCTATATCTTTTTCGTACTGTCCCCTAATTATATTTTTATTTGCCTGTCCTTCACCAAAGCTGTTAATATCTTACCGACGGGAACAATCTCTCCATTGTCTCTACTCCAGTAGCTGACAGGTTTGGGGTACGCTTCTGTTTCACACTCCAATATTAGCTCGGAGCCAAGCGCGGCACCCACCAGCTGATTTCTGATTATGATCACGGGAGGAACTGTGTGGAACAAAAAACACAAGTTCTAACTTCTTAACGCAAATTCTATTGAGTTGGTCTAATTCGTATTATCATCCTTTTCGCTTTATTATCGTATGAGCTAGATGGCACATTTTTTGTTGTTTCATAATTAATTCACTCACACACACTTGAGGCCGTCAGCGCAAAAGTGGCCTAAGCCTAAGACATATAGTATGAAAATAATAGGGTTTGTATAATTATGAATTTAGGTTTTAGCCATTTTTTGATAGTTAAGTAAGAATATGAAAAATCGTGGGTTAGGCCACTCTCGCGCTGACGGTCTCACTTATGAGTTTGAATTAGACGTATAAATAATTAAGCCATGTAGGTAGAAGACCGGGAATTGAAATAAATCATAAGATTACAGACATCCTCTCAACTAGGTGGAAGTGCAATCAGGGTTTTGACTACATCTAACTCTCTGACTCAGGGAATGAGACACGGGTTAAAATAATTACGAACACTCGAGCAAATGCTTATCTTTTATATACATTGCTCACAAATAATTCTGAATGTATTTAATTTATTAGCTGCAAGCTGAAATCTAATTACTATTCAAAACACTAAGAAATAGAGTTAAAACAAGCATTCAAAGACTAATTTGAACAGATAGAACATAAACAAAATATTGTTCAAGCTCAAATACAAAGGTGAGCCGAGGTTGCATTATCCACTTTAACAATGCTCACTGTGTTTTTAATTAATTTCGTTTATGTTATAATTTTATAATATAAACCTCGTTGGAATATTATTTTATATGGTTATATGAAATACAACACACTGGAATTAGATAGAAATGCATTTTATATCAAAAACAATGAAATAATGAAAACGTAATATACATTTACTCAATATATTTGTATCAAACTGTTTATTGGAATAAAACTATTTTACGGATTTTATCGCGTTTATTTACTTTTTTATTTTCCCGACGTTTCGGCTGCTTTACAGCAACCATGGTCACGGGGGGACTGAGGTGTTAGACGTCCTGATGTCATAGTTAATAACTGGGTACCCTCATATTTAGTTGTAGATTGCGGTCTGATCCACGCAGAAAGTGCTCACAGTGTCTTGAGGTCTTGCAATGGTACGCTTGGTTTTGGATTTAATCATATTAATTACTGAATCCCAAGTTGGTGGTAGCACCCAGCCATCTTCCCTATTGAAATTAGGATGTTTTTTTTAAATTCAATAGCCTCACGTATCATCCTTGGTCCAAATAGTAAATAAACGCGATAAAATCCGTAAAATAGTTTTAATCGCGTAAATATAAGAAAACAATATGTCAAACAGTTTAATTAAAATACGAATACAGGTCCACTACTATTTCTTACCGAAACTATTATACTTGTAGGTGTTATTAAAAATAGTGTATGATAGGTAGGTCCATATTGCCTGTAGTTAAGCTAATTGACTGATTTGCACACATCAGAATACATTGCCTTACAGCTAGCCCCTACATGCCTTCGTAGGCATATTAGGAGAGCCAACAATCCCTCTGACGTCATCGTCACTTTGCGATCATATCAGCCTGGAAGGGACGTAGCCAAATAGAAAATATGATTTAGATACTAGATATCCAAATTAAAGGTTGTCAAATCCCTCAAACAGTATGTTCCATAAATGAATGGTGACAGCTACGAAGCCAATAAACAGAAAAGAAAACACCTACGAACACATTTTTGTCAATGCTTACTCCTATTGTTATAATACTTTTATAGTGGTATTGCGTAACGATTTTCTATTGAAAAATTGCAATTTTAGTTGGTTTGTGGACTGAATTTTAATACAAAAATTGGGTTGGTAAGTTAAATTTTAGACTAGAAGCAAGGCAAAGAAGAAGCCTCTAAAAGCTACACGAAGATATAGCCTTTGGGTTGTTGACGCATTATTCAGTGATAAACGGATAAATCGTTATGATTATTATTATTTCTTGCGGAAATAAGGCTTACTCACACTGGACAGTTAACAAGATCCTCTTGCTGACTGATGGCGGCACGCCGTTTGAAGCGATGCAGAGATATGGTCCCGCGTGCTGTCTCGACACTCGGCTTATATTTAATACTGGGCCCTCATATGATGTCACTACAATAAGGAAGTAAGATAAAAGCAGTTCGGTCTTCCACGCAAAAGCTAGCAAAATCGTAAGAATTAAAATTGAATCGAACTTAAATTTGTTTGAAGTAAAAACAAAGTTGTCGTAGAGACGTTAAGTGCTTAACACTACACATATTCATCGAATGATCCCAAACTAAGCTAAGCCATAATACAATGAGACCATAGAATGGACTGGGGGCGATCCCAGTTACAGGCCAGGCCAGGGCAAACTGCAAATTTAACCCGCTACCACCCGGTTCAATGAACTAAGTGGCCGACGCTTAAACCTGCGTTCAACCAGTCGTCAAAATAATTGTAAAAGATCTGAATTCTCAATGTTTAGACTAAAGCGATATTCGTCTAACGTTCAGTCTAGGCACAGCGGGAAGACGTGGGTTACGCGTAACTAATTCATTATTCTAGTGTTCATTATTTCTACGAATTGCCTTCGTAACGAGAGTAAAACACGGTATGCGCATTACGACACTGACGTTGATTTATTTCTATGCTTAGTTATCACAATTCCGAAATAAATACGTCTGATGGGATTTAGGTGCTGCGTGCAAGACCTCATCACAAATTATTAACTGATAATGTAATGCAATATGTCTTAAAACCTAGTTTAATTTAAGTTTTTACTAGTAAAAAAAAAATTGTTGCAACATCAATTCACCATTTTGTTTTGTCTTTTGGATAAACTCGTGTCTTCAAAAACTTCTTAAAAACAGTGTCCTCATGGCTTTATAATGAGATCGCAGTTATTTCTGGGACACGGACACATTCTAAACGAAGTAAAATGTCAGTTCCAACTATTTGTTAATGTTATTGACTTTAAAGTACTTTAAATAGAAGAATAGTTTCACAACATTTATTATTGATTAAAACAGTACATTATCGGGTCAATCTATTAGACAAATGCTTATTAAATAATAATCATGATCATCTTGTTACCTCTTAATGCGAAGTAGAAATCATTCCGTATTTTTTATTAAATACCTAAAGAATAATTTCCAGCAGAATCGGCAAAGTAAAACTATTTAAAAACAATAAGTAGAGCTTAAAATCCCATTGAATTCTCACCTTGTATTCCGTCCGAGACGGTAATAGCCTTGGAATGTTCTCTGGAATGTTCCTTGGAATAGTCTCTACGCCACGTGATTTGTGGTTGCGGCGATCCTGTCGCGGCGCAAGTTAAACTTATCGAGGCGCCTTCCCGCACAGTCTGGTCCGTGCTCGTGCCCCGATCCAAGATGTCCGGTGGCACTGACGCAAAAATAGTTCCATCGTATTTAAGGAATTAGTTACTAGGATAAGATAAGCTTAAAATAGGTCCTATTTATGCCAAAATTGACTAACATGGGAAGGATCAATAAAAAATGTGTTAGTTATGTTAGCAATTGTAAGATAATCTAATAAGTTTGCGTGGATAATTTTGGCATAACTATTTAGGCCCAGTGTGGGAATAGATATAAAATAGAAGGTGATTGTGACAAATAAAATTTTATCTTTTAAAGAAATTCGCTGATAGCTTACATGTACATTTATGGCATTTCAAAAGATCTAACCGCAAGAGAGAAATACATAAGTAAAAACGTAGTGTTTGGAATAAAGATACTAAAATCTTTCTCAATTTTCTTTGTCGTGGAGCATAGGGGTGTTAATGAATGTGCACCTCACATATTTCCACTTCTCCCTATAGGGAGATAGAAGATTTCTTTGAACTTGGGTACAGTCAATGTTATATGCAATAGTCGCAAACTATCCTCAAATACTCACCGACGATGTCTAAGTAGCCAAGTTGGCTCTTCATAGGATCCGTATTAATCTGACACATGTACCACCCTCTATCGGTCTCCCGCAGCTCCCTGATGTGCAGGAACCAGGTCCTGTGGTCGCTGTGTGTCACGCCCACTCGCCGGCTCCGCGATATTATGTGCGACTGGATTGTGAGTATGGTCTGCGTGTCCACACGGAGCCACGCGACCTGTTACCGACGACCGTTTATTACCTTTTCTACTTTAATAGTTATTTAAAGGTAATTGAAGTGTCGAATGAATCATGTGCTAACAATACTTAGAAAGGTTAATCAAGGGAATGCGGTGATTCTACCTGCATAATGCAACACTTGTTATTAGGACTATTCGCGTTACAGAACACCAAGACTAAGGAACGAGCGAAACAACAAATTTGCTAACAATATTTCTGATTTTATAACGTATTCAAATAAAATGAATAAAAAATCGTTATTCCGCTCGTGGAGTTTCCAAATGTGACATTTATAAACAATAAAAATTTAAAAAATCACATTTGAATATCAGACGATCAAGTAGTTTTATACTTAGTTGTTTTTCTACATCTCACAATTTAGTTAAAGTATCCAACACAAACACCGGAAATTTTCAAAAGTTGCTCCCCGAAAGTGGCCATTTCCTTCGACGACATTGTAACAACACGATAACAAAGTCCAACCATTGAGTTCTGCAGCGTTTTAAACAAAGTACAGTTTAGACACTCCGATCCTCCATGCCAGGTGTAAATATAAAAGCGCTTCTTTGCACTTTAGCCAACTAACACTAATTCAGTATCTACAGAGATGGAGAACTACTCTGCTGTTATTTCTAGTCTTAAATTAGCAGTAAGCAGTTCTTTATATGATAAGAGCATTTTATACAAGGTTGATGGAGATTGAAATACTCAGATAGGGTGGCTTCGAACTTGTTATTTTTATCGAATAGCTGCACTTGACGTTGAATAGTCTCATATATCTAATACTTCGTGTAATCAGCATCTAAAGAATTCAAAATTCCACCAAAAACAACACCAGGCGCCCAAGTCTTTGAACACTATTGTTGTCGAGTTGCTATGACTTAATTTTTTAAGGCGTGAAAACAACATTTTTTATAATGGTAGCTTAAATATGACTTGTCTATTGGTTTCAAGGTGACAATGTCTGATGTCAACATTGGTCATATTTTGCGTACCATTGGTAAAAGAAATTGTTTTCATACCTCAAAAAATGAAGTCATGGCTACACCAAAACGATAGTTTTCCGAGACTTGGGGCCCAGGTGCAATTTTCTCTACGTGCACGTCATTCCGTACATTCAAAGATACTTAGTGTGAATGTAGACAGTGTACAATGGACAAACCATATAATTTTATGTTCTTAAACTAGATGCACTTGTACGAACCTTGTAAGTGGATAGGTTGTGCACTGTGCACGCGAGGACTGCCTCCCTGCCGAGCGGGGCAGTCACATTCTCAATCGGCCCGCTGAACCCCGGCTCGTCTGCAACAACGATATTACATTAACTGCACTGTAACTGCCTGTAACCGTTCCCAACCGTGCGAAACAGAACCTGGCTATGTTGAAGTGCCTCTTGAAACTTTTCACGTACACCGGCACCCATTCTACACACGTAATAGTGTATTCTTAGTATTACAGTACATTCACATTATTTTCTACAGTTTTCGAAATTTGATTTTATTCGCATCTGTCTTATAAGATAACAGTTTCAAAGTTTGAAATGAGATAATACATATCTCTGTTACGATGGGTTTTTTTGTCATAGTCTAGAACAGCTGTATTAGTACTTCAGGTAAACTCATATTCCACTGATCCTAAGGCTTCCAAAAAGAAGAACACTGTAGGAAACTAACATTTGATAGGTTAGCAAAGTTAGGCAACAAAGTGCGAGGAAATAGCTAATATGATTCTGGTTTATTTTAGTGTTTATTATTTAGAGTATAATTAAAACTATTTCTATTTTTTAACCGACTTCATTATCGGATCTGGAGCATTAAAATCCATTAATTTTCACATTCAATTTTGTTTTATTCGTGTAGGCCAGGGGTCGGCAACCTGCTGCTCGCGAGCCACATGCGGCTCTTTGGATGTGAAGCTGCGGCTCTTCAGTTCCATACGCAAATATTATTTATTTTATATTAAAAAAACATTTAAAAATCGTTCTTAATCGATTAACGAGGATTAGGCAACATTTCTATTTTGTTGTTTTTTATCTAAAAACTTTATTTATGCAAGTTCTTACTAATAGTAGGTAAGAAAAAAATTGTGGCTCTTTAACATTTTGTATATTGTAATTTTCGACTCTTCCGACCCAAAACGTTGCCGACCCCCGGTGTAGGCTAAATAGCACCAATAAATAGTCAGATACTACCCACTGCTTCCACTGGGAAGAGTCAGTAAGAAACCCAATTATTACTATTTAATGAAATAAAGGCGTTTGTTCAATGCTTGTAATAATGAAACCCACAGGATAAAACGGGAACCCTATCACTAAGACTTCGCTGTCCGTCCATCCGTCCGTCCGTCCGTCCGTCTGTCACCAGGCTGTATCTCATGAACCGTGATAGTTAGAGAGTTGAAATTTTCACAGATGATGTATTTCTGTTGCCGCTATAACAACAAATACTAAAAAACAGAATAAAACAAATATTTAACGGGGCTCCCATACAACAAACGTGACTTTTTTGCTCGTTTTTATAAATAATGGTACGGAACCCTTCGTGCGCGAGTCCGACTCGCACTTGGCCGGTCTTTATTTATAAATCAGAACTTCTATAGTAAATGGTATGATTTACTATGGATGTTCTTATTTCTTGGTCACACAATATGTTATAGCGGCGAAGTATAAATTCGTAAAGACAAAATTAATAACTGTCCTTACATAGAATTATAGTAACCGTTTGGGAAACCGTGTTTGGTTTATTCGAAAACAACATTAGTTGAAATTTTAATAAAGCCTGAACCAATTCCGACTTAAAACGTTTATTAGGAACGTTATGAATTATCACCAATATGTTTAGATAAAATAAACTTATTTTGCGTAGATTCAATAGAATACGTTTTATAATGTTATCGATTCTGTTGTAAACAAACTGCAATTAGACTATATTTGACAGCACTCAAATATTGGCATCTGGCTCATACGTTACAGCCGTAAGAAGAACGGCAATAATATTAAGTGGAGTTTAGTTTGATGCCAACGTAATCGACACCAGTATACATTACTACTACAGCCCTTTTAACGTCCCACTGCTGGGCACGGGCCTCCCCTCAATGCGAGGGGGATTCGGGCCATAGTCCACCATGCTGGCCCAGTGCGGTTTGGCAGAGTTCACACATCTATCGAGAACTAGTCAAGTTCCCTCAGACGTGCAGGTTTCCTTACGATGTTTTCCATCACCGTTTCATAGCAAGTGATAATCTCGGATGTAAATGAGTATACATTAACACGATGATATCTGTCTTATTCTGAAGACACTCCGGAAAAACTAAATTGTCCTCTTCCTGTATAGGACGAGGTTTATAGGAAAGATATATTTCTCATTGAAATATATCAACGTGAGTATAAATACAACACAGCATTCAGTATTCCTTTGATATTGCTACAATATCCTTAATGCCTACTGAGGGAACGGTATTATTATTACAATCATGCCTCATCTTACTCTACACAAGGTTTAATAAACTTTGCTAAGAACATGCTTCATGCTTCAGTGAACAGTTTAATCTAACAGTTAACTAAAACCAATATTTACGTGTCAATATTGCTATACAGATATTAACAGTACTTTAGTTCGTTCGTTGAGATTATATTTTCGTAAGACAGAATATCAGTGACAAGGAAATTAATTACATACTTTAATATATAATTTATTTTCACTGACCCCTTTTTACCTACCCACATTTTACCTATTTTTAATCTACATTTGCTTTACGATATAACCTGTAAGCTCAATTCTTTCGAAATGTGTACTACTATTTTCATGTTCACGCATGGTGAGAATATTCTAGCTCCACTTGAAACTATAGTTACGAACAAAAGTGACTTGAATAAAAAAATGGACTTTTTACGTATTCATTTATATTTCATTCAAAAAGTTATTGCACAATTTTTGTAGCGTCACTAAAGATTTAAGCGTTCGATGTTTTAGGATTCGTTAGACACTGAGAATAAGTGAATTTTCGGGCAATTCATTCATTTTGTAAATGAACACAAGTGAAACAAACATTGTATCATCCTGTTATTAATACAAAATGCGTTGAACGTCAGATTCAACGTAACATTGTAACACTTTTATTGGTGTCTGAATTCTATCTACGAGATAATTATATAAACGTGGGCAATATATGTATTACGTCGGAACCCTGAAACGAAAGCTTGTTCGACACGCACTTGTTCAATATTTTACACATTTTCATTAAATGTCAAAGAAATTGTACATGAAACTGTTTACTTTTGACCTTAAGTCGACACGTCGACTGGTCTCTTTGTTCCAATTTCATGAATTGCACGCGGTTGAAAGTTAGGTAAACATTTCATATTAAATTCAATTAATATTTCCAACGAATAAGGTATAGATAAATTGTACCTACTATACATTTAGGTAATTATTTATTATGAATATGTACTGCAATCACACACAAATTTGTGGTCTACTCTAAAAGTTTTTAATCCAATTCTGTCCTAAACACATGTCAAACCAATAAAATACATAAAGCTTACGTAAGTTTTGATAGTTGTTAAGAAGTACCTAAACAAGAAGCTTGTTATTATATCGGTAGGTACACTTGAGTTTACAAACTAGGTTATTAATATTCTCTCATCAACTTGGTAAAACTATTATCACGTGTAATTCGATAAGGTGCTTACCGTAAGAAGGTTAGTGCGCGACATGAATCTGAGCGTTAATGCCAAAATACCCTTTAATAAGCTGTGTTGTTTTTATTAAATTAGTTTCGTGGCACGCGACACACGAAACTTAAATACACCGCCGGAATCAGGTCACAACTGATACATACATACGCTTATTATAACATTTACTCAGTTACAAGGTCTTGGAAACGTTCTAGGATATTGTTATACTACGAAGCTACCAATTAACTCCTTGTTTTCGTAACGCCTCAAGTTTAAACGAAAATACGTTAATTTACATTTGCGGGAGATGTATTTTCGTAAATTCTTATTTAAAATTTTACTTTGGTAGTTACATAATAATCTAAAAATAAGTTACTAATCCAAGCAAGCTGTTATATGACGATTTTGCACAACATATGTAAATAGAATAGGAATATTAAATCCACTCAGATGTAATATTCGTGGTAAATTATGCATAAAGTTTGAAATTTATCCCTCTACGCTATGAGTACCTTGACGGAGAGGGTAGAGTCAGCTCTCAAACTCCCTTGCTGCTAAATATGAAAATGAATACTAATCTTGATCATAGATAATTAGAGGATAAATAACTTATGATTATATTGGGAATTGAGCATATCTATTTGCTGAACTCTATCTATGATAAACCGTTAATTTGAAACATGTAATGTAAAGCCACCGACGACGACGGCTAGATTTAGTGGTTCGACCGTAGGCCGCTCGGCTCCCATATTTCAGAACTAATCCCTAATTTCAGAACATACCTTATTAGTGTTTATCCTGGTCTTAGTGGTACTGTGATCACCCATAGTCTATTGGATGGTACCCACAGTACAATCGTTGCTTAGTTTGGGACCATACAAATTATGGCTCTATCAGTGCAGTTAGTTATGATGTTTAACTATGTAACTAATAAAATAAAATAAATATCGCCAGAAAACACATACTCATCGTATGATCCCAAACTAAGCAAAGCTTGTACTATGGGTACCATACAATGGACTGGGCGATCCCAGTTATACTCAGAACAAATTTTGGAAAGGCCATTTCTGAAAATTGTCACTGGCGGGAATTGAACCCGCATCTACCCGGTTCAGTGATTCAAGCGGAAATTGAATAGAAAATAAACTCAGTATTAAAAATTAAATAACTATAAATGGACTCATTGTGATCTTATAGTTTTTTAATTGTGATGCTTACTTCCGTTTTCAATACTTAAGCACACAGATGATGTTATAACTTCATTTAATTAATTGTAAATAGCGTTATAGTGGTTGATTTTGTTAAAACTAGGCTTGTTAAACTTCCGACGTTGTCACTGACAAATTACTAGCGCGCCCGGCGGGTCCCTGGCCCGCTAATTGACTGCACGTCAAATTTACCCGCGCTAATCCAAATACAGGGGAGACAGATCCTTTTAGATTCGTGACTGACAAGCGTGTTTATACACTGTATCGACCTATTATGTAAACTAATACAAAATGTATACTCAATTTTATTTTTGTATGTTTTCCAAGTTTATTTGGGTTTTTGTGCCGTTGCAACAATGAACTTTATATGAGTCTTCATATGGTTTTATTTAGAAAGCGTCGATTAGGCATAAATCTGTCCCAAATTGGATTTATTGTTGACTTACTTAATTCCAAATTTCAACACAAACGTTTGTGCTAAAATTTGATAAGACTTAGTCTAATGTTCAGTAATCATATGTGTGCCATGCTATTATCGGTATTTATCATAGAGACCTTTATGTTTCAACGCACAAAGCACGAAAGCGTGCGGTGTTTCAAGTCCATCTTTTTTAGTATGCTGAATTTTGAGCTTTATTCCATTTTGATATTATGACATTGTTTGTGGACTTCATGTTAAAATAGATTGCGATCAAACTAAGCGAATTGAGTACAAAACAGAGTGAGCGAGGTTCAGTGTCAGCTCTCGTAGAGATAGACATGACGATTAGACTAACAAGCTGACTAATGTCTACGTCTCTACGTATAGCTCTACCCACTAATTCCAAATCCTTAATTTCATTGCGAAAATTTTAGAAGATCACGTATTCAAATGATTATATTTATGCAAATTTTGTGTATAATTAATCCCGTTCAGGTTCAAAATATTGTTGACTAGGTATACTTGTTCTGAACTGTAAAAAATATTAAATTTATTTCATTTACAACCTGTAATAAAATTAATCATCAATACTAAGTTACTAAATAGTGAAATGCATCAACAAAAAATATATCCCCCCTCTATATTTCTGAATGATTGATTTGATGGATTTCCAGGATTTGCGAATACAAAACATTTTATTATAAAACGAACGCAACGCTTTCAGCATCAAAATAATAACAGTTTCAAACAACGACACGTAAACAATGATGTCGTGAAACAAAACTTCAAAGAATTCGCGATGTATTTCGAAAGCGTTCAGGAAAAGGCGATGTCACAATTGGGTTTTCATTGAACACGATTTATTTCCCTTACGCTTACCCGTTGAACATATAACACTTATTTTCTGATAACATATCAGGAAATGTTACATTTGTTTTCGTATTAAGTCAAATTAAAATGTGAAGAATTCTAATGTAGTAAGTTCCCAATTCTTATGTGTTATTAAACGAGAATTAAGCGCAGGTGAGCAACGAATAATCGTTTTGTTAGCAAGTAAATTGCGATTATTAAAAGTAAATCATACTTACGCGTGGTAGCGTCCGTAGTGCCAGCGAGCAGCCAATCCAATACGAGCAATGCCAACAACATCTTTCCACTTTTCAACAGACACAATTTGCGTAAACAGTCCATATTGCAGTAAAAGTAAATGAAAAATGTATCTGTTATATTTTGTATTTTGTCGTTGAAATATACACTACATAGGTACTTAATAAATAAGTAAAAAATTATGTAATTACATTTTTAGTCCCGTGTTGTGCGCCACTATCAATATTATACATTTTTAGTTCCACAATGGGCGCCACTTAATGAATAGGGTATCTTGAAAACAAAAGAATAGAGTAAGATATCTACTTTAGCGGGTCATATCAAAAACAAAACAAAAATATTTTCCCTTGGAATAAAAAACACCTGAACCATAACAGGCGGCAAGTTTTCCTTATTACTGCATTTAACGCACGCCAAAAAGTGATTAAGGAGGGCTTAGCTTCTAAAGTGTGTAATACTTTCCCGAAATCCCGTGAAAAGTTTGATACGCGACATCAGCCGGGCGAGTGGCACGCGACCGCCACGGCTGGCGACTCCAAGACAACTGGTGCAAGTTACGTGCACCGGTGGCGAAGGAAAGCGCCACCCTTAACTATCCCCGTCCCTTTCACATAAGTAGGCCCGCGCACAATTCAACAGCCTTCGCGCTAACCTTCTGATACTGACATTTTCTTTCATAATAAGTACGATAAAATACTGAATTTATTGGCCGACGCATTTTTATATACCAATCCGAATAAAAATATGTGTCAATCATAAACATAATAATGGACCATACAATTTTACTTCTCTGCTAACACGTGCAAGTATTGCAAATAAAATTATCGTAATTTTGATTTTATAAAGGATATTAAACGAAAAAGAAAATTACATACTATTTCCTTAGTAATCAGTATATAAGTACCAAGGAACTATTAGCTAGATGTAAACCTAAGTATGTCCAACAGAAAATTGGTAAATGTTAAAAAGGTATAAAAGGAACAATAAATCATCGCTACATTGACTGTTCTTGATACTTTCAAAGGTTTCATTTGGTTACCGCCGGCGATGTGGCGTGGCCCCTGTAATTCGAGTATTTTTCACCGACAAAATAATATTTCATTACAATCACATCGTAACCGCAACACCGGGAAACCGCACAAATGCTCTGACATTGATTTTTAATAATAAATTCACTTCAAAATAAATATTACTTACACAGTTAGGCCACTATCAAACTTGGACGTCCAAATTGCCAATACTAAAACGGACTGTATATACTTATAGATAAAGCTCTTTCTTCTACAAAATGTCACTGACAGCGCGAGTGAATTTTGACACGTGTTCGTGCAGCTTTTACCACAGAAATTCAATCTTTATGTATATTGTACACAGAGTTTGTATTGATAAAATATTGACGCGCGCTTCTAGACTCCATAGTATGTCCGCGGTTTAAACCATTCATTAATTTAAAAAAAATTGAAAATGTTTTCAGGTATAGATAGGAAAGATAATTTTTACTTAGGTACCACTAAAGTTTTATTCGAAAGACTTCTTTTTCCAGAAATGGTTTGCAAATTCGCCAAGGAGGTACGCTAACAAACATACCTACAAGGTATTCTAAAAACGTGCTTATAATTTATTTTGTTTCCAGGTAAATAATGTCCGGCAACTCGGCGCCGCAGAATTGAGTTCCGCGAACGACGGGGCATTTCCTTGCACCCCCTGCCTACAACCTCAGAACCACCATTAATATGTATACCCGCATACGTCGCCGTTCTTTCTATTGCAATATATTATCGATTGAGGGAATTCCAACTAACTCATTTGGATTAATACATTAGTTATGTTTATGTAATAAAATATCATGAAACATTTTATAAGAATATATAGCAGTGGTAGCCAAGTGGTCGAACGCACGCTTTGCAATCAAAGGTTCTCCCCGGCTTGCACCTCTGGGTTTCATGTGCGAATCTCATTTCCATCCGAGATTATCACTGGCGAAGAAACGGTGAAGGAAAACATCGTGGGGAAACCTGCTCGTCTATAGAAAGGCGTGTGTGGTTCACTAACCCGCACTGGGCCAGCATGGTGGACTATGGTCGGAAAATCTCCCTCGTATTGAGGGAGAATGTGCCCGGTATAATGGCGAGAGGCTCGCCCCTACTACATTGGGACCAAAAATACATCTGCGAAGTGTGGGCGTACTGCAGTGCACCTCTGCCTACCCCTTCGGGGAATACAGGCGTGATGATGATGTAATTTATAAGAAGGCTCTTTTTAAAAGTTAGTCGCCATACTCGATAGTTATATAACTATCTATTGAGTATGGCGTATGGTATTCTTCTATATAGAAGAACCCGAAAAAAATATAACATTCTTAGGTGACATACTTTGCCGATAGTAGTTAGGTACTAACTTAATTTTCTATGAGTGGACTTAATTTCTACCTACTATCAGTAAACTCCTTACAATACTGACTTGAAATAGTAAGAACCTCACGAGGCCATACAAATGTCAGTAGTCGTAACATGTGAATCGCTCAAAGTAGGTAGTTACGGACTAGTTGGTCGGAATAATACAATTGTGACCTAGTTTAACCACTAATTATAAAACAAGAACAGAATATTACAAGAACGTCTATCCCAATCATATTTTTATCACGCAACTTAATTGAATTTAATTTCATGGATATAAAGTTTTCATTTCGATAACTTCAAAACCATCATAACCTTAGTTTAGTACAGGGATTCCCAAAATAGGTTCCGTAGAATAATCATCAGGGTTCCGCCAAAATTATATACGCAAACAATTGTCGGACATAATAGCGAACTATAAAACAATCTATACATCTATACAAATAAATAAAATTGGAGTGTCTGTTTGTAATATCAAAATAACACTTTTTTACCAAATGCGTATGAAAGTATATACGATACCTATAACGAAAACGCAATTTTTTTTTTGTCTGTCTGTCTGTCTGTTTGTTTGAGGTAAACTTCTAAACGGCTGAACCGATTTCAATGGGACTTTCACTGACAGATAGCTGACGTTCCAAGGCGTAACTTAGGCTACTTTAATTTTAGAAAAAGCATTAGGGTTCCGCGGGAAAAACATAATACCCATATTTCCGGGTAATCTCCCTAAAGTCCCCGCGGGCGAAGTCGCGGGCACAGCTAGTTATTCATAAAACAGTAAAACAATTTCATTCTTCACATTAAAAGTTTAAGTTAAAAAGAATGTGATAGGTATCATTATTATATTACACCTAAAAAAACACTTATATAAATTTCAGTGTTGATTTGTAATCATTTGATATGGGGTTCCATAGAATAAAAAGTATTTGGTTAGTGTTCCGTAATCTTGAAAGTTTAGGAACCCCTGGTTTAGTATATTGTTGCACTGATGAGACGTGGCAGTAATACTATATTAGACAATATGTATTTGATTAACATCACGTATTCGCTCCCGAGGGAGAGGCTTTGATTCCGACGCGCCGGCAGCCGCAAACCAACGCGTATCACATGACGTGACGCTACATATAAACAAAGCTGATTCGTGGTCACATAACTACACCTAAGTATGCGCGCAATCATTTTAATTGTTATACTAAATATAAACCCGAAAATAAAATGTGTGTGTACATCTTTTCTTGCGAATACTGGAATTGAAACCTTTACCTTACCTTACGTGAATTACACTACATTTCTCTGTGAACCAAAATATACAAGGAAAGTCAGCCGAGTCATTATTTGAGATACGCAACTATACAGTATACTAGCGGATTTGTCACACTAACAGTATGGAAAACTAGAAACATTAATACTTAAAGATACTGCATCATTGCTGAATACTGACAAAACCCACACGGTCAGACCTGAGAACTTCGTTTTGTAATAACGTTCGATGGCGAGCGTCCATTAATATTTACATACATACATACATCATCACGCCTGTATTCCCCAAAGGGGTAGGCAGAGGTGCACTGCAGTGCGCCCACACTTCGCCGATGTATTTTGGTCCCAATGTAATAGGGGGCGAGCCTATTGCCATTATACCGGGCACACAGGTTTCCTCACGATGTTTTCCGTCACCGTTTCTTAGCAAGTGATAATCTCAAATGAAAATGAGATTCGCACATGGAACCCAGAGGTGCGAGCCGGGGATAGAACCTGCGCACTTTGATTGCAAAGCGTGCGTTCGACCACTCGGCTACCACTGCTTTAATATTTGAATGATTAAATTCTTGTCCATAGAATCTAGTTATCTGAATATTGTCGTTGGATTGGCTGCGCAATCGGCGAATTGAATTAGCTTAGTACGACTACAATTTACATCTATTAACTCTCTAAAGTAGTGCTATTTATAGATGTATGCTAGATCCTCTACAACTATAATATTCACTGTATTGTAGCACAGGTCAAATATAGTTCCACAATCCGCGTAGTTGGATTGAACAATTTTCTAATGAAAATATAGAATAATATAAAGTTATTTAGGTTTACAACTCTAGTGCTGATATTATCCAAGTACGTGCATTGTGCTTACTAGAACGTGTCACATCTTGCTGACTGCAGTAATCCCACCAACTACGACTGCTATGGATTAAATGGAGTCGGTAGTACATGAGTGTAACAATACGTGCCTCCAGACAAGTTGCTTTGGCTGTATGCCATTTTTATAACAGGTAATTTACAAATTATCTACGTAATCTTTACTCCTAAATAGATCAAAGAGCACTCCTAGAACTAGCAACACCAATTTGAAGAGTCTAAACGCGTGTGTTGTTACTCTTGCGTAAGTCTTTACTGAGGTTAAAAAAGATCCGCAGTACCTATATAAAAACTCCATTGACAAAGCAATGGCATTAGAAATAACTTTTGATTTGAAAAGTGCCGTTATATGTGGTTTATTCATACATGGGATTTTTGTGCGGGTTAGCTGTAGATTGTAGTTAATTAGGTTCTTATTTATATGCTTATAAGTTTTTCCATTTAATCAAAAAATATTACAAACATAATATAAACTCTAAACAAATGTTATTATACCGGGAAAAGACTTCTACTGTTAATTAACAGTGAAGTCTGAATAAGTAAACAAGAGGAAATAGAGAATATTACGTGACTTTATTTATATTAAGTAACAAATATTATCTTAGCTCCGCGGCGCCCGTCAGAGACGGAGAAGTGGAGCCCGCGCTCGCGCCGAATATGTGACATATTGCTTGAATCTGCTGCGCTCTCAAATCTGTCAAGCGTTATTAAACTATGACATATGATTTATGCTCTCTCACCCTAGCTCTAAGATATGCAGATAAAATCAGAGACCGCATAATCTAAAGGACATAACCCGAATATACGAAAACATTTTTTATATCAGCGTCGAATTTGAAGGCGTTTGTTATTCCTTTCCACGGCTAAAGTGAAATGCGCAAAATATTTCCTCCACCATATTTTGAATGATGTTACACCTGACAGATATTAATGTAACTAAAAACTTATCTACGCTGTAATAGCTCCCGATATGACGAATAATTTCCCAGGATTTGAATAATTAAGGAACGGTAGTGAATATTCTAGTTTCTAAATTGGCAAAGTTCATTTTGTATTTAGTTGATACAAGTTTTTCGTTATCTTTGTCGGAGATCGCAGGCGAGTTTGCTGGGAGGGCGTTATAAACCGTTCTGTATTTACGATACGTCTATTTTGGCTTTATTGCCGCTTATATGCTGGCACTAATTCACCCTGCCCAGTTTTTGGTATATAGCACGCAATCTATATGAAAATAACCCCAAGATTACTACAAGGAAAAGAACTACAGTTTAATTAAATATTTTTTGTTTTAATTGTTCGAATATTTACGATTTGGGTTAATAGAGATTATTGTTCTATTAGATACCTACAGTCATGTTTCTTCCATAAATTAATTAGCATTTCTCACGCCTTAATACGAAACGGTAATTAAATTATTTTACGATAAACTTTAGGCAACTCGTTAGACGCCAGAAGGCGATCGTAAACATTGTGGCGAGAAATCAAAGATGGCGAAACAAAATCTTCTAACCTGTGCCCTCGATTCTGACTCTAGTGAATGTGCCATCCATTAGCTAAACAGAATAGACACCTTCCAACTGCAAATATTTATGGTGAGTGACACATTTGTGGTTTGAGAAAAAGAGAGGGTTTTGCCCAGTAGTTAATCAGATTCGATCCATCATCATTCACGTAATAAAAGCAATAAATATTAGATAGTGCTTCATCTAGTTAGGTTATTTTGTTCATAATATTATTATTGATAATACATCTTAAGGTATTACTTCAATAAACTAAATAGAACTACGACTCTATTACCAACGGTTTTATTCTTCTTGATCCTTTTCCAGACTATTAAACAAGCTGAATGAAATATAATTGAATTTACAAATGGTACAGAATGTACTAAACAAAATAAACTCAGGTGAGTTTATGAAGCACGAACGCATTATATCTTTGAAATGAAATAGAACCCAAAATCTAGGGCGGCTTTTTTCATAAATGGCGAAGCAATTCGCAGTTTATTTGGCATTTAAGCAAATTTAGAGGATCCCTTCTCTACTGGCATTTTGTTTTATGTGGCTGCTCGTTACCGGCGGCGGCCGCGCGTGAAGTTACGGCCGCGTTGGGCCGGCTACATATACGCACTGCGACAGTAAAAAGCTGCGATAGTCGGTCAAATAACTCTAAAAATATAATGACATTGCAATATTGATGCCCAGACTTTTTCTTGGTCTCGGTGGCAGGAGCCTATTGCTACTTATTAAATCATATTACGTTCAAATAGTATCAATATGGGTTGGTAAGGTCTCTTGGAACAGGCTACAACAGATTACATGTCTTTGGTCTGTGTGTTGTAAAAATGCAATACCAAAACCAAGACCAATTGGTCTCGGTATGGGGTAAATGGGCGCAGTATTAATGCCAACTATGGGAAGATATATCTTTTGAAGATTATGAAAATAATTCAGAACCAACATAATAAAACCTATAAGAATACACCATTTTTAGTAATACATCATACTAAATACTTAAAATAACCTAACAGCTATTGCAGTTTTTAAAAACAGGAAAGAAAAATAAATTAGTTTTTTAACATTCTTACATTTCAAATGTAGAGTTATGATGATTCGATCTCACCATATTTAATGTGATAACCGTGAGTGAATCGCCACGATTTTGGCTCGAGTAAGTACGGCATCCAAATCGTGCCCGGAGGGATCTGATGCAACTCGCATCTCACTACGGACAATATTTTTATATTTTTACTGCATTTCTGTTCTGCTTCGCAAAAGGGTAATGTTTGTTGGCCGTAAAACAAAACTAGATACGTTAAAACGCACACATTTTTTATGCGCTTGTTGGGTTACTCCTTTATTCCAGTAATTTTACCTACGTGCTTTGTTTTTCAGTAAAATGTGTTCCAAATACAAAAATAAAATATGTTTATAGGTTTGTATTACATAAATTAAATCAAAGTCAGTGGTAGAACAATATTACCGACTCACAGATTTCATTTCATATTTGCGTAGGTATATAAGATTCTATAATATGGTTGAAGTGCCGGTAAGAGTCACATTTGGGACAAAAACCACCGGTTCCTTTCTAAGCAAACAAGGTAAAACATTATCTTGAAATATATTCAATTTCCTTGACTTTACTAAAGATAATACAGACTCGGGTAAGAGAAACAAAAATCTCTATTTTATTTTGTTAAGACTAAGTAAACCTATTTCCCTTTTCGATTTCCCAAGATTCCACCTTACTCATAGCGTCCGGTCCCTTGTCAAATAAAAACTTTCCCCATGTCTTATCGAATCAATTACTTTAATGGGCAAGAAGCCAATTTAGATCTAGAATTTATTCTCGCCTTGCTACAACAAACTTGATTCATTGGGCAGACTTGTTTTGTTATAAAATTAGATGCAGTTTTAACTTGTGTTTTAGGAAAATTTTGTTTAATGTAGTTTTTTTGCACGAAAGCCAATTTAACAAAGCGGTGGCTACTGAACTGAGGGTATTTTTCTTTCGAAAGGGCGTGCAGTATTTATGCACCCATGGGTGAAATAACTCGCGGTGAAATGACTGAACCAATTTGTTTCCCTTCTTCTACCTACTCAAATAAATGTCAAAAGGGGAACTTTTCATTTTCTTATTGTACATAAGAAATTGAAAAGTACATTTTACGTCGATTGTTTGTTCAAAGTAAATCACTCTTATAATTGTACTCGGTAGCTGAAAGTATTGTAAATTTCATCCAAGCAAACTAATTGCTCTGCATCGCAACTTAGGTAAACATGATTGAACCCCTGTTATGCAGACAGTTCGTTAACTATATACAGAAACCCAAGCTTAAATTGTGAGTCATAAATAATATCTATATATAGTTTTCTTATATTTACGCGAATACTATACATTGAAATAAAACTATTTTACGGATTTTATCGCGTTTATTTACTATTTTATTTTCCCGACGTTTCGGCTGCTTTACAGCAACCGTGGTCACGGGGGGGACTGAGGTGTTAGATGTCCTGATGTCCAGCCATCTTCCCAGAACCCAGCCATCTTCCCTATTGCTATCACCAACTTGGGATCCAGTAATTAATATGATTAAATCCAAAACCAAGCGTACCATTGCAAGACCTCAAGACACTGTGAGCACTTTCTGCGTGGATCGGACCGCAAACAACAACTAAATATGAGGGTACCCAGTTATTAACTATGACATCAGGACATCTAACACCTCACTCCCCCCGTGACCATGGTTGCTGTAAAGCACCCGAAACGTCGGGAAAATAAAATAGTAAATAAACGCGATAAAATCCGTAAAATAGTTTTATTTCAATCTATATATAGGTTCAAAAAAATCCGTTGTTGCCAATGAAACTTGTAGATTTATGGAACCTTCTCTGCTATAGAACCATAGTCTTGCAGTAACACACATTTTAAACGTATTATAATTATATCTGACTATTAAATATTCAAAGGCAAAATTTTGTAAGCTATTGATAATATTTATACAGTACCTACCTAACTAAAATATTCAAAAAATATATTAAAATATAAGAAAAAATTCCAAACGCAAAAAATATACAAATATTTTTGGGAGGAACGCTAAATTTTTACGAATAGCCAAATAGGGACGAATAGGCGTAGGTTCAACCCTACCTCCGCAGTCTTATGGCTCAAGAATCGTAAAATATTTCACGGGCGACGCACACCCTATACCTAGAACAAGAGTTTAGAAATCCTAGATACGATCGGCTCTGAAGGTTGGCTATGTTTATTTTTGCCGCCATCTAGGTATTTACCATATCTTGGCACTGGACAACTTGGCATTGAATTTACAATTTAAATGTGTGTGAACGTTTTCCATATGCTTTTAAAACGTTTCGATACACACGTCCAATGCATGAACTACATACACTATTTTCAGCATTAATTACCCATTTTCATTCTTAAAAGCTTTACTTCCACAGCTTTATTAAAATAAAAACAAAATATTGTACATTTTTATGATTTTAATAAAAGATCTAAATGTTACTACCAAAAGTAGGTTGATGAGTGCTATGATATAATGCTTGAAGAAGTACAGAATAAAGTCAAGCTGGGGGAAAAATTAACAAGAAACTCAAGCTACTCGGCTAGTTTCTAAAGTCGTTTATCAAACTTATTTAACGTTTCCAGCCTTATTATATTTCACAGTGCGGTGTGAGACGACCGGCGAACTTCTTGAAAACGTAGGAAGCGCCCAATTTAGTCCGTAACTGCATCCGTATGTTACCATATCCGAGAAACAAGTGAAGATTGACTTGCTAGATGGTTTTCATGTCGTAAAACGCTCGTCTTGTTATGCCCCGCAGCGGACAAAGGCGAATTTGTTGAAAGAATTCAAGTTTTACGTAGGTAGGTAAAAATATTTTACTATTTTCCAAGGTAAAGTATAAGCTGCTTTGCACAATCTCATTTGTTTTTTACCTAACCGACCTAATCCGTAAAAGTTAAATAACGAAACGAAAATAGCCAACAGTAAAAGTACCGATAGAAAGCCATTACTTATTCAAAATATGCTTGCACGCGTTTTTATTATATCACCGGATTCATGTCAAATAAGAACCCTTTTTAAATTTTGAATATCATTTATTTCTTAATGAATCTTGAACCAAGCACGGGTCAGTGGTCAGAACTCAGTTGAAATCTTGGGTTATTTGTTGACGACAAAAATAGAATGCTCACGAACTAATGTGGTAAATAGAACAGTTATCATTAATAAGTCATGGAAATACTATTTAATTAAAAAGATATTTAACATATTTAAGAGTAACAGATCAAACGACGAATTTATACCAATGTCAGTGTGATGATATTTTATTAATGAGGTATTTTAAAAACGGAGCCGACATAAACACTTACGAATTTTGTTGGCATAACATATTGAATACAAAAAGATAAAACAGTTGAATCATTCTTCAATTACCTACCAAAAGCTATAAACCATTACGGTTTTAAAACTTTGAGGGAAAAGGGAGGATCCTCCGACCAGACGGGTGTTGTGTCTGGTGGGCTACTGCCCGACGGTTGTTGTCGGGTTCTTGTATATATGTTCAATCGCTCGGATAACTTTAATATCGCGATGCAGGATTTAGTTCGTATGTGGCGAGATAGATGTCGCCACAAAACCTTAGATAATAATAATAATAATACATCATCACGCCTGTATTCCCCGAAGGGGTAGGCAGAGGTGCACTGCAGTGCGCCCACACTTCGCCGATGTATTTTGGTCCCAATGTAATAGGGGGCGAGCCTATTGCCATTATACCGGGCACACAGGTTTCCTCACGATGTTTTCCGTCACCGTTTCTTAGCAAGTGATAATCTCAGATGAAAATGAGATTCGCACATGGAACCCAGAGGTGCGAGCCGGGGATAGAACCTGTGCACTTTGAAACCTTAGATCTATTTACAAATAATAGAATGTTTGTATTAGATTCTAATAAATGTTGCTTGCATTGTAAATTCGATTCAAATATGCCAATAAAATAGAAGAACTACACGTCAATTCGAGTCATCAGGAGAACCGGCAAGAATAAATGTTATAAAGTCAAAATCAAATCAATTATTTTGTATAAGCCTACGTGCGCACTAACAAATTGTCAAGCTTACTTGTTTTTTTCTTATATGCTACTACCGGATCTAAGTACTCCTTAGATACCTTCATACCAATAGCAAAATAAATCAGCAGCCAACACCATCGAGCTCTACGTGTACTAGTCGAAGTGCTTTAATTCAAGTAGGGCAGCTCAGTCCGGGCAGCTGAGGCCGCCGGTCATTTTGTTACTGCCCCGGCCGGTGGCAATGCACTCACAGCCAGGACTCACCGGCTAATACTGTAAAGTACACTCCACCTGTAAAAGCAACTGTAACAGGATTAAGGTGGATACTTTTTATTGCTATTTAAGTTCCACTTTCCGTGAAACCTCAGCTCACTTCCAAAATAAATGATTTATTTCTAGCACACAACTATAACTTAATAAGTATTTATGTTTTGAATGACCAACTTATCGTACGTGAAGTAGATTTGCATTAGCATTTGGGAGTTAAATAAATATATATTTCAAAAATACTAAAATTACACATTATAACTATCCGTTCGTTATAGTACTTATCTCACTTTAATCGCATGTTACGTAAAAAATATTTATGTATATCTCTCATGTTACCCCAATCTAAGTCATATTAATGTATTTTATATTAAAAGATGAAAATTGCATCAAGACAAACCCAAGCCAAGACACCGTAAAATAACTTTATCATAATCTCCTCCGGACTGCTACACAGCTTTCGAAGTTACGGCCGATGCTATCCAAAGCCTTAGCACAGCATTAATTGGAAAACCACAAGCTTACCTGGAGTTGAAGCAACGCAGAAACGTAGAATAACTTTGCCCAAGTAAATTCTAATAAGAATTTTATCATTTATCAATTGCACTACAAGAAACTCTACAAGAACAATAATATTTGTTATACTTACCTATTTTTACCCTCAATACATAATAACATTAATAATACAATTACTGCGTTAAAATGTTCATCTAAAATCAGAAAATCCAAGTTAACTTGTATATAGCCGTTATTTATGACCAAAATTCAGAACTGGATCCTGATTTTAGGTAAGATAAGACTAACAGTGTACACGTTAAGTAATTTAAAAGTGAATTAAATGCTTATATATTTATTAAATTATCGTTCTTTAGGTTTTGACACGCTTGACTTTACGAAATGTGCATAATAATGCCTTACCTCAACTGAGAGCGTAGCAGGCGCATTTAGACTATGATTATTGTGAGAATACTTATGTAACGGGGATACAGATGTTATGTCGATTCAAGCAAACAATAGTAAAAGCTTACAGTAAGGCTAACGAGGTTTTAATGTGTAGCCCAGCCGAGACCGCGGCTTATCATTATCACAGCGAGTATAACTCATGTGATAGCGTGATAGAATGACTGGACGCCGTTGAACGCACTCGGGAAAAGGTTCGTTATGAAAGCGTGAATTTTTAGATAACGCCTTTTGTTAACATAAAAAGTGCAACCTTTGCTTAAACCGACGACGGCTTGGATAGTGATTCGTGCGCAGCCCGCTCGGATCACTAACCGCTCGCTCGTTGCGGGTTCGATGCCGACAGCGCGCGACATGCTAATTCAAATTGATATATACAGTCAATATTTTTTTCGTCTCATAGTAAAAAAAACAATCGTAAAAATTTAATATCGTGTAAAAGGCAAATGTAGTTACTTAAGGGCAATATCGAATATGGATCATTTTACTGCGTATAAATAAAACGAAAGTGAGGTTTTATTGGGCAATATGAAATTGTTACTGCAATAACTTAGCTTTCTCAATCGCTCCGATATAGGTACGGATGAGTTACGTCGAACGTATTTGGCGTCATACGCGAGATCCGCACCGTTTGCGGTGAATACTAATGCATTCCTTCGCGCTATTACTATTTACTACTACATGAAGACTATCCGTCTGCAATATTCGTAAATATGGTCGATAATGTAACAGACATGCTAAACATTTGCAAATATGATTATCAGGAAAGCCTCACTTGTTAATTGAATTTATACTATAACAAAAATTTCGATTAAGAGGGTATGTACATTATATTATATTCAGATAATTAAATAATATTTTCAGTAAATACATAATTTTACAGTATGATTTTGAAAATTCATGCAGTAAAAAAATGGTTTTATGATTGCGTCGTTTTGTGATACTAAACACAAATCTTGGATGACTGGAATCTACCATGCTTTAAAAGCCTTTGTATGAGTCAGTTTGATTCGGACTCATCGAAAGTGTCATGGCAAATTATCCCGCTTCATCAACGGAATGACTACCACCTTATATTGTTATAATATTACTTAGAATACTTTTACAAACAATGCTGCTCGGGAAACGGGAGTACGAGGACAGGATATTCGCCCCAGTTTATTGAAATGCTAAATTCCAGATCTGCGAACTCACCGATAATTCTAGACAACTTCCTAAAACTATTGCCCGAGCTTATCAATTCACAAGTTTTCTCTGCTAACTTCTCAATGCTCGTATTCGACGGAGCAACCTGCCTAAAATTAAATTAGATTATATGGATTATAAATGAGTTATCAAACACAACGGAGTTATCCATGGTACAAGCTTTGCTTAATTTGTAATCATAAGATGAGTAGGTGTTGCCTGGTGAAATGTATTTATTTAATTTCTTCTTTTACGAAATGAATGAAATTTAATGGATTATGATGAGGTTTTTTTTTTTCAGGACCTACACTGTTGGCCGTGAGGTGGGCTTTACAGCTTTACCGGAGGAGTGGCGAGCGCAGAGTGCACTCCAACCAAGGCCTTAAGGGCGGAAAGGGGTGGCAACTAGCTCAAGGGCGACACAGAGGGCACGACCTCGGCTTGGGCAGTTACCGTGAGGGGAGAGGTAGTGACTGCGCTCCTAGGTGCAAAGATGCACCTACGAGCGGAAGAGGGGGTTCCTCGACCTCGCCGGCGAGATCGGTGTCTGTTTGAGGCTGGTGTGTTGTGTGTTGGTGGCCCTCTCAACGCCCGGGTCGAGGAGGGCGGTGATCGTGTCGGGAGATTATGATGAGGAATGGCTACATCAGCATTAGCGAGTATTCTGCTAGTGTCAAGTAGATATAAAATGCGGGTGGTTATTGAATAAGTATGTCAATAAAAAACCGGCCAAGTGCGAGTCGAACTCGCGCACGAAGGGTTCCGTACCATTATCTATTAAAACGGCAAAAAAATCACGTTTGTTGTATGGGAGCCCCTTAAATATTTATTTTATTCTATTTTTTAGTATTTGTTGTTATAGCGGCAACCGAAATACACCATCTGTGAAAATTTCAACTCTCTAACTATCACGGTTCATGAGATACAGCCTGGTGACAGACGGACGGACGGATGGACGGACGGACGGACGGACGGTTGGACGGATGGATGGACGGACGGACGGACTGACAGCGAAGTCTCAGCAATAGGGTTCCCGTTTTACCCTTTGGGTACGGAACCCTAAAAAGAAAGTAAACAAGTAGGCACCTATTGTCAAAAAAAAATTGTGTAAGGTCAAAATAAACCAGTCATCCAAATAGGTTAGTTCGTATTTAAAAATATTTCTCGGACAATGAGAACCATACCTAAAAACAAACTTTGCGAAAAGGGAATCGGATTTTATCATTATTATACAGGAGCACATTTAATATTAAAATAACAAAAGGACTTACTTTGTTTCGCATGAATAATTCTATCTGGGTGTTGAATATGCGGAATCGACCCGTAGCAAGGGCAGCATATAATATTTTCTACCTCTTTTAAATTGTTTGACGGAGGGGATGCGGAGCGCAAACTATTGGTATGTATAAAGCATGCTTACTATATTTTGAGATATAGTATCAATGCAAGTAATCTGATTTGTTCCAACTTGATTTACATCATCTCATAACAAAAAGACTGCAAATTTTTAGAGTTCCATACCCAAAGGGTATGGAACCCTAAAAATTAACTAAGACTTCGCTGTCCATCCGTACGTCCGTCTGTCCGTCTGTCACCAGGCTGTATCTCATGAACCGTGATAGTTAGAACGTTGAAATTTTCACAGATGATGTATTTCTGTTGCCGCTATAACAACAAATACTAAAAAACAAAATAAAATAAGTATTTTATGGGGCTCCCTTACAACAAACGTGATTTTTTTGTTTAGACATATATCGTTGAATAGCAGTACTGTATATTAACTTTTTTATTGCCATATATTGACGAGTAGGTATACCTAAACTAAGTTGATTGTAATTTCTAATTGATGTCACTGAGGTAGTAATTGTATAATTATTTACTTTCAATATTAATTGCCTTCAGCAGTAGACCCTTAAACAGAATATTGAGTTATATTATTCACTTTAAAAATAAATAGTTAAATTAAAATTAAATTAATATTTAAGGGGGGTTCCCATATAACTGACATGATTTTTTTTGTCGTTTTTATAGATAATGGTACGGAACCCTTCTTGCGCGAGTCCGACTCGCATTTGGCCGGTTTTTTTAAATATGCGGAGCTTGACTGCTTAAGGTTTAGAATGTTTTTAGACAATTTGCCATTTACACTTTAGTACTTGAACCCATCGAGTTTATTTCTTGTTAGTTTACCTCGAGAGCAGTGCTCGGAAGCAGTGATGTGCGCTAGTAGTTGAACTAGCAGCTTAAAGCGGTCATAAAGCGCGTTAGTCGCTGGCCACCGCAGACTGCGGGGATCCTGTATCGTGTGCTTTTTAACGACGCTCCCGCCAGAAATGTTTCACGACTGAGATATAAAAAACTGAACTCGCTACACCAGTCTATGTTAAAGACGGGAGATATAACTTGTAACGCCACACAATCTACTTCACTTTAGAGAGACATTTCAGGCGGTTTGTAGGTGGAATGAAATTTAATTAAAATTGAAAAGGTCCCCTTAATAAAATTTCTAAGACATTTTCTATAACTGATGCTGATTTTGTTGGTAGGTACTAAAATCGCTTAAAATACACAAACAATACAGTATAGTATAGTACATTTCATAACATGTTTCATTTATAGACTCCGCCCCTATACGAAATTATTCGAATCTTTTATATCGGTTCCGGGTACGGTTACGGATAAATTTTAATTTCGGATAACCGATAGTTTCGGTTACGGAGCAACATAACATCCCTAGTTGCTACCTACCAATAGTACGTTGATGCTCACGTATTTCAAGAGAAAATAAGTTATACTTGCAGTTAATATCACATACATGCTGACTGTTGAGTATGTGTGACCAAGGGAACGTAAGCTTATAATCTTCGAACCAACCGCTAAGCGGACTCGGCTTGGCTCCAGCCCAGACCGACTCCTAACATGTCCAAACGCTAAAAGGTGTACAGCATTATGCAAATTACCATACTCTTTGTTCTGTTCCCTAATGCATTTACATTTTATTTATTTGCAACAATACAAAGGTTTGATAACTGGCCAAAGCGCTTTGTATAGTTAGACAATAGTAAACGGCTCAGACTCAATCCGTTTATTTACTAAGGGGTAAAATTGGGTAGCAAGTTAGTCAACATGTTGGTTAACCGATAACAAACCAATTATAGTAGAAACTGTAAAACACCTAGTTAGTAAATAAGCGCCTTGAAAGAAAGTAGTACAGATTCAAACTCTACAATTTTTGAAGTTCTATGTGAATAAAAATAATTATCACATGATTGTTACTAAAAGCAAACATCGTAAGGAAAGGTACGTCTATCGAAAAACTTGTGAAGGTCATCCATCCACGCCTAGGATTTAGTCTGAATACTCCTAGCATTGAAGCGAAGTGCGTCCGGGCGTCCATTACCTCGGAATCAAAAATACATTGACAAAGTCTAAGCGAACATCAACGCCCCTCTGCATACTACTTCAGGGAATCTGGGGTGGTAATGTTTTTTAAATAATTACCTACTAGATAACCTGAAGTTTTTATTATATTCTCCATTATGGTAGAATCGATCCATCTTTCATTATCCGTCGTTAGAGTAAACAATTTTGTTAACAGCATCGACTTCTCTCGCGGGATAGTGCCAGTGCTCCATCTTATTGAAGGCGATCAATTAATTTCACCCTATCTTCCGTCCAACACATTAACACCTAAGTATATATGCTTAGTAACAACTATCTAGCTATACGGGGCGTATCAGAAGGCCGAAATAAAACTTAAACGTTTGTATCAGTATCGGACAAACAACGGAATGGTATAAATTTTTTATTGAAATTATAACAAGTTTTTTTTTCTTCATTTTAACGTCGCCTCTTTTAAAAACTTGTAATATCTTAAGTCCTGTGCGATATCTTTTTGTCATTTTTAGGGTTCCGTACCCAAAGGGTAAAACGGCAACCCTATTACTGAGACTTCGCTGTCCGTCCGTCCGTCCGTCTGTCACCAGGCTGTATCTCATGAACCGTGATAGTTAGAGAGTTGAAATTTTCACAGATGACGTATTTCTGTTGCCGCTATAACAACAAATACTAAAAAACAGAATAAAATAAATATTTAAGGGGGCTCCCATAAAACAAACGTGTTTTTTTGCCAGTTTTTTTATGAATATTGTGAGTCGCCTCTCATAAACGTATTTGACACTGATTAATAGGGTTTCAGTCGTGCCGTTCGGCCACAGCACGATACTTCAGACAAATATTCAATGGCCTGTAAATCGGAAACCATCAAAATTAGGGATACTCTGTTTTCCCTAAGCATCTATATATCAGCTTCCGGATATGTACCTAAAATATTATTTCAAACTTCTGAGACAACCTGTAGTGTCCATACATTCATCTTCTTTGTTGCGACCCTCCATAATTTTTTAAAGTATAATTTTATTACAATAATCAAACTTACCAACGCTAACATTCTGTTGGGCATAATTCGCATTTGCGTCGACGTTAGCTAAATTGAGCTCAAAAAAACTTAGATATTTAATTAATTATTGTATTATCGTTTATTTAATTGGACAACTGTTTACAAAATATTTACCATGCAAAATAAAATAAGTTAAAACTAATAAGAAAATATTATATTTATAAAATATGTAAAATATTCGGCCCATGCGGAAGCGTGCCCAAGACGCTGGCTGCATTCCCTCGCTGAATGGCTAGAGCCACTCGTTGAGCGAGAGAATGGCCTGCTCTTGGGTCGCCGGTTGTGTCGACCAATTATTGTATTTATTTAATTGTCATCATGGTACACGACTACACGTTAAACACAAACAGTTCTTACAGCTGATTGAAAATACATGGCCAACTGACAACATTAGCATCAAGATGTTGGTACAGTCTTGATTTGAATACGATACGTAAATACAGTTCGCTTTGATATCTATTCACCCATCAAACAATCAATCGATAATGATGTAGATATCTATCGACATTTCACGGCTTCACCGCGGGATCGTATTTAGCTGATGCGACTGACGGCAACGCTCCAATTACCGGAGATCTACTTACCAAGGCTATTTTCAAATGGTGATTGCTGCCACCAGGAAGACAAGTCTAAAAAGGAGTTTTCATTATTCAAGTCATTTGCAAATATGAAGGTGCTTTCGGGTAATGGGCTCATTTCTTTATTCGAGAGGAAAGAGGAAAGTTCCCTTCACACCTAGACGTTACACGCCTCGCGATTACATAATGCAAATTGCATTGCCTTTCTCAACAAAAGAGTTATATTTGAATACGAAAATTCTTGTGCAAGCAATGAAAGTATTTAACTACCGCTAGCTAGGTGGTTGTTCTATTAAATGACTGTACTCTGCGCGTACGCAATCACGCTGAATAAACTTCGTTATATGTCTACTAAGAAAACCTCTTCACCTGGAGTCTGCTCCAGGTGGAGAGATTTCCAATTCTGTAGTGCCCGTAGTATTGCAGATTCCTTTGATAGGTAGTGAGCGGGTTTCTCTGTAAAATGATACTATAATTGAAGAATGAAATAAAAGGGAATAGGTTTATAGTTTACAAAGGAGAGAAGAGCTGATCTCGCGTGGTGCTCCTAAACCTATGTTTGCACAAACAAACATGCAGCCAAGCGCTGCTTTGTGCGGCTCGTGTTGCAGGTGAAGCGAGCTAAACATTACACGCCCTAATACCGCTAAAACTCTAACCTACAGAGAGACAGTGACTGTGAGAATACCAACACAAGAGAGACCTTATCTTAACGTTACTAGGTACATTTTTACAAAACTAATTGTAAAAACATCTTGTCATCTTTTTAAAGGTCTCTCATTAAACTAGATTGAGGTTTCCGTTGATGTCACATGTACCTATATAATATAAAATGCAAGGGTATTTACAATTTATAAAATCCAAGCATCGATTCGAAAATCCGACGCAATTGTTCACACACCCTAAACAAATATTTACATGGACATTTTACACACGAAAAGGTAAATACAAAAATAAACAGTAAAACCAAAACCTCGTAGATCCCCCAAATCCTCGAGCTGAGTCTCGGAAAAGTCTGTTACGAGAAATTTGTTTAACTTGAGTTGAAAAGGGCAGATGCCTTCGTAACAAAAGTAAAAGATTTGAGGGGCAGTTTTGAAGGAAAACTACGTGGAAAATCTTGATCTTACAATTAGGTTGTATTATCTTCCGCCTTGCTTTCTGTCCTGAATGAATGAAAATAGTAGGTTTACAATTTTATTAGTTACTAGCTGTGCCCGCGACTTCGCCCGCGTGGACTTTAGGGAGATTACCCGGAAATATGGGTATTATGTTTTTCCCGCGGAACCCTAATGCTTTTTCTAAAATTAAAGTAGCCTAAGTTACGCCTTGGAACGTCAGCTATCTGTCAGTGAAAGTCCCATTGAAATCGGTTCAGCCGTTTAGAAGTTTACCTCAAACAAACAGACAGACAGACAGACAGACAAAAAATTTTAAAATTGCGTTTTCGTTATAGGTATCGTATATACTTTCATGCATTTGGTAAAACAGTGTTATTTTGATATTACAAACAGACACTCCAATTTTATTTATTTGTAGTATGTAGTATGTAGTATAGTATAGATATAGTTATACCAAAAAACATATTCAACAATAATTTATTCCGGTCTTTCAAATGCTATTCGCAAAATTTGTATAGCTGAGCTACTATAGTTTTTTTAAGACAAGAAACTATTTTTTTAATTTAGCCTTTATATAGTATAATGATGTTGAACACAAACGTGGTGCTTAGATCTTTGCGATTAATTTTGGTATTGACCTTTCACCCTTGCGATGTTTATCAATTCAAGTTAAGAAACCAATAAATACTACTTTATCCAGCTTGTCTATCTGATGTAGCCAACAATCCCTTAAAAGAAGAATATAAAATAGGATCAGAGCGTACGAGCAATTAAAAATTATAGAAGACTCACCAAATTTTTACTCATAAAATTCTACATCACACACAATCTATACTAATATTATAAAGAGGAAAGATTTGTATTTTCTATGTAACTGGACTGATTTTAAAAAATATTTTGCCGTTAGAAAGCTTTTTTTTTTGTTGACGGGGAGGAAATCTTCAGAAAGATTCCCAGTCTTCTGTGTGGGAGAAGACTGGGATATTTGGGGTTCTTACCCACTAAAACCTCCCCGGTATCCGTCTTCGACACGTTAGGGGGACTCCGGGATCTCCTACCGGAACGCACCGGTGTCCCTCTGTGCCTCGCTCCCGAGCTTTGTGCCCAGGAGCTCGTCTCGGGGGGAGCAGATGTTCGCTCCCCCTGCACCCTTGCAGTGCATACGGCGGCGAGCGACCACCTCTCGCCGCCGTCCTCCTCAGGGTCGTCGTCTACTTAAGAGCGTCCGGGGCCCACACCCCAGATGCTCACGACCCCAAGGGTGCCGTTAGAAAGCTATATTATCACTGAGTAAAGTAGGCTATATTAGAAACCCTTGTTCACAATATAATAAACACGCAATGAATACCATCGTGGGTGAAACGACAATAAATATACCTACGAACCTACTAAATTTGAATATGCGTAAAAATAAAAACCATTAATTACACCAAATATTAAAAAATATTTAAAAATACTTACCTGCTGCACTTGACACACACTTAATAAAAAATACTTTGACGTCATAATAAAATGTTAACCACAAATTCAGTATTAATCACGTCCAAATCAAACATAATTTAACGTAATCGCCTTTAAAGACCTTTAATATATTGACGACGTATTTTTATTTACTCTAGCTCACATAGTTACAGAAAAGATCAATATTTCGTTGGCCACCAATGCTTAACTGTTTGATTGGCATCACAAACCTAAATGCGTCGTTGACATGAACGCTAATCAGATTTGAGTAGCTCACGGGTCTGTGGCATAACAATCGTTGAGTATAAATCACTTTAGCGGTATAATCAGCTGAGTTGGCCGCAACTAACGTCGAAGGGAGGGGGTCAATAGCTGAAAAACAATAAGAAATAGACCAACTCATTAGTCACGCAAACTCACACGCTCGGATTTTATTACCCTGCCATGTTACTTATTTAATGCTTATATACCGTTGACTATAATATTATAGACACGATTCTCGAAATTGGCTTTTCGTAATTTGCCCTGGTCAAGGTGTAACTGGCATCGCCCCCAGTCCGTTATATGGTGCCTATAATAAAAGATTTACTTAGTTTGGGATCACACAATGAGTAGTTAAGCGTTGTCTGGCGATATTTATTTATAAATGGGTAGGTCTCGGTCGTAAGACCACGTCAGGGAGATTAATATCGGAGATGTATCATCATATCATATCATAGTGGTATCATAATGATGCCTAATAAAAAAAAACTTTAAAAAATAAATAGAACTAAAATTAAAAACTTTTTCTAAAATAATGTAGCCTTACAAAAAGAGCAACCAGTTTTATGACGTCCCTATACGGGCACATTAATATTAGAACAAAAGGACTTCGGCTCGCCTGAATAACTACATCTGGATGTTAAATATGCGTAACCGACCCATATCAAAGACAATACTGCCGTGAAAAATAATAGTTTGAGTAAAATTTTTATATTTTCCATACGGATGAAACGGTCGACCAAGTAGGATGTTTGTGCACGTAAATATTTGCAGGCGGTCAGAACAGAGTTTTTGCTTGTTGTTATTTGTCGCTACATATTTCCATTGTTAGCGTGGATTTTTATCTCGTGTTGATCTTACTAATTATTAAATGTTATTTATAATATTGGTATCTAATTAAGTAAACCAAATTAAGTGAAGCCACTAATTTAACGCTAAAATAATATTGTTGTTTTTACGGAAAAAGTAATCTTGTCGGAAGCATCTGTATTCAAGTCGAAAACTTTTAAAGTTTTAAAGATTTGCCCAAACACCGGCGCGCATCGCCGTTGCTGGATAGTACACGGTCTCGGCAAGTTTTTATTTGTTCACCAGTTGCTAGTTGAAGCTTAAATTAAGATGCGCTTTAAGCTGGAGTGGCCGCGCTACACTAAAAGCTATACGAAAGCATACTATGCCCTATTTCAATAGTTATAATCTTTGCAGCTATCATGACTTATTTAATCTTTACAAACAGCAAGTAGGTACTGTCATGATACCATCAGACTAGGATTTCAACTGCATCGCCGAAATTAAGTTTTAATTATAATAGATACAATATACCTAATAGTATTTATTGTATTTAGAAGAAATAAACGTTTAGCATAATAAAAATTTAACCGGTCTGCTCATTTTTAGGGTTCCGTACCCAAAGGCCGTTTTACCCTTTGGGTACGGAACCCTATTACTGAGACTTCGCTGTCCGTCCGTCCGTCCGTGCGTCTGTCACCAGGCTGTATCTCATGAACGGTGATAGTTAGACAGTTGGAATTTTCACAGATTATGGATTTCTATTGCCGCTATAACAACAAATACTAAAAAACAGAATAAAATAAATATTTAAGGGGTCTTCCATACAACAAACGTGTTTTTTTGCTCGTTTTTATAGATAATGGTACAGAACCCTTCGTGTGCGAGTCCGACTCGCACTTGGCTGGTTTTATATGTTGATTAGTTAGTATATTTTATACGATCGAAAAAAATATCGATGGCGTTTCGGTTGAAGTGGAGCCGACCCTTAGCGGTCATAAAGTGCGTTACCCGTCGTCGCCCGAGCAGCGGGCGGTAACTGTATCTTGTTCTTTTAACGGCTCTCCCGCCCTGCTCCCGCAAGACATATTTCATGAAGCAGAAATAAAAACTGAACTAGTGACGCTTTTCTGTGGGCGCATAAAATAATTTTCACGCCCGCGGTGGGTATACCTTATTTTATTAAGACAGTCTTAAACTCACTGTTTTCTTTGTTAACCGACTTCAAAAAGGAGGAGGTTCTCAATTCGACCCGTTTTATTTTTTATATGTGTTACCGCATATCTCCGGCGTCTGTCTACCGATTTCGAATTTTTTTTTAAGGTTTGCTAGGGAATTCTTCAAGGTTAGTCCCATTTCCAAAATATTATCAGAAATCTAATCCCTTGGGGGTGAAATGGGGGGTTGAAGGTCACATAATTTCAAAAATATTTTTTGATCGTATTGAAACTTTGTATATGTATTTCACATACAAAATAAAGAAACACGTGTTTCAGGAATTTTGAAAGTAAAAATATGTAGAAAATATAAAATAATAGGATGTATAAAATAATAGGATAAAATAATAGGGTGAAATGGGGGTCCAATCCGGACTACAATATATCTCCGGCGTTAGTGAACCGATTTCGAAAAATCTTTTATTGTTTAATACGGATTGTTAACAAAAATCGAAACCCGCCCCCAAAGGGGTGGAAAGGGGGGGTGAGGAGGTGATGATAATATTTGCAAATTTTCAACGATTATTGACACTAAAAATCGTGAAAAAAAATATTTTTACAAAAAACAAAAACCCACTTCAAAAACCTAGGTGCACTAAAAAGCTACAAATAACTTTCAATTCATTACATTTGGAGTAGGTGCCAATCAGACAAGGCAAATACACACATGAATATTTTTTTCAAAGTTTGGTCTGGTTTAGTAGCTCTACATGTCTTAACTCACTGTAATATTAAGATTTTTATCTAAGTTTATAATATGTACATTTTTTCGGCAGAAAAAAACATGTGTATTTTAAGTAATAAGTGTTTTAAGTAGGTAAGTACATTTCTTTTCTCTTTTCCGTGATCTTCACATACGGGGAAGAACATAAGCTTATAATCTCCCAGTCGCTAAATGGGCTCCGCTTGGCTCCAACCCAGACCGGCTACAGGCATGTCCGAAAGCTAAAAGGTGAACTGCATTATGTAAATTATCATAGTCTTTGTTCTGCTCCCTAATGCTATTTACATTTTATTTATTTACTACAGAATAATGGCGTGTTAGGAATGTTAGGCGGAGCGTGTAGGAATATGTACTCTAACAGGTATCTTTAATAGTTTTTAAGTAGCATATATGTTACTTAGTAACAGGTATGTGCAGTGGCTGTGCCTTAAGGTTGTAAATTGTTTGGATTTATGAGCGGTGCACAAGAGACTGCAGTCTGTAACGCGCCAGATGTTGACTACCGCACTCCACTATAAACCTCTCACTTTCGGCATGTGACGTAAGATTATCTACTCCATCAGTTGGCATACTTGGCGTCTGCTGAAAAATAATAGTAGTTAATGTTGGTAATATTTTCATTGCATTGTACACTTTAGACTAATTGTAAAAATAATCGGCTGCTTAATCCTTATCCTAAAACGAACCCAATAATTTTTGCTACATTCACAAAGGTATGAATTCTTCCGAACGTTGTAGAAAATATTGTTATATGCGCCGCGATACAAGCGCACTAGTCTCACTCCAGTTCACAAACGAGCGAAGAGCCGGGCTCGCGTGGCGCTCGAAAACCTACAATTGCACAAACAAACACAAGTGCAGACGACCGCTGCTTTGTGCGGCTCGTGTTGCAGGTGAAGCGAGCTAAACAATGCGCGGCGCGGCTAACACCGCTCAAGCCCCCGGAGCCTACTGAGAGACAATGACTGTGAGAATGCGCTCCAAAGAAACCTTATCTCGTTACCACGAACTATACATATTATTATTTTTATAAAGAAAATCTAGACAGTTTTTACATCATACGATACGATATCGCAATGCCATTAATAACACGATATATTCATATTTTAAAATTATGTAGAAAACATTGATACATAAAATGACCGATTCATTTATATTCCGATTCATAATTAGTTAGCTAAAACCATATATCAGTATTAATTCTACTTATTTTAAGAGCTGAATAGATATTGTAAATTATTATTCTGATAATATGGTTGATAATTAGGATTAGAGAATGAAGGGATGTCATAACAGGGCTGACCGAGCGGCAGTCGGGCCGTGATTGAAAGGGGACGCATCAGGCTGCTGCACGCAAACACCGAGTTGTGGACAATAGACCGAAGCGACTGTTTGCGCTATCGGCCGGATACACTTTTGCAATTAGCGTAACAATCACCCCCACGGACATGGACGGTAACTAACTACACAATTTAGGTAAAAACTTACAGTGGGGCCTACTATGGTGGAATACCTTCGTACAGAAAGTAGTTACCTAATTCCCCGCGACTATGATAGTATAAAGTTAAGTTGTTACGTTGCTGTTAAAACTTTCTGCGGGCTCCGCTGCACAGCACGCGAACTAACTAGGCTTGATCGACGAGCTTATACCGAATATACAACACCCCTACAAAGTGTTATAGGCAGATACTTTGTGGGGGTATTGCCATGTACCGCAATAGTATTTAGTAGAAAAACACTGCATCAGTGCGTTATATTATAAGTTATATACAGTATATCTGGGTACACTATAGTAGTATACAGTTGAGATTGTCAACGTCAATAGATGTTAATAATCTCTGTTATAGGTACATTTACAGTACCTAACTAATGCAACGCCCAATTATACGTAAATATATTATTTTTCCAAAAATATGTTAATAGACCGTGCTTAATTTAATATCAAATCAAAAGTATACCACACATTATAATCCAACTGGCAAAAGTTAAATGTATAATGTTGGCAAACAGTCAACTGCGCGTGGCTTCCAGCTTTCAAATCGCCGGATCTTTGATGTCCTCAATATGAAAAGGACTTACTTCAAACAAAAGCCGCGCACAATATTGTGGAAAAGTATTATCGGTTGTTTTTTTATGGTGTTCACGGGAATTAACGCCAGTTAGTAGAATTCCGTGTGTAGGCAACCGTGATACGTGCACTTGCGAGGAATTTCCGCGAGTTAGCACAAACTTAACAAGTCTTTATATTGACGCCTCTTTGAACAGTGTGCGAATAGAATACGCCCAATAACTCTTTTTTTTTTAATAATTTATTCCCTCGCAGTATACCTATTATATTTTTATCCTTATGAGTTAAAACTTAGTTGACAATTAGATGTGAACTACCAACTATCTACATGATTATACTTAGTTTCTTCAACTCGTTAACCTTAAATAATTCAATAAGTACACGCAGCGTTCATAACAACCGCCCAATGTTGTACCGGTATTTCGTTATCGACAGGCAAACATTAAATCCAACAAAAATACACAATTACAGCGATTTCGTTTAATTATTTCGAACATAAATCTTAAGATATTTATTTATTATGACTCTCTAATACCAGGTTGACTGCTCACAGTCGTCACGCCACGAGGGGAGAACCACTCGAATACATTTTCAAAGCGAATCACTGAAGAAATGAACAAAGCAATTTTATACAGTGAAGTTATTCAATATGGAATTGCAAGGCCGCTTGAAAAATTAATCGTTGCAGCGGACGGTAATAAAGGTGGAATTAATTCAGAGAACACTGCAAATTATAACAGAATGCCATGAGTTGTTGCGTTAATAAACATCGTTAGTAAAATACTAGAAAGTATCAGTACTCGTGCGGTAAAATCCTATGAAATATAAATTATTACATTTCCCAATTTCAAATACTTCTATTGAAACACCTACCTTTATACTATCAGGCCCTGTAGCATGACCGCGTAGACATAAGTTTTATCTTTTTCAACTGTCAGATTCGTCGAGAAAATGACGTCACACCGAACCATGTCAAGTACAAAAAGCTCGATACGACGTAATTTTCTCGACAAATCTGACAGTTGAAAGAGATAAAACTTATGTCTACATTCATGCTAAGGGTGCAGCTTGAATAACTCGGATGGCTAAACAATGGCGTCAGTAAAATTGTGTCAATTTCAACACTAGAGATAAATTGAATTGAACTTTAATAGTAATTTTTAAAAATAATTAATATGTAGGTAACCCGTACGGGTTACCTACATATTAATTATTTTTAACTTTACTCATGACTAATAACACAAGCATGATCTAAATAGGGTTGCAACGAGAATGTGAACTCAAAATTTTAATAATTTCTTTATGATAATTTAAACACATAGCGTAATGGTAGGTAATATATAGTTTAGGTATTGGATATGTTCATTACAAATGTCAAAAAACTGCGACTGCATACAATAGACAAAGTAGCGGAACACCCAACGTAGGCATGTTAATTCCTGCGATACTGTAGCTTCTTTAAGCATGTGGGCTTGCAATGACGAAAAAGAATGACGTTTTAAAAATCACCAGTTTAAAAATATCTCCTGTTACTGGATATTTAAATTATAGGCTGTCATAGAATTATATTTGAAATCCCCTGACGTTTCAATAAAGGTTAAATGGGAGTTAATCCAGAACTTTGAAATTGACCCCAGCATCACGGTGGTAATTAATTTATTAGTTACATCTCCACAAGTTGTAGGTATAGCAACAACCCTACGAGATAACCGGATCGTCGGTGAGTTGAAGCACATTGCAACAGAGAGTGCTATTCGTTAGCAACATACGCTGCAAACGTAAAATACATTTTTTACCACCTAATTGACATTATTTTGGTACTTCGTTTTAATTCACCGTCGTATTACCAATACGTAAAATGTTTACTATGTAGGTACTGTGTTGTTTTTTTTTTTAATTTAGGAAGAACATGAGTTAAGAAGCAATACGGCTATCGCACAGTACAATTTAGAATGATATAATACTAGATAGCCATGTTTGGTTCAATAAGTAAGTATCTGCAACTTATTATAGGCCATATAAATTCAAAAAAAAAAAAATTACAAAAAACAAAAACCGACTTCAAAAACCTAGGTGCACTAAAAAGCTACAAATAACCTTACAATACATTACATTTGGAGTAGGTGCCAATCTACGTCAGACTAGGCAAATACACACACAAATTGGCACCGATTCCAAATGTAATGAATTGTAAGGTTATTTGTAGCTAAAAAACTAAAGTGCACCTAGGTTTTTGTTTTTTGTTAAAAATATGTTTTTTTCACGATTTGTAGTGTACACCTATAACAGCCCTAAAAAAGTAAAAATTTACAGCCAAAAAAAAATCACCCGCTCTCATCCCCCCTTTCCACCCCTTGTGGGTTTCGATTTGTGTTAACAATCCATATTAAACAAAAAAAGATTTTTCGAAAGCGGTTCACTAACGCCGAAGATATCCTGTAGTCTGGATTGGACCCCCATTTCACCCTCTACATATTTTTTTTTCAAAAATTCTTAAAGATATGTTCCTTTATTATGTATGTAAATTACATATACAAAGTTTCTGGTCAATCAAAAAATATTTTTGAAATTATGTGACCTTCAACCCCCCATTTCACCCCAAGGGGGTTGATTTCTGATAATATTTTGGAAATGGGACCGACCTTGAAGAATTCCCTAGGAAACCTAAAAAAATTTTTGAAATCCGTCGACAGACGCCAGAGATATGCGGTAACATACATAAAAAAAAAACCTTAAACCCTCCTCCTTTTTGAAGTTGGTTAAAAAGATAAATGCGTTCCAAATAATTCGGATATTACCATAGAAGTAACGCTGCATATTAAAAAATCGTATCCGTTTTGCGACTTCAATTTATTGAAAGGCTTCGTTCATCCGTGGTTCCTACTCACTTCTCTACTCTCAATTATCATTCTAATAAGGACGAATATATATTTAATTACCATCCATATAAAATTACTAGAGGGTTCGTGCCAGCAAATGGAATATTTTTGGAAAATAATCATGAACGTGCCTATGTCTACCTAATCAATTTTATTTCTAAGTCTAAAAGTTAACTTTGACGAATGGTTTCAGTAACAACGGCGACGCGTGCGTGACACACAAACATATGATTTAATAATATACCCGCTATTACCAGTTCCAACTACTTTCTATGGCTGACGACTAGCATTATTGTAATATACCTACATTTTGGCTTATTACCTAAAATCTCGGTAGGTAGTATCAAAGTATATGTTTACTATTTATATATTCTTCAACACAATGTCACTTTCATAAAATGAATACAATTGTCAAATTGTTGTTTTGATGCATGCGTTATGTCATGTTCTTTTCTAACATGCAGGTAGTATAGTTTTGTAGTATTCGATCAAGTTTATTGAAGTTTCAATTCTTCTACAATGCCACTATAAAGTTATCATAACTATTAAATTCATTTAGGGAAAAGAAAACTAACTTATACTAATGTTATTGGGTTTCTTGATATGCAATGTAAGTACATATACGACGCTTCCCTGAATATGAATCGTAAACATAGGCGTCGCAAGTTACGTTTTCATTCTATAAGTAGATCTACGGATTCCAAATTTAAAGATTGAATTAATCTCAAATAGAACCTCCATCTCGGCGCACGGGGTGGGATCTCCCCGACCGGGACCCGACACTCGATACGTTGATTATGTGGAACTAGACGATCGCCCTCGAACTATGATTAATAGTACCGACACGAACCCTAAGCATTTTTCGCTGGGTCATACAAACTCTTATATCATATTTGGACAGATTATTGGCTATGCCCTCAAGTGAAATTAACCTAAATTAATATTTACCGTCATGGTTATAAGTCCCAAGTGAACTTTTTTTTTAAATTGCCTACCGATATTACTGCCATTTAAATGTATAGGTCTTTCACAGAATACAGTAAGGTAACGTGAGTTATATAGTGATAAAAGTCAAATAAACATTCTATTCCGCGTTCAAATATGTACAAAGAGTTTTGGTTATCCACATGTGGCTCCGCTATTTGAACTAAGTAGCCGAATAAGAGCCTCTGGGATTACCCCTTCTAGACGAATGTGCGGAATAAATTCCGAGAGTTCTTTGAAATAATATCTCTGGAAGCAATAAACCAGTAAGTTGGAACATACTCCGGAGAAATATACCAAAGTTTCCAGCGTCAGTCGTAACTCGCGAATACTTAGCGCTGAGGTAATAATTTGCATTGCGCTTCTTAGAACATTTACGATCATTAGACATTATAATATTTATATAGCATTATAACATAACCTCATGCACGTGGACTCCATAACTTACAACCTATATATTTTACAACTAAATATATTTTTTTTACTATTCATCATTAATCAACGGAACTTTATGATAATTTTTTAGTATTTTTAATAACAGTTAAAATAATGTTGTAATAGTTTATTATTCGATATTGTACAACGATTTGTAAGCGAGAAACAACTAACCGCCGCGCGCTGTTGACAAATTGCGACCGGCCCGGCTGATATTCTACTCTACACCGTAGATTGGTGATAAGCGACCAATTTGAGGAGGCGCCACCACGGGGTACATGAATTACATAAGAAAGTGTACATGAATTTCATTATCGGTGGCAGACATTCTAAATTACTCCTGGGAGTACGCTAGTAGCGGTTTCACGAAAGGATAGGGTTTACTTTTAAAACTCGTCCCTTGAACAACTTTATTCGTGTGTTTACCGTACGAGAAGATTATAAGCGTAGACATAGCTTTTCTTAGTAGTTTGATAGTTCCAGACGTTCAATTTTTAAAATGGATGTATGAGTGACTTCAACGACCATGTACATCAGATTGCCACGTACAATTATTGATACAATTTATTTTGACATTTTACATTGATAAATGCAGTATCTAGGAACATCATCTGAGAATACTGTACATATATAGCGCAATCCTGGGGCCTGATTTTCGTTTGATAGACATCAATCTCTATTAGAGATATGTCGAAACAAAACGTCAAATTGATCGTATTTTTTTCTTTTGTTTCGACATATCTCTAATAGAGATTCATGTCTATCAAACGAAAATTGGGCCCTTGTTCTAGATTCTAGTGCACTAATAAAGATCAATTTCAGAACGTGAGCCATGCCATAGTACAGTCATTCACTGTCGAATTCGCTCATTGTTTAGTATTATAACCTACGTATACGTTATCTATTACTGATAAGTCGATTTCTCTGGTTATCATCGAGTATACCTACATTCTAAATGTCTGTATCCCCAAGTTTAATAATGCAAAACGTTTATAAATCATCTACAAATAGGTACATAAGTACAAATATTGGATGGCAGTACCTATCACCTAAAAACGTTAAAAGTCGCATACGTACGCAATAAATTTCAATAATAACTCGTATAAATTTCTATTTGGTATGAAAGAATATCGGTTTCACTCGAAATTATTCTTAAATGGCGGTCGTATATTTTAATTAGGGCTCGCTGTTCATGCAGACGTCGATAACGCGAGTAGTGGAGTAACGATATGGCGGCGCGGGCCTCGTTGGGGCACGTTTTATTTCACATAATAACATATCGGGAGGGGTCCGCGGCACGCGCACATTTCGTCGCGTATTTTCGTGGCCCCGTGTAAATAAAACTTACCTAACGACTGCATGAAACGCCACTGCCGGCGGCCACTTTCTACTTTAAGAGAATAAAATGTGATTTTTCGTGTAACGTAACAGTAACTCTTTGTTGGCACACAGGAGCTCTTTTGTGGAGCGTAAACTACAACATACCTAATGCAATATAGAACAACACTTATAATTACTAACACAGGGTTTTTTCGTAAAGGCTTGCGACTCTCATTTCGCTTTATGCACGTAATAAATTTAAAAACAGCACCCAAACATAAAAACTTTTAACTATTACTCCAGCAGGACAACTTTATCTCTGGGCGGTGTTTTCATAAATTCCTCTATCGGCTCTCGAGTTAAGTTCCTTGTAATTAATTAAAGACGAAATGTGGTTACTCTCTAAATACCAGACGATATAAAAAAAAAATTGGTTACCGTAAAAACATAATAAATATTATCCAATATCAAACGTTAATATTTCAAAAGCAGTAACGTAACGGGAGACCCATTAATATGATTAAAATAAAAACATTCAAACAAAGAGCCCTATAGATGCGTGGGGGGCGGGTGAGCTGACGGTGCATACTGCAGCATGGCACTCACGGTTATCGGTATGGATGTTCTATAGGCGGCTAGGGCACGGTAGGGCCCTTCACCCTCGTATCATCTACGGATGGGCGACCGCGGTAATGAGGGCGAATTGCGCAATTTACGGCCAGGGGAGGTTATGAACTCACTGTGCAACTGTTTGAAGTTTTCACGCCTGCTCGGTTTACATACTAGTCTATCTGTTCAAAGTTTGTTGAAGACGATGACTCGGTAGGCCGCTCGGTTCACTGCACCAGGTGGATACGAGTTCGATTGTCATAAACGTCAAGTCTAGAATACGGCCTGCCTTATCATTATTCCCCTCCCATTGAGGGGAAGCCCGTGCCCAGCAGTGGGACGTTAAAAAGGCTGTAGTAGTATAGTAATTTGCCCAGGGTATGCTACGAGACGTCCACTGTCCATTCTTTATTTATATTTCATTCAAATGCTGCCTGCTCTCATGGCATCGCTGCTCCTGAGAATGTATCTCACAATCCTTACTATTTATCATTTTAAAAAGTGTACCTTACCATTAATTTTCTTACCGGCTCTTCTCAGTGGAAGCAGCATTCCGAACCGGTAGTAGAATCTGACTATTTGTAAGTGATTTTTGGCCTACACGAATAAAAATAAATGATTTTGATACGTTTGATGTGTTAAAGGAAGTTAGTGGTATAATGCATGTGAAGCAAAGTGTGCATCGAGATGCCTGGATTCCACCTCTGGGCCTTTCGAATTACATGTGTAAATCTTATTGCCTCCTAGTAAGGGCTGAACTATTCCGAACCCATAAGTGGGAGACCTGCATATCACGCTAGAGATGTTATCGTTTTGAATTATATTGGTACCCGGCGCCACCGAACAAAAATTACTCTCAAAAACTTTTTGCGTACTTTCATCACAGTTTGAAACTTACCTTTTCGAGAATACATTAGGCGTATTTATTCATAGTAACATTATTATAGGGCAAATCCCAGGCCTTAATCTTATTAAGTCAGTATGGGAACTCAGTTGCTTTTTAACGAGTGTTAAATTATTATAAGTCCATGAAAGATATAAAGATTTAATAATATTTGCAAGCTTATGTAATAGGATGTCCATTAAGTTCTTCACTTTCCAAGGGATGTGTAACAACTCAATCAATGCAAATTAAGGTCATATCGTATTTCCTTTATACGCGACTACAGTTCGGGCCTCACTATTATGTGCCTACTTACCACGGGTTTTAAAGTGGAGATAGGAATCCGACGGTCCGCATCATGAACCAATAGATATTTTTGCGGTTCCAACACGTCGTAGCTCTTACGAGAAGCCGGCACACCCTTCTCATTTGTCAAATCAACAGAAATATATGCGTGAGAACTCACAGATTGATGGGGTGGCCTAGATTGAATTACATCTTGGTAAAACCTGACGAGGGTCTAACATTCCATGCGGGTGTATCTGAGAACAAGAATAATATGAGAATTAGGTCGGAAATCCGATATAAGGAAGACGCTATTTTTGCAGATAGTGAATAATTGTAGGTGGTATTTCAACATAAATTTTCTGTATTTTGATATTCTAAATTATTGAGAAGCAAAATGATATTGATATAAAGTGAATGACTTATTGTTTTCTTATATTTACGCGAATACTATACATTGAAATTAAACTATTTTACGGATTTTATCGCGTTTATTTACTATTTTATTTAAAATAAAATAGTAAATAAACGCGATACCTACTATTTTACGGATTTTAATCCGTAAAATAGTTTAATTTCAAGTGAATGACTACTAGAAACGAGGATACATATGTAGAACTATATTTTCATAAACATTTAATCCTTTACACGTTGATAGCGATACTTATTTTTGTATTATTTCTATTCCTGCGGTATGGGTCGTTTAAAACCTCGTTTGAAAACTGTCATTATGGCGGTAAGGGGCTTATTAAAGTAGATACACCACTGCGTTCTGTTTCAATAGGGCATCTATTTTTTTCAGGCTATGTTTTTCTTAGTCGTTTCGCAAGGAAGACACAAAGGAGGCGTATTAGACCTCTTTCCGCAATGAACGTGTTAATGTTATCAAAATATGTCACGACGCGTGTTGTGAGGCATGGTAGCTAATGGTGCGGTGATACTAACGCCACTGCAAACAATTTATGCGATATCTTAATTCACCAGTATGTTCAATGTTCGATAAGTAAATAGGGCTTATCTCAAATGTGTAGTTTAATCGTATGTTTATCCAACTAATTGGATTTTCCGTAACACTCGCCGCCCGCCCTCCAGAGCCTGCCTTCACGGAGGAACCTTCCTATATGAGACTGCACTTATACGCTACATGTACTAGGGAACACAGTTTGAGTTGCAACTTGTTCGATATTAATGTTGTTTCGGTATTGAAACCGATCCCAAGTTCCTATACTTATTAGTTTGTTGATATCAGTAAAATTGTCTTTTTTTTTAATTATTTAAAGGCTATTTAAAGGTACCTTTAACACGAATTTAGATTACATTATTTAATTATAACTGGTTTATATTTCTAATGTCTCTATTAAACTGTCGTAAATCCGCATGTCAACAAAATATATGGAAAAGTATTTGATATAGAACGTAAACAGCGCCCGTTAACTATCGAAAGGATTAAAGGGAATAAAATAATTGTGATGATGACGAGATGTGGGAACTTAATAGTCTAAACACATGCTTACTGAGCTCCTAAACTAGATGTTGCATATTCAACGAGCGATTTGCGTAAGTAAGCAATGGCTCATGTACATAACTCAACATACCTACCTATTACTCGAATCCATATAACATCGTTTGCGTTTGGTAAAGACCATGTCACGTGCCGACATAAGTGAAAATGGTTTAACTTAAATTCTAATCAAATCCAATCTGTTTCAGTTTTCAGAAAATAAAACATAAATATCAATTGTGTAATAAAGTCTCGTGTAAATGAGTGATAATTCGGTCCAATAAAGTAATATCGTAGGGCGGTACATTCGCTGATACGAGGGCAGAGCAAACAAGGCTCGAATACGTCGGATGCCAGGCCCGCGCTTTGATTGACGCAGCATTAAGTTACGTATGGTCACATAAAAATAAATAAGCAGGCACATGATTCATTCCTTGTTAGAGTTTATATAAGTAAAATAATAGAGTTATTATTCGCTATGAGTTATTATCATGAAACGTAACTACGCAACGATGAACAAGTTATTTAAAGTGAAATGAATTGCAAATTTAATATACTTAATTAAATATTTATATTCAGAAATATTTAATTATTTAGTGTACATAATATACCCCGTCACAGAAACAAATTCTGGTTCAATTAAGTAAATTGATGAATCCTCAAAAAACTCCATTAAACATAATGAAAGAAAGGGTACATTTTTTGCTGACGTCTATGGGTTTGTCAAGCATTTCAATTAATTTTTCTCACTTGATCGATCGGCCCGCGCGAGAACAAAGCAATTACGACACTGGGACGTAACCGATAGCAATTAATTTGTTTGCGCTTCGTCGAGCAGCCGTCCGATCGCGCCCTTTGTAGGCGTCGATTCGACGCCTTTTATATTAAATCGTTGTTTCTACTAAATTTATATATAACGAATTCCACACACAAGAAAACCTCTATCCAACATCGTTGGTATGTCTATAACAGTACAGGGGTTAACAGTACGTCAAATAAGTAATTACGTTGCAATGATTACAATCTTCGAGTATATTTAAAGGCAAACGACAGCTGAAACATAGTGTGGTGTGACTTTTATTTTGTTGTAAGGCTTTTTTTTGTATCTGTTGTTGAAAAAATGCATCTAATAAAATGTTATTAATTCATGTCCAAACAAAATTCATGAGTGTTGAGTTTTTCATTCATTCATTGAGTTCAAATCCATGAGTGTGTCTACCATAGAAAATATTTCTTTAAATAGCTTTCCATTGTCGCCCTAAATTAATCACACTGCAGTAACCAGTGCGATAGCGCTCTACTCTAAAAAATATTTTCCAATCCAGAAAACATGTATTTCCCTGTAGTGATTCTGATGTTGAATAATGTACCTAGTATGTATACGTAAGCGGGCTTTAGTAGGGTAAATCTAGAGGCAATATTTAAAACAGCTTTCATGCCCGAGCAAAGACGGGCTTTCTGTAGACCCAACAAAATAAAAAGCTCTAGATTTACTTTTCAACGTGTACAGATTGTTCAAAGGCAACTTTAACGGTTTCTTTTTCTAATAAAACCTCACAATATCACGCATTGATAATAATTTTTGTGCCGTATAATGTGAGTTTACAAAGAAATTCTGAAACGCCAGTTATTTTTCCTGTTTGTTTTGACTTGTTACATATATAAGTCTATTTTGGTTGTAGGTATATATTCATATTGTATATAAGAGACAATGTAAGCTTTCACACTACACTGAAAACGCCTCTTTTGTGTCATAGATACTATATACAGGGTGTCCCACAGCTATGCCACATTCCCGGTTCAACCATGTAATGATTTAAATATCTATGAATGCAGTTTAAATTGTTTTTTAAATTCAAATAAAGTCTTCTTTCAGTAAAATGTTCCATCTACAATATTCAAGGTACTTTCCCTCCATGTGGCATAGCCGCGGGACACCCTGTATAGATATCAACGAAGATCCGATGAATATGTCTCTACTGAAGACGATATATCGTTAAATTTATAGAAAGTTGAATGAATGATGAAAGTTTGTGTGTGATGACGACGGCAAAAAATTCACGATTACTTTTGGTCGCGATAACCGTCAACCACGCGGGTGAAGCCGCGCGCATCAGTTAGTTATTAATATTGAAAACTCCAAATGATGCGGGCACCCCATGTTGTAAAAGCATAGACATCAACATACAATTCGATATATCATGTGAAATAAATCATTATATTATCAACAAAACACATCCGCTTAGATTTTCGCCTTTGCTGAATCGTGTAAGTTTATTTTTGCTTGTCCTATACCCTGAAAGTCTTCCTGAATGTATTGTCTATAGATGTTTGTACCGGTTTGAATGACTGGTGCAGGATCAATTGGACACGTATATCGAAATACCGAGTCAGGGAGACCGACCGAGACGTAACGAACGTGCAATAAACCGGATACGTGATATCTACCTTTTTCCGGAAGTAAATAGCAAGTAAATATGATTAAAAAAGTGTTGTGAGTACAGACAAACATTTGAGAAAGTAAAATCAACTGTGATCAATATATGTATATAGAATTGTGGAACTCATCCGATATGTGCACAGTTAAAAAAGAGTATGTACCTAATACGTACCAGGTACCTAATAAAAAATATGAAATAAACAGCAATGTCGAAGCACATCATTTATAAAATGAACACGAATGGTGCCATAAACCGAAATCGTGAAAGTTTATAACCTGTTTTAGTTAAGGGCGAACCATTCAATCGTGACGTAAAAAATTTACGATCACACGTCAAGAGAAACACCAATGAGGCTGTAAACAGTCCCCTTCCGATACTTAAGTATCTACTTGTAAAAGTTCATTAGCAATTAACGTTATCTACTTCGCAAATTACGTGTTTTCACCCTTTATTGAAGACATGTTTTCCTTGACAGGGAAACAACAGGCGTGGCGGCAAGAAGTAATAAGTTATTATCAGTACATACTTAGGAATATTTAGTTGATTAGCGTTTTTATTTGTTCTATGAATAATCGGCAGAAGTTAAAAGATAACAAAGCATAACAAATAAGTTCAATGGAAAGTCTCCCTAAAAAGGAGTGCGGCGAAATTATACAAACTATGTTTGTTAAACTTTAAATACCTGGCACAGAATAGGGGGTCCTTTATAAGCCGTTTTCTTTGAGATTTATTCGAGTTTTGGTCACATAATCTACATATTCGTGGCTTTCAGATATATATAACTGTTTTTTTTCAATTGAGTACACTTACTTACTAAAGATTTATTTGTAGAAATGTTACTTTGCACCTATAATATAATTACCTGCCTCTATTTTAGCATATTGATAAATAACCTAAATACCTTCAAGAGATAGACTACCCCTATATGAAATTTATATAGCTGGTCTCCAATAATCTGTTAGATATATTTCAGCTTATCTAAGTTGACGACATTCAGCTGTCAATTATAACTATCAGATTTCAAAAGTAGTTTCCAAGTTATAAATACGTAATCAGCAGGTCTAGTGTCCTTTTTGTTAGAAGGTCGAGAGGACCGTATTCTCTTCGGACGCAATTAAATTATTCAACCGCGATGAGATCGACACCTGTTAAAACTTTGTCTTCAATGATGATTGAAGAATCCAAGAAATAATAGATCAACTTTCTTATCGTCTATCATACCTCGGCTATTGCAATTAATATTCCTATTGGAGTCCTATTACGTAAATAATAGGTGATTAAGATCTTATACTATATACGCTGGCACCTTAAACTGAAAGCAAGCAGGTAGCATGTGGATTTTTGTCACTTGATTTATGCTAACAAACTGGCCATCTCGTACGTGACTAACGTTAGAAACATACCTACCTACATATACAGGGTGTTTCAGAAGTCCGAAATAATACTTTGACGTTTGCATCAGTATCAGGTATACAACTGAATGGCATACAAATTTGATCAAAATTCGACCATGTTTTTCCACTTTTTTCTCGTCGCCAATTTCTAAAATTTGTAATATCTCGAGTTCTATGTAAAATTTGCAAGTTCTGTTTTGTGAATATTGTTAGCCGCCCCACAAAACTGTAGGTTACACTGCTGAATAAGGTTTTGGATATACCCATATGTCAGAACACGACACCTGCGAAGATATCCAAAGATCTATATCTCAGAAACTATGATAGTTAAGTATAAACTATCTTCACTGAGCATCCACATATGAGCTACAGTAAATGTACCCAAAGTATTATTTCGGACTTCTGATACACCTGTATAGATACGTGGAGATACAGTGAGTTTTCCAATGAACGTAACCGATGCATGGTAAGCCCGCCAGCAGTGGCGACCGCATTTTAGTCCGGACATTGACACGGTAGACAACGAAACCTGCTTTGTACCCGTAGCCGGAACCTTGATTGGAATAAAAATACCATTCGCAAAATTTAAATTTTCAACCGCAGACAGAAATGGAAATAATTTTGCATAGCTACCTATATGTGACAGACACACCTAACTATTTATTTATCTTATTATGTATTAGTACATAATACTTAATAGCATCGCTACGGTATGTTTACTTCTATTAATGAACACCGATTTATCTTAACGTAGGCCCCCTTTAAATTATCCTTAGTTTCAAGCTGAACTTAAAATAATACAAGATTACATTTATAGAAATTTAAATCCATCTAAAAACCACTAGGTACCTACAATATGTTTTAATTTAAAGTGTTTTATAGTTCTACTCTAAATGGATCAAAAATCGCAATGAATATGAGAATAGGCATTCACAGTTTGTATGACTCAGAATTTGTATGTTTTACGAAGCGCTACCTTATAGTAAAATTATCTGAATATTCTGCTTTTACTTTATAAAAAAGCTATATACGCAACTAGATTGTTTATCAATAACATTTTATGGTAATTACTAATTTAGTGCATATCTACAGCCTGTAATTGAAATAAAACTCATAGATACTAAGAAAAAGAGCCTTAACATCTAATTCGGCCATCAATATTTAAATAAATGTCGCGGGAATCTTAAACTCGTCTATTAATAAAACAATACATTTAACAAACGCCATTACAATTTTATTTTAAATAGGCGAATATAATATTATAATTGTCTCTTTGGAATTAAAAGTATAACTACTTCAAAATGTTCAGTCCAATAGATGTAAGTTTAACGCGACTTGATTTAGATTCAGACATTAAAACGTTGAGTATCGTGGTGACGAGGGTCAAATAAATAAACAGTAACCGTGGTCGCCAGTTCTTTCATTTACACGCAAAGTCCCAAGTGGAACGACCAGAGTGAAACATCACCTAAATGTCATCGTTCAAAAGCACCAATCATTAATCCTTTTTGTGTCCCACTGCTGGGCAACGGTCTCCCCCACCTCCTTCCATTCAACCCGGTCTTATACCTATGTTTAAATAAGCTTCATGATGTGAGCAATATTTTTACTCAAGTGGCTAACCAACACGTGGCTAGATACCCGTTTCTTAAATATCTGCATACAGAAAGATATATTTACCTGCCTACACGTATCCCATCTGTGGGTCACAACACATAACTATAAACCTCAGTCGTTATTCAGTCTAGGCATTTACATGTTCGTTTTGACTATAATAGTTACTAAACCAATCGTATCGTATTTCGTCTCTAGCGTTTACCTGAACTAGACCGAATAGTTTTTTGAACCAAAAACTCGTTTAAAAGCGGATATTGCATTCGAGAGCGTTCCAGTTAGATCGATTCTATGTTAACTATTCTTTTGCGTACAAGAACCTATATATGCAACAAAACGATTCGTGGCCGCTTTAAATGAATCAAAGAAAATAAAATGGTAACACAAAAATCTACCGACAGATTTCTGTCGTAGTTACGTATCTTACGTAAATAAACATAAACTATACCTATAGTTTCTTATAATATAAATAAATATATTACGTAATAGGGAAGGAACATTATTATACCAAGGCATTCATATTTAATCCAGTTGCCTATTAAAATCGTTCCGGGTGAAAAGGTAAAAAAGACGAAATGTATAGAGTTAAGCTTGGATTAAGGGCGGGCGGTTGAGGCGATCCTGCACTCAGGTGAAATATTAAACGTTTAGGCAGATGGTGATTAATAATGCGCCCGCGCCGCAGCCTCCGCGCCGGACCACTGCCGGCCGGATATAACGGAAAAATTGCTGGATCAAGCAGAGATTAAAATTCTGAAAGCTAACCTGCCGTTAAAAGGTTCGTTGCTTTAATGCATTCACCAATATCCACGCGACCACTGATTTCGTAATAAATTCATGTGTGCATACCTAGTAACAAATCGATGTCTAAAATTAATGTTTACAAAAAATAACTTATTAGAGAACAATTTTTTTTCTTAGTTTGTGCACGCTTATTAAAATATGCTGCACTGAAAATATTGTATTTAATCAAAATAAAGGCTAAGTAATAATTTAAATAAAATCGTACAGTAGGCACATATAAATTTTATTCCAAGGATCCCGATCTCAATTGTCAAAACTTAATTATGTAAATAGGTAGATACCATGTTTAAACTGATTCCATAATAATAAGTACATGTTAGGTCAGGTACCGGCCGCATTCCAATGCCATGTAGTACTGATGTCTTGATACCGTTTATGCTAAATTCCACGAATTCTATATACACTGTGTACAAGAACTGTTAACGCTAATTCGGTAGGATACTGTTTACGAATTAAGGTGTCTTAAGAGTTGTAGTGAAGGAGTTTGGAGGCAGCTTGCAGCTCGCGCCAGTTAATTAGCTCGTCGGCACGCTCTGCTCTACGCCTTCGCGTTTCCCTTAACTGAACATCACCCAAAGAAACTATGTGCTAAACTGTTGCTAAAATTGTAATTGAATTGAAATCTTGAGACAACCCTATACCTACTTTGGCAACTTGTATCTTCTAGATGCATCAGATGATTAATGCTTTACTTAGACTAGAAAACTAGGTGTTTTTCTATAATTGCTCAAAGCAACACTAAGCTCCTTGACATGTATATGGCAGCAGTTATTGTGCTTTAACACATTGTTGTTTTAACATTTAGCGTAGCAGATAAGTGCGGGCATTTATCTGCGCAGTGAAGCGAAGTATAGGGCAGCGATTAGGTAGGTACCCACCACCGTTTAGAAATAATGGGCAACCGATAAGTTCCCACAATAACGTCCAGCTTAGGCAGATAAGTACCTACGTGTAAAATGTTTTTAAACTTTAATAATCTAGGTACATTCTGTTGGATATATTTATAAATAAAAAATACTTTAGTACCTAAAAAGTACCTATGAATATTGATTGGTAAAGAATAGTAGGTGCTACCTACCTATAGAATAGGATTTAAGCGAGTAACCATTAACGAAGTTATTTGACCAATGACCGTGTTTAATTGGATTGAATGAACTCATTGTGGTAGCACCAATGGACTATAAATAAAAAAATGATTCCATGTGTATGCACTATAAGGGACAATATTGAGCAATATATCAACCCAATATCCTGTAAGCAGATGGTTAATCAATGGTGATGGGGATTAGTTTATGCGCCCGGCCTACGGACCACTGCCGGCTTAAAAATTACCGGATCAAGCAAGAGAGAGCATACTTAAAATACTGAAAGCAATTTTCTGGCATTTCCTATTGCTAAAAGGTTTACTAATACTATTATGAACGGACATGAGCATATTGCAGATTGATACGAGTTACCTTACATGCATAGGTGACTTACATCCTTATAATTGATCCGATCAGTACAATTTTTTTCCATAATAGGCCTAAGTATAATTACTTCCTATTGATCAAGTGTTATTTTGGTATCATCGATCTTTATTGTGTATTGGTAATAATATCTGTATTGGTTTCTAAAAGAGGAAATAAATCGTCTTTAAAATGTAAAAACAAATAGTTAAAAATTATGATTATACTCGTATATTTCCCGTTATATTTTTTTTAAGTCCTTTTACTTTATACAAGTATTTTTTATAAAAAAAACCTATAGAAATATTTTCTTATATTCTAAATACAGGAAATGGTGTTAGATTAAACGGAATCAGGATACGTGCGCGCAAATTTCGGCGAATGGTATAGTCAAAAATCTATTTAATAAGTCAATAAACCGGCGTCGATTGAGCCAATCTCATTTTACGAGTCCCTCGGCTACACCATCAAGCATACTAAAAGCTACCAGCGAAGCGCTAAGAAACAGCCTGTCTGAGGTCTTTATTCCCCCTCTTACAATATTTCCACTCTTTTTATGTGAGTTAACCAACTGATTTCCTGCAATTTTCAGTTTAAAAATATCATTTAGATCAGATATCACTTGGGTATACCAGATTTATATAATCTTCCCACAGAAATGTTTCGTGGCATTTTTACCACAACCGTACTGTATGTATAGTATTTTAATGTCAACGGAGTGAATACATTTTCCTATTTTCCAACATAGAATATGCGATCGATTAAAACTTATCGCACTTTTTGCAAAATTACTTTTTTCTCTAAATGCGTAAATTATTTTGTAGCATTTGCTGTAAGTTACTGTGCACAAAATAACCGACTGTTATTCCCTTGACTGAGTCCCCTGTGACCCTGTGAAGTAAATCCTGTGACGTATCTTTAATTTAACGTGCTTATTAACAATAGTTTTCTATAACCACCAAAACTAAATAACTAGCGATTCCTTTATTCAGCAAGTTATTTCCCAGTTCAACGCTGCTGCTACAGACTCCGGATACCCATTAGTCTATATTGAACTCAGTAATTTTTACGTTAAAAAGGCTTGCGAGAGGTGGACCTTTTACTTCCAAGAAATTATTTTATGAAAATTGCCCGGAGGCACTTTTTAAAATTAAATTTCCTTATCTCTGTCACTGACTCTACTTCCCTCAGACTTATTACGTGTTCCGTGAAGATTTGCGTGGGTTGCCACTCCTATTAACGTAAATAATTTACATTACTTTGTTATCACATTGTTTTTTTTAGTAATGTATGCCATACCATGATTACATAAATGTTCTTCATTAGTACTTATCTACGAAAATAAAACTTATATGTAAACCCAAAAGACTTTTATACAAATATTTACGAAATCTTAGAAACTACTAAACCGATTTTAGTCCGACATACATGTACTATGTGTACATGTGTGATATGATATTTTACAAACATAACATAAAATAAAAGTCGTGTTATTTATTTAAAAAACGCGTGCGTGCCAATTGTTGTAAATAATAAAACGAACTGTATTGTCTTATGGAAAAAGCTCATTCTTCAACAAAATGTCATTGACAGCGCGAGCAAATTGAATCGACGCGTGGTCGCATGACCTTTGATGGCCAAAATAATAAAAGTAGGTAGGTAATATAGGTATACAGTTGAACCTATGTCGATGTAATCAGATTCCAAAGTTTCAAGATTAAGAATGTTGGAAAGTGGGTAAATGCATAAGGGCGGGGTGGTAACGAGCTCTCGAGAAGAAGTGGCGACTTCTCCTGAGCATCCCTTTGATCCGCCATTCATACCGCGCCGCCTAATGAGATCGTAACCATTTTAGTAAAGTCACGTGGTAATCTTAAATGAAATCTATTTATAAGAATGTATCCAAAAATCTTTGAAATACAGCTCTCAAAATTAGTCATAGGTAACTCGTCTATTTTATTTGAGGATGCGGGAGTACCTCATTTCACCTCGCAAGGTGCTCACGAGGTACGCCTCATTTGAGGCGAGGCATCGCTCGAGCACGTATTCACTTCGTTCGCTTACTTAGCTTACTCATTCCAAGGACTCTTTTTTTTTTTTTTGAAGGACTTACACTGTTGGCCGTGAGGTGGCCTTTACAGCTTTACCGGAGGAGTGACGAGCGCAGAATGCACTCCAACCAAGGCCTTAAGGGCGAAAAGGGGTGGCAACTAGCTCAAGGGCGCCACAGAGGGCACGACCTCGGCTTGGGCAGTTACCGTGAGGGGAGAGGTAGTGACTGCGCTCCTAGGTGCAAAGATGCACCTACGAGCGGAAGAGGGGGTTCCTCGACCTCGCCGGCGAGATCGGTGTCTGTTTGAGGCTGGTGTAGGTGTGTTGGTGGCCCTCTCAACGCCCGGGTCGAGGAGGGCGGTGATCGTGTCGGGAGGATCAATCAACACGTGCCGCGGACGGCGGCGACGAGTTGATGATGTGTGCGCGGGGTCTGGCTCGTAATTGCCGGCGGCGACAATTAGAGGATTTAAATGCGACGCGGCTTTTTTAAAATAGCGTTCGGACGCTATTTTTAAGTGGTTTCGAATCGAGAAGAGGCCAAGGTCGGAATGAAGATCTACGTTCCGTATGTACCACGGGGCACCTACGGCCCTACGGAGAAACCGGGACTGTCCAAGGACTCACTCACTCGCGACACGACTAAAACTTTTCTCAGCAACTTTTATATGAGACGTGAGGAATAATGAATGAGTGAGATGGTTCAATGTTGAAATTCGAGTAACACGTTCAATTCGATAACATGAGGACTTCAAATGAGTCGTCTCATGAGTGACACGAAGTCCATGCAAAGAAGAAGTAGATAAATTGATTATAACATTACATAAATAATATCTAAATTGAGGGAATGTTTACTAGTTGCATTCGTACCCGAATTTCCGCCAGATGACCTCATAAAAGCAGATTTAAATGAAACATTTTAAACTTCCTCTGCCTTAATTTGTTACACGTTTACTTTGTGTGTACGAAGGTAACGTGGTGCGCGTTTTTGTGGTTTAAAAATGGCTATTATTATTTGTAATATAGTCATAGTTTATTACTAAATATTGTTGATTTAAATATTCGCTTCGACACCAAATAAACTAAATAAACCAATAAAAATAACAAATAAACCAAAGTAATGATTTCGCTGGTCGCTAAATAGATTAGTCACACCACCCCACGGCACGTAGGTAGGATAGGAAGTTACCTACACATGGGATTGCAGTGTAACCCTAACTTATACTAAGCAAATGTAGTCCCCGAGCGCAACCTAGAGTCACCAAGTTTTCGCCCTGGGTACCTAATAAGAGACGACAAAGTAGCATTGTAGCCAGATGGCACTGCACCGACACTAACTACGTAGATACTAGATCACAAAAGATTTGCTAGCTAAAGTTTTCGCTGAATATATGATCCTAATAATAACTGCAGTTATACTTTAAATATTTTTGACTAAACTATAATTATTAGAGTTACGTACCTACATGATGTAGCTTCTATATTTTTGTTTATTCTGTTACTAATTCTGTTCCTCAATGGCAACTTTATTTTTTTAATTATTTTGTTTTAAAAATTCAAAAGTATTTGAGTGACTACTTCAAATGTGTAGAAATAATGTAATTTAGTAAATGCACTATAAAATAAAGTATTGTCACGAACCTATAAAAAGGTAATCCGACATCTTTAAACCATTATTGAACATAACCGATAAATATTTAAGTATATACTAGTAGGTAGGTACCTAGCTATCTATTACATAAACATTACAATGCAAATGGTTATTATTAATCACTGCTTCCCCTTATTTATTTCCCAAGTTACAGGTTGTTGAGTTTGTAAAAGGTCGCTTGGGAAATATGCTTTCTTCCTCTGAATATCTTGACCCGCTATGGCGAGTTCACGGTCTTTTATTATCAATACAGACAAGAGCACGTCGGGTATCTACCTCCTTCTACATTACAAAAAGCTCCTGTAACAACTGTATCCTCGATACCTACTATCATCGTTCTTTTTAATGTTAAAATACACTAACAAAGTATTACTGAAAATACCTTCAGTTGTGAACCTCGCATTTCATTAATGGTAGCTCTATCATCGCTACGAAACGGTGAAGGAAAACATCGTGAGGAAACCTGCACGTCTGAGAAAACGTGACTAGTTTTTGATAGATGTGTGAAGTCTGCCAACCCGCACTGAGGGCCTCCCCTCAATACACTCGCATTGAGAGGAGGCCCGTGCCCAGCAGTGGGACGTTAAAAGGGCTGTAGTAGTAGAAATAGTAGCTCTACCATGATTTAATCGTATGGCATGCAATCGCAAGTCGTAAGCGTTTACGTAAATTATTGGTAGATTTTTTTCTTTGTATTAACAGTTAGACGTATAAATATTACACGTAAGTGCATACACCTAGACCACTACAAATTAAAGCGAAGTAATCTGTAGATACATATTGTGGAGCAAATTTATTATTCCTCGTATTAGCAAGTGGCCCAATATGAAGTCGGTTTTAGCACTTTCGATTTGGTTTAGCGACAGTAATAGCCGGGACTGACGGCTTATCCAGTCCACAGAAGCACCAACTTAGTATGAGTTTTGAAAGTATTGAATTGAAATACCGAACGAGGAGTAGGTAAGTTCAACTAGTCTGCTAGAGGCGATTTTGTGAAATGTATGGAAAGATTCAATCACTCAATCGTTATTTGATGCTGTCAAAACTTGTAACTATGGTGTTTGTTTACCGCCATAAACACTTCCGGATTTTGAGAACGTGGTTTACGCACGCACGCTCGCTACCGAGATTATAATGCACGAACTTTGGGCCTCAAGCCACCGCGGCCATATAATAGGTAGGCAGATAGCTACATAGTATTGTAACGGAGCTACCATTGAAGATTTTTATAGCCGATTTCCTGTTACGTTGCCAAAATTGTACCTACCTATATATATCTACGGGAATCCCGCACGCCACCACCGCCGCAGCCGCCGTAAATACACAAAAACTTGCCTGCCAAACTTCCGCTGCATTTGTTTATGAATACAACCGCCGCCTGGGGACCGGCCATCCGAATAAATGATGACCCACGTTATTTTTGCACGTACCCTACCAGTTACCACGCAACAAACTTTACGTAGGTCGGTACTTAGCCTGATTTTCTATTGTTAGAGACGTCCAGGTACGTCCCGTTCGGGGACGAACCTAATAATATCTGTCTTGGATGGAAATTTTCGGAATTTAAGTAGAATGATGTAACTATGTTAAATTTACACCTTATGGGAAAAATTCAAACTACTTAATTAATACCAACAGATTGTCATCCCATATTATAGTGCCTTATGTTATTTCATATTAGTAGGCATCTGCTTACTACCAATAACATACGGTACCTATCTACCAATAACATGTTAATAACTGCAGTTACCTACCTACTTAATCCTAATATTTTTGTCGGATTAAACTAAGAATAAAATTGAGAATCACCAGACATTTCAGAGTCAGATTAATAGCGCTTTTTAGTGATATTGACATCTTGGTGACCCTTGCGGATACTTTTGTTAAAAAATATATTACTTAAGTAGGTAGATATCAAGCGACTATTGGCTTGAACTTTAAAAATGTATGTGAATGTACTTATGAACCCATTTACCTATATTTAAAATACTTTATAGAAATAGGTATCCATCCACCTAATATCAGTTAATGACCATTCAAGTAAGTAAGTATAGTCATTTGATATGTTCCATGTTTACAAAAACGTACCGATTTTTAACGATGAATAATGAATTAACGACGCAAGCTTTACAAGCCCTATAGGTTGGTAACCTTCATAGGTTCCAAATAATGGGTTGGCAAGGCAAGCATGGACCATATTGGGCTAAGTTTTTAGTACTTATGTAGTATAGTTAGTCATTGGAGGAGATATTTCTGATACCTATCTACTCTGATAGGTAAATACTAGATGAGTAGGTTTATAGATACCTAATTGTTTGTAGACACCTAAATGTGAAGACTGATTCCAGACGAATGATAACGCCTAACGAGACTCAATAAAAAGGGTACTAATGCCTAAAATCGCTTTAAGTATTTTTCAAAATCAGATAAGGTGTTTGAGATCTAGGTACGTAGGTACCTAGGTACACATTTCATAGGTACCTACACAGATTAGTATCGATTGCTATTCTGGGTCAACGTTACACTTTAGCAAATATTAAACGTAGAAATAAATTCAAAAGGTTAAGCTCAATTTATAATTGAAATATCTCTTACGAAAACATTCTGTAACAAGGTCCGCGGCTCACCATTTGTACCGACAGGCACCACAAATATCGTGACTAGACGATTCGGCATCGCCAAGGTGCACTCCACAAAGAAGTTTCACACGCCCCGAAGGATCTACGTAAACGTTCCCGACTTATTTACACTCAGCCTCATGCAACAGAGTATCTAGGTAAGAAGGTACGCTAACCAAATACAAAAATTAAGTCAGAGTCCACGGATACCTTTCCAGCTGGTTCACTTCATACCTTAAAAATCGTACCCAAGCTGTAGTTATTAATGATTTTCAATCAGATTTCCTATCCCTACAGGAGTACCGCAGGGATCATTGCTAGGCCCTCTCTTGTTTATATTATTTTACTTTCAGCTATACGCAGATGATATGAAAATCCTCAAGCAAATCAACGATTTGAGTGACTGCTTATTACTACAAGGTGATCTTCATCGCCTAGAACAGTATTGTGTCATCAACAGCTTAGACCTTAATGTCTCTAAATGTCTTGCAATCACCTTTTCCCGAAGTTCCAACCCAATACTGCATCATTACATTTTGAAAGGTGACTTTGTGTCTAGAGTGGAGAATATTAGAGACTTGGGTGTAACATTCGATTCAAAATTAGTCTTTGACAAGCATATTGAAACCATTGTTAACAAGGCCTCTAAAGCTCTTGGTTTCCTAATAAGATCTGGACTTATTTCAAAAATATAAAAACCCTCAAAATCCTTTACTGCTCCTACGTGAGAAGTGGCCTTGAGTATGCATGCCAAGTGTGGATTCAAAGAAGATTCTTGAAAGACTTGGAATTTAAGACCAAAGTCCACGATGACAGCTACACTGCGCGATGTATTCAATTTCAATTTCAATTCAATTTCAATTTCAAACAGGCATCACATACTCCCACTAGATCTCCGAAGGACTACTGCAGACATATCATTATTAATTGAAATTGCCAATAGCAAGATAGATTCTCTCTTCCAGACCTCTACGACATCCCCCATGTCTTGCCTCCTCGGCATCTAGCTCGAATTATCGCTCTAACTCCTACTTTCTGCGCACCAGTTGAATGTATAACAATTATCAAATAGATTTCAATTTGGACCTATTCCAGCTTGCACAAAAGCAATTTCGATACATGTTAACAAAAAAAAAATTACTTCTCAACCTATACCATAATTTAACTTTAAGCAATTAGTGTGTTTATAAATCTGTTCTCTTTTTTAAGAACCAAAAATAGTGCTTATTATTAAAGTTTACTTTATTTAGTTGTATCAATATTTGTATGCACTTACTTTTACCTCTGATTTATTTATTCTTATTTTTACTGTACGTTTTTACTTTTTAAATTTTGTTACTATATGCTTATTTTTTTTATTTTTTTTAAGTGCTTAAATTGTAAAGTTTATCTGTGAAAACAGTAGGCTTATGTTGCATATCACAATTGTTACCACCGAAGTATCTAAAAGCTGTTGTTTTTCCTAACTCAAATAAATAAATAAATACCGGATAGTACTTCAGTATCCGGCCGGATACTGAATTACTATCCGGTATCCGGCCGGATACTGAATGACTATCCGGTATCCGGCCGGATACTGAATTACTATCCGGTATCCGGCCGGATACTGGATGACTATCCGGTATCCGGCCGGATACTGAATGACTATCTGGTATCCGGCCGGATACTGAATGACTATCTGGTATCAGGCCGGATAGTGAAAACAATGCCGGATAGGCCGGATAGGCCGGATACCGGATAGTTACCGGATATCCGTTTCATCTCTAGTTTCAAGTATCCGCTCGCCCGCCCTGAGGGGGGAGGGGGTCATAAAAAAACCGATCACGACAAAGGGCCTCGCAAAGACCTGCCGCTCGGAGCCTCGCAATGGGTTAGGCCGCCGCTGCATATTAGTATGATGATCATGATGTTAATTCCTTTAACGACATCCACAGAAAGACAGCGAGGCACACATATGATGAGTACTAGGTAGGACTGTTTTTTAAACAAGTGTGTGTCTCCTAATAAAAGGATAGCAGATCAAAATTCCAATTTTATTCAGTGAGAATAGTTAAGTGAGTAATGACTTAGCAATATCTCATCTAAGGGTGGTTTAAATCAGATCAGTGGTCCGTATCATTACCAGTTTCTTTATAGAGAGTGTCGGCTCGATATGTAGCGTCTATCAATCTTATGATCTTAACATTTTTTTTCGATTCCAATCCAACTTTGATCTACTTAATTCGAGTATTTCAAAGCAAATTAGGTAGGGATCTCATTGTGACTTTAATATTTGCTATTACAGTTTGCCTACGTATTATTGTTATAATACATTGATAAGTAGGTAGGTAGGTCCTCTTCTTGAAATCATGGTAATAGATGCGGTGTGCAACTGATGCGTTAACAACTACTAAGTTACCTACACCTACCTATTGATACTTATGTGGCGGTCGGCAAGTTGTCATATGTTAGAAGCCCCGCGTTTATTATTGTGATCGTGCTGACATCTGTTCAAACTACGTGGAAGCGTTTGGCTGTTGCTAAGGCTGACGCAAACCTTGTTAGCTAGTAATGTAGGTACTTTAAAGCCTCTATACAAATCCGCTTATGAGCTTACCCTTTGTTGTCGACAAGGAAAGGATCGATGGCGGATTGTATTCTTATTTTGCTATGAGCGTAAAGCCACCACGGATTTATTTATATGAGTTGTTTGTTACTTATCTACCCAATGTTATGATATTATGCCGAATACAATGTTTTTTTTAATGTTTTTGAAAATAATGTTGTGAATCGTTAATTCGCAATACAGATCAAGGTTTGTTTAGGTGCTTGCATTCATGAGTAAATGTTGCATGGCAAAGAGAAATTATAAGGTCATTACAACACAACCAAAATGCTCATAAAACAAAATTGTATAATGTATCCCAAAATTAATTTAATAATGTAACACTAGAGAGAACGTTCATTTAATCATAAAATTAAATACATCCACAGAGCCAATGTATCTCCTTTACAGACTGTCTCCGTCTTCAACAACACTTCAGATCAAATTGAGGCTGTCACTCCCTGTGCACTAACACATACATCGCTAGACACGCCAACACAGCAAACTGGAACAAAAAACACAGGCATATGAGTGTTTATAATAAAATAATCAGTGCAGAATGTAATGAAGATTTCGCTGTTTTTTTTTTATTAATTAAATGTTGGCACTTGCCACTATAATAACCTTTATAGGTAATATTATAACCTTTGTAGGTAAAACATGGCCACAGCGAGACTTAAACCGAACCTGTGATGAAAGGAGCCTTTACTTTACCCAGTGGTGGAATATTTTATATTCTATATCATAAAATACATGTGTGAATAGCATCCAGTTTCCATCACCTGTTGGTGATGTTGATGTAGGCTATTGCCTACAGTTATTACTAACCATTGATTGAATTAATGCAGTCCAATCAACTAAAAACCCAGCCTAAACATATTTGTCATAGGACTCTCAGATCAAAATCTGTTTAATAATTACTACTACAAACACATGTGTACTGAAATAACTTAATTTTGTTAAATCATCATGTCCTACCTTAAACTTTGGATATTCGTTCATATAAATTGTGACCATTCCAACGTAAGGCAAGAATCCTCTGGCACGACCAACCACATCCTTCTTCGTCAGCCACAACTGGCCCTGGGCATACAGGCCTCTGTCGTCCACACTATTGTTGTCTCCTTTAGTTAAAAACTTGACTGTACCATTGTTCCTGAGGAATACAAAACAATACTTATAAGTATTCAAGCTGTTATGGTCCACTTTATTAGATCTTAGCTTCTTCTTGCAGACAATATACCATGTAGGACCCTACATAACATATGTAGGTATGTATGTCATGTAAAGTAAGGTAGGTACATGAACCCTAATTTCATATGCAATACTCATTTTTGACAATGATTACAACTTGCACTTGTTACAAGATGATCTTGAAAATGTAAACTAACAAGTTACCAGGTGTAGTTAATCATATAAACATTACAATATATTATTATAACGTTTGGAAGTTAATAACAAATCTTTGTTATGCCATGTAGTCACTCACTTTTCGTGAAGCTTCAGAACTCTGTGAACGATTGGAATATCACGTCCCTCCACCTTGAACACGACGATCTCACCCACGCGCACGGGCTCTTCGGGATAGTTCGTCAAGAATAACAAATCTCCTCTGTGGAAGGCTGGTTCCATGCTACCAGACAACACCACGACTATGGGGCTTTCACTACCAGTTACTACCATAAGACCCTTCCAGATCATAAGGGCTGACGAAACTATCATACCAAAGCTCAACACTTGGTAGATAAACTGAAAAATAAATGAATACAAGTGAATTAACAGCCGGCCAAATACTTGACGTCATTTCAAAAAAGATTCAATGAAAAATTACCTGTCGTTTGTTCATACGTTTCACATCATCAAATATGGTGTCCAACATTTTCGTTTGTGTAATAATTTATCTATAAAACAAACAAAATTATTCCAATTTTTGGTTATCGCCTTTCCCTGTTGTCGTATATTCGACAGCACCACGTCAGATAGCTAGAGAGAGGCACAGACAAACAATACATTATATCAAATCGATAGTATCGTCTAGATAGCCCGTCATTGAAATAACCAAGCTCAGGATGAAGGGTGTAATAGGTATATTTGGAAGAAAATAATTTATTGATGACTAATAAATAACTCGTTTGGAATAAGGTCTCATAGTAATGATTGATTTCTTTTCCAGACAATAGTATGTTTGATTGATACAAGTTTCTTTCTCTGTGGTTCTCGTAGTACTTCACTACTGAATGCCGATCGTATTATATGCTATACGAGTATTATAATATTGCTCTATGATACTCTATGGATGATGATACCGATAGATTTATTTTTAACCGACGAAAAAACGGAGGAGGTTCTGAAGTCAACGCGTATATTTCTTTAATCTTCTTCGATAACTTTATCATTGTATCATTATCTCGATGTATTACTGAGCATAATATATTACTACACTCTTTGTAGATGATTCTAACATCGTACATGCGTGTAATATCTGCTACCCAAAAAATTGAACTAAAAATGTGTACCCACCTTTGTCGTACAGCAATGGTAATTACGGATTCCTATCCACTTTGATTGAGCATGACGACTGTAGCCTACAGGGTTTTTCAGGGATATTGCGAACTACAATAGCTAACAGAATGGGAAACCCAATAAAAAAAAAATACAAAAAATATTTTATTTAGAAAGCACAAAGCAGATCACTATAGGACAAAATCTATCGATTCATATCAACATCTTGACTTTCCGCAAATTTCAACTTAATTGTAATAGTGTTAGGCGTAGTTACATCAGCCACTAATATGTCCGCACCATTGTATAATCCTAATTCTGTTACTTTCTTCTTTAAATTGTCCCTAGTCCGTTCTTCAATGCTCTTTATTGAGGACATGTAAAGAGTCTTATTACGACCGTTAATAACGGTGGTTATACCTGTAAATTAATTGGAATACATTTTTGGTTTTCATCTTAATACTAGATAGTTAAGTACTATCTTGTTCCATATTAGCCAACACTATATTTTATGGGCTATTGTAAGTTTATAAAGAAATACCTAATTCTTTGGAAAAACTGACTAATGCTATTTAACTGGTTGAAAGCTACACAATCCTTGTGTGCCATAGACTATTATTTTGATGCAGGTTAAACCGCAGAGAACAGATAAATTCATATAGTCTTTAAGATTTGCACACCTGGACTTTTCATCAAGAAGGTGGGGTCCTCACAAAGTTTATCATAGATGACCTGCAGAGTAGCGTCTGGGTCAATTTCCATGCCACGCGTATTATTGCTGCAAGCTACGCAGTCAGCCCGCCTTTCAGCGCTAAACGTGTAAGTGTACACCCCATCCGCCATGTTCATAACCATGTAGTTATTCATGTTAACACAACAAGATGATGCCAGCTTAAATGCCTGGAATAAAAGACGAGACAAATTATATAACTATCACACCACACTGGAGATTGAGATTGCGTGCCCGCAGAGCAGCTGGACAAAGTATAAGGACTTCAAATTTTTTTTTGGCTTAGTAAGTATAAAACATGTTCAGTGAATGAAGATAGAAACAGGCTTCGTAATCTGCAAAATTCTGACATCTGTACATGATAATTGGGTCAAACAAATCATATTTCTATGAATGAATGCTATAGGTAACAAACTTGCAACAGCTTTCTCCTTCTAGGAATTAGTGATCAAATACTACTTAAATGAATCCAGACAGATGTAGCAAGGGCGAGGGTCTTATTAAGGCAAGTTAGATGTAAATACTAAACGGGAGAATTTCGCTAATATTATGTGATTCTACATGCATACAGTTGCAAGTATCAGTTGGTTTCTTGTATACTTTGCTGGCATGCTGTCTCTTATTTACCTCAGTAGCACAACATGCAGCTATCGCCGCATTTGTACTCGCGACAGCTGGTATGATATTCTTTAAAACTCCCTGTGTTAATCTGTATGTAACATTAGAGATTCCGTGCTTCAGAGCCCTGTCCTGTGCTTTTTCGAACACCCAGGCGACATGCTGGGGGTCATCGCCATCCAGGGTGGTGTTGCTGCCCCATGGGTTCTCCTTGGCCCATTGTAGTACCTTTACATATTCAATGCAATGTTCTGGTAATCTACAATACAAAAATATTTTACATTCATTGGTAAAATAATCATGGAAAATCTAGAGTTATAGCTTAGTTAAAAAGTTTTGTACCTTGGGGTATTAGCAATAGTGCAGAGAGGAAAGGTTTTTTGTGGTGGGTACAGGTCTAGTGTGCATTCAATACAAGCACTCATGCCAGGCAGTATAACTCTTGCATTGCCCTTGAAGCCTTCAGTTCCACCATCTACTAGAGGGATAACGCTGCTCTGATCTAAGCTTCCTGTAATCATAAAAGTATATCATTTAAATAAATAAATATTGCTTTCTCCTATTTCACTTTTAGTTCTTATTGGTGCTGAGAACAAGTTACAACTTTTGAGATATTAACACAATCACACCTGTATTAACCCAAGGGATGGGCAGGGATGCACTGCATGCTATGCATTCACACTTCAACAATGTATGTTGATCCCATCGTAATAATGGATAAACCTACTGCCATTATGTAACCATGCCATTACTTATTTGGGGAGTGCCCCATTATTGCAAGGAGAGATTCAGGGAAACCTCCCTAAGCCCCTTACTTCCATCCAAGGCAGGCATTTTACCTACTAGCCTACCATTGTCATCCTATTTAATACAAAATTGGATCAAATATGAGAATAATTATGACAAGATAGTTACTATCATCATTATACTGCAGCAATGACATAAGCATGCCATTAAGCCAACGTCTTGCAACTATGGAGTCAAGACCACATACAACAATGTGGAACTGTCTGTAGAATCCTTCGTCTAAATCTTGTATTGGACAATGATGAGCAATGGCTTCACAACCAGGCACTCTGAAAAGGTATTCTTAATTTAAATATTGCCATTCCCTTTTCAATTGCAATGGACGCTTGTAAGCTCATTTTATATACATAGAATAGTAATATAATAATATTTTTACCTTTTGTTTACAAATTCAACAGCACATTTGGCTTTTGATAGTCCAATATCGTTTTTTCTGAACAGAAACTGTCTGTTCAAGTTGGAGAGTTCTATTGTGTCCATGTCCACAATGTGAATCTTTTTAAACCCCATCAAGGCTAAGTCTTTCAGGAGCTCACAACCAAGACCTCCAGCTCCAACTATCAGCACTTTACAGGAATCCATTATGAAGTCTAATATTTCTGCAGAGGGCTCAAAGTCTGGGTGACAGAATGGACCCGACCTCTCCAACAGTTTTCTTATATTGTGCCATCTTCTTTGTTGGTTTTCGGAATTCTGAGACTCACCAGATGCCATCATTTCTAAAAAAAAAACTTATCTAAATCTAAACTTATCTAAGATTTATAAAATGATATTCATCAGTGTGGTTATATTAATAGTAGTCGCGTTAGCTGCTCCAACGAAGCCAAACGCTTTTGCAACGGCTTATAATATTAAGTCAGTCTATAGTTTACTGGCTAGGGCCAGAAACAGCCTAAAACACCCCGGATAAAAGAATGGCCAATTTAACTACTGGGCTATCGGCGCTTTCGTTTGATTAGTTTATTTTACATCTAAATCACTGTCTTACCTGTTTCAGGTATTAATTCGTTGTCGTAGAGCACTGATTTAGAACCGATAATACTTTGATTATACTGATTGGATTAGTACTAATACGATAGAATGAAATGAACCGGTCACTTAGAAACAGAATTTCCAAACAGGATTAATTTATTACTATTAATTTCATTTTTTATAGTGGGTAACTACATTGTATAGAGCACAGATCAACTACGTAGGTATAGATAAATACCTAAACTTTCTTATTGGACAGAAGAACAGAACCATAGAGGAATACCTATATACGGTACAGAACAGAGAGAGTACAATTTAAATATGCAGAGAAAGTGATCATCACAATCACATTTCAGTAGCACCTCCACAATTCCTTGCAAAGTAAATAATAAGTCCTTTTTTTTTAATGGACTACGCTGATGGCCTTTACAGCTTCACCGGTGTTCCATGAGGTCCTTGTTTTATTCTTATAAACAATACTTGTCTATGATTACTAGACCAATTTGCTTTGATTGCTGTTGTGCGGTTACGTAATACCTATTACATTAATAGTCTAAAACTGTTGTTATTCAAAATAGACGTATAATTCAGAACTAAACATTATTCACCAAACCCAAACTAAGCAACATATTTATAGAAAGTTACACTTGATTGATTGATATTGGCATTACATATCATATTTGCTCTGAAGGGTCATTGTAAATAGTTTAAAAATTGTAAATAGATATATACACTACAGAATGTGTGACTCTCAGATAAAATTGGTATTTGATGTGACAGAAGCTATTATAAATCTTGAATCTTGCTATTTAGGGCTTTTTCGCGTCATTTTCCGCACACTTCTATCTAACACGGCTTCTCGCTCTTGGATTTGTTACTCTACCTTACCCCCTTCTTCGTCTTAGTATCATTACTTCCTTCTTGGCAAAATCTTTGTCTATAGTGGCGCCCTCACTCAGGAAAAAAATAGTTACCAATCAAATAAAGAACGATTTAATCGCGATATTTATCTTATTATCAAAATAAAATGAATTGTTTTACCCACATTATTTGCAATTTAATTTAAAATATAAAACATTTTAGATAAATCATACAAAACTTATTTGACAGAAGTGTAATACTTTACCTTGTATAGTTGTTCCTTAAGGCCATGAACACAGCCACAGTTACGTACTATAGGTAATAGATATTCATTTGTTGAAAATGGAGGCATGATGGAGGTGCGGTTTGTCGCAAAACTGGGATTTTCAAGTTTGCGGTTGTGAAGAATTACACGTAAGTCGACTTGTTTAGAGTGTTGTATCGTAATCTCTGATGTTTTTAATGTCTATCACATTTGTTATTTCGACTATAGAACTTGTGTTATTGTGTATATTTGAGGGAGAGACTGCGAGTATCTTGGTAGCTCCGGTTCGTGATAATACCATGCTCGACTTAAAAATATTTCGTAACTTCGTTTCATATCTTATAATTTCGGACCTTTGCATCAAAAATCCAGTTTGTTTACACCTGCTTAAAAAGCATATCTACTTACTATGTTTTATCTGTTACATTTATTGTCAACATGGTTGGTAAGCAATATGCAGTACAGTACCAATAAGGTGTGATGTGAATGTTGTTACACCTCCGACCACATCTCGTCAAAGACCACTATGAATACTGTCATGATGTAAAAACACGCGCTATATGTATTTACGTTCAACATTATGTAATTTACATACCTGTTTTAGACACAATATGGCTGGGAATAAAATCAGTACTAAGACAAAAGGCAAAGATGATAAGGGGAAAGCAAACGCGAAACCCATGAGTCAAGCTGGGGAAGATTCTGAAGAACCTGACTTCTCATTATTAAGAAAACCCATACTGACAAGTATAACAGGGTTTGGTCAAGCAAGGAAGATATTTGACTTAGCTACTGAAGAAGTATGTACCTACCTCTCTGATACCATAAATAAATATAATAACTTACACCTTCTGACATATTCCTTATTATTTTATTAAATTGAGTTAGTAAATGCTAATATGAGCTTATTTTTTTTCAGCTTAAGGATTTGCTGTCAAATGAATGTGATTTGCTGTATGAATGTAAAGTTTGCAGAAATATATTCAGAAGTTTGGCGAATTTTCTATCCCATAAACGTGTTTATTGTAAGGAAAAGTTTAATTCTTCTTTACATGGCCACTTTATTCAAGCTGCTTCAACTGTGAGTACCTATTCATATTGATTTTATATGATTGTCATTAGTAGGTACTTATTAAATGTGTTATTTTTTTATAGATAAGTGAATTAATGAAAATCAAACACCTGGAGAAGGGTTATCAAGAGAGCATTAGTGAAGAATGTCAGGAAGAATGTGAAGATGATGAGAGGATACCTCTAACAAAGGATTTGACATCAATTGTTGAGAAGATTACTAAAATTAAATCAGCTGATTTGAGCAACAGTGATGACCCCCAACTTGTTATGCAGAAGATCCCAAGTAGTTCTGTAGCTGTCTTCCAGAATGTGGATACTGATGAAAGCCAGAATGATAACATGAGAACTCAAGTATGTACCTACCTACCAACATTAAACATGTTTTTTCTGATATGGGAACAAAAACCTTCTGCATATTGATATTGCTGTAAATTATTTATATCCATGCTTCTGCATCCTTGAATAAAGAGCTATGTACCTAGGTAAGGTAAGGTACAGTCATCATCAAAAGTATGTGTTGATCTTACATAGGTACCTACCTAACTCAATCTATTATGGCATAGAATGCATTAAGTTAGTGTTAGGCTACTCTTTATGTTGTGACTCAGGCAGAGTCAGAATATATCATAGGTATCTGTACCTTTACTGTACTTTTACTCTGGTAAAGGGTGAGAAATTTTAGCGGCGTTAGATTGAAGATTAGTTTACGTATCGGCGTACGACAAACAGACAGGTTAATATCGGCGCTCAAGTTACGAGCCTGTTCTTAAATAGGTAACAAGTCAGTCTGATAGTAGGTATACTAAGCTTTAACATTTTTACTTTTTAAGGTAAAGGAGCTTGACGTCATCTTATCCAGGAACGTAGCAGTCTTGCAGAACGACGGGAAATTCAAAATAAAGAGTGCCCTGACCGCCGAGTCTGATAATGTCATTCAAATTAGCGACGACGACGATCACGACGGCACCGGCAGTCTCAAATGTAAAATTTGTAAGTATATAAATATCATTAGCTAAACCAAAGATCATTAGACAAACAATGCAATGCATGTATAATTAGCTGGCGGCGTTCCCAGTTCCAGTTACATACACACCAAATAAGTAAAAATATCAAACCTACCAAAAAGTCATAGATAAAAAATCTTGAATCTATTTTTATGTTGATGACTGTACCTATATAAATGTGTTCATAGTTAAAATGTACCTAGAAATTTTGGTTGTACATAGATGAATATTCCTATTCTGGAATAGGTACTACGCATTTCAGTATATTTACTTATACTTCAGAAAGTCAAACATCCAAAGTTTACCTTTTATCGTTGTTAAGGTGGAATTACCCCTTCCAGTGGAGTATAAATAGTAATTTTATACCTTTGTTTTTAGGTCAGTCGCAATTTTCGACCCAAAAGACACTGAAGTTCCACATGAAGTACAAACATGTGGAGAGTAGACTGGTGTATCCGTGCCCTGACTGCTTGGAGATCTTCTCGACTTCGTGGAGTGTTTATCGGCACCTCTTCAAAGTACATAGGTATTTGATAAATATATTATCATCATCATCATCAGCCGGTGTCAGTCCACTGCTGGACGTAGGCCTCTCCCAAGATGCGCCACTGAGCCCGATCTTCGGCTCTTCTTCTCCAATAAACAAATATATAAATAGATATTATATAAATAGATATAATAAATAAATATAAATAGATAAATATATACCTACTGCTTTTTAAAACGGTCGTTTCGATTGTCGCTCATCTCTCACGTACCGCAGAAATGCGTAATTTGCAAGACCTACTTCGAAAATACACAGCATCTTTTTATTCAAAAATGTTATTCATACAATAATAATTGTGCACAGAAAAACCGCGGCGCAAATTAGAAGATTGAGAGAGTCCATCCAAGCGAAAGCTTTCAAGATGAACAACCCACCGGCATTCTATGAAAAACGTAAGAACAATATGAAGTCAGCTCAAATGCAGAAAATAACTGAAGAGGAGAGATTGGATCAGGAGAATCAGGTACCTAGACCTTATTTGTTTTCAATCACAATCCGGAATATAATGAACGTACCTTTATGCTCACACCGCCGTGATTACTAGGCAGTATTGCATATACTTGTGCATATGCCTACGGGGGCACTTACAAATTGTCAAATGAGAAAATCTCTTATCTCGGCAGACGTGCTGAAGCCGCAAATAGGCCTTATTTATAATTTTAAAAATACTTACTGAAATACATATGTCAGATCGATAACTTCATTCGTTATTTATTGGACATCATGGGGATTGAAAATCGGCCCAAGTCTTAGCGTGAGTGGAAGTGTCGGAAGAGGGCGCTCGAGGAATACCTTTCACGACCAGATTAACAGTCTCTTCCAGAAAGGTCAAGTCCGTAGCACCCTCAACCGACGGAACTGCATGAAAAGATGTATGACTGTGGATGAAGCGAAAGAGGTATGTCAGGATCGTAGCATGTGGCAAACAGTAGAGACTGGGACCTACCTCTATGGGATAATAGGCGTGAGTATAAGACTTAGCGTTTGGCTCTCGAATGACGGTGACGTGGTCGGTAACAGGCGTGGATGGACAACATGGAGTGCGACGGCGAGCTGCCGCGCTGCGGCGGCTGCGGGCGGACCTTCGAGCGGCGCGCCGCGCTCGCCGCGCACACGCACACCTGCCCGCCGCGCGCGCTCGCCCGCCGCGCCACGCTCACCAAGAGGATCGAGATCCAGATCCGCAAGGACTACAACAAGGGCCCGCCCGCGCCCGCCGTCCGCCCCGCGCCGACCGACACCACCGACGCGAACGGTACCGTGCTCTTGTCTCTTTCGATCTCTCGCCACTACCTCTAAATTCGAGTCGGCTTTGCAATTTTGAGTTGAAAACTCTTTAAAACGCGTGGAAAAGTTGGGATGAAACCTGCTCGTCCCGTACGTAACCTTACCTATCTTTTGAAAGATGTGTAAATTGCACCAATCCACATCGGACCGAATCTTCTTCGCAATTAAAAGAACGCGTCTAGTATGATGGCAGTCGGTTGGCCCCCCTATTAAATAGAGATTCAAGTATATGGGTGCAATGCGTGCTTATTTTTCCTCAGAAAACAAGCTCTCCAAGGAGGAGCCGACGCCCATCGAAGCCGAGGAGGAGGCCGCGGGCTCGGGAGAGGAGCAGGCGGAGGGAGCGGGGGAGGAGGAGGAAGGGGAGGCCGAGGAGGACGCCGCCATGGATGTCAGCGAAGAAGACCGCAAGTCCAGCGACGCCGCCGAGTCCCCGGAGAAACCGGTGGAGCCCGAACCGCGAATCCATCTCCAAAGAACCGCAATTCGGTTGCCCTTCGCCCATCAGACGGAAAAGAGTAATTTCGTCGCCTTCAAGCAGAGAATCCAGTCGGAAATAAATATTGATAAACTGCTATGCAAGAGATGCGAAGTCCAATGTGTCGACCTTCGAGACCTCTATGACCACGTCGCCGGGCATCTAAAATGGGTGCGCTACGCCTGCAAGTTGTGCAACTATAGGCACTATTTGTTCGAAAAATTACCTGAACATTTAAAGGTGGTGCACAAACTCAAAGGCGACAAGGATTTCTACTTTAGTACCGTGAAAGCCATCACCGGAGCGGAAGCCTTGCAATTGTGTGAGCCCGTGGACGCGCCGAACGATGTCAACGATACCAGTCCCGATTCCAGGCGACCGAGTAGATGCTCGAGTGATTCGAGTCGTTTGTCCGATGACAGTTCTTCCAGTAGCACGCGCATAGAAGCTGGGAGCAGAAAGCGCAAGTTGTATCAAAGTAAAAATACCTCAAAAAGAAGGAAAGACTCACCAAGGAAAGGTACGTAATAATAGTTTATTATGGTGGGCTTGTTTAAAAGGTATTTTATTTATCGCCAAAATATTATTAACACTTCATTTTTATTTCTAGTTATAGTCGCCGAAGAAAGTAAAGATAGTGAACTAAATCCTGATAACGATATAAGAAATCTGGGGCAGAACGATTCGTCTACAAGTAGAACCTTTGAAGAGAATTCCTCAGATATAGATGATATTGATGAAAAAATAGCTAGGAGATCAAATGTTGTTGAAGATACTTCATCAGTGGCATCTAGAAGGCCAGTTAGAAGAAAGGCTAAACCTAAAAATGAAGACTTTGAATATGATTTATCCAATTTACTTAAACTGGAAGCTCAAGGATATAGGGATTCCCAATCGCTCGCTAATCAGTCGAAAACCAACCAAACAAAAAGAAAAGTTCAACAGGATTACCAAAATAATTATGACGTCGCTAATAAAGACTGTTGTGGTGCTTTGCTCGCTTTATCTAAAAAAGCTATTGAAAATTCCACAGGGCACATGAAAACTAGTTTCTCAATCTATAGTGCTCAAAAGGAATTGAGGACCCAAAATGTTTTTGTTAGACCATTAATACCTAAAAGTCTTTCTAGAGGTGACAAAATATCCCCTAAGAAAGATGCAAATGAAGATCGTAAAGAAAGCTCAAGTCCAACTAAAGAGACAAAAATTAACAAGAACCCTACGGAGGAACCGATAAATAATACAGATGAAATTAAAGAGGTAATTGAAGCCGCAGGGACAAGTATAGATATAAACTCTTCAAGCGGCACTACGAGCGAAGCTGTTAAATCTAATTTAACCATCCCATCTATTGTTCCTATTAAATTCCGTCGGCAAAGTTTAGAAGTCATTAAAAATCCTATAATCAATAAGAATATATCAGAGTTCACAAAAGCTGGCATGAAAACTAAAATACTGGTTATCAAACCGATTAATAGGAACAAAGATGGTAAGTTAAAATTTCAAACAATAAAATTGAAAGACACAAATAAAGGTTCTTCAAATGAAGACAAATCTTCAGATCAGGTTGTTGTTGTAAAAGTCCCTAAAGTAGAAGCTATCGTGCGGCCAGTTACCGATGCGTGCAATTCAAACAGTGAAAAAACACCCACAACCAATCAGCAACATGATAATACTAATAATACTTCTGTTGGAAATGCTTGCACTCCAGATAATGAAACTGAACGATTAGTCTGTATAGAAACTAATAGTGATCCAAATTGTCAGAAAGTGCCCTCTAATGATGGTAATACATCAAATAAATCTATTACTCGCCAAGAGACTAGTAATATTAACGGAGAATCTTTAAATAATGACAATAAGGAGGGTATTTTGAGTGAACATGAAACATTGGAAAATATAAATACTACAGTTTGAAAGGCCTTGTAAACATGGTAATCAGTAGTTTTTGGTTGTATATTTTTAGTATTATTTGCTGGAGAGCTAGTTTAGTTTCATACACATTTCTTGGACTGTGTATTATCTTACCATTCAATACCCATTATGTATGAGGTAGCCAAATAAAACAGCCACGTTATAAAAAACTAAAGTCTTTCTCTTTATTCCAATGTTACGTCAATAACCGACACACTTAGGATGTGAAAGACCATCCCAAACTACTTACTATATAAATATTTTAGTTGACCTACATATATGGGCTTACTTTATTTCAATGTGTAGTTTATGCTTCATTTGCTATTCATGATCTACATTAATCTAAGCCCACATCAATCCACAAACTTAGGGTAGGTAACTAATATTAATGTGCTAAGGGTTGGGTTTATGAGTAAAATGTAAGTATGAATCATAGTACATAATCCAATAAACTATGATCTTCCCCATAAGTGTAACCTACCAATCAAGAACCAACTTGTTAAGTTTGGCCAACACAAGTATGCTCACAACTTTTAACGGTTGGTAAGCTAGGTAAGTAAAAAGGTTTAAATATTCTAAAACAAAACAATAAAATATTGGTTGTTACTAAATTTATTTGGAAATACAATTACTTTCTCATCAATTCACATCACTGATGGTTTACAAATTAAGCATTCTTGGCGAGAGTATCAGCCTTGGCAATTACTTCTTCAATAGGTCCAACCATATAGAATGCAACTTCAGGTAAATGATCATACTCGCCCTGCAGAATCTTAGAGAAGCCCTTAATTGTCTCCTCAAGAGGCACCAGCTTGCCAGCATGTCCAGTAAACACTTCGGCTACCTGGAAAGGCTGGGACAGGAAACGCTGGATTTTGCGCGCACGTGCGACGGTCAGCTTGTCTTCCTCAGACAATTCATCCATACCCAGGATAGCAATGATGTCCTGGAGTGACTTGTAGTCCTGAAGAATCTTCTGAACGCCACGTGCAACATTGTAATGCTCAGCACCAATGATATTGGGGTCCATGATACGGGAGGTGGAGTCAAGGGGATCCACAGCAGGGTAGATACCCAGCTCAGCAATGGCACGAGACAGTACAGTAGTGGCGTCCAAGTGAGCAAAAGTGGTGGCAGGGGCAGGGTCAGTCAAATCATCAGCTGGCACATAGATAGCCTGCACAGAGGTGATGGAGCCCTTCTTGGTGGTGGTGATACGCTCCTGCATGGTACCCATGTCAGTGGCCAGAGTGGGTTGGTAGCCGACAGCGGAGGGGATACGTCCCAAAAGGGCAGATACCTCAGAACCGGCCTGGGTGAAACGGAAAATGTTGTCAATGAACAGTAGAACATCCTGACCCTCCTGGTCACGGAAGTATTCGGCGACAGTCAGGCCGGTGAGAGCGACACGGGCGCGCGCGCCGGGGGGCTCGTTCATCTGACCATACACAAGCGCTACTTTGGAGGTCTTGTCCGTGAGCGAGATGACGCCAGACTCAATCATCTCGTGGTACAGATCGTTGCCTTCGCGCGTACGCTCGCCCACTCCCGCGAACACGGAGTAACCACCGTGCGCCTTGGCGACGTTGTTGATCAGCTCCATGATGAGCACAGTCTTGCCGACACCGGCGCCGCCGAACAGACCGATCTTACCTCCCTTGGCATAGGGGGCGAGCAGGTCAACGACCTTAATGCCAGTGACGAGGATCTCCTGCTCCACAGACATGTCCACGAACGCTGGCGCCTCCGCATGGATGGCGGCGGTCTTGTCGGTCGGGATGGGGCCGCGCTCGTCGATGGGCTCACCGATTACGTTCATAATGCGGCCGAGGGTCTCCACGCCCACCGGGATACGAATAGGTGAGCCGGAGTCAAACACGGGCTGGCCGCGCACCAGACCCTCGGTACCGTCCATGGCGATAGTTCGGACCGTGTTTTCTCCCAAGTGCTGAGCGACCTCCAGCACCAGCCGGGGTGAGCGGTTCTGTACCTCCAAGGCATTTAGAATGGAAGGTAGGTTGCCTTCGAATTGGACGTCGACAACGGCACCGATAACTGCGACAATCTTACCTTCAGCTTTGACTGCGGGTTTTGCTGCATAATCTCTTTTGTTGACAGCAGTTACAGTGGCTATTTTGCTACATTCTGTGACGGTTTTTTCAATTACAGACTTCGCAGCCAGAAGACCGCTTCCAACCCGACTTACAGCTCCGAACATTTTTGAATAGCCACTGCACTTGAGCGAGGAATACGGCAGCCGCCCGTAATTATGTAATAACCTAAAAAATACTATAGACACGAAAATGTGAACTATATTGAACAACTTTGGTTCACATCACTCTTTTAGTAAGCTGTTGGTGATCTCTACTTTAAAATATTATCTGATTGGGTATCTTTTTATGTAACCAATAGGTTACTTTTGCACGATAGAACTGGCCAATAAGCGAAAACTACATTCGCAACCCGTTTTTGCCGCAAGATAAACTTCCACTAATTATTGTCTATGCTATGAGAGGTTACATAAAAATATAAGGCTGAATCGGCTGAAAAATATATACATAGTAAATTTTACAAAGAATTTTAATATTGTCTTCCTTTTATCATTGGTGGAAACAGCCATACAATTGATTGTACATTCATTCCTACAGGGAAAAAAATCTAGTGGATAGCTCATAGAGTGATCTATACTCTTTGAGTGATAGACTGATAGCCCGTTATCGTTACCGCTGGCTGTCAATGTCATGCATGTATGTATGTCAATTTACCTCCATGTACCCCATACATACCTCCATGATATCATGTCTGTCTGTCAGCCGGTCAGCTGTTCTAAATTTATAATTCGTGGTGTGTGTTCAGAAATTTACGGAAAAAATAAATGAAAATTACGGATTACAAGTAATTGAATTTATTATTGCTCACTAAACGATGTTCCGAATACATTTGATAACTCGAGTAAGTGATAATGTATATCTATCTACAGCTATTAACACTGAATTGATTGACAAAAACATTTCACATAAACTAACCTGTGCTGTATTTACAGTTTTAAAAAGTAACTTTGGTATTATACTATATACATTATTCGGTTATTTCTCATTTATATTACATTAAAATATTGAAGGTACTGAGGCAACAGCATGTTCAAAATAAACATGATTATGCAAGAATGTGTGCTAGTAGTCAATCCATTATAACAAACTCCAGAATTAGAAACCATAGCACAATGGCCGTTGAGGATAGTTATGTGAAGAAGTTCATGAAGGCTGTAGGATGGATGGATCAATCCAGGACTGTGAGTATCATTCACAAACGGTTCTAGTTCAACTACTTTACATTATATACCAAACAAATAACAACATTTTTATCTTTATTTTACTATAATGGCTCAAATCCACGCATAATTTTAAGTAGTAAATGAAAAAAAGCAGTGGTAGCCAAGTAGTCGAACGCATGCTTTGCAATCAAAGTGCGCAGGTTCAAACCCCGGCTCGCACCTCTGGGTTTCATGTGCGAATCACTTGCTAAGAAATGGTGAAGGAAAACATCGTGAGGAAACCTACACGTCTATAGAAAGGCGTGTGAAGTTCACCAACCCGCACTGGGCCAGTGTGGTGGACTATGGTCCAAAATCTCCCTCATATTGAGGGGGAATGTGCCTGGTATAATGGCAATAGGCTCACCCCCTATTACATTAGGACCAAAATACATCGGCGAAGTGTGGGCGAACTGCAGCGTGATAGATACGTGATAGATACATATATATAGTAAATTATAATACATCATCACACTTATAATGAAGGGGTAGGCAGAAGTGTACCCACTACTTGCTTATGTATATTGACATTTCCACATGAAATTCCAAAATCCCAAAGGTACAAACCCAGTACACCATACCTGTTGATGGTCATGCGGTAAAGCATATACAGATAGCTTTGTTACATATTTTATAATACTATTTTTTTAATAATATGAGACGAAAAAATATACGGTCGGATTGAGAAACCAACTCCGTTTTTTCGTCGGTTAATAAATTAAAAGTAATGTTTCAGCGTTTAAAACTGACAGGTTATTTCCTGTACGAGTCAATACCTGACAAGATTGCATATACAGATTGGTTTGAGCATCTTGATCTCCCAGATACATTTGCCTCATGGTTCATTGTGACGGAGCTGCACGTATGGCTGCTCATGGTCAGATACATGGCTGAAGATGTCACTACACCTTCTACTGATAAGAAAAAGTATGTCAAAGGGGATGGTCACTTTGTACGAAATTGCATTGTGGAGGCATTGTGGGCTGATGTGGCGAACAAGATTAAGTTATTGGAGGTAAGTTATAGCCAAATATAATGTAAAAATTATGTAATACATAACTAAAAGAAAAATCGTATCTGTATAGCTTCAGATTGGCATCAGTTTTGAATAAATTAGCATCAGCACTTGATGATGGCTTGATCTAGTGCAAGGATTGGCAACCTGTGGCTCGCAAGCCCACATGCGGCCCTTTAGTTCAATACGCAAATATTATTTATTTTATAAAAAAAAACATTTAAAAATTGTTCTGAATGATTAATGAAGATTAGGCACCATTTCTATTTTGTTGTTTTTTTTTATCTAAAAACTTTCTTTATGAAAGAACCTACAATTTATTGTTGGCAAGAAAAAAATTGTGGCTCTTTAAAAACTATGAAATTTTGTAAATTGCAATTTTTGACTCTTCTGACTCAAAAGGTTGCCGCCTCCTGGTCTAGTGGTATGAATGTAAGCCACTCAGTAGTAGGTATGTTTAGTGGAACCAGCACCCTTAGCATGACCGTGTAGACAAAAGTTTTATCTCTTCTTCTTCTTTTTTCAGTTTTGGCAATTATCCTTTTGTCCAAAGATATCGCTGCCAATGTCGAGTGTTTGACATGTGGTTGACTGAACTTGACAATTTCTTAGTGTTGAGCGTAAAAAATTTTTTTAGGGAGTAGGGAAAATTTGGTTCAAGCGATAGGCATAGGATATGGGAGTAAAAGTTAGGGCAACAGATAATTATATATAATAGTAACTACAAACAATAAATAAGATATCATGAAAAATTATAAGGAAATATTATGATGTGAAATAAATTTACTAAGAGCTTTGATATATACATAGTGATTCAATGATAATATGCAGGATAAACTACAAGGAAGAGGAGCCTTATATTTAATAAGAAAGTCATATAGTGAAGGGGAACCATATTGCGGACATTGGAATAATAGGTGGGAAACATCACCCTCCCCCAGGCCACATGAGCACATGGGAGAGTCTAAGATTTTTAATCTAAAGAGATGATGAGGAGAGGAACAATGGTTAAAACGGAGACGTGAAATGATAGAAGAAATTTTTTTAGGGAAGAAAAAGGTCGTAAACCATGGTTTGGACTTAATGTTGGGATGTAAAAGACGAAAATATTTTGCTTTGGAAGTATCGCTGCTTCCCCAGCTGCAACCCCAATTTTCCAACAGCTCCAGACGTGGAATCTGGAGGACATCTTGGCAGTACACGGTTTTCGAAACTCGACCTTGTATAGCAGCTAATTTCGCAAGAGAATCTACATGTTCGTTGCCCTGGATACCCGAGTGGCCAGGTATCCAGGCCAACGAAACCTGGAGATTTAAATCAAGGCAATGTTTGAGCTTATCTCTGATTTCTATTGCGACAGGATTAGAACACTTATTTAGAGGGTTCGAGGTTAAAGAGTATACAGAACTGAGCGAATCGGTAAAAATTATAGCCTTCTTGACTCTAACAGAAATGATGTAATTAACACACTCAAGTATAGCAAAACATTCACCGGTAAAAATAGAAAGAATGGAAGGATACTGGTACAACTTAAAAAAACCCGAGGAATACCGAAGAAAGGCAGCACCCACAAAATCAGAGGAAACTGAAGCAGAATTGATAGCCTTAGAAGCATCCGTGAAGAACACCTCTGCGCCTGGAGAATTTTCCTCGACAAAATTGCGAAGTTTCCCATCAGCATCTGAAGAATGTTTTGATATACCAGTTGAAAAAAATACGCTCGGTCTATAAATAAACGAACTGTAGTCATGTTCAAAGATAGGGTGAACCGCAAATCTTTTAATCGAATCAATATTCAATTTAGAATTTCTAAAGCTTTCAATCAAATATGGGACCGATTTATTACGCCAAAAAGGGTGATTACTGTTCACATGACTATCCAGAGATTCAAGTTTGGGTAGCAGGGGATGCGAGTGAAATTGCCAAACCTTACAAAAGTAGCGGTCAGACAAGTACTGGCGTCTTAAATAAAGAGGAGGATCTGAGCACTCAACCTGAAGGGCGCTGATAGGAGTGCTTTTCATAGCGCCTACAATAATACGAAGACATTTGGACTGTATAAGATCAAACTTATGTATGTCAGATTTATTATAAGGCGACAGAGTAAAAGAGGCAAAATCCATAACACTTCTAACTAATGCATTATATACTAACCGCATGGTTGAGGGATGAGCACCCCACCAAACACCCGAAAGAGCCCTCATAATATTAAGACTCTTTTCACATTTCTCAACTACATATTTAATATGTAAGGCACCATTAAATTTACTAGAAAACCTTCTACCCAGGAAAGTAACTTCACTGGAAGAGGGTAATTGAGATTCCCCAATTGTAAGATTAAATTTTGCAATCTTTCTTTTACGAGAAAAGGGCACAACAACACTTTTTTTAACTAAAAGTGACAAGCGATGTGTATCTAACCAAACTGTTAAATTATTTAAGGAATTCTCGACCAATTTTACAGCTGATTCCAGGGAATTATCAGAGTGGTAAATTACGATGTCGTCAGCATATTGTAGAATTGAACACGGAGAAATGACTGATTCTAGATCCATAGTGTACAAGTCATACAACAAAGGACTCAAAACTGAGCCTTGTGGAACACCTTTCCACAATACTCTAGCTGAACAATCTACACCAGGTACCCGAACAGAAACTGATCTAGCCGAATAAAGGTTGAACAAGAAATCAGAAAACTTAATAGGGATGCCAAGAGCATTTAGCTTAGATTTTAGAATTAATAAATCAACATTGTCATAAGCGGCAGAAATATCAAGAAAGGCGGCAACCATTGACTCATTTTTGCTAAGTGAGAGCAAAACATCAGTGGAGAAGATACTAAGATTATCGGAAACACTCTTTCCTTTTCTAAACCCAAACTGGGAGACGGGCAATAAATTATTGTGTTCAACGAACCATTCCAACCTTAACTTTATGAGATGTTCAGCTAGCTTAGCAAAAACAGAAGACAACGACACGGGTCTATAAGAAGAAGGATCAGAGGGATCCTTATGAGGTTTTAAGATTGGAATTATAACATGATGTTTCCATGAACGAGGAATATGGCCAGTTTCAATCACAAAATTAAATAAATCTAGAATGAACGCCTTTGTATAAGGCAAGCAATTAACTATAAAGGAGTATGGAATACCATCAGCACCAGGAGCTGAGTCAGATACATGGTCGAGAACCAAATCAAACTCATACATAGAAAATGGAGAATTTAGAAAATCAGCGTCTAAAGAGACAGCTCGGCTAGAATATAAAAAAGGGATTTGATCAAAGTTAGGAACAAAGTCCGGGGCAAGATTACAAGTAAAGGAGGGAACCCAATCCAAAGAAAAGGAAGACCGAGACACATTAGCCCGGGAAGACCTAAATCGTCTGATATTATTCCAAACAGAAGAAAGATGAGTGTCAGGGGAAAGCGTGGAACAAAAACGGCGCCAACCTTCAAATTTCTTTTTCCTTAAAATTCTTTTGGTTGCAGCGGAAGAATTTCTGTAATGTAAAAATGTTTGTAGGTTTAAATTCACGTTGCAAGTTTTCTCTGAAGCGTTTCTTTTTTTGACCGCTTCAGTACAATCTTTATCCCACCATGGCGGCGATGGAATTTTCCCATTAAAAGGTTTTTTAATGGGAAAAAATTCATCAGCTGCTGACAACATCGAACCTACTAAACCGTCATAACAAAATTGAAAGTTTGATGAAGATACTTTAGGTAAAACTCTTAACTTCCTTTCTAAAGCTATTTTATACGACTCCCAGTCGCAATTACTTAACTTATACTTTAGTAAAGGATCAAGGGGAGGAATACGACTACTAGAATTAATCAGAGAGGAAATTAGTATAGGGAAATGGTCGCTACCAAACGTTAAAGACAGCCGTTTCCAAACAAGAACGGGCGATAGCTGAGAAGAACAGAGAGAAATATCTACAAAACTAGGGCACTGTCCTGGAACTATGTGACGCGTAGGCGACCCATCATTCAAGACACACAAATTAAAATCATCAATAAGATCGACCAACTTAGAGCCTAAACAATCTTCATTTGGAGCCCCCCATAAGCTATGATGGGCATTAAAATCACCTAACAATACAAGAGGAGAGGGAACCGATTTAATTATGTTATTCAGAATGGGGATAACTGAGGGGTCCTTGCATGATATGTAGACAGATACATATGACACATCCCCCACACGAGCAGCAACTATATTTAAATTTTCATTTTGATACTGAGGTAATTTTATAGAAGAAAATAAACAATTATTTCTAATAAGGAGAGCAGAGCCACCCCACCCGTCCGCTCTGTCACTCCTGAGAACATTAAAGCCTGATAGTCTAAAGTTAGAACCCGGCTTTAACCAAGTCTCAGAAATAGCTATTATTGATAAATTAAACTTATTACTAAGGTGAATCAGATCTGATGTTTTAGAGAGAATACTTCTAGCATTCCACTGAAGAACACAATCCATTTTTAAAATATTTAAAAAGAGTAACTGAAATGTCATTAATAATCTTGATAGCAACGGGGTCCGGTAAATTAGCATTAAGAATTGTATTAGTTAAAAAAGACATGAGATCACTAACATCTGAACTAACATTCTTCTGGGGTGAATCAGTACTTGTAACAAAGGCCCGACTATTACTTGTGGGAGGAGATGCATAGTCCGATACTAATTTATTATGAGCACTCTGATCATAGCCCTTCTGAGAAGGTTTGTGAAGCTTTGGTTTGGCAACAATAGTTTTCTTATAAGACACAGTATTATAAACAGGGTTGAGATTAGATGACTGGGAAGAAATAATGGGAAGGGAAGAATTTTGAAGGGGGACAGAAAGGGCTTCAGAATACAGTCTTTTAGTAGAAGGAAAAAGTTTAGCAGCTTCTTGATATGAGGAACAGTGAGAAGACATATGCCGTTTAATGTTAGTTTGTCTTTGGAATTCGGGACAGATTCTACTGGTTGCTAAATGGGAACCCGAACAATTCAAACAGAATTCTTCCTCAATGGAACATGAGGAGCCATCATGTTCAGCACCACACTTGAAACACCGTGGGTTGCTTCTACATTGTGTGCGAGTGTGCCCAAAGCGACAGCAGTGGAAACATTGGATGGTCGGGAAGATATACAGTTCAACAGGAATAGAAGAATAAAAGGAATAAACATGAGAAGGTAAGACCTGACCATCAAATGTCACCACCACCGTCTGTGTTGGGATCCACACAGGCCCCTCAGAATTAATTAATTTACGACTTAAGCGACGGGTTTTGATAATTGAACCAAAACCCTCTGGTACCCTGGTGTTGTTGATGATGTCCTCATGGGACCATTCAGTTGGTATGCCCTTGATGATGCCCATTTTACTTATGTTGTAAGTAGGTATGAACGATTTATAATTATTTTGAGACAGTATTGGATTCGTTAAAAATAAATTAGCATCTGAGGCAGACTTAAATGAGATGGCAAGCCTGTTACGACCAATGCGCTTAATACCGTCCTCTAAAACATTTTTTAGTTTGTTTCGGTACAAGAAGTGTCCAAATTTAATAGGATGCAGCGTAGTAGCACTCTGAGGGGAATCAGAGATAAGCTCCACATGCACAAGATACGGACCACTGTCCATGTCTGTATACGTACTCCTAAATAGATTTACACCTGGGGAAACAGCAACACTATCCATAGCGACCTGGGACGAAGCAGCTGGTAGAGAATCAGAGTCTGGAGGTGATAACATTGAAGGTTTCTTTTTTTGTGTAGCAACAACTTTATTAGTTATGTTCACTTTATTTTTAAAAGTAGGATTATTAATAAGCTTTTTTATTTTTTTCTCCTGGGAGAGTTTCTGCGTATCCTTAATACTAACGTAATCATTTTTAGACAAAAATGCGTCAGCCTCTATAAGTGCAATAAGAGGATCTGGCTTATCAGGAGGCTCCGGTTCAACTTCCATACCTAAGCTAATATAGACAAAAAGATTAAAAACTTACCAATAATTTATAAACACTATAATGAAAATACTAAAACTACACTAAATACACAAATAATACAGTAAATAACAATATTATAAAAAATTACTAAAAAGCTACCGCCCTTTTCAAAATCCCGCCAAAAAGTCAAGTTTTATCTCTTGCAACTGTCAGATTTGTCGAGAAAATGACGTCACTTTGAGCTTTTTGTACTGGTCGTGGCTCGGTGTGACGTCATTTTCTCTACAAATCTGTCAGTTGAAATAGATAAAACCTATGTCTACGCAGTCATGCTACACGGCCAGGTGGTCTTTGGGGGTCAATTTCGGATATGGGCTTTTCGGAATTTGCCCTGGTCTGGGTGTAACTGGGATCAACCCCAGTCCATTCTATACTACCCATAGTAAAAGATCATACAATGAGTATGTGTTGTCTGGCGAATATATTTAGATAAAGTAGCTTTAAAACAACCATTGATCTGTTCTTGGCTAATGAGTAGTAATAAAAATGAGTCTGACTAACATGATTATTTGCTTTTTAAGGGTGCCAATCCGTCAATAGCTAGAAAACAAGTGTCTGAACTATCAGAGCAATTCCAAGCGGCATTAGTGGCTTATGATGAGGGGTTGAACGATGATAGAGTCCTCGCCGCCGCAATCTGGAGGAGATTCTACTCTATGAATGAGAATGTCAATGCTGAAAATGTTGAAAAAATTGTCAAATTGATAAGGCATCAGGTATGTTATTTTAAACTTTCAGGCCAATGTATGATGTGTATAAGTTCAATATCATAGAAGATCATAGACTAACTTTTTTATTTTTTTCAGATATCGCTTCTAGATAAAATCCCAAGTGAGGATTTAAGATGGAAGCCCGAAATTGGCTGGCTAAGCATATTTCAGCGTTAGTATTTTTAAACTTATGTAAATAACACAATTAGGTTCATTATTTATAGAATTTACTGTTGATAGTTGTGTACAAAATAAATCCAAAGCGTTTTTGTATGTAACACATGTCGTTATTTATTTATTCTAAAATTGGGATGGCTAATTGCAGATTTTAGGCAACAAACGAAATCACACCAGTGGTGTTAGCACGCTTGTCAATTTAAGACCTCTTTCATGGATTGTCTTGGTCGCTCTATGTCTTATTTCATACGAGAGAAAGTGTGACATAAGTCTAGTCTTGGCGCTCATGCTACAACAACAGATTAAGTGCATAAGTGCCGTCCTGCTCATGGCCGTGATGTGTGAGCGAGACAACAATGTTTTAGTGCTGTCAAAATTTATTTAGTCAAACTTTGGTATACTAAATCAGTTTATTGTCAACATTGTTCCATTTAAATACTATACTTCATACAAAATCAGTTAGAATGAAACAGATTTGTAAGCTCATTACACTTTTGTCTCTGCCATAATACAGTCACAACTGTCTTACATAGATGGTCAAGTTTGCACCAGTCATTGCACCATGACCAGCGGTCATCATTTAGTTTGGAGAAGAAGGCTGCATACATGTCCAGTAATTCCTTATTGGTGGTCACCATTCTGTGGACTAAATCGTCCATTGATGATGCGGACAGATCAGCGAGTCTGAATGTGTTCTTCATGTCGTAGAGTTGGAACCAGTGAGGTCGGCGGTTAGGGGTCAGATTTGCTTCCGTGAGGTTGTACACAAAGTTCCACATGTTGTCAGGAGCCTGAAATAAGATAAAATTAACATAATTTCTGGTTTGTCGGGGATATCAAGTCCATAACTTTGGTCCAGTGCGTGTTGGCAGACTTTGGAAAGTAATCATGAACAAACAGGGCCTCTCTGAGTTTTAAAAGTATTCAAATACGGAATGAGTCATCGATTTTTAGGGTTCCGTACCCAAAGGGTAAAACGGGAACCCTATTACTAAGACTTCGCTGTCCATCCGTCTGTCACCAGGCTGTATCTCATGAACCGTGATAGTTAGAGTTGAAATTTTCACAGATGATGTATTTCTATTGCCGCATAACAACAAATACTATAAATCTGAATAAAATAAATATTTAAGGGGGCTCCCATACAACTAACGTGATTTTTTTGCCGTTTTTATAAATGCGAGCCGGACTTCCTGCGCGAGTCCGACTCGCACTTGGCCGGTTTTTCTATACATTTAACAGTTATAATTCACGTCTCCGCTAGGGTCGCGGCTAAATATATACAGAGAATGGATCACTCGGTTGTTTGATGCCGTCAAAACTTTTAGCCACTTGATTGCTATTGTAATATTCATTATTTTAATAGAACTATTTAATTATGTTTATAGTATTGGTGAGCTTTAGCGCAGAATAATCCATTTCATAGATAACTCATTAAGAATTGGTAGATATACTATAATTATTATTTATTGACGATTCTTAAGTGCCTGTATTGGTTTACATGAATAAAAAAATATTCTGATTCTAAGTTTATGGGGCTTTCTTATCAGGGATAAAAACTCCTGTAAGTCGAAATAGCTTCCTTCTATCTATGATAGTGAATTAAGATCCTTACATAGGTTGTTGTATCAAAAGTAACAATCTTGTAGTTGAGGTTGTAGAAGGTGTAGCTGGTGGCGCTGCCCGCCCCCCACGCCATGTTGATGGGAGAGCCGTCTGTATCGCTGTAGAATATCTTGAACTCGTCCGTGTGCGTGTGCCCGTTAAATTCGGCTTTAATTGTTGAGGAGAATCTGAAATGAATCACAAATTTGATTACCGTTTCAGCATATTTGGGAAATTATCTGTTCGTATTTCGCCAATAATATTAGCAGCATTGCTTAGTTTGCAAACAGGTAATGAGTTTTGTCTGATGATTTGGAACACTTACCTACCTATAAATTAATCATAATCATCATCACGCCTGTATTCCCCGAAGTGGTAGGGAGAAGTGCACTGCAGTGCGCCCACACTTCTCCGATGTATTTTGGTCCCAATGTAATAAAGGGCGAGCCTATTGCCATATTTTTTTTACTATTGCTATAAATTTCTAGATTTCTTTTTTCAACTATTTGTAATATTGTTGCTATCAATTTGATTGTAAATTATAACTACGGAGATACTTTTTACTAAAAAGGTGTAGGGATCGTGATATATGGTGTGATCCTACTTATGCAATTAGATAATGTTTCATAGTATTAATTAGTTCAGTGGCCTTTTATGCTATCCACAAGGATTCGGGGCGACATTAAAATTGCTCTAAAAAGGCTCAAGTATTAGATCGGAATAGCAGGAGTTTACCTATTCACTATTCTGTTGTATTCTCTAGTCCAGGTGTAGATGAGATCGTGGACTCCGGGAGGTATGTGGGCCAATATGTGTACCTTCTCACCGACCTGTTCCGCTTTGTACAATTCACCTACCAACCAGTCCAAATGACTTTTAGCATCCAAAGGATCGTAGGCGATCCACCTGAAAGAAAATTAACAATTGTCATATCTTATCAACTCCTTCGAAATACGAGATTGAATAAACCCATTAGCTACTAAGAAGGGGCTGTGGAGGATATGCTACGAGACTCTAAGGCCCCCCCACAAACTGGGGCGTCAACGCTCGCGCGTAAAATTTTTGGCATAGATAAACGAACTGTATTGAAAAAGTTCATTCTTCAACTAAATAACCCTGACAACGCGAGCGAATTTTGACGCGTGGGGGCTTTTACTATTGAAATTTAATCTTTATGCGTATTGACACAAAGTTCGTTTGGTAGCGAGCGTTGTCGCTCCAGTGTGCCGGGGGCTTAATTAAACCTACCACGGTATTTATACTTAGTTAGGCCTTTTAATTTCCCACCACCAGGGTACTGCCATCTATCAATGCGAGGCCCCCGTGCATGTTGGCGAACTTGACACAAATTCCATGAACTGATTTTCATTGTCTCATTTTCAACCGGTTCTCATTGTTTGCCTACACGGAGCAAGTAATCATCTTGACTTAAAGTAAGATTCGATTAGTTTGCAAAGAGTTTGACCGTCACTAGGCTTCCTATAGATAATCATCCTCTACCACTGCCTTTAACAAACTCCTAAGAGTAATCTTTTGTCAAACTTACCAATTATATTTATAAGCAACATTATTATTTATTGAAACCACCCTCAGTCCGGGTCGGATAAGCATGGAGAAGTCTCCGCGTGCCCGCAAAGATGCCTTCGCCTCTTCAGGCAAATAAAAGTCCCATTTGTTAGCAAGTGCGTCGTACAGCCATGTCGTATTCAAGAAGTCTTCGGTAACTGCGTAGGGTGCGAATCTAAAAGTAGAAAATAGCTGTTATCACCAATCTTAGCTTATACAAATTTCAGTCGCCACTTGTATTGTTCAATTTTAAACTCTTTGTCGTATAACACACGGTTTATATTTACATAGTATTGAAGTCAAACTTACTGATTCGTCGGTTGAGATTCATGGTTACCAATAACAGGTATAACTAATACGTCGTCACCAAAGTTCTTCCTGATTTTGTCAATTAAGTAACGGTTCATGTCGTTGATCAGTTCGTAGGATGTCTCCCAAACCCCGTGATCGATTGTATCGCCAATGTAGTATACTACGTCGACGTCCTGCGAATGTAACAAAATAGTAATTGAATTTGCAATTTAGCCTCGTCGGTAGAGGCCTTGAACATAAGGGGTGCAAGTTCAAATCCCGTGCCCGCACTCTTAGATAATTTTCATGTGCCAATGCCATTTTGTAATAATGATTACCACTTTGAACGGTGAAGGAAAACATCGTGAGGAAACCGGCACGTTTATAGAAAGGCGCGTGAAGTTCACCAACCCGCATTGGGCTAGCGTAGTGGACTAATCTCCCTCGTATTGAGGGAGAATGTGCCCGGTATAATGGCAATAGGCACCAAATAACACCTCTGCCTACGCCTTCGGGGAATACAGGAGTGATGATGTATTAATTGAATTTGGTGACGTTAGATCTGTAGTCATTGATAAGAATTATCATCAAATAAAGAAATATCATGCGTTAGTCACAAAATAATCGAAGCAGGTGCGATTCGCTGATGACGTCAATTTAGAACTACGTAAATACTTTAAATTCTTTAATTTAACCTTTAATTGTAATGATTTCATAGAGATTGGTAAATCTTCAATCTATAAACGAATTTAAATAAACATGTGATACGAAATGAACAGTAATTTTATTGATCGGTTACCTTATGAGTCTCCGTGATGGTGTCAATAACATCGTCGAAAGCCCACAGCGGGGAATCGCAGTTCCTGTAATCCCCCCAGTACCCTGCCGGCGGGGAGTTTCTTTTGCTACCGAATTGAGTTTGCGACAAACTTCTCAACTCCCTAACCTGTTTCGCAACACCCAAGTCCAGCTTTATTTCACCGCTCGCGTTGACTATACTCCGTTCGAGTATAGATTCCTCAATATTGGACTTGTATACGTAGCTAGTTGAGGGATTTTGACCTTTCCTGCAACACGTTGGTTCATCGCAATCCGCGACTCCGTAAGCTTCGTACAAGGGGTCGATGTGAGTGTCTGTGAGGACTGCTATTTTGAGTGGTCTCGTATCAGCAGGAGGCACCTGGTTGGAATTCGTAAAATTATTTTGCTATTAAAATATAAAAGAAATATATCCCAGAAATAGAAAACAGCGTGGAACTGGTCCTACTAACTGTATTCTGGCGCAGTCTGCCGCTAAGTAAAATTTACCAAACTTTAAAACCTAATCATTGAGATCGAGGTGCACTGGCCAAAATTTTTCATACTTAAAATAACACAATTAATTATAGACCTATAAAGGACAAAGAAGAACAAACCCAATGCGACCATCGTTCGTTATACAAACTGGCTGAAGTATTTACATGCCTTCTAACAAGCATTGCTGCTAAGAAACTTGATAAATATCGTACGTTATTAGTAGGTGATGGTGCTGGCAGCTCGACTTGCCATTCGAATCTCGGATCGTCGATCACGCAAGTGTTTGCGTTACCAGATGACTGTAGTACGAGTCCGCAGAATGTTCTTGGTGTTACTTCAGGCGTCGTTTTAATTATGTACGTTAGGATCGGCTGAAAGAAACAGTTAAGGATAAGGTAACCCAACATGCTGAGTAACAAGTTAAAGTGGTAACCCCTATGTAGGCAATCACAACTTATTATTAGGACATAGGACATCATGAATCATGGCAAGTATTACCAATTAACGAATATGCATTGTTTTAGCCATAAAAATTATAAACAAATCTTTGTTAGCTCTCTTGAGTATCACTGCATCAGTACAGGGCCTACCTGTACTGCCAGCCAGCTCCTTATACTTTTAGAGCCAGTCCAGAGATCTCTTCCACTTAATGACATAACAGAGACAGCCCATTTTACGCCTACCGACCTTTCGCTTGTTGTTTTTGTGTCTAGTGTTCCAGTCTCTTACCTATACGGTCTAGGACTTATGTGGTGGAATGAAAACCTTACCCGTTAGCTACTTGAACTGCTAAGCAGCCTTAATTTATGTCACCTACAACACGATACATTATTCCTTGCCTACTTATATTTTTCATTTGAATAGCACCACTGTTCCGACATAAATAAAAGGTAGGTATTTATTGCTATGCGAGAATTACCTCAAAGGTTTCTAGCCAGTAACGGACTTGGTTGTGTTTGGGATAATACATAAGCATGAAAGTCGTAGGTACTTACCATGTTAAGTGCGACGGCCCCGTCACATACGTTATTGTTCTCAATCCCGAGCAAGACGCAAAGGCTTGAGATCACTCCAGAGAGCTCCTCGTTGCTTTGTCCGTTGTGGACGCCTTCGAATAGAGCTGCGAAAGCACTTCGGCAAATTAAACAATCCAGGCTCTGAAATGAGAAAACAAAAGTTATAAATCGACAACTTAGTCTAGTGTTTCAAGCGTAGGCTCGGCTCACTGCCCGAGAGGTTGCGTGTTCGATTCCTATTAGAATCAAATTTCAATATAACTGGAATCATCTCCAGTCTATCGTATAGTAGATACCCATAGTACAAGCTTTGCTTGGTTTGAAATCATTCGATGAGTAATAATACTAGTACACATAGGTGTTGTCTGACGATATTTATTTATTTATGAAATGCAGAATATTGACAGTATCATGGTGTAACATCAACTTGAATTTCTTGGTAAAAAATAAGCAGCAGCTCCATACTTCGCATTAAAATTTAGTGACTAAACATATGTAGTATTAATAAAACATTTTTACTATTAGTAAATGTGTAGCTTGGTTTAAAAATATTAAGTGGGTCAAGAAGGGGCAGTGTGAAAATTACCGGGCCATGGCAGAACTAGGTTTGGGAAACACTGGCCTAGGGGTTAGCGTGGCAGCTCTCGTAACAAAGAGGACTGGGGGTTTGGACCCCACGCTGGCCTTAAAACTATGGTCGTGAAACCACTCCTAAGACATGCATTTTGTATAGCTGAAGGGGTTAACGAAACTACTAGAAATGTTCAAATCCACACACTACTAGTAATCCTTGAAATGTACACGTTAGTTATAAAACTTGCATATTTTCTAAGCCATTAGAGGTGCGTTTGAGTATTCGGACATTATAAGGTAGTCAAAGCAGTTCCCAATCACTGGAAGCCTAACGTTTATAAAACAACCAAATTAATTTATACTAAATGTAACCAAATACGATATCGCATGGTCTGACATGCATTTCTAGTCTCATAAAATGTAAATTACCTTTTACCGATAAGCCGGAATAGACCCCACGAGTTGTTTTCCCATGCTCGTCTGAATCTTGATGGCTACACAGTTTTCTTTACGGTGTGAACAGAATTACAATCAAAGTTGTGTGTCATGTCATCCATATTAAGATGCTCAGCTGTTAAATGAAACTAAAAGTGCCTGGATAGTAGGTACCTATCTTTATTTATATTGGAAATGAAAGCGAAAGTCAGGTATTACCATTGTTCAATATTATGCGGTCCCTACTAGGGGGTTTAGACTAATGATTAGATAGGTATTGGATTACAGGATTATTTCCTCTATAAGGTAAATACGCTATCTTTGAATAGGTCCATATCAAAAAAATATTCGATAAAAAGTACTTACCTACTTTATTTCATAAAATAAAACTAGAAAATATATCTCTTCTACCTACTTTCATAAGATCAAAGCAAAAATATCTGATCCGATTGTATAAAAAAAATACTATACCAAAGACCGAGAGATACCCACTATCGAACGAAGAAGCTCCATTGGTTCCATTAGTCCATCAGTTTGGAGCTACGGTGTCACGGAATAATAAACAGATGAAACTTATAATCGTGTATATAATCAAAGGTAGCTCACCATTCGTGTCTCCGAAGCATATTCCATCATTCTCCGAGACGCACGCTCTGGCCTGTGCAGCACGTCGAATATATCTTTCAACTGTTTCGTTTCTGGCTCCGTTAATTCATTTCTTGCATATTTCCTGAACGCTTCTTCTATGTCATCTGAAAAACAACACTTTTATCCAACTTCACAAAAGGATGAGGTTCTCCATGCGACCCGTTCCCGTATATTATTTAGCTACTAAACTTTTCATAACGGATTTTTTTTTAAATAAAGCTTTGTTGTGAGGGCTTTTAAAATGTTGCTATCTCAATGATGGGAAAGGATCTTCTTTAGCTTGCCTTTTCGAGCCTTGGCTTGTTAAATTGGTGCTTAGGTAATTCATTGACCTACCTACAGATACAAGTTCCGCCGCGCACGCCGCGCTCAGTATCGCAGCAACACACACCAACACCCTCATCTCGCTGGCAAACCGCTCGACAATGAACGATAAGCGACTATCCCACCTTTATATACACCAGCACATAAGCGTCAAGTTGAAATCGTTGAAATTGTATGCGCTCTTAATATAGGGATGCGGGTTACGCGTTTCACTTATCCATTGCAGTTATCAATATCACAAACGTATTGTCGCAATTGCTATCTGTTACAGACGTGCGCTCATCAACAAACATTCACGTAGCACACTAATTGTTTTGTAGATACAGCTCTATTATTAAAATTCATTCGCACCGCCACGACACCAACGAGCTTTTCCCACGTTATGTCCACACGACAAACCTTTGCCTAAATCGATTCGTAATCGTATCAGGATATAATCCGCCATCGATCATCTAGTATCTACACGTTGATAAACGAGATTACAATCTGTATAGTTTTTAATACACGTTTTAAAATTATAGGTAATCATTAACATAGCAGTGGTAGACTCGTCGGTAGAACGCCCGCCTTGAACGCAAGGGGTGCAAGTTCAAATCCCGGGCTCGCATCTCTAAGATGATTTTCATGTGCAAATGTCATTTTCAATAATTATTACCACTTGCTGAACGGTGAAGGAAAACATCGTAAGGAAACCTGCACGTGTGAGAAGGGCGTGTAAAGTTCACGAACTCGCACTGAGCCAGCGTGGTGGACTACGGCCTAAATCTCCCTCATATTGAGGGGGAATGTGCCCGGTATAATGGCAATAGGCTCGCCTGCATTGGGATCTAAATACATCGGCAAAGTGTGGGTGCACTGTAGGGCGCCTCTGCCTACCCTTTCGGGGAATACAGGCGTGATGATGTATATTTATGAATAATTATTTTATACAACTAGTTTAGTACTATTCCCTTCCAACTTCTTATTCAGATCATTAAAACAAATGTTATATGTATAAGAATATATACGATTATTTATTACAATCAAAGATGTACAATACATCCAATGGTGTATAAAAGGTGCATCACACTTCACTCATCACACTTCACTCATTTCCACATCTTCTATATTCAAGTCGTCCAACATCTCAGCGAGGGTGATGCGCGGAAGTGTCGGGTCAATTTCATCCGTATCCACCGGTACTTTATTCCCATCCTTGAAGATGTTAACATTCTGCCTGAAAGCCGGGTCTTCTTCCAAATCATCCAAGAAATCGTTGTAGTCCCTGTAAATAAAAATAAACGTCAAATATAATACGATATTAAATAATATAGAAAATTAATTATGTTTTATGGCGTAAGTGCTGTTGGTAATCCTCATAATTATTACTCAATATAAAAACCAGAACGATGGAACACTTATGCTCAAGTGTTATGAATACATTCTGAATGTACATTACACATCTCAAAGATTAATATTAATCTTATTACTACCCACACAACATTTATCCATATTTTTCCATCATATGTGGTAGCCGAGTGGTCGAACGCACACTTTGCAATGAAAATGCGCAAGTACATTTTCATTCGAGATAATCAATTGCTAAGAAACCGTGAAAGAAAACATAGTGAGGAAACCTGCACGTCTGAGGGACCTTGACTATGTCCTGAATCCGCTTCGCATTGAGGGGAGGCTCGTGCCCAGCAGTGGGACGTTAAAAAAAGGGCTATAGTAGTAATCTGTCGAAAATTATCAACAACTTATGCCTGACTGTACCAGTAAACATTAAGTGGGTATACATACTCGTTAGTGGAGCTGAGCCCGTCGTGCAACTCCTCGGCCATGTGCTTGAGCTTCCATGCGCGCGCTCGCCGGCGGGCCGCGCGCTCGCCGTAGTGCTTCTTCACCAGGAACACGTCCGGCACCATGCTGCGGTCCAACTTGTCAAAGTTAGCGTCGTTCACGTTCGTGTCGCCCAGGTTATATCTGTAGAACATAATAAGAAATAGAAATTGAACCTTATTAGTTTGCCTAATTAGATTATTGATTGTCTTTTTGCTGCTTTGAACTCGGAAGGTAATTTTAAAAGCAGTTTTACAAATAAATCTACTCACCCCAACACAGTATCGCCTGGCTTCAATATATGTCCAAGATGGGTTCTAGTATGCACAGGATTGACATCCAATCCCAACTCGCTGGCTTTGACCACCCACACGTCGGCCACCACATGCTTGCTAGACACCATACCTTGTCCGGGGAATGATTTTTTTTCCTGCAAAATTAGTAATTTTAAAGATTTTAAATTCACTTTCATGCATTAGTGATAGGTAATGGTAGAAAAGAAAATACTACTACTACAACCCTTTTAACGTCCCACTGCTGGGCACGGGCCTCCCCTCAATGCGAGGGGGATTCAGGCCATAGTCCACCACGCTGGCCCAGTGCGGGTTGGCAGACTTCACACATCTATCGAGAACTAGACAAGTTCCCTCAGACGTGCAGGTTTCCTCACGATGTTTTCCTTCACCGTTTCATAGCAAGTGATAATCTCGGATGAAAATGAGATTCGCACATAAATCCCATAGATGCGAGCCGGGGTTTAAACCTGCACACTTTGATTTGCAAGGCGTGCGTTCAACCACTCGGCTACCACTGCTATTAGAAAAGAAAATGCTTTAAAAGTTTAATAATACTGTTTTCACTCACATGCTCCTTGAGAATATCAATATCCATCACTATGTACTCAACCAATTGCTTTGGATTACAGATAGGAGTAAACGGGTTTCTCCAATAAACGGTTGATGACAAATCACAAACTGAAATAGAAAACCATAATTATTATAGTCTATTGTTTAGCCAGACTTGAGAACATAATCAAGACTAGGGAATACAAGTCTTTACTAAGAGGTTTTTTTCCTCACCCTGTCCAGTTCGTGCATCAATAAGGTGAATGGTACTAGTGACTCTGTTCACTAAGCATATAGGTGATATCGACCCAAGTTGCTGGGTTAACTTCTTGGGGAGGCATACAACACTGTCCTTTGACAATGGCACAATCTCAATGCTAAATGTGAACTTATAATTGTAGACATTACTGTGGATGTCATGGGAAATAAGCTTCTTGGAATGGTTGCATTTGATAGGCAGTACGGACTGGATGAAATCAACCATCTTGCGGGCATGATTCTCTGAGGCATAGAAGAAGTCCAATCCATCTGAAATGTTAAAAAACATTGCTTTTTCAATTCGAATATATGAAAATTACAATATTTCAAGTTCATTAATGATAATTTAAACATATTAGTGACACGTAATTGGTATAAGAACTAGGCAGGCTTGGCAATAATATCATATATAGAATACTCTTACGGGTATAGGCAGAATTGTAGTATCAGTTATTAAAAGATGATAACTAGAACTACTTTCCGCTAATTTTGTTCAAACTTCCATTATGTTCTTGTTACCTACCCCTTTTGACAGCACAGTCATAATGATGCAGCATTATCATAGGTCCAATGAATAAATTGAATCCTTTCTATGAACATACATATGTTTAAAAACAGTACCTAACATCAAACATACCATGCTTAGCTTTTATTCCAAGTGTGTTTTCATGTGCTTTGTGTTTTAATATAAGTTGTTCCAGGTAGTAGAAAGTCTTCCTGTTGTTGGCTCTCTGGCGGACTTGAACCAGCGCACGCCAGTAGTCTTGCGCCTCGGAGCGGTGGCACGCGTCACACATCTGATGCTGAATGTTGAACTCCACTATGAAGGTCTGCTGCAGCACGGCTCCCCCCATCACCTCTCCTTGCACAGTCAGTTTCACCTGTCACAAAACAAACATATTTCTACAATATAACAAATTCTACAATAATATTTAGAGTGCAATCAAAATTGAGACCACTTCTCACATTATTTTTTTTTAACTATAGAGATAGTTCATGGATATGAACTATCTCTATAGTTCATAAATCATCATTGACTTCCAATATTTAGGTTTAATTAGAAGGATTACTTCTAATTGGCATGTCACTACTTAAGTGGGAGTATGAACACTTGCAACTATACAAATCAGCCCTAAGGTAACTGTAAATCAGATTCTTATGTTAAACAGCTTTAATTATATAAATAAATTACCTACCTTTATTCTCTTAGAATGTGGTTCTGTCCAAGCAAACCCTGCATCAATAAGTTTGACTCTTGCCAGGCCTTTTAATCTTTTAAGGCAGAGGGCAAGCAGTTCCCGGGATTCCAAGGCGCACACCAGCCATTCTGCTGGTGGCTGAAGGTATCTGTAACAGCCAATAATTGAACAAAATTATGTAACAAGTCATTTATTCTCATATTCAGCCATTTTTTAAAACTTTTTTTCCCATTTGAGTGTTCCTAAACATCCTTTAACTATAAAAAATCAATTGTTTCAATAATATCACTCTAGCAGAATTCTTAAAGTACCAACTAGAAATCCTAACCCTATTATATTATAATCCTACTAATATTCTAAATGTGAAAGTTTGTAAGGAGAGATGTTACTCTTTCATGCAAAAACTACTGAACAGAATTTGATGAAACTTTACAGTATTATTGTTTATACATCAGAATAACTTAGGCTTTAGTTTATAACTATATTGAAAAATCGAAGTCTGCGCTGATGAAGTCGCAGGTAGAAGCTAGTATTTTAATGAAATTTATGATTGCTTTTAATTAAATTTATGACGACGGCTTGATCCAGTGGTTTAAGCGTAGGCCGCTTGACTCACTGAACCGAGTGGTTGCGGGTTCGATTCCCGCCGGCGTCAAATTTCGGAAATGGCCTTTTCGAAATTTGCCCTGGTCTGGGTGTAACTGGGATCGCCCCCAGTCCATTGTATGGTACCCATAGTACAAGCTATGCTTAGTTTGGGATCATACGATGAGTATGTGTTGTCTGGCGATATTATTATATTATATTATATTATTATCTCCTTTATTTCTTATCTTTCTTATAAATTACATTTTTAAATATATATATAAAAAATACATTTAAAAATATAAAAAACAGTCCCCACTGGCATCTGGAACAGGGTCCTAGTTACCAGTGGTTAGGGCTCCAGAGAGAGGAACTTCCTCACAATGCGCGCCGTCTCCAGAAGTACTGCCTTCTTAATCTGTCCCTTGATCCAGCTGCCTAACGCGAGCCTCTTTAGGTGTTTGTCGAGGCTCTTGGCTAATAAGCCTATCGGTACAATTATTGCCGCATCAATGTCCCACATGTCGACAAGCTCGTGAGCCAGATCAAGATACTTGTTTTCTTTATCTTTCTCTGCTTTCACGAGATTCTCGTCATGGGGGACAGTGATATCGATAATCATTGCACGGCGCTCTTGGCGATCTATCAGCACAATATCAGGCTTATTGGCTACAATACAATGTGATATGACCCTCTTCGAGAACTGGTTGTGGCTCATACCTGTAGTATGGTACCTCGGATGTCACAAGGCGATATTTAAGGGCAAGTTGCTGGTGGACAATCCTGGCTACTTGGTTGTGTCTGTGTTAATATTGACCATTTGCGAGACGCGAACAACCGGAGAAGATATGCCTCAGGGATTCACCAGGGCGATGACATGCCCGACAAATGTCAATGGTTACATCCCTAAGAATATATCTCCGATAGTTGTTCGTCATCACTACTTCGTCCATAATTGCACAGACAAAACCTTCGGTTTCCCCAAAGAGGTCGCCAAATCGTAGCCAGGCCACGGAGGCTGCAAGATCTATATCGCGATAGTACCTTCCGTGTAGCTCCTTGCCCTGCCATACCACCCTACGATCATTTGTAGGTCTCGATTGCGGCGAGTGATCTCAGTTGGATGGAATCTGAAAGTTGGATGCCTTCAGACTCCACCATCCTCCCCTGCTTTGCATGCATTACCGCACATTTATCCACACCAAACTCCATCCTGATAGAATTACTAAAGGTTTCTGTAACCTTCAGTAAGCCCGTCAGTTGGAGTGCAGTGGGGGCAAACAGTTTAAGGTCATCCAAGTTAAGCAGGTGAGATATTACCTGACCTCCTCGTCGCAACCGAAAGCCAAACCCTGACTCCTCCAAAAGTGTGCTCAGAGGGTTCAGGACCAGGCAAAACCATAATGGACTCAGACTATCACCCTGGTAGATACCTCTCTCTATCCTCATAGGCTCGCCATTCCCAAGGATCTGTCGAGAGCCTGGACAGAGAAGGACCGTTTTCCATTGCCTCATACATGACTCCAAGAAAGTGCATTGAGTTGTATCTATTTTATACAACTCAAGCACTCTCACATTATTATTAATATTATATCCCATCAAAAACATAAATGTGAAATAAGAGCTAAGTTCAATTTTATGATATATGCCTTGGTTGTTGACTTCAACAACAAAAGAAGTGATATCTAAATGGGTGCCAAGTTCAGTGGTCAGTCCTGAAATATATTTATAACATAAAATATTTTATAACAACTTAAAATAACATTTCTTCATAAATAACATGATTTTTTCCGTATCTATATTATAGGAATCTGATTCAATAAATATTAATTTAAAATTACAAATTATGAGTATTTTACACTTTAAAAAGTACATTCGAGATATTAGTTTGAACTTGTTAAGTCCCGACGTAAACTAGTGACATCTAGCTTAGCGCTTACCGAATCTACTCGGCGCGCCGAGTTGACTCGGCAACCCGAGTGCTAACTCGAGTCAAATTTATTTTCACTCGAATACGAGCTTTACAAATTCACTCGAGTGGCTCGAGTAAAAAACGGCTCGAGTCGCATCACTAAATTGTTAGTACCTCTCACATCCTCTGCAGAAGAAAAGTGTTGCTTGTTTCGGTATGCCGTCTGTGATATCAACGTGGGCGCGTAAACAGGCGACACACATATTTGACGGATTGGCTTCGATAGGCACAGCACACTGACAGCATAATCTGAATTTTATAAACAAAGAATTAGCACCTTATTATTACACGACAATTTCTAGAGCTGCTAAAATCGGACATACCATCAATGGTAATCAAATTCATGCCGTTGCCGCATATTATGCGTCTGCGAAAATGTTTAGAACAGACACAGAAGAAATCTCTACGTTATAAAAACAAAGATAAATATTGTACAAAACTAAGCAAGTTTTGTCCTGAGGACGAAAAAGAAAATAGAACATAAACAATATAACCTATAACGTGTACTTACATTCTTGTACCTTCGGATAACACAGTTTCGGGAGGGATATATTCCATTTTGAAATGGGGAATAATTTCCTAATTTAAATAGTAAGTTGTGGCTCAAAATTCAGATGGCAGAAGAAAAAATAAACGGTTTAAATCACATGTAACATGCCGTCACCATTGTGAATGATTACGTATACCACAGATTACTAATTTCTACATTTTCTACATAGACTATACGCTAGTAGAGGCATACACGATAATGGACATGGACATGAACGAGGACAAATTAATTAATTTGTCTCGATGCCTTATAATGCTTATCTTTAATTAATTGCTATATGCTAAGTAAAACAATCCTAGATACATGGTGCAACAGGATCTTACTAAAGCATAGATCTGTAAGAGTATCGAGAATAATAACCAAGACATTTCACTACACTACAAAACCGGAAATCGTAATGACACTACGTAACTTCGCCTGGAATATCCGAACGTCGAATTGTTACGTAAAGAATTCGAACCTATCTTTCGCGACCTCTTCTCTGCGGCCATCTACTTTGCATTTACACTCGATCGATTTTCAAATACGAAGATGTTTTCTACCGTCTGCAGAGCTGGCCGTTTGGCCACAAGGACGGTAGTAAACAATACCTCCGATAAGGCACCATTGGCGGCGGCACCCCTGGTGAACAATCGAGAGTATGCAGTTAAAGCCTCAGTCAAAGCTGAAGGTAAGATTGTCGCAGTTATCGGTGCCGTTGTCGACGTACAATTCGAAGGCAACCTTCCTTCCATTCTAAATGCCTTGGAGGTACAGAACCGCTCACCTCGGCTGGTGCTGGAGGTCGCTCAGCACTTGGGAGAAAACACGGTCCGTACTATCGCCATGGATGGTACCGAGGGTCTGGTGCGCGGCCAGCCCGTGTTTGACTCCGGCTCACCTATTCGTATCCCGGTGGGCGTGGAGACCCTCGGCCGCATTATGAACGTAATCGGCGAGCCCATCGACGAGCGCGGCCCCATCCCGACCGACAAGACCGCCGCCATCCATGCGGAGGCGCCAGCGTTCGTGGACATGTCTGTGGAGCAGGAGATCCTCGTCACCGGCATCAAGGTCGTTGACCTGCTCGCCCCCTATGCCAAGGGAGGTAAGATCGGTCTGTTCGGCGGCGCCGGTGTCGGCAAGACTGTGCTCATCATGGAGCTGATCAACAACGTCGCCAAGGCGCACGGTGGCTACTCCGTGTTCGCGGGAGTGGGCGAGCGTACGCGCGAAGGCAACGATCTGTACCACGAGATGATTGAGTCTGGCGTCATCTCGCTCACGGACAAGACATCCAAAGTAGCGCTGGTGTATGGTCAGATGAACGAGCCCCCCGGCGCGCGCGCCCGTGTCGCTCTCACCGGCCTGACTGTCGCCGAATACTTCCGTGACCAGGAGGGTCAGGATGTGCTACTGTTCATTGACAACATTTTCCGTTTCACCCAGGCCGGTTCTGAGGTATCTGCCCTTTTGGGACGTATCCCCTCCGCTGTCGGCTACCAACCCACTCTGGCCACTGACATGGGTACCATGCAGGAGCGTATCACCACCACCAAGAAGGGCTCCATCACCTCTGTGCAGGCTATCTACGTGCCTGCTGATGATTTGACTGACCCTGCCCCTGCCACCACTTTTGCTCACTTGGACGCCACTACTGTGCTGTCTCGTGCCATTGCTGAGCTGGGTATCTACCCTGCTGTGGATCCCCTTGACTCCACCTCCCGTATCATGGACCCCAATATCATTGGTGCTGAGCATTACAATGTTGCTCGTGGCGTTCAGAAGATTCTTCAGGACTACAAGTCACTCCAGGACATCATTGCTATCTTGGGTATGGATGAATTGTCTGAGGAAGACAAGCTGACCGTCGCCCGTGCGCGCAAAATCCAGCGTTTCCTGTCCCAGCCTTTCCAGGTAGCCGAAGTGTTTACTGGACATGCTGGCAAATTGGTGCCTCTTGAGGAGACAATTAAAGGCTTCTCTAAGATTCTGCAGGGCGAGTATGATCATCTACCCGAAGTGGCATTTTACATGGTTGGACCCATTGAAGAAGTTATTGCTAAGGCGGATACACTGGCCAAGAATGCGTAATCAATCTTAGATTAAATAGTTTTGGAATAAGTTATTACACAGCGTATAATGCACAATAAATTATGTTTGTACATCATGTCGGCAAGGTACTGTAGATAATTTGTACCTAATAAGTGAATAAATGTTATACAAAAAAAGTGTCTGGAATTTTTTAATATTACGTAACCCAAAAAGTAGTGCCAAGTTGGTAGAACTTATCGCCTTGAGAGCAGGTGCAAATTTAAATGTGGGCGCGAACCTCTAGGATCATCGGATAATATGCGAGAGTTTTAGGATTCGTATGTAATTAATCATTATCACTCGCTGAATGGTGGAGCTAGCCTAAACCAAACATACACTGCACACATTTCTAGAATGAAGGTGCTGCATGTAATCATGATTATATTTTGTACTAGATTCTAACTAAAGGTCCTAATTGTGTTGGCTAACACATAAATTACCCACAGATAAAGTATAGGTACATAACGTGTATTATGGATTGTTATTAATTTGCGGTACCTACTCCGATCTAGGCGGACGATGGTACACCGTCGCGCGTCGGGATTTAGTGGGTATACGGCCTTGTGCCGGGACTCCTACGTAACCCTGATACTTCTACGGAGTTAGTATCAAAGGGGAGATTGTATATGTATCTAACGATAGGCATGACCCTTATTATTTATTGCATCGAAGCAAGAATCTAGTGTAGTCGGAAAACGCCCGCCTTAAACGTAAGGATTGTAAGTTCAAACCCCGGGCTTCAGATTTCATATGCAATATGATTACAATGGCAGTAGTGTTTACAGCGAAAGGCAGTTGAGCAAAGTGCAGTCCCCTTTACAAACAAATGCGGAAAATTTGGTATTCATTCACCGCAATTTTCTAATTGTAAATGTTGTAATGTGGATATCCGTTTCATCTCTAGTACATATCCCTCTAAGAATTAAGGCTGGATTCCAAAAACAAACAAACATGCTGGGCGCATGACACGTCGTGGTCGAGAAGCCATATAATATCAAGGTAGTTATAATAATCATTTGAAGTAGATTTAATTATTATTTCTTTCTATTCGTCGATTGAGTATAAAATAAAAGACAGTTTGGGCTTATAAAACCAATTTAATGTAGGATCTTATCGTTTGCCTCCAACTCTGGGCGCAGACTTCTGGCTGACTTTCGCGGCCTTAGCTTTAGGTTGTGCCTTTGCTTTAGCAGGAGCAGTTGTAGTCTTCTTCGCAGCCTTTGTTGATTTCTTCTGCTCCTTTGCAGCTCTGAAGAAAAAAATAAGTTATTACATACAACTCCTTCCTAGAAATGAATATGTTATTTTGTATCTCAAACTACTAATTACTACACTAGTTTTTTTTTTTGGTATTTTTGATCTGTGATCAGCTATCTATAGCTATAAGCATATTTGTTTGCTTATATATGCCTACATATCGTAATGTGCAGGGATCCAGTGAGCCCAACACAATCGCTTTAAGTGATAAGGCCGCCCATTGTTACACTCTGTATAAAATGTGTGTAATACTCTGATACTTTTTGTGGTGGAACAATAAAAAGTTATCTATCTATCTGATAAGCCCAAGAATCTCCCCTAGTTCCACCCTAGATTCCTCCTACATAAAGTTCTAATGTGAAGAAGTATCTTACATTATTACATAATAATATTTAGGGGTTACAAACCTCTCATGTGGTAGGCATCATTATTATTAAGAAGTCTTAACACTCAGAAGGGGAGCTACCTGTATTTATGTTGTAAGATGTAGTAAAATATACACACATTTTCCATTCATTAGTAGCCTTGCATGACACACTTTCTTTCTCCATTTCTAACTTATCAGTCTTCAGGGATTAAATGTTAGTGCATTTAATTAAATATAAATTCTAGAATTTATATTAAAGATTTGTGTGAGGTGGTTTCTTTGGAGGATGACTGACATATTGACTCCTAGAGAAGCAGGCAACTTGACTGTGAATTCTAGTGTGCATTATAATGATGTATATTTTAAGAGTAGAACTACAACAATATATCGACAGCAGAAAGTGGAAATGCCGTATCTTGCAATATCCAATTGTACGCCAAGGCCAAAAAAACTATTTCAAAAATTTATAACTCCTTAATGGAACTTCAAAAATTACAATGCCAGAACCTTTATTTTTTCCATCATAGGCAGACAAAACATGAACCGTTTGATGTGGCTTTTTTCTGATCTATATTGCAATTTTGGCAATACATTTCTGCTTTCTGTCATTGATATGTTGACTAGCGTTCAGTGAGCTACATAATTTGAAACAAGTACTCACTTGATAGCCTGTTCTCTTTGTGCCTTACGCACCTCAGGTTTCATGTTACGTTTTGCCATAATGTCGCTGAGGGAGGCTCCGACAATAGCACGCTGGTACTTCTGTGTCCTCCTTGTGCGCTTCTTAGCCTGTTCTTCTTCTTGGCCCTTCTTGAACTTGCGTCTAATAACATAAAACATTACAATATAGGTACATAAGCTGACAGTGGATATAAATGAAGTATTTGAATAAGTATTTGAATATTGAATAGTATTTGAATAAGTATTTGAACATTGAATAGTATTTGAAGCATAACAGAACATAGCAAGTCAAGTGTGTAAAGCATTTTAGTTACCTGTACAGCACAGTCCATGTCACCTTTCGAGGATTCCTCCTCATAAGATGTGCCGCCTCACATTTTGAGTTCAAAAATGTAAAGCTCTGAAATAAAAAGATGATAAAATTATAAGAATGCAGTTAGACACCAACACTGAAATTCGTTTCTGGATATGGCTCCTTTAGGGGACGATTCGCGCACTGGAATTGTCAAGACTGGGGCAGGATAAAGGCGCCCTATGAAATAGTAAAACTAATTGTATGTGGAATGCATACTACCGGTGTTTATTTCATAATACATACTGTTTATAAGGTTATGAATAACTACATCGATATGTAAGCATTCATATTTAGATGTGATAGGAAGTAGACGCGGAGAACAACAGTAAAATAACCTATTATTTACCTTGCCGTCCACCTTAACCATGGTCTTCCCATGGCCAGGATAGATCTTGTATCCACTGTACGCGCAAAGTCCGATCCTGTAAATCAATCACACACATTGAAAAACAATCACAACACTTCGATATAAGTACACATTTAACTCAAAAAAGTAAAAGATTATTAGGATATAAAAGAATATGTTTAGAAATAAAGGAAAACGTACTTCATTTTGACTTGACGAATCGAAAAGGAAAAGAGATGGAGAATCCGGAGGATCACTCACTCTAACACACAGATAATAAAAACATTAAGTAGCCATAGAGTATTATAAAATGTGAATTCGCGTGCTATACATGACCATCGAGCTGAGTACATGACTCATATACTATTTCTTGTACTATAATAATCTGGAGTTCTTTACTCATTGATGAGTTGTTAGTGTTTATATTATTAATGGTAATACCATAAAATAAACGCGGAATAATTTAATCGGGATATTATGGAGGGTAGAATTAAAGGAGGGCAATCTCCTATAGGGACACATTTGAAAAAGTGTCCGTCGAAATGCATTAAATAATAATTCAAAAACCTTCCAAAATGACGCTGGTGTCAGCATGGGTATACATATATCGACGCCCCCCCGGAATAAGTATCGATGTGCTATATGCCTGATTCGGAATCAGCGATTTTTCCGATTGCTGGTTTATTCCCGGGGGGCGTATATATATATATATTGATATACCCATGCCGACACAGTCAGCGTCATTTATTGTGGAAGGTTTTTGAACTATTCTTTAATGCATTTCGACCAAAGAGTAATATATTATGATTTCGACGGACACTTTCAATACGCAGATGACACTCATTTAATTCTACCCTCCATACGGGATATATAACCTTAATTAAAGATAATTATCTATTGAGTCTATCTCAGACAATGATATTCTTACTATATAGAATATCATTGATCTCAGTCTCAGACACGAAATATACATATTTCGTCTGAGGAGTCTATGGATGTTGATGGGATAGTGACCAAGTTAAGTAGTTTCCTATTCCTACGTTTTTAGTAATTTTAGGAGCATCAAATTTATTGTTTGCAAGTATTGAAGTATTCGACTGAGCAGTTTCTTAGTACGCTGATCCCCATATGCGATCGAAATGTATCTAATTTATAGAGCATAATTGTCATTTCGCCAAAAAAATATGATAGCATTCTGATAAACGACAGGAAAATAACGATGATACCTTTAAATTTTCATATGTAAACATGCTTTTGGCTATGTTTATTATTAACTAGTCTAGTAGGTAATAAAAAAATTGCAATATTTCCTATTAAAAAAAAACTATCGGTGTTGGAATTTATTTAGTAGTTTCGCGAAAAAAGGAGGTCAAGCTAGTGACGGATCTGATAAAAATACTTAACCTCAAAGTTCGTAATCTAACATCTACCAAGAGGTATTTCTATATGAGAATAACAAAAGTCTACAAATAATAAATGAGCCTTAAAATATTTTTTGCCCCAATAATTTATAATTCTACAGTTTGCTGTAATATTCTAGAGTATATACTGTAAGAAATACCTACCTGATGATTTGCCCGGATTTTTTAGAATTTCAGGTAAGAATTTCTGATCAGGTCGCAATGTATGAAAACTCTCAATATTCCTACTGGTGTTATGTATTGTCCCTAGGATGTCCTGAAGAAAATGCGTGTGCTAGACGACCAGATAGTATATGCACTGAATACATCCATACCTACGGAGTCATTTGCTAATAAAGTAAATGCAAATTCTGCTTGTCAAGATTTATACTCAGTAATCCAACAAGGACATTCTGAAAGGGAAAATGTTATTAAAAATTGTATTGTTGCAACTGCAGACTTAGTCAAACAATTAAAAGCTACTAAGGAGACCAAACCAGATGATTTTGATGTAATGAAAAACCTCAAATCTGAGCAGAAGAAGGTACAATAAACGAATTTAATATAACATTACTGGGTTAGAGTACCTATCTATCTATTCTATAATATGAAGGGTATAATGTGTAACAGGGAATGTCACAATTTTTTCATATTTTGTGTAAGGTAACCTATTTTGAATTCTAATCATTAGAATTTAAAAAGTTAACAAATGGCGCTAAAAATTGCAGTTTCGTTTATGGCCAAACTATAGAATTGTTAGATTAAGTTGAACTTTCAAATTGTTTTTCTCAAAATTCATTAATTAGGACATTCCCTGTTATTTGCCTGTACCCTTCATATACTACAGACTTTCTCACCTAACAATTGTAACAATTGATTTCCTGTTGCTATGTATCATCCATCAGGGATGAAAGTTGCCTGAAAAAAGCGATGATTTAAAAGATTTTTTTATGTGATTCTGTTTGCAATCAAGTGCTCAAATGTGTTAATTTAATTTATATTTTCAGTTGAGACTACTACAAACCGAACTCAGTGTGGAAGAAGTTATAAAGGAAAAGACTACAAAACTGTTTACAGAGAAATGTAGAACATATTATAAACCAAATACTACTTTATGAAGACTGAAAATTTATTTACATAATCTGGTTTTTAAACTTATATTGTATGTGATAGATAATTAGAACAACTGAATAAGTTTAAATTAGTTTCATTTTTATGTTATAGAAGATTAATATGGCACTTATTTTCCAGTAGGTACAATCTACAACTGTATTTAAGCACATAAATTATAGTTGTCTTACATATACATTGTGATTATGACCATGAAAAGGATGGTAATACACTTGAGTCTAATTAAAATGAATATAAATTAAAACAAAATTTGTGATAAAATAACAGTAATGTATAAATTATGAATATACATTTAGGAAAAACAACTACATTGTGCCTAATTTACATATACATTTTAATAGCTTATTTATTAGAAGAAGCTTCCTGTTTTTTATTATAATCTTCAGCATACTTTTTGTGCCAATCTAGATTCATTTGATGGACGGATTCACCTCTTTTCGCAGCTGCCTTGCCAAGTAACACTGCTCCAAAACTGGCTAGTGCAGTCAGAACTATCAAGATATTAGATATCTTAATTCTGGCTTCACTGCGAGAACGCTCAATCAAGTCAGCACTGAAAATTAAAAAACATATTCAGCACAACTTATGTACCTACACACCAACATGTCATTGTTAAATTGATTTCAATTGAAATCTTTCAATGCAAGTGTAGAAGGTCATACAGGACAAATTTAAAAATAGAAGCTATCAGAACACAGTTGTGCATCAACAAGCTTGCTTGCTACATAGTCTAGTTATTTATAATAAATTTGTACAAGTATTTTGAATGCAGTTTAAGCATTCATAATAAAAATTATACAAACGTGACTAATGAAGGAATCTCTTCCTTGCTCTTAAATTTTTTCGTCCAAACAAGAATTAATTTCTGGAATTCAGAAGGTCTGTATCGGGGAGTCATAGGATTTCTGGGTGCGGAGTTTGCACTCGGAGGTGGTGTGCAAAACCCTCTTTTTAAAGAAGTTATGCACGGCCTCAAAGATAGTATTTTAATCATTTTCAGAGTTTTTACGTTACTCCAATACACTGATTTATATGTTACAACTGGCAAATCGTATCGAACATCAAGCACAACTCGAAACAACAATAATGTATCTTCAGAAATTTACGAAATTGCACAACATTTTGTCTTGATTTTGACATCGACCTTTCGCAGTGATTGACACAACGTAGATCACTGTGACGTATATCACGATGCCTCTATGCCTCCATGCTCTATGCTCGATGCTGTGACGAATGTGACTGTCATCATCATTTGCCTTACCTTATCCCATTATTTGGGGTCGGCGCAGTATGTCCTTTTCTTCCATTCGTCTCGCTTTTCCGTCATACCGACATCGACTCCGATCTCAATCATATCACTTTTTATACACTCCATCCATCTTTTCTTTGGTCTTCCTCTCGCTCTGTATCCATCCACATTCATACTCATCACTCTTTTTGTCACATGCTTCTCATCTCTTCTCATCACATGCCCAAACCACATGTTAAAAAACCGGCCAAGTGCGAGTCTGACTCGCGCACGAAGGGTTCCGTACGTAAAAACAAAAAATCACGTTTATTGTATAGGAGCCCCCTTAAATATTTATTATATTCTGTTTTTTTAGTATTTGTTGATAAAGCGGCAACAGAAATACATCATTTGTGAAAATTTAATCTCGCTAACTATCACGGTTCATGAGATATAGCCTGGTGACAGATGAACGGGTGGACGACGGACGAACAGCGAAGTCTTAGTAATAGGGTTCCCGATTTACCCTTTGGGTACGGAACCCTAAAAAGAACAATGAACTTGGTTTCTCGCAGTTTCTCGTTTTTTTACTTACTGTTACTGCACTTACAAAAGTCCACACCAAAATTCCAAAAGTAGTGGTAGGCGCCCGCACGCTTTGCACTCAGAAGCAAAGAGTATATTAATTTGGGAGCTCATAAGTGAGTAGGTTCAAATCTTAACTCGCACGCACCTCTATGATTTTTAACCAACTTCAAATAGGAGGAGGTTCTCAATTCGACCCGTATGTTTTTTTTTTTAAACTGAATCTTATTAACATCCAAGATCATCGAGATATATCCAAGATTCACTCGCTAAGACGGTAAAGCAACAATTGAGGTTGGCAGAGACGCCCTACATTGTACCCACACTGCGCTGATGTATTTTTGTCTTAATGACATTATACCGGCCGGCCAGACAAATTTCCCTCAATAGGAGAGATTCAGGATTAGCGCCACAGTCTACCACTCTGGCCCAGTTTGGGGTGGTTTCTTCACAATCGAGCTAAGAACAGTCTTCACTTATTGTTTTCTTATATTTACGCGAATACTATACATTTTTATTTTCCCGACGTTTCGGCTGCTTTACAGCAACCATGGTCACGGGGGGACTGAGGTGTTAGACGTCCTGATGTCCTAGTTAATAACTGGGTACTAATTAAGAGGGTCTATCTATCTATCTAAAAAAAAAAAGTAAATAAACGCGATAGAATCCGTAAAATAGTTTTATTTCAAAAAAAAAATACCATTTGCGCATGAAATCCGTAAGTCCAGCGGTGCGAGCCCGGGTTTGAACCTACACTCCATGGGTTCAAATTCAAATTCAATCCATTCAAATGATAAAATCCTAGATTTTTGACACAGTAGATAGGGTCCTTAGCATCTTTGTTTATGATCTAAATGTAACTCGATGATTCTAATCAAATCTCCGATTCAAATGCTCGATTTTGGACGATTGCTCAAAGTTATAGAACTGGGATTTGGTCTCGCTCAATAGTGATGTTGAGTTCGTTTTTGTTGATTGATTCATTGACCATTACTGTAATCGATAATTTAAAATATATTCTTATATTTTTAAACAATTACGACCATAGTAGGACTAAAATGTTACATGGACAGATGTGTAAGTTAAGATATAAAAGAAAAAATGCTTAAATAATCTGCCAACATAGCAAGTTAGTGTATCTGTAACTATTTACGTTTTTCAAAAGCCTTTGATTTTGTGATTTTACGAAACCTGACTACACATTTATACAACCAAATGAATATCAACGAAACGATGAATTTGAAATAGGATATAAAATTTAAAGTATCGATTTATTCAGTGTCGATAGCTGCTTCCGAGCATCTCTATTTTTTTTTACTTGTATGAAGTTGTATGTCCGATCTATGGTCCATTCCGATGAACATTGAAAACCCAGAAAATCTAGGATTTTTTTCTTTAAATCCATGGTGGTTTGATTTGCAGTCAATATAATTAATTTTCCTTATTTTTCACAGTCCTGCTTCCTAACATTGTAAGTAATAAGTTGTAGTTTCGTGCTGATACGTGTAACTAAATCCTGATCATATTTTCTCTCGTTGAATATGTCTGTCGAACGTCTACTTGCTTTCGGTTTTCATGTCGTGCTCGTTTATTTATCTTTAATTAATCATACGCCATGATGTACCTGTAAAGGTTGTTTGTTCCTGCCGAAGGTAATTGTTGTGGGATAATAGTGAAGTAGTGATAGATGTGCAATACTAAGTTGATAGTGATATTTGGTGTTGTATGGTATCTAAGTGTAATCTCCGTACGTGACAGACAGATGACTATTAATCATTGTTCCAAGTATTTTTTAAACCTTCGTGGTTTCTTTTTACAATATACCTAGGATACACTGAAATCCTGTTATGACTAGATAGATAGTGTGCATAGAATATTAGTTTTACAGATGTCTGGTGGTCATAAGCATCGTTATAAGAACGCGGGTTTGAGTGCGGATGAACTGCGCCGCCGCCGCGAAGAAGAGGGGGTACAATTAAGAAAACAAAAAAGGGAACAGCAGTTATTTAAAAGAAGAAATGTCAATCTCCCAGCACCAAATGCACCAGACATTACATTGCAAGTAAGAGGATAAATCATAAAACTTATGCCTTATTTGCACTCATAATGTGCCTTGTATATATGTTGTTTCACACACAAATAATGCATTTCTAAAGTATGTGGGATAATCCAGTTGACCACAAACCCAAACATTTTGTATATCAGGTATTGTTGGTAATGCTTTTACATCATTGCTGCCTACTTCTTTTGAATAGCACTATTTTTAAGAAGTATCAGTTATTAAAATGTGCATATTATAATTGGCAATCATAAATACTAATCAAATTTGTAAGAGACAGGTAGTTATTTATCTAACTTCCTTGAATATAATACTAAACAATCATATAATGAAATTTTATCAGGCTAGTTGTAATAAAATGCTCTGTTGCATATATTATTTTAGGAGGACATCAACATAGCACCATCAGATGACATCACTTCATCCATGATTGAAGCTCTATATGGTGACAATCCTCAGGACCAAGTCATGGCAACACAGAAATTTCGAAAACTTTTGAGTCAAGAGCCTAATCCACCAATCGATGAAGTGATTAGAACTGGAATAGTTCCAAAATTTGTTGAATTTCTCACTAATAGTTCCAATCCAACATTACAGGTATGTTCAGTTATTTAGTAGATCAATGCAACAATCATTAAGCATGGATTAAGAATATAACAATAAGCTAACATGTCAAATTATGTTTTTTAATGTACAAAATTGAACGAAAAATAGAAATTTGTGAAAGCCATGAAGATTATCCATTTTGTCAGTGGGGTATGATTGTTTTCATACTGCTTCCTTGTTTTGGTGAATTCAGGGAGAATGCACTGTTCATGACAAAATAAAATATATGTATTTAAAAATGTATAGCTTCACCTAAAGAGTTTTCCAAATTATAAATTCCTAAGCACTCTTATGTCTAGAGTATTTTCTTATTAAAATAGTGAACAAAGAGTATGGTTTCCAGTTCGAAGCGGCTTGGGCGCTGACAAATATAGCGTCGGGGTCGTCGGAGCAGACGCGCGTGGTGGTGGAGTGCGGCGCGGTGGGCGTGCTGGTGGCGCTGGTGGCGGCGGGCGGCGGCGACGACGTGCGCGAGCAGGCCGTGTGGGCGCTCGGCAACGTGGCTGGCGACTCGCCGCGCTGCCGGGACCAGGTCCTCGCCGCCGGCGTGCTGCCTCCGCTGCTCGAGTTTGTGCCACTTTTATACATACGCCAACTATATGTATAACATCATCCATTTCTTCCAATATATGGGTCTAAAACATCTTCTGTGGTGTTAGCACATACGTCAAGACAAGATCTCTGTCACGGATTGGCTCTGTCGCTCCCTGTCTAATTTCATACGAGAGATAGAGACAACATCAAGATATTCCGTGACATACGTCTAGTCTTGGCGCACATGCTATAACTACTGGTGGAGTGAAATTAAATACTTGAAACCCTTTATAAAAGTTTGAAAGTTAATATTGGCATTTCTCCTCCAGTTATTAGTTTTAAAAAATCCCAAAAAATTACAAAATTGTGAGCATACATATTATATTATGCATATGAAATATTGATAATATTTGACTTTCACTTGTATGATAATACTTCTTGTCTTTCAGAATATTAAACAAGTATACAAGGTTATCAATGACTAAGAATGCCGTATGGACTCTTTCAAATTTGTGTAGAGGGAAAAATCCGCCTACAAATTTCGAAGCTGTTGCGCCAGGTAAAATGTATTGCAATTACTGAACTGTAAATTACTGTTACTTACATATACTTTGTAGTAGACAGCAATTAGTTTTGATTATATTATTGCAGGAATCCCAGTTCTAGCGCGACTTCTACATCACACTGACGCCGATGTATTAAGCGACGCATGTTGGGCACTCTCCTATTTGTCAGATGGACCAAATGAGAAGATCCAGGCCGTGATCGATGCCGGCGTGTGCAGGAGGCTTGTAGAGTTACTAATGTGAGCCGGATCTTAATTAAATTATTATTAGAATTGTAAAAATAAGTATATATAATTAATGGATTATTAAATTTCAGGCACAACAAATCGACGGTTGTGTCCGCGGCTTTGCGAGCAGTCGGAAATATTGTAACAGGCGACGATGCGCAAACACAAGCTGTTCTCAATTGCAACCCGTTACCGAACTTGCATGGGCTGCTGCGATCCAACACCGAGGCGCTCCGCAAGGAGGCCTGTTGGACATTGTCCAATATCACTGCGGGGAACGCCATACAAATACAGGTAGTTATCAATTTCATTATATTTATACTATTGACTATTGATGAGGTCAATGTTCTCCGTTCGTCACCATCGCGCCTATACTGTACTCCAAAGGGGTAGGCAGTGGTCAACTGCAGTTATTTGCTACATTTCGCTGTTGTACTTTGGTTTCCATGTTTATAGACTGCAAGCCTAATGGTATTGAAATTATCCTCTTCAATGCGAGAGCTACTAGGACCAAAAATGCATTTGTGGAAAGTGTGTGCACTGCAGTACACCTTTGTCGTCGGTTCCTGGGAATATTGGCATTTTATTTTTGTGGAATGTTGAACTCACTGCTTTTTATACATAATCATAGCCTTCGTCTTGCTAAGTTTTTGATCTTATAATAATTATGGTGCACTAAAGTATATTTTCTACTTACAGGCTGTGATTGATGCCAATATATTCCCAGCTCTTATCGAGATTTTGAGACAAGCTGAATTTAAAACGAGAAAAGAAGCTGCGTGGGCAATTACGAACGCCACGAGTGGAGGGACTCATGTGCAAATTAGGTATAGAACTCAATTTAGATAGAACAAATTTGATTACCATGAAAAATATTATAGTGAGTTAACCTTAAAAGATAAACATGCTGTTGCGGACTTTTTTTATTAACTTTTAAAGGGGAATAATTCCGTCATACATAATTTTTGCGTAACTTTAACCGTTTACGCAGGGCACGCAACGGAAGCTCTCAAAAGGAATATTTTTTGCCCGTTATTGCCACATATTTAATTAATGCTCCGCTCCTATAGGTCGTAGCGTGATCATCAATAGCATTCGTCGATAAATGGACTATTCAACACAAAAATAGGAACTACTAGTTCGAATTGAAAAAATCAATTCGAACCAGTTAGCGCATTCAAACAAACAAACTCTTCAGCTTTATAATATTAGTATAGATATAAATGGATAAACATAATATGCCCTGTTACGGAATGACCTTTGAATTAAATATTACAATATATACAGTAGTAATTACATTCTGCATCATTAATTATTGTAATAATGGGTTTTAAAAAAGTGTTATATCAAGTGATACTTAGATTGATGGATACTTAGTGCGGGCTGCAATATTGTGCCAACATTCTTAAAAGAGTCAACTGTGTAATATTTAAGGTTTCAAGTTGTGGCCCTTGTTGGGCGACCACAGACTGAAATCATCATGTTTCTTTATTTTTTTAAAGGTATTTGGTTGAACAAGGTTGCATACCTCCTCTATGTGATTTGTTAACACTCACTGACGCGAAGACAGTTCAAGTGGCGCTCAACGGATTAGATAATATTTTAAAAGCGGGACAACAATCTGATCATGGGGATAATCCATATTCAGTGCTAATTGAGGAATGTTTTGGTATGTATTATAAGGAAATTACTTACGTATTCTTGCCATTTTAGTTGGTATAAATAAATGTATGTGTAGGTATTCACAAAACCGGAAGGTTCTGAATTCAATGGTTTGGTAATTCACATCTCTGTCATTTGTAAACCTATTTAAATCTTACTTTTGTTGAAGATATTTTAGACTGGCATTTTACAGTTTAATAATGTTCTTCAATACCACTGTGAATAATAATAATAATTTACACATATCCATAAAGATGGTAACTATAGTATACGTATGGCGTAAAATTATTTAGCTGAATGAACTAATTTGCATCGATGATCGAATTTACAATCAATTACCGATTTACATATAACTAATAAAAACTGTTGTTTTTAGGTTTAGATAAAATAGAGTTTCTTCAATCGCACGAAAACCTTGATATCTATCAGAAATCTTTCGAGATTATCGAAAACTATTTCGGATCTGAAGAAGAGGACGGCAGGCTCGCCCCCACAGTGTCGTCAACGACGGACCAATACCAGTTCAACACGGACCAATCGGTGCCGATGGGCGGTTTCCAATTCTAACCTAGGCTTAAAGCCGATTTATATCGATGCTTACTGGAGTGAGAACACTTTTCGTCACAATTTACGAATCGGTAACATAAAAGCATAACATTAGTTTTATTAGAAAAAATATCATTTTATCGTTATATATACCATAGTCATTCAGAATGGCATTTTTATTTTCATGGAATCTGAAAAAATCTATTTAAATAACATTTCTTTATTTTTTTACTATGTTGCAGAGTTGAACGTTTAAAATCAATGAGTTTATTTTATAAAATCACTGTTGGCTCTATTAAATCTATCAACATTATGTTACTTAGGGTCAGATATGTACGATAAAAATAGTGTCACTGTGGCCCAGTATAAACATATTTAAAGGGGACTCACTTATATTGAGTCTGTGTAGAATGATTTCATGTTTATAATCTTATAGACAGTAGGAAAAGCTAAAAGATTAAATAGAATGATAACCATTACAAAATAACCTTCTACTATCATAGTTACCATCCTTCCATTAGCTGTTTTGAATTAACTTGATCACGCTTACACTAATGCTTCAATCATAAATACCTGTCTAAGTGTTTTGTCATGACAAAGCACATACTATCATTGTAATTTTATTTATATGCAACCTCATGTACTATTTTGTTTTCTATAAACGTACCTATTGATTAATATCTAGATAATATCGAGACAAGATAAACAAAACATTTTTATCGTTTTCTTTGTAGGCGTAAAATACTATTTATTTTAAAATATCTACCTTATTTTAAAATATATTAATGTATAAATTACTATTTGGAAAGCCGAGAAGAGTTCTCAAAATCGAACCCATATGTAAGTAGTGAAATATTATTATGTTTGTCAACAAGTTTTATTAAGACTTGCTGTCATTTATGGAAGCCGGTGATTCTTTATTACATCAGCAATAATATTTAATGGCTAGGGATAATGTTTGTATGAAATAATACTAGATGAACGGGCGAACTTCGTATCTAGCTACATTTTTATTCTTTAAACCACCCCTGTATTATAGAGAACAAAACGAGATTATTAAAGTCGGTCATGCCATTCTTGGGTTTTAACGAGACTAACAAACAGCAATTGATTATTATAGTATAAGACAAAACAACTATCTACACCATTTTTTTTTCAATCTACAGTGTAAATACGAAGCCGACTTTATTATTTTGGCGGTCGCTACGTCTTGGTTACAGTACGAGGTCAAGTCTGATATATAAAATAATATAAATAAAGCAATAAATGTCGACATACCGCTCATATGTTGAACTTGAACCTTCGGCTGTGAAGTCAGTTGGTTTCTGTGAAGTATAGCATGACTAATGTTTTTTTGTTCATTATACATATTTCGCAAATCATGGTGTATATTGAAATGAACTTAACCGCCATTATTATAATGGTAATTTTCTCTGCTAATAATAGCTTTAAATGTTAGGATTTATTTCATTTGCACCAACGTGATAAAATTATTGTAAGCGCTTGTTTATTAAACAATAATGCATGACTCTAGCTTCAAGAAGCTAAGAATTTCCTTGAGTCGTAGCATTTTATTTATGTGATACTTTATTATAAATAAGTTAACATTACTAAAAGTGAACTTGAAATATATAGAAACTCAGTTATATTGAAATGCAATGAAAAGACACCAATAAGTTTTACACAAGACGCCGACTTTAACCTGATCTTAATTTAGGCTTTCAAATAAGTGCATATGTTTGCAAAAGCAGATTAACATTCTAGTTGTCTTCATTTAGCCGTATAATGCAAGTATACTAACCAACCATGGGTTAGGATTTTATAATCGATCTTGAATGTCACCGTTTGTGAATTTGCTCTTAACTATATATGAATTTTCTCATTTCAAATACTTCCCTACCTATATATATATATACAACTAAATACATAGCGGTATTATGGTCGAATTATTTACATTATAACGTAACAGTAGATAATGTCACCACGCCTGTATCCACGGATACCTCTCCCTGCTCGGCAGAGATGCACTTAATGTGTATACATGCATATATTTTGCACCAATGGTAATGTATAGGTGATATTTTATGTCATTAACAAGGAATTAAGCCTTTTATTTATAACTACTGTAGATAACTGCGTATCTAGTTCATTTATTTTGTAGTAAAAAGATGTACCTATTTGTATTTTTTTGACCTTTATGCCAATCTTTGTTATTAAAATGATTAAACCTGTATATTTTTATGTATGTAAAGTATCATTTCATTATGTATTACAGATTGGTACCAACATTTTGTTATATCATTTTAACCATTTATGATACTGTACCTACTGGAACACCTCATGTTAAAGCCGTGATATAAGAATTCCGGAAACATGTTTCAGGTACATTTTATGTCGCGGCTTGAGAATATTGAACAATAAAAACCGGCTAAGTGCGAGTAGGACTCGTGCTTGAAGGGTTCCGTAAAAAATCACGTTTGTTGTATGGGAGCCCCCTTAAATATTTATTTTATTATATTTTTTAGTATTTCATCATCTGTGAAAATTTCAACTGTCTAACTATCACGTTCATGAGATACAGCCTGGTGACAGACGGACGGACGGACAGCGAAGTCTTAGTAATAGGGTTCTACCCTTTGGGTACGGAATCCTTAAAAGTAATTTAACGCGTGGCTGTCATTGAGATTAAATAAATAAATTGAAACACATGTACTTGTAGCATGAGCGCCAAGACTAGTCTTATGTCACAGTATATCTTGAATTTGTCTCTTTCTCTCGTATGAAATTAGACACGAGAGCATGCGAGCGAATTCGTGACAAACGTCTTGTCTTGACATGCGTGCTAACTAACCCCACTGTATGTTGGAACATGCAAAATCCTCATAGGTACGATAAGTAGGTTATTGAGAATAGTTATTAGCCAAGCTCCGTTGACTTCACTTGCACTATGTCCCTCATTAGTACCTACGCGTATAAGTAGCGATATAGCGCGCGAGTGTCAGAATAACGTAGATAGATACTAGATCGAGCCTGGTTAAATTTCGGACCAGAGATTAGTTTTGTTTACTTCGTTTTCAGATTAACAATCTCATTATCAAGTGGAGGACACTGAAGAAAAAAGACACCATTATATAAGAAACAACAACAATAATGTATATAATCAGTCCATTAAAATTGATATGTATAACATTGTAGTAAAATATATTCATGATATTAACTTTATTATAATCTGATTAGAAACAGCATCACATGTCGTTATGCCAATATAAAAAAGTCCACCAGACTTGTCACCTTGAAGCTATAGAGTAGTCATATTCTAGCTACCATTGATAAAAGATGTAGTTTTCATGCCTTACAAAATGAAGTCATAGGCAACTCGACAACGATAGTGTTGTGATACTTAGGGCCAGATTATAGGGTATAGTTTCTTCTTACAGGATTGCCTCATCCTTAAGGATAAAGCCATGGGTTTGCACTGGTGAGAATAGCAATATTTAAATACCCCGTAGATCTTTTATGAAAGTATCTAAGATTAAGAAACTATGAAGTTACGACGGTTCTTTTGTAACCTGTCGTTTTTCACGACGTATAATCGGCAAGGAAAGAAATTGTGCATATAGTAACTCGAATTGAATAAGAACAAAGTACTTACCAAGCTCTTAGCATACCGCTGGCCTAGAATACACATTATGTAAGTAGATACATTTTCTACAACTTCACACTTGTAAGGTCGTCTAAAACTGATAAGGCAACATATTTTAGACTGTATCTCTGAATTGTAAATGATCTATTTACTTTGAAACAGATGGTCTGTCAATCATTATTATTGACGCTAAAACTTACCTATTAAAAGACAATCTCTAAAATTTACCTAATACGTATAGTTGTTACCTGATAGATTTTATACAAAAAAATATAACAACATGGAATATTTGTAATCGGGACTTAACATAAAGAAATATAAGATACACGTATGTTTACCACGAAACTCCGATATCGTTGAAGTAAACAAGAACTCTAAGGAATGTGTGTTCTCTGTGGAGTTCATCCCAGAATGACATTCTTTCATGAAATGGGTTTCTACCCTTAGTTAATTCAGATCCTATACTAAGATAGTTGAGTTTGTTTTTGTTTTCCACAGAGTCCCACTTGATCTGTAGTAGGGGATCATCGTCGTCCGGTGTTGGATTTCTGAAAATAGGAATTATTTTTATAGGTACCTTAGTAAGTGAATATCATAAGTAGACTTGTTTATAAATGTACCTGTTTAACTTATAATTAACTTCGACCTCACCTTTGGCTAGCATTGGTAAATTAGAATTGTACAAAATAGTTTGTAGTTACCAAGTACGAAAGGTTACATCGAATAGACGGACTCGGAAGACTTTACTCAAATGCTTCAGGTGGAGGGTTATTAATTAGTCCGGTCAATTTAGACCAAAAAATAGGAGTGAGGTTACATTAATTCGCAGCCAGCTGTAAATTGGTAGGATTGTTCAAAACACCATTATAAATTTAATTTCAAAAGTCCTCATCAATCCGAGACCTGGAAAAAAAGTTACCCGGGGTCACAAAAACGGGTTTTTCGCGATTTCCAGCAAAACGGTAAGTTTTATCATAAAATTATATAGACACTTTTTCCAGGTCTCGGATTGATGGGGACTTTTGAAATTAAATTTATAATGGTGTTTTGAACAATCCTACCAATTTACAGCTGGCTGCGAATTAATGTAACCTTGGATGTCTAAATTGACTGGACTTTATTAGTAAATTTTGTTCACATACGTAGTAGTACTTACCCGGTTTTAGCAAAATTTGTCCACATTTTAATCATCCTGCTCCTGGTTGTTACGGAATCTCTGCTGCCTTTGCAAACCTCCGGTGTTTTAATAGGAAACAAAAATGGAACTTCTGCACAATGGCCCAGGGAGTTGAAAAAAATCAAATCTTTCGGTACCGACCATTCGCCGGCATAGTTTACAATATAGTAATATATCGGGCATTCAGAAGCGAATTCACTATGCAGTCTGACCGTTTTGTTGATGTAATATGAGAAATAGTAATCGGTAATTAATTGTAGGTATTGTGTTCTCGTATCTTCCCTCAGGTATTCCTCACCCCCCAAGTAAAATTTCAGGAGTTGGTGACCTATAGTTTTCGATAGCTTATCTTCACCAGCCAGCAACCGTGGCAACAAAAGACAAACATTTTTATTGTATTTTTCAAAATCATCATAAAAGTCCTTTTTGATGAACTGCAATAATGCACCTTCCACATTATTGCTACCAATTATTAAAGGAACTTTGTTAAAATTCCCCGATTTAATTAGTAAAGGTGGGCTCTTGGTGATAAATGCAGGTTGGCCTTCCAAATCAACTTCAATACAGGGTTTAAAAACAGCATCAAATACATCATTTTTGGATAATTTCCGCGCATCGTCTGTAATTTTTTCGAAAGCCACCATGATATCTGTGGCAGAAATGGTACGTAATTCTTCAACTACTTCTATTTTCGTAGTTTTCTTTATACCCAATTTATGTGCTAGATCCATAACAGCTTGAGACGGGTTTTTAGCTAGGGACCAATTATTTAGAGCACTGGCGCTTTGGATGATCGCTTTGTGGAAAAGTCCCGTCGCCATCGGTGATAGCATCATGAAATGAACGATAGCCCCGCCCGTGGAGTTGCCAAAAATAGTAACGTTTTCAGGATCTCCGCCGAAGAAGCTTATGTTTCGTTGGACCCATTTTAATGCCATTATCAAATCTTTAAGTCCGCAATTTCCTGGTGCCGTGTAGTCATTGATAGATAGAAAGCCGAAGGGTCCTAATCTAAATCCACACCTTACAAACACAATGTCTCGTTTATTTATTAATGTCGGATCAAATAACATGTCCATATAGTAAGCGAAGCAATAACTTCCTATCCAGAACATGACTGGCATTGGTTTATCGGGCTTGATATTTGGAGATGTAACTTGGATGTATAGACAGTCTTCCGATTTATTTTCTAAAGCCCATAGGCTCATGGGTAAAGGTGGCTCTTTCGTACAATCAATTACTTCTTTCCATACTTGGACTGGTGATGGTGGCTGAAACATCAGTAGCTTTTAAGAAACTTTCATTGTACTCTTCAATTAATCATGTAATTAAGTAAATCGGGATATACAGTTTTGCAGATATTTTCGATTACTGTCAGAATAAATTTAATGGTCTATTCAAAATTAAGTCTGGTGTGGGTGTTACTGAGTCGCCCCCAGTCCATATGGTACCCATTTTACAAGCGTGACTTTGTTGGATGTTTGTGTTGTCTGGTTTCTGGATATATTTTGGTATGTATTAAGCAAGCGACTACTTAAGTATGCAATTCGGTTATGCTAATAGACTTAAACAGTTTCCTATATTCTTAATCAAAACTGAATTAATGCGCTTTATTATATAACTTGTGTTGTTATAGGTACTTAACCCTTTGCTTACCTATTTGCAAGTAGCCGAACCTGTTATTATTATACAGCAGCTACTTGATTACTAAGTATAGATATAACGCGGCCTTGGTGCCGCAGGCTCGATGATACCTTATTATATACTTAGGTCCGAGTTTTTGGTAGTACTTACCTACTTAAGTACACGCAATTCATAAATAAATAACTTACCGTTTCCGTGTTTGTTTTTAAGTAAGTAGGTAGTTAGGTCATTATTTTTTTACTCGAGGCGAACTAGGACGTACGGAAAAATTCAGTGTGGTGTGGAGGTCTAACGTTAGATGCTACGAGGAGTTCAAGACGTTTGCCGCGGTCAACATCTGCATATTGGTACTATTGGTAGATCCCAATCAAAGAATTTGTAATAATTAGAGGTCCCGTTTATATTCTGTAACATCATTGCTTGCACTCACGTGATGTTATCCTTATTCGGACAACGCTTCGAAATTTACATAAACGCCGCTAGGTGCCGACGCTATTTTTAATCCTTCTTTAATCGTACCTAGAGTACCTACCTATATAGGTACCTCTACTCGAATAATTGTACGATTATGATAGATAACCGTTTTGCCGTGTAACATTAACCAAAATTGGCAAAGAGTGACCATGGGCTGATCGTGCACTTCGTTGATTTTAGTGATAAAAATCCTGACATATATTCGTCAAAGTCCGATGAATGGCAGACCTGTAAATACTTCGTGTATGATAAATAATAACTCACCAGGAATCGTAATTCGCCGATGGGGGGTTTGGCATATGGAATCCCTTTGAAGTTGTAGAAGGTCCCCTCTTCTGTTATCTCTATATTGCCACATACTGGTCCATGTTTAGTTTCTATGATACACTTCAGTTCATCGGGTATTAAATCCATTGTGACCAATTATTGAAGTAGGTAGTTAGGTACCTAAAAAAACAAAAAATATACGCGTCGAATTGAGAACCTCCACCTTTTTTTTTCTATGGTTAAAAAGCAATTAACATCATTAAAACTCAACTCTATCAATTATCAACGTAGGTACATTCAACATATAGGTATCTAACAAGTTTAACACACTGTGATACTTAGCAAATTTTTTGAACGATGAAATCCAAAATCCAAGTAGGTAATGTAGTTAGCCAATAATTTGAATAAATGTACTTAGGTATGTTAGCATATAGTAGACAAGTATGCCTACTTATGTTGTGTAGAGAAGTAGTAGACATAGACATTTTGTTATTGGGTAGGTATTCGACATAGCATTTAGCTTGAAATTGTGTACAGGTACATAGGTATGAATTTGCCTTTAAGTCATTGTCAGTAGCGTTTACTTCCATTCACTAAACATTTTACAATTTTTTTAAGCTCGGGATGCAAATATTAGCCAGATAGTAAATTAAATCAAACTATAAATCTGCCAAGCTGTGCATAATTAAAACAATATTACAAGTCCAGTGCCTGGTTTCAGACATTGTTCAGGCAATAAATATCTGCATTCTAAGCTTTGAAATTAATTTAATAAAAACAATTGAAACAGCCCTTCGAACTGAATAAAAAACATTTCATGCACATTCAGGGGTTAGTTAGTTTCAATATGAAAATACAGATCATATATAATTTTTAAAATTAATGTAGGTAGGTACCTATCCCCATTATATACTGATCAATGATGATTATGAAGTCCAGGCAACAGTGTTTTGTTTTTACACCAAAGAATCAATGACTTGTTATGAATATGGTATTTTTTAAAATCCCATTTAATATTAATGTGTTCCATTATTGACTTGTTTGGAATGATTACAGTCACCTGAAAATAAAATGAGTGAATGTGAGAACCTTTCACAACCAGATCTCACACGCATGGCATGGCATCTTCAACCAAGGAATGAATGAAATTAATATGGAAAACTTAAGAGGCAGGAATGTGGAATAAAAAAATATAAATAAAACACATGCTCATTGTGTCATCCCAAACAAAACAATCACAATTCTTTTCGTTTTTTTATTGCATGTCTCTTTTTCAGTTTTTTTTTAATATGTTATATTATTATTAATATAATGTCTCTTGGTCTTGCACAATTAGCTACATAGTCTGCCCTTATTCTCTGCATTATGTATTAACCTTAAAATGGTATATTTAGAGTAAGAGGCCCTGATATAAGTATATTGTAATGTAACATTTCTTGAATTTTTTAAATAAACACAAATAATATTGTTCAATAGCCCTAAACTATTGAGTAACATTAATTCACAGTGGGTTCTTAGGATCTTATAATTATTATAGGTATGTATACATTACCTACTATATATGAATTATTAGCTGTATTTATGGGATTCTGGATGCTAGCAGAGACTGAGAAAGGGACATATATGTAGATAGGTATAACACGGCTTATGATACCTACTATTATTGGGATTAATATTGGATGAATTCATGATTCCATAAAGAAATTAATTTACTTACCACTAAAACCCAACCGAGATTGGTAGAGATAACAATCAACACCGCAAATAGGTACTGCAATATCACAGACCAATAATTCTATTTCACAGACAGGCAGACACATCTATTTAGCTATGAGCATGTGGTGATAACACTTGATTGATTATATTATCTAAAAGGTACTAGTAATTAGTTTGTATGAATATTACAAGTTAAATTAATGTCACGAATATTATGATAGTCACACAAGCACACAACTCCTCGATGCCTTGCTAATAAGTAAGCTTGCTTGTAACAAAACAATCAAACATAGATAATTAGAAATAGCTGTGTGAATGAAGGTAACAGTATCAGCTGGTCTGGTATAAATGAACTAGTGATGTGAACCGGTTTAATTAAAACCAAAAAAAAACGGTTTTTTCAAAAACCGATTATTTTATTTTTATGGCTTAGTGGCAACCACAGAGTACTATAATAAATGGGGACAGAGTATTATAATAATATACATTATATGGTGGCAACGATCGGAAGGTATGATATTTTGCCAATGACTCGATTGTAGAGTGGATTCGTCATGAGAAGTTAAGAGTATGGAGGGTATATTAAAGGAGTGACATCTAGGTATTGAAAAAGTGTCCGTCGAAATGCTATAATTACTAGTTCCAAAAACTTCCACAATGGCGCTGGTGTTGATAAATTACATATCGATTATATATCAGAAAAGATTTGTCTCATATCATAAAAGATTCCGACAACTCTGTGCCATCAACTTCAGTGCAGGCAACTTTGGGTGAAGAAGTATCGGAACATAAAAAACCTGGACTGCTTGACTATTTAAAACAAAGAAGACCAAATATAAATTCAACTGCTTCTGCTATTAATACATACTTATAAAGAGACAGATCCACAAAATGAAGAAGCTTAGATCATAAAAGCAGTTAAAAGTGCCACAAAAACTTAGTGCCGCTAAATACAATAGCGCTAAAGTATTTGGCCATACCAGCGACATCTGTACCTTCCGTGAGGATGTTTTCTAAGTCTGGCTATGTAATGTTCCCTAGAACGAGCAGGGTACAAGTAGATGCGGTAAATTTGCTTTATTAATCAAAACTATGATTTGTTTGACACAAAATAAAATTCACTTTAATGACTACTTTACTTTGTAAACTTTGATTTTTGATTTATTTTTATTCTTCAAATTATTTTAGGAAAATAAATACTATGTCTATGATTAGCACTGTTTTTTTTTGTTGCAAAAACCTTAAAAAAAATTAAAAAACAGTTTTTTAAAATAACTAATCGGTTTGTCGGTTGTTGAAAATCGTAATCGGTTCACATCACTAAAATGAACTACTATAAGTGAATTTCACTTAGCAAGGGTACCATGACATTTGATACGTTCCAATACACTCTCACTATTTTCATAAAATCTGATAAATATACATTTTTAATAATCACCAATTAATTTCCAAAGCAAACAATAATGCTTTATTAGATTGAAATTGTATTTTAATATGCGTTTTTACATTTTAAACAATTTAAAAAAGGTACAGAAAACATATTAACCTAAAATTAGAGGCATGAATCGAAACGTTAAATGATAGGGATTGACACGTAGTAATCAGCAAAAACAAATAATCGTGTAATAATCGGCAAAAATAAATGCCGAAAAGAACAAAGAAGACCGTTTTAAACAGTCAAGCCCGGGAGTTGGTTGTCCGCTTGCGGGAATACTTTGAGCGAGAGCGAGAAAATGGCGGTGCATTAATATCTGTCAATTATTATCTGTCTGTTAGTGGATTGAGTTGCACAGGCATTGGGCGTAATACAGTGTCAAGAAGCTTTAGATGTAGGATCGGAATCGGATAAGTGTTCCTGTTCAGACAGATAGCGAATAATAATAATTGAATATATTTATTTTTTCTAATCGATTAAAGGTTAACCGCAGTTGTACTCGATAATCGAATCACATAAATTAATTATGCATGGTCACCTCACTATAGAGTTTATTTGACATGTGTCACCGTACCCATGATAAGTGAAATTCACTTCTTCTTCTTTTTTTACGAAATGAGTGAAATGATGATATTTTGATGGAATAAGATGAGGAATGCCTGCACCTGCGATATGCGGTATTTATGGCAATGTCGAGTAATTATAGCAAGGACAAATTCAATAAATACACATTATAAATAAAAATGGATAATGACAGTGATAAAGATGGCGGATGATCACCGAAATTCACTTCTTCTTCTTTTTTTACGAAATGAGTGAAATGATGATATTTTGATATAGACATCCATCAATAGTAGTGATCTGTGACATCAATACTCCATTCTACGTTCCATTTGACGTAATAATAACCAAATGTTGTATTCTGTCTGTCTCGTTTGCTCCTTTACTAATATGCCTATCTATATTTCCCACCGAAATTCTGTTTGCTCAACCGTATCATATCTCAAAATCGTTAGTCCTCTTTTTATTATACTTTTATAAGCCTCACCGTCCAAGTCTCTGGCAAACTCAGTTGTTGGCAAAATCATCGACAAATTGACGATGGAAGCCAAACACTTTTAAAAAAAGAAGAAGAAGACATCAATACTCGCGCTAGTCGCAGGTGATGCCATTCCTCATCTTATTTCATTAAATATCATCATTTCGCTCATTTCGTTGAAAAAAAAAAAAATGATATTCTATATTAACATTGAACTACGGTCATCCGCCATCTTTATCACTGTCATTATCCATTTTTATTTATAATGTGTATTTATTGAATTTGTCCTTGCTATTAATTACTTGACATTGGCGAAATACTCGCGCTAGTCGCAGGTGATGCCATTCCTCATCTTATTCCATTAAATATCATCATTTCGCTCATTTCGTTAAAAAAAAAAAAAAAACATTGAACTACAAAGAAAAAAACACGTATCAGTGTTGGCAAAGAGTAGTCAAAGAGTATAAAAATATATTATGAGAAGTACAATTAGTGATGTGTGATGTGCCAGATCATTAAAAATGTATATCCACGGATACGGATCCGAATACGGATGAGGAGCTTAATAATTTTATAAATTCTTCCTATAATAAATGTATCATAAGCGTATCACAAAGATTTATCATAGATCTCATTAAAAAGATTAAGTATGTTTGAGTTATGTAATATTGGTATGGTAACTCACTACGATAAATGTTTGTAATATAAAGGTGCTAAATATTTGATTTTAAGAAACAAAAAATAACCTGAATAGGGTTTAATAGTTTTTCATTGCTATCTAATCACCTATAAGTATATAGAATTTCATCTATGTCTTGAAAATTAATAATGTAATAGATCCGTAAAAGATCCGCAGAAAAAGTAACGGATACGGATCTTTCTTTTCTCTCAGATATCCGCGGATACGGATTAGTATGTATTGACAAATTTTGGGTTGCCGTAATGAAAACCTAAAATTGCCCAGGAAATACGGTAACTTTAAAATATAAAAAAACGATTGCCTTGCCTTATCATGAATAACTTTGAGCAGTACGGAAGTGTACACAAGGTCAAAGAACATAGTTAGGTCAGTAAGTTCAATGAGTGGTGAACTTTATATGATGTAAGATTAAAGAAGTAGGTAATAATGTAATAAATAATGTTACTGAAAAATAAATACGTGACTTCGGGTCTAAAAGTACCTACCAGTCAGCATTGCATATCGAATTTTGCGAATCACAACGGCTTGCCGCATAGAACGGTCCAATACTGTTAATGTCGTTGTCGTATGTCTCTTCTACTTTTCTTTTTACTAAATGAATAAAATGATGAAATTTAAATAGAATAATGAGGAATGGCTGCATCTGCGATTTGAATGTTTTGAATAAGGACAAATTCAATTAATACCTACAAATTATAAATAAAAATGGATGATGAACGTGATAAAGGTGGTGGATGACTCATATTGTATGATGAAGTTCCTGCTTCACTCAAGCCACTTTAATATGACGTGGATGCCAATGGCGACTCACAGAGCAAATAACCATTACCATTACGTTGAACCTCAGAGTAGATAGAGTTGACATAAGAACTTAACTCTCCGTAATGCTCTGCAGCGATTTTTTGAAGGTTGGCAATAATGATTTATATGAAATTCGCCATATTAGAATTAAGATCAAGTAAGTACCTACGTAAGTGTCAAAGAATATAAACAATCAAATTCTAATATGGCGGAAATTTACCGCAGTTCGGGCTCCTTAGGGCCGCTCCTTAGTATATACTAGCTCGATGCGTTGAACCTACGCGCTCACTACAGTAGATAAATTAAATATATTTTTCTTTTATTTTAATTATTTCTTTCAATTTCAATGTATACTGATCAAAATTTTGGGGTATTCGTTTGTAAATTAGTAGCTACACTTTGTTTTTTTTTTACCTATGGTGCCACACTTTGTATATTTGCCAGTGTGTTGTGTCAAGTTTTAAGAATCGACGTAATAATAAATCAATACTTCTTTCCATCTGCCCTAAGCTCCTATTATAAATGATGATGACGATAAATGATGAAACCCCTCCCATCTGTTAAGCACGAGTACAGCAGTGGGGACTATGCCTACTACCTACAATGACGAATAATACCAAAAAATATTCATACCATACACATTACAGACTGTCAAGTATAAATTGGCGTTCCTGTGGCAGCGCCTCCATCGGCGCATTCACTTGTTAAAATGGAATAATCGACCCATTATTACGTTTCTCTTCTTCACAAAACGTTTTACAGCAAGAATAACTTCTTTAGCTGCACTCCGCACTACTTTTGGCATGTTTCGTAATGATTTTAAACAATATAAAAAAATAGTAGGTTTTTTGCCACACGCCAACTTACACTTGACGCGCTTTATGGAGGGTATAACATAATACTCCTTAGTACTCCATACTCCATAATACACATTTATTAGTAGAGTCTATAGTTGTTGAACAAAGAGTATAGTAATAGGTTGTTGAAAACTTTTAGGTACCCACCTATTATAATAAAGGTTTAAAGGTGGTATTGAGAACATATTAGTTTTTTTTGTCCTTGATATTAATTACTCGACATTGCCATAAATACCGCTAATCGCAGGTGCAGGTATTCCTTATCTTAATCCATTAAAATATCATCATTTCACTCAAATCGTAAAAAAAAGAAGAGAACATATTCCGTCATTAATAAAGAGCGCCGTTGGATTAATCCGTAATCTTTATCACATTTTTCACCCATTTTTATTGGAACTTTCTTATCGCGCGTTCCGAAAGGGGTCTAGACTGAAAAAATTAAGACTGTAACGACACTTTTTGTAACGACATTTGGTGTGTGATTTTTATTGTATAATATAAGTAACGATTCCGATTCCGATTTATTACCTTTATTTTAATTTAATTATTTCTTTTGAAAGTGAATAATATAACTTAATATTCTGCTAATATTCCAAGCGTCTACCTGTTGCCGTTATCAATATCGAGTAAAAACGAGCAAAAAAATCACGTTTGTTGTATGGGTGCCCCCTTAAATTTTTTTATTTTATTTTTTATTTGTTGGTAAAGTTGTTATTTCTGTATTTGTTGTTATAGCGGCAAAATAAACTTACATCACCTGTAAAAATTTCAACTGTCTAATTATCACGGTTCACGAGATACAGTCGGGTGACAGACAAACAGCACGGACGGACAGCGGAGTCTTAGTAATAGGATCTCGTTTTACCCGTTGGGTACGGAACCCTAAAAACGGAGAAGAAGGTGTAATTTTACTGCAGTTAATAAAACTATGTCAGTCATCAAGTTAAGGAACAATGTAACTGCCTACTTACTTACTTGGTACAATAAATACCTACATTGTTGCGTAAGTAGTATTTTTCTTTGCAAGTACCTATTACATAGCATTCAGTCGGTCTATCATGTTATATAGTAAATAATTATTCTAAGCAGGTTAATACCGACCGGTGCTTTTGAGTAGGAGATCAGCAATTTAATGTCATAAGGTAGGACAGATAGGTAGCATATCCCGACTAGGTAACAACTACGTAATAAGTCCTCATAAGAAATTTTAAAACGTAAATATATAATTAATCAGTAGGTTCTTAAATATACTATTGTGGATATACATACGTATAATTGTGATGGATATATTGAAGTGCCAGTTTTATTTAGTTATTGGGAATGTATTTTATTTATTTAGTGGGAAGGTAGACATATGTTTCAAATTTTGGTTTGGTCAACTTCTCGATCGTAAAGGTCTATAAGTATATTTTGGTCCATCACAACTTGGTCGCAATACCTCATCTTCTTCACCAAATTTTTCCGTAATGCTTCCTCGTCGGCCGCTATCATCTCTTTGAAGGCAGCAGTGTTGATCATATTTGCGAAAAATTTTCTATTGCTTGTGAATTTCGGAGCAAATCCAACCGTTGTTTTCGACGGATAATTGACGAAACTTTTAGGATCATCTACTATAAAGCTAAAAATAGAAAGTGTTATAGAGACTGTATTAGGAGTAAGTAGGCAGGTGGATATTCCACCTGCCTACTTACTCCTAATAGTTCTTTTTATTTATTTAGATAGCTCTTTATTGTGCCAGTTACAAATTAATATAAAATACGTATCTTATAATTATTCTACGTATGTTTTAAGTACCCACTTAGTGACTTATAGCCATTTAAAATGGAATAACTTGGTGCTAATATTTCTTCAAGTAGGTACATACCTACTTACGCCCTTACATAGAGAGATTAGGTTATTTTTGGATTGAGTAGGTAATAATATTATTCTTTATATAAATCTCTTTATTCAATATATTGAAATCGAGATATTGATATTGACTACGTGGGTATGTATACGAAGCACCTAATTCAAATACTTACTGCTGATTTGGCATGGACAACCCAATACATTCTATAAACATGCCATATAAGTTTAATGTGGTTATCGAAGCTATTTCCGCACCTTCGTGTAGTCTGCAATATGAAAAACAAAACAAATTTAAAAACGATCCATAAACCGAGTTCAGGGTACGTACTTACTTAGTTAGGAAAATAATACTTTTTAATCATGATACCATCTTCAGCGCAGAAAAAAGGGTTAACAAGTGTAAATAATGTCAATGTAAAAAAATCATTTCCGAACATTTTGCCTTAATCAATACGCGATTCTGTTTTTATAATATGCCTGTGATTACAATGAACATCTTAGAACCATGCATACCGAGGTCGTGTGTTTTGAATGTCGTAAAATATTATTGCCTACTTACAATTTTATTTTTATTACTTTCTGTTTATACATTTACATCTTATTTGCAACAAAAAAATTTAAGACAATTTTATTAAATTGTGTTTTCGTTATACGTACCTAACGTATAAAGTCAAGTACTAAGCAAACTCATAAGGAACGTAGACCTGTTGGTCTTTATTTATTTGGTAAACAGACACTTATTTTATTTTTTTAATTTATTTATTTGATAAGTATTTATTGAACTTGTTGTTTCTAATAACTGGACACTGGCAGAATAAGAGCTAATTGCGGGTATAGCTATTCCTCATTTTATTCCAATGTATTTCATCACTTTATTCATTTCGCGTGGATAAATTTCGGTAAGCACGTAGATGTTTGTTAAAAAGCTATAGATTTTCAGGTGTTGGTATATCGCCTTTGTATATCAAAGGTATAAGAATAGAGAGAATAAGGATGTGCAGGCTAGATACGGAGGACGATAAGGAAATTATCATTTTTCTCGAAGCCGGGGCGGGGCGTCCCCGCGTCGTTGGGGTTTGCGTTTTGAAATGACGTTTCAAATAAATTTCCGGCGACGACGCCGCCGGAGGCATTCGATTGGAACATTGGCCCGATAATAATTAATTTTCTCATACCACAGAGGGGTGTTCGAATTTATAGTCTCCCTTATCGGCCGAGTACCACTCTTGACAAACATATTTGCCTGTATATGTTTATTTGCCTTTATATGGTGTATCTGAATACCGCTTATATATGTATATGTCCTTTATGTCATCTGTGTACACCCCTATATGTACAGTGTGGATAAGATATCGCAAATAATATTTTAGCTACATATAAGGCAGCCGATATGTACGAGTAGATACTGAGTGAAGGCAGACTATACCTAAACTATCATAGTTTCCGAGTTACGGACCTTTGAGACCCTATTCAACAGTCTACGAGAGACGATTACCTATTAATATTTTCAAAATTTAACTTTAAAATTTCGCATCGAACTCGAGATATAACAAGATGGATAACATTAGCGTCGAATAGAAATGTGAATAATCATTTTCGTATTTCGATCAAGTCTTAATCCATGTTGTATACCTACCCAATACTTATGCAAACGGTAAAATATTTTTTTGGACTTCTGATTTCTGTATTTTCATGTATAGCAAGATGTATACCTAGACGGTGTCAGGCACAAGCCACACATATTAATTAGTGGAGCTTTGATCTGTCACACACGCGCGCCTCCGCTGCCAATCGCACTCGGCTGGCCGGTCGGCAATTAGTCGCCGCCGTCCATCGCCTGTCCGAGACGGTCCAGGGGATATTGACGACGCCTCTACATGGCATTTGGATTCACATTTGGTTATTATTCATAACATTACGACTGTTTTCCGTTAAGAGGTGATGGAATTTTTCTAAACTTATTGTTGTTAAAAATGTCCAAAACACGTACGTATGCGGCGACTACTGGAACGTTCTTTTAATTGTAGTTAGCTGCACTACCTACTTATCTACTAACAATTACATATATTATTTATTCGAGTGCCACAAATCCGTGGTAGTTAGGTAGGTTCCCGCTCAATTCTCAGTAGTCTTGTGAGATCAACTGATTTTAGGAGAATATTCTTTACAATACAATACAATACAATATTTTTATTTGCACAAAACACGGGTAGGTTCAAATATACAATAGCTTGCACATTGATGTTGTTAAAATTAGTGTCAGATCCATCATGTTTTACCATATCATATGGTGTACAAAGATTTTCTAAGGTAAATGGAGTAAAATTATTATAATTATTTTAGTTTAAATAATAATATTAACCTAGCTAGAGTTTATCTTGTAAGAAGTTATTGATACTGTAGTAACATTTTTGTATCAGTAACCTCCTAAACCGTAGTCTAAATACATTTATATTTAGGTCCCTATAACACTTCGGAATTTTAAAGATTATAGGCGCCATACATACTACACTTTTATGGAGAAGTGCCGTCTTTGAGGGATGCAAACAGAGTCTATCATTGTCTCGTCGATTTCTTTTGAGAATATCAGACTCTTTTGGAAACTGTTCAGGATTAGTTTTGACGAATAAAGCAATTTCTAATATGTATAAGGACGGAAATGTCAAAATTCCATATCTAGTGAAGCATGATTTGCAACAGTCTGTCGTCTGTAGATTAAACATAGCCCTAATACAGCGTTATTGCATTTTAAAAACAGATTCTTTTTCAGTCGAATTACCCCAGAAGATAATTCCATATCTGAGAGAGGACTCGATCAGCCCATAGTATGCCGAAAGTAATGCATTAGTATTGATTGTAGTCGAAAGTTTATGTAAAGCGTAGGCCAGACTACAGATTTTTTTACAAACAGCTTCCACATGTTTCTTCCAATTTAGCTTTTTGTCTATTAATAGTCCAAGAAATTTTGCAAGGTCAACTTCGTTTATTGTATTATTGTCGTATTTTAAAGTAAAGTCAGATTTGTTTTGCATTCTTTGGCTAAAATGAACAATATTTGTTTTATTTAAATTTATTTTTAGATTATTATTATCAAGCCATGATATAATATCCCTCAGAGAATTATTTATATCATTATTATAGGAATTATTTTTCATATCGGGTATAGTTATCGTACTATCGTCGGCGAATAGTGACATTGATTGTGCTGTTGCCTTGGGTAAATCGTTAATATAGATAATAAATAGTAGTGGACCTAAAACACTGCCCTGAGGGACTCCATATAACACCTTTCGCTCTACAGATGTATATGTTTCCTCAAACTTTGTTTTAACATTAATTTTAGTAATTTCTGTTACTTGATTTCGGTCTGATAAGTATGAATGGATCAAATCCAAAATATTTCCCCTAATTCCATAAGCTTCCAGCTTTTTTATTAAGATGTTATGATCTACATAATCGAACGCTTGCGTCATATCGCATAGTATAGCACATATTGGAGAAACTTTGTCAACATGTAGAAGGTGGGTCTTCAAAAAACTAAAAATCGCCATGTTTATGGTTTTATGTCTTCGGAATCCCCTCTGCTCATTACAGAACAATTTCTGAGTTTCAAAGTAACTGCTTATTTCTTTATATATATATTTTTCAAATATCTTAGAGATAATTGATAACAGTGCAATAGGTCTATAATATTCCATTAATTCTCTATTAACTTTCTTAAATATAGGTTTGACAATTGTGATTTTAAGTAATTTTGGGAATGTTCCAGTCGCAATACTTAAATTTATTATATGGCTTAATTGAGGGCTTATGCTTTTAAATATCGATTTTATCACTCTCGTTGAGATACCGTCAAATCCAACACTATTGGTATTTTTTAAGCTTTTTATGATTTTCTCAATATCTTGGGGAATGCTAGGAGCCATGAAAATAGAATCTTTACGGTGTGGAATATGCGATGTCACGTTTTTCCCAGCACCTGCATTTGGTTTGACTTTGTCTATGAAATAACTATTAAAAGCATCTGCAATTTGGAGTGGATTAGTAATTTCCTCATTTCCTTGTTTGATTTTAGAAATGGGTTCTTTAGGTAAGTTTAATCTAGTTTTATTAATAATTTGCCATGCTGTTTTTGTTTTATTAGATGAAGTAGTTATTTTATGATTATTTTGTGCCCTCTTTGTTAAATTTATAATCTTTTTAAATAGTTTTGAGTATTTTACGAATTGGTCTTTTGTTGATGGTGAAGGTTTTATTCTGTATTTCCATAGAAATTCTCTTTTTTTCTTACTGCATATCTTAATACCGCGTGACACCCATTTTGGTTTTTTACAAACTCTAAAAGTAACTAACTTATATGGAAAACATAGATCATAAAAAAGTTTAAAATTGTTAGCAAAAATTTCGTATGCAATATTAGGGTCTGTAGTAATATATAATTCATTTAAGGTTACATTACTTAGACATTTTTTAAACTTATCTATGTTTTCTACGGAGTAATCACGTTGTTTTTTGCGCCAGGAATCAAGAAGTAATTGCTTTTGAACGGGAAATTTTATTAGCTGAGCGGTGTGATCGGATAATGCGAATTCTATCACCTGAGTTTTACATGTTTTTTTATTGTTGTGTGCAAAATGATCAATGCACGTTTGACTGACTAGCCTTGTTGGTTGCTTCAGTGCTAGTTTTAAGTTATAATTTAATAGTAGGCATTCAAAATTCAAGGTGACATTATTCGTTTTTAATACATCTATATTAAAATCACCGGCCACAACAACATGTTCAAAATTCCTGTTACAGAGTAGTTTTAAGGTTTTTTCTAATTTACTAAAAAATACATTTATTATATTTAAGTTTGGTACTCTGTATATGCAAACAATCACCAATCTATATTTAGTCAGTTCAACTGCACAGCATTCGAAGACATTCGGCAATGAGAGTTTGCTGATCTCTGGCAGTTCTTTCCATTGATGCCCGTTTTTCACCAGGATGCAGGCTCCGCCTCTTTTACTGTTTATTCGGCTAAAGTATGCAGTCAAAGAGTAATTTGGCAGATCAAGGTTTGTTTCGCTTCCAGCTATCATAAAGTGCTCAGTTATGCACAGTATATCAACATTAATACTTCTATCAGCAAGTTCATCCAAACCAATCGTAAGTGCATCAGCCTTATTAATTAATCCCGCGATATTTTGGTGCAGTATATGTAGATGTTGACTCACGAAAAAATTCGGATTCAGATATTATTTTCTCGTCTGCATGGCGTTCATCTACGTTTAATGCCTTCGTGTTAACTTTTTGATGGTTATTGTAATATTGTAAATCCATTATATAGTTTTGTAAATCTTTAAATATAACTGACATTCCGTTATCATTAATAGTGTTAAAGTATTTATGGAACATGGTATGATCATATTTCAGGTTTTTATTCGAGTCATATGTGTATGCATATTCATGTGTAAGAACGTCCAGATACAATAGGTTATTAAAGTGTTCCACTCTACGGTTGAACATGTTTGTCTTATTGCTATATTTGAAAGTTGGAAGACAAAGTATTATATTGGTATTTTTTATATTCCGTAGTTGCTCTCGAATTTCTGATATCAATTTGATATAGTCTTTTGTGGATTTAAAATCTTCTTGTCCTATAAGTATTATGCAATAATCATCCATTGTAAACTCTGTTAATCTATTGTCTATTCCTCTGATCAATTCCCTTATATTACCATTTGTTGTGAGATAATGACATAATTCTGTGTAGCCTTTTAGGGTATTTTCAGCGATAGATAGTATATTATTATGTTTATTACAGCTTAAAATGCATATCTTTTTGGATGGTTTTACCGCAGCTTTTTTTGACATTTGGACTCAAATTATGCTCATTTCGTTTTGGTTCATAGACTAATGTCTCGCCGATCTCACTAGGTGAAACTATCGGTATTGAATCTCTCGTTTGCGATACCGATATGATCTCTGCTTTATGTATCGAGGACCTTTTCCTTGGTGTTGGGGTATGCGCAATTTTTTTAAGGATCTGATTTTGTTTTAGTAGGTCTTCATTCGTATTTTTTAAGACAGTGTTTTCCCAACATAATGTTTCAATCTCAGTATATGCATTTTGTAGTTGAAGTTCTAGTATTACAATTCTATAATTTACTTTTTTAACTTGGTCCAGATCCATATCCTCACCAGATATATCCGGTAAGCTTGTGGTCGTGCCATCCAGAGTATCTGAAAAGTTCTCGCTGTTAATAGTTTGGCTACTCGAGTCAGATTTTGTTCGCTTACGTCGAAAAGTGATGGTATCGAGGAAACTCATTTTTATTTCCGGTAAAGCAGGAATGGAAAGTATACAAACATGAAAAATCACTGCCGCAGCGAACGTGTTAAGCGGCAATATTTTTACAAACGTCAGACGACACTTTTAGATAGTGTTTTATGATGGAATCACTAGGTATTTTCCGTGGATAATGATATCCCACACTATACACTTGTTTATATTCACAATGATATTGTTTTTATGTGCGAATTAACTGATTAACACATTTTTTAGCTTTTCTTTCAGCAGCACTTTTATACGTGTTGACATTTGTCATTTTTACGAGTTGACTGTTTGTTACTTTGGTCAGATCATTCAGGTCATTGATCAGGTAAAGATCATTGGTCAGCGTAATTTTGAAAATAAACATCTTCCAACTTTTTCTTTCAACAGGTAAATTCCTACTGGCGTAGTTTAGTTACCACTAAAAACGAAAAGTTAAATGTAAGTATGTAGGTATCTATGTAAGTACCTACCTACCTACAACAAAACAGTGTAGTTATTCTTTATCAGCCACTGACATATTTGCGGGCGTTGCCATTGAAATTTGATTATATTGTCAGCAGGAAGTCGGAGGCAATTCGGGCCCTGCAAAGAACAGCCCATTCCGATTGGATTATTAGCTATCTGATAACGAATTCGTGAGGGGCTGAGCGCTCCGGTAATGAATATTTCGCCATGTTTCCTATTGAAAGTTGCCAATTTATCAGTTGCATAGGTAGGTCGGCGCAGAGTAATATTTTTTCAACCAGATCTCGCTTAGAGGCCCAGAAGAACCCGTTTGTTCGGATATTTTGTGATGGATCATCAGTCATGATTGTTTTCAAATATGCATGTAGGTTGTAATAATTGAATGACTTTGTAAGTTCCAAGCATGTCAAAAGATCAAGATGCTAATGAGTTTTCTTACCGTTATGCAGTATTTTGAGCTTTTGAGGCAGCGCGGCGGTGATTGGGCTGGCTGGTGCGGATCTTTCCCGTCTCGAATTTCTCTGGGCAATTTGTTCTCTGCCCTCGCCCCCTCACAATTAAATTTAGAGTGAACCACTGGAGACTTGGAGCAACGTTGTTTTGATTTAAGGGAATTAATTAATGTAACTTTTAAGCATACGCTCTTTGAACGGTGAGGCTTAATGTGTAATAATCGTCATGCTAACGGTCTCAGTAAAATTAAAGCGGATTTTTCGTAAGGTCTCCAACATTTTTGTGCTTTATAAATTAGGTTCGGCTAATGTAGCCGCCAGTACATACTTTTCTATAATTTCGAAAATTACAGCTTGGTACTTCATTTTAGAATAGTTCAAATAATAGTTATCTACTTGCCAATTTATCGTAAAACTTCAATTAAAGTGACTTTGTGGTAAGTAGGTTTAAATAATTTGAAATTTAAGTGTCTATAAAGTTTACACTTATTTAAAGAAATTAATAAACATTATCTAGCAAATTATATTAGTTGTCATTAGATCTAATTTTATGAACCTCGATACAATTGAATCACTTGAAAAATGTTTATAGGTATGTCTGCCAATTACGAATTCGTCCGACATCTGCGCTCTAATGGAGTATTTCGTAGTCGCTCTAGCTTCAAATGAACGGGGGACGTCGCAGATGTGGCGTCGACTTCCTACGCGACGGCGAATTTGTAGGAGACTAGCGGACAACAATCCTTAATAAAAAGCACTCACTACAAAGGCTGGACAAACTATTGTGCGGGCAAGTTTCATAGAACAGATCATAATTTACGCTTCGTATTCCGTAGCTTTAAAGTTTTAATCGCAAATAAGTGTAGTTATCATAGGACTAGATGCGTTATCTAGGACTATGGTAACTATACTTGGAGAACATCTACGTTAGGAGTAGAGAGAACTATACTTACCTACTGTAACGATCCACCTGCCTATCCTATACTAATATCGAGTAAAACTACCTAGTGGTCGTAAAGCTATCAAAAATGGCCAAGTGATCCGTAATCGTCTAGTAAATACCGTTGTGAGACCGTTAGTAACCTAAATCCTTTTAGTGATAGATTGGTATATTCCTATAACTAAGCTACCTAATAACAGCTATGAGAAACTCTACATAATGTCACCTATTAGCCCTACCTAACTAGCGGCAAGAGTAAGGCCCCTCCCCGTCTTACTAGTGAGAATCGGCAGCCAATCTACTGTTCCCTCCTCCGCTATCAGCTACAGTTAATAATGAATTTCAATCATTCGATCGTAACCGAGATTATCAAGATATAATATGGATCCTAGAAAACTTATCTATTCTACTGGAGTCCTAGTCTTAGTCAAGATACGATTCAGACATAATCTTGGTGTGTTTCCCCACCAATACTAGACAACGCGGTGTCTCACATTTACATCTAATTGCGTATGAAGCTCCTATAACCCCATTTACTCACGGCAGTAATAATATCAATGGCTGTGCTTATTTCCTGGAAGAGCTGGAATCCTACGTCCTATCTTTCTAGACGTCAAGCCCCTAATTCCCTCAATGACACTGTCAATCTCTATCCATCAATTTTAAATATAATTTCGAGGTCATCCGCCATCTTTATCACTGTCATTATCCATTTTTATTTATAATGTGTATTTATTGAATTTGTCCTTGCTATTAATTACTTGACATTGGCGAAATACTCGCGCTAGTCGCAGGTGATGCCATTCCTCATCTTATTCCATTAAAAATCATCATTTCGCTCATTTCGTTAAAAAAAAATAATATAATTTCTTCCTTTGCTTTGCAAGGAGATCGTAATTCAATACTAAAACCTGTGTTTATAGAGAGTTTCTTATAGAATATATAATAATAATAATTAAATGCTTATTTTATATTTGTGAATGTAACAGACGTATTACGGATCGTTACACTACCTTATAAATGTCTATTTTATATTTCTAAAGATACCTCTTGTGTAAGTCTCGTCCGCAAAAGTGCGTCACTTCGACTCCACTTAAAATGTTTCGAAATTGCGACCACCTTGGCGTCTTCTTCGAACGTTTTCTTGCATGTAATTTTTATTTTATTCTTACTGTTATTTAATTTTGAATTCAGGCGTTGTTCATCAACAGATAAGTACTAGTTAACCTACTTTAAATAAAAGTATTGATTATATTTAAAAAAATATATCAAAGCAGATATGAAGCAAACTCTTTCTAACTATAACATTTCCTAGTTCTAACTCTAGAGTTATATATTATATTAACATGATTACTATTGAGTGTGTAAGTAAAGTACTTTATTCATGAGAGATATAAGGACACGTGTTCCATCCCAACGGCGTAAGTACCTAATATCAGAGAATGTTTAGGTTTGTTTGAACAGATAAGAGCACCGGACGCAGCCCCACACCCTTTGCCACCGCATTTATGCGTAAGATGATGGTGAAACTTGTGATGGTTTACATAAATCATGTAACTTTTATATACATACTTATATTAAGTACCTAGCCAAAGGCTCCGTAGTTAAAATGGGCGTCCCCCAGGGATCTATTCTAGGTCCGTTCCTATTTTTAGTCTATATAAACGACTTACCCCCGATAATTCAAAACTGGGCGAAGATAGTGCTATTTGCCGATGATACCTCTTTGATTTTTAAAGTAGAGGTGAATGACGCTATCCTTCAGGTCCATAATTGGTTCACTACTAATAATTTAGTATTAATTAGTAAGAAAACAAAATGTATATGGTTTTCCTTGCCAAATGTTAGAAGTAGTGAAGTTTCTAAATAGGGAGAAACTTGAATTCTTTCATGAGACTGTTTTCTTAGGGATTACGCTTGACTCAAAGTTACAATGGGGTCCACACATTAGAACTCTAGGAAAGCGCCTCAGCGCTGCTGCCTACGCTGTCAGAAAGATAAGACAGCTAACTGATGTAGACACCGCGAGAATAGTTTATTTTAGCTACTTTCACAGTATCATGTCGTACGGTATTCTATTGTGGGGTAGGGCCACTGATATTGAGTCTGTTTTTATTTTACAGAAGAGGGCTATTAGGGCCATCTATACTTTAGGTAGTCGCGACTCCCTTAGAGAACTCTTCAAAGATATCAACATAATGACGGTCCCATGCCAATATATCTACGAGAATATCATGTACGTAACGAAAAATTTACATCTGTTTCGAAAAGTAGGTGATGGCCATCGTTTTAACACTAGAAATAAAGATAAATTAGACCAACCACACTTTCGACTGGCGAAAATTCACACATCTTTTATGGGGTACTGTGTCAAATTTTATAATAATATTCCCCCTAACGTCATTAACCTAAATGAAACTAAATTTAAAACTTGCATTAGACATACACTATGCAGGCGCGCATACTACACAATAGGTGATTATTTAGAGGATAAACACGCTTGGTCAGGCGCTGGTCCGGCTCCACAGGAACTCATTTAAGGGATTTTAGCTATTTGTCCCGTTTTCCTCCTCCCTCCTTCCTACCTTTAAATCTTGTCCAACACGTAGTTTGTTTAGTGATTTAATTGTGTTTTGAGAATGTATAGCCTCATTAACTTTATATTGTATAATTGTTAATTAAGAAAAACACAAAAATGTAAATCCTTATTTGAAAAAAGCAATCATGGAGTTTCTTGCCCATTCTTCTCCATAGGAAATGCATTCCGAATGGGTGATAGAGCTACTATTTTGACTATTTATTGACTATTCATAAGTGCCTGTATTGGTTTATATGAAAAAAAAATATTCTGATTCTGATTCCCAAATCAGAAATCTACGTACGTAGGTAAGTGTATACTTACTTATATGAAATGAATGATTTAAATTTGAATTCACATTCATAAATATTACATTAAATATAGCTTACCTATTTATATACTTACGAAGTATTGGAAATATAGGGAGACCCAACTATTGGAAAACTTAAAAACTTGGATGCGAAATTTGTTGGAAAATTATCGGAAATCACAGAACTTGAATTCTAGATTTAAATGCAAAGATCTTATAAATTGGAACGTCTAAAGTAAGAACTGCAAAACTTTTTGTTTTCGGAAGGGTTTTCAACGTTCACTCGAAACATATCCTACCTTTCGAACTATGAAAGCAGATTTTCACATGATTAGTCATGTTATAGCCACATATTAAATGCATATTCCGTCAATTTGAGGTTATTCATAGGATGGAAAGACATTGTTCGCTTCTAGTCTTTTCATGCATAGTGAGGCAGCAATGATTTCAAAGGGTACGGACAAAGCGATCGCTTCTCGGTCCATTAGATTTTTAGCTGGGGAGCTTATCACGTCCCGTAAAACTATGTTACTATAAAGCACCGCTCTGTTGGTATCTGAATACCATTCTTTTAACATAGGTTGGTATGTACCTCTGTCATACAAATTCATATCGATGCAGTGAATCGAGAGCACTAAGTTCAAAAGAAAATCCTTGTGCTAGCCGATGGTAGATCGTTGTCTGGAAGAAAAACTTAGTAATATTACCACCTGAAATTTTACCTACCTCCCTGTTATTAATCAGAATACCCTTTTTATATAAAACACATAAGAGATTTAAGATTGCTTCTACTATATTATCTATGCTAGAAAATGCTTAGTGTCTACTATAAGTAATATAAAATTGAATAACACCGATATACCTACCCACGTATTCAGTTTTCTATCGGATTTCAGTTCAATCTCATAAAGGGAGCTGGCATCCGCCCTGAGACACAATATTTCACTTTTTATGACATAGGTGGTATCCAGAGCGTCGTAAAAAATATAAAGAGAAAGAAAGTGCGGCGGGATTTTACTTCGCTTCTAATAGTGACACTGCGCTAGTTGCCTGCTTTTATAATGGAAAGTACTGATGAAATGTTGCTCACATTTTCATAGGAAAGCAAATTTTTCAACTATATACCTAGGTATCATCGATGACGCGAACGAATTTAGACGCGTTGTGAGGCTTGCACCACAGTAATCCAATCTTTAAGTGTATTGACGCAGAGTTCGTTTTGAATTGGAAAAAAATGATCGTGGTAATTTTAACGCGCCCGTGGACCCAGAGCTTCCCAGGGCTTCAAAGCTACCTCCATATTTTGAGAATGTAAAAGTTTGTTGCCGCAGCAGTGTAATTCATCAGAAAATAAGTCAAGAATGTCAATACAACGACGGAATATAAAACATTAGTTTCCCCGAGCAGTCTCATATTTCAAGGAGGCGTGTGCGTGCATTTTGAAGCGAACGTGTGATTGATTAAAGTGTCGACCTTCAGGGTTATGTTTGCCACTGACCGTTTTCTTAGAGTTTCGTGATTTTCACCTCCATTCGTTAGTTAGTTACATCGAGATAAAAAAGGTTCGTATTTCAAAAGATTTTCACTTTTGTGAAAGAGCCTGTAGGCAGATCTAGCTATCCACTTCAATAAATAGGTGTGTAGGTGTTCATGAGAGATACATTACGGCTAAAAATAAGTTTTGATACGTCATAATGTTTGTACTTATACAATTTATAACTGAACTGTTTAAAACTTGGTTAATTTCAGGTATAGGTATATATTAATTCGGTATTAATGGTATTGCAATCAAAAATTAAAACTTTGATCGTACTAAAATTTACCCTGTCCGTAATCGAGTCCTAGCACGCCTCATATACCTAGGTGGATACTCGAATAAATTGTGTTTAAATAAAATACACAAATATGTCAAGCCTATCATCAATTTTTCATTTGCAAGAAATGAGCATCAGTCATTGTTGAACATTTGACCTTTTCGTAATGTTTGTTTTGTTGTGGAAAAAAATGTATCAGGCGTTGATACGGAGCGAGTAGCGAAGGCGAGGTTAATGAGAATGAGCGTCATTTCGCATCCGGTTGTGGGCAGAGGTAGGCGCCTAATAAAGTTTTATGCCCAAGACTCCTGTTGCCATGACTATGATAGAAAGTTGGATAGGCTGAAATAAATTACATACTTTCCAGCAATACATAAAGTCTGTCACATTCACCACTATGATGGATACTATTTTATAATACTTCCAATGTGTACCAAAACATTGGTCACCGTAATATGGCAGGGTAAACCATCGATGGGTAATATAAAAAAAACTATTTTTTAACTTTGTAAATTGGATAGACATAGAACTTTATACGTCAACATTTTACCTACAAATGTGGCCTGAAACTATTGGTAGTAAGTATGTAAAAATGGTTTTTTAAATGTCAGAAGGGACTCGGATGGGACATGCGGAATAATCCGGATTAAAGCTTGATCCCTGGGAATACTAGTCGGGATCCTTATTACAGTTGCCACGGTTCAGCTGGCTCTTCGCCGGACACCCCGATTAACAATGCGTAAACGGATTTACGACTAATTGCTGCCAGATCACAGACACCTGTTTTTTGACATACTCTTAATACTTACCTATATATTCTACGATATAAAAGACTTAACAGCGTGTAGGTAGATAGGTACACCTAGAAAAAACAACAGACGATTAGCTATCTATCTTCAGTAAACGGAACACGGCTAACAGCAATCAGTGCTTAGTCTATTGCAGCCGCTGCCAAGGGGATGCCGGTTCATTAGGTCTTGCAATCTAAAGAGTTACGCCGGACACTCCGCCGCGTCAGCAGCCGTCCCTCGTTAACCTAATGACAGCGATTTTGTTCCACTGAAGGCGCACTTTTGGTTCCAACGGCTACTGTTACCCTGTCGCTAATGGCCTAATGCTTGGGTTGGTTCAACGTTTATTTAGTTACTTAATCACTTCTATCTGGCAACAGTAAATAGAGCGTATAGTTCGATCTCCGGGTGTTAGTCGAGTGCTTCCCTTTCTAGATCAAAGGATTTTCAGGTTCTTATTAGTTTCAGTCGTCCATTCTCAACTAGCTTTTGTTTTCGTTAGTAAACTCACGAAAACGGTTAGGTTACTTTTTCAGTATCGAAATGATGTTGAAGATGTTAGAAAAATATTCGAGATTAGGTACGTCTGGACTTTACGCAAAGTCGCAGAGTATTCTCACTGTTTTAATATTGTATGAATTTTATAAGTATATTCTTTAGATGTAGCTATACTTCCTGAAGGTATGGTAAACTGACAAGTTAAAGGAAAAAAAATCACAAAATCTATAGACTATTCCTGGATTTCTATTTAGTTCAATACTTTAATAAATACATACTTGTAAGTATAATAGGTATATTACCTATACCTAATGGGTACCTATTGTCTGATACACGCGTATACCTATATTATAAACATTACTTATTTATTTTAATGGTTTAACAATTTTATTACACCGTTATTACAGTAGTTTTGCCTAGGTATATGTTATTAGGCATTTGTGGAGATTTTCCTTTTTATTCGGTTTACCGCAAAAGCCCGCCATTTCCTGACTATGATTTATCTTGCGGCCTCTAAGCTGAGGGTCACTTTAATAAATGTATTCGGGAAAGGTGCTCTCAGAAATGGATGGGGAATGTCCTGGATGCAATAACCTAATATACAGAAGATATATTCCTTACGTCGCAGTATGGAAATATATTATTAACTCGTCGGACCGTAGTGCGTAGAAAAATCTTTTCTCTATTTTTATTTTCACGCAAATTGCTTGCATGCCGTGCAAAGGAAGATCCTACAACGTAATATTATTTTTTTCTGTTACAGGTTATATAGGCATAAAAACATTTCCGATTATGAAAATATGTTGATGATACCAAGCCGCGTTTTATGGTTATGTGAATTCCATGTATCTAAAGAGATAAGATTTGACCGGGTTCTTAACGACGAAAGGAATGATATGTAAAAAAGTCATAACTTTGTCATTAGGTGCGCCCTAACATATTGAAGGTGGTTGAAATACGATGTTTTCGATCTTAAGACATTCAGGAAAGGAAAAGAATAGTTCAAATAACCTAAATTAAGGAGCGCAATAAAGAGACCCTTCGGAAAACCTTGCGGGAGCAATTCGTGATAATGCTAGTCGCTTGTTCCGGTAAGATGTCCCGGACAGTAGTTGGTATAAAGGGTTGAAAATAAAGTAAGACTTGACTTAATAGTAAGTAAGCTTACCTACTAGGAGCAATGTGAGCACATATGGCGTTCATAAGGACTTATGCTTAATATTCTTTTGAAATGTTTAGTAAATAGGTGAGTTAGTAAGTTGAAAACTAATATATTTCGTTTTTACCTACTATTTAAGAGTGAAAAAGTGTTCATAACGCTGAAATTAATCTTTCATATTTACTTTACTTACCATCTTTTTTAATTACCCGGGATATATTTATCCATTACTTTGCTTTATCATAACAACATTATATTTTTTCTTTTTGAAACAGTATTGTTATAACTTGTTACTATCTTACCAAACTATTTAGCAATAATAACTTATCATTTATCATGTTCTCCAACTGAGAGAGGCCCGACGGGGAGCAATCTCAGCCAGACCGAAAAATATGACGCACACTTACAAATACTCGCATCCTCAAAATAACGTATTAGGGAGCGCCGAGTATGACATAAATAGTGGTGGTGTGGAAGTCAGTTGACTATATAAAAATGAGGTTGTGAGGGATGTAACGGCGCGGCAGAGCGCCGGCGCCGCGGCTCGCGGCCTCCCGTCGCACAGTTCGCGGCCAGACCCGCCGGCGCCCGCACCGTCGCGCCCGCCCAGCGCCTACCGCCCAGCCAGCGATCGCGGGACCACAACAAACGACTCAACCCCCAAGTATCGGTGTCACGTGCCACATTACGCGCTCACACACATTTCCGTACCTTCCCTTCGAGTGTTGCCGCTTTACTTATTCAGAGACTTATCAGCATGAGTGAGCCCAAAGTGACTAGAACCGCGCCGGCGTGAGTGCTCGTGCAAGTGCTAACTTACAACATGTTCGATTCGTGTGAAGTTCAAGGATCCAGTAGTGGCGATGTGATTCCGAACGATATGTATAAATTGTGTCTACTTCGAAAACATCTTATATTAAATCCAGCTTGAATCGGAAAATACTCCTGGAACACTGTCAGGATGGCTGTATTTTTTAAACAGTGTTTATTTCTAACGATAACATTGTCGTGGCAATTAAACAATTTAGCTTCTACGTGTCTCGATGATTGTGCGTGCAATACATATAAGGACTTGTGTCAGAAATGTTTTTACAATATTACTGTAAAGGAATACTCAGTGCATCAAGGGCTGCGCGTATGTTGTCATGAAGATGTAAAGTTAACCGCTTGGCCTCCTGATTATGTAAATAAAACATACACGCAAGTTACTGCATATTATGATAGCACGTGTAATGCAAGTACGGCCGATTTCAAAGTACCGTCATTAGATACACTCTCCCTTCATATTAAAAACAACAATTTCGTTCAAATAAGAATAAACATCAAGAGCCAAAACTTGCGAGAAATTGATTTGTCTTCGAATAAGTTGCAGTACGTAATCAAGGGGCTCTTTAATAACTTCCTGAATCTCCGGAAACTCGTTTTGAATAGAAATAGACTTGTCAACATATTTGAGGAAAGTTTTATTGGATTATCAAAATTAGAATCTCTGGATTTATCGGAAAACAATTTAACTGTATTAACAAACGTATTCACGCCTCTTAAAAGTCTTCAACATCTAAATTTGAGCAGAAACAATATAGAATTCATTCATGAAAACTATTTCAATAATTGGTTGTTACAACATTTAGACGTATCACACAACAATCTCAGGAAATTGGCCCCAGGAGCGTTACAGCTACTGCCGAATCTAGCACGTCTGCTACTGACGGATAATCCACATCTCGGCATTACGCAATTGGATACACAGTTGCTAGTCGGCACTGGACGGAGATTGCAACAGATAGATGCTTCGAGAACTGGCTTATATCAAGTACCTGAAGCATTCACACACTCTGTTCGCTTTTTGTCGCTGGTCGGAAACAGAATACCAGCAGTCAGATGTGGTGACTTTGACAGCTACCCACTCTTACAATCACTAGATTTTTCCGACAATAAAGTAGTGTCAGTTGAAGACGATTCCTTGGGTAGATTAGAAATGCTTTTGTTTTTGAATATAAACAGAAATGGTCTTACTACTGTTCCCAAATCCCTGCCCGATGAATTAAAATATTTATCAATTAACAATAATTTGATTAAAAACTTGTCTATACCTGATTTCAAAAACTTGCCCAATTTACGCATTCTCGTATTACAAAACAATAATATAAAATATATACAAGACCACGTTTTTGATGATTTGTTATCTTTAGAAATGTTAGATTTGTCAAATAATCCGATACAAACGCTGTCGTGGAGCACTTTCGATGGACCACTGTCTCTGCGAGATTTAAGATTATGTTATATTAATATCTCGGCGTCGGAACAAGGTGGCTCCTTTCCAATGTCATCGCCAGAAAGCGTACAAATGCTTCATCTTCAGTCGAGTCCCGGATTAGCCAGACAACTGTTGGCCGACTCAGCAGCGTTAGCTGCTTTATCTCATTTACAATACTTAGACCTGAGAATGAACAATTTGTCGGAGATAAGGAACGATTTACTATTTTATTTAGCTCAGCTTAAAACGCTAAGATTGCACGGGAATAAGATAAACTGTAGTGCTGAATTGTGGTTAAAGGATTGGATGAATTGGAATAAAAGTACATCAAACGACGAATCTTGTTACTACTCCTCCACTGAAGCAAAAGTAGAGATTACTAAGTACAACTGTACGTTTCCGGAGACGTTTACAATCAGTGATAGCCTTCCACCGGTTAATTTATATAGCACTGAAATGATTAATAAATTGTTAAGGTACTATGGCTATCTTAACAATAAAACGGATAAAACTTTCAAACGTAGTAAAAATAAACATGACAGTAATATACTATTAAACAGATCAATGGAAAAGGGTGCACAAGGCAGTCACTCTACCAAAACAACGAACGAACATGACGCCGCATTAATGAGAAAGGAAAACGAAATTCCCAGTAATGACTACATGAACGAAACAGACGCTTACAAAGTTAAAGAATCCTCTAAAATTCTAGATCAGAATAAAATTCAAAATGATCAATATAGTATTGATCACAGATTTCTAGATATTGAACCATATTTATTTTTACCGCCTCGTAATACAAAAAAGGATATTGTTGATGAGGAGTTGCGTAAAAATATACCTCGATCGGGAAAGCGTTTGAATACACCTCTGAACGTTACAAAAACAAGGGAGCAATTAGCCAATGAATCAAAAGCGAGCTTTGTACCTACTAAACATATGGACAAAAATGTTACTGTATACGAAACCGTCACTATTAATCCAAATTACAAAACTGAATACTCGCCATATCGATTAACTGACACCAGTTACGCACAGTACATAGGTACAGTGGCTGTGACAGGTCTGATACTTATGTCATTAATACTCTGGGTTAGTTTTCGCATGAGGTATAGAAGAAGAAGGGTTCCCGATGTTGACACAGAAGCTGAAGATCAAATAGAGGTGTCGAATATATCTGGAGGAGTACTGTGGTGACACCTGCGGGCAGCCGACCCAACGCCCTTCGAATATGATTCCCTTTTGACGTAGCACTAAATGTAAGTTTTTAAATCCAACTCCACGATCATGAATTATCGTATGTTTTATGTGTAAGATTTATGAAAATAGCTAGAACAGATCCATACAATAAATGACAATGTAAATTATTAGATTCTTTAACATTTGTAAAGATTTTAATAGCTATGAAAATTAATAGGTTCAAGCCAGATAATATTATTTAACTCTTGTTGATATATGTCTCTTTTGTTTCAGTTCGAAGCGGTCGGCTGCGCGAGGAATGAAGGCGTTTTGTGATATAATTGGACGTACATATTTTTTTATGAAATAAGTACAAATAGGAGGGTCAAGCTGGGAGGCTATACGTTGATTGGTCTAAAATGTAAATAAATTGTTCAGTTGACTTTATGATGACCATAGATCAATTGATAGACATATTTTTGTGTGAAGTCGGATAGTATTGTGATTTAAATTTGTGTAATTACCGGACCCAATCAATTTTCAACTTTGCGCCATAGTAAAGCGCTTTTTGTGGTTAGGCAGCAATATCGTGTATATAGATATCGCAAGCAGTTTCAGGAGTGAAAAAAATACGTAATATTAAGTACGTACCCGTATTTATAAGGGTGATGTCAGCAATTCGTACAAGTAGAATGTTTGAATGGTTATACATAATAGCCGATAAATGTTTTGCGCGAAAAACGCAAACACATCATGTCTTCCCTGTAAACCTTTTTATTGTAATTATTATTATAAGCATTACCATGTAATTGACTCTGTACTAAAGTGCCAAACACTTTTATTTATGTTTAGTTTTTTACTATCTACTAGAATTAAAGTTCTCTGTCCTATTGTTATTTAGTTGTTAATTTGCCAAATAAGTCTGAACAAACGTTTTTGCATATTGAATAATGGTCATACATGTTTTATTTCATCGATCAATAATGGTAATGATTGAATAGATGTTATCAATGATTTGTTCAATAGATGACTGATTAGAACAACTAAATAATGGTATATAGATAATTCATTATATTATTCAAAATTAATTTCTTGTATATAATTAAAGCAGAAGAAAATAATATATCAATTTAATCTCGTACTTACTGGTTTAATATTAGATAGTTTTTATTATGTGTTTCACTTTATATCGATACATTTCATTCATCGTTCTGAAACCTAAGGTTGTAACTTGATATATAACATTTTAATGACAATGATGTGTAGATATATGTTTTTACGTGAATCGTAGTTTATTATGTACAAACAAATAGCCAAAGATTTAATAAATAATAGATTGGGTGCCATGCTTTTTCTTCTTCTACTGAGTTTTATGTAGGTAGTGAGTTTGAAAATATTTTTCATGAGTAACATGATTTTCTGTGTTATTATTGTACAAAATGTAAATTGGATATAACATTAACGTTCAATTTGCCCCAGACCCGAGAAGTCAATAGGAATAAAATATTGGAAATGAACATATTCGTTCGGAGTGAGAAAATTGCTAAAATGTACCGAGTGAACTGAAAGTAATTTTCCGTAAGCCTCATCTGAGACAAAAATCGTGTTCATTTTGAAAGAAGAGAAGTGAACGTACGTAGGTAATGATTTTTCAATATTTGTATTGACAGGGAAAATAAGGGGAGGTCAACGAAGGTATTTGCCTGTAGGGTGGTTATGCAAAAGATACATTTTCAAGTTGGTATACAAGTATCTACTGACCTGAACATGTACATACTTTAATTTTGGTTAATAAGGAATACTTAGAGAGTTTTGTTTCTAAGTTTCGATTATTGACTTTTATCAGTTCCAGGTTGGATGGGAAGCTCAATAGTTGCTGGTTTATTACGTAAAGGAAATTCAATAGACTCACGGGGACCTTGCACTCGCAGATCCTGATGATACGGCAGTTTCCGCGGAGATCAATAGTTGGCCTACTTTGTACCTAGCCTATCTCAATTCAAGTTGACAAAGCCGATTCAAGAGGTTTTAAGAACCGGCCAAGTGCGAGTCGGACTCGCGCACGAAGGGTTCCGTACTATTATCTATAAAAACGGCAGAAATCACGTTTGTTGTATGGGAGCCCCCTTCAATATTTATTTTATTCAGTTTTTTTGTATTTGTTGCTACAGCGGCAACAGATATACATCATCTGTGAAACTTACAACTCTCTAACTATCACGGTTCATGAGATACAGCCTGGTGACAGACGGACAGCGAAGTCTTAGTAATAGGGTTCCCGTTTCACCCTTCGGGTACGGAACCCTAAAAAACGGTATTCCCGTTTTAATTTCAACAAATTAGAAGGTACCATACAAGAAACAATTTACACAAATCACATACAGTGTCATTTTTTAATACAAACGTGTTTTACAAAGACAATATAAATAGATCATAAATGTTAGTGGTAGTGTTGCTCAAACGCTAAGACGGAACTAACCATGTCTTGGTATTTTCCATGATTTAGATTGAGTGTAGTCGGGGATATGCCGGGAATAAGTAGACATATTTATATATTATTTGGGCACCATTGGTTTAGGGTGTGTGTTTAGTAATTAATTCTAAGCTATTTTGGTTACGAAGCCAATAGAATAGTAAAAATATAATATTTTGGGCAACCGACTACACTAATATAGAGCATATATTTTTCATTTGTGGAGCCTACATTAGTATCTTATATTACCATTTATACAGCATTCCCGTTTTGTGCGTCATTCCGTGTTTCAGTAACTATTACAGCTCGCATTGACTTGCTAAATGTGGACATAACGGGAAAGCGTAGGGCGAGTGTTCCTTGAAATAGGGGAAATGTTAACAAGGTTATTCCAGATTGTATAGTGAAATGTAAACAGCCCTTAGCTGTTATGAGCCGTGGTGCACAAGACAAACAGTCTTGGAGCGGTTTCGTGCCTCGCTTAAATATTGATATTAGGCTCTCTCACTCCGCTTCCCTGTCTGCTCGTGGTGATTCCCACTCAATTATTTAATTTTAATAATTCCAATATTCATGCCTACTTCTGTTTACTTTATTTAATTAGGTAGGTGGTACAAATTGTAGATGGGAATGGGATTTAATATTGTTCGCAGTTGTCCACGATTCGAAGAGTCTCGAATTCATTCTTGACTTTGTCTAGTCAGACAAAGTCAACAATGAATTTAACTTATCTAAGATCAAACGATATATTTATCAAAGAATATATGTATATAATAATATTGTATGAAGACGATAGTCTACTGTTTATGTGAAAAGTATCTAGTTTATTGATAGGTGTAGAATTCCCTTTAAGATGACCAATGTAAAAAAAAAATCAGTACCTACCTGCTCAGTAAATCAACTAATGAATAGACAAAGCTCTTGTTCTCGGACGACGTCGCTAAGCCCTGTCTTCTTGGTCTTGACTTAATAAATCATAATTGTTGTAGACAAAGGTCGTTAATCCTGGTTGGCTCTAATTACCAACCCCTTTAATCCCCAGCTCCAATAAAAGCATTTGATTAAAATTGTAGCAGTAAATACACCAACAACGCCCCAGCGAGGAAGCCAGGATTCAGAGGTAAAATTTAATAAACATCGCCAACAAGTGATTGAATTTCATAGAAATACTCGTACGACCGGTCCTTTCCCACTAAGCAGTTCGTTGTTGTTTAGGGTTCGGGTTCGTTTTAATCTTTTTGATAATACTTTGGCTTTATATTTAATTGAATGAATATTTAGATATTTTTCTCCATCAAATGTGCCTATAATATGATATCATGGTAAGTATTAAGTTTGGAAAACTAGCCCTATGATATGCTGTTCATCAGCTAGAATAGTTACCATGTAAGTAAATATAGGGTTCTTTACATACCTACTACATGTAGCATACGTGATAAATAAACGTCTAGGTGTCTAAATATCTAAATGGAAACGGTAGTTAGAACTACATAGGTGTTCGAAGCGAAGTAAGGTCGTGACAGCGAAAACCCCAATGAATTATTCAGGGTCGTTGAATGCACGGTGGGTTCCTGTCCCGGCGTGGCCGCAGCTGACCACACCTTCCCCATACAAAGGCATTAAAACCTAACTATACTGACATTTTATTCATTGTTTGTGTCGAGTAATACTTTTTTTGTTCTCATTTCAAATGTGTTTTTTTTTTCTTATATACCCACTTTGTGCCATTGTGAACCATGGTGATATATAATAATTATGTTAGCATTAAGTCTAAACGGTAAAACGACTGTCTGGTTATTACGGGTGTAACGGGGACGAATCTGCAGTCTATCAGATTACAGGACTAACCAGAAAATATTTTTTTTTTGTTAGAAATAGTTTTTTTTGCGATTACAAACTTATTTTGTAGTAACTTTGTATGGGCACACCAGTATACCAACTGCAAAGTTAAGTTTGTCGCTCTATCCAGTTTATAATTTCGTTAGAGTAATGCTCGGTACTTTCACAGCTTAGGTACAGAAACCTCGGTGCGCGAGTCCAGCTCGCACTTGGCCGATTTTTTTTTATGTTGAGCCGTCTATACGCCCAAATATTTTTGATGCTGCTTGTAACTACAGCCTTAATGAAATATTAAAAACAAAGTATACCTAGTTGCCGTTCTTTTGTTTCTCTGTCTTCAAGGCAGGGAAACAAAAGAACGGCAACTATAGTTAGAAAAAGATGAATAATTCAGTGACGCTACCGCCGGCGCCCGGCCGGGCGGCCGGACTCTGAGGAGCAAGATAAGTCAGATTTATATTTAACATAGTCGTAGGTAGCTTCAATTTCAAATAAAACAAATAATAATGCTGCAAATAAATTTATACTTGGGTAATTCTACCGGTAATCCTGAAAGTGTAAACTTTCCCTTTATTATTATTTTTGTTATTGTTAAGACTGATTCAAGTGCTTGAAATTTCTTGGAAAATTGGGATAGGTATGCACGTGTTATATTTAGGTAAGTATCACATTTTGAGTATCATCTTTATTAGTATGCTATAAAACAAAATAAAGGGTTATTAAGGAGGCTTTCCTTACTACTGACTATTAAAATTACCATAATCTACATAAAATGTATATATACCCGATACCTTACAGCTGCTGCGTGCGTGTGTATCTGCGTGTATGTGTTTAAGTGTTTTGTGTTATGTACTATGGTAGCAGACCCAGATGCACGTTCATATATAGCATACACAGACCAAATACTTAATCTGGTCTGTGATGAAATGTAATTCTTGCGCTCTATTAATTTTTACGGTTCTAAGTGTATAAAAAAACGTGGCCTAAACCTTTTAGTCGAGTCAGGCATCTGCAAAGCTGAGTGTCTCTACATAATTTTAGTAAAACATTTTTGTTAGCTCGAAAATTGCGCGGCAAATTTTAAATGTGGAAAGTGGGAGGTGTTACGTTGCGCTTAATGGACTCAAGTGCACTTGTGTCCGAGAATTTACTGAGCTGTCTCGATCTTGTTTTGAATGATAGTTTGTTATGACTATAGTTATGGATGACATTAATAAATGTAAAAAAATAATTGTTAGGGTTCCGTACCCCAAAGTAAAACGGGAACCCTATTGCTGAGACTTCGCTGTCCGTCCGTCTGTCACCAGGCTGTATCTCATGAACCGTGATAGTAAGAGAGTTGAAATTTTCACAGATGATGTATTTATATTGCCGCTATAACAACAAATAATAAAAAACAGAATAAAATAATTATTTAAGGGGGCTCCCATATAACAAACGTTATTTTTTTGCCGTTTTTATAGATAATGGTACGGAACCCTTCGTGCGCAAGTCCGACTCGGACTTGGCCGGTTTTTTTTTTGGTTATCTGAAAACTACATGCTAATGATAAGAAGAGGTTGATTCATCCGCCATCTTTATCACTGTCATCATCCATTTTTATTTATAATGTGTATTTATTGAATTTGTCCTTGCTATAATTACTCGACATTGCCATAAATACAGCTAATCGCAGGTGCAGGCATTGCTCATCTTATTCCATTAAAATATCATCATTTCACCCATTTCGTAAAAAAATAAAAGAAGAAGAGGTTGAATTGGTCGTAGTCCGTAATCCTCGCAGCTACTGCGGCTTCAGCACGTCTGCCAAAATAAGAGATTTTCTCACGGCTCGTGCCGTCATTTTTGTGATAAAACCGTTGCGTGATGCTAGCTAGGCATGGCTAATTAAAGGGGCAGCTATTTTTAACTAATGAAAGAACAATCTTATTGTAGTTCAAAATGCCGTAAAACGTAGATATTACGTTTTAAAATAAATAACAATTATGTCGGCAGAAATAAAATTCAAACTTCATGATGTTACCAAACGGTGGCCGGCTGGCGGAAATATAGACGTCGCGACGGCATGGCGCACCGAATCCTACTAGGTCGAGGAGAGGTCGAGCTTCATAAATTGGAAGCCGGAGATAATAGACTAGAAGCAATAAACTTTTTTGACAAAGGCGGAAAAAAGAAAAAGATCGCAGATTTGCTTCTTGATTGGCGCAGATTTTCGTATAAAATCACTGAGCAAGTTATGACTTGTAATCTTTTTCACCCAGAAAGACCTGATTATCTATGTATGGCGTGATACCATAGGGAGGCATTAGTTAATGTTTGTGGTAGGTAGTTTTCCCATTAAAATAAGTACAATTTGTTAGATGTAGGAAATGTTTTCAAAAGAATCTCGATTTCTATTCATACCTAGAACTTGTCTATAGGTTCTTACTCGTAGGTTTTCTGTTTCACGTTAGAATCTAGGTCCGTTAATACCTTTAGATGGTTAACATACCATTATCCGTTTATTCGGTAAGCCACTTTTTATCAGACGTCGTAGAGTGGTTTTCGGCCGGAGCTGACTGTTCGCTCCGTGTGTCTGAAGGAGTTCAATTATTCATTAGCCGGCCGCGTCTATTACCTGCTCCACTACTTTAGCACTTTTAGCTGACAGTCCATTTTACTGTTGATAGGATTTGTAAAGCCCTGCAGTCGGATTGATTACTGGAGAAATTTACTAATAGTAAATAATTTTTTACCATCTGGCCCGTTCTCGGCTTTCGAGACGTTTTGAACTTTATCGTGAACCTATAGATACCCACTGATTATATCACATAGTGTCCACATCCGTGTCATCTCACTTAGGTATAAAATCGTGTTTGTACCTACAGTGCCATAGTTAGAAATACTTATCCATGTTACAAATAAATATGTAGGTCGGAAATTTGACTGTATCAAAACTTCTGTAACAATATAATTGCTATAAAGTATACTTATTTTGATTTTATAGAGCGTGATTAAAGATTGCAATTTGATCCTGATTATAAAGAGATAATATACTTACACAATTTTAGACTCTCTTTGTAATATTTACTATAGCCTAACAAGCGTTTAGATTAATAGTGTTAAGACTTAATTAGTCTCCTAGCTATAATTATGATCATATTTTAGCAATTAATAAAAGTGTGTCATGAACAGAAACATAATTGGGCGGTCTAATTAAACTACTCTAAAATACTAACTATTAATTATTTATTATAACAATAAAATTATAACGGATTCTATAGATAGAAACTGTACGGTAAGTATGCTGGGAAGTACATGCTTGAATTAAAAATAATTTTGTTGAAATTACTATTTCGTACTATTCAACGTCTACAAAATGATTGATGTCAACGAAATTTCCATAAGATATTCTGAAAATTACATGTCTCGTCTCGTCACCCGAAGTTGGGCCGTATCGAGCTGAATGCAGGGGAGCGGTTCCAGTGCCCGCGTATTTTTGATACGTACGCGAATATTATCAGCTTATCCCGATGAAGTGGAAGCTCATATCCTCTCTGTAGAACCTTATTTATTTTCCTTGCCAATTCCGAACCCATCGCTATCTAATTTTATTGACTATTGTTCCTGTTATTTATGATTCGGTGAATTGTGTTTTGATCAGACAATGGCCATGGTCGCCCCCCTATCTCTCGTAATTGTACTAATAAATCACATAGATTTTCTTTTGTTACCGTACCTACTGCTGTTTCATGGGATTTCACCAAATTGTAGCACTTGTAACACAGTGCCAATATTGGTAATTATACGGTAGATTAGTAAGATGCTTGTAACATTATGCATTACTACATTAACTATTATATAAACTGTACCTACGTACTATCAGCAGTCTGAACCTATTATTCCCAACGGATTAAACAGCCACGTACACTGTCCTTAATTACTATTGTAACACGGTAACACAGGTGGCTTAAAAACGGGACGACATTGCTTAATATTTGTTTAGTTTGGTGATCTCATTTAAATACGAAATAATTTATTAAAGGTAGTACGTTGCAATTGCAAATGAGTGGGTGCATATTCGATTATTATATTTATTTGTACTTAATGATGCTTGAATTTTAGTTTAATCAATCTCGAGAAGAATTCGTATTAGTTTTCATTTTTCTGGTTAGTAGGTGAATGATAACAAAATGTCTTGAGTCAGACATGGTTGTCTATAGCAAAGGTCACTTGATATTTTATCTGTTGACCTTACTCGCAATCGTTTTCACGGCGGTACTGAGAAGCGAAGGTCGTCTCAAGATGAGAGATCGGCATCTCAGCGTCGCGGGTAAGAGGTTCGCAGTAAGTGTAAAGTTTTTCCTTGCCACAATGCTACGCTACGATTTAAGTTAGGGGTGTGTCCATACTGTATACAAATCCTACTATGACGAAGTATTGGTTTTCTATCCTGTTCAATTCCTCGGAATATTTGAAAAAGGTTTTTACAGTTCTTTTCATTATAACTTTGTACTGAAAAATGCCAATGCAAAGAGAGATTATTTTTTTATGATACATCATCACAATGGTTTGTTTTTCGAGTTTTAGAATAAATACAGGAAAATAGTAGATATATGATGGGATATCATATAACCATAGGTAATAAAGTGATACCTAAAAAAATAAAAATAAAGTATTGTATCGTTGACACCGCTTCGCAATTTTTTATTGCATATGTTGGACCAATAGGACTAGGTAGACCAATTATTATATGTTTCATCTCTTCAATCTCAGTGCACTATGAGACCATACATACATATCAGAACTTATAGTAATAATGAAATATAGTAGTTACCCATCTATGTTGACGTTTTACCCCTGTCGCCCTATCCATCTTGTTAGGGCCAAGTTTATTGTGGAGCAAGTTGCTTTACTGCCGACATTACTGCCCTCGTAATTTTACATCCCTTTATCTCAATCGACACAACTTGGTGATGTCTTTGTCCAAATTCCCTAACTTCGGCCAGATAACACGCTTGAGTACAGTTCGTTGGATTTATAGCTGGATTTTTACATTGCGAATTGTGTAGTGGCCCATTATTTTAAATGATCAATTTAATCTGGCTACTAGGGGCTCGATTTACGTTTGATAGACATGAATCCCTATTAGAGATATGTCGAAACAAAAGAAAAAATATGACCAATTTGACGTTTCGTTACGACATAATAGAGATTGATAAATCCAGGTCAGGTTGACTGTGAAAATTAAATCGTATAAGGAAAATAAAAATAAAGTATTGGGGTCTTATCTTTTTATCTATAAGATACGGCCAATGGATACGGCTGTGTCGTTGACTCTACAATTTACTTCACCTTAAGGTTAAGGTAAACCTTAGAAAACTATCTACTACTAGTCTTTGCTAGGGCAAACATTGGTCAAATTAATTGTGATTTAACTGAAATCTTAAAGTGACTTTAGTGAACAACACTTTAGAGGCTTTAGTTTACAATATGTAAACAAATACAGCTTTGACTGATGCTAAGTAGAGGTCGTCTTAGAAAAGGACAACTATTTAGACATAATTCGAGGAGAAAGAATCCAAGGCAAAGTTTTGCAAACTAATCTAATTAGAGTGTAGGCGGGAGACTGCTGCCCCTTTCCCCCGTTCCCCGGGACATCGTGTTAACCTAAACGTTTTGTATCCGTTCACATGATTTTATTCAGCCCTCTTCATGCTTTTACAATTCTAATTAACAATCTGCCTAAAATCAAATCAGGACCCGCAATTAAATTACACGTGGGAACGCTCTGATTGAATTTCAATGATTTCAGTTGGTTTGAAAATGTGAAACTGTTAGCTATCAACGTTGGTTAACATGTACGTAAGTTAGTTAATTGGCTATACAGGGTGTATCAGAAGTCCGAAATAATATTTTAGGTACATATACGATAGCTAATATGTAGATACGTAGTAGATTAGATTATACCTAACTATCATGGTTTCTGAGTAACAGACCTTCAAATATTTACCACAGGTATCGTGTTGTGGCCTTATGCCACCTCCATGACCCTATTTAACCGTGCAAATTACATCAACGAGAGGTGACTATTAATATTCAGAAAACAGATTTTCGCTTAGCACTACAGATATTTTAAGATTTCAATATTGGCAGCGAAAATAAAATTTGAAAAATCATGATCTAATTTTGTTAATATTTTTTTACCATTTGGTTTTATACCCGATACTCGTGCAAACGGCCAAGTATTATTTCGGACTCCCGAAACACCCTGTAGAATTTGTTTACGCTTGACTCCTGAAAGAAGAAATATATATATATACCTACTAAATATTCAACATCAACAAAGGACGATTTGAGTAAATTTTGGTAAGCTTCTGCTAATTAAATTAGTTTGTTATGAAGTCGGAACCCGGAGCGGGCTCGAACGTCCTACCAAGAAGCTCGCCGGGCGCGGCGACCAATAGTTGGAAACAAACTATTGCTTGCGTCTGTATTCTATCGCGGTAACTTTGCAATCACGTAGATAAAACATATTTCATTTCTCCTAGAATTGCTTTCCGGCGGACACAGAACTTATTAAAAAGATCTGTGAGACATTGATTAAAAAACTTGAAGAATCTTCCCAATTGCTTTTACTCAGACCCAATCTTGGTAAACCTAATTCACCCAGACGGTATTAGTCAAATATATGCTTGTTTCAGACATTGGAGATAAATTGTCTTTTAGGTAAAGGCATTCAGGCATGTTTTTAGGGTTCTGTACCTAAAAATGAGAAAAGGATCCCTTATAGGATCCACTTTGTTGTCCGTCTGTCTGTCGGTCCGTCTGTCTGTCGGCCCGTCTGTCTGTCGGTCCGTCTGTCTGTCCGTCTGCTTGTCAGACAAGGGTCTTGACCCTTTCTCTCAGAAACGCGTAAAGGTATCAAGTTGAAATTTATAACAAAGACTTACGTCTGCGGTCCCTTGGTGCTCTAAAAAATTAAACAGCTAAGTTAACTTAATCAAAAGATACGAGCGACGGCTTATAGGATGCATTTTCAGTACATTTGCACGGGAATCAAAAACCTATAGGGTACTTCCCGTTGACCTTGAATCATGAAATTTGGCAAGAAGCAATGTCTTATAGCACAAGTCTAGGAAAAAATCCAAAAACTGTAAACTTGTTTTGTAGTTAGTTTGTATGGGGACACCAGTATACCAACGGCAAAGTTAAGTTTGTATCTCTGTCTAGTTTGTATTTTAGTTAGAGCAATGTTCGGTGCTTTCATTGTTTATGTCCGGAAGCCTCAGTGCGCGAGTTCAGCTCGCACTTGGCGTGTTTTTTTTTCATGTACAATTTATTATCTGGTCGAATTACTCTTTCTTGGGTTCAAACATGTGTAATCGTTGTTAAATAAATTATTCGAAATAGATTCGTAGGGCACCGTTTATGAGTTGGAAAGTAGTTTATTGTATGTGGCACGTTACGTTATTATTTAAGAAATGAGCACCAACAAGGAACATGACAGTGAAAGTGTTGTGAAGGTTTTAAGGGATTGTTGTCGGTTCAGGCTGTCGAGGTGTCAAACGTCGGCGTGATGTTCCCAAGACAGGCGCCGAACTCCGCTAAGTTGGGCAAGTTTGCACGTCTGCCCCGCGACACCTCAGAATTTTAAACAAGCGCCAGGTGAACGAGTTTATTCGAAAATACTTAAATATTTCAGAAATAATTCGCTAAGAAATCTTGTTACAAAGTTCTCAAGGATTACGTTGTATAAATATTCTAACAGTGGGCCGTAACTTAATTAACTAAGTAGCTTACTGTGCATAACTTGCTATTTATACTTACAAATAACATATTTTTTATTTTGAACTGAAAGATAATGTTAATCCGATATCAGCTTCCACCATTGGTACGTTTGGATCGTTTTGCGTATAGAAGTTTTTTTTTTTTTAAGCCTATTTTGTGTCCCACTCCTGCGCAAAGGCCTCTCCTTTAATCCTCCACACACTGCGTTCTTGTGCTGTTTGTGACCAAGTAGATTCCATAAGGTGCACCGCCTCACGGAGCATATTCTCAAGGGGTTTCATAGACCGCGTCCCCACAGCACAGGAGCCCTCTTCTTCGATGTGGCGAAAGCGTTTGACAGGGTCTGGCACAACGGCTTGATCTACAAGCTGTACCTCTTGGGTGTGCCGGACAGTCTCGTGTTCATCCTGCGAGACTTTCTGTCGAACCGCACCTTTCGCTACCGCGTTGAAGGGGCGCTCTCGGCCCCTCATCCCATTAGGGCAGGAGTCCCTCAAGGCTCCGTTCTCTCCCCCCTTCTCTATAGCCTGTTCACGAACGACATCCCTCGTTCGAACAAAGTTCAGCTCGCCCTATACGCGGATGACACCGCTCTGTATTTCTCGCATAGAAATAGGGGCGTTATCACCCGCACCCTCCAACGCGCAGTAGATTCTTTGGGTGAATGGTTTCGGAAATGGCGCATTGAGTTGAACCCGGAAAAGAGCGCCATTGTGCTCTTTACCAGGGGAACCCCACGGCGTCCCCGAGCTCCCTGGTTCAGTCTGGGGACCATCTCTCTATTAAACCCAAGCATCCCTTGGGCAAACCGCGTCAAATATCTAGGTGTCACTCTTGACAAGTCCCTTACTTTCGGTCCCCATATTAGAACGGTGAGCAACCGAGCAGCTTTTGTGCTCGGTCGCCTTCACTATTTGATCTGCAAGCGGAGTAAAATTTCCCTTAGAAATAGGGTGACACTTTACAAAACATGCATCCTCCCCATTATTTCATATGCCAGTGTGGTTTTCGCTCACGCGGCGAAGACACACATCAACCGCTTGCAAGTAGTGCAGTCCCGGTTTCTCCGTAGGGCCGTAGGTGCCCCGTGGTACATATGGAACGTAGATCTTCATTCCGACCTTCCCCTCTTCTTAATTCGAAAACACTAAAATAGCGTCCGAACGCTATTTTAAAAAAGCCGCGTTGCATTTAAATCCTCTAATTGTCGTCGCCGGCAATTACGAGCCAGACCCCGCGCACACATCATCAACTCGTCGCCGCCGTCCGCGGCACGTGTTGATTGATCCTCCCGACACGATCACCGCCCTCCTCGACCCGGGCGTTGAGAGGGCCACCAACACACCTACACCAGCCTCAAACAGACACCGATCTCGCCGGCGAGGTCGAGGTACCCCCTCTTCCGCTCGTAGGTGCATCTTTGCACCTAGGAGCGCAGTCACTACCTCTCCCCTCACGGTAACTGCCCAAGCCGAGGTCGTGCCCTCTGTGGCGCCCTTGAGCTAGTTGCCACCCCTTTCCGCCCTTAAGGCCTTGGTTGGAGTGCACTCTGCGCTCGCCACTCCTCCGGTAAAGCTGTAAAGGCCACCTCACGGCCATCAGTGTAAGTCCTTCAAAAAAAAAAAACCAAATACATATCTATCAAAAATATAACAGTTGCACACGTAACTATGCCGTTGCCTCTCTGCATTTATTAATGCGAAAACAAAACTCAAAAACAATTGTTAGTTAATATGAGGACGCGAGCCAAACGGCGGCATTAAATAACGCGTTATCTGTAGGGAAATGCTGTGCGATAGCGTCGTAGCGCGTTGCCAAATTACACCCTTGCTGCGATCACTAAGGCCTGTGGGGCATGGGGTAGTTCGGAAAGCCCCATGGAAAACGCGTTATTATTGAAACCAATTATACTTAATTATAATTACAAATTTGTTGTTCACATTGTGTGGAAACTATACAATACACGCAATACACGCGTTATTTAGTAAAATGGCTACATTTCCCCATCCCCTACGTGTTTTGTTCGTATGCGTACTTACGTAATAACTGTAAAACTATACTTAAAGCTAATATAAGATATGAGAGAACGATTTACTCGAAAAGATAACATAGTTAAATAAATCTTCATTACATTAAACCCGGGTTCTCTCATATTTCCTAACGGGACAGTTTTAACGTTCTTGCCGCTTGCGGTAAGCGAGCTCGCAACAAATTTTCCGAATAATAGTGTGAAGAAAAAATGTGAGAGGCAAAAACGGTAATATCAGGGATGGAAGAAGGGGTAAATATATATGGTGCCGTAAAACATCTTGCGAACTGGCAATATGAAATGTTTAATTTATATCGTGTTTACGGTACACGGTACGCCCACTCACGTTATTTGCATACCTACTTGTAAGATACATACTTACGTAAATATGTTTATACGTTCTTAGCTACTAAACTCTCAAGCAAAATTTTAAGCAATGTGTACTTTTTTATCTATCTGGTACTGTTACTTAAGTAGTTTCGTTTAAATTACCTACTAGGGAACTAGGTATTGTTTTTATGGGGACCTGAGAGTAAGTGGGGTTATGATGTCCGCTCTCCACATTTTAGGAGCTCCTTATTAATCTGTGTCGTAAAAACTAGTCTCATCCGCAGGGCAATTTCGATAATGAACACGTCACATAGCCGTGTGATCTATACGATCCTTCCAGACGGTCGTCGGAAAACTGTGGACACCTCAGCCATAAAATATTTGATTTATAGCCTGTTTCAGACATATAGATTACAATTTGTAATTTAAAGGCAGCAGATGGGAAACTTTTTTGTTTGGTAGCTACACGCCTGTCCTCACAGGTCACCTATCGTTTGTTCTACATGACCTAAATTTAAGCTCACGAGGCCACCTCTGTCATCCAGTTGAGCTATTTTTTGTACCAATTCACTGCTTCAAAATTCATTGAATAAATAAAGCCGGGCAATTATGTAGCTTGTATTGATGTCATTTTGCGATCGAAACCAAAAACCATACATTTTGTCAGCTGATTTGATGCAATACGATTGAAAGGTTTTCTGTAAAAAAATATGTAATTGCCGAGATGGTCTTATAAACGCTCTTATAGCGTGTGGCTGTAAGTAAGTATTGCATATATTTTAGATAATATACTTCAGGGTACATAAAACAATATACTTTAGAAAAGCATTCGACCAAATAAGCAATAAAGATATCGTTATTTGTCCATGGCCTATTTAGTCTACTGCTTATGACCGTCATATAGTTCACTCGAGTCTTATAACTGAGGCGAGAATATAAGCTATTCCATTTTATTTACGCACAGCTGAGACGTAGAGTACATAATAAGAAATGGTGCCTACACCCAATAGTACCTACATAGTGTGGGTCAAAGATCTAAAGAATAGGTAATAAAAGGGGAGTTAGCGGCCAAACACAGCAATTAAGTTGATATAGGAGCGAGATGGAACGCCGCATATCAAAGCGAGGTTTGTGTCGTGACATTTGCCGGATAATGAGATTGTTTTAATTCGGTGAACTTCACCACGGTTTCTGCGGGCTATCCTTTTAACTTGCTAATCAACTTATCTTGTGGGTTTGTGTACGCACGGGAAAGTTATACCTTGCTTTTGTGACATACGACTCTAATTAATTACATTACTATTAGACTTTACGATGCATAATATGGCTGCAGTGAACACCGAATGTAGATTATATCTAAGTTATCCGATTGTAACTATGAACACATTAACTGAAAGCATTTTGCCTAATTGCAGTGCATTTTTGCCCTTGCATTTATTTATAGATAAAGAAAGGGTGGATGATTACAATAAATTAAAGCTAAAGCGTTGAAACTGGTCACAGAGGGCTGAAAGAAATAAACCTATTATTAGTAGTATTTTTAGTTCTGTTTTCAACGGTATGCCTATTGATTCATATCTAATACCAGCAGGTATTGTTCAACTAAGTCATGTTGCATACATGTTCAGTTACTATTTTATGGGAAATGTAAAAGGACTACTAATATAGGTTAATGAAGTTATATATATTATAGGAGTTAATGAAGGTTTACATTTGTTTTTAGGTTAAAAAAAACATGGGCTCGCTGTTTTCGCTGTTGTTTTTGTTTTAACAAATATATCTACACCTATTTGTCATGGTGCTCTAAATATATAAACATTTCATAAAATTATTAAGCCTACCATTTAAATAGTTGGGTAACTAATGACCAAACTACTTCGATGCTTATAATAATTATTTAGTTCGTTCATGGGTAAGTACGACTATTGAAAAAAAAATGTCCCAACATAAGGACAATGAATTAAAAATACGTGCACAATAGTTGCATCGGGTGGTTTTACCCGCGAGCAACTATTGTGTAGCACTCGCGCCGCCACTTTTCGTTCGCGTTGAATGGGGGCGCGATATTGAGCTACAAAGTGCTTCTGCGCCGCGTCTAAAAGGCTCATCAAGCTCGGCTTAAGTGCGAACAAAAACACCTTTGCACCACGACACATATGCTTCGATACACTTAAGTTGATTACCTACTACTTTATCAATATCTCTTCTGATAATCAAATAAGTGGAGAAAATAGTACGTAACTCGTATACTCGATAGATAATTCAACACAAAATTCTAGAATCTCACTGAAGTTATTACAGAAAATACAAAAACTACCTACTTAAATCTTCTATGTAACCTAGATATATTTCTCAGTTTGTAGAGTTTTAAGGTTACTTAGTGTAGGGAAAAGTACAATCACGGAATTAGACTACAATACAATGTAATCAAAAATTCAGAAATTTTATTTATTCCCAATTAAAACTAGGTCACCGTTTAAAAGTTTGCGCATTTGATTATAAAAAAGTTAAATTGGCAATTACTTACCCACAGCATTTTTGTGATATGCTGCTAATATACGAAACTCAGTATTAAATGGTTTTCTTTTTACAAAAAACCTAAGTATATTGTTTTCTTATATTTACGCGAATACTATACATTGAAATTAAACTATTTTACGGATTTAAATACGATACGATAAACGTCGGGAAAATAAAATAGTAAATAAACGCGATAAAATCCGTAAAATAGTTTAATTTCAAACCTAAGTATGTTCATATATTGCTCTTTTGATAATTTTCTTAACCTTCTCATCCACCTTCTCGTTCACACATAAATGCTATTCATCCCTCAGGGTTGTGCAAGTAAAATTGTTACCGGGTCCTGTGCCTGTGCCGTCGCCGGCCACGTATCGTCTCGTCCGTCGCATATAGGGTCGAGTTAGCGAGGACACAATGGCTCCCGGGACGCGTCACGTTTCCCACGTGCGCTCACAATCGTCTGATTAGGATCTCATGTCCTCTCCAGCAGCACATTGTACCTGCACGACACGACCGGCATGGACTCGTTGATTGATGAACTTTACAATTTTTCACACGTCTTCTGTGTAAGACGTACCTTTTCTGTTTAATCTTGTTTCGCACAAGAGTAAATAAACGACGCTTAGACTAAAGGTAAGGATCATTAATCATGCTTTTATTTGTAAATCACATCCTTTGATACTTGAATCTGCATCCTGTATTGTTGTTGGCATTGAAGGATATTCTTCAGAGCTTAGTGTTAATAGATAAGAAATAAATACACTCTACGAGTATGTTTCATAGGTACGATACGTTGCTAACACTCCTGGGGTTAGCCATTCTTCATTTCATTACAATACACGAGCTTGCATTAAGTGCTATGCAACATTTCAAATGTTCCTATGTAAAATTGCAACAGTTACTTCTGTACTTGGTATATTAAAGTTTTTTTTTAACACACACGTTCAATATTGCTGGTTTAAAATGGGATCTTTACGAGTTTTAAATGGAGTGAGTCTTTCCCCGTCCGGCAATAAATGTAAATCACGTCATTGAATGAACTATATTGGACAGTGTGCCCATTGAGCGCAGTCGGTGCATTGTGAGCACAATGCTTTTCACTGAATTCATTCCCTATTGAATCAGTATTCGATTGTCCACAACTTGTTCGCTTTTACATATAAATTCCATAGATAAACTTCCGTTTACGCTATTTTGTAGTTTGACCGAGTTTAGTATGAGGAATATGTTAGTTATACTGCTTCGTCACGAACTTACTAGTGGGTTGTTTAATCGAGTAAGTACCTTTTTTTCTGTGTAGAGTAGAATCCATATTAAAATCTACATCGTGCCCCAGGAAAACCTGATAAAAGGACGCGTCGATGGGGGCCTAATTCCTGAAAATTGAATGAGCTAGGAGGCAATGAGATGAGAGTGATCTTATTTGAATTGATACGAAAGGTAACAAAGAAAATTACCATTACAAGGAGTTGTGAAAGGAGCCGCGGCTGAAACATCTATTTAAAGTAAACTCGCCATAATATGAAGAATATTTATTATTATTTATTTAGAAAAAAGTAATAATGGTCAATCTTAAGGGTTCTAAATAGCCTTTTCTATGGATACACAATATGATTGATTCATATTTTTGTTACATAACTTTACTAGTGAGTCGGCGAATGAGTAAAGACTACGCAAAGAGTGGGAACCGCGAAACGTTTGTGATGTTAATACGTAATTTTATTTAGGTTTAGATCATTCTACTCCACAATGGCACTTAACAAAAAAATAAACAACACACCGAGAACCCTTCAACAAACACAAGTCAAACTACATCCCAGGAAATAAGATATAAATCTTGGCGGGCGCGGAAACTTTGTGATTCGTAGCTTCATGATTCAGGGGTGTCCGTTACATGGGCAGCTCCCGGCGGACGTCCACGGAATATTAACTCCGAATGGGATAAAAATGGCGGCGGCAGCCGGCCCCGGCTCAGGTGACGCTGGAATTTGACGTCGGTAATTTGACGCGTTTATCCGGGTCACCTCGCCAACAAATGACGGATACACGCTCAATGTGCTACTCGTTATTTTTTGCATAAGTCACTACATTACCTTTAATGTGCACGGTTACGCTTATTTGGGTTCTATTACGTATGAGCTCGTTCCTTTTGGCGCTTACATTTCTAATATAAAGACCTTAAGGGTCAGATGTTATATAGAAAAGGTGTGTACCTACACAGTAGGTATTAACTTTTAAACAAGATTATCCTATAATAATACTGTATGAATGATTTTTTTTAATTTAATAAATCTTAAAAGAGAGACTGTTAAATGTTTAACGCCAATATAACATTTTAATAAGAGGGAACTGATCTTATGAATGGATGGAATAAAGAAAGCAATAAAAGTAATTACAGTGGAACGAGCGAAACTTGGTCGCGGTCTCGCATTAGGAGGAATTAGTGCCTGCTGCGCGTAAAAGTTGTGCCAATTAATGTCGGAAGTGTATCAGAAGACGCCCCCAAGATGACTGCAAACTAACAAACCGAGTTCAATATGGTATTTTAATGCAATAGCCCGCTGTGAGAACACAAAATATTTTTAACAAAAAACATAAACCGACTTCAAAAACCTAGGTGCATTAAAAAGCTATAAATAACCTAATAATTCTTTACATTTGGAGTAGGTGCCAATCTACGACAGACTAGGCAGATACACACATTCTGAGATTATTTGTCTTTTTAGGGCACCTAGATTTTTTAAGTCACGATTTTTAGTGTAAATAATCGTTGAAAACATGCAGGTACCTACTAGTTCATAACATCCCTAAAAAAGTTAATATCTACAGCAAATAAAAGCACAATAAATCTCTATATCAAGTCCTTATTACTAAAAGTTCGAAATCACTTAGGCATACTTTTAATTCAGAGGATGAAAATAGATAGCTGGGTAGGTTGTATCACATTACCCGCACGTAACCAGTTTCTAACGAATGTTATAAAAAATGGATGTTACTTGTTATAAATTTAATTTGTTAGAGAACCGACAAAGTCAAACGAAACATTAGTTATTTCTTTCATAAAAGTAATACAAGTGTAATTTACTATTTCTGTCTGACTGAGAAACTTTTATTAAAGCGTCTTTGTGGCCGTTATTCGGCCGTAGTCATGCGATTCGAAAATTAATAGCTGTTGCCTACCAACTTTCTTCCGTTCCCGTATTTTGCCCGCCTTATATCCAATCGACTGAACGTCAAGTTTTTTTTCTTTTCCCGCGTGCTACCGCTGATATGGGGGTCAGACAGAGTCCTTAAATTGGCGTAAGCCTAATGTGTATACAATGATTTCTTCCCAGCCTTTTTTAAATAAATAAAAGTCAAAAAAATATATTTATTACACATAGTAAAAGTCGTAAAATGTACAGTAAAAGTAAACTTATCTTAAAATAACATTGTAAAAATAAAACAGTAAAATGCCAAATGGCTAGTGGATATACTCAATGAAAATATGATAAAATATAAACTAAACAAAAATTTCCCTACTATCCATTGCGCGGATCTGGCAACCAGAGCCATTAATGCGCAGTGTGGTGTAGGCTGCTGTTTGTGGCTTATTGACAAATAAGTTGGCAGCTGGCCTCTCTCTGCTTCAGGTCTTATTTCTATTAATGACACTGGTTGCCACCTCCGCGCCATAGCTTAGCAGGGTATCACGTCTATCCCTGTCCATTGAACGTTACGATGACCGCAGTCATGTTTATAGATGAAGTTTTATTGTCTTGTTCTACGTGATCCTTTTCTACAGCAATACATTATTTCTACAGCTAGTAGGTAATCAATCTATTTCTAAATGAAGAATATACCTAATATTACGAAGGTCTAATTTTGTTGTAAAGTTTCCTTGTTATGTTTAACCATAGACAAGTGAGGCGCGTGGGGATGGAGTTTAACTTGTCTTTTCTAAGTATTAATGGGTGTAAGTTGCTAAAGAACTTAGTTATAATTCATGACAACGGTTAGTGCTAAGTATGTGTGGTGTATAGGTTTTTGTGGATATATATTTAGAAATTCGAGGAAGATTATAGCGGGTTAACGTATTCTAACATAAAAAACCGGCCAAGTGCGAGTCGGACTCGCCCACGGAGGGTTCCGTACCATTATCTATAAAAACGGCAAAAAAATCACGTCTGTTAGCCCCCTTAAATATTCATTGTATTTTGTTTTTCAGTATTTGTTGTTATAGCGGCAACAGAAATACATCATCTGTGAAAATTTCAACTCTCTAGCTATCACGGTTCATGAGATAAAGCCTGGTGACAGACGGACGGACGGACGGACGGACGGACGGACAGCGAAGTCTCAGTAATAGGGTTCCCGTTTTACCCTTTGGGTACGGAACCCTAAAAATGTTGAATCTTTATTAAATTGAATATTGTAACGCAATTTACAAATCTAATATTCTGTGCCTTATATATCTAAAACCTTCTTAGATTTTCGTCTCTTAGAGCTCATACATAATTCAGCATTAATAAATAAATCAAATATTTTAGAAAGATTTTGGTAAATATCTCCCTTTCATCAATCAAAATGAAATGTTGTAAATTTATGTATTAATATTGACTATTGTAGATGGTATTTACTTTCAGGGTATTAAGTATTATTACTGAATTTATTACAGTATTATAAGTATATTTTTGACTAGCTGTGCCCGCGGTTTCACCCGCGCTAATAATTACTTTGGCGTAGAGTGATGTTATAAAGTCTATGACCTTCCTCAATAAGTGCAAACTTTAACCGTTTAGGCAGCGTACGCAACGGAAGCTTTCAAATGGAATATTTTTTCCCGTTTTTGCCACATTATTCGTTGCTGCTCCGCTCCTATTGGTCGTAGCGTGATGATATATAGCTTATAACCTTCCTCGATAAATGAACTATTTAACACAAAAATAATTATTCAATTCGGACCAGTAGTTCCTGAGATTAGCGCGTTCAACCAAACAAACAAACAAACTCTTTAGCTTTATAATATTTATTATTATTATATATTATATTATTATATTATATTATATTATATATTATATATTATATATTATATATTATATATTATATATTATATATTATATATTATATATTATATATTATATATTATATATTATATATTATATTATATATATGTATATATATATATAAGTATAGATAGATTTTATTGACTCGATCTTCTTTCAGGCCAATGTCCGTGCCTAATTATTTATGTCTAAAAAGATTTAACAAATCTGTCCTGCTGGTATCGGTTAGTGGCGGTGGTCGTTAGGAGTAGATGCCTACCTACTTGCCTACCGATGGAATGATAGTTAGTAGTGTAGGGAGAAATGAAAATAATTATGGTCAAGTATGAGTAGGTCGACCGCCGCCGCGCCGCCGCGGTTCCTACTCTAGTTTAGTCTGAGGCTGTGTACCTAGTAAGTAGGTACTATGCGACTCAAATGAGAATAGGAACGAGTTTGCGCCATATTGTGACGAATGAAAACGAATTATGACTTTAAATAATTAAATATTGTATTAAGACAATTTACTACTAATTTAACCTCTTTATTTAAATTTGATGTAAGACTATTATTATTGATATGCAAATAAGTTTCTTGCAAACCATACTTTTCAAGTGAAATTTGACAGATAGGGGTTATTTACATTCCTATTCTTATTTGGATCGCATTGTAGGTACTTTTATTAATATAGGCACTTTGTGATTGAAGCGTGCAACTCGCGAATCTCCATGAAATAAAAGATGACGGTAATGTTACACAGTCGAAACTTTTTTAAGTTTTAAGTTTTTAAGTTTTTTGGGCACATTTCGTAAATTTTATTACGTACTACACGAGAGGCCTCCATCGTTTCGGATCAGCGATAATCCCATTACATTTCCAGTTTCGGCAATTTGAGTGCCGTCTTCATGGCAATAAAAAGTTATTATTGAAACCCAGGTGAGTGGGCTCGAGCGAGCCGGACTCCCCCGCCTTTAAAGTTGCCTCCAAATTTAACGCGAGTTGAGAAATTATTCTATTCAACACTTCGACTCGAGGAAAACCAGCGAAGTAATCAATAATGTAGGCATTTATGTTTAATGACGATCTCGAGTGGCCTCGGCGACCTTCTTTAGACTTCGTTTTTAAATTTTATGAATATATTTCTGATTCGTTCGAGAGCAACCTTAATTACAAAAAGGCGCTGTATACTACTACTTCATATAATTTTTTGCTTTTAATACCATTCTACTTGTGACATCTTACGTAAAATTTGCTGATGTCATAGCTTCTTGTATTGTTTAAGCATTTGTTAACTGACAATATATTGACCTTACGTTACGTATAACTAATGTTATTACAACACGCGTAAATAATACATCATATGACAAAAAATCTATAAACAGAGAAACTACCACGTATAGAGGTATGTTGGACCATGCTGTGCTTCTACAACTATTTTCCAGGATAAGTATCGTAACTGTCCGCCCATCGCTTGATTTATGGAGCTTACCAATAAACCAATCTAAGAAGACCTCCTTCACTTTAAAAATGTTCTTCGTGTTAGAGGTTTTATAGAACGTGATGGAGGTCGGAATAGAGTGGTGTTTGATATGTTACAAATGGTGAGTCATCGCACACAGTTCCGGTAGCTACAAGAACACGACATAGACAAGCCAATCGAGAAAATGACGTCACACTGAGCCATGTCCAGTACAAAAAGTTTAATGTGACGTAATTTTCTCGACAAATCTAACAGATGAAAGAGATACAACTTATGTCTACGCGGTCATGCTAAGGGGGCTGGAGTTATGATTTCCTGCGTTCTGTCTACGAGTGCACAATTAACAGGGCCAGTAAGTCTAGCGAAGCTCGAGTCTCTGATATAAGAGAGTTGATATTTTATTACCTACTGTTATTCACTTTTGTGTAAAACATTTGTACTTGTATTTTGGCCGTTTTCACCAACTTGTTATTAGGCAAATGTCCCGTGTCTGGTCCCTTGAATTAAACTCGGAATTAGAACAACAAGACGAGGGTGGCAGGTGATTTAAGTTGTCACAATAAAAGCGACACTAATGGTAATTGTGTTTCGCAGTGACGCCATTACACCCGCAACACTTTGTATAACTGTATCACTTAAGATATGTTTTAGAGGCCGCGTAGAGTTGGTCTTTATTAACTCACCTACCATACCACAAGTGACGTATGAAGGTAAGTACAAACATTTAAACTTGCGCTTTATTCTATATCAGGTTGTAAAAGCGTATAGCACTACCAGGGCCCCAAGTCCCCTAATATCGTTGTGGAGTTGCTATGACTTCATTTTTAAGGTTCCGTACCTAAAAAGTCATTTTGTTATCCATCTGTCTGTTTGTCTATCTGTGTGTCTGTCAAGACCCTTTTTCTCAGAAACGTGTGAAGGTATCAAGTTGAAATTGGGGCCCTGGTTTAGTATGCCAAACTGCAATGCAGCATAACACTGGGTTATGCAGCTTCATTTAGGTATCGGTAGATAATTCTGCGTGAAACTGATAAAAATCGCACTGCGTACGTATAGGTAATTAAGTCTTTGTAATATTAAATGAAATACGTTATTTATGACCTGTCCTGACTAACGGGAGAATGTCGACCTAACAAGAGTCATAACATACGAATAAAATAAATATAAAAATCCGATATTCCGCGCTCGTTATCTCTCCGTTTGGCATAAACAAGTTTACTCGCGCTCCATATACTCTGTTGTGCAAACCGTTTTGTATGCCTTATGAATGTGATATAATAGATACCTGAAATTAATAAATATTTTAGTACTTATAAACTTATGTTTAAGAATACTATATGGAGGCACATATTTGCGATAGATGATTCCGTGAAGTACCAATTGCTTATAGATAGATAACTCCTTATTGTTCTACCTCTTAAAGTAATACTTACTATACCTACGTATCCTACTTCCTTCCTACTAATAATAAATGTGAAAGTTTGTGAGGATGGATGGATGTTTGTTACTCTTTCGCACAAAAATTGCTGAACGGATTTTAATGAAACTTTACAGTATTATTGTTTGTAGAAGCTAGTACCTACGATATAAAAGTAAAGTGTTGCAATGGGCGGCCTTATCACTAAAATCTCTATCAGGTAACCGTTATATTGACATAGCAATTGAAAACCTTAACCTATGTACCATAATACAAAATGAATGTAGTTATGTAGGTATTACAATATACCTTTATTTTTGTATTAACTACTATTGTTAGTACCTATTCATATATGAATTAAGATCTACGGATGAAATAAAAACAATTAAAAATATACGTCTTCTATTGTTAATTCCAATTATACATTAATAGCGGATAAATTATAGGTAAATAAAGAGAAAGGTATTTCTTAAATAATGACAAAACTTCGCTTTTCCACATCCTGTTTCCAAAGTTTCCTATTTGTTCGCTGAAGATCGCTACACGTAAGTATGTAAGATGTGAGTTGTTTTCAATTCACATTTAATTACTCTTCGGTTGAGTTCAAAGTTACCATCAATATTTTCTTGATGCCACTTACCGCCACCATACTCGGTACACAGTACTCAACTTTCTTGTGTGAATAATTATAATGTATATGAGCTCCTTATCTATAGCAGCTGAATACAGAGCCAGATTATTTCTACGCATCCTAATGTACAGCTGGCGAGTGAAAACTTGTGATAATTTGATTTAATGTATTTATGATAACCTGATTAAATCGTGAAACATGAATAAAACATGCGCGGAGAGGGATTCGATTTTAAGGATTTTTACTGTCGCTTTTTTTTCTAAGAAAAAGTTGTCATAGAATTAATATGATCTGAGTACTTGTTACTTGTTTGTAATGTTATTATTTGTAGGGTAAGTTCATCGCATCTACAGTTTCTTCATCACTACCTTTTTTACCTTAACGTCATCACTAAATCCTTACTTATATTATACATGCGAAAGTAACTCTATGTGTTAAGCAATCATGCCTAAACTACTGAACCGATTTGAATGAAATGTGGTACAGAGATATTCTAGAGTTTGAGAAACGACATAGGCTAGTTTTTAATTCGAAACAGGGTTGTAAGGGGTTGGTTGAAATAGGGGATGAGTTTTTGTGTCGTTTGATGACGTCGGCAAAAATTTCATGATTACTTTTGGTGGCGATAACCGAAAACCACGCGAGAGAAGCCGCGTGCATCAGCTAGTCTAGTATATATTATATTATTATATACTATATGAACACATTCATTTACTATATAATGTTACATAATCTGCATAAACACCGTAGCGGGTTTCTGAAAGAAATGAGAAATTAAATTTGAGAGAATGCAGAAGAATCTTACTTAGTTAAGAGCGGAAAGCTAATAAGAGGAAAAAGACAAAGTTGCAGATGAAGTTTTTCGTAGCTGTGGATATTTTCTTTATGAAAACATCGAGAGAGTCGGTACAGATTGCGTTGGTTTATTTTAGCCGAGACTACAGTAATGAATTTACTCTTTATACACAGTAAATTATGGAGTTTGCGGTATTTTCATGAATTTAAGTTTAAATATATCGCAACGCCGAGAGATACCTATATTAAATTGAAGCTCAACACGGCGGCTTTCAAGTGGTTTTTGTTTTATTTAAACCTTAACACTGGCGAGAGCCGCCATAGCCTATTGCTAAGGTGGTGCCGGGGACCCCACTTAGTACGAGCACCCAAGCATACAGAATAGCCCAGGCGAACCTCCAGAGAAAAGGGCTAGCGACCAACGAGCTAATGCTCGAAGCCAATAGACGGCGTATCGCGGTTGCAATGGTCCAGGAACCTTACGTGGGGGGGCAAAAGGAAATGAAGAATTACGGCGCGGCGAGAGTTTACCAAAGCGCGTATCGCGGTGAGGGCACTGTCAAGGCTGCGATAATTGTTTTTGACAAAACTATCGACGTCTTGCAGTGCCCGAGCCTAACCACCAATAACATCGTGGTAGTAAAATTGCGAACGAGTGCATGGGAGATTCTCGCCGTCTCGTACTACTTCGAACCTGACCAACCCATAGGGCCATACCTGGACCATCTTAAAACCATAGTTCTTTCTCACGCAAACTATAAGATCATAGTTGGGGGCGACGCAAACGCCAAGAGCTCATGGTGGGGCAGCACCACGACGGACAGCAGAGGCGAAGAAATGCTGGGTGCGTTAACAGAGATGAACCTGCACGTACTGAACAATGGTGACGTCCCCACGTTCGATACGGTGAGGGGAGGACGACGGCTAACTAGCTTCATCGACGTCACAGCCTGCACGGAGGACCTTTTAGCGCTGGTGGAAGACTGGAGAGTGGCTGAAGATCTCACCAGCTCAGATCACAATGGCATACTTTTTCAAATTCGATTGTGTAAGGCAAACGGGATTAACATCAGTAGAACCACGCGGAAATTTAAAACTAAAAACGCTAACTGGGACCGGTTTCATGAGAAACTGGACCAGTTAAAACTAGAACGCAAAATTAACAGATTTGATATAGCCAACATAACCAGTAAAGTAGATTTAGACAGCCATGTAAATAGCCTTACACAAGCAATCTCAGATACATGCACCCAAACTATAGTAACACATAAACCAGGGCAAAAATTTAAATTGCCATGGTGGTCTGAGAATCTTGAGAAAATGAAGCGAGATGTCAACACAAAAAAGCGTAGAGTCCGATGCGCAGCGCCATCCCGAAGACCTGGAGTCGTTGAGCAGTACCTGCAGGCAAAAGGAAAGTACGAGGAAGAAGCCAAGAAGGCCCAGATTCAAAGCTGGAAGGGATTCTGTGAGAAACAAGACAGAGAAACAGTATGGGAGGGCATCTACAGGGTCATGAAAAACACTACCAGAAGGAAAGAAGACCTTCCATTGGTGAGAGACGGCATTTCGGTGGGGCAGAGAGAGTCTGCCAAGCTATTGGCGGACACATTCTTCCCGGGAGACCTGGAGACGGAGGACAACTTAGACCACCAGCAGACGAGAGCCCTAGCAAACCGTGTGAACGACCATGTCGATGGTGAAGTCCATGATCGGCCGTTCACAGTGGAGGAGCTCAGAGCTGCGGCGGAAAGTTTTAACCCGAAGAAGGCACCCGGAGGAGACGGCTTCACCGCTGACATATGTTGCCAGGTCATCAACAAGGATCCGGACCTTTACCTGGCAATCATGAACAAGTGCCTCGAGTTGAGTATCTTCCCGGAACAATGGAAGGTAGCAGTGGTGGTCGTTCTGCGAAAGCCCGGTAAAACGGACTACACGAGCCCCAAGTCCTATCGGCCCATCGGCCTTCTGCCGGTCATGGGGAAGATTTTTGAAAAGATGGTAGTCAATAGGCTCAAGTGGCACCTGATTCCTAGGCTCAGTCTACGCCAATATGGCTTTATGCCCCAGCGGAGTACCGAGGACTCCCTCTATGACCTGATACAGTACATACGCGGCAAAGTACTTCAGCGAAAGATCGTGACCGTGGTATCACTGGACATAGAGGGAGCCTTCGACAATGCATGGTGGCCAGCCATAAGGGTGAGACTGGCCGAGGAGGAGTGCCCGGTCAACCTCCGACGAGTCGTCGACAGTTACCTGCAGGATCGCAAGGTCCGTGTCAGGTATGCTGGTGAGGAGCACATAAAGGGCACTCAGAAAGGGTGCGTGCAGGGGTCTATTGGCGGACCGGTACTCTGGAATCTTCTCCTTGACCCACTGCTGAAAGGACTTGAAACGCGAGGGCAATACGTACAGGCTTTCGCAGACGACGTAGTGCTCGTTTTCGACGGCGACACGGCACTGGACATACAGAGGCAAGCCAATCCCACCCTTGCCTATGTGCGGGATTGGGGTGTCAAAAATAAGCTGAAGTTCGCACCTCACAAAACAAGCGCGATGGTTGTGACAAGGAAGCGTATTTATGACACCCCCCTACTTACCATGGGCGGGATTGATATTGGCATGACCAATGAGATTAAGATCTTGGGGCTCACTATCGATCATAAGTTGACATTCAACAGCCACACTGCGAACACCTGCAGAAAGGCGTTGAATGTCTACAAACAGTTGGCAAGGGCCGCCAAAACTAGCTGGGGCCTCCACCCAGAAGTCATCCGGGTGATTTACATAGCCACTATTGAGCCCCTCATCCTGTATGCCGCCGGTGCCTGGTCGCCGTCGACAAACAAGATCACTATACAGAAGCAGCTGAACACTGTCCAGAGACGCTTTGCGCTAAAGATGTGCAAAGCCTACAAAACAGTGTCCCTGAACGCGTCGCTCGCTCTGACCGGGTTACTACCCCTCGACATTCGCATACGCGAAGCGGCCTCCCTTTACAAGGCCAAGAGGGGAGTACCTCGACCAGAGCTGAGAGACGTCGAGGTAGAAAGCAGACTGGCGTACACGAGTACTCCGCATCCCGCGAAACATATGGACCTCAAGTTCATAAGCCTGATGGATCAGCGAGACGTGACCATCAACGTATGCAGCGCAGTACGAATCTATACAGATGGCAGCAAGATTGAAGGCAAGGTCGGCGCCTCACTATCCGTATGGAATAGTGAAGTGGAGACCAAGTCGCTCAAACTCAAGCTGTCATCTTACTGCACGGTCTACCAGGCTGAACTTTTGGCCATATGCAGAGCCACGAAATTCGCGTTAGAGAGTGGAAGCGCCAGTTTTGCTATCATCAGCGACTCGCGTTCGGCACTCGAGACAGTGGTCAACGCACTCTCTCATCATCCGCTAGCCGCCGAGGCGCGGGACAACATCGCCCGCTGTAGACTCCAAAACAAGGACGTTTCCTTGTTTTGGATAAAAGCACACGCGGGGCTGGCGGGTAATGAGAGAGCAGACGAGCTGGCTAAACAAGCAGCGCTGCACGTTAGGTCCAAACCTGTGTACGACAAATGTCCGGTTTCATTCGTAAAGTAACAAATCCGCTCGGAATCGCTTGACGAATGGAATCGTAGGTACCAGACTGGCACCACTGCATCCACGACCAAAATGTTTTTCCCTGACCTTCTGGTAGCGTACAGGACGATTAGAGAGATCGTGCCCACTGCCGTGCTCACACAGGTTCTGACGGGGCACGGTGGGTTCTCTGGGTACTTGAACCGTTTCAAGCGCAAGGAGGACCCATCGTGCATCTGCGAACCGGGTGTCAGCGAGACAGTGGAGCACATCTTGCTTCATTGCCCTGTGTTTGCGCGCCGAAGGCATGATGTTGAGATGACCTTAGGCGTAGCCTTAGTTTTATCCAGCCTAAGTAAGCTCGTCATGGACAAGGATAGACGTGATACCCTACTAGGCTATTGCGTGGAGGTGGCGACCAGAGTCATTGATAGAAATAAGACCTAAGCAGAAAGAGGCCAGCTGCCAACTTATTTGTCAATAAGCGACCAACAGCCGCCTACACTACACTGCGCATCAATGGCTCTGGTTGCCGGATCCGCGCAATGGATACTAGGGAAACTCTATTATTTTGTTATTTTATTTTTATCATGTTTTATATGCTGTTTATTATCCTTGTCCATAGCCTTTGGCTATTTTATTGTCTTTTTATATTGTTAATTTGAAGACGAGTTTACTTGTTTTTTTTTTTTTGTCATCATGTGTTTTAACTGACTTTTTAAATAAATTTTGTTGACTTTTTATTTATTTTCAATAAAAATTATCCAGGCTGGAGAAATTATTTTACACACATTAAACTTAAGGCTAATTTTAAGAACTCTGACCCCCACATCAGAGGTGAGCACGCGGGCCGGGCCGATAGAGGTCCGGAAAAAAAAAAAAAAAAAAAAAAAACCTTAACACTACCTAAAAAGCTTACTATAATATAAATGATGGTATAGGAACGTTCGTCCAGTGCTTTATTTGCATATATTAAGAGTAGAAAAAAATAAATAAAAAGTTGGGTCTAAATTTATACTTACATTGATGTAAACAAAAACTGATTCCACATTGACATTTGTATAGTTTTAAATTTACTTTTCAATCGGGAAAAATATGTTTTCTTCTATTATACAGGTATACTTGTTAAATGTTTTATATAAATAAATGTTGATTTCACACTCTAGTCTCCAACTCGTCCTCTCTAATTGAACACTAAAAAGTTAATGTCTAACGTACGCGTTCTCCGGACCACCTTCAGAACTAAACACATACAAAAGCTTTACTGTTGAACAACATCCAACTTGAAACGAGCTTAGAATTCAAACGACTCTAGTTAAACCAATTTAATCGAACTTGTTTTAGGTCTAGATTGTATCGGCAAAGTTGTGAAATTTTGTGCGTACACCTTCGAAGCATTGGGGTTCCGTGGCTTCAGTGGAAAATATAAAATAAAAACCAGCATTATAAAAAAATCTGCCACTTTTTGAAGTTCCCCTCAATACGAGGGAGATTTGGGCCATAGTCCACCACGCTGGCCCAGTGCGGGTTGGTGAACTTCACACGCCTTTCTATAGACGTGCAGGTTTCCTCATGATGTTTTCCTTCACCGTTCAGCAAGTGGTAATCATTGTTGAAAATTACATTCGCACGTGAAAATTATCTCAGAGGTGCGGGCCTGGGATTTGAACTTGCACCCCTTACGTTCAAGTCTGGCGTTCTTGCCCACGAGGTTACCACTGCTTAATACCTATCTAATACATTTTCACTAATATATCAAACAATTCAAATGATAAATAAATAAGGTAACTAAACACCCGCTCAGCCCTGACAAACATTTTTTCAAATACATAAAGAAAGCAGTAAATATTTTATTTTATCTAATCCGCAACGCCCATCAAATATATAAAATCTGAAATGCCGCTCAGATTTTATGTCTCAATATAAACTAAATTGAAAATTACCTAGACAATTTTACTATTTAGGAGAGGGCGTTTCATGCCAGATTGAGAAATTGTATAAATGCAGTAATTTGTACCAAGTCAGATAAAAAGAGCTGATTATTCCACAAACTGAAATGAATTCTCTAAATTTTATAGGTTTGCAGAGCACTTCTCTGCTGAAATTTTATGAATTGAAACTGGTTTAAATCTCGAGGAAAGTTTTACCATAAGTATAAACTGCGATACTATTTTGTTTCCTTGCAGTGGCGCGTGAGACGGCGTAAGTAATCGTCTCGAATACCGAAAACCTAGAAGTAACAATTACTAGAGGCACAATTAAACCGTACCTTGCGAAGTTGATCGGATTACTTTTAATTAAGCAGATAGGTTACCTACAATTATATAGCAGTAAACATATTATTATCAATTACTGTTAAATCGGTGCGTGGTCAACTTGCAGTTCCCGCGCTTACGGATCGTCGTCCCCGCGCTTACGTCTCTCCGTACCCGAGCTCACGTCTCTTCGTCCACCCTTGCCCCTGTCCCCTCCCGAACCAGGTCAGCCAGCGGTCGGCGAGCCGTAAGCGCGGTGTCGCCTAGCCGTAGCCGAGTTGACATACAGGAGCTGCTGATACACTTTGGTTACGTGCATACGTTAGGTTGACGCCTGCAGGGTGATTTTGAAACACTCGGAATCGAATTCGGAAACGGAATCGGAACTTTCCGTCACGGATTCCAGCCATTGCTATTTTGATTTCCGTACCCGACGATTTTTGACATTTCTCGTCGGATAAACCCATCCGAATCGACGGAAAGTTTCCGACACCTTTTTCCTCGCGGAAAGCTTCCGAGATTGAAAAAAAACATAAATAAAATACCAAATTTAAGTGTTATCTAAATACTTGCATAATATTTAAGGTAAGTCAGTATTAAATAGTGTTTAAAATAAACCCATTAACGTTGTTTTATGGCCCTTTACATTATTGTGAAAATTATTCCCTTCAACCTTCGATAGGATGGAATATTATATTATAGCACAAAGGAGACAACGTAGAGCGGCTGCTGTGCAGCGCCGGCAAACAATCGCGCTGCATTATTCACTTCGTGGTTGTGTTTTTATTTTCCGAAATACAGCGCCATCTATGACGTAGCTCTGAAACTTCGTGGTTTCAAAGGCGTGATGTTACCCTTCACTTTCACTTTTACGTATCAGTAAAAATTCCCGGCTCCGACGGCATTACCAACCGAGTTCTTAAACTCTTACCCGCCCAACTCATTTGCTTGCTTGCTTGTGCAAGACTCAGAGAGTTTGTCACTTCCCATGGTATTCTCATAGATGAGCAGTTTGGCTTTAGAGCCCAACACTCTTGCGTCCATCAGGTGCACCGCCTCACGGAGTATATTCTCAAGGGGTTTCATAGACCGCGTCTCCACAGCACGGGAGCCCTCTTCTTCGATGTGGCGAAAGCGTTTGACAGGGTCTGGCACAACGGCTTGATCTACAAGCTGTACCTCTTGGGTGTGCCGGACGGTCTCATGCTCATCCTGCGAGACTTTCTGTCGAACCGCACCTTTCGCTACCGCGTTGAAGGGGCGCTCTCGGCCCCTCATCCCATTAGGGCAGGAGTCCCTCAAGGCTCCGTTCTCTCCCCCCTTCTCTATAGCCTGTTCACGAACGACATCCCTCGTTCGGACAGAGTTCAGCTCGCCCTATACGCGGATGACACACCAGAAATAGGGGCGTTATCACCCGCACCCTCCAACGCGCAGTAGATTCTTTGGGCGAATGGTTTCGGAAATGGCGCATTGAGGTGAACCTGGAAAAGAGCGCCGCTGTGCTCTTTACCAGGGGAACCCCACGGCGTCCCCGAGCTCCCCGGTTCAGTCTGGGGACCATCTCTCTGTTCGACCAAAGCATCCCTTGGGCAAACCGCGTCAAATATCTAGGTGTCACTCTCGACAAGTCCCTTACTTTCGGTCCCCACATTAGAACGGTGAGCAACCGAGCAGCTTTTGTGCTCGGTCGCCTTCACTATTTAATCTGCAAGCGGAGTAAAATGTCCCTTAGAAATAAGGTGACACTTTACAAAACATGCATCCTCCCCATTATGTCATATGCCAGTGTGGTTCTCGCTCACGCGGCGAAGACACACATCAACCGCCTGCAAGTAGTGCAGTCCCGGTTTCTCCGTAGGGCCGTAGGTGCCCCGTGGTACATACGGAACGTAGATCTTCATTCCGACCTTGGCCTCTTCTCAATTCGTAAACACTTAAAAATAGCGTCCGAACGCTATTTTAAAAAAGCCGCGTCGCATTTAAATCCTCTAATTGTCGTCGCCGGCAATTACGAGCCAGACCCCGCGCACACATCATCAACTCGTCGCCGCCGTCCGCGGCACGTGTTGATTGATCCTCCCGACACGATGACCGCCCTTCTCGACCCGGGCGTTGAGTGGGCCACCAACACACCTACACCAGCCTCAAACAGACACCGATCTCGCCGGCGAGGTCGAGGAACACCCTCTTCCGCTCGTAGGTGCATCTTTGCACCTAGGAGCGCAGGCACTACCTCTCCCCTCACGGTAACTGCCCAAGCCGAGGTCGTGCCCTCTGTGGCGCCCTTGAGCTAGTTGCCACCCCTTTCCGCCCTTAAGGCCTTGGTTGGAGTGCACTCTGCGCTCGCCACTCCTCCGGTAAAGCTGTAAAGGCCACCTCACGGCCAACAGTGTAAGTCCCTTCAAAAAAAAAAAACATCAGTAAAAATTTTTGAGGTTCGTTATAATCAAAAATAATAAAGGAGCGTTAGTATTAAATCGATAATTTAAATAAGTAATCAATTTCCATTTTTATAATTATGATAAGTTTGTTTATATAAGCCTTTTTGGGCCAAAAAATTTGTATTAATAACTGTTTTGTAATCGGATTTTATTTCTACCATTTTTAGACGTTCTTTGTAAACGCACACAATCTTTCCGACGTCGGAACTTTCCGATTGGCCTTTCCGTCCGCTATTCAAAATCGAGTTTAGACATGCCGTCGGAAACGGAATCGACAACTCGAAGTTTTCGATTCCGTTTCCGAATTCGATTCCGAGTGTTTTAAAATCACCCTGCTGGTTGACGGCGAGGCGAAAGGCGATACGGTGACGATCCCTTTCCAAGTTGATATGTGTGCTTTACACTGATTGATATGTGATATGTGTGCTTGTGACCTTTACACTGATTAAAAAAATAAGACAATGACAGTAACATTATCCAACTTTGTTTTATACATATCCTATTTCCTACTAATATTATAAATGTGAAAGTTTGTGAGGATGGATGGATGGATGGATGTTTGTTACTCTTACACGCAAACACTATTGAACGGATTTTGATGAAACTTTACAGTATTATTGTACATGAATCAGAATAACTTATAGGTTATAATTTATATAAAATAAAAACACTGTAAAAATTTTGAACCCTAAAAACTAGTTAAAATATTCAATAATCGAAATCTGCGCGGACGAAGTCGCGGGTAGAAGCTATTAATTTATAAACGACTAAAGTCTTGCGGGAAAATTAAAGGCAAACACTTGGACCACTGTAAGAATATTAAAACCTCTTTATTGGTGGTATTATACGAGTCCTTAATATAATGTTACTATAGATGTCCAACGGCGCGTATAATTAAGTTTTGAAACTTGAAATTAGTTGAGGACATAATCTCGTATCCCACATTATGTGAGCGAGTAGGTAGAGTGACAAGTCCTGCAATAGCAATATTTGCAATAGATTTGATAATAATTAAATTATAGTACCTAAGAAGAGTGAATGGATGAATATGAATGATACTCATGAATTGGTTGATCATGAATAGGTACCCAGACTATTATCACGTGAGATATCACGTCAGATTTTCCCCGCGTACTTGGTAACAGTGTTTCGTATTACGGTACCATTCTGTATCTTAAATTACTTTCTAGAAAAACACATCTAGTTAACAATCTGTATTTTGTCAAAAATCTTTTTGTGGATAATAATAACACAGAGGACAAAACAGCGGGTCTGAAATACCGATAATTGGAAAGTAAGAGCGTGGGGGTGTAAGCCGGGGACAGATGAAAGAACAGTCGACGGGATAATCCAGATAAACTTTGACGTTATGTTTGTCTGAAAAAGATATTAAAAATGTTGAAATCAGTGAAATACTTACAGATAGCTTCTAAGCACACTGTCTTTGGTGTCTAGAGGGTTTTAAAGTTGGATTTTAATAGGCATATTGATCTTTATAACTTCGGTTTCAAACATTTATTTTTTATGTCAAGTAGATAGGTATGTGTTACCTGTTATTAGCTATATATAATCTTAGGTAATACTTTGTTATTCTATATCAATATATTAAACTAAAAAGTTTTTTAAACTGTGGATGTAGATCAGGGTAGTCATACCTGCGGAGATGGGGTAGGCAGACACGGTCGCACATACGAAAGGATACACAAAGCAGGCGGGTGGATGGAGTCCGGTTATAATTTGCTCAAAGAAATGTGCGGATGAGCGCACGGAAAGGGAAATGATGGCGGACGGGCTTACAGACACCGTACATTGCGATCTGCAAAAATATTTTTACTATGACCGTGTTTTACCTATCTTTATATATATAATTCTACTGTACGTGTGTATGTCACTGAACTCCTCCTAAACGGCTGGACCAATTTGAATGTTTTTTTTTGTATGCGCTTGGGTGGCGCCTTGGATGGTTTAGATTCACAATTGGACCCGGTAGGTGGCGATGCTTCCGTATGTCACTAATTCTAAGGCGGTACGAAGTTTGCCCGGTCAGCTAGTATATTATATATTTGTAATTGTTTTGGTATTCGCGAAAATTTCGACGCGCGCATCTTAACGCCTCAGTATGCGCGGGGACTTAACGTTTTCATTTGTTTATTACTTCCATTGATTTTTTGACTAGGGCCAATTGATTTGAAATTCAAATAAATATTACTTCAGTTGAACTACACATAATGACCCAAAGATATCATATCAGTAGCAAAATGGAGTACAGACAAAATGTGCATCGTTTCATCCCACAGCCCCAGTGGTGCAAATAAAACGAAACGACACACGGGTTGTCCACTGTGTAATGTGTGAGGCTTATAACGTGGTTATATAACTGCATAGGTATATAATGGCAGCATTATACATTATTATGAGAGTCCGGAGGCAATACGCGTCGAGTATAGTTTATTACTCGCTACGGGCGATCAGTGCACATGTTGCCTTAATATGGTAACGTTGCAACAATATATGTAGGTACGTTCTTAGAGACCCGTATCTATTGTGTGGGGTGACTTAATGACTTTTTGATGACATGCTGCATCAGAAAAAAGGCGACGTAAATGAATGAGCTACTTATATAGGGTTACATGGCTCGTAAAAGTTTTCTTAGCATGTTCAGTTTATTAATAGCCAGTAACATCACAGCACAGACCATATACCTATAGACGTAGTATTCTGGCACTTTTGCATGAGATTGCAATCGTCAAGGTATCAGTGGGGCAATTTTCGTGCGATTTTTTTCTTTTGTTTTGACATTATCTCAAATAGAGATTGATGTCTATCAAAGGAAAATCGGGCTCCTGGTCTGTGCGTCACAGTAACTGTTATTGAAAGTTATGATCCAGCTACAGTGGTATCGTAGAACACATTTGTTGTGTAGGTGGACTGCAGTCATTCTATAAATTTAGGGGTAGCCCTAATTTTTTTTTTCTCTTTATTTAATTTAGGGACTTTTATAACCAACTACATGTCAGTCCCATAAATTTATAGAACGACTATGCTTATAAATAAATAATTAATTTATTAATAAACTTAATTAGTGGTAGCCGAGTGGTCGAACGCACGCTTTGCAATCAAAGTGCGCAGGTTCTATCCCCGGCTCGCACCTCTGGGTTCCATGTGCGAATCTCATTTTCATCTGAGATTATCACTTGCTAAGAAACGGTGACGGAAAACATCGTGAGGAAACCTGTGTGCCCGGTATAATGGCAATAGGCTCGCCCCCTATTACATTGGGACCAAAATACATCGGCGAAGTGTGGGCGCACTGCAGTGCACCTCTGCCTACCCCTTCGGGGAATACAGGCGTGATGATGTATTATTATTATTATTATTAAACTTAATTTATATAATAGACGTTAACCATTACTTGTAGGGGAGACCGAGGGGATTTGAAACAAAGGTGATTTGAAACAGAACCGATTTCTTGGAACTTAAAACCGTTAGCGAGTTGGTAACGTCGCTTTTCAACCACTTTCCTCCGTCCGCTGACGTGTCAGTTCGCATCGGTGGCGTAAGTCGCGCGGTTGTGGAGTTCTGTATGTCATGTGACAAAAATCGTCAAAAGTAAGTTTTTAACCTTTATTTACGATGCCTCTATTTTGATAACAGTTTTGTATTTTGGTCCAAGTTATATACTTTTCGAAAGTTCATTAACTAAACATTTATTAGGTGTATTTAGTACAATTGATTTATGTGTATTTGCTTCTTGATTGTGGATTTAATAAAAAATAGGAGGTTTTTTCTTACTGAGGAGATTTGAAACAGGCTGTTTCAATTCTCCTCGTCTTAAATTGTATGACAGCGGTCAATAAATAACAGGCACAAATAATGTTTTTTTTTGGTAATTTAATTTGTTTCAGAATGCCTACTGATTATATAAGAGAGACTGACAGAGGTATGGCGAGTCGCGAAATATATGATCTCACAGAAGAAGTAACTTTGTGTCATTCAAATAGCAGAGCCAAAGAAAAATGGGTGCAATGTCTGCCATAACTATGTTTGCCACAACTGCTTGTCAGATTGAAGTTTTTTATTTTCACAATATTTTTATTTTTGACATTTGTGAGTTTTCTCAACTGTAAATAGTCACCTCAAAATTTAATATCTTATTGTTTTGTAAAGTCTCACCAAGTGTTTTTACATACTCTGTTGTTGGCATAATCGTCGACTAAATACGATGGAGGCCATATCTTTTTAAAAAGTGAAGTGAAGTGAAGTGACATTTGTGAGATCTTGTAACATAAAATATTTGATCAAGACTGATTGTAATAAGTACCTAAGAAACGACTGAAAGTTAATAATAATTTTATGTTAAAGATTTAGATTATTTTTTTGTTTATTTGACTGTCATTTTACCTAATGTTACGAATAGGGCGTTATTGTACTTTTAACTACTTTAGAAGTTGATTATTTGTTTTAGACCTGTAGTTACCTACTTAACTGATATATCAGTACTAAATATTAATAAAAAAGTTTGTTTCGTACTTGAAAAGTTTTACATTAATAAATACCTTAAATTATATCATCATTTTTATTTTATAGCCCTTAATACTTCTCAAAAATCATATGTTTCAACTCTCCTCGACCTCTGTTTCATCTCACCTTGGTATGAGGGGATTTGAAACAAGTTGACTTGTTCCGGTTAAATCGATTTTTCACCATAATATTTAACGCTTACAATTTCTTTATGTTAGTAATTTGCAAGTGTAAAGAATGAGTTATCGATTGGTACTTATATCATACGATTTCTGTCTATATTATTCGGTGTATAAAATAAAATGTGAAAATTGTTTCAATTCCCCTCGGTCTCCCCTATGTAAGAAACATGCGGTAGGTACTTGTCATTGTGATAGAACCCTTCTTAACATATTACACGCATAGGCTTAATGCTATTGAACCAAAGGAAAGTTTCGTATTAAAACGACTCTAGTTCAAACAATTTAATCGAACTCGTTTTATAGTTTGCATCGATATATAGTCATGAAGTATACAAGTAGGTACCTTAAACTTTTGCAATATACGATCCCATATTTACTTGATATATTAGTCTTTCATATCATACCTTATCAATTTAAGCGCTCGTTGACTGTATTTTAAATGTAATAGGACGTACCTAAATAAACAGAAATAGTAATATATAAGTTCCTATGAATAATAAAAATATACAACGATAACGCTGTAGGTATATTACAAAGTAAATAACACAAGGTAAATTTTATTAGCTGTGTGGTTTTATTTTATAAGTAGTTCCGAAGACCCCAATTATCTTTCAAACAACTTTATCTATTATACTTAATACTAATATTGATTAATCCATGTTGTTTAATCGAAAGACTGATTAAGGCACTGGCTTCGTACATATCTATAAGAAGATTAAGCGCTTTTAATGCGAAATTTGACCCAGACACCTACTAATTAAAGCCCCACAAGAATTAGTAGAAGCTACATAAATTCGTGGTCTTTATTATAATTTTATCATCACCTTGAGTATCCAACAGCGCGTATAATGAAGTTTAGAAACTTGGAATTAGTTGGAATCATAATCTCAGATCCCACTTTATGAGAGCGTAAAGTGTACATAGCCTTATTATGCTCTGGGTCGATAACTAAGTAAAATTACTGATGAATAATTTGTCATACCTACGAATTATGATACGCGCTTGTTTTCGGGAGGTAACAGTTTTGATCACCATCCTGGCCATTTAAGATTAGGAATTTCATATTGAAGTCAAGTACTACAAATTGGTTCCAGACTATTTATAAAAAAGTATCATCATACTGAATTAATAATGATTGGTGTTTAATAGAAAACACTTCAAAGTGTGCTGCGTGCCAAATTCCAACAGAATATTTTACCATTCTGTGTACAAAATATACCCAAAAATAAATCTTTGTATCGCAGATGAAGCGCAGCATTCCCTTTTGACAATTGAGTTTCTGTTCCCCAAAAACTAATTTACCTTCTATTGTTCTTCCATATTTACGAAGTTATTACATTTGCCTTGATCAGATATTAAATTGCCTTCTCGAGAGGAAAGACCCTTTCTCTTTATAAGATTTACCGACACATGTACACTGGAAGGGAGGGACGTAACATATAAACAAAGTTAGTTGGTTGGTAACGATACCCGTAAGATACCTAACACATGTAAGTCTCATGATATGTGTGTAATTTTATTAAATTTTAAATTATTCATCCTAATATTTTATGGTTTGATAAAAACTGAAAACTTACGTTTTAATTTATACATATTATTTAAGAAGTAATCTCTAAATGATTCTTTATAATTTAAAATGTTGTGACTCAGTAAGAAATTTTGCAAAATAGCAAATAAATAAATAATAATTAATAGTATGATCCTAGCAAAATTTTGCTAGGATCATACTAACTGACAAGGGACAGTATAATCCACCTAAACTTTGACGTTATCACCGTTTGCACCTGGCATAATTAAATATACCTACAACCAGTCGGACAATCGAATCAGTGGGTAAACTGGAGCTTATTAATCTGGAGATTATACTACAAAGTTCTAATTAGGAACTGCAGTGTGACGCAAATGACACCCCATGTCTTGAACATCAAAATATGGTGTTAGCACGCATGTCAAGACAAGACCTCTGTCACGGATTGGCTCGGTCGCTCTCTGTCTTAGTTAATACGAGACAAAGAGATATAATCAACATATTCTGTGACATACGCGCTCATGCTACAACTACCGTTAGTGATATTTTTATCAATTTAAAAGTACACTGTCACTGAGGAATTTCGGCGGGGCGGCGGCGTCGTCGGAAGCCGCGCAGAGCACAGCTCGCTAACGATGATAATTATGAAGAGCTCGTTACACATTCGCCTGCGTTAGCTTCGCATCGCACGGACTACTCCCGTCAAAGGGGAAACTTTACTAATTAGCAAATAAAGCAAATTGAACTCTCGTTCACCAAAACGTGAGAGTTCACAACCTATATCTTTCTCGTTGTCTCTGTCGTATGTGCCAATTCGAACCCCCAAATGTATAGAAAGTTGTTGTCTGTTCAGAATGGGATCACCAAGCACTCATATACTGAAAAAAATCTTTGTCAGCCGCTGCAAATGAAAAATTCTACAAAGTTTGAGGTTAGTATATAGCTCGCTTTTTACTTTGCTATGTTTAATATGTAGTAAACATATAGAATGTGTTGAAATAAACTCTAATCCTCACATTTAAAGGGATTTTGATCAATTCACGTTCAGTAGTATTTTAGATTAATTATTTTCTAGTATTGAGGCAAAGGTGCTGCCTGATCTCATGTCGTTGCTGCTCTAGAGAATGTATTACTCACACTCCTTCAATTTATGTTTTTGAAAAGCGTAACCATTGACTTACTTACTTGGCTCTTCTCAGTGGAAGCCACATTCCGAACCGGTGGTAGAATTTAACTATTTGTAAGCCTAGTGTGTGTGTAGCGAACTATTTGTAAGTGCTTTTGGCCATCACCAATAATTTTTTTTTTTTATTTTGATGTCAGACTCTGGGGTACTGATAAGTTATTTATTTATTTATTTCAAATTATGCAGTACATGAAGGTAAATTATATAAATAGATAAGTAGGTCCAGTGTAAACGGAACATAAAAATGCATTAAAAAATAAAGAAATATGAAATAGGTAGATACTGAGGTACCACTACAAAGCAAACAAAACACAAAATTTCATGAACAGGTATATATAATATGGGTATGAACAAAGTTTATTCGGACCCATATTTTAATTAGTGTTACGTTGGCAATAGTTAATTACGAAACTCCACGAATTGGAAAACCTTTGTTGGATTGTAACCGACGAATTTATAGTCTATTGTGGACAATTTCTTTGTGAGTCAGGGAATGATTTAAATTTGAATTGAAATAATTAATGGGAAGAAAATAATAGTTTTAATAAGGCAACTAAGCTCTCGTATTTACATAAGTAATTGAGTTTCATTAGAAGAAAAGGGTGATGAGCAAATTGTGACGAACGTAGGATTTAATAGTACTTTTTAGCTTTCGCTGTTGTTAATTGCAGTTATTAGCTAGTAGAAGTTTCTTGAACCGTATTGAAAAGAAAAATGGGTTCTTGGTGCCATCGCCCCTACTCCCGGGCCGGACTGGCTGGCGTGGCGTCGCGGCGTCGGCGACGAATCATAATACGTTGCGACGCTGTAGTCGCACTTCAACAATTATTCTCAACACACATGTCGCATCGTTGTTTTTAGGGTTCCGTACCCAAAGGGTAAAACGGTACCCTATTACCAAGGCTCCGCTGTCCGTCCGTCTGTCTGTCTGTATAACCTCTGTTTTGGATTTAGTCATGAGAAAATACTATTTAAACTTCTAGGTTAGGTATGTAACTAATTGTTCGAACTGAATTTATATCAGCTTTATATTTGTAATATTCCTATGATATCATGAAACAATTTACATGAGATAATGTAATCAGTAGGTACTTAATAACCAGAATATTTCAATGTAGGCAGCAGTTGTTACTTTGACTATAATGTAATTTGTGAGTGTTTCTCTACAATTTATAATGAAGACTTAAGTTAACAACGAAAGTTGTTCGAAACCAACAAAGTTATTCACCCATTAATTTATCCACTAATAAGTTAACTCTAATATATACTTTTATAAGTGTGATGGTAACGTGGTTAACTCATTAAACAAAATTATAAGATGAACGAACAAGGACCTCGACAATTTTCATACCTACAAACAAACAAAACCATTCATACAATAGGTACCTACTAGACATAATTAAGGAAAATTGTTTGAAACCGTTAGAAATTACATTATAAGTCACGAAGTTACAAACTGTTTGTAACGTAAAGTTTGAAGTAATGTTTATTATACTAAATCTAACCCCCACTTGGTTTTACGAAGTTCATATGAAACAAGAAGCAAGGGGAAATAGCTGAACCACACTAAAAAGGTTACACTCGTGAACCTTATTAACATTAGGTACGTGTTTTTTAATGAAACTGATTTACATAAAATACAACTGTACATCTGTTATTCAGTCTTGGCACCCAGCGGGTGCATTTGACACCGGATTTATGATTTTAATAAAACTGTACTGCGAAGGCGATAACGCTTACAAGTATTATATCATAATATTTCTTCACTTCGCGTTGTAATTACGAAAATCCAGAATGAGAAGACACATCCCGTTTTAATTAAATCCATTATGTAATGTAAACAAACTGGCGGCTGGTTATATAAAACGAAACTCGTTTTTGCATTTTATGCGCACATCGCGAACCACAATGTATTCTTATTACATAGATATATTTACGTGTTATGGAAAGGATTTCTATTGTATTATAGACAATGGACCCAATAACGATGTATACCTACTCAGTACGACTAAGCTAAATTTGACAGCACTGAAAATCTTTCCGTCTTGCTCTTACATTACGGCCTTGAGAAGGACGGCATTAGTTTATTTTGATGGCAACAATAGTAGCACAAATTGTTTTTTGCTTGCGCTTGTTTACATCGAAACTGTTTGCTCTACGTAAATCTAGTTCGATAGGTGATACAATTCGTGTAAAAAATATTGAGTGAAGTACACAAGTCCATTTATTCAGGAAGGGAGAGGCGGGGCGACGACAATGAAACATTACAGTGTAACGTGTGTCGTTTATTTACAGCGGCGGTGGGGTTAATGTTCTAGAAAAGCCTAATGTGCGTTATCCTTTTAATCCTGTTTGACAATAAACATGGGAACAGCGCTCGAGGCGCGTGATATGTGCGGATTAGCGGATTATTAAGTTCATGAAAAACAACTAAGCGCACTGTTGTGAATGATGCTTTATAGGGTAATAATATCATATTGTTTGAATTTTAAGTAACAATGTAATGGTGGTGCGACGATTTGGTCACTTTTGCGGGTGAAACGTGGCAACAAAAAGCCCAGGACAGGGACATGTGGAGACGGGAGGGGGAGGCCTTTGCCCAGCAGTGGGACATAAAATAGGCTATTCAAAAAATGTAAAATAGAAAACCGGTTATTTGGCAATCTCCGGTGATTCTCCGGTGAATCACCGGATAATTTTTTTTTGTTATAAATGAAGACTGCTGACTTTTGACAATTTATGATCGTTTTTGACCAGATAAAAGCAAATAAATATTATACTAAGGCCATTATACCAATCGGACACTCTTTTTAACCCACGTATTTTAGGAATTTTGAAAAAAAATATGGAGAGTGCGAAATAGGGGTCTAATCCGGACTACAGGTTATCTCCGGAATTAGTGAACCGATATCGAAAAATCTTTTTTTGTTTAATACGGATTGTTAACAAAAATCGAAACCCACCCCAAAGGGGTCGAAAGGGGGGATGGGGAGGGGTTGAATATTTTTGTTGGGGTCAATTTATAGTTTTTTAGGGCTGTTATAAGGTTAATATTTGCATATATACAACGATTATTGACACTAAAAATCGTGAAACAAAAAATATTTTTAACAAAAAACAAATACCGTCTTTTTATTAATAATTTGTAAGAAAATACAGATAATAAATACGTTATAAAGATAATAAATACTGATTTTGATTTAGAAAACACAACATGTCAATAGCATCATGTCGCAACATACTTCTTCTATTGTTGAGTATCTGACCTGTCGTGGAAAATACTATCCAGACATAACAGATGTTGCTGGCACAGCTAGGCTTTTGAAAGCTATTTCGTCCAAAGGTTTCAAATGTTTATTAAATTTCCAAAATTGCACCACATCATTCCAGTTATAACTTTTTTCTGGGAATTGTGTTTCTATATAAATTTTAAATAAATAAATTGCCGTAACTGTGCTCATTACTGGTGTTCATTTTTAAAAAACCCCAATAAATCTGGGCAACCTATTTAGATCTATTTGAAGAATATTTTCAAAGGATCTCTGCACCTTCAGATGAAGAACAAAAACATTGGAGTCCTGCAAATATATCACAAAAGGAACATACACTTATTGTAACAAAAAATTATACAGTAACTCAAACTAAAAGTCAAAATGAAAAAAAATATCATGCTCATTGCAACGAATTATTTGGAAAGCTAGTTAGCAAGCTAGCAAGTAAATTTAATCACATAAACGGCCAAGAGCGGTTTGAGTGAATGACCGAAATAATTGATCTCATTCGAAAGAAGCAAATTAATAAATAGTTGTAGTAAATTTTGTTTAATAATAAAGCGCATTTCTTTTAGTAAAAAAAAAATCACCGGAGTTTAACCGGGTAATAACCGATTGATTCAATCGAGTACTTTCACCGGTGAATCACCGGAGATTCTCCGGTACTCCCTGCTCCGGTGCAAACCTTGTAGCCACAAGTTCTTGCGTATGTGTTATATCGTCCAACAAAAGTAAATAAAGGCATGTATAATCACTGTACTTTTAATCCACTTGTTTTTATCAAATTTACAATAAACAAAAGTAACAATCCTTTAAAATCACAAGCAATCAACATTCGCTAACCATCGACAATCATAGTTTTTTTTAATACACATAGAGTAATAATTATATAAAGTCAGCACTCCAAAGAGGAGCGCGTCTCTTACGCATAGGGCGCTCTAGTGTTGCCCGCGTTACACCCTCCCCCTCCAAGTCACAAACACGTCTCGGGGGTGACTTGGCTATTACTTCAGTAGGCAACACTTTAACAATGTCCTTACAAGCAACTGTTGGCGGACGTCCGCGAGGACGTCGCGGTTGTACTGGTACTGAAGAATCATTCTCACTACTAATGAAAGGTGTGAGGTCCGAACTATGAAATTTACCTACATAAGAACCAGTGTCATTTGAGACTTCAAACGAAGTAGGACTAATTAACTTAGATATACGGTATGGACCGTCCCGTTTGGGCATAAATTTTCTAGTCAGACCCTTAGAGGCACTACTAAGGAGTGTAGTTTTTACTAACACAAGATCGTTAATTTTATAAGTAGGTGCAGGTCTACGGTCACTATCCGCATATTGTTTTCTTTTGTCTTGTTGTTCTTAGACTTTTTCTTTTACTTCTTTCAGGCTATCTATAAACTTTCTCAAGAAAGGGGTTATTTGTGGCAGAAAATTTTCCTTATCCAGAACTGTTCTCAAATCCGTGTGAACTTCGCACGGCGTCCTTAGCTCTCGGGCTAATGTTAAATATGCTGGACTACAACCAGTGGAAGAGCAATTTGCGCTGTTCAAAGCAAATCTGATTTGTGGTAAGTATTGTGGCCATGATGTATGCTCATTCTTAACTAGAATCGACAAAAGAGTTTTCAAGTCGCGATTCTTTCTTTCGACTGGGTTGGCCTCCGGATGGTAAAATGGGATTAATTGTTGCTTGATCCCTAATACAAACAAGCATTGTTGCATGGCAGCAGCAACGAATTGCACACCATTATCAGATATTATACGGCGAGGAAAACCATACCTGAGAAAATATTCATTCATTAAAACCGAAGCACAAATTTCTGCAGTCGCTTCCTTTAATGCGTACAATTCAAACCAACGTGTTGCTGCATCTTCCACCACTAATATGAAAGTCTCTCCGTTTTCTCCTTTGGGTAACGGACCAAAGAGATCTATGGATAATACCTCTCCACGCTGCTGCATAACAGGGGTTTGTAATAATCCAGCTGGTTTTTGATTCGATATTTTATAACGTTGAAATTCCACACAGTTTTTCAGGTAATCGGTTACGTATTTCCGCATACGAGTGAAATAATAACTATTTCGAATACGACAGAGCCTACGTTCTACACCGTGATGTCCGGCCGTCGGAGCATCATGGAATTCTTTCAGGATATCACCAATCATTGATGATGGGACTACAAGCTGCGGGTCATCAGAGTCTGATTCAGGACTCAAACGATAGAGTACACCTTGGGACAAAACATAACCACGTTCCAACCAGTGATTCGACGATACCAGGTTAGTACTTTCTATATCTTTAATAATCTTTTCTGTTTCAGGATCTTGCAGTTGAGCTTCACGAAGATCTACGGGATTACGCCGAGGGAAATCAACGGTCATGGAGCACACACCACAGTCATCGCTGGAGCCTTCATCGCATATTGGACGACTGAGTAAGTCTGCTAATATATTTAATTTTCCAGGTGTGTATTCATATTTTATATTGAATGATTGAAGTTTGAGAGCCCATCTAATTAATCTTCCATTCGGCGATTTAACTGACAGTAGCCAGCGAAGCGGTTGATGATCACTTTTAACAATTATTGTATGACCATCTATATAAGGACGAAATTTGTCAACTGCCCAAATGACCGCGAGGGCTTCTCGTTCAGTTGTCGAATAATTACGTTCAGCAGGTAACATAAGACGACTGGCATAGCAGATTGGGAGCTCGTCGTGACCATCGCTTTGAAGTAATGCAGCACCTAAAGCGTAATTGGTCGCGTCAGTCCGTAGTATAAAAGGTTTGGTATAATCGGCTTGAATTAAAATTGGTGCAGATGTGAGTTTCTCCTTAAGCGTATTAAAAGCATCACTTTGTTCAGAAGTCCATTTCCACGGCTCATTCTTGCGTGTTAACTTGGTAAGTGGCTGTGCAATCTGTGCGAAATTCGGAATGAATTTTCTAAACCAAGAACAAGTCTGAATAAAAGATTTTAAATGTTTTATGTTACTAGGTTCCTTTAACTTCAGGACGGACAAAATTTTTGATGAATCTGGTTTTATTCCATCAGGCGTGATTACATGACCGAGGTAAGTAACATCTTGTCTTGCAAAAACACACTTCTCCCGGTTTGCACACAGGCCGAAAAGTCGAAGACGATCAAACACCTTCTGAAGGTCACTTAAATGGCTTTCAAAATTCTCCGAAATGATGCACAAATCATCCAAGTAACATATCATAATAACATCCTTTAAACTCGCGCCAGACCGAAAACGATCCATCAGACGTTGAAAAGTTGAAGGTGCATTCTTTAGTCCGAAAGGCATTCTTGTAAATCTGAATGTCCCGAAGGGCGTGACGAAGCCTGTTTTATTCCGATCCTGGGGAGCTACTTGTACTTGCCAATAGCCAGATTTTAAGTCAATAGTCGACATAACGCAGTTGCGTTTCGTTGACTGTAACAGTTGCTCAATAACAGGAATAGGGTAGCTATCTGTTTTTGTCACAGCATTTAGACGACGATAATCAACGCAGAAACGAACTCCACCATTCTTCTTTGGGACGAGGACAGCTGGTGAAGTCCACGCAGTCTCACATTCTTCTATAACCCCATCGAGCAACATTTTGTCAAGTTCAGATTTCATGATTTCTTTTTTTGCCGGAGTAAGACGGTAAGGTGGAAAAGATATGGGTGGGTGATCTCCAGTGTCAATATGATGAATCGCATAAGGTGTTGGCTCTCCCCCTAGCTGAAAAATCTCTTGATTATTTTCTAGCAATTCTCCTAATTGCTGGCGCCGGGTGGCACAAAGCATGACACCTTCATCTTTACGAAGTAGATTTATGCTATCCACACATAAATCGGAATTAACCGGACATGAAGACGGCTCGAAATCCAGAGGATAGTGCTCCCCCTCGCCCGAAAAAAACCAAACACCTTTCAGAAAATCTACAGAAATCCCTGCGCTCACTCGAAAATCAATGCCCAATAAACTTTCATTATTGACTGCATCTGGAATGACGACAAAAGTTAGAGGAACCACTTTTTCTTTTATACCTATTTCTAAATTAGTCGTCAAAATTTTACGTTGCTGTCCAGAGCCATCAGCTAATTTAACAAACATTGTCTTCTCCTCAAACTTTTGTTTTCTCCCCAAAAGCAGGGTAAATAAAGATGATCCAATTACAGAACATTTAGCCGCTGTATCAATTAAAGCTCTACCCTTCATTCCTAAAACTGAGATATACAAAACAGGTCTTCGGGGCGAAATTATACCAGTACTATAAGAGAGACTGGCAACATTGTTAGATTCTTTGTTATCTATGGTACACATAGTATAAAAATTATCAATATCATTATCATTACTTAAGATATCAGAATCATTGTCAATATCATTAGCATCATTACACATATTACTAATACTAGACTCATTTAAAGTGTCAGAAAAAAATATTGATGAAAACTGAGCACTGCATTTACCACAATTTGGGCGAGTGACCCCTATCTCGCCACAACCATAACAATGAATTATTTTTTCTGTGCTTTTATCATTTTCATAATTTTTTCCGGACTTATCAGTTTTTAAAATTAACTTTTTACAAGTATCCTTTGTGTGGTTATAAGCTTTACAGTAAGAACAAAATAGACGTTTGGGTTTCTGTTGTTCACTGGCACTAGAAGACTGTATGTTGGCATCACTGTTGGTCAATGGACGGGCTGCACTGCTTGACTGATGAACGGGCACGCTGCTTGACTGATGAACGGGCACGCTGACAGCAACAGGATTCTTTGTAGGTCTACGTACAGGAGCTTTGCTCTCCTTAAATGATTCCTCCGCATTGCGTGCTCTGCACAGTAGTTCATCAAAAGTATTAAAATTGTCCCGGTAGATGCTGATGCTATGTTTTTTAATTCTTCTGTCCAATAAACTATATACCATGTCTAATTCTACGCGTTCTGAAAGATCCCCTTTTGGTAGGTGAGCTAAGAGAGCTCACACAAAATGTCGGTATTACTCTCACCTTGTTCCATTGCAAATAATTCTTTGTAAACACTGTGTGGCGGCTTTCTTTTTCCAAAGGCAAAACGCATTTTTGTTATAGCATCACTCCACAGTGTTGTGGTACGTTTAATACCTAACCACCATACAGTAGCATCTTTGGTAAGAAGCATAGAAATGCCTTTGACAGCATTCTCGTCCGATATGCAAAGACAGTTTTTGTAGGTTTCAATTGCCTCTATAAAACTGTCAACAGATTCACCTGGTTCTCCGCTAAAACGGGTCAAACATTGCGAGAAGTTGGCGGGAGCGGCAAGTAGAGCCGCGACGCTCGTGACCGAAGTATCCACGGGCGTCGACGCACGTATATTCTCGAATAGGCGCTGAAACATGTCGGCGTTTGATTGTTGAATTGTCGCAAGTAATGATGAAAAGTTATCACCTGATAAAGTGATGTTAGCTGAACGATCCATAGCAGCGGTAGCTTCTTGCTCGTTGGCTGACAAACCTCTACTTCTTGTATTTGGCATCGTAAACAAACATACACTTTTCCTTGCGCTTTGTGAAAATTACCGAAGCGTCAGCGTTTGCAATTCACCACGGACAGGGCGCCATTTGTAGCCACAAGTTCTTGCGTATGTGTTATATCGTCCAACAAAAGTAAATAAAGGCATGTATAATCACTGTACTTTTAATCCACTTGTTTTTATCAAATTTACAATAAACAAAAGTAACAATCCTTTAAAATCACAAGCAATCAACATTCGCTAACCATCGACAATCATAGTTTTTTTTAATACACATAGAGTAATAATTATATAAAGTCAGCACTCCAAAGAGGAGCGCGTCTCTTACGCATAGGGCGCTCTAGTGTTGCCCGCGTTACAACCTCTATTTTCTATTGGCATTCTTTGCCATAAATGTAAAATAGCTATACTATAGCTTTGTTGCCTTTGAAGATTTTAAAATGATAGAAAATATAATATCAAATTAAACACAATTTGACATGAAAATTTCGGATAAGGTACAAACATAGAGATCTATACAAATAATAATGAGAGAATATTACTTGTGAAATAATAATAATACCTACAGTCGTGGCAGTCGAGCGGATATGGGTTTTACACATGGGAGGTCATATAATGGGGACTTATTTTATTTGCTTAGTTACTATAAAAACTGTCTACTTTTTATAAGCATACATTGTCGTGGGTAACCATGGGGCTTAAGATTTCATTAAAAATGTAACGAGGGCCACGCAGCCACGTTTCGTTTTTAGAAGACTAGTAGACCCCGACCATCATCTGAGTTATTTTAAAAGAAAGTTAAATGTAGGCAGCCTGTTGATATTTCATTATCCAAGTATTGTTCACCTTGGGGAGAAAATTACGTTAGATATTTTTGCAGGCTTGTAAAAAGTGACAAGGTCGGAATTAGACCCTCTCAGAAACTCGGCTTTACTTTGGGTAATCAAATTTTTAAGTCGGTAGAAATAATAACACAAACATTTTAGTTTTCTTGTGGATACTAATGGATTTAATTAAATAATAATTGGAGACGTTATTTACCGTTATGGACCGTAACACAATTCTTGTAACATGTCTATGCCATCAAAAACATAAATGTGAAATGAGAGCCAAAGTTCAATATTATGAAATATGCATTGGTTATTGACTTCAACGACAAAAGTAGTGAGATCTAAATGAGTGCCAAGTTCAGTGGTCAGTCCAGAAATGTATTTATAACAACATAAAATATTTCATAACAACTTAAAATATCATTTCTTCTTATAACTTGGGATAATATATTGAAGCGTAAGGTCTGACTTGGCTAGTTCTGATATATAGGTACAATAAGAACTTACAGCTTTAGAACTTACGAAGGCTATAATATAATTCGTAAATCGGGCCCCTGGTCTGTCTACAAGCATTTTTACAAATTGTTACACCAACAACATACGAGAAGTACATAAGTTACGTCACCTATTTATCGTCAGCTTATGTAACATTCATACATTTCAGCGTACCATTTTGTAGAAACGTTTTAGGTAATAATTTCGGCGGTTTAACAACGATCTGAAATCTGAAATTCCAAACTACTTATGAATTGTGTTTAATATTGAAGTTACAAGTGATTGTTCAGTTTATGGAATTGTAACCTTTGCATGCAAAATATTTCAATACAAGCGAGTAGTTGGCGTAGCTTAAGCTGTATTTGCATCAAGTGCTGCTGCGCCCGCGGAGAGAGTTTGCAGAGCCGGCGTGCTTAGAACGATTAAGTACAAAGTTTGTTAAATACCAGCACATCTACATATTTATCAATTTCCTTGAGGATTACTTAAACTATGTAACATTTAAACAAAGTTTTGTAGGTAGACAGGTTCGCTTAAATTGAGGGCCAAACCTGTCTTTTCGTGGTTTCTATGGACGAAATGTATGGCCTAATCGTGCTATGTACCGATCACTCATCTACTATAGAAACGTACACCTATGTTGATATTCAGACAAAGGATGAATTTAATTTAGTTCTTTCAATCACTTCTATAATAAAACCTCAGTGTACTGGCGGATAGTAAATGAATAATATTGACTAGAAAATGTCTGAAGTCCTGAGTAGATAAGCTATGCAGCTCGTCTCAAAGATAAAAAGCGTGGACCGTCTAACTCATTTAGAAAATGCAACGAAGAAAAAGGTTTTAAATAAACTACGTAGCTTAATCAAACTGAGAAGCTTTGTTTTGCTTTAATAACTCATCGTCTGTACACAGTTAAGTGGTCCACAAATGTTTGCTATCTGGAGGCGATGCACGACGTGTTGTGGACAAAGCGCGCTTACGTCTAGTTGAGAGGGCAATACTACGTTAATCATCATTTAACTAAGTATTCTAGTCTATCTACGAAATTTATCGATGTTGTGGAGTATTCCTCGTTAGCTCTTTTGTGTTTTAAGTAAACTCTATTCAATGGAAACTAACAAAGACATGATTTCTTTTCGGTGAGCCAGTGGTCTGTACCCCTAAGTCAAACATACCTAGGTGGCGAGGCCGCTGCAAGCGGCCAACAATGCTCAGCGGCGGACACAAAGCCCCGCCAAGATAATGGATATTGCTTTTCTTGCGAGTTTCCTTGCGAGCAGCCTACGTCGGAACCTCTCATAATCCGCTTACAGCTCCTCGCAAGTACGTCATTGTACTTCAGTGGAAACATTTCCTTGGGAGCACTGCAAATTCGTGCTTCACTTACTTACGCCGTGATACGGCTTTACCGATTGAAAGCCAAATAGCGACATTATCCTCATTAAGCTCATTTTAATCACAATTCAAATGTTTAAGATCTGAAATGAGCTGGGTAATGAGTGCTATCAAAGTACTTAATTAAGCGTGACGCTACAGAGAGATAACGTGCCGATTTAATTTAATTTTCATGTTCTCTACTTATTGGCTTGAGCGTATAGATGTCAATTTAAGAGATTACAGGTAAGGTTACCAGCAGTAAGGTTGGTATGTACTTGTTAAGCAAGTGAAAAAATATTTAGTTAATCCCGAGTAAGTACGCATTGATACCACATTATATGGTTGTGTTTCCTCAATATCATTAGTAGTTTTCCTCATAAAAGTAGAAGGTGTGTTTGTCAGGTGTCGCGTGGCCGTAGTTACTAGCAAGTCGACTCAATTATCCGCAGCGAGCGCCATAAATTTTGTGTCCGCACGCCGACACGGCAATTACTGTCGCCGCTCATCCGCAAAACGATGTTAATAGCCCTCTGATTCGTACATTTATCTCTGCTACACTGTATCTCTTTAGGGTACCGTGCCACAAATTGGAAATAGGAAACCTTACAACCCCTTTAGATTCTACCTTTACGTTATTTATGGCGATTCCTGTCTGACGAAGCATGAGTAACAATTCCAAGGATTAGTAACAAAATAATTAGGTAAACAATTATTTAGTGTTTTTTACTGGTCCCCTTTGCATATCGTATACTATAAGACGTGAGATAAGAGTTTGACGCAAATCATCGATTCCAAAGACATATAAAAATATGATAGTTATATATTTTATATGAAGGTACGGAACTGTCGTAAACATTCATACTCGATATATATATTTTTTTAATGATATCTATTGAGTCGTGATCCTCAATCGTCGCTGCTCGTCTGCTTAACGTCACAATTTATTTTTATTGTTATGATTCGGGGTTGGTGCTAAGGCATAATGACTCTCCGAGTACTTTATCCCATCGATCTTTGCTTTGATATCTTGGCGGGCCATCCATTTCCGCTACAGGAATTAATAAATAAAGATTGAATGCCAGTGGGTTAACATCAGCAAAACGATTGATGTTATTAAAACCCCCCGTAGCTCGTATATACTTAATTTTTTTTAAATTTTAAAACCTTTATTTTAAATAGTTAGAATTAATTGATTATAAATTAAGCGACAATATAAATCATCATTATAAGTGACTCTGAGAATGGTTTGTAGATGGATTTACAGGTATGTTTTACAGATACGAGTCTATGACTGTTTTATTTTACACGTGTTTCTTTAATAATTGCACGCGGTAGTCACAGTCCCGCTGATATTAAACATGAATGGGACTATTCCACTACAGAAGGTCTCGATAACATAAATAAATCACTGCCTCTGCTACAAATAGGCTCATTTTTATTGCGTAACTAAGTACTCCTTGCACCTTTAAACTAGTTTCCCCAGGCAATTTCGTTACCTGTGATATATAGTACCATTTACCCCCCAGTGGCAATAGAGATGCTTCTCTTGACGCTATCCTACCTTTTTATATTGAAATGCGTCAATAAAACAGAATTTATAGCGTCTTCACTAAAAAGTGAAATCATTTTGGGTTTTAGAAACTTTGTATTAAAAAAAAACTATTGCAATTTGATGACATAAGGTTACGAGAATTCTAATTTATGTCTCATATGTAACGTTCAATGATGTCTATACCGTTATTAAAAATTTAGTGAAGGATTTAAAGAGTTTGTTTCGTTTCAGCATCCTCAGACTAGAAGAGTAAATGTCGGCAAGGGTAATCCTCAATCATTTCATCTCGAGGGACGTGATACTACGGGCAGTGAGCCGTGTGCAGCCCATCATTGCTAGCAATATGCCTTTATTTATCCAACGATGTTACGATATTTCCTGACCCGATGCTCTGATAACTTTCGATACAGCTTTCTTCGGCTATTTCATGGGAAACTGATGAGGGGTTGTTACACACTAGCGATTTCATTCCACGGAACGTGTTGAGGAAATAAAAGGAGGTTTTATTCGTAATGTAATGTCACTTAGCGTTAGATCGCGCGCGAGGGTTCGCGTAGAGGTGTTTGTGTCGCGCTGTTATTTTTGTGCTTGTATAAAGTAGTTTTATGTTAATTCGTTATTGCCGATTCAATTTGCTTTTATGACTACTAACTATTCATTACATCTATAAAGCAATTACTATGGGTAATATAACTACGGTACAGTACTTTGGTTATATCATAACATTTTGTAGAATAGAATGTTCTAACTTAGATCCCACATTTTCCGAAGCGAATCCTCGGAAGCTATAAATTTATATAAGAAACGATTTCTCAGAAACTCGTGAGGTTGGAAAATAGAGGGTTAAGCGCGATTGTAGGCAAAGTTTAACTTTAACATCTGGACTATCTTCCGTCTTATCGACTCGCTCCCTCCTTGACCTCGCCCGGGACATGTTATAGCTGCTTTAGAAAAGCAATTTTCTTTAAAGCAAACTTTTTTTGCTTAGCAAGTTAGAAATACGTTGAGTTGAACCTGTTCTGTAATAGCAAGAATAAGATATAAAATTCATGTATCTTACTTAATCTTTGTCATTTCGACATTATTCATCGCGAAATGTAACTTAAATGCCTCTACTTAAGCTGAACCTGAACTATGTTGTACACTTTACTAAACAACAAAGGGAGTATTGTTTATTGTAATCATTGCAATGTGATCAAGCGTCGAGTTTCACGTGAATTAACGCAAATTTGCTCTATGAATTAATGCCCTTTGATAGTATTAGGTGTAGGTACATCGATATTAAGAGGCGTTTGATCGGTAAGCTGAATTAAGTGGCCAATGAAAGACAAGACGCTATCCTTAACATGAGGATGAGATTCAAGTAATTACTTAAAATAGGTGGACACCGTATCTACTTATTGAAGTTAAAGTACCTATAGCTGGTTACTTAAAACAGTTTTATTTTAGCGATTGGTTACGTAAGTATATTTCAGAACTCAAAAATACCTTTGACAAGTCAAAATACGTTCAGCTAGATAAAATATGTTCATGTTTCCAAACCTGTCTGAAAATAAATAGTTACACAAAAGCGAGCGACCGGTATCGAGATATTCGCAGACAAGTTTCCCGTCGTTAAGTTACGCTAACTCTCGGCTTTTCGCATGCATTGTGGAAGCGCGGCTTAAAATAAACTTTTAAAAAAGAGCTCTTCGAATTCCAGCGCCGACGTTTGACTGATGATTATAAATACAAACTTCACACACGGAGCTTCTGAAATTCGATGAGTTTCAGATTACGCAGATAACGCGCACGTCGACCAAGAATGTCTAAACGAGCCCGCTGAGTAATGGCTCGGAGGCTCGAACCATTCGCAGTTGATTAAGCGAGCCTTTGAAGTTGCACAGTGTGACATGATTAATAACTGTTTATGACAACCATCTGAAACGTGGGTTTTCAGACGATACAAATACATAAACATAATTTTGAGGAAAACAGTCCCGCGTCGTTTTTCCCTCTCCCCGTAATCCAGACAATCTGTCGACGGCAGTAAATTATATTGAGCGTAATAAGTATTTTCGACACGTAGTAATGCTCTTGGAAATTTAATATTGATTCGGAAATTAAATAAACATTGTGATTACATTTGCTTACTTACTGCGTTTTTAAAGCGTCATATTCGCGTTGGTTTGTTCCAAAAGTAGATCCTTCAGAATCATACAAGTATAAATTGTGATTACTGTACGGTTTAACTACATTTAGCTTTATAAATTAAGGCAAAACACTTTACAACATAAGTAGTTTCTGTACCGAGACAAACTTAAATTGAACCACTCTTGTGTAATTAAACACCTGGTTACATGAGGCGCACATGTATGTTTCTGTATATCTAACATTATCTATAATATTGTCACGTAGCTACCGTAGTAGATTTTGAGGCTACGCCGCGGCGCCGTAGCGCTACAGGGTACAGATGCGTAGCTGTCTTGCTTGCAACTATTTTCATGTTTATCGTCGTCAAATTTGTAAAGTTTTCAGGTCTATATTGTACAACTAGATTTTATTATGCCTCACACACATCATATATCTCATAACCAGTGCAGAATGAGACCGTTCAACAAGTAATTATGAACAAAGTAACATAGAAAACTTTGTAAAGCATCATTTCATAGCTTGTACGCGCAAGTGACAAGATGACTAATCCTATACAAGCATGTGTGTAAGCGTATTCTTCAATAACGGCACCGCTCGAGAGGTTTTCAAAAGGCCTGGTTGGCGACGCCGATCACGTGCGTATTATTGGCAACCGGAATCAGAGGCTGGCGTCAATGCGCCACACCACGCTCCGCGGTTAGGAACTCGCTTCACAACACAAGCGAGGACAAAAGGAATGACAATTGAAATCATACCCAAACATAAACTGACAAAACATTAAATATTATCTGCTATAATATTGATTTTGGTGCTAATTTTATTCGCACCAAACTAAATTAAGTGTATCGCCGTCTTTCACATCGTGGTAATGTATAAGGCAGATAGCAATATTTTGAGTCCTGTCAAATTTATTTCAGTCGTTGTTTGTGTACAACAAAATTGAGGCCAACGGTTCCGATTTCATTGTAAACAACCTGTGTAACATTATTTAGCACTAAATGTATTTGGCTTATAAATTACTACTATTAGATGGTTTCAGCAAAATCAGAGTCAATAACTACACAATAAATTAATTTCTTGATTTTTTTCTTCGTGACAAGCTAATGTTTGAAAATTGATATAGGGATGAATATATAATACACGGTCATTACATGCACTAATCAATAATATTTTTCAAAATGATGGCTATTTTGGAATTATTGTGATGTTCTACTTGTCAAATAGCATCAATATACCTTAGTAGCGAGTTTCGGAGTGGATACCAAGGTTTAGCCGCCACCCCCGCCTCCACCCCCCTTCCGGAGGTTCCTTCACAAAGACACACGCACGCAGGAGACGTCATTATCGGGTCTTCGATCGTGGATTATTGTGTTCTGCTGTTACTTTCTGTTACCAGTCACATAAATGTTGATATATTGGCATATAAGGTTAGGCTATCCCAAATCAATACATGATACAGTTAATTAAATTGTAGCTTGAGTTACAATTTGCTGTATATATTGATAAGTAGTAGTACATATCAATATTTACAGCAACTCATGGTGTAGAATTCATGGTTTTTAGTACATATTGGTCACAATTGGATATATGTTTTAATGGTAAACGGTAGACAGATTAATACGCTAATGAAATTTAGTCCCCTGTGAAAATTATAAAATGTAACCCTTAGATCTAGGCTTATGCCTAATGTGTATTTTCATTCATCATTCAAACGGACTAAAACATTTAAACTCCAACATTTGGAGATATTCACAGGCAAGGGTACGTTCTATCAGCAAAATCTACGAATAGCTACCTAGTTACGTAGTTAGAGCGAGTGGTTGCAAGTTCATTTGCAATTTACCCGTGTGCCGGTAGCTACATTACTGTGATGAACGCCCGCACCAAACTAGGGGCTTACGACTGATTCTATGTAATGAGATCCACCGAAATGTGATATGCTTCAACTGGTGCGGTATACGAAGTTTCGATCCTATAACGAACTAGTAATGATAAATATTATGTTAACTATGTGAAAGATGTAAGTTTTAGCGATAAAATATCAAATTTTACCGCTAAAACCGCCGCTGAATTCCACCATCGCACGGCTCGCCAGAGACTGCATTACCATCCTCACCATCTGGATGAATGGCGTTCCAGTACAGTGCGGTTTACCAGGAATTTTCTCCCTCGCACCACCAAATTGTGGAATGAACTTCCTGCAGCGGTGTTCCCGGACCGATGCGACAAAGGTATCTTCAAGAAACGAGCCTATTCATTCCTTAAAGGCCGGCAACGCACTTGCGATGCCCCTGGTGTTGCAGGTGTCCATGGGTGGCGTCGATCACTTACCATCAGGTGAAACGTCTGCTCGTTTGCCTCCCAATATCATTAAAAAAAAAAGACAAGTAGACTAAGTTTCTTGCCGGAACTCTTTAGTCGAGATCGCGTTCAGATCCGGTCCTAATATATAAGGAAAAAATTAATTAAATTTGTCAATTTGTAAGTGCCCCCGTTGTCCTACGTAAAATAAATGATTTGACTTTGATTATACTACAACAAACGATATATCTTATTAAGCACTCATAACCAAAACGATAAAACATATCATACCAACTTTAATCAGAAGAATACCTTGACAAGCGTGTCTATTAATTAGCCGCGGTAAAGCGCTATTATAACTTTAATTACAAGTTAATTTCGTGTTTATTATAACCCGTCGGGTTAACCTATTAGTTTAGTGAGCTATAATTATGTATGTGGCTTGTGCGGCCTACTTGGATTAGCGAACAACTGTTGGCTGGAGTTAGCGGGAATAACTCATGCGGTGAGATAAGAAACTTGTAGAGGAGGGCATCCATTCTTGTTCTTAGAACAATACTAAAGATCGTTATCCGACTACATGCTTTGTAAATTTAATTAACTTCACAAATTGCCTTACTCTCTATTGATAACAGCGCGGGGCCAGTTTTAAATCTCTGAAAGCAATTATGCTGAATCGAAAACCTGCTGGGAACTTTTATTAGGGCCCATGAGGAAAATGATTGAACATTGAATGTAATCAAAGGGATATAATCCGGCGAATCTAGAGTCGAGTTAAATTTTATGCATGAATAATTGAAAATAGAGGTGGAAGGTGGAACCAAGGTCGTTACGTGTGTACCTTAGGGAAATGAAGCAGCGTCAGGTTTTTGTTCAAACGCAAAAAGTTTTCCCATTCAATTGACAACAGTGGCTATGTGTTTTTATACGTTGGGGTTAGTTACTTTCCATGTACATCTATTCCATATCAAACATGAGTGCTTACAACATTCTATCACCTACACATTAATTGTCATATACCTAAATAAATCAGTAATTAAAGTGAAAAAGATTATGAAATTCATCATCAAATTACTTAGGTAATCATCAAATTAATTTAGCAATTACGTCGTGCTTTGATGAATCCACTCTGTTGTGCGAGTCACGGCAATCTATCAACAAGCGGAATTGTAGGAATATTATTTACGTTCCGGAGCACATTTAACGCAATATACATTAGCGTCAGCATTCTGTGGTGTAAATAAATGCAATGTGATGTTATGTTAAAAGATTAGTCGCGGCGCCAGCGGTGGTGGTGCGAGGCGGTTGCTCTTTACAAACGTTTGCTCTTATACAGCTCCCACAACTGTTCACTCATTTACATTTCACAGTCTGTTAGGTATGCCTTCACCATTGAATTTGGTCTGTGTTGCTACTTAAGCACCTATAACGGTTCACACAGTGGCTAAAGTAGGTTACCGCACTACTGTGTGCAGATTCCTTTCCTAAGTTAGCAAACACATTTGCATACAGTGTAAACTGTTGCAAGAAACATACGTACAAGTTCTATAAAAACACTATCTGAAGTACCTATATGAAGACTTATTTTTACCTTTAAAAGTCTTCTTATTTTGTGCAAAATGGGGTAATATTTTCTACTCGTCTACAGCCAAGAAACAATATGTGGCTCCATGTTGGGTCATTAATCTTTGTCATACCCTAAGAATGACCATACCTTTTAAGGATTGATTTTACGCCGTAAATAAAAATATGAGTTATTGTTGTCCCGTGCACCAAGTGTAACGTTGAAGTGGTGTATACTCATCAGCTACATATTATCTAAATCTAGTTAAATCTAAATACGTACTAAAATTCGTAGCATTCCGTTGGAGAGGTGTTTTAGGACTATTTTTCTTTTACAATCTCGGCTGTAACTTTTTTTTATATAAATCCAAACAAAAAGGACAACCGTATTTGCAACAGCCAACGGTTTCCGCGCCGCATAGCTATAATAAAACACACGTAGAAGTATCCAAGCGAACGTTAAAAGCCACGGTCGCTTCCCCATTCGTATTGTTTCGCGCGAGACAGGCGAAATTAAGGCACGTCGTTTTATATTTTCGTTTTTAATTCACGCAGTTGAAAGCGAAGTTTAAAAAGCAGATAATAACCTTTAGAGAGAATATAACGGCGTGGTCGAAAGCTGTAAAATCTGCTCTTTTATTGCTGTTTTAATTACATTCTTCGCGTTCGCATCGAATCCTTTATTTTTGCGCGTTTCATTTCATACAGCTATTGATATTTTCGGGGATGTTGTAGCAATTGTTGAAATAAAATAAAAGTACATACGTAGAACATTTCTCGCATTTAAAATATATACAGATTATGACTCACTTAGAAGTCTATTATGAAGAAAATAGCGTAGTAAAGTATTTTATTTTTAGAAAATCATACATAATCCGTTTAGCAATTAGTTAATGACCGGTTCTTTGTTGAAGATAAATAAATAACAAAGTTTCTCCAGCTTATCCCGTCTTCTCGAACACAAATATTGACATAATTATTAACAACAGGGCACGTCCGCGCACTACTCGTCTTGAATTACAACAAAAGGAAATATGAAGGTACGTGTCTCATATTTCCCCTTCGATGATGTATCTACACGACTTCAAGATAGTAATTAAGTTTCAGTTGATTGCTCGGTATCATCAAATAGCTACTGCCGTAATATTAATTGTACGTAATCTAAGTTGCGGTGATGTATACGAAAGATAAATGTCACAATTTCATTATGTTTAAATAAAAAAAGAAAATACTAATAAAAATCAAAACAGGCTTTAAATTTCATTCATACCGGGCCGGGTGCCCACTGGATGTTTCAAGACATTGCGAAACGTCTGATCGAAACATCCGGTAATCAGATCGCTGGAAACTATTTCGCACTGCACATCAGCATTGCCATTCAACGTGGCAATGCTGCCAGCGTTCTGAGCACCCTACCGCCCGACAATGATGGGGGACTGTGGGGTATTTAATTTGCTATTTTTATTTTTTATTATTATTATTTTCTCTTCTCTATGTAAATATTTTGTTTTTAATGTAAATAAAAAATGCATATACAGAAAAAAAAAATTGAAGAATAAATTTGATGCAAAGAAACCTATAACTAGAACGTAACGTTCTAAAACGGCGTTAGATCAACAAAGCGTTATGCTGAAAGAGAAAAGACGCGCCCTAAGTATAAGCGATAGGAAAAAAAATATAACTCGGTTTTTGTGTAACGACTTTCGATTTACTGAATACGAGTGCTCTCGTGAAGGGTTGGAGTGAGGAGGTATCACTCCACATCGAGTCAAGTACATTCGTCTGCCAAATAAGGCGTAACTTACTCGACGCCGCGAATTTATAGCGTCTATGAAACGAAAATACGTTTCGGTGCTTTATTTCTGTAAAATTTCAATTTCACACTGCGCTGGCTCATGTCTTTAATAACAGAAATCGTAAAATGAACAGTTAAATTTTTTGCCTCGTTGAAATCTGATGTTTTTGTCTCACTCGCACATTTTGAAGGTGCTCCACATACAGAAGGATATAGCTTAAAAATATACTCTTTGAAACTTTGCTTGCGATAAAACTTTGGGTCGGTAATATGGAGTTTCTACTTTAAACTTCGCATTACTGGTAGGTAAAAGTAGTTATTTCCGTAAAAACAGAGTTTGAAAAAGTCAACAACTGAGTATGTTTTAACCGAGCTACTAACTGGGCTACTGAGCTACTGTTTTACATCTTACGTACCTTTTTATATAGCCCTCTGTTTCCATTGAAATGCGATAAACACAAACCTACGCCTTATAAATTTACATATTTCATCGCGAGTTTCTCAAAGTTCCCTTTAATGTCAATTTAATATAAAATTTATTTCGAGTTCTGTGACGAATAGAAAAAGAGATAACGAGACACCGCCGCCTCTTTGCGTGATCACCGCCACGAATTATGTGCTCCGAGCCCTGAATATTAAATGAAGGCGGCAAAAAGTAGCGTGAGTCTGCGTAACTCGCCTCAAATTACGGTTATCGAGCCAATCGGTTCCCTGACGGAGTTCGCCTAAATATTACCTACGAGCCCTCTCGCGATGAAATTTCATTAAAGGTATCCATAATGTCATCCACTTTTTCAATAACCGGGGAATGTGATTTGTTAATGGATTAGCTAGAAAAGTAGCTTACTCTACAGTATTACTATATTAAGTAGCTTCATTCAATTATGCGCCATGATTACAATAGGTCAATATTACGATGTACTACTTTAATTTGGATAAAATTGAATTTTAAATCATAATTTATGAGCCACTCTAAATATTATTAATATTCTTTGCTCTACATCCGAGCGAGACATTTTCCAGAATTTAAGATTATAATTTAAATTCATTCAATGTTTATCTACCTGTACCGAACGTACTTACATTTTTTGCGACACAGCCCAACAGTATTCAAATCCTTTTACAAAGTCTTTTTCAAACGAAACCTCGAGAGGATTTCGTTTGAAATCACATTCGATAAACATCTTACGCGCTATTTAAATACAAACTTGGTGCTGTTTAGAATCCTGTTCTTCTATCTGATTTTGATTGTCTATTAGCGAAAATACGTTTCACTAAATATTGGCCGTAGAAAACAGATGTTCCATACATCTGTTTTGTGCGCACAAAGTTCTTGCATTTTAAAATCTCATCTTTGTATTTTTTATCCAGGGCGACTTGCACGGTCGCCAAGACAAAACTTCTCCCGATTATATCGCAACGATTTACCTACTCTGAATCTTCTGAAATTCATATTAGAGAAGGAGAGGAAATTATCATAACTCTCATTTTGTCTTGTCACAGCTGGCTGTGCTATCAGTGTTGTGCCCCACGGTTACATGCTCGTAAAATCCAAAGCCTTCGACGCTCTAGGATTTTTTTACCTTACATAGGATATTTTTTGCCTATCAGTAAAAGGTATCTGGTATGAGTTGTTGCGGAGTTTATCCTTACAAACAATGAAACTTCTTACCTTTTTTATATTAGTAAAGAGTAAAAAATTATACCTAATATACTTTTTTTAACACACTTGATCTAGCTACGTTATCCACCATTCCACTTGAGTTAAATTCGTCAATCAGCGTAGTTTGTTGAATTCAAGTTATTGCGGGGGAGTGGAGTTCATTTATTTCGTCAGATTAGTTGCGGGCGACGTTTCTACTCGTTCATCACGTTTTGTAAATCGTCTGTAAGCTGTTGACAGATATGAATTATTCTGCGAGACAGACCTTCCGTGGCATATATGCGACTGATTCTGACAGTATTTAGTTCATATTCTCCGCCTGGGTACTGTGTTGGACGATTTATGAAGTGGGCATTAAATGTTGGTCAGGCAGTAAATGGTGAATGTTTTTTAATGGTATGGTATTTAGAAGCTATAAACAATATAACGATCCTATCAAAACATGTGATACGAAACGAAGGAAGGAAGGTTAGATCTAAACGAGTAGGTTGACAATACCAAAAACAAAACTTGTCAAGAATGTCTTAGCAGGTTTTCTTTCATTGTCATTGTTAAATTATTTTCTCCCCGATCTTCGATTGGGTTTTTTGTTAAATTTCGTTCGTTGGACACGCTCAAATTGAAAATCGTACAAAAATATAACCTGAAATATTTTTACTATAGCGAGTGTCTTGTTGTTATTGAGTAGTAAATACCGAAATCGAGTTTTGGCTTTGCCAAGATAATGAAATAACACAGCAGTCATAGAGACAATCTCCCCAATGTCATAGCAAATATTGCCGTTGGCTTCGTAGAGACGCAAGTAATCCCGAGTAGACATGGGATCGGGATCCTAGAGTCCGGGATTAGAGCAGGACGCCGCCGCCACCGCCGGGCCAGGGCAGGTCGCGGCAAGCCCGTCAGATAACGAGGCCGGCTTTAATGTGATATTAGCCAGTTCACTACCACGCACACTACTGGGGGAATATGCGATAATGATTAGATGGGTCTCACCCGTCCCATCAGCCATGCTTAACTGATAGATAATGGACTAATGGTGTACTTCTTGTTTGTAAACGTTCATGATTGCAGTTTGATAGTTTCGTTTATGGGTTGGTATAAACGGGATTATCTATTGCACGTAATTTGTTTGTTAACTTTTAATATACCATATACATATTAGTTTTCATAGGTACCATATTTTAGTTTTCGTATATTAGTATACTTTAAATTAAACTGCTAATTAGTTTTTGAATTAAAATGAAATCGTTACCCATAGCTCGTGTAATTCAATTCCCTATTGTATTATAAGTAGGTTATTGATCAAGTACAGGTAGCTTTTTATGTTTTGAATAATGTATAATAATATTTTCCTACGGGTAATCATGAATGTACCGCTATTGATAATGAATATACCGAATATAAAATTTTGCTCGTACTATTTATATAGGTCGGTATCAAAATAAATCCGCTTCCATCTAAATAATAAATAACGGCGGTCTCAAACGAAATTTTACTACGGAATCTCGATAGCTATTTCGTTTTCTGCGGGAAAGAAATATGTTTATGGTTCTGTTTATACGATGGCAAGACTTTTGTTTACGTCACGGTTACGGCCACGTCGTGTAACGCCCGCATTTGGGGCATGAAATAAAGTATTGACGAAGGAAAAATATATATATTAGGTCTCATACAAACAAATGAGATTGGTGCTTTCTGCTTTGATTAGCGTTATTTCCGAGATTGCGTTCGAGTAGCACAAGTAGATACAATCGCGGATATTCAATTTAGTTTTTGCAAAAGGGTGCAGCGGTGCGTTCAATATCGCTCGGTGCCTTCGGATTTAGATAGATCGAAGGGACCGGACTCTCACCGTTGACTCTATCAATCAGTTATACCGAGGACGAACAACAGTTATCACGAACTCTGCGAGGAAGGCCGCCCCTTTGCTCGAATAAATCAATAGAAACGGACCACCCTTCGGAAATGTTCACATTACTTTATATTGCTTAGTCTCGAGTGACTCGATTTTTTTTTGAGTACAAATATATCTATAAATTGAACTCTATACAATGTTATGTAATTGTACTTATTATCTGTGACAAACATTGCCGATGTATTTTTCGTGCGTTTATTTTACATTACTTTACTGATTTTATACTTCACAGTCACGGGAAAACATGTCACTTCGATCTGACAGTGAAAAACAACCCTCGCGTCATTTGTCAACGTCAGCCACTCAGCGCGAGGGCAAAACATAATTTCATAAAGACATCCTTGTTCTTGTTATGCTGGGATGAGCCACTTTTTACAGTATCATCATCATCGAATTTCTTATTTGATATACGACACCTGAGAAGTAGGTACTGGGTAAATAACAAGCAGCTACGAGAAAATGACAAATTTATTCGTAGTCCTTTTTTAATTTTTTTATAAGTACCACATTAATATAATAAGATCTACTTAAAACCTACTGATTGTAAGAGTTAGAAATACAAAAAATAAATTTAAATTATAAATTTATTTTTTGCCCATAAATTGGACATGAGTCTCTTCTATGCGCGTTACTATATATGTCTAACATGATTACGTTACTAAAGTGCCAGTACCTATTTACTTACAAGTATGTTACTAGATGTGAACTTTGAACCCAAAATTATAGTTACTAAATTTCTAACATATTTTACAAAACAAATTGGCGAAGAGTTGAAAATACTCACGGTCTTGTATAGTTTAATTTCACTGCGCTTACGGAAAATAATGATAATACTAGGCGCGAATATCATGATCGTTATTTTAATGGAGATATGCATAGTGAACTATTAATGATAAACGATAGGAGGTGAACGTGTGAACAGGAACTAAGCTTGAGTTAAGCCGGGGAGTGTTGATTAAATTATGTCAGTCCCCGAACGCCGCGCGTCGAATAGTTTAGCACAACAATAAAATAAATAGCTCTGAAAATCGGGAGCCTCATTCGAAATAGTTGGTGTTGGAAAGTAACACAAAGGAAACTGATAAATAATTCAAATACTGCAATGCGGTCCTCAAGGAATTGACAAGGAATGTAGCGTGTGTAGTGCCACTACACTGCTGTGCGGTAATATTGCACTTGAGACCTATTTGACGAATTTACCTGCATACTTTCTGAACATATTCTGAGCTATGCGGCTACGGAGAGTCTCTTAAGTTCATACACGAGTATTACAGTGAGGAATTCATAACTCCTTTACGACGAATACGTTCATGTTCGATTTCTATATTCATAAAACGCCCCGTATCGCTAACGGAACCTGTCTACACTACAGCGATATGGTAGGCAAAACTGTGCCTATAAAAAAGTTTTATAAGTTACGCTCGTGATGTTTGTTACGGCCCGTAACTTTCCTCCAAAAAACATTATTTTTATAGGAAACTAGCATTACTTAGAAACCACGCCACTTTCCTCTACTCCGTTAATTAATAACGTATTAAGATGCCAATATTTCAACATACTAATGGTACACGTAGAGCATTCGAAGAAAACCAAAGAAGGGCTTATTGTAATCTTAAATAAATATTTCGTACCATGGTCAATTTCTCAATTAAAAATTATATTTATAATATTACATGTAATATTACATGTTCCTATTACATATGTCAATAATTTAAGTTGTACAGAAAGTAATTTAAATCGCTAGTTACAAAAAATCCTTACCCTATTCACTTAAGTATGTCATTTCCATGACGCTTTCACGCTGTCATGATATCGTGATAAAACAACGCATCGTAGTAACAAGAACTCGTCGACATTCTACGGATGATACTAACAAAAAGTTAAGTAATTAGCGTTTCAGCGCCTAAAAGTTTCTTCAATCATGCGTGAGCTGAATTCAAAGGGGATTACTGAGTACTTTTATATTTTAACAATACGGCTACCTATTTTTTGCTTACTTAGTTCAGTTAAAAAAAGAAAGGATTTGTACGAGATTTTTTACTTTTAATATAAACAGAGTTGAATCAGATACGAACTAATCAATTATGATAATATATTTCATCTATTTGTTATTATCTAGCACGGTAGATAGGTAGATTCTGAGCAACGTTTGCCGAAGCAAAGATAAAAAGTGCTACGAGCTACGCACTGACACCTACGCGCTACGCCCCGCTACGCCTGTCTATGTAGGGGCGTAGCACGTAGTTCTTTTGACGTTGTTGTTGTTTTTTTTTCATTTGTTTATAGGGTTCAAAGGCAAAGAGTAAAATAAGTTGTTCAAAGGGATGCACATAGAAATAAAAAATTTATATTCCTATAATTTTTTTTGTCACAATAATATTCTTCGATTCATTGTAGTATAGTAGTCAAACAATCATCAAAAAGAAAATGACTAAATATGAATACACGCCATAATCTAGCAAATAGACATGCCGAAGGAATCTCACGTTTCTGGATACATAATATTAAAGTATTTTCTTCTCGGTAATTTCATAAATTATATCCTATTAAGATCCCTCTGCTATAATTCTGGCACTTCAATACCGACTTATTTTTGACCTTCATAAATCATTTTCAGGATTCGCAAATGCCTTCCAACCCACCAATCAAGGAAGCATCCAAAAAATTCCTATCCCAAGTATCCCTATCACGTAACGAAATATCTATAATTTGATGAAAGGAATTTCATTAGTACGCACCTAACTTCCTAATCTGGGAGTTAAGAATCTGCTCGAGTACCGGAATTAATCGATTACGGGTAAAATTCTTATTAATATTATACTTATAATAATTAACTAAGCAAAAGGCTATATCTTCATTGAATATTTAAGGAAGGGTCGCGGCCAATCAGTATTCTGGTCAGGCTCTGTTAGTTTGGTTAGGGCGCTCCGAGACTCGAAGGCGATTCCCTAAGCAGGTTACCTAACCGCATTTATATCTTCGTTGGAACACAAATATTAGCATAATTAGTTCGACTCGCACACTCCATAAATATACGTTCTGTGGCAGCTTGTCCAATCAATTGTTCCCCGTACTACTATTGGATATTGTAAGGAATAGCTCTGGCAGAATTATGTTAGTTTAATTAAATCGTATTAAATTATATTAACTTACAGGTACTCAATGCTTCAGACTGCCTTTAAATGTACGTATACTTGTCTGGATATCAAAGAAATCCTGTTACAGTAGGTACATAGTATAATGTACTTAACAGAAAACAAGTAAAACCTGAATACTGAATAAAATGTAATTAAGTTTCATCAATAGTCATATTTTCCACATAAATTTATAGAGCTTCTAGCTTTTACGCACTGAGCTCTTTTTCTTTCCTTTTCTGTGTATTGTATAAGTTTCATATTCTCTGTGTGCTTTGTTTGCTTTGTTTTGTCTGTGTCGAATAAATGTTTTTTCTTACTTTCTTTCTTTCTTTCTTTTCAATATAGCAGGGGTGTTAGCACGCATGTCAAGACAAGACCTCTGTCACGGATTGGCTCGGTCACTCTCTGTCTTATTGCATACAAGAATATGAGATATAATCATCATATCCTGTGACATAAGTCTAGTCTTGGCGCTCATGCTAAAACTACAGAGTTTATTAAAGTAATCTAAGGAACTTGCTTGGTGACTTATAAAAGAAATCCGACAAAACAAGAACTAATATAAAAAAATACCTACCTAATCATTTATTTATTTGGTAGTTTCTGCCGGTTTGAGTTTGTCCAAGTCGAGTACAGCAAACATAAGCAGTGAACTATGTGAACGAGTTATTTCAGCCAGCCCATTCCCTACATAATAACCATTGGATACGGTCGGAAAACCACTCAATAAAGAGAGACAGGGCGGAAAAGGCAGTGGTCCTTCTCATTTTCCCGAAGCACCTTCCCTACTCTTTCGAGTCGTTCGTCCATCCGTGTTCAAAACAAACCCTTTTATATAATCTATTCATTCGATTATGTGCTTTCCGCCTACGCTGGATCAAAATGGACTTAAGCAGAATAGTTACTAGTGATGTGCCGGATTGTTAAAAATGTATATTCGCGGATACGGCTACGGATATTTGGTGTCAAGATCCGGGGATACGAATACGTATCTTAACAATTTTATAAAAACTTCCTATAATTAATGTTTAATAAGCTTATCACAGAGATTTGTCATTCATCTCATTATAAACATTTGCAATATTTGATTCTAAGAAATAAAAATATAATCTAAATGTAGTTTAAGTTTTTTATTGCTACCTAATCACCTATAAGTATATAGAAGATCATCAAGGTAAAAGATCCGCCTAAAAAGCTACGCATACGGATACGGATCTTTATTTCCCTTCGGATATCCGCGGATACGGATACTCGGCACATCACTAATAGTTACCTAGGTTAAAATATAAAATGTTACTGAAGTAATCTATTGATGAAGTATTCTAATATACGGATAAAATGGCAAATAAATACATAGGGTGAAATGGATTTATTTTCTACACAGCAGCGCCCATGACACAGCCAGTGATCCGCGATGGCGCATCGGAATACCGAATACTGTGCACCACGCCAGGCTAATGAACCATTGGCTCACATAAAGCCTAATTTATGGACTCGTTGGCCGTGGGATCATGTCCTTTAATAGTGCACATGCGACCGTAATACCGGTAAAACCAGACAATGTACATTCAGGCCGCATATAGACGCCAATATTGCTAATTTAGCTAATACACAATAATTTTGTAGGAACAGAGCCTTAATGATAATATTAATTTAATTCTAAATCTATGTTTGAATATACAAAACTCCCCTCCAAAGGGGACTCAGACCCCTTGAAAAGTTACAGGTAATGTATTATTTATGTGTCGTTAAGATAAGTGATTTACCACCTCGTGATAGCTTTATCTTACACATTTTCTCTAGAACATCGCTCAGACTTTTCAGAATTGCTTAAATAATCTGTCTAAACACACTAACATGAACGCAATATACAGACAGATAGATCATTCATATTATCATTTACACTGTATTAAAAAGCGTAGGAAATAAAATTATAATTTTTATTTTTTTGATTCGAAGCATCGTAATATCGTATAAATCAGCGCAGCCGGCATTGAGAGATTCCGGGTGTTTGTTGTAAGCAGACGTAACAAAGGAGTCGCAGCTTGCGTAATGTTCCGCTGCTCCGCAGATCAAACCACTTGCGGTGCCTCTTTGTCAATGGAACTTTCTATTCCCTCCAAGAGATACATATTAATGTACCTACTTCAATTTTGAAGTGGCGATCGATCATCTCTAACGTTGTGCCACTTTTTGCAGAGTTTTCTGACATTATTTCAAGTACTTATTATCCATACTGGTCCTTCTTACGCATTTTTATGGCATCGTTTCTTTTAAAAGGAAATACAGACCGAGTCCATACTTCATGATAACAACACACATATTGCATAGCTTATCTACGATGCGCATTATTTGGATATAACGGGCATAATTTATAGACTACGGATACTTATGCGAACTATTCGACGTCTCATTAGCAATCCTCATTAGAAGCCTCTCCTCCCTGACTGCTTGCCAACCTGAAATTAATAAAGGTATACATATTGTGGCTACCCTTATACGTATTATAAATTATCTTATGGTGATAAAAAGTACATTAAAAACAAAAGACGTTGACTTTGTTGACGGATTTCCTCAGTATATATTTTTTGGGGTTAAAAAGTGGGAATGTGAATATGTAAGCGTCAACAAAATAAATGATTGTACTTTAAAGTTGACATTAAGCAATCATTAACTAAGTACTAATTAAACCTCTAGTTATCAAAGTATGGTTGTTGAACTCTACCATAATTATAACTATATAACTTTACTGATAATAGTCGTTACAGTAAATAGCGAATAGACATGTGAGTCATGAATAATATATCTTGCCAGATATCTCGAAAACTAAACCACAAAGCGAAAAGCTCAAAACCCAGTTGAGTCATTCATAGTACTGTAATGTCGTGGCAGAGGCAGGATAAATTTAGTTTTCTGGACCAAGTTGGTGAATTATAATTTTACGTATTTGATGTTATGTGATTAATAATATAAAATGATTTTTAAGTAAATAAATTAATAGGTTTCTGTATAACTTTACATTAATTTCCTTGCTATTAGAAAGTATACAGGGCTTTAAGCATTAGTTATTGCTCTATGTTAGAAAAATGCATGAGAAGTACAGCGCTAAAAAGTAATGAAATGCCACCATCGCCATAAAAATAACCTTCTTGGGCGTTTTCTCAGTAATTGAGACCGCTCTCAAATCCTTTGCCGAGGCCTGTGTAACTTGGTTTGAATTGAGCTGCTTCAAGTTTCTTATAAGTACTTTCTTTTTTCCCTTAACAAACTTATTAAACTTCAAGAGCGTTATAATTTTAACGGGCTTCTCAAACGCAAATGTCAATATTTCTATAAATAGATTTTACGGCTGGTTTCCTGGTAATATTCTGTTTCGGCAATTTCCAATTATGGGTAATGGAATTTGATGTGTATTATATTTTCAAGTATATTGGTAAGTACTCCTTTGGATATAACGATGTAATACATTTAAACGTATTTGATTTTCAATAAAAATATTAATGTATAACAATTAATGTCCAACTTTTGAATTTATGTTGAAGGATACATGATTAGCAATTAACCAAGCATAATTAATATTAGAAGCCGATAGTAGTACCATAATCAACCGGCAACGGTCTTTGTCGTACGACAGCCACGGTATGTCGTGGTTGTATTTCACGCTGCGCCGCGACCCTGTTGATCGAGGGCGAAACCCGCGCGCAGAGGGCGCGCGGGTTTCGCCAGTTCGCCTGCCTCTGTAACTGGTAATTAATTCTATACCCGTGTGAAGCTTTACATGGAATTGTTTGCGAGACCGTAATATTGTTACACTAAACATTACGCAACCCATTTTAAATTGATTAGTCTAATTTACCTGGATGTTATACGTTTATGGTAACTGTTGTGATTATGTAAAACCGACCCATAATATTTGTGTAACTTCATATACCTATTATGTAATAGTGGGCTACTCGCTAATTCATTTCTGCAGGTATGCACAATCGATAAAAATGCACGCCAGTGAGTTTTCTACCGAAAAAGAATAGCTTTATTAAAATCGCTCGTAACCCTAATACGAATTATATGCGAAGCTACGATACTTCTATTTTATACCGTGACGTTTCTCTACGTATGCTTCGGCAGTTAATCGATGGTTATTATTAAAGTTATGTATAAGATTACAAACTTATTAGATCTACTTAGAAATAGTAGAACTGTCACTCACACTGTGAAACGTTCTCAATGGAACGCTCAAAATACTATTAAGGACTTATTATTCACAATGCGCGCGCTAGCGGCGGGAAATGGAAAAAAAATCCAATTAACTTCATACGAAGTGTCCCGCTTGAACGCGTCCAATGCTCTGTGCGGGCCGCACTCGGACTAACAACTATTTTTCAATAACGGTAATGGAATTGGGAGTTACTTAACCAGCAATGTCGCACAAACGAACGTTTGCTATACTGTAATAGGGCAGATTTTTTATATATTTTTTATAAGTTAAATTACTTTATTGATTGTCTCTGACAGTGTGGTTTGATACGTCTGCCCGATAGTCACTCCTACTTATATGTATTTAAAACCAAACCCTGATGTACACAATAAGATTTTATAAATAAATATGGCCAGACAACACATATTCATCGTATGATCCCAAACTAAACATAGCTTTTGTTACAGCCTTTACATCCAGATCAGGGTAAATTCCGAAAAGGCCATTTCCATAATTTGTCGCTAGCGGGAATCGAACCCGCAACCACCGGGTTCAGTGAGCCAAGCGGCCTACGCTCAAACCTCTAGACCAAGCCCTCATAAACTATGCTGTGGATATTCAAAAGATTATACTTAAATATAACTAACTACCTCTAATTCAGATTTAGATAACATTTTAATATCTAAGACAAAATCTTTATTAAGTAAGCATTTCACTATCGACCCTTATTAATGAATACATCTTTAATTAAGATCGAATTATAAAAGAATTTTAGCTCTTGAAGATATTACACAATGAGCTGACTTATCAAGAATTTATTTAAATTAGGTATTTTAAAACTTAAACTATAGAACTTCGACTCCTTTTCTCTGTTTGCATTCGCGACCTGTTTTTTTATTTCTTGCACCCACTTTGTTTGATTTTTTTTCTCTCTCTCTACATCACTCTAAGGTTGGCTGGTAGAAAATGCCTAAGGCATTAAGCTTACCTTGTACATTTTTTACTTATGTATAATTGTGCAAATAAATAAATAAATAGAAAACTCGCAAAATAGATATTATTATAACACTCTTATGTAAGTGGGTATCTACACAGATATATTAATTGAACCGTAGCGTGATCTATCTCAAGTATTCGTGACACCGTTGGACCCCGTGACCTGTCATTTACAAGGGGATTTGCACCCCTTTACAATCCAGACGTCAAATCTATTATCATCGATGACTCCCCTCCATAAATAAGCTACGCATTTTACCCATAAAATCTCCTTGTTTTTCAATATCATACAATTTTTAAGGAAATACTAGGTGACTTTATACGGTAAAAGAAAAAAATATTATTCGCTTCATCTCTTTACATTTAAATTTGCAATGAACAAGGTAGGTAAGGCATATTTGATACTTTGAGCACTCTTCCCAGACTGTATTCAAATTTTTGTTAGACATACCAAGTCAAGCAAAACGGTGATTTACCTATATGCGGAACGAATCGCTATTCGCCTGGGAGTGATATAGGAATTGCATGGGGATATTTAAGGCTTTGGGCCTGGACTTATCTCTTTTCTGGCCATTGAAGCGGGAAATGAGGCAACGAAATATAACTTCTACCCTCGCTGCCATTACCTTTGCTTTATGGCACACGGCTACGGTCCTGCGCGTTTCCTTAATTTAAAGTGCAACGCTGTATTCTTTTCCTTGTCACCTACTTCCAACATTTGGTGTCTGTTTGTTATTTATTTTGTACTAATTACAATGTATTTTACCTTAACTCATTCTCATGTTCACTGTAATAGAATATGTTGAGTATTATTTAGGTAGACCATTAAGTTAGATTCAATTTAGCAAATTGTAAGTTAAAATTGTAAATAAATAAAGTATAGACTATTAGACTTATACCGTAATCCTACCGATTTCATTACTTTGACCCTATTTCCAATATTGAAATGTTTCTCAGCATCTCAAACTTATGTACCAGTAGTAATGACTATATAGAGACATCGACTCTATCACATTTATCGATTTAGCTGTGGGATTATTTTTACCGGCTTTGTGACAAAAGACTGGTCGTGACAGAAAAGGGTTTTTGTCCGATTGGAACGATTAGCGAGCATGTGCTCCGCTAAAAACAGTCAACAGACCTTATCTCCGGGCTACAGACGCGTCCTGAACACAAATATTGTCTACCTCTAAATTAATACCAATAATTGACACATTTCCACGAAGCTTCGTTTAGATTAAAAGATAATATTTAAATAGTAAGGGTATTAATCTATATTTCATCAAACTTTACTTAAACTTCTACGTTAAAATCACTGTTATTGTGATACAAATAAATAAAATGCTACTGAATATATATAGTTGGTTGGATGTTTGGGAAAGGTCGCAAAACTTTATCAGGATTTAGCGGATAAGACTTAGCTTTTGCGATAGGTAAAACCTTTTTGTTAGACATCGCTAATCCGAGTCACAAACCGCAATGGACTAAGTTTAAAGCCATCAGACTCACGATACGTGAGTCTGATGGCTTGTGATAACAAGAAGTTAATTTTTGTTTATATTTAAAAGAGAAAAAAAAATTAACTAAAGAACTCCTTAAATGGTATTTACCTGTGCAATGGCAGTTTTGTTTCATAATGACTGCGATGAGAAACCCCGTAAAGTATTCTACAGACCCTTTCACTAAAGCACCCGCTTTCTAAGTACAAATAAAGCTAGACGTAAATTACTTCAGCGTTAAGAAGAAAACTTTTTAATAAGACCAAAATAAAGTATACACGCAATAAAGATAACTTTCTTTGGCTCAGTAATTGAGACCGCTTTGAAATCCTTTGCCTTTCTAACTCAGTTTGGAGTCGGCTGAATTTTTTTACATTTTTTTAAAGAAACTTATTATACCTAAAGAGTGGTATAATGCTGAGCAAAGCGAAAGAAAATAAAACGCGAAAGAACATTGGTCTCTACAATATTTAAACAGTCGTTTATACGTAATCTCAAAATGATCATACATCAGAAGTGCGTTATTTATATAATGATTACGCCATTAATTCCAATTTTAGACACTTAACTTAGAATACGAGTATATTTAGTTTCTTATCAAGATTGAATAGGTACTATCTACCTACGAGATTCATTTCTAGGGAAAGTCGATTAAACCATTCGGAACTTTATCCTCTTGTACGAAATTGATTTGTGCGTTCGCGTTTCGAAATCTAACAAACAAATGTGTGTCAGTTACATTAAAAACATAATGTTATATGTTCCAAGTATTAATGGGTTAGGTTCTATAACCTTCTATTAGCTATCTAAGAGTTAATACATGAAAATACATTTGTCCCAGTGGTGCTTTTGATCAAGTTTTGTTACCTAGGATGCATAATAACATGGTCTATGAGTTGCCGTACAGAGTTCAGCTTTATTGGGCAATATTATCGACTCAGCCGACTTTACCGTACAGTCAGATAAAAAAAAATCAACGAACAAAATTTAACTATTTCGATTTCAAATTACATCAAAAATTTAAAACGATTACAATGACTTTCGATATGATGTGCACACAAGTTACATTTCCCACGTAACACATTATTTAATTTTTATGGATTCTCAGTTCTCTACAGATGAAAAAAATTAATAAAGCTCCATAACTGATTAATTTATGTATGCGTAAGGGTGAACATCATTATCTAATATTATATTACAATGGTTTCTGATGAACCCTATGGATCCATTTAAGCATCATGTTGTCAATATTACAAGTGCTTACAAAAATGTTTGGTCTTTTTAACCGACTTCATTAAACCTATACTCACTATATGTCCCTCTATCATCTATAAATACCTTTACGTGTGCAGTATACAAAATGCCTTTTCTGGCAAATATTACTATTCAGGCAGCGTTGTTGAATAGGCAAATCGTCAAATAAGCCGGTTATCAGTCTTGCACTAATACTGGGGGCGCGTCAGCGTTGATTGGGGGCGACATTCGCGCGTCCCCAGCCAGTTCACCTGGGTTACTGCTAATAATTAATTCCAAACCCGTGTGGAGCTTTACATAAAATTGTGTGTGTATAAACGGTATTGACTGAATATTTATTACAATAAAGCGGCTATATTGGGTCATTGTAAGCGACAGTGCTTAATCGTCTTTGTATCATTTTATAAAAAAGAGAGCAATTAACAACTATAATGATACTGCTTACCTGAATGAGCGTTGTACTAGTACTAGTTTATCCTATCCTGCTAATATTATAAATGTGAAAGTTTGTGAGGATGCATGTATTGATAGAGGGATGTTTGTTGCTGGGATGTTTGATGTCTGCGCTGGCGAAGACGTCGGCAGAAGCTGGTACTCCATTAATAGAAAATCTATTCTACGCTTTGCCTAGATATCTATTCATTCAATTCCACGTCTCACGTTTTGAAAATAAATCCTTATGCCACGTCTTTAATTTCTTGTTATTAATGTGAAATATGTTAGCGACACCTAACTCGACGTTATCTTCAGCCGGTGGGTTGCTATCGAAAAACGCTATTAAGCCTCTTATTCACACATCGCACGCACGCGGGCGCAGACGTAAAAGTCCAATTAACTTCACACGTAGAGTCCCACTCGATGCCACGCGCACTAACGACTATTTTTCAATAACGTTATTGGAATAACCTCCACCTTATTACGCCAGCAGTAATATTCCCGACGCAGAGAGATACAACCATATTATGATGTACTAGCTTCTACCCGCGACTTCGTCCGTGCAGACTTCGATTATACAATATCGTTATAAATTATACCCTATATGGTATTCTGATGTATAAACTGTATAATGCAGTAATGCAATAATACTATAGATGTATAATGCAATAATACTGTAAAGTTTTATCAGAATCCGTTCAGTAGTTTTTGCGTGAAAGAGTAACAATCATCCATACTTACAAATTATTAGGATAGCGTCCTCCAATATTGTCTAAGAATATGTTATAATGTTAAAATAATACGATTATAGAGTAGTTAATATTAAAATAACTCCCACGCGTTCTATAATTGTATGCAACTATTGATGAATAGACCCTGGCGCGTGTCCTATTCATGGCGACCCGGAGTCACGCGGCATGACATTTGCGAAGCACTTTCCCCCTTTAACGTTGTCCGTAGAATATATTGCGAATGAGATCGGCCACCGTTCACAAGTTAACGAAAGGTTTCCCACTTCCAAATGCTATTTGCAATTTCTAGTTACGTTTGGGATATTTGAATCATCCTTTCATGATGAAATTGTATTGCACCCAATAGCTACGTGGCTAATATCTCACAGACGGTAAAATGTTACTATAGTACAAAAGTCTCTGTAGCGTTGTGTGCGAACATGAACCTTTGTTCAACGAATGATACTTTCGCTGCATTTGCTGTTCACCGACCCCAAGTTAGGTAACATTACTGTGACAATACTCTCACTGCCTGCCTGTGACACGAAAGGAGTTTGCTCAATGGGAACGATTAGGGGGCACGTGCCGCGGCTCAGCAGTCGAGCCTTTTATCTCGCGGCGCCAGCTTCAAACCCTATCTACCAATTAACCACTCTACGCTAATTATTTGTTTTGAGTTGTAATTACTATAGAATCCTATAATAATAGTTTATTTCAATATCGCCAGACAACACATATTTTTTGGGTACCACACAATTAAATTAAGGCGATCCCAATCCCACAGAGACGAGAGTAAAATTAGTAAATGCATTTTTTTTTATTAGAAGTGAGCTGTCTCGTTCAAACCTCTAGGCCAGATATATAAAAACCTTGACTATTTAGTATTTACTTATGATGTATTCGCGGATACAGTGGATTTCAAAACTCCTTGCTTCGTACATGCGGTGTTCCAGTCTCTCTTTTCACTCTTTGAGCTGATTTCGGCAAATCTTTATGTAAGTAGCACTTACCCTCAAGTTCATCTCAAGTTGATTTATTTTTTATTATTCTGTAAACCATTTATTAAACCATCTTACTGCACACAAGTGTTTTGTAATACCAATTTAAGTGTATTTAAATCATATACTTACCTTAAATGAAGTTCCGAAGACTCTACATCCTGATTTGTAAAAAATATTAACTTATAAAACGGTCTGCCCAGCTACGCATGCCACAGGACACACGGCGTAGTTATTCGGTTTAATTAAAACGATTATTTCATTCTAGTAGAAAGGTACGTCGATTAATTGAAATAAATTAGTCGCACGACAATCGTTGGTATTTCTTAATACTGTTGGTTGATAATTCTATGAGTCGTTATTGCGGATAATCGAGGTTCACACGGAAATATTTCAACATTTGTTTTTGTTTCCTGACATACCTTTAGGTTTTTTTAAATAATAATTTCGCAAGAGTGTATTTTATTGTAGATGAATCTACTCCCCTACATCATATCTCTTTTCGTTGATATACTACGCACCAATCAGACACCAAAACAAAAATTATATCTTTCCCTCTTGGAGTATTTCATCATAAAGGCGTATCATAAAACATGATTTTAAGACCTTGCTATAAAGATTTAATGAGATAAGAAAAGGTAACGTTACCAAACGGGATGAGAATCTACAAGTCGTAGAAATAACGTAAATTTTACTTGCCACTTATGTGCTATAAAATTAATATCAACTTTAGTGCCTCATGCATGACGTTTTGAACTTAGGAGTGGGTGTCATTTGTTCAAGTAATTAGTAGGTACACATAATGTCCTGAATATATCTCTCCTTGCTGACATCAATTAATATTATATTACTATAACCGATAGCTTAATGGACCATTGTCACTAAATTACAAGCAAATGCCCTGGGATGTGTTGATCCTATCGGTATGAAATATTCACGACCTGAGCGATACAGGGCCGAACACGGCAATAAACTTGAAATGTAAATATTTATCTCGTGTTTTCCTTCTCCCCAACCGTAGGCAAAACTTTAAGCTGAATGTGTGGCGGATTGTATAAATTTTATATAAACGTATTGGATTCAAAGTTTATGGTGCGTCAAATCAGTAACATTTAGTTCGTGTATTTTATTGACTCTGCTATTTGCTGACTTGTGGCTTGTATAAAGTCATCAACATAGACTGAAAGTAATAAATAATCGATTTTTCTCTTTTAAAATATATCGATTCTTAAAAAATCGATTTTTAATTTTTTGAGAATCGATTATTAGAAAAAAATAATCGTATAAAAGAAATCGATTATTTTTTCACATCCCTATAGAATGCCCGTCCGTTCGTATATGTAACTGTATTGCGGTCATAATGAGGTGGAGGTTATTCCATTATCGTTATTGGAAAATAGTCGTTAGTGTGAGTGGCGGATCGGCGCGGATGTGGGGTGCCAAGTTCGGCGGTCGACGCGGCGGCGGTACTCTTCGTATGAAGTTAATTGGATTCTTCCGTTTGCTGGCCGCGTGCGCTCGCCTCTAGAATAGTAAGTAGCTTTATGGTATTTTAAACACACTACGGAATGCTGAATGTGGGATTCTGTTATACATGAGTTTATGTTTGGGTCTCTATTAGCGAATAGAATTAGCACCTAACTAGAATATTAAACATAATTAGTCGGCAGAAAGTGGACATGTAAAGTGGACATGAAAATTGACCTAAACGACTTACTAATATAGAATTTATCAGAAAAAAGCTGCGTCGAATGGTGTATGTCTCGTCTGCCTACGTTAATAAAAAAAAATATATACAGCTTTGATTTTTTTTTAGTTTTATAGTTACTAAGAAGTCATGAATTTAAAATAGAAATAGATTTTCAAATTTGGATATTTCGAGATACGACATTTCCGCTTTTTGTCGTCGGATTATGTTAATGATTTCCATAAATCCTTCAAGAGTTCGTTTTGAAATTCTGTGATGGGATTTAACGAGGACGTAGGTACAGTTAATGAGTGGTGTTAACATAAATTGAACAGTTCTATAGAAAACTTTAGAAGGGTGTGGAATAAATTAAAACAAGTTACGCAGGTGAACTAACAGGGGACGCTGGCAGTCGGCCCTCATCAACGCCCACGCGACATCCCACTGTTAGCTTGATAACCGGCTTATTTCAGCGATGAATTTTAATATTTACGTGAAACTTCACATCAGATACTTCCATAACACTTACTATAGTCACAGTAGATACTTAGATCTTTAGTTTCTAGTGATTATTTAAATATACCTAGTCTTTTTAAAACTACATTTTACCTCAGTAGGTCGTGTCGCCACCCATAGGTAACTGGGAACCTCCAGCACGCGATATGTGATTCAGTATTGCGCTCGACGCCGTACCAAACACATTTAGAAAAAAATATGGATAGCCCCTATGTTCCTCGTGAGAAACGATTATTGAATACGGTGGTGCAAATGCAATCGTACTCTTTCAGGGTTCAATTATAGATTAAGTATATTATTATGTGTGAAATGCGGAGTCCTAAAAACACAGAATAAGGGTATTCTGTGTTCGTTAAAGCGAATTATTCTTCTGAGCACAAAAATTAAACCCTATACAAAAACTTCCAAAGTCACATGAATATTTGTTTTCAATATGCCGGCCGCTATCACACCGGTGATGCATGCATCAGTGCCTAGGCTGACTGATGTCAGTAGCACACGCCCGCTTCCAATAAAACTTAATTGATCTGAAAACAATTACAAAGCGATAAAATTAAAAAATGTATCGTGTCATTAAAATTTCTGACGTATTTTTATCACTATTAATTTTAATCTGATCATCTCATGCAACCTTTTTTATTTTAAAATTTTCACGTAGTATTTTTTTTCGTGATAATAATATCCGATGTCACACCACAGATAAAAGGGTGAAAACATCAAAGAAATACCTAGAACAGCTAAAGCGAAGCGACAATTATTTTAATCCAATAGAAACATTTTTTTCTAAAATGATAGTAGGTACGTAAGTACCTATCTACTAGGTAACGAAAAGGATTCTACATTTGGATTTTAACGTTTCTAACACGTTTCATGCGAGTACTCCTAATAAAACCACAATTAATAGTTTACTTGATCCTGTGGCAATTAACTAAACGCATAGTTATTTGCGTAATTACTTATACCAATGTAAGTATGTAGGTACTCACAATCACTGAACCGCGATCCACATTAGTTAAGTTGATTTCGAGCAACGACTCGCAGCCAACTTTCCGGCTTATAATAAACAGAGACACGGAAAATTATTCTCTAACTTTGTCCTGAACACAAAATTTATGGTACGTTTACCACAAATTTCTCAACAGTGAACGACTCGCCTGGGTTTTGAGCTTTACAACTTTGCTCACTGCGGTTTACGATCCGAATAGCCATATCTGACCAAAAGGTACCTATCACCGATTGGACATAAGCGGAATCGGTAATCTATAAAATCCTTGAACTGTTTTGCACAGCTAAACTGTAAACTTCAGTTGTAGCATGAAGTCAAATCAATGCATATAATACAAAAAAAAGAATTGCCATCACGAGATAGGAACGTCTTATTCGTAAAATGTTAATTTTCACAAAAAGTCACAGAGAAAGTTAATGTTTTATGGGAAGTCGAGAACATTATTTTGTATCTCATCAGGCGAATAGGAAGCTCCATTGACAAAGAGGCGCCGCAAGTGATTTGATCCGCGGAGCGGCGGAACATTACGCAAGCTGCGACTCCTTTGTTACGTCTGCTTACAACAAACACCCGGAACCTCTCAATGCCGGCTGCGCTGATTTATATGACATTAAGATACTTTGAATCAAATTGTCTATAAAATTATACCATTTCAGGATCAAAGCTGTAATATCAAAAGAACTTATAATATAATATCAAAATCATAAATTGATTTTCCACGAACGCTCGCGAGCGAAATTATAAACATCCGTCGGATGATGGAATGAAGCGCACAAATCTTCACCTATATACCCTGATATATTGTATTTATTGGACGTGTAAGCACTCATAAGGGGGTTGTTTCACGCACATAGATTTTCTCATTGAGAGTAATGACTCCTCTGGCGGTGTTATTTACACACGCGTGAAATAAAGCTATTACAGCGACGTAATTCGCTCATCGTAATGAGATATAAACATCTTTAGCTTTTGTATAGCGTCCCATTCCCTTTTATTTGGAATAGCCTCCTATCCCTTTTCTGCCTCAGTTAGTTTCAAAACCGCCGCGCGTCCGGGAGTTGTCTCGACCAAAAGTGAACATTTCATAACTGTAGTTAACTACTTCAAAATGCTAAGAGTAGTGTTTTTTTTTAATTTACAATATATAGAAATTACAGTCGTTATTTGTAATAGGTACAAAAAGTTTTAATATTAAGTAGGTAGGTAATACACATATTATATATAAAGTATTTACCTACAAGCTCATTTTGACACTGGATTTATTTATCTCCCATATCTTTTTATTCAATTACATAATTGAAGGTGATGAAAGCTGCTATGATAGAAATGTGAAGAGTAGACCAACATGATTAACCAGAAGATCCATATTATAGTTTTATTTGCCCCACCCACTTCTAAAATATACACAGAAACTAAGCTGATGAACATAAAACAATTATATGTTTACAATACATGCATTCTTATCAGAAAATTATTACACGGCTCACTCCATACTAACTTATCCTTTATAAAATCAAAGCAAATAGCTAGTCGACCCACCACGCGTCGAGCAAGTTTTTTAATACTACCCAAGATAAGATCGAACTACGGAAAAAAATGCTTACTTTTGAAGGAGCACAGCTTTATAACAAAATACCGTCAACTATAAAAAATGTAAGTTCACTTAGCACTTTCAAATCAAAATTGGCACAACATATCGTTGAAAAATTTTAATATTCTATAAACACTAAAAGTGCTAAGGGAGCAAAGCGTAAATTGAACGACATATACTGTAATTACTACTTATAAGCAAAATCTGTTCTCATGTAAGTGGCTATTTTGTCTTTTATGAGAATAAATATCTATAAACTGATTTGAGGTACCGACGCATTAGCATGGCGTGTGGAGCATAGTAGGTAGGTTGGTGGTACCTGTCGCTTGATATCGCGATGCGACGTTGCGCATCAGTAATCTCGGCGTGCACAGCTGGCCGGAGAACATGGACAGCCGGTGGACCCGTTAAACTGTATCGAATGAAAAACTTTATGAAACAATTTTTTGTCCAACATATTAACTGGTACCCACAGGTGTACAAAATAGTATCTACTTACATAAAATATAGAATATATATTTCGTAGACGTCGGATCTTTGAAAATATTACGAAAACAGCTAAAACATAATATTCGTAGCCAATAAAAAAACACCCTGTCCCGGCTAAACAAAATTCTTTACAAACCTAATTAAGAATTTATCAATGGTACAGAAAACATAAATTCTCTGCTCTGTCATACGGTAAGAAAACAGACGATAAAATTTATACGTATTACAAATCCAATACTTAGCTTCTTACTTGCACTAAAAGGCAATAAGAAAATCTTTAAACGCGTCCTCTTTAAAAAAAATCCTTATATTCGGCGGATAATAATAATGACTGAGCTCTGCAGCATGTCTGGTGCCGAAAGATAAAAGCTTGTAGACTACTGAACCCTAGCACAAGCTCACTAATCGGTGCTATCAGACAATCCCCTTTTGTGTCACGATCAGGCTTTTTGCCACAATGCTGGCGGCGTCTACTGACTCTAAAATTCCATTAGAAAAGATAAAATCAACAAGTTGCTGGTGTTTGAGTAAAGGTTACTACATTTTTTTAGAAAATCAATCTTATTGTTATATTTAACAAAACAAGTTCGCTTCTATTTTATATTAAACAAATATAACACCGCAAGTGTCAGGTATATTCCACTGGCTCGGAAATTTCAGATAAGTCCAGTGACGTCTTAAATATTCGTCCACAATTCCTATTCACCTGCCCTGGCTCACGACGATTTGTTCTGAATAGGTAAATCAATGCTCTTTGTTGCGTTCTGATATTTTTCACATCGCGAGAAAATCTATTTTCGCAGACTTACATTTTATTTATAATCTTGTCTGTATCGACACTTTTATTGCGAAAGCGCTATTTAAATCTCCAAGATGGAATAATATTTGGATGTGGGAATACTAACCTTCATTCGTTAAGTGAGGGATAGGGCCGTCGATACTAATAAATTTGACGGGTGAAATGTTAAAAGGGTGCAAATCCGTTTGCAAATGATAGGTCGCGTGACCCCATACCTACTGGCGGCGCTCTGGACAGTAGAGGGGGATCCAATCGATAGTTGCATGCTATTTACAGACAAACCTATTTGTAGATGATGTACACACCTTAACGACCAGCGGCATCGACTCACCGCTGAGTGCTCACATTCTTTTAGAACTAACATGAGCAATATATCGATGATGACGTTGAAGGACTTCTTAAAGTTTTAAGTAAGAATATTCTACACCTTGTCTAAAATGATCATGCTTTGTTAAAACAAATAAAAATAATTTGCATAAATGCTGGTGACAACGTGTGAATTGATTATTACATAAGTTATTTGCCTTTGAAGAAAATAAGGGATAATTCTTGAAGCAGCTGCACTACATAGCATTATTTGAAACAATTACAGCACATAAAACACTGGCAAGTTCAGTGCTCCAAAAAGTTTGTTTTAAATAACATGAATTGAGTTTGGTTGTATTGCCGCTAATAAGAACATTGTCGCCGTAAATATCCAGCGAATAAACGGGCCCACGTCGTCGGTCGCGTGTATTCAGTTTGCATGTAATTAAAACTTGCACAATAAAACACTGTGCAGAAGGAAAACACAGTAAAATTGAGATAAGATTAATTTTCTGACTGGTTCCGTCGGAGGAGTTTGCGAGCTAAGTTAGTGGGATAGCCGAGCCGAGCGGCTCTGTGCACTAACTGCGAATTCAGGGATCATTATAATTTAGACAATCTAGCGATTGTAATGAACTCAATTACAGTAGTAGTAGCAATTATGTTTAGTACTAATAAATAAACGTCGAATATGTCATAGAAATAAATACTCACTGTGCAAAAAATAATGTACACCATCGATTAAATGCAAACATTCTGCAGATTATAATTTTTAATAAAAGCCTCTTATTCATTGATCAGATTGACAGAAATATACCTACACAATAATTGTATATTTAGAAATACAATCACGTTTCTATTGCGTGTAATTACAGGGACAGTTCGCAAGCGAAATAATGAGAGCTGCTATCGAATGCCTCGTTAGTCTCTTCGGAATGAGGTCAAGGCGGCCTCGCTCCAAGACACGAGCTATCAGCGGGGACCGACTTTCAACGTCTTACAGAATATTAGATCAGGGCAACGTGGGAGATGCTGAAAATAAAATAAAACCTAGAAAGCAAATGTTAGTTTGGAAGATATAGAACTAAAACCTTCACTTATCTTGCCACTGTTACATCCTATAAGCGAGGAACTGCAGCGGTGTCTAATGTTAACGCCGAAAATGGAACATCGAGCCCTGGAAAAAAGCTATATTGTCTTTGAACCCGCACGAAATTAATCGAAAGAAAGGGTGCGAGGAGTTGGAAGAGAATTATCCACTTCTTACATTACAAAGTGGGAGACAGAAATAACTTATAATGATTGGCACTGAAATAAAAAGACAGAAAGGTAGATATAGATAAAATTACACAGATCATGATCCGCAGCGAGCAGCCACTAACTGTGCATAATGATGAATACAAATTAGTAAATTACTCATATAATGTGTACAACACAATTTATGAAAACGGTCGTCTCATTAAACGAACACGCGTCAATTTAGCAAAGTGTTATGACAATAGATCAGAGTAGAATGGTGACGACGGCGTGCTGGGCATTTGCGTCAAGCTACTTGTTTATTTATTACTTTATTACCCCACTCGGGCAGGGACGCGACGGGACGAACCACAATGCGACCCCGCAGTGATTGAATATTAAAAAATTAAAATACAAGAGTAGGTAAATAACCTCAAATAGTACGTACGAGAAATTTTGTCTAAGACTAGCCTTATTAACTATTCGAGTCTCAGAATATCCCAGTTATGCAAGAACAGTCTGTATGTAATATAAGTTTTACAAAATTTGCTTTGTTTATTGTTTCGCCGCGTCTACCTTATAGGTACTTATTCAACTTTTTTTAAAGTACTCGGTACTACTCGGATCCCAGAAACAGACTAAGTAGGCACTCGTAACTTTGTAAATACAGAGTGTTGAATAATAAAAAAAACATTCTTTGTGCTATTTCTTTAATAACAAGGCAACAGGGGAAACTCTCGCGCGGGGTCCTATGATAAAGCGATACTTTATGATTGATCGATTGATTGCGCCAGTGTTTTGTGTAATATTTTGTATTGTGAAACATTTTAGAAATATGAAACAAATTAAGTCATTAAATTAAGATACTTTATTCTCTTGGTAAAGAGTCGAGTCGAGATCGAAAGTTTTTGATATGAGATTATTCAGTATTGAACTTAGTATTTTTTTATTCTTCTTTCGGTCGAATCTGCGTAATTCTATTTTCCAATTATAAAACAATCCTTGACTGTGTGTAGAGCTTTAATTGGTTTCCGCTACCTTCATATACGTTCGACATACCCAGAGGAATAGTTTTGGAATAGATTTATTGTGACACTCCCTTGACTTTAATTCGGAACTTTTTAGAAGGGAGAGTTACAAAGAATAGAAGCGGTTTGGTACTCTCGAGGGCGGATTAGGAAGGCTTCCTGGAACGTCGCCATGGACGAATAATAGAAATGAAAGTTCTAACAGGCTTGCCTTACTTAGATTGTGCGGCTTCCAGGAATCTCGACTTCGGATTAAACTAGACACGTTCTAAACCACAACATAAATTCTTGCTAGCTACCACATGCGGCATGTGGAATTTGTTAGGAGTGAAAATAACATTTTTGAAATGTCGCAATTTCGGAACTAGTAATTGCACCAACGCTTTTAGAAGGTGTCGTTTATGATGAGAAACCTTTAATGATAAAACATTAACATAATAAATCACATTCTCCGAAAGGGATACTGTAATGCAACATTTCACTGATGTAATTTCAGTGCCAATGTAGTTAGGTACCTATATAATAGAGGCCATTAAATTGTAAAAAAAATCTGGTAAAAAGTAGGTAATTATTTCTGTAAGCATAAAAACAATAACCTCGCAATTAGGTAAATACAAATAGGGACCCATTAGCATAAGGGATCTGAAATTATAGTGAGCAGCAAAAAATCGACCTTAAACGAGTGGCTACGTTTTCTAAAGTAGCAATTGGTGTCTGTTTCAGAACAAATTGTACATTTAGAGCCCCACTAATGAGATCGTGGAAGGAGGAGTTGAGTTGCGGCGCAAGGGGTGCCGGGGGTAGATAGGCAGGGGGGGGGTGGGACCGCTGTCTCCAAGGACTATATTTTACGTTTAATTGACGCACAGCTGTCAGCTAATGAAGGATTTTTACAACACTGTTCAAATAAAGCTTTTAAAAATATTTTAAAATTATTATATGTTTGGGAATGCCAGCGCTGCGAATGCGTACACAGCGGGTACAATTAACTGAGGAATATGTATGTATCTAGAAATACGTAGATGTAGCCAAATACCGTACCTACCGGTCACATTCTTTACTGTGGTGACTTCACAATAATAGTAATCGTGCGGTTATTTGCTTTCACATCTAAGTTTACTTTTAACCTCGCAAACAGAGGCGTAGATACTAATCGAATGTATTACAAAAACAATTTAACTTTAACAGTTTCTAATATACCTAGTAGGGTTATTTAGCCTCATTATAACCTAACCTAACCTAACCCTCATCATTTGCCTTACCTTGTCCCAAATAATGGGGCAAGGTAAGGCAAATGATGAGGGTTATTTAGCCTCATATTTAGAATATAATCATATTCTTTGAGTATCATACCTAGGAGTCATAGGACTATATATTTGTGAATTACATATTATTCGTACTAGCACGTTACTTATAAAATACAATGTATCTACTATATAGTTAGATAGGTATATTTGTGCCTATTTATTGCATTTCCACGCTTGTGAAGGTACTCAAACAGTTTTGTTTTCCCTCGTCGCAAGATACGTAACAAGCCCGTGTGATATATGACCGAACGCAGACTGGATACCTCTCAATAAATTGCAATTTCTTAACTAAATTAATTTACACAAGATATTCATTGGGTACAAATAACAATTTATTCAAATGTGATACCGTGCGAACCCCATTAGCTGAATCAGTATTAATTGGGTAGTAACCGTATATAACAAATTCGATGAATGCCATGAATTCGTCTAAATTACTAAAACTACAGATCAATAATTTGTAAACAAGGCATTAGAAACAAAGCTCACTTGGACACGATTGTAACAATACTATCTACGTATCAAACTATCTTGTTAATATAAATCCATAATAATTTATTTAAAAACAAAAATTAATTGTATGTAAATTGGAATTACCAACTAATTAAATTCTGATCTATTTTCTCTTTTCTAGAATCCTTTCTATCCCTTGAGTGTTTTACGTCAACTATGGATTTCATGAAGGTGAAACCATAGGCTAAGCCTAGATAAAACAAAAGAAGGTCAGAACACTATATCAGATATAATAGCGAACAATATTTCAATACATAGGTATAGGCATGTAGGCTCAACCATATCTACGCCAACATACGTAATACAACAACACCAGGTTTTGCGACTAAAATATAAAATACCATCACAAATACTTTGTTGTTTGTATTATCGTTGTTTAATCTCACCTAACACCGCTGACAATGACAGTAATTTTCGTGAAAGCGAAATTTCCATTCTTTTGTAAAGATTAATTCCTATTCAGGATCGGAAGTATTTTATTAAAATGCTTTTTTTCATCAGCGTAATATTTCTCTCACAAATTGGATTATAACGGACATCTTCACGTTTTATATTTACCTACTTGTTTATTTCCGCCGGGGGCTACGGGCACGGTCGCCGCTGCCCGCCCTGCGTTATGATAACGCGCCATTCACAAATTGAACTTCAAACAAGATTTAAAATCTTACATTAGATTATGTTTCGATCGCAATTAATCGGTACATTCGAGTGAGGGACGCAATAGGTTTTATTTTTGCTCTGTTGTTCAGTTCGTTATAATATTATTCAAAGAGGAAGTCTGAGGAGGTTGCCAAGCAATTTGGCAGGGCGCGCAACGGCGCGCTTTGCAGATAGAGGGTTATTTACAGCGGCTATTGGAGTCGGGGTGTATCGTAACTTCTGCTTAAATACCTTGTTACATCTTGCGCTAGCCCTGTCTGCCTACACATTCCGTCCTCTTGCACCCAAAAAAGACCCGACACTGACTTCCTACCATTAGCGCAATCTCAGAAGAAAATAAATAAATAAACTTAATTTTAAAACATGTTCAGGATTAAATTTATAATCGTAAGGGAAGAACCGAAGATACAATATAAATTGGTTAGACTCATTGTACTAAAACAGTGTGATCGACAATGGGGCAGCTTAATGTTGCAGGTGCTAATAAAGATTATTTTAAGTATTCAATTATGTAGTTCCAGGAAGGAGTTTGTTTAAAACATAATAGCTCCAGGTGATATCTTCGAGACCGCTACATGATTGAAGAATTAGTAGTAACGTACCTACGTCGTTAACGACATGAAATGAGTTTTATTTAACGCAACTTGTCACGTTGATATTCCCTAAGGTATTTAAAGGTACAGTGCAGTGCACCCAAAGTTTGTATTTAACGGAGTTAATATCTCCTGTTCATTAGGAACAAATTTCAGATTGCATCTGATTGATCTTAACTAGACATTTTACTGTGCTCATAATGTGAGTTTAATTGATTCTAAATGTAACAACCCTCATACCGATAATTCATTGGATCTGAAGAGCTCAGGTTTACGATGCAATCACTTTTACGGCACAGTTAAGTTCACAAAAGCTCATAAAGTTAAGGTAGGAATAACTCGATTACCATCAAGTATCTATCACGGTATTATGGAATCTAGCCTGGCTTTAATTAGGCATCTAAAATTGTACTTAAAAGCGGCGTTGTGATACAAGATACAATTGTGTGCTGTAATAACGTTATAATAGAATTGCATTTCCAAGTCGTCCTTTAAGTTTGAGAAACATTTTTTACAGTAGGTATACATGGTCCTTTAAATAGTTAACTACAATTATATTTATAACTCGGTAGTAGTTTTAACGAAATGATTCATTCATTACATATTATTATTATATCCAACACTTTACCCCTGGCAGTATATTTATGTAGCTAATAAACGCCCACAACATATGCGGGCTAATGTCTCGTTATGTATTCATAACACAACCATTGTGTCGAGTAGCGCACAGTGTTGATTCTATTAGGTCGCGGAAACGAAAGCTTGTCTGACAAGCGCTCTTGTTTTATACTCTGTGGAACAAACGGCGGGAACTCTGGCAATATCGTTGCCGACTTGACACTGATACTATTTTGTATTTAAAATTACAATGTGAAAAGAGTATTTCCAAATGCGTAGGTTTATTTTTTGTAGGGGATGCAACAGGTTTTTAGATGAAAAAGTATATTTGCATTGCAATAGGGGTTTTATATTTACAAAAATTCTTTAATATGCTATAAAAAGGCTTAAAATAGACATAAATACATGTCTTTGGCTTCGGAAACACATCATCTTCTACAAATCTATACATAAAGTCATTCTCGTCTTCCATTCACAAAGAAACTTTGATATTCTAAATCTACATATTGTGTGCTAAGGTATGTATTTGCGTTGCAGCCTCGAATATCATTTTCTTAAATTCTTCGATAAAAATCGTCATTCAAAGAAAACTATGGGAATGGAAGATATTTGACATTTCCATAAAAGAAATATAAACATTTTCGTGGGTGATCAAAGACACCAAGTAAATCCTTTGGCTGTGGGTATTCCTACTAGGGGATTCTAGCTGCATAAACGTACGCGTGTCGGTAAATCTCATTACTTGTCGAGGATAAAGAAAATTCAATATCTATCTGGATATCTTTCTTTTTCTACCTACACATTTAGGTTCAAATCCCATTTCCCGGATATCCTTTAAACCGCGTATAAATGTTGTTATTTTGTGGGTATGTTATGTAGCTTGTTAAAATAAATAAGACATGCCAAATCGACTGAGGACCAGTCTCTACATTTTGTGAACGATATGTTTTAACGAATTTTCTACGTCTAAGTATTTCTACTAGATATATTTATATGTAAATATAAATATTTTGTGATATAGATATCGATTTGTAACTGTATAAAGTCATGTTGTTGAATAAATGTATCCCATTTTTGCGGTAATTCAGTCCCTGCTTAGAAATCCGAGAACGCGACGGAAGCTATTATCCTTACTGATTATTTATTTTTTACGAGTTTATATGGTGGTGTTATTTCAAGTTCTTACTTTATAATATAAAAGACGGTCATTGCTTCTGACAATTTAGTATAAATCGTCTTTCTTTTGAATAAAATCAATTTTCCTTGAAAGTATTACGATGCCAAGTCCTTAAGTTAGTTCCATCGTTTTTAATGTCGTAGCGATGACTGAACGAACGATACATAATCCGATATATCGAGCCTAACCCTACTCTTAGGTTTAAATGTCAGAAACGAATATTCGAATTTGACAACGACCAACATGTGATTTTTGCGATAATCTCAACGACACCTCTTAAGACGTCGTCGACATTATCGTGTAGTGAATTTCGTATCCTATCAATATAAAAGATTATTCAAATTCGTCTAAATATTATAAAAGTATAAAACACGGAATAAAACAGTGCACGATGTGATTGATTATAATTTTTATATTAAGTGTAGCCATGAGCTCTCCTGCTAATTTCTGTAAACGTTTTCGGAAGTTTACAAGGTCAAGACTTTTACTATTTTTGGAAGCCGTCAGGGAGGAAAATATTGAATATATTCTGAAAAATTTATAAATATTTATACACTAAGCTATGGCTTCACTTAAGATTGGTAGATAATTTCTTAGTGTAAATTATGAATAGCAATAACAAAAATATATAGTTAAAAACTACCTCACCAACAAATTTAAATATTTTTCTCGCTCCAACTTTTGACACTTAATTATGACCACAGATTTAACTCAATATCCTTATGACCGTAGATAGAGAAGACTGTAGTTAAAGCGAAACGGCGCTATACAAAAAACAACGAGCGTGAAAGAGCTAGCGAGTCTTATGTATCTTAGGTTCTTAATCTATTTTTGTTACAGAGAGGCCCCACAGATTAAAAAATGAGGCCATAGAGAATATTCAGGTTTTCAACAAACTTTGCATTTATTATTCGTATCATTCACTCCGAATATAGTCTATGGATACGATACACGACAAGGAATTCGAACATATGTTAGAGTAGGGTAAGGTCGATATATTCGAAGTAATGTCGTGTAGTTTCGAATGTATCGTTGTCGATTTCAAGAGTAGCACTTCAGGTAATTTCCGATATTAAGCGTGTCTTATTCACAGTTACTGTTTAGAGTCCATTACTTTGTGGGCGGCCTTCAAAATAAAGAATTAACCACAAATCATTATACACTTACAACGTAGCAAAAGATACATACAAAGAGTGCTGACCAGTGGGTTATCTATCTATGTAGTTTTTTAGATGTTATGGAACTAATTAGTTGAAGGAACTAACGAGATCCCTAGTAGCGTGATACTGTTAATATTTTCTTAAGTAGAGGTAATGTGAAAACTGATTTGTGATTATTATTTCAGTCTGCATCACTTTCTTATTAAGTACCTAATTAAAATCGGTACAGTCTATGTAACTGATTGCAACATAATCACCATGAACGAAAATGATCTGGGTCAGTAGTAGTCTATGTTCGAAAGGGTAAGTCAAAAATAAAGTAGATAAAGCGTTAGAGAAAAAGAAATAATGTCGTTATTGGGAACTATACTTTATTTGGGACTTTTAAATCTAATACATATTTTCGTATTGAATAGACAAAGTTTCAATGGATGCTGTTCCAGAAAAACTTAACCTGAAGTGAATTCTTGCGTGAACTAGGAATGCGAGTAAGTACTTCCATCATAATAAACTTTAGTAAAAACCTTTATAATTTACAGGTACCACATGCTTGTGTAAGAGATGCCGTATTCCAACGGCAAAAGATAGAAATTGCTTTGCTTTTTGTTAGGATGACTGCACGTATGGAATGGTTTACGATATTGTTCTCTTATAACTTTTATTTCCAAGAACGCGTCGGCGTCTGAGGACAGGAGGGTATCAAACGTCAATGCTGAACATAGGTATGTTTACCGATTAAAGTCGCGATGCTAGTTATTAAACTAGATAACTGTTAAGTAATTCGTAGGCAGGTGCCCATCTAAGGAATTCTGGTACAAATATATTTCATTTTATCTTTAAAAAAAAACAGCTATATTCACCTATCTACTAATCTAGATAATTATTTTTCCGACGGAATTTTTTTCAGAGTTTGTGTGGCTATTTAATCTTGTTAACTTATATCTTGTCACAGAAGATCGAAGCGAATACTAAATATAGTAGTTTTCTACGGACATTCTAATACTTATTACTTACCTAATCCAATGTTACTAATTACCAAATGGTCCATTGAAAAACTAAATGTCTATGTAATTTTCTGTAAGTAGATACTTTTGTATAAATTACAAAAGTATCTACTTACAGAAAATTACATAGGACTAGGTATGGAATGGAATCAATAGAACTCTAACATTTAATAATGTAATCAGACTGGAGGACCTACGTTCCGAAAATGGTTCTATAAGCTGTCAAACAATACACAATAAAGGACGATGTTTGAATTAAACAAAGAGCGATAGCAATAAATACGAGTAAATTAGGCAATTACAAGCTTTAGGCGGTCCAAGAATTCATCTCGCTTGCTTGTTCCATCAATATCAAAGGAAAACAATGGCGCACTTACAATTGCGGCGTATAAATAACCGAACTGAGATGGCGATTACGTCAAGAACGTCTATTACGTTAATTTGCGCAAGAAAACTTTCCGTACCGGAGCAAGTGAACCATAATGGCGTGTTATAAGAAGTACTTCGTAATAAATTGGGATTTGCCACATTTTGCTAAAGTGGATGTAGTTAGTTAAATAAGCACTCAAGATTTTTCGTCTGCTAAAATTTTTGGACATTCCAAACAGTGATTTCACAAGTTTTCAAGTTATTGGGAGCTTTTACATCTAGTTCTGGAGTAGAGGGCGTCCCGAAACTGTAGGGGTCGCAGAAATTTAAATTATTTTACGAACGTGAACGCAGGCGACAAGCAAATGTACAACTAACGTTACAAAAATAAAAAAACTATTAGTTAGACATAATACTTTTAGAGCTTTTAGATACCGAGTAGGTAATCATATTACTAAATTATTAAACCACTTTCTTGTCTAATAAATCTAGAACCTTGCTGTAAGTGATTCTCGATAAGCACGCGTCGTTAAGTAGGAGAATGCCATTTATCGGTGTACACACCTTATATCGCTGCGAGCGTATCCCGCTCAGTTTGATATTGATCCCCTCTCTAATCGCATCACTAGGCGTTGTGGGCCCAATCACGGACGATAACTGGATTTTGCTCCCCAATGTAGACGGGACACGTGACATGTCCTTCGGGATATCAATTGTGAACTCAATTATTGTACGACTAATTAAATTAATACACACGAAATCTTGATTATTCGCATAGGTACTCTCTTGTAATTCGTGTTATAGCCATGGAAATAATATCTGATGTATGCAAATTCATTTCATAAACTTAGCAGATAGCGAGGTACTATAAGTTGAACCCACGTTAGGTTGATAAGGATTCTCCGTCTCTTATAAAAGATTAGATTATATTATTCGTTATAACGAAACTTCCTCGTACTTTGGAACATCTTCATTTCTTCTTTCTCATTGTAGATGGGATAATGAGGAATTCTATGGAGAAGTACAAATAAAAACAAAGCATAAATCACTTATTCCCACATTTTAAATCTCGCTTCTCTCTATTGTAATTTTTATTTTTTTTTATCGACTTTCTTGTTTCACATTACCATATATCCTATGTTAGTAATTATGGTTATACCATGAAGATATACGGAATGAACTGCCATACGTAATCAGTAGCTATGTTGGTATACTTATGTACGTGCGTGGCAATTAGTCGGCAGTGTGAGTAGCACAACACAAGCGCTTCGCACGCGTGGTTATTCTCTACTGCCAATTTGTCCTGCATTGTTACACATCACACGCCATGCCGACAATATTACGCATAGGTATGGTGTGGTACAACAAAGTTGAAGGGTAATCATGCCCGGCATATCGCACAAGTGGATTCGATAAGGTGATCAAATCATGTTGCTATCTGCATGCAAGAAGACGGCCGCAGGACGGACTAAGGCGAAGATGACTCGAAAAATTGGACACCTAAATACCCTTACATGGCTCAAGATATACAGCTGTGGAAGAGACAAGCAGACATGATGCACATGTTATAATTGTTTACGAAACTTGAGTTAAATACGCTAAATTAATTGGATTGCTGACCTCGTCGTAAGGCACGACATTTTTATAGAGTTAGCGAAAATAGTTTAGCAAGGATATACAGGGTGTATCAGAAGTCCGAAATAATAATTGAACCTGTATATCGCTATAAGAAGTGGAGCTATATGGCCCAGACATTAAGTTAGAATTCTTAACTTTATTCTTTCATACAAATCTAGGAAATTCAATTTTTAAACAATTTTCGGTCGGCCCTACGCAAAACGTGCACCAGCTGATTATTATTATTTTTTTATTTTTATTTTTTTTTATCCGGGCCTCTATCGACCCGGCCCGCGTGCTCACCTCTGATGTGGGGGTCAGAGTACTTAAAATTAGCCTTAAGTTTAGTGTGTGTAAAATAATTTTTCCAGCCTGGTTTGTTTTATTAAAAATGAAAGTCAAATAAATTTTATTAAAAATGTGTAAATGTCTAGAAAATACATTCCCAGCTGATTATTTAAAGGTCAATGGTCCACACCCATTGTGACAAACCCCACCCTCAGTGGGTACTACTACTCTAACACGAGTTTACACGAGCCGCGCGCGGGGGTGGAGTACGGGGGTGAAGCGGCGGCGGCGTCCTGCCCTTGAGCGGCTTTGATTGTGTCGGTCGCGCGTTGCCAACTCGCCCGCAGCGGTCTCTTTCGCACTCGCGCCTCTCTTTCGAACTCGTCGGCCGTTGTAATTGACAGTAATTTTGATATCAATAATATGGTTATTCCTAGGTAGGAATCAGAATGACCATAACATTGGTAATGAAATTACTTACTGTAAAATTTAACCGCCGAGAATCAAGTTTCCATTAACGAAGGTAAATAAGTAGGTAGGTATCGAGACACCTTTATTAAAGTTGTAAATTAGAAGGTACCTACGTAAGTATTCGTTTAACAGATTTTCTTCACTAATTGTAATGGTAAGTAGGTATCTGGGTAGCAACTAGCGACCTAATCGAAGTTGTTAGTTGGAAAGTAGGTACGTAAGTTTTTGTTTAACAGATTTTCTTCACTAATTTTAATAGTAAGTAGGTATCTGGGTAACCACTTAGTTAATTAAATGACCTAATCATCCAAGTAAAAACTCTGATATGAAATAAAGATAATAATAGTAGGTAAGTATTTACCCGTAGGTATGGACCATGTGTGCAGTGTATCAATCCATGGGTTTAATTGGAATTTATTCACTTCTCACATATCAAAATGAGCTAGGTAGGTACCTACACACTTGAGTAAATATTAGATACTTTCACGTTTTTTAGAGGACACAAAAGAAATCACAAAAGTTTTGCCGGTATTCCCGTTAGTCGCACCAATGCACAAAATCATCCCAAAGTTTTCTGAGTTTGAAAACACTTCACTATTACGCGGAGAACGAGACATTTTCGAAACACAGGTTAACGCCTTGACGGATTGCAAGGAACTAAATATTTTGATTTACGTTATTATTATTAAATAAAAATATCAAAGGACCGCTCCGACATTGCACGAAGGCACAGAGTTTTACCGCGCTGCAACGCTGGCCCAATCACCGCTGATGCAATATGGCCGACTATTTGTCAATGGACGAAAATTGTCCTTGTGTGTGTTATCTCCGCCCGCTAATGTTCACTACAATGACATATTCGCGGCCATGATTATTGGAGTAATCAAAGATTAAAGTCTTTCAGATATGCCAGACCAATTCTAATAATTGTCTACATCATTACCTACTTTTATTCTGAGAATTGTAGTGATTGATTATGATAAAGACAAATAATAATATTTTTTTTTCTTTTAATCGACTCGCACTATGTTTCAGTTTAAAAAGAAATCCGTACACGAAAACTAAAACGAAAATGGATTATTTGCTCGTGTAGAAGTTTTACTTTACATCGATTTAAATAAAGTATGATTTTTTGTCATAGGTTACTACAGTGACCGATTTTTATGTACTGTATTGAACTATGCTCGTAGGTAAAAAGTTTGTGTCATATCTACCACTCCCTCATCATTTTATAGCGAGTTCATTCGCCTCATCAGCTGATTTTTAGGGTCGCGGTGCGTAAGTTTTGACACCAACTTTGGACACAAATTGCTCAGAAACTAAATTAGTTACGTATATTTTGCTTGCACAAGTTGATTGCTTATCATCTGCCCTATATGGCCCCCAAGTATTATTTCGGACTTCTGATACAGAATCTATATACAATCTAGTGAGAGGTCAATAATGACCTGCTTTACACTCTAAATAATAACAATAACATATATGTACTACAAATTCAGTTGAATAACACCCCTTTACTGCGAATAATTTTTGCGGTAGAACAACACAAATGCACGCCAGGGGAGTCAGCCCCTAAAATGCGATTGCCAAAACGCTAATTCATAAAACAAACTGCGAAAATCCGCGGAATTTTGCGTGCAGATAAGTACTCGTGCACGTAACATAAACAGCTCGGGGTAACTTCCTACACCGACTGGTAACTTTGATCGTACCGATTTCTTTGTTATTTTTAATATCGACTTTTTTGCGCTCCGATGCTGGTTGCTAATGGATTTTCAATATTTATGTTGACAGACAAACAAGGGGCGAGTGGAGTGAGCTCTTGAACATTGCGCCTGCGTCCGTTCCCCGCGATCCAGTATGTATGTCTCTTAAGAAAGCAATCGACGGTGTCTAAGCGACTTTTATTTATGTTTACTCGTGGTCAACAGAAGTGATTAGGTTGTCTGCCAATTTTGTGGAGAAAAGAACCTACTATTTCTAAACTTTCTTGTATGCACCATGAAAATACTGAATCCATTCGGTGTCCTCGGCAGTGACTCTCATTAGAATATATTATTCATATTGAAAACGCTTTTTGTCGAGAGGCTCTCGAAACTACTGCGTCGAAAAATTCCGATATAAATTTACGGGTTATTAGATTTATTAAAGTTATGTGTGAAATATACAGTTAAAAATATTTTATTTCTTGTCCAAGTCCTACATATATAATATAACCCTAAAACCTAATCTTCTTACCATAAACTTTGGTTGGGACTGACCATAAGTTAATATCGAGGTTTTGTATCTAGGAGGAACATTGATAACAGTTATTGTATACAATCTAGTATCTATTCATCACTTTGTTGGAGATTTAATAGATGAATACAATTTCTACAAATTTGGTGGTTAAAATCGCATGTATGAAATTACTTAAGTAATTAACTATGTTAAGTATAATGGATCCTGAAATATTGCCGCGACCGCATCATGGTTATTATTTACACAGGTGAGTAACGAATAGTTCGTGGTCAGACTGTGTGTTCGTACGGACGTAGAGTGACGCTTTGCGGTTTCAAGACCGCGCGCGGCTGCCAGCAACGCTAACCATTATTACCGCACACATCCACTGGTAACTACTATACGAGTATGACGAAAGATCAGTTTTTCAACTAATTAAGTGACTGCTCTATTTCCAATTCCTTGCCGAAGTATAGTTTAGGTTGCGTTGCGATTCGCTTGTAGGATATGAGAATAAATAAAAAAATAAATAAATAAATGACATCTTGTAAGTATTTTTAACAAAACAAATAAACTTTGTCCATACCATACTGTTAACCATATCCAAATCAACCTGTTAACCATATACACGTACTAACGTAATAATTATCATTAGCAGGTTAAATGTTACTTTGAATTATAGTTTCCTGTGGGCCGATCCCAGCGGCACTGCAATGCCGGGCCGACCCGCGACAGGAGTGGAGCGAGCCCTGAACATCCCTTCTGATTACAAAAAAATCAGTTTGATATACTGGTCCCTCAGTGAGGAAACTTTCAGATATTAAGCTGAAAAGAACAGATACTATATATAGGTATTAAGTGTTTTGTAATTGGATAACCTACAACAGATATCTATTATTTATCTTCTAACTAACACGGAAAGCTTAGCTGGTGTAAAGTTTTATTTTTATAGATATTAAACTACGATAATGTTAAAATATAATGTCAACAATGGCGTTTATGCAGCCCTGTCCTAAAACAATAGCGACGGTATAGAGACCATATGAAAACGCAAAATTGTCCCCAAAAACGTTTGTTTGTAATATATAAGTAACTCCGTAAAATGAAACCTCGAAGGGTTGAGAGGGTTATTTGTATAGATAGTAACAAATAGCGTGCGGTCAGACGGAAGCATGAGTGACGACGCGGTTGCGGTTTTAACTGGCACTGTTCGCGTCTCATGTACCACCTATACCAGGCAGGTTGTTAATAAATTACTGTTCTACTTTTAAATTATTTGGTTGAAGTAAACCTATGTACAGGTGTATTCAAATGTAACCTGATTTTATGATACCTCCTAACATTCAACAGTTAAAACTGTAGCTAGAAAAACAAAATGTGAACCGAATTTTTTGAAGCAAATATCTAATTAGGTAAATCTAGGCAAATATTACTAGAAATACTTTTAGGTAAATATCTGACATAAGTAACACATTTGTCTGTACATGCCGAGTAAATAAATAAGAATGAAAAGCAAGCGAAGCGCAAGACGCTTTGTTCAGCGACACGATAAAATTTACATGGGTCCACAGAACACGCTGTCCAACTCATAAAACTTGGCCCGATTCCTCTCGTGAAACAAAAGTAGGTCCAATCGGAATATATCACGGACGATATTTTGTAGTAATATGAAACAGACTTCGATGTCCAGCCAGCTCTACATTTTTTAGCTTTAGTTGCAGATTTTGTTCACACACTTATTGAGTGGAATCGCTTCGTACACAGACGAGTGGGTTTGATGCCATTTAAACGTTGAATTAAATATAAAACATACCATCGTTATACCTAACACGAATGGGTAGGCAAGTAAACCCATCAAATTCCGGCAAATTATGGGAGCACGCATTCAACATTCAACATTTGCCGTAGCTACCAAATTTTTATTTAATAATCAAAGCAATTTTAACTTACTTGAGTAGGGACATAAGAAAAAACTCTACCGTTTATCTGTTCGAATTTACATCGTCATCTTTCCTGAAAATACTTTGGTCATTTTAACAAAGTTCAATTAATTTTAAAGGTGTTCTGCGGCTGTAACATTCTAATATGAAATCTAATCATTCTAATAAGAAAGGAAATAAAAGTACGATAGCATCGCTGCCATATTGTGTAGTTTGAATGTGTAGAATAAAAAAATAGACGTCTGTATATAGGCCGAAGGCGAAGGACAAAATAATATTGGCACAGAACAGTAACGTAAACTGAATATTTTAGATATTAGGGACGTAGAATTCTAGTTTTATGAAGTGTTTGTAAATGTCACAATAATATATTTAAATCACAATGTACAGGTAGAATGTTTATTTTTATTGATGCGAATGGAGTAGATTAAACATACTTTGCTGAATTGGAAAGAGGCTATCTCGACATAGAATAGCCATTACGATACTAATTCAAACGGAATAATTGCTATGTGACCTTATTGTTACTGGTTTGCTAGTATAGGTGTCTTTAATTTTATTTTACAGAGTACTCTACTGTTATTAAGGTAGTTAACTATCCATGTTAGATTAGAGGATGTGTCTATCATACACAATTACCCTTTTCCAATAGCTATTGACGTGAATGCATCGTAAGTTCTATTGAATAGCAGGCGTCGTCAGAGTGTTAATTAGCAGGCGAACAAAGCTAGCTTTATCTATAGAGATAATAGAGATCAGATTGTGTGGGCCATTAAAAATAATCATTGAGACTACTGAAAATTCAAAATATATGAAAAACATACGAAATACTTTATGATTCGGCAAACATAATACATCCCTTTTGCGGGGAAAGTAAATTGAGGGAATTGTAGTTTAGCCAGTGCGGGACTGAGACCAAGAAAAAGGTTGCACTAAGGGATCTCCTCTGAGGGCAATTTTTCAAATTGTGTTGCCTTCTTGGTTTACTTACATCAGTGATTTAAAGCGAAGCCATCACAGTTTCTGACTGTTCAAAACCAAAAAGATAATCTTGGCGCTACCCTTATATCGATTCACATTTCATGTTCCTACAATTATATTCTAACTTATACTACCTACATATTTAATCATGTAAGATATTTGTAAGCACATTAATATTTATTATACTTCTTACTTCATCTGTAAGGTAAAGTTCTTGCTAAGATTTAAGCCTCTATTATCGGGCTTATAATCTAAAAAGAATTGTATCGGCCACCATTAAAATACTATATTTTACGGCTGAGTATTGGGATTTAAAAGCAATCAGTTCCGAGGAACAGATAACGAATCAAGGCGCGGAGTCGATGATTAGTTCCCGTAGAAGCTGATCCGTACAACGGGATCAGCACAGGCTATAAAAGTAAATTGAATTGTTCTCAGGGCTGTTGTTCCTTGCTGTGTGGGCCAATAGCCTCCTTCTTTCTGTGTTACGTTTTTAACTCTATGGTTTTATAGCCAACTCTATAGCCTCTCGTGTGATAGTAAAAATAACAATGTCGGGGCTACTATAAGAAATTAAATACTGACTTCGTTAAATTTGGGAAAATTCACTATCTGCTTCAGGTTCTAAACCAAAACGGCCTAACATGGTCCTTTTCTATACTATAAAAAAGTTAAAATAGGTGGGTACTAACGTTAGTACATAATATGAAGATTTCCATTGTAATCTGAACGAGAATTGGTATCAGTAATGTTATTCAAAGCTTCGATATCAGTTCTTTGCCTCCAATATTGCTATTAGGGTGGCTATAATAAAACTTGGACAATTAAATGTAAGTCAGCGTCGTCGGAAGCGGCGAGATAAGACCTAGTGGCGCCCCCTAGCGGGGCACTTCGGCTATTAACAGGGTGGCCCTACACCCCGAGTTTCTTGAACTGTCTTTGAGACGTGATTAGAAATGCCTATTAAATTCAAGCGTTTGGTTATTTTCCGCCCAAAGTGCGTAATGTAGAAATCCCCGTTGAAGAATAATAGCTAGCTTTATGTTATTGGGTAATTTTAAAGATTAAATTTAATCTTTAAGTGGATAACGAACTCCATATAGGAATTATTTTTATTTATCAGTGCGATCTAATCTGTCATGCCTAAGATTCTGAGCTCTTGCTTTGCGCATTTAATAGTCAAGTTTAAACACCAATAATAACGAAATGTTTTTATTCAATGAAAGCGGTCAGCATGGTCACCGCAGCTATAATTGGCACAAGTTTTGCTAGGCCAGAGCGACGGCTGTGGGACTGTGGCCAACTTTTACTTATTCCCCTATAATTACTTTATACCTAGATAAGTACTACATTTCAACTACTGGTTATTTTTAATATTTTATTACATACTTAGATAAAAACTATTTTGCTATTTTAATAAATAGTAGCTACCCAAATTACGATTAGTATGTACCAACATAAACAATTTCATTAGTCTTTTAACAGCTTAGGTAAGAGAAAATTCTGTTTCCGTAGACACAATCACGGGATAACCTTTTTTATAATAATTACCGATTTTCTTAGCCCCATCAAGGAGATTGTGCAAGGAAAGATTGATGATTCTCGTGTCTCCATTTTATTTCCCCGCGGATAATCTCGTTGTCTCCGGCTTAAGGACATGTGAGCCGGAAATACGACAGCAATTTTCCTCCAACTATAGAAAAATGAGGAGCGTTTAGCGTCGTGCATGGGTACCCACCCGTAAGTACAGGGTTCACCATCGTGCAAGGGAGATACTGAACCAACGAACCGTTCCCATATAATATATCCTTTTTGACGCTGCCGTTTGTTAGGAATACTTATTTACATACAAAATATCGCCCACCTTACAATTGGCCTCTTCAAAAAATATACAACTGTCTTATTTTCTAAAGATGGAATAACAAAAGACCTCATCCGTCAATGTAAAAATGTAGCTAAGTAATCCGTCTTTTATACAATACCTACCTACCCAGCAGCGTAGCCGCAATACACTCGGTGGTTTGAGCGATGTGAGCCAGTGACAAATGTCTTGATTACATTCCTGTGACTCAAGAGTGCGCCTGACGGATGACCACTTCTTTTATTGCTACTCCAAGCAAGGCTATAAATAAGCCAGTATTACATTGCTGGCAAAACAACCGTGATATTCTCAAAGGTTTTGTATTTCAACCGTAAAATAAAAGCTAAGAATGATAAAGGTAAATGTATTTATTGGAATGCTTAAAAATTGTTTTTTAGACTAGGTACCGTATCTAAATAATACAACTTCTTTGTGAATTTATATCGGAAACTTTCCCTAGAGTGTTCTATTTCTATACCTTTAATACCTATCTTGAGAAGGTCAAATACCAAGAATTTGTTATTTTAGTAACTTTCATAAACTTGTGAGTCTTACGTTCAGATACAGTTTCCAAAGTAAATTTTCTTCACAGTTCAACACGGCCAACACATAGCACAATACAGCGCGTCGTACCTAGTTGCTCTATTACCTATGTTCGTACGTAACTTAAAAAATACTTTGAATTTTGTCTTGTTAAACAAAACCAACTGTGCTACCAATGCTGATTGGCGTAGATAAAAAAAGATTAATTTATCTTTACAACATTTTGCACTTATTATTATATTTTGCATTTTGTCATAGGTATCGTCCTACAGTGTTGAGGTGCCTACGGCGGTATATCTCACGTATAATGAATAAATATTTTGTAGATAAGTAAACTTTGTGGCGTAGAGTGAAGACTCTACAGGAACATTTCCCTCAGAATGGCGCGTAAATGGAACCTGTAAGAAGAAGTTGAGGACAGTGCTCTCACAATTTAGACGACGTTAAAAAAACAGGCCAAGTGCGAGTCAGACTCGCGCATGAAGGATTCCGTTCCATTATCTATAAAAACGAGCAAAAAAATTAAGTTCGTTGTATGGGAACCCTCTTAAATTTTTTTTTTTCAGTTTTTTAGTATTTGTTGTTACCTATAGCGGAAACAGTAATACATATTCTGTAAAAAATTTAACTGTCTAACTATCACGGTTCATGAGATACAGCCTGGTGACAGACGGACGGACAGCGAAGTCTTAGTAATAGGGTCCCGTTTTACCCTTTGGGTAAGGAACCCTAAAAAGCTGGATGGTGGTAGTTAGGACGGGGTGGCACTTAGGTACTGTGTCCTCCTGCAATCGTTTCATGCCTGATTTACGTGCCGCCGTGTCTACTAATGAGGTGTCATTTTGGATGCCTTATTTGTATAAAGTGCTTTATTTACTTTTTAAGAATTCTTTTGCAGGTGTTGTATTTTGTAGCCATAAAAGTACCTACTTTATGTTGTACCTACCTATATTTTTTCTGGCTACAAAAGATAAAATCTATCATTTTAAAAACAGTATCCATGGATTTCCGTCCATGCTTATTCTTATTCATAGGAATTGTATTCCGAATATAGTAGGTAGAGAGATACATTTTAGCTAGTGTTTGTAAAAACTAAAAAGTCTACATAGTATTCTGAAGCATCGAAGTGTAGGTATATTTTATGTTCAACTAGGTAGTTTTACTTAGATGCTATCTATAATTCTACTAATTCCATAACGTCGAAATTTTCTTTTTCATTCGCAGCAAACGAAGGGTGTTACCGGTGCCGATTTAATTGGATTTGAATTATAAATCATTTTCAAACAATTCCAAATTACATTACAATAGGTAATGTTGGCAGTTTCAGTAGCTTCAGTGGGTAACAAATGATAGAATCGCTACGGGCGCAGTTTCATTATGCCACGTTCATTGTGCTCGGTCCCCGAAGAGTACGGAACCTTTCCGTCTCGCAGCGGTGGGTAAACCCTTTATATTTCACGAAAAAAGTTCTGCGACTGCAAAAAGTATCATAATAGGAGAGAAAAATGGTGAGATTTTCCATTCCATCCAAGTTAACAACTGAATTGCTTTAATATTATCGTATACTTACTTAAGTATGAAAGAGTATCAGTTTAAAGGCCGGTAGGAAGATAAAACGAGAACCTACCTACTTGGGATCTCAGTAGATTTTTTTACTAGGTATATCTATTTCCAGACTAATAAAGTAAATTACTTACCAAGTAACGTCTCTGATAGCTTCAGTGGTGTCAGCACGCAAGTCAAGACAAGACCTCTGTCACGGATTGGCTCGGTCGCTCTTTGTATAATTTCATACGAGTGGAAGAGACAACATCACGATATTTCGTGACACTTGTAGCATGAGCGCCAAGATTAGTCTTGGCGCTCATGCTACAAGTGCTGCTGACATCTTATTATATTTAAAAGGTATTGAACTATTTTTATAATGTTGTTGTAAGATTTTTTTCAAGAGTTCAACATATACCGAGCCGGCTGTATTTTGATTAAATGACTTTTGTTTTAGGATTTTCCGTTGTTATGAGACAGTCTAGGTAAAGTTAACTGTACCTACCTACCATATAATTTATTAAGTAAGTACCTACATCTACTTAATCCATAATATTAACTTTACATTCGGTAGGTATGTAACTGACGAATAACCTGCCTATTTTGCATTAAGTAAGGAATTAACATGAAACCAAATATAAATTAAAAAGATCAAAGACTGTTAACGTAGCGGTGAAGGGGTCGAAATATTTACACAGGACGATTGAAATAAAATTTTCTCTGAAGAGATAAAATGACTACAAAACCGGTATCTAACCATTTGCAAACAAACCGTAATTAGGACATCCCTATTTATTAATTGAGCAGAATATTATCTCCTTGTACCTAATATATACAAGGAAGAACAGAAAAAAGTACGATAATTTTGGCGATGTCACCCATAGTTACGTTTACTTCACCCTATTATCATCACTTTGGACCGGAATTCAGTGTCTTTTTTACGAGAAAAATAATATTTTTGTCGCAAACAACAGTTTAAACATATAGCCTAGTCTATTTTTATAAGCCTGTCAAACTTTGTACTGTGTTTTGTTGTATTATAACAACAAAACGGTTGGATGGAGTTGAGACCTTCAATATGTTAGAAGCCAAAATTTTCCAGTTTGCAAAGGTGTCGATAATAGGGGTTATGGTGGTACCACATTTATAGCATCTTAAACTGTTAGATTGTGTCGAATTTCTAATTTAGGGTGGCACCTTCTTACCACTACCATTTGCCTAAATTTTCGAAACTTTAACACTCCCGCCCGCACATTGGGGCGTCAACTTTCGCACGTCAAAATGTTTGCCAATACCAAAAGTAACTCTTAGAAATATTCATAAAGATAGCCGATTTCAGTGTTAGCCGAGTGGTCGAACGCACGCCTTGCAAATCAAAGTGTGCAGGTTCAAACCCCGGCTCGCACCTCTGGGTTTATGTGCGAATCTCATTTTCATCCGAGATTACCACCTGCTATGAAACGGTGAAGGAAAACATCGTGAGGAAACCTGCACGTCTATAGAAAGGCGTGTGAAGTTCACCAACCCGCACTGGGCCAGCGTGGTGGACTATAGCCCAAAATCTCCCTCGTATTGAGGGAGAATGTGCCCGGTATAATGGCAATAGGCTCGCCCCCTATTACATTGGGACCAAAAATACATCGGCGAAGTGTGGGCGCACTACAGTGCACCTCTGCCTACCCCTTCGGGGCATACAGGCGTGATGATGATGTAATGATACATTTTCTGCCACACAAGCCACGTCCGCACGCGTCAAAATTCGCTCCTCCGGTGAAGTTGTAAAGGCCACCTAACGGCCAACAGCGTAGTCCTTACAAAAAAAAAAACGTCAAAATTCTCTCGCGCTCTCAGTGTCATTTGGTAATAGAATGAACTTTTTCTATTAGCCAATACAGTTTGTTTTGGTATGGCAAAAAAAGCCGGCCAAGTGCGAGTCGGAATCGTGCACGAAGTGTACCTATAAAAACGAGCAAAAAAACACGTTTGTTGTATGGGAGCCACCTTAAATATTTATTTTAGTATTTGTTGTTATAGCGGCAACAGAAATACATAATCTGTGCAAATTTCAACTGTCTAACTATCACGGTTCATGAGACACAGCCTGGTGACAGACGGACGGACAGCGAAGTCTTAGTAATAGGGTTCCTGTTTTACCCTTTGAGTACGGAACCCTAAAAATGTAGGAGGCCTTATTCTCCGTTTTCACTAAGTAACACTAAGAGTGGCCAACATGATGCCAAAATATAAAGCAGTTGCCAGTTGTAGTGTATTAATATTTAGGAACCACGTATTATTAATGAATCTGGTCTCTAGGTATAGCCTTTTTGTCCGTCTGTTCGTCGTTCGTCGTTCGTCTGTTCGTCGTTCGTCGTGTCATGTACCTTTCTGATGTACCTACTTACATCAGAAAGGTAAAGAAGGTTCAGCAAAATCCGACACTATCGTATTGTACAGTTATGTCTTGAAAGGCCTCATATGAAGCCGAGGCGTTACTCCTAGAATATCAAACAGAAAACCGCGTCTAACAACACTTTGTACTTACTCACCTACATAGTCTAAAATAGTTTTTCTATCTGTCAATCTTTTTTTGGACCACCAAGTTTATTCAATAAAGGTAGAAGAGGGTTGCTTTTATTAGATAAACATTGAAGTGTAGTTATGTTCATTTTTATCTGAAATTATAAAGATAGATAAGCTAGTAAGTAGGTACGTAGCTATTTCCTACGGCAAAGCTGTAAGTATTGTTCTTATTATATCTGAACTTCCTTATTATTTAGGCAAGTGGGTACTCATAAATAGAAAAGCTAGTAAGTACGTAGCTATTTCCAACGGCGAAGCTGTAAGTATTGTTCTTATTATATCTGAACTTCCTTATTATTTAGGCAAGTGGGTACTCAGATACCTAACATTACCTTACCTTAGCAAAATGTTGTAATAATATAAGAGCAGAAACTATGCAGGTATTTATGAAACACACTACAAGGCACATAACATTACCTACCTACATAGGTAGATATATAGAATATACGAATTTCTCATTTCATTACAATTAGGTGATTACCATTGCATTTCATTACCTGATTATGCTGCTACAATTTTTTTTAACAAAAAACAAAAACCGACTTCAAAAATCTAGGTGCACTAAAAAGCTAAAAATAACCATATCATTCATTACATTTTGAGTCAGTGCCAATTCATGTGTGTATTTGCCTAGTTTGACGTAGATTGGCACCTACCTTTTTAGTGTCAATAATCGTTGAAAATATGCAATTATTATCACCTCATAACAACCCTAAAAAAGTAAATATTTACACCCAAAAAAAATGCTTGGCCATACAATTTTAAATTTTTATGGGACCAAATGGGATCTCTTCCGCATCAAACAAAAAAAGAATCACTTAAAAATCGGATCAACAATCGCAGCGTAATCGGTGTACATACATTAAAAAAAAAACATCAAATTGAGAACCTCCTCCTTTTTGAAGTCGGTTAAAAAGGTATTAACGAACTTAGTAACCCTATCTAACGTAGTCCCAGTGGCTTAGAAGTCTAATCTCTCGTTAATCCGTAAGTAAGGTACTACTTAACTACCTCACAGTTCCACGTAACGCGGGCACGCAAATCCTTTCGGCGAAAATCCCATTATCCAGGGTGCGCGGCCAACGCCCCGATAATACCTACCACCTTCCTTCGCTTACCTTCAGCGACTGGATAATCTCGTCACCATGCCGATTGGTTGCACTGGCTATAAAATAATACATCATCATCACGCCTGTATTCCCCGAAGGGGGAGGCAGAGGTGCACTGCGGTGCGCCCACACTTCGATGTATTTTGGTCCCAATGTAATAGGGAGCGAGCCTATTGCCATTATACCGGGCACATTCCCCGTCAATACCAGGGAGATTTTGGGCCATAGTCCACCACGCTGGCCCAGTGCGGCAACTTCACGCGCCTTTCTATAGACGTGCATGTTTCCTAACGATGTTTTCCTTTACAGTTCAGCAAGTGGTAATCATTATTGAAAATGACATTCGCTTATGAAAATTATCCGCGAACTTAGAGCCTAGATAAACTGGTGCGTCAAGACGCGCGCTTAAAAATTGCGCCAATACCAAAACGAACAGTATTGACTCATAGGAAAAGCTCACTAGATACGTTAATATCGATTATATGAGACAATACTCAATTAATTTCCACTCGACAATATGAAGTCACGAAAGTGGCTTCAAAGACTAATTGAATTATTTATTTACAATACAGAACAGATTCCAGTCGTTCCACAAGAAGCCAGCATACAAATCCATTGAGCGCAAAGCCCAATATCCCTGGCGCGCGGCCAACCGCCGGCAATGCTCACCACGCGTTCTGGCGCCGCACCAATGGGTCTCGGATTATCTTTATCTCGTCCACTAACTATAGCAAACCTATAGTAATACATAAGTACATTACTTTTAAGTATATGTATAAAGTTAAAATTAAGCACAAATTAATATTGAAATAAAACTATTTTACGAATTCTATCGCGTTTATTTACTTTTTTATTTTCCCGATGTTTCGGCTGCTTTACAGCAACCATGGTCACGGGGGGACTGAAAAGTAAATAAACGCGATAGAATCCGTAAAATACTCCGTATCCGTAAAATTCGCGTAAATATAAGAAAACAATACACAAATTAATAGTTATACCCAGTGCCGGATTAAGATAACTCGATGCCCTAATTTTCCCTATGGACCCTATCCTTAAGTGAACTACAAATAATTAATTGAAAAAAAGTGAATAAGTATCGTAGGTAGAATATGTGTTATTCCTTCTGCTCTTATCCTATGCTAGGTGGGGTCGGCACAACATGATTTCACATGTTGTCCTAAGATTTGGAAATTGCTTTAACTCGATGCCCTAAGCAATTGCTTAAATAGCTTATAGGCTAATCCAGGACTGGTTATACCTACTTAGCGGCCGCTTTACTTTTGTGGTGATAGAATTCTTGATTATTCAGCCATCTTCTTCACCTTCATGACACATGTTCATTTAGGTATTAGGCATATTCGTTGTATTTGTTATTGCTATTAATTAATTACTTGGCACTGACAGAATAACTTCTAATTGCGAATGTATTCCCATTATATTTCTTCATTTTTCAAACGAAAATGAGTTTCTGAACGAACACGTAATAGGTCTATCTATTCGTTCACCAACAAAACGAGTAATTCGCGGGCTTTCTTACGTCAATAAAATAAATGTCAAGTAGAAAAATGATAGCCAATCCACTTGTGTAATCTGAAAATTGTATTATAATTGTAAATACTTGGATAATGTTATAAATGATTTAAAACCTTATGAATTAGACTGAGTGAGTGTAATAAATAATTTTGCGAACATGTCTTCACTTTTATCAGCGGAACTCTCTGCAACTTGTAATGCACTTGGAACGTTCGACAAACGCACAGGAAAGTATTTAATCGACGACTTTACACTCAACACAGTCAAGGATTTGATTAGATACTTGCGACGCGATGGAGAGGACCATGAAATTCGTCGGCATTTTGGTCAAACTAAGGTGCTACAGACTGATCTATTGCCCATGTTAGTGGATCACTGGGAGAATGCAGAACTGTTTGATGTCACACTCAGGTACTGTGGGCAACGTTATTTACCTAAGCATTTTTTAAACAAGCAGTGGTTAACATCTTAGAACTTTTATTGTAGGCTACTGGTTAACCTAACAAATCCAGCGCTTCTATTATACCGGGAAGAAGTCCCCGTAGAACGTACAGCTAGGCACAACTACTTGCAGATACTATCGCACTTACAGTTTTATAAGGAAGAGGCCTTCACTAAAGTAGAAACATGGAATATTTTTGCTAAAAAGCTGGCAAAGATTTTAGAAATTGTGAGTACACAAGTTTATTCCTTATTTTCACATTGTTAAACTACATTTTCATTTTTTTATTTTAAAGCTTCCTATTGAGAAGCCTATCAAATACCTAGTAACATTTTTACAGGATTATTATTGTGTAAATAATATAAGTGTTATTTTAGGACTGGTCAGAAAGAGATGAAGATACAGGGCTAATAATTGAGAGAATTTTAATTTTGATCAGAAATGTGTTGCATGTACCGGCTGATTTGGATAAGGAGAGGCGGCCTGAGAATGATGCTAGTGTGCATGATCAGGTATAAATACTTAAACAAGCATTGTTTAAACTTTTATAAACATGTTTGGCCCACTTGGTACACATTATGTTTGTTTAGCATATCCTGTATCTATTCTAATTCTTTTAGTGCAAACACCAAATCAATAATAAAAAGTTTGTTTATCAGAATAACACCAATACATTGGGGCCTTGATTTTTGTTGGATATGTAGTCTATATCTATACTTCTATAATCTATACTAATTTTATAAAGAGCAAAGATTTGTGTTTTTGTATGTAACAAATAAAATCAAAAACTAGGGGACCGATTTCAAAAATTCTTTTACCTTTAGCAAGCTACATTATCACTGAGTAACATAGGCTATATGAGAAACCCGTGCGAAGCTGAGACGAGCCGCTAGTCTTCTATGTACAGTATTGACATCTATGTCAATATGCACAAATATTAAAGAGTTTAAGATTTGAGGCAGAAGACACTTCAGACAGTCATGTCCTAAAAACAAAATTTTGTTGAAAAATGTGTTTCTCCAATGAGTTAATAGTTTCTTTTAGTATTGAAAAAAAATTGTTGTGCATGTTTTGTCACACTTATGGATGCCACTTAATCAAAATAGGACCTTGATTTGTTAGCTTAAATGCATTGATAGAAGAATTATTGCAGGTATTATGGGCTCTAAATCAATCAGGTATTCTTGACATTATCCTGTACATGTCATCTGAAAATGAGAAACAGTACTTTATGCACATTCTGGAGATAATATCTCATTTATTGAGAGAGCAGAACCCGAGCAGTTTAGCTGATGCTGCACTGCAACAAAGTGTGGATGAGAAACTCAGGGATGAACAAGAATTGCTTACAATAAGAATGTCAGAAAATAAACAGAGACTTAATAAGGTCAAGCAGTATTCAGGCGCAAGGTACCCATCAACAATATTTATACATACATACATACATATACTCACGCCTGTATCCCATGGGGGTAGGCAGAGACTACCGTTTGCCACACGCTACGATCCCGACAAACCTCTTTCGCTTCATCCACAGTCATACATCTTTTCATGCACTTCCGTCGGTTTAGAGTGCTACGGACTTGACCTTTCTGGAAGAGACCGTTAATCTGGTCGTGAAAGGTCCTCCTGGGGCGCCCTCTTCCGACATTTCCACTCACGTTTGCCTGGTATATTTCTTTCGTCAGTCTACTTTCATTCATCCTCTCTACATGGCCAAACCACCTCAACATACTTTTCTCAATCTTGGTCACCACATCATCCTTCAGCTTACATTCATCTCGTATCTTGCTATTCCTCAACCGGTCAGCAATGGTGACACCACACATACTCCGTAAGGAACGCATTTCCACCGCATTCACCCTACTCTCATGCCTCTTTTGCCAAACCCAACATTCACTGCCATACATAAGAGTAGGTACCAAAACACCATTGTGAATCGCCAGACGAGCCTTTTTACAATATTTATCTTCTAGATAAATCAATAATACTATACCCATATAAAATCAAGGTTGCTGTTGCTTGGTTTTTATGTGCTCATCAAAATGCCAAAAGTATACATTTACGGTTGATTTTGGTAATCAGTTTAAAAAAAATATTTTTGTAATTAATTTATTGAAAATATAATTTTAAGGTAATTTATTAAATATTCACATATTTATAGTCGCGCGTGTGATAAGGGATGCGAGAGAAAATGTATATTGTATCAACTTGTGTTTTATTGATAAGCATATATCCAGTGGGGCGATTTTCGTGCGATTGACATCCATCTCTATTAGAGATATGTCGAATCGAAACGTCAAATTGGTAGTATTTTTAACCGACTTCAAAAAGGAAGAGGTTCTCATTTCGACCCGTATGTTTTTTTTTTTTTTTATGTATATTACCGCATATCTCCAGCGTCTGTCGACCGATTTCGAAAAATTTTTTGAAGTTTGCTAGGGAATTCTTCAAGGTTGATCCCATTTCCAAAATATTATCAGAATTCTATCAACTTGGGGGTGAAATGGGGGGTTGAAGGTCACATAATTTCAAAAATATTTTTTGATCGACTTGAAACTTTGTATATGTATTTTACATACAAAATAAAGAAACACGTCTTTCAGGAATTTTGAAAGAAAAAATATGTAGGGGGTGAAATGGCGGTCCAATCCGGACTACAGCATATTTAGTGTAGTTAGTGAACCGATTTCGAAAAATCTTTTTTTGTTTAATACAGATTGTTAACAAAAATCAAAACCCACCCCCAAAGGGGTGGAAAGGGGGGGTGATTTTTTTTTGGCTGTAAATTTTTACTTTTTTAGGGCTGTTATAAGGTGATAATATTTGCAATTTTTCAACGATTATTGACACTAAAAATCGTGAAAAAAAAATTTTTTTAACAAAAAACAAAAATCGACTTCAAAAACCTAGGTGCACTAAAAAGCTACAAATAACCTTACAATGCATGTGTGTATTTGCCTTGTCTGACGTTGATTGGCACCTACTCCAAATGTAATGAATTGTAAGTTTGTAAGGTTATTTGTAGCTTTTTAGTGCACCTAGATTTTTGAAGTCGGTTTTTGTTTTTTGTTATTTTCTTTTGTTTCGACATATCTCTAATATATTGATGTCTATCAAACGAATATCGGGCCCCTGGGGCCCAATTCTCGCTTGAACGAAATGATCTCTAATTCGACATATGTCGAAACAAAACGAAAATATTAGTCGTATTTTGCGCTTTCATTTATATCAGCGAACTTTTGAGAGGTGTCTAGTACACGCGCGGGTATAATCTATATCTATACATCTATACATACATACATACATACATACATATACATCATATACATACATACATACATACATACATACAAATAAATAAAATTGGAGTGTCTGTTTGTAATATCAAAATAACACTTTTTTACCAAATGCGTATGAAAGTATATACGATACCTATTACGAAAACGTAATTTTAAAAATTTTTGTCTGTCTGTCTGTCTGTCTGTCTGTCTGTTTGTTTGAGGTAAACTTCTAAACGGCTGAACCGATTTCAATGGGACTTTCACTGACAGATAGCTGACGTTCCAAGGCGTAACTTAGGCTACTTTAATTTTAGAAAAAGCATTAGGGTTCCGCGCGAAAAACATAATACCCATATTTCCGGGTAATCTCCCTAAAGTCCACGCGGGCGAAGTCGCGGGCACAGCTAGTTTTAACTATAAAACCAGCCGAATACCTTGCGTCAGTTTTCATACAAAGCAGGATCGCGAATCACAAGCGTTCTTGCTTCATATATGTATGTTTTGTAGTCTAATGATGGAAAGAAGCGACTATCGATTGTTTTTTTATCTCTAATATTATTTTTATTTACCCTAGGCATTCTCGTTTCGGTGGCACGTATGTGGTACAAAATATGAAGTCTATATCAGATAATGAGATTATTAGCTTGAAACCCTTGAACAAAATATCAAATTTAGATTTCAATGGCAGCAAAAAATCTAAATTGGTAAAACCAAAAAATAGGCGTCCTGTAGAAAGCGGAATGTTGGAAAGGAGATCAGCTTTCGCAATTAGGTAAGTACTTGGTTAAAATATTGATCTACGTTACCATGGGTACCTAATGCGCCAATATTTTTGTGGTTAGGGGGGCCGCCCTCGTAACCGAGAGGTTTCGGATTCGATTCCACTCTTACAATTAAATTATTGACGTCAGTCAAAGGCATGTGTTCCTAACTCCAGTTAGGAAAGCCTAAGTTATGTTGTAGGGACTAACAGGGCCCCAAGTCTGCTAACACTATCGTCGTGGAATTGCTAGACTCCATTTTTAAGGCATAAAAATTACATCTTGTATCAATCAAGGTGACAATATTTAATGTGTACACTGCTCATATTCAAGGTACCATTGAAAAAATATGTTTTCATGCCTTAAATTGGAGTCATAGCAACTCCACGACGATAGTGTTAGTAGACTTGGGGCCCAGGTCTACTACTAATGTGATAACCTCACAAACATAATTAAATTATCTACTTCAATATAGGTATAGCTTGTATTTTTTTCTTTTTCAGATTGTTCCTAAAAGAGTTTTGTATTGAATTTCTAAACAGCTCATATAACTCTCTCATGCACTACGTAAAAGATGTTCTAGTCAGAGCCAAAGCCCAACAAAACGACGAATCGTACTATTTATGGGCAGTGAAATTCTTCATGGAGTTTAATAGGGGACATAATTTCCAAGTTGGTTTAGTCAGGTAACTTTCTTTAAGTTTGTATTTTGTGCCTGAACAAATAGCTTAGTAAAAAAAATAGTTCCACAATATCAATATTGAAAGTCCTCTTAAATAAATAACTTGGTTCCAACTAGAATTTGTTTGATGGAACATTACTCACTGTATTAATTTATTTTAGTAATTTAAATTATCATGTGTAAATATGACTATCATACTTATTGGTTTTTCCTCATATTGGTTTAGATTTTTATTCATTTTTTTTGTATTTTGCCAATTTATTTCAGTGAGACAATGTCGGTACCTATGTTTCACTATGTTCAACAACAAATGGAGAAGTACTATGACATGATAAAAGTTGAGAAAAAGAAGTTCGCAGTTTGGGTCAGAAGATTGCATTTGGCGTTGCGAGCTTATAAGGAACTGCTCAACACTCTTCTAGCGATGGACAAGAGTTCAGACCCGACAGTGAAAGACTCCGCGAAAGTTTTAAAGAGCAATATTTTTTATGTCCTTGAATACAGGGAGTTTATCCTTTCGACATTTCTAAATTATGACGAAAATAAAATGCCGAGGTTTGTTTTATAGACTTGTTTACCGCGTGTTCTGTGTACGGGATATAATTGAACAAGTACAAATATAAAATATCTTTGTTTTAGATCTTATTTAGTGGACCTAGTCGAGACAGTTCATTTATTTTTGAAAATGCTCGAATATTACTGCAAGAAAACCGGATTGGTTGTACAGAAGAAAGTAAGGAAGAAGGCGAAAAGTAAAAGTGAGTGACATTACCATGTTTTTGCATTTAACCTTTGATTTGTGAACTAATTTTCTGCTAATGAAGTGTCATGTTATAGATTTTTTTTCTTTTTATTATCATTAAGTTATCTTCAGTTAAGTGATTCATCCGCCATCTTTATCACTGTCATCACCCATTTTTATTTATAATTATTTATTTGTATAGATGTGTATTTATTGAATTTTCTCTTGCTATTAGGTAATTACTTGACACTAGCAGGGGTCGAAACTATTCAGTAAAGTCAGTTAAAATCCTTTTTAAACGGTGGTCAGTTACAGTCAGATTTTTCTGAAAATAGTCAGTAATGTCAGTATTTTAGACTCGGAACAACTAATTTTCGTGTAAATTGTCTTGTGTCTACAAAGAGTTACATACGCACGCTCCTTTTACTACGGATATTCTTTCTTCATTCCTGACGGTAGGACTCAATATCACAAAGTCGCTATGGGAGTGGCAGGCTTGCAAATATTCGTCAATTTTAGGTATTCGAATATTAATTTTTAAGGTTCCGTACCTCAAAAGGAAAATTGAAACCCTCACGTTGTCTGTCGAACTGTTTGTCAGCGACGCTTATTATACGGCGTCGCGACGCTTTATAGTGAGCGTCGCGACGCCTTATAGTGAGCTTCGCGACGCCTTATTATGATCGTTGCGATGCCTTATAGTGAGCTTCGCGACGCCTTATAATAAGCGTCGCGACGCCTTATAGTGAGCGTCGCGACGCCTTATGATGTTATATATTGGCACTTGGCCATATTGACACATTTATATTGTTTTGTTTTTTTTTTAATACATAGTGTTGGCCGTGAGGTGGCCTTTACAGCTTTACCGGAGGAGTGACGAGCGCAGAGTTGGTATTGGCTAAAAAAAAACGCGTGTCTTGACGCCCTAGATGTCCTAGATGATGGCCTTAATAGTGGCATTATATATATAATTGACATTGATATACATTGTCCTATATAGGACACCTATTTTCCATAAAATATCTGTTAGGGATTTGGAGATGGATTTAAAGTTCTGTAATTTATTGGGTTTCCTTATAAAGTAAAGTCAGTATTTTTGACCATACGATCTGTTTCGACCCCTGCACTAGCTGAACGCAGGTGAAGCCATTCCTTATCTTATTCCATTAAATATCATAATTTCATTCATTTCGTAAAAAGAAAAGAAGTTATCTAAGTAGCAACGTCAGGTGAGCATTCAAACTTATTAGATTTTTTCTGATTTTGAATCTTATCTAAGTCGGTTTACGTCAGTAATTTAGTGAACATCACATCGGGAACATCTCGATTACTAAGGCCAGCTCTTCGAACAACTATTGAAAGTTTGAGATCAAAACTTGAATCTTGTGGCAGAACAAAGGCCAGTCCCCCAGAAGTCGAAGCCGCAGCGCTCGGTCCCCGCGTGGGAGGAGGTGCGCGCCCAGCTCGCGGCAGTACTCACCTCTGGCGTGGAAGAGTGCCCGCCGCCCTTCGACGCCGCGTCTGACGTGCCGATAGACCAACAGAAGTGAGTTGCTATACCATCACTTATCTCTTTACTGAAGGAGTAGACAGAGAGGGCTAGAGATCAATAACCAAGTATAAAAAAACGATCTAGTGCGAGTCAGAGTATAAACTTTTTTTTAACAAAAACTTAAAAATGTTTTTTTTTACTATTACAAATTTACAGATTACAAAATTTTTCCTTTACTTGCGCTGTAAGAATTGCTTCCTGCCAAATTCATTATTCGAGCTCAATGGGAAATGCTACCCTATAGGTTTTGATTCCCTTGCGAGTAAAATTGCGGCATAAGGGGCCGTATCTATTGATTACGTTGACATAGATGTTTGATTTTTTTATAGCTCTAAGGGATTGCAGACCTGAATATTAAATATTAATTCTTTATACTACGACGCGTTTGTAAGAAAAGAGCTCATGATTCCAAAGGTTCCTTTTTACATTTGAGGTACGGAACCCAAAAACAGAATCTGGGTATTTATTAGGTTATTTATTCTGGGTCTGGTTATTTATATTTTTTATTCCTATACAGAGAATATTGTATGAAGAACATCCAGAAGTTAATGAGAGAGTACAAATTTGAAGACGCCGTTGGAATGTTCCGGGCGGCGAGGTTCGTACGACATTACTTAATTATCTTGTTGAATGGTATTCTATAATTAATATCGTTTGTACAATGTTAGGGAGGTGTGGCCCGAGGAAGGGATCTTCGGCGCGGCCGGCATCGCCGAGGACGAGGAGCTCACTATGCTAGAAACTGTCTATAGTGCCGATCTCGGAGTTGAAATCACAGGTTCGTATAATTTATTAGTTTCTATATTAGGAATCTCTTCATTTTTAGTTAGCTAGCTTTTAGACTCGAATAAAATTCAATCTATAAACATACATACATTTCAGTTTCAAACTCGGTTCAGCAAGTAAACTATTTAATAGAGATGAAACGGATAGTGGTTTGGCCGGATACCGGATATTCGGCAAGCTACCAGGCCGCAGAACCGGATATCCGGCGCTCCGGCCGGATATCCGCTTCGCATGACGCTTCTTAAAGACATCTCAATTCGATCGCAATCAAGACCCATACATATGGTGGTCAGTTAATTTGTCTCAGTACTCGCAGTTGTCAAAGTTTGCTAGAATTTATATTTCAGCCTAGATGCTGGATTTTCAGAAAATGGTCTGGTATACGAAGCGGAGTCGCCTCTTACCAACAAATGCGGAAAATTTTGTATTCATTCACCACAAATTGCCAATTGTTAATTTTGAGTAAATTAATTAATAAAACAAATATTTTTGACGTTTTTAAAAATAAACGGTCCATAACCTATTGTGGTATGATTTGCCTTGTATACAATAATGAGATTTTTTAAAATTTTACTATCCGGTATCCGGCCGGATAGTGAAAACAAGGCCGGATACCGGATAGTTACCGGATATCCGTTTCAGCTCTACTATTTAAGGGGTGGATTAGTTGCATGCGTTCTAGGCCCCAAGTCTACTAACACTATCGTCGTGGAGTTGCTATGACACCATATTTTAAGGCATAAAAATTACATCTTGTATCAATGGTAACTAGAATATGATTATTGTTTTCTTATATTTACGCGAATACTATACATTGAAATTAAACTATTTTACGGATTTTATCGCGTTTATTTACTATTTTATTTTCCCGACGTTTCGGCTGCTTTACAGCAACCATGGTCACGGGGGGACTGAGGTGTTAGACGTCCTGATGTCATAGTTAATAACTGGGTACCCTCATATTTAGTTGTTGTTTGCGGTCCGATCCACGCAGAAAGTGCTTACGGTGTCCTGAGGTCTTGCAATGGTACACTTGGTTTTGGATTTAATCATATTGATTACTGGATCCCAAGTTGGTGGTAGCACCCAGCCATCTTCCCTATTGAAATTAGGATGTTTTTTAATTTCAATGGCCTCACGTATCATCCTTGGTCGGAGTCGGTGTTCTTTAGCGAGGATATGCGGTTTATCAAATCTGATATAATGGCGGGTGCGGTCCTGTACATGTTCACAGATTGCAGACTTCGTGGAGCGTCGGTGTTTCACGTCAGCTATATGTTCTTTTACGCGGGTTTTAATTGATCTTTTAGTTTGTCCTATGTAAGAGAGCCCACATTCACAATCGAGTTTGTATACCCCTGCATCTTGTAGAGGAATGTGACACTTGACAGGTGGTAAAAACTGACTAATCTTCTTCGGTGGCTTGAAGTAAGTTTTGATTGAAGCCCGTTTCAAGATGTAGCCAATCTTGTCTGTGACACCTCTTATGTATGGTAGTACAGCAGGTAGACGCTCAACTGTGGCTGGTTTCACTCGGTCACTGTGATGGCGGCGTGGGACCCGAAGCTTGTTGTCATGCAATACTTGCTTGACGTGGTGGATCTCGGCAGCCAGGTGTTGCTCATCACAGATCCCTTGTGCTCTCTGAAACAAAGATTTACCCACGGTAGCTAACTGTGTTGGATGGTGGTGAGATTCACCGTTTAAGTACCTATCGGTATGGGTCTTTTTCCTATACACGGTGTGGCCTAAGGTGTTATCAGGATTACGGATCACTAAAACATCTAAGAAAGCTAGAGTATTGTTGGCCTCTAACTCCATTGTAAATTTGATTTTAGAGTGTATGGAGTTAAGATGGTTTAGAAATGCTGTTATTTTGTCAGATGGTAATATTGTGAAAGTATCGTCTACGTACCGCTTGTAGAATCTTGGGGTCACAGGTGAAGTGCGAAGGGCTGTCTCCTCGAAGTCTTCCATGAATATATCGGCGACAACGGGAGAAACAGGAGAGCCCATCGCTACACCATCTACTTGCTTGTAGAACTGTTCATTCCACAACAGATACCCGGATGTGAGGCAATGTCTTAAGAGTTCAGCATATTCCTCAGGCATGTTATTCTCTGCTAGCTTCTTTGATACTATTTCGATGCAGTCTACTACAGGTAGACAGGTAAACAAGGACTGAACATCAAAACTGACCATAGTTTCATTGTCCGCAAGATGTAGATGTTTAATCTCACTGACAAAATGGTATGAATCTTTTGTATGTGCTCTTGTGTGTCCTCTTAGTAGTGAGAGCACCTTCGCTACGTGCTGAGCCAGACTGTATGTTGGTGTGTCAATCTGGCTTACAATGGGGCGCAGCGGGGCCTCGGGCTTGTGTATTTTAGGTAACCCATACAACTTAGGCGGTTTTGCGCACGAAGGTATCAATGATTTGACGTCTAGATTCAATGCGTCGGAGTGTTTCTTTATTAGATCGGTAGTTGTTTTTAACACGTTTGTAGTTGGGTCTGTTTTGACCTTTTTGTATGTCGTTTCATCCGATAGAAGTTCTAAAATTTTTGCATTGTAATCTGACGTATCCATTATTACCGTTGCATTTCCCTTATCCGCGCGGAGAATAGTAATGTCTGTCCTAGTACGTAAGTTCTTCAACGCTAAATACTGGTTCTTAGGAAGATTTTGTTTGGGCACTGAACTACGGCGTAACAACGATGATACGTCCTGTCTTATTGCCTCAGAGTCTTCCTTTTTAAAATTGTTTTTGGCTAGAACATCCTCGACGCTACAGATAATGTCTTCATAAGGGATCCTGCGAGGCGGTACAGCGAAATTTAGCCCTTTCTTTAAAACTTGCACGATGTTTGTATCTAAAATTTGTTTTGACAGATTGACAACTGCGCGCGAGTCATTATTGTCTGTGGTGCACGGGTACGTTCCGTTACCATGTTTTGAAAGATTTTTGACATTTGATTTGATGATTAATTTCTCATATTTTATAATGTGTTTATTTTTGCATTCATTGTATTTAGATGTTTCGCGCTAACGGTGAATCTCACCACCATCCAACACAGTTAGCTACCGTGGGTAAATCTTTGTTTCAGAGAGCACAAGGGATCTGTGATGAGCAACACCTGGCTGCCGAGATCCACCACGTCAAGCAAGTATTGCATGACAACAAGCTTCGGGTCCCACGCCGCCATCACAGTGACCGAGTGAAACCAGCCACAGTTGAGCGTCTACCTGCTGTACTACCATACATAAGAGGTGTCACAGACAAGATTGGCTACATCTTGAAACGGGCTTCAATCAAAACTTACTTCAAGCCACCGAAGAAGATTAGTCAGTTTTTACCACCTGTCAAGTGTCACATTCCTCTACAAGATGCAGGGGTATACAAACTCGATTGTGAATGTGGGCTCTCTTACATAGGACAAACTAAAAGATCAATTAAAACCCGCGTAAAAGAACATATAGCTGACGTGAAACACCGACGCTCCACGAAGTCTGCAATCTGTGAACATGTACAGGACCGCACCCGCCATTATATCAGATTTGATAAACCGCATATCCTCGCTAAAGAACACCGACTCCGACCAAGGATGATACGTGAGGCCATTGAAATTAAAAAACATCCTAATTTCAATAGGGAAGATGGCTGGGTGCTACCACCAACTTGGGATCCAGTAATCAATATGATTAAATCCAAAACCAAGTGTACCATTGCAAGACCTCAGGACACCGTAAGCACTTTCTGCGTGGATCGGACCGCAAACAACAACTAAATATGAGGGTACCCAGTTATTAACTATGACATCAGGACGTCTAACACCTCAGTCCCCCCGTGACCATGGTTGCTGTAAAGCAGCCGAAACGTCGGGAAAATAAAATAGTAAATAAACGCGATAAAATCCGTAAAATAGTTTAATTTCAATAGAATATGATTAGTTAAATGACATCAAGGTGGCAATATTGAAAAAATAAGTTGTTTTCATGCCATTCATAAAAAATGGAGCCATAGCAACTCCGCGGCGATAGTGTTAGCAGACTTGGGGTCATCGTGAAATGGACCCCATAGGTTTGGTACTCCTCATAAATTTAAGTCTTTCGTGAAATTAGGCATTAAACCTTTGGTCCACAAAACATAAACATACCTAAGTATTACATAACCTATTATGCAATGACCCTGATATCAATGCCTTCATTCTTCATTGGACTCCACTGAATGGTGTCAATGGCAATGTATGGTGAGTTTTTTTTTGCCTGACAACACATAGTTATCGTATGATCCCAAACCAAGCAAAGCTTGTACTATAGTTACCACACAATGAATTGGGGGTGTTTCCAATTATACTCAGACCAGTAGTTGTAGCATGTGTGCCAAGATTAGATGTATGTCACGGAATATCTTAATGTTGTCTCTTTCTCTCGTATGAAATAAGACAGAGTGCGAGCATATCCGTGACAAAGTTCTTGACATGCGTGCTAACACTACAGGGCAAATTTCGTAATCTGCCGCTGCCGGGAATCAATCCTGCAACCACTCGGTGCAGTGAGCCGAGCGGCCTACGCTCAAACCAAATTCAGACCAAGATGTCTACTATTACAGCCCTTTTTAACATCCCACTACTGGGCACGGGCTTCCCCTCAATGCGAGGGGGATTCAGGCCATAGTCCACTACGCTGGCCCGGTGCGGGTTGGCGGGTTCACACATCTATCGAGAACTAGTCAAGTTCCCTCGGACGTGCAGGTTTCCTCACGATGTTTTCCTTCACCGTTTCATAGCAAGTGATAATCTCGGATGAAAATAAGATTCGCACATAACTCCGAGAGTTGCGAGCTGGGGTTTGAACCTGCACACTTTGATTGTAAGGCGTGCGTTCCACCACTCGGCTACCAATACCTACCTATAATCCAATTTAAAAAAAACACACTTTTTTAATATCTTGTAGATGACGTTGAAGATGTAAACGAATCTCATGCCAACTCCGAATATGACAACGAGGAAGGTAAGAAATTTCAAATTGTTTACTTAAGTACAACACAAATACACAATGCCCTTATCATACACAATGAAATTTATAGTTTTAGGCCTCCCGCACAGTGCGGCGTCAACGCTAGCGCGTCAAATTTGTTGACATAGCAAAACGAACTGTATTAACACATAGAAAAAGTCCATTCTACAACGAAATGACACTGACAGCGCTAGCGAATTTTGACGCGTGGGGGCGGGACTTTTACGACAGAAATTTAATCTTTATGCATATTGACCTCAGAGTAGATAGAGTTGGAGCTTGGAGTATATGAACTTAACTCTTCGTAATGCTCTGCGGTGATTTTTTTTAAGGTTGGCAATTATAGTTTATATGAGATCCGCCATCTTAGAATTAATATCAAGTAAGTACGTGAGTGTCAGACAATATAAACAATCAAATTGTAATATGGCGGAAATTTACCGCAGTTCGGGCTCCTTAGGGCCGCTCCTTAGTATATACTAGATCGATGTCACAGAGTAATTCGTTTAGTGTTGGCAAACATTTTGACGCGCGAGCATTGACGCCCCAGTGTGCCGGGGGCTTTACCCTACTAAATTAATTTAATTGCGTACTAGAATCTCGAAATAATTATATGTTTAGATGAGGAAGAAGAAGAAGTGAAGAACACGTCGATAGTGGAAACAGACTTTGATTTCCAAGATTTTGTACAAAGGTAAGTACGATATAACATGGTGCGTGTTGTATTCAACAACTTTGTGCGCTCACTGAAAGCGATTAAACATTGCCTTTACTTCAAGGTCTATTTAGATATTTTAGATCAATTAAACAGTTTGGAATTCCCTTCGCTCTCTTTACTAATTCAAATACACAGACTTGGAATCGTACCTCTTACCTGTCTCGGTAATTTGACACTTTTGTACTAATATTTCTTGTCATAATAATACTAAGATACTTTCTTGGGAAGTATATTTCATAAAATAATTCTAGTATTTTCCTTTTGTAGAAACGCTTGTAGACTTGACTAATGCTCTATAGATCTATTACAAAATATTTTTTATCGAGAGCAACGATTCGTTTTTTTAAGAACACCTAACGAACCGTAACATGCTACGATTACTTTTTTTTTATAGAAACAGTTTTAATTATAGTTACGCTGAAAATGTACTGTCCGTTGAACGGGGCGTTGTCTGTAACTTGAATTGATGATAAGAGTGTGCGGGAAGAAACTTGTAATTAATAATCTGAGACATATATCCGCCGACCCGCCATCATTTTTTCCGATAGACCATCAACGTTTGCTTATTCTCTTTAGGTTTTGTAATCCAAAGGTAGTGAGCGCTTGCGTTTCGCTGCTAGAACGATTTGACAGTAACCTGCCTCACACCAACCACTGCATCATTAAAATGCTGCACAGAATTGCGTGGGACTGTAAACGGCCCACCATGATGTTCCAGGGAACACTGTTCCTAATATTCCAAAGGATATTCGACAATCGGATGCCGCAATATAAGGTTAGTATATTTTTGTAAAGGAGATTTTTATAGCCAAATTCAAACGTACTCTTGGCCCTGCCTATCTTACGGGATTTTTTAAACCTTACTTCCAGTTTTTAGGGTTCCGTACCCAAAGGGTAAAACGGGAACCCTATTACTGAGACTTCGCTGTCCGTCCGTCCGTCCATCCGTCTGTCACCAGGCTGTATCTCATGAACTGTGATAGCTAGAGAGTTGAAATTTTCACAGATGATGTATTTCAGTTGTCGCTATAACAACAAATACTAAAAAACAAAATATAATGAATATTTAAGGGGGCTCCCATACAACAGACGTGATTTTTTTGCCGTTTTTATAGATAATGGTACGGAACCCTCAATGCGCGAGTCCGACTCGCACTTGGCCGGTTTTTTGACTGTTAACTTAGTACAAAATCTTTGAAAAAAAACGCTTAATATTAAAACAATATTACCCTTAATATTAATAACTTATTTTATGTGGTGGTCCGAATAAAATCAATATTCGGAATCATCCGCCTTAATTACCCCGTATAATGTGTATTTATTGAATTTGCTCTAACTAAAAATTACGGGACATTAGCATTTAAATTTTTAAAATAAAAATTTTGAAATACACGCTAGCCGTGGTGAAGCCGTTCCTCATCTTATTTCATTCAATTTAATTTATTTCTTAAAAAATGTTCAAAATAGAAAACAAATACGCTACAATAATCTTTTCAGAAGTGAAATTAATATGTTTTATTGTGATGACTCTTTTTTGTAGTAGGTAAACAGAGTGCCTTGTATTCTATATTGTAGGTATTCTTATATCAGTGGAATAAGGGTAGGTTATAATTTTGTGATCAATAACTTCAACGGGCTCTCAAATGGCGATATTTTGTACACGTGCGCCCAAATTTAAGAGGTTTTTTTTTCCTTTCGTACTCCTCGTGGAGGGTAACTGAGGGCAGGCAGGGGCAGATTTTATCACCGCGCACGTTCAGGGGTGTCGTGGGTGCCCTTTAAATGTATTGAGCATCTGAACTAACCTTGTTTATGTATTGGATCTATGATTTAATTTCTTATAGCAATACCTCTAAATAATGTTGAAGTCTTTCGCTATATTTATTCCTCAAATAATATCGTATAAAAGTGTTTTCAAGTGTGTACTACGTAAACGTACCATGCTTACACTTTTATCTAAATTGAAATGTTAATTTAAAGAAGCCTCTCCGAGATATTTTGGTAATGTCTTATTTTTTGCCTATCTTCCAAGTTCTTGAATATTTCACACAACAAATTTTTTATGCCCTTGTCTGGAAAAAGAAAAAAAAAAGAAAATATTTGCTTTGTGAGTAATTCTCAAATAACAAACGTGTTGTGTTAATTTTCTTTTGTTCTCGCGCCAAATTATGAAAATTAATTCCAAGTTAATTGTTAACAGGAACTGGAGAAGTTCGCAATATTTATATTCAGAAAGTTCACGGAAGTGGCTTCGAAGAACCCAAAAGTGTATATTGAACTACTTTTCTGGACGAATTCTAAGGATGCGATCGACGTGGAATGTGGTTATGACCTTTATTCTGATCAGCGGTGAGTGTATAGTTAAATAACATATCATTTTTAAAACATGTTATTATAAACCGTTGTTATACTTGTATCATAATTAAAACCTCATATAAGGTAATATAGCGAGGCGGGTGGAACCCTACCTAACAAAATTTTCACATACACTATCATCAATCTTTGTTCAACTTGTGTAAACCTTTGGCGCTTTAATTTAGACGTAATAATGTTGATTTAGGTCGCTTATAAACTATGATTAATTACTAACGGGTCAATATGTTAACTAATTTGTTGCGAAGTTGATTTATTGTAATAAAACGTCTAACATAATACCTATGAAAGTGTCAAGATCTGTAAATAAGTTAGGTGTCTGAGAAATCTCCAAGCAAACAATTTGCAAGGACGTCTTTGAAGTATACCTTACGTCTTATCTATTTAGAGGTATCCCTACTTCAAAACCTAGTCCTCGCCAACATAATACAACTTGAGAGCGCCGTATATTTTCACAATTTAGTATGGCTTGCGGTCTTGTATATGTCGAATTAATACTTCGAAGACCACAGTTTTGTAGTATCTCTCTCTGATATAGATATATGTTAGATAATTAAAAGGATGAGGATTTATGTTTTGATCACTTTTATCGGTTACAAACTATTGGGGTCCAATCGGGACTCTATTACACTGTATAGATAGACCTTTTTTTTAAGTTTAGTCATGATTATTTTTATAACAGGGATAAAATTGGTAAAGGCGTTTGGACTGAAGAACAAGAAGAAGAGCTTAAAAGGCTGTATATGGAGAATCAAACTAATCCACAAACTGATCAAGGTATTTTCATTTAGTCGATTTCCCTATAGCGTTAATTTTGTACCGAGAATTCTATTGTCGACATGCTATAGACGTTTTAGAATAACCCAGACCCCTTGTTATTTATATTTTCCAGAAAATAATTCTATTATGGGCAAACCAATGGACTTTCAGGCCAATATTTTTCCATTGTTTAGCTCAGATTATTTTGCTATGCAACAAAGGATGATGTCTTTTATTCTTATTTTCAACTCAACTGCTCGGCGCCGCGTGTATGCTTCCAATGCACTAGTTTTGTTTATCCGTTTATATATTTATGAATATGATTACAAAATCGCTTGTCCGTCGTATTAAATTATCTGTTTTATACGTTACAGAGAATAGTATATATTATTCCCTATTAAGACTGCTATTCTGCTTAGAAAAGTATAAGTAATCTAGAGAAAATAATAACCGCTATGTCTATTTAATACTTTAAAACACCTGACTTATTGTTGTTGACTCCTAGACTAGTTTGCTCCTTATATCGAGGTAAAATGTATTTGTTATCCAATTCTGTTCCCGCCACTATAATTACTCGTGTGCTCAAGTGTTTATCTTGGGTTTCCTTATTGTTTTGTCTGTGAACACAACACAGGTAGGTAAACTGACAAAAGTGGTTCAAGCGTTTAAAGAAAATGTTTATTCATAAATATGCTCAAACAATTCGTTTCACCTGCGCCGAGTGGAAAAATATGAAATTGCCTCCACTCCTTTCTGTCATAACGGGATGATATATGGCCTAGGTTTTACTTAAAAAAAAACAGGTTTTCAAGCTTACCTATATCAAAGTCACTTAATATTACAAGAATATTTCTATTAAACTTCTCGAGTTAGGCGCATAAGTGCGATCTTTAAACCCTGCATTTTTCCTTGCATACCTTTGATAGGATATCATTACGGCATTTATGAGAAATTTAATTTCCTATAGATGTAATCGACTGGATCTTAGAGAATCTCATAGATCAAACGCGAACTAGACGGAGTGTGATAAAGAAATTGAAAGAGCTCGGCCTCATATTCAACGCACCTACTAAGAGAAGCAATCGAGAGAGAGCGAGTGAGAAGGTGCCCAAAGAGTTTAGTGAAGAAGAGGATCAGCTTCTTCGAGAGCTGTGGGAACAATATCGCAATACGAGCGGTGAGTAAACATTAGGGTAGGGGCATGCCGAAGATATCGATACTGACGATTGCCATATTTAAGGCGTCTGACATCCGTGCTGTGAGATGCTTAATAATTTATTCTGCAGCATACAGAAAACGAAGCTGTAGTTGTGAAAGGGGGCCAAGACTAGACTTATGTCACAGAATATATTGTTGTCTCTTTCTCTCGTATGAAATAAGACAGAGAGCGAGTTAACCAATCCGTGACCGAGGTCTTGCCTTGACATGCGTGCTAACACTACTGATTTGACCAATCACGTGCTACACGACATTGATTATTGCCGTTGACCGCGATGTTAATCCGAATTATTGGAACGTAGTTCCTTATGGCGCGTTGCGAAAGGGGGCTAGACGGAAAAAATTAAGACTAAAAGTGTCGACCTACACTTTTGTAAATGTGTGTGTGATTTCGATTGTTTTATTTCAAAAGGAACTTCGTTCCATCCGGGTGTCCCTTGACACCTCTCAAGTTTTTTAATTTTTATATAGCATCTTGGTGAACCACCTAGTGACTTTGAATGCATCTTTCGGCATGTACCTGCATATCTTTTTGTATACATTAGTTTTCCATGGAGGTGACATCAACCACGATCACGACTTATCGCGGCGAGGCAACCTCGGCAACCTTACCTTCAGACCTTGATCTGTCTAAATATATCCATGGTATTATATGGATTATAATGTCTTTACATTGTTAAAATACTTGTATGTATTCAGAAATAAATTAGAAAAGCAAGAATAATCAAATATATTTCTACAGACCCGAACAACGTTGAATAAACTTCGCTCCGTGATTAATCTTTTTGTTATATACATCGAAATTGTACTTAGGTTTCTAAGAAAATTTCATTACAGCTAATGTACTCGGCTTTTGTAAAACGTAGAGTTCCCTTTCAGACCCAATGGGCGTAATAATGTCTCGTATGCCGCGCAGACGTCAGAAGCGAAGCTACGTCGACAGATTACTGGAGTTAGGCATCATCGGGGATAAGAAAGAGTGTCGTAAAAAGAGACAAAAGAAATCTAACGCTAAAAGCACTGGCGCAGATGACGATAAATCGAACGGTAAGTTGCTAAACAACTTCGGTTATAGTTGTTGTTAGGTCCGCGCAGACAATACTACTTGTTACAGCGAAAAGCAACCTTTCAATCTATTCCAATATCAACAGATTTTCTTAAATACATATTTTTAGTTTTTTTTTTAGCACACCTAGCAGTGGTAGCCGAGTGGTCGAACGCACGCCTGCAAATCAAAGTGTGCAGGTTCGAACCCCGGCTCGCACCTCTGAGATTTATGTGCGAATCTCATTTTCATCCGAGATTATCACTTGCTATGTAACGGTGAAGGAAAACATCGTGAGGAAACCTACACGTCTGAGGGAACTTGTCTAGTTCTCGATAGATGTGTGAAGTTTGCCAATCCGCACTGGGCCAGCGTGGTGGACTATGGCATGAATCCCCCTCGCATTGAGGGGAGGCCCGTGCCCAGCAGTGGGACGTTAAAAGGGTTGTAGTAGTAGTAGTTTTTTTTTCATATACCTATTATAAGGCATTCCTTATAATAGGTATTTATAAGTTGAAAAAAATACAGACAAATATTATAATAAAACTAACCTATTCATAAAATGAACTAACTTGAACTAACCTATGAATAAAATCAACCTATTGATTGCCATTGCAATCAATAGGTTGATTTTATGGTAGGTGATACTGGTACCAATTCTGTAAGAAATAAACGAAGTGTGACACCGTTCTACTCATATTTGTTATGTGTGAAGGAGACAGCTATATTTTGTAAGTTTAGTCTCGATTCCACTGTAATCTAGAAAATTTCGGCGGCTTAGCGATCTGGTCAACGCATGCACAAAGAGTAGAACACCTTATTTTATCTCGAACTGCTAATAATGTCACGGTACCTTCAATGATTTGGGGTTGGATACGTTTTAGGTATGTATTCTATTCGTCTGTAGGGCGCGGACCGTAGTCTATAAAGCGTATTTTATACGTTTAACTTGAGTAGACTTGATTTTTGCGACTTACGCCGGTCGTTGCGAGTCCCGTTTGCAACCGCCCTTAGAGCACCGATGTTCGTTCCCACCCGCTTTTCCTTCTATCGCGTGCTCCCCTCATGTCATTAGATGGAATCAGAGATTTTTACTTACACATGTATAATATATACCCTTATTCAAAAATGAATCTTACGTAACACGCATTACAAGTTGTCAACTTATTGAATTCAGATATTTTGTATATGGGCACTGATTTGTATATATTGGATCTATCTATGTTTAAACCATTTAATAAAATATAACCTTGTTTGGTAATATTATTGTAAGTGAATCAATTTCAATAAATTGCCATTGCTCGCTGGTTGTGGCTAGATCAATAGGAGAACCAGTGTAGAGTAGATTACTCTGTGTAGCCTTTAGTCTGTAGCCGTTAGTCAAAACGAATCCCATACATACTTTTCGTAAGCTCCCGACGGCTCGTTACTCGTTTCTCAAAGAATCGTTGCTTTTACCAATAACGATTAGTTTTAAGTTACCGAGTATTATGTTTTCAAATTTTATTTTATTTACAGTCCTGCGAGCCTAGTGCAAAGATCGAAGATGACAATACCAATATTACTGTTTCTGTTGGTAATCAATGCATTTTTATTTTATTATTGATTCGTAGACAGCGCATCGGACTCGGAATCATCCGGTCACTCCGACAGTGATGATGACGTCACAACCACACCACAAACTAATATAATAAAGCCGCCAAAGAGAGCAAAGAACGCACCAAAGTCGAACAAACGTCAACAAAAGCGAGTCGAGTTTACTGCTAACGAGACAGCTACGTTCCTAGTGCAGGCCGTAGATAATGGTAAGAACTTTATGAGAGACAATTTGTTTAGCGCTGACCTAAACATACTCATCGTATGATTCCAAACGAAAGAAAGCTTGTACTATGGGTACTATAGAATGGACTGGGGGCGATCCCAGTTGCACCCAGGTCAGGGAAAAATCCGAAATGGCCATTTCTGAAATTTGCCGCTACCACCCGATGCAGTAAGTCGAACGGCCTACGCTCGAACCCCTAAACCAAACCGTCAACTAATTTGATCGAAGCATACACAATTTTCGTATTATAAAAAAAATATTATAAACAATACAATTTTTAAGATACTTATTTGTGTACATATACTCACGCCTGTATCCCATGGGGGTAGGCAGAGACTACCGTTTACCACATGCTACGATCCCGACATACCTCTTTCGCTTCATCCACAGTCATACATCTTTTCATGCACTTCCGTCGGTTGTGGGTGCTACGGACTTGACCTTTCTGGAAGAGACTTTATTTGTATATAAAGTGATAAATAATAAACTTTAACTATATTTAACTTTTTAATGATAGGTTTAACTGAACCATTGAAGTGGCTAGCGGAGAATTTAGAGGAAGTGGCGCTGGACCAAGAGGCGGAAGGCTTCGACCCTGACGCGGAAGGTACGCCTCTAGTGCCGATGTCAACTGCATCAGGTGATGCCATGGATAATGGGATGTTCAGAAAAGTACTGCTAGGAGTCGGCGTAGTCCCGCCTCATGATGAACAGGTATTTATGTAGTATTACGTGGAATGCCATTTTTTTCTATGTAACTTTACTCAAAATATAAGTAGATTATTTAACGGTATTTGCATTATTATATTGCGACGCGAACAAAACATATTTTCCTAAAGTAAAACCTCATATTTATAATATCTAACGGCCTATAAATTGCTGTTTAAATTAAAAAGGTTAGGTGTGAAACAAATAAATTTTCCAGGAAAAATATTGGAGGATACCAAGTAGCCTCCATTTTGACACAATAAGGAAACGCCGTGAAATAATTATAAAGGCTATTGACAAAGAACTTATTATCGATACAAGCGAAAGTGCCGCGCGGAATATTCTCGACACGGAAACACCGAGGGCGGACGAATCTAGCGATGACGATGATTTGTTCGACAATTTGAGGAAAATGCGGGGGAATAATGAAGAAAATGTTATCAATAAAAGTGCCGGCGCGAAACACAATAACGGAATCACGCGTAGGAAGCGAACTCGGAGCGATTCCGATGACGAGAACGGCGGCGGGGGGAAAATGCAGAAAATAGACGAACGCGACGAAAACGACAACGCCGACGATGATGATATTCTGTCGTTCGCCAAAAAGACCCTCCAACACGACAATTTGCCCGACACCGAGGACATTTTGAGCAATATACCGAACCTAGCTAGTGGTAAGTAATTTAAGGGGAAAGCGGTTGGTTATGGCACGAAATAAAAAATAACTGGTGTTTTTATAACAAGTAATGAAAACTTTGCAAGTACGACGAAATTTTACGACAATATAGCATATCTATAGTATTGCGTCAATTAGTTATGATACAGACATGATTGCATCGCAATCTATATATATAAAGCTGAAGTTGTTTATACCTGTCCGTTATTACACTTTGAAACCATTCAACCGATGTGCCCAAAACCGGTTTTATAAGAAAGGCGATAATGCGAAAATGGTTTTAGACCACTAAAACAATGCATTCGGGACATTCGGTCCATTTATCGTAGTAGAACACACTTGGTTTCCGCTACTAATTATTAAATTATTCTATTAGTAAAACGAAATGTAAAGTAAGAACCGTTTTTTTTTTCGTGTCTTCTCCGATCGCACTATCTAATAGGTACAATAAGTTTTTATTATGTGCAAAAATGATTCATTATCTGGAACTCACTGCAGAGTTAAGGTTTCATCTCGATTACTTTCTTCTTTTAATCTAGTCTTAATTGCTCTTTTACATTATATTAGTGATGCGACTCGAGCCGTTTTTTACTCGAGTGACTCGAGTGAATTGGTAAAACTCGTACTCGAGTTAAAATAAATTTGACTCGAGTTACCGAGTCAACTCAGCGCGCCGAGTAGATTAAAATCATTTTTAAATGGCACCTTAATTAGTCTTAAGAAGTCTTTTATTTTTCTTTGTTGATTAATAACATAAATAAGGTATAATTTTTGTAATTACCAAATATTACTTATTTATAAAATCTTAATTTAAACTTTTCGAAACTCAGCTCGAGTGATAAATTCTTACTCGAGTTGTAAGGAGTGGAAGTAGTTTACTCGAGTGACGTAGTAAAATTCGAGTAATTTTACTACGTCACTCGAGTAAACTATTCTCGTGACTCGAGTCACAAAATCCTACTCGAGTCGCATCACTACATTTGATATAATTTATTTACAGATAACAGCGATGACGATAACGATGAAATAGTACCAACGCAAACATTGAAACGGGAGAAAAGGAAGCGTCGGTTAATCATTGAAGATGATTCCGACTGAATGTTATATAATAAAATAATAAATGACTACATTCTTAACACTGACTCTTTTCATCGGTGCACACAACGGAAAACTCTTAGCAGAACTTAATATAAACACACCATTGTACATCGTTGCGTTATTATCTCTCATAGGAATTCCAATATCATCCGGCTATCGAATAGCAATATACTGATAGTGGGCTCGGTCGGTGGCATTTTCCTCCCATTGCAAAGTACGGTGTGTCCTCGCACGCTCGATATTGCAAATATTGTGCAATATAACCTGCTCGGGAATTGGAAAAAATATATTTGCGATGCCATTGTTTGTTCGGAGGGAGAGAGCGTAGTGGGTAATGATGACTGTTCAATTCATTTCCCTCGCGTTTTGTGTCGGGGATGAGATAACACGATAGACTATCTTTGAATTTAAAGTCGTGATCAGTCTTTAGTAGTAACACCAATAGGTATGTGCATCCTCTTGTTTACTGATAACTCACCACGTCATCTCATGGCTTATAGGTCCACAGACCTCAGGATCAAACACGAATAAGTTTCCCAAACATCAATAAATATCGCCAGACAACACATCTTATGATCTCAGAATAAACAAAGCTTGTACTATAAGTACCATGCAATGGGTGGAGCACGATCCCAGTTACGACCAGACCAGGGCAATTTCCGAAATTTTCCGCTGACGGGAATCAAACCGGAAACTACTCGGTGCATACTAGAACAAGCCGTGTTCACAATACAAACTAAAAATAAATTCATCATCACGCCTGTATTCCCCAATGGGTTAGGCAGTGGTTCACTGTAGTGCGCCGACACTTCGCCGAAGTATTTTGGTCCCAATGTAATAGGGGGCAAGCCTATTGCCATAATACCGGGCACATTCTCCCTCAATACGTGGGAGATTTTTGGCCATAGTCCACCACGCTGGCCCAGTGTGGGTTGGTAAACTTCACACGCCTTTCTATAGACGTGCAGGTTTCCTCACGATTTATTCCTTCACCGTTTAGCAAGTGGTAATAATTATTGAAAATGACAACATGAAAATCATCTCAGAGGTGTGAGCCCGGGATTTGAACTTGCACCACTTACGTTCAAGGCGGGCGTTCTACCCACTAGGCTAGCAAAACTAGCATTTAAAACCAAATTACTTTAAATTATTTTCTGCATCTATTGCCTACTAACGAGAAGTTACAAAATCCTAATATATTTTACACAACATAACATCCTACGCACCTTCAGCTTTGTGGGGATTAACACCGAAGGGTGTGCACTAAATCTTTTCACTCAGCATCAGATTAGCGATCCCAGCTCTCCCCTAAATGTATCCATGTTTTTCTAACATTATCTTAACATTGTAAACAAACTCCCCAAACTGGGACGCTACCTGAAATAACATTTAAATTTACCCGTAAACAAGTCCATATGTACACGTACCCACCCACCTGGGCATTAATTCATCTTTACATAATGGGGACACCAAAGCGAATAATGAACGCGTGTTGTACATATAAATAGAAATGCCTTTTTGCATATAAATAACACAGACTACAAAATTTCGTGAATCATGTCGAGTAGAGATACACATCTATTTACTGCATTTTTCTTCTTGACATCCTTATTTTATAGTAGCTCTGATGGCATATTTTTTCCAGTTCCAGAGCATGCCTTTTGCATACCAGTTTTTCTTAACTTATTTCAGTAAACCTTATTATGTACAGGAACATATTTTATTACGTTTCTTATATCAATTTCTTGCGTAAATTGGTATATAAAAAAGCGTTTAAATATAACCAAACACGGTTCACGGAACGCAAGCCAAAAAAATACAAATGATCGTTTCACCGCTTAATCCTGCAGGCGATCGAGTGTTTCTTATTCAAATGTTCACTCTGCTATTTTAATGTTTCAACACTGCGCATCATCAATCTTTGCCGAGCCCGAACGTGGGCCATTACGACCGCCCCCTTGCAATTATCCACTCGAATAAAAACGTTTTAAGTGTTAAATTAACGATATCTCCGAAGGACGAGAGCTTGTCTGACTGAGTGATTCATTCCGACAAGAAATTATAGTGAGCCGAGTACGGACTCTCCACTGTCTCCTTTATATCTATTATAAATGTTACCGCAGTGCATTGAATATCCAACTTGCTAGGCGCTCGGATCTGCGACTATTGATATGAAGCAATAAAGGCAGGGGTAATATTTTGGAGTTAATGTTAAAACTTTTGCTATATTTGGCACGGCGTCGTGCAGGCGGAGGGGGCATTATATTTTTCTTGCAGAATCCGCGCGCAACGCCAATCGTTTGCATACAAACTCCGCCTTTACGAATTACAAACAGCAAGCGGCAAATCTTTGCTGCGAATGTTACTTATTTCTACCCCAGTCACTTAGCTCCGTAAATATAAACAACCATCATTCCTCTTCTTTACGCGCCTCGCTCCGGGAGAAAAGAATGACAAACGAGTTAAAGAATAATGGAAAGTAAATGAAAACAGCAAAATCGCTTTTGTCAACTGTTTTTCTTCATCCATTGTCGACATTCAGAAATGTTTTCTAAAAAACGCCTTAAATATACAAAAAGCCGGAATTATACAACATTTAGGTACCTACCTACTACTTAGCGTACCGACTCACCTACTATATCTGACGAGTTACAAAAGAAACAATTTAGGAAAGGGACTGTGTTGTTTTATTTGGTAGAATAACACCGATCGAGTTCACAAAAAATACAAAACACTTGCTTTGATAGAGTTAATTACGTTAGCGCCAATGTGGACGTATAAAAACTGTACAATATGCAGTAAAAATATCATGGTTAAATTTTCTTAGGAAGAATCCGACAACATTAAAGTGAGGATGCGAGGGTTCGCACGAAGCACCCTCAGGTAAAAACCAAATTGAATTTTCCCTCGGCCAAATAGAACGGTATCGCGTAGATAAATCTCGAGGCTGCCTCATCCCGTATCTACAGAAAACAAAGTTTAATAGAAAAGTAAATAGAAAAAGTGGAAGTGAAAACACTGAATGTTGGAAGTTTTAATTTGTGCCAGATATCCCGCCCACCGAAATGGACGTGGGCTTTACCGACTTCGAAATTATTGACCCACAATCACAACCACTTCAACTTATTTTTTAACTGACTTCAAAAAGGAGTAGGTTCTCAATTCGACCCGTATGATTTTTTTTTGTTACCGATAAGTAGGAACCCACACACCCGTTTTACTATAAGACTGTAGTTACATATTATGTTAATATGTTACTCTATACTTTGCTGTTAAATGTTTTAGGTACTAGAACAGAAATATGTAGGTAAATGGCGTAATCAAAATCAATGTTTTTTTTCTTATTCGTGTAGGCCAAAAAGCACTTACAAATAGTCAGATTCTACTACACGTTAATTAACAATATTTAACTGTAGCGCAGTAAAGTAACCGCCGACCAATAAACCTAATTTGCCAATTGTTAGTAAATAGGTCAGTAATTTTATGAAATAATAGAATAAATTAACCGAAACAATGCGATATTTAAAACAGTGCCAATTAATGAAACTATGATAAAGCCCCGGGCTCACTGGGATGTCTAGGCGCGCGTCAAGATGTTTGTCAATACTAAAACGACCTGTGGTGTTAGCACACAAGACCTCTGGGGGGAAGTCTATAAACACTATCGTTGTGGTTTTGCTATGACTTCATATTTTAAGACACGAAAACAACATCTTTTATCAATGGTAGATAAAATACTACCGATGGAGACATTAGACATTGTCTCCTTGAACCCATTGGACTAGTTATATTCTAGCTACCCTTGATAAATAAAACATGTTGTTTTCGTGCCTTAAAATATGAAGTCATAGCAAAACCACAACGATAGTGTTTATAGACTTCCCCCCCTGGTCACGGATTGGCTCGGTCGCTCTCTGTCTTAAGTCATACGAGAGAAAGAGACAAAATCAACATACTCCGTGGCATAAGTCTAATCGTGGCACACATGCTACAACTCCTGGGCCCCAAGTCTACTAACACTATCGTCGTGGAGTTGCTATGACTCTATTTTTTAAGGCAGTGTTATTCAACCTCTTCAGGGGGGTCGGGAAGCTTCTATAGGGCAATTACAAAAGGTTGGGAAAGCTACTGCAGTAAAAAAACAATACAGTTTGAATTAATTATGTATTTATCCGAACCCCAATTATGAAAATGAATAAATTGTTTGGATTGAATATTAGTCACAAAATAAAATACATGAAAAAAAGCAACGGGTAGGGGGTCGCGAAATCGCGACCCCCGGTCGCGCACGAAGGGTTTCGTACCATTATCTATAAAAATGGCAAAAAAATCACGTTTGTTGTATGGGAGCCCCCTTAAATATTTATTTTATTCTACTTTATAATATTTGTTGTTATAGCGGCAACAGAAATACATCATCTGTAAAAATTTCAGCTCTCTAGCTATCACGGTTCATGAGACACAGCCTGGTGACAGACGGACGGCCGGACGGACAGCGAAGTCTCAGTAATAGGGTTCCCGTTTACCCTTTGGGTACGGAACCCTAAAAATGGAGTCATAGCAACTCCACGACGATAATGTTAGCAGACTTGAGGCCTTGTATTGACTCATAGAAAAAGCTCATTCATCATAGAAATGTAATAACAACGCGAGCGGATATGGACGAGTGGTCGCGTGGCTTTTACCACATAAATTCAATCATTGAGTACATTGACACAGAGTTCGTTTTAGTATTGGCAAACATTTTGTAGCGCACGTTGACGCCCTTTACAACAAAGCAATTCAACAGTGTCACGAAGTACCTACTTGAAAGAAAAATGGGACTAATTAGGTCACGATAAGCGTTATATTCTTCGCAATAATTATCGTTATATGGACCCTTTTAATCGACTGATCCCAACCACGGTTTACGGCATTATAAAGTTAATGTAATTTTATAACGGGTCTTAGGCGTGCGTTTAATTTGAGCGCGGCGGGCGCCCAGCCCGCTCGGAGCGCTGGGGAATGCTCGGCGTGCCGACCAAACCGCTTCTTGTGGCCGGGAGATATACACCTGCTGCGATTAAATAATATATTTAATGCCTTACCTATTATCTTGTGTGTATAACGAGATTTACTCAATCTTAGGCCTCGTCTAAAATTAACTTAATTGATGTTTAAGTTGAGATAGTTTAAATAAATTTGGCTACGTCGTTATGTGATATGTCCTTAGGTATCTGATTTAAAATACTTATTGATCCTTCAAAATGACCCAAACATTCTGAAGGTCTAACTTAGTCAGCAAGGTAGGCCATCTAACAATAATGTAAACATCGGCTGTTAGGTAAATACCAATTAATTCACCTTCCTACTAATTGCTAATTATCCAAACGCTCGACGCTTTAGCGATGGCTTTTATAATCTGCGTCGATTCAGCGAGTTGCCGCTAATTGTGTGCACGATTCCGTTATAAGGTTCAAACATATAAATTTTACCTTTGCCTGTGCTCATCCCGCTGAAACTGATAAAAGGGAGATTAAAAGCGTTGATAAATTGGAAAGCGTTTATAAAACCGTAAAATAGGAGTTATTTGACCCAATACTAATAAAATAGCTCGGGTAAATAGTGAACCCGGTAAATGATCGAATAACAAACAAAGTATTTACTTAACGAGTAGCCTAATTCTGTTCACATGTATCCGACCCAACGGTGACATGTCCGGGCCATGTCGCGGCAAATAATTAAAAAGTTTAGATTCATTCCCGCGGTGTCAGGAGGTCGAAGCGGCGCGACCGCCTGTCGCGAAGTTGTGCATTAACTTTTCATTTGCAAGTTTGGAACGAACGCGAGCGATCGCAACTTCGCAATTTCCACCCACTTTGCGAGATGTAGAATATGTCAGTCTAGACCGCCATCCATAGCCTTACCACTAATAGGGATAATCTGTTCGCTATTAATCAATGATTTTACAGTGTAGATATATATTAAATACCTAGTTTAGTAGATGCGGACGTTCATTCTTAATGCAAAGAACTAAGCATTTTCTATCATGGTTCATGTGTTTGTCGGTAAATTGGAAACGTTTGATAAGAAAAAATACTCTGTCAAACCGATTTATATGGTGAGCAACATCTTCGAGGTTTTAATAACTTCATTTAACTTTCGTAAATTAATTTTCATTTGATCATTTCATTGGGAGACGAGTCATAATTGAAGGGGCGCGGCGGAATCGCTCGGGATCCACAAACGGAATAATGTCAAATCAATTAAAAGTTGAATTTGGCGGGCAGGGCGCCAGCCAGCCCCCGAAGTTGATTCATTAGTACTAGCCACAGCCTCTTCCTCGCCTGCGCCGCCGCCCCCGTCGAAGTATCTAGGTAGCAATACGAGTTATCTGCTTCGCGCAGCCCCACTCGCATACATTCAGATAATCACTGGCTGAGAATAAACTTTACGACAGGCTTTTCGACTTTTGTTCTCAATCAATATTGAATTTAATCCCTGTTTTATGCATTTTCAATTAATGTCTGCGGCGTTTGGACGTCATAGTAACTAAATGTGTAGTTCCAAAATCGATCTCATTTCGGTATAGGTGCTGCCCTGCCACAGACCTAAAATTCGCGCGCTACGGTAAAATCTATGAGTTCTGCAATGCGATCGATTTTTGTTAAACCTACGACATACTAAACTCGAGCAGCATTCTCGTATTCGTAGCCGGTATGCGTTTCATACACCGAAGCGTTCTCGGGGCATGTTTCCTTAGCAAACGCAATAACATTTGCATAGGTCCCGTCAACTGCTTGCGTACTCATAAAAGTAATACGAAAGGGATCACACTTGTGCTCCGTAATAGTGAAACTTTTCTAGGGATCAGCAAAAGTAATTCGCCTCTCTGACTTCGCTAAACAGGGGGCTATTTACAAAACCCACCCGTTAAAAGCTCTCACGATAAGCCCCAACGCGGAATAAAAGGATGACAACGTTACACTTAGTAAATATTCACCTTTATGAAGTAACATAGCAGCATCTAAAAACATCATGATCTCAAGTAGGTATCGGTTAGGCGTTTATTTTTTACAGGTACCTAATAAGTCTATATATAGATATTAATAAATTTTCGTACGCAATTTTACCGAGAAGGAAAATTTACTTTACTTAACTGAGGCATTCATTTTGTGTTTAATTATGATTTCTAACTCGGCTCGGGCTATTTATGAATTTGTTTCGTATATAAACTCGAAGAGTGAAGCAAAAATTAGCGGTAGGAAAAATGAATACAGGTTAAAGGCTTATCCGCCGCGAGCGATTTATTCAAACGACCAATAAATATTCAAGAGTAATTAACCACCGCACCGCGTCGATACAGAGCAGAATATTTTTAGCTGCCGTCGATTTTACTTTAATCCCCGCAAAGGTAGATTACGAAGTGTTGCTAACTCCGAAAACCGCCGACGGAAAATTTTTATTTTACCAAAATGAAAGCAAAATAACAATTTTAATTAATTATTCTTTCCGGCGTTTTAGTAGCCGCTGTGTAGCGAAGAATCATTCAAGTGATCAGAAACAGATTTTTAATTAGGTAAGATTAGCATATTACGTTCCTAATTAAAGTCTATCCACCTAATCGCGATTTACACAGTCTGTAATGTAACACGTGACCTAGGTGTACTTTAAAATTAGGCACTTCTAAACTCTTAGCACAACAAGTTGAGCTACACACGAAATCTCGTGTATTCCATCTGACGGGAGCTCAAAAGATTTCAGCTAACGTTGACTCTGAGCTCGGTTACCTTACAGCTCTATTGTTCGTAGATATCAGCCGTCTTCGTAGCATAGTAGCGCTCGTGCGGCGATGCACTGCAATAAGTCAACGAAAATCTTAAGTGAATGGCGAAATAATTAGATTTTTTATTTTAAACTTAAACATGTATATAGTCGGTATTTTTTGGTCAAATATGTACATGAACAACGTTAAACGTGCATGAAGCACCTATTGGCGATTGATTCGAATCGAATGTCCCCTGAGGCAGTTATCTGGAAATCAAGCTATCGTGAAAAACGTTTTACAATCAATAGTGCCGCCATTGTTTGGCTATTTGAAATTGTTAGTGTGACTATTCCCTACGGTATGCGCGTTTGGGAGTAACAGATACGTGTGATGTGTTTTGATTTCGTATAAAAATATCTGGTGTTTTTTTTTAATTAAAAACTACTCATGAATTTACAACTGTAGACAAGCTAATATACTGGGGCTTTCGTATCTTTTAAATTTTATTAGGTAAATACTTAAGATATTTTACTACGATTCTTCAAACTAAGTGGTTTCTTTACCAACTAAAACTATTCTGTTATTCATTAAGCTAATATTGTATCTGGTAGTTTCGCGAAGGGAGATTTAGATAAAAAATTCACTTGCAAGGTACAAATGTCTGACACGAAGTTATTTCGAGGTAAGCTACGCTCGGATAACGCGAGCAGAAATTGTCTAGCCCTGTCTCAGACCCAGGCGACGGATGTATTTCCCAACAAAACACCAACGCAGCGTTCTAACCGGTCTCCAATTTCCTCGAGTTTCCTACGAGTCGACGTCAACTCGGGCTATTTAGTTCGCAACTGTCCCCACGGGAGCTCTTCTGTACAAGGCTTATTTTGCAATCAAGAATGAGGCGGTACCTTGAAACTAATGTACAATTTAAGCTAGATATCTTGTTATCTTTAAACGAAACCGTGTAACCATGCCAGAAGTAGCTACCTACCTATACATTTTGAAAGTAATTACATTCCTACTAGTAAAAATATACAGTAGTATAAAAACTGTTCCGACCTATTTGATTCTACTTCGAACTAATCTTATTTGGAGATGACTAGTACAGAAGTTAAGTCAACTTTTGATCTTGTTATGTGCGTAGGAGGATTTATTTAATACTTGGGCATAGATATAACTACTTACAACAACTCAATCGTGGCTATTCCCATATACCTACTCTATTAGATGTTGGGAATTTAATAGGTATATTTTGGGGAAACCTTTGTATAAAAGTGCAGCTCAAGCATGTGCGTTACCGAGGGATCAGATAGGTTTGGGTGATCCAAAATATATGGGCTCCATTCAAAAACATTTAACCCTCCCATAAATAAAATAAAAAACTGCTTACTTTCAAAGCGGACTTAAGAATGCCGAACTAGCGGAAATGGAATTGAATTTATGGCTTGTGTCCTTGTTTCTATTCTATAAACATCGTCGAATATTTTATTAGTCACCTCTATACCTTAATGTTTTGTAACAACGTTCCATTAGTTGAACTACCGCCATAAGAGCATGTATGCATAAATCGAGAAAAAATAAAGGTATGCGCGTCGTGCACCAGTGGTATTGGACCGGAAATTGCAACTGTGCCTATCGGATCGCCAGTCAGGGAAGCAATCACGCTAATAGCACAACTAATAGTGACAGTTGGAACTCCGCCGCTTTTCATAATACGCCTTTTATTTGTTTGGACGGACGGCACTAATGGAGCGCACTAATTAAATGGGCGTCAACCCTCTTGTGATACAATACCGGCTTAAGCATACATACACAATGTACGCTTGCATATTCATTGAACGGCCATTGAATTCTGATTAACATCTTATTGTTGGCGTCAGGAGTCGTCTTGCGGAATAGAACGAGACATCTGCCTAATTTGATACATTCGTGAGGAAATGTTGTATCGTGTAACAAATATCTGTCTATAGCGTACAAGTTATGTATTGTATAGTAATAGATTTTTATGATATCATGTCAGTTTGCAGATACCATGGACGTTTTTTATAAGTTTTACGTGTGAGATTGTCTTTATCAATAGTTACAAGTGTATCTATTAGAGATGAGCTATTTTTTAGTTTTTTTTGCTATTGCAGGGCACATAGAACCCAAGTAACATTTATGAACAATTAGTTTCATTTATAATAAATTAATTAACATTAAAATTGTATGTCTTGCTGAAATCATGGTTAGTCTGTTCGTAATTATTTCAAAATCTCAGTTTGTCAAACCGTCCAACGAACCGTTTGAATAGGACAAACCTCTTGTATGTTATTAATCAACTTCAAAACTTTATGGGAGTCGTAGCGCTTAGTAAAATTGTAAATAGTGAGTGGAAAGTTTGAAAGTTTAAACGATATTTACAAGTTATCTACAGAAATTCTACTGAGCAAAATATTAGTTCATTTCTTTATCTGATTGAAAGTTTTTCTGCTGTCATTAATTGAGAGTATGTGTCACGGTCGTTGCATAAATATGATTTCATTTAAAATTTCTTTTAAATTATTTCTTATCTTTCCTGAAAAATGTGCAGTGTGGAAGTATCCAAAATGTTTTCATACGACGATTTGGCTTTCAACACTACTATCGGAACCATCCTACAGGGGTCTTGTAACTTGGGTGAGGCGACCAGCTTGCCCCCTGACATACCAATTTATAAGCCTACCGATCGGGCGCCAAGTCGTATCGTTCGTAGAGCACTTTAGGTGTTCAGATGAACGGAACGTTGAATGGCTAGAGGTCTTGTAGAGGTGGTTCATAACATACGTGACGGGACTGCGGGCAGGCGCGGGATAGTGCTGCGGCTTGCAGTCCCGAGAAACAAGCTATCGATCACGCGTTAATGCGACGCTGGTAATCCCGGTAAGAGCCGCCTGGAGAGTGTTTCTGCGCCGATTACTTTCGCTTCACTAAAGTGGCGATTATTTTTACTGTTCGTTATTTTGTAACTTTTAATTATTTCTTAAAAGTTGACCAGAATACGTTATTCACGTCTAAGTTAATCTATCCTATATTTGAAATAAATAAAAGTATCTGTCGATATTCTCTGTTTCATTAGGTAGGTATATGCAATGTTTGTAATTCAATTATTTGCATTTAAGTCTAATAAAACGTATTATACGGTTAAATAATTCCCGGTATTAACTGGAAGTGAACAACACTAGAGAGCGGTAGGAGTGAAACGGAGCACCAAATGGATTTTTATTTATTCCGTTGAAGTTACGGGAACCAATTAGTTTTGTGCAAGTGCATCGAGAATACTCATTACTCGACTCTTGAGTGAATTCAAACCACAGTTGGACTGTAAAAGTTCTTGCATTTTAATGCTCCCATGGGTCAGACAGGATCAAAAAGCACTCGACTGAAAACGTAAATAGGTTAGGTTTTGTCGAGATGAATAATTCTTTTCTCCAGCACTTGTTATACTAAATCGTTTGCTAATATACCCACAGTTGTCGACATTAAGTCTAGGAAAACTAAGTTAACTGTTTTAGTTCTCAAATAGAACGAAATAAGATAACAATATTTATAGATAGTCTCGATATCGTATTGAATACCAGTTAAAAAATAAAGTGTACCTAATTCATAAAACCTGCACCTACCTCCTTTAAAATAATTATACATTATAGTAAATTCTGTGACATTCTACCCACATCATTAAAAAGCATACTGCTGCGTGGACGTGCCACATTCTCATTATAAACCGCCGTTGAAGATTATTATTCGTTTAAAAATAAAATTGTTCTAGGCGGTGTCTTAATATTCTGGCCGCGTATTTCGTGTTTTGCTACTTCATAAAAGTGCTGTTTTACAAAGAAATTGTGTCAGTGGGAAAACACGTGATGAAAGGCGAGCTGTGGCAGCCAACTGTGTGGGTAGGTTATTCTGAGTGAAACCTTCATTAGGAACTATTTTTAAGTTGTTTCATTCAGCCTCAAAATAACACCTAATGTTTGTTTTATAGGTACCTACAAACTGCGCTACGGCGCGGCGTTTGTATTGTCGGAGTTGGTAAGTACCTAACACATACACTATACTTTCAAATTTTATATAGTACTTTGTACATAGAGTACTTTACTAATAAGTACTTTTTTTTTTTTTTTAACGAAATGAGCGAAATGATGATATTTAATGGATTAAGATGAGGAATGGCATCACCTGCGACTAGCGCGAGTATTTCGCCAATGTCAAGTAATTAATAGCAAGGACAAATTCAATAAATACACATTATAAATAAAAATGGATAATGACCAATAAGTACTTTAATAGTGTTTCCTTAAGTTGTTTATAATTATGTCTGTCATGCAATAGTATCCGTCATCGGTAAAGCTGTAAAGGCCACCCACGGTCAACAGCGTAGTCCTCTAAAAAAGCCCTATCTACCTACATTATCTATCAAATATAACTTAAACAAATAAAACATTTGCGCGGACTACCTCACCGGGGACCGTTTTATTCCTAGTTATAAAATAAATTTTCCATTTCCAAATGAATGCCGACTACTGAAATTCTACATTCATAATTAATGCTCATATACCGTGTCGTTAGTCGAGACAAGCCCCGCAACGACACACTCAGCTCGTTTGCGGTGTCTGCTCGTTTGAGCCTCCGCTACGTGACGGCAAATAGGCCACCCTCACACCACGTGTGCCAAAAAGCTATATGATACGAACAGCAATCTAAATCAAACCATAAAAGACATTAAACATTAATATAAATAAAATATGGCTCGCGAAGAAGGTAACCCGAAGCCCTAGTAGGTAATCTCTGAATAGATTTGAACGCATACCTAATTGTTCAAACACGATTTATTGACTTGAGGCGAGTAGAACTTTGTTTAACTCTCTTATTTCCACGTTGTTAGCCGAGGATCAATACAACAAGCCAACTCGTACAGCATTTTTATTTACCTGTTCGCTTGATCTCCCAATCCCACATGCGAGGGATTGATTTGTTCCTTCAGGATTTCATCCTCGTCTCGTGGTAGAGAGGCAACTTATCTGTCGGCTTAGATGGCTACCTGAGGGTGAATTTTTATCCGTCCCGCTTAGTATTCAGAGGCTGTAGGCTTATAATTCGCCTGAGGGAAGGTCCGCAAGGGGTTGGCGACAGAGTCGCGCTCGCAAGGGGCTTCTCCTGTCAGGTCAACTGCTAGTAGGTCTAATGGAACGAAACTTAAGAGACGCAAAGTGTAATTCAACAACCGACCTATTTGTTGCTTATAAATTTAAGTTATTCTTTATATATATTAAACTCCGTTTGGTCATTACGACATTGTAAGAAGTTGATGTCAAATTAAATTTATAAATTATCCAATCCTATTACCTACTACGCGTCTACGAGCGCAGTAGCTATCTACTTTTTTATCGTAGCGTTCGTAGTCAGTTCGTAGTTCCCTAACTTTTCATTTTTATTTTATAGGCCCGTTTATCGCTGCCTCATTGTGTAGTGCCAGTGTAGTTTAGGATATAATAAATGTTTTACGAGATAAATTTAACTTTCAACATTAGCACCCTCTGCTTCGACACAACGATTACACAGCGGGTGCAATTTTTCACTAGCCCTCCCCCGCTGGTGCGGCACGATTTATGACGCGAGGAATGATTTTTCAACATTCGTAACTTAGATTTATATTTAACAGCCTGAGCCTGAACTAAATCACCGATAAGGAGCATATAAAATGCTTAGTCAGTTTCGCTACGGAAATTCTTTGAACAAAAGTAGAAACTTATTTGTTTTGTTTATGCCTGAGTAAGTTTATAAACCCTCAGCTAAATACTCAAAGGTTAGCGTACACTTTTACTTATGTACTGTTGTGTAGAGCAGATAGAAGTAAAGTACCTCTACCTAATTATATTACATATTTTGGTGTAGATATAGGTACCTATAACTGTAGTATGATATCATAAACATATCCGTAGTGCATTATCTGATTGATAGCGTTTGCGATGCATTACTTACCATATAACGGGAATGTACGGGCGGCTGTCACGGCGCCATCCACCCATCGCTTACTTTGGACAGCTCGTGCTCGGCCAGACACGAAACAGATCTGGTTGCACAATGGTGACAAACTTACCAATACCTTCCCATCATCTGGCATTCACTATTTGGCTCTTCCATAACAGACCTACATGCGCGTTGTGCCGTTATAAAATTATTCCCACACAAATATCGCGACCACATATAGCCAATTAATTGAACCGAGAGAGATAAATGCAAGGTAATTTATTACAATTCGCACCAAACGGCCAACCCATTACGTTTAAAATATATCACGTTTACACTCCAACAAAATTATCGTTGTTACCTATAGATCCTTACGCAGTTTATATTTTTAATATAGGTACTTATATAATTTGAACTAATTAAATTGTAACCTACTCGTACCTACATTTACCTGAAGCGTAGAAAGATAGGTTTATTTAACTCCGTAAACTCTAATTACAAAAGTTGGAATTATATTTCGAAGAAACCTGTAAGTAATATTTTATATTCTGTCTGGTTTAGAAAATGAGACTCACACAATTTGAAATTTGATTTGAATTTCAGGTGGGTAGGTAATAGTTTGTCTGTTTAGCACTATTGAAAACTTACAAATTACGTTTGGCGTGTAGGTACCGGCCGAAATAGATCCGCAAATAGTCCTAAGTAAACATATCTATTGTTTATTTAACATATTATCTGGGTATGATAAGCATGGGACATATCTTGCCTATCCGGTGGCGATTTTGAGCGTGGGGCGCCGCGCGCCGCTAGAATTGAGGGCATGCATGGGACGCCGGGCCGGCGAATACCCTGAACAACGTTTAACGTGATTTATGATGATATATTGCGAGATGATAGAGCCAGCAAGGACAACTCGGCCGCTCCGAATATGATTAATGTGAAAATTAGGTGGAGATTTAATTGATGTGCCAATATTTACGGTAGCTTGGGAATGGTGGATATTTTTTCAAAAAAAGTGTGACAGTTACAATGTAGCTATATTTTTATGTTCCTGGCGTTCTATTAAACCTACCCTAACGGTTCCTAGATAGACAAAGGCTAGTGTTCACATATTACAGTAAAGACAGGTGACAGTCCAATATACGAGATATGCACACGTAAAACAGTCGCTTTGACTTATTTAGAAGTTTCAGGATATTTAGAAAAATACTGTTGCTACAAAGTGAAGTTGCTACTTTGCAACTGTTGTAAAATTGTTAAAGTCCATATTAACGACAGGTGTCCATCTGTTGTTGTATATTTATCACGTATAAAATGTAGGTAGTTATAGAAGTAGGTAGCGACTTCGCTTAGAAAGTTCTTAGGTATACCTATATCCACTGTGTTCTTCTAATAGCTAAGAGTAAATAATAATGTTATAAGTACTTCAATGGTACAGGTTATACTACAGGACATTAATATTACATATTCATATAGGTAGATACCTATGTACCTATACCTAACTAACAACTTAGTCCCTATATTGAAAACCACGCTTTATTAGCCGTATCTATTAAACTTAGCCGCCCTATAAACTTTAGTCTAAAACTGCCTGAGGGCGGCGTAGCTAGTCTACACCTATTCAAAATGTTTGCATGCCTACCTCCCTGCTGGTACTCGAACTAATACAAAACTTGTAATATAAATTTTAATAGAGCTTAATCGACAACATTAAATAGCTATTTGCGTTGATGACCCAAATGGGATCGTTTAGTTATATCGTAGTTGTTCAGCTTACCTAGTTGGATTTTAAATTAATGATACTATTTATAAAGGTTAAGTTTCACTTTAATATAGGATAGACTTATATGACCTATCTACTTTATTCTGTTGGAAACCGCTGATTCGAAAACGCTTTTACCAATATCTATCCGGGTATTGTTTGTTTAATCTATTTCGTTAGCGAAGGGCTTATTCTAGTTTGTCTATTCAGGATTACTCAATGGCATTTAGATCATTGCGTGTGCGATCATCCTTTCAGAAATTTATTACGTGGGATTAATTTTATTATTAAATGTAGGTATTATATCTACTTACAGAAGGATCACAAAATACTTACGGTACTAGCACTTACTAACCATACATATCTTAATAATTTATTATAAAAGTTACGACAAATCCCTTGTTCACCGTGTTATTCGAAACTAAATGAATGCCACCGTTGTTGACTGCCCCTATTTTACTATTTTTATGTCACTGCCTTCGCAGCTTCGATGTCAGTGCGAATGCGAAAAACAACCCTCAACCAAGCAAATCGCTAGTAACGTTCTTATAAAGCTATATCTGCAAAACATCTATTTGTATTGGTTTTTATATTCTTACACATTGTAAGGTATTTTCGACTTTACTGACTTAGGTAAGTATATTTTCCTCTGCTCTACGGGTCCCTCCGCAGCTCCGGTATAACGTGTCATTTGCATATCATATTCAAAATGTTAACATGCGTGTTATTCGCATTTAGTTAGTAAACCATATTGTTATTGTTTTGTTAGGGTGAGGTTTCAGTATCCGTAACCACGTCGGTAAAGTTTACCAAATAGTTGGCTAGTAATATATGAATAGTAATCTTTTAAATTAAACAAACATAGAGGCATTTTAGGGATCCATTGTCGTAAGAATTGCATCACGATTATGATTTCCAGTGTTGGTATCTGCACCAAACCTTACTATACTAATACCAGCGGGACAATTCTCGCAATATCGACATAATCTCTAATTCGACATATGTCGAAACAAAACGAAAAAAATACGACTAATTTGACGTTTAGTTTCGACATATTTCGAATTAGATTTCTACTATAAGATAATACTACTAACTACTACTATAGGTATCCGTCTTTTTTATATAGTAAATACTAGATAAGAAACGGATATCGGGTAACTATCCGGTATCCGGCCTATCCTGCCTTGTTTTCACTATCCGGCCGGATACCGGATAGTAAAATTCTCATTATTTTACACAAGGTATGGTGGTTTTTACACCTTTTATTTTATAATCGCACGTCAAAAATATTTATTAATTAATTAGTTTACTACTCAAATGAACAATAGGCAAATTGTGGTGAATGAATACCAAATTTTCCGCATTTGTTTGTAAGAAGCGACTCCGCTTGGCTTCGTTTATCAGACCAGCTTCTGAGAATAGCCTTTCGCTTTAAACGCTACTGCAAGGTGCTGAAAGATAAATTGTAGGAAAAGTTGACAACTGCGGGTACTAATGCAAATTAACTGACCTCCATATGGGTCGTTACTGCGATCGATTCAAAATGTCTTTAAGAAGCGTCATGTAACTCGATAAAGGCCCGAATATCCGGCAGCCGGATATCCGGCGCTCCGGCCTGGTAGCTTGCCGAATATCCGGTATCCGCCCAAACTGCTATCCGTTTCATCTCTTATAAATACTTAAATATAAAAATGTGTACCTTAGATAGTGATAGTAGTGACTGAGGTAACTTAATCTGAATATACCTACTCTAGGTACCTTAATTTTAATACATGTACCTATCAAGCAATAAAATAGGAACGGCAGGTACAAGCATAAACCCGGGAGCAGAGGAAGGAAGGAATCGTAAAATTTTGCATATAGGTCCGTAGATCTGGTGACCGCTCGAGTAGAAAATTTCACTCGTAACGCCGACACGCAACATTTACGACTTTTTCACGACGTTATACAAGCCTGGTTGCCTACAGAGACAGCCATAAAATCTTCCACCTTCGTAGCTAAATAGGTTACCACCAGAAACGAAGCACTTCCATATACCTATTTCGTTTTAAAGAGACGCTATCGTGAAATATTCCTCTTTGGTCGCATTAATTTTGCATCCGCTCGCCCGCCAGCCACTTGCAGCAATATTGGAAAACATTACGAATTTCATTCACAAATTGAAACCCGATCGTGACGTTTTTTGTTGGAGTACCTACCTACTTTATAGGGTTCCGTACCCAAAGGGTAAAACGGCTTCGCTGTCCGTCCGTCCATCCGTCCGCCTGTCACCAGGTTGTATCTCTTGAACCGTGATAGTTAGACAGTTAAAATTTTCACAGATGATGTATTTCTAATACCGCTATAACAACAAATACTAAAAAAATATTTTTAACAAAAAACAAAAACTGACTTCATTAACCTAGGTGCACTAAAAAGCTAGAAATAACGTCATAATTCAATATTTGAAGTCGGTGCCAATCTACGTCACACTTTTTGTTAACAATCCGTATTAAACAAAAAAAGATTTAGTTTCTTTATTTTGTATGTAAAATACATGTACAAAATTTCAAGTCGATCAAAAAATATTTTTGAAATTATGTGACCTTCAACCCCCCATTGCACCCCCAAGGGGGTTGATATCTGATAATAATTTAAATATGGGACCACACTCGGGATATCTCCTTTCCATCAAAAAAATAATCATCAAAATCGGTTCATAAACGACGAAGTTATCTGCGAACAAACAAAAAAAATATACGGTCGAATTTAGAAACCTCCTCCTTTTTGGAAGTCGGTTAAAAAACAGAATAAAATAAATATTTAAGGGGGCTCCCATACAAGAAACGTGATTTTTTAGCCGTTTTTATAGATAATGGTACGGAACCCTTCGTGCGCGAGTCCGACTCGCACTTGGCCGGTTTTTTTCCATTTCTCTAGGGAAGTACCAACTCACAAACGACTGTGGTGGTCCTCAGTTTCACAACAAGCATTCAACTGTCTATTACAGTAACGAAAAGAGAAATGAAACTCGATCGTCTGTTGAAATGAACTGCAAGCGAGTGGGTCCTACGTCGGGGGCGGGTCCGGAAGATAAATCTCGGACGGCGACATCGACAGCGATGCGCTTGCCAATGCGAACGCACTATTATGTGAAACACCACATTAGGGGGCCATACAGCCCAGACTAATGTTTGCAGATATTTAGTATATCATTCCTCCCCGGAACAGTCAGCATTTACGCGGGAAATTTAATGGACACGCAACCATTGCTGCACCCTACAATATCGGCCAGGGGTCTGAATGTTTCCCGAAAGTGGCCACTAACATCAGCGTTCATAAATGCAGTTAAATATCGTATGACTGTTAACATGCGGGACAATATTGATTGAAATGGCAACTGTGGGGTTAGCACGTATGTCAAGACAAGACCTTTGTCACGGATGCGCTCGCTTGCTCTCTCTCTAATTTCATACGAGAGAAAGAGACAACATCAAGATATTCCGTGACATACGTCTATTCTTGGAGCACATGCTACAACTGGTTTTGCTATGACTTAATTTTTTTAAGTCATCGAAACTACATATTTTATTAATGGTAGCACGAATATGACCAGTGTAGACAGTAGATATGAATATATACCTTGAAGCCATTAAACTAGTCATTTTCTAGCTACCATAGATAAAATATGTTATTTTCATGCCTTAAAATATGAAGTTATAGCAACTCCACAACGATAGGGTTAGGGGACTTGGCCCTGGACTTTCTTCTTCTTGTTTTTACGAAATTAGTGAAATGATGATATTTAATAGAATAAGATAAGGAATGGCTCCACCTGCGTTTAGCGGATATTTCAGCCAGTGTCAAGTAATTAATAGCAAGGGTAAATTCCATAAATACACATTATAAATAAAAACCGGCCAAGTGCGAGCTGGGCTCGCGCACGAAGGGTTCCGTACAATTATCTATAAAAAACGGCAAAAAATCACGTTTGTATGGGAGCCCCCTTAAATATTAATTTTATTCTATTTTTTAGTATTTGTTATAGTGGCAACAGAAATACATCATCTGTGAACATTTCGACTCTCTAACTATCACGGTTCATTAGATACAGCCTGGTGACAGACGGACGGACAGCGAAGTCTTAGTAATAGGGTTCCGGTTTTGCCCTTTGGGTACGGAACCCTAAAAATGGATGATGTCAGTTATAAAGATGGCGGAGGACCGGCCCTGGACTTATGAACGTCACTATACCTGCATACCTACCTGTCAATGTTTTTTTTTTAATTGGATAAGTAGGTAGGTACGTATATGAATACTTGTAATTTTTTTTTTTCAAACATCATTGAGTTTACCGAGTCTACAAAAAAATATAATTGAACGTTAATCCCCATAGTTCTACTTACACAAAACGTTATGATCCATATAAGTAGGTACAGTGGGATTGTAGAAGAATTGTTAAGTCAATACATTTTTAGTTTTCGTATCGGATGTTGAAAATATTTCGTAACGATATAATATAATTGATTAATCTCTACCTACATATGTCGGTAGAGAGTTCTATTGATCGCAGATTCGCCAACTCCACCTCATATTTTACTGTAAATAGTTGTCCTATAAACGGTCGTTTGATCGGCATCGGCGCCATTTATCGTGGAATCGGTCTGCGGACGAAACACAGCCATCCCTTACCGGCCTAACATATCGGATAATGTGACATGACACCACCCCCGGTAGTCGAATATATAGGCACAATTCAACTTTTGCTAGGATAATTAAATAATTTCGATTACCCATGTACATTCATGTAGGTAGTTATATTCAATCGAATCTATTTACAGAGCATTTGTATTCCTGACATTTAAATTAATTATGACTAAATATGTAACTTGTACCTATTAGCAAAGTGGCAATGTGGGTGGAGGACGTTCTGCCTTTTTAGGGTTCCGTACCCAAAGGGTAAAACGGGAACCCTATTACTGAGACTTCGCTGTCCGTCCGTCCGTCCGTCTGTCACCAGGCTGTATCTCATGAACTGTGATAGTTAGAGAGACAGATGATGTATTTCTGTTGCCGCTATAACAACAAATACTAAAAAACACAAAAAATAAATAAATATTTAAGGGGGCTCCCATACAACAAACGTGATATTTTTGCCGTTTTTATAGATAATGGTACGGAACTCTTCGTGCGCGAGTCTGACTCGCACTTGTCCGGTTTTATAGATAATGGTACGGAACTCTTCGTGCGCGAGTCTGACTCGCACTTGTCCGGTTTTATAGATAATGGTACGGAACTCTTCGTGCGCGAGTCCGACTCCCACTTGGCCGGTTTTGAAAATATCTAAGTACCTACATACCTACCTATTTGAACTTTGCCTCTGAATTCAGAGACAATACCACCATGATACCTAATATACCTAGGTCTGACCTTTAATTGTAGGATAACTACTGACTATGTCGGTAGTGTCTATATATCTATATGTACCACCCTATCTATGTTTCTATTTCGGACGGGCCAATATTCATGAGACTGGGATTTAGCCCGGTATAAATAGGGATTATAATTCCGTTAAGCTCGTCGCTATAGAGAGCCATCAATCCCGACTATAATACCCTGTGAAATTAGCGGTTGGAGCATACGGACCTAAGTGGTAATTAAAAGACATATTCACTGAAGGGTAGGACATAGGGCCAATGGGGTCTTCGGCAATCACATTATGCGGTAACGTTCATTATAACCGGACCACAGGGGTAGCTGCGTATTATTAATGTTTGAACTTCAACTTCAGAAACTGTTAAATAATGTTTGTGTTCCCTTACTTTTGTTTTAAGTTTCTTCCATCCAGCCCTTTTCCAAGTTTGTTTACGACGGCTTCCAGTTTTTGTAAGGAGTGCCTACCGGTAAAAAGTTGTTTGAATTTTTAAACGACATCTTGAACTGTCAGGTATCAAAGACACGTAATGTTTATATACTACGTAAGAACTTATGGTACGTACCTACCTAGCTCATCTAAATCATTAGGTACCTGCTTGGGTATCCACCAGACATATGGTCTGTGGATACCCACAGACCATATGTCTGGTCTGTGGGTGTATCAAATTCTGGAAGTGTTGCTTGGTATGTCCATAGGTACATACCAAGCGTAAGAGTAAGATAGCTATCTACCTATAACTTCTTATGATCTAAGTAAGTCGAAGTTATTGAGAATTTGTATTCCGAATCGACGTGTAAAAGGCAGATGGCGAAAATATTCCCATAAGACACAATGTTAGTGAACAAATGTGACGAATTTAGAAGTTCCCTACCTATTCGAGGTTTTTGTAGGCGTAGCGATGCCACAGTCGGGCCGCGACGTAGAAGAGACGGCATTTCTTACCCACTTTGTTTCTAATCTTCTCGCTCGTTCGTAAGCAAGCATTGTGTAAAGTAGGTAATTTAGGTAGCCAGCTAATTATTTCATACATTTTCATTTTGTTTTGAACAAAATTATGAATTAAGTAAGTAGGTAATATCTTTGCGACAAATGTTACTAAATACCCAGTAACAGAGATGATTGGGGTCTAGGTAGATTCAGTGCCGGATTAAGGTAACTTGATGCCCTAAGCAATCTTCCCCCCTATCCTGAAGTGAACTACAAAGAATTAATTGAAAATAAAAGTGAATAGGTAAGTATCGTAGGTAGAATATGAATGTGATGTTCCTTGTGCCCTGAGAGGTCTCTGCACGACATGATTTCTCATGTCCTAAGATTTTGAAATTGCTTTAACTTTCGTGTGCCCGTTTTTAGGGTTCCGTACCTAAAAAGGAAAAACGGAACCCTTATAGGATCACTTTGTTGTCCGTCTGTCTGTTTGTCTGTAAAGATTTTTTTTCTCAGAAACGCGTGAAGATATCAAGTTGAAATTTACAGGGGTCGAAACTAGAGATGAAACGGATATCCGGTATCCGGCCTATTCGGCCTTGTTTTCACTATCCGGCCGGATACCGGATAGTAATTCTGTATCCGGCCGGATACCGGATAGTAATTCAGTATCCGGTCGGATACCGGATAGTAATTCAGAATCCGGCCGGATACCGGATAGTAATTCAGTATCCGGCTGGATATCGGATAGTAAAATTTAAAAAAATCTCATTATTTTACACAAGGCAAATCATACCACAATAGGTGGACACCGTTTATTTTTATAATCGCACGACAAAAATGATTGTTTTATTAATTAGTTTAGTACCTACTCAAAATTAACTAGTGGCAAATTGTGGTGAATGAATACCAAATTTTCCGCATTTGTTGGTAAGAGGCGACTCCGCTTAGCTTCGTATACCTACCAGACATTCTGAACTGACTAGCCTTTCGCTGTAAACGCTACTGCCAGGTGCTGAAAGATATATTCTAGCAAACCTTGACCACTGCGGGTACTGATGCAAATTAACTGACCACCAAATGTATGGGTCGTAATTGTAATCGATTCGAGTTGTCTTTAAGAAAAAGTCAATATCGTTGGTCATTGGATTTTGTTTTTCTTGATCGCGACAATCACTGCTATTATACTTTGCCACTTCATTGAAACAGTTCCAAAAAGTATCATGAGCTTCACGTGTGAAGTTGGATCCAGATTGATTGGTAGATAAGTACCTACTTATCTATTTGGCTAATATGCATAATGTGAACATTGTTCGCCTACTTACCTACTATATAATAACTTTATAGAAAGAAAACTCATTTACCCGTAGCTCAGTTAAACTTGAACATATTAAAATCTTACATTGTTAGATAGGTAAGTACTCTACATTCAAACACATTAAACTCAATGCGCTGCGGTGCACTTTCCGACCATTTCGTGCAGTTACATTAGGAAGAAAAATGTTCAGCGCAAGAAACTTTTTAATTACTCTGGCGGGTGTAGGTACTATTTACTTTAATTTGACCCGAACAAACGTCTTCGTAAAGTTCCAGGTCAGGTTTCAGATAGCAAATGTAATAAAACTTCGTGGTGATGTGTTCGGTCCATTCCATACGTCTTCATTTCAATGACCATTCATTTGCGATCGAAGCGGCCGCACCCGTCCTCCCCGTAAATTAATGGCGATCCAATTTTCTACTCACAACGAAACCTATACGAGTACAACTGACACCCGTGATATATTATATCTCTATAGCTTTATTAAACTGCAGCCGGGCTTACCAGAATCGCAGGTGGACACTATTAATTAAAACCTTACGAACGACCTAGTTACGTAGGCAGCTACATGTCTGTTTTTCATCTTTGTATGCCGAGCCGAGCCTACGTAAATTCTCTTCCACATACGAAAATATTGGAAAAAGAATTCATTCAGAAGCAAACATGCGCGATATTATTTTGTAAGCCGAACATATTGCAGGCGACAACTTATCTAGGACGCCCACATCATATTGTTTGTTTGTCGTGTAAACTCGTGAAGGTTTGTTGAATAGGCAAGCTTTGCGACGTGATGTCCAAATAACATGTGCAATGAATGCATTGCACCAGACTGCAATGGCCCGGCGATTTAGTCATCTCTGCAAATAAACATTCAATGCGGGTTAGGTTAGGTCACTTGTGTTTGTTTTCCTACATTATATCGGCCGATAAAGGTGCAGTATCTATCCGTTTTTTTAATATAGCTACTCGTATTTTAGCTTAGGTAGATAGCTAACGTACCTACTTATACACTTAAGTACTCATAGAATATTCGTGATATTCTAATATCAGTAGGCACCTAATTAAGTATTTGTTGTTTTAGGCAGATTTGCATGAGCATAAAATAATATTCTTGACATAAATTTACTCACTGTGTCTATTACGAACGATAGGAGAGCAGACACATCAATTTGTTAATAAACTATCTCCGTACCATCGCACGAAACTTTTAGGTTGGTACTTAGGTGCCTACGTCAATAAGACTTGAAAGCAATAACTTCACGGAACACAGGTTGCGCTGCGTCATTCACAAGTAGTTAGGTAGGTACTTACCTAACTAATAGCTGAGAAAAAGTTTACTACCTGGATACCTACCAATCAGAATTTGTCTAGTTATCACCTCACTTTTAGAAGTGATTATTTATACTTACCTACGTCTAAAATATTTACAAAATATTAAAAGGTAGGTACCTAATTAAGGCGTGACCCAGTCCTACTTACCTTAGGATTATTTAAGTATTTTACTTCGTGCACTTGAATGCAAGTTTCATATTTGCTCAAATTGCGTCAGAAGAAAATCTATAAGTAAATGGTTTGTTTTGTTATAGGTACTTATTTAATTTGCTTATATACCTATCGCTAGACCTATGTCCCAAACCATAGCTATGGTATAGAGAGCATAACACTATTATTCCTAATGTTAACTGGAAATGAACACGTCAAAACATGAACATTATCGTTTATTACAAAGCTCCGGGACATTTCCCCGGATACACTTTGTATTTTCCAGTTTATTTTGTGTAGTAGGGTCTACCTACTAAGTCCAAAAATATTCTGGAAAGCGGTAGGATACATGTAGGTATAATGTATAGGGGTATGGGGGTAGTAACATGTATACCTTTTACACAAGCCTAATAATACATCGATACACTTGTAATCATGGACATGTGCATTCTACACCCAAACTTACGGAGCGCAAACGGTCATTGACTGGCCGTCAAAAGTTCGCACTCGGGGTCTTCCAGAGAGCCATTGCTCCATTGAGGGCAGCTTTCTTGAAGTAAAACTTAGAGAGCGAGTAAGGAACTCGATCTTGCGCTCCAAAACAAGAATTGCTGACGTAGGCCACTTAGCTGCTAAAATGAAGTGGAACTGGGCAGGTCGCAACTGCCGTATGCCGGATGCGTTTTGGGCAAAAGCAACCACCCAAACAACGGGAAACGGCAACGCGGTCCAACAGGCCCAACAAGAGATGGCCGGACGAGCTGGACTCCCACTTACCGAACTGGCCCCGGTTGGCTGTGGATCGCAACGAGTGGAAAAGGGGAAAGGAGGCCTTTGCCCCTGCAGTGGGACAGCCAAGGCTTGATATGATATGACTTATAATCCCCGAGGAAGTAGGCAGAGTCACTTTTCGCCTATGTATTTGTTGGTCCTAACATATTTATTTATTTATTTAAGAACGACACACCAACAGTATACCTATTAACAATTGGGTAAATAAAATATTAAATAAAAACTGGTCTGATAGGTACACCAATGACAGGCGTGTACAACTTTCACCGACGTGAGACTTAAACATTTAAAAAAGAAACAAATAAAGTTGAAACTAAACTAAAAATTAAGTTAAAGCTAAAATTTAAAATTTAAATAATGAAAAAGTAAAAATAAAATGAAAATATTTATGGCAATGATTTAAGTATCATTTTTCTAAATTCGTATCACATATTATTATAGTAGGGGGCGAGTATATTGCCGTGTTAACTAGTGGTTGACCGGATCGTTAAAAATGTATATCCGCGGATACGGATCCGAATACGGATATTTGGCGGCAGGATCCGCGGATACGGATCTTAACAGTTTTATAAAAACCTCCTATAATTAATGTTTAATAAGCTTATCACAAAGATTTGTCATAGATCTCATTATAAAAAAAGACCTTTGAGTTATGTAATATTGGTATGGTAACTCACCACGATAAATGTTGGCAACGTAAAGGTGCCAAATATAAACTTATATACTTAAATATATACTTTAAAAAATATAAACGGAGTTAGTTTTTCATTGCTACCTTATCACTATGGAGGGTCTATCCTCCACTAATCTCCTGTAAATATATGGAATTACTATTTATGTAAAAGATCCGCCGAAAAGGTACGGATACGATCTTTATTTTCCGTCGGTTATCTGCGGCTAAGGATATCCGGAAAATCACTGGTGCTAACTACCCACTTCCTAGAGCGATTCTGGCTATAGTCCACACACGCTGTATCTGTGTAGGTTGTGTTAACACCGTGAGTGATAATTAATATGAATATAACGTTATATAAAGTTAGATAAATTAATAATTTCAAGTGTTTTTGTATATCTATTGCCATGATTGTGGGAAAAGTGCTTCCGAGCAAGGGTTACGAAATAACTAAAATATAAAGATCTTTAAATAAAACAGGTACATTTTATTGAAAAAAATATGTACACAGCAAAACAAATAAATAATCTTATATTGTATATTAGTCTATAAAACATTAATTTCATTGAAATAAAATACTATACATAACTACTTTTAAGATTATGTACATAATACCATCTCACAGGGAAGTGCTATTCGACTTTAATATAATAAACAATAATCCATTTAACATTTAAATACTATGTCGATATCCGTACTTGTAGCATGAGCGCCAAGACTAGTCTTATGTCGCAGTTTATCTTGATTTTCTCCTCTCGTATGCAATTAGACAGAGAGTATGCGAGCGAATTCGTGACACAGGTCTTGTCTTGACATGCGTGCTGACCCCACTGAAGTCACATCTAATATTTAGGAAAATCTAAGTGGAATCCCTAATGTTACAATACGACATGTAATATAAAACAGTAAGCTATGATAATTCCTTGATATTAGATTATATTATATTCATCGGACATCTATAGATCACATAAATTTGATTTTGACATTGATAAATCTAACAATGACTGTAAATAACAAATTACCTATCAAATGTACTCATGGCATGACCTATTAGTTAACATTACCTAGCTTTTATTAATCTTTCCTTAATTATTATCTAAATATTATTTGAATATTGTGAATAAAAAGCATTTTAGAAATGTTTCAAAATAATCTCCCTTGTACCACAAATCAAACACAATTAAGCGACACTTACAGTGATAGGTATCTTAATTTTTATATTGATTAAACTGAAATGAAGAAGAGGTTAGTTCCCCAATGTAATAATCGTGCCCCAATGTGACTGTCGCTGTGTTCACCGCTCGATGTACATAATAATGACAATGCCTGCATTATAAAATAACAATTAAGGTATGTAATACTATAGGCATTCTAATTTTCTCCTTCTTACTATAATTACTTACACAGAAATTGTGATTCATTTTTCGTCGAAGCGTATTCATAGAATTTTAATCTATATAATCTGTTAGGTCTATTATTATAAGTAATAACAAAAGTATAAAATTAACGCAAACAAGTACGACAATGTTGAAATTAATAATGTAGGTACTGTACTTATTCATTATTTAACCGAAACAATGTCGGCGCGCGCGCGCGCGGTTCGCGTCAGGCCTGTGTTATTGTCAATTATCTCATCTATAATATCTACATTTTAATATGCTCAATATTTGACTAGAAATCATGTTATACTTATTACTTTCTAACAAAACACATAAAATTTACAAGATATATAGCATAATTTCTTATCAATTTACAGTTCACTAAAATTGTACAATACATCGATGATGGGTGTGGATATATTTTTTTTTTGATATTGAGAGAAATCTTCATAAAGTACTATATTTACTTATACTAACACAATGATTTTAAATCATTTTTGTAATTTACATAGTATCTAACTAAACATTTATATATATATGTATATATAACCGTGATAAATCACTGGCATATGCGCATTTTAGAGAATAAACAATTTCAATATATATTTTTAGGAACTAAAGTTCCTGGAGTAATTTCGACTCAACGATGACACACTTCTCAATCTTTACATACAGTGATCCCAGTCAAACAATAGTAGATAATACGGAATGGTATATAATCACTGACCGGTACAATAAAATATATACATTACAAGTCGGAAATAAAAGCAAGTATTCGAATATATCGAATCTCAACATAATTGTTCTAACTAGTGTTAAAATGTTAAAATGTCGATGGTAATTGGTGATGTATCAAAACAACGGCTTGCGGTCTCGAGTCAACATCCTTAAAATCCCTACACACACGATAACTTCATAAATCTCACCGATGTAGGCGAGCCGCAAATTTGGATTTCGTATTAAAATAGTATAAATTAGCGAACTAATCATTAAATCTACGTAACATCTATTCAAGGCGGACCCGGTACGACAGGTTTCGTCCCGGGACGGGCGCCGTCCGGACGTGCGAGCCACGTTTATTAAAAGCTCCGATTTCGTGCGCGATGGATCAAAGTCAAACATCCGGACAGCTCCGTCCCGGACGAGACGCCGATGTCGCAGGTCCCGGCTTAGATCGTCATCGCGAGCTGCGCAACCTCGCGCCATCCCCGGACTTGGTCGGGTTCGGCGCTATTTTCACAGGATTTTTCTTGTGATGCTTGTCTCTACTCCCGCCGCGGTCGCGCTTCCTGCGGCGGCGCGGCGCGACCCCGCCCTCCGCCGCCGGCTCGGGCTCCGGCTCGGGCTCGGCCTCCAACTCGCCGCCCGGATCCTCGCTCTTCTTGTCCAGCTCCGCCATGGCCTCCTGGATCGCGTTCTCGAGGAGGGCGTTCAGTTTTCTACTCCTGTTTCGGTGATAAAAAAAATTAGCAACGGTCGAGAGCTCAAACGGTCACCGACGGAATCGCGAATTCCTACCGCGGGTGTGTTCGCGGCCTATCGTCGGCGCACATCGCGGTCTTTGGGTTGGGTTAATCTCACAACGGTTCGGACGAGGACCGACGCGATCGGCGGAGACGCCGAAGCGCGTCGACCTCGCGCCTCAAAAATAAAAAGGAACAACAAAAAGGTAAGTCTAGATACGGCGACGGAGCCTCGGCGGGTGTCGGGCGGTAGCGGGCAGTGGCGGGGTGGGCGCGCGATGACTCACTTCCTGTGCGTGGAGCTGGCGGCGTGGTGCGCCTCCAGCCCCTCGCTGAGCGTGAGCAGGCTGGCGGCGTGCAGCGCGGCGGCGGCGGCGGAGCGCTCGGCGCCGAACCAGCGCACGGCCCAGCGGCCGTCGGCGCGGCGCGCGCGCAGCTTGCCGGGCCACATGGCGAACCCCGCGGCCGGGCCCCACACCAGCTGGCCCGCGACGAAGCGGCGCGCGCGCGAGCCGCCGGCATCTACCGACCGAGCTGCGGTTAGCCGCCGTCCGCTGTCCGAGCGCGTCCGCCGCAGGCGCTCGGCGCTCGGTCGCCGACTCGGACGCGACACCGAGCGCGCGCTCGGCGCTCGGTCCGAGCGAGTTCTTATGCGAACGTCGTTCGGTGGCGAGTGACGGAAACGAACTCGTGACCGGTGACGTATTGTACAGAATATTAGGTGAGGATGAAAAAAATACAAAACGAATCAAATTTAACTCGAATTATTTTTTTGAATGGACGCGCACTTCACGTATATTATTTCTTTATACCCGAAACGATTAGGTGCATAATGTTATTAGTTCTATTAAAAAATGAGATGTGCGTTGTACTTACAATGATGAACGGATGAGATGATGATGGCTTTACGATGATGCGTTAGTAATGGAATCCCAATTTGTGAGCCAATTTGTTACTTCGAATGTGGTGCAATGGAAAGCGACAGAAAGCCGGGTGAGAACGTTTGAACGCTGCGTCACTGATTTATTCTGATTAGTTTCCAGTACACCCTTATTAACAGCTGTATCTTGTATTAACCCAACCAAAAGAAAGCCAATGACCGATAGTATCGCATTATGTAGAAGCTGAAATATATCACAATACACATCATTATGACGGATCGTCGACACGACTCTCCAAACATCTCGTGAATTTGGAACGCCAGCTTGCAGAGAGTCAATCCAATACCAATACAAGACACAACATTAAGGTAAATTTTGAATTTTGTTAGCTGTGACTTAAGCGTGAGATGGTCCTTTCACTTTATTAGTCTGTGGCAACACTCGTTCATGACTGTATAGATGTAAGAAGTGTGAGTTAGATCGGAAGCCTTTTTACATGGGAGCCAAAGGAAACATATACAGGGAAATATACTGTAAATATTGTGTTTAAAATTGAAAAGTCCCTAGGTAAGGAATGTCTGATGAATGTTATCAACTAGTAAGTATACAATTTTAAAAATTCCAAATGGCCCTATACCTCGATCGAATCAATCTCTGCAGTTGTATTACAAATATCACTATTAATTTAAAACAAGTCGATTAACCGCAAAGAGTACATTCATATCATATTTTACAAAATATTAATTAAATTTAATTATTTATTAGGGACAACAAACAATAACCTTATAAGGTTGTTTGCACACTCAAGCTGACAAAATAGAAAATCCCACAGTATTAAATATTGTAATTATTTAATTTTTAATTAAACAGCAAAGAGTCCAAAGCGTAAAAAGTGGAAGAATAAAATAAACCTGACTTACCATCGCCAGTACCCAAATTATGTCTATCAAATACTTTCGGCATTGCTGACGTGTCCGAACTCGTACCCGAAGGAGGATAATGTCTCATTTGCGCCTTATCCGGGGAACCGATGCCAATTGCTTCATATTCGGGTTCCTTAGGTGGACCATGAACTATGTGATAATTATTCGACCTCATCATTTTGTCCGGTCTATATGTTGGTCCGTCGCCGAAATCATTCTTCCTTTTGTACGTGTGAGATCTCTCAAAATAGTTTGATGTAACGGGCATGGCGTGTTGGTTACCAATTGATGATGTGTTCATGTTTTGATTGTAATGCAAGTCTGTGGACTCGACTGGATTGTGCGGCCGACTTTGACGCATGAGTGATATGTTCGGAATCATGCCTGGAATCATAAATACAGCTGTCAACTTAATGAAAAAGATTCATAGTTGAGTTGAGTTGACCACAGTTGAGGTCGCGTTTCGATCCGGTGGTAGTATAATATTAAATAAGAAAAAAATAATAATACATCATCACGCCTGTATTCCCCGAAGGGGTAGGCAGAGGTGCACTTCAGTGCGCCCACACTTCGCCGATGTATTTTGGTCCCAATGTAATAGGGGGCGAGCCTATTGCCATTATACCGGGCACACAGGTTTCCTCACGATGTTTTCCGTCACCGTTTCTTAGCAAGTGATAATCTCAGATGAAAATGAGATTCGCACATGGAACCCAGAGGTGCGAGCCGGGGATAGAACCTGCGCACTTTGATTGCAAAGCGTGCGTTCGACCACTCGGCTACCACTTTGTAAGCTTGACAATTTGTAAGTGCCCCCATGGGCCTATACAGAATAAATGATTTGACTTTGACTTTGACTATAGCGGAGTTAGTAAACTTTTTGCCTTGCAATATTTGATGCAGAGGTGAAGTAAACACATACATACTACACTCCAACCTATACTTGCGTAAAACGAACCCAGTTCCTATGAGTGCACACTACAATTAAAACACTAAAACCCCATTCAAGTTTGGTTAGATTGATTGAGATTAGACAACTACCTATAGAAATAAATAAAATTGAGTTGTCTGTTTTGAATGTCAAAATAACAACTTTTTACTAAATGCTTATGGAGGGGTGAAAGGCTATTTGGCTTAAGCGACACTTTCGAGCGATATTGACACAAATACATATTTGGCGTCAGCTATTTTTTCTGCGTCCAATGAGTTTGCTCTCCTATAACGTAAAAAAAACTTGAGAGGTGTCAAGGGACACCCGGATGGAACGAAATTCCTTTTGAAATAAAAAAAACAAAAACATTGTACATATACATAGACACACACACACATATCGGTATCGGAATCGGAATTGGAATCGGAATCAGAAGCGAAATCGAAATCAATTTCGAAATCGTTACATAAATGTAAACAATAAAAATCACACAACCATATGTAAAAGTGTCGTACAATAAAAATCACACACAAAATGTCGTTACAAAAAGTGTCGTTACAGTCTTAATTTTTTCCGTCTAGCCCCCTTTCGGAACGCGCGATAAGGAACTACATTCCAAAAATGTCGCTAAGTCAATTAGCCTTTCACCCCGCGATATGAAACGCCCGACTTGACCGTAAGGGGTGCAAGTTCAAATCCCGGGCACCTCACAGATAATTTTCATGTGCGAATGTCATTTTCAATAATGATTACTACTTGCTGAACAGTGTAGGAAAACATCGTGAGGAAACCTACACGTCTGTAGAAAGGCGTGTGAAGTGGGCGCACTGCGGTGAGATTCTGCCTACCCTTTCGGGGAATACGGGCGTGATGATGTATTATTATTATGAAAGTATATACGGTACTTTTAAAACATCGTATATTTTAAAAATATTTGTGTGTATGCCTGTCTGTTTATCCCGGCCTATCTCCGGAACGTCTGGTCTGATTTTAACTGGACTTTTGGCAGATGTTATATGGAGTAACTTAATGGAACATTTGTGTGTTCAATTTTTTAGTATAATATAATATCAAATCAAACTTTTATTTAAATTACAGGGATTGGTTACAGGTTACAGTAACTTATATAATATATTTAATTATTTACCATAAGTGATTTGGTTTTGATTTGATGATTAGGATTAAACAGTATTAAGTCGCACGCACGATCGTACTCACTTTGCGTGTCCGTGTCAGAGTTGAAATCATTTCGCGGCGTGGCCCACGGCTGTTCCCGGGATTCAGCCCGCGGCGTAGTCCAGGGCTGTTCCCGAGACTCTGCCATGTCCTGCTCGCTGCTAGACACGCACTGAACCATCGCCTGGAATCAGCAGATTATAATAAGAAATAGTCGTTGTTAGTAATGATTTCCTTTTTGGCAAAGCTTATAGCAAACTGGGGCGACAAAATGCGCGCGTCGTATTTTTAATAATAAAACGAACTGTATAGACTCATAGAAAAAGTTCATTCTTAAGTGAAATTACGGGTCGTGGCTGATACCACCATGGAGATATTATGAAGATGGTATATCGACCCCGCACTGCTGTAAATTTTTCTGGTTTATATGACATAAGATAACTACAATGGCGGAGAAATTGCCGCAGAGAAATACGACAAGTGGAGTCGTCATGGGTACCATAGAGTATATAGTATAGACTCATAGAAAAAGTTCATTGACATTGACAGTGCGAGCGAATATTGACGCGCGGGGTCGTGGCTGATACCACAGAAGTTCAATCTATAAGGATATTGACACAGAGTTATAGCTATCTATGTGCAATATATGTCAAGGATCGTGTAGTCTGAATTGCAGAATGTCTGAGAGAGCAAAATATCTTTGTTGACAAAGTATATTTATGGATAAAGCGCCTAGGATGCACATTTTTCTTAATAGCATCGCAACGAGTAGACTATTGGGATTACCGATGCGCGGTGATAATTATTGCATCGCTCATTGTACGGGCGTCGCGACGTCACGACGCTCATCTTAATAGGCGCTGCAACGCTTACTGACTCGCAAGCTTACGCAGAGTAACGCGGCCTAAGGCAATTCTCGCAAAATGTCTTAAAATCGAGTATATATTTTAAAATCGACTGCAAAAAGAGAAAATGTCGTATCTCGACAGAGGCAGACGAGACATGGACCATTCGACGCTGCTTTTTTTTCAGATCCATTCTATATCAATCAGTCATGTAGGCCAATTTTCGAGATACGACATTTCCTCTTTCTGCCTTCGAAATAGATAGGCAACACTCACGGATGCGTTCGCGTCGACGGGCTCGGGTGACTCGGTGGTGGTGTCGGCGTAGTCGCGGCGGCGCGGGCTGGCCGCGTCCGGGCTGTGCGTGGTGGTGTCGGGCCCGGCCGCCAGCGGCGACTTGCCGCGCGCAGCCCCCAGCGTCTGCGTCGACACCGAGTGCCGCTCTTCTCTTTCCCTCTCCCTCTCTCTCTCTCTTTCCCTTTCCCGCTCTCTCTCCCTCTCTCTCTCCCTTTCCCTCTCCCGCTCCCTTTCTCCCGCCGGCGGCGAATCTGAAGGCCGCCGCTTGGCGCCGGATACGAGACTCGACGCGCTCCCGCCCTGAAGGCTCGACGTCAGGGACGACATTTGAGCGTTATGCGAATTCGACACGAGAGTCGTTTGCTGTTGAACGATCGTCGTGTTTTGGTGGACGAATGTCGAGTTACTCCGGTTCGTCGTCGCCGAGGCTATCGGCACTCGCTTCGGAGACAGCGGGACCATGAGGGCCTGGCCCATGCGGTTGGTCTGGATGAACTCCTGGGTCTGCATGTTGCCCGACCTCACCTGCGGCCCGGCACCGAAGGTGACGTTCGTTGGACTCAAATTCGCGAGCAGAGGACTCAGTTGCCCGTTGAAACTCGGACCGTTCATCATGACCTGGCCGTTCGGAGAAAGAAATTGAGCCCCCGGACTGTGTTGCGATTGTATTATTTTGTTCTGCTGATTTTGAGCTCGGATGACCACGCCCCCGTTGGCGCCGGCGGCGAACATGCTTGGGTTCTGTACCGGGGTCAATACGTTTTGCCCGTTGACCGTCTGCAGCTGCAGTTGCATCGGCATTCCCGTGGAATTATCTTGGATGATGGCCGTCCCGTCGGCCGTCATGACCATCCCGCCGAGATTTGGCACGATAAATTGTTGAAACGCGGGGAAATTTGGCACGACGCCGCTGGCATTATTGATTAGATTGACGGGTTGAAGTAAATTTATTTGTTGAGACGGTGACGTGTTAGCAATTATTTGCTGCGATCCGAAGTTGTTCGTATTTCCTTGCCCGTTCATAACGATGTGGGCGGGTGTTCCAGATTTACCGGGCACGATGGTGAGCGCCTGCAGCATGGGCGTCGGGGACATGTTATTGTTGGGCGACAACTGAAAGCCGCGCGGTGAAAACTGCGGACTAGTATTGTGTTGCGGCGACGAATGATGCACCATTATGTTATTGGAATTTTGCTGGGGCGCCGCTATTTGTAATACATTCGTGATGTTCGAAGGACTCTTTTTCTTCTTATTTCTCTTTTTCAAACTCTCAGGAGATAGCATGGCGACTCCCTGCACAAAGTTTTGGTGGTTTTTAATGTCAATTTGACGGGAACCGTCGCTGGGTTGTGCAGACACTATGCCTCCCGTTAGGATTTGAGGCAACACTGTATTTTGCTGCATGACTTGTCCGTCTACCGTCATCATTGAGGGTTGAATAACAAACGGAGCCGGTAAAGTGTTGACTACAACAGTCGGTTGATTCACCATAGGCTGCACGCCGCCCACGGCCGGCACCACTTGCGTCACAGACGCAGTGACGTTTGTGGCAGTGCCCTGTATAGAAGCGATAGTAGTTGTCGTTTTAGGTGGCGGAGGAGGCATCTGATTGGTTGAAACAATAATTTGGCCGGTCGACGATATCAAAATCTGCCCTGGTGTTGTACACGTTCGTCGATTTATATGTCCCAATGACTGTCCTTGTCCAATACTTGTTTCCGGTTTGGTAGGTAAACTGCCAATAACATTTTGAACCATTTCGAGTGGTGATTTGGAGATCATGTTTTGAGCTGTCGTACCGGCTATATGTAAGGGGTAGCTGGTAGGTAAGTTGACAGAATTGATGAATGGATCTGGCTGATTGTTAGGAATGGCGTATGTTGTGGCCATATTAACGCTGGGCGGGGGAGGCGGCCTGATGAAGTTCGCTTGAGATGCGTTAATAGATGTGGTAGCGGTATTGGCTTTGCCGGCTAAAACTGAAGTGACAGTATCTCTAGTGACAGAAAATCCGCTGGCCATAGTGGTCACATATGGTTGAACGTAACACGCCTGTACCAAGGAATGAGCCGGCCCGCCGCCCATATGTGGAGGCGGACAGTAACCGGGCATCGAGTTTTCTATCCTTCGTCTCGATTCTAATCTATAGATATCCTGTGGATTCTTTACGCCGGGTTTCACACCGACCATTGATATGTTATCTACTTCCATGAGATTTTTGTTAACATTATGATTCGATATGAAATGCATCACTTGCGTTCCAGTAATGGACTGATTGTTAAGTGGTCCGGGCGAATTATATGGGTACATTTGACTACTTCCCATCGTCGAGGGGTTACTGAAGTTATCTCTACACGAGTTGGGGTAAGCTGGGCTGGGCACATGATACATGCAATTAGATGACATTTGTGAGTTATTACATCCGCTGCTGTGTGGTGTATCAGTGCTGCGGGAGCTGTTTGATAATGTAGGGGACGGTTCGGGAGGCTGCAAAGTCTCCGTAATAGAGACATTACTAGTACTCACCGTCGCCGCTTGAATGGGTCCACAATTATCATTAACCATCGGACTTCTCTCTATAAATGTTGATGATATCACTGGATTATCATCAAAACTATGTTTGGGACTAGACATGGTGGCATTACTCTCCATTTCCATTTTATACATTTGATGCTTCATATATTTTATCCGCAATTGATTATCAGAGAAGTCTGGACTACAACTCTTCATTGACGGATTACATCCTTTACAACATTGTGGGTGTGAATTATCTATTCCTTTCTCGGACAACACGCTGCTGTCCGGAGTGCTAATGGGAGATAGAGAATGATCTGCCACGTTACTTCGGTAAGGATTTGACATTTCACTAGATTTGGACATCGATTTCATCTTGTCCATTTGATTCTGCGCCACGCAGCAACTCGCAGCGTTGGATCCCTCATATTGACTGCTGTCATACGAAGAATTTATTCCTACTTGTTTAGAAATTGTATTATTTAATAGAACCGTTTGTTGTGCTAAATACCCATTCGGGTCGTCCATAAACGACGGTACATTATGGCTCGATGCTTCATCACCCATGCCTTTTAAATCCTGAACTGGTCTCATGCCATTGCTGCCAAACGTGAGCATCTTATTCTCTGATGGGCTATTTTTCTTTTTAGAATTTTTGCTGTTGCTGCCTTTTGTTTTCTTCTTGTTTGTGTCTACTCCCGGCCACTGTTGACCCATCATGTTATAATGTTGAGGTAGAGGTGGCACGCGAGGACACATTCCTTGGTTATTCATTTGTTCACTACTAGAAAAAGAACTGTAAGAGCCTGAAGAATCCTCTGATATGCTCGCGTTTGACTCCTCATACTCCACATTCTCTATTTTGTGAAGTTTTGGAATAGGACTGGTCATAGGGTTGGCCGCGCTAGATTCATTTCTTTTAACTTGCCAGGGCGGAGTTTTGGCGGGGTTTGTTTTGACCACTGCACCATTTTGTATCACCAACTGCGCCTGTGGTACATATTGACTTTGTCCCTGCGCTTTGATTTGATTAACATTATCCGATATCTGTGACCTATATCCTTTCATGGCCATCTCTATTTGTTTTTGATTTTGTTGAATAAAAATTTGTTGTTGTTCATTGATTTTTTGCATTACTTCAGGTGTCAGCGGTTGATTTAAGCCGCAGAATATTTGAGATTCCTCTTCTTTATATGGATACCTCACACCCTGTTGTATTGCTTGCGCAGCTGCCATTTCTTTCCTGTCCTCTTTTTGTTCTTGTTCTGATAAATTTTGTGCGACACCCGTAGCATTTTTGAAATGATTCGTTTGTTTATTAAACCCAGTATTGACACCGATAATTTGTCCGTTGGTTCCTAATACCGGCATGCCGATGTTGAGTGGTGTGCCCATCGCACCGGGTGTAGCTTGACCTTGCTTTTGTACGGCATCGAGATTTTCTGAGTGCTGCGAGTGTTGGGATATCCATCCACTGCTGACTGTGAGGTAGTGAGAACTTCTTTGTACGTGCGTCTCCTGTTTAATTTCAGTGTCTTGGGACATCGCACTTAATGCATTTTGTTGCATTGTTGGATACGTGGGTAAACAAGACGGGCCGGTATTAGATCGTTGCGATCCCATCCCGGGCGGAGTGTCCCGAGAACCATCGGTATCCTGTAAACAATGATAATATAATAAATAAATGTAATTAATTACTAATAAGCTTAAAACATACCTTGAATGTATAGAAAGTTATGATCTATTAGTTAACCTTGTTAAATCTTGACAAAGTTAAATCAACGCTGTAATTTAGATTAAACTGCCAAGAATCTAATCAATGAGAGCGCGTGGTTGATACTAAAATCATAACCTACTGAAATATCTATCATAAATGTTGGCGTATTCATCGACGATGTGGATAATAAAAGTAAGGAATGGGCGACAGCAGTGCCGCTGGCAACGATTCAGCCGTTATCGTCGCTATGAATACTTAACACACCCTTACATACCTTGAACTCGTTGAGAGGTCGTTCCCTCGGCACCATCAGCTGGGATACGCTAACATTCGCCGGGAATCCCGGTCGCTTCTTCATCTTTTTCTTCAATACGGCTACCTCGTTGCCAACAACTTGAAATAAAAAGAGATCATAAATCGCTCTGTTGACTCAACAGTTTTAATACATGTCGTAAATCAATCATAAATTATTTACAATGGTATACACGCCAGTTTTGTCGTATTAAACATTTAAAGTGTGCAGGTTCAAACCCCAGCTCTCACCTCTTATGTGCGAATCTCATTTTCATTCGAGATTATCACTTGCTATGAAACGTTGAAGGAAAACATCGTAAGGAAACCTGCACGTCTGAGGGAACTTGACTAGTTTTCGATAGATGTGTGAAGTCTGCCAACCCGCACTGGGCCAGCGTGGTGGACTATGGCCCGAATACCCCACGCCTTGAGGGGAGGCCCGTGCCCATTAGTGGGATGTCAAAAGGGCTGTAGTAGTTAAAATTTAGAAAATCCGATGTCAACTATTGCCAATAAATAACCCTAACTTTAGTAACAATAATCCTTAATTTTCATTACGACTTTAGGCAGAGTAGTTTGATAATAAAATAAATATAAAAGTTACACAACAAAGATCGTACGCAACGTCATTGAGTGAGGTTAGATGCAGGAGACCGACCGGGTGACTTTGGGCTGCTCTCCAGACGACCTAATAATTTAAAATAATATATAAAAGTACGATTTTTATACCCAATTGTTTAATAGATAGACCTTTGTCATTTTAAATGGACGAATCTTTTTCTGCAGAGTGCCAGAGTCGGTTTTTTATCACTCTAATCTTCAAAATAAAATAAACGATCATTATATTTATCGCGTAAGATCGTACAATAATACAATTTGAACAGCCCTAAGGAAACTGAGGAATGCTCGGATTATACGAGAGGTAAATGGATAATAAGCGGTTCCAATTCGGGGAGGAGACACTCCCATGATTGCCTCATTTGTATGTAAAATGACACTCACGATTAACATTCCGACTATCACAGAATGTAACAATCTGTGTTAGGCACAGATCTCATTAAGGCAAAGCATACGATATTTAAACTAGTCTTTGGACGTAGACACATAACATATTAAGTAAGTACCCATAAATATAATTATAATTGTATGTTTGCTGTGGTCATTGTTAGCACAAACGCTCAAGCCAAATTTGTTGCACGACTTTTTGTGACTATACCATGGTGCTCGTAATTCGATAGCACTTCATAATTAGTTAGCGAGTCGAGTATAATACCGTTATCTATTTGCACATTATCTGGCAGATTTACAATTAAAATACGGGTTGTGTGCGGAGCGAGGCGAGGCTAGGGTGGTCTCCTAGGCGCCGGGGTGCAGTAGTAGGGGGTGGGTGGCGGCGCGGGTGGCGCGACTCGTCAGATCAATAGTCGGCGGGGCGCGCGCCCACGCCACCGGCCGCTCTGCACAACCACCGATTGTTTCAAATTACACCCGCCTTTGTTCCCGCCACTGATCGAGTCGCCTGCGTTTTTGTTCACTCTAAACGGCCGACTTCCTTAACGGTAATTACGCAATTCTGCGGCACGCCTTGCTGCCTTCCCGATGCACCACTGCGAGTAGGCCACTCGATGATCAATCTTGTTTATGGACACCGACTTTCTATTAGAATGGATATCTCGTTTTTGTTGAAGATATATTTTGCCCAATCACATTTTGTGCTTATACTTACAATAATCATACAGAGGTATCTAGTTTTATAAACGTGCTACGTATCTGTCAAATATCGAATAAGGGTAATTAATCGGAGCATTCTAAATAAGGTTTACGTATCATCGATTAGGTCTACAAAACATCAATTGAAGTGTAATGTGAAACACACTGATAGAAACGAGCGCGGATTGCGAGGGGGTGTCAGGCGCAGTGCATTGCAGGTTGTTACTCCCGGACGGACGGCTGACGAAGTGCAGTTACCCGCTATTCATGCCACACTAAATGCACCCCCGCGCCCCTCCCACACTTGCCACTTAACAACAAAGAGACCGCTCTACCCTCTTTGTTACAAGAAACAACTCCGTCCTTTTAAACAACCTCTTTTCGGTGTTTGTTCAGTCCTTTAGAAATAGCATGTGATGGTAGTGCCACCTAACTTTGAGCTCTTCCTTCACGATTTACGTCAAGTTTTTCTTATATTAGCACTGTACTAAGTTATAGTTTAATAATGAACGTATAAAGACGAGTCTTTATGATATCCATAAATAGATTGTCTGGAATTTATTGTAAATGTAGCTACGTGATGATGAGGAGGTATAGGTTGCGACACGAACATAATTATGTAAGTGACCCCATTATTGTCCCTTACGTATAGCGAGAAAACAGTTCCAAATAAAATGCTCCCAGGTATCTGCCAAACGTAGTTAGAATCAATGCACCTGCTAATAGCCGGGCCGGCAACGTGCGGGCCGCCGTATTCCGGCTAATCCCGTTCGGTTCACACTCATGTAATTGGATGAAGGAGGGACGGGCGCCGAGATTGCGCCCGGGACGCCTACCCGCTAATCGGATAATAATGCCCCGATGAGCAAACTGTGAGGCTAAAAACTATGAATAGACAATTTAACATACAACGATTTGTAAACTTGATGTATAAATGCTCGTTTGTTGCAAACGTTGCTAAAAAGGTTTCAATTTATTTACAACTTCTGACATCCACAACAGCTTTGTAACTGCCAGCCACTTCATTCTATGCTAACTTTATCAACCCAACTGCTACACAAAAGCTTTTAATTTAGAGGTAAATGCCCCTAGAGGGTGGTGGCACGTTTTATGTATAAACGGTGTAGATACGCTACAAACGACAAGCTAAAACACCTTTTGTATATTAAAGGATATAATGTGGTTTTACGATTTCGGAGATTTAATAACCTTACGTAATTAATATTATCTTTATGGCTTTTGTACTAAAATAATAATTGCCTAAGTGTCTACATATAGAATTCAGTCTTAAGTGTTTCAGTGCTCGATGAGGGTTAAATATCTGCGTGAGTTTATTCATCTGTTTTGAAAATAAATATTAGGGAGTTTTGTAACCCAAACGACAAGTACTTAACGAAATAATGGAAAAGGCTGAAAAGCTATCCGCCCACCCTACGGGCTAGCCATAAGTAATCTGTGCACCATAAACACCGATGACGCACTACATCTACTAAAGACAATTCACCCTCTGTTATTCCACTAACAATTTTGTTCTCGTTCTACATTCCTCCCTTCGCTCTTATGACGTGAATAATAATTTGTTTATTGTTATCTCGTTACATTTTGTTTACTCGTCAAATTTAAGATTGAGTTTCGCCAAGTAATTTGTTTACTGTCCCCGAATCACTTAAGCATAAATTATTGACAACTCTAGGAACGGAAATTGCTTTCGTATCATAATTTTGATAGAAATGCAAGGTTCTGTCGTATATTTTTAGAACGTTTTACTGTACTTCATTTGTGAAAAACAAGAGAAATTTGTGGAAACGGAAGCTAACCGTACACTCTTAAGTATTACATATAATAGAAAGCAATAGTTTAACGGAGTAAATGAAAAAGTCTCGAGTTCAACTATAAGAATGAACAAGCTAGCGCTTGAGGTGACATTGTCGCTATTCCGCAAACAAACAAAGAGTAGCTGGTACAGTTTATACCTTTCTTCTGTTCGACGTTCTGCGGGGGTGGCGTGGCGGGTGACTGCGCACGCGCTTGCAACGTCGCGAGCAGTTTCCGTTTATGGTTGCACAACTTCGTCAGCTCAGCACCAGATGAGGGCTGGTATGGTTTGCTCACCACCTGCCAAACATTATGTATGATTAAAAATAATTTGCAAAAGGACGTCAACTTAATGCGGACTTTCATTTATCTTCTGCTTATCGTTGGCATGTCTCTCTCCATTCGCACCATCCTTATGTTACTATACAGACATAGATCGTATACCTACTTACAAATAGAAAAAATATTCCTACAAAGAGCATCTTTGTTGTGACAACGAATAAACATGATCACATCAAGTATTCCAACAAAATTGATTGCATTAATGCGTCAACGACGTCTTGGTTTCATAATTGATACGTCAGTGAGTACCTAACGGTTATGTAACTAGGTAGACGTTCTGTTACAAAGTAAGTCATAAATAGCGCACATATTTTTATTTTCATAACGATTTAATAACTGGTATCGTGTAAGTAGCCCACTTTGGTATTACGAGTGCGAGCAATCATCGAGCGTTGCATTTCCTGATTTCACGCCAACAAGCGGCCAGTTACGATCTAGTTCGCAGTTCTAACTAATACGATTATTGAACTGGTTAGTACTATATGCCAGTTATTTAATACACAATCTATTATAGGTACATAGATAGTGGTGATTATATACGAAAATCTAGATCGATCTGCGATCCAGATTTTCGTATCTAAGTCAGCTAAGAATTTTATACATTTAGGCTCATGGCACATGCATAAGTATTCATAGAATAAAAAAGTCAATAGTTATAACTTAAACAATCTCGTTTTTCACTTTAATTAGTTATTTTCGTTCCGATCTTGGAAAGTCTACGGTGTTTTATGATGTTTAACAGGTTGGTAGTGATAAATAAATACTTAGATTTACAAAACTTATTATTGACCGTGCTGTAGGTGTCTTAAAATAAATAAGCGGTAATTATTTTATTCGCCGCTTGTCATTTCAATCTAAACGCACGCGCACTGCTCTGTCGCTGTTCATTACATTGGGAAGTATATTGCGCTATCCCTTTCTGGAAAAAGGAGAGGGGTGCGGAATCACTTAAAATGCGTGGACTCTAAAATAGATCAATAATAACGCAAAACCAACAAGCATGATATTTTGTTTTACCATATCGCCTAAATTACATTTACGTACAAAAAAAAAACTCGTATTGAATTAGGCTTTTTTTTTAATTTGTTAGCATGAGCCACCTATTATGGCCCACGCGAAGTCGATTGTGACTGACGGTCATTGTATCACGTAATTGTTAGCATAACGTACAATCACTTAACTACAGGTGGTCAGGATGGGATTGAAGCTAACCGTGCCCAGTGCATCAGAGTGTGCACGGGGTACAGTTAGTTTGCGACGGTATTGCGCTGGATGTGCGAACACGTCCACCATCCATTATGAACGGACGCCCACTGTGCACCGCTGCACACGCAAATTGCTCGCCCGCTGACACCAGCTGCATGCCTCGTACCGAATGTTTGTACAAAACGAGGAAATTGTCGCTCCCGTCAGGTCTCGTCGTTCTAAGTAAATGTCTCGTTAGCGTTGCCCAACGCGCTAATAAGTACGCGAATTCAAAAGGTTTGAGTAAAAGTGGACTTCTGCACCCAACACAATTAGTGAACACACTTGCAATTAATTATTTTTAAAGCTACATCTGAGATTTGATATTAATATTAACAAGACAACTTGGCAGTGATCAATTTGTACTTGCAACTATCTACACATGTCTACTTCTTCTAAATGCCAATTGTACCCAATTAACATATTTTATGACAGTAAGGTTTTACATTTTAAATGGACATGTGATGAATAAGTATATAATACATAATTTTAGATCGTTTAAGATACTTTTGAATACATTTAACCTCAAGTCAAGTCATAAGTCGATTTACACCACCGTATTATTTCAAGCCAAGCAATTATTTTTAATGCGTGTCTTGGCTGACGTCAATACAATGGGTCTTTTATTTTTTAAATTAAAAATAAACAGTATTAAGTGGCTTCATGCGGCGCTCAGAAGGTCGTGTCTGCCCTTGTACCAGTTAGCGTACAATCACATTTACAGCTAAACGTCGAATTATGACTTATGGGTTTCATACATATTTATGTTTAATTAACGTTCACATTATACACAATTAAAAATTGCGCCACATAATTTAGTAGAAAAATATTTGTGAAGCTTAAAGCCTACGCCTAGTATATAAAATTATCAAATAAATCAGATTAGGCACGATCCCAGTTGGAACCAAATCGCATATTTTAAACCAGATAGTTGAGTAAATATGTAATACCACATTATTTGAAAGACTAAAGACTACAAAGCACTTATTTCACTTCTATATATAACTAATTAATATAACTAATTATATAAAATGCACCTAATTCCTTAATTGCGGACAAACATGTCATACATAAATAAGACTCATAAGAACGTCGTACGACACCTCATTTGACATTCAAATGTTATCGATCGGAATGTTAAATGTGCAAAACAGCGTGACCCACTTGGTTAACGACGGAGCATTGTCTACTGACTGATAGATACCATAACCGAAACTGACAATAGTCATTGTGACAACGGGAGTTAATAGCAAATCCGCCTTAATAGGATACCCGTCTGGCTGGACAGATAGATAACCCTGTGCAACACAATGCAGCGAGTCATTTCAATATGAAACCAATCAACGTGTTGGAGGCTACATAGCTCCGGCACGACATGACAGGCGCGTCCTGTGTCGAACGGGTCGTGATAACTAATGACTATGCTCTAATTAATGGGTCTACGTTTCACAACGAATTTGATCACGTTATAAGTTAGGCTTACAAATTCAGACTTCGTGTCGATAGGTACACGACGGTTTTAGCGGTAACTTTTATAATTTGGATCCTATACACTGTCTTATATTATGAGACTTGAATAGGAAAGTCGTGTGTTACTTTACTGCTTGATCGTCCAAACTGCAAGCAAAACACGATTACGCGATGCTAGTTATAAAAAAACACCCAGAGGTGAAAAGCCCGTTCTTGAAGGTAGACAACACGAATTGATCGCACATTAAACAGAATAAGTACGTTTTATTTGCGTGCGGCAACTGAATGTCGAATAATTTGTCACCGTATCGTCGGCAGCTCGCCACTAATTAACGGGGACATTTACGGCTGCCAAACTTGCCTGTATCTGTACAACACGACAGGCCACCCGAACCCACCCCGCAGTGGGAGCAATGCGATCCGTGCGAAGTTCTGTTGGCGTCCAGCTCTAGTGTTGCTGATATATTGCATTCAATTGCCCCACGGGCTTTGTGGAAGCCAAATAGCAAATATTTTATCCGATGCAATTATTTACATTGTTCTATACCATAGTCTGTCGTATCGTAGTATGATAGTACATCGTAGAATTAGTAGACTTTATAGGGATATATTTTCAATGTGATACTAGCGTATAACAATCAGGTTTAAAGGGAATATAATTGTTTCCCTAAAGACAACGTATTGAATTAGCTGATTAGTAAACCAGCCTACATTAATTAGCGAATTGATTGAACTGGAATATTCGATCGAGCTGAATCCTACTGAGCTACTACTGAGGCCTGGCCTCTTTATGTGCACGGATGGCGACCTGTCGAATATATATAATGAGCTATGTAAGAAGTTATAGATTTGATAACTATATCAGCTAGTACAAGCGATCGTGGCCTGTCGCGGCCGATGGCAAAAGGTATTTTTTTATTGGCATCAATTTTACAAAGCATAGTAAGAGCTTCATTGTGTTAGCTCGCAGGCCAGAGTTTTAAAATGAATTGCTAACTTATTGATCAGAGGATATTATAAAGGTACTTCATAATCGGACAAATACATAATAGTTATTAGTTATTTTAGTTTGGTACCTCATAGTCACTCAACTGTCATTGACCATTCAAAGAGTTGCTCAATCATTAAGCACAATTAATAACGCAATATAAACGAATTGTATATGAATCTCATTTGCATATAGGAAGACCATTCACTACACGGAGCTTTGAGGGTCGTTATCATGTCGTTGAACGGTAGGTAAGTGGTCGTAAAAGTAAATTAATGTTCCCCTTCAACGGGATTTACCCTCCCTTAATTTAGGTCAAACTCTTGTGAAAACTGTACAAATATCCGCATGAGGATTGCCTTATAAGGGTAAATGAGGTTGCTATACGAAATAAAAATATGTTTATACTAGCTACGTCCGCGGGTTCACTCGCGTTTATAGTTACGGTGTCCTAGCGTGATGTTATAAAATCTATAACTTTCCTCAATAAATAGGCCATAGGTACAGTGCAAAAATTATTTTTTGAAATCGGACTGGTAGTTCCATAGCTTAATGCGTTCAACCAAACAAACTCTTCAGCTTTATAATTACTTACTAGCTGTGCCCGCGACTTCGCCCGCGTGGACTTTAGGGAGATTACCCGGAAATATGGGTATTATGTTTTTCCCACGGAACCCTAATGCTTTTTCTAAAATTAAAGTAGCCTAAGTTACGCCTTGGAACGTCAGCTATCTGTCAGTGAATCAACGGCTGAACCGATTTCAAGTCCCATTGAAATCGGTTCAGCCGTTTAGAAGTTTACCTCAAACAAACAGACAGACAGACAAAAAAAAATTAAAATTGCGTTTTCGTTATAGGTATCGTATATACTTTCATACGCGTTTGGTAAAAAAGTGTTATTTTAATATTACAAACAGACACCAATTTTAGTGATAATTAGTATTAGTATTAGTATAGAAGAAAATTATAGTATATATAATATAGTAAAGTAAAGAAAAAAATTAGTATAGATTTTGAACGTATGGGTACCTAATTCAATTACATTTGTTGTAGAGTGTATTATGTATCAATATTATAAGGACAGGATATAAATAAGAAATAAGATTAGTATAAATAAGATTATCAAAAAGCCAAGACAAATTTACGCCAAACACACATTGGACCCACCAAGTGTTTAAAATTATTTAACAGGTAAACAAACAAGATTTAGCATTCATAACACAATATTGTCGGCTGAAGACGATTGTACGGTTCTTTATTTTGTTTTCCCATGGAGTTCCTGCCACCGGGATACCGCAATGCTCATCGTTTAGGGTGAGGGTCGTATATCCGTTTATGTATTGAATATCGATAGCCTTGACCCCGATAAGGAAAACATTGGGGTTGTTACAATCCCCTTGACACAACATAAAAGCATTTATGTTGTCATTCCACAAAAAGTCAATATAAATGTCTATGGTAATGATGCGTAATTTGATATAGAGTCGCTCAGAATAATGAAACACGATTCTACTTGTATCGTGTTCAAAATAAAGCTCACTGAGCGTCAAAAGTAGCGCGTCAAAATATTTCATGAACTCTATATCAATATGCATAAGCATTGAATTTCTGTGGCAAAAGCCACTCGTCAAAATTCGCTCACGCCAATGTCTTTTGGTAGAAAACTGAAGTTTTCTAAGAGTCAATACAGTTCGTTTTGTATTAACAAATCGCTTGACGCCCCAGTGTGCGGGGGCCTTTATTTTAAAGTACCTCTTGCCTGCAAGCGATTAATTTTATTTTGGAACGTTTCGCTGGAATTATGTACCAAGAATGTAATCTTCAATTTGTTTTTCGTATTTTATGTACAATTCTCAACATTTTATTTCTATCGCCGAACAATTGCCATATTTCATTCACTTATATCAGAAAGTGAAATATCACTTGACGCTGTCATTGTATATGGCTCCATTTCGAACTGGCAGCCGATCTCTGGGCTTACAATGGCCAATAAACAAAGGTTGTAGATTTTAGACAAAGCCGGCGTCGGCGGCTAGCTTACCGTATCTCACCATCGGGGCGGCGAACCGTGTCGCTTACGCTTACCACTGTTGGTGAATACATTTTATTATCCCTTATGCATTCAAGTTTACTCCCGCTCATATACTTTAATGTGCTATGCAACAACCCCCGTATGAAAATGACTTAAATAATGTTGCTACTACCCAAAAATATACCTACACTATGCCTGTAAACAAAACACATAGGTAATCGGTCATATGAATTGGGATAGGTACTACATAGAGATTACAGGTACACTTGACCTGAATTACACCAACAACCCTTCTTACACACATTTTTTTAAGCTAGCAACAACTATGCACTTAGGTAAAATGATATTTACAACAGATTTGGCGGGTATTTGGTAAGTAGGTATTCACTATTCATACACTTTGAAAACCTAATACGCTATCAAAGATTGGTTTATTCAATTTAAAATCAATAATACTAACATAAGTAACACTTGGACGTTGAATTTGATATAAAAACATCATACATAACTAATAAAGCTACATAACAGGTTATAAGACGTTAACTCGAGTTGCCTAAGCGGGTATAAGCTTTAAACAAATAAACCCATACTGGAACAATTTATAGTTATTCTAGCTCTCGCTTATATTCCAAACGAGGTTCCTATCGGATCGGAATGTTACGTACTGCCCTGCGCGGTCGCCACTTTCACCTCACTCTGTGGGAAAGTTGGCAGCGTTTAGAAACCGACCGAACGTTTATTTAAACATACTAATATAATGTGGCAGATTTCACGTTATACTATCTACCGACCGACAACGTTTCAGATAGAAATAATGATGCGAGCACTCTTATCGAAACATCGTTCTCGTTCACAGAAACTGTGATACTGAAACTTCTGATGACGAATTGAAAGTAAATGATATAAATCAAAGGAGAAATAACATTGAACGTAAGGATCACGACCTCGATCGATCGGTTAAATGTCACTTGGAGCTGTTGCCACGCGGAACAGGCGTGTTTCTTTGTTCTCAGATGAGGACAAGACAAAACAATGAGATTCCATCTTGAACACTGCGAACCTTCCCGATAATTCGAGATCGTTTACGAGATAATGTGCGAGCTGAGAAGTAATGTTTAATTTTTAAATGTCACGGACGACTGTTACGTAAAAAACTATTTAGATATTCACGAAAGATGCGTCGAAATCAAAACAAATGAACCTTAAACCTTAAAAAATATACGGTCGTATTGAGAAACCTCCTCCTTTTTGGAAGTCGGTTAAAAAATAGGAATTGAAAATACAAATAATCCTACGTCTTTGCTAACCAGTAGAGTAAGGATAATGTTAAATGTACAACTGATTCTTATCTAAACCCTCCGAACCATAATTTGCAAAGCTTGTTAAAGATCTTAAGGAAAATCGTCAGTGCAATGTAACGTAAATTAAATATCTACAGTAAGAAACGAACAACAATCATGCAGTTAGGAGTCGGAGGCGCGATGAAAAGTCAAGACGAGAATGCTATGCACGCTGGAGTATTTTGTGGTTATGGTTAAAATCGGTAGGATCGTAAATAGCTGCCCGTTCTAACAACAGCTGGAGGTGTAGTCGCGATAGGATCGCTAACAGCGCGGAGGACCAGCGCCTGTCCCTGCCTCTCGTTGCACACAACAGACGACGTCCACTGCGGACACCATGGTTAAAGTCATCACGACGGGGTAGCATAACATGTAGTCTATCGACGTAAATAATCGATAACTCTTTGAGTCTATGATATCGATCTCTCTTTGAGTTCTGTGTAATAATTGTACACGAGTACGATCTGCCGTACCACGATACCTTTAACAGTAATGTATTAAATTTAGTTCAGACTAAATTTAGTTAAATTTAGACTCCTACTACTACGCCACAATACGTGCGTACCTTCAATCTTCGACCCTATGTCTTGGATGTGGGCGACTTTTAACTTCAATTGTATGTGCAAATAAACATATTTCATTAACTTGTTTACCTAATTATAATTTTTTTATAAGGATGCGAGTTGAGGTATTACATGTGGCCACCATCTCAAGCGGCCTTGACTAAACAGAAAAACTAGTTTAACATTGATATAAAACTCGTTTGGGATTATTATTTAAGGCATTAAAATTAATTTACTGATAGTTTTATTTTTCCCATCTACATCGGAAATGTTGGACTTATTTATGACGTACCTACTAAATATTTTTATTTTTTAATAATATTATGTATCTTTGTTAAAACTCGATTAGCTTCATGGAAGGTATCAATGGTATCGAGTTTCCAAATGAATCAGATTTCATAGGAAAGTCATTCCATCTAAAAACAGGAAAATCAAACCATGCTTCAACACTCCATTACGATCAATACAAAATCACAAGATTTTAAACCAGTTTTATAAAAAAAACTTGAATATACCTATCTATACGATGATAAATGTCAAAGCTATATAAAAACTATGACAAACATTGTAATCGTGCACGTTCTTTATGAAGAACCGAATAGTGTTATCCATATTATTTGGAAGAACAAAATATATACAATATTGCTTTGGTATTAGAAGATAAAATTAAACGAGTATTTTAATCTCAAAATCGAGACTCAAGTCAACAAGATCACCACAATCAGCTTGATAAAGTCGAACAACTTCACCTAAATTCGACAGCATATAAAGGCACGAGTGGATGAATTCAATCTCTCAACTGAATATGAAATCGAGATCTCACCGAGAGTGTAGCTCAAGACGAATGCATGGAACAAAGAGGAATCGATGAGAGTGCGGGAGTGGGGGGATAGGAGGCGAGTGCACCGACCTCCCCCCACCCCTGTGGACCGCGGTGCAATTTGTACATTTCAAGTGCACACAAAGGCGATGCGAGGAGGTCGCAGCAAGCTTTGACAAAATTAACTTGTCCGTCGCACAACTGCGAAGGCTCACCTTTATTGCATCGTCGACGTCTGTACAAACGAGATGGAATTTCAACAGCATTTTCGAGTCTATTCTGCTGCCAATGTACCTATAGGGCAACTGAGGAGCGACGACAAAACTAATTTATTGCAACGTCTAGGATGGCAATTACTTTGAATAAAGTTGATAGGATTGGCATAAAATGAAGTAGATAGAATTGGCAACGTCCAAAATTACATAGTGAGGTCATTGTATACAAAGTAGGACAAACTAGACTAAAATAACGAGTCATTTGTTAGGCAATGGTAGTGTGCTCTGAATAAATATAATGTGCTCGCTCAACCCTGTATAATGCTCTTCTTGTTACAGAAGACACGTGGCTCGAGGACTAGTTATACGATTATTGACCCGTAATTAATATCTAAATCAATCTTTGCTAACAGATAGAAATAAACTGTACGAAGGTTATTTCACTGGAATTCACTACGTAGTAAAATATTAGGTATTATACTTACATCCATAATTAGAAGCCTACTTAACTTTGTCAACTTACTTACTTAACTTAACTTTGCCTTACTACTTATCTACTTACTTAACTTTTTTGCCATTACGCCTACTTACTTAATGGCAAAAAAAAAATGTCTTTCGTTGTTCGTGTTTTCGTTCTTTCTTCCGTGTAAATTAACTGAATAGTCTATGGAAAAAAAGGAGTTTATGTTTAAAAAACGTACTGTAAGTTAGTTTTGATCGTAATTATCAGTAGTCAACGCGCATGATAAATAAATCGGTGGAGCCGTTATTACCCGTATTTTATCGTCCACACTATATGTCAAGGTGACACACTGACATGGTAATTGCCCTAATTTATTAATGTCTCGCCTCGCCCTCTGTAAGGCAGCCCTTCACTTGATTATTTGCAATATTTATCATTATTATTTGTAATTCGTTCACGTAATATAGTTATACTAGCTGTGCCCGCGACTTCGCCCGCGTGGACTTTAGGGAGATTACCTGGAAATATGGGTATTATGTTTTTCCCGCGGAACCCTAATGCTTTTTCTAAAATTAAAGTAGCCTAAGTTACGCCTTGGAACGTCAGCTATCTGTCAGTGAAAGTCCCATTGAAATCGGTTCAGCCGTTTAGAAGTTTACCTCAAACAAACAGACAGACAGACAGACAAAAAAATTTAAAATTGCGTTTTCGTTATAGGTATCGTATATACTTTCATACGCATTTGGTAAAAAAGTGTTATTTTGATATTACAAACAGACACTCCAATTTTATTTATTTGTATAGATTGTATAGATATGATGAAGAAGTATTTGATTGATATTTGTCTAGTATCATTATTATAACTTGCTACCAACAAAAATTATGGTCAATTGAACACACTTACATTGGACATTATATTTTTGTCTCGCTCAATCTATATTTATATGTATTTAGGTACTTGAATATTAATAAAAATTATAGCCTCGTCTGAATGCGAACAAACCCTAATAAATATCAGTATATATTGAGAATGGTACTTCTTTTTAATATAGTTGAGCCATAAACATTCATAAATGGATATAAATGACACATTTGCGCTTGGTAAGATCGTCAACGAGACGTAAAAAGCTTTATCGCGACTCGGCAACCGGCTGCGATCGAATCATTCTCGGTGCAGAAAAAGTGGAACGGCGCGTCCACAGACATTCCTCCTTCCGATGAATTGCTTCATGGAATGTATCGGTGAACCGGTGAACCGGCACTGAAATCATCGATGCTACCACTGGGAATAAATCCGAAACAATGTATTCGTGCAAATCTACAATCGATCGACGTAAAAACTGTGAATGCGTTTTACGTTGTCGGTACATACAATTCCTGGAGCTGGGATATTTCGTAAAAAAACCCATGGGATGATCATGTTTTGTCAGATTCGCGTCTTATAAAATAAAAGATGTGTTTTGTAATGTACCTTGTAATCAAAACTGAACGTTGTTTCCGGTCTCAGTGGACAGGGGAGTCCACACTTGCAGGTGCCAGCCGTTTGTAGGTAGTCCCGGAGTTGTGGGAAAGTACTCAGAGCTGTGCCGCTGGGACTGTAACAAAAATGCATTGATATTAAAAAATATATGAATCAACAAACTACACCAACATCATAGTAAATATAAATGTGGTCTTAGTTACGTCTGATTGAGTGTAAGCTTTAAGTACTTTGTCAGCACAGTACACAGACAAGGCTAATATTGCCTAGTAATTCTGAGGCTATGCGTACGATCAAATTTGTCGCATATTTCCCTTGTAAGTACTTGACAATATTTTTATTAACATTAACAGTTTTACATGAGCCATATTGCAGGTGGTGGGTTACATTATGATTTAGTCACTTTGACCGTAACTGGTAATTTCAGTTAGTCAAATGCGTAAGAGAAAAAAGTACGAACAAACATTGTTCGTACATAAATGCCAGTAGCACACTCTAAAGATCGTATTACTATAAACATACGGCACATTATAGCTTGAGATTGTAACAAGAGTTATGAATATCACTCTACATGTTTGAAGTGTCTATAGGCTAATACAAAAACATAATTATTTTAGGTAAATCAGTGAGCAATATAGTGTTTATTGACTACCAGGGGAGGGAGGCAGTGATTCGTGTGAACGATCGAGGGCTTGATATTTGCCTAACGCAAGCGATGTAAAACTCTAGTCAAGCGTGTGCGCGCTCTGTCTGAGCGAGCTAATCACGCGGGTAACTGACTGCTCCAGTCAATCGATATTTTATAAAAATCCCTTTGGGAAACAGCAGTACATGCATCTACTAGCATCACGACATCAGGGTATATTATATTTTGATCTAATGCGGAACAACACTAATAAAATAACCCTTAGCTTGTTTCAGACAAATAAACTGTTTTCAGTAATATCTATAAATGAAACATTAGTTCATCTTAAATATTAGTGATAGTCACATTATCTAATATGTGGTTATATGGAAAAATACAATATACAAGTAAACAAATATTTATTTACATAAAAGCGTATAACACATGAATAAATTATACGTATAATAAGAGGCAATTAAAATTAGACAAAGGTTGTTTAATTGCCTTATAATAACTGAACATAACACTTGCCATTCAAAACGAGATAGCATCCACGCAATAACCTTAAGGGCTATTAAGAACAATTCGCAAACAACACAATCCGTTTACGATGACAGCGCGGAGCATACTCGGCTGGTATTATAACCGCCTCGATTCGCTTTACAAACAGACTCTTTCATAAACGCTCCACATGATAATTCCCGGTGATTGTTCACGGTCTGGTACACTCGGTAAAGGTAGACCGCGACCACAAAAAATATTTTTGTTTACCAGCTTTTTTTATACATGCGCGGAGTCTGCGGCTTTGACCACTATACAATACGGGGTGTTCGCGGTCGGATATAGTGAGCGGGCATATATATATTTTTTTCTGTAATCGCGTGCTATGTTTGGGGGAACGCGTACTACATGGACAGCTGCCGATAATAATTACCCAACACGCAAACCCTTTCGCACCTTGCTCACACCACCATCCAACTTACTCGTGTAAACCGTGTATTGAAATATAAGTACTGGTTATTTATTGTCATTATATGATTGCGAAACCGCAATTCAAAAACAAGTTTTACGATGATATTTTGAAATTGATTGGACCACAAAAGGGGCATTACCTACCCACTTTTCCTAATAAGCAGAAGCAATATACATATTCTTCATGGCTCAGTGATACTAAGGAGAAGATAATCTAAATGTACAACTTAGCAAAGCATTTACGTGTTTCCAAAACACTTGCAAAGGCCAAATGCAGCAACAATAATCGTTTCTAAAAAAGTCTACTGTGGCACAAGGTCAAGGTTTAATTCAGCTATTTATTGTATGACTCTCCTTAAGGCCTCTTAAAAATAAGGAAGTGAAGTTCGAATTAATATACATCGACCAAATATTAATAATACATCATCACGCCTGTATTCCCCGAAGGGGTAGGCAGAGGTGCACTGCAGTGCGCCCACACTTCGCCGATGTATTTTGGTCCCAATGTAATAGGGGGCGAGCCTATTGCCATTATACCGGGCACACAGGTTTCCTCACGATGTTTTCCGTCACCGTTTCTTAGCAAGTGATAATCTCAGATGAAAATAATATTATAATTAAAACAGACCAAATATTATTATAATTAAAACACATAATAGTTAATATGAGTTGATCTTAAATCATCACAATTGCTATTAACAGTGTCAAGACACATGAGGTGTGATTCCAAGCCTTTACATTTTAGAAACTAAAATGTATCGGGCTTAAACATCTGAAACTTTGCATGTAAGTTATATATACATATAAGGAAAAATTATTTCAATCCATGTCAAACTTGCTTGTTGTCCTACTTACTAACCAAATTTAGAAGCGTTTAGATATTATTATTATTATCTCATTTTCATTCGAGATTATTACTTGCTATGAAACGGTGAAGGAAAACATCGTGAGGAAACCTGCACGTCTGAGGGAACTTGACTAGTTCTCGAAAGATGTGTGAAGTCTGACAACCCGCACTGGGCCAGCGTGGTGGACTATGGCCTGAATCCTCCTCGCATTGAGGGGAGGCCCGTGCCCAGCAGTGGGACGTTAAAAGGGCTGTAGTAGTAGTTAGATATTAATGTACTTTGAATAATGCTCTTGTTGTGCAGAGCATGCATGTTAACATTGGGTACTATGAGCCAATTAGGCCTTAAATGATATTTAAGACGATATGTCTCAACATTTTCCACGAAACCTAACCACACGCGTCTGCTTTATTATGCAGACAGTCATCTTAGCCTTGAAAAATACTTATTTATGACTAATAGTCGTCGTTGTAGAATTTATCCTCATTGGCAACTATGCAAACAGATAAAAAATAAAGCATGTACCGAAACAGGTCGATGTTTTTCATCAGCGGTTTGTAAGATAAGAGACGAGCAGTGCTGAAGGACAGCTTGATTTATATCCACACGTAAAAAGGACAAAAAACAATGTGAACCATGGTATAACCCTGATACTCTTTGTACAGAACGATAATTTCAAATTAATGTCCATAAAGAAGAATCCGTAAGAGATGAGAGTGGAAGCAGGAGTGTACTAACTAATCAACGATATTAATCAATAGACTAAACGTTTGCGGGCCATTACAGTTCTTTCTATTTTACCATTAATTTTATGTAATTTGTGTTTAATTTCCATTATTACTATTATGATTGTTTCTGAAGTATAATTAAATGCCTGGAATTGATTAACGAGAAGAATGGTCTAGCCAGATTGATTGTTACAACAACGGCAATCCATTTACTTAATGGAATAATATAAACAGATATTATTAATATGCTTATGGTTGGGCATAATATCATAAGGAAATTAGGACTATTAAAGAAGTGAAACGGATACATATTTCGGAGTCATATTTATCAAAATGTAAGGTTAAAGAGATACCTATCGATAACAACGACGTCTTCGCAAGAGATCGGTATTATTGGCCCCCGGTATTGTGATTGATCTCATTTCCTTTGTGATCGCCGAGCAACGTATAATGGGTGGAATATTCTGGCGCCCAGCCAATGTGAGCCGCCATACATAACATGACGACACTGCGTTCTTTTGAAAAAATATTTAACAAGGTAATGTGTGAATGAATACAAACTACCGTGACCAAGATCCTCGTAAGACCAGGCAAACAAAAACAAATTCTATTTCCTTATAGGTAGGTATATGTTGCTATTGCCTTGTATCAACTGGATTTTAAATAGATTTAGCGGCCAACTTAAACCTAAACAAAACTTAAACAAAAGTGCTGTTGAATACTTAATATAAGCTAATATACGAGTAGCATTGACGTAGAAAAAAGTAAAGGCAAGATTAAATAAAAAATTACTATATTTTCCAGCTACTTAAATACGCACACTGGGCTTAGACTATTGAGTTTAAAAACAAGGAATACATTTAAAAAAAGCACTACTAAATACCTAGTAAAATTATCAGTGTTACATTTGTCTTTGGTTACTTTTTCGTAAATGTATAAATAAATATACTACCTACTTGAAACTAGTTGAAACGAGTTCCACTAATCAAACGACACAAGCTATCTATACACATTACAAAGTGGGTAAAAACGATCGGAGATATGTGTCGCAGTAGTGTGTGACTACTTTAAATGTACTGCAACATCATTAAAGTAGTTAAAGGTTGTATGTTATTTTAATTAACTTGTAACATATAGAAGTTAGAGGTTTCTTCAAGTGTTTTAACGTCCTAAATCCTACCACGTAACTACCCAACTCATCGGTAATGATTGATTATTGATATTAGAATAATTAATGTAAAAAACCATAACCTTATCCTTGTAGGATGAACAGTGGTTCAATCTATACAACTAAATAAAACTGAAGTGTCTGTTTATTTGTAGACAACTCTTAAACCGCTTAACCGATTTTGATGGGACTTACACAGACAGATAGCTGATGTTACAAGAAGTAACTTGAGATATTTTTATTTTAGAAAAGCAGTTAGAGTTCCGCTGGAAAAAAATAAAACCTGTTTTGTTTCGAACAATTTTCCTAAATTCCACGCGGACGACGTTGCTGACACAGCTAGTATAGAATAAAATTTGTTTAAAAGGTTAGAAAGTGACAACAAGCGCATTATGAATATCAATAGGGTGAGTGTCGACTCGATGCGTGCGGTTCGATAACAACTTGAGTCACGAAAGGGTTTCCCTGAATGACTCACTAGACTAGCGACTTATTCAACTATCGTGTGCAGTTGCATGCTTGCATTGAGTACAATTTAATCCGTAAAGTAATTTGTTACAATTACAAACTTTTATGAATTGAATGAGATACATTTTGACTATACGTTTAATTAATTCCCGAATGCATACAAGCTTCTCATAACAATTTATATGAGCTGTCATCCTTAGCTACCTTCAAAGTCCGCCATCGGAGTACACAGATAAAGAATAATAATACATATCATCATTTCATTTGTTTATATATTCAGCAGGCCTAACACGGGGCGGCCTGTGACGGTACATAATGTGACATATCCGATTTTGGCTCATTCTGCTCATACACGGTAAATGTGGAAATCTCTACACGACGACATATTCCGGGACAACACTGACAACATTACATGACATGTCTTAAGACGCGTGCCGGAGCCGGAGCGATCTCTACATTCAGATCCTAATCCTGGATTAGATCAACTGTACAGTGGTCTAATAATTATATTGATTCTGAGTTTACAAATGTGAATTCTTTTCCAATTAATTAGCCTTCAACGAATAAATCCTCTATTTATAAGAAGTATAATACAATCATTATTAACCTTTGTCAATTTACTTACTTATGTCAACTCAATTAAGCGTTCTAAATATAGACGAAGTCGAGTGATGGATTTACACAAGTAGGTAGCTCTAACCCTTTCAGTTAATGCTGGACTAAATGTCCTTTATAGAATGAACCCGGCCCACATCAGCTTCGTTCCCCTCACATAAATAAATAAAATCGCAATTTGTAGCTTACGCCTTCGGTATATAAACATTTCTAGTTTAAAATGATCTCCCCGTTCGACTCATAGAAGTTGAGTGGCAAGAATGCGAAGTTCCATAGAGCTCTTTTTAGTTAGCATTCTTTGTCAACGAGTTTTGTAAAATCGATCTCCTTAGAATGTTAGTCACCCACCGTTGGATAAGTATTTTATTGATTTGCAAGGGGACCGTCGCATTTAATATTTATAACGTGTTAGGTAGTTTGATGAGTGTATTTATTTAAATTCAATATTTCGACTTGTTGTATAAATAGTAAACCCGTGTTTGCTGCAAGTCATCTTATGAGGGAGCTCTCGTGCTTTACGCACTTATTTAGTTTCTAGTAGAAATAGTGGGTAATCGCGGTTAGTATTGATATTAAATTAGAATTTATATATAAGTAGATTATGAAACTTAATGACACATATGTATTGACTTAAGAAAGTCTAGTCTGTTTGTCGGGAATAAATAACCTCAGGTCTGAAATTAGCTAAGTGTACCTGTATTAAATATGATAAAACTATTTAAATAGTTAATCAATTAATAATTTACACGCTAATTAGACCTCGATTTCACATGCGATACCTCTCATGGAAAGCTACCAGAAAGGAAAACATATTATATCTATACTCCATTTGTTATAGCATTAGAAAGAAGTTAAAAAAGGTTCTTTTTAATGTACACTTTGTAACCAAAGTAACTATTAACATATTACAGTTACGATTGACGCCCAATTTATTAGAATATATTTTTAAACCAGCTGTCTCACTTTAACTAATCATTTTCACTATTTATCTTATTAAATTAAGTGGCTTTCATTTAGATATATATATTTTTTTCCAACTTAAAATAACAGTGTCTATACACAAAACCTAAATAAGCAGGGATGAATAATACTGGGAACGTTTTTCGTTTCACTATAATCCTACCAAATCTAAAATGTTACCTAAACCCTTCATCCGTTGTGACAACAGGATCTTTCTTATTTTGCCGGTTTGCGTTGTCAGTGAAATTGACGTAAACAATGTTCTGTGATTGTCATTCACATGTTAATACTTCTGAATGCTACGCCTCGTTTATTTTTATTACCGAATTTTAGTATGTTTGTTGTTATTTGTTACTGTTTTTCCATTGATATTGTTTCGTTTTTGAAATAAAATGTTTTGCACTCCTGCTTCTACGAGCCTCTTATTTATAATGTTATAACAAATGGAGTATACGTAGGTACAATTCTGTCACCACAAACGGGTCAAAAACCTCCCGTCGGGTATACAAAATTTTGTGCGCATCACTCAGGCGTCGTAGGATGGTTGATATATAATTATAGATTAAAATAAGAAGTGAATAAAATGTTGTCCAGTCAAGTTCAGGTTCGCGAGCAACACCTGCCACATGCCAAGCGAAGCCAAGCGCGCAACGAAAAGAAAATACAAATACACTTGAATACTGCAGGACGTGTAACGTCGCCTAGTTTTTGCGGGACATGTTGCAAACTGTTTTTGTTAGATTCGCATGGCAACCTTGACTCGATCCCCTCGGCGACGTTTCTGTGGGAACGATTGAGAACACATTGGTTCGGCCGTCTGGAGCCCATGTGAGCTGACGCATCCGGCGGACTTCTCGCAGGGGTAGTGTAGCTACGCCACACCATTCGTTACCATCACTGTTTGTTTATCAAAACTTTGTACAGCTCAATGTGCTCGAAAATAGACTATACTCAAGTCCAAAATTATGACAAAACGAATCTAACCAGTTAGACAGTGATAAGCACCTAAGTAGGTAGGTATTGTCTAAAAAAATACTTAATTAAAAATATAAATCTGACAGTGGTAATAATGTTTTTGTATCACACTATCTATACGTATTACACTTATTCGTGTGACCGTATTATCAATAGAGACACACTTGAAATAACAACGATTAAAATTATTTAAATTTCGAATAGTAATTCGTAATCCTTCCGTAATTAATTTAGTTATTTTTTATCATTCAATTTATAAATATTAATCATTATTATTACGTGTACCTACTCGCAATCTAACCGCTCGTCGACCCGCCAAGTTTGAATAATGACATGTCACAATGTTCAAACAGGCCAGATTTAACTTGAGCAATTAAGAATAAGGCGACTAATGGCCGTATCATGGATGTTAAATTCGTTTATTTGTTGTTTAGACGCTCTCCACCCAACGTCGGCGGTGTGCCTCATTTAATGGAGCAATAAAAAATGTTCGACTTGGCTTACGTAATCCATATTATTTCCGCGTCGAAGCCGCTTCGGAGGTCAACGCGCGTATAATCTCGCCTCTCAGCGCCATTGTAGTTGTTATTTTAAAACCATTAAACAAAGATACCATACATGGCTTAACCATTATTAAGTGGGTACCTATTCCACGGCACAGAGGTCGATACGTTTCTTTTACGCTATTCTCATCTTGACAAATTTTACTAATGTTCTTTTTATTAAAATCGACATAACCATTTCGCTAAATAATTAATTCGGAACCTAAAGTAAGTCTCCCTGTATTGGAAAACCATATCTAAAATGATTCATACATATCCTAAAAATTTTGCACGTTTTGCAAGCAAATGTTGCGAAAATTAATTATTTAAAATAAGTACTTACCAAAATAAATATAAACGTACCCACCAACTCCGTCATAAATAAACCGTGTTAATACAGAAAGTTGCAAGGTTACAAAGAATTTAATTACACGCAATAGAATAAAATGAGATCTAGAGAGGTTTGAGGATAATATAAATATTCTGAATTCCGAAAAAAGATTATTAGTTCTTATTGCTATCGAATCAAAAGTACCTAAGTAGGTAAGGTAGGTATCATACTGATAAAGACTACATAACATGTGGTGTTAGCAAGTCAAGACGAGACCTCTGTCACGGTTTGACTTGGTCGCTCTCTGTCTTATTTTATTCGAGAGAAAGAGATATAATTAAGAAATTCTGTGACATAAGTCTAGTCTTGGCGCTCATGCTACAACTACAAATACGCGGGTTACAAATTAACCTCCTACAACAAATTAGTGGGTTTCTTTTTGAATATTTGCCTTATGTACTATTCGAAGATAGTGTAATAACAATATACCTATTTAAATATTTCGAAGATAGTGAAATAACAATTTACCTATTTAAATATTTCGAATACTATAATCTTAACTACCATCTTACTCACTCCTCCGGTGAAGCTGTAAAGGCCAACTCACGGCCAACAGCGTAGTCCATAAAAAAAAAACTATCTTACTTAACTGAAAGTTGTTGGTATTTCCATTTAATGCGGATATTTCAAATTTAAAATGACAATGCATAAAATATACTCTCAATGCCTCTTGAGTTCAATATTCTTTTCCACAATAATCGTTCATTAGCGTGTGGTATTGTAAAATCTCCAATTAGGGGCATTGTTTAATTTTATTGACTGCCAGACACAGTGCATATTATTTCATTGTTTCCTATATTATCCAAATTTATTGTTCCCAATATTTTATTGCAGGGCCATAAACACATAAGGATTGAACAGATTTCATGGATGTAGGTAGATAGTAATTACTTAGTCGATTTTCAATAACACTTATATGCTTTAAAATGAAGCAGTTGCCAATGGAATGCATTGAATTAATTCTTAGGCATCACGTTTAATCATCTCCTAGTGTTCTATACAAGAAATAGACTAGGTACCTATACAGAAATGACTCTAACAATAAATTACATACCTATGAGAAAAAATTGTGAAGACTAAAAATTGTGTGTAAAAACCTAGGTACCTACCTACACCTTGTCTTTTTCTATACCATTAGTGTCTTTTGTCACTCAAAAGGAGTTTATACAATGAGCGCCGACTAAGCATGCCATTGTATACGTCAACTTAAAGAAAGTCGGAACGAATTGTAAATCGGATCACGGAGCTGGTGACGCCCATCCAATATACCGAAACAATCGAGACGAGCCGTATGAGCACTGGAGATGGACCATCTCAACATTGTGCAACTATCCACAAAGAAGGTCAGAGAAATCCATGTATTCACAATGCGACTTTCGAAATGAGAAAAAAATACGACGGTGTGTTCTTTACCTCGCCCATGGTGGTTGTAAATCAGTTGAGCAATAGTTATTCCTTCGTCACACACAAAGCAAACTGACAATTAACACAAAGGAAACTGGAAGAATAAGGTTTTATTGTTCCATGTTACATAATTTACGATCGAGTAGAACATCTGTGTACGGCTAGCTTAATACTACAGCTGTAAAACATATTTTGGGCTATAGTAGTAGTAGTAGGTCTACGGGGGACACTTACAAATAGTCAAGTTTTCATTTGTTATCTTATATGTATGCTACACCTAGATCAGAACGCAATCTCGATTAAGAAGATCCGACAAGAAACTCAGTGGGCTTATCTTTTTAAAATTCGATATTTCTTTAATCTCAAAAACTTCGTTAAAATACACAGCTGGTAAAGATAGTCCCAGTAGTGTGGCAAAAGTATTATAGGTAGTTTTACATTGTATCCGTAACAGTTCCTATTATCATCAAATAAATACGGAACTGTAAAACCACTTTTTCATCGAGCATTTGCATCGATGCATTCAGCTTTTGCATCGATAGGTAAATAAGCTACAAGGAAGCTTGAGCCCATTAATATGTTTTATAGCGCAAGGTGCGCGCGAAGTGTTTGTTACAGTATTGTTCAGTCTTTAAAGGCATTGTGCTGCCAATGACAGATAAGGACCGCGTAATGAGCTCAAGCGACCTACAATGGAATCTCCTTAGTCTCGCTCGACCCACCCACAGCGGCTTAGTAGAACTGACATGTAGGTATAATATGTAAGATTAAAATCCCAATCCTGGCAAATGATCAGAATTTAAAAATCATTCTAACCTTAGGACGGTATCGCATTTATAATGCAGGTGTATTACACTAAAAACCTTGGTGTACCTATTTTAGGAAATCAAAATAAAATATTTTTTAATCGATGTTTCAATATTTCTCAATGCTACATTGCGAAAGATACCGGAGTGTGTGTTTATTCTTCAGATTGCAGCGCAAGATACGAGAGTGAGCGTTTTGTGTTATGATAAGATCAATTAATATGAAGTGTAGAGGAATAAATAGGGTGCTCTTTGCCTAGGAGTTGGTACATAATATCAATAAATATCCTGAGATATTAAAAAAATATAAACAAATACATGTAATGGCTGCGTTATTGCGTTTTCAAGCCATAACGAAATAAAGGTCACGTAGTTAACATAACGTCAAATAAATCTAGTCTTGGCGTTTATGCTACAACTAGAGTGGAAGGTATAAAATATTTTTTACGTCGTTGGTAAAAGCAACATTTGCACCGCGACACCATGAAAGCGAGTAAAACTGACACTGTCTATGGAAATATTTGAATGATATATTTTCTTGGATACCGCAATCTATATAGCAGTCTTCACTTACGCCGGGAACTACGTCCGCCCAGCTGCCGGACTGGTTTGTCCACTCGTATGGGATTGATATAACATTACGATCCGCGGTGCTCATTCGACGCCCGTACTCCTCCTATACTTAGTTTGAAATTACTAGCTTGTCTTGCTCGACTATGTAAACGAAATATCAAATAGTTCTAACATTAAGTTATAGTTAGGGGATTTAAAGTAGGTAGGTATAATTTAAAAACAATACTATTGTTAGACCATTGCCAAGTCGTATTTACTAAGCCCTAAAACATTTAAGTTGAGTTGATAGGTAGATAGGTACAGAGAAGTTTGCGCAACTATTACTTCTAAGCTTCAAATAGTATCTGAATAGTGATATAAATAGATATGTAGGTAACTGCAATGCTTTTATTTCTTAGGTTCTTAGATAGGTATAAAAAACCGGCCAAGTGCGAGTCGGAGGGTTACGTACCATTATCTATAAAAACGAGCAAAACTATCACGTTTGTTGTATGGGAGCCCACGGAAGGACGGACAGCGAAAATAGGGTTCCCGTTTTACCCTTTGAGTACGGGGTTTCATCCAATAGGTAAAAGATAGCCGTCATTACTGTTAACTATGCAGTCATAGATTTCATTTGTAGATACCTACCAACATAGGTTCAATGTCCTGTCAATAACACTTTTAGAGAAAACTTAACTCTACAGTAGGTACCTGCCTACTGCATTATCTTTTGAATGCAAACAAGTTTATTTTTAAGTTGGTATTTTGGAGCGTACTTTAAATGCTGCTTAAGCAGGTAGGTAATTAGTTTCAATATTTGGTATTCTCTAGTTGTGAATAAGTAGCATTTATATACAGTAAAAATTGGTACATACCAATGTTTATCTATAAAGTAGGTACCTATTAATATATTACATGTTTAAAATATAACAACATACCTTATATACAGAACTGATGAACCATTCACAATCCTCTTCCAGCCTAAAGGCACTGTTATAGTTTGTGAAGGGTCACTTTGCAGAGTCCTAGAGCTGTGCTCTATATTTTCAGGTGAGTGAGGTAGAATGCCAGCGCCAGCTGGCAGCACGGCCAGGACCACACCATCCGCAGTACGCACGAGCTGGGGTGCACTCTCACCTTCACCAACTAGTCCTCTACTCACTCCCACTTGCTGATTCAGTATACTTATACTTTGATTCACTATTGACTGATGAGAAACACTTTGTTCTAAGAATTGATAGTTCACAAAACTTTTTCCCACCAACAACTCTCTCTCACCACTGTTAGATCCATCGCCACTGCTCTGTACTGTGATATTTTCACTATATTGATTATGCCCGTGATGCAGCGCCACTGATTGCATGCTATTGTCCGAATGTACAGTTCCTGAACATTTTGTCTGATATGATGCTAGATCAACAGTGTCTACCGGTACCCTCCTATGAAAAGTTTCAATACTATTAAATTCAGTACCTACTCTATCTGAACAACCCCCTTTCACACTCAAATTCCCGTGCCTATCATTTCTAATATCATCATCGATCTTCAAGTTAGTATCTTTTGGATACTGAGAAACTGGAAAGAATTCTGTTTTATGACCTACACTATCAGAAGGCCCAAAAGTACCCAATTTACTATCAGTGTCATCAAGTGGTTTATAAAAAAATGTGTTGGATAGGTTTCTCTGCTCGTTCCTATCAATCTGTGTCCGGTAGATGGTGTTCCTGGAGAGATTGACTTGTTGGTGCAAGTTCTCAGGGAGGTAGAGGGCATCGAGCGGGTGCAGCGGTTGCAGCGGGTGCGGCGGCTGCGGAGGCGGCGCGCCGGTGGCGGCGGCGGGCGGCTGGTCGGGTCCCGCGGCGCCGGGCTCTAGCTGGCGCGGGTCTGCCACGTACACCAGCACGCGCGGCGCCCCCGGCACGCCCGCTCGCGACGCGCCCACACTCGCGGGCTTGCCTGACATCGCGCACGAACATCACACGCCGCGTATCCCGGCTGCTCACTAGCCGAACGCGCCAGACCCGACGGGGCTCCACCTGGCATTGCTTTCGAGCCCGCTATCATCGCTCGGACGCCTCTTCGCCTCGAATAGTTCGACCATTATCGACTGTCCGTTTTTTATGCACGGTAGTCATGAATCTCACTTTAATTGTTTTATGATAGATGAACGACCGACTAATAATTTTATGGCGGGGCTCCTTTCGGCCCCATTGTAAAACTTATGGCACCATAAAAAACGGCTAGACCTTGATTTATCGGTGTTACAGTATTTTATTCATGGGTTCGGTCATAACACATATTGACACACTTCGTAAAAAGTAAAAGGTCACCGATTTATTGTATCTTCATCTAATGAACTTTCTCAATCTACTGACCAACTGAATACTTCAAAGTAAGGAAGAACGTGTTTTCTCATGTTCTACAACACTCACTCGAAATAAACACAAAACCACAAACCTAATTTCTACGATCAAAATCCGATATGCTTACTAAATGAAACACTGCGAATTATAACGAATGAATGAAAGAAAAAGACTTGCATATAAACGAACCGAATGAAACAACATGTATATTATAGCTAGTTTCAAAAGCATACCTCCCTCCTACATTTATCATCACACAATTTACTTCTTTCTTTCGCCTTATTGTGCTATGATATGCCATTGGAGGAACAAGGACGCGAAATAACATTACACCATCATTACTACGAGCGAGGGTGACAAAACTTATTTCCTGGCAACTGTTTTACCCGTGTCGAGTTGAAGAACAGTTTTACCGACGAATATGTTATTATTGTCTATGATCGTTCAGTCTATAGTTCTTACCAATAAAGTTTTGTCTGTGGTTACTCCATAAAATCTCTGTCTATGGATAATTCCGATATTTATTTCTTCTGGATTTTGAAATTTACTCCTAGGGCTGCCAACGTAGGATATTTTACACTGGATTTAGGGTAAAAAATTATGGCGCATGACGCACTGCATGGGTAAACAACACAGTATAAGTACAAAAACACACATCGAAAACTTAATTAGTAGAATTGTTTATTTAAATAGCAAACAAAAGTTAAATGCTAGACTATTAGAATATTTTTAAAGTTTTTCTGTATTAAATTAATTAATTTCTGTATATAAAACATTTTCTGTATTTTGACGTAAGTTTTATTAAGGACTGAAAATTTGAAATACAAAATCTTGTTAAATCTTCATAACTAATCAAAAACAGAAATCTTTAAGACCGAATGCTGATTCAGTATAATGGTGTGGCGAACCCAATAACTCGCCACTTCCACCAGTCGCTACTAGATGGCGCGACTGTAGACACATCGCAATTCTACGCGTTCAAGAAATTATCCGCCATACAAAGTACTATGAAAATCCTAGCTCGCGGTACTGGTGTGTTCGACGATCTGAACTATATATACAAATTCCCCGACAACATCATCGGGGGGGTGTAGCGGACCCCGCCAGGCATACCACCCGCCTGGCAGGAAGATCTTCCCTTTACCGCCAAAATGGTGACCCCTGCATTGAACACCGAAGCAACAACAACGTCGAGGACCACCAGCAACAAACATCTCCACCCTTCCACTGTCACCAGCACCAGAGCGTCGCCACCAGTCAAGAGCCACACAACAACCAGCCGAGCAGCACTGACACGTGTATCTGAAGGGATCATCACAAGCCGACTCACCGTGCTTCCTGATCCTGCCATACACGTCTCACACCTGCGCACACAGTCTAGACTCACTGCAGACTGGCGCAGACCTCACGGCACCATGCTCAGTCTCGACTCACCGTAGACACAAGCATCATTCCTGGCATCCAGCTTCAGCAAATTCGACCTCTGGTCTCGGAAGGGAGTCCTGTGGCGAACCCAATAACTCGCCACTTCCACCAGTCGCAACTAGATGGCGCGACTGTAGACACATCGCAATTCTACGCGTTCAAGAAATTATCCGCCATACAAAGTACTATGAAAATCCTAGCTCGCGGTACTGGTGTGTTCGACGATCTGAACTATATATACAAATTCCCCGACAACATCATCGGGGGGGTGTAGCGGACCCCGCCAGGCATACCACCCGCCTGGCAGGAAGATCTTCCCTTTACCGCCAAAATGGTTTATAAAGTCACACGTTTAGCTGCCAATACGGTGAGCGGTGCACGCATGGAAATATTACGTGTGATTAATTTGACGCAAAAATCAAACGAAATATTACTTTTATTTTGTAAAACTAAATTTTCTAAATTTGTTTTTTTTTAAATGGAAACTAATAATACTGAACTCTGAATATGGGGTAAAATAAATTAACATCTGGCAACCTATTACTGGTGCCTGGCTCGAGTGTATAACCTCTAATTAACCTAAATATTTATAAAATAATATTTATATTGTAAGGACTACGAGAAAAATGAAACGTAAATCCTCCAGCATAGATGATAAAGAGTCTCGGTAGGTGCAAATATTTTTTTTTATCCTCTACGTCTATTCACTGGCACGTGAGGTTTGGCGCTGCTCCATTTATTGAATTTGTCCTTGCTATTAATTACTTGACATTGGCGAAATACCCGCGCTAGTCGCAGGTGATGCCATTCCTCATCTTATTCCATTAAATATCATCATTTCGCTCATTTCGTAAAAAATAAATAAACGTAGCGCTAGAGCAGCTTGTAAATAAACTTAGTGGTTACTTTCTCGGTGCTAGTGGAGATTTATCCATGTAGTTTTTATCTTATTGAACTTATGATGTCTACCTGACGATAACTTACTTTATTGTTTTTTTATTCAGGCTCTCACAACTGTTGTTTAACAAGTCACAAAAACTTGTTGAAAACTTAAACCCTATTGCTAATGATGATCAAGATTCTGACCGACAACCTGCCTGGAATGATGACGATGATGTCCTCTTTGGTGCAAATATTATACCAAAAAACACTAGTAAAAGTCTGTATTCAGAGAAGCTTAAACAAAAGTATGAAACATTGATGGGCACACCTAATTGGGCCAAACTGAGTAAAGAAAGCGAAAGCCAAGATGAAGATAATGATGAAATATTAAGAACAGTTGGTCATTTGCATAAAAGGAATGGTAATAACCTCCCAAAAGATTTTCTAGAAATAAAGACATTACAGCAAATAAATCATCAGACAAGAAATGAGGGTAGTCTTATAACATGTATAGAGTTCCACCCTAAACTTAGTGTTGCACTAGTTGCTGGCAGAGCTGGAACAGTGTCTTTGTTCTCTATAGGCGGTGAAGCAAATAATAAATTGCACAACTTTACTTTGAAGCGATGGCAGATAACTGCAGCACAATTTACACCTGATGGCTCAGAAGCTCTCATTGCATCAAAAACAAATCACAAATATTGTATTTATAACCTGGCCAGGGCAGAACCCAAGCTAGTGCAACTTCCCCATATAATAAAGACACCTCACATTTTCCGATTATCAATTGACGGGAGGTATATTGCTACATCTGATGGGTATGAGACTGTGCAATTGATATCTGCAGCATCAAAAGAACTATTAAAGACATTTAAACACAACTCAAATGTTGCTTCTGTGACATTTAGCCATGATAGTACACAACTTTATAGTTACGGCTCACAGGGAGAGATTACAGTATGGGATTTGTCAATATACAAGCCTATAAAGAAGTTTCATGATCATGGTTGTGTTACAGCATCCTGTTTGGCTACCAGTCCTTGTGGGAAATTATTAGCTACAGGTACTGGTGAAGGTATTGTCAACATATATCAGACAGAAAATTTGACAACACTCGAACCTTTACCACACAAAATAATTTCGAACCTGACAACAAAAATAACTAATCTCAAGTTTAATGCAACTACAGAAATACTTGCTATGTCGTCAGCCTACTACCCTAATGCAGTGAAACTTGTACACATACCATCATTTCACATATTTGCAAATTACCCAAAACAGTCAAGCAACTTGCATCAATTGGACACAGTGAGCTTCTCCCCTAATAGTGGTTATATGGCATTGGGTAATAATAAGGGCTGTGCTTACTTGTATAGATTAAAATATTATGATAATTACTAATAAAATCTGGAATTGCTTGATCAACTATTGTTTTACAAAAAAGTATTAAGTATATTTATTACCTACTAGCTGTGCCCGCGACTTCGCCCGCGTGGACTTTAGGGAGATTACCCGGAAATATGGGTATTATGTTTTTCCCGCGGAACCCTAATGCTTTTTCTAAAATTAAAGTAGCCTAAGTTACGCCTTGGAACGTCAGCTATCTGTCAGTGAAAGTCCCTTTGAAATCGGTTCAGCCGTTTAGAAGTTTACCTCAAACAAACAGACAGACAGACAAAAAATTTTAAAATTGCGTTTTCGTTATAGGTATCGTATATACTTTCATACGCATTTGGTAAAAAAGTGTTATTTTGATATTACAAACAGACACTCCAATTTTATTTATTTGTATAGATTCAGAAATATTCGGTAGCCCTTTATGATGACACAGACAGGGATCATTTAAGCAAATATTAAAAATCTTGAAAAATATCCTAGATATCCAATGAAATAGCAGTGTTTTGCCATGTAAAGTACATTATTTTAAATGAAAGCTTCGTTCGATAATGAACTCGATCTATACTGATTAAATAAAACAATTTTTCGAGACAAAGAGTTTATTTATATTCAAGTATGAACATATAAAAAAGGTCGGATTCTCGCTAAACAAGTGAAGCATCCATAGTAAGGCGGCTTGCTTACAAGTTTACGTCTATCTCAAGTCGATCGCCGGCGTTACGCAACATGCATGCAGATGATATGGTTAATTAACGCACACATAGACCCATATGTTGCTTCACTTTGGATGTGAGTGGCGTGAAGTCCTTCTTTTTATTATATGTACATGTATCCAAATGTATAGAAGTGTATTATGTTACTAGCTGTTTCCTGCACCTAGCATATTTAATACCAAGTTCTTATTGCTAGGACTTATAGCTATTATTAAATTCATATTGCATGTGCACTTTTAAAACTTGGAATGCTATTAATAATTAAATCGCCGCAATTCAACAATTAATGGTGGTATTTTTTGGTAAATCTTTCATGATGCAGACACGACTTGTTATAATTTATTACGAAGGATACAGTACAGCAGCATAACATAAGCCACTATTCATAATTACATATCTACGCAACCACAAATAAGTTTAAGGTAGAGCGCGCTCTGCGATTCAAGAGGTCCAAAGAATGGCGGGGTTCAACAAACTTGTGGAATGAGGTGTTGATAGCTGTGAGCATTACACATGCCATGTGATGATCTTATCACATACTCATGTTAAAAAACCCCCTTACCAACTCTAGTTTTTTTTAACGAAATGAGCGAAATGATGATATTTAATGGAATAAGACGAGGAATGGCATCACCTGCGACTAGCGCGAGTATTTCGCCAATGTCAAGTAATTAATAGCAAGGACAAAGTCAATAAATACACATTATAAATAAAAATGGATAATGACAGTGATAAAGATGGCGGATGACTCAACTCTAGTATTGTTATATTACTTAAAATGTTTGACTGATAGTAACCAATACTGTCAAAAAGTATATATAATATTGATGGAAAAGATGATGGTTAGGCCCAAGACCTCACTTCCGCGGAGTATAAAGTACATGTGAAATATATCTTGGCTCTTTAGACATCCTATTGCAGGGCGCGCTCGCACTACCACGAATAAAAATCACAGATGAAATAAAATGTCCTACTCAATTCAAATAATCAATTGGAAAAAAGAAGCGCACGCACGTGTAATATTATGTACCTACAACCATAGTTATTGCATTTAATATTATATACCTATTTAAACTTGATCTACAAACCAATTAAAACTGGGGGAGTAGTGAGTATACACATATTATTAAATATACCTATATGGATATAAAACCTGAAAATGACTGCTGTACCTACCTGTTTACTACTCTACCACTATATGCCAATGGACTTTGATATAAGCGAACAATGGCGCTGATTCGGTTGGCTTCAAACAACAACTACAGTAAATAATATAGCAATAAAAACATTGCCATCTCGCTCATACATTACAGCCATGAAAACGGCAATAAACTTAGTCTAGCGTAGTTTTGTTTGTTTTTTTGGTGATATAAGTAGTTATCTCATAGAACTAAGACAGTTTGATGAAATACTAACATTTCAAATTGCATATTAATGGAATAAAAGAACCGGAACACCTGTACAGGAGTAGAGTCATAGGAGGCGACTTTAATACAATAAACATAGGAATCATTATCCATTGACATCAATTTACAGCATTAACTTCTAGGTAAAATTAATCCATAAAAATAAATAAATACGCTATAGTCAGTATATCCATAACAAATGTGATTGTTAATATTAACCACGATAAAGGATTTTTCTAATACAATACCTAGTTTTGATGTTAATGAAAAAGTATATAGTTGAAAACTATGAATGCTATTTAATATTTCATTCAGCAACTAATGGATTAGGTTCATCAACGGCGTCTCTTAGCGGCGGGCGGCGTCGCCTAGCTGGTGGCACATTGTACTCTATTCATACCGGGATGTTCGTCATCTTCCTCGTAAGCGTTGCCGTGACCGCGCCGTCTCCGCGACTCTTGTTCAGGATCCAATTCAATTAGCTGACACTCTTCAGCCAATTCAGGAATTTCCACCTATAAAACAATATTGTTTAGATAGGTACATGTCATCAAAATTACTAGTAAGCACAATTTAATGGCCTCTTCTGGTGACAAACGAGCTTAGATCCCATATAATTCTATTAGCTTTGCCCTTAAAACATCACGTTAAAATAAGTAGTAATAATAAAACCTTTTTTTTTAAAGTGAATAGCATACTTACCATTGGTCTAGGTGGCAGACAGTTCTCCAAGGCAGGAATGACTTCAGGCGGAATGCGGTTAGGAAAATTAACTAGGAATTGTATTATGAGTTGACCCTTCTCAAATGGATTTTTGTACATAGGCATACCTGAAACAGATTTTCATCATAAATATATTAGACAACAAACCCTGATTTGTAAATCTGCCATTCAAACAAGAGGAAAATTCAGGTTACATTAGTCCATAGTGTTAGTTTGATTCTTAAGCCAGTTATCAATATGTTAGTTTATAAAATTGTCGTACCTTCATTCAAGACACATTTGACGTCACCATGCTTGGTCACCTCACCAGGAAGCACAGTTATCACAATGTCCCTATCGTCGAGGGTTCTGATCACCTTCTGGAAGCCGCAAAGGGCCTCAACAAGCTCAATGTTCAGTCGAATTATGAGATCATTGCCAGAACGCTTGAATAACTGAAAAATTACAGATAACAAAATTGAAATAATATTCATTGATAAATTACTAGAGATTATGTATGTTACTGACAAGTATCATATATTGTGGATATTAGAGAATAAAAAGTTATATTGGTGTGACTATACGGCATCGCGACGATCACTATACGGCGTCGCTATAAATCATCACGATGCTGCCCGTACAGTAAGCGTCGCGACGCTTTATAGTGAGCGTCGCGACGCCGTATAATAAGCGTCGCTTGACAAACAGATAGACGGACAACGTGAGGGTTTCCATTTTCTTTTTGAGGTACGGAACCTTAAAAATGAATATTTGAATACCTAAAATTGACGAATATTTGTAAGCCTGCCACTCACATAGCGGCTTTGTAATATTGAGTCCTACCGTCAGGCATGAAGAAAGAATATCCGTAGTAAAAGGAGCGTGCCTATGTAACTCTTTGAAGACACAAGACATTTCACACAAAAATTAGTTTTTCCGAGTCTAAAATACTGATATTACTGACTATTTTCAGATAAAACTAACTGTTACTGACCACCGTTCAAAAACCTGACTTTAACTGACTTTACTGACCAGTTTCGACCCCTATAATTTACCCTCGTTTTACTTTCCAAAAGGGCCCCAAATTCTTGTGTGCCCAAGGGCCCCAGCCTAGTTTAAGACGGCCCTGGTCCTGGCCCATGTGAATCAATGTTCACCTCACTCATTGTCAGTCATATGTTTTGCCATGAAACTCTACAGTAAAATCTACTTACTTTAACCACTAGCATTTTTTTTTAATAAATCACAAAACCAAGTACTCACATCATGTTCCTTCTCATCTAACACAATAACCAGGTCACCGGGCTCCAGCTCTGGTTCCTGATCGCCTTCACCACTGAATGCGATCTTCTGGCCGTCGGACATGCCTTTGTCGACGTGCACTTCGAGAATCTTGCGGTCGCGCACCGTTTTACGTCCCTATATTGTAAAGTATACCTTGTTACCCTTTCCTTTGGATAAACTTAAAACATTTTGTGGTGTGAACAGTGCTAGGCAACTGGCTAGCCAGTCTTAGCGAAGGAAAAACTCGTGAGGATAATTCAAGACATGAGACAAGTCTACTCATGCATTGCGCTTGCTTCATAACACTCAACATACTTAACAAGATATACAAAGGATACCTAACAAACAGTATAATACAAAATAGTTTTCAACTTTTTGTTCAGGAATATTGGAATTAAAATGTCAAAGGCCAAATTTTAGTATTACCTGACAGACTTTGCAGCGGTCTTTAGCGTCAATGACCTCACGTTGACCGCGGCATTCGCTGCACACTGTCTGGATCTGTTGGATCATACCCGGAGCCAACTGCTGGATCTGTACTTGCATTCCAGTACCACGGCAGGTAGGGCAAGTTTGGACTGCTCCCTAAAATTAATAGAAAATGGTTCAATGCATCATGCATACTTAGCAAAAGACAATCGAAAGAAATTATCTTATTCAGAAGGCAAGAATTCTGATAATATTTTTATCAAGTTTCTTATAAATATCAAACATAATAAATTAAAAATTCATTGATTCATTCATTTAACGCATGAGCATTAATAAAATTCAATAAAATTACTACTACTACTACAGCCCTTTTAACATCCCACTGCTGGGCACGGGCCTCCCCTCGATGCGAGGGGGATTTCAGGCCATAGTCCACCACCCTGGCCCAGTGCGGGTTGGCAGACTTCACACATCTATCGAGAACTAGACAAGTTCCCTCAGACGTGCAGGTTTCCTCACGATGTTATCCTTCACCGTTTCATAGCAAGTGATAATCTCGGATGAAAATGAGATTCGCACATGGATCCCAGAGGTGCGAGCCGGGGTTTGAACCTGCACACTTTGATTTGCAAGACGTGCGTTCGACCACTCGGCTACCACTGCTATAAATAAAATGCTATCAATAAAAATACTCAATAAAATTCATTCCATAGCATTAGCAGGTACCTACTAAGTTTATCATTATTATGGCTTGGTTAGGCATCCGATATGTGGTCTCGGCCTATAAAAAATAACCAACCTTTTTGCCACCACGACCTTCACATTTGTCACAGATAACGTTCTTTTGCAACGCCAGTTTCCTGACAGCGCCGCGGTACAGTTCTTCAAGTGTCACGGATAGTTGGTGGATCACGTCCTTGCCCTTCCGCTCGCGGCCTCGTCGGCGCCCGCCGCTGAACCCGCCGCCGAAGAACATGTCGAACAAGTCCATGGGCGAGGAGAAACCGCCACCGCCGGCGCCGCCTTCTTTCAACGCTTGCTCACCACCTGTGATTTTAAAATAACATGAGAAAACATAGTATTTAACACATTACATAAATTGTATTAAATGTTTAAACTCTGTATGACCATTATTAAATTAAATAAAAAATCCATTGAACCTAAAAATCAGTAACAGAAAAAAATATTGCTGATGTAGAATCTTCTGTTATAAGTACATATGCTTGGATAGTATTGGCAGAAAACAACATAATTATACTATCGTTATTTTACAAACAAGTATTTGGTTAACAATTTCATAAGGTAGGCATACAAAACCAACAAATAGAGTATTTTTCTCTTTTCCCATGTTATGCAAGTCATGCTTAATAAAAAAAAGGCGTGATTATTATTTTAATTATTGATATAATTGTTTTTTTGTCTACAAGTTATAAACTTAGCAGGTACTATATTTCAATATCAGTTTAAAAACCAATTTTGACCAATTTTTTAAAAACCCAAAAAATCTCTTGGATCTTAGAAAACATTTTATTATATAAATAAAGATAATAAGACATCAAAGCATATGCATGGAAGTACACCACCATAATCTAGCTTAACTAGAAAGAGAAAGTGTGTCAAGTTACAGTTACAAAATGTAGTTGTTAAACCCAAGTTTTAAATTTGAAAATGTATATTTACCTATGTACCTGCATACTTAATGGCCATCCACTTTAGTAATGAGATTATGAAACATGAACAGCTTCAATAGAACCTCTTGTTTTGATATTTGAGAATTATCTCTAAATACTGTTTCTATGGGGTACTTTTCACAATCAGGTAAGCTATTTATTGTTTAGAAAAAAAATAGATAATGTTTTTAAATTACAAATAAGGTCATGATTGATTATATAATATATCATGAACATATTTCAAATGATTACATAATTTGTTTGTATATATGTAAATACACAAAATTGGCTAAAATTGGCAATACACTCTGCATGCCACTCAGTTACAGCATGATTGAAAACCTTGCCTATATAAATAAGTCAATATAATTGTTACTACAGTAGTGTAGATTTTTTTAAGTTAATTTTTCTAAGCTAAGTATATTGCCATTCTTGTCATGATAAGAATGTAAGAGTGAGATAGCAATATTTTAAGTACTGTAAAGTATATACCTAAGTTGTAGCCAAGTAGTTTGTATGTAAACAAGTGCGAGTCGGACTCGTGCACGAAGGGTTCCGTACCATTATCTATATAATAATTATCTATAAAAACGAGCAAAAAATCACGTTTGTTGTATGGGAGCCCCCTTAAATATTTATTTTGTTTTGTTTTTTAGTATTTGTTGTTATAGCGGCTACATAAATACATAATCTGTGAAAATTCAACTGTCTAACTATCACAGTTCATGAGATACAGCCTGGTGACAGACGGACGGACGAACAGCGAAGTCTTAGTAATAGGGTTCCCGTTTTACCCTTTGGGTACGGAACCCTAAAAAATCTACAGTAATGAAAATCATTACAGTAAACAAACCTTGGTCATAGACACGCCGCTTGTCTGGATTCGACAGCACTTCATACGCTTGCGAGATCTGCTTGAACCTCTCCCCCTCATTGGGATTTTTATCAGGGTGGTATTTCAGAGCCAGCTTCCTGTAGGCCTTCTTGAGTTCATCATTTGTGCAGCTGGGCTTGACACCCAAAATGTCATAGTATGTTGTTTCCTTCACCATTTTAACCTATAAACACCAAATTACTTCTATTAACAGCTCTCTTACCAATTCCTATTATCTGTAATAGCTACATTGTCTTTTTCGTCACACTCCCATTCATCTAGTCTCTTTCATATCACTCCATCCATCTTTTCTTCAGACTTTCTCTCACCATAATCTACGAGCTTACAATCAGAATCAAACTTGCATTTAAAAATGTTATGAACAGGTACACAATGGAAAATTCTAGTAATGATTATGTTAATCTAATTAATGAACTAAAGAATTTTGTTGTATGTACTAACACATTAAATTCCTTATTGCAGAATGTTGGCTATTTTACCTTGAATATTTTTGAATAGGTAATTTATGAACCGAGAAACTATACAATCGTAACCGTGGTATAATGCGTAGAAATAAAAAGGTATAGTACGTATGTACAAGCGGAAACAGAAGAACAGTAGGATGCTAGTAAAATAACCTAACTTAGGGTGTAGATAGATGTACATAACTTATCAGAATTTTAATTAACTACAATATTTTAACAGGTTAGAATGGTGAGGTACTGTTAGAATTAGTAATTTTGGTTAACTTACCAAACGTTTCTCTACACTTTAAAACCTAATTAGTGATTTTATAGAAAGCTTCCAGAAACACTGTTTCACTAGCACTTTAAATTGAGCAATAGGTAAAGAAAGAAAGAAACACGCTTTCGCTTAGCGTTCCAGCACTACTCACGCACAATTGTTCTAAAATACCGTACTCCTGCTTCGTTCTTACTCAAATGACGTTTGATCGAAATTCATCGAACGAAATGTTGAGAAAATGTAAAATGGTTTCCAGAACCTTCCACACATTATATAGGCGTCCTACTACACATGATGAAACTAGTGTTGTCCAAACTCGTGTTATAATTGATAGGTTGTGAACCTTTTTGTAACCGTATAAATGAATGTGTTTGATTGACACAGTGTTTGCATAATCTTTAATAGTTTGTGGTGGTATATTTTAACAAGATCACTCATTATTCATATTATTAATGAAACATGCTTGAAGAGTTTTAGATTTTGATCTCAAATATAATGGCATCTTATCGTATGTGGATGTTCTTAAACCATAGACCTAGCAAAAAAAATGTAAGACCATAGACGTACTTAGTACTGTCATTGTAAGTGGTAAAAAATATTTGTCAAAATTTTGTATGCTGTTTATAGTGATGTCTTATTTTGGCTATTGACGATAAAATTACATCATGGTAGAGCATCAGTCACCCACATTCTTAACACCTTCGCTACACATTTTATTTCACTTCTCTGATTTCTCATTTTATCAACAGTTGTTGCTGATATTTACTTGACACTGGTTAAATTCCCGCTAATCACAACTACAGCCAGTTCTTAACTTATTTTATCATGTAATTTCGTAAAAGAAGAAACAGAAAATATTATTTTTTATTAGATATTATATGAAACTTGGTTGCAAATTAAAAACCATTGAAATTTATGCTTATTTATATAACTAGGTTAGAATGTATTTTTTGTAAAAAAAATATATGAATATGAAGAAAATACAAAATGAAAGTATAATATTGTCCAAATATTTCGGACATGCCCACTTGTATGATTTAATTATTACCAAAATACTCCAGCGAAATATTGATGCTCCTGTGCCTCCCCTGCCGGAAAGACTGGTATGTAATTTACGAAAGAACTATCGATTATTGTTCTGCTTCTTCTTTTTAATGGAAATCAATTATTGTTGTCCATAATTTTATCAGTGCAAATAGCATCACTGCTTCCTCCTTAGTCTGACATTGACAGCAGTGATCCGTCTGTCTGAATGACAGCTAAGCAGCTGGATTGGCTGATTGTGGCGGGTGGTTCTGGTTGGTGGTCTGGTGATAATAGACTGCGAATATTATAATAAAATTTTGATAAGTTATTCCGCCACTCGTCAACTTCTTGTGGCTTCTAACAGCTCCAGGGACAGACACGTACATCGCGGCTCGCTCGCGAATTAGCAGCGAGTTTTATTGCCTGTAGAGTTGTCGTGTATTATTTTATTCGCAATTATTAGGCGTTGGGAACGCATTGATTTACAATGGCAGAGAAACAAATAAAGAATAGGGTATGCATTATCGGTTCGGGTAATTGGTAAGTCTTTTATTTAATTACTTATATTTAGTCGTTTTGTAAACTCGATCACTTGTAACATCTATCAGCGTTTCTGTTCATTCGACCTCTAATGAATCGTTGATGACATAACCAAAGATTTACCATGGATTTACTTTCGTTAAAAATAATCCTACATAGGTAGAACTGTAACGAACTTTTACTTACTTGACTAGGACCTTACTTTAATATTTTTGGCCTCTAAGTAATAATATCTATGAATAGTATTAACTTTAAACTAATATTTAAGTATTACAGTGTGTAATTATTGTCTGTTATTATTTAAACATATGTATATTCAATTTATAAATACTGACTAATTTTAGAATGCATTATTACAATCTATATTTTAATGACCTTCTAAAAGTACTTAGCAAAAAAATATTTAAATAAACCTTTCTTTGCGCAAGTAGTAAAGTAGCAAGTACTTATCTAATTGCTTGTTCTATCTGTAATATTATAATTACCACTTGTAAAGTTTTTTTTTTAATGAACTATGCTGTTTGCCGTGAGTTGGCCTTTACAGCATCACCGGAGGAGGCCACTTGTAAAGTCTTCACATGTTTATTGACTAGTTAATACTTTTTAACCTTAGATATGCAGAGTCTCACCTAATACTTTCCTATAATAAATATCTAATAAAAAAAAATCCTTAAACATTTTTGCAAGTGATAATATCAGATGAAAAATGAGAAATGCACTTAAATTCTGCACACTGACTTAATAGTGGGTTTTGGTCACTTGTCTTCTACTGCTTATAGTCTAGATCTTTTTATGAATCAGTGTTTATAATTTAGGGGTTCTGCAATTGCCAAAATTGTTGGACGTAATGCAGCGCGGCTGCCGAATTTCGAGGATAGGGTGACTATGTGGGTCTATGAAGAGGTTATTGAGGGTAAAAAATTAACGGAGATCATCAATGAGACCCATGAGAATGTGAAGTATTTGCCCGGACATAAACTGCCCCCCAATGTGGTAAGTAGCAATAATACCATTTTTTTTAGCAAAACTTTAATTATCATCTTTTTTAGCTACACTATTAATAAGTCCCTTTAATTACCTTCTATGGGTATTATCAAAATGTAGAGGGATTTCAGACCATAGTTCACTACAACTCTTGTGAAATGTTATTGAATATACATTTATTTGAATTAGATTATATTATATATTTTATGTAGGTGGTGACCTAAAATTCTGTGACCTGCTTTTTTCCTATAGATAGAGTACTCTTTATTGTAGACCAAATATATGGCTTTTTCAATTCACAGCTCTTCTATCTAACTAAATAAATCTATCTAACTAATTAATTTCACCACAACCCATGGCAAGTAGGTATTCTAGATTTAAGGTTTTATATTCTAACACATATTTTATAAATAAATAAAAAGATGAATAATTGGCGATCTGGCGGCAAACCCTCAGTGTTATTTAACTCGCATTTAAACACAAAAATTCACAAATGAATACACATACATAATAATTAAACAACTAGTTTAATAATTATGTGCACAATATGTCTCCATTCGATTTCTGTAGCAGTCTAGTATGGCAGTTGTTTCAGTGCCAATGTCACACTCCAACATATACCCCTTATGCAACGAAGTTACTTTGTGAGGCATTTAACATAATTTCGACAACTCATTTCTTACATAATGTAGTCAAACATTGACATAATATTAGGTGTTTTGCACTCAGACACTTACTCTTATTATTTTGTAAACACCCCTATCAAAGGCATCATGATAATATATGAGTTATGTCAAAGATTGCAGATAATAACATTCACATTATAAGAAGGTGAAATACTTGTTTCATTTGGTTATGGTACTTGTGGTTAAGAACTAAAACACTGTACTTATAAATATCAGTCTGTAGAAACATTTTCATCTCTCATACATTAAAAAAAAAAAATTAAGGTAGGTAGTATGTTTATGTTTATCAAAGACAAATAATTTCAACTCTATTATATACATTTAATTCATTAGAATTCTCCCTTGGACACAACACAAGTGCCCTTAATACGAAACACAGTCAGCCTATTCATAGAACAGTATAATATTATGTAGACTGAACAAACAATAATTATTATCATTTATTGAAGAATTGTGTAATTCCAATCTTGATAACTTCCTACATTCATTTTTCCAAGAGTAATATTTTAAGCAACATTTAAAGAAACATAATTGTTAATTACTTAAGTAATAAGTAAATTGGGTCAATCTTTAGTGAATAACTCATACTAAGTTTGTACGTTATCAGTTGTTATTTTTTTTTTTAATGAATCTATAAATAAAATATTTCGCTAAGATTATACGATCATCATCATTAATATTTTAGTCACATTGTGACAATACCTCTTTACAAATAAAGATAAAAACTAAAATTTACTTTATGAAATGGTACGAGTAAATAAATTGACTACTTAAATGGTATGGTCATACAAGAAATGTGTTAGAAGTAGGTACTTTGTTCTATAATATTTGCCTATTACAGAGTACTCTTTGAGAGAGAACTCTTTGAGTATAAGGCGGAGATAGAAATGGAATATTATGTAATTGGCACAATTGTCAAGCTTAAATATGCCTTAAATGTACACAATCAGTAAGGTTTATATTGCATAGTTTGATATCCTCTTAATATCCGTCAGGTTGCAATTCCCGATGTGGTCGAAGCTGCGAAGGACGCCGACCTTCTTATTTTCGTAGTTCCACACCAGTTTGTACGAACGATTTGTTCTACCCTTCTCGGTAAAATTAAACCCACCGCTGCGGCACTTTCTTTGATCAAGGTAAAGTTAGATACGATTTTTTTATTTAAAATTCAATCTTATATGTCATTTCATAGGGTTTATTTTAATGAATACAAATTTTCTAACAGGGCTTTGACATCGCAGAAGGTGGTGGCATTGACCTAATATCTCACATTATTACAAGGTGCCTCAAGATCCCGTGTGCTGTATTAATGGGTGCAAATATTGCATCAGAGGTAAGTTCAACTCTATGTTCTAATTAACAATACCTATAGCAATACGGTTCATTTTGGAATAGCGTCATCTTTTGATTACGTATGATAGTGGATTGTTTTTAAACCTTGAACATTGCGAGCTGTAGTAATAGCTAGTGACAGGCGAAGCGATCGTTTAATGGTAACTGATTGGTAACGTACACAACAACTGCAATACTTTATTAAGTTTTAAGGAAGTATAATCCAGTGTAAAATCTTGTCCATATTATTATCCGAATAAGTTATTAAGTAGGTTACCTATCGACTACTTGTTACGTTTCTACTTCCAACTGTTACAAAATGTATATTTAAGTAAGGAACCCATAGGTGTGCCTAGTACGATAATGGAAACAGAACTTTATGTAGTTTATGTACAGTTTAATTTCATATTTAACTACGCTTGCTACACTATTGTTGTCAATTTGTTTGTTTGTTTACGCACTCATGTTCCAAACTTGATAAGTGAGTATCCGGTAAATGTTTACGAAGTAATATGAAGTTACAAAGACACTCGTATTATAGTATCTTTTGTAAATTGGCACTTACTTATCTATATCTTAGGTTTACCTACTATAATCTAAGCAGCCATTGAGTAGTTACCTATACATATTATTATAATGACATAATTATTGTTTTAAATAATTAGGTATGGTATAATTACCTATATCTATCCACTTAAATTACCCACTTGCCTCAGAGCACTTCCACAATTTTGACTCGAAGACGGAAAACGGCTACTCGGTAATATAAATTCCCACACAATCTAGCATGAATACACAGTAGCAGCAGGAGCTGTTAGATAATGAGTGGACCTTAGCTTTGCGTTCCTTTTCAGGTGGCCGATGAGAAATTCTGCGAAACCACTATCGGATGTCGAGACGTAATGTTGGCACCCATGATGCGTGATATTATTCAGACGGACTATTTCAGAGTTGTGGTAGTCGACGACGAAGATGCCGTCGAGATTTGCGGTGCTCTCAAGGTATTTCCGACTTTATTATTTCTGAATCTAGGTATAAATTACAGGTTTAAAATAGTAACGCGTAAACTGTTTGGTATGATACTTATATTATTCTTTGGTCTAGAAATATAACTCGTAAATGTATTCTCCAAATTTATAGAAATTTATGGCCCACTTACAATGACTTTGGTAAACAGTTTAGCGCTGGAAAATGCCATGTTAAGTAGTTTGTTGATTGAATTTTCTATTAATTTAAGGGTAAATTAATTTAAATCATAATAAGTAGGCAAAGTAATAAAACCGTGTTTAAAAGTTTTCATAAAAATAAAATGTTTCTAGTAGTTAGGTATGTACTTATGAAATAAATACGATGTTGCGTAATACAGGTGGTAAGCAACTCTATGTATATAAAAATAACGAATAAATTATAAAATGTTTCACCTAAAGCAAGTGTTAATACTGGACACAAAATTACAATGTCAGTTTTGTCTGCGGGACGTCTAGACTAAAAAGTACGCTTAGCATATAACTACCTAACTAACTGTCCTCTATTACGCAGCTGCGTAGGCACCTCGTTAATCTATATTTACACACTTGAGAGCGTGAAATCTTATTATCGCTCGGCCTAAGAGTAGGTATAATTAGCTCCTTTATCTAAAATAATATCTTAATAATTGATTTAGTCTAATATCGCATACAGTAAAAAAAAACATACCAATAGAATTGAGAACCTCATCCTTTTGGAAGTCGGTTAAAAACCATTTTTTTCATAGTTTGATGACTATATCCACCAAGGATTTCTAAATTTAAGGAACTTCCCCTGACTTAAGTACGTACGAGAGAAAGAGACAAAATCAAGATAAACTGACATAATACAGAAATCATTTTTGGCTAATATTGTCCTTATCGAAAATGGGCCTGAACATGTATGGTATGTTTTACGTACATAGAACATAGTCGCGGTTGGGGCTGGGTTTGTCGATGGCCTGGGCTTCGGCGACAATACGAAGGCGGCGGTGATCCGTCTCGGACTGATGGAGATGATAAAGTTCGTCGACGTGTTCTACCCGGGCAGCAAGCTCAGCACCTTCTTCGAGTCATGTGGCGTTGCTGATCTTATCACAACCTGTTATGGTGAGTGGTAAATTTTAACTGAGACTTAAAGTAGATACGGCTGTGTTTAACGCACGCTTTTCAATTAATGTAACTAGTTTCAGAAGTTTTTTGATTACATATGATTCAACCAAAATTATCACTTGCTAGAATTTTGAATGAAAACACTGTGATGAAACTTGAATGTTTTCGTAAGACGTGTAATGTCCGCCAATCCGCATCTAGGCTAGCGAGGAATACTGACCTAAATCGCTCGCTTAGAGAAAAGACCCGTGCCCAGTATTGGGACATTCAAAAGGGGTGTTATAATATTGATGCAACCAGATATAATGTAAGATCAAAACGGTTAAAGTACCCGCCCTCGGTAAAGTTTGATTCCCATTGCCATTTAACATGAACGCACTCCTAACATAAATATCAAGCTTAGTTGGAGAGTCTAATAGTGATGTGTTAACTTAACATCTAGTAATGAAAGTTCGTTATCCCGGTGGCAGTCAGCGTTGAACCTAATATTATCTCGTTACTTACATCAACAGGCATGTAATTAAACCTATCAAGATAATCGTTACTATGTTTTGATTGAGTGTTATTGTTATTCGAATAGTTTCTGCGTGAAGTTAGTAGGTACGTATAATCTTCTAATTAAGAAATTTGTTTCACAAGCCATAATATCAGTAGGTAACTTATTATGTGTTATGAAGTAGTCTGACCACATACATGCAGGCAATTATAAAGTTTCTTATCTAACGAGGACATAGAGTTTGAACATTGACCAACTGGCGTTGTTGCGTGGTAAAATTATTAGTTATTTATTATTAATTAAATACTCTTACTGTACTGGTAGGTAACTCTGATAGAGACCGAGTCCATAGTTCTTACATCGGACTTTAAACTTGTTTTATTGTTACTCACTGGTTTCACCAGGATACTGTAGCTTTAAGGAATTTTCTGAATTGGATTAAGTAGTAGTGGAGACCTACTTACCCTCTAGGAAATAATTCAATAACTTATGCGTAATAACATCTTTATAATGTCCTACTTATAAACTAAGGTAAACCCAAGAAATATTTTAACTAAAAGCAAACGAAGTTATCAATTCCGGTATAAATTGTTAGGTAAGTTCTTGCCTAATTACCGATGTGATGTAATTAATGCAAATCAAATTATAATATATATGGTAACTCCATTTATCTTAAAACGCAACGTATCTTCCTGCTGTGTGATCGATTGCGCTTATATCATTCTGTAGGTAGGTATGTAGCTATTAATATGGTTATCATACTCGTAATGACGTTTTAGGAATTATTAACATTGAACTTGATTGTGGAAAATCCGATTAATAAGTATATGTTAGTGTGTAGTAGTTAGTATGCTTTTAGTCTAATCATTGTGTCGTGATAAGATTCTTGTGGAGATAACAATTATATCGGTACGACTCTGGCAACACTCCTTATCGGTAATCATAGCATAAATCGAGCAGCTGTCTAAATACTAAGGGAGTCTTTAATATTTTCGTTCTTTCTCACTATTGTAACAAAATTAACTAGCGTTTAATTATACCGACGTTTTTTTAAAAAAAATTGACATTTCTCAATTAGTCATAACCTACCTTAGTAAAATGTACATGGATACATGAAATCACTAAGCGTATGTACCTATTTATTAGGTCTGTAATCTAATTTTGCAGACACTATCTGAACCGTTATAAATCAGACGCGTTAAGTATCAATTACCTGGATTTCAGGTCCAAGGTTCTTTAGTCGGTATGTTATTCTTGGCTTCGAACCAGAGTATTGGAAAGTTTTGAAAAACATCAAAGGCGGGTGCCGAAGTGGGACATCGAGTCTTAAATATTATTTATTACATTAAATTTAGCTCATATTTTGGTTTCTTTTCATTGCCTAGGCGGTAGGAACAGGCGAGTGGCGGAAGCCTTCGTCAAGACAGGCCGGTCTATCAAGGAACTGGAAGATGAAATGTTAAATGGACAGAAACTCCAAGGCCCCATCACCGCCGAAGAGGTCAACCACATGCTTGCCAACAAAAATATGGAGAACAAGTGAGTGCAACAACAAGCCAATTAAAATTTAAATAAGATAATAATAGGGTAGACATTCCAGTACCAAATGTTTTCTGGAGAAACTTAACCATACAGTGCAGCTATCTATCTATCACTTATGATTGGTACACTACACTTCATATCTATGAGTTCTTAATGTACTCGTTGATCTCAGAATGCTGTAGACAATTGTGCGTTTACATCAGATAATTGCCGGTTGTTTTAAAATAGTATCTCTTGGCTAGTATCCACTGGTCAACAAAGGTCAGCGAATGCATTAATTGAAGGATACACTATACATACTTACATATTACAAATAGTTTACTTATATGTTTTATGTAAACATCGCTCGCGAATTTATACGATTACTAAGTCCAATTATAATTTTCTATACCCGTTTACTATGCCATTGTTCAATAAAATACGGAAGGTATTCTAGTTGACAGAATGCCAACAATTTTATAAATTGTATGTTGCTTCTCTAGATTGTTCGCCTCTATTTCTATAGCATGTAGGTTCAAAATTACGTAAAACATATCTGTGTTTAAAACCTGATTCTGATGGTATACTATTGGACCTTGTACGATGTAGCATAGGGCTCTAATACTCTTACCCCAAATATATACTTATAGTATTTTTAATCCATATACAATAGGATTGCTAAACACTTTTGCAAGTATAAGTTCCCGCTGTAAATGGTTTTCCATTAGATAGACATTTCCACGAACACTTTCTGTGTTTTCATTAAAAGAACTTTATTATTTAAAAAATGCAAAATGATAAAAAAAAAGTTGCATAAAAGAAAACATTTTGTACCCTTACTAAATAAAAAAAATAACGTAAACATATGAATATAAAGAAGAAAGAACAGTAAACATGCCGATATGTTACTATGCAGCCGTGCTTATGCTTTATAACTTTCTTCTTCAGTACAAGGCACAGTGTTTGTTTGTTTTGGTGAACCCTGCTAATGGATACAGGGAAACACTTTCTGTGTTGGACAAAGTGTTAGTGTGAGAAATCTTTGTTTTCCAGATTTCCCTTGTTCACGGCCGTGTTCCGCATCTGCCGAGGCGAGCTCAAGCCCAAGGACTTCATCGATTGCATCCGCAGCCACCCAGAACACATGTAAGCTAAGCTGCATACCTTGCATCCGCTTCCTTCTCTGTCCAGCTTATAATTAGAGCATATTTACAATGTACGTAGTGTAGAGCCAATTAACTTATTGTGTAAATAACACGATATATATGTATGTTTATTTTACAGGGTGCTAGATAGTACTTAGAATATTGATTATATAATAATTATATGTGAGCCGTTGGCCGTGTATTGTATGACTGCACTATCAACATTATTAATATTTATTTACTCATTCGTAATCTTTTATGATGACAGCTATTAATATTTAAAAAAATATATGGCGTATGTTTACACTTTTATTGAGTGCAGATGTGATTTAATTGACTTTGAACATGCGATAAACGATAACATTAATGCAGTCATGCAATTCATAGATCATCTGTAACTGAGCGAGCATGTAGCAGATATATAATAGCTATATAAACTGTATGTTGTTACTATAATATAACATGTTGCTAATATCGAACAAGCGTTATTACTATTATCGTTTTTGATGTATTATCTGTCAAATAATCTAACAAATATCGCCGGCACGGATCTGTTATCGCGTTTAGGGTAGTAGCATCAGAATTATATGAACATGTTCGAGTGGTTGTTGTTGAGATAACGTTTATTGGAGTTGTGGAGTCTGATGTAGGCGCTAAGTATAAATAACTATAGTGAGTATCTACCAATATTTTATGTATCTACTATCATTTAATATATTTATCTTTAGTCTTACTTATCATTTCTATTGCTCATATATTATATGTACGGTACCTACATCAATAGCGTAAAATTATAGTCTATTTGTAACCAAATAACTAAGTAAACTATTAAAGCGTAATTATTATTAAATGAAATTGATTGTACTTAGGCTCATTAATATATTTATTCTGTCTCTACCAACTATTTCTATCAGTCTCCTGATTTTATTTTTCCCGTTCCTTCTTCCATACTTCAACGGTTTCGTTTTATATATAAGTAATTGAAAATATAAAATATGTGACAGGTACATTCGGTTATTTAAAAAACACTAATGATTAAATTAAACTTTTCAGATTTGCCCCCAAGAATATTAGCATTTATTGATTGCGGTTCAAAGAAATATCATTTTACTAATCCGCCTTTCTATTTGTTGTCTTTTTGTTTACGTTTTATATGCATGTTTGTGTTGTTATTTCATGATCTTGTTTGCGTTTTCGCATGTCTATTATTTCTTTTAATAAAGTGTTTATATTCTGGGAACGGTCGTCATTGTATTGTGAATATTTCATTCAAACATTTAATTTAACTATTGTTTTTTTTTTTATTTTTTATTCACACGTTTATTTTAATTCAATAATATTTAAATATCATCATAATTGACTACACTAAAATTCATGGCCGTAATGAAATTCACGTGCGGTTGGTACAGTAACGTGTTTTAAACTAATATTTCTAGGAAACAGCCGACGCCCAAATGTTCACTGTGATCGAGTGAGGTGCCTCTACAGTGTGTATCGTCTACTTGCAACTGTCGCATTTTACGTACGCCATATTAATATCTCACTCACATTTTAAACGTTTTCAATTAGACCGTTCGAAATCATATCGACCGTTAAAAGGCGAGTGGCACAAGTGTCATTTTGATAACTTTGCACGAAACCCAGCTCAAAAGACGAAGAAAATATCGCAAATTTCAACTATATATAATATAACTCAATATTGTCCAACATGGCGCTTGTGTCACTTCGCTTTTTATTCTTAACTATGCAAATGCAGGTACGTATCTACTTTGTTACTTTTACTACCATCGTGTTTGTAACAAATGGTATTCCTATACCTCTTTATCACTATCTTGTTGATCATATTGGAAAAGTAATTTATTCTCTTGTTCAATATATTGCAATTGAGTAAGTGTTAAAATAAAATGAACTTAGTGCACTTATATATAACGGTCTAATTAGAATTGTTTAATATTATTACATAATGCATGTACTTATATAGAATTACGTGTCGCCTGACTGACTGTTAGTTGTTACAACTTCTTAAGTCGCTTTCTGTGAAGTATGTTTTAAGGCGAGGTACTTAATAATATCTATTTGATTTACCAGTCAATTGAGAAGACACAGAGGTTATTTTATATGGAATGCATACATCATTAAGATGATGAATGTGCGAGGTACCTACCTACCTACCTGCCTACTTATTTGTCCTACAGACAGCTACTTACTAAACTAATAAAGTACTTAAGTATACCTACTTGATCGAACTTAAAGAGCCTTACAGTGCAATTAAGTAAGAAAATCAAGCCATCGTATGCAACTAGTCTTTTTTACATGTGATTATTTTTGCCAACTTTTCCTTATTAGGTAACTTAAGAGAAACGGTATTCTAATTTCTATTATCTTATCGTTAATCAATTAAACGTCGATGTGACTTCGCTCGTAATTAGTATATCACTAATTGATAAGCGTGACGTCACCAATAGTTTTTTTAAACGATTAAATGCGTATTGACGTGTTATTTAAATGATGGTTTTAAGAATAAAGTTTTTTTTATTATTGATTTAATATCGAGAATCAAAGTACGAGTGTGTACTGTACATACATATCCGTATTACGCTAGATATAGGACGTACCTTTGTAGTCGTGGTTCCAAATCACATCGCTAGCTACACCATCAGATAATCGAATTAATTAATACAAAACCCAATCATTAAAATTCATTCAGGAAACAGAAGCCTTGGTTGTTGTGAGAACAACAAGTACCTACCTACCTACTGAGTTTCCGAGGGTACAGTAAATTTATTTTTTTCAGGATACGGATAGTTAGAAAATCGCATTGCTGTATATGCTAATAAATAGGTAAATATTGAAAGGTAAGATGTTGAGGCTTCTGTTTTTATGATAATAATTGGTCATTGTTTGTTTTAATGTTTATTATTATGTTATATACATGAATATAGTGCATTTACCGAATCCGTGTATTATTTCATTTTGTAATCCTAACTGGGGTTGTTATCATATTCTATACAATATCTGTGACGTCATTAATGTGATCAATTTTCACTACATTTTGTATAACAATATGATAACAAAATGTTACTTTATACATCCATCCACATGCTGGTCTCTCATGTCCATTATTGCACCCATTCATTTTGTTCGTGCGATCATAAGACCGTTGCTAGGTTTAAACTACTTGTACGATTGATATATTAACATTGGTAAGTACGAAATTACTTATTACTATTATTCAATTGTTGTTAATAAAATAAAGCCTTCTACTACAGCCGTCTACTATATTATTTTGGGAGTAACCTTCATGCTTCAATGCATGTATACAATGGGACTGCATTTTCACCAAAGAGTAGGTTTAATAAGCAGTGGTAGCCGAGTGGTCAAACGCACGGCTTGCGAACGGACTATAGCCCAAAAATCTCCCTCGTATTGAGGGACAATGTGCCCGGTTTAATGGCAACGGGCTCGCCCCCTATTACATTGGGCGTCCAAAAATACATCGGCAAAGTGTGGGCGCACTGCAGTGCACCTCTGCCTTCCCCTTCGGGGAATATAGGCGTGATGATGTATTATTATTAGTAGGTTTCTGAAGTTCAGGGAATAGTGAGGAAACTTCTCAGAAGGTGGGCCTTGTTGTTGCTTGGTATACAGTGGTAACTAGAAGTGAGACTACAGATGTCTACACCCAAACCAGTGAGCTGACGTAGGATTAAGGTGATACACCAAGTCCTCTTACACTCTCGTTCTGGAATTGATATGAAAACAACATATTTTATCTTCAAGGTGACCATGTCGAATGTTTGCAGTGGTCATATATAAGCTACCATATATATATATATAAATATATATCATCACGCCAGTATTCCCCAAACGGGTAGACAGAGGTGCACTATAGTGCGCCCACACTTCGCCGATGTATTTTGGTCCCAGTGGAATAGGGGGCGAGCCTATCGCCATTATATCGGGCACATTCTCCCTCAATACGAGGGAGATTTTTGAGCCATAGTCCACCACGCTGGCCCAGTGTGGGTTGGTGAACTCCACACGCCTTTCTATAGACGTGTAGGTTTCCTCACGATGTTTTCCTTCACCGTTTCTTAGCAAGTGATAATCTCGGATGAAAATGAGATTCGCACATGAAACCCAGAGGTGCGAGTCGGGGTTTGAACCTGCGCACTTTGATTGCAAAGCGTGTGTTCGACCACTCGACTACCACTGCACTACCATTCATAAAATATAGTGTTTTCATGCCAAATAAAGTCATAGCCACTCCACAACGAAAGTATTGAGGGACTTGGTGCTCTGGTTGTTGAAAATTTCTACCAAGTGAAATACAAAATACTACAACTGAGACCAGTATTTGATAACTATGTTTAATATTATCATTGTGGAGTCCCAAATACAGGTGCATGACGTTAAGCAAAAATTAACTCTTATTTGTTTCCATTTCAGGGTTAGAGTCTGCTAGGGTGATCGTCTGACTGTTATAAATTGACATATGTAGCTAATGAGCTAGTCGATAGTTCCAATTATCTGATTCATGAGTACGGACAATTTCTGTTTAACCCACCAATTTATTTATGTATTTATATTTATTAATAAATAAATATCCCAGAACTTCCAAACTGACACCACCGCATACTATAATTATATATTGGTACTATGGGTACCATACAATGGGCTGGCACGGTCCCAGTTACACCCAGTGGGGTTAGCAGTAGCACTATGTCAAGATAAGACCTTTGTCACGGAGTTGCTCGCTCGCTCTCTGCCGAATTTCATACGAGAGAAAGGGACAACAACAACATATACCGTGACATACGTCTAGTCTTGGCGAACATGCTACAACTACAGATCAGGGCAAATTTCTAAATTTGCCACTGACGGGAATTGAATCCGCAACCAACCATGCAATGAGCCGAGGGGCCTATCCTCGAACCAGACCGACGTCAAAGTTGTCCAAAAGCCACCGTCGCGATCCCGGGGTGTATTTTGATGCCCATGTAAAAGAGGATGCTTGTCTGATCGTTATTAATTACCTACGTTTGTTTTCTACAAGTCTATTATTAAAAAATACTTATTTATTTATGTGTAGGTATATATTTAAGTATATGTATTTTATGAATATTTATTCATTGTTATCAAAATAAATACCTTTATAAGGTTAATCTATGAATAATGTTGCAGTAATTTATTTGATGTTTGTATATTTATAATAATTTACGGTAAGGTAAGGTACGGTAAGGTTCTACATTCAGAGCTGACATATATCTATCCTATGCAGTATCATACATCAACAAAGTAATATAATCAACAATAAATATTTAACAACATTTTATTAATTCCTGAAAACTATAATATCACTTTTATCTACGGGTGTGTTTTTAATATAGCCATTGTAAAAATCAAGTGCAGATATTTGCCGTTTTCCTACTATCCTGAGTGATCTGAAATGAACATATCTTCTATCTTTACATAAAACTCTGATTGAATTTGTTTTATCACAATACTCAACAGTCCCAATTGATTTATCAGGTTGTTCGACATCCTCAGTGCAGTCCATAAAAGCATCAAAGAGCTTAATTTGCTTTTCTTTAAATTTTGTTGTAAGTGGATACACTCCATATATGGCTCTGTACAGGTTATATACTTCTCTAGCTGTCATCTCTGACCATCTCACTTCACTGATTCTCTTGTGGATTTTCTTTGCTGTAAAATAAAATTAGTAAAAAATCTATTGCTACCTAAGTATTCAATAATAATAGCCGCCCACTAACATGATTACACCATCAAAACAGTGTGGATTTACTAATATATTATCCAAAAATTATAGGAATTTTGATTCATCTAAACAAGAACTTTTCAGAACAAAACAAAAATACTTACTAATGCCACTTGGAATACTAGAAGAAATTTAACTTATTATACAGGGTACCCTTACTTTTACTTTCAACAAACCCAAGTAAAATTACATACCATAACTGACACCATCTTTGCTTTGTGGTTGTGCATTATCTAAACTTTCCGGTATAGTCCTTAAGCATTCCACCAGCATATCAGCACCAAGTTCTGACAATTGTTCTGTAAGCTCTGGTAGCTTTATATCTTTGGTTATTGGAACAATTTGTTGACTTATTATCTCACCTGCAACATCATAGATAATTAATTAAATTTGATTAACACTTTTATTCTGGCATCATTTGAGTAAATAGGTATATGCAATATGTATAAATTTCAATGGGTCCATTGAAATTTATACAAATTCCAATCATTCGGAATCCTTCTACAAAATATATATACAAGAATGCTTTTCAGAACTAAATTGCATTATAATTCTGCTGTCAATGGATTGAAACTTATAAGTAAGAGGGTTATAATTTTTATACTTATTTAATCCTTTGCAGACTTCAAATAGGCAACCACGATGAAAATGTACAGTACAGAGTACAGTTTGTGCCTATAGTTGCCATTACACTGGTTGGTAGATAGAAAACTAATTAAATTAATAATGCCTACCAACATCAAACACATCAGCTTTAATCTTCATGAGTGTGACACCAGCCAGCTCATCTCCATGCAGGAGCGTGTGAACAATGGGTGCGGCACCCCGCCATCGAGGTAACAAGCTCGGATGGACATTCACCATGCCTCTAAAAATTACATTGATATGTAAAGTATTGAAATAGTATTCAATGCATGTGTTTGTAAGTCACAAAGTGTCCTTTTGGGTATTTCTGGTAATTGTCCGAATTGTAGATAAGTACTTACAAAGGGAATTTATTTAACAGATCCGCTTTGATAAGGTGCCCAAAAGCAACTATCAGACCCAAATCATAGTCCCCTGTTTTCAATTCGTGTAAGGGCCATGGAATCGTCCGTATATTTTGTGATTCTGCATACTTTATTATGTCTGTTTTATGTCTAAAGTTGTCTGTCGTTACTAAGTCCAGGGTATCGATAAGGTTTTTCTCCTTTTTCCTGAAATAAGACACTAAAGTTAGCCATAAGAACGAAAATAAATATTCTTTTAGAAGACTTTTAATGTATACAAATATGGATTATACACAGATGACCCGTAATTTAACTCAAAATAGAGAAGGTACAGTAGTTCTTCTTCCTACTTACTAACCTAAATTCATTCACTTTTCGGAAGCTGCTGAGTGCAATACGATCAGATCCAAAGAATAGTAATTTATATGTTTTTCTGATTGAATAATATCTCACATTAGGGTTTATTTGCTTGAAAATTACATTATTGATTGGGTACGATAGGTTAGAAATTGCAAATAACATTATCGCCAAACTCAACCCAAATGCGAGAATGACAAAGACAAACGTCAACTTTTGACATTTGTGAAGTTGTGCCAACTAAAATTTTACCATAGATATAAGGTTTTTGGCTTGGCTATGAAAGCCGTTGATATCGTTCATTCATATGCTATAAGTAAGAAAGCTTCTCTTCGATCTCTCACTTCTTCGTCTTATCAAAACAATAAAATTAGATAATCTACATAGGTACTAGTGACACCTCTCGGCATAAATTCGAAGTTTCGAACCTGTGTGCTAAGCATACTCCTATCTTTATGGCTAGCATGGAGTACCTACGCTACCGAACTATGTCTTTTATATAACAGTGACATCTGGTTTTTGTGACTACAGTTGCCATCTACATAGACGCGTTAAACTATTACAAGCTTTATATTAACTTGCAATGTATGCATGTCCGGGTGGAATCTTGCAACTGAATTATAAATCAGTTATCTATAACCGATTGAGCTGAAATTTGGTATACACGAATATTTATTCTGGATGACAAATTGCGGTCAGTGTGTACCCTTGGGGGCGCTAACCTAACCTAACCTAACCTTTTTTTTTTTTGTTTGCGCTGGGAAATGCATTCCCAGCGCAAACAAAAAAAAAAAATAACCCTAACCTAACCTAACTTAGCCTAACCTAACTCCATAGAGCCCCCAAGGATACACCCCAACCCAAATTGCTTAGTTAAGATCATCCAAGATGGCGGAATAGTTATTTTTTGTGCACTACCACAGTATCAAATGAAAGGGCTTGCTGAGGAGAACACGAATACTAAAGGGCAATTAAATAAAAGCTTGTTTTTTAAAAGTTTTTTTAACATAATTTTTTTATGACTTACATTGAAAAATATAGCTACTTTAGGTTATAATTATATGCATTGTTATTTCCTCTTTTTAGGGTTCCGTACCCAAAGGGTAAAACGGGAACCCTATTACTGAGACTTCGCTGTCCGTCCGTCCGTCTGTCAACAGGCTGTATCTCATGAACCGTGATAGCTAGAGAGTTGAAATTTTCACAGATGATGTATTTCTGTTGCCGCTATAACAACAAATACTAAAATACAGAATATAATATATATTTAAGGGGGCTCCCATACAACAAACGTGATTTTTTTGCCGTTTTTGTAGATAATGGTACGGAACCCTTTGTGCGCGAGTCCGACTCGAACTTGGCCGGTTTATTTTCTTTTATGATTGAAGTAATTTGAATATCTAGGACTAGGGGATCCTCAGCGCTATGTTGGAGCTTAATTTTCAATAGGTACCAAGTAGCTACAATTCTGGTGAACTACCTAGTGCATTTAAATAAACTTACATTACAATTAGCTTTCGACTTGACAGCCCTCTTATCCTAATTGTTGGAATGGTAGCTAGCCTAATATATTATTTAGATAATATTATCGGTACATATAGATAATAATAATATGCAGATATTTTTAGTATGTCTATTAACGTACATACGGGACGGGTACTTTATACTTGTTTCATTGGTAGACAGATAATATAAGTTTGTAGGTATGTACCGTGCGTGCCCCGTGCATGGAAATAGGATCGCTCCAGGTTAGTAGGTGGGTATAGTACCAACATCGGGGAGCACCATGACCACCATAGAATATGTGGAAGCTTTGCAGCATTACTGTCCACCTCTTCAGGGTATGAGGGCATGACGATGTAAGATTACTAAGTAGGTAGTTATGTAGAGCTAAGGAGCAAAATAAAAACGATAAGTTCCTGCTAACATACTTTAATTTGTCATTAACATTCATGAATATTTTTAAATAATTTAACAAGGAGATACCCTATTCAAACGTCATACAAGATAGTAGGTACCTCCCTATTTAGTTAGAGTAGGTAAGTATGTAGAAGCCATGAAGTATACGTAGATAGCTAAGTACATTATTTAAAATAGTCAATTAAGATATGTGGGAAAATAGGCCTTCAATTAATAGTTTTAGCAGAATCGTCATACCGCGCGCGTGGCTGATTACACGGTGGGATCTATATTTTGTGAAATAATACTGCGCGTGGAACGTCGATGGAAACTCCTCTTCTTATTGAACTGTGGTTTGGAGTACCAAGAAGGCGGACTCACAATGCTCTCCTCCAAGCTTTTCATGCTAACACTATTTAGTGAATCTTCTCTTTCTGATAATCTTGATGATATTGTTTTTATTTTACCGCTAAATCTTTCTTCAATCTGAAACGGTATGTCTTTCATTTCTACAATTTCAACATCGGTGTCGCTTAAATCTTGACTGGGTCTGTGCATCTTCGTCGTGTCGGTACAATATCCTATCGTTCTTATAGTCCCACTCATTCGCTTCGATTTATCTCTGAATATCAATTTCTTGAATTCCTTCCGGAACTTTGGATGCGTTATTATGTAAATAAATGGATTGATACATGCAGCCGTCTTGCAAAACAGCGCTGGAATCATCGATGACATTGGCGTAAGCAAATCTTTTCTGCCAAATATTCCCAATAGAGTAACAACAGCATACGGGGTCCACGACACGAAGAATAGAGCTATAACAGCCATCACCAGGAATGCTAATTTTATCTCGGCTTTACGTTTTGTACGTTCTTTAACGTGTCTAGAAGATAACCTTTGCTCTTGATTTTTCGTCGTAATATTTCTATTACAAACAACGACACGAAAAATTCTTATGTAGCAAAATGAAATTGTGCAGAATGGAGCGAGCCACGCCGCGCAAAAGAAAATGAAAATAAAAACACGCGGTTTGACACCTTCGGTGAGATAATCAAAACTGCAACTAGTTAAGTAGCCCTCGGGTACGTAGCGCCCGTAGCCAATATTCAGAGCCGGGATCATTGCAAAAAGGGCAGCGTAGAGCCAGGCCCCGATCGCTAATAAACGAGCCCTTATTGCTGTGAGAGCTCTGAGAGGCTCGAGTGGGCGGACAACGGCCCAGTAGCGGTCCAAAGCGATGGCCGATAAAGTAGCGATTGATGTGGTGCCTGTCAAACCTCCCAAGAATCCGTAAATCACGCAGCCTGTAACAATATTTTAACTTACGTTAGATATTTAAATAGGGTAACCATAAATTAGCGATTTTATGAATTTAAGTAAGTTTAGAATAAATTAGGTACACGTTTAAAAAAAGAGGCGCAGTTGGCTAGTGAAAAAACTCCACAATAAATATTATGTAGGTAAATGAAGATTAAATTAATTAATTATGAAGAAGGTAAAAAAAGAAGCAGGTAAGTACGCAACAAGAAAGAAGGTACATAAACGTATTTATTACCAGTCTCCCCGAGCGCAGGTCCGAGGTTGAATGAGTTGAAAATGAAAATAGGCGTCTTTGCAAGCATCACGAAGTCACTGAGCGCCAGGTTCGCAACCAGGATGTTCCCCGCAGTACGCAGCGTACGGCATCTGAAACGCATTAATCATACCACTTTTATCTTTTGTCCTCCATCGTTTGGTACATGGGAAGTTAATTAGAGACGTGCTCTGATTTCGCAAACGTTCTGTGTCGCTAAACTACGAAATATAAAGAGGGTCGCATTGTGTTATAATATGGAATACCTTTATCATTGATGTTTGGAAAGAGAACGATATCATTTTACTACCTACTTAGCTACCCGCGTACATTATTAGAAAGGTACACAATTAGTTATAAGTACTTTAGTAAAGTAGGTAAGGCAGATTTATTTAAAGACGGCTGAACGAAAGGCCGATTAAATAAATTTAAACGCTTGTGTAATATTGTCGTTGACTGAAACCAATGTAATGTTGTTAATTTATCTATTTCAATTTGTGCCCACTGTTCGCAAATTGTCTTGGTCATTAAAACACTCGCCATATTATGTGTAATAAATATAAATAAAAACAGATTCAATGTGGCGGTAAGTCAGAGTTTAATTAACGTTAAACTGTTCAGTTCGTAAATAACATTTTTAGTTAGAAAATAAAAATAATGTCAGAAGCAGTAGGTACTTTGCATGTAGGTAGATGAATGGAATATTAGATTCTATTACCATTTTACTTCTTTGAAGTATGGCGGCCTTCGTTTTTAACGATAAAATAAATATAAATGACATATAAATTATGCCGTTGCATTTACATCCGTACAACAAAGCGTGCGGAGCTGTTGATGTGTAAGCTACTGCAGATAATGTCATTACGATGTTATAGAAACTAGATATTATAGGTACGTGTTGAAGCGAGTGTAGTATGGTAGAGATGTAGATAAAAGTGATGATTTATTTTTGAAACTACCTATCTAATTATCATGTATGCTAGTAGGTAGGTAGATATACAATAATCGTTGATCGACTTAGATTTGCTAAACGTTGAAAGCAAATAACCACAAATCCAAAAGCCCAACGTTAACCCGAAAGATATGAGAAGGCCATTAGCCCTAACTCGGCAAGCTTGGTGGACTTTGGTCCGAATACCCCTCATAGTTAAAGGGAGTATGCCCGGTATAATGGGTATAAACTCGACCTCAATTTAGTTATCAACCAACTTATAGTAACATGTTTGCTATGTACGAGTAGGTACATACAAGTTTATGATTGGGGTATCTAAAAAGACATAGTACTTTTTAGTATTAAGAATAAAGAAGAAAAAAAGAACTAATAATGTAAGTAAAACGATGTAAACAAGTAGGTGTAGTTAATAATAACACTAGCGTATTATACTGGGAGTGTCAATAGATTCCAGGTATCTGTACGCTTAGGAGTACCGTGTAGACATTATAGTTTTATCACTTTCATCTGTCAGATTCGTAGAGAAAATGACGTCACGCCCAGCCATGTCCAGTGCAAAAAGCTCGAAGTGACTACATTTTCTCGACAAATCTGACAGTTGAAAGCGATAAAACTTATGTCTACACGGTCATGCTAAGGGTGCTGATAGTTGAATCAAAGAATGCCGGTTTAGTATGCGCAAGTAGATCAATTATAGTGTGACCAAAATATATCGATGAAATGGGGGTGCACTGAAATGAACCTTTGCCACCTCTTAGGGGAATACGGGCGTCATGATGTTTATGTAAGCTATGCACGTTATTATATCTGCCGCAGGACTGATAACCGTTGGGGTAGACTTGTCCTAGAGTGGAGACCGCGAATCGGCAAACGTAGCGTAGGACGTCCTGTGACCAGGTGGAGCGACGACATACGCAAAGCGGTGGGCAGTGGTTGTAGAAAAAGAGCCGAAGATCGGGCTCAGTGGCGCATCTTGGGAGAGGCCTACGTCCAGCAGTGGACTGACACCGGCTGATGGTGATGATGCACATTATTATCGAACTAAAACTAGCATTTCGGCAAATTGTCTCTTTTAACCATTAACTAATTATAACTTGCGTACCTAGGTATTGATAACCAAATAACAACGTTTTTGATTATTTTAATTGTTTGGTATCGAGAGAGAGAATCTTTGCAAATATTTCTTGAGCTAGGCCTTCTGTGTTCATTAATGTCACGTTTTGATTACGCGCCGCTCGAATACGACGGTAGGTAAATACGCCTTTGACACTGAGCAGAAATGAATAGGTACTGTTACATTGGTAATAATTTAATAATTACAATTTATATTGGGTAAGTATTTGAGAGAGGTTCTTAATTTCAATATTGATTATTTAACTTGCTCGATGGTAAGTAATATATAGATAATTATCGTTAATAGCAAACCGGCACGAGTTCTAATACGTGTGTAAATACCGTCAACCTCACTGAGCTAGTATCAAGCACTATGTAGATAATATTCAAAAGAGTAACCATTGACTTTCTTGGCGGCTCTACTCAGTGACAACAACCCGAACCGATGGTAGAATCTGAGTACTCGTGATTTTTAAGTGCTTTAAGGCCTACATGAATAAAGAATTTCAATTTGTCTGACCTAATCTCTGTCACAAAGGGAGAGTACCCGTATTTCTTTTTTAACATTAGTTCGATAATGCAGTGCACTTCTGCTTACCACCTTGGCGAAAAACAAGCGTGATGGTGTCTTTATACACTTAATCAGAGTAAGTACTAAGTGAAGGGAGTGAAATTTGATACCTGTCTGAAATGTAGGTACCTAAATCATGAGTCATATAAACTTATGTCGATATTAATGTAGCGATAACAGGCTTCCCGTTCGCTGTTTTGCCAAGGTTTGTTTACTTTTCGGAGATGGAGTACCCTTGTCGCAAATATTGATTTTGCTGTCGAGAGATACGAAAGACAATTAACTTTCTTTTGTTGGGCATTTTCTCAAGGACTATTTAAACTTACATTTGACAGCTGCTACTTCTAAAATGGGTTATTGTTCGAGTAGGTATGTACATGATAAGTATGTACGTACGTTTTCTTTGAAAAAGGAAAACGGCTTATTTTATATTTTTTTAAGTAAATATATACTCGTTAACATAGCTCCCAATTTAATACCGAAGATAATTATTTCACGATTATTTTGAAGGTTACCATAAGTACTTATCCGATGGCGTAGTAACCGGACGAAAACTGTATAATTAATCTCTCTCAATGTCATCCGGGAATCGGTCAAGTTCTGAGATTTGATAAATTGCTTAAAAATTGCACCACCATCCAGTAAAGTTGCCACTTCATTTATAAGGTTATAAAATAACGCACAGGTAGCTCCAATTTTTGTTGTAGGCAGATTTATAATATCAAGCAAGTATATTTGATATAATATCAAATATACGGGTGTTTCAGACGTCCGATAGAATACTATATCGTGTGCATGCATGAGTGTCGAATACACAACTGAATGGTATATTTTTTTTATCGAAATTCGAATGTGTTGTTTCAACTCTTTTTCCTCGTCCAATTTAAAAACGTGCAATGTCTCAAGCTCTATTCAAATTATTCATGTTCTCGGGATTCCGAAAACTATTATAGTTAGGTGTAACCTGCCTTCACTAAGCATCAATATATTAGCTACCGTATACGTACCTACCTTAAATATTATTTTGTACTCATACATTATGTAGGTATATGGCCTACTTCGTATTAAATGTCAGACACGAAAACTAACCAAGTGAGAATATGTGACTGTGTTAGGTTTCTTCTTCTAAGAAGTTTATGTTCGAGAATTATATTGCGAGCACGAAATCTTATTTAACCCCTGTGGTGGTCCCCGACGTCATATATCCAGGAATTTGTTGAAACATAGTGAAGTTTAACACGTCGTTTGCCTCGTGCTCTTTGACGGTGAGAGCTCAAAGAAAGATTTATGATCGCGGTAATGAGATAACTTGGTCGGATTGCATAAATTAATAACTTTGTGTGAGCGTATGAACGTAGGTAGGTATTTACATCGATCTTTTGTATTTCTTTATAGATAAGACTTCGGATTGAATAAATCTATACAAATGCAAATAAATAAAATTTGAGTGTCTGTTTGTAATATCAAAATAACATTGTTTTAACAAATGCATATGAAAGTATACACGACACCTATAACGTCAATGCAATTTTTAAAAATTTTGTTTGTCTGTCTGTCTGTTTGTTGTGGTAAACTTCCAAACGGCTGAACAGATTTCGACGAGACTTTCACTGGCAGATAGCTGATGTTCAAACTTAGGTTACTTTTATTTTAGAAAAAGCATTAGGGTTCCGCGAGATGAACATAAAACCATTATTTCCGGGTAATCTTCCTAAAGTCCACGCGGGCGAAGTCGCGGGCACAGCTAGTTTTATAATATAATATGACATTTGTTATTGGAGACCATGCTTTTTTTACAACCTATTAAAATGTATACTTACTTTGGAAAAAAAATTAAACCTAGATTTTTAGGATAACGTCGTCCTAAGGATTAAGTAAAATTTTCTAACAAAAATTCCAAATAGCCAAACAGTTAAAACACACCAAATAATATTATACCCCTTTATAGAATTCTATCCATCTACAAACCACACGAGCACACCCAGCAAAATTAATCAGTACAAAGGGGTTATACAATGTGACTGTAAAGAGATCATAACATAGAACCATAAAAACTTTATAGGGATATTAAAATTAATTTAAGTTAATTTATGTAGGCATCAGAAGGACAGCGACACATGTATTAAACAGCTTTTTCACGACCCTGAACAGATAAATCTCTACAGAAATTTCATGAAAGTAAAGGAAATTTCCTATTAACCTAGTATGACCGGCGGATGTTGTAACTATTAGGGTTAGAACAGACGATGTCGTTACAAAATTAAGCCCGCTCGATTCTAAAGTACCTACCTACGTACCTTTTCCCAAATTGGCGGAGATGGCTTAATTTCGCAAACCCTTTATGTACATGACTATACCAATCTACCTTACATGATTGTGTAGGTAGATAAAAACCTCTAACCATACCACACCTCTAGATGAGGTAGAGCATGATATGTAGGTATGTAAGTACATACCTATACTATTGATTATAGATAAATTTTGAAATGCGGCTTACAATGAAATTTAGATGAAATAATAATTCTAGTTGTTGTGGTTTTAAATTGGATCGCGATAAATGACATACTATGCAAATATTTGATTAAATTTTAATTAGGTCGAAGCACGACAATTGAGATTTCAACTGTGTTTGTGTTTACCCTATTTCCATTGCAATTCCGAGTAAAAACAGAATAAAAATTAAAGATTTGTGGCACGCTGGGGCCCGGATAATCACGAGCTCAAGGGATGGGACCCGTTTGAAATTCAAATATCCTTTGCGCTTTATTATTTTATTTTTCTTGCATTCTTTGCTTTTATTCTGTGGGACATAAAAGCTCTCTTAATACGCTAATAGTTCCAAATGAATTAATTTTAAAATTCTTACAGAACTACATTTTCATTTCCTAAATAGATGTAAATGAGTTTAATATAATAATTGTATAGGTAAGTACCGAGTCCAAGATTGCTTCGAAGCGATCTATTTGGTTGGTGTTAAATGGATGACCGATGTTTTTGCGCACAGAAGCTCTTACGTGTACGATTGATTCAGGTTGATATATTTTCAGCTTACAACTCTTACAAGAATAGAATCTAGATATAGATTTAATTTTTCATCGAACATTGAAACGGGGTTAAATTATAACCCCGTTTCGTTCCGCATCAGTAAAATAAGCGTAATCTTCGTTTGAAGATTATGGTTGGAAGATGGAGAGGGACATTAGGTACAGTGTTTACTGTACCTAAAGTCCCTGAGTATGATATTAACTTAACTGATCAGACTAATCTGTATCTAGGTAGTAACTATCCAAGTGGCCTATTACAAACTAGCCATTTACTATTTATCGAACTCACAACCATTATTGAGAACATATCCCGAACTTCGACTCCATTTCTTGACAAACTCAATGTTTGCTGTCAAAGTTCGGCCTCTAACGAGCTAAAATACGACCGTTCAGCTATTTACTTACATTTGGAAAAGGTTTTAAGATTAAAGTTATACATACTTATCTACTGAGAAGGGAGTTAGCCGACGACAACGATTATCGGTTACGTTTATACCTACAAGAAGACGTAAACAAAGAATAAAGATTTCGAGTACAATACCAGATACCTATGAAATTAGTGTGTATCTAGTGAGCGGTAAACTACAGACATTTTTGTTACCAATAGATACTTATATTAAATAAAGATGAGTATCGATCCTTTTGTGACTTTCAGGTCTTAGGAAAGCCTAGTTTCGCCGTCTAGAGGTCGCAAGTGTAGCTAGTTCATGATGGTTTTAATACTGATGAGGTTATTAAATCGGTATTGCATAAGCTTTGAAATATCAAAGGTTTTCTTTTAATAAACAGTTTTAAAATATGTTCATACTTTATAACTGAAACTTATACGTATCTAGGTACTTAATAATATTAGGTACTTATTTATAAAAGCACTTTTGTCTTTTCTGTTGACATGTAAGATGGTAGGTATTCATTTCAAGTGCTTTTTTATTTCAATCTAAATAAGATTGCTTGCGATGAGTAAATATGTATAGGATATAGTTTTCCTGTTTGTTCCGAACTCAAGATAAGTCTATTGGATTGATTTTGTGCCGTAGAGATGAGGTAACGGACCCGAGCTAAAAAAGCTTTTTATCTCCATCTATAGATCCCACGAGGTAAAAAATTATATCAACCCAAACAAACGCTGTACTATCAATCAGTTATAAGGGGATTGAGTGTATACAGACCCTTATTTATATAAATAGTTAAGTAAGTGTTGCCCAATAAAACCACAATTGTTTATTTTATACACGAGAACGAGTAGGTATATAAGCTTATACACTGTAAAAATATGTACCTGCTTATGCCAATCGGAATCACTTATCATTCATGAACCGTTTGGAAATTTGTTGCAATGCAGGGATGTCAGTTTCCTAAAATATGTAAGTTAGTTATCGCTCCATAAACATAACGCATTGATAAGGTATATTTTTAAGCAATGAGAGTTTACTAAATAATAAGTAATTTAAAACAGAGGAAACTTAAAGGATAAAAATGACTACCTGACAACTATGTAGTGACAACATTGCTATAAGTACCGACATACTTTCGCAAGATTTCGCGCCATAACATACTAACCTCGAGTACATTAGCAGGACAAGTATATTGCCGAAAGATCCGACACTTGTCATCACAATATAAGTGGCACCCAACGTGTAGTACAGCCGCGGATCCGGCGGTGGGAACCGGAGCCAGTGCTCATCGATGCGTTCCAAATACTCGTCACTGAACAGCCCATATTCCCGCCAAACATCAACCGGCCACTGCTCTTTAAATCTCTCAATCACACTCATACCCTTCGGTACTATCGTAGTATCTGCGGCACTTAAACTACGATGATATGATTCGAATTTAATAATAGCTTCATTTAACCCGTCCTCAAACTCTCGCCCAACGTTTTCAGCCATCCTTCTTCGCCTTTTCCATTGTTTCAAACTATCCAAACGACGACACAAAATATCGTTGTGACACTGTAGCGGTTTTAAATTCAAAGTTTTGCTAACACTATGTTTATTATTAATTTTAGCACTATAATCTTGACTCAACGTATAACTCTCTTTACCTTGTAGCACTGTTTCTTGACAAAAAATAATATTTGTGAATGTTATGAGTATTATGATGAATGCGTTGAACATTTATTTATGTATCTTTACAACTTTAAAAACTTTGTTTTTCCGTGTCAATTAAAGAATAGGACACAACCGTTCCCGCTGGTTTCCGAGACAAAATGTTGGTTGGAGTGTGCCCAGGCCGACGAAACGGCTCTCTGTAAGGATGCGGCACTACCTATGGACCGGCCTCTGATTTACTCTGTGCGGAAACACTGAGCGAAGTATAAAACCAAAATAACAACGTAGCACAGTTAATTATAGACGCGCGGCATTGGCATATTGTCACGTAAATAAATTCATTTAAGCTTTTAGTTTGTATTTAATTTATCACTCGTTGTCGCCAACGTGCATTTGTTACATCTATAATATATAATTATCTACGTACTAAAGCAGTCGATTTATTGACATTCATATAATACAGATACCTATATTCATTTGTCATGCTTACTATCACGTAAAATGCTCAAACTACTAAATAATCTAGATCTTTTGGAGGTAGAGTACATAACTATAGAAACATCTGTTTCTGGAAAACGTTGTAGGTGACGCGGGGGGGTTATAGTAATGTAGTTTGATTATGAAGACTGCATGAAGGCTATGATATTTTATTCGATACTCTACGAAGACTTATCTTGATTTATACTTAAATGATAAAACAAGTGTTTTAGTTAATATTTAAATTATATATTTTATATGTGAAATAGTTTCTAATCAATTTAAAATATTATTTTAACTGAAAACTCGTTCATCGACAGACTTCTGAGTCGGTAGTTACAACCGACCTGTACCTGTTACAATTTTATTGTATAGATTATGCTGTGCATAGTTATCTCACCTGAGGTACATAAATAGCACGATGATATTGCCCCAGCATCCAACTGTAGTGAACAGCACGTAAAATCCGCCCAAAGTCCTATGCAACGACTCACTCGGAGGCGGGAACCGTAGCCAGTGTTCGTTGATCAAATTCAAATAGTCGTCAGAGAAAAATCCCAACTCTCTCCATTTCCACACGGGCCACAATCGCTTGAAGTTTTCAACTAATAAAGCCTTGTTGACTTCTGCCGAAGTGTTAGCCAACTCCGTATCGTTTTTCAATTCTACCGGCGACCTCACAATCCTGTGAGCCGTTTCATCTCTCGTTTTGTACGTCGCACGCCTTTTTCTCTGTAATCGCATTCCTAAAACTGTTACTCTACCTTCACATTTAAATAACTTGGTAACTTTTATTACGGAACTTTCGCCGTCGTTATTTTGAACTCCAATTAGTTTTTGGAATTGGTTTGTGAAATCGCCGTTGCATAAAATACTCAAAACTACCACAAAGGTAAATCCGACTAGAGAGCTAATCTTCATTTTATTAATTTTATACAGTAGAACACGCGACGTGTTGTTCGTATGGAATCTTGTCGTGTTTTACAGCAGCAACCGGCTCTATTGTGTCGTCGTTGATAGTTTCAAGACACTAGATGCTTAGTGGTAGTCCCCAGGGACCGCTTCGAATTTATACTTAAGTGGATTAAAGGGGCATGCTTTCAGCAAAACTATACAGGATTGGCGGTTAATAAAGCCATTTATTAGGTCGATTGATAGACCTCTTGAATTATCTCGACCATTTCATCCGTGTGTCGGTAGGAGAAACGAAGGACGTAGACAATGGACGTAGCGTAGATGCCAGTTAAAAGGTATTTGTAATCCAATAGATATACACAAATATTTAACTATTTATGGTTAAATGACAGATAGATCAATTTTTGAAAATGTAACGCATGCTCAATCGCTTCGATAGAGAAAGCACTTATACAAGAACCTACTCAAGAAAGATTTTGTAAACATCTGCACAATAGCTCAAGCATAGTCTTCGATCAAAGGAATTTGACGTAAAACCTATATTATGCAATAAACAAAGCTAACTATTCTTGAATTTCTATAAAATGTGATATGGTGACCCTATAAATACTATTGTTAGCTGCCTGCTGTTAGTTCATTAAAGTAAATTTTATTAAACATAAGAGACATGAACATTTAAACATAAGAGTTCTTCCTTATTTTGACTGTCATTTACAGCATACAAAATAATAAAAGATCTGTCTAAATATTGATTATTTGTAAAACAGGAAGTAAAATATCCATAATTGTATATGCACAAAGCGTAACAGAACTTTGACAGTCTTGGCAACGGACAGACGTTGTTCCCACACATCGCATCACCCTCAGGATACAAATGTGTTCCTCAATTTATCATTGTTCTTCTTGTATTGGCACATGTTGTGGAATAAACAACTATGTTTCCTTGCATTGGTAAACAACGTTTGTTCTAGATAAACAAAGATAGCTGGTATGCTGCGAAAATTGATTTGGATCACAGTTGTATTAATATAGTAGTACAAATAGTTTATTTTAGCATGCCATACAAAAGAAAATAGGAACTTCATAGAATCACTTCTTTACAATCAAATACACATTTACATTTCAATGCAATTACATTTTAATAGGTAAATGTTTTAGGGATTATAAGTAGCCTTATGAATAAAAATCTTACAAAAAAATACTAAAATTGTCTCCATTTTGGTATTCAGTATTTATGATACATCACTATTCTTTAATTGGTTACCATTTAATCCTATTATGCCTGTTTATAAAGTTTGATGAGCGCTTTGCTAATTTTGGGATCAAATTAATTGAACTCTGTGTGTCGTAAAAATTGTTGATTAAGTTTGGATATTATGAGTATAGACTTTGGATATTGTAAGGTTTTAATCATGGAGTTTAATCTAGCATGCTTGAACCATACCTTAGTAGGTACGATACCCATGGTGGTCGCCACACATCGTTAAAAAAATCAAATTGCACAATGTGACGGCAAAAGCTAAGATTTTAAGAAGAGCAGTAAAACCTTTTTGTATGCTCCAGGATCAAATTAAATTGAATTAAAATTCTGCCTTATTGATTCTTCGACAAGATTTTAATGACAAGTTGGGTCTAACATTTAATACAATTAAGTAATAATAAATTAAGGTTACGTTTAAACTGTGTTTAAGTTAATACTAAGCTATAACCAATCATTGTGCAAGAAAATTAGAACGCTGTATAAATGCTTTGTGCTATAACCTGAACGCACTATCAACCACAGCGTCGCCGTATGTAGGTTTAATTTCAAAATGAGTAACTCCGCACGTAGTCAAACTACTCGCCTCTTACTCAAGCTGTTTAATAATGCAACCTGTCTATCTCGTATCTGGCTACTCAATCCTAACCAAACTGGTACATCGTCTTATTAGTTCCATGAAGGAGGATCTCGGCTTATTAAACTACGTACAAAATGGCACCCATGCTCTTATAAAGGTTGCGGTTATACTACGTACACGTATAAGTAAGTACGTTTTATATTTATTATCGTTGGTGCTTTATTAGGGTACTACAAATCGGATTATAAGAACAAATAACTAAAATCAGTACGCACTTTAAATGTTTTTCGTTTGACATAAAATGATTTCGAGTTTTGTTTTATATGCTAAAATACCGCTAGCCAATCAACTTTACAAAACTCTACCATTTTGTCTTGATATTGGTCAGATAACATATTTTACGTTAAATATATACTTAATAATGGCTATAATTTTTTTAAGAAAGACATATTTAGTCGGAATATAGAGTTGGTTTCAGCTTTAAATGACGACTTTACATAGAATTCGAAAATAAAGAATGTATTCTATTTAGAGTAATTTGAGAAAACAAAATACGAGTGGCAGAATAGAATGTGTGACGATTTTGTCTCCTGAGCGATCGGCAGTCATATGTTTTATTTTGCGTTCAATTACTTTCTGTACGTTATATTTCGAATTTCGGGTCGGTGAAATGTAAAAAAGTTATAGGTGTTATCAGTAACGTATGAGGCGTCGGGGAATTAAGTTCAAATATGTTATTGTTAGGTACCAATGTATTTCGGGACGAATGTGTTAGAATTTTCCGTTAGGTAAATTTTTTTAAAGGTCGCAAACCTATCTGTGGGTAGATGCAGTTCTTAATTCAGAAAAGCTGAATTGGCAAGTAAACACAATTAAATTATCTTTTATAATTTGTACGTATCGACGTTGTGATGTGCACATACCTAATTGCTTTCAATTTTTCAACTTATCCACTCGGGTTGATTACTAGTAGTAACGAAGCGTGGTATTTAGAGGAAGCTCTTTGCGTGACATCGATCGCGTGCCCTTCCGCAGACCTTGCGTTATCCCTAGACTCTAGGGGGATGTAATAGGGTACATTCTATTTGTCAAATATTAACTGAATCCCTTGTATGAGAAATATTAATAAAATAAATCCAATGTATTTGTAGCAGTACCGTATAATTGGAATTGGGAACTGAAAATGCCGAGCTATTGTTTCATGGAATAAATAAATATTATTTTTACCTACGTATTTTTTATGGAATTGGATATATATTTTTTCTGAGAATATTATTTATAAGAATTGTGTATCTGTATTTAACTATGAATATTTATAGACATTTAATGTTCGATTGTTTGCCTATGCGAATTTAAAGATACTTTTCAAATGACAGGTGAATAAGATGTTGGTAAATGATCACACGTGGACACGTAAAATAAATAAAATAAAGCGTGCAGAGATTATACAAAAATTAGGTAGAGGAATGTACTTTTGGTATTCGGTCCTTTTTTTACTTTGAATCTGCGATAATCTAAAGATAATAAGATAGATTAGATTAGTTTTGTGACGTTATTGCAAATTATAATAACAAAAATATTATGTTAATAATATTAGTGTGCTCTATTCTATGTATATAATATAGCTCTACATAAAACACCACTAAACGTTGCGATCTATTAGTGACATGACTTTATTCAGGAATCAACAATAGGTATATGGATATAGTGAGCGCTTTGACTTGATTGACTACGAAATTAATTTATCTCCGAGAGGAGTTTGGCTATCAAACGATTTTGTTTCCGAATATTCGGGAAGTTGTTGTTGTATGCCTCTTTTTATTTATCCACAGCAAATATTTACTGTTTCAAACGGATAGAAAATTGAGTTTCTATTAAAAGCAGCATTGATTTTTATACAAATAAAATACTTAATACAATCAATTTAAAGTGAGTTACGGTATGGAACAGTGCACTGTTTTTAAAGGTGCATTCTTCCTCTCTATTTTTACCTATGTTATTACTGACTCTACTCAGTGGTGCTCTAAATATAGAGAGGTGCGTGTCTGATGCTTTCCATCCGGATTGAATTGAGCGATTACCAAAATGCAGGTCCATCAAATATATTTACGAGTTATTATCTTAATTGGATTGTTAGTTTGAAGTTTATCGTGTTATTTCATAAAATGGCAATAAACTCGCAATCAATTCGCCGTCATCACGGGACGAACGGCTCTGCGCATGGCGTCGTTCGATGGGAAAGATATAAATCATGGATTTATATTCGTCGCTATTTGATTAGAAGGCTTCGGTATCCAACTCGTGTAAGATAAATACATAAATATTACAAATTCATTACTATAAAAGAGAAATAATGTTATATGTAAATAGTTACTTTAAGGGTTCAAGATAACCTAATTTACTAATGAAAATCACTTCTAGATACACTGGGCCGAGTCGTAATTCCAACAAAACTAGTTGTGACATGGAAGTAAATAATATATCTATTGATTTCTTTGACGGGAGGGGGAGGCATTTGCTCAGCAGGGGTACATATTTTTAAATTTAAATATATTATAATTAAATTTAAAAAAAAACGCCTTAAAATTAAATTTAAAAAAAGCATGGGTAAATTATTGCTGATGCCATATTGAATACGATTTTCAAAGTAAAACCACTATTATGTAAGTATTAGGGTTCCGTACCCAAAGGGTAAAACGGAAACCCTATTACTGAGACTTCGCTGTCCGTCCGTCCGTCCGTCTGTCCCCAGGCTATATCTCATGAACCTTGATAGTTAGACAGTTGAAATTTTCACAGATTATGTATTTCGATTGCCGCTATAACAACAAATAAAATAAATTTGTAAGGGGGCTCCAATACAACAAACGTGATTTTTTTGCTCGTTTTTATAGATAACGGAACCCTTCGTGCGCAAGTCCGACTCGCACTTGGCCGGTTTTTTAAAGTACCTAAATGACATGACAAGGCAGCATATATTTCTCAGGGAATATATGTGTAAAAAGTACATTGTAATCCAATTTATAAATAAGTGAAACAAATTACATTGCCCGTGTGGAAAGAATACTAATCCCGCATCCATAGCGCCGGCTGTGACCGTCTCGGGTGACAAACCCCGCGCATATTGTGCGAAACATTACTTTGGTTTTATGTTCCAAATATGTAAATGTACATTCTATCTACACTTATGTTTTTTTCAGACAGTATTTATGTCTCTTTTTCACTTACGATATCAATTTACTTAGATAACACTTTACATTAAAAATGTCTTCTCATAGAATTCATTTTAATGTTTTATTCCTTTTAAAAATAATAACAAATAATAATACTACAATGTTATATGGTAGTACGACCCCTGAACTTAGAACTAAGAAGAAATACAGGATATTGAAACAATAAATGTGCGATGTACAGTCAGCATCAAAAATATCGGGACAAGCGGATTGGTCAAAATGACCAGTACAATTTATTATTTATCATAATGACACAACATTAAATTAAGAATAATAGGTGTATTGTGCAGATTGTGAGATACACCTTGTGCTATCGAATATTCTTAATTGTTCTGATAATATTGTACAATCGGCTGATGCTGACGCCGGTTTGACGCCGACTGTACCTTTGGAGATTTCCAGAAGTAGGTATTAGGAAAACAAATAACATTTCTTAGGTTATCTTTTGTATCTAATATTTAGAAAATTGATACTACGTAACTAATGTCCGAATGCCGATACAGATATTGACCCCAATTTTGCTGTGCACAAACTATGACTGAACTAACTTTGACAGAGCTAAATATATTGCTATCTGGCATTACGACCATTTGAATGTCAGCAACCCGCTTAGTTTGGTGTTGTTAGTTGCCAACGAAATCGGCACTATTGTGTGAGAGTTGCCAACGTCAGAGAGTTTGGACAGGACAGCCTCCCCAGACATGTCGAGTTTGAGTTCGCCTTTTTGACATCGAGTAGTTTAATTATTATTAGAGACTGGAAGGTTTTAATATTTGTAAATGTAAAATGGTTTGATGTTTAGTCCCATACATGTTTTAAATACATTTTTGCGTTGCGGCCTTTAATTACTGAATAGACACAGACCGAGTTTAAAATATTGATATAAAAAAGTGATAAGTAGTAACGGATGTCTTTGATGAACAGCTTGACTTCGATGCTTGACATGCCTATATGTAAATTTAATAAATAACTTATCTGAACCAGTATGAGTGACTGCAATAAAATATTAACAATATTAAGCTGCACTATTACTTGCTACGTCGTAGCGTGTCTACGACATTCTCCGAACTTCCGTTGGACGACCGTTCGTAGCGATGAATGCCTCAAGGACTTCTGAGATAGATAGTTTCTGTCTTATTTAAGATAATTTGATACTTTGAGGCTATATTCCATACTTCCATAGAGTTATTTTTATACATACTGTCCACTTATATAGTTCAAAATCCACACAGGCTACCCTATCTTTGCATCCTCGTACAATGACAAGTGCCTACGATTCGGTACTTCTTCATAAGAGCAACGACGCGACGGAGCGTGAACAAAAAATATTAACCAAATCTTGAAGAGAACAAATGAATAAAACATCTGATTCTTACCGCTCATGACGTCGTATCGTGCCAACAACAGGCTGTGCCGTGTAAATATTTAAACTGTGCCCGACCATATGCATACGTTGGCAATTATATATACTATACTTACCTACGCGATTTACGAACAATTGGCTCAGCAACTGTCTCAAAATAAAGCTGTACCTGTATAATTATTATGTTGCTAACGTATCACGTTAGTAACAATATTAATAAATTACCCATGTATTATAAATATTATAATTAGTACATCGATAATATAGCCGGATTGCTCACTGACAACGTGCCAAGCCATGGGTGCAATTCTCGCATCATCGATATTATCTCGACGACAAAATACGACCAATTTTGTCCTTTTGTTAGAGATAGATTAGATTAGAGATAATGTCGATCATGCGAGAATTACGCCCATGGGGGTCAATTCTCAAATACATCTATAACTGCATTTTGCACTTCAAAAGTGTTTAGCAACATCACTGGCAATGACTACGAGTAATAACTTTCTATATTATGTATTGCAAATCATTATCATGATTAAACGAAAACGAATGCCGACTCAGTGATTTGATATACATCACAGAATGAGGTGTGAAAATTTGTATTTTCCACTGCAGTAATAAACTTTACGACGTTTAGCCTTAAAACAGACCTAATGTAACGTTATAAAACTTTTATGTCTGCCGCTTAGTGTATATTTTATAAAATCTCAGAGCAAGCAATAAGTAAATTGTAGCACAAACATATTTTACAAATCCTGTGTGAAAATTTATCGTAGTTTAAAGTTGAAACAATAGCTTTTTTATGAGACACATTCAGGACAAAAGCGAATACATAAATAGAAATAAAAAAATCTTACATACCTATTAGGAAACACAGATTGTGCGGTAAATGTGTATTTCTCGAGATCTTTTGTGAGGGTGGAAACGCATGGAGGATGTTTCTACAAAGGCTTGGAATTTTCATAATGCGCGGATTACAGGACAATGCTGCACTGAACTGATAGGATTCCAAGATTCCAACTATGAAACCTTACGGTTTGAAAGTTATTGGAATCTTTGAATTGAATACTTAACTTTAGTTAAGTAAGTAAGTAGTAAGTTTCGTTAGATACATTTTTAACGCCGTTGTAAAATAGTATATCTTTTTATTGGAGATTAGCTGAAGGCATTAGCAGCATTGGTATAAAATATACCAATATTTTATTCCAACACTGCTAACGAAATAAAACTAAATGAACCGCAATAAGGAGGTATTTTGCCAGTATAAATAATAAATAATACCAATAGCGAATACAATCAATACACATTATAAATAAAATGGGTGAAAAAGATGGCGATCGCGTCCCAGGCGTGTATAATCGACACATCACACTAATAGTAAGGCAATCTGTATGACAAATATTCGAGCACGCTATGCATTCTGGAACTTAATTTAACTTAGCTTAACTTAACATTAAGTCACGACTCCGTCTTAACGTTGGTCAGAGAACATTCATACTGTATGGATAACTTGATTATGATACCGGGACATTCCGTGGCTAGGCTAAAGTGTCTACTAAGAATATCAATAATGGATATATTACATATATATCAACAATTCATTCAATATAAATAATGATTATATTACATTCGTGATCAGTCGACATCGGCAATAACAGTGAAAAAGATTTCACAGAGAGTTGGATTCAAGGTTGTGTTCATATCACACGGCAAATTTAAAGATATATTGATTTATGTAGCAGACGGCCAAAATATAATTGTGATAACTAAATTAAAAGCCGGCTTAAAGTTGTTCACAAGTTCGCGTCAAAATGATGAGCTGTGACAAACAATTGTGGACTTTTAAATGTGTTTAAAGTATTTTAGAGCGCCTACAACAAAGAGTGAAAACGGCATGAATGTAGCGCTAGGACATTGCTCTTGATTTGACAAAAACGAGTGGAGTGCCCTCGAGATTTGCCCTACGAGATTGCTTTCGGTTTATTGGCGATCCCTTACCATGATTGATCGCCCGAACAACGTCGTGTCGTTGGACCATCGATAAGAATAGACGAATTAAACATGTATCCTTCTTGTTTGGCAACGGTTACTTTTAAATACTTCACAGCATTTTTAATTCTTTTTTAACATATACAGGATGTTTTAGAAGTTCGAAATAATACTTTGTTTTTGTTTTTTCGTAAACCCGTTCTCATAACGCTTGAAACCTACTTATCAAAAAACTTTTTTTAATTCTATTTCATACAATGTTAAGTCATGGGTCACGATGACTACTTACCAGGACTCTAGACGTACGTATAACAAGTAGGTATACATGTACCTAGCTAGCTGTAATATAGACTAAGGTTTTCAACTGTCGTAAAGATACGGTCTCAATCTGACTGAGAACGTTTATGGGAGGGTGTTATCTAATAAACCGTTTATTACGATATTCTGGATCACTGACGTTACTTATCGCGTATTAACGAGATATACTCGTAAGCGTGGATCAAGCGGACATCTGAATAAGAGTTTTTGTTAGGTCGGGTTCTGAGCATAATATCCAGTGATAATAATAAATTATATAAGTAGACGGTGTATGATATAAGTATGTGTAGTGTATTATCTAAATATCTTCCATCATTATTGGTACACAAAATAGTCCACTTAAAAAAAGTGTCTTAATATGTGGCGTATGGACGAGGACATGTTCCTCTAGTTTATAACCAACGTCAGCCATAAAGCTGACAAGTTTTTAGAACAAAGAAGACTATTTACGTGGCTTTCTATATGTACCATTTGTTATCAAATAAAGTTAACTAGGTATATAGGTACTATCATACCTACTCTTCTCTAAGATGGAAATACGTTCTTGAAGATAATAGATCAATATATAACTGCTCCTATAGTGTTAATTCTATAAATACCCATTCTGAGTACGTAGCAAGATGGTAAATGCCTTGAACGGAATGCTCTTGATAATTAATTAACATATTGAAAGTTTTTTTCACTTAATAATACAAGTTTAAACACATAACGTATAGTAATCAAGAGTTGTAAAGTAACTTTTGTACTTACAATAAAATGTAATATAAGGAAAAATATGGAGAGCGGCGCAGAGATTTTGTATAGCGTGAAGCGCGTCGCGGGGCGCTCGCAACAATTCAAAACGCTTTTCGTGTTTCGGCAGAATCCGTTGAATGTGAAAAACGAGCGGTACATCGTTCGGATGCCGAGTCATCCCTGACTCTGCTACGGCCGCGGCTTTGCAAATAAGGATAAAATATATTTCAGCTTTGCCCCACAGTCATTTTTGTGGAGATCGTTATCAGGTTCCCGAAGGCACTTACAGCGATAGGACTTCTTACTATACCTACTCCCACTACATTTCTTTGCGTTGAACGAAACATAACTCTTAAGTTCTAGCTAAAAACTATACCTACCTGCTAAAAAGCGATAAAATATTATTATGTTGGCACCCAGCTAAATTAACCTCATTGCATTGCTGTCCTTTTCACGGTTGTCATATATGAGTGTGATAGCTATGTTTTGAGAGCTGTCAAAATTAGTTTTGTCGTAATTCAGACTTCAGAGTTCTCATAATCAGCTCCGATATATAACTTGAAAATAAGGTAGTCTATAGGTAAATATACATACATAGTGAAATAAGGTAAATAATGATTTCTTTCGAACTCTGAATACCCTAATAAAATGATATCTTATATAATAAAATACAACATATTGACAAATTCTATTGTATACTTACTTATAAAGTACTTATGTTGTATCCTTACTTACTTATTTCAACCTCTTCTACCATTAGCTTTGCCATGATGATATTGTACCTACTGTTTATTTTTCATTCCCATCCCGAATCATGGATAAAATGTTCGTTTATAAAATACATAAAGTTCTCGGATAGAAGATACGTAATACGTTTTCATCGAAATGGCAGAGCGGTTTAGTGGTTTATATGTTTTCTATCAAAACTGATACGTATTTCATCAAGCGTGGTATCTTTCTCTGTTTCGCTTTATCAAGTCGTCTCTCCATAACTTGTTAAAGTCACGGAGGCGGCGTCGATAACTTTCAGATCTGTACAAATTGCAAAGAGACTTCCAGTCGAAGCAATTTAAAGTTATTATCTTGGCATCTAGCAACTACCTGCTTACGTAACTTCTTCTTTTAATATATTTTGCCATTTTAAGTGAGCATTTATAAGGAACCTCAGACGGGGTAATTTCATTTTATATTGACCTACCAAGTAACCAGTCACGGTCAAAAATGTTCATAGAAGGTACTTGTAACGTTTAACAATATTGGTAGAATATAAACCACGTGTTCTTGGCTGAAGTTATTGTACCTACATACATTTTATTTTTAAACTCTGTAATTCTGTGATTTTAAATTAGCTCAAAGAAAGATCTAAAGATATATGGATCTTTACTAATAAATCTATACGTATAACGTAAGCTCATAATGTACCTATAATAATACAAGTGTCAATCTGTCTATCCGGACGGGGATCCTGGAAGATGTGGCCATTTCACGCTCGCGTTGCCTAGACCACCCTGCAAATAGATGGATGAGTTTCTTGGACCAATAAACTGCGTTACGTGGATGGGATGGAAATACATAAATACTTATCGAAAGTTTATACTCGAAATTAATAAGTAAAGTATATAGGATCTTTTTATGGAATCTGCTTTCAATGTACTGCTATATAAGAGAGCCAATTTAAAACCTTTGGTAATTACGTACTGTTTAGATGTGACTGATAAAATCAGTTCCAGTAAATAATCCAAGGAATTAGACAGAGCGGGCTCATTACTACACAAAAAGAAATTCAGAAATAAGAGCAAGGTTAATTGTGTCTTGTCTCGAAGTAATTGATAAATTGGGCATTAGATGCCGAGTAATTACTGAACGTTTCCGTGGAAAATACCGTTAAGTATACACAGCTTTGATGGGTTTAGTTATAAATGTAATTATCGGTTACAGGGGTCTTTGAGACACCTACAAATGTTATGTAAGGATATTATTTTATTAAAACTTGGTAACTTAGAAGCTGTAGGTATACAATTTACCATTTATTTTGTTTGACCCTTAAGTAAAAAAATATAATTATGTTCAGAGCATCAGAGCGTGGTTCGAAGAGAGATGACGACCGAGCAACGACGGTCCGTTGTTATCTTAATTTTAGACGGGCAGTGTAATGAAAACTTCATTTCCTTGGACGTTATTATAGCACCAACTTGTGCAAATAACGAAGCTTCCTACCGCTGATAAGGGTAGACTTGACTCGCACTAATTAATATATTTAAATAATTTCTGTGCATTTATTGGAATTTTTACTAAAAATAAAAAAAAAATAAGTCTTCTACGAAAACATTAATCTCAACGTATTCTTTGCAAAAATGTTTTTTTAAAGAATATCAGAATGTTTTTCGATTTGTAAAAATGTTTAAAAACTAATTCTTTTTGGAATTAATTCGTTTTGGATTTAATGGCTACAATAATGTAGCTTCAATCTCTGATTTATATGTCAGTTCTGACTATATTAGTACCTACCAATTAAAGTTTCTTTGGGTAGGAAGTAGATAAATAAAGTGGACCATCGGACTGGAAGCTATTATTATTCAATGGCGGGGAACCGGACGATTATCTAATGCACAGCTTCCGACCACTCGTTTCATTAATACGAATACTTACTCTACCGTTTTTGCCCGAGGCGCGCACGTCTACCTACAGTTTTGCATTACAATCGAGGCCTTTATTTGACAACATCGCCATTAAATAAACAGTACGCCACGTTTGGAATTCAGACAATGAATTTAACACTGAATGAAAACCTATCAACGGGCGGTGGAACCCTGCCACGATTAAATTAAATAATTTGGAAGAAATAATTTAGCAAGCAATTGTGATTTTGAAGACAGCGCTGGATCTTATTTGCGTTTTACAGTGAGAACCTATCAGACGTCAATTCATAAAACATAATAATACCTAAAAACGATTTTGAGTTTCCATATACTATACAGCTGAGGGAACTCATATAATTACATCACACATATGTTATTATTATATAGGCAACATTTATATGTAATATACACTTGTTTGTATTATTTACCAAACGTGGAACACGGAAAGTTTAACTCGCTAAACTAAACACGTTCAAAGTTCTCCATTTCCATTTCATAGCAAAACCACCACAAAACATTGACAACGCATAAACACTACACGAAGGTTTCGACGTTAAAATCCCTACATCACATAATGCCTAGTGCCTACATATATACCTATATGGTTACCTATCCAATTGTAACAAAGGTAAAATCTACAGTGGGTATTTTGAACCTTTTTAACGACTTCAAGATAATTAAAGTACACCTCGTCCTTACTAGTACTTTAATTCCTCTCCATCCAAAGGTTGCCTGGTAGAGATCAGTTTTACTGACAAGGCCGCCCATTTTGAATTTTTTTAACGTACATGTTTAGTTTGTATTCCTCTAAGAGGTGGAACAAGAAAGAGTTATCTATCTATCTAAAGTAAGGTTATGAAGTTTGATAGATAAAGTTTGCTATAAAAAAACATGTATCATGTCGATTTGTCTATGGAACACATAGGCGAAACAATATCTTGCCACAGAGAAAGTAATCACAACGTTTTTCATCTCTCGTATTACGCGTTCTACGTAAGTAGATACAGAAAGTGCTTTGACACTTAAGGGCGTTCAAACCCCCTTGGCAGTTACCCTCTTATCCCCCGCCTTGTGCTATAACGATCCAATCGCGACGAACGCGCCCAGTGATGAGTTTAAATGACGAATTGCATTTTATATAATCGAAGTAGTTGGATACGATGAGTTTAAATTCCATGATCTAATAAATAATATTCCGGTAATTATAGTAAATTTTAGGGACCATATAAAATAACAGCGCTAAACATTTTTAAAATAAAATAAGGCATTAATTTTATCAGACAAAAAAAAAATTACCAAGTAAACATATAGAGATCAAAAGTGTAGAGTCATTAAATTTCTTAATTAAGATACTATTTCATTATTAAATGATGTGTTATGTGTACACGTATAGGTAAATATAACTTATGATAGATACAATGTGCAAACTTTTGCCATCGTGAGGTCGGGGTCATGAATCTAAGTTGTTTCTCGTGTAATTTTGATTTATGCTAGGGAGACGCTAAATCCGAGGGATACGATACTGAGACCCTTTTTACTTTCCACACAACTCAACATTATGACGAACCTCTCTAAGTTATGGTTTTAATGTATCTACAGTAAACTATAATTTCGTTCAATATTAGGATTTCAATTGAATAAATTCAATTTATTTCATTTTGGAAATAAGTAGATACTTAGTACTACTTACATAAAATGACATTGCTCAACACTTCTTCAATAACGCGTAATTTTGTACGTAACTACCTAATATAATTTGTCAAAAGCAAAACTTTTTGGTTAATGACTTTTATACATTATAGTGTAGTCGCGTAATTCTTTTCACCGCGATCCTCTTCGCTCGAGCAATATTTCTTGTTCACAAATTCTACTATATTTCGTATAAGATATTGATTCCATTGCTTATATAGCTACACACGAGATTGGCTACAAAAGTCTTACATTTTAATACCTTTATACATGAGTATCGACATCCATGTCAATATTCGCACTTATTGGCAAAATACGCGAGAGAATATGTATATGCTTTTAGCACCTCCCTTCCATTTCATTGAAATGTCTTTGGCATGTGAATTACATTGAATGTATACCATTATGTTAACTCACTTTCATTAGCGAAATGGCTAATAATAGATAATGATACATTAAGTACGTTTTTTAGACTTAATTTTAAATAGTCATCTCAGTAATTCTTAGTTTTATATGTAACTAGCTCAGGGCGCGGAATTTTGGAAATATAATTATTTTCCTAAAATTAAAGTAGCCTAAGTTACTTTTTATAATATCAATTATCTGCAAATCCCCCTCGCATTGAGGGGAGGCCCGTGCCCAGCAGTGGGACATTAAACAAAAAAGGGCTGTAGTTATTATTATTATTATTATCTGCCAGTGAAAGTCCCGTTAAAATTGGTTCAGCCGTTTGGCAGTTTAAGAAACGGATATATAGACATAAATAATTAAACTTTGTGTTTTCGTTAGGTATAGTATATACTTTCGTATGCATTTCATAAAAACGTGTTATTTTGGTATTACAAACAGACACATCAGTTTTATTTATTTGTGTAGATTATTTTAAAGTCGTAATTTTTAATATTATAAGATAAGTACTAAGTAGTCCGATTAAGATTATGTAAAGATGACGTGAGTACTCTAAACAAGGAGCTATATGGTTTATTAAGTTCATAGTATTTCATGTATAAAGTACCGCTAACGCTGCTTACGCTCGCGTTATTTATGCCGCCGAATTACGCGTTTATCATAACGCGCAGTAATACCCAAGCGCCCCCGTCTCCTCATGAATATAATATTTTTATTGTCCATGTCAAATTCTCGTGGCGTGTAATTTAATTTGAAAACAATAGAGCATTGTGGAGACAGCTGTAGACTTAAGACTATTCATAATTATATGCATAGACACCTAAATATATAATTGAGGTTGGTAAATAGGTACAACACTAAGATCTTGGAAGCTCTATACGATGCCTTTCATTGCGTTGCTGGTTGGGAAGTATAAAAAGTTTGAAAACTTTGCTACGCCAAACGACAAGGAATGTGGTAGTACCAACTTATTATGCAGAATAATAACGACAAGTAGAAATATAATTTGTTCTGTTGTATTAATTAGGCTTATGTACATCTATTTCTGCGCTACGTTCGTTAATATAACATCAGACTTTGAGATTTAACTTAAATCTACTAATAAAAAAAGTTTGGGTTTGTTGTATCCACCATAAGAAAGAAGATAGCTACGAGTATATAAAATAATTTATCAACTTATTTGAACCTTTGCCAGTGCTTGTATCAAAACGTTTCCTTCTTTATTGATAAATATGATATTATTATAGAACAACGAACAACGATGTAGGTATGAGCAAAGTTTAAGACACTGCGCCGGAACTTGTTTCTAGTGGAACTGTTGTGAAACTTTAAACATTGTGATACCTTGTTAAAAGGCTACTTTGCAGAGTGCATTAACTGAAGTTCTTAGTTCACTATTTAAGTGGTAAAAGGTTTCTGTTGTACGAGTCAACAAACACCGGTCAGATGAACGCGATGCGCTATCGACTCGCATATTTATAGAGGGAGGTTGTCGCGGGATGTGACATAGATGAGGTAAGAGCTTAGGGCAGGAGATATGGCGCGGGAGTTCCTCGCCCATTCCGAGCAGTGTTAGCAAATTCAGTTTTTTTCTGTTTTATCCTATCATTATGCAACGAATCTTCGTAAGTAGCTCCACTTTTAGGGCTGTAATGCCATCAGCTGCAAGTTATAAATATTTAAACGATAACTTTAGTTAATTCTTTTCCAAATGGGATTTATGATTCTGTAACGAAATATGTTCATTAACGTACATAAACTAAATTATTAATTAGGTATTGTATGACTTGTTTGGGCCCCAGGCCCCATTAATCTACAAAGTCTACTTTGTTGAGAAAATGAAACTGAAGTTGATCGTATTTCTAAGTTAGTCTTGTACCGTACAGATAGAATATTTCCTTAATAGGAATCGGTTCTTGCATTGTAATTATTGAGGGTATAAAAATCACTTAACAACAACATTTAACTATAACTTAAAGTTAGATCTCCATGCTGTTACTGTAAATCACTTTATAAGTAGTAGCTAATATTGTATCAAATCCGTGAAAAGCAAAGTGTCTGATCTGTGCGTTGTTCTGTGTGGCGGCGGCGAGGGCGCGGGGGGTGTGTAGGGGCGCGCAGGGCGGCAGTCAGCGTCGCGCCGCGCCCGGGCCGCCCGCCCTGTCTAGCCAACCTTTACGTAACGATGACCGAGCCCGTGAGCTGATGGGCGCGCTCGTGTGGTGGCTGGCGGCCTGCTGCCTGCTCCGCGCCGCCACCGCCGGGAACCCCGACGCCAAGCGGCTCTACGATGACTTGCTCTCCAACTACAACAAACTAGTCCGCCCGGTCGTCAACACCACAGACGTTCTCCGAGTCTGCATCAAGCTCAAACTCAGTCAACTCATCGATGTTGTAAGTCACCTCTCGAGTCCCGGTAGGACCAACGTCCTAGTTGTAAACACGGCTAATATGAACCTTTCATGTGTCATACCAGACTGACCTACATCGAGGACAGCCGGCGGGTGCAGTGTGGACGCATACCTTGCACTTGCGCGCCGCATTTGGAATTCAAATAGATGTGAATTGCATCAACGCCTTAGGCAATCGACCCAGTTGTACGGAAAGTTGATTATACGTATTTTTTGCCTTTCAAAAATGGGCCATGATATCTGCAAGTGTTCTATTCTCACCTGGCTACACTGCTCTAGTGGGACGCCGCTCCGTCTCCCTCTTAATGTATTTCAAATCAGATACCATAAATCACTCGTATAAAAGGAATCGTGTCTCCTTTGATATATTTGTTCAGATTCTTTCGTGGCCTTAATCCGCGCCAGTATCTTTTGTTGATATAATTACGTACTTATACAAGATATGGCTACGAATCACGCAATAATATTATAGGCAGATTTGTATCATTTACTGTAATCTATATAGTAGGAGATCACTACAAAACACGGTTATTAGTACTATTCGTTACATTACATTTCAGTAGCCTACTCATTTGCCAAACCGCGAAACTTCATCGATAATGGAAAAGCTTTTATTCCACTTTGTCGTACGGAAACAAATTGATAAAATTTAATGGAACAATTTTGTTGGCTGGCGGGAACTGACAGTTTTATAACTTTATTTAAATGGATTGGAACGGATGATTGGTGTGGTTAAGTCTGCCTGCACTAATATGGATTTAATTTAACTTAGCAACAAAGAGTGTGTCTTTATTCTACAAATACAATTTCAACATCCCTAATATGAGAATACTTATTATTACACCAGTCATTGAATAATAAATGTATAATATATAGTTTTGCACATTCAAATATCGTGGAAGTATAGCAGAGCAGAAAGGGGGAGGGAAGAACTCGTAATATTGCCGGAGATGGGATACTTATATCGAGACTGACTCCTGAGTTACTAGTTGTAAGCCTACTGTATTATTGTTCTATCTAATCAGCGCTGGTATACGGACACGGCCATTGATTTTATTACTTCTATAAATGTTGATTATAATATTTTTCTTGTTGATCGAAATCAAATAAATTATCTTAGAACCTCTTTACATAACTTATTATTATCAGTGTCATAAAAAACAAGCCTGCAGGCTAACTGCATAACTTTAATTGCATTAAATGCACGTAATACGACGTGAGAATTACTAAAAGATACTCATATACTAGGTATAACGACAAAAATATTAAGTGGTAATATTTAAACAAAAGCTCAAATAGCAGTATTTTATTTATATCAGCTACTACTAACAATACATACAATAGTTACTTAAACCTATTTTCAAAATTTAAATAAACGTAGCTAAAACGCACTACGTTGTAACGTGCTACGATTTTACTACGAGGCTACGACTATAACGATATTTTCAAATCCGAATCCATTATTTATCTTACAATCCACGATGGTTGTATAAAAAATATTTGTGTTAAAAGAGCATATTTTGACAGATTTAACTGATCCTTTTACGACTCCAAGACTACAGGCTGAAATAGCCTAAAGAATTGTACCCAATCATCACAAACGTTTCTCATAACAACCTATTTTCCTTATGGCAGCCTTGTTTTTTTTTGTCACACGACCTAAATGGTTTGTGTGCTCAGGAAATGAAACGAAAACATAGGAGTATAGTTATTTTTATTTTACGCTGGCAAGAGTTATTTATTTGTCGAAGTAAGGTACTAGAAAATATTAAGTAACATATAGCTAAAATAATATCTACAACTTCTTAGTTAACTCAATTGCTTTTTTACCTCATTGGGATTCATAACGATAATGATTTTTTTTTAATTTTCACAGTATAGAGTAAAACTATAAGGATCGGTTTGAATTCCTCTGTGATATCAAATGAGATTCTGAATAGAGACGTCTTTGTAAAATTTTCTCTTTGCTCTATATTATGTTATACCACAATTTTATCGGTTATCACACACTTTCAGCTCAATAACACGCTCTACCCCGATAATGTTATAGTTATAGCCATTTGGCTGCATGCAGAAACAGTCCCTGTTCAAGATATTGTAGAGTCGCTCACTAGGCCGTTATTTAATATTAGCTAAACCTAAACTCAAACTAACAAAACACAACACTCAAACTGCAACATCATTTATCGGATGTTAAGGTTTTTGATATTACTTACTTATATGTACGATGTAATTGGTATTCTTTTAAATAATTCAACGTCATCAACGATGGTTAAGCAAGCTATATCTATAGCTTAAAATTAACTTTTACAATTAAGAGCATGGAAGACGATTACAAAAGTTTGAGTAAGCCCACGGAAAAAATTGGGACATAATCGTTACGTCGTTATGGGCAGTAGAGTATCTTGCTATAAAAGGTACTACGTTAAGTGCGAGAAGAAGTTAAGTAAGAGTATACTGAAATAAATTTAAATCACAAAGATTTTTTTATAAATTCCCTCAGGTAACACTCGCACTTTGGAATTCTAATAAACTATGTGTGTTGATACTGTTATTGTGCAGCATCATAAGGGCGAGGCACCCGCAGGCTCGTTATTGTGGTATGTTATAATTAAGGATTATTTTTATTACAAATTTTGAATATAATTCTAATAATAAATAAATACCCTCCAACACATCCTTCGTTTCACCCAACACCCCGTATAGTTATCCAAAACAAAGAGGACTGGGATAAATACAATACTGAGCTTTAGTTGTGTTAGCAAAACATAGTCTGTAACAAAGGGTGTCCTCAAATTACGTCCACAGAGGCAATAGTTTTATTAGCGGCGGCCGAATTACATACCTCCCGAGTCGTGACCGCAGCCGGCCCGATAGCGTCGCAATGCAAATTCGTGCGTAATATATTGCGTAGGGAGCACCGGCCCGTGTCGTCGCCGCACAAAGTAAGCAGGTAATGGTCAGCGTGCTTTATGTAACTAATCCCGAGAGCGAACCGGCACCCACGCGCGGCTCGGCCCAGCCGTCACCTCACGTCCGCGGATAATGGACTTATTCATGAATTCCCTCATACAGATAGTATTATACCTTTCGGTAACTTTAACGACGAAATGTTAGCCTACCCACGGCGTTCGAGGCACATGTTGCGACTATCAACCCTAATTTATACAGGTCTCGTGTAATTCCTTATCTTAAACTGTGGAGAGTGGGTTAATTGCGTTAAACTTTGTTTGTTGTTTGCGGACGTGTTTTGCAGTTGAATAAGTTATTGCGTCGAATTACAAACGAATTACAAACATTTGATGAACTTGTCTATGCAGTGTCAGTACCCGTGTTCGATACAACCGACAACTATCTACTACGGACCAACTAAATCTCGAATATTTCCCAAAATTGAATTACAAACACTTTTGTTTAAAAAAACTAGCTAGAAGTACGCTTTGTTTATATTGTTCAAATTATTTTCAGTTACATTTTGTAGTCTCCGCTTGGAGTTATTAATTTTACCACCTTAGTTGTAATATAACATTTTATTATGTGAATAATGAGATTAATCCAATATATATTTTGATGATGGTATATAGTTAGTAGAAGAAACGGAGATTACTTGCTTGGTTGTCGTAATAACTGTGCTCGTATAGCTGTTGCTTTATTATGTTGTTTTGTATAACACAATATAAGAAGCAAATAGCAAGAGATAATAATTGTCAACTGGACATGATATTGTGGTGTGCCTAACATCAACGCCGTTTCCCTCGCTATGATATTCTCCTAATAGAAAACTTTTTCATTAGTAAGCTCTTTCTCGTCCGTCGCCAGTTATTTTAGTAGCTACTTTTCCCTTGAAACTTCCACTTTGGTAATAGGTATTTTAGTCCATAATACACATTCCACCCAAGAAAAATAATATTTGTTGTGCCAATATATTTTTATAAAATTCTAAAATCTAAAGTTATCATGAAGAGGCAACTTGACAAGTCTTTCTAGATCTCCACGGAATTAAATTATAGGAAATTTATTAAGTTAAAGCTCCATTAAATTAATTACATCAAGATTTTAATGGACCGATCTCAAGCGTTGCCCAAATAAAGCGGAGTTTCCACTCACTTATGCGTATCCAACGCGCGTTTTGAAGCGTCCATGCTTGAGATCCGTATCCGACCCCGCGAATTACTCAAACGTGAAACACACCAAGTGTCGCTTCATATCGATTACGTGCATGAACGATGTATGTTTGTTTTAACGTAGATATACACAGCGTAAATAAACGTTGGCCATTAAATGATTGTCGTGAGTCTATATCGAGCCCAAGCATTTTCACAGTGAGAGAGCTACCGGAACTCGATAGGCAGTAATGTGCGATAACATCCCAAATTCTAATCAATCCTAATAAAGATTAGGTCAAATTCGGTAGAAGACATTTATTACGTAACGTAGGATGCGTGTGAAGTGAGAATATTGTGCACACGTGAAGTGTTATTACTTATTATACACTCCAGTTTATACTTCGCACTTAATCTGTGATGTAAGGGAACGTTATTGCAATTAAGGAACAACGGTCTCCATGTAACGGCAAACATTTTGCTGTGCTCCATTCTCGAGACAATTTATCCCGCAGTACACGCGCGTGCCCCCCGAGTACCTCCCCGATACAAGTTTCCACAACCGTCGACTTTCACCCAGTTTCCCTCATTTAAGTCTTTGTTTATTATTTTTCAGTATATACGAGTGCTTATGTATGTCAATGCGAACTTTGCCTTAAAGATTATCTTACGAACTTCGTACAACATTTTAGCCAAGTTTATGTAGATTGATGAAACTCACTCACCGACAGTCGACGCGGAGTGACTTTAAGTGGTTAGGCACATAATTGTAACAGAAGATATTTATCTTTTATAGGAAAAATATATTGTACCTACGCGTTCTGTTTAATAATGAATTACTTAGAGAAATATCGCGGTCATATTACGAACCTAAAAGCATTTTTCTTTGGCTTAATTGAGTAGGCTCTAACTCCTAATGGACTGGATAATGCAATTTGTAGTTATCTCCAATGCGCAAATATGAAATACGTTTTCTACACTTATGGAGTTAGCTTAGCCGTCGCGGATGTCGTGTGAAAGAAATGTAATATCCTTTGGGAGAACACGGTCGGTGATAGCGCAGCTCGGTGGAAAATAAAATATTCACCGAGAGATTTCCCTCCGATAATAGCGTTGTAAAATATTGTCCAGGCGGATACACATCAAATGAAATGATAATTTTTGTGGAACATTATGATAGCTTCAATAAAATAATAATACTTAGGATGTTGTTTCTCGATGTATAAAATTGGAAATGAAGAATACCTATTGGTTATGCGAGTAAAAGAGACCAATAAACACTTTCCTATCATAACTATTTCAGATGACCAGACTAAATGTAAACTGTAAAATGTAGATTCCTATGATAATTTCATTTTAGCTTTATACACTTGTGAAATATTTTCTTGTAGATCCTTAGGTTTACTGATAATCTTAAAAGGATGTTATCTGTGATCTTGAATCAAACAAAGGGGGAGATAAATTCGCGAAAAGTTTTATACTACGCTGACAAGGGAAAAATTATAGGACGGGATAAGCATTCGAGCCACAGACAAACGAGTGCCGTCACAAATGATATGATGGATACCGGCTTAGAGCTGTCCCTGGAAAATACAAGTCCAATACGACATTATGACGACAAATTTGTTTACACTTTTGTATCACATTCTTTATCACATAACATTTATTTAAAAAACGCTGACGACGATTTGTCGCATGAAAGTGGAGAAATGCGTCTAACCCAGATAAGAAGGAATCGTAACACAATTTCCAAGTGTGCGGAAAATCCCACCAATTTAATATTACGATCGTCGGCTGCTTTTATCCGACTGCCCAAGAATGTCAGTTATGTGCACAGAAAATTCGCAACATTTAAGCAAACTGTTTATTCACTACGATTCCCACGACTGACACTAAATTTACACTTGTAGAGTCACAAGCATAAGGTTAAAAACCTCGATGTTATAAAAAAAGTAGCGACGCATATGATGATGTAAGTACAATCTATTGTAAATAAGTTTCACATTATAAGAAAACTTGTGAATATCGGAGACTTGTATCTACCAGTTTTCTGCATAAGACTGTTCGTTGACATCAATACAATTTAATAGACATTACGTCTTGCAGATTGTCTCGTTTCTAAACAATGTTTTAAATTTCCATTAATAATTCATGTTTTATAAACGTTATCACAATGGGGATTACTTTCAGGGGATGTGGGTTGCCAATTGATTCGGAGATTACTTGAAATAATAGATGATTGAAAATTTTAATTTCTTACCATTTCTAACAAATTGTTTTTTAAAAACATACATGCTATTAGGCTCTACTCATTTTACTCAGAATTGATGACGATTTTTTTTTTCAACGGAGCTAATATGCTCCTAAAGCCCACTTTCAATTTTGTATTGCATAGTTTTTTTGCCGACAGAATCTGAAAAATCAAATAATGACAACAAACCTCTGGGTGGAGCAGTCGTGGTACGACTACAAGCTACGGTGGGAGCCGCGCGAGTACGGCGGGGTGCATATGCTGCACGTGCCTTCCGACCACATCTGGCGGCCCGACATCGTGCTCTACAACAAGTGAGACCAACTCCTTACATTAGCTTCACTAGAGCTCTCTACATAAACTCGACTTTAAAAGGCGAATGGCTGTCGTAGCGATCCGTGATTTCCGATACGTCTGCCAAGATAAGACTTTATCTATCATTATGGCAAGAAATAAAGGACTGATACAAAATATATCAAATTTAGTCCTGAGGTAGATAATTTGCATTCAGGTAAGATTTTTATTAATTATCTTACCGCGCCGCTCTGGTTTTATCAGACTCAAGATAAAACGCTGCTACGTTCAAATTGGAAGCATTGCAGAGTTCTTGAAAGTATCTTTATAAAACAACGCTGCGTACTCAGAGACCTACAATGATATAAAATAAAAAGTTATTTTTCTACAATACGAAGGAAGAATCGGAAAGACAATTCCGACACCTACTGAAACATACTATCCAAAGTCAATATTGCGGCCGATTAGGTACAAATACAATTTACGCTTTCGATTCTAGAAATCAGTTTTTATTAGAACTCTGTCAGATCAAGGGTTCACACGATAGTTAAAGGAATTAGAGGCTTATTAACAGGAGTAAAGATAACTTGCTGTGCATAGTTACCTGTATGACTTTCTTTTGCCGAGTGTAAAACCAGAGTTGGAACAAGTAAGATTGGTTCGAGTTCATTCAAAGGCAATGGGATTCATCTGAACTTTGTACGACTTTGTCCAAAGTAATAAAATGTATTTTCAGTGAGGAGCAATTTATTTTATAGGTGCAGTAAATTCATTTCGCCATGCATTAATAAAGCGTAGTGATATTATGGCTCTATTAATTCAAATCTTGATACGTGATAATGCAGATGATATATATTACCCCCATATTTATAGAAATTACAATTCATTTTCAAACTACTTACCTACGTTCGGTAGATCTAACATTTTTATAAGTATGGGGGTTCGATTTTTGGAGAGTTACTGAAGGACTATTTTATAGGACAAAATTTAAGAGCGCTTTGTAATTATAACTCTGGAATCATGTATCGCTACTTCATCCAATTTATAAATACAGTATAGTTATCTAACAAAAAATACATTCCATTTAAATATATTTTATGTTTACAGCGAAAATTATGTTTTCACATTACACCACCCACATCACACATCACACGTCCTCGCATTAAAATGTATAATTGTTAAATGTCATAGGTACTATAATTATATGGTCGAAACATATTTCAACACTGTTTATGAATCGTATTTAAATCGCGACCGTTACTGTCGATTCACACCATTGCGGTTTTTATACCGCTGGTAATATATAGAGCCCTGCACTACGAATTATTTACAAAATGTATACATTGCATTTATGACAAAACAATGTAACAATTTACAAGTAGTAATAACAGAGACACACAATTTTAACTAATTTATTCTGTAACTCAACGTAGAAACGAAACTAAGGCATTTAAATAAATTTTATTTAGTTCGCAATGTCAGCGGCATAAGCTCACAAAAAGCAGAGCATTGTCCTGCAAAAACCAATAAGCCGTGAATTCTATCTTATACCCGGTCTAATAGACGAAGGCTCAGAGATTACGCCCGTCGCTCCCTCTTTTCCCCCTCTTAAAATGTTTGTGATTATTTCTCACTACACCAGTACAGTTACCTACCTACCTTTATAATGTAAGCTCATTTAATTTAACTAAATTAACTTCTTTAGGATTTCACGTCACAATACATTTCGCAAATTTACATGGTTTTTTTTCCTATCACTTTCATAAATTCTTTGTAGTTAATATTTGTGGTATAATAATTTGGTATACAGATTATTTCTGAAAATGCGGAACAATGTTCCCGCATGTATATAGATCACGATACAAAACCAGGCTCTTTAGTAATCTCCGTTTATAATGTAAATAAATTAATCAGTGAAAGCGTTTTGCATTATCCGAACAATTTTACGGCGCTTAGGTAGGTATAATTCAGAGATTAATATAATTTTAAAGATATTTTCACGTACATTTTCAATTTGCATTCTGTTTATCTACCCTTTTTCAAGGTTCTGAGTTCATTCATCCAATGCCAACGTATTGATTAGCTATCTTCTCAGTGATTTTTCAGTTCGCCCAAGTTTGTAACAGTACTAACTTTAGACGACAGCTTTAAAACAGACAAATACCAATCTAAATTAAAAAAAAAAACGCGCGATATTGTTTTCTGTATTGTAATTGGCATTCATTTTGTTCTGGACGCCATCTTGAGTCGTCGGACTTTGATTAATGGCCGGGATAGCAATCGTTACTCATTTCCGATCCCTTCCGCGTCCTGTCCGGGCCTCGCCCTTCTAATGTGCACCTTTTTCCTTCCCCTAAACCTGGTGCCACCGTAAATGACGTTCTTGTGAATGGACAAACTCAGCTTTCCCCTACCCAAGACCCCTTACTTCCGTGATTTGTTAACCTCATAGGGTTTTCACACAAAACGTCACTTTTCATACACATTTTAAATATTTATGTCGTGCTAATTTTTTCATGAATAAAATAGTATTTTTAAACCAGATAAAACTAGCCGATATGTTATGCATGGGTGTTTTTAGTGTTGTGTTATAAATGTTGTGTTGTAATGTATTACATATTATATTTGTACCCATCAGATGAGATTCTAGCAGAAACCTCAACCCGTGTTATGCATTGTCGTCTCGAACTTAGAATTGTCTTAATCGTCTGTGACTATTGCTCTCTGCAGATCGTACCAAACTGTCGTACTAAATCTTACTGGGCTTACGAACAAATTATTTACGTAATTTAGATGTTATTATGACAGCCTAAACCTTTTAGATCACTGAAATAATACGTACGTGCGTACGTTATTGTATACTTAATGCACGCCTACTTGGCTCTGGACGCACGGCAGTGCGTCCAGATAACTCATTTTCTGCTGTTGAAATGTTCGTAAAATTTTATAATGCATCATAAGAGTCTAGTAAACTGTAGATTTACTGAATCCACATTAAATTGTAACATACAAGTCGCGCGATAGAACGGGCACTTAAGCTAGAGACTAGGGCACGAACACAGCCGCATCGTACACATGGGAACACACGACACACAGACGCACTCCAGGCACCACCGGCGAGACACACAGAGAAGTGATAGGGCCGCGAGACGGCTTGTAAACCTGCGTTAACATTGCAGTGCCGACGGCAACTTCGAAGTAACGTTGGCGACCAAGGCGACCATCTACCATCAGGGGCTGGTGGAATGGAAACCGCCCGCCATTTACAAGTCCTCCTGCGAAATAGACGTGGAATATTTTCCTTTCGACGAGCAAACGTGCGTTCTTAAGTTCGGTAGCTGGACGTACGACGGATTCAAGGTAATTGCGCGGGGCTGAGTGACCGCTCTCGTTGACCACTCTGTTTGTCCGCAGCGCCGACGGCAACTACGAGGTGACGCTGATGACCAAGGCCACCGTCTACTACAACGGCATGGTGGTGTGGCAGCCACCCGCTGTCTATAAGTCCTCGTGCTCGATCGACGTCGAGTTCTTTCCTTACGACGTGCAAACCTGTGTGCTTAAGTTAGGCAGCTGGACGTATGACGGCTTCAAGGTGACGCCCCGCTGTACGCTGCTTGGCGCCGCGCGCGCGGGCCGTAGCCGTAGGGCCCGCCGCCCCGGCCGATGTCCATGCAATAGCTTGTTGGCTCGAACGTAATTCGTCGTGTAATTATTATTACTTTTCTGTCCATGTGGTATGTTATACTCACTCTTACATATTGACTGTAACGGCGGTGCTAGCGTAGAGGCGTAGAGCGCGCGCTCGCCAGCGGGCGCCCGCTCGCCGCCCGCGGATCGTCTTAGCTCTGACATGTTGCAAGTTTACATTTCTATTGCGATGGTGATGTTCCTTAAGTATGTGGAGTAGCGGTATGTCGACGTCGTGATCACGAATGCTCCAGATAATCCTCGGCCGGTCCACTTAGCTCGTTCGGCCTTCCTCGCTCGACACGGAAAGGTATAAAATTTTAACTGCCAGGTGATATGGGATGCAATTATATCACTCGACCCATTCCTATATCCGACACATCCCGTTCCGTTTGAGGCATTCCGCGCAAATCTTTGTAAAAGAGCTACGTAAACGTCACTATGTCACTATGTCGAGCTATGCTATATGCACCAACGTGTCAATGCGCGGGGCGACCTCGTCGGGACACTCACACCCTCCCATAGCTGGCTCCGCTCGCGCCACACGTACACACAGACACTCGGCCACTCGAGCTTGTTGCATGCTCCCCACGTCAATGTACACTCACTCACCGCATGATTCTAGCTTGTCTCCAAATCACTTGCATTCCCGATCACGGCGGCTGCTCGCCGCAGAACGCGGCCTCAGCTCTGACACAGCTTCACACGATACCTTACACGCGAACAGGTTGAGCACGGCACGTGATCAGTGAGAGAATAACACTCGTTACGCTGTACACTATCGAGCATAAATAGTCATCATGTTGCATATTTTATACCTTTCCCTATTAGCGACTCGTACTCTTTGTACTTGTACGACATCGCTGGCAGACCATTGCATGATCTCATTCTAAAGACAGACAACCGCCCCTTTTCAAAATCAAACACGGAGACCATAATGCACAGATATATAGATGTTAAAGTAGAACTAACCTTCTCATTGAAGGGTCTCGATTGTCAACGACATCATCGATGAGATGGTTCTTGCATGCTATTACCACACTCGGGCGATGCTGGCGCCTTATGTCAGTATGTCGGGTCGTTGATATAATCTACCTGCAGATGGTAGACAGTCTCGGCTGGCACCATGTTGGCATGAGGCGCTGGCTTGGAGAGACGCCGCGTCCGCGCGATACACACACGCGCTGCGGAGCCGGCGCTTTCGACCTCCTTATCAGATTTTTAGAGGACTCGTGGAGAACATACTGTATTATTTCCAAGATTCAACAGACCAATGTGAAATAGAGTGCGTCATCCACGGAACCACGATAAAACTGATATAAGGAGGTCGTTCTCATCCTAAAACTGGTCGAAAACTCCATAATTACTTGTCTTAATCGGTGTTTTCTGTGTTTTCGCGTTGTTACTTCTTCGCATGAATCGAAATATTGTTGTGACATGTCTACATTGAAGAATAATTGTGTCGATTTGTCGTTAACGGTTTGATCTCAGTTTGTACTCAGGTACATCCCACTTGGCACACTCTGTGGTATTCTTTTAGAGGCATCGACTGCGAGGTCACCTTGGAGTTAACGGATCAATTCTAGAAAGTGCTCGACTAGTGAACTATGTAGCTGCACATAATATGTCTATGTTGACAAGTTCACATCTCGTCTTAAGGGTCAATAAATCTGGATAATCCAACACACTGTGTGACAGGGTGCATGTATCAAATAAACAACTACCTATTGTAACTAATAGGATAACAATAAACTAACATAAATATATTTTATAAAATAATCACCATCTCAATGTAGATTTTAAAAAATGGAACATTCTAAATGAATAATTTCAAAATTGATTTTTTAATCCAATTATGTTTTTATTATCTACTTGAGATGAATATGTAGAACTAACCTGCATCACCTTAAACGCATATCATAAGAAAAAGTCAATAAAATAGCTAATTATTATTAAATTATTAATTACTTAAGTGTTTTTAAATTATTAATTGGTGTGTATTTATCTAGATTGTCAACTTATATTAAGTCAGAAATATTTAGATATTATGATTTATATCATTTGTAATTCTAAAGCTAAACATTTCTTAGATCCACTTTTACAGGGACAGTAAGAGGATCGCTTAATTTCCATTACGGTCTGGCCTGGCTAAGTACCTAATGGCTGCAAGTGCTATAAGGTTCCACACTTGACAAGTACCTACCTAGTTAAAAATAATGCAGACAATTTTAATTCAATGATCACGAATTGAAGTATTGAATAGCAATTAGAAACAACAGTTAATGATCTAGAGATTACTTGAAATTTTAAGCCACAGATTCGTGTGCTCGTTCTCGTTTTTGAGCCGGTGTGTGCACAGGTGGACTTGCGGCACATGGACGAACAGGCCGGTAGCAACGTGGTCTCGGTGGGCGTCGACCTCTCAGAGTTCTACATGTCCGTTGAATGGGACATACTGGAGGTGCCTGCTGTCAGGTACGTCGAAATACACCATCAGCACCGTGATGCAATACCGTGTATATAGCTGGAAAATTTCACCTCGTCTAGCTGCGATGGACGTATTATGAATTTTCTTGATAGCCTCCCTAAGGGGAGGCTATCTTACATATCGGCGTCAATTTAAACCCATTTTATTCCACCGCTTGTTGCGTATAAGCGAAGTTTTAATGTTTTCTCTAATAAATTGCAGTAAATATTAATACTTTAATACATATTTGGCTACTTCGTCGAAAAGTTATGTTTTCGACGAAGTATGTAGATTTTATAATCTATGTATCCGTGAGTCATTGTTATCCTTTTTATTAACATTGCCTACAAACTCAATATGCAATGAGTCATATATTATGTACCGCGCTTAAATTATGTGCATATAGGTAATATACGTATTGCCTTAATAGGTAAATAATATTTTTTGTTGAAGTATTCATATAATGTCCCTACGTAGACTATCTATTTAAATAGCATCTTAGAAATTATTAACATTTTATTATCCCTTACTAGAAATTATTTTGCGGCCGTTCAATTTCACTGCTGGGACGGTAAATAAACCAAATGGCCGGGCAAAAGGATGTACCACAATACCAATTTGTTTTAAAAATCAAGTAACTACCTATAAGCACCTACTTAATAAAAAAAAAACAACCTACTTAGTAAATGTCATTAAGCTATCCAATATGATAGTCTATGCTAAAAGATATATCTATACATGATTACGGATATTAGTGCATGTAACAAAGCTAATGATATCCTGTTTGCGGCATGCAAGAGTTAATTGGATCCGATATTCCCTTCATCCTCCGTCGGCGGCGCTCACTGGGCTATCCGAGGCACTCGAACTCACGAGTACCATTATCAAGCCGCCATCACTCACCTCGATATCGCTTTTATGACGTGTATCCGCTTTGTCGTGAGTGTGCTTTGCCCGATGTAGGTAATATCTAGACTTAAAATTCAACTGGAACTTACTAAAACTGAATTCACTAATAGTCATAGTTTACAATGTAATCGCCGTTTATCAAGCAAGTACCTAGGATTAGATTACTTAATCCTGGCTCTAAATACTGGGTAGATTTTCAGTGAATATTTATTGAAGATACGACCTAGATTACTCAATTTTTCATATTTCATCTTTATCACGTGCATATATTTGCTCTCGCTATTAATTACTTGACACTGACTGAAATACCCGCTAATCGCAGGTAGAGCCGTTCCTCATTTTATTGCATTAAATTTAATAATTTCTTTCATTTCGTAAAAATAGAGAGAGATCTAGATAACACTTTTTTTGTGACAATACAAAGGCATAGTCTACTATCCCAAATATAATTACGGTATATTAATAACGAAACATAACCAACTACTCGAAGCAGTGGCTCTGATAACAATTGAATATAATAATTTTGGGTCCCTTACAAACAACACAACGGTGACTAAAGTATATTGTAGCGTCACCGTCTGGCACGGCAAAGGACGCGTTAGTCCGGAGCAACACAGTGTAACCCACTTACACCAGCCGCCGCCGGCTATGTCCTTTATGTTACACCTCTTGTCGCCGACCCGCAATAGCTTCTAACTGTACTTTGAATAAAGTTCGCATTCCAATGTTAACGTCACAACGATAAAATTGTAGAGTATTTCACAGATGTCGACGACGATGGTTTCAAATGAAACCGACAAAATGTTACGCCCCGAGTTATTTAAGTGCTCTTTCGCGGAAAAAAATAGTTTTTTGTGTTGTTTTCTGGGCTTCTTATTAAATTAAAGACACAATTTCATAGATTTATTTACCAAATTTTATGCTTACTCAGGCTGCTTGCTGACTGAACGATACTGGCCTTAGTGCCAGTGCAGTACCTACATAATAATGAAGTCCAGTTATTTAGTGCGCTTCTACCCTTAAGTATAAAGAGGTTAATGCGTGGGTATGACATTATTCCGATATAAAATTTTCGGCGATATTGAACAAATAAAACATTTTTACACAGAGGCTTAGGGAATGCCTCATAAATTGTTCCTCCATGTATACGTAATGTAGCCCTTCATTTGATTGACGGGCAGACGGACGGTCGGGACAAACTGCGCTTTTCCTTATAAAATGATTTCCCCTAAACGATATAAATGCCAATACCATATTTCTGTGAGACTTTTATGAGCTACTCCACAAAATTATCCGAACGAACGATTCTTATACGAGTTAAACATAAAATGTTCGTACCTTTTACACAATTTACAGCCTAGGCAGGTTACACTTATCACTTTTATTTAAAGGTAGCAATTTATAGCATATGTCAAGTTTCAAGGGTTAGCCACTTACATTAAATGAAAAGAAGGTTAGATACATCGAGGATATATTTTACTTCAATATCCATCAATGGGTTCCATCAAAGATTTCTTGGCAACTGTTATTTAATGAGGTAAATAAATAAACACGCCAGACAACACATACTCACCGTATGATCCCTAACTAAGGATAGCTTAAAGTATGGGTACCATACAATAGACTGGAGGCGATCGCGAAATGGCCGTTTCCAAAATTTGCCACAGGTGGGAATCTAACCAGCAACCAGGTGATGCAGTGAGCTGAATGCCCTACATTCAAACCAATAGACCAAGCAGTTGTCATCGTCGAGACAGTGACTGAGTTATTTACAAATCGATCTAAAACCCGTGATATGAGATTTTTTTTGCACATAGGAACGAGAAATTCTACACGTGTTGCGACGAGCCGTATCTGGACATCACGTTCAACATCACGATGCGTCGGAAAACCCTCTTCTACACCGTGAACATCATCATCCCGTGCATGGGGATATCCTTCCTCACGGTTCTCACCTTCTATCTGCCTTCGGACAGCGGAGAAAAGGCAAGTGGCACCTTATCTTAATACCCCTTAATATTACATAATACCCCTTAAAATTAATATTACATAACGATAACACAGCATAGAACTATATCTTGGCTATACTATTCAGGGTAAGTACCCTGAATAGTATAGCATTGGCGGTGGTAAGTACCACCGCCAATTAAAGTATTGTTGTTTCAATAGTGACTGTAATTTTTTGACCGATTTTGTACTGAGTTAACTGGCAAAAACTGAAAGTAATATTAAAAACGGGCCAAGTGCGAGTCGGACTCGCGCATGAAGGGTTCCGTACCATTATCTATAAAAATGGCAAAAACAAACAAAACGTTTGTTGTGTGGGAGCCCCCTTAAATATTTATTTTATTCTGCTTTTTATTATTTGTTGTTATATCGGCAACAGAAATACATCATCTGTGAAAATTTCAACCGTCTAATTATCAGGGTTCATGAGATACAGCTTGTTGACAGACGGACGGACGGACGGACAGCGAAGTCTAAGTAATAGGGTTCCCGTTTTACCCTTTAGGTACGGAACCCTAAAAACATTGCTGCAAGACAGGTCGTGGTCGTCTTAAGCGTGCAAGTGTTTGAACTCTTTGATGCTCAGAACTAATCGTTATCGTTGAACTAACGATCGTTCTTCTAAATAAACTTGTCAAAACGTAAACTAAAATAACATTTCAACAAAACCCCGCGTCCGTTGTTGAGTGTCGAGGAAAACTGTTACCGCTATGCAACTCGCTTTGTTAGAATAGTTTCCCCAACTAGACCTGTTTTATATGTAACTCTAGGGGGCTGCTTTTCTGAGGCGCGTTGAGTGTGTATGAGCTATACCTACCTACTGTTTTAATTCATCTGATACAAATGAAAATTAATAAAATCCGCTACAAATCGCGTAAGGAAAGGTATTAATTAACTACCTACAGTAGATAGATAGATTACCTACTAGTAAAATGATATTCAGAATTTAGTACGTGTTAAAATAGGTACATGTTCCTACACAACATATTCGCACTTAACTAATAGGTACCTAATGTAAAACGAGTTTAAAACAAATTAAACAATTTTTTCCGCACTCGCTGGAAAGTTAGTGACCGCAAACTTTCCGACGGATATTGTTACAAGCGCCTGAGAAGTCAAAAATTATTTAAATCTGATTACTTGCTGCTCTTGTATTTATAGGATTTACAACTTTTGATAGGCTTTCGAGGTTTTTGTTTGTTTAAGCGTATTTACCTAACTGATTTTGATCTTTGAAAATAATTTAATGGATCTAGAATAGGTATCCACCAACTTACTTTCGGCGAAATTAATAGAGATGAATCTACCTAATAGCTAGATTTAAAAAAACTAATTCAACCCCGTAGTACCGTATTTATTATGTATTTATTGTATATTAGTTGAGTACATCCACTAGTTGAATCTCATCATGAAACTTGTGTAAGTACCTTATAATGTAGGGGTAAATAAATCTTTCAGGGAACGTACCTGAAGCGAAAAGCATTGTAGGTAATAACGACGTCGTTACGTTAGGTAGGTATTGCCTTGAAAAATTACTCTAACATTATTGGCTTTACTTCAGCGTAGGTACTTTGAATGCCAATGACAGGAGGACTTCCAGGGCCATTAGTCAACATCACTCATCGACGAGACTTAAGTTAAGAAATTGCTTGGCAGTAAAAAAATACAATATATTGTCTACACCACCAACAAGTTTTCGAAAACATAATAAGGTACAGCCTAGTTAGGTACATATATATATAATATAATAACATGATAAAACTAAACATTTTACAAAGCTAAGTGGTTAATAAGTACCTACTGTGTTTCGTGTCTATTGCTAATATAACACTATAATCAGAATGTATTCGTATCGTAAATCTCCCTCGTATTGAGGAGAAATGTGCCCGGTATACCTAATGGCAATAGGCTCGCCCCTATTACATCGGCGAAGTGTGGGCGCACTGCAGTGCACCTCTCAGTCCGCCTACCCCTTCGGGGAATACAGGCATTCTGAGGATATAAAATTCGACCCCTAGACACAGAGATCGACATGTGAAATAATGAAAAAAAATCCCATTCAGCTTGACAGTTTTGTAATAGTTTATAGCTTCAATATAATAAAGCAAGCCTGCCTTTACAGAATGGTGGTATGTAGGTTTCTAAACCACAATTAGTACCTTTATTAGTTTCCCCTCTGTTAAGTTATGCGTCATGAAGATATCTTCAGTTAGTAATAGTAAACTTATACCCACTTAAGTTCGACTATTATGCTGGAATCGCTCGAGCAAATGCGCCGTTATTAGTTATGTGAGATAACATACGCTTGGTGTTGTGACATTGAGTGTTCCATTTTAAGTGTTACAATTAATAATAATATTTCCCAACACTGATATTCGTCTATTAAAACATAGTCTATTCATCATTCTGTGAAAATAACAGTGCTTCGAATGTATTTGGTCTGTTTATCTTCCTACAAAGGATGTAGGCAGGTATCTTTTGGGATATACTACACGATATCTACCTACTACACGATCTAACTATTAGTCACTCGAGTTGTAAGCGCCCTAAAGTTTGTGAGGTTGGATGGATGTTTGTTACTCTTTCACGCAAAAACTACTGAACGCATTTTGATGAAGCTTTACAGTATTATTGTTTATACGTCAGATTAACATATAGGCTATAATTTATAATTATATTGAATAATCGTAGTCTGCGTGGACGAAGTCGCGGGTAGCAGCTAGTCAGCTATAGCTGACTTCATAAATTATAATTTAATGGGTGTGAATTTATACCTCATTACAATGTTTTTATCTCACAGGTGACTCTATCGATATCGATATTGATCAGCCTCCACGTGTTCTTCCTGCTGGTGGTGGAGATCATCCCCCCCACCTCTCTGGTTGTGCCCCTGCTGGGGAAGTATCTGATCTTCGCCATGATCCTCGTGTCTATCAGGTAATCGCATTTACATAAACCTCTATCCGACAATATTACGTTTTCAATAAGCGTTCTTTTCACATCCCACAAAAGGTAAGTAATATTTTCACAACATTTTCTAACAATTACGATGTACTGTATGTTTCTATCTATGTCATAAACATACATTTTATATGCTATTAAGTTTACTCTCCGTGAACCGTTCTAATGTAATTTACTAAAGCGTCAGAACCATAGAATAGAAGAATAAGGTTGGAACGGCAGTAACTATATTTTTGTACGAACACCCTGTGTCGCCAGTTGCACGCAGGTAAACAATTAGCGATTATTACAATTACATATCATACAAATACATCGAAATGTGCAGGTTCAAACCACGGCTCGCACCTTTGGGATTTATGTGCGAATCTCATTTTCATCCGAGATTATCGCTTGCTATGAAACGGTGAAGAAAAACATCGTGAGGACCAAACAAACGTCTGAGGGAACTTGACTATTTTTTGATAGATGTGTGAAGTCTGCTAAGCCGCACTGGGCCAGCGTGGTGGACTATGACCCGAATCCACCTCGCATTGAGGGGAGGCCCATGTCTAGCAGTGGGACGTTAAATGGACTGTAGTAGTACTAGTACAATTACATAAAAAAGACACACATTCGCTGAATTTATTACATGGCTTTTAGGCATAAACGCCTTTTGTGAATTATTATTTAGAATACAGGTGTCATCCGAGGGACATACACAAAAAAACTCTTGACCGATTGGCAAGCCCGATTATTTGTCAATTTGACACTGATATTATCATTCAGTCTTGCCGGTCGGTAGGCCTCAGGTACAACTCATATGTCGCCACTCTTATGTCTTCTTAAACTCTTTGGTCAGAACGATAACTTATGTTTTACGCGAGCTCTCAAAAGTTACAAAGGTTAAACTACGCGGATGTACGTGAATACTTTATAAACATTGACGTCATACCGGCAAAGGGGAACTTAGGGAGGAAATAATATTCATATAGGTAGGTATTAGGTACCTGTATGTAGGTTAAGTAAGTTACTTACCGATTAGTTCTGATCCTATAAAAAGGGAGGGCCAGTTAAGTGCCTAAATAAGGCTTGGGAACAAGTTTAGTGTCAAGTTAACTGGATGTTAAATTCGTTATCTCATCTAGGACATCAAAGCTCTGTGCCGCTTTATTTTCCAGAAGTAATCGCGCGAATGGAAATATATAATTTAATTCCCTTAATCCTCTTCCTTTTATAATTGAAATAGAAAAGAATTCAGGTGTTTTAAAGATTACATTTTTAAACCAAAACCAACCTTCCTTTAATTTGGTAGGTTTTGGTATAAAAATCGAATCTACTTATTTGCTTAAGTATTATTGCAATTGGCAACCGTAACCTCAATGCTAAAACCTTATAATTATTGGTTATAGACTTGAGTAATTTATTTAATTAAGGCTCTGTGGAGACCTTAGCAAGCCAACACATTTACATATAAATTAAAAGCTGATTTCCAATATATTTGATGGCATGCTAGGGTTGAAGTAAATTAAAATTTTAACAGTCTACCAACTTGATTAACGTGGTAAAAATACCTTTAAATACACCACAGTATAAGTACCTACTTATATATCCTATTAATATTATAAATAGTTAACAACATATGGTTTTCATTTATAACGATATTAAGTAATCGAATTCTGCGCGGACGAAGTCGCGGGTAGAAGCTAGTTTATGATAAGTATTAAAAAATAATAGCAACAACATAATAAGGTGTATAAACTTACCTACTAAATTAATTGTTTAATCATCTAGTGCATAAACAAATTGTAAGCAAATAGAGCTATTAGACGAGAACTTTATTACCGTGTAAGATTAATTCATATTCTGTTATTAGATGTACAATGGTGGTTAATAATAGAGCTGTTTAGATCGTGTGACGTTCAGTGTGGCGCGGGCGGGACCACGCACCCTACGATTAACTTCGCTGACAAAGCCCTCTTGGTCTTGTTTGTTAAACCTATTACAACCTTAAATGTAAGATGAGTAACTAACATAAATAAGGATTTCGGTTTTCTATTGCAATACATTGACAATCTCCCAAGACTTAAGCCCGGAGGCCGAGAGGCACACTCGGGCGTCGACTCTCGTGCGTCTAAATGTCTGGGTATACCAAAACGAACTCTGTGTTAGTATGTTTAAAGATTGAATTAACATTAAGATTGAAATTTACGTTTGAGTTAGATTATTTGAATATATTCTTACCCGCAAATTTATCCAAAGTACCAATTTATTGGTATTAATGACTGCTTTTGTACCGATTAATTGAAATTTGTATAAATGTCAGTATCAGATATCCCTAATCTTCCAGTAACTACAAACATTGTTTATTTGTATATTTAAATACCTTTTTTCCTTTTTAGTATATGTGTAACGGTAGTGGTCTTAAACGTCCACTTCCGGTCGCCGCAGACCCACCGCATGGCCCCCTGGGTGAAAAGGGTGTTCATTCACATCCTACCGAGATTGCTGTTCATGAAACGGCCGCAGTACAAGTTTGACACGACGAGGTGAGACCAACTTCAAATATTATCGCACCAAACTTTGTTCCGGAAGTCTCCCAATTAATTAAAGTCAAATTAACCCGGACTGTTCGTTCTTATCAAAACAATTCGTTAAGCGGATATATCTACAAGTATCTTAGCTGACCATTCGAAGTCATAAATCTTGTCGCAGATCAGAAACAACTCTAAATTAATTATATGTTACAAGAGACTCACCGACCGCAGGCGTCGACCGTTTATTTCTTGTCGCCTTTACTTTACTCAACTTTAATATTAAGCTTAAAAGTTGGAGGGCAGACGCGATGGAGCCACCCGTAAAGATTGCGTAGTCAGAGATTTTTAAAAGTGCTGTACCCGGCACGCGTCTTGTTGCCAGTCCATTTCATGAATTAGCATCTCTTTGAGGTCTCTGTGAGATAGCGAGGCAATGTTTTTAATTTTATGGCCAGAGATTTTCAAATTTTCTGCAATCTTTTTAGGGTTCCGTACCCAAAGGGTAAAACGGGAATCCTATTACTGAAACTTCGCTGTCCGTCCGTCCGTCCGTCTGTCACCAGGCTGTATCTCAAGAACCGTGATAGCTAGAGACTTGAAATTTTCACAGATGATGTATTTCTGTTGCCGCTATAACAACAAATACTAAAAAACAGAATAAAATAAATATTTATGGGGGCTCCCATACAATAAACGTGATTTTTTGCCGTTTTTATAGATAATGGTACGGAACCCTTCGTGCGCGAGTCCGACTCGAACTTGGTCGGTTTTTTGTGTTTGTTTACAAAAACTGTACCTATGTTATAAAAATTAATAAATCATGTAGCGAGCTTGTGCTACGAGACGTTGCTTTATCATAAATTGACGTGTTTTTACACGTTAGGACAGTTCTGAAAAAACTTTTTCAAAATTAATTTATCAGGCAATTCTGTATTTAATTATGTACAATGAAATATGACGTAAGTATATGTAATACCGTATCTATTTCACTAACTATAGAATGTATATAGTTTGAGAATCATTCGTGCGGACAGCCACTCGGAATTGTAATTCACTTAGCCAATGGAGTCTATTAGCTAGACAAGTAAATGGTATAGGTACTGAATAGGAGGCCGCCGCCGCGCAGCGCGCACCACCTCGCCTCACTGCGGTCACAGACTTACGTAAATGGATCACTAGGCTAGATTAGTTAGACGGATCGGTTTGGATCGCAACTAAATGTAACGATCATGAACGAACGAACGATGAACGGTTACATGAACTGACACTATGTTTAATATCATTGTTTTTAATTTATATAAAGGTAACTTAATTTGATTATTTGTACGTAATGAAGGATTAATGCGAGTTGAATATTTAGAACCTATTGAAGCCGTGCCTACAAGTACCAAAGTATATAGGTATGATACCTTTCAAGACAATACAATTTTTTAAAATTTGTTGGTCTCTCTGTTTGTTCCGGGTAAACTCTGAAACAGCTGAACCGATTTTAGCGGGACCTTCACTGGCAGATAGCTGATGTACAAGGAGAGAAACTTATATTTCAGTAGAATGATTGGGGTTCCGCGGGACGAATATGAAACTCATTTTTTCCAGATGAACTCCCTAAATTCCTCGTAGGCGAAGTCGCGGGCACATTTAGTACTTAATAAATTGAGATTATAGTGTTAAGAATCATAGGTCGCGGTATACGGCGTGCGGCGTGGTGGTCCGGTGCGGCGGGGCCGCCCGTCCGTTGTACCCGTACCGGCTGGCAGCCGCTGATGACGACTGCTGCGCGCCCGGTGCTTGGCCGCCGCCCGCTGCGCCGCCGCCGCGTCCACTCACGCGCACCCCCAGTAAAGAGGACCTTACGCATACTACATACCTTAATTCTGGGTAAGAGCTACTAGATGTTCATATCAGGTCTTAACCGTGTAGACGAACTTCCGGCTACATAGTTTGCCAGACTAACCTCAGCATTACCCCTCGAGTGACCAAATTGACAACAGTAAAAATATATGTTCTACTTAGTAATCCTTTTGGAAAAAAGTGAGCACGAGGTTTCTTGACTATTATTCTCTATAGGAAATCCATTCCGAATGGGCGGTAGAGTCTTATATAATCAATTTGTTGACGATAAGTACCTGTCTTGGTTTATACATGAATAAAATAAATCTGATTCTGATCCTATATCTAAAATTTTTCGTGTGCGTGTCTAGGAGGTGGTATCTCTGTTTTCAATCGTAAATGTCATTCTCTAGTATGGGCGACAGCAATCGCTTCGGCGGTAGTTGTTTAGTGCACGGGTCCAGCGAGGGCGGCGGCGTGGGCGGCGCGGGCCTGGGCGGGCTGGCGGACGAGGAGACGCTGAGCCCCGTGCCCGACCCACCGCCCGGCTTCAGCCACTCCGCCTGCCCGCCCGAGGTGCACAAGACTTGCTTCTGCGTTAGATTCATCGCGGAACACACTAGGATGTTAGAAGATTCGACTAAGGTGAGTTTATTTCCTCTAAAAGATACCTACCTACAAGCTCAATTCCATAGAGTCCGTTAATCAACTTCCTCCGTTTACTCTAAATTTATCGATTGCTTTCAATTGCTTTTACGTCTCGTTTAGCTAACCGGCACTAAACAAAAAAATCCCTTTCACAATACCTACTCGTACCTATGTCTCGTTTACTAACCGTGTACCGTGATCGTAACGACGTAATAACATTTGATTTTATTGCCTACTTGCATGAATAGCGCTATAATAGTTCCGTCCAACGCCATTTTTGTGTAGATAGGTAGCAAATACCAGGGATTCACATGGTAGTTATATACCTACTTACTTGAAAAATATTGAAACTTAGGCGGTAGGTACAACAATAAATAAAAATCATAACATAAATTCTTATAGTTGGAAAGAAGATATGGGCAAGGCAAGGATGGAGCCGTTTTAAGCACTTTGTTTGCTAAGTTTAGTTAACCTACCGCTAGCTATTTCGAGACGTAAAACACTCTAAACATATTTAATACGGAACTTATAGGTAAAAGAAGATTGGAAGTACGTTGCGATGGTGCTGGACCGGTTGTTCCTGTGGATATTCACGCTGGCAGTGCTCGTGGGCACTGCGGGCATCATACTACAAGCGCCCACGCTCTACGACGACAGGGTCCCCATAGACAAGCACTTTAACCAGTACGCCACATCGTCACTGGTGCGGTGTCCGCCGCCCTCATAATACCATCATGTCGGAGAAATTACGTAGATATGACGTCACTGCTTCAGTCGACCTTATAAATAATTATTATCCTTCTCTATAAATGGACATATAAAGTATTTTAATCAACGCACAAACTAAGGAACTACTTATAATTATATCCAACGTTGCTGATTCAAGATTTGTGTATGAAACATTGACGTCGTAGCTACGTATCTATCAAATGTTATGGTTATATATCAATAAAATAGCAACGGTGACGACAAACTGCAAGCTGCTCGCGGATCTCGCGTTGTTAATAACAAAATTACTATTAAGAAGCAGATTTGCGTGACCAATTTGCAGTCAGGGCCTCAAGTCTGCTAACACTATCATTGTAATATGACAATGGCTTCACTTTATAACGCGTTATAAGACTTTATTTTATCAATGAGATCTAGGTATGTTCTCCAGTGTAGACATTGTCCCATTTAAACTCGTTAAACTAGTCACATTCTAGTTAACTTTGATAAAAGATGTTTCTTGTGTGCCTTGGGAAATGAAGTCATATTATTAAGATTGTTGGTAGACTAGGGAACCTAGATCGCAAGCATCGCTCCGTTGCAAATCGACACCCAACGCACACCCGTCCCGCCCGGAACGTGTTCTATTCCACGACACCTAACTATATCTATGTTCTCCTATTTATCATGTAAGTCCTTTTCATATCTCTTATCTACTCTTGCACAAGACGATAATCTTAGTACGTATAGATAGGCTCATTTGACTTTAATTGAATTCCCGGCGAAGACTAAACATTACTCACCGTGTTTACCGTTCCTATAAATAATTAATTATCTACGTCTAATGTGACAATAAAATGTAGCATTTGTTCCCCGTAGCTATATTTGCATTATTACATTAAACAACATCGCGCAATCATCTGAATTAAATATCTAGAAATAGGTGTACTTAAGTAAAAAGAACGAAACACCACCAAGTTAATATTGTCTGTGTTCAATATCATCGTTTAGCTAATTAGCATAAAATATAATGTAGTGTATGTAGCGTCATAATTTAAGCTCACTCATCCATCATCCCCGTAGTCCAGTATAGTATTTATGCTAATGCACCTCGCTTATATAACACTTTGACTTCCACCAGCATACTTTCATAAATCATTAACATAGGTATGTAACACATCAAAATCTAAAATTGTAACAAATAGACACTAAGCGTATCTTGGAATCATGCCGCAACTATCGTCTAGTTTCTTCTAATCTTCTATTTCTAAGCGTAGGTAGGTATAAGATAATTGGTCGTAGAATAGAACATGTACTACATAACATAATATCGATTTTATTATTTGTAAGTAAAGTATGGTATGGAAACTTAAAATTACAGTAATGTATACAAAAAAATGTTTTTATTGTTGGCTTTGAATAATGACAACGTATTACGTAATAGACTCAAATTAACAATCTAACGCAAGTTTACAAGCACAATGTAATGAATTATACTTATGATAATAAGTACAAGATAACGATTTACTTTAAGAAGATAATTGCTCAATTTTAAGGACAGACACCTACCTATTGCCACAGGACTTATGATACAATTAAATTAAAAAATGGTTATATAAACCTTTTACTTTATAATTATGAATTACAAGAATCTTATGTTTTTATTTTCGTAACTATTGTATGTGGTATATGGTTATTATTGTCTTTTTGAAGTACACAATATATTTTTTATTTATTATTGTATATAATATTTATAGCACGCGTTCGAGCAATGTCTGTGCTTTAGGTAACTTTTGGACAGGAATTGACAAAAATCCGACTAAATATTATGAAAGTGCACAATAAAAAAAATCATAAAACAAATGTTTGTACAAAAGTAAATAACGAATATAAATAAATAAAATGTAATATCTTTTATGTTAACAGGAATTTAGAAATGGAATAGTGGTAGGCACTTGCGAATAAATGCCACGTGTAAATGTTAAACAGTCAATAACGGCGACGATTAGATGAAAGTCTTGGTGCATAGTTTAGTGACCCTTTGAAATAATATGAATAAACTAGAGAATATAATTAAGATAAGCACATTGGACTGCTCGCAGTAGAGTAGCGCAGCTCAATTGTAGGTAAATAAGTTTGTAATTATCTATTTATATTGTTAATAAAACCGTTATACATAGAATCTGTTATTTCTATACCCTAGTTACAGTTGAAGGTGCCTTTTAACTACTTGTTTTCACCTTTTTGTTTAGCCACCTGGCAGAATTATAAACAGCACTTCTCACAGTGCATTATAAGTATAGGTATAAGATCAATAAAGACTGCACTATTTATGCCTAAGCATAACGCAATTTTATACTTACCTATTGCTACGTAATTCAATAAATTCATAAAAACAAACCGAGCTCTTTAGAAAAAATACATCATCACGCCTGAAATTCCCGACGCGATAGTCTCTTTGAAAAATTGTATTGTCTACCAGACAGCAAGAGAGATTCTCTACAACTACATCTTTAAATATGTCGTAAATGTTATTACAAGTATCACAGGAACATTTTAGAGTATCTTACCTTTACAGCGATAAGTTCTAAATAAATCAATTAGTTTATTTACCATAATTCGCTGGAGCTGGGTAATTAAATACACTCCTCCCTGCTTTCTTGTGTTTGAGAATACTATTCATTATAAGGTCTGTCTTTTTACTATCGTCAATAATCTTACGTGCGTTATTAAGGGCTTTCTTATGAATTAGAGAATTTTTCGTTTTAGCCCTGTAGAAAGCGTCATAGTCCAGAGATATTTTATCATTAATGTTAACTTGATTATTATCGTTATAAGTGGGTTTATTTGTTGTTAAGACTATAGATTCTTTATTTGCTTCGGTTGTACTTGTAATCGTGTCATTAGAACTTGTGGTTGTATTAACGTGAGATTCCTCATCTGTTGTTCCTAAAATCCCTGTACTTCCTAAATTTGATGTTATAGATTTTGTGCGGATATCTGTTAAAGGTCTTACAGAGACAGTATGAGAGCCACTTAAATCGTAACTAAGATTAAGAATACTTTTGAAATCTTCATGATTTACTGAGGGTACAACAGCAGACTCACTTGTTGTTATGAGATTATCCAGGTCAATTGTTTTATTTTCAAGGGAAGTCTTATCCTCCTTTGGATAATATTCATCAACTACTGTTTGTGGAACGAAAGGTTCATAAGTAGTTATTATTAAATCTGTTATAGTACTCACATTGTAATTGTCAGTATCTGCAGAATTTATTTGCGGCTCTGTATCTGAATCATTTGAAAATGTATTTTTAAAATTGGTCTCATTTGTGGAATCCATTGTGTCGTTTCCAGTGTAATATTTGGCATTTCCCATAATTATTGCAGGAGATTCATCTGAATGGTTGGAAAATATATCTGTCGAAATAGTTTCAGCAGTTTCATTGTATTTGTTAATATCTGTAGAATTGATCGGTTGAACTTCATGTGGATAATTTGCAAGGATATTGGTAGAAATTGTGTCACTCGTCGAATTCATGACAGCGCTTTCATTATAATGTTCAATAGGTTCCGGAATTATGAGCTCGCCTTGATCAGAATAATTAGAAAATATATTAGTAGTAATGGTGTCATCCGGTTTTGTTTCAGTAAAAGGATCAGAAATAGGCAGGATTGTACTTTCTTCAATACTCGTGGCATTACCTGTAGATTGAACAGAAACCATATCTTGACTCGTAGATGTAGAGTCAGTAATTATTATTGTTTCAGGTTTTAATACTGTAATGGGATTATCTGTAGTGGTAGATAAATTACTTGATGAACCGAGGTCACTCGACTTTTCGACAAATGTTTCACGTGTGGAATTGCTTGTCTGTACGGTGTTATTATTTTTTGTAGTAGGTAGATATGTTGCTGTCGTTGACAGTTCGAGTGTTGGTTTATTGGTAGATGGCAATACAGTGCTTACGTTCAAAGGATTATCGGTAGTTACATGTAATGGATAATCTGTAGCATTCTCTGATGATTGATATTTAGAAGGTAACAGTATAATTTCTAGATTATTTTCCATAAAACTAGTATTATTAGATTGAACTTGACCAGAACTGTGTGGTGTATCTTCGGATGAACGATTCGAAGTGTCTCTAAGTGTAAGATGTTTAGCAATTTCTTTTTCTTCCTCTATTTTATCTTTGATTTCACCTAGATGTTTAGATTTTTCTTCCGTCCATTCAGCAAACTGTTTTTCTAAATCTGAAAACGAATTGTTAGAATGGGACTCCATATCTTTCAGGATTTCTTCTAATCTAACATTTTCAGTTTCTTCAATGGCTTCAATGACATCCAACTTATCTAAAACCTTGTCTACAACTTGATGAATTTCCTTAGCTTCAGACGAATTTTTATCATTTTGTTCCATATGTTGCAAAACTTTTATTGTATCCAAAACGGTCTCAATAGTTGGTTGTGGTGAATCTTCTTGATCAATTCTTCTTATATCACTATTAACTTCACTTGACAATTTGTCCAATTCTTCCTTCACTAAAACACCAACATCAGCTAGACGTTCAGTTTCCTTGGCTAGTACATCTTCAACACTTTCCAACTTACTTTTAATATTATAATTATTTAGGAATTTCGACAGTGTTTCGTTAACCCTGGCATCGATTTCCGCTGGTAAACTTTTCTTTAAATCTTCAATAGAGCTATCTAATTTAGGCGGCACCGTTGTTGTCCCAATGAGCCCGTTGTAGTTCGAAGCCGTTTTTGGTGCTGCGCCTTCTTTACCTTTACATTGCTCATAATAACGATCCGTCGCATCATCACTCAGAGATAGAACATGTTCCACGGCCAATATAGTGCAATCCAGGGTCACTTTGACATCAGTAACAACGTCACTTAATAGTTTACCGAAACTAGTTTGTACGGATAGCACCGCGCCTTGAAAAACGTCGAAAAAGGAAGCTGACACCTGTAATATCACAAATATATAAGATAACACGTCACAAGTCAAAACATTTTAGGTACTTATAACTCACAGTAGGACGCACCTGTGTGACCATTGCCAATGTAATGATCACGGATATCTTCATAATGCAATGCATTTTGCAATATATTTAATGAAGTGATATCAATATCAACCTTTTTCAGACACGGCAGAAGGACTTATTGCCCCGAGAACGGGCGTCCTTTTAATTTTCATACAATTAGTTTTACGTCTGTTTGTTCAATCAAGAACGATACGCGATATTGCGGCGGTCACCACCTGTATCAATATTTAACGTCACACCGTTTCTTATAAACCAATTTATATTGTTTAAAACAAGTCACAGAAGTAGCGTGAAAACTAAAAAGAAATACGATAATTATAATAATGAAAGTTCTTTATTGTTGCAGCTTAATACAATATATCACAAACTTAATTCTTAGCTTTATAAATAGCATTTCTACAGTGTTTTGTATTTATATCATGTTTGTATGGTGTATACTTATATTTATCTTCTATAAAATTAATAATATATTAAATTTATTTTATTAGCAAACCTTTTATAAAATCAATTGATGTAATATATTCTGACAGTGTTTTAGATAAAAGTCGTTATAATTACACACAAAATGAATGGATGAAAAAATGATATTAATATGTATTTGTGGAATAACCGGCTGCCGTATACTTTAAAATGTGATGTAAAATCCCGGCTTAGCAAACAATACCGTGCAAAGTAAAATTTTACAAGTTTTAAGTAGAGATAAAAAGCTATCAGTGAATTCGCCTCCGATCCCACACGAACACAAAATAGTATGGCTGGCTGATGACTTGCACGGTCTAGAATCAAACTTTATGATTTTTACGGTGTCAGAACTCTAAAATAACGCGCTGATTTTAAATTTGATTCTAAAAATATCTATAATGTTTAAAACGTAAACTGTCAAATTCTCGACTTATGCGATATTATTAGCTAAGGGACTAAATGTTACAACACATTTTCGCCTAAATATCAACTTACTTTAAGTTGCGCGAGATAGGCGCCTGATGCAGAACTCTTACCAATAACTCTTTATAAAAGTATTTTTTAAATATTAACTGTTATTTTTTTAACTGATTTTGTACTGTAAAATACTAAAAGTAATATTAAAACACTATTGCAAGAGAGGTGATGGTAAACAAATATGAAATAGTCATTTTAAAGGGTAAAGGCGTGTGTGGATGTGTGTGTAGACACATTTGTGACGTGTGCTAGATCGGGCATGAGTGGGCACAGGTGGGAAATTGCGACTCTAAATTAATGATCCTTTAATACAGATTCTATAGAGTACAAAGTCAGATAGATATTTATTGCCAGCTGCCTGAGAGTAAACAGTACCAGACTCGTACGTTACAATAATACATTTGGCACTTTTTGAGCAAATTTGTTAAAATATATAAATTTTCATTAATTCTTTCTAATTTACATAAATTTTACTATTGCTTTCAATTTATTTAAATCTTACTTTTATCATCTATAGATGAATATAATGTACTCACATTTACTGATATATTACGTACAAAGTAAGAATAAAATTATAAAAAAATATTTCTTTGTTGACAAATTGATTATAAACATTGCAATGCAATAAAATAACAAGTCAAAATTGATTAAATAAAATATATCAAAGTATAAAAATTGAACATTAATATAAATGTCTATTGGTGTGGAATGTAAAAGATACGAGTATTGTACAATAGGTAATAACCATATGGGATACTGTATATTAATACATAAAATGGATATCCACTGACGGGAATCAAACCCGCAACCACCTATTGTAGTGAACCGAGCAGCTTACGCTCAAACCACTACACCAAGCAGTTGTCAATAATAAATTGTATAATTTCCTAGATACCGCGATTATTATTTTTTCATATATTACAAAACAAATTAAATATCCTTAGCTCTACTCTTAAAATCATTCTAATCATTAATCCCACTCACCAAGTTAACCTGGCCGAAAAATGTATGTCTTACTCATACAACTAATATCATAGAATTGTAAAGGCGTATTAGAGTAAAAAATAGCTGTCGACTTAGTAAAGCATAGCAAATAAAAGCACAAAAAATGCGATTTCAAACGAAATAGAGGCCTGAATAAAGCCTCGACCACCATAATGAATTAATATATATAATAAATAAAAATGTGTAAATATATAATATCTAATATTAAATGTAAATAGCAGAAGATATTGTGATATGATTTCGATATGCAATAGTTAATTGAACACTGAATGTTATTTATATCGAATTTGAACACGTCTAATACAACCTTTATTACATTATAAAAATATGGGAACGATCACTATTATATGGCATTAGTTAAAACATTCCACTTGATCTAAACACTACCTTAAACTAATGTTAAATGAGAATAATTATATTCTAATATCAATAGCGCTGATTATATACATTTGTTGTTTGTTTACGTACATTGAACATCGCGACACTATAAGTCCAATTTTATAGAATTCTAAACACTCCACAAACAATTTACTTCGGCAATTATCAATAAAAGGGGTTTATAATACCAATGCAAATAGATTAAGAGTTTCTATAAATTTGGGGGTTACCTTTACATTCCAAATTATTTGAATAGTAACCAGTAACGCGACTGTCGACTATGTACTACTGACAATCAATATAATCACGTATTAATGTTTTATAATTAGTTTAAACTTTAAACACTTTACCACATTCCAACACAACACGACACAAGTCTGAATTAAAGCTTTTTTATTTCAAACCTTCAGATCTTTGAGATTTAAATGGATGATCTGAGAAGAAAAGCAGAGAATAGGCGTTATTTTCATAATATTCCGCATAGATCAGATTTAACTATATAGTTATTGCTATTTGTCACTGATAAACGGACTTTTTGCTTAATAAGAACAGTATTTTAGTTTAGGATTGAATGTATATGGGCAACCCATGTGATAATACCAGATATGTCAGAACGAAGAGCTTTTGTAGTTTCAACACAAGGTGCATAATTGCCATATTGACGCTCTCGGAAATTTAGCTAAGGTTGCAGGGTGCATTTTTTTCACCCGACTGTGCCAGAAGTAGGATCACAAAGAGTTAATTTAACTATCTACATGAATATTTAAATACGACAACAAAGGAGATCAACTCACAATCATAGCCCTTTCTACCGATCACCGACGACCAGGGAACATTTCAAAAGACAAATATCAAAATATTTTCGACGACGAAGTTAAAAATTTCATAAAATAATCATCGATTCCGACGATGCATATAAAAACTAGCTGCGATTATTTCAAAACACGGGGACACATCTAGAGCAAAACTCGAGCTATACACCTTTCCATTATACATCCGACTCGCCGCATACTATAATTCTCATCGGGGATCCCCTCGGATGTTTTAAAATAGTCTACCGCCTAAATAAATAGTTGTCCAAACTGACCGGAGCGGACTATGGAGTGGAGCTTCCGCCGTCCTGTGTGGCGGTGTCTGCGGGCGCGGCGGGCGCGGCGAGTGGCGCGGGGCCGGCGGCGTTGAGGCGGGGCAGCGGCGGGATGGAGGGCGGGATGGCGGGCGGCGCGGGCGGCGCGGCCGGCCCCGGCGGCTCGGGCGCGGCGGGAGACGGCGAGCGGGAGGGCGAGCGAGCCGCGGTCGGCGCCGTGAACCCGTTGGCCATCCTCTGGTAGTGCGGCTTCCACTTGTTGGCCGGCGGCGTGTAGTTCAGGCGATCGTATTCCATTTCTATAAACATAAAAATATATATAATTCGTCTGTACGTGTTTCTAACCTAACTCCTTCCAAACGGCAGGACCGATTTGGATGAAATTTTGCGTGTATATTTCAATGGGTTCCTGGATGGTTTGAACACACAATTGGACCCGGTAGGTGGAGCTGCTTTCGTATGTCACCTATTAAAATTTATTTATTAATTGTACATGTATACAATATAACAATTTATGCGCTTAATTCACTTCGCCTTTTAACCGTGAACCGTAACCGTCTTTAAAGAGAATCAAGCGCCATGTTGGGCTATATTAAGTTATATATATATGTACCTACCCATGGAATATTTTTCTCCGTTTTTTGAGCTGGATTTCGTGCAAAGTTACGAATATGGCGCTTGAGTCCGTTATAGACTTTGAAACCAATCGACTGTTGTGCTCCAAACCGGTTTATTAGAGGTAATATCGCGAAGATGGTTCTAGACCTCTAAATGGACAGATTACATTTCTTTTTTGAGCGTGGTAGCACTCGCCTGGTATCCGCTAGTATATAATAAAAGCGGGCGCGACTGTAGCGAGTATTGAGCGCGGACTATAAATTTACACGCTTTTAAAAAAAATCGGGACGCTACTATGCGTCGACGCGAATGATTTGTGAAGCTAGTAGACCTAAACATATTTTTACCGTATCCCTCCTTATGTTTGATCTCGTCGTAGACGTGGTCCAATTTGTTGTCATCGACGTATTGGTATAAGTTTGGGTTGTTCGCGTCGGCGTCCTTGTTCTTCATTGAAGACAGTGGATCGTAACCTTTAAAAATGGGCAATTAAGCAATTTAGTTGACGTTAATTATCATCAAGGCGATCAGGATCGCTAGGTATTTTTTGTGTGTTTAATTTGTTGTAATGTAAAGTCGTTGAAAATTCCTAAACTAGAAGTATCCCGCGAATATTAGTAGCCGTCAATCGGCAGATCGAATTATTCCACTTGACCAAAAACTGATAATAATATAATCATTAAAACTTAAAACGGTGAAGGAAACCATCGTGAGGAAACCTGCACGTCTGTAGAAAGGCGTGTGAAGTTCACCAACCCGCACTGGGCCAGCGTGGTGGACTATGGCCCAAATCTCCTTCGTATTGAGGGGGAATGTGCCCGGTATAATGGCAATAGGCTCGCCCCCTATTACATTGGGACCAAAATACATCGGCGAAGTGTGGGTGCACTACAGTGCACCTCTGCCTACCCCTTCGGGGGATACAGGCGTGATGATGATGATGATGATGATGATTAAAACTTACTGTCGGTGGAGCCACTGGCCTTCATCAACTTCTCCACGGTGGTGTTGGTGAGCTTGGCGGCGGCGGCGAGGTTGTTGTGTATATGAGCGCCGTTGTTGAGCAGCGTGGCCGCGTCGTCGCCGCGCTGCGATCCTTGGAACGAGTACACCGGGTTGTCGAAGTGCTGTTGATCTGTACAAACAAAGAATAACTATACAAACCTGAAGCCATGTTATTTTCTGCTTAAAGACATTTGACTTGGCTATGGAGGGTAAAGGTAAGGAGAATCATCTCATATGGAAGAAAAGATGAAAAAGTGTCCAGCTGTATACTATAAATACCAGTTCAAAAACCTTTCACAATCGCGCTGTTGTAGACAAAGGGTATGGTATGAATATAGCAATTGTAAATGAACTGAAGTATGCCGAGTAAATAAATTTAATATCATTGTCGACTAAAGTAGTTAATTATTGAAAATTTCAACAACTTACCTTGTACAAAATAATGTAGTAAATATAACCTAAAATAATTATTACAAGAAAACATGCATCTAGAGTAGAGATGAAATGGATATCCGGTAACTAAAACAAGGCCGGATGGCCTTGTTTTTAGTATCCAGCCGGATAGTAATTCAGTATCCGGCCGAATACCGGATAGTAATTCATTATCCGGCCGGATACCGGATAGTAATTCAGTATCCGGCCGATTAGGAACTCAGTATCCAGCCGGATACTGAATTTACTATCCGGCCGGATACTGAATTACTATCCGGCCGGATAGTGAAAACAAGGCCGGATAGGCTGGATACTGGATAGTTACCGGATATCCGTTTCATGTCTACTCAGAATGAATATAGCAATTGTAAATGAACTCAAGTATGCCGAGTAAATAAATTTAATATCATTGTCGACCAAAGTAATATCAATACACAAATTATTCTCCTTACCTCTACCCTCCATAGACTTGGCCTCTATTACAATGACATTTGGAACCATATTAAATGTGTACAAGGCGTGCACAACCTCTAGATACCTGTCAGTGGATAAGTACTTCTCAAATAGATATGTACATACAGTACTCACCAGGTTGGGAATGGGGATCAGCGGTGTAATGCACATGGGCGATTTCTCGTTTCAAATTGCGCACGCGTTTTCTGTAGTACAGCAACACTAAGATGGCGGTGGCGGCGCAAATAAAAGCCAATATCACCATCACAACTGTCAATCCCGAACTTGAACTTGTACTTTCTGTAAAAAATAAAATTGTGTTAGACTATTAAAACGACTGTCTTTAAAGTACATTTTTTTTGTAAATATAAAATCGTCAAAGTTCAGTATCAGTCCGACACAGTTATAGACAGCATTTCATTTAGGCTTTTTAGTCTTACGCCGACAGCACGCGCACCGTCAGCGCTGATGGCCGAGATATATGAACTTCTAGGAAGCGTTTTTGATTAACGCGTAGCTATCAATCAGCGCGCACGTTGGTCAGCGCTGATAGCTACGTGGCCGTACGCGTCGCGCGTCGGCCCCGCGTAGCTGTCGGCGCAGACGATCGCACGAGCACCTCTGCTTTCAGTGAGCGTTCTAGTGTCGAGCGGAGCGGACGTCTTCAGCGCATAGTCATGGCGATTTTTTTTGGAAAAGATAGTACAAAGCAGCAATTATTAATACACTCCGCATTTTGGGCGTCGTCTGTACAGTAAGGCGGTCAATACGATACTAAAACGAGCCACGCTGACCCTCAGCGCTAACAAACTACGGGCTTAGCTATGAGCGCTGACGGTGAGCGTGAGACTAAAATCAGCCTTAAAGAAACATTTAACATGGTCGAACGTGGTAGTGTAGGTCCTTTCAGCATTATGTGGTTTATTGGTCCAGGAGTGAACGTCTCTTGGCTGACGGATTATAATGCGACAACATCTTGGCCTGTGTATGTATGCGTATGTGTGAGTGTACTGACCAGGCTCCCTGCCGAAGGCGTCGCTGGCGTGCGTGTCGCAGTGTTCGCCGATGAAGCCGCGGTGACACGCGCAGCCCTGCACCGGGTCGCACACCCAATTACCAACGGACGAGCAGTTGCACGCCTCCATGCAGTGGTCGCCGTAGTACCCCTCCGGGCAGACTGATGAGAGAGAGATAATAGAAAACAATATGCTATGTCTTTAAGTATATTTTTATTAACTTTCGAAACTTTCGAAAAATCGATGGCCGGATGATCCGGACATCTTTTGTGAAAGTATTTGGTAAGAAACAGCACGAGACCGTAGCCTGTGGAGAACTAAAGAAGAAGACTTCGTTCGGGGGCACCGTAATTGGACGTAGTTAAGCAAAAAGGATCCAATCAACGAAATTAGTGAAGTATACCAAAAGGTTCCTAAAGGAGGCCTTATCAACAACAAAGATCGCATCGGCAAATAGCATTTTTCTACATAGGTTACCATCCCACATATAATACATTATCAGACTTCAAGCTTCTATATTTTCAAAGTCAAAGCATTTATTCTGTATAGGTCTATGGGAGCACTTACAAGTTGTCAAGTTTACATATTTTTTTCTTTTAAACTACTATACTACTACCGGATCGAAACGCGATCAACTGAGAAGATCCGGCAAGAAACTCACGAGGGCTAATTTTTTTTTTTAGATCGCCAAAACTTATTACAAATACACAGGTACATACAGCTCCACGGCGTTGCCTTTAGAGCTGCTTTTAATAATTAATAAATAATGATAAGATAATTTTAAAACTGACTTGATGTGGATTGGATCCTTTTACTACGTTCAAATGCCTCACCAGTAAATTCTTCACTCAGAGGACGATATTATAATCTTTAAAGAATTCGACACTACACAGGTATTATTATAAACTATGTTGAAATGACTAACACTGCGTGCAGTAGTGTCCGGTGTAGCCGGGCGGGCAGCGGCAGTAGCCGTCGTTGGGGCGGCAGGCGGCGTGCGGCGCGCAGCGGCACGGCTGCGAGCACGCCGCGCCCCACCAGCCCGCGCCGCACGACTCCGCGCACGACAAGCCGCGCCAGCCCGGCAGGCACTGGCACGCGCCTGCCGACCAAACCACCACGCTTGTATATCTCCCATATGAGCATAGAGTGTAGATATAAGGAGAACAATCTCATATGGGACAAAAGTTAGAAGGTGTCCAGCTGTATGCTATAAATAACAGTTCAAAAACCTTCCACAATGGCGCTGGTGTAGACAAAGGGTATGGTATGAACTGAAGTATGCCGAGTATGGAGTGTTATAAGTAAAGGAGAATCATCTCCTATAGGAAAAAATTGAAAAAGTATCCAGCTGTATACTATAAATAACAGTTCAAAAACCTTCCACAATGGCGCTGTGGGGTATGGTATGAATATAGTAATTGTAGTTCAAAACTATATTATCATTGTCAAAATTGTCAAAATAATACCACCTGATGCTAATGTGGCGCCACCCTTATTTAATGCATTTCGACGGACACTTTTTCAATACACAGATTGTTCTCCTTACCTCTACACTCCATACATATGAGGTAACCACACTTCGACGATTACTTGTTTGGTCTCATTGTAATAGTGGGCCAGTCTATTGCCATTATACTGGGCACACTCCCTGGCAATGAAAGAAGAATTCGGACCATAGCTTAACACGATGTTCTGAGTATAGAACATCGTGTATTCATGTCATCATATTTCATGTCAATGCCAAAATTGCTGCGTTCTTTGAAATGTTGTACCATCAAATATTCATAAGACGTTAGCTGCATTTAAAATGGTGTAGGAGTATCGGGCCACGGGTATTTCGCCCTACTGGCAAGCGATCGCATTGGTGTGTATTAGTAGCTTTGTATTTTCTGCGTATTGTGACAACGTTGCAAGAGACTCACAACTATGCTAAATTTTAATTAAATACACATGCGGCCTTAAACCGATTTTAGAGTAATAAATATTTGTTGTTGTGGGATATACTTTGCCGGATAAATGGCTAACCCGAATTTGACGTAGAACAACAAGCCTAAGAACATTTACATATTCAAAATCATAACAAACAAAAGATTTACGATACCCGTAACATGATGGCAGTCGGCACCATTCTTACAGCTGCACTTCTGTTGGCAATTAATGCCGTAAGTACCCAGCGGGCACGGGTATTCGCAGGTGACGCCGGTGTAACCACTCGGGCAGCTATACATCCCCGTCACTGGATCGCAAGTAGTGTTCTCTGTTGACAGCAACGAACACCGTTACACAATCGAAACATTACGATCACAATAGAAATGAGTTTATAAACGTTGCATGCAGTAAGAGTGAGCGTCGAGACAATCGATTTCTTAAAACACCAGTTAGTTTGGGTTATTTTTAGAACCAATAATGAAACAAGTTTATTAAAACAACTGATCTACAAAACCATTATTTCGGTTTAAAATTATTTATTGGCGCCTAATTCTAGTATTGCATAAGCAAGCAGAAGGTCTCCGATTTATCATTTAGAGAAAATAACACTTCTCAGAAGGAACCTTTTCAACCTTATACTTGTGATTTTCTTTAACAATATAAACTTCTTATAAACGCTTTATCACACTACTGTTATTTAAGGCGCCATGCCATCGACAAAAGCGATGTCTGTAAGGTGATTAAATGAATTGAAGCAAATCATTGTCCGTATGCAGTGTGATTGTTATTGTTCAGCACCTATCTAGAATGAGGGCAACATGCAAAAGTTTGAATACATAGATATAAAATGTATAACCTGCAGATGATTCAGGGCAGAGTTGCGCGCAGCCGGCGCCGTAAGTACCAGGCTCGCAGGGCTGCGTGCAGTTGTCGCCGGTCCAGCCGGCCGCGCACTCGCAGCGCCCGCTTGACGCATCGCACGACGAGTTGTTGCCGCAGCGGCACCGCTCCGAGCACTCCGGCCCGTACTGACCCGCCGCGCACTGCGTCTCGCAACGCACGCCTGCATCGAAATCACCGCTTTCATATCAATATTCATAACCTATATACTTCACCGTCACTACTCTACAAATGAAACTCGTGAAAACTAGCAATGAAGCTAATTAAGCTATAAGAGAATTCATATCACGATTATTTCTTCATATAGTTCTGTCCCTTATTGTCAGATCCAATGCAGCTTATTTTATTTTATTGTTGACTGAAATAAATCAGATCGACAGACTACAATCGTCATATAGGTTTATAAGAAATTAACGCTTGCATTGTGTACCATAATAATGAACTGGATGCGATCCCAGCTAAGCCAGGATGACATGGAGTAAGGCAAGAAATGGCCCTAAAGGAACTCTGTGAAGAGTAAAATCTACAGCCTATTTACAGTTCCGGTCTGTCTATCGGTGTTCGATAGAGTGGATACGAGGACTATGGTGTAGTCATTAGACCGATGTTTAGCACTTACTCATCGCTGTATGTATAGTATAAGACCATTGACTACCTTGTGATGCATACATTTGGAATGCCAGTGAAATACACACGCCCTCTATTTTGGATCTTATATTTATGAGCTAAGAACCCATTTTGCAACAGTCAGATAGGCATTTATTTGACAAACAACTCACTGAAATGTATTGAATTGACAATATTCGACATCGTGTCTGATAATCAATGTTATAAGAATTGCTACGAGGCAATTCATTTTGAAAGAATATGTTTGCTCAACCCAAAATTAATCTGAATATGTGGATATTCTAGTCGCTTACATACTAACCGATATGAATAAAACATGCAATTTTTAATATTTTATTTAACTTATTTTAATAGTATTTATATGAACAGAAGATAGGTTATTCACAAACAGTAAACCGTTTTCGAGTGACACTTCCAGTATAGATGCAGTGCCTGTCATAGAATTATTTTCATTGACCACAGCAACAATAGCTTTTACATTAGGACCTTTGATTGTGCTAAGAATTTGAGACACGGTAGGTACAACCGAGTGTTGATCGACGAATGCATCATTCACAGTCCACGAAGCGCAATCTTTAACCGTTATTTGCCTCAAGGCATTATTCTCTTCAGAAATTAAGTTATGATAAGACATATAATCATTACTTCTATGTTTTTTTACATTATATTCTTTAAATTGCTTGTGTTCGCGCAAGTACAACATGCGGTAACTTTCTCCGTCACTAGTCATATTCCCTTGTGTTCGCTTCTCTGAGTACAGTTCTGTAGAGTTATCGTGGCACGTCGCCTCGTATACGGCCGAATCAAAGACACCTGTGCAAAAGTAATTAGGATTTCATCCAACTAAATACTCACCGTTCCTTGAAAGACCTGTATCAAGTGAATGGGTATTATACAGTATATAGCAAGCTTTGTGAGAGGTCAAGCACTCGGATGAATCACGTAAAATAATCGGATCAAGATGTCTACCTCATAATGTCTAGCAATAAATAACACGTCGAGCTACTAATGATTATTGTGTTAATTCATGACGTGAACAATGACTGTATTCAAGCAGGTTTAAAGTTTTCATGCTATACAATGAGATTCTTTTATGTGGGCGTGGATGACCATTTCCTTAAATATCGGCAAAAGGAAAAAAATCTTGGAATATATAAAAAATAAAAAAAAAATTTTATTTGCACTATATCATCACAACTCAGAATTTTACCTCATTAGCAATACCAAAAGATGGTGGCTTTCAAAAATTTATTAGCTTTTAGGGTTCCGTACCCAAAGGGTAAAACGGGAACCCTATTACTAAGACTTCTCTGTCCGTCCGTCCGTCTGTCACCAGGCTGTATTTCATGAACCGTGATAGTTAGAGTTGAAATTTTCACAGATGGTGTATTTCTGTTGCCGCTATAACAACAAATACTAAAAAACAGAATAAAATAAATATTTAAGGGGGCTCCCATACAACAAACGTGATAATGTTACGGAACCCTTCGTGCGCGAGTCCGACTCGCACTTGTCCAGTTTTTTTTCTTACTGACCCTGGAATTCCTTTTGAGTAGTTTTAGCCATTTCATATAGGATCAGCCCGCTTACCACCACCTGTCTTGCAGCAATGCTTTAAAATTACTTTCAGTTTTTGACAAAAATTGTCAGTTACTACATATTGAAATAATTATACGTAAACAGGTGGATTTGGCCATCCACACTCACACAGACCCGTATGCTACGGTTATATAGTTAGGTGTAGTTACCTTTCCAGGCTGTGTCGCAGATGCACTCGCCGGTGACGTGGTGGCAGGCGCGCGCGTGCGGCGTGCAGTCGCAGGCGTGCTGGCAGGCGTGCCCGAACCGGCCCGCCGGGCAGCGCCGCGAGCAGCGCGGACCTGTATAACCCGGCCCGCATACGCACTCGCCTGCACACACAGACAGACAAGAATATACTCTAATCCAGTGATGGGCAAACTTTCTTAATGGGGGCCAGAAAATTTAAGAAAGGGGGATGGGCGAAATGTCCCCACCGACCAATAACAACCAGACTTATATCGTTGGAAAACTCATTTTGTTGTTACTATCAATTGTTACTATGAGGGTGTATTTCAAATCGTTGTGTGAAAAAAGTTATAGCTAAAAAACATATAGACTATGACCCAAAAATCTTCCTCGTATTGAGTATCCTCTGCCTACCCTTTCGGGGAATACAGGCATTTTATTTTTATTTGCTAATAAATAGCGTTGGATGTATATGTGCTGGTGTGGATTCACTAAAGTGCACCTCTGCTAACCCTTTCGAGAATACAGGTGTGAAGTTGCCTTATTATTATATTATTAAGACGTACAGCGACACAGCGAACAACTTTTTAGTGGCGGCATTCTTTACATCGGCGCGATATTTGGACGAAATAAAATGCCATTATTCTTAACAAACACTGAATATGCATCACATAATTCCGGATAACTTTACAACAAATAATGTATTTTACAATATAGACTTTGCAATAACCACAATACAATATTATTTATTTATTGGCATTAGGTAGTTAAATAGTTAACACAGTGATGGGTAATTTTCCCTTTATATTGTTCGTTATCTAAATCACCACAAATATTTCATGTACAATTAATTACCATTGTTTCCATATAATTAATTTCCCTTTAATTTATTAATTTATTAACCTTATCTTGCTTAAGTTAAAGTGAATATCCCTAATAAATGAAATCTCTACAGTTTTAAACAATGACAAGAACAATCCATGCTAGATTGTTTAGGACAATCTATGGTCCGAATAGGATTCAAGAAAATAAAAGAAAATTAATGTACTGACTAAATCAGTTAACGACGTATTTATCTAGGTTCCCATTACTAATGAAATTACAATACCCAATATAATAAAATAAATTTGCGTTGAAAATAGCCAAACATAGTGTGAAGTTTAACAAAGCATCAAAGCCGAGGTCATTAACTATGTACGTTGCACATATAGCATTCTAATCTGTATTCATTTTTATATTGTTAAATTACTTAAAAATGGACTAATATTCTGAAACATTCATAGACCTAATTCGTATAGGTTACTCAATTCATTTTATATAGAAGGTATACATACCATTGACGGGGTTGCAAGGAGCATCGTTCTCACAGTCGCACGGCTGTTGGCAGTTGAATCCAAACTTCTTGCCATTACACGGGCGGTCACATTTGAGGCCTTCGAACCTGTCCACACAAAACATGACAATTAAGTCGTAAAGAATACATTTTAAATTAATGTTTTGTAGACATCTTTGCGGGAAAGACGTGGCCGGAAATGGCTCAGGATCGGGATCGGTGGAGGGAGAGAGGGGAGGCCTTTGCCCAGGAGTGGGACACAAACTAGGATATTTAAAAAAAAAAAGTTATTTTATTAGCACCACACTAAACTAAGGGCCTATATTTCAATTGAAAAATCAGCCTACGTGTATTGGAATCATTCTCATTTTTTTAATAAAAGCAAGAGACATTTTAGTTATGTTAAATTCAGTTCAGTTCAATTCGGTCATAGTCTATGCAATGATCAACTTTAGCCCAGTCGGTAGTAAACCGGGTCTTGGAAGCGAGGGTTGCGAATTCACACTATGAGCTCGCATCTCTGAATTCTTCGATAATCATGTGCAACGATAATCAACGTGAGGAAACCTGCACGTCTAGGGAAAGACGAGTGAAATTTAGTAACCCCTGGGCACTCGTCTCTTTCTCGATGAGGGGGACGTGTGTCCGGTATAATATCAATACTGGCTCACTCTGTAGTAGATTGGAACCAAAATCCATCAGCGAATTTTTAATGGATTTCAGAACACCTCTGCCTAGCCCTTCGGGGAGTATTAAGCACGATAGTGATGTGTTACCCGGGCTTGCACTCGCAGCGGCCGGTCTCGTGCGAGCAGGTGGCGTTGTTGTAGCAGTCGCAGGTGTCGGAGCAGTTGTCGCCGTAGTACGGGTTCGGGCACGGCTCTTCGCAGCGCAGCCCGCGGTAGCCCGGCGCGCACAGGCACGACCCTACACTCCACCAACAACACTTTACTGCATACCATCTCAATTAAAAACTATGTATCCATTTTGACGGCGGCTCAGTCTGGTGTTTTGAGCGTTGGTCGTTCGACGGGTTCAATTCCCGCTAGTATCAAATTCCGGAAATGGTTATTTTGGTATTTGCCCTGGTCGGGGTGTTACTGGGATCGCCTACAGGCCATTGTACGGTACCCAGGCTTTGCTTAGGTTGTGATCATACGATGAGTATGTATTGTCGTGGCGATATTTATTTATTTATAGTGGCATTGTGGAACATATTTGTACTGCCACATGCCATTGTAGGTGGTTCGTAAATTGATGGTGGTTTGTGGTTGATGGATTTAATAAATGTCTAAGTAGTACTGAACGTTTTTTTCTAGTTAAGAGTTACTGTGATAATGTGGGTTACCGTTGACCGGCGAGCAGAGGCCGCTGTTCTCGCAGCGGCAGGTGGCGCGGCAGGCCTTGCCGTAGGTGAGCAGCGGGCACTGCCGCTCGCACGTCTCGCCCGCCCAGCCCGCCGCGCACTCGCACACGCCCGACCACGGGTCACAGCTGCACACATACACCCATACATTTACACATAGTGTTTAGGTGTTAGGTGTGATATTGGGTGCTAAAAAAATAAGTCTTCAGGTTTCTTACTAATTTTAACGCCATCGAAGGTTTTTGGGAAATGGCCGCCTAGCGAACTAGTGATGTGCCGGCGACGCGCTAGTGTCGCGACGTAGTGCGTGAACATAGATTACCTTGTTTACCTACCCCCAAAGGACGGTGGGTAACATTATCGAGAATTTGTAAAAATCTAAACGATGGTAAGTTCCGTAACCGTCATCTGTTACTTTATTTAGGTACATGCCAAAAGTCGATTGCAGAAAATGCCCGTGTATCACTAAAGTTTAGTCGTTTAGTGTATAAAGGAATCGGTGTAATTCCCTGAAACGAAAGCTATTTTCCCCTACAACTTGCAGTAACAAACGGTGACTCGGAACAAAACTCAACTCTAAAGAGAGTTACATAAGGTTCAAATTCGTTTAAATGTAATGAGTGCTAACATGTCGGTGGTGGCGGGGTTGCACTCGCAGTGCTTGTCGCAGTCCGGCCCCCACAAGTGTAGGGCGCAGGCGCGGGACTCGCAGCGCTCGCCGGCCCAGCCCGGCTTGCAGCTGCACGACCCGTCGCGGGCCGAACATTCGCCGCCGTGCTCGCACTCGCACTTCTTGGAGCAATCCACGCCGTACGTACCCATCGGACAGATGTCTAAACACTAAAACAAATACTTTCTTATATCACTGGAGTGCTGGTAGTGCCGGTATGAGAAATAAAATGGGGATTTAGAACACCGTTAACTGCGCTAGTCCAATACGGCCCGATGGATTTCCAGTGCTTTTATTGTCAAGTTAACTGTTCTAAATTGTATATTTCCATAAGTTACTGAACTTATTATCCGACGTAATTACGAAAGAATCGGGTTTAGAATATTATGGGTAAGTGTACCTGCTCTCCGAAGAATCCCGCCTCGCACTGGCAACGTCCGCTAACATGGTGGCAGCCAGCGCCGTTCGCGCATTCACAGGTCCTATCACAATTCTCACCCCATCTCCCTGACGGGCACCTGAAATATAATATTTCATTAATGAATATATCCACAATCATACAGTAACTTGATTACCTTTTGCTTCTAAACTTTCCAATATGAAAATGGCGTTGCATTACGTACTTGTTTGCGCAAACTTCACCAGTCCATCCCGGTGGGCACTTGCACGACAAGAGCGTGCACTTGCCGCCATTTTGACATCTACACCTCAACGGGCACGGCTCATCTTTCGGACAGACTTCTTCACACCTATCAAAAAAATCAGATTGTTTACTTAGTCAGTCATTAAATCTGATAAATTGATAATTAAATTTGTACATCTTTGACAGATACTACGCTTTATATATGTCAGGTAAAATATATGACTCTACTTTCTTTCGTCAGCGCTTGTCATCTGAACTCCACGGTCGTGTAAGCAATTTCTTTACATCTTTCATGCTTCTACCTAACAAAGTGTAGGTACAGCTCGATCAGAGATAATGCTTCTTTGTATAACATCAACATGTACTTGCTACGTGGAGATATCTATCGTAATATAACTAAACACAATGCGTTGAGCACCGGTAGATAGAAATATTAAACGGGTGGGATTAAACCTCTCTTGCCCGCATACGAAGCAACTTATTATAGAAAGAACTTTTATAAGTATAATTTATATATAATGGTTAGTTGACTCACAGGGGGCCGGTGAAGCCGGGCAGGCAGGCGCAGGCACCGGAGGCGGGGTGGCAGCGGCCCCCGTTGGCGCAGCGGCAGGTCTCGTCGCAGCCGTCCCCGTAGCGCGGCGCCGCACACGCGCGCTCGCACGCCGCACCGCGCCAGCCGGCTGTGCACGCGCACGCGCCCGTCAGCGGCTCGCACGTGCCCCCGTTCAGACACTGGCATTCGTGCTGGCAATGGCGGCCCCATTTGCCCACGGGACACGCTACAGAGACACGAAATGAGAGCGTAATTGTGCGAGCGAAAGTGTTATATACTTGCACAAGACAGACTTAGGCATATTTGTCGCGGTGTAATTCTCGGGATCCCGTGACGGCCCCTTGCAAGGCGAAGGGTGGTACACCGTGGGTTTTTAGTGGGTATACCGGCACTCTGCCGGGGACTCCCACATATTCCCCATATCCCACCATGCCCCTTTAAGAGCCATCAAAGTCAAACACCTTCCTGCACCCTGGATCACCAAAGACATTAAACTCGTGATGCACAAAAAATCCAATGCCAAATATAAATATAAGTGCCGTCCTAACGATGAAACTAAGTCCAACTACATCAAATCTCGAAATCGCTGCAATATGGTGTGTAGGGATGCTTTACGCCGCCATGTCCATGAATCAGTTGATAATGAGGATCCAGCCAAAGTCTGGAAATTTCTCCGGTCTATTGGAATTGGTAAATCTCGCCAAAACACAATTCCTAATGGTTTAAATATTAACTCTCTTAACCTTCACTTTTCTTCCTCTTCTCATATTAGTGACTCTGCTAAACGTAATACGATTCAATTTCTTTCAGGCTTACCAATTCCAGACTATACTCCTTTTGTCTTTAATCGTCTATCCGCTTGTGATGTTAAGAAGAGCGTACTGTCAATCACCTCAAATGCTATTGGTGTAGATGGTATTAGCCGCAATATGCTAGTACCAATTATTGACTCTATCCTTCCCGTCCTCTGTTTTCTTTTTAATAACTCTTTAAACTGTGGTTCTTTTCCATCAGTTTGGAAAGACGCTCAAATCATTCCTCTACCTAAAAAACCCAATCCCAAATCTTTCTCCGAATACCGTCCTATTTCCATTCTACCCTTCTTATCCAAGGTCCTCGAGCGTCTTGTATACAACCAAGTCAGCATGTTCCTTTCCCGCCATAGCCTCCTTAATCCCTTTCAATCTGGTTTCCGTCCTGGTCACAGCACAGTTACGTCCCTCACTAAGGTTACTGATGACATTCGTCTTGCCATGGAAAATGGTAACTTAACTGTGCTTACACTATTAGACTTCAGCAATGCATTTAACACTATTGACTTCGACATTCTCTTAGCCTTACTCCGCTCTATTAACATATCTCCAACGGTGGTCGAATGGTTTCACAGTTATCTGTATGGACGCAGGCAACGTGTTCGCCTAGATGATAATTTCTCGTCGTGGTGCCATACGTCTGCTGGCGTTCCGCAAGGCGGTATCCTATCCCCTATTCTTTTCGCAATTTTCATAAATTCAATTTCATATACTCTTTCTTCTTCGTACCACCTATATGCAGACGATCTTCAAATTTACTCTCAGGCTCCGTTGGACAGTCTGTCTAATTGCGTAAGTACTATTAACACTGACTTGGTCCGTATAACATCGTGGAGCAACAAATTTGGCCTAAAAGTTAATCCGGCTAAGACACAAGCTATAATCATTGGAAGCTCGCGCCTAATCACAAGGATAGATTGGTCAGTTCTCCCTCAGGTACATTTTGACGGAGTATCGATTCCTTACAGTGAATCCGTGAAAAACTTGGGGGTGATAATGGACCGTTGTATGAGTTGGGCTCCACAGTTACAAGCCACCAGTCGCAAATTATATGCTGCAGCGGCTTCGTTAAGAAGACTACGCAACTTTCTTCCTACTACCACTAAAATTGCGCTAGCTCAATCTCTCCTACTTCCCATTCTTGACTATGCTGACGCCTGCTATCCAGACCTCACTGAGAACCAGCTAAATAAACTTGAGCGTCTCCAAAATTTATGTATTCGATTCATATATGGCTTGCGAAAATATGATCACGTTTCTCATTTTCGTACCAAGCTCAAGTGGCTTCCCATACGACTTCGCCGGAATACTCACATTCTTTCTCTTCTTTACAATATATTATTTAATCCTTCTTCCCCGCGCTATCTCAAGGAACGTTTTGAGTTTCTTCATGATTCCAATTTGTACACTTTAAGGTCATCAGAAAACCTCTCCCTCAAAATGCCCTCTCACACCAGCAGCTTTTATGATGGTTCCTTCACTGTTGAAGCTGTCCGCTTATGGAACGCGCTGCCGGTATTGATCAGACAATCCACCTCTTCTCATATTTTCAAAGATCGGGTTAAGAAATTTTACCTTACTGTCTAACTTGTATTTATTTACTTCAACTTTAAGTATTTGAGCTGTTTTGTTTATGTATGTATTTGTTTGTGTATGTATGTATGTAGGATATTATATTATATTGTATGTAAGTATTTATGTGTATGTGTACTTTTTGAAACTTTTAACTGTTAATATCCTTTATTAAGTACTCCCCCGCCTTAATCAATCAATTCCCTAGATCCACTCCATCCTAAGGTTGCCTGGTAGAGATCGCTTTTAGTGATAAGGCCGCCCATTGTGACACTTTGTGTAAACTATGTGTAATTTTAATACTTTTTGCGGTGGAACAATAAAGAGTTATCTATCTATCTATCTATCTATATTTCTCCTCCCCTGAGGTGGAATGGATCCATAAAGGATTTTCCCAGGAAAAAAAAAGCTTAGGCATACTGGGGCGTAAATTATTTTACCCTTAGCAAAACGAACTGTATTAACACATAGAAAACGTTAATTCTACAACGAAATGCCCGTGCCCCCCACACTTTCGGCTTTCGGCATTTATTTCCAGATTGCAGATCCGTGCTTCCCCGTCATATTTTTGATCGCATGGGTCAACATTATTCTATTATTTATGATTCACATGAGGCAGGTGACTTCAATTGAGAGTAGGTTGGTATTTCACTCTCGACACCCTTTCTCTCCCAGCGACAGCTAAGGAAGTGTAAATATCTGTATGGCATCTAAGGTGAGGGAAACATTCTTACGCATTTTCTATATAACTATATTATATAATATCTGAGAAGTATTCAGCAATGATTTTGCGAGATATAACTTCTATATGTGTGTATTGGTAAATAAAAATGATGTTTTTAGTAATAATGAACAATGACCAATATAGACGCGATCATTTGTTTTCAAAAATATACTTTTTCCTTGAATGCGTAATACTCACTGCAATAATTATTTCAAGCAAGCAGATATCTAAGTAGAATTCCGCTAAACCATTTGGATGCAAGCTTTCCAGCTAAGTATCTACTTTGAACTCAACAAATAACATGCTACATTACATACCCACTCACGTCAAGTCATTCAATAGATACGAAACATCCTGTTTGTATGAACATTAGGGCAGGAATCTATTATTCGGTTTATTATTATTTTTATATCATAAGTGAACCTAATTTTTAACCAAGGACACATTGTTTCTGTTGTATTCATATAGTTACGGACATATTATGCATGCATTCAGTTGTGTTCTGTTTTGTCTAGGCGACTTCCTGTAACCTTTTTCAGCGTCAAATCTATGTTCCTGTCTATATCAGGGATATCTAGTAACCCAGGTTCGTTGCAAGTTAGCCGAAAATATCGGAAATTGGGGCTTACCAGAGTATCAATCCGTAGCACGATACTAATACAAGTACATACATTTTGACGAATCGCGACTGAAGCGCTGGCTGTACGGATCGTGATGCGTGTGATACTTGCTCTATTATTGAACGTCGGTCATACACCACATCTCATTTCAAGCCTGTATTGCCTTCCCTCCCTTTTTCGACTTACTACAGTTTAGGGCTACCTAATTGAGAAAGTGAGTACCACGATTCCCGTTTTACCGCTGTATGGAGCATAGATAATAAATAAAAACTTACAAATATCACAGGCGGGTCCCCCATAGCCATGCGCGCACGCGCACGTGTTGGGCGCAACGCACTTGCCGTGCACGCACGAGTCCACGCACACCGGCACGCACTGCTCGCCGCGCGCGTCCGGCGTGTAACCCGTGCAGCACTCCTCCACCGGCCTGTATTTCACTAGCGTTTCTGTCTTCACCACTTCGCGATATTTAATTTTGTACTTTGAACATTTCGGTGGAACATTGAAACACCACGTGTATTCTTTCACTTGGTACGGCTGTTTCTCCTTCACCTGTATCGTTGTTGTATACCTAAAAATATCAAGTAAAAGTATATAACTCATCGGTAAGCAATATAATTACTCAACTGATACCTAACATTTATCCGTCTTGGTACCTGAATGTTGGCACAACCATCCTATCTATACAAATACGTTTGATCTATTTACAACAATTGTGACATGAAAATTGCTATTGATATTATCAAGTTGTGATTGGTTCCGATTTATTGTTATCAATATTGACTACCTAATGAGTCATTCAGTGTAATTAAATTATAGTAAACGAAGTGATATTAAACGTAAAAGCAAACTTATTAAGCAATTGCGAGGCCAGAAGTTCATTGCCGTTCGGTTAGATAACAAATTATCACAGCTCTATAATCATGGCCAGACTGGGAATGGCCGGCAACAATTGCAATGAGCCCTTGTATTCATATACTTGGGAGAAAACAATAAAGACATAACAGGACGAGGGACAGTAAAAAGTCGATAACGTTTACTGACCCGATGAGTAACGAGAGTCGGGACTGCTCAACGACAATCACTCGGTCGAGCATTCAACAGTAAATAATAAACAATATCCTCGTTCGAACGTAGCGGCCACAAAGAACAATAACCAAACGAAACATTCTTTATATAAATATCAAACGATAGGGAGATGTGTAATCAACAATCATTATTCTTCCTATATCTAGTCGTTCGTAAAGCAAGTGGTCTTTACTGCTCTCTCCTTACATTTGAAATGGGTAGGTGTTAAACCTACACAAAGATACCTTCGCAATTGTGTTTATTCTGTTTGCACTGTACTAAACTACACTAATCATCCGTCCTTTTTACAACCATAATGTATTGATGAACAAGAGGGAAGTATTTTAGTGCCGTCAAATATAGCTGTAGTATGTATACAACAGAATCATCGACCCTAAAATGCTTAGATTTCATAATATATTTTGTACGTATATTTCCAGAACACGCGTTTTGCAATAAATTGTAATGTTCGGAGGTAATAAATAATTTGTTTACTGTCATGACAATACTAAAATGTGTCGTACAAGCGCTGGATACCTGGAACTAGTGATTCATTAGTCGACTTCTTTACATTATGGACATAGATAGGCCGGTCAATAGTTATTCTAGCTACTGTACTGGAAGTTGGAAGTGTACGACGGATGCTATACATACCCTCCTGATTACGATAGTGGGTACATATTACATTAGATGCAAAGAAAATGTGTATAATACCATTATAATGAAAACAAATAATATAAATATTAGTTGCTTTGAGCCAATTTTCAATGCTTAGCATGCATAATGGTTAACGATAATATTAATAACTAGCGGCCCGTCCCGGTTTCGCACGGGTGGACATTTTTTTTTAAATTTTTAGGATATTTATTTCAAATAGCCTATGTTACTCAATGATAATGTAGCTTTGAAATCGGTCCAGTAGTTTTTAAGTTTATTCTTTACATACAAAAATACAAATCTTTTCTCTTTATAGTATTCGTATAGTAAGTATAGAATAGATAAACTTCTAGAACAATAAGTCTTAAACATACCTAATATTGTTGAATAAGTAACTTATAAAATTATTTCCACTAATTTGCGAACCTTAATGGAAGACGTATATCTCGTATGCGCTTCCTAGTATCTTATCATAAAATAAACAATACGAGACCCGAAAGATGAGTAGGAACGTTTAGGCTTATTACCCCGAACCGGACACGATTCATTTTTAATGCCAATTCTTGTAAGCATAGTTTTAATGACGTAACATCAACAGGATCCATGTTATGCTAATCCATGTTAATTACTGGTTTGAAGTTTCCAACCTATGAATTCTAGTTAGTCTAATCCACAATATGGTACGGTAGGTCTTCTAGGACTGATCAGAATATAGGAGCCAACTAGGAAAAGGGGTGGCAAGAATATGGGAATATTTAAAAGTACTCACGCTTCCTGCCTGGTGCAAACATTAGGTCCTTCTAATAGCGCGCTGGCCGTGCCGAGCAGCAATAACAGCACGGTCCGGGTCGGCCACATCTCGAACTATGTTCACGCAATATTACGCTGTGTCTCCATAACAATACTTATTGTTTTGGTGTGTTACGTCACAATGTGCATTCAATTATAGTTCGGCTATGTTGTTCTGCTACACTCCAGCAGTAGGTACTCCTTGGTTCACCTAAAAGTAATTTCACTGCGTCATTACAATATTACTTATAGACAATTAAGCCAGCTAAAACAAAATATGCTACACTGATGTGCTAAACTCAAGCGTATCGGTTATATGCGAGTAGGTATGTCACACTTTGTCAAGGTTTATGTCTATCAGAGGAAATTCGTATATACATTAATATCTTTAAAATCGTCGTAACTTTTAGCAAATCTATTTTGCACTAGGCGTCCAAACTTACCTACGGAAGTAGTAACTTACACTTGCATTTAGTTTCTTTACCTATTTGATTTAAAATGTACGTCACTACATAACATAAAATATTAGCAATTAAATAAATAACAAGCCGACGACGACGGCGACGTCCACTAAAACCGAACACTAAGCTCACAATATAGAAATTAAACTGACCGCGATACGACCAAAACCAACAGGGTTAAGACGTACCTACCAATTTTATTTTCTGGTTAATCCCCACGTTATTGTTTTTATTCATTTATTACATTCATATATTATTGTAGCTTTAAATAGGTTAGCTTTAAATATTTACTTTGTTAAGGTTGTTATGAGCTGATAATACTTGCATATTTTCAACGATTATTGACACTAAAAATCGTGAAAAAAAAATATTTTTAACAAAAAACAAAAACCGACTTCAAAAACCTAGGTGCACTAAAAAGCTAGAAATAACCTCATAATTCATTATATTTGAAGTTGGCGCCAATTCATGTGTGTATTTGTATAGTCTGACTTAGATTGGCACCGACTTCAAATATAATGAATTATGAGGTTATTTCTAGTTTTTAGTGCACCTAGGTTTTTGCAGTCGGTTTTTGTTTTAGTGGTTTTGAATTAAATTTATTAATTAATTATATAAAATCGATGATACCCTAAAAATTAAGAAATCTCGTCCACGTGGAACGGTGGACAGAATGCTGATAGCATTCGCTGCAATTACATACGGCTAAGTAGATAAGATTTATTGCGAAATATGAGATGAGAAAGGTAAAACGACTTAATAAAAACTTTCTTATCGTAGGCATAACAATTAATAGTATATTAGATAGATATTGATCGTTTCGCTTACATGACCCACCAATAACCGTATTTTATTATAATGTCGGTCGAATAATACAGAATGCTTATTTGGCAGAAACATGAGTAAGTAGCAGCCACAATACTGTCCTACGTTCGTCGCGAATATTGTCAAAACACGAGTCAGCGTTGTTGAAGACTAAAACAATTGAGCCCATCATGTCGTCAGTTAAACGGGTCACAGCACCAACGTGTGGGCATGGGCAAAATATACACGCGTGCGGTCCAAGGGGCGAAAGTGGAGCGACATACCGTACGAATATGAGCGCGTAATACCTCTGCTCTGCGATCAATAAAAATTACTTACAGTACATTTATTTTTAAACTTTTCTGCCGAGTTTGGTCATTTATTAATTTACAAAGAATTTTGTAACTAATAAGGAACTAAGTACCTAACAGAAGTTGATGATTAAAACGTCTCAACGAAATTATACACAGAATATGATTTTCGTACGCCTGCGTTTCGTAGGCCTACGGGAAGCACTAATTGTAAATTGTATTAGTAGTAACCTAAATTATTTTTATCGAGCGAATCGGAACGAAACGTCGATTGCGAAGATACGGCAAGAGGCTTAACAGGCTTGTCATAACTTTGACACGGTGGTTTAACTAAAAATAGGTTTCCCCTAATGAGTAGGTATATTACGCAAATAGGAGATTTCCATGGGTGCTACTCTTGAAATCGACAACGATACATTCGAAACGACACGACATTACTTCGAATATATCGACCTTACCCTACTCTAACAAATGTTCGAATTCCTTGTCGTTTATCGTATCCATAGACTATGTTCGGAGTGAATGATACGAATAATAAATGCAAAGTTTGTTGAAAACCTGAATATTCTCTATGGCCTCATTTTTTAATCTGTGGGGCCTCTCTGTAACAAAAATAGATTGAGAATCTAAGATACATAAGACTCGCTAGCTCTTTCACGCTCGCTGTTTTTTGTATAGCGCCGTTTCGCTTTAACTACAGTCTTCTCTATCTACGATCATAAGGCTTCCAAAGATCGCAAAAGTCTTGACATTGTAAACTTCTGAAAACGTTAACAGAAATTAGCAGGAGAGCTCATGGGTACACTTGATATAAAAATTATAAATAATCACATCGTGCAACAGTTTTTATTTAATATTTTACTTACCCAATTGTTAATAGGTACTTATACTGTTGGTGTGTCGTTTTTAAATAAATAAACTGTTTTATTCCGTATATCACTTACTTTTATAATATTTAGACGAATTTGAATAATATTTTATATTGATAGGATACGAAATTCACTACACGATAATGCCGACGACGTCCTAAGAGCTGTCGTTGAGATTATCGCAAAAATCACATGTTGGTCGTTGTCAAATTCGAATATTCGTGTCCGACATTTAAACCTAAGAGTAGGGTTAAGCTCGATATATCGGATTATGTATCGTTCGTTCAGTCATCGATACGACATTAAAAACGATGGAACTTAGAGTAGGATTCGACACGACAAATGTCACGATATATCGATTATCGTTTTCAAGAGTAGCACCCCATATCTCTAATCACTGTCTTGTTTTGCACCATACCAATAACTACCTATTATCACGCTCGAGTTCTGTCTGGCTGGGTGCGCCGCGGTCGACGCGTCGGCTTTCATCCCGGACGTTTAGATACCGCAATGTACAATCTACCATGAGGTTTACGCGTATTTCACTCTCGTCTGTCGCTAGCGTGAACGTTAATCATCTGTATGGAAAATTACACTTTGGCTACCCGAGAATAATAAGGGAATAATATGAAGGCTTGAACAGTACATACGCAAATTGCAAAATTTTGATATTAAACTACGCATTTAATTAATATGCGTTGACACTAGCAATTACTAGGGAACGTAACTTATGATGGAATTACTGAAGACAACAGAAATTTTACAGGATCGGCAATACAAACCAAACACTTTATAAATGATGATGAATTGCAGAGAGCAAAATTAAAGAGTCTGTTTGTAGCAGACCCGTGTGATCAATCGGCGACCAATTGGCTCTTGGGCCCAGACCAATAAGTAGGTACCTACACTACAGGATTGTCTTAACTGACGGCTTAGATTTGTCATTCAGTACACATTTGACTCAGGTTTTCTAGACTATTTATTGCTGAACTTAAGTTCTATTGAACCTAGAAACCAAATTACTAAAATCATAGATATAGTTAGGAAGTCTATAAACAAATATTAATACAGAAATTTCCTTGACTTATAGTTCAACAGAAATAATAGAAGAAGTATAGCATAGCATATACAAAAACATATTTAGAGACCATATATTAAATGAGCATTTACGTATGAGGACAATGAGTCACATGGTGACAAATGTCTTGGAGTATATATGTATACCAACTAAGTGTGTTACCTACATACCACATTAACATAATAACACTGTAACAATTTTAGCAAAGTATTCCCAGACATCTGCAATGTGTTATCCAGATGTAACTATATCAAATATTTTTATGATGAAAATTGAGATAGAACCAAAATAGCCATTACATTTGCTGTTTGCTTATTATATTAAAAAGACATTCTATAAAGTTTGTTACCAAAATCTCAAGGGAACTTAATTTTACCAGAAAATATTAAATCTATGTAAGTTTGTATACTATAAAAAATCCTACATTTCAAGGCTAAATGTGAAGCTTATTAATTTTGTACACTCACATTATTTTATACTAAATTAATGACATATAATAATTAGGTACCTATCATAGGTTACATACTTACCAACAACATATTTCTTTAGTTAGGAAAACAGAGCTCAGCTAAGATGATAAAGAACAAAGAATTATTTATATGACTCACATCATGACAGCTAGTAGCTGGATCACAATATATTTATTTCAATTTTAATAGCTAAGTAAATTTACAAAATTCAATCTTAACTCTTACATATATTTGTTGCCTAGACAAAATAGAAATTGCCCTAATTATATGTTCCTAAAATCTGCAATTACTATGGGAACAACTGGAAAAAAAAATATGATTACAAAATATATAATTTATGAAGGTAAGTAGCTATATTTGATTAAAACAGACCACTATCAAGTACTTTACAATAGTTATGTTGAATCATTCAAAATTAGTTTTGGTCAGGTATACTATGTTACTACATCACAACCAGATTAACAGACTCTTCCAGAAAGGTCAAGTCTGTAGCACCCTCAACCAACGAAGTGCATGAAAAGATGTAGGTATTATGGCTGTGGATGCAGCGGAAGAGGTATGTCAGGATCGTAGCATGTGGCAAATGGTAGTCTCTGCCTACCCCCATGTGATGCAGGCGTGAATATATGTATGTAGTACCTACCTACCTGGTATAAAAATATATCCTCAGTTTCAGTACCTACCTAGATACCTAGATTTTGGTTTCAAAAATAATTAAATACACTTTTAGCATTGCAATATTCAACATATTAGACTAGGTAATTTGGTACATAGGCATGCATAAATTATTTAGTTACCTATGCTATTCCTACAAGATCACCTACATTTATACTGTATTGTATATTGACTGTATAGATTGATACAGTATGTGATGGAATTTTAACATCTATTATTATTGTCAGGCAAAATTATTATAGTTAAGTGTTTCAGATATTTGTTCAACTTTCGCAGATATGATCCAAAATATTATCCTAGATAAAGGATAATGTCAAAAACCCTTCAGAATTAATCATTCAAGGATCAGACTAACATCCTGGACTTATGGAAAAGGTTAATCGTGCCTCAAGCTACAGTCCCATGAGAAAAGTGAAGCAATGTGTCTTATGTATCAATCTTTGGGAGTGTGCTCTATTAACTATGATGTAAGTGGGTGCAAGATATACATAATTATACATGGGACCAAGCTTCCTATATGAGTGCTTCACCCAGTTGTATATGCTTTACTTACTTAGTGAGATTCCATACAACACAATTCTGACAAAATCTGAATAATATGTGAACATTAGCATTCAATAAAAAAAAAAAATGCAAACTGGTTGTTTTCTTATATTTACGCGAATACTATACATTGAAATTAAACTATTTTACGGATTTTATCGCGTTTACCACCTGTCAAGTGTCACATTCCTCTACAAGATGCAGGGGTATACAAACTTGATTGTGAATGTGGGCTCTCTTACATAGGACAAACTAAAAGATCAATTAAAACCCGCGTAAAAGAACATATAGCTGACGTGAAACACCGACGCTCCACGAAGTCTGCAATCTGTGAACATGTACAGGACCGCACCCGCCATTATATCAGATTTGATAAACCGCATATCCTCGCTAAAGAACACCGACTCCGACCAAGGATGATACGTGAGGCCATTGAAATTAAAAAACATCCTAATTTCAATAGGGAAGATGGCTGGGTGCTACCACCAACTTGGGATCCAGTAATCAATATGATTAAATCCAAAACCAAGTGTACCATTGCAAGACCTCAGGACACCGTAAGCACTTTCTGCGTGGATAGGACCGCAAACAACAACTAAATATGAGGGTACCCAGTTATTAACTATGACATCAGGACGTCTAACACCTCAGTCCCCCCGTGACCATGGTTGCTGTAAAGCAGCCAAAACGTCGGGAAAATAAAATAGTAAATAAACGCGATAAAATCCGTAAAATAGTTTAATTTCAAAATGCAAACTGGGTTGATATACTAATACAATCTAGGTCACTGGTAGCGAAAGTGGTAAAACATTGCTATAAGTAGGTTAGGGATTGGTGAATTTCAGTAGAGAAATCAGATGGTTTTCATAACATTGTACCTAAAACATAAGCTTGTAAATTACAAAATCAATGTATGCTCTACAAAAGGCTGGTGGCATTCATTTATTTTATTTTAAGTCTTGATTGATTCAGTTTTTATCCTGCCATTACAACAAAAAATGGCATTGAATGCAAAATGTTAAATCAACACAAGCAGGTAACTCCAACGGTACTACGGTACCTCCAATTAAGGTTAAATAACGTGAAGTACTTACATTGTTTATTTATAACTTGGTATAATAACGAAAAATACGATTCATGGCTAAGATTTCTCCAGTAAGAAATTTTACCATCATATTACAATCGCTACCAGATTACCATAGAACTTATTGCTTAAGGAGACTTATGTGTAAATAAATAGTAAATACTCACAAAGTAATTGCTTTTCCCCAATCACAATTTTACAAACTGCACAGTTTATATTCACTGATGCATCACTCAATAATGTAATAAAGTATTTCTTTGTTGTTGCATTGATATTTAACTATTTTTCTAGTGTGCATTTATTTATTTATAAAATCAATAGCTACGCAGCGAATAACAAAGTCATAAATTAAAAATCTATCCAATAAATGCTGACGAACCAAAGCTATGAATGATCGAGACGATCGAGAGTAGAAAATTAAACAAACAAGTCCAAGTCAAGTTTGGCAGAGCGAATGCGACTACTTTTTTCTTAAAAAATCTACTAAATATGTTACGAAAAACTACTAAATTCAGTTAAGTCCGTTCTTCTTCATCTTTTCGCTAATAAATAATTATTCATATTCCATTCTATGTCTTCATTTTGTAAAAAGAAGGAACCTTTAAAAGTTAACAAAAGCTACACATGCTGTGTAGGCTTGCAAACTTTAAGATTCCTTCATCTGAGGTCACAGCGTTGTCAGCACGAGTATTAGTACTGAATTTCTGAAAATAAAACTTAAGTTAACTATCTAATTATTCAGTACAACATGTTTCCCGTGAGTAAAAAAATCGAAGCAACTATAAAAAATTTACAGATATTCGTGTTTAGTCTGCAGGGACTTGGGTGGGACCAATGATATTCTCTAAAGTAACAGATATGTTATACACGCACAAAACATCCAAAAAAAGTGTTGCGCGGATGTAGCATTCATCTGTCAACCAATCCGCATGTTGGTATCAAGACTAACAAATTTAATGAGACAGAAGGTATAAACAGTGTGTTTGTACCTTCTGTCTCATTCAATTTCTATACAAACATAACCTTATAAATAGTACTAAAGGTAGGTTGGTAAGAAATAAAACACGATGTAAAAGAAAAAAATATTTATCTTTTACTAAATCATACACGCTACATTAAAAAAAAATTCAAAGTAATAAATATCAATAATAAGAATACTAAATAATAATTTACAAATAAAAATTAATAAATAATCTTTAAAATGTATAATAAAATAATGCATGATGAAATTTCATTTCCACATTTAGGTATATTAATAAATTAAAATAATATTTGTATACTATAACTACAACAAAAATTGAATATGTAAAATGTATTGTATAATTATTAGGTGTGAAATAAAAGGCTTTTTTATTTATTTAAATCATACACCTTCGAAAAGATTCAATTTATTTATTTTCTGTCTCTAAGGAGTTTTTTTATTTCAGGATTATGTCTATGAGCGGAATGGAATTGTATTTATCAATTATGGTTTTAATTAAATGTATGCGATGATTAAAAGCAGGTGCCTGTTGTCTGGAATGTTCAAAAAGTGAATCAAATATATTAGAATTAATTATTAATTATTGGAACCACAATTTTTCATTAGTACATAAAGCATCAACACAGATATCACACCTAATCATTTTTGTTAAAAATTTAAATAGCTTTATTTTAATATTTTTCAGTGATATATTACATTATGGTAATAATAAACCATTTATATTTTCTTTTCCCACACATGAGATGTTCAATTTCTAATTATATCAATAATTATATTATATAATACAAAGTAATAAATAAATACAAGAAAAAAGGAAAACTTCTGTGAGGCAACGATGACTTTAAGCCTAAGATATTCACATCTGTACTTATAATCTATGTGCGTAATAAATATTAATGTTTGCATTGAAAAAAATGAAATATCTTAGTAAATTGAGGTATATTGCGTACTTACATATGGTATGAGATCCCTTGTATTTTATTAATTTTGGTATCATAATTGGTACACCTTCTAAAAACAGACGATGGCATTTTTTATTTTTTTTTTTAAGTGCGTGACATAGACTAAAGACTATAAGTCCTAATTGGGTTGTATTCGAGTCTTCTCTAGTGCGCGCTCATAACATATCTGTTTTACTTAGAATATCATTGGGTGGGACCAAGTTAAAAATAAACTAAACTAACTAAAGTTTCTGACTGACTGAATAATTTAGAAACCCATTTAGGAACGTGTAATCGCATCTAGTCACCGATTTAAGTCGCCCGTCGTGCATGGAGGACTTAAGATTTGTGCACTACACGATTGGTGTTTCACGAAGTTTTGCCGATTTAAAAAAAAAGCTGGTAACTGATTCAGTAACTGAATTCAGGACAGTGTGATCAGAAGCTTCTAATTCTAAAATTCCTTCTGAATTAAGCAACTAAATTCAGTGAGGTGTAATAACCACTTATGTACTATGTTTTATGCTCTGTGGTTTTATGTAGGGGTGCCCACTTTGAAAAAACATCGATGTTTTTTTCGATTCAATATATCGGAACTGTACATCGATGTATTTCGATGTATCGGAAGAAAACATCGATGTTTTGTATATATCGAGTACTTTTTTAGGATTCGGTACCCAAAGGGTTTAAACGGAACCCTATTACTAAGATTTCGCTGTCCGTCTGTCACCGGGCTGTATCTCATGAACTGTGATATTTAGGCAGTTGAAATTTTCACAGATTATGTATGTCTATTGCCGCAGTTGCCGCAACAAATACTGAGAATTAAGAATTAAATGAATATTAAATACTAATCCACATAAACATTTGAGCACAAAGAAAAGGCGGCACTTTGATTTGGAAGAAAAAATAATTTTTCTAAGCTGATATCTTATTCCAAACAATTAAAAGAAATTTGAAATGGATAAAAAAATAAAAAATTCCACATGTAGATTTAAAACATTTTTTTTTCACGTGATTTTTGAGACGGTCATTCTTCGCCAAAAATACTAAAAGAAATTTCTAAAATTTTACAGAAACCACATTTAAATAAATAAATTCTTGGAGAGCCATCTCAAAATTATTGTCATCATAAAAACTTTTCTATTAAAAAAAAAAAAAGAAATCTACCACATAAAGATCTCGAGCCACATAATAATTTAATTACCATAAATTTCAAATTTATGTTAACTTAATTATTACCCTAAATATCCCTAGCTATACTAATTTTTCATCGGATGTCTGCTACTTTCAGGGTCTTAAAAGTTTAATGGTCAAACTTGAGTTTTTATGAAATTGGTTATATTCGATTCGATGTTTTTCTACTAAAAACTGAATAAACATCGATACATCGAGTATATCGGAAGCATTTCAAAACATCGGATCGATTCGATGTATCACATTGTAAATACTGTGTCGATTTTTCTTGCTTAATTGCTGGCAATACTGTTATGTTTAATTTATTCTTCTTCTTCTTCTTTTTTCAGTTTTGGCAATTATCCTTTTGTCCAAAGATATCGCTGCCAATGTCGAGTGTTTGACATGTGGTTGACTGAACTAGACAATTTCTTAGTGTTGAGCGTAAAAAATTTTTTTAGGGAATAGGGAAAATTTGGTTCAAGCGATAGGCATAGGATATGGTAGTAAAAGTTAGGGCAACAGATAATTAAACATAATAGTAACTACAAACAATAAATAAGATATCATGAAAAATTATAAGGAAATATTATGATGTGAAATAAATTTACTAAGAGCTTTGATATATACATAGTGATTCAATGATAATATGCAGGATAAACTACAAGGAAGAGGAGCCTTATATTTAATAAGAAAGTCATATAGTGAAGGGGAACCATATTGCGGACATTGGAATAATAGGTGGGAAACATCACCCTCCCCCAGGCCACATGAGCACATGGGAGAGTCTAAGATTTTTAATCTAAAGAGATGATGAGGAGAGGAACAATGGTTAAAACGGAGACGTGAAATGATAGAAGAAATTTTTTTAGGGAAGAAAAAGGTCGTAAACCATGGTTTGGACTTAATGTTGGGATGTAAAAGACGAAAATATTTTGCTTTGGAAGTATCGCTGCTTCCCCAGCTGCAACCCCAATTTTCCAACAGCTCCAGACGTGGAATCTGGAGGACATCTTGGCAGTACACGGTGTTCGAAACTCGACCTTGTATAGCAGCTAATTTCGCAAGAGAATCTACATGTTCGTTGCCCTGGATACCCGAGTGACCAGGTATCCAGGCCAACGAAACCTGGAGATTTAAATCAAGGCAATGTTTGAGCTTATCTCTGATTTCTATTGCGACAGGATTAGAACACTTATTTAGAGGGTTCGAGGTTAAAGAGTATACAGAACTGAGCGAATCGGTAAAAATTATAGCCTTCTTGACTCTAACAGAAATGATGTAATTAACACACTCAAGTATAGCAAAACATTCACCGGTAAAAATAGAAAGAATGGAAGGATACTGGTACAACTTAAAAAAACCCGAGGAATACCGAAGAAAGGCAGCACCCACAAAATCAGAGGAAACTGAAGCAGAATTGATAGCCTTAGAAGCATCCGTGAAGAACACCTCTGCGCCTGGAGAATTTTCCTCGACAAAATTGCGAAGTTTCCCATCAGCATCTGAAGAATGTTTTGATATACCAGTTGAAAAAAATACGCTCGGTCTATAAATAAACGAACTGTAGTCATGTTCAAAGATAGGATGAACCGCAAATCTTTTAATCGAATCAATATTCAATTTAGAATTTCTAAAGCTTTCAATCAAATATGGGACCGATTTATTACGCCAAAAAGGGTGATTACTGTTCACATGACTATCCAGAGATTCAAGTTTGGGTAGCAGGGGATGCGAGTGAAATTGCCAAACCTTACAAAAGTAGCGGTCAGACAAGTACTGGCGTCTCAAATAAAGAGGAGGATCTGAGCACTCAACCTGAAGGGCGCTGATAGGAGTGCTTTTCATAGCGCCTACAATAATACGAAGACATTTGGACTGTATAAGATCAAACTTATGTATGTCAGATTTATTAAAAGGCGACAGAGTAAAAGAGGCAAAATCCATAACACTTCTAACTAATGCATTATAAACTAACCGCATGGTTGAGGGATGAGCACCCCACCAAACACCCGAAAGAGCCCTCATAATATTAAGACTCTTTTCACATTTCTCAACTACATATTTAATATGTAAGGCACCATTAAATTTACTAGAAAACCTTCTACCCAGGAAAGTAACTTCACTAGAAGAGGGTAATTCAGATTCCCCAATTGTAAGATTAAATTTTGCTATCTTTCTTTTACGAGAAAAGGGCACAACAACACTTTTTTTAACTGAAAGTGACAAGCGATGTGTATCTAACCAAACTGTTAAATTATTTAAAGAATTCTCGACCAATTTTACAGCTGATTCCAGGGAATTATCAGAGTGGTAAATTACGATGTCGTCAGCATATTGTAGAATTGAACACGGAGAAATGACTGATTCTAGATCCATAGTGTACAAGTCATACAACAAAGGACTCAAAACTGAGCCTTGTGGAACACCTTTCCACAATACTCTAGCTGAACAATCTACACCAGGTACCCGAACAGAAACTGATCTAGCCGAATAAAGGTTGAACAAGAAATCAGAAAACTTAATAGGGATGCCAAGAGCATTTAGCTTAGATTTTAGAATTAATAAATCAACATTGTCATAAGCGGCAGAAATATCAAGAAAGGCGGCAACCATTGACTCATTTTTGCTAAGTGAGAGCAAAACATCAGTGGAGAAGATACTAAGATTATCGGAAACACTCTTTCCTTTTCTAAACCCAAACTGGGAGACGGGCAATAAATTATTGTGTTCAACGAACCATTCCAACCTTAACTTTATGAGATGTTCAGCTAGCTTAGCAAAAACAGAAGACAACGACACGGGTCTATAAGAAGAAGGATCAGAGGGATCCTTATGAGGTTTTAAGATTGGAATTATAACATGATGTTTCCATGAACGAGGAATATGGCCAGTTTCAATCACAAAATTAAATAAATCTAGAATGAAGGCCTTTGTATAAGGCAAGCAATTAACTATAAAGGAGTATGGAATACCATCAGCACCAGGAGCTGAGTCAGATACATGGTCGAGAACCAAATCAAACTCATACATAGAAAATGGAGAATTTAGAAAATCAGCGTCTAAAGAGACAGCTCGGCTAGAATATAAAAAAGGGATTTGATCAAAGTTAGGAACAAAGTCCGGAGCAAGATTACAAGTAAAGGAGGGAACCCAATCCAAAGAAAAGGAAGACCGAGACACATTAGCCCGGGAAGACCTAAATCGTCTGATATTATTCCAAACAGAAGAAAGATGAGTGTCAGGGGAAAGCGTGGAACAAAAACGGCGCCAACCTTCAAATTTCTTTTTCCTTAAAAGTCTTTTGGTTGCAGCGGAAGAATTTCTGTAATGTAAAAATGTTTGTAGGTTTAAATTCGCGTTGCAAGTTTTCTCTGAAGCGTTTCTTTTTTTGACCGCTTCCGTACAATCTTTATCCCACCATGGCGGCGATGGAATTTTCCCATTAAAAGGTTTTTTAATGGGAAAAAATTCATCAGCTGTTGACAACATCGAACCTACTAAACCGTCATAACAAAATTGAAAGTTTGATGAAGAAACTTTAGGTAAAACTCTTAACTTCCTTTCTAAAGCTATTTTATACGACTCCCAGTCGCAATTACTTAACTTATACTTTAGTAAAGGATCAAGGGGAGGAATACGACTACTAGAATTAATCAGAGAGGAAATTAGTATAGGGAAATGGTCGCTACCAAACGTTAAAGACAGCCGTTTCCAAACAAGAACGGGCGATAGCTGAGAAGAACAGAGAGAAATATCTACAAAACTAGGGCACTGTCCTGGAACTATGTGACGCGTAGGCGACCCATCATTCAAGACACACAAATTAAAATCATCAATAAGATCGACCAACTTAGAGCCTAAACAATCTTCATTTGGAGCCCCCCATAAGCTATGATGGGCATTAAAATCACCTAACAATACAAGAGGAGAGGGAACCGATTTAATTATGTTATTCAGAATGGGGATAACTGAGGGGTCCTTGCGTGATATGTAGACAGATACATATGACACATCGCCCACACGAGCAGCAACTATATTTAAATTTTCATTTTGATACTGAGGTAATTTTATAGAAGAAAATAAACAATTATTTCTAATAAGGAGAGCAGAGCCACCCCACCCGTCCGCTCTGTCACTCCTGAGAACATTAAAGCCTGATAGTCTAAAGTTAGAACCTGGCTTTAACCAAGTCTCAGAAATAGCTATTATTGATAAATTAAACTTATTACTAAGGTGAATCAGATCTGATGTTTTAGAGAGAATACTTCTAGCATTCCACTGAAGAACACAATCCATTTTTAAAGTATTTAAAAAGAGTAACTGAAATGTCATTAATAATCTTGATAGCAACGGGGTCCGGTAAATTAGCATTAAGAATTGTATTAGTTAAAAAAGACATGAGATCACTAACATCTGAACTAACATTCTTCTGGGGTGAATCAGTACTTGTAACAAAGGCCCGACTATTACTTGTGGGAGGAGATGCATAGTCTGATACTAATTTATTATGAGCACTCTGATCATAGCCCTTCTGAGAAGGTTTGTGAAGCTTTGGTTTGGCAACAATAGTTTTCTTATAAGACACAGTATTATAAACAGGGTTGAGATTAGATGACTGGGAAGAAATAATGGGAAGGGAAGAATTTTGAAGGGGGACAGAAAGGGCTTCAGAATACAGTCTTTTAGTAGAAGGAAAAAGTTTAGCAGCTTCTTGATATGAGGAACAGTGAGAAGACATATGCCGTTTAATGTTAGTTTGTCTATGGAATTCGGGACAGATTCTACTGGTTGCTAAATGGGAACCCGAACAATTGAAACAGAATTCTTCCTCAATGGAACATGAGGAGCCATCATGTTCAGCACCACACTTGAAACACCGTGGCTTGCTTCTACATTGTGTGCGAGTGTGCCCAAAGCGACAGCAGTGGAAACATTGGATGGTCGGGAAGATATACAGTTCAACAGGAATAGAAGAATAAAAGGAATAAACATGAGAAGGTAAGACCTGACCATCAAATGTCACCACCACCGTCTGTGTTGGGATCCACACAGGCCCCTCAGAATTAATTAATTTACGACTTAAGCGACGGGTTTTGATAATTGAACCAAAACCCTCTGGTACCCTGGTGTTGTTGATGATGTCCTCATGGGACCATTCAGTTGGTATGCCCTTGATGATGCCCATTTTACTTATGTTGTAAGTAGGTATGAACGATTTATAATTATTTTGAGACATTATGGGATTCGTTAAAAATAAATTAGCATCTGAGGCAGACTTAAATGAGATGGCAAGCCTGTTACGACCAATGCGCTTAATACCGTCCTCTAAAACATTTTTTAGTTTGTTTCGGTACAAGAAGTGTCCAAATTTAATAGGATGCAGCGTAGTAGCACTCTGAGGGGAATCAGAGATAAGCTCCACATGCACAAGATACGGACCACTGTCCATGTCTGTATACGTACTCCTAAATAGATTTACACCTGGGGAAGCAACACTATCCATAGCGACCTGGGACGAAGCAGCTGGTAGAGAATCAGAGTCTGGAGGTGATAACATTAAAGGTTTCTTTTTTTGTGTAGCAACAACTTTATTAGTTATGTTCACTTTATTTTTAAAAGTAGGATTATTAATTAGCTTTTTTATTTTTTTCTCCTGGGAGAGTTTCTGCGTATCCTTAATACTAACGTAATCATTTTTAGACAAAAATGCGTCAGCCTCTATAAGTGCAATAAGAGGATCTGGCTTATCAGGAGGCTCCGGTTCAACTTCCATACCTAAGCTAATATAGACAAAAAGATTAAAAACTTACCAATAATTTATAAACACTATAATGAAAATACTAAAACTACACTAAATACACAAATAATACAGTAAATAACAATAATATAAAAAAATACTAAAAAGCTACCGCCCTTTTCAAAATCCCCTTTAATTTATTCATTTCGTAATACAAATTTTGTAGATTTTTATGTCTGTTAATTTATTGTTGTTAAAATTACTTGACTGATACTTACTCTATGATTATGACACTGGCAGAATACTCGCAGGTGCTGCCATTTTTCATAGATTTCAACATTTTATAGTCAAAAATAAGTACATTGGATTTAAATGTACATAATTGTGTGTGCTAGCTGTGCCAGATAATACGAGAACGATAATGGACTCTTCATCAATAGTCAGTTTCAACAATGAGTCAACTTTCCAAACCACCCTAAAGGGGGACTATAACAATATCAGTGTTCACGAATTGGCTCTCCATGCTATGAGAGATCGATGTTTATTGCTTCAGAGAAGGATAAATACTTTAGAAAATGACAATATGCGTCTAAAACTAGATGTGAAAGCTTCCGAGTGTTCACCTTACATCCCAATAAAAGAAGACGAAAAACTTACACTTCATCAGAAAATAGTGGAGCTTAGTAAACAAAAATCGCAACTCATGCACCATGTGTTTATGGTCTCCTGTGAAAATAAAAACTTATGGAATAAGATAGCAGCCATAAAGGGACCTAATAAACCAACAAACAAGGAGTATGGCAAGCAACCATTGGTACGTACAAACACATACATTCATAGTACTCCTAAAAATAGCGCGAATTATCAAGAAAAATACTCAGAATCAAGTCTAGAAGAAATATCACTTAAGTTAATAAATAGTTACATTCAAGAGAAATCCCAACTGGTAGAACAATATGAACAGATGACGCAACTGCAAGACATGGACGATGAATTATTGAATATTGACTCTATTGGTTTTAATTATATGGAAGACCCAGCAACTGATTCTCTGAAAGAAATCCGCTGCCAAACTGAGAAACTCAAAAATTTAAAAAAAGAATTAGCACAGCAAGAGAAAGATTTGAACATAATAATTTCAAGAGTAGAAAATATATTTAAAGGTAAGATTATTAATTAATTGTAGTTCTCCTACAAAAAGTATCATTCATAAAATAAAATGTATTTTTTTTCATTTGCAGATGACTATAAATGTCCCACTTGCATTGCAAACAGTGTAAAAATTATCACATCAGAACATAAAGAAATAGAAACCAGTGATAGTCTTGCAAATTGGGCGACACCAGCCGATCTTAGCACCTACAACAATAATTTTAGTGACCTAAATACATCAGCCTTCAAGGAGTCCAAGAGCGTTCTGGAAGACAATAAGAAAGATGTTACAGATGAATCTGTTGATAAGATATGCCCAATGTGTGCACAAACATTCCAAAAAGATGTTGCATTCACTGAATTCCAATCGCATGTAGAAAGTCATTTTATGGGTGATACAGAGCCTGATTCTGTGATAGATAATTTTGAAAATATTCCAAATTCATTTGATAACATGTAACATTTCTTTAATAATGTTTGATAATCTGGTTAGTCTAAATTGTATCATATAGCCTTAAAATATTATTGATTTAACTTTAATGTAGGCTATTTCTTTCCTGCTGGGCTTTAGTCTGTTTTGTACCTATCTAGCAATAATCATAATATTTTCTAGTTATTAACAATGTATCCACCAAAAACTCATTACTTCCGCCTCCTGTTATTCAAACCTATGTTATAGAATGATAATGAGCTATGAAGTATTATACTTGTCACTCAAGTGAATGAACACATGAGTATATTCCACTATAAGTGCCAGAATGTACCCACTTAATTAAGATAATACAATGTTACAATGTCATATAACTGAAATATATAATTATTACAGTTGCCTATTTTATAGAAGAAATAGATAATTATCATGCACTTATCATTATAAAACATTGTCATTTAATAGTATATAGTATAAGGTAATATACCTTCTGAATGTACTTTTTAGAGATAGTACTTCTCTTAGCTATGTTTTAACAAAATGATCTTAGATTTGGACAGTTTTGCTTTCCGCCTTTATAGACTATATTTTGTACATTATACTAAATTAAAATATTTAAGTACCCATGCCTATTTTATACTTTGATTTTTGTAGTAAAATAATGGAAAATTATAATTTTCTTTAATAAACAATTTTAATTCAGTTATGTAAACTTCTTTAATTTTTCAATGGTATAATTAATACACAACACTATTTTACGCTTTTCCTATTACATATTTTATGCTAAATCTGTAGGTTTGACATCAGTAGACTTGGAAGGTTGTTGTGTAGTTTTCTGAAGAAGATTTTTGCTGAACCACTGGGGTCTCTCCTTCTTCATTTCTATTATCCTTTTGCCTTTCCAAAATTCTTTAGGCTGAAACAAAAGGTAGTAAAAATTACGACTACCTACATTTTTAACTTACTCATAGCTTTACTTTTTAACCGACGAAAAAAAAAAAAGGAGGAGGTTCTCAATTCGACGCGTATATTTTATTTTTTTTATTTTTTTTTATGTATGATCACGCATATCTCCGGCGTCTCTAAACCGATTTCGAATTTTTTTATGACGTTTGCTAAGGAATTCTTCGAGGGTGGTCCCATTTTCAAATTATTATCAGAAATTAACCCCCTTGGGGGTGAAATGAGGGGTTGAAGGTCACATAATTTAAAAATTATTTTTTGATCTACTTGAAACTTTGTATATGTATTTTACATATAAAATAAAGAAATACGTGTTTTAGGAATTTTGAAAAAAAAAATGTATAGGGTGTGAAATGGGGTGATAAAGTTTGCATTCTTTTTTATGTATGATCACGCATATCTCCGGCGTCACTAAACCGATTTCGATTTTTTCTATGACGTTTGCTAAGGAATTCTTCGAGGGTGGTCCCATTTTCAAAACATTATCAGAAATCAACCCCCTTAGGGGTGAAATGGGGGGTTGAAGGTCACACAATTTCAAAAATATTTTTTGATCAACCTGAAACTTTGTATATGTATTTTACATACAAAATAAAGAAACACGTGTTTTAGGAAATTTGAAAAAAAAAATATTTAGGGGGTGAAATGAGCTGATAAAGTTTGCATTCTGGACTATAGCATATCTTCGGCGTTAGTGAGCTGATTTCGAAAAATCTTTTTTTGTTTAATACGGATAGTTAACAAATATCAAAACGATGGGATGGAAAGGGTGGCGGGGGGGTGAATTCCTTTTTTGGGCTGTTATGAGGTGCTAATACTTGCATCTTTTCACAAAATACATACTAAATTCGCCTTCAAAAACCTAGGTACACTAAAAAGTTACAAATAACCTTATAATTCATTACATTTGTAGTCGGTGCCAATTCATGTGTGTATTTGCCTAGTCTGATATAGATTGGCACCTACACCATGATATACCTACGCCCACGTGGACTTTATTTGGAATTATACCCATTTTTAACCAACGAAGAAAACAGAAGAGGTTCACGTTTCGACACGTATTGGTTAGGGTATAACTTCGAAGTTGGTCCTATATAAATTAGGAACAAAAATCCTACCCGAAAGGTGGGAAAATAGGGAGAGATTTATTGTTAATTCTCAAATTTTAATGCTGAGTTGTGTATAACAAAAAAACAAACAGTAGATTCAGATTAAGTAGTAGATTTTAGCCACAAAAAAATATAAAATAAAAACTTTTTAACAAAAAATTAAACCGCCGAAAATTTTAAAAAGCAAAAAATAATATACCTTTTTTATTTAACCTTAATAACAAAGTTCTTAAACTAATGTAAGTATACCTAAGTCATTTTGAGTCGGCGCCAAACAATTAATGAACAATAAATTTAAAGAAATAACCAAATTAAATTAACAATGCAACGTGAAATCTTCAGCGACAAACATTAACATTCCAAAAAATGTGCTCTCCGTACGACCACTCGCACACATTGTGTATCGCTATCTCGCTGTGTATTGCTGTCTCGCTGACGTTAACTTCGTGAATGCTCGGCATTTTCCAGCGAAGGTGCGTGTCGCGCCGCGCCGCCGCCGCGCCGCCGCCGTACATCACACTTTACTAAATTAATTAATTTGCTTGTTTGGCGCCGACTCAAAATGACTTAGGTATACTTACATTAGTTTAAGAACTTTGTTATTAAGGTTAAATAAAAAAGGTATATTATTTTTTGCTTTTTAAAATTTTCGGCGGTTTAATTTTTTGTTAAAAAGTTTTTATAGCTATACTACTCAACATGAGAGCCACTGCTCTAATTGTGATAGGAATAATTTAACTTTTTAATTTATAGATAAAACATGCTACAGCATAATGATGAAACTATGGCTATAAAAAACAAACAGCTACATTGAAAATCAGCCAAGACAAGAAACATACACATTGAAATGAGAACCATTTTTTGGAAGTGGTTTAAAAATGTTGTTTTTGCCTCATTCTTTGCTACAAGTTACAAAAGTTTAAGAACACCTTTGACTGTAAGTCTTGGGACATATGCTAACCCCACATTCTTTAACATTAATGGCACTTTTAATTACCTCATCTGGGAGAGTTTCTCCATTGTACAAAACAACAACATCATTTTCAATAGGTTTAAGGCCCAGTTTCTCTTTTATTTTAGCTTGAATCTCTTTCGTCTCAATCTTAACCTTGGAGTAGCAATTAGCTGGAATTAAAGAATAAACATACACAATTTTTTTTTTTTTAATAATTACATGTCTTTTCTTTTACTGAAATTACACACATGTCTCCACCATGACAAGATTTTATTAAATTGATTTCTGATGTAAGTAGTTACTCAGTGTAAATGCAAGATAAAAATATTATCATGCAGCAAACTTGCAGTCAGCAATAACATCAGTGTTGTTATGCTACAAAGTCAACTATATATTATTATCATTTTTATATTAGAATTTCAAACAATACTAAAACTAGATTAGATATATTACCTTGAATAATTAACCCAAATAGAGCAGTGCTTAATAATTTACACATTGCATTACATATTTGGTCTTACTAGCAATAAAATAAAATGAATATTTACCACAAAGATGGCCCTTTTCATAGTGACTTCCACAATCTTGACATACAACTATTGTAGTTTTTGGCACTAGCATTTTCCACACATAATCAGGAGATCCAAATTTCCTCTTTAGCCTCTTTTCAATAGTTCTACGGAATTTTGGTACCGCTAGTAGTATTCCATCTCCAACTATGTCACGAATAGAAAACTTTTTTGCTGGTGCAGTTGGTTGTCTGCTTTGAACGTATGCAAGGGCTAACTCTGAAATATAATTAAATGTATTTCTAGTAAAGTACTGAAGTAATTAGTGAGAAATGTAGAAGGGCATCCAATGTTTGCGCGAACTAAGAAAATAAATATATATAATAAAATATTTTACCTTTTGGTGGATAACCAAACATGTGAAATATATTTTTTTCTAAATTTTTCATAATTTTTACGACATTAGTTAAACGTTGATACATTTTCGTACACAATATAATGCGTGAACTCCACTATTCACAGCAAAATATACTACGATTACCAATATTCACAGAAAAGTATCAATATTTAGACAAATTTAGATTTGGAGGTTACGTCATAGACAAAATTGATTATACCACAGCACAGATGCCACAGAAATGTAAAGTTTTTTTTTTTTTTTTTACGAAATGGGTGAAATGATGAAATTTAATGGAATAAGATGAGGAATGGTTTCACCTGCGACTAGCGCGAGTATTTCGCCAATGTCAAGTAATTAATAGCAAGGACAAATTCAATAAATAAACATTATAAATAAAAATGGATACTGACAGTGATAAAGATGGCGGATCAAATGTAAAGTTGTAATCCGCCATCTACTTCCATATCCGCTTTCGAGATGAATAACAGTAATCCGCAGTCAGAGTCCATGCGAATTATAAAATAGGCAGGGCCACTAAACACAAACATAATAGGCAGGCTACAGCCATATGCATCTCGATGCCTACTGCTTACACAGTGTGCGAATTACGCATATATACCAAAAAATTTAGAATCCACTTTATTACCACAGTTTTATTATCTATGTAGATATTTTTTCTTTCTAGTAACATTAGGGCGGGCAATTGACAATCAGCTGTCAACCAGCTGCCTACAACTGTCAAAATAATAGTGGGGGAGGAAAAGGCGAACGTCTTTCTGTAGGTGGTGTTATGTAGTTCATATTCTCAAGCGTTTCGTTGCAGTTGTAGCTATGGCGTGTTTAAGTTCGAGTAGGCTCTGTGCTCGTGTTCAAGATAAGTTAATGTGTCAATTCGGACATAAAGTTCGAAAGCAAACTGTATTTGTGAAACTTAAACCTCCCGGACCATCTCCATTGAGGATATTCGGAAAGACATGTCAGGTTAGATACTCATTTTCAGATATTAACTATAAATGTATTTATTTGTTTATTGTTGTTCCCTACTGTAAGTAAATAATGTTAAATATTATAGTTTTTAATCGAAAGTATTATTAGAGTTAGAAAGGATTTATAATATTTATTTCATTAAGTAGTTCAATCCGTTTTACATAACAGCATGACAGCTACATAACCTAGCTTTGTCAGCTGATCTAATGAAACAAATGTCGAATAGGTTTTATTAATGAATTTGGTCGAAATCGTAGACAGGGAACGAAACTTGTGCTCGAAGTGAAGACATACACCTACCTAGTAGGTAGGGTCATTCATTGGAAATGTTAAAAGTGAAATCTTCGTGAGTCGGTCGATGGACAGTGGGTCGCTTCGTGCGCGGCACAGGTTTGTTGGGTTTGCCGAATTAATTTCACTGTGAGCAAAGATATTCGTAACTTTTACTTTCATCAAACAAAGCGGCGTTTTTTCGCTGTCGATAACTATCAATTTAGTTAAGTAGGTAATTACCAACCTAAATACCCATAACATTAACTACAATTATTATTATATTTAGGCGTTTCTAAAATCATAAATGTTTTCCTGTCAATACTATCTACAGTTCACACATATAGTTACCTCATATCAACATTATTCTTATCGGTAGGTAAGTACCTACGTAGGTCCCTAGTTCCTACCTCACTATGCCATAGTAAATTTAGTATACCTACCTAGCTCTATACGAATCCATGTCAGATATCTAGTTATAAATAAATATTCATATTTATCTACTTCACAACTACTGTTTTAATCTTGAATTTATGCAGATCTCCCTATAGCATAGGAACCTACATTTTTTAATAAAAAAATGCTTCAAGCATATACATATCATCTCCAGACCACAGTACCAATATTTATTTATTCTATGATGATTTGAAGTAAATAGGTAAGTATCTATCTATTTTATTCGTTTTCCTGACAATTTATTGAATGATGGCAACACTGTTGGCAGCGCCGTCGTTGTCGTGCTTTCTCGCGCCGCGTGCGAGCATGCAATGTCCAATCTCGACTACTCGCATAAAACTTTCTAAGCAACAATTATTTTTCGCATTAATATTTCATTTATTCCTTCAATCGTTATCGAATTCATTGACGATTTCTTTACATGCTGCAATCTAGGCACCTCACTGATTTTCAAGCTAGTGTGGTAGGTACAAATCGCTGGTAGCTCGTGTTATAAAAGTTTTTAGTCTATTAACGGGCTTATTTTTAGTCGTATCCTCGTATTTTCGTCTTCACCTATGATGACAATCACTTAAGTCGCATGCACTGCCTCACTGTTAGTGAAAGTTGTGTGACGATTCGTTGAATTTTTAATAGCGCGAAAACTGGGTAAGTAACCTGTCAAAGGAGTGCTATAGCCTTTCTTATTTTTATTCTAGTCCATTTGGCGAGCATTGACCCCGTTTGCCGCGAGACATCATCATTCAGCGCATTTCTTGGTTGTTGCGTGACTCCGGCTTTTTTGAGAAGTGGCAGGAATTAATACAATTTTCTGATTATTAGTTACCTATTAGTTTGTATGATACAACCTAGAGTAAAACCCCCTTTTCATCAATGGTATTCATTTATCATTACGAATAATACCCCCGGATACAAATCTATGGAGACCAAAGTTAAAGTTTGTTGCTAATTATAGAATTTTAATTAGCCCCGAATTTTCGAAAAAATAATTAGTTTATTTATGTATTACTGAGATGGTTTAGCTGAGCATACATTTTTAACCGTTGTACTGATACTGACTCGTGCAGCACCTGTAGTTGTAGCATGAGCGCCAAGAGTAGTCTTATGCCACAAAATATGTTTATTATATCTCTTTCTCTCGTATGAAATAAGACGGAGAGCGACTGAGCCAATCCATGATCGAGGTCTCGTCTTGTCATGCGTGCTAACACCACTGTTGTGGATATTGATCATTTTGTTTGGATCGCTCGAAGTTATTGGCTTCAATAGGTTCCTTAATTATTTAGGTGGGTGATACGTTCGAGGGAATCGTGCCACACGTAACGTCCTGCGTAAATGAAGCTCAGTAGAAATGCGGAACACACAACTATTTGTTCAGTCGACATCATTGTATAAGAGTTTGCGGCAAGACACACGATGTAGCATATGTTATTTTCGACTTACAACATTTACTTCAATCCTAAATTACGTGATGACAATACAAAAGCGCATAGAAAGCTGAAAAACATTAGATTTACTGCCATCGCTATAATTTTATAACTTATTTTCTCGGGAAGAGCAAATACGTGATTGTTTTGTAATAATTCGTCAGACTATCAGCAGCTGTCCTCTTTACATTTTTATTATTTTAATATAAATTACGCAAAATTTAACAGAGCTTTGTAAGCATTGGCTAGGATTGTGACACGCGAAGACCGCGGCCTTGGTCGGATCGATGTCGGAGTTAATTTCTACAATAAAGTGTTAAGAGATCTACTACGGAGAAAAATATCAACACTACTGCGTGAAGAATATACCTTTAAATCACGTGAAATAAACATTCACCATGATGATATTCTATTCTGTATCCTAATTGTAGTTAGTATGACATAATGCCATTTGGGCAAATCGTGTTTTGGTTACCAGGTCTGCGGATGTCCTTGCCGGCACTGCATACCTACTTAGGTTGGTACGAATTGAGCAAGCGCGTTTCGGTCGGAGTACTTGCAAACAATGAACTCATCATCGTCGTCTGAGCAGGCAATATTAATTGCTGTCGCTTGCGCACGACACGTTATATGATAAATGAACTATGTTTGTGTACAAGTTAGTACTAAACAACACTTAACACCGATTTCTTAGTAACGCAAAGACGCTAGTTCATTAATTATTTTTCTAAAATTATCGAAATTGCGAACATTTCAAGAATACAGTCGCGCTAATCTTTAGCAAACCTTAATTATATCATCTGAAGTGGAGCGGTTATTGAGAGTATTGGTTAATGTGACTAATATTTAATAATCATTTTTACCCCTTTTAACGTTTCACTACTGGGCACGAGCCTCCCCATAAAGCAAGACTGTTGGCAGACTTCACACGTCTATCGATATCGTGTCCTCTCGATGTTTACCTTCACCGTTTTAACAAGTAATAATGACACGGATGAATGAGAATCGCACATGAAATAAAAATATCCCAGGGCTCCAGATTTGAACTTGCAACCCTTGCTTCAAGATAGGCGTTCTACCAACTAGGCTACTACTGCTATTAACATTAACTTCCCTCTCATAATCATTGGGGTTACATTTACATCGGTGTAAATGTAAGGTTTAAAGAATTAACAACTCACTAAAGTATGTAGTTTTCTTAGAAAAGGTCGTTTCACAGAATTAACGTAGGAATCATTTAGTTTCCGACATTTTTGGTTTCCGAAGCGCAGTGGTTGGGCTTTATACCCTTTTTTGTAAGAAAAACTTCGAGAATCCGAAGCAAGTAATATGCTTCGTGAGGTTTTTAAATCGGTGATTGAATAATGATAAACAATGCTTTAGTTAACTATTAATATCCCTATAACTTATTTGTGGTTATTATTATCGTGTATTTTTTTTTTTTTTTTATATCTGGTCTTCAAGGGTGTGCAACCTTTACATTATCCGTTCACAATTAATCCAAAATCGGCTTTTTGTCGCATTTAATACTCTCAGTTAAATATAGCCAAGATACGCTAGGTATGATACATACGTCATGAAGTTGTATTTATAATTATATGAGTATATAAATTTCGAAAGTTTTGATTTATGTGTTCACATTTTCTATGTCCTTGCTACTGGATTGTAAATGCGGTGTTTGTGGTTAAAAGTGTATCATTTTACGAGCATTCAGCTAAGTTCTTCGAATAGTCTCAGGGTTAAACGATTACCTTAATCGTAATCTTGGTGTTTGCAACTAAAACATTGAAATTTATCGATACTTATTTCTCAATCACCTTTTCTTACTTAATATAGAGTTATTGGACGTGTATAGTATGCTTCTTATTCCTATAAGATTGAGTTATACCATGACAAACGTCAATTGACCTTGTAACACAAAATATGGGTGAGATAGTAAATAGATTAAGAATCAGAGTACAAAACATTATGCGTATAATTTTAAATACTTTTTATATTACTTACATTTGTAAGTGTCGTTTCAATAAGTATTCTCTCTGACTTTGTATTTTTCTTTAATGATTCGAGTAATTAACAATGATAATGTAAATAACGACGGTATAGTAGTTCATGGAATCTCCTATTAAGTTAATTGCTATATCAATTATCATCGGCGCGTCTCCGTCGTGTAACTAGGATTTCAATAGATATATTTTGAATATTAAATAATGAGTACTACTAAACCATTTCAATTTCAAGGACTTAACCATCATCGCAGAACGCTCTACAGTTATCTTGTACCGAATTAGCAGAGTAGCACTCTTTTCGGGTAGGAATATTGTCTCTCATTCTCTTCATCACCATCAATATACTAGAAGTATACGCACTTGACATTGCACACATATTGCTTTTGGGTACTTTCCAAAATGTATTATACCTACTAGCTGTCAGAACTGGTGCCTATAAGAGCAGTTGATAGAAAATTCCATGCCTTTTTAAATAAAAAGAAAGCTGGAACTGTAGATTGTACAGGCATTCAGGTTAGTGTTACAAGATCAAACTGCCACAAAGATCCGTGGTAATTCGCGAGTTATATATGAGATCGTTCAAAATGTATTCTTCTACAACCTTTCACGTAATTATAGTTATAGAGCTCTATACTCTACTCTTAGATTCTATATAACAATTAAAAAACAATGTCTACAGTATACGATAAATCGAAAAGATTAATTATGCAATAAATTTTTAATTTTTTGTGTTATTTTCCGTTAAGAAGCGACGAAGTACGTATTTCGATGTTATCTATCGTGTTGTTCGTATGATCTGGTGTTAATCGCAGTCTGTAGATTACATATAGCGACTTGCGGCCGACATTTTGTCAGGACAAGTTGACATATAGACAGGTATATCGCAATCAAGAGACGTGTCTAATGTACGTTAGTAACTACTTAGACACATTATTTAAACTTTACGACTTATAGTAGTACTAGTTATCTTTATGTCTGTAAAAATCTCTCATCATAAAGTTGTGTAATATTAAATGCAAACCAAAACTAATTTTGCTTTAGATGCGCTAAATTGTATTCGAAAGTATAAATTCCCATAATATCTGTGCAAATTATAACTAGTAATTTATTTAAGATTCGGGAGTAACTATGTATTTTTTTGCAAGATTTTTTCTTTATTATGGTTATAACAGTTCGTCGTTATTCGAGCTTAGAGCATATTGTAAGAATTCTTCTAGGTATCATGCAGTTTCGCCAATCGTTTTTTAACTATAATATCTTATTGATACGTACTCTTAATGAAATGGGTAGCAAGCTTGGTAACACAAACCTATATACCTACAATAAATTTACAAAACCAAATTACCTACTTACCTAAAACAATTGAATTTGAGATGCAAAATTAGTTATTATTTTCAAAATCATTGTAAAGGTTACACCTGAATACAATCGAAAAACGTTAGTAGTTGATGTTGTAGTGGATACCTACATAATTTATTGATAAGACGTTAACACTTTCGGTATTAAATTTGCTTATACGAAAAAAGTCAACCTACCATGTTTTTGTATACTTAAAATTTATATAATTGTTAGTATTTGCTTGAGGCGCAGAACTGTCAATCACACGACGTGACTCCATGACAAAGACATGACTTTTATTCAACTTTTGCCTGCTACACCTTGGATACAGAGGTCGACTACGGTACATTCATGTAATTACGGTTAACTTTTCAATTTGAACCTTCTGTAAAAGTTTTTACCACAATGCTACTAAAGTCATGTAATATGCCTTATTTATAATTCAACCTATCATAATATGACTTATTGCGGTAAATACTCGTCTTCCCGTCGGTCCTTGATTTGTTTAGTTACCCTATCAGCTCAAGGTGAGCCGCGTCTATGGCCCACATTCCTCTCACCCGTCGACTTCTAAATGCCTCTATGATTATACCCTACCACTAAATGCAGCGAGTGGCCCTGGGTATATTAGTTAAACTGCAGCACAGTACTTCGACTCCCGATTCCTGAACACCTGCACTACCATAGTCGTAGACAGTTTTCAATAATCTGTGCATTAATTAATAATACTAAAACTACGTCTCATAATCTTGTAAGGTTAACGTTCAACTGATATATTTGAGAGACATATGTGGTGCCTTGTGGGTTTTTTTTTATTATAATGCAAGTCTAAATGTTTACCTTCATGTACTGCTAGCAGGATACAATTAAGATTAACAGTTGGTAGGTCAAACTAAAGTTAACCGAGTGAAGGTGTTACATAAAGTTAATTGACAAAATTATTTATTCAACCTCGACCTTAAGGATATTAGGTATTTAAATTGTTTATGTCGTGTTAACTTAACTGTAGGCACTTGCGATTAAGAATACTTTATTTAAAAAGTAATATATACTCGTATATTAATGTCTACTGGTATTAAAGCAATTTGCTTACTATTTGGTAAGACGGTGACCTCCACTATCACTGCTCTTTAGTTTGATTCTAAATTACGATATTGTGGAGACTGACACAGTCTAAGCAACTTGGTTTGATAATTAAGTATTTAAATGTCTGGTGTTGTTGCGACTATCGTGCAACAGCCTTGCATGCATAAGAGTAATTTTGTCTCAACCTCATATCAAATGATATTGACCCTTATCTGCTAGACGAAGGTTAATATCATAGTGAATGCGTACCCTAAAATTGTATATTTTATTGACAAAAGCATTCAGTATTTTCATCACTGGTACGAGTGTACCCAATGACAATTATTTTTTGATGCTGTGAGCGCGTTGATGTCTTTTATTTGTATAGGCGCGTGCACCGCACTCAAACACTTGCGAGACCTTTGCACTACATGCAATATTTTCCTGTGTTATGTCATCTAATTCGTTAATTATTGTTTAAAAGGAACTTGGGTACCTACTTACTGGTTTCGATGCGCTATATTTTCAGTAGCTTAGATAAATTCTAGTTAATATGAAATAACGTTATACTGGTACTTAGTCGATTTATAAGGGTTCCGTACCCAAAGGGTAAAACGGGAACCATATTACTGAGACTTTGCTGTCCATCCGTCCGTCCGTCCGTCCGTCTGTCACCAGGCTGTATCTCATGAACCGTGATAGTTAAAGAGTTGAAATTTTCACAGATGATATATTTCTGTTGCCACTATAACAACAAATACTAAAAAACAGAATAAAATAAATATTTAAGGGGGCTGCCATACAACAAACGTGATTTTTTGCCGTTTTTATAGATAATGGTATGGAACCCTTAATGCGCGAGTCCGACTCGCACTTGGCCGGTTTTTCAAATAAGTTAAGGCGAACGTTGTTTCTAACAGAAATGCGTGTTGGTAGTTCTTAACTTACTTTCGCGTAACACTTAGACTACTTACGTAAAGCGAGGAGGTTCAATATGCAATAGACAATCCTCAATTATTTAATTTACATTTGTTTTATTTTTATGATATGCAACATAACCAAAAACATTTTGTAATAATCATCGTTAGATAGAACCACAGACTAATAATATATAGAACCTACGATTACACACTAACGATTCAAACGAACGAACATGCATCATGTTAGTTAAGTCATTTCAAGGAATTTGTGCAACAAACTTACAATGCTTGAGCATTTAGTAGCGTAACGAATGTTATATTGTGTAGTCAAAAGATAATTTTAATTTCGTTAAGTATGAGTTAAGAATCGTTATAAGATAGTTGAATTTGTTTTTATTGCCTTTGTAACGTAGGGTTTTCTCCATCAAACAGCACCTTACCGGGATTTCAATCTAATTATCACTATTAATTCATGTAGGCTATTAATAATTATCGACATGTCCGGGTACTCGTCACATATCAACTGATGTAGGTACGTGTCAATTGCTGTTCACTTCTATTTTAAGAATAGTGTCGATCGATGCGCAAGAGTGTTCGAAACGCTCACTTTCTATCGTGTTTTAATTGTTATGTGCGCCAGTCCGATGGCATGCAATTTTACGTGCGGCAATGCCGTCCATCATTTACATCGCACACGGATTTGTTTTTTTACTATTTAAATTCGCTAAAACATTTTGTAATAACAACACTATATCATTTTTGAAGGGCTTTTTAAGATTGTTAATTTTTTTTTGTATCTAATACTTATGTCTGACGACGGTTTGGTGTAGTAGTTTGAGCGTAGGCCACTCGGCTGGACTGCACTAGGTGGTTGCGGGTTTGATTCCCGCTAGCGGCAAATTTCGGAAATGGCCTTTTCGGAGTTTGCCTAGGTCTAGGTGTAACTTAGATCGCCCCTAGACCATTGTATGGTACCAATAGTACAAGCTTTGAGTATCTGTTGTGTGGCAATAAAAAAATACCGATGATGATTTTGTTGGTACTAAACAAAAATACACGCTTTAATACACTAATTCGATTGTCGTTCTTTCGGTCGTAATATATGAACAAGAAATGAGTAGTTATATACCCTCTTTATATTTTATCTAATATTTCATTAATTACTTTCCAATTTGCATTTATTTAATTCACTTTCCAAATGTTTTTAACACAGGAACCCAAAATACTGGCAACGCCTAGTTTGGTTTAGTAACAATTGTAGAGAATCATACATTTTATTTTATTTTTATTGCTAACGTAGTAAGTGTGCAACATAATTAAGTCACTGCCTTATGAAGATTTGTAAAAGCTGAAATTATGCAGGATTGCATTGATTGAAACCATTGATTAATAACTGCGTATCCAGTTTAGCAATACCAAAATATTGTATTATTGAAAAACAAGCGGCTGTCTATTGACATTATTAATGCAGCCAAAATGCCGTTTATGAATTATATACCTACATAATTAAATATTTAAAACCAAATTGACATATGGAAACTGTAAATTACTACCTCTTCCGGGATTACTTGTAATGGGTGAGTGGAAAGACGAGAATAAACCCCAAGGTAACGAAAACTTTTTTATTACTATACCCTTTGCGGTTAAAATATGACATTTACAAATTTCTACCTATACGTGGGTAAAAAATGTGTCTGACTTTATCAGACTTCAAGATATTTTATATTAATCGAATTGTTTAATAAGAAGTAGGATTGATCCGAATAGAAGTAGAAATATTCAGTATATGTAGTTAGATTTATTCTTCTAATTATGTTTTCGTATTAAGCCATCATTATCAACTTGCGTGTAATTTTTTTTTAACAAAATAAAAAAACCCACTTAAAAAACCTAGGTGCACTAAAAAACTAAAAATAACTTTACAATTCATTAAATTTGGAGTCGGTGCCAATCTACGTCAGACTAGGCAAATACACACATGAATTTATCAATCGAATTGAGAACCTCCTCCTTTTGGAAGTCGATTAAAAATGCATTAGCTTTATGAAAAACACTAGCTTCTACCTGCGATTCTGAAATCGCAGGTAGAAGCTAGTGTTTTCAATTATCGTTATAAATTATAGCCTATATGTTATTCTGATTTATAAAAAATAATACTGTAAAGTTTCATCAAAATCCGTTCAGTAGTTTGCTTGAAAGAGTAAAAATATCCATCCATCACTCACAAACTTTCACATTTTTAATATTAGTAGGATTAGTTTAATAGAGAACATAATACAAGCATTAAGCTTTATTTTGTATTTCTACAAATAATTCTGAGTTTTCTCATTGTCAGACATTTCCATGTTAATCCATACATACTCGTAAACATCTCCCAGCCAAGTGCTGAATAACTTCGCCCCTAACGTTCGCGACGTGTGTGAAATCGTATGGAAGCAATCATTCAAACGTATGGTACTTCCCAATGAATTAAGGATGTTGTTGAAACCTCTGTTAATACTGATAATTTTCAATTCGACGTTATACAAGCACACTGGGGCGTCAAAAGTCGCGCGTCAAAAGTTTTACCAACACCAAAACGAACTATATGACCATATTCATAAAGATTGAATTTCTATGGTTAAAGCCACACCCCCACGCGTCAGCGTCAAAATTCGCTCTCAATGTCATAACTTTTGGAACGTAGTTCCTTATCGTGCGTTGCGAAAGGAGGCTAGACGGAAAAAAATATGACCATAAATTGTAACGATACTTTTTGTAACGACACTTTTACATATGTGTGTGTGATTTTTATTGTATACATTTATGTATACAATAAAATTAGATTTCGATTTACACTATGAGGAGTTTTATATGCGTAAAATGTTTCCACAATGTACCTAGCAGTTATTCAATTTAATTATGTATAAAAAGAGGGTGTTTTAGATGTCTTAGAACACACAAGTGAGTCTTAGCAGCCTTATTTTGTGTATTTACTTAGCTAATGAAAACATGAATGCTTATGGATGCATATTATCTGTTGAATGTACTTAATAACAAGTGCCATAAAATAAAATCACAGACAGAACTATGTTCTGTTTACTTGAATATGATATCCCACAATATGAGTGAGTTAAGTCCTAAGGTTTTGCGTTGGATAGGACAAGTAATATTTCTAAACTTGTTCTTCAGTCCTATTACGTAACATAATTAAGTAACGTAATAGTATTAATCATTCCTTTTAACTAATAACCGCCAACTCGTCTGTCTATGGTCCATCGTACGTGCAAACGTATGTACGTGTCTCATACGAACGTGTTTCTATTTTGCAACCGGCCGGTCGTAGCCGCTAGCGTAGCCCATCGGGTGCGGACTGCACTCGCCTGCAGTTGCATAAACGGGATTGTGAAACCGAGTATCGCGGTCACTGCCGCCATCGAACCCGCTGCCACTTCGTTAAGGGCACGCGCCGCACCCTTCGTTTCTAAGTGTTTGCTCAAAACTGTTGGGTATGAGGTCGATGACCCCTTCACTTAAGAATTATTAATCTGTCGCTGTAGGTGCTTTGTGCTTCGGTGATGTTCTGAGAGTTCCCTAGAATTGCTGTCATTCTAATAAATAAGCCCAAATATTCAACGTCGAAAATGTTTTTAACCTAGCGGCATAATAAGCTAGTTGAAAATAATAGTAAAACCTGCTAACTGACGATAAACACACTAAGAAAGGACCTAACCGCATGTTAGCACATCAATATTACTGGTTGTCTAGTTACACACGTACCTATGAGTTAATAATAATAAACTTATATTGTAAATACAAATACCTAACACCAAATACCTATAAGTATTTCATTGTCATTGTCAACAATTCAAATTAAGAACTATAAAATTGAAAATAAAATACTAATCCAACCCGATCAGGGATAGCATTATGTGTGTACATATAACAATGTTGTATATTTTGTTCCAGAGGGTTACTACATGCGGCCCAGCGTGCGGGTCGGGCGGCGCAGGCGCCGCGGCCACGTCTGGCCTGGTCCGTCGCCTGGCCTCCAGTCTTCAGAGCACAAGCACCGGCTCACTGCCGGACTACGGCACACAGATAGTCGACCCCTATCGTTTACTCGAAGACGACTTGAATGGAATATATGAAGATATAAGATCGGTAAGAAAAGGTTACTTATACTACACCGTATATTTTAACTGTAGCGTAGTCAACAAGCCCAGTAACAAAATGCAAAAGTCATTATTATGTTGCTCTATGTTAATTATTGTTCCAGAAGTTGTACAAAATTACCACTTTCATGATATTTAGTTAGTTAAAATAACCTTCGATAATTGGGCATTACATTTGAAGGTAATATTAGTACAGTTGTGGTGTTTTGTAACAACATTAAATTGTATCTGTATTATAATCGGTTGACATATTGGTATTATGACAATAATACTAGCCATGGGGTATTGTTATCAATGAAAATAAATAAAATCGATATGTCAATCACAGCGTAAAAAGGGAACTTTACGAGCCCATTTGTCGGCAGTGTCCATTGATCAGTAATTGTGTCAAAGTCACTACGTGTTAGCACGCTGGTCGGCTTGTGCAATTGACGCATCGACGATAATTGAGATCCGTGGTTCACAAAACCACTAGTCATGGAGCGAATTACGCCATGAATTAGCGGGCTGTCCACTTATTCTTTATTGCAGGAATAAACAATCTTTAAGGGTTGAACGCCAAAAGGTGCTTACTGTCAAGAAATTATGACGGTATCATAATCAGCGGTAGGTCTTAAAAGTATGTAGATTGGAGGCTGGTATTTTTTCCTGCTAAGATTATTTACGGATTAGACGATGCGCGATGGTTGATCTAAAATAAATTGACTAGTCAAAACCAAGAGACTGTATTTTATACCCAAGAATGTTACGTATTCACACCAAAATAAAGAAAAAGTCCCTGTTAACCTGTCATTAAATTAGATAGATCATCTCACAATTCCGTTAGTAACTTCCATGCAAGAACGTTGCTCTATACGAGAATACTCTTTAAAACGTTTTTCAACAACGCAGTGAGCAGCTAATGTTAACACTAATATAAATTGTGAAAATTACATTAATTTGAGGTCAACATTATATTGCTCTTAACTGACCTCCAGCGGCGGTTTAAATAAATACACATTAATGATATCCTCTTCTTTGTCGATGGTAACCTCGCCTGTACCGTCAGGTCCGGTACTTGTAATACCGAAATGAACTTTTGACAGTGTTATTGCAAAACTTTCATTTCACTGAGCTATTGTCGGCATTATGAATCAACAATTCAGTGAATCGATATCCTGATTCTGTAATTAAGTGGTTTCGTGTAGAATGAGCACTACTCCTTTCTTCCTTATTCGCTTTTATTATTTTCGTTATAAATAAGATATAGATTATATGACTGTTATTTTTCCAAAGAAAATAAGAACACAGATTCTATTTAAGTAAATCTGTATCATATAAATTTATCGATACTGCCTACATAGTTGTTGGTCAAATTGAGTGACAACGATCCTACCGTATCATCCACCGTACGTGGCTCCAGCAACGGTTGTTTGCCTACTTTCCGTTTGGAAAACTCGTCTAAAACTAGGTCCACGAGAATGCTGTACCGGCAAACTGCATATTTCTCCAAGTACGTTTTCTTTGCGCCTCATTTAACCAAAACAGTCGATCTCTAGCATCTTACATCCGTTTTGTTTATTAAATCTTTTAATATGAACAAACATGTTCGTCTGCGTTAAATAAACTATATAGAATAAGAAGATTTAGTATGCAGGCAAATAGTATACTTTATTATTTATGTGAGCCACCGGTTACCTCCGATTGCGCTATTTTGAGATCGTTCTTAGTTACTGCTTTACGCCAGTGTATTTTACAGCCTTAGATTATTATTATCGCGATAAAAAACTTCGAAATGTAAACGTCTGATATACAGGTCATTAAGAAGGTATGTCTATCAATTAATTAAGTTTATTCAAACATACAACTATTTATAAATTAGTAGCGGCCCGTCCCGGCTTCGCACGGGTTTCTAATATAGCCTATGTTACTCAGTGATAATGTAGCTTTCGAAATCGGACCAGTAGTTTTTGAGTTTATTCGTTACATACAAACATACAAATCATTCCTCTTTATAATATTAGTACCTATAGATATAGATCGTAGAGATTTTGCAAACATTCTCCTGGCCCTAAAAATTGACGTAAGTAATTTATGATATTACAAAAGCATATACATACAGTTTAGTGACGTCGTTTTACAAGTTGCAAGAGCCCTATATTACGTCCAATGTGAAAACTTATTATAAAGGATTGCTGGCTAGCTACGTCACCTGCCTGACCCACCGGGCTCAGATAACCTGACCTTACAAAGAGGCTTGAGTAAGCCTGTAATAAAGAGAAAGTAATATTAGCAATAGTTAATCAAGTTCTAAAATATGTTTAAATAGCGGAAACAATGAATTTGAGTTTGCGATTAAATTTGAGTTTTCAAACTATGAAATTTTCTTTCTCGTAATTCGATATGTGTCGCAATTTACTGAGCAACCAGTGGGAAATGGAAAGTGCGGCGTGGAATCACGCTAAACTTGAACATTGACCTTCTTTCCAGGCGCGCTTGTTTGCAAAAACAACCAGAAACAAGTATTATCAGTGATTCGTTTCCGCCATAGTGGGAATTTCGTTTCTGTTCGATTGTTCGACCATTGACGAGTGCCATCGATAATAGTTTGTCCATCCAAGGGCGTTTCATTGTTTGTATAACGATCCACACACAGTGACTAGACATTTTATAAATGGTATTAGCAAATTTTTTATACAAACATCTCGCAGCTTGTGATAAAATCATTAGAATTTTGCGGGTAAAAAGTACATTAGAATATCTTTATAGAATTATTAACACGTTCCATAAAAATCTGTGTCATGGTATTGGCGCGCTAATGAACTGAAATTTATTTTACTTCATTATTGTCAAGAAAACGTTTCCGTGCGCTACAAGAGTCACCAATCGCTTTTAATATTATAGAGAACCAAGACTGTAGTTTTCGATTAATTATCAAAAAGCGGTCAAATGTAAAAGTAACCATTTCAAGTGTACAGATTCATACTGCAACACAACCTAATTGGATACTCGAAAATCTAGGTTAATTCGTAAATGTAAAGACCCATCCAAAATTAGTATCGCTGAAGTAATAGCTTCATTAAGATTTCTGGTATGACCTTGAGGAGGCACTTACTAAAAGGAATTGAACACGTCAAAATGTGTGCCAGGATTCGTATAATTTTGTTTGACTATTAAATAGGCGTATGACTACAACTGATATTTCTATAGAGCTAACATACCACCGGCGATCTCCGTGTGTATCGACCTCGGGTTTCGCAACGAGACTGCGCGATGTGCTCAATGTATATGGTCAACAGTGCTGATGACTAGAACTTTTATTTAATATTTATTTATACGTTTAGCAAAATATTGTACTTTGCTATAACAATTTTAATTTGATGTATATATACCTACTGAAATAATCACGATTCATATTTTGAATACTACTATTAAATATTTACATACATAGATATACATAATCGCGCCTGTATTCTCCGAAGGGGTAGGCAGAGGTGCACGGCAGTGCGCCCACACCTCGCCAATGTATTTTGGTCCCAATGTAATAGTTGGCGAGCCTATTGCCATTATACCGGGCACACACCCGTCAATACGCGGGAGATTTGGGTCATAGTCCATCACGCTGGCCCAGTGCGGGTTGGTGAACTTCACACGCCTTTCTATAGACGTGCAGGTTTTCTCACGATGTTTTCTTTCACCGTTCAGGAAGTGGTAATCAGTGTTGAAAATGATATTGGCACATGAAAATTATCTCAGAGGTGCGGGCCCGGGTTTTGAACTTACACCCCTACGTTGAAGCCGGGCGTTCTTACCCACGAGGCTACCACTGCTTATATATATATATATATATTAGATATATTTTTGTAGTCGAAATATCTTGATTCTTCATCGTTTGTATTTTAACAAAAATAATTATTTAGATATATTAAATTAAGCCAAAAGATAATTAGTGTAATTTGATGAAATTACACAATATAAATAAGATGGGCTCTTTTATATCCTTAAGATAGGATTTTGCATAATACGTAATCCGAGAAACTCAAAATTCTATTCAACATTCAAATTCACGAATTAATTTTTCATTACGTATTTTGAGGTGATGTGATGTAATAAAAAAACTGGCCAAGTGCAAGTCGGACTCGCGCACGAAGGGTTCCGTACCATTATCTATAAAAACGGCAAAAAAATCACGTTTGTTGTATGAGAGCCGCATGAAATATTAATTTTATTCTGTTTTTTAGTATTTGTTGTTATAGCGGCAATAGCAATACATCATCTGTGAAAATGTCAACTCTCTAACTATCACGGTTCATGAGATACAGCCTGGTGACAGACGGACTCTCTATTACTAAGACTGCTGTCCGTCCGTCCGGACGGACAGCAGTCTTAGTAATAGAGTTCCCGTTTTACCCTTTGGGTACGGAACCCTAAAAATACAATGTTATAATCCGTAATGAATAAATAATTCATGAATTTGAATGTTGAATAGAATATACACTTTTATATAAAGTGTCAATATTATGTATATTGTGTAATTTGTGCTCTACCCAACATACTTCACTTTAAAAAGCTTGTCTTCCATCGCGTGATCTATTATAATGTATTATGTATTGCGTCTTATATACGCATTATGCCTCTAAACGAAACAATAAAATTGATGTTCAACAATCGTAATTGAATTCGCGACACCAAATTCGCATTGTCCGCGATTCCGAGAGGACTTGCGTCAAGCTTGCGTCAATGCGGACCGATGGTGGGCGGTTGCCACATTACCTAACTGAAAACAATCACAGGTCCTTCAGACAGTTGCAAATTATGTCTGTTGTAAGATAAAAACTCGCTTTCCGGCCGCACTCCCTAACGACCTCAATGCTTATCATGATTATAAGTCATGTAAGTACATACTACATTCGCAACTTAACCACAGCTAGGAATTCCGACAGTGGTCAACGCCATGTTGAAGATACTTTTTTTGCGGGCCTAATTAATAGTTGGTAATGAGATGTGGTAGTATTTAGACCGTTAAGGAACTCGAGCATATTCAGACTGATACAATCAAAAGCGTGAACAATAACTAACCAACAGTTGAATTCCATATATTTATGATACTAAGTAGACTTACTTACTTTATAACATGTATTTTGAAAAATAATAAAACTATGAAACGTTATGAAGTAACATGATTAATAGGCACATAATCTAAATTTTACGACTTAATGTGATGTGAAATAAATGCATTAATCTATTAGGCTTACCTACTTGGGAAACACGTCGCCATGCACGTAACTTAGTTTCTACAAATACAGGTTGTCCTGTAAATAATGGGTCAAACTTAAAGTAACGAGCAATTCTCGCATTCATTAGTAGAATCTTTTATATTAAAGCAAAATACAAATTCTCCAATCATATTGTAGAAAATATGGAAAGTTTATGAGGAGAAATGTCAGGATTTGTACTAACAGTGAGGTTATTTATACGTAGGTGTACAATTTCTTGAAATAAGATCGCAAAGTAGCATGAAAGTGGTGTTTGTGGAATTACTCAATGGTTAAAAATGGGTACAATTAAGAATCATGTTTCTGATACCATATTCGAAACATTCTTAATTGCTATACGTACATAATAGTAACGAATACCTATTAACTTAGATTATTGTATTATTCAACAATAATTTTGACTTATTAAGAATATAGTTTATATATATAGTTATATAGTTTTTTTCATTTAATATAGTTTTAAATAATGAGTAGTTTTTAAGATGTTGGTACCTAATTATTAAATACTAGCGGCCCGTTCCGGCTTCGCACGGGTTTATAATATAGCCTATGTTACTCAGTGATAATGTATCTTTCTAATGGCAAAATAATTTTTGAAATCGGTCCAGTAGTTTTCAAGTTTATTCGTTACATACAGAAATACAAATCTTTCCTCTTTATAATATTAGTATGGATTGAAAGTTAACCATGAATGAGATCCCAACTGGAGTATAGCCTTTCTGACCCACAGGAGTTGGAGCGTAACACGAACCAAGCAGAACTAAACACCATAGCCACATACTACTTCGACGGGCAGGGCAAGGCGCTGAGGCCGATGGTGGCTATACTCATGGCCAGAGCAGTCAACTACCACGTATACGGAGAAAACAGGTGAGATTATAGGTACATTGACCCCTCACACTTTTGATCCATTAACAATGACATTACGAAAAACTATTATTATGATAAATGTAAAGACTACTATGTCAACTCTAGATAAATTGAATATAGTGTAGCAAAACAGTATAACAAGTTGTTTTTGCACATAGTATTTTTACTTAAAAAGTTATAAAATGTAAAGCTAACGACAATCTGTTGTATGTATAGTTGAAAGAAAGTAAGGAAAGTTAGAAAATACTCGGGTCAACTCACGATGTTTCATTGCAAAATAACGAGCAATAACCCCAGGCGTCTCGCGTTGTTTACCACTTAAAAATATTCGACTCTACATTAAACAATAATACATTTTCGTTGCATACCTGCATTCCTTGCTTCCTATATTCGTTCCATGAGCAATATTTTTGTTTTCTGCAAATAATATCTTATGAATTTATGACATAAAGGGAAGTACCTACAAGTGAAGTCAATAAACAAATGTAAAAGTGAAAGTAGCAAGTTTCGAAGTGCCTGGAGCCAAATGCACATTGCAAATACTAATTAAATAAAAACAAAACATTGTTCCAAAGATTAGCTCTTTTTTAAGATTTAAAAAAAATGTTTTATCAACAAAATATTTAGACATTTTAAACGACAGTTAATATTTTTAATGTGATACAACTTGAGACAAGGTGATCGTCTGATTTGTGTTATGGAAGTAAATGTTGCCTTTCGCTTATAATTCATTGAACTCCTTGCCCAACCGTGTCCGTTTGCCAATACTTTTAGATTGCGTTCGGTCATCAGACCGCACGCTCAATAGTTCAATGTCTCGACGCGGACCTTGAACAAATGATTTTTTATAACTTCATAATGTCGTCACATGTCGCGAGACTATTTTATTGCATTTATGACGAAGTCATAATGCGGTTATGGTTACGGAATTGTGGTGATTCTCTGTCATATTTTCGTATATCTGTCTAATGACCGGTATCTATGTCACAATAAAATATAAACATGTGAACTAAATTGAAAAATGTATGCATGTACAATATAAAATAGTTCGCAACTAATTAGTTTATTAATATTATCACGAGTTTTAAGGATATGTGATATATTTTGTAGGTGCTAAAACATGGGAACGCGTTCAAAATTTTATGTAACTACATAGAATACATGAATTATAGTCTAAATTACTTTTAATTACTGTTATTCCGTTCCTGTGGAATTTAGGAACCCTAATTATTTTTCTAATATGAAGTTAAAGTAGCCTGAGCTACATCAGCTATCTGCCAATGAGTCTTGTCGAAATCGGTCTCGCCGTTTCAGAGATTACCCGGAACAAACAGACACACAAATAAAACAATAAAATACTTTTTTGTTATAAGTATCGTGTATTATCATAAGCATGCAGTAGTAAAAATCATGTAGTAAAAGCTGTTGTTTTGACATTACAAACAGACGCTCCAATTTTATTTATTTGCATAGATTTGGTATCTACGTGTAATATGATAAAACGGAATATTATACTCTGTAACTGTATGCACATGGCTAACCTATTATGATATATGCTAACATATTCATTTCACAATATAAATGTGGTCGCATGGAACATTTACAATTTAAAACGAGTTGTGCCATCCATTTTTCATATGTACGTATCGTAAAGAAGATCTAGACTGAAAAATCGCCCGTGCTTTTGGAATGCAATAGCAATAAATGAATAGTGAATGCCCTATTCAAGCATTGAGTTCACGTTTGTTCCCTGTGATTCGCCGCACTCTGCCCTCACATGTTGAGAATATCTTAATCGTGCGCGCAACGAGAATAACATATGGATACCAATCACGAATGTCTGCTTAAAGGCAGTATGCAGAAACTGAAATAATAGGAATCCTTTAAACGCTAATGGTTAACTGGTTGTATTATTTGCTGAACTGTTCTATTTTATAGTTTGCATGCCATTATTATATTGAAAAAAAAAGAAACCCGCGAAGTTGTTGACTATTTAGTATACTTACCGATTTGGATAAGTACATATTTAATACTTAATGTAATCATCGAAATGTTATATGTATGAAACCTTCAGTGGTAAGTCATCGTACGCCACTCGTGAGATTGCGCAGGCACAGGCCAAGGTTGTACTAACCTATTGGCGCAATAGTCAGCATTTGTATTTATTTAACTAAATTAGATATCTGCGGCAATTTCTCTTAAAAGTATTATTAGTGGAAATGTAATTTTACAACCAAATCACTACTCTATTTATATTATTTTAATCAGTGGTTAATATTTGAATATCATTCGTAAGAAACCTATCCTCTATCGACTTCTTAAAAAGGTAGTTTGATTAAAAAATAAAAAGTAAAAAGTAGTCGGGGTTCGAGATTTGGACACCAAATATAATTTATAGTTTGAATGTGATATTTCATAACTCGATATTATTATGAGGTCAGTTTCTTCTCTCGTACTAACTGCTGGTTTCTGGTACCAAAGGGAAACCCTTCCTTGGTAATAGTAGCTCAGCGATCAGTCGTATCACGTTAAACTTAACTCCGTCACTGGTAAAAAGGTGTTTCTTCAGTGTTTTCAGGTAGCAATACATGTGTGGCTGGTTATTGAAATATCAGCAACCGGTATAACAGAATTCTCCATTTACCAGTTTAATACACGCAACATTATTATGTTACCGATGTAACGTTCATAACGTAATAATTGCTTCCAAAGAAGTGACATGTACCTACCTGTATTTGTTTAAGGATTCTACGAGCAGCGTTGGTAGCATAGTCTGTTGTGACAAGCAAAATGTGAGATATATCAATTTGGTCTCTTTCACTCTTATGTTACAAAAGTGAGAGAGCGACTCATTGTGATATAAACTGTTGGTATAAGTACTATTACAAAAAAAATACTTTATCATTTCTTGTGTTTACGGTGAATTCCAAAAACCTTTTATAAACGTATTTTGGTCGGGCTTAAATGCGTAATACAAAATAAATAAAGGGGATCGACTGCAATGAAGTCATGTCCAATCGAGATAGAGTACAGAATACTTAAGGAATTAATTGAGCTGGATTAAGGTTTAATTTTGTTTGCATATTAATAGTAACTAGATACAATCTTTTTTGACACACTGTATAATAAAATATATTGCATTTGTAGGATCGATGTATCTTCTTCATTTTGTGGTAGGGAGGGATTGTAACAACTACAATGGAGGCAGCCTGATAATGAAATTATATCGTAGTATATACAATTATAAATTGTATTGTATTGTATATAACATATATACAATTGTATTGACTACAGTGCACTGCTGCCGTCACAGCGGCAAGTGGCGATGATCAGCGAGATGATCCACTCGGCGTCGCTGATCCACGATGACGTCATCGATCAGAGCGACTTCCGCCGCGGGAAACCGTCAGTCAACGTGCTCTGGAATCACAAGAAGGTAATTAACTTGATTATACTTTAGTGGTAGAGTAGCAGGCCGCCCGCCTTGAACGTAAGGCATGCAAGGTCAAATCCCGGGCCCGCATCGTCTGAGATTTTCATGAGCGAATTTAATTTTCAATAATAATTACCACTTGCTGAACGGTGAGGGAAAACATCGCGAGGAAACCTGTACGTCTATAGAAAGGCGTGTGAAACCCACAAACCCGCACTGGGCTAGCGTGGTGGACTATGGCCCAAATCTCCCGGTATAATAGCAATAGGTTCGGACCCTATTACATTAGGACCAAAATACATCAGCTAAGTGTGGGTGCACTGCAGTACACCTCTGCCTACCCATTCAGGGAATACAGGCGTGATGATGATGATGATGTTGTATAATTTTATTACATTTCAAAGTCATTTGTATACATTAAAATGTATTGCATACCTCAACACAAGCTACGATTTTAATATAAATAATTGCCCGCGTATATTATTTAAGTTAAAAAAACTATCTGTCTATTCCTTCTTTATGTTAATAAACAATATACTTCTTTCTGTACATAGTTTCAAAACATGAAATTAAAAGCATTAGGTGCTACTTAAGTAATAAATCTACTACTACTCCATTATTGATACCTCGCACTACCGTCTGAACCTCAACGCTCAAATACCTAATTGCCAAGTATATTTACATACACTTAATATTCATCAAAGCTTGATACATAAAGTCTGTGAACTATTAAAACTGACGATATTTGAGCAGTGATGTATGCCTTTATTGCATTGCTTCTGCAATCTAGGTAACTACCTATTATATTTTCGTAATTGATACCCTTGAGCATTTTAATCTGTCGTCCATATTAAGTGGTCTGTACATTACTATGGAAAAAAATACGTTGGTCTTACGTAAATTTAAAGATTCCCAAAATCATTATCAAACAAGTTATAATAAACGCTTTTGTAGATACTTCAACATTATTGGTATGGAATACAAATCATTTAATATTGTGTCAGATCGTTTTATGACATCGGCCGCTGGTCTTTTTTTATGTGCAATGACGCCAATTCTTCCCGCAGAGAACGTGAGATTACATTTAAATTAAGCTGATAGGACACGTCATAAACATCCATAAACCGTATCATTTATAGTTTACCTTCTGGCTAGATTTGTTTCCATTATCCAGATAGCAAATCATAAATAAAACTTTGAATATAACTAGAAAAACACGGGATAGTCGTGCCATGCATAATTGTTGTAACCCTAAATAGTTTTCAAGGCCATTTATTGGTATGTTATCAGAGATGTTACATTATCGACTTCATCAGGAAATTCCAGACGTGACGCGATTATATAATATTGATATTATAATTCTTATATAGTGTCGTAGCATGAAAAAATCTGAATAACTTAAAACCTTGTCATAGGTACTATGTAATGTACATCACAGTACAAATAGTACAACATTTTGGCATACCAAAGTTCCGTCCTATTAAATACTGATGTGCTTCTGTGTGTTAGTAGGTAGACTGCTGTACTGGGATAAACCGATTACCTAATTAATATGTGCACGACGTCTTCTCGATCACGAGTCGAATGGAAAGCGCAAATGGGCTACATAAATTAGGATCGGCTATGTCTCACCTGTCATTACGTCTGTTGCTAAGGCGGTACCACATTTTTTATCGATGACGTGCTTCTGTAGTAAATTATTATTTCGCCCACAGACTTATGAAGATGGTTTAGTAGTATTGGGGGAAAAATTTGATGCGAACTCTGGCAATAATTCCTTAACACAGCAACTATGAAAGTAGCCTTCGCTGTATTACTGTGTTTTTATTTCGTAGCCTGCAGTTGTCAGTAACTAGGTTAAGATCACGATTCACTCCATTCGTTAATCGTTTAATTGCATTTTATCATGATCGTTCGTTCTTTTATCTCCGTTAAAATCCCTGTAAGAACCACAATATTATTATATATTTTCGTTTCGGCAGATTTTACCGTACCGTTGATAGTTCTATGAACAAAGTAATAGCCTAAAAAGAAAACAACATACCATCTACATACAAAGCATTATTGTCTGAAGCAATACATATTAGTTTAAGCCACAAGTCACAGCACATTATTTACCCATTTGTAGTTCAAATATTTAACTGAGTAGATTTACGTACTTCGCATTCGATTTCGTTTTAACGTCATCAGCAATTTGTATGTAGAAAGCTCATTTGTGGGGTCACCATTCGCTGTAATTCAATTAATTACAAAAAACATGCTTATTCCGAGGAATAACTCATCCAATATACTAATAAAATACGATTTTATAATTTGTTTTTTTTATTCAATCATGTGTATTTTAAACCGGTTCCGTCTCTGACCCACTTCGTTTCCAATTACATAGCACAGGTTGTTGCCCTAAAAAATAAATTAAACAATCTGTGGGAAGTAGTCCGAGACACCGCCTCGCCGACTGCTAAGCTATGTTATTCGATACTAGTTATACCGTCATTCTTTTCTTTCACTTTATGAATGAGTGAGACGTAGATAGCTATGAGATGGATGTACCTTCCATGTATACGTTGTGCGCCAAGATTGTCAGATGAACCGCGCACACCTGCGTTGGGCAGAGAACCCGATCCTCGGTGAAAGTGCCTTGCGGTCTGACGACGCTTTAATAAAATACCGATACCGGCTTTTTGACTCCATCTTTTATAATTATTTTATTAATCAGCTTTAATACAAACTATTACACACTATCGACTCATAAACTTTCACTTTGTATTTCTACAATAATTTTGAATGTTTTATCATTTTTACTTATAGACTTAGGTTACAAGATTTAATTGTTTTGAATAGGTGCTATGTATACGTTAAGTGGCAATAGGGACACGCGTATTGGGTAATATTTAGCTACCTATTTATTTCTTTAAATGAATATATTTGTCAAATGTATTATGGCTATTCGTTTGGTCAAGGTAATTTTCGTAAGCATTATCACATCTGACCAATATTTGGTTTGACTTTCGATTTCATCCCATAGTTATAGTTGCGATGTATTCTTAACAATATAAAATAAAACATAGCACGAGGTTGCACAACTGCATACGGATGATGTTCTTAAACAAAGAATCAATGTGACTTGAATATAATATGAATTTGGGACAAAGCGTCTGTCTATTTATTTCGTCGATGTTACGAATTTCGATGGAGCACTTACGGGGTTCCATGTGTTGTTAAAATCTACTTGTAGGCAGTTAGCGTTCGAGAACGTCCTTCACAATTAAAATGCCTATGTCCTGCGATTACATCTTCCGGCGCGTGTGATCTTCAGCGTGAAACGCTATGTGAATTGACAACGCATTTGATCACACATAATGTTCTTCATCTAATAGCAGACTATGGCGAGAAGGTCCCAGCCTAGTAAGCAGGTTGAATATTGTGCAATTTGGGTCGTCACGACCTTTGCTTGCTTGGTCTGTCATATTAATTTATTATTATGCGATTTCTTATATTTTAAGTTATGAAATTCATAACTTATTGTTATGAACGTATTTGTTATTGTAACGTTCGTTATCGGTTCTCGCCAGTACAGCTCTTCGTATTACTGTAGTTCCGTATATGTAAGTAAGTCTTTTAATTAATCTTGCTCTCTTGGGTGGGTTTTAGCGGATGTTGTCACACTTCACGAATTCAAGCTTAGGATCTAATAACCCGTATTTGAGTTATGTAATTCAAATACCCAAATGTTGGCTGTGTTGGCTTCGTCTGTAACTGCCATATATGTACATATGTGTACATACAGATTAGGTAAATATAGTATCATGGTAACAGGGTGCGCCTGTTTGCAATAGGTAGGTATATCTCATTTACGAGCACGTTGCTGCGCACGGATGTGGAATGTTTACATTGCCATGCCGTTACGTGGTCAAAATCTGTCATAATTTTGTTTGATATCGGTTTTGCGATTCCATGTACGTAGGTACATTTGCATAATAGTTTTACACAAATCAAATATTTGGATAACAAAGATCCTTATTCGGTCAACGACCCAACACTTGCGATTTAATTCAATTATTTATATATTCTTGCTCTATAAAAGAATAGTATTGTATATTGATCAACGACAATAGGCAGGGCGTCTTCAACGTCAGCAGCGAATTGCAGATTCCTATCGTATCTGAGACCATTGTTCAGAATATGTCGCGAGCCTTATTGTTCACCTTGTCTGCACTGTGCTATAGTATAGCGAGTTTAAATGCGGAGCGCACGCGTTTGGAATTCATGCAAAAAAAACATAAGTTACCGAAACGTACACATTAAGATTGTCGTGATGCTTTTTATCGCGTTTTTTTTTCTATATTTTTTTTTGGTTTTAGGGATTCGTGTTATAACCTTCTTAAGGTTTGCTTAAGGTATTGAACGGTCTCAGTTGTCCGTGTTTCATGTATTCCGTTAATCTGAAATAGACATCTTATACAAAAAACACTACGTGGACATGACAATGACCACATTGTAATTTTGATGTATCTCAACAATGTAACTAATAAAATCACTTCTACCAAATTAAATAACGTGTAAGTTAAAGTATTGTTAAGTTACAAGTTCAATGTATTGTAGCAATATTAAAATGAATAATATTGCAATAATATCTTGCACTGTCTACTTTTAGCATACTAATGATTTTTTGATGTTTCTTACGTCATAATAATGGGTATACTTTGATTGAAAATAGAAAACTTTTGCGTAAATTTAAAAATGCTTTATTGCAACGTGCTTTCTAATATGAATCGATTGTGCATCGATTTTTCTGATATCGAAAGGACACGTATACGTGCGGATAGCTTTCACCGGGCAGTCGGGGGCCGGGGCCGGCTGCGGGTCTCTGCTAGCATACATCAACATCGGCGCAGCCGGATGTGTGCAGCTCTAGACCGATATGTATTGTAGAGATCGCGTAACATAGACTAGCCGTTATGATTTAATAAACTTGCTACACGTCCGAATAAAAACGATAAAAAAATATTTCATACATCCAACGAATGTAAAGTATCATCATAAAATGCTTAAAACTAGCAAATCATAAAATTTTACGTTAACAGTTAATACATACATTTTAAGTGCCATGCCGTGCCCTTTCATATATAATATGCAGAAGCAAACTGGTCTGATGCTGTCATCGCAAATTATAAAGACCTTAGCATTTGAGGGATATAAGGAAGAACCTTTCAAGATATTATATCCTCATGAAGGTAAAACTAAGGTAAATAAACGCTACTTACTAAAAATGACAGTAGGTAATTATTTTGATAGCAAAATTTCCTTTATGTTGACCCTTAAATTTATAATTTATGATAATCGACATGAGTGTTTCAGTCGATGCAAATCACTTAAAAACTATTGTTAATCAAACTGAGAATTTTCAATTGTTATGTTCATATCATTGCATCGCTGCAATTTGCTTTGTTCGTCAGATAATAATTAAGTAAGCGATCATCCGGTGCTATACACCGGTATTGTGGTGTACAAATTCTGTACACATAATTGCTTATAATGGGCAACTTGATTAATGACACGGCGAACAACAGTTTCATGTGTAAGACTTGAAGCAGCCAATAGTTTGTGTACAAATTTAACAAAGGCAAAACCCACGTTTGACACCTTACCTTTTCTTTAATCATAAACGAACACGTTTCTCAAATTTGCTTATCACTAAAGAAAAATAATACCAGAACCGATTTGATAACCTATCGCTCACGAAATCTTTGATGAAGTCAACGAGCGATATCATTGATGAAGTCAACATTTTTAAGGCACGGTTAAGTACATAGAACCTTTTAGTCGGAATATCGTGCATGTAGTGTTTACTTAAATAATCGTATGTTTTTTTTTTCAATTTGCATATTTCAGATTATTTATGTATAAGTTAACTTTATATCTTTTTATAAACCGTCATGCACAACATTTAAGTACCTACGTTAATAATGTATACGCTTTAAGGAAATTAGTGCGAACCTATTCAGGACACAAAAAGTCACTCAGGCCACTTCAGAAACCTGTTCCTCTGTTTCTCCATCAATTCCCTTACGTGACAAGTTTACCCAACGACCGAATGAGATATAAACAATCGTTTTTGTACCAAGATTTATTATACATTACCTTACTGCCGTATGACTTATGCAACATACCTACGTTTATGTTTTACTATGTCACTTGTGTTAAAAAGTTTCCCCATAAACAGTTTCGTAAGACATTGTTTCCATTGATATAACGAGTATGTATATCTCAACGTAGGCTACAGATGAAAAGGGATAAGCATATTTCACACCAATTTTACTACTAGTAGTATTATTATGAACCCTGTCACCGAAACTCGCGATAGCCATTATACAATTATTACTTTGTGTAACATAACGACGAAAAACTATGCCAATAATAATATGATTATTCTTCTAATACTTAAATTTGAAAGAACCTTATAAACGAACCATGAAAGTAAAACACATTCAACTAAAGTCTGTGAATACTGTATTGCGTAGACTCGCACGCGTTGATGTCTTTCTTGTGGCGGGAACTCAATTGTGAATCGTGTTAGTGACACTCCTTTGATTTACATTCATTGTCAAGTCGCTGCAGTCTAGACGCGTCAATTTACGATATCTATTTTTAAGTTTGCAGAGTCAATATTGCCGACAAACTATTACTTTCTACCAATACATAACTGTATGACCGAATGATCCGTCGAAAGCAAAATTCGTTCAACACTTTCCTTAAGTGACCCACCGCGACGCGTATAAAAGAGTGTGAAATGTAAACTGGTATTTGTAACTGTGCTTATCGGGGAGTCTGAAGGCGCGGGGGGATGTAGGCCGGACGCATGACTACGCGCCGCTCCGCCCAATGCTGCGATTTGGGCCCTGTGATTAGACCCTATAAACATTATCCATATTTTAATGTATAGTATTTCACAATTTCCAGCAAACTATATTTTACGGCAATATGTTTGACTTACTAACAAGTATAGTAATAATGTTAATGGAAAAAATAAGTATACCTACCCAGAAAGTAGTATGGTCACAGGATTATCAAAGGTATTCACTAAATAAATTATGTAATTTAATTTGTTATACGCATATATTTCTATATAAATATTTAGGCGGGTCAATAATACATTATCGGAACATAAAACCTCGATGGCATTGTGTCAAGGTCACATAGCTTTTGTCCCGTGCGTAAAATTTACTTTAGCGAATGCACATGCGTTGACACATCGTGGAGGAAGGTGTTGGTAACTAACATTCGAATTAGGTCGTTGCACATTCTAGCGCTAGCCGCAAATAACTACCAGGTTGAACTGGTTTGTTTTCAAGGACAGTATTTAGACACTTGACTTAATTGAATATTCTGATGTAATTACCAACATTTATAGCCGATGTAGGCTTAGGTCGATAATTTGATTTAAAGATATTCTGATTTTGGCAAATTGGCGTATCGTGTTGATTTTATGCAATAACAACGATTGATTCAACGCACTCGCAGATTACACACTCAACCGTTATTTATTTCAAAAAACCGGATTCTTACGGGCACACGTGCCACCACTGTCCAGGCATGTGTGTTGAAATGATGGCCCACTCGTCGGGTACTAATCGCCACTAGATACCGAAGGTTTCGCAACCGCGCCGGACCTTCCACTCACTCGACACGAAATACCGCGATCGACTGGAATTCAAACGTGTATCGATCACATTGATTGCTCTCGTACTCGCATCGATATTGCACGTTATGAAGAAATTACTTATCATGATGTTGGTCCTGTTTTTGTTGGCACACAACTAAGAGTACCGTCTTACTCATAATTACGTGTACAGAGCAATATGTTGATAATTTAGAGCCGTCTAAAATTATTTGGTCGTAAAATTGAGAATCAGACTCATCATATTGTAGTTTGTATCCTTGCACATTGTTTCCCAGAATACCTAATCTAAAACTAAGTAGATATAAACTAATCTGAAATTGTTAAGCAATTTTGTACCCTATGTGAAAAGATTAAGTAGTTGCACTATGTGTATAAATACGTCTGTTTCCTTCGGAATGGTATGGCGTTGTGTTTAGCCAGCACAGTTGCACTTTCGGCTGCCGATCTCCAAACGACAGGTTTGCTAGAAGGATGAGGGGGGAGTCAAGGCCGGCCGCGTGACATAGATCCCGCCACATTCACCTTCCGTCCACCGTCCGCCGCGCCGTCGCCACCACCTCAGCCCACCACCACTGTCAAGGCTACCTTGCGAAACACCTGACTACACACCTAGTTATACGAAACGCACTTGAAGAAATCATGTTGCAATGGCCAATTCCGTCTGATAATGGCCTTCAGTTGCCACGTAGGACAATCATCGCAGAAAAATATTGTAAAGGTATTCCGCAAGATAATGAGTTCCGCATTCAAAAATATAACTGAACCACCAAGATGCTCCCTTCCGATGATTAAGGTTTCCGTAAATAAATAGATTTATTTTGATGATAGCAGCAGCTATGCGGACATTTAAATAAGTAAATTACATACTTTATTACTTGGTTCTTTTTGAAGCGGATCTCGAACGTTGCAGTTGCCGGGGTTACTGGCACTGAGTTGCGTTGCCTTGGGAAAGGCTTTAATGCTTTTATTATGCGATGTGACTATCTGCGGATTTATTGGTCAATGATGGCTATGTATTCACACTTCATCAGTAATTAATCATGTAATCATCCATCGTAAATAATTTAGTGGGCCTCATACGTTTAGGCCTGATTACAATATAAACTATTGAATACAGGTTTATTGATTCAAATTAGGTGCGAACTTGCATTACATTACAATGTATGGGTGTAAATGAATTACAGAATAGAAACTACAACGCATTCGGAATTAAGTTGGCGTGAAATCGTAGAGATATTTCTGGTAAATTATTCATGTGGCTCACGTTGGGCAGACTTTCAACGCGTTCTTGTAAGAGCCTTTCACTCTTATCATGGGACTTGCATATTGTTGTAAATTACTATCTCGTATAATTTGTGTGAACTTCATAAATACTACCGTGTTAGTAAAATAAATACTTACAAAATTCACAATCTTTATTACGACTTCTGTGTACAGGTTACAAATAAGCACTATAGACTCAAAATTTATAATACCCGGTCTCTAGGTAATTTATCCAATTAATGTGAAATCGTTGCAAATAATTTGAGTCAGCGTTTTCCTGTATTTAAGGAAACACGAGACCAGTTCACGGATACGGATATCGTGACACATCGCAGCGTATATTCCACGCGTTGGTTTTGTATCGAGGTGCGCGCGTAACGGATGCGTTTTTGGCCCGGTTAGTGGACGGCAGAAAGTGTGCCAACGCGTGCACCGATTTGCTCAACGAAGCGCATATGATACGCCACAGCGCTAGCCGCTCCCGAGCACGGTCCCGTTGTTGCTTATACGTTTTACATTATGAATACGACTGGTATTTTTACATCTAAGACCTGAGCCCGAAGTCCCCTAACACTATCGTTGTGCCGTTGCTATGATTTTTAAAAGCATGAAAACATATTTTATCAATGGTAGTTCAAATATGACTAGTATAATGGCATCAAGAAATTGACATTTCTTATTACCACACTGGTCATATTTTAAAGACCATTGATGAATGACGTCCAACTCCACAGCCATAGTGTTAGGGGACTTGGGGTCCTGTCCCGTTTCGCGTATAGACAGAAAAGCTTAAATCGATATATTATCAACATTTATTGTAAATCAGCAGTAGATCCGTCTCTTACAAGTCACAAAAGTGCGTTTGATTCTAACATTCTAATTCGCGTCTAACATTCCATGAGTGCGTATTTAATGAATGAAAATACAGGCTCTCATTTGAATATTAGGTTGGCGAGTAAATGAATGGAGATTTTATTATCGTTTAAGTCTTATTAAGTAGATGTTCAAGTATTTTTATTAATTTCTGACACGAGGAGAATTGATTATAGACGTGACATATATGAGCAATACGACGATCGGAACAACGAATTATCAATCATATTTCGTTGTTGCTGTGTGCCTTCAGCCATAAGGCAAATAAGTAAACTCGTTATTACATACGTCAAAGTAATAAAATCACAGAGGCGTCAAGAATAATTATGATGGACAGTGATTAAACAATATTAATCATTATATTTGTTCATGTACATATTCGATTAGTAAATATTTAATTGTAATATTTGTGTGCCATTGGTTCCAAACCGGACTCTTGGACCGGATGCCGGAGGCCACCTTACGACCGCATCGCGTCATCGTCCGACCACTTTCACATTTCTTTAATTTCCTCTACTTAGGTAGCTTAGTTCTTTCACGTTGAAAACGAATGGTCAAGGACATTCGACTATTTCAATGAAATCTTGCGTAGTGTGACTATGGCAAAATATTGTAGCTTCTTGTTCGATTAACACTTAATCCTCAAACAGTAAAACATGTTTAATTATTTGATATTTTCACAAGCAAAAATGTTTTTTTCTTGTTATTACTTCAATATAGTATGTAGTTAAGCAATATAATTTGATTTAATTATTTTAAGTTTAGAATATAATATGCGCCAGCCACCGATGAATTAGCGGACTGGGGGTTACGTTTAATTACTAATATAAAATATAACTGAACCTGATTTAAAATGTTGATGTCTACTGATTGATCAAGTTAATAACGCTATTCAGTCGTAATGAGCCAGTTGCTATAATAATAGTGAGTAATCTAAAACTGGTTTAAATTTGAAAGTATGTTGAAAAACAACACAGGGAAGACTTGATACTATTTCATCGAGTAGACGAATCTACAAGTATATTTTTTACGTAGTATAAAGTCTCAAATCATTACGTTATATCTATATCCTATATTATCTTGAACTACGTTATGTCTTGCACGCAATCCGGTCGCTGTATGTAGGCTAACAATAGTCCACTTAATGGAAGCTTGGTTGTAGCTGCCTATTTAAGCTTCAGGTTTTTATAGAAATTTAGTATAACCTTCCTATTTATAAAAAGTTAATATCCATTGACCTACTGGCAATTCCAAATTCATTTCGTACTGAAAAATAACACTGTAGGTAGATTGTACACGGATTGAATTAGGTATCTACAGCGTGTATCAGAAGTCCGAAATAATACTTGGGGGCCATATAGGACAGATGATAAGCAATCAACACGCTCAAGCAAAATATACGTAACTAATTTAGTTTCTGAGCAATTTGTGTCCAAAGTTGGTGTCAAAACTTACGCACCGCGACCCTAAAAATCAGCTGATAAGGCGAATGAACTCGCTTTAAAATGATGAGGGAGTGATAGATATGACACAAGGTTTTTACCTACGAGCATAGTTCAATACAGAAATAAAAATCGGTCACTGTAGTTACCTAACTATGACAAAAAATCATACTTCATTTAAATCGATGTAAAGTAAAACTTCTCCACGAGCAAATAATCCATTTTCGTTTTAGTTTTCGTGAACGGATTTCTTTTTAAACTGAAACTTAGGGAGAGTTGATTAAAAGAAAAAAAATATTATTTTATTATTATTGTTTGTCTTTATCATAATCACTACAATTCTTAGAACCATCACTACATCACTACAAGTAGGTACCTAATGATGTAGAAAATTATTAGAATTGGTCTGGCATATCTGAAAGACTTTAATCTATGATTACTCTAATAATCATGGCCGCGAATATGTCAATGTAGTGAACATTAGCGGGCGGAGATATCACACACAAGGACAATTTTCGTCCAGTGACAAATCATCGGCCATATTGCATCAGCGGTGATTGGCCCAGCGTTGCAGCGCGGTAAAACACTGTGCCTTCGTGCAATGTCGGAGCGGTCCTTTGATATTTTTATTCAGTAATAATAACGTAAATCAAAATATTTAGTTCCTTGCAATCCGTCAAGGCGTTAACTTGTGTTTTATTATTATTTTATTTCCGAAAAATGTCTCGCTCTCCGCGTAATAGTGAAGTGTTTTCAAACTCGGAAAACTGTGAGATGATTTTGTGCATTGGTGCGACTAAAGGGAATACCGGTAACAGTTTTGTGATTTCTTTTGTGTCCTCTAAAAAACGTGAAAGTAATATTTACTCAAGTGTGCAGGTGGGTAGGTACCTACCTAGCTCTTTGTGATATGTGAGAAGTGAATAAATTCCAATTAAACCCATGGATTGATACACTGCACACATGGCCACGGGTAAATACTTACCTACTATTATTATCTTTATTTCATAGCAGTTTTTAGTCGGACGATTAGGTCATTTAATTAAGTAAGTGGTTACCCAGATACCTACTTACTATTAAAATTAGTGAAGAAAATCTGTTAAATGAAAACTTACGTACCTACCTACCAACTAAAAACTTCGATAAGGTCGCTAGTCGCTACCCAGATACCTACTTACTATTTACAATTAGTGAAGAAAATCTGTTAAATGAAAACTTACGTAGGTACCTTCTAATTTACAATTTTAATAACCTTACCAACCTACTTCTTAAGAAGGTAGTTATGTAATTAGGTAGATACCTAGACAACTGTTGTAAAAAGAAGTCATACATCTTATTCATTAGTACCTAAATAGTGTTTGTATGGTAGGTAGGCCGTCTGGGATCCTAGATAGATACCTACACACTAACCCAAGTTTCAATAGCACAAATCCCGTACGGTAAAGCTGTAAAGGCCGCTCACGGCCAACAGCGTAGTCATTATCAAAAATAAAACAGCTACCAGGTACATTTTGATAGAAAGCTACCTACCAAACCACAAAAGATTTAATAATGTTTACTATTTAGCAACAAAAATAAAATGTATGAATGCGTTTTACAAAAAGTGTCTCGATACCTACCTACTTACTTATTTACCTTCATTAAAGGAAGCTTGGTTCTCGGCGGTTAAATTTTACAGTAATTTCATTACCAATGCTTTGGTCATTCTCATACCTACCTAGGAATATCAAAATTTCTGTCAATTACAATGACCGACGAGTGCGAAAGAGAGGCGCGAGTGCGAAGGAGACCGCTGTGGGCGAGTTGGCAACAGGCGACCGACACAATCAAAGCCGCTCAAAGACACCGCGCCGCCGCGCGCCGGCCGGCCGCGTGCCGCCGCCGCTTCACCCCTGTACCCCACCCCCGCGCGGCTCGTGTGTTAGATTAGAGTACTAGTACCCGCTGTGGGCGGGGTTTGTCACAATGGGTGTGAAGCATTGACCTTTAAATAAACAGCTGGTTCACGTTTTGCGAAGGGCCGACCGAAAATTGTTTGAAAAATGAATTTCCTAGTTTTGTATGAAAGAATAAAGTTAAGAATTTTAACTTAATGTCTGGGCTATATAGCTCCACTCCTTATAGCGATATACAGGTTCAATTATTATTTCGGACTTCTGATACACCCTGTATAAAGGAGACGGATACGCTTTCATACATTCTTGGGCCCAGTTGTAAAAATATGAGAGTGGTGTCAATTAAGAGCTTATATATTATCAAACCATCTCCGAAAATTTTGCTCATCTTGGCAATCTGAGAGCAGAATTATTAGAGATTTAGTAAAAGTGTGGTTATTCTGCAAAGTGACAACAACCTAGATACTAAACAGCTGATTTTTTAACTGTGATTGTTATTTTGTTTGAATATACAGTTTTGGTGTTAATGCAACCGCTTTAGTGTATTTTAATATATTAAAATGAGTACAATTATGTGCTTAATCATTAATAACATAATTTGTTTTTGAGCTACCGAACGTGCTCACTCTGTCTGAGGCGCGCGGGCGTTCGGAAACTCGTCCGTCGACATTTTGTGGAGCGTTCGGAAACGCGGACGCCACACAGTTATTTACTATATTAATTGTAGTTTTTTTTATTGTTAATTATTACAATGTATGTATTCATTTTTGTTGAATCAATCAAGTATTTTATGTTCAATTGTTTAAATCGTTCACAGTAATCGATTATTGTAATCGATACTCTATTTCTTCAGTGAAATAAACTTATTTTTATGATTTCTCGTCTCTCTCCCGGATAGTGAATTGAGCTGATTTTTTTATATTTTAAATCAGTAAAAAATACCGCTTTTTCTAAACCATATCTCAACTTATTACAATTGGGCCCAGAGATCCCCGTCTCCTTTGTGTGTAGTAAACTGCCGTATTGTCTACTACTGTCACTTGTTGATTGCATAATGTGGTAGGTATGTATTGTTCATACATATGTATCTGCTTACTTAATGCATATATCTATCTATGTGTATGAACGAAATATTGATTATTAACCTGCCTATCCTCAGAACTCGACGTTCAGGACTTAGTAATCCGACAGTAGTCTATGCGATGAGGATATTTAAATTAAGTGTAGGTATATCGTATGACCAGTAACCCTCGTGCTGGTCCCAACGCGGGGCCCCACCTCGGTCCGCGTACTCGCTCGGAAGCGTGCGCGCTGCGGCGCGCGCGACGTTGTCGGTATAATGTCCGCAACGGGCGCCGGCATTAGTATGCGACCGACCAACGCATCACAACTTTCTCGACATTCTTACCAACAACAGGAGAAATGAGCGCCATCGATACATATCAGAATTTAGTAGTAGTAGTTTCCTTGATATCAATAAGCGATGTGATGTTATTTATAAAACAACCACCAAATTTATAGAAAATCAAATCCATTACCAATAGCTCTTTTCAGTGTATTAGATACCTATAGCAACAAAATTATTTTGCCAAACCCCAATGTTATACTAATTTTCAACCTTTTACTTTAAAATCCGTCCAACACAATTTTTACAAATGTAAATGACTTAGATTTTGTTTAAATTGGGGGAACATATATGTATCTACATAATAAATGGCGATATGTTTTTAGGATGCTTATTGCATACATTGTGTCTATACTATCAGTCATGTAGAGATTATTTTTTAACATTATATAACGTTATTTCGACTTAACTAAGCACACACACCATGCATTGTCACAGAAACTTCTGAAGTTTCTACCTACTCGCAATATGAGGAACATATTTATGGAGATCATTTATAAGTGCCTATATATTTTATTGAATTTCTTTTACAGGTGGCGATGGCCGGCGACTTCATCCTCGCCGTGGCGTCGATGATGATAGCTCGCTTGCGCAGCGATGACGTCACACTTGTCCTCAGCCAGGTAACAAGTCAATATCGCGTTCATTATCCAATAGTTATGCAATGTACATCTAATAATTATGCGACTGGCGATACATTCATGTTACTGGCATTCGAGATTACGAGTCTACTTTGGTATTGTTAGGTAGTCATCATAATCTTGAACCAGTTCATTGTATGATGCATAGACCTTTGATATTTTTAAATTAAAAGTTTACTTTGAGATTCCATAATACCTACTTTTACATTGGCAAACGATCGAATCATTTTATGTTAATATGTAGTGACAGATATCGATTATAATATCATGCAATCAAAATGTCGAACTCATTCAATTAAATCATTCTTAATTATTCCGACTATTATACGTTTGTGTTATGAAATGTCCGAAGGTTGCACATTATTTAGAAAATGTGTTACAAATATAATCTTCATCTTCCATTATTGTCAGATTTCGTGATTATATTGAAGTAATCTTATTCATAGCCACAAATGTAAGTGGCGTGATCATTACTATAAATGTGGCTCCACGCGTGAGCAATTAGAGTAAGAAGTTAAGTATCTGATTTGAACTGGAGTATAGGACTATGGAGGATAAATATAATGATAAATTAAATAGTGCAAGGAGGCGAAAATAATTGTTTTGTACGTGTTGTAGGTGGTGACGGACTTGGTGCAGGGCGAGTTCATGCAGCTCGGCAGCAAGGAAACAGAGAACGAACGGTTCGCGCATTACCTCACCAAGACCTACAGAAAGACGGCTTCGCTCATCGCCAACTCTGTCAAAGCGGTAAGTGCTTATTGCTGTGTTCCTGCAAGAGCTACGTTAGACTTTCGAGAAACGAGTAACGTTTGCCATACAATTCAGAAAACTCTAGCTGCTGATAAAGACATGCGGACTTGCCTAATAACTTGATAATCTGTATTTCATAGATTTATAATGTCTACACCTACAAATTCCACACGACGATTAGATTCATTATTATGTCACCTTAAATACCTCATTCCCGAATAAATCACTTTGGCAAAACACGACTGCCGAATCGAGGGCAGTACGACAAACAAAATTGAATTGCTAATAATGTGACGTACATATTCCAGGTGGCCCTTCTAAGCGGCGCTGACGAGAGTACGTGCGAGCTCGCGTTCCAGTACGGACGGAACCTGGGTCTGTCGTTCCAGCTGGTCGACGACTTGCTGGACTTCGTGTCGTCCGCGCAGGCCATGGGCAAGCCAACCGCGGCCGACCTCAAACTCGGACTCGCCACCGCGCCCGTACTCTTCGCCTGCGAAAAGGTATTACACTAGCAGCTTCTCTCGAAGGGAATATCATAGTCTAGTTGTCAAAACCCTCAAAAGCATCTTAAGCTAGAGTTTTTTGCGGTAAAGAAGTCCTTAGTTGTCGTTAGGGGCAGTCAAAAGGCCGAAAAACCCTGATCAAAGTCACCGTCTTATTAGTTGGTTCTCGGAAAGCAGATGAAAATTTCTCCTTGTAAATATTGGTAACTGATGTATTAAGGTTAGATGCCGACCGCAATAGAAATAGGCAAATTACCTGGAACAAGACTAGTAGTCAATTCTTTCCCGACTTGTGACTTCTAAATAAGAGAGCAAACTGGAATTAAATTTTGTTACTAGTCCTAGACTTAAAATCGTATAGGACTATATACACAGGCACTTTACTTACCTTATAGTGGTAAAATAGTGTTAATCACGCGAAGGATAGCAGATTAGATAAGACAAAACTAAAAAAATTGCTGAAGAGTTGTCTGAAGTTCACTCGGGATAATACCCTGGGTAAAATCTAGTACGATAAGTTGTTTAGTTCCTTAAAATGTTTAGTCCTTTATTGCGTGATATAAGAAGTTCGACGAAATAGTGAAACCGGTTGTTCTGCCTCAACCCGCGTGTGCAGTCATCGCGCGCGTTTGCACATACTTGCGCAAAAATAGTTTTTCGCAATGCAAGCGTGCAGAGACACACCCGGCCAGTTTGCACCATATCGCAAGAATTATTCGCATTCTAACTCTCGTAACAACCGGATGACATATAATTTGTACAAAACAAATTATCACAGTTAGCACGAGCGTAGTGAGTACGATGTTCTTAAGGACGCACAGTTTCCTAATTCTGGATTCAAGTGTACAAATTATTTCCAGAATGTTTTACATAATATAGATAGAACAATAGGTAAAGGCGCATAAGTTCGATACTATTGAATAATATATGTTTTCGTGCTCAATATGAGCCTGACCACGTATCGTGTTAAGTACATATTATAGTAGAGACAAATCTTAAGTTGAATACAAATTAGACTGGGATGCTAATATGTCACAATGATCGTTAATTTATTTAAACAATGCATTACGGGACAACACACGCCGTACTGTATAATGCACTGTGCACTCATAGTATAAAAATAAGAGCTGTCGTCATAGTTGTCCGGAATGCATAAACAGTAATAAAAGGACATAGTTTGTAATATAATATAAATAGCCATCATAACCATATTACCAATATTGTAAACAAAATGTGAGTTAGAGACAAGATCAAGGTCAAATCATTCATTTTGTATAGGTCTACAGGGGCTCTCAGAAATTGTCAAGTTAATTTTTTTCTTATATGCTACTACCGGATCAAAAAGATCCAATAAAAAATAACAAATAGTACTAAATAAAGTCTTACTGGGGTCATAAGTATAAAATGGTCCGTTTGTTCGCAGTATCCGGAGCTGAACCCGATGATCATGAGGCGGTTCCAGGAGGTGGGCGACGTGGAGAAGGCGTTCGAGCTGGTGCACAAGTCGCGCGGGCTGGAGCAGACGCGCTTCCTGGCGCGCAAGCACGGCGCGGAGGCCGCGCGGCTGGCGGCCGAGCTCGCCGACTCGCCCTACCAGAAGGGGCTGGCCGTCACCGCCGACCTCGTGCTCAACAGGATCAAATAGCACGCCACCCTCCGGACCTTCGTATTCCATGAAAGGCATCCACCGTTCCAGCGCTCGCGCCGACGCCCACGGATTATTTTTCGAACAATTCGTGTATCTCTGGGATACTTTGATAGCGTCACGAGCGGCCAACCTCCGGCGCTCGGAGGTTCGTATTCGAAGAGTGGAATTCTGGATACCTTTTTTCATTGTACAGGTTTGAATAGAGACGATAGTATTTTATAGTGATGTCGGTGCATGTTCGTGCGTGTGGTCGAGCGCGGCCGCCGCGGCCGGGGACTTATCTTGTGTGTGGACTTGTGCGCGTTGTACCGACACGACACGCGGCCACATATTCTCGTAGATATTTAGCGTCAATATCATGTGCCCTGATAAAATAAAATTACACATAGTAAGTTCTATATACATAAAATTATATAAAGTATGTAGATTTGTTATATTATTGTGATCAGTCGAACTGATTGTCAAATAATTATATGTTACATGATTATGTATAGAATTATATTATATCGTATAAGTATTTATATGACAATATTTGTACTGTGTACTGTTATTTTCCTTCACTTGTGTGACCTGATTTATTTTAAGGTAAATTTTCTATGTATCGTGAATACCGTGAACTATCTGCGGGCACTGCGAGGCTATTATCGCCGCAGGGAGCGTGTATGTGACTTCTCGTTACCAAATACACATTTACTTAAATGTACTGTAATAACATGCTCAACTGTTGTTTGAAACACTTTACTTTTTTGTGCACACTGAACTATTTTAATGATGTGTGTAAATAGCTCGGTAGGTAATTTTTGTTGTATTAGCCCTTTACTGTCTGTATTGTGCAATTTTAACTAGATGTAGAGATAGAAAGTACATGTGTTTAGGGCACAATCATATCCAAAAAAATCATCACAAATTTACCAACACCGTTCTGAGACTTCGCCGGGTGGTGTTTGTCTGTTTCTTCTGTATGTATTTTATGGTTTGTAAATACTGAGAGTCATTGGATAAGTTACCCGTGTTTTATCTTCGAAACCAATTACCTCAATTTCTTTAGTGTACACGTTACATACTAGAGGTGTATATTATTCTGATTTAGTTTTAAATTTTAAGTTTCTCACGAGGTCGCACAACATAATATAGACACGATGTTTACGTCCTTAAGAGTTTATGAAAATGCTATAACTAGTTAGTACATAATATTGCAATTGTAAATAATATTACCGATTACGTTAGTTTAATTAAACTTGAATAGTTGAATGAGGTGTCAGAATACCGAAACGTAACGCACCATCAGCGCAGTATTCCTTGAACAATTTCGTTATGCTATTATTATTTAACAAAATATTAGTCATTAATAAGGTAATATTAGTGTAAGACCGACACGATGACTGAACCCATTCGTGTATTACAAATAGTTATACATCAAATGTCCGATCGTTGCATGACATTCAGTTGTCTATATAGTTTTCGAAGGGATTCCTAAGGCGCGTTATCCGTCCTTGGTAGTCGCTTTCACACGAACGAAATCATATTTTCGTAAAAATTTGTACAATAATTAATAGGTATATCATTGAATATTTAAAAAAAATTGTTTAGTTTCCGCTCAAAGGTTGCTATCGAACGAACGAGTTGCGTTAACTGTATTATCCTCCTTTGGTCATTGTGTCAGTCAATACAATAAAGGAGATAGAGGTGTATGTTTTTTTGTACATTAAAAATGTTAAACCATGGGAGTCAATGAATTTTATTTATATGTATGTAGACGTAATGTACGTAGAACATATGTTTGTAAATATTATTATTCTGTAAAATGGTAAAATCATAAATAATTTTTAATATAAACATTACACATACTTTATAAATATTGTTTTATTTTTAGTCTAGTTAAAATATAGAGCCAGCAAAAATAATGTATGACAAAATATCTACCTACTTACTGCAAGCAGTACCTATCCTTGCTATAATCGTAAAAAAACTTTGCAAACAAAAAAGGGATTTTATTATTCGCAATACAAATATACATGACCTATTAACATGGTGCGTACCATTCCGCATGCAAGATAAAGTATAATATGAACGAATGCAATAGGAATCGCGGTCTGCGTGTCTGCGGCAATCGATCGTCCCGCGCCCGGCACCGACCGGACGGACGAACCGAATGCCAACACAAATGACATGAAAAAGTATGACCTATTGTACTATAGCACGTACTGTGTTACAACTGAATAAATACGATTTTTATAAACCTTATGCACTGGTTATAAAGGTGACTTCTTTAGTTGAATAATTAATGGTGCTTCACAGAACGGGTTGGTTGATAATTACGAGGGCACCTAATGCACTGTACTGAACAAGCGTTGAATAGTATATTTCAAAATTACTGCAACAAAGCCTGATTAGAGTAATGGGTTAAGACTTTGACATTAGCACCTTTATTTATCAGCATGTTTTGATAATAATGTTATTTTCTGTACTATGATAATAGGTAGACCCCAGACATATTAATTTACAGAGAGTAACAGAACAAACATAAAATGGAACGTAAGGAATAAGAAAACCTAAAGTGCCAAAAAAACTTAAATTCAATGGCGAAGTGTCATTCACCTTCGTGCGGCAACTTTGCTAGTAAATAAACTACGAAAGGTATTATCGTGAGATTTATTTGTATCTACCTAATTGGCCTAACTAAACCTAACTGAAATTTTGTTTTTATGTTTAGTGTGCTACCAACTATTCATACTTCTATGAGAAAGATACACAAAGCAGACTGCAGTATAGCTGATTAAATATTCAGCTTAGTGCCTAAAAAAGTCCGAAATGTGAGCCGTCAGGTACTATTACCTACTTAGAATATCTGAACAACAAACGTATTGATATATTGTAGTGATTTTATAATTTTGACAATCATATAGCTTGTCTTTTTACCTATTGCTTATTACTAAGGATTTATGTCTATAATCAGTAATCTTTTTGTGTGACCTCCAAACGCCAGTATTTTAGATTAGCAATGATCGGAACAAACATTGCTCGTATATTGACAGTAGGAGCAAAACGAGACATCGCGGTATGTAAATTTTCGAAATTGCACAGCTTTGATTTCTTATCGATTGACAATAATCGTTCACATATTTTTACATTCCGTAGAAAGGTTTCACACAAGTAGGAAGGTATATAATCTCTATTTGGAACGTACTTTATTAACGAAAGACCGTGCTTTTTATAGCGCTTAACATGGTTGAAATAACTAATCGAAAACGAATGGAAGAAATGAATGGAGGGCAATAACCTACCTACCTTTAGTTCACTATAGATTAACAAAAATCATTAATAACTAATGATGATTTGCAGGATTTTCTGGTTGGTTTGACCCGAATAGAAACAGAAGTATACAAATCGTGTGTGAGTGTAGACGTGCAGTGAGTGACCTATTAATGATTTTATTTAGTTTATAAAGTGAGTAAAACCTTGTTTTTTTTAATAGGTAGGTATATATCTATAAAATACTGCTGTAAAATAATAAAGACTTGAATCATTACGTGTCTTCATGAATGGAAAAATAATTATAAATGACTAGCCTAGGTAGGTCAGTAAAGAGAACAGTTTCCTGGGCAATATGACATCACATCTAATACCCTTTGTAGTTTCAAAAAAGAGTACATTTATAAATGTTGAAATAAAATTGTTTATATTAAATCAAATGTTCGTGGTACAATGGAAACATACATGAAAGCCTGCAGAAATTTCAGGCGGAACGCTTGCGAATACGAAACAAACTTTCAGTAGTAGGCGATGTGTCACTCAGTCACAACCGAAACATACAATTATGATAACTTATATCTGCACGGTCTTCCCCTCTAGAATATGCTATCTAACAACCAGTTTTGTGATATGAAATTCTTTGTTGGGATAAGTGAAACTATTGTTTAAATGTTTGCTTTGCACTCGCGCCGGTTGCGTAGGTAAGATATCGTTTTACAGCTTGTGGTAAAATTTAGGCTTTCTAAAAAATGTGTTTGAAATAAGCATTTAGTAGGTATAACAAGTGTATGAATGATTGTTTATCTGAGTAAGTGACAGTTGGAATTAGAGGTGAGGCCATTAAAATAAATTTAATTAGTGTCGTACTTCTTTATGTAGAAATCATCTACCTACCATAAATACCAGAATAGAAAAAATACCCTTATGACGTCATACGTAATTAGGAGTATAGAAACGAATATTATGTTTTCGATGTAGTTGTTACACCTATGTATTTACGTAGGAGGCTGAGTGCTCCGTCATCTGGGTCTTTGCGCCGTAGGGCGCGGGAACGCAAGCGTGCCGAGCAGACCAGGGCGGAGGGCGAGAGGATTGCAAGGGAGCGCCGCGAGCAACGCGCCACGGACAAATTGAACCAGCAACGGAAGGTATAGTTTCAAATAAGTCCTTAGTCCTTTTGAGAAGTAGAGACAATATAGATGCTAATGATTGTAATGGAAGCTTGTTAGAAAACAGACAGCCAGACGGAAAAAAGAGTGACCCCCTAAAGGTTCCTTTTTAGGTACGGAACCCAAAAAACACAACTGAGGAATTACCATCACAACCTTTGTTTTAAAACGTAATCTCCACAGTTACTACAGCCTAGAAATAGCCTATGCATTGTGACTAAATGACTTGTTGACCCTGTGCAGACTGTTGCATAACATAGTTGATGAAATCATTATTTGGCATTACTAACAATATGCTGATGAATACGGTAATAAATATGTTTGCAAGGCCCGTCAAGAGCTGGCGTCGTATGAGCCGTGGGGTCGCGCGGGCGGCGGCGCGCCCAACTCGCGAGGCATTCGCTTCACTAACCTGAGGGATAGAGGGATTTTCCCTGAAGACGAGCTCAGGGTAAAATGTTCACTTACTTCATACACGCATTTTTAATAGGTACATATTTGTAGGCTCTAAGAAAACTACAACCAAGAACTTCAATTAGATTTTTTTTTATTGTACGATTCTAGTATAAAAGTTAGCACTAAGATAAGCTTATTGGATAGAAATTTATTTTATGAAAAGTATCAATTTCCAATATGCACAACCTATTTGCAGACGAACAAAGCTTGAGGGAACATAAAAATGCCAACATTCTATTGCGTGACCTTACGGCATTCCAAAAAAGTACCTATCCACTAATAATAAACAGATTTTTCCAGAAACATTTTATTACTAGACATGAAGGAATAATATAAAGCGTATTATTAGGTAGGTATGTAAGTTCTATAAGTTCCATGGCATGGTTGTCATATTGTATCTCTCTATGAGATTGGAAATTCGCAAATCTGCCATATAACTTTACTGAGTAAAATAACAGCAGTTTTTCTTTATATAACTCAATGTACGCAATACACGTATTTACTCCTCATGTGTATTGATTTTTTTCTTTGGTAGAAGTTATACAAGGAGGTTATACAGTGGTAAAGGTTATAAAATTTTACATTGACTATTGTCGTTCCATCGTCAATATCTTCATCCAACACAATTAATTGGAGAACATAAAATAGGTGGTGGTTGACCGAAGGCAATAACATCATATAAGGTAAAGGGTAATTAATTACTTGCATGGCATTAAGGTGGGACCACACCGAACCGTTACGCCATCACGCGACCAAGATGAATAAAAAAAATGTGCGAACGACCTGCCTTTGCCGTATCGAGGATATGAAATTTGTTGACATACATTTTAAGATATTTTATATTTTCGCCATCGGTAATTTCATATCTTAAAAGTGACAAGTATTCCGCAATGGTAACTATGGTAGGCACATTGTAAATTAAAATGCACTATAGTAAATGAAATCTTTCTGGATAATTCACCTAAACAGAGATAATTATGCTATATACCAGGGTGTATCAATCTATGAGGCGTGCCATCGTTGGGCATCGTCTCAGGGCTACAACCGTCGCCAAAGGACGCCCAAGCGCCTGCACGAGGACCCACAACTATGCTACGCCGAGAACCTGCGTAAGAGTGTCGACAATGATATTCGATACAGGCAGACGCCTGATGAACAAAAACAATATAAAGACATTTTAGGTATGTTCAATGTAGCCTTTAAATTGTTAAATTATTTTACTAAAGCTGTCTAGATACACTTTGCATGTTAGCATATTAGACAAAATTAATCCTATACTAAACTAAACCTTGAATTGCAGGTAGGTAGGTAATAAAAATAATCGGGGCCATAGTATTTTCTCTCGACTAATAACATTATTTTTTGCCTCCATTCCAGACGAAATGGTAAACAAGAAAAATAAAGCAATAAAAGATGGCAATAAACGAAAACTGGAATTTGAACGCAAAATGGTAAAAACAATATTACTGAGTTTTCCGATGTGTTACATTACTATTTAATGTGAATTGGCATTTTAGCACACAATGGAAGGACCGTGGGGCAAACCTGGTCCCGGCGGAACCATGTGGAGGAACCCCCGAGACGTAGGGCTCAATTTCTCTAAGTCTATGGTAATCATTCTACTTTTAAATAGGTACTTAAAGTCAATCACAGTCGCATTGTTTAACATTGTCTACATTTTATCTTTATAGGGTTGGACAAACAATGAAATGTTTACTAAGTTAAAAGGGGATCAGAGGCGTGGTAAAAGATCTTCGCTAACTTTACCTAAAGTAAAGGGAGACGACGATGTAATAGACGATACGCCTTACAAAGAAAATATAAAACCTTCGAGTATTGACAAACTGCCCGACATCAGGCCTATTAGTAGCCCGAAGGGAAGTCCATCGGATGCCAGAATAACTAATGTAAATGTAAAAGATAAAAAAGCGGTAAACGGTAGCTTTAGTATTACTGCAAATGGAAGAGGTAAACGTAGTCCAAAAAAGAATAAATTCATCAAACGTTTATCAAATGGGGAAAAAGTGAGCAAAGTTATAATGCCTGAAGAAACTTATGTTAATGAACAAAATGTTGAAAATGTATCAAATGTAACTGAAAAGAAACGTACGCCTGAAGCTACAATATTGCGAGTGACAGGAGGTGTTGAGCTTGTGCCTCTTCTAGCAAGAAGAAGGCGCGTTGGTGCTCGCACTCTACCATCTAGCGACGTCACGAGACCTCCTGACCAGTCCTGTCAGTACGTATCAAATACATTGGTAGCTGAAAGGTTGGCATGCAACAGAATATGATTACGCTTTGTTAAGATCTCTTTGTGACATGAATATGTCGAATATACGAATGTATGTGCCCGATTTAGCAACGCGTGGAGTGTCGAAGGTAACAAACAGTTTGTGCTCAATAATGAGTGGAGAACAAGGTTAAATATAATAATAGGCTTTAATTTCGTAGGGTCACGACACCTGACCCTTTCCATAAAACATTTACTTGATAGGGTTATAAAATGATGGTTATAGATTTTGTGTAACACGTAATCGTTTTGCCTTAGGCTCTATATAAAACGTTGCGTGATATGTTTGTCAGTAAATTATTAAAATATACCATATAATCACAACTTTTCCCCATATTATAACTTCAAATTATTCACTTTTTTAAATGTCAGTTGCATGATTGATAAATTAATCAAACAACTTCAATGTCATGAAAGAAACATGCAAAGTAAAATTTGTCGTAACCTTATTCAAAGCGTTGCATAACCATTGTTAAATAGGCACATTATGTCAGAATCATTATTTATATGGATTTTGTTTATGTTGCTGGACCTTAGGCAGTTTATGAAACAGTATTCCTATCCGGACGGGAATACTGTTTTAAATCTTATCGTTCTAAATATATCTTTATACGCATTTTAGATATTTTCGAATTACCTAGGAATATTTTGTGATGACTAGTTTATACAATACTGAACTGTGGGTGAACAATTATTAATCGATGTCTTTTGTTTATATCCAAAAGTTTAATTAATCTATCAAAACACTTGTAACTGCGATGCTCATTGTAGTTATTTAAATGTTTAATGACAGGCAATATTTGATCTTCACCATAAGATTGCATCATGGCTTTCTAGCAGTTGGGGCTATACGACACGGCCGAAGATTAACGGCGTTCATTAGGTCGATACGCGCCCACCTTTGCGTGTTGTCGTTGACACACAGAGATGGGTATCGGAGAGTACGTAATATAGACAAATGGTAACACACTAAAAGATTCCTTCAGACCTTGTGACCCCTTCAAAATAGTATTCTTCCAGTGATAGGTATCGATCCGAATACAATAATAATTAGTAGAACATCAAATAAAAACTATGACAGGAATTCAAAATTTTTGTGATACTGAGCAGGTACTAAAGTATGTTCTCTATTTACAGATGGCGTGAGATGATGAATATGGACTATCTGAGGGAGCTTAAGCATCAAATGCAAGTAAAGTGTGTGCAAAAGGAGGTGAGATCGATTTTGCTTTGATGTCGTATCCTTGGAAAAGACTATGCTTATATAACTTTTAAGATCTACATATTAAACTGCTCACTACAATATACTAAAATTGCCTATCTTTTCCCTTTTTGTTAACAGACACTGTTTATTACAGGAGAAGCGACTTAATTCTGCGGAAAGCGTGCGGCTTCATCACGAAACCTGGGAATCACTGTGGGGCAGACAGGGCCACGGCGCCCCACTGCGCGGAAAGTACGCTAGAAATAATCTCGCGCAATTGCTCTATGTCGCCCCTTTGGCCAATGTTCAATAGACGGTATGGTATTCAATAGATAATCATAAAAAATAGCCAACATTTTGTATCAGATTATAGCACTTAATTCGATGTAGGCGTTCTCTTTTATTTCACTACGATTGAATGGCTCACAAACAGGGTTAGATTACACCTTGACCTCCGAAGTGGACACTCTTTTATTTAACTAGGCTAAGGTCTTCTTAATATAAAAAGAGGTCCTTAATCGTGAGAGTCTTCCAACTAGTTGCCTTAAAACATGTATAACAATGTTGTTAAACTTTTTGGGTTCAATTGACTTACAAATCATTTTAAATATTAACTGCCACTCGTAGTAAGTGTAGATGAGTAATGTGGTTGTAAATAATTCATGCATTTTGAAGAGATGCATTGATATCTTGATTCATCATGTTCATTATTGATTCTTACTTATATGCATTTTAAAGAAATGTAAGTGTCGTACAACCAAAAGTTACGCATAGTGTTAACATGTGATTTCGAAGTATTAAACTTTGATTAACTAGTTACGGTTTAAAAAAACACATTTAAATCCTTATTGGAAAAGAGCAACTATGGAGTTTCTTGCCCATTCTTCTGCATAGGTAATGCATTCCGAATGGGTGGTATAGAGGTGGTTATAACATTTTGTAAATTGAAGATTCATAAGTGCCTGTATTGATTCTGTTAACAATTAAAGGTAAAATAAACGACAGGATTTTCTCTATAATGGATGATTTAACTGACCAGTTTTTAATATTTTGTGGTACGAAAGAATGACTTTATAAGAAACTATTACGTGTTCACGTAGATATAGGCTAGAATGATATTTTTACTCATAGTTATGTAGTTGGGCATTGTATTTACGTGTATATTCGTAAAACATTTCATTAATAGTGCCAACACACTCATTCAGTCACACTATGAAAAATGTAACTATGTTGATCGATCTAGACTTCAAAATGTATCTGATTAGATCTACGTAAGTATACAGTTATCATAATACCTTGTTATGGCAATCATATCAATTGATAACCCAATGTTATATGTAACAATGTAATTATTATTGTACGGGAGCAGCACCAATTTACAAATACGTTATTGTCACTGCGATCTGTAAAGGCCGATTGTTTCCATGCTGATCAGGATTTATTATTATTAAATTTGTTCTTGTTTTATGTCGATCACTTAAGATAAAATGACATCCGAAAATTCTAAAGAAAACTAAGATCTAGTTTTGTTTGTAATACGAACTAATTAAAAATAAGATATCTAGTTACTGTTGATCTTATTGGTACAAAATGCTGGAAAAATTAAAAAGCTTGGAAGCTGTAATCACGTGTATTACTACTACTACTTAGAACTTAGAACTTAGCCAAACTGCATTTTATACTCTTAGTAGCAAACGGTTATATAGTGTATTCATACCACACAGCACGGTGGCAAATGGTACATTATCTGCTGATCTATGATGTAAAGAGTATCAGTACGTTATCAGACCTGAGTAATTTAGCTTGATAATTTGAATGCACTGGGAATGCGTGACGCAGAGATAAAATAAATAATGTCTATAATAACCTGTTTTTCTTTCAATTTATCTTCCGTAATAAATGGGATTCTTTATCCAAATCACTTTTGAACAAACTCGATGCACTACGTTGGATATGTGATACTTTAACGAACGAATCCACTTAAGTTATTAGATGTGTAACCTATCTCTGTCGTTGATTTAGTGGAAACATTCTTGATAACAGTAAAGTTCATTTAACAGTTAAAGTATTTGTTAATCTGTCTATGACGAGCATGATTGTATCTAAACGTGGTCTAAAGCGATAATTATATTCATTAATATGATAAATAGTTAAAATTGTGAGTTAGTTGGTTATTTAGGGGGCAAAATCAGGTTCTATTAATCTTGTATTTTTGTTTCACTGATTAGATACTTTAGAATCAATGATTCCAACTTTGACGCTGGTGATTTTAACTTTTTAATAAAAATGCGTGCTTGAGTTTTTTTATCTATTTTTTTTACTGTTACGACCGCTTTTTGCAGTTATGTTACTGCATAGAGATGCACCGCCAGATTAGTCTTATGATAAACTTTCTACGGTAAACGGGTTCACAATTTATTTTATGTCTCGGAAGCCACCTGTGCTGTTATTCGACCTGATTAATTATTCGTTAATTAATTAATAAGGTTTCGATGCTAATATTATACGTGTATGGGAAAGAAGTATATTATAAAGATGAGTTGTGACGATGGTTTTAATTGGTTAAAAAACTGTCAGTTATCGCCGATTTAACATGTCATATCACCAATAAAGATTATCAGAAATGTATTTTTGGATTAGTCATATTTTTAACTTATCGTTTCTTTCGGTATGCGTAGAACGAAACATCCACACAATGAGCGCTTGTTATGTCTTTGTACCAAATTCCAAAGAACGTATTTCATATTTTTATCTCTTGAATATGTAGGTAAATTGTTATTGCATTCATTATTGTTTACAAGAACATTGTAGATTCACGTGTAATTTGAATAAGTAGGTAAATTACACAATAACTGAGTGTAATGAATGATGAGTATAACTTGTAACGGCAGCATACTTGAGTAACATCTAATAAAAGGTGTCATGATACTTTTTTATGGTTCCGTATGCAAACACTTGAAATTAAATATGGGAGATTAGCTAATCAAGTGTTTATGTATAAGGTCAAGCGTAATGTTGCCTATTGTAAGTATTGTAACGTCGTACGGCTTATAATAATGCACCTGGTCTAGCGTCCTACTCTCCAACTAATAAGTCATTATAGGATGATTTCATGCAGTTCATGAGTATAAAGCAAAGATATATGCAAGTAATTTTATTATTAACATTTAAAACTTCGTAGTTGTTTTAAGAAAAAATAATGAACAGTATTGTAAATGATCAATGTCTCTTGATTTTTTACAACCCGCTAGGTTAGTAAGGCTTTTTGTTATCCCGGGGAAATGTTTAATTTTAAATATTCATCATTTTTGTTGCGAAATTATAAGATTGTTGGCTCCGATAGCAACTTTCACAACATTAAACTAACGCTTCTTAGACTGCTCACAGGTTCTAGGCTCCTGGCATCACGTAATCAACGCAGATGTCACCAATATAAACCTACAATTATGTAATCTGTGCCGATATGTTCACATGTGGCGTGGATAACCCACCTCAATATTGTCCATTAGGTATAATGATATCTTTGAAAATAGCCACGCATTTAATATATTCTATCTTTCCTAACGTCCGGGCGTATTTGAATGGTCAAATACTGTGCTATAAAGTTGCGTATACTATGATGTATTACGCGCGCAAACGGTTCATTGATGTGTATCTAATTGTTCTCACACCCTCGAGACAGCGAGACGCGTGGGCATGCCCGGTGGATGGTGAAATCTCTATAGCAAACAGAAAAGTGCGTATGCAAACGACGTGTGCTAGAGAAAGCATTGTAATATGACGACATTACGATAAAAAACAAGGAAAAAATACGTATGCTGAAGGTGGGCCTGCGAAGTGTAATAAATTAGTCAGTATGGTCAGAAATGTTTGCAAAATATGTTAAGAGTATCGCGTATATTTGCAAATCAGTACTTAAATGTTATTTTTTATTTCGTGATACCGCATACATGAGGCATGACTTCGGTGAATTATTAATTATTTGGTAAGAACCAATTGTTTCTACAGTGGATCTAACATTTTACGCATGTATAAGCTCGCTATTCGCTAGTATCTTAGCAAGATATGTTTAGGGCAAATTACTTGAGGAACGTTATACAGAAAATTTACGTAGACGCCAGTGAATAGCGACTCATTGTAATCGTAGAAACTCGTGGTAGGGCTGAATACTGTACCGCACCAAAGAACAAAACTGAAATAATGATACCGGTAGATTAAATTGAACAAAATGCTAGAAGTATTATTTGTAAATTTGTTAACCTACCTCTCTATAGCACGGTACTAGATTTCTACTAACTACTACTACTAACTACAGCCCTTTTAACGTCCCACTGCTGGGCACGGACCTCCCCTCAATGCGAGGGGGATTCAGGCTATAGTCCACCACGCTGGCCCAGTGCGGGTTGGCAGACTTCACACATCTATCGAGAACTAGTCAAGTTCCCTCAAACGTGCAGGTTTCCTCACGATGTTTTCCTTCACCGTTTCATAGCAAGTGATAATCTCGGATGAAAAGATTTACTAGGATAAAAATAAAGCATCGTCTATTACTCAAGTACGGATATCGTAAATTAAAAGATTCAGTATGTAGGTAGGTTTGTGCAAAGTAACGCAAACATTTGTTTAAATACGCCATGCGGCGTGTGTTGCGTGCGTTAGTTACTTTTCTTGTATCAAGCGTTTGTGCCATCAAATGAATGATCAATAGTTATGAGACATCACTATTGACAGTCTGATGGAGATTACAAAAGATTGTTTTTTCACTACAATTTGTCATTCGTTGATTGGGACTGACGAAACACATTTATGTCGTATAAACTCTCTCTTGGTTTCCATAGTTAAAACAATGCTTCATTTATTAGTTTGTGATGATTATATAAAAGTATTGAAAACGGTGAATTGGAATGATATTTATGATATTTACTCAAGGGAATATTAACGACGTACACATCTGTGTCGCAAGACGTCAGCGTGACCCCTTTTATCTACTATGAATGAACACGTTAGCATAACTTATTAGTAAGCTGTGATGGTATCACACTCACCAATAGTTGTAGCATGAGCGCCAAGACTAGACTTATGTCACAACATATGTTGATTATATCTCCTTCTCTCGTATGAAATAAGATAGAGAGCGACCGAGCTAATCCATGACAGAGGTCTTGTCTTGACATGCGTGCTAACACTACTGAGCAGATGTTAATTCTAGTTTTGACGTGTAATTTATAAACATCTCTAAAATTATATCAAGCATAAAGGGTACCTACAATCAACAAAGGGGATAGTAATTTATACAGCAGTAAATACAAAATCCATTACACCTGACCATCTGAACATAACGGTAGTCTGGACGCTAACATTAACAATTTACCGTTTATTTTTTTTTGTTGATGGGGAGGAAATCTTCACAAAGATTCCCAGTCTTCTGTGTGGGAGAAGACTGGGATACGTGGGATTCTTACCCACTAAAACCTCCTCGGTGGCTGTCTTAGACACGCTAGAGCGACTCCGGGATCTCCTATCGGAACGCACCGGTGTCCCTCTGTGCCTCGCTCCCGAGCTTTAGTGCCCAGGAGCTCGTCTCGGGGGAGCAGATGTTTGCTCCCCCCTGCACCCTCGCAGTGCCTACGGCGGTGAGGGACCACCTTTCACCGCCGTCCTCCTCAGGGTCGTCGTCTACACCCCAGACGCTCACGACCCCAAGGGTAGCCCGTTGTTTTGGGCCCCGGGCATCAGGGCCGGGGGGCCGCAACTCGGCGCCTTCGTCGGCGAGCGGGATCGGCTCTCTCGCGATCCCGCTCGCATGACTCCTTCTGGGACATAACTGTCTCACAGAAGGAAGTCACGGCCCCCCACGCCTCATCCCCGGAAAGCATAGCTGATACTACACTTCCCAGGGAGAGATCCGATCCGATCCGGTGGACCAGGACTCGACGCTCCGCGTCCCACGCAGGGCAGGCTTCCAGCGAGAGACGCGCGCGCCACTCGTCGAACGCGCGTCTCCTTTCCTGCCGGCGGATGCCTTCGAGCGCCATTGGCGGTTCCTCGCCTCTCTGGCGGATGGCGCGAGTCTGGTCATAGACCCTCGCGTCCATTTCCGCCAGTATGTCCAAGGGCGGGAACCGCGCCAGGATTGTCGCCGCCTCGTAGGATACCGTTCGGTATCCTCGCGCGACCCGGATGGCCATCCGCCGCTGCAGGCCAAGAATTTTGGTCCTGCAGCGACGAATGCGGAGTCTCGGTGCCCAGACTGGGGCCCCATACGTCACCACGGATCGCACGACCCCCGAATAGAGGCGGCGAACTTCCTCGATCGGTCCCCCGAGGTTGGGTAGTAGCCGGTGCAAGGCACCCACTACCCTCTCGACCCGGGGGACCAGGCGCCCGAAGTGCTCCTCGAAGCCCCAACGGCCGTCCAGGGTGAGGCCCAGGTACTTCATGTACCGCCCCACCCGGACTGGCGAGTCACCCACGCGAACCCACGAGTCGGGCGGTTCCCTGCTCCTAGGCAGTCCGTGGAACCATAGCGCCTCGGTCTGGCATTAACAATTTACCTTAAAACAACTTAGAACAACACATTTTAAAAGGAAGATATTTATCTGTCGACAATAATATGAACGTGTTATGCAAAATCAAAATACCTACCTACCCAAAATACTTAGTTTAAATGAGAAAGCCTATAAAAAACGGATTTCAACATTCATCTTATTTATGTCACCAAATCCATAAAATCAAATGTTTAACTGGATGAGCCGGCCGCGACCGGATATACTTCCGAGACTGAGAGTACCATTATCAAATCCTTTCAATCGGCTAAAACTTTCAAGCAAATCTCGACGGTCGCGTAAAGATCCACCGCCACGCCCGAGCCGTGAGCGCCCGGTTTAAGGTTACGGAAAAGAAAGTTCATACATCGCGGCAAGCCTGCGCCCGCACCGGTCGCGGCGCTTTGACCCCCAATATACACAGTATCATAGAATCCTGCAAGTCTTACTATATAATTTTAAGCTAAGTGACAGATATAAAAGGTGCAATTATACTCGTAACTTCCATTATTAGATCTCTCATTTATTCATGTCATATTATGAATAAGAGAAAGTATCGATTTTATTAAAACAATTTATTGTTTATAATATGATCATAATACAAGTATGTTATATGAATGAATTAAGTATTCAATAAAACTGTTGTTAAAATTGCTTTAATTTGAATTATAATATATTTTCGAGTTTCTAGTAAATTCAGTGATATTACACGCGTTGATATCTTTTAGTAGCCAGGAATTATACGTTTAATTAAACGTGAAATAAAATTTACTAATTAGAGTTTGCTTTTATATATGACTTTATCTATTAATTTTCTTGATAAGTAGAATAGTAATTTCAATGTCACTTTTTGTGTAACTGACAAAAACAGTAAAAAATTGTATGTAGTGTTTAACATAACACATTTGATAACCATGTTCAAAATGACATTGTTTCAAAACCACAATAGTTTCTCTAATGTCTGACAACGAATAATGACGAAGACCATTGCGAATTATGATGACAGTTTAAGTTCACACTCATTTTACTCCAATTTGTCACGGCTTATTACCAGGTGTCTCGTCCAGTTAAGGTAACGTAAAAATGTGACTGGGTAGACAAGATAGAAAAATCAACGTTTAAAGCGTTCACCGTATGCCACTATCATTCCAATCACGTCAGTATCTGTATTAGCGTTCTATAGTTCTCAGACATACTCACCCCTTCATACAACGGGCGGGGTGAGATTTTAAGGGGCTAATTAGTGGGTACTGAATACTATACGATCATAAATATACTTTGGACCTCAAAACGAACTAATAATTGATTAATTTATAAGACCATACTAATAAAATGGAATATATTCAAAAAGGTTTAGAAATGAAATTGAAAACAATCGTTCAAAACTGTAGTCTGCGCACACTCCCGTTGGAATTGCATAGGACTATAATGAGCATGTCCTCATAAATAGTATCCAACATGAACTATCCATCTAATTATTTGTTCTTGGCATAAGTTAAAATAAATACTTAAGTCTATATAATAAAAACTTCAGTACAAAGGAAGACTGGAACGATTTGGTCATAATACGAGTATGTTATAAGCAAGAACTGATCGTTGCAAAGCTCGAGCGTGCCGAATCAGTTGACGAGTTGCGTATGCTCACGCTCTTGTTTGCACTAAACATTAACAGTTGGTAACCGGGTAATCGCCAGTACCTATGTCAATTTGAAAGATTAGGACCTTCATACTTCGAAGTGAAAATATGGTTACACACAACGTGGTTACGTTATCGTGGGTCGAAGTACTAGTGTTGACAACATGTCAGACTGCTTAGTGACGAAGTCAGCGCGGACTACATAATAATATTAAAATACATATTCCCAATATTAAACTGATTTCCTTCAATGATTGTATCTACTACTAGTGACACGCTTTATTGGCTCTGAAATATGTTTTCAAATGCAATATAGTTTTGTAGAACCAGATAGAAAATATAAATATCTACAAGCCTAACTAACACTACCGGCTGTAAATACATAAAAAAAAAACAATTTCAAATTGCTTAGTCATGATATTCACGATTACTAGCAATGTGGCTGTGGGGGTACCACTCCCCTTACCCACTCTAACTAAGCAATATACTTGTGCTAGGAGTGGACCCATGTCAATAGTGACATGGTCCGGACGGGGTATGTACCCGGTACCTTTAACTACTAAGCTATCTGATTTTGCTATATCAATATAGTCTCATTCTAAGTAGAGAGATACCAGTGCATCAAGTAAGACTAGCGAAGTCTTGACTTGTCGTGTATGACATGTGAGTCTTGTTAAGTTTGTTGGATGTAATCATTGAATTTGTCCAGTTGAATGGGAAACGGATTTCATAACAACACAAGTTGCATCAGGACACCTTGCTCTGAAAATTATCTTTAATGTCAACCGGTTGTTATCACACGTTACACACGCGTATTTTAATTTAAGTTGTCCCTATTGCACTATTGGTTATGAAACCTGTATAATTTACTTAAAGACACCTACATATAGTATGTTAAAAATTTGCAATAATTGATTTACTTCTTAAGTAGAGAGTCGCGATCTTTGAACTTGAAGATTTACCATGAGTTAAGGCTTCTAACTAATTATAGCGGTATACGCCATTCGAAGTATAATATTTTTTATGCAAGATTTTAAGTAAACGCCACCGACTAGCGACTCGTGCAGAACTACTACTGGCGTTCACTATAACTGTAGGAAGACTGTCACAAGGAGTGTCTAGACTCTAGATGCAAGACGAATCGTTTAAAATCAATGAAAACGTCTCATGTTATTTGTTATCTTTAACACTTCCTCACGCGCAGTGTCTACATTAGGTATATCGTTTCTCATAACAATACACCATCCGAGATTGAATCAGGGTTCTCGCAATAACTGTGCGCAGGTAAGATAAAAGAGAATCAAGTAAGTTACTCAAAGTTTCAGTAATTCGGTATACCTAATTTTCGTCTGGTGTTACAAAGTCGTTAAATTAACTAAGGCACCACCTTTATTAATTACCGTCTTGTAGCAGTGTAGTGGTAATCACATGTAGCTATACGAAAATCGATATGCCTACAAAACAGTTTTCAAAAAACAGGATTAAGGACTGTACTCACCACATACAGATGGTACATCGGATGTCGCATTGTACACAATCAGTGGTTGTTTTGGGTGGCGCGGATGTTACGCGGACGGTGCGGTATCTTGGCCGGTCTCACACAGGCGCAGTTCACGCAGAAACCCGCCCGCGACACCACGTGCGCCCGCGCATCGCCTGCCTGTGGACAGTTTGACGTTGCTGTAACTTAAAGTGCCGCTAGTGAGGCCCCTGCCGCCGACACGATGCGCCCAGTGAGTACCGGTGATCAAATAAAAAAATATACAGTGAACTAGAAGGGCTTTGATGTGCGAGATTAACATAGTAATGTGCATGATATAGTTGATTAATCACGAGCTTTTTCAATAAATATTCTGATGAATGAATTAGGTTTTCTATTCGTACCTATCTAGTTATCACTCACTTTACTACCTACATGTGCGTATTCTAATAACTATTCAATTTATAAATTCGTTAGTTTTGCCACAAAAAGCAAGAGTTCTTATGCACCAAAAGCATTTCCTAAAACGAAATTAAACCGATTTCGCTTTAACGCACTATACTAACCCCGGGTCTATCACCTTCCTAGAGATCTAATGTTGCATAACAATATACAAAATCATAATTTGCATTTTTGTTAAAATGTGAAAAGCGGTTGCCATCTTTATACGAATATTTATGACCTTTCACTATGTAACACTGTATTCTATTATACTGTATCTGTCAAGTAAAAGCTACATTGTGATTCCTTAACGAGCGCATTAACTTCAAAATAAAAATACTGTTACGTCTACGGCCATCAGCATTGTAGATAGTTGCACTTATAATGTGTCTGTAACAGGTAGTTTATGGCAATCTAAACCTTAGAATTAAACTAAGCACGATGAGAGACCTAACAATGTGTTCTTTTAGATTGTTTATATTTTATCTACACGTTGTTAAATTAAAATGTATAGGTAAAAGTTACTATAACCTATTTACAGTTGTACGTAGAGCACTTTTGTATCGAAAATTGCCATTATAGATGGTTTATAGTTGGAATAAAATTTCTATAAATTTGGGAGTTTGTCTATATTCCAGTAACTTTTTTATATAAACAATTACTCATAGGGATCACGAAAATTATTATTCCGAATGCAGGTGATCATGAAAAATAAATCGATGTGACAACATAACGCACAAATTGGTATGGCGTTATATTTATACAAACAATAAATTTATCAATGCACTTTCCCCCTTGTGACGTAACGTGCGTGATGACGCCTGCTAGTTTACATGATTCGAAGGCACAGAATGACAACCATTGGGGATTCATTTACCGTCTCCGCACGTGCGGAGACCTGCATTCTTTCGTCTACCTATCGGAGAAATTTTGAAGAATTTCACATCATTTCCAGTTTTGTCTAGACGCTAACGTAACAGCTCTAGAACGATGGTTTTGCGGATGGTACAATATTATTTTCATTATATAATAATGTTATGGAATGTGATTTTTTTTTAATTTCTAATATATCCTTATTTGCTATCAGGACAGCCTCCGTTCAAAGAGGTCAAAGACTGCAAAAATATTTAATTTGTATCTATTTGTAATGTTTTTTAAATCTATAAATTAATTGTTAAAATTGTAATATTTAAAATATATATATATATATAACTATAACGATATTACACTCATAAGATCTATCTATCAACCATTCATGCATCTTGCACTCAATATCTCATACATACTAACAAAATCTTCACCCACTCATCCGCAAAACAATTCAATCCAGGGTGAGAATCCAGGATGTCTTTATATACTTGATACAACCTTATATCATTTCAACTGTTCTACAATATTCTACATAGCTAGTGAAACATTATTGAATATGTCTGCTTTTACATGACTCATTTGGATAATATCAACATCTTAATGTAAAAATACGTGTTCGGCCAAATATACTACCATCTTATTCTCACTCAAAATGCCGTATCATTGTAATAAAGTCTCCAGTTTTGATCGTGGGACAGTGAAAGCATACCGCACAATTTTAAAATAACATTTCGCACGATCTTTCTCTTAAATTTAACGATACCCTTGTTCAATAGCCGTGTATAATTTTACACTATTATTCTAATTAGTCTTCTTCTTCTTTTTTTACGAAATGAGTGAAATGATGATATTTTGATGGAATAAGATGAGGAATGCCTGCACCTGCGATATGCGGTATTTATGGCAATGTCGAGTAATTATAGCAAGGGCAAATTCAATAAATACACATTATAAATAAAAATGGATGGTGACAGTGATAATAGTCATAGTAATTGTCTCACTAAGTTGCAGATAAAATATGATTGCATTGAAATGAATAATGCATGTTATATTGTTCTGCAACGCGTGTGCAAATACTAATATCCTTTGATACTTACGTGTCAGCGTCTAAGCCTGATTTATTCCATCCAAACAACATTGAAACGAAGAGACGATGGGCGTGCTTCATGAAGCTTAGATGATTGACAGACGGCATGTCAATCAGGCAGATTTATAGATATAGGTGTAGATAGGTAATATACAAGTCATCAGGTACTATTGTTATTTATTACTTTTACGAAATGAGTGAAATGATGAAATTTAATGGAATAAGATGAGGAATGGCTTCACCTGCGACTAGCGCGGGTATTTCGCCAATATCAAGTAATTAATAGCAAGGACAAATTCAATAAATACACATTATAAATAACAATTGATAATGACAGTGATAAAGAAGGCGGATCAATCTTAGATGATTGACAGACGGCATGTCAATCAGGCAGATTTATAGATATAGGTGTAGATAGGTAATATACAAGTCATCAGGTACCATTGTTATAATAGTTACACACTAGCATAAACATGTTTTCATTACTTATTAGATTCACCAAAGAGAATACAATATAAGTTATATCTCACAGATTTTGCATTGAGCTCACAGGTTGTCACAATATTAATATTCTGTAAGTTATTAATTCTAGTGTTCATCGGCGCGTGAACACTAGCATTATTTGTCTATATCAACCATTATGTTAATGTTATATATGACCTAGGGTCAAACAATATTGCGCATAATGGGCTAATAGCTCTGTAACATATTTGATTGATTACATACAAGCAACTTCGGAATTCCATAATAGAAATCAGACCATATTTCTGGTGCGATATAAATTTGCATGTATTGTTAGATATGCTCTTCAAGCAATAACCGCCACCTTATTCACTTTCCTTTCGTTATAACACTTGACCTTTATAGCGTAAACCTATCTGTTCTTAACGTCGGTACTTATATTATTACTGTTACAGTATAATAATTTGTTGTGCATGTACTTATGAAATATCTGGATTATTCATGTAAACTATTATAAATGTCAATATTTCTCCATTCATTGAGTACATGGGTAGATATTTATTAGGTGCCTTATATTAACACCTACAAAGTGTAATTGTCACGAAAATATGTCTAAATGGCGCGATTTAAATGACATCACTAGATCGCCATCAGGAAGTGAAAGATATTGTAATCTCTTTGGCTTAGATAACACTGACGCAGATACGTTTATGACATCACCATACTCAATTATTCTAAACACGCAAATCTGAGGAGCGTAGCGAACGAGCTTTAGTAACAGCAGTTGGGTTAGTAATGTCTTTTACACATGATTAACTTAGGTTCATTTTTACGCACAATCAATATTTTAACAGATACAAATAACTATGTTCTTTTCATAATTAATATCTTGAACAGTAATTTTATTTACGCATCACGCTCCAACCAAGATAATAGCTAATTAACATAGCATTTACCGAAGACATTTGTTTGACATTACCTACAAGCAGAGAACTAATTAAAATGTCTCGAAGCAACAATTGCGCAGCGGCTAATTATAATTGTAATTTTCGACAAAGGTTCCAATTACCTTAAAGTTAAAGTGTTGAAACATTTAAATGTTTGTACCATCGAATTGTACACAGATTATATTGTTCGTTAATGTCGACTGTGGGAACGGGATCTTCGCGAATCGAATTCTTCAAAGACGTAGAGATTGAGATGTGATGCAAAAAATACTTTCTATGCATTAATCAAATGTCCATACTAGCCGCGGCGACGTTACGAATAAACAGACGAAACAATAACCCATGAGAGTGTGACATCGCGAGACTAATTAAACAAATTGATTGGTGAATTATAGAAAGTACATTATTATAAAAACGAATAAAACATCGCTTCTACGCTTGGTTAGGTTCCCTAACTATATTCTCTCGGCGTAAATTAAGAATACTAATCTTTTATCGCGCTACATAAGTATTTACTAATTAAGAACAAATGTAAATTCACAGGGTATCATAATAGCATATACTAGTTAGATTGCATTTTCAGTTACGAAAACGTTAAATTACCACGCACTTAACAAATACATAATGGATCGTATCAAGATTAAGTACGAGTACGTTCGAAATTATTTCACACTGCAATCCTGTCAGAGACCCCATCATTGTTTACATAGCATAGTTGAATATTATCGTTCTATCGACATGAATTAGAACACTACAAAGAGACAATGAACACTTACTCATTATGTATTATACTTACAAACAAAATTATGCACTTCGTAACTGATACAGTGTTACAGAAATGTTATTATTAGTAACAATTCTAGGTCAAAACAGTGCTGATTTATAACTAGGTCTGACGGTGTCGCAAGTTATAACTTCATGCGCATTGAAATATGGTTTGTCATAGCAGATTTTTAGGGTACCGTACCCAAAGGGTAAAACGGGAACCCTATTACTAAGGCTTCGTCGTCCGTCCGTGTGTCACCAGGCTGTATCTCTTGAACCGTGATAGTTAGAATGTTGAAATTTTCAGATGATGTATTTCTGTTGCCGCTACAACAATAAACTAAAAAACAGAATATAATAAATATTTAAGCGGGCTCCCATACAACAAACGTGATTTTTGTTTTATAGATAATGGTACGGAACCCTTCGTGCGCGAGTCCGACTCGCACTTGGCCGGTTTTTATTTTTTGCCAATACTTTTTTCTCTAATGTTACCCTAATTATTCACGGGGAAGATAAAACATACAGGAGACAATAGTTAACAAAATATTTAGTAGTTTAAAAAATCTGACCATAAAAACTATAATTACAGTTAAGTTACATAATATTACCTATTGGTATAACAAGAATCCACAAGATATCAAGGATGACATGTTTTTGGCTGAGCAACTATACCAGAATAGGCAATGTAGCTTTCAATTTGACCATACCATATGCTGTCATCTCTATATATATAAAAATCAATTGCTGTTCGTTAGTCTCGCTAAAACTCGAGAACGGCTGGCCCGATTTGGCTGATTTTGGTTTTAAAATGTTTGTCGTAGTCCAGGGAATGTTTAAACGGTGAGAAAATAGGGATTAATTATTTTTTATTAATATCTAATCATTGAAATTAGAGAATAAAAAAAGAGAAAATGACATCATTTTGAGGGGTAGTTTTTATTGCCTAGCTAGAAATAAAAGAAATTTATAAGTTAGCGCTAGGTACAATACATAAAACAGCCATTTTAGAGACTGCAGAGCTTAAATGTCGTTAGGATACACCGGGTCATCGCACATTTAACGTTTATTAATTCTAAGGCGGTACGAAGTTCGCCGGGTCAGCTAGTCTGATATAATAATGAAGTTTCATCACTCGATACAACTATTCGTAACGTCATTTCCCACACATCCTGTTTTAATTCAGTTAGTTTTCAACATAAAAAGAGGGAAACTAAGAACCAATTAAGGCGACGAAGAAAGGCGGTATGCGCTCATTACGTTGCTTCCCAGATATTTGTATACAAGAAGTCTGGTTTACATGCCTACTAACTTATATGCAGTTGTTACGTGAACTATCTCGACTTCTGAGTACTTGAAATTAATTTGTGTATGCCTGTCGTCATAGCTTTAATAGAGCAGTTTTTTTTATAAAGCACAAGTTCTTTTGATAAATAAAAGGTAATACAATAAATGGATCAGAATTAAATATAGCCGAAGCATAGTTGACGCATCGTTAAAGCAATTTAGGTTATGCAACTTTAAATCTATGGAGAAACTAGAATTATCGTTTAAAAATAAACGCAGAAATATATTTATCCATAGGCACCATATGTATTTCATCAATATTGAGTAAGTGTTCGTAGAGTCAGTACGTTTTCTCGTTTTCAAGTAAGTCGCATGCATTTTATTAACGTTTGCATTGATAAAATCTGTTGACGTTATAATATTTTACTCACAAATTTTCTTTCACATTTTAATTAGTCATACGGCTCTTCCTCCTTTAATGCAAATATATGAGGTTGCAAAATGTATGCACAAGCATTAGGAGGTAGTAGTTTCATTCAGTGATTTTGAATACAATACTACCCACTAGCATGCAAGCAAAGAGTGTAAATATGCGAGAAACATCACAATGTCATCGGTGTCTCTCCATTTTCACTTCGATCTGAGAACACAGTGGCCAATTTGCGTAAATTCTGCACGTTGCGATGACGTCAACTTTCACTATCTAACGGAATGTCTTGGACAATTTGCACATATGTATAATCTTGAATATTGTTAAATACTGTTCTTCTCGCAAAATGGCTTCATTATTAGTGCATTTCCCTGATATCCTGCTCCAATATCTTCATTCAAAACATAAGTAATGAAGCCATAGGTCCACAAATATAATAAATAGTATTGATACTTCAATTTCCATGTGATGCTATATGCCTGTTATCTAAGGTATGGCGTATTAATTACTATGCTCAGTTTACGTAATTATTCAACTAACAAATTGATTTTAAAATTAATTCTGTTTATGTAAATCACTCTGAATTTGGCCGCTTAATAGTGTTATCATATTATTGGAAAAGAGAAACAGCGTTTTATTGAATTAATTCATAATTACATATGTCATTCACAGTTCATAGTGTATATTTTTTAAGTTTCTTGCTGCATGCTTGTCATGTTTGTAAATATTTCCACATGACTGTTTCCCGGGCTATCGGTATATCATACGAATCTGATTTCGTGTATGGATGAATATCACAAGACATCATGAGTGCACTGTGGGCTTGCATCGCAGATCGCAAGTCACGGAGCGAGAGCGATGTGCACTCACGAACATCGCTCAGCATTTACCCTGCATACACCTACCTAACTTGTTACCAAAATAAAAAGCAACCGCACCGCCGCTGTTTGAACGTGAGTTACAGCATAAAACAAAATACACTTTCTTTTTGTTATAACGTAATATTGCACCAACGCCTCTCCGCTAGAATGCGAAATTTTAAATAGAAAACTACTTTTCCCAAACTATAGGGTTTCGTGGGTACATTAAAAATTACTTGTAGGTATAATGTGTTTCATATGAATTCCGTAAGTCACTTTGCCCGCGGCAGCCAACTATAATTTATCTTAATGATTTATGTAAATTGAGAATATGTTACGACGAAAGAGAAACCCATAGTAATAGTATTGTAAACTCCTGCGGACCTCCCACTAACTTTCCTTCCAGAATAATTGTCACACAATGCGCGAAGAAACGCAACAGCATTATATTATAAGCCCTAACTATTATAGCCCCTAATCTCGTAACATTAAGAGCTCAGTAGGGTGATTTTAAAACACTCGGAATCGAATTCGGAAACGGAATCGAAAACTTCGAGTTGTCGATTCCGTTTCCGACGGCATGACAAAACGCGATTTTGAATAGCGGACGGAAGGGCCAATTGGAAAGTTCCGACGTCGGAAAGATTGTGTGCGTTTACAAAGAACGTTTAAAAATGGTAGAAATAAAATTCGATTACAAAACAGTTATTAATACGAATTTTTTGGGCCAAAAAGTCTTATATAAACACACTTATCATAATTATAAAAATGGAAATTGATTACTTATTTAAATTATCGATTTAAAACTTACTCTCCTTTATTATTTTTGGTTATAACGAACCTCGAAAATTTTTACTGATACGTCAAAGTGAAAGTGAAGGGTAACATCACGACTTTGAAACCACGAAGTTTCAGAGCTACGTCATAGATGGCGCATGGCGCTGTATTTCGGTAAATAAAAACACAACCACGAAGTGAATAATGCAGCACGATTGTTTGCCGGCGCTGCACAGCAGCCGCCCTATGTTGTCTCCTATAAGATAATATTCCATCCTATCGAAGGTTAAAGGGAATAATTTTCACAATAATGTAAAGGGCCATAAAACAACGTAAATGGGTTTATTTTAAACACTCTTTAGTACTGACTTACCTTAAATATTATGCAAGTATTTAGATAATACTTAAATTTGGTATTTTATTTATGTTTATGTTCAATTTCGGAAGCTTTCCGCGAGGAAAAAGGTGTCGGAAACTTTCCGTCGATTCGGATGGGTTTATCCGACGAGAAATGTCAAAAATCGTCGGGTACGGAAATCAAAATAGCGATGGCTGGAATCCGTGACGGAAAGTTCCGAATCCGATTCCGAATTCGATTCCGAGTGTTTTAAAATCACCCTGCAGGAGTACCTATTTAAATACGGTCTCTTTCTCGTCAGTGCACTTGTAAGTTCAATCGCTAACGATCATGCAGTCCTGCAAAAAGTTGTAATGGATGGCCCGCTAGATGCTAAATAAGTAATGATGCTTTACTGTTCCGTTGTTTCAATATATTAACTTTTCTTTTAACTCAGTTTTAATATCATTTATTTAAAAAAATATAAAATATTTTATATTACTTGTCTCATGTGGTTAGTGACCAAAATGGCAAACTGATTACGTAGTGTCTCTTGTATCACCACATAATGTTGTGGTATTTTGCAATTATTACCAGATTGTTCCGCACTAGAAACCGTAGTAAGTAACCGTATAAGCTCTGTCAATTGCTTGAAGGGTTGTTGAATTGACATAAAAATACGGTTACTTGAAACTTCTACTTCAAAGCGTATCTTAAAATGAATGCTACAAAACTCTTACTTAAGCAAAATTATTTTATTTTCCTGACATCCCAAAAGTCCGATTCGATTCAGATTCCGTTATGCAACTATTTAGTGTGATTTAATAACACGGTACTAAATTAAGTGCTTAAAACTTTACCCCCCACGCAGGTCATAAAAAACTGGATAAAAAGCAATAGGTATTTTTGTGATTCTAATACGAACGAACAATTCGCCACTTTCGGCAAAGTAAGTTCAATTCTGTAGACGTGTGGAGTTACTCATTCACAACACAGGTAGTATGTAAAAGTACAGCCCATTACATTACCACAACTTATTGTAAGCGCTTTATGTTATAACACGCCATATAGCTACGAGAGCATGTGCCGGCTGCAAAATGCTTCCTGTTTAAAATTTAAATGTTGTCATAAAGCAGTTTTAGAGTTGCGTAAAAAACAACTACTACACTAATTGTTAATTTACATACGTACTCTATACGATGATTTAAGTAAATTTGTTTACTGTAGGCAAGGTACTGTTGAATTTGAGCCAATCAGCCTATAGGTACAGCTGTTTTTTTGTCTTCCATTTTGCAATGGAGGGATGTACTTTTGTTCTAACCCTTCCTCCTCTTTCTATTGAATACATTTGTTTTGATTCCGAGACAACAGGCGAGAGTTCCTCAGGACTCGTTGAAGGCCAAACCTAGTGCAGGCCTAGTCCCATAAAAACTAAGTACCTACTACAAATTATAATGTCTTGATAAACAATAATTAATACAATAGGTAATTATAGATCTTTAAATGTCGGACAATACGTCAGCTACTCAAAAACTTCTTATGAAAATATACTTACGCCAAAAGCGCTTTTGCTGAAAGAAATTAATATTGTGTCTATTATTCCACATGAAATGCGTAAGGAAAGAGCTTTTGTATTTTTATGTCAATGAGTTACAATGAATTATTATCTCAGAGTACTCCATGATTATTATAAAGTTTCTCTTGTATGTAGCTGACAGTCGCATTACATAACCTCACATGTGCATATACATTTTTGACGCCGGATGGGTGCCGTGGTCTTATGTTTCAAGGTAATAAATTACTAAATTGGTATAAACATGCAGCAATTTAAAGAAAAAAGGTTATCAATTATTCCAGAGCATGATGCGTATGCGCTTGCACAATGTCGAATCCACGTAGGCCGTTATAGTAATCAAGAATAATTATTCTTGTTTCGGAAATAATAGCATCACAGTGTCACGCAGAGCTCGCGGCGGTCACTGATCTTATGATAATTATCACGGGATCTTCGACCGTGTTATTCACTTGCACAATACGCGGCGCGGCGCCTGTGAAATAATTGATGTATGTAGGCTGCATGCACGGCCCCGGGCCTTTCCGTGTAATCGATAACTAACTTCAATTACCTGTGATAATAGCCAATAAGGTTCTTTCTGTAGTCCGATTGTTGAATACTTCGAAGGCAATAATGATATGTGTCGTTGATAATAGATTTAATATGCCGATACAGATTGGAAAATAAATGCCTACACTTGGGTATATACATTTAAGATAGTAAATGATAGGTAGATACATTTATATTCTAGAAGTCAGTAATTATAATGACATACTTGTAAATTTATCTATTTATAACAAAAACACGTGTCCAGTGCAATTATTGTAAGATGTTTTTGAAACAACGCGAATGTTAAGTAGCTTTGCAAATAAACTCTTTATTTTATAAAAGTTTTAATTAACACCATGATTTTACCCAGTTCTTACAGAACAAAAGTGTTTTATAATGTCACTACGTAAATAATAGCCAACAATAAATAATTTGTTTTGGTATAAGTACGGCCTATGCTTTTATTGAATTTAAAGCACATAATCGTTTAGATATAAAGACATAAGAAGATTATCATAGCCGGCATAGATAAATCAGTCTTAAAGGTCATCATAGTATCATGTTTAACACACGAATTAAGACATTATACATCTGACTCACGTGCAGCTTCACATGACATAAAGCCGTAACTAATGATCAGTGTCAATTTATATCAATCGAAACGTTGTTTGCGAAGCGAAAATTCAGTCTGCACCATTCAACGAATCTTATTCAAAGCACTGTAGATAATAATCAATAGGTACGTACGTGAATACCAAATCCTTTGATGTAACAAAGGTAATCTTCACCAACCGTAGAAAGCGAAATTTAATATTTGTTGACAATGCCGCATTATGTAATTATGTACTATTGTACTCAAATAACGGTGACTCCATTTATAGTTCTGTTAGCTATTTCTGGAATTTGGGACCGGCTTTTCGTGTCAGTTCCCACACGAACCTAAGTAGGTACAAAATGTTGGAGGAAATGCGACAAAAACAAGCAACTATCTTGGACCGGTTGGCGTGTTGCTGTTAACATAAAATTAAGTACGTTCATGTTTGTTTACCTGTTATGTCAATGACCTCCGGAAACCAGTGAGGATTTCAGTACGTTTCCAAAATGTAGAAACCATACATAACGACATTTAATTTAAAACCAATATAAAAGGGAAAGTTAAATTAAAGTTTTATCACCGCAGTCTGACGAGTAAGAAATTAAAAAATAAACACTATACAGATCGTATCAGAAGTCCGAAATAATACTTGGGGGCCATATAGGACAGATGATAAGCAATCAACACGTTCAAGCAAAATATACGTAACTAATTTAGTTTCTGAGCAATTTGTGTCCAAAGTTGGTGTCAAAACTTACGCACCGCGACCCTAAAAATCAGCTGATGAGGCGAATGAACTCGCTTTAAAATGATGAGGGAGTGATAGATATGACACAAGGTTTTTACCTACGAGCATAGTTCAATACAGAAATAAAAATCGGCCACTGTAGTTACCTAACTATGACAAAAAATCATACTTCATTTAAATCGATGTAAAGTAAAACTTCTACACAAGCAAATAATCCATTTTCGTTTTAGTTTTCGTGAACGGATTTCTTTTTAAACTGAAACGTAGTGAGAGTTGATTAAAAGAAAAAAAATATTATTTTTATTTGTCTTTGTCATAATCACTACAATTCTCAGAATACAAGTAGGTACCTAATGATGTAGACAATTATTAGAATTGGTCTGGCATATCTGAAAGACTTTAATCTTTGATTACTCTAATAATCATGGCCGCGAATATGTCAATGTAGTGAACATTAGCGGGCGGAGATATCACACACAAGGTCAATTTACGTCCAATGACAAATCATCGGCCATATTGCATCAGCGGTGATTGGCCCAGCGCTGCAGCGCGGTAAAACACTGTGCCTTCGTGCAATGTCGGAGCGGTCCTTTGATATTTTTATTTAATAATAATAACGTAAATCAAAATATTTAGTTCCTTGCAATCCGTCAAGGCGTTAACATGTGTTCCGAAAAATGTCTCGTTCTCCGCGTAATAGTGAAGTGTTTTCAAACTCGGAAAACTATGAGATGGTTTTGTGCATTGGTGCGACTAAAGGGAATACCGGTAAAAGTTTGGTGATTTCTTTTATGTCTTCTAAAAAACGTGAAAGTAATATTTACTCAAGTGTGCAGGTGGGTAGGTACCTACCTAGCTCTTTGTGATATGTGAGAAGTGAATAAATTCCAATTAAACCCATGGATTGATACACTGCACACATGGCCACGGGTAAATACTTACCTACTATTAATATCTTTATAGCAGTTTTTACTCGGACGATTGGGTCCTTTAATTAAGTAAGTGGTTACCCAGATACCTACTTACTATTACAATTAGTGAAGAAAATCTGTTAAACGAAAACTTACGTACCTACCTACCAACTAAAAACTTCGATAAGGTCGCTAGTCGCTACCCAGATACCTATTTACTATTACAATTAGTGAAGAAAATCTGTTAAATGAAAACTTACGTAGGTACCTTCTAATTTACAATTTTAATAACCTTACCAACCAACCTACTTCTTAAGAACGTAGTTACGTAATTAGGTAGATACCTAGACACCTGTTGTAAAAAGAAGTCATACATCTTATTCATTAGTACCTAAATAGTGTTTGTAAGGTAGGTAGGCCGTCTGGGATCCTAGATAGATACCTACACACTAACCCAAGTTTCAATAGCACAAACCCCCTACGGTAAAGCTGCCGCTCACGGCCAACAGCGTAGTCATTATCAAAAATAAAACAGCTACCAGGTTCATTTTGATAGAAAGCTACCTACCAAACCACAAAAGATTTAATAATGTTTACTATTTAGCAACAAAAAATAAAATGTATGAATGCGTTTTACAAAAGGTGTCTCGATACCTACCTAATTACATAATTACCTTCATTAAAGGAAGCTTGGTTCTCGGCGGTTTAATTTTACAGTAATTTCATTACCAATGTTTTGGTCATTCTCATACCTACCTAAGAATATCAAAAGTACTGTCAATTACAATGACCGACGAGTGCGAAAGAGAGGCGCGAGTGCGAAAGAGACCGCTGTGGGCGAGTTGGCAACGGGCGACCGACACAATCAAAGCCGCTCAAAAACACCGCGCCGCCGCGCGCCGGCCGGCCGCGTGCCGCCGCCGCTTCACCCCTGTACCCCACCCCCGCGCGGCTCGTGTGTTAAGAGTACTAGTACCCGCTGTGGGCGGGGTTTGTCACAATGGGTGTGAAGCATTGACCTTTAAATAAACAGCTGGTCCACGTTTTGCGAAGGGCCGACCGAAAATTGTTTAAAAAATGAATTTCCTAGATTTGTATGAAAGAATAAAGTTAAGAATTTTAACTTAAAGTCTGGGCCATATAGCTCCACTCCTTATAGCGATATACAGGTTCAATTATTATTTCGGACTTCTGATACACCCTGTATATTTCCTAAATCTAAGTTGCGTAACGGATTGTATTGAAATTGAAAAGACAGGCAGGTGCACATTTTGGATAACAAAGTAAAACGTGAGTAGGTATACGGACACCATACCACCTACCTTACTTTGACGGTGTGGTTATCTCAGATAATTTATCGCCTGCACTGGCGGCGGTGGTAAGGGTGCAATAGCGGGTCATTCAGTCGAATTCAGCTTGACCTGCGGTTTCTCCAAGTTCATGCTCTGTATTGCATCATAAAAGATCACAATAATATCTGGAAAGTAGAAGAACTTTAAAATTACTTTAAAAATATTCTCTTATGTAGTTTTTTTGAGAAGAAATTCGTATTCGACATTTCCAATATTATTTATGTCTATTTGTATTAATATAGTTTATGTGCATCGCGCATTTATAGAAAATTATTATAAGCATACGTGACCGCCACAAGAGAAATGTATAAGGAACCGACGATGTTTTGACATACGAAGTGTTCATCACGACTTCACCTTTCTTTCCGACTAACATATGCATTAAGTACCTATTTAAAATGGCTTTCAGCAGTTACCGACGAAATTACTAACGTAGATATTACTTTAGAAGTCTCATTGCAAAATCCTATATACAAAGATATATGCGATTTATGTGATTTTCACAAAGTTGCTTCGTTATAAGGTTTAAAAAGAATCCTTGACAAAAATAAACACCACCTTCAGGGGAAGCGTGTGAACACAGGCGTGATGAGGTTGTTGCATTTTTTAAAGCACTCCCTTATTTTCTACTCATTTCATAAATAATACAAGTCTTGGACATAATAGTATACCTACTAGCTGGGTTCGCGGTTTCACCCGCGCTTATTGTTACTGCGTCCTAGCGTGATATTATATAGCCTAAGTCGAATTGAGAACCCTCCTCCTTTTCGAAAGTCGGTTAAAAAGTAGCCTATGTCCTTTCTCAGGCTGTAGACTACCCCTGTACCAAATTTTATTCAAATCGGTTCAGTAGTTTAGGCGTGATTTCGTATCACACAGACAGAGTTACTTTCGCATTTATAATATTATAAATATATAGTAAGGATATTAGTAAGGATGTGCGTGTGAAACGTTTTATACACATGCAGTAGGTACATCCTGTTTTAGTATCAATGCAATTGCCAGCGAATATCTACATTCTCGCCCGGATTGCTAACTAGCAATTAAGTACATTGCCATACTTAAATTGCATACTTTAGCAATAATTAAAAAAAATGTTAACCCATTAAATTTTACCGAGGTAAAAACACCCTAAATTTTATAGAAGGTATATATATATCTATTTTTCATACCTTCATCGTTCAGCGAGTGATAAGCTCTTGGAATCGATTGCCAGGCGGTGGTTGAACCTGCACACTTTGATTTCTGAGTGTGCATACGACCACTGGGCTATCACTTCATATTATTATCTCCTTTATTTCTTATCTTTCTTATAAATTACATTTTTAAATATATGTATAAAAAATACATTTAAAAATATAAAAAACAGTTCCCCACCGGCATCTAGAACAGGGTCCTAGTTACCTCACTTCATATTTTATTATAAATAGAAAAAGATTTCAGCTGAAACATTCTTTAAGATACAATGTCCGTGTGACGTTTCTAAATATACTTTTTAGTAAGAAATTATGCAAGACAAGTTTCTTAGCGTAGGTAGGTACCTCCAAAATATTTCACCCAAGACTCTGATGTACCTTAAGAGATATTCATGTTTGGCATTTATAATTTGTGAAGCTGGTCGAAATAAGGAATAACTAAAAACAACCGAGTAAGTAGGCGTTTTGCAAATAGGTGACACGCACATCTTATCATTTACGGTCATCACGGTCAAAATATTTTGTAATAGCAACCAATTAGCTATACCAATTCCACCATCAGCCAAGAAACATAAGACAGTAATAATTCCAGAAACGAATTAATATGTTTAAATACTTAGTCATAAACTATTTGAGACCATTAGGTTGAAGAAGTCGCAACATTATGTCACGGGGCGCACCATGCGTCGTACTCGTGGGCGGCTGACTTCACGAATATCCACGATATTGATTTGACATTCGCCGAAAGGCGGACACGGCGTCTCCGTGACTTATGACCGGTGAAAGCGCGTGATGATTCGGCCGTATTTTGCAACAAGTGGCCCGCGGCTCCCATCTCAATAATTACTCGCATACCCATCAGTTTTATACAATAAATTAAAACGCGTTTGGCAATTTAACACATATACCTACCGTGCGTGATCCGAAAACATCCTTATGTAAGAAATATTTCCGCGGTCATAAATGACTAACCATAAAGACAAAGTAGGTAATCGTTGATCATAAACCTTTTGCGGAAGGTTCACACTTTCCATAGCTTGTCACTCCTAAAAATAGTAACGAATAAAAGTAAGAACTAATTTAAGAACGCTCACCTTATTATGTTTGATGACATTCGATCTTATATATTCAGCAACTAAAAACACTACGGTTTGTATTTGATTTGGCTTCGGGATCCTAAAAACATTACCCAAGCATGCACCATTCATTTTAAATAATTGAAGACAATGGACCCATACTAACTTTTGTCGACCTTTTCCGTCCGAAAGTGATATCGATCTTCTGAGGTAGCTTAAGGCAGTTTCATTAGTGATGAAAAAAACGTGTAGGTATGTATTCGGTGGCATACCTATCTACATTCTACGCAAAAAGTACTTTTTGTATTGAAATTAAACTATTTTACGGATTTTATCGCGTTTATTTACTATTTTATTTTCCCGACGTTTCGGCTGCTTTACAGCAACCATGGTCACGGGGGGACTGAGGTTGTAGACGTCCTGATGTCATAGTTAATAACTGGGTACCCTCATATTTAGTTGTTGTTTGCGGTCCGATCCACGCAGAAAGTGCTTACGGTGTCCTGAGGTCTTGCAATGGTACACTTGGTTTTGGATTTAATCATATTGATTACTGGAAAAACATATAGCTGACGTGAAACACCGACGCTCCACGAAGTCTGCAATCTGTGAACATGTACAGGACCGCACCCGCCATTATATCAGATTTGATAAACCGCATATCCTCGCTAAAGAACACCGACTCCGACCAAGGATGATACGTGAGGCCATTGAAATTAAAAAACATCCTAATTTCAATAGGGAAGATGGCTGGGTGCTACCACCAACTTGGGATCCAGTAATCAATATGATTAAATCCAAAACCAAGTGTACCATTGCAAGACCTCAGGACACCGTAAGCACTTTCTGCGTGGATCGGACCGCAAACAACAACTAAATATGAGGGTACCCAGTTATTAACTATGACATCAGGACGTCTAACACCTCAGTCCCCCCGTGACCATGGTTGCTGTAAAGCAGCCGAAACGTCGGGAAAATAAAATAGTAAATAAACGCGATAAAATCCGTAAAATAGTTTAATTTCAATGTATAGTATTCGCGTAAATATAAGAAAACAATAAGTACTTTTTGTAATTAAGATATACGAGCGAAATGTTACTTATCTATATAAGTGATACATACCTACTGTGACTTTGAGGAGTAATATTTTCAATATACACACCTAATAAAACCCAATTGAAATACCGGGTTACTGATGTTTTGACAGCTGCACGCTGTAATCGAATTGCACGCAAAGACCTTTGTGTATCGACCCTGTTAACGTTTTTAGTCTTCTGAATGAATCTTGGTTTACTGCAAATATCAATTTTGTTTAACAAAATCAAATCCAAAATAAGATGGCTATCTAGAATAATCTTACGATAAAAAAATATAAAAAAAATCTAATAAGTCATGTATAGTTAGAATAGTTTTAATTTCTTTGTCATCGTAAAATGTAATCAGTCAGTCATCATACCGTATACACTAACTATACTATACAAACATACAGGAAATTATGTGTAAATGTCATACTATCTACTTTAAGGCCTTGAGCGATGAGAAATATGGTCATTATGGAATGTAAGATGAAGATAACATGTGCACGCCGAGATCTAGTGGCATTACCTCCCATGATCACACGTCTCAACGTTGGGACAACAATAGAAACCTTACAATTGATAAATAATCAAGATAGCATTGATAGATGATGTGTTTATTAGCGGCCTATGTTGTGTCAACGGTCACGTATGTGGTAAAGGGTTTAATTATTTAACGAGATATAATATAATTAACGTAGTATCGTAAGACGAAATACTATTTAATAAGTGATATGTTATGGATGACAATTATTGTAGGGATGGCAATTTCCCGTTAATAAATTTTCTACTTTCATGGATATGATGATCAACAATATAGAGTAAACATAATACTTGCTGTAGTTATGCACGGGAAAAAACAATTAGGTACGAAAAAGTCTGTTTAATAACATCATAGAAATCAAAATCATCAAGAAATTGGCGTGCAATTTCCCGTAAATAATTTGACCTCCTATTCCCAATTTGACTCGGACAAACTGTGATATAATGTAAAAATGTTGATACACATTTGCTGCGGAGATGATAGTGTTGTGCAACCGACCCGCAAGAAAACAATAATTGTTCCACATTACATGAACAATGTACTCAGTCGGGTCTAAAAACATTAAGTTCGTGGAAACGTGGAAGTATGAATAGCTATCATAATCATGTCATATATAAGCTGTCTAATACCGGAGGCAGTAGAAACTGCTGAATATGACTAATTTATCGATGACACTTCCCTATTTTCATCATCATCGTCACAGGGCGTACTATATGTGTATCGTATACTTAAAACTGTTCCTGAAATTGACCACTCACCAACTGATTTTCTATTTAGTTTCTGAAAACGTATTGTTTCATTTCAGATGTTGGCGTTAATGGTCGTTACTTTACTCGCAGCGACTGTGGCACAAGACGCAACCACAAATGGCTATAGTGACAAATTGAACACTATAGAACCGAAACCATCAGTACGATTGGATCCATACATAAGGAAAGCATTACTTAAAGCTCTAAGTGAGCTGGAAGAAAGCGACGCCTCAACCACAGGTTTTGGTCCTGATGGAACTACTGGCTTAGACTCCGACACACTTAGTACGGGTGCAGATATCACAGAATCTCACACTGCTAAAGAGGGCATACAAATTCATTCTTTTGTAGTCAATGGGCAAGAAGCTTTTTCAAGTAATAACACTGCCAAACCCACGTTGATTGACAATAACATATCCATTTTAAGAACAACCGTTGGGAATGTAGAGAACCAAGTAACAGCGGCGCTACCGACACAATCATCATTTCCGGAAATATTCCAAACCAGAGAAAGTGGCGTAAACTTCCAGCAAACAAGAAGTATATCAAGTTCAACGAAAACAACAGAAAATAATAACATTAATAAAACTACATTTAAGCCTTTACCTACGACGACTACAACGACGACTACGACTACGACAACAACGACCACGCCCAAGCCGACACATAACGACGATGGAGAAAATATAGAGGATGTGGATAAACGTGATGTACAAGTGTTTCAAGCTCCCTTGGTTGCAGCCTTTACTGTTCAACAAGACTCGCATGGTCTACCGAAAAAAGTTATACCACTTTACCAGCAGAGTAACGGGCAAATAAATGCACCAGGGCCTCTTTCATTAACGAATATAGCTTCTGGAATTTTACCACCTGAAATCGTACAAAGCTCTACATTTAATCAGATACCGCAAACAAATTACATCAACCAACAATTAACATTACAAAAACAACTTGAGGAAAAGCAAAGGATTCTAGAGGAACAACTTCGTCTATTACAACTCCAACAGAAGCAACAAGAAGATTTATTAAGAAAACAACATTATTTATTACAACAGAAGGAAGCGCAGCGACAGCAACAATTTTTTTACGAACAAGATCTAAAAAGACAACAATTTCTTTCTGCCCAACAAAAGTTTCAAGCGCAGAGTTCTGTAAATAATTTTCAAATCCAAAAAAGTGTTCAACAGAATCAATTCTTGAACCACCAATCACCAATGCGCGCAAACAATGCTCAGGCTCAAGTATCAATACAATCAAGCATGCCCTTGGAACTAAACAACGCAGTTCCAAATCAGCAGCAGCTTCCGAATCGCGAAGCTGTCGATTTTCTTCTTCACTTAAGAAATCAACAGCCAGAATTGTTTCCATTACAAGAGAATCATTTGCCTCAAGGAATAAGCAACTTCCTTCAGCCTAGCCCAGCTCAAGTATTTCATCAAGGAGTTAATTTCAATCAAATAAGACCAACTTCCGACCCAGTGAGCCAACAGAAACAAGGCCACCGCGTATTTCGCCAAGATAGTGGAGTTGGTAATTTGGGGTTGAATAACCAACATTATAACTCATTCAATAATTTTAGCCCCATTCACACGCACCGTTTTTATCCGTTCAATGGACAAAATCCGTTTAATGTTGATGCGGAATTAAAACAACTTTTATCACAAAACGGATTAAACGGAAGAAATCAAGAGGACCTAAACATTGTTTCCAAGGTGTTATCTCTAAATCACGGCGTTCCGGTCAACAATAATATTTCTAACCGATTACCTTTTGATAGCCGGAGACATGTCAGGCCACTAGTATAGGATAAATAAAATAATATTTATAGTTTAGTTAACATTACTACATGTATTTAGAGGAAATGCTCCGAACTTTTTTAAGAAATAACAAAATTATGTTTACCTTCTGTTCTGTTAAATGAAACATTTAAGAACCGAAAAACCTATTCTGATATCCGAATACCTAACCAAAGAAACATTTCAGCAGATAAAACTAAATGTATTTTCATTACACATAAAAAGGCATCCTCAATATAATTGTTATCTAAATACCTACATCACATTTTATTTTAAATAGATAAATAGTTAAGTACTTATTTATTTTACTGTAATTACAAACTGCCATAAGTAGTGTAATTAAGGCGAATGGGCAACGATGACAATGAACACGGCAGTTAATTTTTATCAGTACTGTTTTATTGTAATAATCGTTGTGTAATAATTACCAACCGGTCACATTTCCAACTTTTACAATGGCGGGCAATCGACTTACGTTCTTTCGTTCCGGAATTACCGACGTCTCTAAATCCGTAAAGAAATGCAACAGCATACAATATATCTACATACCTACATATAAGAGCTACGAGGATTTTCATTCCGTCAATCTTTCTCGCCAATGCAAACACTGGCTTACATTGTATTGCCATTGTACATTGCCGCAGGAAAGAACGATAATGGATGGCCCGCTAATTATGTGGATAACACTTGAATATCATCGTAACTTTGACCGGTTCGTTTTGTTTTTTGTTTAGATTAAGCAATAATTTTGTAGACATAAGGTCAAATTATAAATAAATAGGTAGGTATATACCTAGTTAAGTAGGTCCGCGAATAAATGCCTCAGTTGCCAAATATCAATCAAGAATGGAAACATGAAAGCAAGTGTGTATGTACTTACTTACTTGTACGGATAGCACCTAAGTATAATCCTCTACAAAAAATGTTAATAAAGGTAGAAACATAATCAACTATGTTATAAGCCAGCTGTAGGTAAGTTTTTCACGAAAATCAGAACTTACACTGAGGTACAATATTAATTTAACATTTTTTAAATAGCTATCTACTTATTAAAAATAAGAATTTAGTAGTTACATGCTTGGTACTAGTACGCACTCAATAGAGTCACTGAGGTGCATACTTTATTAGGATTGGGTCATATCTTTAAAAGTCTGTAAGAACCTACCATCTAAGTAAAAGTAGGTAGGTACTATGGTACCTACTTTTGTTTTTCTTTTAGTGTTTAAGAACTGTAAATACATATTAAAATAATAAAGAAATAATCAATTCACTTGATGTTTTTATGAATTAACCTAGTAGATGTACCCGGCCCCCGCTGATAAAGCATGCATGCATTAATAATAAATGATTCATCACTCACCAACAAATTTTGAAATGCTTCATATATATTAAGAATGATATGATATGAGAAACTAATGGACAGTCGGCATTATACCTACATAAGTAAAACTTACGTGTAACTATCAACCTAGCCCTTCTTACAATAATGGGAAACAAGAAATATGCATGCATAAATGCATAGGTGCATTATCCTACTATGTGGGGTAGGCAGGTACCTACTAACGTTATGATTTCACTGACTTACCTGCTGCTTTAAAGTACGAAAGTACACGCTTCTTCTGATAAGTTGGTTAAAACTATTTAAAATTTGGTATACTTATTTTTCTTCCAGGAAATGATTGAATAAATTAAATTTAATGGATTATAAAGACAATTAATTAATAGCTATATCAAATTCAATAAATATACATTATTATATAGAAAAGGGTAGATGAACGTGATAAAGAGCGCGGACGGATAAAATTTGTTGCTTAGCTAGATACTTTATAAAGATGCTTGCTTGAGAAACTTATTTGTTCGTTTTTTGGCGCCAAGTGCCACAGATTACGGGAAAGCGCCACAGATTAGAGTAAACGGCTCTATGACAACACTCAACGACTTTTTGCTGTTATGCCAGATTCGGAACCGGTGATTATTTCGTACCTTCATTCCCGGGAGGCGTCGATATATACCCTTTGTCGACACCAGCGCCATTGTGGAAGGTTTTTGAACTATTATTTAATGAATTTCGACGGACACTTTTTCAATACACAGGTCTCTCTATTCTCTCTCTCTCTCTCTCTCTCGACTATCTATTAATTCTACCCTCCATAGTGGGCGTTTTTACTTCTCCGTATTCTCTATGGTATATCTCTATGCTGCATAGCTATCCGCTACTTCTAACGTCTAGTCTATGCTAAAAAAAAGCTCGCTTATTTTTGGTTCGTTGGTTGCGTAGGTCTATAGGGACACTAGTGATCTGTGTTATGGACAGTTAATATACTCTTTTGCGTAGGTACACAGTACACAAATCTAATCAATTACAAATTATAAGTTTATTTATTTTTAACTAAAACTAGGTATCTAATTAGTGCCGGTGTGCTGGGAGAAAATATAATACTTGTACAAGGTACTCTGTGATAGCGTTATGGTCATCATGGATACAACAGAAGGTGTTGGTGGTTTAGAAGAAGCTGCCCTCAAAAGGAAAGAAAGGCTCAAAAACCTTAAACGTAAAAACCCTTGCAACGATGATGCCGCTACAAACACTGCAAATGATATCATGTTGCTCCCAAAGTAAGTTGGTTTGTATTTACGAGGTTATGTTTTTGTTTTGTCTAAACTTTCCAACGAAGTGGCAAACTTTCGGAATATTTTATCGACAGGTTAGCTATGAGTATCTATGTTAACATTCTAATTCCAAAATATTATAATGTTATATCAGTAATTCTAGATAATGTTTACTAACTTCCTTGCACCTCATTTACAGGCCAAAATTTAGAAGTTACAAACCACAAGATGAATCATTACAAGAAGCTAAACTTGAAGATGCACTGCCAGCTGTTGTGGAAGAAGAAGTGAAGGAGCTGCTCGAGGCTGGGAAGGAAAAGGTAAAGTCAACCCATTGGATACCCCTGCTTCCCTAATTAATGTTATGTTGGTACTGTCTATAATCAGACTAAGCTTATGTCATGTCATTAAAATTGTGTGATATGAAATCAATATTGTCTCCTCTACTACGTCGACATTGGCAGAATCACATTGGGCCTGACTCAATGGAAAGAGGCCATTAACACAAAAAAAAAGAAATCAATATTTAAACTGTTCATTGTGAATAATTTCAAACACAAGAACAGGGCCCCAAGTCTACTACCATGACAATTCATATGTACCTGATTTGATATATATAAATTAAATATTAATATTAAAAAAAAATGATTCTGATTCTCACTTACACAATTGTTGTAGAATGACTTCAGTTTTAAATCATCAAAACAACATATTTTATCAATAAATATATAAATATTACCAGACAACATATAATCAGGGTAAAACTAAGCATAGCTTATGTATTATTGATATAAAATACCTATTCATTAATCACCACAATATGATTTTTTCAGGTAGTCCTTCAGGATCTGGATATTTCTAGCTTAGCCCCTCGCAAACCAGATTGGGACCTTAAAAGAGATGTGTCTAAGAAACTAGAAAAACTGGAGAGGAGAACGCAAAAGGCAATAGCAGAATTGATATGGGAGAGACTAAAACAAGGCAATGACGACAATCTAGGGGCCATGGTCACTATGACCGATAACAGACCTACAGATGATGACTGATTGATTTCAAAAAATGTTCATATTATTATGTAAGTAAAGTATTTCTGATGTTATATCTTTGATTTTTATTTGGTAGGAGCCAGCTTATATGCATGCACATTAAACCATAATCCTCCTCTTATATTACTTTTTTGAAACTAGTAATCTATGTTTCTTGCCTGTCATATGACTGTGACCCTATCATAGTTGTTTTAATGCTACTAATATTATAAATGTGAGAGTTTGTGAGGATGGATGGATGGATGTTTGTTATTATTGTTTGTACATTGGAACATAGGCTATAATTTATAACGATATTGTATAATCAAAGTCTACGCAGACAAAGTTGCAGGTAGAAGCTAGCTAGTAGTTATTAACAATCAGTTAAGGATACTACAAATTAAATTACCAGGTGTTAATCGGGCACTTTTTGTACCCAAGTCTAAGTAACTAAAAGAACCAACAATCACTATTGAGATTGATTGAGAAACCACATTCAATTTCAATGAGTTTATTATGAAATTTATTGCACAGAAAGTTTTAATCTCACACCAGTAAATATTTTAATATCACAGGATACAATTAAAGAGTTAAATGTACATAACATTATTTTCAAAAGTTTCAATTGCATATATTACCTCAGTCTGTATAGCAACAATAATTATTACTTACACTATACAATTATATATTAAGTTTACCTAGTTTAGTTAGGTATTTAACTAACTAAAAAAGTGTTAAATATGATTATAAAAACTACTATTATAAGGCACTACATTTACAAACACTCACTTAGTATGATATCTATTGTTGAAACAGTTACAACTAGTATTTATTTCATAGCAGAGATACATTGTCCCAATCTTAATATTGTAGAATATATTTTAGTTGTGGGACTACATATTAAACTAAAAGCAATAATAGACAATAGACATTTGAAGGTATATTAAGGCAAAGTTCTAACTTTGACTTGATTAGCCAGTATGTACTTATATTACTAGAATGTACTCACATCTTAAGATATAATATTAAAATAAGACTAAAGCTACATAAAGCTGATGGAATCACCACATGTGCGGTGTTGTGGCCCTTTTTTCTTCTCGAAGTTTTAACGTTAGACTGGTCTTCGGGAACATCAATTTCGTTGTAGACATAGTAATTGTGATCGATGTTGTAGAAAACTACGCGATCGCCGATCGGCTGGATCGGCCTGAAGTTGTGTGTTATCTTTCCGTGCGCTGACCGTATCTCTCTAAAAGCTTCGATCTGTAAATATACATGACATTACTTAAAGATTTCCAAGCCGAAACAGTTTCTGTAGGTCAAAAAACTAAGTTTTAGTTATTACTACACTAATGTATTCACAGAAGAGCTATGCAGAAGTACTGTAACATCATATGATTTGAATGTGCATTGCAGTGCGTCCACACGTCGCCGATTCACTTTGGTTCCAATGTATATAATATGGCAATCGGCTCGGTGTCTGGTAATTTTGGTATAGATACCAGCCACACTTCCCTTAAAGTAATGGGCCGAAGTCCGCTATGTCTAAAGCCTGCCTACCTACTTGGCAAACACCACACATCTTTGAGAACTGGTCAGATTCTCTTGAATTGCCCACTGTTCAGCAAAATGATAATTTATGTAGGATATTTTAAATACATACGACTGCGGCGACTATGGCTACTAATAGCGAGCAGCAAATACTACTATTCTCTATCACCTACAAAGGACTTGTAGCCATTGTATGTAATGTGACTATATTCAAGTATTAGGGCCCCAATTTTCGTGCGGTCGAGATTCATGTCTATTCGAGATATCTCGAAAAAATACATACGATTTGACGTTTCGTTTCGAGATATCTCGAATAGAGATGAATCACGACCGCACGAAAATCGGGGCCTGGCCCTGTAGCATGACCGCTAGACATAAGTTTTATCTCTTTCAACTGTCAGATTCGTCGAGAAAATGACGTCACACCGAGCCATGTTCAGTACAAAAAGCTCGAAGTGACGTCATTTTCTCGACCAATCTGACAGTTGAAAGAAACAAAACTTGCAATTTCTACGCGGTCATGCTATGGGTGCAGAATATATGCCTTTAACTGTACAAAATAGGTTTCTACGTACCTGTTCATGAGTAAGTCTAATAGGTTGTTCGAAGTCCAGCCATATGACGACCTCCGAGCACGGCGGGGTTGTCAATGAGCCCCTATACGTGAAGTACCGCTTCAGGTCGTATGGCAGAATATTCAGGAAGGAGAAAGGGTGGATCATTTCGACACTCGTGTGTGGCTCTGTAACGTTCACTAAAGCCAGCGTGATGTCGTCATAGGCTGGATGCTGGTGGCGATCCAACTGGAACCAAATGGATTAGCTTTTAAGATTCCGAACCAAATGGCGAAAACGAACCCCTTGTATAACCAACTAGTCTGTCCTAGTTTGTCATAGTGCCATAACTTCTAAAGTTTGTGAAGAATGAAATTTGGTAGAGACTTACTACCTACTACGAGATACTTACCATCATTGATAGTAAGTAGATGTCAATTGTAAAAAACAAATCGAACGCCACCTTTATGTAGGAGGTACTCCTTCTTTCCTCTTTTCTTTTTCCAAATAATGCTTAACAGCAACTCACCTAGTTGTCGTAATTCACTAACCACAAATTCAAATATCAATCTAGTTCAAACCTCATAGAAGAAGGCAAGGACTGTCAACCCATCGGAGTGGCTCACTGCTTCATAGGGCGTTCCATATTCCTCTTTAAAGAACACCATGTGCAACTCCATCGGGAAACTGAAATATAATTGTACATCAATAAAAATTTAACTATTTGTATGCTATACCTTGTACAGACTTACAGTTAGACTACTATTATTATTACTATTATAGCCCTTTTAACATCCCACTGCTGGGCACGGGCCTCCCCTCAATGCGAGGGGGATTCGGGCCATAGTCCACCACGCTGGCCCAGTGCACACCGGGTTGGCAGACTAATAAAATTATTTGGCAGATCTCTACAAACTCAATATAGTGTTGATGTTTATGCAACGCTACTGTCTGTATTTATTTTTAAACAATATTTTGCTGAGTAGTCTTTCCTTTACAAATTTTACTTTTATTGAAATAAAATCGTGTTCGAGTCATGTTTAATAACGTCAATAATAATTGTTAGAACCTTTTCCAAAACGTTGATGCACGTAGTTCAAATAATATTCATTTTCACATTTTTATGACGTAGTGACCAGCATTGTATTTGGTTGGTATGGTTCAAATGATATTTCCAAACAATGATCTCACCTCCTGTGATTGATCTTGTCCTCGGAGCCGAAGGTGTCGTTATCCCCCCAATGGAAGTGCATCTGACTGAACACGTAGTCGCCGTCGAGAGGACCGCCCCTCACTCGAGGGTGCGGCTCATTCTTCACTTCAATAAGAACTAAAAAATATTTTATTTACTTAGATCAATCATCAACTTCTTAATTCATCATACATACTCGTAGATATTGCAAAGTATTTTGGTAATACACCTACTTATCGTATGATTCTAAACTAAGCAAATCTTTGGATATCATACAACTCCGATGGGAATTGAACCCACAAACATACGGTGCAGAGAGCGAAGCGGCCTAAAACCAAAAGTTAGTCTACCAAAGTGACTACCTACCTATTGGAAGTACCATAAATAATTCTTACTTGACTTAGTTCATGTCGCATGTTTATTTATATATACAGGTTGTATCAGAAGTCCAAAATAATATTTTAGGTAGGTACATGTACGGGTAGCTCATATTTAGATGCTTAGTGGCGACAGATTATACCTAACTATCGTAGTTTCTGAGTTATGGACCTTTGAATATTTGTCATAGGTATCGTGTTCTGGCCTTTGGTTACATCCATAACATTATTCAGCAGTGTAAACTACACTTGTTAAGGGCGGCCACCAATATTCATAAAACAGAACATGCAAATTTTATATAGGACTCGAGGTATTACAAGTAATAGAGATGACGATGATGACAAGTAATTGACGACCAAAAAGAAGTTGGAAAAACATCGTCGAATTTCGATCAAATTTTTATAGCATTCAGTTGTATTTTTTATACCTGATATTGATGCAAACGTTAAAGTATTATTTCGGACTTCTAAAACACCCTGTATAAGTCACCTACTTTCTCTGCATGAGTGTTCGGTAAGATAATAATTTCAGTGCAGACATTTACATATTGATTGTTTCATACATCCGGCAAACTGCATAGATATCAACTATTTATAACGGGCAAAAATATTATTGCAATCAAAGTTCGCATTGTATTCCAATTAATGTTAATTAAGTAGGTTGCAATTTGACAAACCTCTTTTCTTTCTACTAGTCAAAGGCAGAATAGGTGATTACTGATAACTTGGATAACAGCATCGTCGTTAAAAGATCAGCAAATAAGAATTGCCCCAATAAAAAATCGAACGACTATTCCGCCATTGTACCAACCTACCCACCGTACCTTTAGGCGTTTTTATAGATACCTTGAACTGTGAAACCATGGAATCAGTTAACCGTGAAAATCTCCATAGGGCTTTACCACTAACTTGATTTCCACGTTGGCGTGGGAGTTAATGAAAAACCGTGAAAATCTGTAGACATTACTGAGGAAATGAGATTCTTTGGAAACTGAATGAAACCATAAGGTCAACGCTTTAAAAAACTATGTTTACGATAGGATTGCTCAAGAATTAATTTATTATACCATACCACGCTGACTAGACTATGAATGAATTACTAGATCAGGCTGATATTAAATGCGACGATGTGTACTTTCTGCTTCTATCCGTAAACGAGATTCATCTTGGGGGTTTGTTTAAATAGTTAGGAGGTATCTACGTTATGAGTGCAGGCATATAGGAAGCAAACCTGTGTGCCCATTATTCGTTACGAGGACATGGTCGATGGAGTCGTCAAAACCGATTAGCTCCAGGTCGGGCAGGGTGACTTGCTTCACGTGAAGTACGTTGATGTTGATGGGGCTCTGGTGCTTCCCAGCACATTCTCGGTACCTCTCGCCCCAGTGCAGCGGACCTGACGACATAAATAACCTTGATCTATATTATAGCACTCACTTTCAACGCTCTCAACTAACCTTACCTAAGCTGCTCAATAAAAAAAAGTTTTGTCTATAAATATACCGAAATAATTGCCGAACGATAGTTTAAATATAAACACGCTTATCGTATTTTGAATGACAACTATTTTATTTATGAGTGGCTCTACACTATTTGCTTGCCTCGTCACGTGATTCAGTATTGGGTAAGTAACAAAAAATATGAAAGTAGGCTATTTTGTATTGTTGTTTCGCCTTGTGGTTTAAAATATGCTAATTATTTGTTTGTATAAACGCAAATATTTTTTACAAATCTATTAACTGAATAACACGGAACCGCATCTTTATAAAGCAAACCACACGATCTTGGTTTGTGAAACTACAAGTAAATGCAGCTCAGCTCCACCCAGCTGACGATGGGTAAGATGTTCAAGACGCTGGATAATGCGCGGTATACATTATGTTGGCAGTACGACCTGGTTGCAGCCAGCTTGTCTAGTTAGTTACGACAGATCGTAGAAATAGAGTTTAATTTACACCTGTATTGTTTTTAGTTGATTCCTAAATTAACTTACCAGTCATTCCATCGTAACCGAATTCCTCGCCTCGCGTGAGTTCTGCAATAAAAAAATAGGTGTTAGCAATCAGTGTATGCAATACAAGTCGCCTAACAAGGTAATACAGTATAGTGTGTTACTGAAATAGCATACCTACAACGGTCGACGGTATGAATAAGCCTTTGTACCTTTACCGGAACATTGTCATTAGCCTATCAAATGGTCCACGTGGTTGGTACTACCTACTGAATAGCACAACTGCCTTGATGCATTACCAGATCGAGCAATAGGGCCGCTGTGATTCCGCTTATAATACACCGTAGGATTGATAACGACTTCCGATCGCAATAAAGTACTCTGTTTGTAAATATACCTACACACTTTCACACGTGTTTATTACACATGTATGGAAGTCCATTAAATTAACATTGGCTAAGACCGGGCTCTTTAATGTATCCTAGATTTATTAACTCTAACTAGTGTTGCACTGTTTTCTTATAACTTTATAAAAACAATCGAATAATCAGACTGATAAGATAAATCGAATAATCAGACTGATAAGATAAACTTAAAGTTCCTAAAAAATATAACTTCATTAAATAACCATAACCTGAGGTCGATAAATAAGTAGGTATGTTGGAATTCTTTAACATTAAAATAAACAAAGTCAACATTTTAGTATGTTTTAACACAGTTAAACCATGTTTTCAATAACAGCCTTCTATTCAAAACTACTTACGTGTGAATCCTGATAGAGGCGAGGTGATAAGCTGTGAGACAAAATCATAAGGATATGCGGACATATGATTTTAAATCAGAATAACAAAGATTATATCGCCTTGAAGAGTATGATGTCTTATTCACCTTGTCACAGTAACGCAAGGTTTCATTGCTGACTTATCTTTTTTATTGCCGAATTTTTTCGCCAACTGAAGATGCGCAAAAGGCTACCAATGAGAGATTTTATATTTACATTGACTGTGTTTGTTATTTAAAGTAGGATATCTTGTGCGGACGCACATTGACTGTCATGCAACTTCTGGCATTGTGGTCAAATTGTTTAACCGCATTTTTTAATAGTACTATAAAATGTTCACGGCTACTTAACATAAAGGTTCAGTAAATAGATTATAAATTGGGTTACTCAGATTGTATCGTACTTAACGACTAGTGACGCGTATCAAACTCATTGATAAAAATAAATTATGGCAAACTACTTATAATAGATTTAGCGACCCAGTCTCCGTGCCAGCGGTCATGAGCATCTATAGTAGTTGTAGCATGAACGCCAAGACTAGTATTATGTCATAGTATATCTTGATTTTGTCTCTTTCTCTCGTATGAAATTAGATAGAGAGCGAGCGAGTGAATACGTGACAAAGGTCTAGTCTTGACATGCGTGCTAACACCACTGGTGTGTCGATACCTTCTTGTATGAGCCCCGTTAATTTTAATGGGAATGAGGTCATTCGTCTGACCTTATTGTGGAAAATGATTGTATGTTAAACTGCGCTTTCACCTACAGGCTTCTTGTTTTTGAAAGTTAAAATGTGCATACAATAACAATAGTTGTTTATTATTTACGCCATGTCCGCTGTAAAGGATGACGCTCTTTGAGAACGGATATAAAAGGCGATTGTCTTACGATATCACTCGATGTGAAGCGGTCTGTGCGATTTATCATTGTTTTAATTCGCCAACTAACTAATTCCAAAACAAGTGAAGGTCTTCTGAATTAAGGCTTGAGCATGGCGGAAAGAATTTCATTTTGTTCTATTGTACTTTTATACTTTAGTCGGTTATATGATTATTACCTACCTACTTACCTTGGACACTGCAACTAATATTAGATTTTATTATATACAAATTGGTACCTTCGCACAGGGTTACCCATTGACCTAATTTTAGAGGCTCCAACTACAGTATTCAATGAATAGGTGCCTACTTATATTTAGGTATTTATATGTAGGTATTTGCTGACTGCATCTCTATCGATATATAACAAGCTCATTAAGTTATATCTTTTAGAATAGTATCTCTTCATTACCAATTCTGAACAAAGAACTTATTGCTACATAAAATAACAGAATCCATTGTATTAAAGACGTATTATCACATACCTTTAGATAATTATTACGATCACTGATAGCTTTAGTATCATAACAATATACTATGTCTATTATAATAACATACTTACAACTTGTTTTGCCACTAACATGACATGTTGTGAAAACTAGAATCGATATAATGTGCTCAAATTGCATTCGACTGAAAAATAACATCTCACTAATGTGGTGGTGACTATTAGAAAGCAAAATATTCTTACCAATCAATAAGATAATATCTTTTCGTGTAGATAATATACCACAGAACGTTGATTTGATTTCGATGAAATATAAAAACTTGTATGATAAACTGAAAGAAACAAATGGTAGCGCTACCTAATATGATTATAATGTACAATTATTTTTACTTAGAATTAAGTAAGTATTATACGAGTACGTGCAAATGGCGTAGAATCAATCGCAGTTATAACCCCGTTATGAATAAAATAGCGCACCTTGGTTTGTGTCGAGCGAATGTCGCACGCGACATGTCGGCATTGTTTGTCATAATTTCTGTTATTTTCTAGAAATAGGTACGCTTAAGGAGTAAAGTATCTAGTTAGCATTTAATTTGATCTTTGATCATTTAATTTGATATTTGATCTAGGGATCTTGTAACGGAATCGTGCGTAGAAAGTTATCCAGCCTCATCAATAATACAAGCCAATCTAGTTCTAGTTTGTGTACCTACGTAAGAGGTGAGAACCATAGGTTAGTTGTGAGATTTTTATATCAACCGTTTTTGAACATGCCCTTTGCTCTACCAAAACTGTGTCGTGTTTAGAAATATTGATCTACATTATCTTTATGTTATTGGGGAGACACTAACTTTCTTAGTATAACTTTCGCTGTGGATTTTGTTATAAATTATATGCTACAAAGGTATATAACATACTTAAGTGAAGCAAATCTGAGAGCATATCAACTTTGTGAAAGTTTAAAGTGACGTTACAATAAACGATGATTTATTTTCTACTTGGTTTTAAAAGGACTAGGGATGTATTTTACACCCATTCAATTAATCTCCCCAATCACACCTCACCAGTTGGTTTGGTTTCAATGCATCGCTCGTGTTGATCATAATGTTTATTATTACTACACAATAATTTAAAAGTAAAAGCAGATAAGCATCGTGGGCACGACTTCACTACTTACATTTTAACACAATTATTTCCGCTCGTGACGAAGACGGTGCCCATACAATTTCACGAATACTTGAGAATGCGACAATTAGGAAATGTTTTTTTACCTTTTTAAAGGTTATTATGTGGGTAAACATTCCCAAGATAGCTCCTAGGTTCCTACACCAACAAAGTATCAAGTGTAAATTTATGATGCAGACGCTCAGTATTTTTTTTGGTTGGTACAATACAATGAACTAAACCATGATTGATATAATTTCATGAATTAGTTTTAGAGTTACGAGAAATTGTAGACTATTATTGATGTGTTTCAATTTCTCAATACTCCATAATATCCGAGTACCTAATAACAAGTGGAGCACTTGCATATAATTACTTCCTTGGAGCTCAGATGTGAGTTCAGCTGGCATTGACCTCAGTGTGTTAAATGCACTGTTTACATCAGAGTGACTTGCTCTGCATATGAATGAAGACATACCTTACCTTACCTTCAAACTTCAACAATTTTGGACAAAAATCTTTTCAATGTTGTAAACAATACATAACATTATTTTTAATTAAGCCATAGGCATTGTGTTTAAGTGTTAAAGGTTAGTTTTAGATGCACTTTTCTACTCAATAAAATGTACGTACCTACCTCATAGAAGTTGCCCAATCACTCAAGAGTATACACCTTATATTTTAGTAGGGTAATGAAATACTCCATTTTTATTTAGAATAAGTAGAAGGTATTTATTTATCATATATATTAGTATTTATTATCATAATATATTTCCTATATTCCTGTGCATTGATATTAGCATGCTTTATAATCGCTTCCTCAAAGGTCTGTTATATGGAGTGCAATGAAATACTAAGGCAACAATTTGCAATTGCGATACAATTATTCACATAAATTTTAAAATGAAAATTTTGCAGCTTACATATAAGATAATATTCGACTACATTTAAATAGTAGGTATTGATTCGCATTTGCGCAATGCTTGATCGAAATTATTGGTGGAAGAAGTGTCAGAAACAGATAATTCATTGTTGTTGAACTTGTGAGTCAGAAAATTCGGATAAGGTAATCCTTGTATGTCCATGTAAGTCCGGTTATATTTATTTTATTAACTGGCAGGTAGGTTATATCCTCCAAGTGGTAACAACAATAAAATTCATTGCACTATTTACATCACAGGCGGCGTCGAGCTGTGCATATGAATGGAGACGTGATTCCGGTTTTGTGTAGTCGTGATGCGTTTGTAAATATACAAACGCTGGCTCTCAATAGTGTTTTGTATCCCGAAGGTAACAATTATCCAAACTATTTCCATCTCAATATGCAATGCAGACCGGCTTTAGATCATGAATACTGATGGAATTCGTGCATACACACATTAGTTTTATTATCTTCCTGGCTGCGAACACTGAGAATGTTTCTAAGTAATCAGGGTGCACTGATTTCCCTTTCAATTCAAACAGATAGGTAGGTACATATATATATTGGGGTTATCTCATTGTCTATAATAGTGCATACCCTGGCACACTGCCCTGCGCCTAGATATCTAGACGTTATCACAACTTTGTCAGTTCAAAGGTTCATAACACAATGCAGAAATAGACGCGGGAACAAAGTAGAGCAAGGATATTATTGCAAAATTATCGTCCCTACTCTACATTATTAAAACCCCCATAATTAATGTAATAATAAAATAATTCGGTAAGTAGAGTTATTATTTATGTATAAGTCTCTGAAATAATAGTTACTTAAGTAAGTATTAATTTCAATTTATTGCGGGACATTCCCACCTACTATTATAATATAACTACGTGCCACACAATATATTTATAGAAATAACACGGTTGACTTGCATTCAGTACATTAATCTTAATTTCCACGTACGTAGAGTATAAAATATCGACTAATTGTTTCTACAAGTCTCTATTAATGAAAGATTTAATGTCAAGACAATAAAAAAGTAATTTTAGTGATCGAACCGTAAACAAGTTAATTTACACCAACAACCTATCTAGGCCATTCTTTCGTTCCACCTAGGTAACTGCATTGTGTTTTTAATCAATGTATTTGACAAGTATCTGCATTCGATGAACCCATCGAGAATGAACCTTATTAGTTAAAATATGTTTGATTAGGCTACCCAAAAACAAAAAGTATGTTTTTTACATAATGGTGTCGATTTTTAACCAACTTCCAAAAGGAGGAGGTTCTCAATTCCATTGATTCGACTGATGTAGCCATCAAACTAATCTAAACAAGCTGGCAAGCAAGGCCGTAATGTATGAGAAGGATGGAAATATTGTTATTGTTGTCAGGTTTAGTTTAATTGTAGTTTGTATGCAACAGCCATAAAACCATAATTCAGAGAAGTTAAGACACAGTTAAGTATTCCCATGATCTTGACCAATGGAATGAAACTTTTAGGAATAAAATGTATTCCCGGAACAAATCGAGGTCAACGGAACGATCGTCATCGAGGAAACAGGTGTATAAAATCACATTCCCTTCGTTTGTCAACCTCAACAATATCCATTATGTTTTAAATCGTGACAGACCGAGCTTTCTTCTCTTTAATTATCATACACCATCACGCCTATATTCAGTAAAAGGGAAGGCAGCTACGCTATACTTTACGTTATACTCCTAGCTTGCTGTACCTATGATTAAATGTTTTTTCTTACGTATTATGTGTGTAGTTGTTAGTCCTAATAAGTCTTTTCTTTCTTTCTTCCTTACCTCGGCATGATCCGGTAGGTACTAATAATACCTTATTGAATATGGCCGGATTGTTGTACTGATGGTATTTTACTGCATTATTTCGTTGAAGTAGACTGCTGTTTATCTATATAAGCGTCAAACTGCCTTTTACTAAAATTGCCTTCCATTCTATTCAAGCACCCTTCCATTATTTATTAAGCAAGATTTGGCCGTGCAAACAGAAAATCAATGTTCTATAGAGTCGATGGTGCGAGCGGTGACATTGAACATTGATTTGAGCCATTATTGACTAAAATAAATGAATGAAACCAATTATTAATTTGTCGTATACATAATTTTGTTTTCAATCATAAGGTAGAGGTAAAAGGTAGAGTTACCTACATATAGCTCTACGTAGTTCGTTAGTAGCAGTTGTATTTACCGCCAAAGTTATATAAATTAATAATATTAATACATCATCACGCCTGAATTCCCCGAAGGTGTAGGCAGAGGAGCACTGCAGTGCGCCAACACTTCGCCGATGTATTTTGGTCCCAATGTAATAGCGGGCGAGCACATTCTCCCTCAATATGAGGGAGATTTTGGGCCATATTCCACCACACTGGCCCAGTGCGGGTTGGCGAACTTCACAAGCCTTTCTCCAAACGTGCTGGTTTAAATATCTTGTACCTAGATTGTAATTTATATTATTTCGCAGTAAGATTTATTGCAGGTACAAGCTAAATGCTAATTCAACACTGATGACATAAACCTAGTTAATACAATTCGCAGGTACCTTATAGTTAGTACAACATTACTTAACTTTTCTAATGTGACCACCTGCTACCGTCGAATGAATGACGCAGAGTCTCATTATGCCCTATTTACTAAGAATGACAAATTATGTCAACTTTTCAATTTACGGTCGACCTCCGCGTTTTCAATGTGTGGCGAAATTGCTCCCATAAATCAAACACCATCGTTTATTTATATGTAATGAACGGAAATAGTAACAACAGCCATCAATGCTCTTGGTTCTATTCCAACTAGCATGAATTCTTTTTATGGCCGATGCGTCTACGCGTGCAGTCAGCGCCGCCATCGCCAAAATTTATTTTAATTATAACTTTAAATAAACTCAAAACGTTCATTAACACTTGCTCAACTGTGATACTATGAAGAAATCAATTAAGTGATTGTTGAATAAATTTTTGGCAAACGATACCGTGTAAAGTGATGCAAGAAGTTGCAGATATCGGCCACTTTCGGCGGTCAGACCAAATGTGGAAATTCCTTATCAGTCAGTTCAAGTGACATTCGAAAGACTTTATTTATTACCCAGAGATTTGTATAACGGGTTTCAGTTTTAGTAATATTATTGCGAAAATTACTATCCGTAATTTGTTTAATTAAGTAAATTAATTAATTTTTTAACAAATTAATTCGTTTCAAAATAAGTATTTTATTTTAACAACGCGAAGCAAAAACCTCCTTTGGCTTTTGTTTGTATGTCACAACAATAGTACTGTATCATTACAATGCAGTTCTGACTCTTTAGATAAGGTTTGCGGTAAATTATTTTCTATTTTTTTACGACATTGGTTAGTCTATATTACTGACAACATGCAGAGCAAACAAATACTTTAATAATTTCTAACTATTTAGTCAAATAACTTTTGCTATTGATTAGTTGTAGTTTTACCTTTATTTACCTACTATTTACCCAATTTTGACTAAACACGTGCACTTGCATGCAAACAACAGTTATGCACATGCATCGTCAGTGGTCAATACAAAGATATGTATTTGTTAACAATCGTGATCCATGCCTCTGCAATTAAAAACAAGTTCACAAAGTAGCGAATGCGAGTGAAAAAAATGCACAATTGCCGTTTTTATTGGCGAATAACATGTGATTGCAGTAATTACTTTAATCAATTATTAGAGTCATCGGTTTCTATTCTACTAACGGATATAATATATGAATTAATTTCCACAAACTACAGCAGTGATGGCTTAGTATTTAAAACGCGCCTTGGACACCAGAGGTCCAAACCCTGGGCTCGCACTTCTGAGATTAATTTTTATGTGCAAATCTCATTTTAATAATGCTGTCTTGTTAAATTTTGAAGGAACCTGAAGAAAACCTGCATGATTTCCGAAAGATCGCCGTCGCCTTGTAGACTATTAGCTATCCTTCCCCTAGCAATGTGCCTGTGAGAGCGGTAGGAAAAAATATCATCGCCAAAATGTCTATTGCCTTCCGGCCCACCTCTTGAAGAACCGAAACTAACTAACACAGTAGGTGTTGATGAGTGATGTTAGCCAAAAATAAACACTAAAAATAAGACTTCTCAACAGTAATTATTAATAATTGTCTAGACAATTAGAGATAAGTACATAGATAACCGATGTATGATAAAACCGTATTAGTGTGTATTAAAAGAAATAGAAACTAGCGATAGGAACAAACTTGTATAATAAATAATGAGACGCTTTTTTTTACTGCGCTTGCGCAAAATGGTTATAGAAGGTTAAATAGCGATATTAGGAACTAGTGACGTTGCATAAATATTTACGTAAGTAGGTATCACTTACTTTAACTATAAGATTACTCTTTACATAGATAACGTTTCAGATAGGCCTTTTTCTACCTTATGTAACATCAAGCCGTTCAGGAAACAGCTTCTTGTCACGTTTTCAAGCCCTGCATTTGAGCAATTAATAGAAGCGAAGCAGCGAGCTGCGATAACCTGGCGATTATAGGGTCCGCCTTCGTAACGTAATCGTGGGGTTCTGGGTTACCGTTATGGCTCTCCTAACACAAGCATTTAGCTTAATTGGAAGGGCAAATGGGACTAACGTCTTATTAATATTAGTATTTTTAAGTAATTTAATTGAAATATGATATACCTACTTACTCATAAATAGGTATATAGTAGGTTAGGTAGGTACCATTGCTTTCTACGTATAAAAATAATGTACAAAATTTGACCCAAATTTGGCAGTACTTAAATATCGCTGCCTCGCTCATACATTACGGCCGTGAGAAGGACGGCAATACACTTAGTTTAGTTTGATGCCAACATAATCAGAAACATTGTGAGGATAAGTATTTGGTTAAAGATCAACGTGCAGATGAATCGTCAACAGGTGTCATTATCCCGGATCTTTCGTGGTTATGGGTTCAACGTCTCGCGCTAAGAAGTCTGTGGTGGTCACCTGACGTAATCGTTAAATCCTCCATTGGACAAACCGACAAAAAAACCCTTGAAGTGGAGTACCTGAGCGTAGTTTAGATTTATAAGATTGGTTTTAATATCCGGGTTATTAATTTATAAATAGCTAACACAGAACACACACTATTCACAGTAAGGTAGGAACGATGGTACATTTTGGTAAAATCACGATTTCTGTTTTCGTTATAGGTAAATTACATAATGTGTATACATTTCTTATACATACTATATAACTTACCTAGCTACATCCTATTATATTTAAATTATGAGAACAATAAAAAAAAAATTAAGCGTCGAGTAGAAACAATACAGACTGATCCCGTAATTAAAATAATTACCCTTTAGTTAAATAAATTCACAAACCGTAGATAAGTATAACGTTCTACAGTCCAATATTTTTAAACCTGCAACTTTAACAGATGTGTAGAGGGCACTTATTTAATAACACAATTAAATAGAGGATCATCGATGACATTACGTTGAAGAATTGGCTTTATCTGTGAGTTTATACAGTCCGTTTTGGTATTGGCAAACATTTTTTACGCTATGTATTTTTAGTTAAATATAAAATGTCAAATTATGTCAAAAATAAATCGGCGAAGTGTGGGCGTACTGCAGTGCACCTCTGCCTACCCCTTCGGGGAATACAGGCGTGATGATGATGTATATATTTTTAGTAGTTTCCTACTAAAATTTACAGCAAAAACTCGATCTAGAGTACTCCCTAGTATCTAATTAGGTATAGGTGCTTATAATAAGGTACTATTATGGACTCTAGGGCGAGTCTAGGGCCTTGTCCTAACAAATGACTCCCATGGTCTTGGCTTATCAATAGGGAGATTTATAATATATATTTTAGGGTAGGTTTTGAGCCATTCTGGCATCTGTAAGTAATTAGACATTTAGATAGGTACCTAGGTAGGTAACGGTCCATTCAGCAAAACTCAATTGGGTACTAGGTTACGTAAGACATAAGAAAGTAGATCACTGAATAGGAATCAATTAATATGGAGCATACAATTGGCTCAGGTTTCGTATTAAGCAATAAATTAATAACTTGCCATTACCAATTATCTACGATTTATAGGTACCTATTATTTCTGTTATGCAACGAAATACACTATTTAACTCTATTTGGTACAGAGACTACAAAGATTAGTTCTGCCTAATTTCCTTTTTTTAATGCTTAGTTATTGAATTGAACCCATTCCGCGCAAAAAATACAAATGGCTTTAGCGGTCCGATGACCGATGAAGAAATCTGCTTATCGCTTATTAAGTAGGTATTAGCATATCTACTATGTATGTAGCTAGACCTATCTACTCACTTACGTTTATTTTTGGTTACGATTAATCTTCCCTTGAACATTTACATGTGTATCAAAGTATTGGACGTAGCACCATTTCATGGATCTGTAGGTAGAGCATCAAGAGTGTCACAAATGTGTGATGTCTTTTATGGAAGTAGGTAGGTACCTACTCAAACTTATATAACTGCCAATTAAAAAGCCAGAAGTTCTAGCGCGACGGCTTGCCAACTTTGTTGCTATTTCTATGGGCGCATATCTCAGGAATTAATTAATTCTGACGTACGTACCTATACCTATTTATTAAGTAAAACTAGAAAACTGACTTTACCAATTAATATAAAGCATGCACCTATTATGTCTACACAGGTACAATCACTAGGTATATCTCCAATTTAGTAGAGAGTATACGATAAAAGGTAGGTACTAGATACTTTCTCTCAGTGATAAGTGTGCGATTGTTCAACTGCTAAAGGTAGGTAACTAGTTAGTTATCTAGATATTTTGTGGACCTATAAGTTATACAGGCAGGCTTTTTAAATTAGTAAATTAATATAATAGGTACTCTTCCTAAATTAGGCTGAAAATGTGTAGGTTATAAAAATTACCCACGGCTGATTTTAACTTAAATAATAATTATTAAAGTTAATAAAATAGCTAAGAGAATAACAAAATAATTATTTTTGGTGGGTAAGTAAGTAGGCTACAGGAATTCTCATACAAATTAAATAAAAACTAACCTTTAATGAAAATCGTTTGCGCTTTTGATGTTACAGGTCTAATTAGTTGTGAGAAATCTTTTCTTATGTCAGTGTACAGGTTATACATATGTAAATGACATAGGTAAGTATGTAAGTAAAAGTACTTACATACTTACCTTACTTAAGTAAAGACTTACCTATGTAAATTAAGTGAATTAGTAAACTCATTTGCTTAGGCTAACTGTCCACTTTAGCACTTTCGCTGAATTAAGTACTTACTTTATGTATGAACTTACTTTCTTTTCATATTTACAACTACATAATTGAGTAGGTACTCCATTATGTAGTCGGTATGTGAAGGTTTATAAGTATTCAAAACTATGATGATCAGAATTTTATATTCTTAAAACTTCTTACGACCTACCTACTAGACCTACTATATATCTACTTACGTACTTATATGTAGATAGAAAACAGTAAATGCAAGTAGTTCAAATAAATAATAAGTACACATAAAAGGTATCATTGATAGAAAGCTGGCTAAATTCAAAGGTTGACAACAATTTTCGTTAAATAGAGGCGGGTAATAAGTAGGTACCTACCTGCCTTAATATTTACTTAGCTAGCAAGTTCGCTACTTACAAAACTTACCTACAGTCATGAGAAATTTACATTTTTTTATTGTAATTTCTAATAAAAACGTTAATTTAGCGTGTCTGTCAGTAGGAAAGGTACATTCGCCCTCGAAATAGCAATTTTCGATCAATATACAATGTCATTGCACACCACGATCGTAATATTTGTATCTATTACTTTGTGATACTTAAGTAAGCAGGTCCATCCATCCGGCCTAAACCATCTAAATTTGTCCTATTGATGACGTAATCTACATCTTCACGTCCTTAAATAAATACATCATCACGCCTGTATTCCCCGAAGGGGTAGTCAGAGGTGCACTGCAGTGCGCCCACACTTCGCCGATGTATTTTGGTCCCAATATAACAGGGAGCGAGTCTATTGCTATTATACGAGGGAGATTTTTGGCCTATAATCCACCACGACGTTGGCCCAGTGCGGATTGATGAACTGCACACGCCTTTCTAGAGACGTACAGGTTTCTTCACGATGTTTTCCTTCACCGTTTCATAGCAAGTGGTAATCTCGGATGAAAATGAGATTCGCACATGAAACCCAGAGGTGCAGGCCGGGGTTTGAACCTGCACACTGATTGTAAGGCGCGCGTTCGACCACTCGGCCACCACTGTGAGCCACCATCATGTGGTCCATAAGTAGTTATTTCAAATAATTAAGTGGATGTTATAAAATTTTCCGTGGAACTTCTTTCTACGAGAAACATGTTCAAAGACTAATTTAATTTAGCTTGGTAATAGGTAATTGATACACTGGTTGGTACCAATAACCCAATAAAGACGTTGAGGTTTCACATTCGACGTGTCTCGGAAAAAAAAAAAAATTTTAAACCTGCTTGTATTTGATCGCACGGAAGGGTAGAAATTCACATAAAATTATTCACTACCTACCTATTAGAAAGCATCTAAATCCTTAGATGTAGATGCTTTCTTATAGGTTAGGTTTAGGTTAGGTTCTTATAGTTAGTTTTCTTATATCCCTTAGGTTAGTTCTACCGTTATCTAATTTAACTAAACAAATAGCTATCGGGCATTGATTTTACGTTGCGGAAATTATTCCTCTTCCTATCAGAAGTCAGCCAACGGAGGCCGAGATTAATCGTCTAAGTGGATGCCAAACAATGTAGGTAGATACCTACTTGCTTTCATCGAATTGTATTTTGGCTGGTAAAGATTTGGTATTAAATTAGCTTCTAACTTGAACATGTCATTAGCGATATTTGTAACTACTTACCTACTTAATATAATTATGATGACCATACTTGCCTACCTATGCTTAGTTTTTTTCTGTAAGTATGTATAAAATACGATGAGAAAATTTGTTAAGAAAAATGGCAGGAACCATATCAGTTGCCGCAAAATATAGATAAGTGGACATCAGTAACAAATGATAATAACTTTCTTATAAGACTCATCTACCTCAAAAGGTTATTAAACTTTGTTGGTTAATTATCGATTACCTGTAGGCGCTAAACGATATGTCATATGGCGTTATTTTACACAGTTGTGAATTTTGATTGTAGCTATCTATTTATACTTAACTAGTTATCATCACGTAACTTTCATCGGTATTTGCTTTGCTTTGTCAGTAAGTAATTAATGGATTAATGGTTCAATTCTACCACCTCACTAGATGAGCACTTCGTGCCGGGTTATATTCTTCAATTCGGTTTAGGCCAGAATATATTTATTTACCTATCTACTAATATGTGTGTGTGTATACTTACCTATTTATTCAAACTTATTTATATTAACTTAAAAAATGCGTACCTGTGTAGAAATGAAAAAAAGTAATTTATTACCCAGCTATTTAGTAGGTATAATAAATCTAATTAAGTAGGTATCTACAAACAAACAAACTCTAAAGAGTAATTTAAATTAATGTGCAATAAAAATATAGACGTACCTTGCAAAAGCGCGAACACAAACAACGTCGATATAACAGTTTGCATTATCACTGAAACTTTTCACTTTATCGTTCAAACGTGATCGAGATTATTAACGAGGGGGTATTTATTCATAATTTAATGTTCGTGTTGCGTTTCATAAATAAACGCATCTAACAGTGCATGTTCGTCGTCGTAGAGCGTCGCGTAGCGCTGCGTCGGCGGCGGAACGACACTGCGACAGACAACTGCCCGCCACCAACCATTTCCCTCGCTTTTAACTTCCCGTGCCTAATGAAAGGACGTCAGCTGGTTTCGGTATTAAGTTTTCCGGACTTTATAATGCATGAGGACTGAATCTAAATTTGTATAAATGGAAATACGGCTTTCAATAAAGTTGTTGGAACCTACATACCTAATTAGGTCAGCGAATAACATATACTTGCTAGGTGCATACATAGTACCTACGGATGACATAAATAATCGAACATAATAATTATCAGAAATGTAAATAGGTAGGTACTGGGTATTTTAGAGGAGTCATCTCGAGGAAACAAGTAATTATTTGATTAACAGTCTGGTATTAGGTGGGACCGCCTGGGATCACTCACTGCTGTTAGAAATATTTTACTAGCAAAAATACACGGCAATGGTAGTGATTTAAAATAACAAGGACCTATTTTCCCAGCTGTAACCAAAAATGTTTCCTGTGGGCTGGAAAATATTTAAGTAATCCTAACACTAACCACAATCCAAAAATCCAGGAATTCCGTTTACGTAAACATTTTCTGAGTACCTATATGTACGTACGTACGCGGGAGTCGGAACACTATTTACTAACAAGGGTACTCCGTAATAATTATCCTTAATTATAAGAATATTATTCCTCTACATCCATACATGCAGTAGGTACATAATATATAAATTGCATGCCAGTAGGCAAGTACTTACAATAGACGAAATATATGTCTAAGTATCTGAAGAAATTTTCCCTCACCGTTTTTTAAGTATTTAATTAACCACTACTTGCCCTAAAGAAGGCCTATGATTTTCTAGGGTACCAACATCGATAAATAATGTATTTTGGTCAATGGTACCAACCAAGGCACTTTTAACTACAATTACCTTTTGACTGTAATGTAGATCGATCTTAAAGGGTTATAACAGTTATGTTTAATCCCATCGCGTTTCTGTAGCGATATCGTTCGACAATTAAATAATAAATGTCAACGGGAGGCCGCTAATAAATAATTTTCCACAAGTGATGCTCAACAGCACGATAGGTATGTCTCCTCTCTAGAAGGTATTGTAGGTATCTATCTGAATAACTTGCTTGATGCTTTTAAAATATTATTCGAAAACATGTGAAAATCACAGATAAACTTAACCAAATACACGAGTTGTGTGGAAAACCTAGTATAAGAAAAACAAATTCCAATTGGACTTCACACATTTATTGTAGTTTTGTCTAATAAAAATACTATATCATATACATAACTATCATAAAGAGGATATCTACAGCAATTGACAGTCTTGCTGGTTGTACACACTCACCAGAGCACAACACAATAAACTCCCGAAATGCATTTAGTGCAAGTTTTAGGGTATTTTTATTATTAACGAAATTATTTTAATTCTTAATTTACAGCCCTATTGCATACATTTTTAAAGTTTCGAAGAATGAACACTGCACATTTTGCTCAAATACCACCATTGAATGGATTACAAAATCAAGTAAGTATTGCACTATTGAATAAAGATTGAATATCATCAGCAGACATAGGTACTGGACATGTTCCCAACATGGATTTTAATCGCACGACTTATTCTTTTAGATGACATTTGTCACATTGTATATTGTTCGTCGGTATTAAGAGAGTAAGTGTTAATAAGTTTTATTTTAAATCTCGTATCGCCAAATCAAACTTTTACACATTGAATAAAAATGGTATCCACCCACTTTACAAATCTTTGAAATCAAATCCAAAAAAATACCTATTTTATTTTCACCCAATTAGAGGCTCCTTGAAATCGTTTGAACATTAAGGATTCTAGCGTTTTATTACAATGTTGCAAATATAATTGCTGCGATTTCAATAAAGTAGGTAATTAATTGTAAAAACGTCGATACACGAGACTATCACAATGTCTTACTCCCAGTCCGTCACACGTCCGCGTTTAAAATATTTCCATAATGGCATTAAGTACATAAGTGATTTAGGCACATTATGTTTACATAGAATTGTTTTCTCATCTCAAATAACATTCGAATTTTTTTAATTCATTAAGCTCTACATTACATCGATGACGTCCTCATATTAAATACCATATTGGTAATTTTATCACGCGTTTATACAGTTTGTGTCATTATTCTTACATTTTACATTTCAGTTTAATTCCTTACAAAAGTCTCCCAACCTACACATTATGGAACACTTCAAGAGAAACTTTAGAATATAAACTTCACACGAAATGATAATAGTTACAATCAAAGATAATTAACAATAAATACATTTTTAACATGACAATCCCCAGTCTGACGGGATTCAAATAATTACTACACAAGCTCGCTGATCGCGTTACATGCACATCGGAAATGATTTCAAGTGAACTACTTAAACCTAGGTATGTTATTATGTACATAATGTACTAAAACTATAATTGGCTAAATGATAATAAACTCATTTGTAACATTCACCTTTAATAGACAAAATAAATTATAAAAAGAACAGTCCAATAAGATTATGTACGAGTTCCCGAGACTGATACGCTATTAGGTCGTTGAAAAATCATAGCCATCGAATGTAAATTACACACTAATGTACACAATTGCACCGCCGACAGATCTCAGCATGTCCCGTGTGAACCTTACGCGATGCTTGCCCCTTCATTCTTTGTCGAAATTCCGATAGAACTTAATTAATCTACAACGTTAGATATATGAACTTCATAACGAAATTAGCGCAAAATGTCATTATTTTGCAACGGATGAACAAATCAGTTTTATCTCGGCTGACTCCAAAGTAATCAATTTACTACACAAAACAGACAGACAGACTACAAATTAATAAGCTAGTATCTTCATACATTTTCTCATAAGTTGTAGTTAACATTCAGATTGAAATGGAGTGACTATTGGATTTCTCTATTCAGCTAGAAGAGCTAAGGAAAAGCGTCAGTTATTCACAACAGACATACCAAAGATTCTGTAACCCACAAATTAGAACAATTCTATTAAAAATAATATGTGTACTTCTTTTTATTCTATAAAATTTGTCTTACAATTCTAAAAATGGGAGACACAATCTACAGTTCTACACACAGCATACATAGTATGTACAATCTTTACTATATACACAAAAATATAACATGGCAAAGGTATCGAACGAGCTTAGCTTTACCATATCGTGAACACGCATTAGTATCTAAAGGCACCAAATACCCAGACGCAACCAAACTTTGCAAGACAAGATCAAATCAAACCATCATCAAATTTCAAATCTTAAGCCACGGTAGGACCTTTGTGTAGCTTATAACCTTCGATAAATTCTAATGCATGTTCACCACTGTGGCAGACCTGACAGACAACTGGTAACTAACAATTCTTATTGTCCAAATAGGTGAAGCATTTTAATCCTACCACCTTAAATACGATCTACATTAAATTATATGTAGTTTTTTATTAAGCATAGCATATATTATGTATAAGATTTCGTTCTTAATAATCAAGATATACGAAATGTAAGCTAATTAGGTTAATCAAAACAGAGAAGCCCCAATGGCTGAATAACAAAAAAATATTTGTACTCAAAAATGTGATCACCGCGCGTAAAAATGTTAGGAAATCATCTATGTACACCACATGCAAGTATATTATGAACAATAATGCAGCATAGTAACCACAAGTAATTAAAGGTGAATGACTCACAAATAGCAAATTATTCAATCTGATCATAATATTAAGTCTATTTCATTATCTGCACAATGCAAATAAATATGATATTATATAATATAATAATAGTAGTTGTGCGTATTTTGATATAGAATACAATAGTGAACTAATTACCTATAATTCGGTAACCTGTAGAATGATGACTCGATGAATTTGGTTGATATGTTTGTAAATTGTTTAGTGACATGATGCAAAAACTGTGTGAAGCCCCGTGAGCACATCTCGTAAAACACAATGTATGGAAAATAACTTTATGCCGCAACTAATGTCGCATAACTATACACCATGTCACAAAAATATTTAATTTACACTGTTGTATATTTATACAATCATAAATATATTCATTTGTACATTACACGTGTGATTTAATTATAGAATATTTACAAATAAACACAACATTTCAACCTTCACCGCTATTCACAATATTTTTAAAACCTATTGCTAAACTAAAATTATCAGGGCTGTAAAACCTATAATAAACATTAATCTATTATTCCGGAGAATTACCACATCCCCCATTCCAGTGCAACAACTAGAATGAGGGTTATGATTCGTTTTAGCAGTAAAATAATTTAAACAGAATAACGTTATTGACCCTTTGAGATGAACAAAGTACTTTCCCATTTCTTTTACAGTTAACTTCAAGAATTCGTGTAGTGTTTGGAGTGCTGAAATATAATAAAAATAAAATAAGCTTTTATTTGTTCACCTCAAAGATTTAACAGTACCTAATAGGTATAAACCAAAAGTAGACATTAGTGATTAATAGTTTACAACACAATAATCATGATATTTCAAGAAATTTATCTAGCCATTTGGTATATGAATACTGCCCTGAGCAAATCTGCATACCATCTAAGATGTACCACGGAAAAAATCTACAAAAAACCAAAAGCATAATATATTATGTTATAATATTTTGTTTTAACGGGTCTTCATCGTCGTTTTAGCCTTATCGCTTATTGTTTAGAGGGAGTCACACTAAACTTCCTTAGTTTAAACAGATATCAATCAAATTATAGAATGTACTATACATCCATATTTTGCTGTTGAAATTGGCTAAATTTTATTGGCTCATTTATTTTGGTAAATATGAAGAATGCTATTATTGCTATACATGAGACATGTCTAAAGATGATGTTGCCCTATGACTTAAGTCGGTCATTATATATTTTAAAACAACATAATTATTTTGAAAACTGCAACATTGAAGTGTATTACTATTTGGTCGATTGCAAATGGTGTTCACAGGGAAGTATTAAAATATTTCTAAGATTTATTACATCTACAAAATACATTATTTTATGCTTACTAAGAGCGAATGCAAAATATGGACTCGTTAATTAATTTATAGTGGCCGCGGATCATCATACGTGCATAAATGTTTTATAATATTATTCAACAACAATCTGGTCTACATGCCCGCGTCAAAAGCGGGTTTACTAGGAGGCCCCGCTCCGTATATTAATAACATCTAACGCTAACCATATTGGAGACGAAACATCTTCACACACCATCGTGAAATTGTGAAATATTTCAACCTGTAAGATTCCCGTATATTAAGAGCGCAGTCGCGACAATGCGCTTGCATATTTAATAAGAAACTGAACTGATTTGAACCGACATGCGTAATATCTGCCGAATAACATGGCCAAATGTCATATGGTATTGTAATACTTGAGAGTAACAAAACCAAAAATATTCTGGTCAGCTATAAAAAAAACCGTCACGATTTACCGATGCCCAGTTCCGATATCCCAAAAAATTCAAAATTGTGCTTACTGATAATGGATAACTAAATGTATTAGATTTTATGCAAATGATATGTGTAACTTATTGAAACGCAAGAAGAATATAGCTTCCATACTTTCATGAACGGATCAGAGGGCAATAACTGACGTCTCGTAATAAGTAGTGGACATTAAAATAGGAACCGTCAAGCGAGTTGACGTTGGAGTTCGTCAAAAACAAAATGTGTTGAGACTGTAAAATCGTTTGATTCTTAATAAGTTGTTCTTTATTGAAGTGTTCAGTTCGCGGGATTGGACTACAATTTGTATAAATAAGAATATACTCATAAAGTTGGCTCAAAAACTCGATGCCGTAAATAACTAAGTATTGAAATCCATGGCACCACCACTACCATCTGCGAGAGAACTGAGGAAACGAAATCTGAAGATGTTTACAACACATTTAATTATTGAGAACTTATGGAATATTTAACTTACCGATTCCATTGTAGGTTGCACTTCACATTCTTCAATGTCCATGTGTTCCTTGATGGTATTCATATTATTTATTAAATTATAACGAGACCACTCTGGACGAGTCAAACCTGTACATTTCACAGAGCAGAACCAGTATAATTCGTAAGTTTCTACATCGAGGCCGCGGATCGATTAAGAATCGCTGGATTCATAACATTTCAAAGATGTGTGGCTGGACTGTCACTTTGCTACTCGATAAAATATCGCCGCGTTCGGGCGTTGATGTACTGGAATCGTAGATAAATAACTCGCATCTAGAGACCGCTATAAGAGTCCCCATACAACTTACGCGCAAACGCGACAATCTCATTAATAGTGGAAAACTCACAATAGGCACACCAACCTTACTGTTTCAGTCCAAACGTCAATCGCGAAGCGTTAAGTTCAATTCGCCGGAACAAATGACGGCCTCGAATAAACGGGTGATACGTCAGTGGTGAAATTAGTAGATGGGTGTCCGGGTGCGCCGCGCTCAGAGCTTGCGCGGGCGCGTCAGGCGGCGCTTCTTGCGCTCCGGCGTGCCGCTCGTCGCGTCCGCAGACGCACGCCGGCGAGACGGCGGAGTGGCCGACGAGCCCTCCGCGCCCGAATCCGCCCTGGCCTTGGGCTCGGGCTTGACCTTGGCCTCGACTTTGGACTCGGTCTTGGACTTGGAGTCGCCCTTCGACTTGGTCTCGGGCTTGAGGTCGGGGCGCGGTGAGTCCGCGGCGGGCTCGGGCGCGGCGGGCGGTGCGACGAGCGCGCCGACACCGCCGACACCGCTCGGCTCCAGCTCGCATTCAGCCGACTCCGCGCTGGTGCCGGCCCCCCACTGCAGTGAGCATAGCTGTGGTTAGCCGAGTGACATCGATAGCCAACACGTAGTTGCGGTGACGACCGAGAGTGTAGAATGTAGTGTGGAGGCCTACCTGCGCGAGAGAAGGTGCGGGCGAGAGCCGCAGCGAAGCGCCGCACTCGGCGCAGAGCGGCGGCACGGCCGGCGAACGCGAGCGCCAGTACTGTAGCTCTGTCTTGCACTTATTCAGCTCCTGTGGACGAACGACCGCGGCATTAAAATCTAGTAGCACATGTGTCAATTTGTGTATCAATTGATATGAATGTTCATGAATGCGAACGAAAACGGAACTAACGCCGACATCTTGTAAAATTTACTTTTGAAAAAAAGATATATCATATAAGGCTAAATACTTCACTAAAGAGTTTAAATTTCCCCCACCCATCATGAAAAATTTTTTTTGTAATTGACAACTTTTACGGATTAGTACCGCTTCACAGAAACGTCTTGAGTAAGCAGTGTAATCTATGTCACACGTTTTATAATGTATACTAATCAAGATTTTACCTGCAACAGCGTCTGGAACTTGCGGCTGGTCTCCTCGTTCTTTTTATCGTAATCCTCCAAACGATTTGCGTATTCAACCGTCTGTTTTTGTTGCTCCGCGATCTGTTTCTGCTGTTCCGCAATTTGTTTTTGCTGTAGGGCGGTTTTGCGTTTGCAGCTGCGGAGATCGCTGCGCAACGCCGATAGCTGGTCGTTGTACCTAACAATGACAAATAAAAACCATTTAATTATACATACATACATCATCACGCCTGTATTCCCCGAAGGGGTAGGCAGAGGTGCACTGCAGTGCGCCCACACTTCGCCGATGTATTTTTGGTCCCAATGTAATAGGGGGCGAGCCTATTGCCATTATACCGGCATATATATTATATATATATTTAATTATTAATATTTTTATTAGTACAGATACATTGCTCTTAATATGAGTGAAGCTTAGTTTGGGTCACATAGTTGGGGCCGGCTAATCTAGTGATACCATGCTTTTATTAGCGTCAAGCAATGCCTTGTAAGTAGAACTAAGTAAGGGCTGTAGGTCCAAACCCTAGACTTGCACCACTGGCATTTTTTGGATTTCGAGTCTTGTTGAATGGCGAAGGTAAGTAAACATTATGAGAGAATCTGCAAGTCTACCAAGACGTGTATTTCACCAACTTCCACAGAGCTATTACAGGAGACAGAAATACATCAGTGATATGTACATCAACTGCATTGAAGCCCAACCCATTCGGGAACTACAACCATGATAATATCGCCACATACTCGCTAATCCAGATCTTGGCAAAGCTTGCGCGGGGACCTCAATCCAACAAGTAGATGTCCCTTGTGATAGCTAATATGGCACGTTACGATACTCGTATTGCTGTCAGTGTCAACGGCACATACTTTTTCATTCCCTGTTTGATGCGGTGTATCCGTTTCCTGAGCACCATGTTGCTCTGCGGCGGCGGCGGCGAGGGCGGCAGGCTCTCCTCCAGATACAGGTTGAGCTCGGACCCGCGCCGCTCGCGCGCCGAGCCGCCGCCGGCCTGCGCGGACGACGACTCGAACCCGCTCGGCGGCGGCGAGTCCAGGCACATGTACGATTTACTGCTCTCGCCGGCTGGAATAAACATGTACAGCCTTACCCTCTAAACTCATGACATTTTTTTTTAAATTCAATTTAGTACTATTGCTACTGAAAAATACCATTGTAAATTGGTCATAGATCACCCCTATTTAATACATAAATTCTGATTATTTTAGCAATATGTCACGGAAATTAAAATAAGTACAAAAAAAAACATGTAAGTAGATTTCCATTACTTATGTACCTACCAATTTTTTTTTAAATATTATATCAAGACATGTTTTGCATCTACATCGTCGCGGTGCATGCGAAAGCGATCCCGTGGCGCCCCGATATAAGCGGAATATGGTACACCGTCGGTTTTTAGTGGGTATACGGCCTTCTGCCGGGACTCCCACATAACCCTGTTACTTCCCCCGAGGTGGCAGGGTATCCATAAAGGATTTTCCGACGATAAAAAAAAAATGTTTTGCATCTACATGACGTATCAGAACTTCGAAATAATATTTCAGATGGTCATTCATGCTTATGAAACAGCATTAATTCAGACTTCTAAAACAGCGTGCGTAACACATTCCAGGTCTATATTTTAAAGACTGACATACATATTTATACTTACGCGAAAATGCTGTAGTGATATCAAAGAAGTCAGTGCCAAAATATGTAATTTCTGGCAAGTTTGGTTCAATGTGCTCTTTGAAATATTCCATGGCCATTGTTGTCAGATCAAATAGCTCATCAGTCACTTTATAAGGTCTTGCTAGCTTGGTTGTTGTTTTCAAGTATGATAAAATACTATACACTTCATCTAATATCTAAAACAGTAATGAATTATAAAATATAAATTGTTATTGTCCCACTTTATAAAAACGAATGCTTCTCAGCAAGGGCAACACGTCAATTTTAGATAAACAAATAATAAGTTTTCACAGGGTACCAGGAGTGTCATTAATGAAACTTTTTATAAGAAGTGTTTAAAAAAAAATTACAGTCTGTTAGCAAAACAAAGCATAATATCTTGATATAGGAATCAATCATTAAAGGTGAAAGTGCAATCAGTCCACATCTTATCACATTAGAAGTTTAAAGCCAATTGGAAATAATAATAACTTTACCTAGAAGTGGGACAACCTAGGCTGAATAAGATAAGTAATAATCAATACTAGAGGTCAACACACACAAATATGACCTCACTTACAATTTTTATGTAAGGCCTTATGGATAATAATCTCTTCACTGAAATATTCAAACAGCCATTTGAAACTGCTATACATTAATTTTTGTTAGGCACACCCTAGTTACACTTAAATTTGAGTTTGCTTCTTATATTACTTACATTATCAAAGGTACTGAATTATAACTTAGATTTAAGACCGCTTAACCCAACCCATAATATTCCATTTCATTTTCTATAGTCCATTGTTGATTGGGACTTTTAGTTTTTCCTTAAAATATTTTATATTAGTTATGCTTACCTCTCCTGGGAAAAAACAACAATGTTTCCTTTCAATGTGTTTACCAAATGTCATCTGCAGGAGACTCAGTCTCATGTGCAGGGTTTCAATAATGTCAGACTCGCAGGCCAGCGGGTGACTTCTCCGGGCTGACTCACGCCGAGGCATCTTCGCCTTGATCGATTGGAATCTATGCAACATCTGGTTTTGGAGTCTTTGAAATGTTGAATTTAATATACCACTGCACAGCAAGTTGAACTGCTTATTAACCTACAAAATTACAAAAAAATTACAGGAGTTGGTTCAATTAAATTTACCCATGTATTTGTGCACTCCATGTTAAGATTTCACAGTTTCAGTATAAAACAATATGTTCAAAAGGAAAATTAGACTACTAAGACCTAATTGATTAATGATTAGGGATAAAATAATTCTAAATTCAATTAGCATTCATTGGTTGATGACAATTAGTAGAATTCCACATATTGATTCTATTATGCTATGTGGGTTCACTGATCTGAACAATCAAACTTTTAAGTTCATCTCACAATGAAGATGAATAGATGTAATAATAACCTTGTGTAACTAGAATTATTATTATTACTTTCCCACATATATCTAATTGTTTAGCCTAAAAATGTATAACACAAAATAAATGTAGATCAGTAGATAATACCTAGCAAGGCTTAGCAATTAGGTCATATTCTTTGCATGAAAGGAGAGCAGCTCATGCCTGACACCAGCTACAATTATAAGGTTACCTAACAGGATACAACAAAGATTTTTCTCTAATTTCAGAAAGCACTGAATTTTGTTTCATTCAAGATTAACCGTAGGACTCAAACTTAAAAATGGGGCGAAAGATAATAATTAGATTCGAAAAATAATAACCGTTCGAAGATGCGAGACACTTTTGAAGCCCAAGAAGCAGAAAATCTTTTCAATGACTTCAGCAGGTAAATCAAGGATGTTTGTAGCATAGCTCTTAGGGGCGGGAATAACTGCGGTGCACTTGGAAGTGCTCGCGTGTGGCGACGAGCCCCCCGGCAGCAGCGCGCTCGAGTGCCGAGTGACGCGCGACACCGGCACGGGCTCCGCGTGTGATGGCCCCGCACCATCGCCGCTACCATTACTACCGCCGACGCTACTCATTTGCCTCGTCGACACCATTTTGCCACCGAATCAATCTTCACTCAAGTATTTCTGAAACTAATCCTTGCCTATACGATCACTCGAAATTTACAATAAAAATGGCTTTACATGTCTAACATTTGCTTATTTGCCTATATTAGCGTATAGTTAATTCAATGAAGTCTCTTATGATAATATGATCAATATAACCAAACTATGTATTTCACATAGCAAAATTAAATTACTTTTGGATACCACTCAGCAAATTCTAAAATGGTGGCCATGGATGACTAGTTTGGCTACATAATCACTTGAGAAAATATTATATATTTTTTAGACAATGCTCGTAACAAGTACTGAATAAAGTCAAATATTTCACCCACTCATGAATTCATGCACATCTTTTGTTAATTTGATAGTGATTTTCTTTATAAACAAAATAATAATTAGACGCAGTAGTCACAAAATGCTCTACGCTTTCACAAAAAATATTTTTTTTTTAGTTGGATTGCGGAGGATTGGAAGATCATGGATGAACTAGGTTGCCAGTGAAAAAATATAGTCGTGATGAATATACCACTATGGTTACTGCCTCCTTGGCAAAGAGTATAGTAATTTATTATATGACTCCTTGGCCAGCTTAGTAGAAACAAAATTTAATAGAATAATCTAAATAATACTCCATTTCTGTCAATCTAAAGCTAAACAGCAAGTAGTGTGGAATGGACAATATACGGGCCTGATTAGAAAAATAGTCAACTTTAACAATTTTGGCGTGTTCAGAATGTCTTATATCCTGTTTGAAAAAATCGATGCGAGCTATTTATTGATTTGCTTGACATTGGCAAAATATCTGCAAGTTGCGGGTAAGGATTTCATCTTATCTCATAACTGACTTAAACTGACTGAGATCTCTTATAATGGGTGGGTCACTCACTCATATTACTATACTCTTTTGTTACCCTGAGCTCACATTTGTTCAAATGAAACCGATCGTGAGTAGATCGATTTCAGCTAAACGAAGCCTGTAAATAGATGGAGCAAAGCATACACGCCCTGCGCGCGGTCAGAAGTAGTTACATACATAAATAATAGCTTTTGTTATATCACCTATCAGCCTACAATGACTTCTTGAAAGAGACTCATCTACCACCGTTTTCACCTTATCGAATAATTTGATTTATTAAGTGCCTATAGTGAACTTGTAATGCTAATTACTTGACACTGGCTAAATAAATGTTAATTGCGGGGTAAGTCATACCTGTCATTATGTAGTTTAATTCATAATCGAAGAAAAAGTGTACTTCAGGCAGAGCTTTATTAAAATGTTACTTCTATAGTCTGAATTCCTTGTTACCGCATGGTCCGCAAAGAGTTTAATAACTGTCCAGTGTCCAATGGTCCGGTTGCCTTAGGGATGTCAGAAGTGAAAAAAAAATATCGATATTTATGAACATATCAATATCGACGTCGATATATCGAGGATATAAATATCGATATATCGGTATGTTTAGACAGCAAATATTCGTGCTCTAAAAAAATATTTATTTGGCCTAATCTACTTCAATCATGTAAAACTTATGATTATTGGCTTAAAAAAAATATCGATTTTGATACCTTTTCAATACTTGGAATTTTATATCGATACATCGATATATTGAAATATTAAATATCGATCAAAAATATTGATAAATAGAATAAATACTTGAGCCGACTGGTATTGCAAGAGACGATGGCAAGAGACCGTACGGTATAAGTTTGATTCCATGGAAGGTGGGCCGGGTGCTGGTGTGGGATGCAACCTGTTCAGACACGCTGGCCCCTTCCCATCTACATGGAACCAACAACAGAGCTGGTGCGGCTTGTGAAGCGGCTGAAAAAGCTAAAGCACACAAATACAGGGGTCTAGGCTCCGAATATGATTTTGTCCCATTTGGTGTCGAGACCCTTGGTCCGTGGGGTCCTAGCGATAAGGCTTTATATGGAAATAGCAAAATGGTTAGTCGAAATCACAGGAGACCGAAGAGCTGGCAGCTACCTCGGACAAATAATTAGTCTAGTTATTCAAAGGGGGAACGCTGCCAGTATCTTCGGAACTTTGCCTAAAGGGACTCCTTTTAATAATATATTCTAGTTTTTATATTATATTATTTAAGGTATTTAGTTTTAGGTTCATTTTTCTTATAGTAGGTAAATATAGTTTCCATAAATTTATCACCTATTGTCATTAAAAATGGTTTTTGGTCAATAGAATAAATAATATCGATTGATATTTTTTCAACAAGCCTAGATTGTCTGTCATTGTCATTCACAGTTCACACATTTGACATTTTGCTTGTGATTAAAATCCATTCTCTTTGTACGTTCTTCCAACCGAACTCGTCTATTGAGTTGCGCAATAATAATTAGTTATTTAAAGTATATAGTTAAGAAGAATGGATCACAAAAGCAAACATGCTATTTTGTTTCATAAAGGCTGTATCTAGTTTCTCACTGTTGATAATATTATGGGTCCTCGCTTTTTTCGTATAATTTGATAGATATCGCAAGTGTTTATCCAACTACGTAAGGTACCTGAGTAATATCTGCTGAGTTCGACGTGTGATAACCACCTTGTAATATTCTGATAAAATGTATCCGCGATGTGGCAGTAGCGGATCTATTCAAAACATCCCTCAAACTCCTTCATCTTCGAACCAGAATACAGGTATTCATTTAAATATCGCCATGTGTTTATTATCTCGAATATAAATATCTCAGTCACTGAATCAAAAAAAAATACGCTGAAACTTATGTTTAGAGGTGTTTTTGATGATAGAAAGTTAGATCATTTTTTGTAGTATTTTAATGAGTACTTATTTGATTTTATCTTTACTGTGTGAAGTTTGTACAAATTTTTATTATACCAATGGATTTTACCCACTTGAGTTGCATGTGGTTATCTCTAACTAAAATAATTATGTTCATACCCACTATAATTAAATCAATCATCCATCCACACATAGAACTTAGTTGAGTTGTAATTTATAATAGATTTTATTTACAGAGGATGAGGATGACAGTGGTGACAACAAGGCATCTGCACTTACTTTTAAGGAAAGAAGAAGGGAAGCTCATACACAAGTATGCATTTTGTTTATAGATTATTGAGATAATATTGTAGATTGCATTATTTTTGTTGTGCATATATTATAGATCAATTCAACGAAGATAATGATTATTGTCGGATCATGCACAATGTAGATTAGGAAAGCAATTTTTGAAGCAAAATCATTGTAGATATTTTATAATTTTCATGTCTGCTGTCTGTCGAAAATATCACACATTAAATAAATTACACACCATATATTTTATTCAAACAAAAATCCAACTTGTATTACTGTAAATTTTTGTTCTTTATTTTTACCCCATATAAAAAGTTATATGTGGACAAATTTTAGGCCTTATATCACAGATACTTAGAAGCTTATATCACAATGCCTATTGGCTTAATATAAAAAGTGTATCTAAATAGTATTTTAACGTACCTAACTATATTGATAGACACATGTGTTCACTGATGTTTTCCCTTTTCAGGCAGAACAAAAGCGGAGAGATGCTATAAAGAAAGGTTATGACTCACTGCAGGAGTTGGTGCCAACTTGCCAACAGACAGATGCATCTGGATACAAGCCTAGTAAAGCAGCAGTGAGTTGCTTATCACCCTGCATATCTACCTAGCAAAGGGTTATCAATGTATTACTGGCCTTGGCAGCAATCAGTAATGAGTAAAGGCTTACTTTGCACCATTCAATATAAACAAAAGTTATTTAATTCATATCAAGTCCAGAAATGTTGCTTTGAGATGATGAGACATTTTGAAGTGACTAATATGTATTGCATCTGTTTTTTTAAGAATAATTATCATTTGTTAAACATTGTAGGGTATTCTGTATGTATGAAAGTATATTATCAGCCATTATTTGTTAACAAAATATATTATCAGACAGTTTTAAACATATATCTCAGCTAATACCACAGCAGCGTTTACTGCATCAAACATAGCATAAACTAGATTGATAATGTGGCAAGACACAGTGTCAACTGGGCTCCAGGGGCCCGATTTTCGTTTGATAGACATCAATATCTATTTTGAGATATGACGAAACAAAACGTCAATTTGATCGTATTTTTTCTTTTTTTTTACATAATACATAATTCAAAAATCGGGCCCCAGGTCCACTAATACAATTGTGGTGTCATCTGGAAGATATATAAATAGGCATAATTTGCTACTGTTGATAAACAATGATGTTTCTATGCCTTAAATCATGAAGCCATATTCATTCTACAACAATTGTGTTAGACTAGAGGCTCTCTGTATTTTACCATTTTAATATTGTCTTAATCCTTAAAAGAAAACTAATTCAGTCTTTTCCTTGCCATATTTTGATGTTTTCTTTATGTTGTTATAGGTCCTGCAAAAGTCCATAGACTACATCCAATACTTACTGCAGCAGCGGCGGCGGCAGGAGGACGAACGGAACGCGCTTCGTAAGGACGTGGTGGCGCTGCGCATCATGCAGACTAATTACGAACAAATAGTCAAGGCACAGCACTCAGTGCCCGGACACAATGAACAGAGGCTCACTGATCAGGATAAGTTTCAAGTGGTAAATATAATTGACTGCCATTTATGCTGGCCAGGGCTATAGACTTCACACAACTCTTGGGAATTTGTTAGTTTCTTTCAGAAGTTTTAGTTTACTCTTTTCTTATACTGTTCAACAAGTGATCATCATAGTTGCAAATAAAATTCGCATAAGTATTTCGTAATTTTCTGGGGTACAGGCTGGGGCTTAACCTGCATTCTTTTGGAATAGATTATACAAAAATATTCAAGAACTTGTCTATAATAATATCAGTTTCCCCATAAACACCTACCCATTGAGTAATTTCGGCAAATTCAATCGAAAGAAAGGATAGTAGTTGAAAGATGTTGATGATGTAGGTCTTTGATTGTAACTAGGTATTTTAATTAATTAATTTATTATTAGCCTTTAGATTAATCGGATGCTATATAATGTTAGTGGTTGCTAAAGAACATCGGTAATTTTAGATTTGGGCAAAGACCTCCCCCAGACTTCTCCATTCTCTCTCACTTGCAGCCACCCTTGTCCAGGTTCTGCAAGCCATTCCCACAATTTCATCTTCCCAGCTATTTTAATTATCAACACGTTATTTATTCAGTTTCAGGGCATAATGGATAAGCTATTCGAGTCTTTTGAATCGGTACCAACGAATAACTTCGCTGAGTTCTCGGCGGCTGTGTTCAACTGGCTGGAGGAGTATTGTAAGCCGCAGTCTTTGAGGACGATGGTGCACGGTGTCTTGCGGGAACAGAACTATACCCCATAAACAGTCAATATGTCATTATACGTAATTATTATTACATTAAAACACGTTTTACAGGGGTTATTATATATTGTATTATATGATACTATGTCCTATGGTTTTTTAACATAGATCATTATAACGTTATATGAAACATATTATTAACATTGTTAGAGGATGGATTTTAATTTTGTTCCGGAGCTATTTAGACGGTGAACCATTTTGATAGACATACATTTTTTGCGTTGAAATGTTAAAGTAAATGAAATGAACAACATAAATATAGTTAATATTATATAAATATCAATTACATACCTATATCTATTTAATTTTATAGTTGGTTTGTTTGGATGGGTACCTATTATAAATACAATATTTATTGATATCTATTTATAAAGAAATATAATTTCACAAATATCGAAACTGTATATAGAAAAACATAAAAACACTATAGAATATGTTTTGTAGAGGCTTAAAGCAATATAAATATTATCATATTAATTTAAATGTACTGATTGTGATAAACGAAGCCGACAACGGGGTATATTCATCTGATAACAAAATGTCCATAAAATAGTGCCTTCTATAATAAATAATTTATCAGCCTTATTCACTTGAATAAAGAATTTGGATACTTGTTGTTTTAATTTTTGTTATGTATTCATAATTAGTTCTTAGCTTAGGATATATAGGTTGTATCAGAAGTCCGAAATAATATACTGGGTATATATACGGTAGCTCATATGTGGATGCTTAGTGAAGAAAGATTATACCTAACTCATAGTTTCGAAGTTGTAAACCTTTGTGAATGTTTTTCACAGATATCGTGTTCTGGCTTTTGGGTACATCCATTATGAAGGGCAGCTGCCCAAAAGGTAGAGCACTATTCACAAAACAGAACATGCAAATTTTACATAGGACTCGAGATATTACGAGTTATAAGAAATCGACAACGAAAAAAAGTTGGAAAAACATGGTCGAATTTCGATCAAATTTTTGTACCATTCAGTTGTATTCCCCATACTCATGCAAACGTCAAAGTATTATTTAGGACTTCTGATACACCCTGTATGTTATTTAGACAGAAATTTATAGTCTTAGATTTTTAGTTGTCCATAGTAAGTATAATATATAGTATATCTATATTCAGCTCCCTACCAAGCTACCTACTCGTAGATCACACACACATATATATACCTACTTGCCTGCTGCCTATATATATACAGGGTGTTTCAGAAGTCCGAAATAATACTTTGGGTACATATACGGCAGCTCATATGTGGATGATAAGTGAAGACAGTTTATACCTAACTATCATAGTTTCTGAGTTACAGACCCTTGAATATTTGTCACAGGTATCGTGTTCTGGCCTTTGGGTACATCCATAACCCTAGTCAGCAGTGTAAACTACACTAATGGGAGGCGGCTACCAATATTCACAAAACAGAACATGCAAATTTTACATAGGACTCGAGATATTACGGGTCATAGAAATTGACGACGAAAAAAAAGTTGGAAAAACATGGTCGAATTTCAATCAAATTTGTATACCATTCAGTTGTATACACGATACCGATGCTAGCGTCCAAGTATTATTTCGGACTTCTGATACACCCTGTATATATATAGTTACTTAGAAATTCCAATACATTTAGACGTAGTTTGGCAAAGAACTTCGACTTTATCTTAAAAGCCTAGCAATAATTATAATCTAAGTACCTACTTATGTACAAAAAATGTTTAATAAAATGACTTGCTTAAATACATAATAAGATAAATACCTACCTACGCAATGCTTAATAATAATTAGACAAAAAAAAGTAGAACTACTCGGTACCTACTAAAAGAAATTAGAAAGTAAGTAGGTACCTCCTACACAGTGTAAAGTATGAATACAATACAAATTATTAGTTTATCAACAATCTTTGGTTAAAATTAGGCGGCGAAGTGCCTACCTATCAGTCTTACAAGAACCAGGTCAAAATAGGTGCGGATTGAATATACACAATTTCCGTCAGTAACCACTGGATCTTAGCCAACGTATCGAGAATGTGCGAAATAAGAAATCACCCTTTTTCCAATGTAATTTATGGCAGCCATTACGGGATGAGCGTAATAAAGCCATTCTGCCTACTTAAAATGATGGATTATAAGCTCTTACTACATTCGCTTTTCGCGCCACTAAACGCGCTCGCTTTCGGTGGGCTGCGATAGAAGTGTGACGTCGCCCATGGGATAGCTTTCGGTTCTTCGGGCGCATGCCATGTTCTTGGCTCGTTCCCTCGGCGTTCCGCAGCATAGGCGCTTCAAGACGCACGCGTAGCACATAAGAAGGGAGAACATGAGCAGCAATCCTACTATAACGGTCACCACCAGGAGTATCCGTAGTTCTCCATTGGACTCTACTGCGCTGGAGTTTCGGCTCATTATCACAGCTCACCGCCACCTCATCTGTAAATGAAAAAAGTTATAGGTTAGATAAGTAAGTACACCATATCTGAAATAAAAGATGAGATAGGTACGTGGTAGTATGAATTATTTTGCGTTCAATATATAGGTAGGTACCAAACTACCTACCAACGGTAGATGCGTAATAGTAATAATACCTCAATCAATGAAGAAGTCAAAATAAAATATAGAATGGTAGATAGATAACTCTTTAGTGTTCTACATCTTAAAGTAATACAAACTACGTATAGGATATATATAATACATTTAAAGTGTTACAATGAGCGGCCTTATCAATAAAAGTGGTACGGCAACCTATACCTAAATGAAGAAGTACAGTTACTTCTGTATGGTAAGACATAGGTACTTATGTAACTCAGTTCCGACGATACATACTTCCATGTGGACCTACATAAGTATTTACTTACTTATACGGTAGGACATAATCAAATAATAATAGCTACTTAAATATGTTAATTTTTGTGAAGCATTTAGGCTAGAGCGTTCAATATATCCATAGCTGTGCAGATTCATCATTTTGTCCCGTTTTACGAGTATATATAATAGTAAAATAAAAGAGGTCAATAGCTTATGACATCACGATTTGGATAATACAAACTTTTATTGGGGAAATCACGGAGGAACTCATATACTTGTTAATGAGGGAGTCGAGTCCAAGTTTTATTGCGAGCATAAAAAAATATTGCGAACGTAAGTTATAACTACTGGAGGCGATGATGACTATATAAGTTTATGAGTCTTCAAAATAAATGGAAAGTTTATGACTGGAGTACTTACCTATCATAATTCGTGTATAAAGAGTGTTTTAGAAGTTAGAAATAATACTTGGTCGTTTGCATCAGTATCGGGTATACAACTGAATGGTATACAAATTTGATCGAAATTCGACCATGTTTTTCCAACTTTTTATTCATATCTCGAGTCCTATGTAAAATTTGCATGTTCTGTTTTGTGAATATTGGTAGCCGCCCCTCATACGTGTAGTTTACTCTGCTGAATAGGGTTATGAATGTAGCCAAAGCCCAGAACACGATACCTATGACACATATCCAAAGGTCTAAAACTCAGAAACTATGATAGTTAGGTATAAACTGTCACTAAGCATCGACATATGAGCTACCGTATATTTACCCAAAGTATTATTTTGGACTTCTGAAACATCCTGTATACCTAACTACCTATGACATATAAACATGTCTTTGTTCGTGAAAAAAGTATTGAAGTTAATGATTCCGCTTTACAATAGTAAACTATGACTTATAACAACTTACTGATAGGTATCTATCTACCGTCAATCTATCGACGATGTAGGATAATAATAAAGTTTGCTCGCGTTATCACACGTGTACATGACTTACATATATCATCACGCCTGGATTCCCCGAAGTGGTAGGCAGAGGTGCACTGCAGTACACCCCCCCCACTTCGCTGATGTATTTTGGTCCCAATGTATTGTTGTAATTTATTGTATGTTTTGGGGGCGAGCCTATTGCCATTATACCAGGCACATTCTCCCACAACACGAGGAAGATTTTTGGGCTATAGTCCACCACGCTGATCCAGTGCGGGTTGGTGAACTTCACACGCCTTTCTATATACGTGCAGGTATCCTCACGATGTTTTCCTTCACCGTTTCATAGCAAGTGCTAATCTCGGATGAAAATGAGATTCGCATATGAAACAGGTGCGAGCCCGGGTTTGAACCAGCACACTTGGATTACAAGGCGTGCGTTCGACCACGCGGCTACTCGGATACACCCGCACTAATGACGCAAACCATCAGTAAAAACGATTTCTTCATTGGAATTTTAAAATAATATTTTTTCGTAGACAATGAACCAGCTACCTACTTAGTTGTGGGTCGGTGCATAGGTATATAGTGTGTAAATCATGAACGTAAGTACTTAAATATTTGAAAGTTCTCTGGTTTAAGGGAATTAAATGGCCTGGCAAATGGTCCGGGGGAATCTTTCAATTCCGTTGCTACCTAATCTATTTCCGAGATTGGAGATACGAGCATCTATTATCATTCCTCGAGTTCCCCGACTTGGCAGAAAGCTTCCAATTACTCGAATTCCCTTTAAGCGACCGCATCGTCAAGTTTTGGGTCTATTTGTTTGTTTATGTTTGGTTTATGTAAGTAGATAGGTATGTGAATTGGAAAGCATTTACCTAATCAATAGTATGGTAGGTACTAATCGTTTACTACTTGTAAGTAGGTACCAAATCTTTTATGACAGTTATGACCAACCTTACCTATAGGTACTACCTATAGATACTTATCAACTGATGATAGACACCTATGATTGAAAAAAAAAACCTGCCAAGTGCGAGCTGGACTCGCGCACCAAGGCTTCCGTACCAAAACTGTGAAAGCACCGAGCATGACTCTAACGAAAAGATAAACTGGATAGAGAGACAATTTTTACTTTGCCGTTGGTATACCTACTGGTATCCTCATACAAACTAACTACAAAATAACTTTATAATCCCAAAAAAAAACATTTTCTAACAGTACATTTTCAGTTTTCGGCTTTTTTCCTTTACTTGTGCTATTAGACCTTGCTTCTTGCCAAATTGCATGATTCTAGGTCAACGGGAAGTTTTTGATTCCCGTGTAAATGTACTGAAAATACAACATAAGCCGCCGTATCTTTTGATTGCGTAAACCTAGAAGTTTGATTTTTTAGGGCACCAAGGGACCGGGACTTATCTCTGTTATAAATTTCAACTTGATACCTTGACGCGTTTCTGAGAAAAGGGGTCTTGACAGACAGACAGACAGACGAACAACGAAGTGATCCTTTATGGATTCGTTTTTTCCTTTCTAAGTACGGAACCCTAAAAGCTTTACACAGTTAAAAATCTTTGCCACCTGAAGGTAACACTTATAGTTGAAACCCCATATTAAATTAAAACTAATTCATACGAATGGAAATCTATACAAATAAGCACAAAATAAACTGAAAAAAATTGCATTGGAATACGGTCAAATAGATTAAGAGCTACTTATGTACTGCCGCGTACGGACCGGATGCTCGCTCACTCTGTAAACGTTACTTAGAAGATACGATAGCGTAAAGGAAATGTAGTTAAGCGAACTTCAACCGATACTCCAATTATGAGAGGTGGTTAAGCCACAATCGGTCAACCGGCTAATTGAAGTCCATGTATCATTAGGATTGTCGTATAGATTTAACCGGGAAACTGTACAACTCCAGTTAACTCATAGGGTATACACGAGCCAAACATGCACTTGATTTAATAAATGAAATAGAGACAAGTTAGATACTATAATAAAATATCATGCTGTATTGATGAAAATATCCAATTCACCTACTGAGTTATGTTCAGGGCTGAGTCGAAAATTGTCAAAATACATTTTATCTTAACGTATCTTATTAAAGTGGATAATGGATATAATAGAAATCGCCGGATTAACTGTAACCACCACTGAACAAGCAAATGAATAGTAAATTTATGTTTTGTTTATAGTAAATGTCAATGTTTACGTGCATCTCATAAAAATGATATAGGTAAAGATATCTACTTACCTAAATAAAATATGAATACTGAAAAGGATCAATAAAAAAAAAACATACGGTTCGAATTGAGAACCCCCCTTTTTGAAGTCGGTTAAAAATAGCACTAGAGTCAGGTCCATAATAATACCTACCCTGAAGATACTCAAGCATAGGTGAAACAAGTGGTGAAACTAATTTGCTAACTGTTGATTAGTTCGAGTATAGTTTCAATTGATTCAACGATATCGAGTGCGCTGCATACCGACATGTTGGGGCTATTAAAAGTTTGATTGCGTTTCTATCGATTATATCTGACACCATGTAGGTAGATATTGTAGGCAGGCATCTACATAACTATTTAACTTACTTTTATCTGCTATTGATTTGATTCCGCAGTTCGAACGTGATCTTTTTCTTCTCAGTCGGGCACTCTTGTCAGCGTGGTCTTGGTTGTTGAGATGGTGTGCATGGTGGATCTTCCGTGTCGTCGTTCTCCTTGGCGAGGGTTACCGCTCTGGCAATGCTTCTCCACTTCTGGCGGTTGGTAGCATTGCGAGAACGTGATGCTTAGTGGGATAATCCATCCCAATTTTAAGTTTAAAATATTGACATATGCTTTAAATCGGATACTTTGTCTATGAACCAAAAAATGCGCTTATCTGTGTTTAACTCCAGATCGAATCAGTCAGTTTTTTTTTAACAAATTAATGTGAAAATATAATATTAATGGTCGATTCTGTGTACTTAAACTACAACTGGACTATATTTGACAGCATTAAAAAGATTGCCATCCTGCATAAACATTACGACCGTAAAAAAGACGACAATATGCTTAGGTAGGCGTAGGTAGTTTAGTAATATGCTAACAGAATCGAAACCAATGTAGTGATCCAAGATTTCAATTCACTTGTAAAAAATACTAATTCCTCCATTTATTCCCGGTAAAATAGCGTCTTTATAAATATTTGATTCCATTTCGTTCGTTTCATGTGCAACAATTTTTCGGTGTAATGTAACTGGCACATGCTTTGTTTATTTAGACAGTCGAACAAAGATTTACTGGCGCTTGAACATGTACCGATGTGCTACACTAAATCAGAATTTCGGCATACCTAACTAGTAAAAGGTAGAAGCACCTGAAAAAATATTTTTTATTTTTTATTAACGAAATGAGCGAAATGATGATATTTAATGGAATAAGATGAGGAATGGCATCACCTGCGACTAGCGCGAGTATTTCGCCAATGTCAAGTTATTAATAGCAAGGACAAATTCAATAAATACACATTATAAATAAAAATGGATAATGACAGTGATAAAGATGGCGGATGACCAAAAAATATATTAAAAGAAGCTAGTGTAAAGTATGCTTTGTCATGCTTTGACACAAGATTATTTTTCTTTAATTTGTTTAAGGTCGACTGTAATAATGATTTCACATTTAAAAAAAACTTGTTAATTAAAATATACACGTACAAATTACCAACTGAACATAAATAAACAATGAACATTTGTATGTATTACTCTAAATCATACAAGCTGAAAATATTCACACGTAATGCGGCAATCGATACCACCGACGTTGACGCATTTCATTTAGATTTTCAATCCCAGGCGAGCTTATTGAACACGATTTGGCCGTTTTTAGTATAGCCATAGGGCTTTGTTACTTTCTTCTTTTATTTATTTATTCATTTAATAAGAGTTATAAATGGACGTATACCGACTACCTAAACGAAAAAAAAAACTTTACACAAAATATTATATTATTTCCTTCTTATAAGAATATAACACTTAAAGGAAAATATGTAAAGGGAAGTAATCCAAAGTTAAAATTAATGGTTAAAAAACTTTTTAAGAACAAGCTTTTATTTTATTGCCCTTAAAAGAAGATGAAAAAAATTCATTAAGAGTTCAAACGGAAGTAACTGTACGGCGGTGTAGTATCTACCTGAAACACATTTAACTTGTGAACAAAAACTATGCAATCAAATTATTTTCCTTTTCCTGACGAGATTAAATTTTTGATTGTTGTCATAAGTAATGTCAAAAAAAACCTTCAAAAAAATCGTCACAGAGCATTTTTACAAGCTTTATATTAACTTGCAATGTATGTCCGGGTGGAATCTTGCAACAGAATTTTAAATCAGTTATCTTTAACCGATTGAGCTGAAATTTGGTATAGACGCATTTTTGGATGACAATGCATGTTTAGCTATGTGACGTCATTCTAATTCCAATATGGTGGATCATCCAAGATGGCGGAATAGTTATTTTTTTCTGCACTCCCACAGTATGCGTATCAAATGAAAGGGCTTGCTGAGGAGAACACGAAAACTAAAGGCAATTAAATAAAGGTTGTTTTTAAAAAGTATTTTTTACCATTATTCAATTTATTTCAATTTCAATTAGGACCGCAATACAATTGCCACTTACACTAATGACCCAATAACACAATAAGTACACGGTAAGACAATACAATAGGTAAGACATCTAGACCTTTCACTCATTCATCTCACACATCTTCATACTTTCTGACACTATCACCTTCCATCTATTAGCAAATAAGTCCAGCTCGGCATTACGAAGAGTGGGGTCTTGGGTACTCTATAAGTTTATTTTACCCTACATAGGGCCTATCTCAAGACCTGCTTTCAAGTTGTCGTACTTACAAACTTACCTATCTTAGTTGGAACTAAATGCTTTCCAAATAAAATTTTTGAATGTCAATCACAAAGTTAGGAAAGCAGATTGTCGTAAAGAAATATTTTCTTCGCTACTGAACAAATATTTTCAGCGGCGGACAAAGAAACCACTCAAATAAGTTGCGATTTGTTGACATTCAATTTCTTTGACTAACTTCAGAATCAAAACGCACTAAACGGTCTTCGGTGAAACGTGCGAAAGTATGATAACGTGAATTATAGCACTCCCACAATGTTTTTTTAGGCTTAGTTGATAGAAGCTTACTGTTTTCATACGCCAGTATTTTTGAAGGTACTAGTAACCTACCAACAAATAAACGAATAGAAAGAATTAGTTTAAACCCTAAGCTTGGGAGCCCTTTTTTCGCAGCTTAATTTTGCTTGAATATCTGTAATAAAATAGTACTTTCTAGACATTGGTACCCTTCGAACGAATAAAAGTTACCAATTCCTTTAATTAAGTCCTGCATTAAATCTTATGTAAAGTTTCTGAAACTGTATAGCTACCAATCATGAATTTAAAACTTTGGTCATTTGTTGAAGGAATGCAAAACTGGATTTTGCAGTAAGGTTGATCAAATTCTTACTAAATAGTTACAGTATTACTTACATAGAGTATTGTATTGTATTACTTGTATTGTATTACTTGTTGAAAACAAATATTCATCAAGTCTATTGCACCTTATATCAAAATAATAAGTACTATTACTTACTCATTAATTATAACTAAGAGACCTTTACACATAAGTATTAAGCGAGGTCTGGCGAAACCTGGCCCCTTGAAACTGGTTTCATTTTTCTGTACCGAAATCCCAAAATCTAATTCTCATTTCAATTGGATACAGACTAATAGACACTTCGAGGCGTTGCCTAAGACAAAGTGCTCGGATAATTGCATTTAGCCGATGGAGAGCCGTCGCCGCAGGCTGTGGACGCCCGAGAGACCGCAGTGCTCGCAATCAGAAATGTTGAATAGAACAATCGGCGAGGAAATAAGGTTAATAGAAAAGATTTCAACAAACCTATGTAGTGAAAGCTGTAAATAAAATCAACAATGTACCTAATTGTGGTCGAGTGTAAAGTGGTCCTTTCACTAGAATATATGTAGCTAGTACATAAATAATGTATATTCTTGAAGTATACGTAAGCTCCTTGATTATACTCTTACAAAAATGTTAAATTCACGGATTATATCAGAAACGAATGTTACATTTTTATGAGAAAATTTATTGTTCAGGAATGCGACGATCGTAAAAATGCTATTTCCGGGGTTTTCCATTGCAGAATGAGTTGGGAAATCAGGTAAAATAAAAAACAAAATCCCAAAATAATTACAAAAGAAGTTGTAGTGACTATGGAACTCAAACTAGGTCTGGCCTGTATCTTGGGTTCCGTAATATATGATATCAGGTACTATAAAATTTCCTTGAATCTGAGGATTAGGAATGCCTAGCTAGGTGATAAATAAATTGAAATAATTTAATGAAAGTTTTGTTTGGGATTGAAATCGACAAACCTAGCCTCCTTCAAGAATTCATAACTGGCTCTTATAAGTTAACGGACTGTCAGAAACTCTAGACTCGGTTCAAGGATTCCCGAAACCTCATATATATAATTATTTGAACAGAATTTGTGTATACTTGGAAGCGCGAGGAGTGCGACTATACATAAAGCTCTACATAGTACTTTAACAATTACTGGAATATCTGACATTTACATTTAGTTACCCACATCAAATTATTTTTGTTTCGTTAAAAAATATTTAGTCTGCCAACCCGCACTGGGCCAGCGTGGTGGTCTATGGCCCGAATCCCCCTCGCATTGAGGGGAGGCCCGTGCCCAGCAGTGGGACGTTAAAAGGGCTGTTGTAAAAAATATTTATCTTTATAATTCTACTGTACGTGTGTGTATGTCACTTAACTCCTCCTAAACGGCTAGACCGATTTGAATGATTTTTTGTATGCGTTTGGGTGGCGCCCTGTATGGTATAGATTCACAATTGGACCCGGTAGGTGGCGCTGCTTTCGTATGTCACTAATTCTAAGGGGGTACGAAGTTGGACCGGTCAGCTAGTATAAATATATAAAACAGTGGTCATAATGTCATACTAGACTTGCAATAGGTTATATATGCGTCGTTATCAAAATAGCAAGTTGCGGGTTTGGCAAAAAGGATTATACGATAAGTAAACACATCTTATCGGGATTCCAAGTTTTGCAATAACCAGCTTTTCAGGTTCACGACGGAATAATAATGATAAGCTATGGGACTTAATTCTCGCAATATCGACATCATTTCTAATTTAAAAAAAACAATACGCAAAAATACGACCAATTTGGCGTTTCGTTTCGACATATGTCTAATTAGAGATAATGCCATTCATGCAAGAATTGCGCCACTGAGTTTATGTAGGTAGACCTATTTATAAAACATTATTTAAGTCATAATAATTTCTTTGCTAATGAAACCTACGCACGTGTATACCATATAATTCATCAAAAGTTCTATTTTTACTTGTAATCAGATTACCCTATACTTATTACTGAATATTTGAAAGGGCTTTTCACAACTTTACAAAACTTTTCTTTTATAGCTGGATTTTATGCTGACAAATTGATAAAAAATAGAGACGAAACGGATATCCGGTAACTAACCGGTATCCGGCCTATCCGGTCTTGTTTTCACTATCCGGCGGGATACCGGATAGTAATTCACTATACGGCCAGATTCCGGATAGTAATTCAGTATCCGGCCGGATACCGCATAGTAAAATTCAAAAAAATCTCATTATTCTGCACAAGGCAAATCATACCACAATAGGTTATGGACATTACTTTTGGCAACAGTAATTCAATTTTTGTTTTTAAATGCGACGCGGCTTTTTTAAAATAGCGTTCGGACGCCATTTTTAAGTGTTTTCGAATTGAGAAGAGGCCAAGGTCGGAATGAAGATCTACGTTCCGTATGTACCACGGGGCACCTACGGCCCTACGGAGAAACCGGGACTGCACTACTTGCAGGCGGTTGATGTGTGTCTTCGCCGCGTGAGCGAAAACCACACTGGCATATGACATAATGGGGAGGATGCATGTTTTGTAAAGTGTCACCTTATTTCTAAGGGACATTTTACTCCGCTTGCAGATCAAATAGTGAAGGCGACCGAGCACAAAAGCTGCTCGGTTGCTCACCGTTCTAATGTGGGGACCGAAAGTAAGGGACTTGTCAAGAGTGACACCTAGATATTTGACGCGGTTTGCCCAAGGGATGCTTTGGTCGAACAGAGAGGTCCCCAGAACATGGTCCCCAGACTGAACCAGGGAGCTCGGGGACGCCGTGGGGTTCCCCTGGTAAAGAGCACAGCGGCGCCCTTTTCCGGGTTCACCTCAATGCGCCATTTCCGAAACCATTCGCCCAAAGAATCTACTGCGCGTTGGAGGGTGCAGGTGATAACGCCCCTATTTCTATGCGAGAAATAGAGAGCGGTGTCATCCGCGTATAGGGCGAGCTGAACTCTGTCCGAACGAGGGATGTCATTCGTGAACAGGCTATAGAGAAGGGGGGAGAGAACGGAGCCTTGAGGGACTCCTGCCCTAATGGGATGAGGGGCCGAGAGCGCCCCTTCAACGCGGTAGCGAAAGGTGCGGTTTGACAGAAAGTCTCGCAGGATGAGCACGAGACTGCCCGGCACACCCAAGAGGTACAGCTTGTAGATCAAGCCGTTGTGCCAGACCCTGTCAAACGCTTTCGCCACATCGAAGAAGAGGGCTCCCGTGCTGTGGGGACGCGGTCTATGAAACCCCTTGAGAATATGCTCCGTGAGGCGGTGCACCTGATGGATTCAATTTTTGTTACACACGTAGGTACTTTATGGACTGATCACCAAAACGTGGACAATCATTTTTAACTTGAAGCCAATGAAACTGTGTGGCGTAATATTTTCGACTGTTGTTGCCTACCTGTAGATAAGATAGCTATTAGTATATTTATTATGGTTTTACTATTACATTGAAATTGTAACTACTTACTCAATAGTTTACAAGCATTACTTATCTACTATATTTGTGAGATACCTACATAATATTATATAGGTACAACTTGAACTGCTAAACATACAATAATCGTTTTGTATATGAAAATGGCTTTGCCCTAGTTTGTCCGGCAACTATTTATTTTCACAAAACAAAAGCGTCGCTTATAAACAGCCTACCCACTTCAGCAAATAGAGTGATTATTTGACATACTAAAGTGCGTGTGTATGAATAATAGTCTTCAATTATTTTAGTAACGCCATCCTATGAATTTTCATATAAAATTATAAGAAACATATAAGGGCATCTAGAGGGTCTTGGTTTATGAAACAGTAATGCTTACGGCATCATTTGAACGTGGACTTAAAAACAAATTATTGTAGCAATATTCGTAGTATTTAGCGGACTGAGAATTCGTAAGCAAGAGTGATTAAAATATATGATGATAGTAACCTGATTTTTAATAGACTTGCAACACTGTTTTAGATGGCATGATGTAGCCGATGGCTTATAAAATTGGGTCATGTATCATGAATCGTTATATTTTTATTTGATTTACGACATGCAAAACCAATAAAGTGATTGTGCGATGCCTGTTTATGACTAGATAACACATTTTATAAGTGTAACTACATAACATATCTTTTGCATTACAATTTGATTTATTTGTAGTTTAGTTTCTTAGAATTTTAATATGTGAGTCACGACATATGCATTTTATTGGCTATTTTCTACGGTCTCAAACGATTATTTCATATTAGTTTCGTTCGATCTGTAGGCACTATAGGTACTATGTTCTAGTTGGTATGTTTCTAATACTAATTGAGCTCATCAAGGAATTATACCTAATATTATGACGACCTTGAATTCCAATTGGCTTAAAAATAACTTTATCTATAGTTCGAAAGCGATTTAAGTTTGCGTATAAGGTAGGTAACAAGATTTTTAAGGGGTAAGTCAGATTGACTTACGAATAGGCGAGAAGATGATAAATGGCGCACAAGGCGCCCTTCCGGTGATTTGTCGCCAAAATAGCTAAGCTTTCAGGACCACTGAAGGAAGTTTTTTAAGGTCATTATCAATGTGAGTCTATCAGTCCTACAAATCCACACAGTTAGGTTACTAAAAAGCTTTTATGCATGTACTCATTCTAGTATGTACAAGCATAAAAGCTTAGTCTGTGGGGTCTTTCTAGGTTCACGACAATTGTTTAAAGAATTCTCGTCTTCTTGGTTGCGGAGGTAGCCCCTCTATCCATGAGACTGGTGACCCCTGGCTTTTGAGTGTTGCCAATGTGCACTTATATCATATTCTTCATTAGACGATTGCTAGTTTGCCAAATACCTACTTTTATATTCTTGAAATGTTTACTATTTTTATTTCAAAAGAAATATAATACACTTAGACTAATAAGATATGCTAATAAAAACAAAACGAAATAAAAATATTCAAACATTTTTTTTTATTTGAGCGTTTCAATAACACCCGCACTCCACAGATTGTTTTTCTCATCGCCACGTAGTCATAACGTAGATATGTAAACGATACAACAGACGACGGGCGTAGACGGATACCTACTATTAAATTTATCAAAGGAGAAAGAAGGCTCGGCATGTGTAGATATTTTGTACATTCATATTAAATTCAAACTTAAGTCATATATGTACACATTGTCGATAAGTACTAATGCATGTAAAAATAATCTAAATTTTAGCTTTTTTGCAGGACATTACGTTTTGGTGTAATTAGTTGTTACTTACTATGGAGAATGGAGAATTTCAGTATCCGCATATTAGGGCAGATTATAACTTCATAGTTAAAAAACAATTTTGACCGCATATAGAGACAGTACCTATTTGTAGAATCGATCATATGGTGAATCACCTGATGGATATGCTCAGTGGATAAACAGAAAAGACTAGCCAGTGTATTCATTATTCTGGAATGATTGATATAAAACACGAGTTACTTACTGGCAGACGTAATTTTTAGGCAACTTTCCTATAAGCATTCATACATGTATGTGTAGCGGCCATTAGCATTCAAAAACAAAGGAATCAGGCCTCAATTGATTAGATATTCATTGGCGCCTACAAGTAATCTGTGTATAGAGCTTGAATTTATGATAAAAAGTATGATTTACATCTCTAATGTAAATAGATGAATAAGTGAAAAGGAATATTTTTCGAAAATAGATTACTTACTTACTAGCAATATGAAGCTATCACAATATTAGTAGTCCAGTTAACCCATGAAAACTAAGCCAAATCCTTGTGCTGAGAGTGGGCACACACATCAAAAATAGAAAGATAGGGTCAAATCCAGAACCTCTCGCCACAGGAGCCCTTCTAACCACTTAGCTATTGACGTTTGGCCTACTGAAAAATATTTATCATAATTAGTTACAAGTAGGTACCTACCCACGTGACATCCGCCCGTAACGCTAGAATTCAGTGCCAAACATGCACCAAAATACTTTATGTTGTCTAAATCTTGAGACTAGACGCCTTCTGAGATTTATGTAATGACTTCAAATGCCTCTATCCTGGCACCTCACGGCGACAGCCTCGCTTCCCGAAAATATATATTTTCAAGGAAACACAATATTACCGATGGTAGGTGCATAGATTACTGTGCTTCATACTATCTAATAACGTGCTTACGTACACATAAATATTTAATTTCACCCGATAAGCAAATTAATTTCGGCACCGGCCGATATCGTATCTGCAAACACATTGTTGCATATTATGCCGAACCAAACACATCATATACCTCTATGTGTTGTTGTCTATGATTATATTGTGCCTAATGTACCAGTAAATACATTGTAGTCTCCTAATTAAACCTTTGTAGTGTAATTGAAGTCATGCTGATTTCAATTGGTATCCAACTATTAGTAAATATCTTCGTCAAAATATATTACATTATATAGATTATACCGGCCAAGTGCAAGTCGGATTCGCGCACGAAGGGTTCCGTACCATTATCCATAAAAACGGCAAAAAATCACGTTTGTTGTATAGGAGCCCCCTTAAATGTTTATTTTATTCTGTTTTTTAGTATTTGTTGTGATAACAAAAATACATCATCTGTGAAAATTTCAACTGTCTAACTATCACGGTTCATGAGATACAGCCTGGTGACAGGCGGACGGACACCGAAGTCTTAGTAATAGAGTTCCCGTTTTACCCTTTGGGTACGGAACCCTAAAAACGAGTATTTCAATGCAAATTTTTATTAGAACAATTTTAGGTATAGATACAGGTAATTTCTGGACTCACTAACACAATATGTTGTTTCAAAATTAACCTTGCGGTCATTTTATTATTTATGTATAGCATCATGCAGAGTTAGTAATAGAGATACCTAGAGCTAGAACAATCTTCATGTAAGCTGATAAATATTAGGCACAGTCTTCAGCTAATTATATGAAACGCTTTATAATGTACTATTTATAAAAAGATTCAATATAACGCTGTTAATGTAAATAGTAGTAGGCATACAGGGTAGAAAGAAGCAACATTATTTATTATATTATGATCCTAAGATTTGCAATAAAAGTTATTATCTAATAAAAGGTTTATATCAGGAACGTGATACATGTGAGAAGAATCCATGATTTACGGATTAAGATAGATATACTTAGCGGCCAAACATAGTTGAAGAAGTTCGTAGACCTAAAGTGACCTTTATGAACCACTTAGCAGTGCGTTATAAAATTTGATAGTGCGCATTATATTTTGCTGACGTATCATAAGGTCTAAAATAATTTCATCAGCCGTTTCGTTTCGCAATACGATACAAAATATCATTGTATCGACAATTCCGCGAGTGCCAATTATTATATTAACGCCTTAAAACATTTTATAACGTTTATAAACTTTCCACTGACCTTCATCGGGTCAGCCATCATCTCGGCGGAGATGGTGGGTGGCTGCGTGTGAACTACGCCTAGATGTATAATTTTGCAGTTCACTTTGAATAACTGTAGATAATAAAAGTTTTAAACCTCTGCTTGTAATTTCAAATTGTGAGATAATATTCTATTTTTTGACCAACTAGATCGTAAACACTGGTAAAACATTTTTATTGCTTTTTCAATTCGAACAAATCTTAGTAGATTTTACTGTGCGATGAATTTAGAATCCTCCAACTATAATAATTATCCAATTATAACAGAGACCTAAGAACATTTATGCAACTCCAGCAATACGTTTTAAACATAAAGTCCTTTGGGAATTTCCTACGCAAGTATCTATAGATTTAATAATCAGGAAATAGATATGTGCGACTAATAACGAAATGTCTGAATAAATTAGATACAATAGGGATGTGAGATTTTACATACGCAAATTATGATTTTTTTTTGTGTATAGGTTCGCAGTGAAAGTAAACAATACATACCTCCGTTGGTGTATTTAACATTTTCTTCTGGCAACTTTTGTGGCCAGTAGTAGGTACCCACTGTTTCCTGTAACTGCGAATGGGGCCAGAAGTTTTCCGGTCCCCAACGTTTAATAAATTGCCCGGTACAGAAAAGCCTTACACGAATTGAGTATTTTTTTTACCGGAACTTTGGCACCAGACTCTAACATTTCATCGGAAAGTTGTTGAAGCAATGTAACATATTGCCAGCCAGTCTAAAACTTCCCAGAATACGCGATATAATATATTTCAGGTCCAAGTACCTACATAAATACAAATCTATGTCAGCGCCATTAGTTCCCTATTAAGCTTTCCTTTGGACATTTGTTTAGCTTTTCTTTCAATGTAGGTATCTACAATTTAATTTTTCAATCGATGTATATTATTATGTTTGTATGGCAGCAAAGTGTTTTATCCCTTTTCATACATGAACTTTACAATTACATCACTAGATACGTGTCTTGACTAGAATTACAGTCTAAAGATATCTTAATCCTTGACTCTCTTAAAACCTAAGGCGCCAGCTAGCTATTGACGCGATTAGTACGACAACGACGTATAAAAGCGCTATGGTAGGGGTGACGTCTTTTGATAATCACATAATACTCATCTATCTTAACATAGTGCTGACTGCTGAATAACTTTATCGGAAGAGCGCGGGTGGAGTTTTAAAAAACGGTCTTTCATCGAGTTAAGATCTCAATAGCCCCCTCGATATATCAGCGTTTTCAAGTTTGGAATAAATTTGCTTATAGACTAGTCACTTAAATTTATTTAAACGCAGTAGGTACCTACTGAAATAATTATAAACGGTATTTATTACCGTGGTGTTTTCATTGTGAAACTAATTTCAGCGTCTAAACTGGCAGCTTGTAAATATTTTAGTGCTTTGTTAAAGGTGGTGTTAATTGTGGCTCATCTAATTTCCTCCGCAATCAAACTGAAAATGGATTACTGAAAATTTACAAGTACTTACCTTCCCACCCCTTCGTAGGCTTATCAATTAAGTTCGTGACAGATGGGACAAACTTACCTCACATACATCGAGAATGCGAAGAACACCATGATAATCCTGCGTATATATACCTACTAAACTATTTTAATTTTTTCAGTACTCACTTCAAAAAAACTTTATGTTCAGTTATATGAACTTTGCAGCAATTTCAAACTTGACTATAAATTGATACGATAGAATAAAAATGAATCTCCGAGAATACTGTCTTCACTTGATAAGTTGAACAGATGTTCAAAAATGTCTTGCACAAAGTAATAAATTGCTTCAGAATTCCGTTGAAATGGAATGACGTGCACTCACAGTTGAGGCTGAAATAATACTGATCATCGTACACATAGATACTAGTGTAGGTGTATACCTACTACGCTACGTTCAGTAACATTTTGGCGGCGACCGTTTCAAGATACACGAGTCCCATCTCTGTATCTGTTGAGGAAGTATTTGTTGCGTTCATCGCAACCGCGCGTTGGATGTTGTATAAATTTATAAGATTGAATGAAAATTCTGTTATTAATTTTAAACAGAAGCTGTAAAGCAGACATACGTGATGGTCATAGAGTAAAAGCTACCAAGCAAACATTCCACTTCCTGTAGCAATGTGTATAATAAAGTTCTCAAAATTGCCATTTTGTTATAAGTAAAAATGAGAACTGACTTATTTATCACATTATTTCTGAAACAACAAAACCTGTAGACTAGAAATTTTGCAGTCGCGTTGCCTATCGTCTCTAGGCACCCGGAAACACAGTGTATTTTTTAAATACCTGCTTATTCGACCTTCTTGTTCTTTCTATTATTGTTTTAATAAATTCAGTTTTAAGTTTACTTTGTTAAATTGAAAAAAATAATTGAAGTCCCTTATTAGAAAACGAATCTATAATACAATAATGTTCTAGTACATTTTGCAATGAAGTTTTCTCTGTTCGTTGTTTGCGAAGTAAACTACTCCTGGGAGCTTGGACGTGATACTTAGAACTTTGTCTAAGTAAGTTTGTCTTACGAGCATTATATGACGGATCAGCCACAATATAACTATTATAGCTAGCAAATGCAACTTTATAACCACCCGTCTGTACTATATACATACTTATCCTTACCGCTTTACTTGTTGAAAAAAGATAACTATATCATCACATTCCCTAAAGGGGTAGGCAGAGGTGCACTGCAGTGCGCCCACACTTCGCCGATGTATATTGGTCCCAATGTACCTATTAGGGGGCGAGCCTATTGCCATTATACCGAGCTCATTATTTTCAATACTAGTGCGATTTGGACCATAGTCCACCATGCTGGCCCAGTGCGGGTTGGTGAACTTACCACGTCTTTCTATAGACGGGCAGGTTTCATCACGATGTTTTCCTTCACCGTTCAGCGGTGGTAATAATTATTGAAAATCACATTTTCACATGAAAATTTTCCCAGGGGTGCGGGCCCGGGATTTGAACTTAAGTTCAAGGCGGGCGTTCTACCGACGAGGGTACCACTGCTTTTACAAGATACTTACTTTTAAGTTTGAAATGTATCATACTATAATAGGTAACGTTTAATTAGCGTGTATAACTTAGATAATCTATCTAAGTTAGGAACCTATATAAAGACTCATTTGCAAAATGTTGAGATACTTAAATAAAAAATCTCGTTATTTTCATGTATGTATCAATTAAAAAACATCATTGATTGTTATTACAGTATATCTAAGTAATGTAGAGTAGATATGAATCCTTGATAGACTTTCTGAAATGCAAGGTAGGTAAGAAGATAACATAATGAATTGAACGATAGGTATACAGGAAACATTGAAACAAATGAAGGGACAATAAGTCTAATATGATAGGGATATATAAAGTTCCTACTTTGTTTATTTGTTTGTACTGTCGCCAATACAATATTTTATGGCCATTACTTGTGTAAGTTCGCAGCAATATATAGGATTCATCAGAAGTCTGAATTTAATATTTTAGGTAGATATCTAGTCAAATAGCTATTTGACTTAAACGACACATGGTGTTATTGACTTATATACATATTTGGAATCAGCTCATGTTTCTGCGTCGAATGAGTATGCTCTCACTTTCACCCCTCGCCTCGATATATGGTGATATGTAGACGCCTTGTGAAGGCCATTTACACCTAACTATCCTAGTTTCTGAGTTTGACTATTTATCACAAGTAATGTGTTATGGCCTTACGGCAAATTCATTACCCTCATTGATAGTGTAAACTACATATGGGGTGGCTACTAATTGTTACAAAACCGGAAAGCGTTCTCCACTGTATACACTTTGACACAATTGACATTGCGACAGTGCGTCCAAGCTTATTTAAAAAAAGTGTTTTAGAAATCCTAAATTCCTAATGCCCACTAACATACCTACGTCATGATAACACCTAGATCACTATGTAGCACTTTAGCATAGAAAGTGAATAACCTCGAACTACCACTTTTCTGTGGTAAACGATGCTGCTGTCAAATTTATGTTTACCTGTATTACCTACCTATTAAGTTGCATATTTTAATTTGTCACTGTTTGTTTACCCAAATAAATAAAAAATAAAACAGAACTTGAAAAATTCGAATAGTACTCGAGATATTAGAGTTTTAGATATTGGCCACCAAAAATAAATTTAAAAAAGTAATTTTCGAATTTCAATCAATTTTTTGCTGTTACCATTCAGTGGTTTACCTTTTTTTCTCCTTCAGCCTGTGTCGACCGACTGCTAAGCAAAGCCCTCCTTTCCCTTCCTCCACTCCTTCCGATTACTCCAATACCCATGCAAACGTTTAAATATTATTTCGGGTTTCTGATACACCCCGTATAATACGTGATGTTTTTGTAACATCCCATTTAACGTACGTTTACTATATTAGTAGGGAAGATGTATGATCACTAACAAAAGATCGGCTAAACTGTCACATACGATAAAATCTACATTTATGGACCGCTCTATCTACAGTCTTTTTGTTAGACAATAGTCATTCATTATAGGGCGTCAAGTCCCTTAACTCTATTGTTGTGGAGTTGTTATGAATTATTTTTAAGACACGAAAACAATAGCTTTTAGCAATGGTAGCAAGAACTATGACTATGTCTAACGGCTTCAAGATTATAACGTCTTACGTTTAAACTGGTCATATTTTCGCTACCATTCAGAAAATATATTATCATGTGTTTAAACTATAAACAAGTTAAAAAAATAAAGTTAATTCTAATTTTCTATATATGTTTAAATAATTAATAAGTTTACATTTTCTAATATGTTCAAGCATGTTATACTATGAAAATGTTTTTATTGTTAGCGACTTTGACAGTTAGTCTTAAAACGAAACCTCACTTGTACTCATGTTCTTAAATGTTCTAAATTATATAAATAAAGCCTGTGAACTTAAAAGTGATTAGTTATTTAACATCATGCCTTAAAAAAATAAGTCATAGCAACTTTGTAACGATTGTATTCGGGGACTTGGGGTTCAATGTTTCTGCGAGAAATGGCTAGTAATTAAGTATAATATGGTTGAAAACTATAATGCTTGTGTATCTACCTATACGGTTATTTGGTTAATAAATGTGTTTATGTACCGTTGATTACTCCAGGTAATATAGAAGAAGTAACGTGTAGATTATCACGTCTATAAATATTTGTCACGTTGACAGCGGCACTCATTTTTGTATTCTTCAATTTCTGAGGACGGTGCGTTTAAGACCTCGTTTGAAAACTATAATTATGACGGTAAGGGGCTTATTAAAGTAGATACACTACTGCATTTTGTTTTAATAGGGCATCACATGTATAATATTCTTCTCTTTCCTAAACTAAATCAAATTAAAGTTACGACCTCCGCACGGCAAAGAAGGTTATGTTTTCACCACAAGCAAGACACATACGAAGCGTATTAGACCTCGTTCCGCATTGAACGTGTTAAGTGATAGTCAATTAAGGAAAAATCTTGCCGCCGCACTTCTTGCCGAATCACGTAGATGTATTCCAGATAAAAAAAAAAGTTGTATCCACAAAGCCAACATTTTATTTAGTTTGATATTATAATACATTTTGATAACATGACAGTTGTTAGCCAGTACATCAAGTTTAGTAACATCCTCAACATTTTATTTCTTTACAAGAAGCTCTAAAAATATATCTATGCTCACGATACTCGCCCAAGCCCGTGGAGACAGAACTTTCATAATAATACCAATATAACGTCAATAAATAAATAATGTAAAAGCACAATAATTAGATATCCATTTTAAATTTACATGAATGTGTAAATTCGCCTATCGACGGAATTAACAGCAAACTACATAATATACCATAGTAATATATGTATAAATACTATTTACTTGTACAATGAACTATATTAATTCAACTTATCAGGTTTATTTCCTATATATCGAGTAGTATTATCCTAACACTGCTTTCTAAGAAAGGGTAAATAAAAATATTTCTACAATGTTGTGTTATTTATTTCTGATAGAAAATCTACTATAGCAAAGGTTAATACATATATGTTTTCCCTCGTTGTGTACCACGTGAGTTAATGCAGCGTCACCTTATTATGATTTTAAAAATGAGGGCTTTGACTATTAAAAATATAAATTCATTATATTTTCTACTAGCTGTGCCCGCGACTTCGCCCGCGTAGACTTTAGGGAGATTACCCGGAAATATGGGTATTATGTTTTTCCCGCGGAACCCTAATGCTTTTTCTAAAATTAAAGTAGCCTAAGTTAGCCTGTCAGTGAAAGTCCCATTGAAATCGGTTCAGTCATTTAGAAGTTTACCTCAAACAAACAGACAGACAGACAAAAAATTTTAAAATTGCGTTTTCGTTATAGGTATCGTATATACTTTCATACGCATTTGGTAAAAAAGTGTTATTTTGATATTACAAACAGACACTCCAATTTTATTTATTTGTATAGATAAAAGTAGGCTACCCGCAATTACGTAAAGAGGCAGCGTTAGAACTAATCGATATATGGTTACGTTTAGGAATAGTCATAACTGATAGATAAGAACATAATAATATTTAATAATAGAACTTCTACCAACCTGCTCGATACTTAACACTTTATGCCACAGTGACTCACGGTATGCTAACGGTATATTATCATAATATCAAATAAGCAAAATTGTTCGGTATTTTTTTTAAATATCGGCACAGTGAGTTACATTTTTTATTTTACACAGTTTCGGTTCTAAACTAATATTAATATGGCAATCATTATGGCATAAATGTATTGTCAAAATTAGTTAAAGCTTTCCGATTTATTTATGTACCTACAAATTTGTTAGTATCGTCTACGTAAGGACTAATCATTATTTAATTTAATTAAGTATATATATATAAATATAAAAAAGGTTGCAGTTCGTTGCTAATCGTTGATAATCCAAATATTTGACATAAACGTGTATCTAATAAATAAAACATTATTTGTTTCTAGAAATAACTTCTAAAGATTAGCGTTGCACTCGTAAAAATTACAACATTCCACTAAACTCATTCTATAGGAACCCATACTTCAGTTCAAGATCCAAGGCTCTTTTCACAAGATAAGGCCGGTTACCCGATAATTACGGAATCGGGGAATCAAATTTACCGTGGAATAGAGCCTAACATATGATCTATTAAAGCCGCTACCGTGATGTAATTAGAGTGGCTTCGACTATACCAAGTCTCGACAAATACTATCTGTAGGTACTTTCACATTTAAATACTTAATACATGCCTAGTTTATTGTCAGCTGCTTCTGCATACTGAACAAAAACTTCAGAAAAGATAAACCATTTTTATACTAACACCGGGAAATATTTTATAGAATTTTGTTACGTTTTTACAAAATTTTAAAAAGTACTTACAAAGAAAAGAACAGTTAAGATAAAGAAAATAAATATGTAAAGTAGACGAAGACACAGACGTGTTGATAGTAGAATAAGTTAGACCTAAATAATTTTGTCGATTCATAAATAGACACCTAGCTTATAAATAACAATAAATAAAAATCTTAAGGCACTTTTTTAGGTACCAAGATCACAATTTCATCATTTCTAATATGTGTAAGTAGATAAAAGGATTAGATATCATGGAATGTCTAGTTGCAGCCGGTAGGGTAGCTGATCCAATACTGTATAGTACACTGTTTTGATCAAGAAACGCTTAATATCAGAAATATTATTCCGCAGATTCGCTAAAGTAGTGAATTAATTTAATTAATAATATTTATACAGTAACTTAATAAAAAACATAAGCGCATACATTTAAGTATTTCTGCATTGTGCAGAATAACAATACCGACACAATTTACAAATATTTGTAAGTTAACTAAGTAATATGCACAAAATGCAAAAAAAGGTCTTAAAACTACTTAATAAATAAACTCCAATGAGGACAAGTGTAGCTCGTTGTGGAAGAATTCGTTGAATAGTACATTTTAATATTTGCGAGCTAAATATTTACAGTTGTGTCGTCCGTCCGTACTCGAGTCACTATTTACACGAGAATTTATTTACAATTGGGTCCTAGTGCACGTCCTGCGCGCCGTATATACCATCAACCACTTAAACGTCTGCAGCACAACACTGGGCTAGCGATACCTGTACGACGACGGCAGGACGAAGTCTCCGACGGAGTACAGGGCGTTCGCGTACCAGTGCACGCCTCGGGGTAACTCGGCGGAGCTGCTCCACCGCGCCATCCACCGCAAGGGCGCCATGGCGGCATGCGCGAGAGAGTGACTTCGAACGAGGGCGTAGCATGACGCGAGCGCATCGTCAACTATAATCGTCCCGGCTCTAGTCAGAGGCGCGTACACACCGCGTCTCGCCGTCATTCGAGTTTTGACCACTCTGGAGGGCCTCATGACGTCGGCGGTCCCTCTAGTGAGGAGCACGTCGCCGACTTGAACGTTCGCCGCGAAGGACTCCCGCCAGCCGTCCGCGGCGGCGAGCAGCAGCAGATGTGACGGTGTCGTCGTGATCGATACCCCGTTCTCTGCAGTCAACTCGATAAACTGCCGGGTCGCGTTCGGATCTCGATCCATGAATGTCAAGACCTGAAAAAAGTATTAGTAAACATAAATTACTGTACCACATTAAGGTTAATTAGAATGTTTAGTGGTGATAGGTAGGTATAGTTTTCCACAATGAGCATTTTTAAACGTAGAAATTTATGACTTTAGAATAATTTGCTCTATGTGGTGTAAAAGTAGGTATTTTGAACTCCTACTTACCTCAGAATATATCATTTTGCCGTCATCTGCGGCGGCTAGCACCATATCTCCTTTTCGTAGCGAAGAGATATCACGAGGACCTTTCTCGGTGTACACCACAGAGCCCGCTGGAAAGCACCCAGCGCCTGTTCCCACAGAAGATTCTGAAAATCAACCATGTGTCTGTTAATACAGAGGTTTATGATGAAATCTTCGTCACAATCAATTTAATTACTTCTGATTTGATATGGACATACAATAAAAAGATTCATGAAAAAGGTTTATATGTGCGTGTGGTAACGACAAGCAATAAAATAAAATTGAGAACATAAAATCGTGCTGGCGGGATAGTAAATTAGCCCGGGGCAGTCATATCCCTTTAAGGAATAACGAGATTTCTCTACGCTCGTAATTAAAATCGGATAAGATACGAAACAAAAGAGAATCGCGGACGGCTACCTACCCGCCGCCCGAGCGCGTGTGTGTTATCGCTATACTTCTTTGCTTGGAGTCGTCTTTTACTAAAGGTCTGGCCGATATTCATGTATCTATTTACAATAGGTGCCTACGAACAAAAAGTTTTCCACAAAATGCACCTTGATAATCCCTTTGACAAACTTTTTAAGCGTTAGATAAACTAATTCAATCCGTTTTACGAATCCTATTTACCTTTTGTGCATGCGCAAAAAATCCTATCTACACCCAAAAAGATCACGCAAAATCCTAATTTGCAGAACTTTGTTTGTTTATTATCTAATAGTATTTATTTAAATCCTTATCCAGCTTAAACTGTACCTGTGCAAATCTTTTAAAATTATTAGGATCGTCGAAGACACAATAGGTGTCTATTTACGTGCATATATATGATGTTCGAGGGATGAACGGTCGTGGACCACAAGACCCACAAGTATATACGCGCTCCACCGCCTCTGGTTCCCCAAGCGTTGTGTGTGAATCGTTTTATAGATCGCCGACCAAATCTCATATACTTTTCATACTTTAGTTATAATTGCAGTGGGTGGTGCAATTACACGCGCAAATGGCCGCATTTAAAGATAACGACAAACCCTCCGCCTTGCGCTTGCTCGTTAAATTTTGATTTGTTGTGTAACCGACCGATAAATTCCGTTGATCCCCTTCAAGAACCGCTCTCAAAGCCATGAAGCCCCCAAGGATCGCATTACACAATAACTGCACAAATTAGATTTCGTTCAAAGTCAAACTTTTATTGTCAACATCTGTTTGTTGTTCGGTGAACGCATCATACGAATCATCGAATAATTGTCGGTCCTTCACATTTTTTTCAGCGCATCACTGAGCGGGGGCGGGTGCAGTTTTATTCACCCAAGTTTACTATATCGGGTTCGTTTCCAGTGGCTTGTAAGACGGTAGATACTTCATACTACCTACTCTTAATAACGCGTTTTGGCCTTTATCAACCTAGGTATCTATTACATATGTAGGTATCCAGTTACAGCTCAATTGAGTAAATCTGCATATTATTTAAGATTTGATCGTAACTATTTTAATTCCCGACCTTATTAAGCTCACAAGTTAATGAATCCAAAGCCTTAAAACCAGTCAGAATACAATTTCACAGTGACGTAAGTAACATTAGGCTGAAGATGCGGCGATAAGCGGGCGCGGCGGGCGCGCGGGGAGGCTGTGCGCCGGCGCAGCCGAGTGGCCGCGCAGACCCCGCCCCGCGGGGACCACCGGGAGAGCTAGGCGGCGCGCGCGCCGGGCCCGCCGCGCCGCGCCCGCGCCCGTGCCCGTGCCGCCGCCGGCGCGTGACCATACATTACCAACCAACTCGACAGATGTACGCACGTGACATTATTCATAATTTATCCTGCCGATGGATGACATGTCGCACGGGAAAAATGTCACGCTTCTTCAGACTCATTACTTGTCACAGGCGCTTGTTTATGAACATAATAAATTTATCTAACCTGTCCAATATTTGATACTGCTATATTACCTATATAATTATATACTAGACAATTTGTAAATGTCTTGTATGCTTTTACGAAATAAATGATTTGACTTTGACTTTATTTATGTGATATAGTAATAGTAGGCAGGTATAGAAACTGGTAACTTGTCTCAGCTGTGGCAGCCCTGAGCTCTTGCAGCGCTTTAAGGTTATCGCGATGCTCGCATCCGATCAGTAGAACTATATCTGATTTATATCGTATGGAATAGCAATTAGCCGCCGCGTGGTCATGCTAATGCCAAACCATGCCAGTTATGATACATGAGTCATTGCTTATCAAAGTAAAACAAAGAAAATCGGATGAATTTAATTTGCCAGAACACATAGGTAAGTAGATATGCAACTACATATAGGCAACTATATATATAAAGTATAGATACCTGCGTCATTTGACTGGCCTAAGAAATATGTTCATAAAAAAATAATCAATGATTTTATAAAATTCCGGTCAAACATTAGTTCTGATTTATTTATTTTTTTATCACGAGCAGAGGTGCGAATTCCTTGTATGCGCAGATTTGCCGAATCAATTTGAAGTTTTCATTAAATATTTATTTATAATAATGAATGGCCGTCTCCGCCGCCTTCGAAGCCGTATGCCTATTTACGTCAGTAGGATTACCTACATATTTAGGTATACGTTTTCATAGTAGAATAAACACATTAAATGGTCTTTAAGAAATTAATATTTATAACGTTGCCGTACAAAGTCTGCGCGAGTCAATTCATATTTCACATAGCTGGGTACTTGGACGTCAGCATCGGCAGCAAAATGATTTAATCGACAAATAAACGACATTGGCTGCCTAATGCAATATTTCTTATGGAATGAGTTACTAATGGTATGTATTAAGGTATTAGCATTTAGATTTATAACGTTGAAAAGCAGCATTGAGAACTCTTGCGTACATAACATCACCAATAAAAAGGTAATATATTTTTCTAGAGGAGCAAGTCTTTTAATAAGGTAACTAAATTTCCAAATTACGCGTGTAGAATAAAACTAAACTAAATCATGCTTAGTATGACGCACTTATGATACCCGTTCGTTCAATCCCGAATGCACTACACCAACGTTCTTTCTTTCCGAATTCATTGTCGTTGTTCCGTATATATAATCGTAACGGGCTATATATATATAGCACCTAATCTACATACATTTTCGTACTAACTTTCTTTTTGGCCAGTGCATATCGACTGGCGGTCAATCCTTAAGTAGATCCTTAACCTTGCCCATATTTTAAGAAGATCCAAAAACACCTTGATAGTAGCATATTACATTAACGATCCATTCAGTTTAAGAAGGGAGTATAAATGTGTATAAAGGAAAGGGTGATATGGAAGAGATTGGCGTGAATGTCAATATGACGGAAAAACGAGATGAATGAAAGGAAAAGATATACTGTGCCGGCCCCAAATAATGGGAAAAGATAAGGCAAATGATGATGATTTACGTTCTCATCTACAAATTGCACTCCTAAGTACATTTTTTTTTGTATATGCACGTCATAAAAAATATTAATTCAATGAGGTATCGTGTGTGGGAACGGCGCGGGAGTTTGGCCGCAGCTTTCCGGGATGTGGTGGCTCCGATGTCTTTCGCATGCATGCCCGAAGCGCGCTCGAGCGAGCGACATCGCTCACTCACGCTTCTATCCTCTGAGTGAGTTTTAAAAAAATGAGTTCCGCTCGTCCGCCGAAATTGTGATTTTGAGGTTATTGACATTCATTCTTGAACAAGAAATTCTGACTTGGGAAATCATTAAACTACTCGTTATGTAGGTATGTATTTAGGCAGTACCTAAGTTTATAATACTGATTAACATAAAAATATTTTACCAATAAAATCACATTAGATATATTATGTTGATTAGTAATACGTGTTTGGACTTTGGAATACTACAACTTTTATTATGTTTTTACATTGATGGGTATTTATATCCCATCTCTACTTCCCCAAAAAATTACTAACCCGTAAACAGACATTAAAGTACAATGTACATCGTAGCTAAAGGGTTAAACGATCGTCCTTCAGCGCGTGGTGACGGTCGAGCAGTGAGTCGTGACCTGCCCCGGTCAACCGCGGTCACGCCCCATTTACCAGAACTCCTCGTGTCCGACCACCTTAATGTCGTGTGCACACATGCCTCCTATCTTCCTATCGAATACTTGAGACGCATATTTTTCAAGTGGTGCATGTAGGTTTCATTATATATAATGCGGGACACACTCCCTCTCATAAATAGGAGGATTCGTGATCTTTTGATAGATGTGCAGATTTCTTTACAATGGTTACCTTCACCGTTCAGTAAGTTATAATCATCATTGAAAATAAACATTCTAACACTAACTGAACATATAGTTAGTTATATTTTTTTTTCTATTACACTTTGGTTTATAGGGTAATAGTTCCGCTTGAGGACCGACACGACATCAGCTTGATATAATACAGACGTGCACTTTAAATAAGGATAACTACTTTAGGCGCAAACTATTGACATTTTACACACATAATGTCGCTTTTTCTGTTTGTGAAACTCCCACTAACCACCTGATGGTCGACAGAAATGTACAATGAATTGTTTTATTACCAAATAAAGAATATGTTTATGGACGCTAATCTACATTTGAATCTAGTTTATGCTGCATAAAACTATTCGAATCAATTAAGTTAAAAAAAATGCCTAAATGAAATAAAAATCTCAAGTAAACAATGAAATTAAATATATTTTTCTTGTTAGTTAGGTATATCTTCTTTTCATTTTACTTAGATTTATATATTTTTTTAATTTAAATAAATAACAAGGTAAAAAGATTGTCAATGGAAATAAAAACAATGAAATACAATAATTAATACAAATCATGTTACCAAACTTGTTCACATTTATGAAACAAAATGTAATTCATAAATAATTTCCCCCATCTGATTTAGTCGCTAGCATCAAGTAATTCTTAAAAGTCGCTAAAAGCAATTTAATTCCATGTAACAAGGTTCTCACATAAAACATTGAATTATAAATGTCTCACTTAGGTACCGATATACAGAGATTTAAACTGCAGCGTTGAAATAATTACAATGTGATTTACAGTAATTCCAACCATGTGTTCGAAGTATTAGAACTACGTCAATACATAGACAGGTACATAATGATCAAAATATTTATATTATATCAGCATGTATGCCAATAGTTTCAAACATGTACTGAAAACCCATCTTTGCGTAACAAGAATGCTTGTTTGCACGATAACATACTTTTCAAGACGATTGTAGGAAAGGGGTCACGATATCACGTGAGTAGATACTTTAACATTGCGCAACATTCATGCAGTCTACTTTCGCTGTTGTTTTTGCCTATTATACTAAGGTTTAAATAATCACCAAGCATCATTTATTTTCATTTATATCATAAACTTTAAATAGGTATAAGTTTTCATTGCCCTCCAGAATATTTGGAAGGTCGGCTTCGTGAATAATAAATTACAAATAATAGGTATTTCATATAAATAAATTACATACTTCGAAATATACTTGCATTTTCTCGTATAAACAATATGTTAAATGACGTCATTGCTCAATATAACACAAGTCAATGATCGTAATAAAAAAACAATCATCGCCGACCAATGGAAACCAATTAATCTGGTCCAATACAAAAAATTAACGCTCAGCATAGTTTTATTGGCGCCGAGACGATCGTTGGGCGCTTTAATTTAATATACGAGCATATAATCGGCCTGTTTTACTCTGTCTCTCTTACATGCCGTGTGAAAGAGCGGAAAATATTCCTGCGCGCTCTTCAATAATTTTGATTAAATTCCAATCGGTACATATACAATACATACATAAACTTTAACTGTTAATGAAGTGTGGTCTATATATAAAAGTAATGGCCAAGTCGGTGAGTCACTTTGTAGAGGTTAGAATTGAGAGCGTTGAAATAGGATAGGCACCTACTGACATTAACCAGTTGTCAATAATCCGCAATCACTTGTTCGCCGTTTTTGTCAGATGGTAAACAAAAAATATGTTTGTGTTTTGTTTTCAATTGCGGCATCGTGGGAAACTGAATTTTGATGAAGCAATGTCTAAACTTGGATGCATGCAATGATGTTATCTTTGCGCGCAGCTAGGGGAGTTCCACAATACAAATATGGAACATTATGATTATCATTTAGGATCAGAGACAAGTGTTTTCAGAAAGGGAGGGAGGGTGAAATTGCGAAAGGTGCCTGGATAGTCGTGTCCGCCTCGGCCTTGACCACGACCAACGAAGAGCCACAATCACAGCACACATAGTACACGATCCACATTAATTATTTATAAGTTCCAAATTAATACTAAAAGACTCGGTTCGTACAAAACGCCGGAATAAATGAATAAACATCGAAACAAATTGGCCGCGACCGCTGCGAGCCTCCGTCGGCTATCAGTGGTCGGCCTTTTAAAACAATGACTGCTCTTTATCGTTTTGGGACGATTTTAGGTATTTTTAACAAATTTACGATGTACTTACGATACCGCTCAAAACTTGTAGACATAAAATACACGTTTGGAAAAGTGTTCGACAAAGCTGAGAATTTATGTGCAAAACAATGTTCGACGAATTAAATTTACCTTAACTGAAATGATTGGAAAAGACAAAAACCTTTATTTTTTGATCACAAGAGTTACCTTTCAATATTACCTATTTATAATTTCCTCTTATAACTTGAATTATAAAACTTAATGAACCGTGTCAATATTCGATGAAAGTTATTATTTTTTTGTACCTATATGTACTTATCACTGGCCAAACATGAAAAAGGCCGCCACTAATTGGTAATTCCTATAATCCGGAAAAACGGTTCGCGATTAATACAAAATTTGAATAATTTATTATGTTCATTTAATGTTATACCAACCCAAATTTGATGAAAGTAGTGTTTATATGAAAAATAAAATAAATGTCATCTTACGAGTAATCACTATAAGGTCAGTAAGTTTCTAATGATGAAACTACTGCATCAGATTTAAGACATTCTTATCGAATGCATATTTATCATGAATTTAAAAAGTTAAACGATATACAAATGAGTACATTAACCACTCTCTAACAGACCTATTCTATGTATAAACAAATAATGCTATTAATACTTGATATATAGGTAGGTAAGTTAAATAAAGTATATAAAATCAAGTTTACTTGTAAAGCCAACTGCAAAATTAATTGGAACTATGCGAGCGCGTCGGAATGCCTCCGTAATAATCTAAAACACACGTACACATATAAATACGCGCTTCTCTCATCGTTATGCCGTATACACATATATAGATATAAGTAGCCATTGAATCACCGGTGTAATTATAGAAGTGGGGGATTGGCTGCGATGCGGTCGCGTGCGCAAGAGACGGACATAGTTCCCCGCGCGCGTGGGAGCGAGAGGAACGCTAACAAGAGGCTCGTTCGTCCGTTTGATCGACACCGCCGGGGCGCGGGCGCGGGAAGCTGTCTGAGATGCATTCTTCTTGTAAAGTTCAACTATATATTTGGCCCGTCCCGTAGACTGTGGCCCACACCATACAGTTATGTACCCATAAAGTGATAATCATCTTACGGAATTTCCCGTGCAACGATTTTAGCACATATTAGTGTCGGTTTTAAGTAAAGAATATATTATTAACGATTTGGAAAAACCTCACCGAATTTTTCACATGTGTATTACCTAAATGCACTATGGTATTTCCTTCATTAATTTAAATATAATAGAAATCGTGAAAACCCAATTGTAAACCAAATAACTCGTAGGCAGAGTAGCGTGGTACAAAAGACTTAAACGCGCTGGTGAGTGCTACGAGACAGGGAGCGCTTTACGACATCAGAAAAATATTATTATAGTTTTACATGATTATTACTATCTGAACTCTTTAAATGTGATTTTTATTATTATTTGTCTATTAATATACAACGCAGTTTATTGAAATAGCTTATGGTTTTATTAATTAAGGTGGTAGGTATATAAAATATACGTAATTTTACATAGTCAAATAGTTTTTATGCTGAATATTTGAAAATCATTAAGATTAGTTAGGAATTTTATGCCTGTTAAATTGATAACTTCTATAAAAAATTAATTGATTAAAATACACAACTATTAAGCCAAAATGTCCATACATAAAAACAGTGTTAATACCTGTTTTGACGGAACAGTGAATATACGATCGGCTCTCGTAGAATACCCAGTCGAAGCCAGCCTCCACCGCCAGTCTCGCAAGCATCCCGTACTTGCTTCTGTCGCGGTCGCTGGTCGTCAGGTCGACGGCTCGACCTTCATAGTGGAGGGAGTTCTCCAGATGCGAGTTTTCCTCATCCCAGCCTTCGATGACCCGGAGCCGCACGCCGGGCCACTGGTTCATCACGCTGATCGCCAGCGTGTTCAATTTCTCCTTGCATCTCTGAAACATTTAATAACCACATGTTAGTGGAATCGTTTTAATCTTGGTACCAAACGTTGGGTATTTGCTAGTGCTCAATTATAGTATTTTCAACTTGGTACTGATAGAGGAATGATAGCCATATGGGTAATGATGATTTTATAATTTTATTATATGGAAGATAATAAGGTATAGCTTCACCCGCAATTAATAGCAATGACACATTCAATAGATATTATAAATAAAAATCGTTGAAGAAGGTGAAAAAGATGGCGGATGAATCTCGCAATATTATTAAGGTCAATAAAAACCTGATTGAATGTGGTGTCTTTGTTTAGAATAATAAAATACTTTCTAATAGATGTCACTAACAATGATTTTATTTCTCGAAATAAAATTTATTCAGCCTTTATTGGCCTTTCAGTGTTTTCATTAGACCTTATGGTATATGTTAAGGTATGGTAGACTATTGTTGTAGGTGCAATCTTAATAATCTGAGGTTAAACAATCAATATAAAGGTAAATAGTAATTATCTTTCTGTTGCTATAATGTTAGTATGTATAAACATTTATCGACTTCGGTGGATGTAACTCTATAGTTTTCAGACTTTAAGTCTTATTAAAAAGTATGTAAAGATCTGTTTTCGTAGCAAAATAAGAACCATTTAAAGTGGTTTAATATACGTATAGGTAAGTAATAGCCCTGATATAATCTAGCCACTGGTTACTACGTTTAGATTTTATACATTCACAAAATTTAGAAATATACCATAATATTTACTTTATCAGGAGATTTCAGACAGATAGACGTAAACAATAATTGAACTGACGCACGCGCTTACCAGACGGTACGTATTCCAGAGAAATTTATTTTGTTCCCTCACATAGTAGCAATCCGAACTGTACGTGTTAACGGTCGCCGGCAAACATGATGATATCCTAATATTTGCAGCGCAATTCACGGTCACTGCCTAAAAGGCCCCTTAGAGAAGTGCGCTCTCTCAATGTTCGTCTCAGAAACAATATCGACACTCTAAAGACATGCGAAACTTTTTGTTTGCACCTACTAAGGAATATACCAATAGACGTGCTAACAAATCGACAAACGCCGCCGCCACAGCGCCGGCCGACGCAGGATGTCGGGCATTTGTCGTGAAAGAATAAATCAAATTACACACGCCGCACAAAAGGGTCGACACAATTAAGCTTGTGAAATAACTCCGCGGGGCGAATGAAGGAAATGTCAAAATATTTATAAAGAAATGTGGACAATGCGCGGCGCACCGCGTGGCGGCTTTGTCGTCCGATGTCAACTCACTCTATGCAGATTTCGTTGTAAAAAAATTAGAGATTGACGTAACGAATCGAGGCTAGGAACCGGGCCGGGCGCCCCGCCTGGTCGCCGATCCTACACATTCAGACGACTGATAGTTCGGAGCACCGTACATAATTATTTCTACGAACATTTCAACGGATCAATAAAGAGTTGCCAGAATGGCGACATATTTAACTTGGTCGGTAACACTTTTGTTATTTTGATGCTTCACGGTATCAGAATTCTACATATTAGTACAGACGGTTGTCTTTATTTTTATAAAGAATAGCTTTAAAAAATAATTGTCTCCTATTTGAGCTTATTTTTAATCTCCGGGACGATAATGCCTGTGTGAAGTGGTCGGGCCAGGGAACGCTACGCTGGTGCACGCTCAGGAAACTTAATGTTTGCTTCTCCGCAGACGTCTCGGTCCGCACTAAAACAATCGAATGCTAAATGCTTACTCAAACACTTGGTGCATTTAACGTGGGAACACATCGGTGGCGCAATTAAGCATCCCGCACCCATCACAATCCCAACATTCCTACTTTCATCAACGTTTTTGTGATAAGTTTGATTCTAATAAAGCGTTGTAGGTCATTCAGGTTCTCAATAAAGTAGTTTGGAATCAAATCGTGTTAATTTGAATTTTCTGATTAAACATCTGTAGGAACATATCCTAGACGGAGGCAGCTTTATATTTGATGTAGGTATAGTTGATGTTTGATATATTTGAATAAATATGTATATTCCATTTGATTGTCCGCTCATATCTCAATAGGCAGACTAGTGAGCCGCATATGGAAAGGCGAGGTACGACGAGACTGGCCCGATACGCTATTATAAATTCATTATGCATATTTTTAGTAAACAAGCTGTCGATCACAATGCTCGCGCGCAGCGGGGAGCCCTGCCTCCGATACCACGCCGTATCCCGCTCCAATACCTACATACCCTAATATCACCATTATCATCAACACGACATACAACCACACATGTATGTGCCCGCCCCATGAAAATACAACGTCAAACCAGTTTTTACGACGTCGATTCGATTCACGTAAATTTATTTTCGCAAATTATCAAATTACACCACATCAAAAGCTCATATTCAATTATATTGATTAACAAAAAATATATAACAAGCGTATCAAAATACCTAAGGTCAAGTTTGAAGCGAAACTCGGAGCTACCTGAACCGGTGGCGACCGAAGCACTTGCGGACGCATAATGAAGGCCGCTCGATGCGATGGAACTGGGAGGTAAAAATGAAATAAAAACTCTCAGGATCATCGCACTGAAACCGCGGCTGCAGTAACGTGAGAACCTCGTGTTGTCTGTGACCGCTCTCTTTATATCCACACGTTAGGGTCAATTGTATACCACAGCACCACTACTAAAGCTTACCTTAAAGACTATAAATGCTGTAACTGTGTCGCTAAAACGGTACCATGTAACAATAAAAATATTACATTCCAATGCAACGGCGAGCACCATTCGCCACCTCGTCCTAGCAGGACTCGCCGCTAATTTATAACCGCCTCCCTCTGCGACCATAACAATATATTAAGATAATTAAATGGCTCTTTACATTCCTTAACACATGGTTTTTTTATACAAGGCCACTGGAGTCAAAAAGCTCCGACCAATGCTGACTGGTTTTTGATGTCCATTTTTTGTCTTTTTGTGGAAACCACAACAAATAGTCTAAGGGCATTTTTTGTGATGCCGATCGTTCATTTTGTTCACGCGAACCCCGTAAGCTCTGCCTTATCTCGGGCCGCTGCTGTGCCGATGCCGGGATATACGTAAGCGCATTTGAGTGTTACCTGTGTCATGCGGCCGATTCGCATTCACACATTCGAAATTAATAAAATCTGTCAAACAATACCACAAAAATAATTTTCAATAAGTTTATGGCCCATATTAACCAAAAGTTGAACAATTTTGAACATTTTAAATATGTAAACATTCAAATTTAGTGGCAGGCGAAGTACATTTTTATATTATTGTGAATCTGTTCAGGCCGTTCGTTGACTTAAACGGCACACAAAAGCATTTACACTAAAATAAGACCCCTTAATGCTTGATTTTTATAGCCTGCCTTATTTCCCCATCAGTATAAGGTACCTGCGAAAATGATGCGTTCCAAAAACGTATTGTTGACTCAAAGTTAAACAATATTTTCGTCACGATGAAATATAAATTAGGCGGCTCAATATCTTTTGCATCGAAACAACACCTCGTCGATAAGGTGATAAAATATTATTTCGGATTGGTGGAGATAATAGTGTTGGGAGGGACCGCGATTCATTTCCCACAGATCGTTCCATTCATTCACAAATAGTTACAGAAACCACAACCCGTGAATCATAACTCCGACCCGCCATTTTGGTCTCAACTTTTTTATAACTTGTATTAGTGTGACTACAAAATTAGACATTAAGAGATGACCTTCTATTGATACATTGATTTCAAAATTTATCGTAACTCCGTTTGGATTATACATTTTTACTTTAGCATTCTTATTCTTGGACGGTCGCTGTGTAGAGCCAATATTACAAATATTTGTCGACCGTAATTCCTAGTGTCATACTAGCTGTCGAACACGTCATAAATATGCATCGTGTGGATGCATCACCTGTGTCTGTGTATGCTCAAAGCCCTTTAATGTTTGTCCACGAAAAATATCACCCTTTGTTGTCTTAATGTGGCCATCGGCAGTACGCGCGGGGAACGGCGGCGGCGGCGTAACATCGCATACATACATTCTCTCGGCAGAACCCGCCTCTAATACTCTATGAAATATTGCTAGTGGTAATAGCCACCACGGCTCGTTAGCAAATTCTATTTGACAGCAAGAAATTATTGCGATAACTTTTTAAGATATATTATAGGTAATCATTACTGCCTTATGGGCCTGTGGACGTTAACTTTTACATTGTAAACATATTCTAATAATCAAATAGTTTACCTAAAGCCAATTTTGGTTCAAGATAAATATGGTTTGTAGACACACGTTTCCGAGAGATTTTTTCCCATTGAGAGCTATATTTCGTATGTAAAGGCGCGCTAACGAAAACAGTCTACAAGGCTTTTAAGGAGACGCGGGCGCCTTTCACTTGGTGAAAAAAAAACCTTTGAAACAAGACACCGATACGCGGTGTTTGTTTGGGCCACAGACCTCTGTTAATGAAACGTTACACTTCATTCACTCAATTGGAGCAAGTGTCTCTCATATAATAAGTTTACTTTGGTAGGTGTATTAGAAATGGTGCCGACGACGACATTCACGCCTCGCTTTAATGTTGCTGTACGCACAGCACATACTAAAGCTGACATTTTATGGCCACATTCATCATTTCTCGTGGAATGTTAGAACAATAGTATTTGAGGTGAATGACAAAGTTTTAACGCATAGAGTAATACCAGGTGTCTATACTAGTCAAAAGTATTCTCCGGTTTGAATGGTTTGTTCTGATTGTGCGTACCCTGCTTCGCCCATGGGGCCGATCTGTTAAACACGTTTTATATTATGTCATTGTGTATTTTCGGTGTTTAATACCCACGGGACGGATGTAATTCCATCATTGATATTATTGTGATCGCTAAGTCTGACTGAGGTCAATGGCGGAGTCAACGAGAGCATGCTTACTAGTTGCAAGTCATCCGAATGAGCGATGGAATCCACGCTTCCGACATCGATCGACCGCGTATATTATCCTTATCCTTTGTTTTTCACCAAGCTCTTTGTCTATTTATCTTAATTGTGACTATTGGTCTGTTCTACAATTTAAGATAAAAAACTAATGATAATACTATAAACCAAAAAACTGCATGTACTGTATACAACTTTACATTTATCACTAGGATTTATACTTTAGGTATATATTTAGATGTTGTTCTACGTAACAATAACAAAAGTAATTTTACGAGTAGCTATTTAGTGCGCGTTTCACATGTTCACTTAGCAATTACCATTTTCGCTAAACCGCGGAAGGCCATAAACATAAACGTGCGTATCGCGTTGATTTACAGCGTGAGCCCTCGTCGACTTGATAACTGCTGTTGATCGATTTGCATCCATAATTACGTCACTTTTAGCGAGCAGGTGATGAAAACGCGACAAGTACGTGATAGCGGGAGGCGATGCCCGCCCCTTCCGACGCGACCGGTTGAGAGCTTTTACTTAGCAGCGGCCGCCGGCAACGTTGCCGACTATCGAGCGATCGCTGTCAGATGCTGAAGCGATAAACTATGTTCAGTAATTTTCCTCAACACCCATACACAGTCACACTTTTCAATTCAACTCAATATTCAAATCGAAACGCTTCCCAAAACGAATTATAAGAAACTAATGCCTACCGCGTGTTTGTTATCATAAGTTATTGATTTATCAGTACATCTGGAGTCCATAATTCTGGTTGTCGCGTCCGATTTGGTGCGCGCCACTGCATAGCTCGCGCCCTAATCCCGCGGTACGGTCTGCTACTATGATCCACACCTAACAACCTATTCTCATCGAGAACTCATCTTCCAAGAAAAATAAACTATCTTTGTTACACCATTGACGCGCAATCGCCGCTCTCATTGTTTATCCCTCGGCCCAAAGCGGAGTGATCGCATCTCGTGGGTGTAAGGTAAACACCGCACGAATCACACTATACGTCCTCTTTTGCTGACGCTCCCGAGGAGCCTCTTCATAATATTTTATAAGACAAATAACCCGATAAAGATGTTTTGACGTGAACCCGTGTTCATCGCTCACACTAAAATGCGCCCAGTGAACGTGTATAATAAAATATTTATTTACAATTTTGTGCGTTCGGGTAGAAAAGAAATAAAAGTTCTAATTTAGTGTCGACTTTATTGGTGGCGAGCGAAGCGTTAAGGCGATCGGTGGAGTGTTTAAATACGTTGACAGGACTTAAGGCGGCGGACTTCACGTAGATCCATTAGCATTGTTTTAAAGGATTAGAGCGGCGCTTACGAGACGCACTGTGGGGCGACGTGTCGCTCGACACGCATACTTTTATGACACATGTCTTTGTATATTAAATAATCAGTGTGAAATGACTTCTGTGTCCAAATAGCTGATAAAGGACTTTATATTATTTCCAGTATGCTTGGATTTTTGAACTATAAAACTGCAACAAGTAGATTTAAATGAGATATACCTTTAAACAAACCGTAGGTATAAAATGGCATAGTACACTTCTAAATGAGAGCGCTTTGACCGCTGTCGTGTCAGGCTGGCGTCCGCGGTTAGTGTCGTATTACACAAAAGATCGAACGTTTTTAGATTGTTTTGGGGCCGAAATAAAAACCGATGTCTCTGGCAATTTTACAAAATTGCCCGATGACAGAGGGTTGTTGTTTTTGGAATGTTTGAAACATTAACTTGATGCGTGGCGCTTCAATTATAAACCTTATCTATAGGACATTTAAACGAAAAGTGTCATATTTAATCCGCAAAACGTATCTAGGTAGAGTTCTATAAAATATTAGTTTACATATAGTCAAGTGTCTCATATCGATTGATTGTTTTTGACGGTTTATTGAAGAGACAATTTGATATAGGACTATGGCTATGATGATGCGGTTGTTTCCGCATCATTACATGTTTGGAATTTAGTGAAAAACCTTGTAAAAACTCAAAAAACCCATTTCGTACTTATTTGAATCCAAAATTTATAGAAATATTCTAATGACGCATTATCAAAACATTTGGTTTTTGTAGATCGTGCCACAGGACTTCAGCATGGTTATCATAAAGAGCGCGAGATAATTCGTTTGAGAGTCGCGTGTTGTTATTTATTTTGAGGTAGTAACTGTTTTTATCAATGGGTGTCCATTAGATGAGGCTTTTGTGTGAGCTGGCCCGAGGGCGTGAGAATGTCTGCGCGGGAACATCACTTTCTGATTGCATATAATCTTTTCAACGCGTAGCTTTTATGCTTACCTACAGGTAAAACTTTAACTGCTGCCCTTTATAATAACAGAGGCACCCTATTTTTGAACTAAATAAATAACTGTTCTGTAATTCGTTATTTATATTGCATATCTTGTTAACAATTCAGAGATATTGGGCTGTTGCATTACCAACTGACCTAATGAAGTTAATTACCTATGTAGGTACCTACCTCTTGTCAGTTCGATCAAAACAAGCGAGCTGACACTTCGACATTTACTAACTATGACAATGATAATTTACACAATGCACTGTACCAACCTATTACGTTTAGAGATAATAATGTGATAAAAAACCATCCACTGCAAATAGCTTTAGAAAGATATTTAAAATTCGCCAATAAATTAAGTAGCATATCAACTGAGGAGGTCCGGAAGTAAAGCCGACAATTCCACATTGTGCATTTTTTTTTTCTGTCTGTCGTAGTACTCATAGGTACATACTATACTCAGACCACAACAAATTTCGTTAAAAACGTATTAAATAAGGCTCTAAATATGGGCAGCCGGGCCAAAACCCGACAAACACTTGCGTTTTCTGTAAAAATACGAAAAGTGGATTTATCGGTGTTTGTTCCGGACCTCCTCAACTATACTAGACCTGATTATCCATTGTCAAGAACCCTAAATACAAACAATAAATACACCTGTCTATACAACATATCAAGGTTTTTTTTAAATGTTAAACAACATTTAAAAAATAAAGTAATCGGAGTGGGCATGCAAAAATAATTCGGCACCATCAAACGCATCGTTGGAAAATTAATTATCAATTTGTCGTGGGTGCCAGGGCGACATAAATCGATCGGGTGTATCTGCCTCCAGCCACATTAGCCACGCTCGAACATGAGATAAGGATAACAAATGCTCAGTTTATTGTTATCTCGACATCGCGGACATGAGAGAGCTTTTTGCCACCACATCCTTCGACCTTCTCGTGTTCGGACCTTCGATATCTTTAATAAATTCATGCTTGCGTACCAAGAAAAATATTCGAGTCATTTGTAAGTTTATACATACTTATGGCTTTGCGTGTGTAGCCTTTTAGGATTTGAAATATTATTTGTGTCTCTGCCTGCGCATTAGAGGTTTAACCACAAAATCATGCTAAACACATTGACATTAGGTGGGAAGGAAGTCTGTTGTGCTAATTGACCAAAAAAATGGAGGTCGTTGGTACGCTCACATGATACGCAGTGGATTTCACAAATTTGTTTTGATCAGAAATAACGTTAAATTGTTTATTTCGGTAATGGTTGACGATGTTCTGTGTGAATGTGTATAGAAAGCAAGGGAAATACGTTGTGTCAAAAATGTAGAACATAAATGGCTCACAGACATGATTTTTGTTGCTTGCATACCAATATTTGTACCTATATAAAATGTTTGCTGAGGTATAAGTTCATATTGTCACTATCGTCTCGAAAACAAAAATGCGTAGGTTACAAAGTTAGGTCCATCAAGTATAACAATAATTTGCAATAGCGTAGGTATATACTTAAAATTTTAAGGGTATCACAGCGAATTATTAATATTCAATATAAAATCGCTTTTTCAGCGTCCACCAGTGTATAATTATCAAGCCACGGGCGCATGCGAAATTGGGGTCTCACCTCGAGACTTCGCCCATAAATAAAGTAAAATGACCGGCGTCGGTGGGAGGAACGTTGCACTAATGAATAGGCTGCTTGACCCGCGGAGCGGTCCGGGGCCCGTCACCCGCAGCGGGGTACGCTCATATCGAACGCCCGCCTAACTTCATCTCCTCTATTGGTCGACTACACATTTTTCACAGTTAACGATACTTATGGAATATTATTAACCATCTTTTGTTTCAGCTTTACATTTATCAAAACTTCCAATTTTGCCTTTTTAAATAAGAAACGAAAAAATATAGTCAATATTCAGATACAAAAATCGCAAGTGACTTAAACAAAACCGTGTATTTTTAATCCTAAAATTAAAATCTAGGTACCTATAATTAGAAGTGCATGTATACGTTGACCATATACATACAATATCAGAGTCAACACGTTTTCATGATAAATGCCCCGGTTTTCCTTCCGTGCCCTATCGGAACTCGATATCAATATTAACGCCCAAATGTGGCATAGAAAGCATCAATTTATCTCACTTACACCGCCGCATTCAATTTATCACCCCAGTGATCGGATTACACAATTGTAAATAAATGTAAAAAATTATCCAACACGAAATACCAATTTGAATATGAATAGTTAGGCGCCATGTAGGCAGGTACATGAAAAAACCGGCCCGAAATAATAATAGTAGACAAATGTCCCCTTTAAAGAACACAATGAACGATCTCAGAGTGATCAATTCACTTTGAAAACATGCTAATTTGAAAGTCTAGGTTGGTTTTTAACTGTATAGGGTCACAATGAACTGCATAAAATAAGAATAAAATATTTTATAATACTAAGCGATAAATACCTAACCTACTTCGCAGAAGGCCCATTTTTGAAGCTTGAGAAAACTTGTTTATATGAATCACAAGGGGATATTTATTCGTTTGTTTTCCTATAAAGAATCATATCGAGAAACTGTGACAACAAATGGCTTTTCTATCGTTAAGCTCATATGATATCGATTGACAAATGTCGTTCCTTTGGCAGATAGGTCCCCTTGGAGTGTCGTCGACACGCCGAGACGGTCCTCGGTAGTCTGCCAGCCAGGTAGGTCGGGAGGCGGCTATTATTTAAATTAATTGGACATAAAACGACGAAGCCGAACACAAAAGCGTGTCGCTTAAACAGCCGGCCGCAGACACCGGTCGTGCTCTACCTTGCGATAAATCAAACATTCACCATTCGACTTTTCTATATCTTAGGTAAGTCGGAAAACATATATATTACCTACTTACCGTTCTTGCGGCGATACATTAGAGCTTTTCATTTTGCTACGAGGAAGACGTTAGTTTTTTATACGCAAATAAGCAAAGCTAGCGAATTGAAGACTTGAAAATTTAAGAAATTAAAAATAGTAGCCACTTTAAAATACATTAAGAAGCATACCTACGTCAAAACATCAAAACGAAATTGATATCAACATTTCTAATTAATCTGAATGCAATAGGAAAGATCATGCGCACGAGTGCGGTGCGGGCGGCGAGCGCGGCGCGCTGCGACAGGCCGTCAGATCTTATCACACGTCGCCGTGTCGACTCCACAATGCCATCTTTTGTGTTCCAACACGATTATTTATTGCCACCAAACACTGCGCTTACAAGCCGACCGAGATAATTCCGCGATTTCAAATTTAATTCGACCACGCCCTTCAAGCGTTTCAAGCTTTGCGCTCACAGGCGCGTCCAAACGCGTGCGACAATGTTATTCAAAAGATGTATTAACCTATTAACATACAGAGAAAGTAAGTTTTTTCCAACGAAATGTGACGGCTACATGACGCGTACAAATTTTGTCGAGTGGATTTTATAACAGAAATTAAATATTTATGTACCAACATACACATTATTTATGTGAATATTTACATAGAGTAAATTTTAAAAGTAAGTCAAATTAATTCACTCGCCCCAGTGAATGCAGGTTAAACGATTTTTCATAACGGGATCAGTTAGTGTGATCGCTATTGAATATAATTAGAGAATTGCACCCGGTTTAGCGTATCGCAAGAACATGTTTTTAATGCTTGTCAAAGGAATTACCTATTGCAATATATCTTTACGACAAGTAAATACACATTAATTTATTAGTATTTATCGCAAATTGAGTTGTCTATCGTTCACAACGATGCGGGGGTCGATGGCCTCGAGATTGAATGGAATATGAATTGATTGAAATGACAATTAATACGAGTATATCTACGACTGGTTAGTCGCTTTCGGTAGTAGTCGAGTTTCGAGTGTGCTTTATCTGTATCATAAAGCGACAACTGTCGCGTGGTCGATGGCGTAGCGGCCAAATTGTGCTTCGGCACTTCATTTCCCACCACTAGAAATAGTACGTTACAATCATAATTAGAATACAAGAAACACCGATTGCATTGCTTTAAAATCATTAAAAAAATAACATTACCGCGTTTTGGAAAGTCGATTAATATTTTTGGCGTTAGTGCACTGCTACTAAGAGTTAATGAATCGTAAAAATAGTTAAAAATTTCTGTATAATCTAGCACTAAGAACACTAGTGTATAGACTTGTTCACCTTTAACGCTATATGTATGTTAGTAACTATAAATATCTAATTACGATGTTAAATGGATATGTACCTATTTGTCAGCACAGATTATCTTTGCATTAAGCCATTGCCTCGGGGTTTTGAGCTTATATAAGTCAAAGCAATTATGTTAGTCAATAATAATTATGTGTTTAGATACACTGTGAAGGTATCAAAACACATAATCTTAGTAACAAAACATGGTCTTAGTAACAATACAATAGGTACGCTAAATATTTCGCGCGTTACACAACAAGTGTAAAATACCGTAGATTTACGTTATGTTATAGTGAGTATGAAATTATTATCGCCGGATGCGTAAAGCTTTAACGAGTGCGCTAATTCGGTAATTACAGTGCTAGGAGTAAAGGTGTTATGTCGTAAAGAGTTTGTTAATACTCATGTCATAATCAACAACAATAATACGTACCCCCTTTCAAACGATGTCATGAAATTTGTCTCGCAACTGAAATGGACGAAACTATAGAAAAATGCAGTTGGTTGACACGTCTGGTACGTGCATCAAGACAAGATTTGTCACGAAATATGTCACACCGAGTCGCGCACTCTCGATCTAAATACGAAAGACAAAATAGTTATATACAGTCTCACATTTTGTCTTGTCACATCCTGCTGGCAATCAATACAGCTGTTGTCATAGTGGCTGTTTCTGACAAAAAGGAGTAGGTATTTAACTACTTGATTGAATATAACGGGACTGGATAGATTACGACAAGCTTCATAAAAAAAGGGACGTGCCCATTTGCATAATTGCAAATCTGAAGGGAATTCAAGACACCGTCCGACGACGTCCAGATACCTATCAAAGAGCGTGTTTCAGGTCAACGCATCGCACATTTTAATAGTTACGTCTGGTGCGGCGGCCGTTACTTTAAAACAATGACCAATAACTTTGTATTTATGTCTCATTGGGCAAGTGTGTACCGCGCCGCGCCGGCTTATCTCACAAGCTAGTTGCTTCATGTGAAGTAAATTAAATTAACTGAAAGAGCTAATTTTACATTAGCTTTACGTTTACGCCGTAAAACAACTTTAAAGTCCATATCCAAAACGCTTCTATTTTTATTATTACTAGTAATGATGATGATGTTTTCAAATAACTAGCAGCCCAGTCATTCCTCCAGCTAAACTAAAATGCTTTTGTTAGGAGTGGGCATAAGTAAATAGATTTACAGTAAGGGTGGAAATAGAACCCGTAACCTCTCGTTTACTAGGGTGACCCGTCTAATAACTACTCAATGTGACTATCCGATTCTTAGAGAATCGTTTTCTATTCTCCTACTCGTATTATTGGATTATACTATAAATTATGGCATGCGCCAAATATGCGCACTGGTACGCAACAATAAATAAATATAAATAAAAAATAAATTATTGAAAATAATAATTTAAAGTAGTTCGAATGTTAAGTTTCCGTTTTAGGGAGGAATAACAAATGAATGCTTATTAAATTACACAACTAAAACCAATGGCGAGTCATAAGTAGGTACTTAGTTCATGACTCGATATTATCATTTGCACAGCGGAAGTTGAACTTTCCCGCGACAATTTAAATAACAATAAAACACAATCACGAGCGAGACGCGAGTGTGCCTTATCGGAGGCACGAAGTCGATCGTTCATAGTCAAAATAATGAGGCGAGCACACAAGGCACCTCGGGGTAACAATTATACCCATTAGTTTATTAATCGCGACCTGCTCGAGCATTGTTCTGCGCGGACAATCGTCGCTAGACCAAATAAAAACTCGGCTCCCCTTACCCGAATACAACAACATTACAGCGAGAAAAAACTATAAGCAGCGAGCGTTGCGTTTCAGACTTATGTAATCACCGCGATTCAAGGTAAATGGAATTAAAAGTCTGTTTATAAAACAAACTCCGAGTTTAGATTTCAGTATGGGCGCGATTTGTCGTTACCCACAAGTATACACATTATAAAGTACGCAGAAAACTCGAAGTCAAATCAAACACTTTGAATGCGCACATAAATCTGAAAGAGCTTGTCCATTGAAATACGCAAGATGTAAATAATGTAAATATCAAAAAGAAAAAACGTGACGCTTGGATCTCATAATAAGAGAGACACTGATATGTTTTAGTACTAAGAGCGAGTGGGATAGGAAAAGGAGCTGCGTGAGAACAAATCGCATGCGGTTGAGGCTTCACATGGGCTGTAACCACGATCCTATAAATATTTCCAGTATTACAATACAAATGCCTTTCTATTTCTAGTGCGTAAATAAACCTTATGTCAAAGGCGCAATCTGATATCAATAATGTTCACGCTAAGCCGGCCATTCTGTGCGGATTTATATGCGTGTCATAGGTTAATGTTTGTTAAGGACTAAGTTAGCAGCCACTATTTTCACATTGCTTTGAATGTTATTGCGAATAATTTAGATAGTTAACTCTTTTAATGGTCGCACCCTATTGCGCCGACAGAATACGTGACTGAAAATATCTGAAGAAAGCTTTTATATCTATTGTGATTTTTTACCATATTTACCTTGTGTGTTTTGAATTAACAAACCTTATCATAGTTGATAGTTTGTGGTGTAAAAATGCAATGCGAGAGCTCGCATGAACGCATTCCCATATAAACAGCGAACCCATAAAGAAAACCAATTACATGCTCGTGAAGCCATTCGAACAACAAACGAAAATGTACCAACTAAAATTGTATGTTTTATGGTAATTGAAACGAAGTTTTCATTAGTCAATGATGCGTGCTAGCTTATGTAGGTTGGCTTGTATTATTATTTAGTTACTTTCGTACCTATTTTTAGGGGTTTAAAGAACAAACCTAGCAAGACCAATAGTTGAGGAATTTCCTGTACTGTATAAAATTATGTAATGATTATGATTATTTGACGCAGGTTACTTATATTGCTTTTTTTTATGTCATTTATGCCTTTAACCTACACGATAATGAAACGGTCTTTATGTTAACACTCTAGTGGTATTCGAAGTTGTATTAATCAAAAACAGCAAGGCCGATATCCGATATCAAGTAGTTTATCTATTTCATACACAATTTGACGTAGCTACGTATTTCATTGAATTGCAGTATCATATACGTAAACATAGGAAAAACCTGAATTTTCCGTTGTACGTTTATAGTCATAATTTTCCAACTGCGATTGCTCTTGAATTTTCTCTCATATCTTATAATATATATAATATAGTTTGCAAAATCCCTACAGTATTGATCAGAGTAAAAATCAGGAAATAGGATTTAACATATCTTTTAGAAGTAAACAGTATTCAGTTTGGGAGCGGTAATAAAGGGCGAACGTACAGAAGAATACTCCCATTATACGTGAGAACCAATTGGTACAGTCGACAAAAGAACAAAATGTATAAGTATATACCAACACATACCCTACATAAATAAATGTAATAAAAAATATTCGTAATCTGTTAAATAATAAGATCATCATATCGAGCCCACGATATGATGAAGAAATGGGTGAAAGGCAATTTTTTTTAAACTTTACAGGAGATCATACTCATTCGACGCAGAAAGTTCGTTGTTTCCAAATTCATATATATGTTAAGTCAATAACGCCCAAAAGTGTCACTTTTTTAAGTCAAAACCCTTTTCCCTTAATCGCCCATTATCTTATGTATAAGTATATAATTGCATTTTGCGTGTCCAGCCATATCCTATCTTATATCATAATTTCGATTTCAATTCGATAAAAAGACGGTGTACTGATCCTATTTTATTTACCAAAAGAAGGTTTTTTTTTACTATTCAGATTGTTGTTGGAACCGTACCAACCGATGGCACGCGGTAAAAAGGCGGTAAATTGTTCGCGAAGACTTGCAACTGTACGGAAACTACGTAAAGTAATAAATGCAGACAGACAGCCTACGATTAACATTCGCCACGAGGATGGTCGTTTAACTATACACATAAATAAAATTAAAATGTCTGTTTGTAATATAAAAATAACACCTTTTTACCAAATGCATATGAAAGTATTAATGATACCTGTAACGAAAATGATTTTTAAAATTTTTGTCTGTCTGTCTGTTTGTTCCGGGTTAACATCCAAATGGCTGAATTGATTTCGACGGGACTTTCACTTGCAGATAGCTTACGTTCCAAGGAGTAACTTCGGCTAGTTTTATTTCAGAAAAAGCGTTCCACGGTAATCTCGATAAATTCCACGCGGGCGACGTCGAGGGCACAGCTAGTCGACAAATAATATTAGTCGTAAAACGTTCGCCAAGCTTCTATTTTCCTTGAACTCGGCCGCATCTGCGTTCATGGCCACCTTAGGACGAAATACGTATCTATATATCGATAGATACCTAAACATACGATAAATATGTATACTATCGAATAGAATTCCTTTTGTGTTTATCTAGATTTTCTATTCAATACCGACTATATTCAGTACAATAGAGTTATATCGAGGGGTGCAACGCTATTTCACTTCAGCGTCACTTTTGGGCGATATTGACCTATATAAGTACATATTTGGAATCAGCGAACTTTTCTGCGTTGAACGAGTATGCTCTGCTGTAAAGTTAACAAAATGTCGCTTAAGTTTCACACCTCGATATCTTTTTACACGCAATTAGTCTACAGGTGAGATATTTTGTCAGTACGTTTCTGTTTAGTTGTGGTATAAAAACTAAATAAATTACAAAATATTTTTTATTGGAAAGCTGAAAAGGAACGGAACGGCATGTTGGTTGGGGTTTCCAAAGAAACATACCTATAGGAATAAGAAAATTGAACTCTCCTTAATTAAAAGTAGCTCTTACAAAACCAAAATCAAGGATGTATAAAATACACAACTATTTTTGCTTTTATTAGACGATTTATTGGTGCCATAAAAATACCTCAATTCGTAAGTATTAATGATCTTGAAATTAAACTATTTTACGGATTTTATCGCGTTTATTTACTATTTTATTTTCCCGACGTTTCGGCTGCTTTACAGCAACCATGGTCACGGGGGGACTGAGATGTTAGACGTCCTGATGTCATAGTTAATAACTGGTGGCCACACCGTGTATAGGAAAAAGACCCATACCGATAGGTACTTAAACGGTGAATCTCACCACCAACCAACACAGTTAGCTACCGTGGGTAAATCTTTGTTTCAGAGAGCACAAGGGATCTGTGATGAGCAACACCTGGCTGCCGAGATCCACCACGTCAAGCAAGTATTGCATGACAACAAGCTTCGGGTCCCACGCCGCCATCACAGTGACCGAGTGAAACCAGCCACAGTTGAGCGTCTACCTGCTGTACTACCATACATAAGAGGTGTCACAGACAAGATTGGCTACATCTTGAAACGGGCTTCAATCAAAACTTACTTCAAGCCACCGAAGAAGATTAGTCAGTTTTTACCACCTGTCAAGTGTCACATTCCTCTACAAGATGCAGGGGTATACAAACTCAATTGTGAATGTGGGCTCTCTTACATAGGACAAACTAAAAGATCAATTAAAACCCGCGTAAAAGAACATATAGCTGACGTGAAACACCGACGCTCCACGAAGTCTGCAATCTGTGAACATGTACAGGACCGCACCCGCCATTATATCAGATTTGATAAACCGCATATCCTCGCAAAAGAACACCGACTCCGACCAAGGATGATACGTGAGGCCATTGAAATTAAAAAACATCCTAATTTCAATAGGGAAGATGGCTGGGTGCTACCACCAACTTGGGATCCAGTAATCAATATGATTAAATCCAAAACCAAGTGTACCATTGCAAGACCTCAGGACACCGTAAGCACTTTCTGCGTGGATCGGACCGCAAACAACAACTAAATATGAGGGTACCCAGTTATTAACTATGACATCAGGACGTCTAACATCTCAGTCCCCCCGTGACCATGGTTGCTGTAAAGCAGCCGAAACGTCGGGAAAATAAAATAGTAAATAAACGCGATAAAATCCGTAAAATAGTTTAATTTCAATGTATAGTATTCGCGTAAATATAAGAAAACAATATATTAATGATCTTGATAAAAGCTGTAGATTTTATGTAAACGAGCGGTGCGAATGGTTACGAATTATGATTGTAATAAGGTAAACAATTGAATCACGCTCGAACAGCAGACACAGCGAATTCCACGGGCGGTTTCGATACTCTACGTACCACCCTTTCCGGAAATCGCAAATAACTGTAGAAAGTAAAAACTCATTTAAAATCAATAAAACCTATTGAGAACTTCAACACATACCTATGTCTCTATCATGAGGTAAAATATTGTTCTGTTCACTATTCCCCCTCATGCATTTCGTACAGATTTTGAAAATAAATCCGTTTTTAATTTAGGAAAACGGGTAGTTCTACTTTATATCTTCCTAAACGGCTTAAGGTAGTTTCAGAGTCGTATTTATTTTACGACAAGCTACGCACGACCCGACTACAGCGAGTGTACTACTACTACTAAACACATCATAACGGCATCTCGACTTTGACATGACTCAATGCCATTATTCATTCCGATAATAAATTCATTACTTCATTTCCATATTCTACATTTAAATCGTTACGTCAAACATAAATGGCGATAGTGAAAGTGAACATCTTTTTAAGCAAGTCATTTACGATAACACAATAGTAGATTTGCTATTATAATTTTGCGATGAGACAAAGCGTGATTCACGCTGGTATATTTACTGCGAAGAAGCTTACAATAACACACTGGTGTAGTTGCTCACATTCGCACGTTCCCGCGAATTAACTTCAACCAACTTACACAAGAATGCACTTTAACGTCGACGAGGTCTCAATCGGTAATTTTTTATATGTTATTACGAACGGACCACTGCGATATACATGACACCCGACATTGCGAGATTAATCCCCGATGTGGCAGATTGTCACTTTAATTTATGATCGGCCATTGTCTCTTAAGTGACGTCATTTTATGCAAGACGTTGCCATCTGATTAAATTTACGTGCATTGTTAAAATATATTTTTCAATGTTTTACTTTTAGTCATGATGGAACGTTATGGACATTGGAATTGGGATATTAAGAGATAAGACGTTTTTCGGAGTGCTGCAATCACTAAGGTATAATTCATTAGGTATATACTGATTTCAAGATGTAGCCGGCAGATTCCGAAGTGCCTCTTCAAATTGATCATGATTTTGTATAAGTGTGCATCACTCCGAAGGCAAACTGTGCCAAAACTGAATGACGGTTAGACGGGCGAGGTGACCACAGAGCGGCCCAGTCGCGCGTACGGTTCCAGGGCTGTCATACAAAACTGTTGACCGCGGTCTTCTTGTGTTTCATTCAGCCGACCGCAGAGCGGCCAGCGGCTACCCTCAGTCAACGACCCCGACACACCCTGACCATCACAATCCGTTGTCGCATACACTCAAAAACATTTTACAGGCGTTAAATGGTCGTTTAAACGATTCTATAAAGCAAGATGTAAAGCGCTCGTAAATACGTTAATGCACATTGCAGAATTGTCTTAGTTGAAGACTGAATTATATACAAAACAGAAACGATCATCTGTGGATTCCTCGTTGGTTGCATCTGACGCGTTTTCATTTAAGAAATAATGTTAACTGAAGTTAGTTTGAAAACTGCATACGATGAATGTAATATGAAAATTGAAGATCAACGAAATGCCTTCGGAGGTTAAATATTTAACATATCCTTAGCTATGTATGGATGTTTCGTTACGTCTGTATGTATACGCCTGCGACGTGTTGAATAGTCATATTTAAGCGTTAAGTATGCGTGTCTTTTAGAGGGCTGTCAGAGTTACAAAGGTTTGTCCGCCAGAACACCGCTGGGTGGAGCTAATAAACTATTTGAGTAGAGGCCTGGTGTTGACACTGGCGTTTCACACCTGAACAATGCTGCTCGTTTGCATTAATGTAAATTAGGTTAGGCCGCCCGCCGCCGCGCCTACGTTCAATTAGATGTACCCCAAAGTAGCGCATGTGTGCATATGTAAACGCAGCTAATAGCGTGTTGGTTACCGAATACTCGTGGGTAATGAACTGCGAACCAAGAACATAGATACGTGCAGCAACGTACGAATGCACTCAAAGATCGACCGTGGCCAATAAGTGAACGTAGGTAAATGTAAAATTAAAATAGGTACTATTTAGCTACCTATCAATCTAATTCTATTAGCTATCAATGTAGATACAGGTTGAAGGTACCATACATCTAGCTATAAATTAACAATAATATAAGTTCGCTTAGACATGTGTAGCATGTGAACTCGACGATAAAATAGCATCAAACAAAACCGCGTCCGAATTTGTGTTAGTACAGTATTTTCTAAGAAGCTTTAATACTAATAAGAAAACAATACGAAGTAGAATATTTACCACTTATCTACCTAAAAATAGTTAGCAGCAGTGTTAGAGGCCGGGTGCGGCTGCGGTGTCAAAGACTGGCCGCTTCTGTTCATCGTCCGTCAGCGCATGCGCCGCGTCGCGTAAACAAAGCCACCGGCGCGCGCGCAGCGAAACAATTTGCGTTTCTACCAGATTCCGCGCAACCGATGCCACTTCCTATAACAATTTAGATTATAAAACGCGAGAGCAAAAACGCAAACTCTCGTTTTAGATCAAGTTCAGATATTGTTGAAATAATAGCACCGCAAAAGGAAATCAACAGGACGTGCCATTAACATTTCCGAACGTCACAAATCACACCACCAAAATGCGAGATGTATAACCGAAAAAGATCTATGCTGGGAAGGATTTTTTTTTATTGTAAAGCGGTTGAGTCGCACGCGCGGCTCGATTGTGGCTGTGTGGTCCTCGCTAGCCACTTTGTAAATAGCGCGGTTTACCTTTTTCAACTTTTGTGTTTTGTTACCTTTTGTGCTGTTGTAGGGCCAATATTACCATAGCTATTTAGGCTCGTCGGATAAATAAATATGCCATTTATCATGATAGATAACCGGTGCACGTGAACGTCGCCGCCGCGTCAGATGGAGTGAAGATTTGATCTTTAGTCTAAACAATTTGTAGTGATTTATCTTTGCATTGTTTTCTCGTAATATACGGATAAGTTATAGATGTTGATACTAGTGTGAGTCGGAGTTATTTTTCAACAATATTTATGAGAGGTCCTGGCTAATGACATGGATTTGTTTATGGTGGCTGCGTTTTTGTGCGATATATATTATATATATAAAATTATTGTAATGATCCCTATCCTGTATTTAATCATAGGAAAAAGTAAGTTCTTAACGAAGAAAAGTATGCGAATTTTTATTTTCCATTTAAGCGAAGTGCGAGTGTCCGCATCCGTACCTACCCCTTCGAGGAATAAACCATAACCCTATTACGTCTGTTATTAAACAGGAACACGTCTGGTCTAGCCTTCACAAATAGGTATTTTAGTAAAAATGTGCAACCTTTCCACGTTAAGTGTATTTTTTTAAACGCGGCCCTTTCAAGAATGTGGGCCCGGGCGTCATCGGTGCTACATCAAATTGTAGCACAATAAATTCACCCAAACCGCAGGCTCTTTCACAATATTTGTATCGGACGTATTGCGACAAAAAGGGCCGAAAGGGCGGCTCTCGGTGAATGAAGGGAAGGTAAATAAATATAAATAAAGGTGATGGCGGCGTGGTGTGCGGAGGAGGAGGCGGGGGGCGCGGGCGTCCCGCGGCGCCTGCGGCTGCGTCGGCCGACTCTCACCCAAGGCTTTTTATCTTTGAATTTAGAATTCAATATATTCTGTTCTAGATCATGTCAATGTATTAAGGATATTTAATTTAATTTTGACGCAGTGGATGATCAATGATTAAGATTTTATTTGGGTATTATTCGTAGTAGCTACCTACTACTAAAAATACTAAAAAACTACATTGCTTCAAGTCCTGGGAAGGATTGCATAGTTACCAAAATATTCATATCCTTTTGTTCGTTTTAAGATAATTCCATTAGGTTATATGTCACTTCAAAGTGAGATCTATTTAGTTTAAATTTCCTCGAAATCGAAGAAGTTCAAGAAGCAAGAAATTGAGTTGAGTAAGAGTTCAGACACTCTCTCCCAAGTTTAGCTTCTCACTCCTCAACGCGTGAAATACTACGACACGAGATACCTAACTATATCGTGATATGACATGACAAGGCAAAGAACGTATTACTTCACGGACAGAAGCAAAGAGGACTGAAGTATTGCCAATGGCATTTCTTACAGACAATATGAAAACAAACCACAAGATTCTCGTCGCGTCCTCAGGATTTTCTACATTGTAAAAATCCAATTACAAACTCATTGTTCTCACCACGGGCCTGTCACACGTCATTAAATGGGACCAATGAGAGTCGTAAATTCCGCACTGATCGCATGCGCTTGTGAGGGTAATCTTGTTCAGGAGGACCAATTACGGAGCAGTGCCAGTGCAACGCGCACTTTTATTGGGTGTAAGATTTAAGTGCCGCTCGACACGCTGACCACCGGCCCAGCCTGATTTTTACGGCCACTTAAGAACTTACGAAGCGTTTTTACATGAAATCGATCATAGTTTAACTACTCTCCATAGATACTATTTACTCAACGATAGCGAAAATAGCTTTGATAGAACTGCTAGATTATATGAAGCTTGAGACTAACTATCTTGTGTGCCTGTTTCCACTAAACTACGAGACGACTTATCGTGTTGCCTAAATAGGAAGCAGTTGCCAGGGGGGGCAATTCTTGCATGATCGACATTATCTCTAATTCGACTTATGTAAACAATAAGGACAAATTTTGACATTGACCATCATTGACCATAGGCATGGTGATTGTGTTATTTTTCTTGTGGTCGATTCTTAAGTGAGTCTAGTATATAGTATAGGTATTCTCCCCCCTTTCACAGTATTGAAATATTCTTTATTTTTACAGTGGGATACTATGTGCCGTTGTGTGGTGTACCAAGTGCTTTACCTATGTTAAAGAACGCCTACTTCAATAATTTCTGGATAAATGAAGTACAAAATTAGTTCTTGATATCAAAATTCCTAGGTATCAATGAATTGATAAAGAAGATGAATAGTAACATCCTACAGTATACTTTTACCACAGACATTCTATCTTTATGAATATTACAATAGATATAGTTCTGTTATTTGGCTTAAGATATTAGTTGGTGTACCTAGTTTATCTAAAATATGATTTTATCCCAAAACATTAATATATAGTTAGCACGCCGTGCCGTCGACTTCCTTTGAGGACTGTCGTAGGTAATTCTATAGTGGAACGATGATGGAATACAAAATATCCTTTAATCTGTTTAGGTACATTGGGGGTGTTGATACAGTAATTCTTTCTCACCAGTGCACACCCACTGACGTTAAATATTTATCGATTGTATATATCTATACAAATAAATAAAATTGGAGTGTCTGTTTGTAATATCAAAATAACACTTTTTTACCAAATGCGTATATACGATACCTATAACGAAAACGCAATTTTGAATTTTTTTGTCTGTCTGTCTGTTTGTTTGAGGTAAACTTCTAAACGGCTGAACCGATTTCAATGGGACTTTCACTGACAGATAGCTGACGTTCTAGGGCGTGACTTAGGCTACTTTAATTTTAGAAAAAGGATTAGGGTTCCGCGGGAAAAACATAATACCCATGTTTCCGGGTAATCTCCCTAAAGTCCACGCGGGCGAAGTCGCGGGCACAGCTAGTATATATATATAAATGGTTGAGAAAACACCCTGTATTATAAATGTTCATTAATAAAAACCTGCTACCTCTCAGTCAATTATGTAAATATGTAGAATGCATTAAATACCTATTTATAACGAACCTTTAACTACAATTTATAGGATTATTATTAAACAGTAGTTGGTATGGGTGAATCACCTTTATAATATGATTTCATAGTCAATATATCATGATGTTATAAAACCGAGGAAGCGAATGCAATAAATCATCGAAAGCCATCGATAAGCGCGAATCGGATTGCACTCTGGAACTCAAACATTGCGATATTATACAAAGCAACGTGTATAAACCAACAGTAACAATAAATTTAGGATTTTTGCTTATTATCTTTTGAAATTGACATCGAGAGTTATGACAGACCGACAACCGGTTTCGTTGTGTTGATTTTCACTTACACGAGCGTTGTGAAACATTGTTTTCTTTGTGAGCTCATCATCCAACGACTGCATACATTTTAATTCTTTCCGCCAGTACGAATATATTATATACATTAAATAAAGATGTAGATTCTCTTGTACAACTAAATTATGTGTGACAGAATTAAAAATACTGCCGTAACGCTCGCACATTACGGCTGTGAGAAGGACGGCAATACAGTTAGTTTAGGTTTGGTGCCAACCGAATCGACTATAATATTACCAGGCACCTAACTAACAAAATGTAAACATCAAAAAAATATTTATTTATAAATCCAACTCTTGTTAAATCGCGATCTACTTTAAAATCATCAAAGTTTCATCAACCATCATTTATAATCCATAGTAGCTTTTATGTTTCTAATCTAATACAAGTTTATTTTTAACAATGCCCCATTTCACTACATTTCCAAACAAGATCCCTTCGATTTACGATCAGCCGAGATGTATCAAAACTCTTTGCGTATGATGCCAAAGTAATCATCCATAAATTGTGGTGGGATGCTGTTTCATCACGTCTAATAGTTACCTAGGTAGGTACGTAGATTATATTAAACTGGTTAGAAAATTATTATAACATATTTTCCGAGTTTCTGGTATACATAATTGTAATATCCTGTTTACAGATAATTAGGTGATATTGCTACGTATAACGTGATAGGCCGATTTAGCATTATAATAGAGTAAGAAGGGAAGAAGAGTGAAACTACTGGTTTCACTGACATGCAAATACCGTTTAAAAGAAAAATTAACTCATGAAAGTACTAATCAAATGTAGCCTAAAGTCATCTAAATTAACACACCAACATAGAATAAACACAGGTTTTAAATCGAGGAAGAATCATAAAAAACCTTGGTTCTGAGATTATATTTGTAATCCCGTGCCTTGACTGCATTGACTGAGGTTTGACAGATAACACGGAGATAACCACAAACAGCTGGCTGACAAATATTTGCAGCAGTAATTAAAACAAACTGACAACGCCGGAGACACACGACACTCGCGCAAACATTGAGGACCACTTTTGCGACGACACACGCGCTTTTATATTATTTATTTCAGAACAAATAATCTTGAAAAATAAGTCAAAGTCAATAACCGAAATCAATTAGTTCTATCAATACATTCCTAATGGATTTTTGGAGACAGCCAAAAATAATAGATTTTGACGTTCAAATTACATTTTGGCAAGTGAACCACATAGTACAAAAACTTCTCTATAGAAGATTCATCAACCTTCAAAAGTAAATAAACACCCACCGTTAGTGTTTTACGTCCAACCTAGATTGAAACTGTATGTACCTAATGATGTTAATTTTTCAATTGTGTAGTTATCTATACATCTATATCTATATAAATAAATAAAAATGGAGTGTCTGTTTGTAAAATCAAAATAACATTATTTTAACAAATGCATATGAAAGTATATACGACATCTATAAAGAAAATGCAATTTTTTAAAATGTTGTCTGTCTGTCTGTTTGTTCCGGGTAAACTTCCAAACGGCTGAACAGATTTCGACGGGACTTTCACTGGCAGATATAACTGATGTTCCAAGGCGTTACTAAGGCTACTTTTATTTTAGAAAAAGCATTAGGGTTCCGCGGGATGAACATAAAACCATTATTTCCGGGTAATCTCCCTAAAGTCCACGCGGGCGAAGTCGCGGGCACAGCTAGTGTAATAATACAATTGAAGTGTCTATTTGTATTGGCAAAAAAAACTGTCTAGACAGTTCACAAATTAACATGTGTAATCAATTAGGAAATTAACACTTATCTTATGATTATTTGGTATTTGCCTTGTCACTGATAATATTTAAAAACTTTATGTCACTAAATATAATATTGACCTCACGTATTGGTGTTATGGCGCTGAATTTTCCCAAGCGCAGTTCGTCCTTGTGGGATTTTTTGTGCTGGCAATCATAATACTGGTGGTGGGTGAGCTATCTCTAGGAGATCTCAGTAAATAGGTAAAACAATAAGTCACTTATTATTTCATCCCAAGAAGGAATTACATTCGTTGTTTAACTACCAGATGATGAGGCATGATTCCAGTTACAGTAGCTGTCAACAATTTTCCCCACGCTTTATTTTTCTAAGCTGCGTTCAGGCTGCCCCGTACACTGTGCAGTGTTCTCTAGATGTCTGATTTATGCTAAAGTATTAGCACACATGTGTTTACATATCTACATCACGACTGTTTACGCGTTGTGAGAGAAATGCAAATGGCTAATTTATCGCCACCTTGAGAAGCGACTATATAAAACGAACCGCAAACACGAGGGAGGTTCAAAGACCTATCACTGAACAGTTTGGCGTGTGTTTGAACAAGTGTCCGTCGGCACTGGCGAACGTAAAGGGCTACCACATGAACGATAATTTACGTAATGTAAAGTGCGGCTAATGTGCATTTACTTCCTCATAGATTATTTTAGTACTTATTTATTTTATTTGACTATATTTATCCATTCAACTCTATATCACTTTAATATCAGCGACGGTGTACCTACTCTTTAGCAAGCACTAAATAAGTAGATATATCATAGGTAGTTAGTAAGAACTACACAAATTTATAACCTACCTAACAATATGTAAATAAAATAATGGATTCATTGCACCCAGCTATACTTGTCGTATCGCATCGTATATGAAAGACAGCTTATTGCAGAGTTTGCGTAAGAGTATGCCTATTGACCGTCGATAATTATCCGATGCATCTCAAGAACAATGGTAAATAAAATTAAGCTATTGGGAATATTTCTCAGATTTTCAGTAAACATGTGCATTTATTAGCTACGTTATTTAGCCCGATTCACCTTGGCGTGCAAATGCAGGTACCTAATGTTTAATAATAGAATTTCCTGTGTCAATACAAGATGAATCTTCAAGACACATGAATTTACAGCAATAATTAATTATGTGACAGTTTAAAAGCGTCTGTATAGTGATCTATGTAGGAATTCATTCCCTTTTCTTGAATGCCGATCAAACTCTAAGTCTATTAGATATGTTCAAGTGAATGTTTATTTTAGTAAATATTAATAGCTTGTTACATGTGATTTAAAGCAATAACGACTTTGAACTCATATTTACTATCGGATCATCAACAGATTATGCAGCAACTTCGGCATAAAGAGTCTCAGAATAAATCCAATCGTAAAAGTACAACGGCTATAGATTTTTATCTCACTGTTTTGTCTATAAGTAGATATAAGTATAAAGAATGTACCTAATGTATGAAAACGTAATGATTCATCTGTCTGTAATAGTAACGATTTTAGTAAGATGTTTAAGTAGTAGGTAGATATAAGTTCACCGCTGATAAAAACGCGATGTCATAAACGGCTGTTAAAAGGTCTTTATAACATTTTACAGCGTTGTAAACCCACCGTAGAATTTTAGGATTAATTTGATTATGGTCAATTATTCACAAAGCGATCGGCCCTCGTTCCGTTTTTTATCCTGCGCTAATAAGCCGAAGAGTATCTAATTTGGACGGCGGTGTCTTTGCTGGTAACAAATTAAACCACTTTAGCGTATCAGGCAATGAAATTAAGTAAATATTAACAATCCATAATTAAATGAGTTTAAAACGCCATCACATAAAGTTGTTTGTTTGATTTTCTCATCTAGGTATTTCTAGTTAATTACCGCTGTATAAAAGTAAATTGAATTTTTTAAACTAGGTAATAGTGAGGATTCATAAGTTAATGTGTTCGTCATTTGAGGGAATGTCAAACATGAGGCTAATCTGAGGATTACAATAGGATTTAAACCGTAGATAACAGCCGTGAGAGTGCCGGCGGGATTGCTCGCTGCGCTATCTGCGCGCGCGCACCGCAGTAAAAGCTCATTGTAACACGAGCCTCAAATACGAAATTGAATAATGCTGACCTATCCCGCGACCGCCTTGCCCATAAATCACCGAGATATTTATGTCCCTCCAACCCCGCGCGTCCGCCGCACCCCCTCGAGTCCCTTCGCCTTATTCGCGTCCAGGGATATAAAATATTAAATAAAAACTTACATAAACTGGTAAGTAATTCCGATTGGAATCGGAGAGCGCTGGCGATGTGGTCGTGCGCCTATTCTGCGGTTTGCTCGCTAGCCGCCACCTCAATTTGCTGAAGTGTTTTTAGAGCAGTGGGTAAGATTACCTATACTTCGTATCTATCCCGTACGACGTTATTTTTCATTGTAGGTAGCACCATCGCAATGATTAAATAGTTGGTAACGACTTTTTGATAACCGGTTGCGTAAACATGTGCGGTGCTGGGATCACATTTTCGTATGGCGTTGGTACGGGTGATGTAAATTTGATCAATTGTTTGTAAATATAAAGATTACATACTCATGAAAGCTGCAGCATAAATCTGTCGCTGTCACCGCGCACGTTACGCAACAATCCGACGGAAAGAGCATAGCGCATTTATCTATGAAGCATCTGGCATGTAACGTACCGCTTCCCGTGCGCATTAACTTTACTTATATTCCCTCTTATTTATGAGAAATAAATAATACTATTAGACGGAGATACCGATTCCTGATAAAAAGTGGGCCCGAGTTAAATGGGAGGCTCGGTGGAGGCAGAAAGAAAGTAATGGTGGCGCATCGAACCGGTTTGGAGATTTTTACGAATGCAAGGCTGCTCAGCGTGGAGCGGCGCGGGCTATGTGCCGGTGCCGCCCGCGCCCGGGCCCCGGCACATAGCATCACCCGCGGCAGATTCGCGTCGGCCTTTCTTCACTCACACACGCGCCCGCGCACTCCTCCAACCGACTATTATCTGCATATAAACTGGATTCCTAAAGATACCTACGCCCATTAAAATATTACCCGGCACAATTGATTCCAGTGACTTGCTATTCGCGAATATCCGGTTAAACAATACTATCCTTGAGTAGGTACACTATTTCAGGATTTAGGTTGACTTAGATTGAATTGTGACGATTTCGTGCACAATCGATATTGGAATTGAGCTCGTGTTTAGGCTGTAACTGTAAACACCTTGTCTCGAGCGCTAAATCGACGTACGTTCTAATTACGAACGATTGACACATTAGATATTCTTGATGTAGCTAAAAGTGCTGTAGGTAGGTATATACTTATTAGTAGCAGGTAAACATTTACAAATGATTTTACTGGCTTCGAGAATAATGCTGATTTGCTAGCTGAGGTGGTGGGATTATAATAGCGTGCAGATTAGTTACAATGTTTGGTTCTATTTATACTTAAGAATCTTAATTGGTAGTAACAAGTTCTTCGGCCCTTCAGACGATCACGAGAACTATGACACTCATGAAATTGTAGCATTTCTGATAATGCGTTCACGAGACAATACGCGATCAGTCTTCAAGAAGGTAATAAGAAAGCGTCTCATTAACGGGTGGACTGTGCCACGTTTTGAGCGGATCGTTAGTTCGGTTAAGTGGTCCGATTTTGGTTTAATGTAGGTAGGTATGTCTTGAGTTAGCGATGCGTTCACTTATATGCGTAAGAATAACATGATCTAAAAAAGGGATAGGTAGGTGAGTGGGAAACGATTTTAAAATGACACTTTACAACAAAAATAGTCAATGTGTTTTTGCCATTATAATTTAAATTCGTCAATTATAAGTCTAGTAAACTTATCAAAATCAATCAGTAGTTTTTAAGTTTATTCGTTACATACAAAAATACAAATCTTCCATCTTTATAATATTAAGTATAGAAAATAGATGAATGTATATTGCAAATAAACAATCACTGGGTATATTTGTTCTATTTGAATTGTGTTATACTTGTTTTCATAATTGCAATGGGACTTTCTCGAACCCAATCTTGCACTTGGCGTATAACACCTGAACAACTAAAACCACCATTCTTCGCATGAATAATACAATAACTATTTTATTAATATGTTTGAAGTTAAAAGGTAGGTATTCTGAATCGATTTCATAGTATACACCGTAAAAGAAAACAAGTCTCAATAATACATTCTCAACGTATATCTAAATAACTATTTCAGACTTGTAAGAAACGTCCATTTTCAGACCGCCCGAAGGCCTTCTACATAGCATTGAGTAAATATTTTCCTACTTAAATCGATAAAAACCCAAAGCAAAATAAAATCTATATTTGTATTTTCTGTTAGTTAATTTTAAACCAATTTTCCTCATACTAAGGTACTGAATGTGCGGTCAGATTTTCCCCTAGGAGGAAAAATACCCATCACGATGAGAAAAGGTGCGGAAATTTGCATAATACAACTAATTACTTGGCTAATATAGCACCTACGTGTGTACACATTATGTATATTGACTTATACAATTAATAGACACACAATACCTATCTAAATTAAAATTATACAAATTAGATACGGAAATTACTTCCCTACTTTTGGTTTGTAAATATTATTGGAAGTTAACCAAGGTCGTTTGAGGAAGCCCTATATTGAACGGTGGACGTCTTTCGGCGGACTGGTGGTATTGTTGTGTTGTGCCTATTTATTCGTAGATAACAAAATTAAAATCGTCTTCAAGAAAGCTATAAACGACCTTCATTATCTTGTTTTTTAAGCCCCCTTACCACTGCAGTAATGTTTAATATTACTAAACCTGGGTTGTGACAGTTAACAAAATCTTTAAAAAAATGTACATTTAGTATGGAAACAACAATTTTGTAAGAAGTTAACAGTTATCAATTTAAAAAAAGTATTAAACACTCCTATATTTCTGAAATTAGGATATACACTTTCATTGGGATCGGTTCGTTACAGCACAACTTTTGTGAGTCACCGTGCCCCAAAAATTGCGTGGACGTGACCTATGTAATTTTGGTGACACACCGCCGTATCAACTAATAAGTTAATGAAAAGTACCATACATCAAAATACATCATCACGCCTCTATTCCCCGAAGGGGTAGGCAGATGTGCACTGTAGTGCACCCACACTTCGCCTCTGTATTTTGGTCCCAATGTAATAGGGGGCGAGCCTATTGCCATTATACCGTGCACATTCCCCCTCAATACGAGGGAGATTTGGGCCATAGTCCACCACGCTGGCCCAGAGCGGGTTGGTGAACTTCACACGCCTTTCTACAGACGTGCAGGTTTCCTCACGATGTTTTCCTTCACCAAAAATACCATGTCTACAAAAAGTCTCGCTCGCGTTCACGTCAATATACATAGCATAACAGTTTCAAACATTATTATGTCAGTCAGTGCTTTTATACATTAATTGTTAGTCCATGGATGGATTGGATGTCACATGCGGCGATAATGATACTGACCTACATATAGGGAACCAAACATGCGTCTTTTGTGAATTTGTTTGCCTGGCGGCGACGGACACACCACGCGATATGTTTGCCGAGCCATTACGGCTGAACTATGTCCATCATGCTGAAGGGGCTTCAGTTATTTTGTATTAAACATGCCAGTATAAGTAGGTATAAAAGCAATCTTTCTATTTTTGGCCGTTTATGTTTACTTATGACAGTTCACCAAGTACCTATATAATAATAATAATACATCATCACGCCTGTATTCCCCGAAGGGGTAGGCAGAGGTGCACTGTAGTGCGCCCAAACTTCGCCGATGTATTTTGGTCCCAATGTAATAGGGGGCGAGCCTATTGCCATTATACCGGGCACCATCTCCCTCAATACGAGGCAGATTTGGGCCATAGTCCACCACACTGGCCCAGTGCGGGTTGGTGAACTTCACACGCCTTTCTATAGATGCCCATTTTTCTCCATAGGAAATGCATTCCGAATGGGTGGTAGAGCTACTATTTTTACTATTTATTGACGATTCATAAGTGCCTGTATTGGTTTATATGAATACAAAATATTCTGATTCTGATTCTGATGTGCAGGTTTCCTCACGATGTTTTCCTTCACCGTTCAGCAAGTGGTAATCATTGTTGAAAATGACATGCGCACATGAAAATTATCTCGGAGGTGCGGGCCCGGGAATTGAACTTGCACCCTTACGTTCAAGGCGGGCGTTCTTGCCCACGAGGTTACAACCTATATGTCAACCTAAATAGTCATTAAGAATAAATGGCAAGGAATTAAGTGGTGGTTACCTATTTTGACAACGAACACAATGTGCGCAGGTAAGTTAGAAATATACTAGAAAACAATACCTACCCATTTAAGTATATTTGTATATTCATTTTACTTTTTGGTTTTACAAATCTTTAGGTGTTGGCAAATTGGTAAGTAGGTACCTACGATTTTTCCTAAGGTTGTAACTGCCGTGGTTATGGGTGCGACATTAGGTCACTAACGTATACAACACAAAGAATGTTTTTTTGGTCAACACGCGCCATCTAGCGATAACCAATAGAACTGAGCATTCACAGAATAAGTACAAATAAATAATATTCACTTTAGTAGACTGAAATTAAACTATACATAGTAGGAAATTCATATAACTTTGACTGAAACATCTGATTAAATAAAAAACCCATAAAAACAAAAATTGAACATTACTCACCATCAATAAACTATTCAGTTTGTCGGCAAGTACATATATACCTAGTTCGTATGTATTACATATTATATTCAATTTAAAGCTAATTTAATGCACGATGTGATAAATACCTATACATAATAATGTGTATGTATCTGTAATAGACTAATAGTAACATACGGTTTATATTTAGAGTCATGAAAAATTTAAAAATCGGCCAAGTGCGAGTCGGACTCGCGCACGAAGGGTTCCGTACCATTATCTATAAAAACGCCAAAAATTCTTGTTTGTTGTATGGGAGCCCCCTTAAATTATTATTTTATTAAGTTTTTTAGTATTTGTTGTTATAGCGGCAACAGAAATACATCATCTGTGAAAATTCAACTCTCTAACTATCACGGTTCATGAGATACAGCCTGGTGACAGACGGACGGACGGACAGCGAAGTCTCATTAATAGGGTTCCCGTTTTACCCTTTGGGTACGGAACCCTAAAAACCGAGATTCAGCTATTTCTAACACGTATTTTTTTAAAATTTTGACATTTCATAAGTACATGCTATTATGGTGCACATGAATAATACATTTTGTTCGTGATTTAGATCCTAGTCTTGACTTTGGTAACGTTCGTTTGTTTTCAATTGTGCATATTTAAGTGGGTATAGTTAGGCTAACTATACCCACTTAAATATGCACATTGTATGTATTTTATTTAAGACTAGCTGTGCCCGCGACTTCGCCCGCGTGGACTTTAGGGAGATTACCCGGAAATATGGGTATTATGTTTTTCCCGCGGAACCCTAATGCTTTTTCTAAAATTAAAGTAGCCTAAGTTACGCCTTGGAACGTCAGCTATCTGTCAGTGAAAGTTCCATTGAAATCGGTTCAGCCGTTTAGAAGTTTACCTCAAACAAACAGACAAAAAAAATTAAAATTGCGTTTTCGTTATAGGTATCGTATATACTTTCATATGCATTTGGTAAAAAAGTGTTATTTTGATATTACAAACAGACACTACAATTTTATTTATTTGTATAGATATAACCCAACCCTAATAACCGTACTCGTATAGACCTATACAGGGTGTATCAGAAGTCTGAAATAATATTTTAAGCACATGTATGGTAGCTCATATGTATACCATAATTAGTGAAGGCAGTCTATACCTAACTAACTATCATAGTTTCTGATACAGACCTTTGAGTATTTGCCACAAGTATGATGGCCTATTAAATAATGAAACCTACATCTAAGTGAGGCGACTATTAATATTCACAAAACAAAACTTGAAAATTATAGGATTCTAGATGTACCAATATTTTAAAATTGGCGACGAAAAACAAACTGAGAAGACATTTCCGATACACCCTGTATATAGGCAGTTATAGCGTCAGCCTGCCTACCTCATAGCCTACCTACCTATATAAATTTTGACCTTTATAAGTATAGGCTTTTATTTGGTTTCATCTACTTTTGATGCCGATTGTTTTTGTTGCCTTTTTTTTGTTTAAAAAAGCGTTGAGTTTCAGGACAGCTCTTCCATGTAGAAGCAGTATTCTGAATCGGTGGTATAAATTCTAATTATTCATAAGCACTTTGGCCAATAATAAAAAAACATATTATTTTAATATGACTGAATTGACCAGTGCCTGATATTCTATAAATAAAAACTACCTATTAGGTAATTATCGTGTCTTATATTTACTACATTTAACACGCCATTCTAAGTATTATCTATACTATATAATATATATATAATTAATATTATAAAGCTGAAAGGTTTGTTTGTTTGGTTGAACGCATTAAGCTCAGGAACTACAAGTCCGATATCAAAAAATATTTTTGGCCCGTTTAGCCTATTTATTGAGGAAGGTTATAAACTTTATAACATCATGCTATGACACAGTAATCATAAGAACGGGTGAAACCGCGGGCACAGCTTGCTTTAGTACCATATAGGTACCTACGTATGTTTGATGGCACGCACGACGGAATATGTGTCCATTATCGAGTTTATTTACCAAACGCTATTGTAGATTACTTATGATAACTAAACTGCTATTCCAAAATAACCTCAGCTACCATCTAATTATTGGGAGTTTCCAATGTTTGTTGAACGTGCGTGTGTATTTAAACAGGTAGATTTATTATAGGTACTTCTAAAACGAATCTAGATAATATATATGAAAAAAAACGCGTTGAAATCATTTATTCCATTTTGAAGCTACGCCGGCACAGACAGACAATCTTTACATTGCGCTGGCACTTCAAAAAAGTTTCGCAGCCTTATAAATTAATACCTACCCATTATAACATGTTTAATATGTCCAAATGACGTTTTCATACACAAATAAACTATCTGATAATATTGACTGTATTTACTCATTTATATCCCAAAATATTAACAACCAACACATGAGCACGACCACAAAAAGTAGGTAGTTAGGAAAAAAACTCACCCACGAAAACTGTATTACGACAATAACGAGCATGGTTTAATCAAATTACTTTAAATAAAATAAAAACACCTCACATTTGTTCAAACTGTGTAGTTGCAATCCTAACAAAATCTCATTACAATGCGACAACCCCCTACAATAAGTTTCCCTTAAGTTGTCTTTAAATTTATACAAAGCGTCTTGAATGACAACGCACGACGCTGAATGCCATCGACACCAACTTTTATGACGGCCATATATTCACCGAAACTGGCATCAAAATTGTAAAGAATTCATCATTCATCCATTAGTCACAGAGTCAAAATATTTGTTGACAAAGCCTGCGTAATTGCAGTGCTACAATCGGAACACTCGCTACGAAGCTACCGTAACGCCCGCAATTTGTTCCCATTGTTCAACGCGCGTAATGTTTACACCGGCGATTGTCCCTGCCCGCTCACCGAGATGTTTTCAAAACAGCGGACTCTTCATGAAATCCATTGTTTTGCGAGACAATTTCCAACTATTACAACGGAACCGCTATGATTGCACTTGTCATTAAACATTCGAAACCGACGGTCTCGCTCGAGCTGCCCTTGGCCGTCGGCGCAAGTTCTCCCTAACAGACGCGAAAGGAAAATTCAACTGAAATTGCTGAAAACTCACCTGGGTCATGAGGCGGTCGGCCCCGGTGCCCTCATCGTCCCTGAAGTCAATATCCGGGTTGTAATTGGGCACTAAGTCTTTGAACCTCTCGTCGTCCCTGGAGATGCGACCCTCGGGAGAGCCGCTGGCGGCGATCTTGTTCTCGCTTATGTTGGGGTCGTGCTGGCCGAAGACTAGGGGTGTAATCCGGCGCGTGCCCTGGCGGCGGGTGTAGCCGCGGCTCGGGCCGCATGCCGCCGCCGCACCCAGCCACAGTAACACCAGCGACAGCCTCATCTCGCAGTCATCACTCCACACGCGCTCGACGCACGACCAACGCGCGCCGCGATCTGAGCGACACTGAGAGCGGCAGGCAGCCCACTCGGCCGGCCGTGCACCACCGGCCGAGCCTGCATCCCTTACCGAACCACCACCGCGCCTCGTCTCGCCTCGCCTCGCGCCGCGCCTCGCCCGCTGGCTGCCCGCAGCGCGTTGCATTCACGTCTCGCTATCATCTCGGGAAATCCCATTGTTACCTGTCACCCAAAAATAATCAACTTTCCTACCTATTTAATGGCAATGAAATGCAGATATCTAGACACTGACACATTTAGTAGGTAAACAAAAATACATGGTGCGTTTACCCAATAGGTTAGTTTATGTCTGCCTACCTACACACAGACTGGAAATATGCAGGAATTCGGCATTTGTTTACTTAAATGTTCGTTAGGCGGCGATATGAAGTGTATTGAAACACAATTAGAACGGAGCAGTGTCGATATAACCTATGAGAACACGCCGATGTGACTTATTGAGCTGCTAACGACCCTTTGTCTCGGTACATGTCGACAAAAAGTCGTAAGATACGCTGATGTTACGATAAAAGTGTACGGGTTCTGGACTTCCGCGATGGATGTTCTTAGTGATTGCGAACCTTAGAATGTTCACTGAATCACCGGATTTCCACATACATACATAACAATACATACCAAAGTACATAAAAAACAAATTATTAGTTAATTACCTGAGTATCTATTTTATATTAATACTTAAACTCTTTAAATTTGAGAATCGGGTTGGTTGAATACTTAAATGTCAGATAATTAACAAATAAAATCACTCACATACTTTCTGCCAGAATGAACGACAAAGAGTCATAAAATTAGCTCACACAATTCTGAAGCACTCTACTCAACTACTCTTTACTATAATTATGGGTACACCGTAACAGCGTTGACATCTTCCTAGCTTTTTCTTTTGTAAAAGTCACCACGCAGGGGTAAATTAATAAAAATAAAGTAAGCCATATCCAATTCCTAGGCAATCTAAGTCCTTTAGGTAACTAGTCAGAACGTCAACCGCAACATGAGACCCGGCGACAAAGGACAGTAATCGTCTCTTCATTACCCTATTATTAGCGAGGGGAACATCTGTGACAACACACATTACTTCCAATGATCAAAGATTAATTGTTTATTAGCTTGCAATCGACCGAGTCGAGTGTCGTAACGAGGCTATCTAATATCAACTACATCTCATGGAAGTATCTTTATTTTATACGTGTATACTTAGACTGAATATTGACTTTGTATTAGTAGTAAGCATCTATATATCTACCTGAGCAATTCGGAAACCGTTCTAGCATGTAGTTCAGTTCCTTGTAAAATACGCAGGCGAAACATGGTTGCTTAGCCCCCAGCCGTAACCACCCTCGACTGTCTGACTCGCCTGTCTTTTACGTAATTAGTTATTAACCTGTCTTTCCATCAAAACAATTGTAAAAATGTATTAAAAACCGCTTTGGTTTTTGGTTTCTGTCGCAAAATACAAGCCTTTGTTCGTCAGGTACTAACTTTCGGTAATTTGGGCTGGTATTACCTTCAAAAGCAACAAGAGCTTTTGCTCAAAGACTGCGTTGCATCGCTCAAAATTCTGACCCAACAATATTGTTTTCTAGTCTAAATTTATAACACATATTTCCATAACATTGGGCAACTATTTAGGACGATTTGTACGCAGCAAGGAGCCCTACATTTGGACAATAAAATGCTCGAGCCGCATAATCAGCTCGTAAGTCATACACAACGTGTTTTGTTTGCTTCCGGCATATCTATTCCCAGGCTACTCCTTGCAACGCAAACACGTCTGATAGGCTAGACTGAAATTTGGATCAAAAATATTCGCAATTTGATACCACTTGTACAATATTATCTTTAATGATAATGATATAATTTTATCTACCAATATTTAGGGGCTATACGTTTTTTAGGGTTTAAAACTGTGAGGAAAATAAACTGTAATTTAAATTCATTTAAAATAATTAAATGCTTAAAATTTAACTAAGAAACGTAACTAATTTTACCTTCTAGACTAAACCTTAATCAACCACCGCATTGTAGATTGGGTTTTACAATTTTCGTGTATTAGTATTTTTTAAATAACTTATGTAATTATTTAGAATTTGGTCGAACGCACGCCTTGCAATCAAAGTGTGCAAGTTCAAACCCCGGCTCGCACCTCTGGGATTATGTGCGAATCTCATTTTCATCCGAGATTATCACTTGCTATGAAACGGTGAAGGAAAATATCGTGAGGAAACCTGCACGATTGAGGGAACTTGACTAGTTCTCGATAGATGTGTGAAGTCTGCAAACCCGCACTGGGCCAGCGTGGTGGAGTATGGCCTGAATCCCCCTCGCATTGAGCGGAGGCCCGTGCCCAGCAGTGGGACGTTAAAAGGGCTGTAGTTAGAATACTAACTACCTATTAAGGTACAATACAATATACGCCGGGTAACTAATATAGGAATGAATAAATATCGCCAGACAACCAAATACTTATTGTATGATCCCAAACTAAGCAAAGCTTAGTTAACGTAACTAATTTTACCTTCTATACTAAACCTAAATCAACCACCACATTGTAGATCGGGTTTTACAATTTTCGTGTACCTATTAGTAATTTTTGTGGGATTAATGAATAATGGTTGGTAGGTAGGTAGGTATAGCGTGTTCCAAATAAACAACATATATGACTAACGATTACTATGATGAAGAAATAGGTAGGTAAGTAGATCTATGAACAGTATGGGAAAACCAATAAAAAACACATCGACGTAATACAATTAAACCATACCTAGTGAAAATCAAACTGAATATATGCCTGAAAAGGCTGAACAAATTATAGTACATGCGAAAGTGAAATTTTACAACCACTACTCTAATCTTTGAATGGGTTAATGTTATATAGGGTGTATCAGAAATCAGAAATAATATTTTAGTTACATATACGGCAGCTAATGTGTAGATGCATAGTGAAGGCAAACAATACCTCACTATCATAGATTCCGAGTTACAGACCTTAGAGTATTTGTCACAGGTATCATGTTGTGGCCTAAGGGCCTTGTGGCCCTATTTAACAGTGCAAATTACATCTATGAGAGGCGACCACTAATATTCACAAGACAAAACATGAAAATTTCGCATAGGACTCAAGATATTTTAAGATTTAAAAATTGATTAAGTAAAAAAAGACTGAAAAATCATGATCGAATTTCGATCAAATTTCTACACCATTCCGTTGTATATCCGATACTCATACAAACGGTCATGTATTATTTCGGACTTCTGAAACACCCTGTATATGTATATAAATACCTAACTCAAGCAGAACAGTTAACCAATTATATCAAACTATGCAAGGTAGAGATAACCGTGAGACAGCGGTTTGAACGTAGGCCGCTCGGCTCATCGTGTAGTTGCGGGTACAATTTCGGTGAACAGAAAAAATTTAGAAAAGGCTAACAGCAAAGCCTATCTTGCGATCACAATGCGTTATTTTCCTTACAAGCAGATAATATAGGCTAGAATAGCCAAACCAGAACCATTAACTATATTTAAATTAAACGATCGTCATATTTGACGCTTAAAAAGTTATCCCCGCAAAAGTTACCTTCACACTTTCTTATCAGTACGAGGAAATCTATGCGAACCATTGGAATAAAGGGTGCGAACGCAACGTGCCCGCTCCCATGACACAGGGCTTTATGTTGCGAACTGATAAGCCGCAGATAACTAATATCCCATTTACCTCGTTTATCTCCGACGGCCGATGACGTCAATTCCCACCCATCACACAACAATAGGCCCGTAACGTCCCTTATTGTTCTCCGCTTTTATGATCATTGTCCGGTATACTTTTGTTTCTTTACCGATAATTCATTAATAGAGTGGCGTCGCACCTTCAGTGAGCAGCTTTATTCTTCTTATTACTGTAATTTAATATTAGATGTAAGTATTTTTTCTGAATGTGTATAGGTGACTTGTTATAGTCATTACACAAATCTCTAGATGCCGCGTCCAAATGCAGGAGCTCTAGTTATGTAGGTACCGTATTATTATTCGATCTAAAAAAAAGTAAATACTAGGTACCAATGCGAGATTCAATGCTATAGTTTAGCTTTAGCGTATATTATAAGTATCGTAATATGTTTTGGTAAACACCCGGAAGTGGCCAGAACAGAACAATGTAGGATTTTATTGCATGCTCATATTTAGGGCGTACACTTGTGTTGGCGCCACCGCTGATAACAACTAGACTTGCCGACAATACCACCGTTGACACACAATAAACTGGGCCAATAAACGAGAGATGTTATTGAAGTTCTCATGACTTGCTCCTCCGTTCATTCATAACTTGGAAGGCATTTGCACGAGCCAGGAATTCGGTAAACAAACATCGTGATAGAAAATGTTTATTGGTGTATTTTGCTTTAAAAACTATGAGAAATCTCCAGTCAGCATATTTTATAGATATACCTAACTAAATAGGATGCACTCTACGATACCGAAAAAAGACTTAGATGTTTTAATTACTTTAGGAACACAAAAAGCCAAATCGTAAAAAAATAAGCTGCTCATAGGTAATCTATTAGTCAGAGTTGTCCTGACTAACTAAAAAACAAGGAAAATAGGGAAGATAAGGAAAATTGAGACAACGGCCACCAAGTATCTGTACTTAATATTGACGTATTTGTCAATACTTCAGTCACTTGAAACAAATTAATTGTGAGTAATAAGAATAAAACTATTATTGATGCAGAGTATTAAGAATGCGATTATGTAGATGAGACCACTAAAAAGGTAAACCTACATACTTAATTAGTTTTTGGATAAACGGCAGTGGTTATTAGACGCTAAACAATATCGACAAGCCGATTACCGGCCTCTCTTGAGGCAGCCAAAACAAACTGGTCCAAGTGGCGAGCGAGTGTCGCGGTCGCACCCAGAGCCACCACTGCGCTCTGAACAAATATCATTCTCGTCAAAGGACCGGTAGAGGCAAGGTGCTGAGCCTAATGGAGGAGAGTGCTGGGCCAATACGTCCCGTGTGTAGTGTTTTAAACTGTTTACTCTCCCATAAAGCTCTTGAGATCGGAGTACATACAACACGGGTGCCTTGTCGTTCAACGCCGAGGCCGAGTAAGATATCTCCTTACTGACACCATACCGCAAATAAGGATAGGTACACTTACCTTCTGACTACTGAGAGCCGACCATTGCATATAAATGAATATATCTACTTCAATGACTAATGACTACTTTTGTGTAACAGAAAATTCAAGAAGGATTATCGAGTTAAAGATGAATTTACTTTAGTATTTTCTGTATTACTGTACCTATCTCTCAGGCCGAGAGAGACAGGGAATTCGTTTAAATTCCAGACTCGAGCAAAAAATCAAGTTTAAAGGTTGCAGAAATGCAAAATCGAAAACTTGCCCAACCGAAATGCTTCGCATATTTTAGTGTCTTCGCTTCGACGCAGCTACCGCGACGTATGTAGGTACGCTCCAACTTATATTTCTTTGTGTAATACTAAACGCATTATGTAGCTAAGTACCTGAGTACTAGATATCTACTGATTTTTTTTCAATACGAACGATGTTTTGTGCTCGATAGTCGCACCATAAACTTGAATGTATATAGAAAATAATAGGTTGGTGAATAAATAAATAAATATCTATTTATTTAATACTTATTACGTTTAAAATAATATTCCTAAGATATCTAAGTAGAGGCCATTTTAAAATGAAGAGTAAAAAAATTAAGGTTATCCCTTATAAGTGAATCTGGAATTTGCAATTTACATACACATTTTATCGGATTCAATTTAAAAGATAAAACAATTAATTTAACGCATTACACGCAAGTTGGTTGCGCCAAGAATTCTCATTAAAATTCCTAACTTATACAAATTGTACCTACGAACGTAGAATTCAGTTTTGCTGAATTCCTTTGAAAACTAATCGTTATTGGTAAAAGCAACGATTTGTTTTTTGAGTAACGAGCAACGTATTAAGGGTCATAACTTACGTTTTTTTTAGCGATAAAATTTTGACTTATGTAGATCTCTTCCGTTAGCGAAATGAGCCATTTATTGAGTATAGGAATCCGCCATTATCCACTAAATTGTTAAGTAGGTTCATAAATATTAGCTACCTATTCTGTCATTTAAATACTATTTAAAAAAAACTTACCCACTTAGGTAAATAGTACCAAACTAGTTTATTTCCATTGGAGAGATAAGCTATAGGTACCTGACTTCTTCCAATTTTCTTTGTGTAGAGTTGGATATAAAGACGTAAGAATCTTATTGAGATGGCATGGCATTGTAGTGATGTTGTGGTCTCAGAAAAAAATGAGTCTCGCTCCAAATCTTATAAATCCGTAATCTTCATAGTCCTAATGCATATGCGCTAAGAACCTATTAATTTTATAGAAGGTGGATACTTCTGTACATTGCAGTTAGCTAGGTATCTACCAATATAAACACATTCTTAAATAAAACTCATAAAGATACAAGGTGTAAAGAAGTCAAACCTGTTTGGTTCATACGATGCCCTCTAATTGACAAATTGGAATCTTATTAAAATAAAGTTCAAGTTCCTAACTGAACGGACGCAGACGCGGGCGCAGGCAGACGTGTGTGATATCAGTGCGGGAGCCTGCCGACCGGGTGCCGACGGCCGCCGAGTGAACACGATCGGGCCTTAGCGGCGAGAATAAAAAGTCAGCAGCATTCGAAGCGCGTGCCTCCATGTGTGTGGTCCACTACGGAGGTCCTCCTCGGCTTTTGATTTATTGAAATCAGATTTTCACACCCGTTTTCGGTAATTGATTTGATTGCGATGTGCAAATTAAATTTTATGGCATAATATTGTGTTCTGCTACCTTTTTTTGAAGTTTAAAGGAATTTGAGTTTGCGAAATTGTGATTTAGGTATATAGGTACTGCGGTATTGCGGTTTATATAGGTAGACTATTTTGTTCCTCCTCCGTCAGAGACTATAATGGAATTCTAATTTTGACAGACTCCCAATCACCCCACTCTCGCTCATTTAGCAGGAGTATTAGAACTCTACAGATAGAACTTCCTTTAGTATAGTGGCTGATGCAATATTTTTAAAGCTATTGATACCGAACCACGGGTCACTAGGATTGACCGGGGTTCTGGAGTGTCTGCGAAAACCTTCACAATGCACTCGCAGTTGATGCAATGTGGCCCGTGTGCAAGTAAGAGAGAGAGACTAACTTGTTTCAATACATTTCATAGATTGTATATTAAAATTAAACAAAATTCGACAGGCGTCTAGCCCAGTTTAGATACAATAAAAAATAACAGAGTTTTGTCCGTAAGTTCCTACCATTATAACAACTAATAGATAGGTACAAAATTATTTATTATGTAGCGTATTTATCTAATTATTCTCTTGTTTATTTTCAAATTTTGCTGCAGTGCTTTTGATTTCGAATTCATCTTTGAAATTAGTTATTTCAGTGCTAATACTATTTGCATTCAATTCCGGATATCTCGGAATTAATTCATAATTATTGACATCGTATTCATCGTCATTACTGGTTTTCCATTTATTAGCAATCATTTGCAGCGGTTCCAGACATTGCAAACTTTGCTTCACACGAAGCAGTTCAATATTGCATTGGTTTTCAACTTCCAACAGCTTTAATCTATAAGCTTTTGCCAACATTTGTTTTCTAATCGCATTTTTCTTTTCTGTTTGTGCCATATTGAGGGTGTTTTGGTATTTTTGCAGTTGCTTTTCATACTTCATTAGATTATCGTCGCAGTTCAGTTTGCTGTCCACACAGTCACTGTACATGCTGGAACTATATCCGTAGTCTTCCAACGCCACATCCGAAGCGGAAACATATTGACAACTCGGAGTATATTTTATAACAGGTTCCATCAACTTTTGCGATGACTTGCTATCTCTTTCCAGTTTCGCTTTTTCTTCGTTTAGTTCTATTTTCAACGATTCGATAATGTTCCTACATTGTGCGATTCGCTGTTTTAATTTAGCTTCGTTTTCATCAATAATTTTGGGTGTTACTTCATTTGTGTCATTTTTTTCATCACTAGCTTCTATGTTACTATTCATTGGAGATTTCTTGTCATCATCAATAATAGGAACCGAAGCCGAGACATCCTCTGTAATACATCTTGGAGAATCTTTTTGTGCACTTTTGTTATCACCGGAAGCAAGGATCATGGAATCCATATTACACGAAGCAGTAAACGGGTAGATGTTACGTACAAAATCTTCTAAAATATTGTTTTAGATTCAGTGTTTGTCAAAATCATTCGAAAATTCACTAATTAAATAACCTGTCAATGTTATAATAGCATTTGTTTTATATCGATATACTTATAAACTCTATACCTGATCTAATCCTATATTCTAAACTAAAAAGGTGTAGGTATTATATAATTACAAATGTGGAAAAAAGGGCTCGAGCAGTCGCGGGTGCAAGCGAGCGGGCTCCATGGAATAAGTACGTAGGTATTATAAACGCGCGCTCCTAAGTGTTTTTGCCTCGCGCCCGAACTCCCTCGTTTGCTTCAGTTTCAAGGTGTTTCCGCAATTTGGCCGCAAGCATCCATTGCATTTGCACCTAGTCAAATTTATTCTAATAAACATATGAATATCCACCAACCAAGTGACTATTAGATTGGATACCAGCGGAGATGGTGGTGGGAGTAGCATTAGCGGTAGCTGCGGTATAGTAGTAGACGCGCATGGCAGGCCATATCCATCCGTAATCCGAACAATGCGATCCAATTATGAATAGGAATTTCAAGAACCAATATCTGTCAAATTTCACTTGAAAAGTATGGTTTGGTATGGCAAAAGCTTATTTGCAATATCAATATGTCTTATGTCTTACATCAAATTTAAATAAAAAGGGTTTAATTAGTAGTAAATTGTCTTAATATAATATTTAATTATTTAAAGTCATAATACGTTTTCGTTCGTTACAATATGGCGCAGAGTCAATCCTATTCTCATCTGAATCGCATTATACGTATCTAAATTCAGCTCTTTACTACCTATGCCTTCTAACTTAAAACTATTTAGTTATAAAATAATGGCTTATTTTCAGTACTTGAAGTTTATACAAGCTCATCTAGAGTAGTACCTCTAGGTAGTATCTATCTACCTAGAGTAGTATCTCCACATATTTTTACTCATGGTATTTAAAATCGACTAAAATACTATAACATTGAGTAATTAAATACAGTCCATCATAATGTGGCAATTATCGATAACTTACACATGCCTAGAAGTTTCATTTTTGACAAACTAATCTGACAGTCTGATTGTCAATGTCAGATTATGTTTGGCGCGCTTCGTTTATCTTGTGTTGTGTTTGATAATTTTTCTAGTTCGCCTTCGAGAAAATCGTATAGATTTGTTGATAGTTTGTCGTGCTTTTAAAATATACGTTGATCATGGGCCTGTTGGATTTATGCGTAAAATATTATAATACCAATAATCTTTACGATGTATTACAAATTACGGAAAAAGCGACTGACAAAGAGGGTTAGTGAACTTAGTGAAGGCATGGCTCTAAAACTGAAACCATGATATGTTTTTATTACCCAATTTCCTTTCCAGTAAAGAAAGCTTATCACAAACTATCTCTTAAAGTCCATCCTGACAGAGTTTCGGAGGAAGAAAAGCTTGAAGCGACGGAGAAATTCAAAGTACTTGGTGCCATCCACACCATACTTACTGATGAACATAAAAGGGCATTGTATGATGAAACGAAGAGCGTCGATGATGACGATACTGAAATCGCACAGGACCGCGACTGGACAGTATACTGGAGGATACTCTTTAAGAAAATTACAGATGATGATATAAAAGCTTATGAAAAGGAATACATAGGTAAGTAAATATTATAATATTAGGGCCCTAAATAACATATGAGGTTCTTTTTAAATATCTGAGTAGTAGAAACCATAATACAACTATACAATATAGGTAATGGATAAGGTGAGGAATGTTTATATCAGAGGTAGTATAAAAGTAGCCACCAATAACAGAAAAAGTTAGAAGTAGGAGATTAGAATGGTTTGGACATGTGATGAGAAGATAATCATGTGACTAAAAGAGTGAAGAGTGAGTATAAATGTGGATGGATACAGAGCAAGAGGAAGGCCCAAGAAAAGATGGATGGACTGTATAAAGGGTGATATGAATGAGATTGGAATTGGATGTCAGTATGACGGAAAAGTGAAAAAGTGAAAGTGAGAAAAAAGACATACTGCTGACCCCAAATAATGGGACAAGGTAAGGCAAATGATGATGATAATATAATACAACAACTATCTATAGGTTGTATGGTAGAGATCATTTAGTGATGCTCACCCTATAAGCGGATGATACCGCTCTCTATTTCTCGCATAGAAATAGGGGCGTTATCACCCATACCCTCCAATGCGCAGTAGATTCTTTGGGCGAATGGTTTCGGAAATGGCGCATTGAGGTGAACCAGGAAAAGAGCGCCGCTGTGCTCTTTAGCAGGGGCACCCTACTGCGTCCCCGAGCTCCCTGGTTTAGTCTGGGGACCATCTCTCTGTTCGACCAAAGCATCCCCTGGGCAAACCGCGTCTAATATCTAGGTGTCACTCTTGACAAGTCCCTTACTTTCGGTCCCCACATTAGAACGGTGAGCAACCGAGCCGCTTTTGTGCTTGGCCGCCTCCACTATTTGATCTGCAAGCGGAGTAAAATGTCCCTTAGAAATAAGGTGACACTGTATAAAACTTGCATCCTTCCCATCATGTCCTATGCCAGTGTGGTTTTCGCTCACGCGGCGAAGACCCACATCAACCGCCTGCAAGTACTGCAGTCCCGGTTTCTCCGTAGAGCCGTAGGAGCCCCGTGGTTCATTCGTAACGTAGATTTACATTCCGATCTTGGCCTCATCTCCATTCGAAAACATTTCAGAATAGCGTCCGAACGCTATTTTAAAAAAGCCGTCGCCGTCTCATTCAAACTCTCTAATTGTCGCCGCCGGCAATTATGAGCCAAACCCCGCGCACATAACAGCATAACGCCGCCGTCTGCGGCATGTGTTGATAGATCCTCCTGACACAATCACCGCCCTCCTCGACCCGGGCGTCGAGACGGCCACCAACACACCTACACCAGCCTCAAACAGACACCAACCTCGCCGGCGAGGTCGAGGAACCCCCTCTTCTGCTGGAGGTATAACTGCGCTCGTAGGTGCAAAGATGCACCTACGCGGGCAGTTATTACCTCTCCCCTCACGGCAACTGCCCAAGCCGAGGTCGTGCCCCATGGGGCGCCCTTGAGCTAGTTGCCCTCCTCTTCCGCCCTTAAGGCTTTGGTTGGAGTCGCACTCTGCATTCGCCACTCCTCCGGTGAAGCTGTAAAGGCCAACTCACGGCCAACAGCGTAGTTCATTCAAAAAAAAATAAAAAAATCATTTAGTGATAAGCCCATTGTAACACTTTAAAGTTATATTGTTTTCATAGTTTGTGTTACTTTAAAAATATATATATACATCATATATATATATATATACATCATCATCATTCTACTTTAAAAAGTAGAACAATAAAGAGTTATCTATCTAAATGTAAATTGTTATATTACTTCATTTATTATCATAGGGTCCGAACTAGAGCGAGAAGAACTCAAACAAGCGTACATAACTGGGAAGGGCGATATGGATTACATTGTTGACCATGTACAGTTTGCAAGAACAGAACATGAACCAAGAATAAGAGACATTTTGAGTGTAAGTATATAGTAACTATTAACAAACCTAGTTGTACAGGGACCTATAAAATATCTGTACTAAGGCTTCATGAATCAGAAACTAACTTATTATAATACATCATCATCAAGCCTGTATTGCTGCAGGGGGGGTAGGCAGAGGTGCATGGCAGTGCAGCCACACTTTGGTCCCAATGTAATAGTGGGCAAGCATATTGCTGTTATAATGGGGGGACATTCCTTCTCAATACAAGGAAGATTTGGGCCGTAATCCAAAAACCGGCCAAGTGCGAATCGGACTCGCGCATGAAGGGTTCCGTACCATTATAAAAACGAGCAAAAAAATCACGTTTGTTGTATGGGAGCCCCCTTAAATATTTATTTTATTCTGTTTTTTGTATTTGTTGTTATAGTGGCAACAGAAATACATAATCTGTGAAAATTTCAAGTCTCTAACTATCACGGTTCATGAGATACAGCCTGGTGACAGACGGACGGACAGCGAAGTCTTAGAAATAGGGTTCCCGCTTTACCCATTGGGTACGGAACCCTAAAAAGAAGTAATCCGTAATAAAAAGTTTTATGAAGTTCACCAACTCGCACTGGGCTAAAGTGGTTCTAGCCCAGTGCGAGTTGGTGAACTTCATACAACTTTTTGTAGACATGCAGGTTCTTTCACAATGCTTTCCTTCACCATCTGTGTTCACCATTCATAAAGTGGTAATCATTTCAGACACGAACTTATGAACTTAACTTCTAAGAAATTTTAATGTTATGCTATTAAATAAATTAGTGATCCCAATAATTTAATAGCTGACCCTAATACAGATTAGAGATATGGCCCTTTGAAAAATATACCCATGATTTTATTTTCTTCAAGGAAATGATAAAGACAAAGGAGATACCTGCATATAAAATTTTCACACATGAACCAGCTAGAAAACGTCAGAAGAGGTTTGCAAAAGAAAATAGGGAAGCTAAGGAGGCTGAAGAGTACAAGAAAGAGTTGGGAATTAATTCAGGTAAACATCTGACCATACCTGAGACTGTATCTAAACCTATTGAACTTCAAAAAAGTTGATGTAAATTACTATGAATGATGATGGAAATAAGGTTGGTTTTCCATAACCCAATGTTCTGTTACATAATTATTTATTCCTGTTTATGTTGAAATCAGGTCTAAAATTTCCAGTTTAGCAAATTCCTCTTACATGTCTTCAGTTCTTAATTTATTAAACTTTTAATACTTTATAAAATATGTTTTCACTGATGATATTATGAATGATAGTGTGAATGGCTAAAATGCTTCATGATAATTAAAGTTGCAAAAATTTCATAAATAATTGGTAAATGAAACTGCCAAAAAGTTAATGCTTTGTGGCCCTTTTAAACCCTCGCACATGTCTTTAAATTTAAATAAGCTGACAATTAATGTTTATTTACACAATTTTCAGAACAAAGTAGCTTAGAACTCATGATAAGAAAGAATCATGAATCAAGGAACAATGAAATGGATTCATTTCTAGATGATTTGGCAGCCAAATATAGCAGTGGTGGTAAAACTAAAAAGAAAGCAGCTAAAAGGAAAGCAGCTGCAGAATCTGGATCAAATGCAAAGAACAAGAGGAAGAAGTAGCACACCTTTTTATTTTCAAAAGAATAATATAACATTCGGAAGTTACATTTCTAAATCTTAAATTCAGTACATTGAATTAAGTATTCGAAGCACAACAAAAATGCTGCAGTTACAAAAAAAATACATTTTAAAATATGTTGCCATTGTTTACAGTAGTCATTGACATATACTGACTTGTATTCCACATACTGATTTGATCACAACCTAATAGGGTATGTTTCCAGTTTACATTCTTTATACCAAGTCTTATAAATTTAATGAACATTAAATGATAAAAGATAATTAAGTTCAATTTTCCCCATCATCCATGGCAACTTCCAGCCTGCTCTCGGAATAAAAGGGTCCTTGTTCCACATAAGTCTGCAGTCTGGCTATTGTACTAGCATCAAATGAAGCAGACCGGGCCAGCCTCTTAATGATATCATACTTGGCTTCATTCGCCTCTTTTGTGTAGACCACTGCGCGATCCAGGAGAAATTCAATAAAACCTGAAAAATAACTAGCTATGTATTTATGATAAAGTGATGTGATTTTTATTTATTAACTAGAAATACCCGCGATATTTTCGCATGGTCTTTATGAGAACTCATCATTTCCAGGATATCCAAAAATGTTGACTCTTTTAATTCATAATGAATTAGAATTAAAAAAAAACAAAAAGTACCTATTAAATTATATTTTGAACCATATATTAACTATTAATTTGTAACTATCTATTTAATATGAATGTGGAATAAATATTTTTGTGAAAAACATATTTGTTTTAATACTCCTTAGACACATCTAGGTAAATACCCCTATTATAATGAGTGTGCTATTATGACACATCACATGACATTTAGATATTTACTAATTAATTGCAGAACAGTAATTAAACTGGGCACCTTGGTATAACTTGGCCAAATCTCTCTCATATTGAGGAGGAAATGCACCTAGTATAATAGCAATAGGCTCGCCCCCTATCACGACCAAAATATATGTGCGAAGTATAGGCGCACTGCAGTGTACCTCTGCCTACCCTTTCGGGGAATACAGACGTGATGATATATAATAAACATACCTGCAAATCTAGCGACCATTTCCTGACCCCACTGATGCTGGCAAATCGCATCTAACAATGAAAATGTAGTGAGCTTTATATCAGGGAATGGGTTTTTACAAAGCTCTAGAACAGTTTCCATGGGTTTAGGGCTCAAAGTTCTAAACCATTCTCGAGTCATTAATGTCACGCGATGATCGACGGGACCGGATTCACAAACCGTGGGGTCTTTATCAATTGAAATAAGCCCAGCGAAACAATGTAACGCACGAATTTTGATTTCCGTTCTACTGTTTCTGATCATTTGGCTCACTTTGTCCACGATTTGTGTATATTGGCTTCCTGAAAATAACACAGAGCATGAAAAACTAGGACAATAGATATAAAATTGCCAAGCACATCGATATATCGTAAAGTATTGCATAAAATTATTTTGAATTATCAAAGTAGGTGCCTAACTTTCATTTACTTATTTCATTAATGATTCTCTTGATATCAATTTAATTTATATTTGTACACTTTACCCAATGCAGCTAAGCACAATTTGCCTTCCACTGTATTACCGATGAAGCCTAATGTGTCTAGGGCTATAGGCAGATTGCCCTCATCGCCATTATCAAAAGCTTCAAATAGTGAGTTCATTAACACGGGATACTTCTCAAATATTTCTCTAGGGTAGTGATGAGCAAGGGCCCCAAAGAACTTCATGTAGCCTGAAATGTTGACAAAATTCACAGTAAAGTTTTTAAGTAATAAACTGAGTTCCCAATTTGATCACAAAATTTGTTATGTTATACTCGTCTGTATACATTTTTTTGTATTTATACCTGGCACAAGCAAACCACGAAGACGATTATTATGTAAACCAGCAACATAATCTGATATGTTCTGTAATGCACCATTCTTCACAAGATGTCTGATACCATAAGGTTTAACAGCTAATCTTGATAATAGCTCCAAGATGTTAATTTGGTACAGCACATCATCTGTATGGAGTTCTGACACCATAAAATCAATATAATTCAGATCCACACTCAGTTTGAAGAGCTCGGAAGATTTTGTTGCAATATTTACAATAACCTGAAAGGAATGTAAGGTAGGCACTTGAAAATAATTGTCCATCGTAATATTTACTATAGTATAGTTATATAGTATAATATTTAGAAATATAGTATGGGTTTCTTGTTTAACAATATTTAGAATCATTTTTGTATTCTCAAAACTTGCCTCAAAAACGTTACACTTGCCACTGCTATCGTATTCTAAGGCAACTTTCATTTCATCCAGCACTTTTGGGTAAGCCTCAAATGGTAAGTTGGAAGTTATGTGTACAGCCCGGCTGGCTACACCCACATCTTTGTCACCAACTAATTGGCTGACTGCCACAAACACATCAACATATTGAGGAACGGGTAACAAGGTGGCATTTGTTGTTACTGCTTTGTACACCTGCAGAAAATATTTTTCACAATACAAAAAAAAACAGCCAAGTGCAAGTAAAAAATGGCATGTTTGTTGCATGAGAGCTACCCTTAAAAAATAATTTTATTTATTTTATGTATTTTTAAAGTGAATAATATAACTCAATATTTTGTGACTATTTCAAGCGTCTGACTGTTGTCATTATTAATATTGAGAAAAAAAAAACATTTTGGTTGTATGGTAGACCCCTTAAATATTTCTTTTATTCTATTAGTTGTTATAGCCGGTGACAGAAATACATCAACTGTGAAAATTTCAACTGTCTAACTATCACAGTTCATGAGATACAGCCTGGTGACAGACAGACAGACGGACAGCAGAGTCTTTGTAATAGGGTCTCGTTTTAACCTTTGAGTATGGTTTGAGTCTCGTTTTAACCCTAAAAATGCAGCAAACATGTAAAAGGTAAAATTCTAAATGTAAATAGAAAACACAGCAACTAACTTCATCAATGGCCAGTCTTCTTACACAGCTTTTTTCATGGCGTAACAAGTACATAATATGACTTGTATAGTTTTTAATTACATCGCCAACTTCAAACTTTTCAAAACATATCTTCAGTACTTCACATGTCAGGTCTACATGAGCTCTGCAAAATTGAATTTAATCTATTGAACAATATCGTCACACCTTTACTACCTGAACGGGTAGGCAGAAACGTGATATTTAATTTAAGTTATTATGACTAATAACTTTTAAGTGATTAATAACTTTAGTAAATGTTGCATTGTGCTCCTAGTTCTGTACTGTACATACTTGTCGGTTACGTTGAGGCACTGAACTATCTTAGAAATTCCAACATTTCTTATAGTTGTAATAGCTTCTCCGGCGGGTTTAAATGTAAGGAAGTTTTTGATATCTTTCAAAGCAGCCGGTCTATTTTCCTCTCCTTGAAGTTTTCTTATAAATTCTCGATACTGTTCTGTGTCATGGTCCGACATTTTCGATTTGTCGACAAAGTATAACACGTTATAATAAGCTTATGCTTAATTATAAGTTAAGCCTTTTAGCATACAAATCAGATTATCACTTTTTGTTATTTTGTTTTTGTAAACACGAAAAATCAGTCACCACTATGACATAACAGCCGCAACCCGCAAAGTAAAATAGTGTCAAGTCATCATTATAGAGTTGAAGCTTTTATCGATATTCATTATTAAAATCTACTAAATTCCGTTCCAGATCCTGCTTATGGACATAGCATGAAGGTGTGAAAGGAACACTGCACTATAGTGGATGCTAGATAGAGATAGGCATTTCATAACTTATTGATATTATATTAATTACTAGGCATTCGCAAAATACCTGATAATTGGGAGTGAAACAGTGTTTCATCTAATTTCACTATAAGTGCATTACGACTATTTTCGGAGTTATGAGGACTATATTTTGTATGTTTGCATGGGCGGATAATACGCAATAATATAGGTCAAAATACTTTCATATTTACTCATCAACCGGTAACTAATTAAATAAATAAGAACTAATCTTCTACAATTATGTAGTACAATATAAACTTTTATTATTCTGGAACAAAGTAAGTAGTTAACTATATGACTTCTTCGCCCGCCAATCTAAAAACTCATCAATATCCTCTTCGTTGTCCGAATCGCCTTGTTCATCTTCACTCATTTGTTCATTGTCTTGCTTTTTCATTTTTGTTTCGTCTTTTTTAACTTCAAGATCTAGAACCCTGTAAGGAAAGAGATTTTAGATTAAGTTTGTATAATGTAATAAGTATAATAAAAATAGTCCAGTTATATTAAATCCAGAATGGTCACGGGGTTGCCAACATAGATACTTGAAAATTTGAGTCTAAACCTCACGCATTACGGAGGTGGATAGCTTGAATTTATTTGTTGCTTCATCTTTCCTCTTTTGTTTGCGCTACAACTCTACGCTACAACTTCAAAGCATTAGGAGTACTTTATTTATTATGCTGCTAGAGGTTACTTTCTGTATTGGTCCACTAATTTAACAATATCCCACCAACCACCCATGGCCCCGCCAACCTGGCGGTTATACGTGCCGATTCTACGGGAGATGCGCGCGGTACTTGTGGTTTTCGCACACGCATGGCACAAGCTCCGGATAGCACAAGATCGGGAAGTTGCAGCTGACGACGGAGCTGTCCCAGTGCTGTCACGCCCCTAAGGGGAGAGTTGCGAAAGGGACATGGATTGAGATAAAAAAATTGTAGGGAGTGAAGACGTGCGCGCGGGAAGAGCGACGAGTACCACTAATTTAACAGTGCATATCCTTCCCTTTGTAACAAGTACCAACTAACCTTGACCAAATTCTGATTTGTTCATCAATTTCGTCAATCTGCCGTTCGGCCGTCGCTTCCTCTTGCTCATCCGCAATTATTTCTGCTGATGCGGTGGCTTCTTCTTTGATTTCTTTTTGGAACTTCTCCCATTCTTCTTCAATTGGGTCTTTGTACTCAATATTTCGTACCTGTGTTAGAATAGTGTTGAATCCACATTAAAAAACTGCCATCCTTGAAGTTAGGTGGACCATGTAATATATTTTGCTTAATTTACGATAGGAAACCAAATGATTAATTATACTTTAATATTTATTAGGTAGAGTGGTTACTCTAAATCCATGCTAAATATGCCAACCAAACAAAGCCTGGAACGCGATTAAGCCAAAATTTACCAAAACATGTCAAAATCACTTTTTCATTTTGACATATTATGGTAAACTTTTTTGCGTTATCATCCATCCGGTTCAATCGAATTACCATCAACATCAATGATAACACTCAATGCAATAAAAAAAACATTGCTGATTTCAAAATCCTCCATAAATACCAGTTATTCTAGAAAGAACATAATGGAGGGCTCGTGTATGATAAATAACATACGAGCGTGTATTCCCCCTTTGGATAACAAAAGTCACAAAGGTCAAGCTGGTAGAATAGGAATAGTTGGAGGTTCTTTGGAATACACAGGGGCGCCTTACTTTGCTGGAATAAGCGCTTTGAAAGTTAGCTATTCTTCGTATCAGTTGACTAATTCATTATTGAGCTTTTTATAGTAGGTATACCTTAATTTTTTGAAGTTTAATCATAGTTAGTATATTCCTTTACAGGTAGGAGCAGATTTAGTTCACATCTTCTGTGCTTCAACAGCAGCTACAGTTATCAAATCCTACAGTCCAGAATTAATAGTGCATCCCTTACTGGACTGGCCAAATGCCATTACAGAAATATCACAATGGTTTGAGAGACTCCATGCTATTGTGATAGGACCAGGATTGGGCCGGCAGAGTGAAACTTTTCATGTAGTCTCTGATTTAATTGAAATAATAAGGGAGAAGAGAATACCATTAGTGATAGATGCTGATGGACTTTTCTTGATCACTGAAAAGCCACATTTGATCCAAGATTTTATGTCTCCAGTGATATTAACTCCAAATAAGATAGAATTTGAAAGGCTCTGTAGCAAGACTAATGGGCCATCAGGACTAACTCAATTGGGGAAACATGTCACCATTTTGAAAAAGGGGGTTATGGATGAAGTTTTTAGTGTGAGCTCGGATGTACAATGGAAGGCAAATATAGGAGGGTCGGGTAGAAGATGTGGGGGTCAGGGAGACCTTCTCTCAGGATCTATTGCCAGTTTCCTACACTGGACATTAGCAAATGCTGATAATATACCAATTGAGACCAATGCTGATAAAAGTCTAGTGGCATCATCATTGTCATGTTATGCATCTTGTCGGTTAATAAGATTATGTAATGAAAAAGCATTCAAAATTAAAGGTCGGAGCATGGTAGCATCAGATATGATCGAATTTATCCATGAATCATTTGAAGAGCTGTTTGGTCAGTAAAATGTGGGCAATTCCATTTATCTAAATGTAAGCTGTGTAAAAACCAACTGAAAATGTTGACGATTTCAACCTTTATGTAATCATGTAATACTAATGTGGGCACATGTTTTTTATTATAAATAATATAAAATCAAATGTGTTTATTTATACAAAAGATCACCTGAAATTTCAACTTTCAGAATGAGTGAGACATAGAGGAAATTTGGCTTTCGAGTCTTAAAGTAAATAATTGTTTATTCAAAAATAAAAAATCACAGTAGAAAGTTGTAATGCTAACAAATTAGAGTTATATTTCTTACCTTGGCATCTAAAATGGGGTCATCAAAGAATCCCTCTGGTATTGGTTGCTCTAATGCATCTGCCTTTTCATCCGCTTCAGTAATGCCTTCAGGAACTTCTACAAAGTGACCACACTTTGATGTTTGTTTAATTTTATTTTTTTAGGTCTATTTCTGTGTCCTTCTTATTCTTGAGCATGGAGCTCAATTTTTTTAAACCATGTAAATACCTTATGTAATAGTCATCAAATTTTAACTTTAAAATAATTATTGCTATTGGAAACTAAGAAACACATACCTTCTATTAGAGAACTTGAAGATGCTAAATTGAGTAAATTGAGTGGAGTTCTTTTTATTTCCTCATCATGAAATGTTACAATTTGAGGGATACTAGTTTTGAGGCTTTGTTCAGGCTGTATGTGTGTTGGATTAGTATTCTTCAATATCCCTTTAATTTTCTTCTCAGGTGGAGCATCTCTGGGTGGACTCGATTTATGCTTCATTTTGCCCACTGTGAAGTTATTTGTTAGCTCCTTTAGCTGTTTAGCTTTTTCTACATTCTCCCTGTGTTGTTTACTATTTAAATGGACTGGCCACACATGTTCTGAACGAACCACTGAAGAGCAAAGTATACACACTAGTTGTCCAGTATTGTTATACTTAGCAAGAGGGTTATCAATTTTCGTAGGCTTTAAATTCTTTTTTTTTCGCTCTGCCATTAACCGACGCATTTCCTCTTGAGCTTTTTGTTTCTCTATTTTCATTCGGAGAGACATTCTGATTATATTATGTACAAATATTGGTCCTGGTTTGTCTCAGTTAATTTTTTGGTTATTTGTTTCTTTCTTATGCCACAATGCTATACACAATTACTGTCGACAAATAAATGTTGATCTAGCTAGGACTTACAAATAATCGTCCAAATTTGCACATGCAAAACAACTAAATTAAAAATAAGTGTCATAAATAACACGAAGGAATCATTCGGGAATCATAGAATAAAAATCGTATGTAATGAACGAATCGAGAATTGGATGAATGACTATTGACTGTAATGCACAGAGAAAAAAGACACTTGCCTTGACTATATAACTATACTGTTGGATTCATCCGCCTGAATCCGCCATCTTTATCACTGTCATCATCCATTATTATTTATAAAGTGTATTTATTGATTCAGCCCTTGCTATTAATTACTTGACACTGGCGGAAATACCCGCTAAACGTAGGTGGAGCCATTGCTCATCTTATTATGGATATCATTTCATTCATTTCGTAAAAAAAGAAGAAATAACTGTTAAAATATCTCTAACTCGATGAATAAACGATATCTCCTTGACATCAAACGCTATTCCCTTGGAAATCTGAGCCTTGGAATTATTTCTTATTATAGGTATATTTATATAGAATGGGAATGGGATCAATCCTAAAAAAATAATATAGAAGGGTATTTTATTAACATGCGAAATCTATCAATCAAGAGTTAATTGGCATTTGAAAGTAATATGGAATATCTTTATAAATTGTTTTAAAGAATGCTTCTTGAATGTTATAAATAGCAAAATAATTAAAAAAATGTTTATTTATAAATTCCCCATGTGTATGAATTATTAATCAAATTATAAAAATATATTGATATAATATATACATATGTTCATAAACATTATAAAATAGTCATAATTACGATTTTTATTGAGCCTTTTATATTGCTTTAAAACACATTTTACTACCTAACGGACTTATTTTGTAAAAAATTCAAATTCATTCATAGAGTATAAAGTTCTATAGACTATTGTCAATTTCGGGTTAATTTATGGTCCTTCAGTTGGTAGTCGCCAATTTTTTTCAGATTTTCAAAGCTAAAAACATATATTTCTTTGCTATTTTCTAAAGAAAAATAATTGAGTGTCCCTAATATTGGTTTGTCGATAACATCCCGGCGGCTCAATAAATAACATTAGTTCGACTGCACCCGAAACCTAGTTTTATAAGATCGCTTATTTGTGGTTTAGTGTGCTGTGTTTATCCCTCATGCTGTGATATTTCTGCGATAATTGGGTTCTACGATGGACATCGACGTTAGCAAAGAGAACATTCAACCACTGAGAGGTGGTAGGAACCTTGTGCAACTGGGTACAGCGTTGCAAGCACAATCGGATGTGGAGGCTCAAAGACAGCTGCAGTCGCAGAAAGAGTAATGTTTTTCGTAACTTCCGTACCTTGATATACTTTTCGTAACGTCTTCTTACTATCCTGTCTAAATTTGGCGTGCAAATACCTGTGTACTTATAACAATAAAATATTATTGAAAACATTTGTAGTTTACATAGTGTATGTTGAAAAAATTGAGATAATTCGACTTTAAATTTCAATTCACACATGTAAAGTGGTGATGGGTAGTCTAATTATTGCAATTGTATTGCAGGGAGCATGAAGCAGCTATCAAAAATTACCAGGGCACCGATCCCCTGGACCCTTGGTTCAACTACATCCAGTGGGTGGAACAGTCATACCCTAAGCATGGCCATGAAGGCCATATTGACAAGCTAATAACAGACTGTTTGCAACTGTTTGAAACTGAAAGGAAGTACTATCAAGATAGGAGATTTGTTAAGTTGTGGATTAAATATGTAAGTTTATGAAAGTTATATTTGAATGCTATTCTATTACCTACCAAATTATACAGTATATCCTAGCATTGCAATTTAGTATAACTACTTTGATAATAATATTATATACAAGTTTCTGTTGAGCTCACTACCAAACATTACCTGCTGAGCCCATAGAAGATACTTTATATTCCTTTGAATATCTTGGTTTTGGGGATACATCCAATCATAATTTTTAGGGTGACTGTCTTCCAAACCCATTGGAGATATACCAGAGGCTGTACAACTCTGGTATTGGTGTTGAATGTGCAGAGTTCTACCAAGCTTGGGCATGCTACTGTGAGGAGTCAGGAGACTATAAGAAAGCCAATCAGGTTTACATGCTAGGTTTGCAGGCTAAGGCTCAACCTTTAGATGAACTAGAACAGGCTCATATGTAAGTTATAATTTAAACTTATTCAAATATTGATTGTTGGTCTTATTGTTTATTTTTAAGAGTAATTCTCAATGTTAAGTTATTATTAAGATCTATCTTATTACTTAATTTAGTTTGTAATTAGGGGTGGATATTGAATTAGTAATGATTGTCCATTGTTCTTTATTGGGAACAAAAAAAGGTATTATGGCATTATCTGCCAAAAAACACTAAAGAAGTGTTTATTGTGTGTGTGTGTACCAATTTGAAATGGTGATTATTCTTAACACTGTGCATCCATCTACTAAAGTCCATACTTAATAATATTTAATCGGTTTGGTATGCCATTGCAATGTTATTACATAACAAAGTGTCATTATTTCATGGCTATAAAAATACAGTAAGTAGTGTTTATGATATAAGTTTACATTAAAATCCAGCTGTAGTAGACTTCCAAAAGCTGTTGATAATGATGATATTATAATCAGTCCACAGCCCTATTGTCTAATTTCCCAATAGTTTGTCAAGTTTACAACCTTATATGCATTTTATTGCAGTTAGTTCAAATTTAGTTTATTTAAAAAAGAGTGTTTATTGTGGCCTTAATTACATTTATAACCTATTACAATAACTGTGTGTAATTAATATAACATAGAGGTAGATACACAAGTCACAGCAGCTAATGGGTATCAATACCTTTCAGGAATTTCCAACTCTTTTTTGCTCAAAGAATGTTACATGATGACTCACCAACTAAAAGGAAGGCAGCGTCAGCATTAGCTGAAACTAGAATGGCTTTAACATCTTTGAAGTCGTTCAAGAGGCGTAACATTGCCAATGCGCCCGTGCAAAGGGTTGGGGAGAGTGTCAGGAGCATGGCGCCTGGTGTGGTTAGACAACAAACCGATGGTTATGATAACCGATTGCCAAACTCCAATGTTATGGTCAATGTGTATGAGGTGAGATTTTTAAAGCCTTCTGTGGCAATCTGTTAAAAACAATTACTTTTGAAACTTCTTAACTTCAATTCTTTATAAATAACTAGCTTTTGCCCGCGACTTCGTCCGCGTAGTAGTCAAAAATGGTTTTAATTGGATTTTTTCACCGACTTCATAAAGGAGGAGGTTCTCAATTCAACCCGTATGTTTTTTTTTATGAAACAGATTGTATGGTCAAAAATACAGATTTTACTGACTGTGATCCTCGAAAATACTGACTTTACTGACCTAACTTTAAAGGGATTACCAAAAATTTACAGAACTTTAAATCCATCTCCCATGCGGCATCGCGACGCCTAATATAAAACGTCGAGATGCTCACCATAAGGCGTCACGATGCTCTTTATGAGTCGTCGCGACGTTCATTATAAGGCATCTCAACGCTCACTATACGGCTTCGCGACGCTCACTATAACGCGTCGCGACGCTCACTATAACGCTTCGCGACGCTCACTATAAAGCGTAGCGACGCTAACCGCGAGGTGTCGCGACGCTCATTATAAGGCGTCCCGAAGCTCGTTATAAGGCGTCACGACGCTCGTTATAAGGCGTCACGACGCTCCCTATGAGTCGTCGCGACGTTCATTATTAGGCATCGCAACGCTCACTTTACGGCGTCACGACGCTCTCTTTAAAGCGCCGCGACGCTCACCATAAGGCGTGTGCGACGCTCATTATAAGGCGTCGCGGCGCTCCCTATGAATCGTCACGACGTTCATTATAAGGCATCAACGCTCACTATACGGCTAGGCGACGCTCACTATAAAGCGTCGCGACACTAACCGCAAGGCGTCGCGACGCTCATTATAAGACGTCGCGACGCTCGTTATAAGGCGTCACGACGCTCCCTATGAGTTGTCGCGACGTTCATTTTTAGGCATCGCAACGCTCACTTTACGGCGTCACGACGCTCACTTTAAAGCGTCGCGACGCTCACCATAAGGCTTCGCGACGCTCAATATAAGGCATCGCGACGCTTACTATAACGCGTCGCGATTCTCACCATTAGGAATCGCGACGCTCATTATAAGGTGTCGCGACGCTCCCTATGAGTCGTCGTGATGTTCATTATAATTATTTTTTTGCTATAAATATTTACTTTAATATAGGCTGTTATGAGGTGATAATACTTTTATATTTTAACCGATTATTGTCACTAAAAATCGTGTAAAAATAAATATTTTTAACAAAAAACAAAAATCGACTTCAGAAACCTATGTGCACTAAAAAGCTAGAAATAACCATATAATTAATTACATTTGGAGTAAGTGCCAATCTACGCCGGACTAGGCAAATACACACATGAGTTGGCACAGACTCCAAATATAATGAATTGAAGGTTGCCTAGGTTTTTGAGGACGGTTTTAGTTTTTTGTTAAAAATAGTTTTTATTGGTTTTTTACACAAACTAGATACTCTATAGACCTCGCAATATCGACCCCCGCGTTCGCCAAGCATATGCAATAGATTATCATATAAGCGGGCCCGCCCCCACTCGGCGGGCCCCCATTGAAAAAGTAAAAATATTGTGAAGAAAAGGTTGCATTAATTCTATGCTATGCAGTTATTGTTTGTCGCGTGCAGGGGTTCCTAAACTTTAAAGATTACGGAACACTAACCAAATACTTTTAATTTTATGGAACCCCATATTAAAGTATTACTAATCTACATTGAAATCTATATAAGAACATTTTTTTAAAGAAATTGGAACACATTATTCTTAACTGAAAGTTTTAATGTGAAGAATGAAATTGATTTACTGCTTTATGAATAATTGTTTTATAGTTTGGTAATATGTCCGAAAATTGTATGCGTATATATTTTTGGCGTAGAATAGTCATCAGGGTTCTACGGAACCCAGTTTGGGAATCCCTGGTCTAGTGGTTATAAATTCACATTGGGATTGTAAGACACATGTGCTGAAAATGCCATTGTCATTGGTTTGTAGATGGATTGGAATTTCTTTAAATTGAAAACATATTTTGGTAGATAAAAAAACAAATCATGAGAAATAAATTATTGGTTGCATCCCCCCAATATTTGACAGGAAATTAATGTCATATAAGTTATAGAATCATAGGACCATAATATAGCACACCATTCAGAATAATCCAAGCTTTTATATTCCATTATATTTACAAGAGACAAGCTTGATTTTTAATCACCCTTTCTTAGTATCATACTTTAAGTGTAAAATAAATGAACTACCTAATAATAAATGGGTGACAAACATGTTTGTGTTATTAATTCCTTTTTTTTTATGTAGGAAGCTCCATCAACATCTCAAGGGGCTATACCTGTAGCTGAAGATGTGGGCCCTGCCTCACTGGTCCAGGCTTGCAGTAATGTGGAGAATCAGAAGGAAGTTGGGATATGGACTAACCCAAAGACGAAAATGGTGCACTCAAATGTGGTGCCGCACCAACCCCTGCCATTCACTTGTGAGTTTTCTATACTAACGTTAGAATATTAATGTTATATATTAAATATGTCATTAAATAAGAGATGAAACGGATATCCGGTATCCGGCCTATCCAGCCTTGTCTTCACTATCCGGCTGGATACCGGATAGTAATTCAGTATCCAGCCGGATACCAAATAGTAAAATTTAACAAAATCTCAATATTTTACACAAGGCAAATCATACTACAATAGGTTATGGACACCGTTTATTTTTATAATCGCACGTCAAAAATATTAGTTATATTAATTAGTTTAGTACTCAAAATTAACAATTGGCAAATTGTGGTAAATTAATACAAAATTTTCCGCATTTATTGCGACTCCGCGACTCTGCTTGGCTTCGTATACCAAACCAGCTTTTGAAAATAGCCTTTCGCTGTAAACGCTACTACCAGGTGCAAAAAGATACATTCTAGCAAACCTTGACAACTGCGGGTACTGATGCAAATTAGCTGACCACCATATGTATGGGTCGTGATTGCGATCGATTCGAGATGTCTTTAAGAAGCGTCTTTGTATGCGATAAAGGTGTATCATCATGGTATCCGGCCAAACCACTATCCGTTTCTTCGCTACTTTTAAAACATGTATAATGAATTAAGCAAAATCATTTGTTTCGTGAAGGCCTACAGAGGCATTTAAAAATTGATAAGTTCAATACTTTTTTTCCTAATATTAAGTCTAAGCAAAATCACTTTTATCAATTCCTTTATATTGATTATTATAGTTTATGAAGACGAAGATGATGCCCTGAGGCTTTCATCGAACCACATGCCTTATTGCGTGGATGACCTGTCATTCACCGTGCCTCTTTGTGTACCTGATCCCCCAGATTCAACGAAAATTCCTTGTTATAACAAGATACAGGTAATTATCAATAAGTTGGCATGTGTTTAGCATCATGTACAATTGATTCCTTCTTGTCAATGTATTAGTTCTAAACTTTAATAATATATTTTAGGTGTATGTTGATGATCAAGAATACAGTTTAGAAGAAATAAGATCTAGGAAGTACAATTTAGAAATTAAAGTGAAGACTGAAACTGTTGAAAACCTTAAAATTCAACAAAATTACGAGAACATAAATGAGACCCTCGCTCAGTGCAGTGCACTCGAGACTTTAGCTAATTGCGCTTTGGACACAGAACAAGATCACTTGGGCCAGTTGATGCCCTTGACCATACCCACACTACAAAACATCACTAAAGTCACTAACGTCCATTCTCCTGGCGAACCGAAAGTTTTATGCAATTTAGACTCCAAAGAGTTCAGTGAACTCTCTACAAAGAGAAGCGACGAGAATCAAAAACCACCATCAAATACGGATGAGAATCAGTTGCATCAGCTCACTCCTTCGAGCAGTAATTTTGGCAACGAAAATGTACCACAGTATGGCAAGAACAATTTAATGGAAGAATTCAACAGAAGTCTGATGGGCAATCTGCTTGGTGATTCTGTCACTGTGAATACAAAGGAGGCGCGATGGGAGCTCCGAAACCTTTTTAATGACAATGGTAACAACCAACTTTTGATAGTTTAGTGTTTCAGTTTATTTTGGTGACTATCTGTATAAAAAACTTTGTCTGTGTGTTCCAGAGGCGTCAATAGTTCAACCACTAGTGCAACAGTTCGAGGTTCCTAATTTCGATATTCACGAAGACAGGTCTATTACAATGGCCATCAATTCAAAGAAGAAGCAAGAGACTAGCGATGCGAGAAATATACCTCAGGACCAAGAGAATGCAAACAAATTCACTGCTCCTGTCCCTGTAGCACAGCAAAATGTAAGTTTTTTATAACTCAACAAAACTTGGGTAATATAGTATGGAAGCCCGTACAAGATTAATATTATTGTGATGCTTCTTTCAAGGTCAATAAGACTGCATACTATGAAGAACCCTCCTGCACTCAAGTTTTTAACTTCAATATAAAAGATGCTAGTACTCCCAACATGTCGCAGTTTAAAAAACCATCGCCCTGCGTAGATCAGTCGAAATTTCCGTCGGTACCAAAATTTAGTATGGACGAAAGTGGTTTGGAACATCAGGATCAGGGACTTGGGAAGAGAGAGGAGAGTAGACAACATGGTACAGATCAACATGCTACTGTGGATAACCAAGGCACAGGATTATCAGTGATCATGGAGGCAACAAGAGAATACAATAGGTATGTGTAAATAATAATTGTTCCATAATCCACTTTATGTATTAGATAAATAAATTAAATAAACAACAATTATTTCAGTAAATCTGGCTCCAGTTCATCGGGGCAGTCCACAAGAAACAACTTTACAGCATATACAACTAACTACGATTCTATGTATAACAATGATCCCACACAGCAGCCTACCACATCAAAGAGAAGTTCCATGTCTAACCAGCCGAGGTCTCTTAATGGACAATTCGCCCGAGTATACCCACAAAAGCGTGAAATTCCGGAAAGTAAAGCCGGTGCGCCGTCCGCATCAGTGCCTTACCTATCACACGACCATCAATACCAAAAACCAGTACCTACAAACTATAATGGGTACTCGCCACAAAGATCTATGCCTGTTGGTCATTATCAACAAAACTACAGCTACCAACAGGGCTATGGTAATACTCAGATGATGAGTCAACAGCAGCAGCAGCAGCAGCAGCAGCCCCAGCAAGGATATGGGAGCCCCAGTCCCAATGCTTATCATAGCCCACAACACACAGGCATGCAGAGCCCACACGCGATGAGTCCAAATGTACCACCCGGATTCCAAAGCCCGACGTACTCTAACCAAGTTGGCTATCATAGTCCCGGACACGCGATTATGAGCCCTCAGCAAGCGTATGCCGGTCGCCAAGATTATCACTATCCCAATCAAACTGATAGACAGCATATTTACGTAAACCAGCAACAACCGCAGTCAGCTCCCTTCCAAAGTCCTCCACATCAAACTCAATATCAAAATACTCAATACTACCAGAGACCTGGCCAAGCACCCGCTGCACCGAATCAAGTTTATAATCAGCAGGGTTATCATAACATGCACAACCAATATAATAATGCTAACATGTACCCTAACCATCCTAATAGCCAACATTACAATTCTATGCAAAATCAATATAGGCAACTTCCTAAACCAGTGGTGGAAAATGCATCACCCGCGTATGGTTCTGGCACAAACCAATCGTTTCAAACTTATCAAAGTCCTCAAGCAGCTCAAACTAATTACCGTAATACTTCTATGCATGGAGCAAATAATCCCCAGGAATCATCTAATGAGATGCATTTGCGTCCAGAGCCGCATGGTACACCTAAAACGCAGGATACATCAGGTGTAGATCAAAATATTCCAAACTCTAAAGTTAATTTGTCTAAAAATCTACAGCCACATAAGAGCCCTACATCTGCTTTAAGGAATGTGAGACACGATCAACCGAATGTTAAAATTGGTCAGAATTCCCCTGACATTGGTTTTTCGAACCAGTATCTTAATTTCATTTCCAACAGGAATGAACCCAAAGACAATGCCAATACCCCAAAATTCACCAATAGTCCGAGTATTTCTCAAAAAATGCACAAGAATCTCTATGTGTCTAGCCCCGAACAAGCTCAAATACCTCCATCTTCTGGCATGTCTGATTCTGATAGTAAAGATGGCATGACAGCACAAACTGCAACACCGATCCAATCGGCCAAAGTTTCACATAATGCCGAAAAGCAAAAAGATATTTCGAAGAGACAGTTGGACTTTGAGCATCGATCTGAATTTCAATCTGAAGATAGTAGAGACTCTGTTAGTAAAGAGAGCAGAATTTCATCAGTTTATTCTAGACAATCGGATATGCAGTCAGATGGTTACGGTATGGATGTAGATAGTGAAAATTCTATGGAATGTGCGGCATTTAAATCTACGCATTCCATTTCTTTGGTGGAAACAAGCGATATACCTAGACCAGCAGATATTGCATTCCCGACAGTTATAGATCCATTCAATAAAAAGCTTCTGGATTCTCTCTTAGAATATGTAAAGTTCCCGAACAAGACTCACTCGGAAGGTTACATTGAAGTTAGATCAGTTCCTAAAATGCAGCTGGCTACTGTGATCAGTGTGGGCCATACAAAGTTTTCAATTGAGAAACAGCTTGGTAAAGGGAATTACGGTGCTGTCTTTCTATGCCTTGATTTGCACAGCAATAAATCAGTTGCTGCCAAATATCAAAAGCCTAGTCGTCCTTGGGAGTTTTACATTTGTCAAGAAATAAAAGCAAGAATAAAGGATCCGTTTATGGTAATTATAATTTTGACTAGATTTCTAAAGTAACAATGAAAGACCACTTGTTAACTATTTTGTTTTGTGTAGCTTCCAGGTTACATGGACATTACTACGGCATTTTTGGGTGATAATGCTAGTTTATTTGTATCGGAATATTCCAAGTATGGATCTCTACTAGATGTTGCTAACAAAATCAGAGCTGCTACTTCAAAATGTATAAATGAGTTTATTGTCATCTTGTTAACATCGGAGATGCTGTCCATAATCTATTATCTCCACAAAGCTCAGATTATTCATGCTGACATAAAACCAGACAACTTCTTGTTAATGAAAATGTAAGTAGATTTTCATGATCGACATGATGTAAAGTGATTAACTCGATCTTAAAATATGAACGTATTGTTCACAGCCCTACCCAGGAATGGAGAACCCCATCTCTGCAACTTATTGATCTCGGATGTGCTATAGACATGTCTCTATTCCCAGAAGAAACCACATTTCGAGAAGTAAGTGTTCCATTTTCTAAATTGTACTTTTATCCTTGTCCGTGGCCTTATCGCGAGTCTGGCAACTCCTTGTTGTCAAGTCTCTTATTATTTGAAGACTCGCCAAACACGGAGAAATTCTCGGATTATTCCTTTATGTGCTTTCGCGATAGCCAACAGGCATGTATCTACTGTAACAAATGGTGTCATTTTTCAGTTGATTGCTACAGAAGGTTTCACATGCACAGAGATGAGGGAAAGGAAACCTTGGACTTACCAAACTGACTTGTACTGCTTGGCTGGTACAATACATGTTATCTTAATGGGTAGTTACATGAAAGTTGCTAACCGTCTGGGGCAATGGAACATTGATAAGAAATTACCAAGGTAAATAATGTTTTATTACACTGTAATATTTATTTTTTATCTAACAACACTTGATGCAATCTTTTTTTTTGGTAGGTACATGAAAGTGAGCTTGTGGGACAAAATATTTACAACACTGCTGAATGTTCCTGACTGCAATAATCTACCAGATCTAATGGAACTCAAAAATGCGATAGAAAGTTTTTGGAATGAAATCGACAATCTTGACTCGCAGCTTACGCCACTGCTCCGCAACTTCGCAAATGTGCTTAAATCTCGGTAAACTATGTAACTATATAGCAAGATGTATTTATTGCATTTAGATTAGATATTATGGCGATTGTAAAAACTAGATACTTACCTAATTATGTATTATTATAGTGTTACAAATATATTATCTAAGATTGATAACGTTCTTGAATCTTCGCCAGGTCATATTGCTCTTCTCAAAAAGCAAAATGTATTAAAATATCAGAATCTATACTTAGTTGAAATATGCCTTGTTGTGTTTAGTTAAAATGTGATATTTAGGTTTTTTGTTAGTGTAATAAAAATTGGCTTAGACTAACGTGTTAGCTTGACTAATGGATGTTGAATGAATATAATACTTAGGTTTCATTTATTTTTGTACAACCCATAAGACTTGCACATTTCACATCTCTTGTTTGGTTCATAACAAAGATAATAAAACAATTACCTGGTTAATTTATGTTTTTATTTATGTATACATCCTAAGATAAACTTATGCAAGGTACCTGTTCATTAAATTTCTTCACAAAATTACAGAATGGATCATACTAATACCAGGGCAACATCATTAAACAACCAACAAGGTTTTGCACATACCTACTTTTCAGGCTAGTGCAGAAAATGTAACAACTACATCAGTAGTTGTAGCATAAGCGCCAAGACTAGACTTATCGTCACAGAATATATTGATTATATCTCTTTCTCTCATATGATATAAGACAGAGATCACCGAGCCAATCTGTGACAGAGGTATTGTATTGACATGCGTGCTAACACCACAGGGTAGCTCATAAGCCTGCACTACACTACTCGCGAAGTTACCGAAGTATTATACATAATATGAGTAGGTAGCAGTGCTTCTACTTACGATTTCCATTTTTCACTAGTTTCTTTTGAATTTATCCCTAAAATTCCCTGAACTACTTTCATAAATCCTTTATTTAGGGAGCTTAATAAAAATATAGAAAATAAACCACAGCAAATAATTTAATGTATACAACAAAAATATTAATAGAATAATTGATGCCGCTCTAACGTCAAAGATATTAAGTTCCTATAACAATAACATCTATAACAACGATAATAGTACAATAGTATGGTAAATACAAATTATTACTGTCATGATTTTTAATAAATTTCAAAACGATTTCAAAGGTTCGTTAAATACTCGTTGGTATCGATATTATTCTATTTAAAATAGGCAACACTATCGTGACACGTCGTGTCATAGGAGGGGGAAAGTGCAGAAGGTGCGCGAGACAGTTGGTCGGATCGGCATTCGAGAACAACGAGCCGTTGAGGTGGAAGCTTCACCATTTATTAAGTGTACCTAACCTACTTGTATTAAAATCTAATTAACAAAAAACAAAAACCTAGGTTTTTGAAGTCGGTTTTTGTTTGTTGTTAATGTTTTTTTTGTTTTTTGTTAAAAATAATTTTTTTTCACGATTTTAAGTATCAATGATCGTTAAAAATTTGCAAGTATTATCACCTTATTACAGCCCTAAAAAAGTAAAAATTTACAGTAAAAAAAAAACCCCCCTCACCTCACTGTAATTATGAGACCTTCAACCCCCCATTTCACCCCCAAGGGGTTAGATTTCTGATAATATTTTGAAAATGGGACCACCATTGAAGAATACCCTAGCAAAGCTCAAAAAAAAAATCGAAATCGGTCGACAGACATACATTAAAAAAAAAAAACATACGGGTCGAATTGAGAACCTTTCCGTCAGGGTCGATCGGCGGGTGATCTTCTTGCCTACCTGAGTCACCGTTGGGCTGAGGCGGTCGAGAGCAAAGGTGAGGCCTTAGCGGTCAGCCTGGATATAGCGAAGGCCTTTGATCGGGTGTGGCATAAAGCGCTTCTTTCGAAGCTTCCCTCCTACGGGCTGCCTGAGAAATTTTGCAAATGGGTCGCCAGCTTTCTTACGGATCGGAGCATCGTTGTCGTAGTCGACGGATCATGCTCGGATCGCATGTCCGTAAATGCTGGCGTCCCGCAAGGCTGTGTCCTATCCCCAACCCTGTTCCTGCTGCATATCAACGATATGTTGCATCATATCAGCAACTTCCGTTGTTATGCAGATGACAGTACAGGAGATGCTGTTTACACCGGTCGTGCTAATATTTCTCGGGCAAACGTCGATGAGTGTCGGAACAAACTTGTGTCTGAAGTCGAGACTTCTTTACATCTAGTCTCGAACTGGGGCAAACTGAACTTGGTGCAATTCAACCCCAATAAGACACAAAGGAGACGGATACGCTTTCATACATTCTTGGGCCCAGTTGTAAAAATATGAGAGTAGTGTCATTAAGAGCATAAATCTTATCAAACCATCACCGAATTTTTTTCTGGTCTTGGCTATCTGAGAGCAGAATTATTAGAGATTTAGTAAAAGTGTGGTTATTCAACAAAGTGACAACAACCTAGATACTAAACAGCTGATTTTTTAACTGTGATTGTTATTTTGTTTTAATATACAGTTTTGGTGTTAATTTACCACTTTAGTGTATTTAATATATTAAAATGAATACAATTATGTGCTTAATCATTAATAACACAATTAGTTTTTGAGCTACCGAACGTGCTCACTCTGTCTGGGGCGCGCGGACGTTCGGAAACTCGTCCGTCGACATTTTGTGGAGCGTTCGGAAACGCGGACGCCACACAGTTAGTTACTATATTAATTGTAGTTTTTTTTATTGTTAATTATTACAATGTATTTATTCATTTTGATTGAATCAATCAAGTAATTTATGTTCAATTGTTTAAATCATTCACAGTAATCGATTATTGTAATCGATACTCTATTTCTTCAGTGAAATAAACTTATTTTTATGATTTCTCGTCTCCCGGATAGTGAATTGAGCTGATTTTTTTATATTTTGAATCAGAAAAAAATACCGCTTTTTTTAAACCATATCTCAACTTATTACAATTGGGCCCAGAGATCCCCGTCTCCTTTGTGCGTTCACCGCCAAAAAGAACCCCTTTGTCGCATCTCCTCGTTTCGAAGACACTCTCCTTAATGCCAAGCCAAGTATCGGGATCCTTGGAGTCGACATATCGAACGACGTGCAATTCCGCTGTCATCTGGAAAGTAAGGCCAAGTTGGCCTCCAAAAAGCTGGGTGTGCTCGATAGGGCGAGGCGGTATTTCACTGCGGCTCATCGCCTGCAACTTTACAAGGCGCAAGTCCGTCCGCACATGGAATACTGCTCTCACCTTTGGGCCGGTGCACCACAGTACCAACTTCTTCCTTTTGACCGCCTGCAACGAAGGGCAGTTCGAATTGTCGATGACAAAAAGCTTACCGATCGCCTAGACCCTCTGACGTTGCGTATAGATGTAGGCCCTCTCTGCATTTTCTACCGCTTCTATCATGGAGAGTGTTCCGAGGAATTGTTCGGTATTATACCTGCCGCTGAATTCCACCATCGCACGGCTCGCCACCGACTGCATTACCATCCTCACCATCTGGATGAATGGCGTTCCAGTACAGTGCGATTTACCAGGAATTTTCTCCCTCGCACCACCAAATTGTGGAATGAACTTCCTGCAGCGGTGTTCCCGGACCGATGCGACAAAGGTATCTTCAAGAAACGAGCATACTCATTCCTTAAAGGCCGGCAACGCACTTGCGATGCCCCTGGTGTTGCAGGTGTCCATGGGCGGCGTTGATCACTTACCATCAGGTGAAACGTCTGCTCGTTTGTCTCCCTATCTCATAAAAAAAAAAAAAAAAAAAATACCTCCTTTTTTAAGTCGGTTAAAAATAAGATATCTATGCAAATGGATGTTTAAATAAAATAAGTGAATATCTGCAGTTGGTTAAATTCGTAAAATTACGATTCTGGGGAATCCCCTACGAAAAAATCAGTGGTTCACTAAAAGTGGAAACACTGGTAGATAGTCAGTCACATGTGATTGTGAAGTATTACAAGTTTTTTGAATGTTAGTGTTTCTAGCTTCTTTATTTGTGTCCTAATTTAGTTTTTTTTAAGTTAGATCCTATTAAATAAATATTTACACGAATAAACCTCTAAGGGGTACAATTACAGGTAGAAAGTCGTAAGTAAAACTATCATATGATTTTTATCATTTATTTAACAGATTTCTCCATTCTCTGCTTTTTTCTCTCTTGATACTCTTGAACATTATCAAATTTACGTTTATACAATACCTTAATAGATTCAAATTGACTTTCCTTTGATTCAGACTGAAGGTTTATGTTCTCAAATACTTTAATCTTATTATCTAGTTCAAATGCAATATTACCACTTGATTGAATTAGTTTAAATACATTTACAGTGCATAGACAGTCATCATAAACATAAAAACTGTTTCCATGGAACTGTATTGCAGTTGGAAATGATTCCAATTTCAAATTTTCCTCTAATTTATGACTTATCTTATTGTTTGTATTATTTATGCTATAAAAAATAATAGCATTGTATGTGTGTACAGTAACAGCCAATAAACTGCAATTATTGTTTAGTTTTGTTATTGCGTAATGCACTATTGGTAAAGTATTCACTTCTATACCACCATCATCCATTATTTTAATGAAATTGTCCTTCAGTTGATTGTCATTAACATCAGTATAAGTGTTGATTGTGTGGCACAGTCTGCCTTCTGTGTAGTCCCAGATTTTCACTGCACCATCTCCGGATGTGCTTGTCAAGTATTTATCATCATGCTTTAAAAGTTCTAAATGATTAACAAACTCTTTATGACCCAAGCAATATGTCTGAATGTTATAGGTGTTCGGGTAACATGATACCCTTATCTTCTCGTCTCTATCAGATGATATAATAAATTTTGAATCATTTGTTTGTAAAACATCCAACAGTAAACTCAAATGACCAAGAAGTTTAGCCCCAGAGTCTCCTTTTGCGATGTCGTAAATAAGTACATCACCACTTTTGTCTGCAACTAATATCTGTGTGTTATCAACTGTAAATCTTATACGGCTTGCACTTCTTGGAATTGTGAAACTTTTCTTACTTTCTAATTGTGGTAGTTCATACACAACCAGTTGCTTTGTTGATGCTGTTACTAACACCAAGTATCTTGAGTCTGCAGAAAACGCAATATCAGATATTTGGTCTTGTTCAGGTCCCTTGTTAGTTATTGGAATAGTTACGATTTTATGGCTAGTATAATCGTAAACATCAACGTGAAGTTCTTTGGCTATAGCCATATATTTGTTATTTACCACCAACATTTCTAATTAAAAATAAAATAACCAATAAAAATCCGATGCACTATTGGCTTCACTCACTACGATTATTTTTGAGGTTATCTTTTCTTTTTTTATGGTTGTGTTTGACAACTGAGCTCTGTCATTTTTGGCAGGACATTTAAATAAAAGTGGGGATGTGACTTGGAGGAAAAAAAATCGATTATTAAATAATCGATTTTTCTCTCTTATCAGTAGCATCTCTCATTTTATAAATAATAATAATAATATAATACATCATCACGCCTGTATTCCCCGAAGGGGTAGGCAGAGGTGCACTGCAGTGCGCCCACACTTCGCCGATGTATTTTGGTCCCAATGTAATAGGGGGCGAGCCTATTGCCATTATACCGGGCACACAGGTTTCCTCACGATGTTTTCCGTCACCGTTTCTTAGCAAGTGATAATCTCAGATGAAAATGAGATTCGCACATGGAACCCAGAGGTGCGAGCCGGGGATAGAACCTGCGCACTTTGATTGCAAAGCGTGCGTTCGACCACTCGGCTACCACTATATTTTATAAATAAAATAAATATAAATACATCATCACGCCTGTATTCCCCGAAGGGGTAGGCAGAGGTGCACTGTAGTGCGCCCACACTTCGCCGATGTATATTGGTCCCAATGTAATAGGGGGCGAGCCTATTGCCATTATACCGGACACATTCCCCCTCAATACGAGGGAGATTTGGGCCATAGTCCACCACGCTGGCCCAGTGCGGGTTGGTGAACTTCACACGCTATAGAAAGCTATAGACGTGGTTTCCTCACGATGTTTACCTACCTTCACCGTTCAGCAAGTGGTAATCATTGTTGAAAATGACATTTGCACATGAAAATTATCTCAGAGGTGTGGGCCTGGGATTTGAACTTGCACCCCTTACGTTTAAGGCGGGCGTTCTTGCCCGCGAGGCTACCACTGCGTCATCTATCTATCTATCTATCATTTTACTAGAACAAAAATAAAACTAAACAATAATCACAAGAAATAAAGTGACCTTTTCCTTTGGTCTCAAAACTAAAATACAAAAGAAAGTTTAAACAATATTAAAATAAGAAAAAAATCTTCTGGTCTCAAAACTAAAAAAACTTATAAATCTTTCTTCACTCGTTGAGTTTAAAGAAAAAGAAAACTATGTAATTAGAATTATGGCGCTATTTGCAAAAATCCATTACAAAAAATCGATTATTAAATGTCGATTTTTCTCTCTTTAAAATAAATCGATTTTTTTATATTTTCATAATAATCGATTTAAAATCGATCCGTAGAAAAAAATAATTGTTTTTTTTAAATCGATTATTTTTTCACATCCCTAAATAAAAGTTGTTCAGTTTGTTCTTCGGTCCAGTTACTTACATCATTATGCTGCTCCACGACTTGGCAAGCTTACATTCCTTAAGAAGAAATAATTTTAATAAAAACAAGTTTGTGAATTGTTAGGCAGCCCTATTTAATCCATCCAACATGTTTATAACCTTCGCTACCCAGCTATTACTTGATACTGGCAGAATACCCGCGAATCCCAGCCATTCCAATCATGGAGATGTTATATCAATTCAAATTTAGTAAGATGATACATTGATAATCAATGATATTCTATAAATATCATTGTTGCTAATACAGTTAAGCTACCACTACTGCTAGTAATTATACTTTTGTTTTGCAACATTTGCCTTTACGATCACTATCTTCTTCTTTTCTTTTTTTACGAAATGAATGAAATGATGATATTGTAGCGTGTAGATTTTACTCGGAATTGTGCATAGAGTAAAGAATTGTGGCTCAATGTGGGCTCAACCGTGGGGCTCATGTGGGGCCCGGGCAGGCTCAATCACCGAACAAAACCAAATGACATTGACAATTTGACAATACGACGTGAAAGTCAAACGTCAATACATGTATCCGACTGACGTATGTCACATTCGAGGTGCGTGTACTGTTTAACATTTTGTGTTCTGTTCTGTTCTTGTATTTAGCAATATCCTTTGAAATTAGCTTATAAGTTGTAAAACATGACTGCTATAACTTCTTGGAGTTCAGACAAGAAACACAGCGATGTGGAAAGGTATGTATGTATGTAAATAACAAACAAAAAATCGTGTAAACGTGTATACAAACGATGTATGTAAACATGTCATATTTAATAACTTGCATGTTTTGTGCAAATTATCGTGTCGACGGCAAAAGAGGTTTGAATCAAGCTATGATAAATTCATAGTGTTTCATTGGTGCCTATTTCTTTTATAGATGGATTTGTATTTATCCCGCATACTTGAACAGTAAAAAGACATTAGCTCAAGGGCGTAAATTGCCTAAAGCTTCTTGTGTTGAGAACCCTACCCATCAGGAGATCCGGGATGTGTTGGTACCCACCGGTCTTAGGGTAGGTGTTGAGAATAAACTGTATTCCCGAGAGCCAAGCAAGGTGAGTCACAACTTACTGTATTTATCATATTGTGAGACTCTGGTGTAAAAAATATTATTTGTTGTTGCTCACTACTAAATTAGGGTTGGTACTAAAATTTTTATTAATAAAAACAATTATTACCACTCTTACAAGTAAAAAAGTAGAGCTCTCATCAGGGGCCCAATTCTCACATAGCAACATTATCTTTAATTCAATGTATGTCGAAAGAAAATGAAAAAATACAACCAATTTGGCATTTTGTTTTGACATATGTCGAATTAGATATAATGTCAATCATGCAAGAATTGCCCCACAGATAATTTTCAAATAACAGATATGCCTCTTACATTAAATCTGTTGAAGTGTGGGTATATAAAACAATTTATTTACTATTGTTATGGCTTAATGTGTTATTTATTATAAGTATACCATTTTTTTGTTTCAGGAAATGATGTTCAGAGGTAGAATTCGGGTGCAGCTGAAGAATGATGATGGGACTCCAGTGAAACCCGAACTAGCATCTCGGGAAGCTGTTATGAAGCTTATCACTGAATCAATACCTAAATTGAAAACTAGACAAAACAGGTAATACCTGTTCAATAAAGAATACAATTACCAAATTCCTAGAATGTTAAAATCTAATTAAAAATGTATCACAAAGTAGTTTTGTGCTGAAAAAATCTTTTTAACACCATTGTAAAGGAGTATTAGTTTCTATATAGTTAGTAACAGTAGAGATCTGTAAGTGATTTTACTGAAATTATAATGAATTCTACAAAGAAATTGGCTGTGTAATTTACATATTGGCTGTGTAGAAATGTAATTGACTAAGTCAACTTTACGTTATTCTGGAAATATAAATGTCTTACAAATGATTTCTTGATCTATAGTTCAATAACATGTCTCCAATATTGGATGTGTGCTTAAAATTTACTTTTATTTTCAGACCAGCAGATCAACAACCTCAAGCTGTTCAAGCTAGCAGCAAAGGCAAGGGGAAAAAGGGACGCCGATAAGTCTATAACTTGTTTATTATTTGTATAAAATAAATATCTATAATACACATTTCATTATTTATTCCACATTTATTTTTTAATACAACCTATCTTTTCTTATTATGAATGTATGCGAATTGATTTTTCGGCTAATTTATTTTCACCGTTCTTATCTCTGGTTACACTGTACCCATCAAAAATCATAAGAACTGGTGCCTTGTTTTTAGAAGGCTTGGGATTTTGCTGAATTTTAAATGGTATTACTGTTTCATCTCTTGTACGAATTTCTTGATCTTTTGCGGCAGATGGGCCACTTCCGCTAATGATTCGTTGATCATCGGCGCTATCGAGTGTGACATCGAGGCTGCTTTCTTCACGTACTTCTTCGGGTTGTACGGGCTTTGCGATATCGCGGACTTTGCTCTCGAATCCTCGAAATCTTCCAATAGATTCTGATATAGGTTTTGTGCCTTCAGTTTCGTTTCCTCCAGTTTTGTATTGATTTTTTCTAACGTCGTCATAGGAGCTTTCATTTTCCGATACGACGATTTTATCTGCGGTGGTTCTATTTTTTGAATATCTGGTAAAACTTCCGCCTCCTCGTATTCCTCCACCGGCTCCATCGCCATTTGCATCGTCTCGTGAAGCATTGTTGGTATTTTCTTCATTACCCTCTGTATTGGACTCATATTCTCTGAATCTGGCATGATGTTCACGATCTCCATGATGCCCGGTGAGATTTCCTTTAGCGTTTCCGTTATATGTGGTGCGGCTTCTCTCACTGACTCCATTATTGTTTCGCCGAGCGCTAAAGGTATTTCTTGGAAATAATATGGATACGCTCTTATTCGGTCTGAGACGGCCGATGTTAGCAGTGGAAGTAGAATCGGGTGGCGCGGAGGTAGTCTCGGTAGTGGCGAAATCCTCGGTATCAGTCGAGACTTCAGTGGCGAAAGACGGGGCAGGAGTAAATGTCTTTTCTTGCGGTCTAGACTCAGCAATTCTAGAGTCGGAGTTCTGTGCACACGGACATTGATCTCCCGCGTCTTCTTGGGAGCTGAAGTAGTATCGATTGCGTTTATATTTACTACTTTTGACCTCAAAGTATTCGCTCTCGTCTGAATTGAGAAGATTGTCAAATAGCACACTAAGGCTTTTAAGAAAAGGAATATATTTCTGTTTGAGTTTCTCATTTCCATTGATTTCCCTTTTAACCGATTGATTTTTGCGTTTATGTCGTAAATTAATCGGGAGTTTCAGTTTTCTAGGCTTCAGAGGGCTGTTGATTTGGAATGTTTTTCTATATATCAATGGAGATATTTTTGCACTTTTCTGAAAATTATTTCCTATAAACAAATAAGTAAATTGTAAGTAAGTATGTTGCCTGTAATTTTTTATGTCCCCGAAAATGTACGTAGGTATATAATTACGAACCTTGTTCGAGTTTTTTCCTTAGCTTTAAGGTAGTGGGTGTATGTTTCTTTGAGGAATAACGCCTTAGTACCGTATTTCCTGGAAAAAAGAAAATCAAATCTTAATGGTGTTAGAAAATCAGTGAGTAGGTAATAGCGAATTTTCCCAATCGCAATGGGGCTTCAGTTAGTGTTACGAACAGAAGGCAAATGGAAAAAAAAAATGTGTTTTTGTCACAATGACGTATATTTTATTACATGTATTTTGTTGTTTATATATTAAAAATAAAAGAATATTTCTGTTGAAATTAAACTATTTTACGGATTTTATCGCGTTTATTTACTATTTTATTTTCCCGACGTTTCGGCAGAATATTTCTGTTTCAACAATTGTATTAATATCTACCTACAGTAGACCAAACAAATCGTGAGGGTTGTTACGATCACAGACGACTGTTTTTCGATAAACCCTTTAGATTTTCCATTATTAAACAACTCTTTAGTCGTCTAACTCGCGTCTTTTAAGTAGGTTCGTAGTATTTAATGTAACTTACCTTGTAAATCGTGTGGAAGAGTTTCTACGTGTTGATTTTGCTGCGACTCTGCGGCGATCGCTTCGTTCAATGAAAAAGTCTTAGCTTCGAAGTCTGCAGAAAAAAATTGTTTGCTTAATTTATAGGTATAACGGCATAAAACACTTTAATACCACATAGTTTCTGCACTTACAATGTATTAATACACAATTAACAATTATATAGCAATACCATCTGCGGATTTCCATTTTCTGTCATTTTTATGTGTCGTATGTTCGCACACGTTTGAGTATATCAACTTGCTGATGTTGATTAATAAGAATATAACCTTCGATGTTGTTTGCGAAGTCAGCGATAACTTGTATATTTATGCACGTTCCCATTATATACACGAGTGTAAACTTTTTTTTTTTAATGGACTACGCTGTTGGCCGTGAGGTGGCCTTTACAGCTTTACCGGAGGAGAACGAGTGTAAACTTTTCGTGTCCCAACATCAATTGGAAGAGATTTAAAAAGTTGCCGTTGTGATACTATTGGTTATCTTTGTTGATTTATGTATGCACTATGTACTATGCTATGGTGTGTATATTAGGTAAACTATATTGCGTGATAAGGGATAACATAGATCAAGATAGTCCTTATATAGTCCTTAGTACATTTTATAGGATACAGCTGATGCTAACCTAACCGGAATTCGGGATACAAAGCGAACAGTCGTTGATTGAGTCATATAATTGGTTACAATTCAGATCTTCCGCTTACAAGGAATTTCACACGAGGAGCACGTAGCTACATGACACAATACATGTTAGCATAAGCAGGTAGTTAATTCAATAAAATATTGTTTAGGCGATAATTAGGGTTCGTACCCAAAGGGTAAAACGGGAACCCTATTACTAAGATTTCGCTGTCCGTCCGTCCGTCCGTCTGTCACCAGGCTGTATCTCATGAACCGTGATAGTTAGGAGTTGAAATTTTCACAGACGATCTTATTTCTGTTGCCGCTATAACAACAAATACTAAAAAACTGAAAAAAATAAATATTTAAGGGGGCTCCCATGCAACAAACGTGATTTTTTGCCGTTAATTATAGATAATGGTACGGAACCCTTCGTGCGCGAGTCTGACTCGTACTAGGCCGGTTATTTTTATTAGCTAGCTCTACGATTCAAATATCATTTGCACGACCATAATATTAGTGTACGTACCTACTAATCTAAAGTAGGTAGGTATAATCATCTATCACATTGCGTTATTGGGTTAGTCTCAAATTTAGCTTGTGACGACATCCAGGGACCTTTACAGTTCTGGGATAAGTACTCAAATTATAAATCAACTTAAATTGATAGACAACAAAAGTAAGGGGCCCGATTTTCGTTTAATAGACGTCCATCTCTATTCGAGATATGGCGAAACATAACGTCAAAATGTTCGTTTATTTTTTTGATTCGACATATCTCTAATAGAGATAGATGTCGATCGCGCGAAAATCACCCCGCTGAACAAAGCAACTGTATTCTTTCAGTGATTTTACAGTAGGTAGATGTTACTAGGGCACATTTTCTAAAATTTCGGTTTTAACGGTTTCTAAAATGCGGTACCTAAGTGGACAGGTTAACGTTCATATCACACGTGAAAAATAGATTCTCCTTCTCCTTCTATCATTTCAAAAATCGCTACTACAAGTTGTGTTTGCAGTTTGGGCCATAAATTATCACATAAAATTGTAGATGATGGCGCTTTTATATCAAATGTTTCGATATATAATAAAATAAAGGCAGTAAAACAAAGGAGTTGCTATAGGGTCGGGGCGCCGTTAAAATATTACGATCGTCCGATATCAGAGGATGAAATCTTTAAACGTATAGATTCTGAGTTTTACGTGGAACTGAAGTGGTCTCTAGCGGCTGGAACAAAATAGTTTGATAAGCCGAACGGCTCATAGACAAGTAAATCATATTTGGTGATCCCATAAAGTTAATCGTGCTTACCTACAGGGTGTATCAGAAGTCCGAAATAATATTTCAGGTACATATACGGTAGCTCATACGTGGATGCTTAGCGAAGGCAGATTATACATCGCTATCATAGTTACCGAGTTATAGACCTTTTAATATTTGTCACAAGTATGGTTTTCTGGCCTTTCTGTACATCCATAACCCTATTAAGCAGTGCAAAGTAAATTTACGAGGGGCGGCTCATGATCATTTTACATAGATCGCGAGATATTGTAAGCTATATAAATCAACGACAAAAATAATTTGAAAAAACATGATCGAATTTCAACAAAAAAATTATACCATTCGGTTGTATACCTGATACTTTTTTTTTTAATGGACTACGCTGTTGGCCGTGAGTTGGCCTTTACAGCTTCACCGGAGGAGTATACCTGATACTCATACAAACGGCCAAGTATTATTTCGGACTTCTGAAACACTCTGTATATTATCATCTGAAATCGCATTTCTATGGTCGTACGTACCTAATATTTAGGATAAAAACGCACTAAGTAACTAGTTATCTAGTTTCTTAGAGTGCTTATAGGTTCTTATGTAAATTTTATTGTGCCTGATTACGCAGGTACAAAGTTTCCCAGGGACATTAGATAATGTTAAAAATATTCCTTAACGTAAAGATAAACTAATCTAAGTATATATTAACTACCTATTTTCTCGTATCTACTGGAGGGGCTTCAACAGAAATTGTAGCAAGTAAAAAAATATTCGTACCCATTCCCAAACCTCTGGAGACTCCAGGTAGTAAAGTTATCGACATTTCTCTTATTGATTTAGTGTTTTTTTCACTAGTCAGCCTTTTATTTTGCGGTTGAAAAAACTTGGTTTTATTTGTACGCAAATCGGAGGCTCGCTCGGGCCCAACGCCAGTGGTCGGTAACTTCCTCAATTTACGATCGTCCATAGTCCGGAGTTAGTATCGCTGTCGTCACGCTTCATATATTGTGGATTTATATTTTAACCAATATACAATGCTAACTATTTGCCAGAAATCCAGAAGCGATTGAGCTTTATTCGCCTGTAACGTTAGCTCATGCCACTAATGAAGAAAATAAACCACGATAAATCTGTAGTACTAAGCTTCTCACTTTGTAAGCTTTGTTTTTATATACCTAGACTAACCGTTAAATATATAGGTATTTATTTTACAATGTATTTTTTCTGTACACACGTCTTCTGCGATGCCTTTGTAAATGGACATTATTTTAATGTACCTACCTAGTAGAGATCCACGTACCGCACATCCCGATGATATTGATATTTTAAGTTATACTTGGTTATTTGGTTTTCTTACGTTATTTCTGCTAACTGTACTACTTATTTACATAAATGATACGATTGTTGATTCATGAACGCGTGTATAAATCTTGTTTTTAATTAAGTAGGTGCCTCAGTAAGAATTTGGGCACCATAAAAGGCAAAGCGAATTTCGCAGTTAGGACGTCACGACGTATCGAGTGCACTGTATAAGTACCTATCTCAAATAAGTAGGGTTGACGGTCTCGGTGTCTTACCACTGTCGAGATAAACGGATTTGGGAGGGACGGCATTATTCCGTCGTAATAGAGTGATACTTCCTAAGGACCATTCAGGAAACTGATGACACTATTTAGTTTTGTCATAAAAAGTTATGATATCATATTTGCGGTATCAAAATATTACGAACAAATAACGCCTTAGCTGGTAGCCTTTGATAATCATTCGTTATTTTTTTATAGTTCCACTACAATAAATATTTCTGAAGATACATTTAGATGTATATGATAGGATATAAAATGGGATATGTTCTGTATACGAAATAAAAAGTTAAAACATTATTTTAGGTTTGTTGAGTTTACCTCATGGACGTGTAAGATGACTTTGCGCCGCTCACCGTGAAAGTGAAGCAACAGCTTCACTTTCACGGTAAAGCGATATGTCTATCGATTTATGTGTGCGTAAATTGAGTGCTTGCGGCGTTCAACTTATAAATAACAACTAACGTACTATAAATGTAAGTGTGCAAGATAGACTACCGAGATTCCATCCGATTTTTTTTATACGTTTATGCTATATGTACCTATTTTTCTATAGCGTCAGCAACATACTCGATCTCCTGTTCATAAACAACAAACTTAATAGGTATCTTGTTTAATTACGAGATTTTACTTTACTCCTCACAGAAATCGTAATCAAACCTGCAAGAATCGCCCTCCCAGTCAGTTTAAAACAAAGCAATGGACCTCCGCAGTAGGGAGCTGGCATATTGCCTCAGTTCCAAGTTTTACTGTCGCTATCTCAGGGTTTATGCCTTATAAAATCTGGAGCCGCGGCCACGCAGTCGCCTTCGGCTAAAAAGTGCGACTGGCGAATAGATATTATCGCAATTGGTAGCTATTGTTTAAAGTGGAATAGCTTCTGAACTTTTGATCTCCATTCGGAAAGCTACTGGAGAATTATGACTTGGAATGATGGGACATAATGGGAATGATATTGGTATTGTTAATTCGATTTCTGATATTACGCTTAAGAAGATTTTAGATATTGACTAGAGTTTTATGGTGCCACCTTTCTCCCAAAAACATTTTTGCTATATGTAGAAATCTTTCAATTTAATTCCTTTTTAAATGAACAGTTGATAAAATAATATGGAGTAAATTATGACGAAACGAGCCTATGAGAATTATGGATTATACTCTTATACGACATGCATATGCAAGTCGAATATTCAAAATTGGTTTTAACATTGTACCGGGGAGTGTGCGTTCCTATTATATACCACAAATATTTGTTTGAATTTCCGGACCTTTTGCGGGGTAGCGGGTGTAGTGTCATTATGTTATTCAGTTAACTAGCTTAAATTAAGTACCAAAACTAACTTAGAGACTTAATTATAAGTCACTAAAATAAGTCATAAAAAATATTCAACTTTCCCACTGAATAAAAAATATTTTGTAAATTATAATTACAAAATTGAAGTGGGAATGGGTCAAAAATGTTAAGTAGGTACTTTTCTTGTAATAAGTAGGTTCTCACAAAACTATTTATAGGAATCACGGATCCTGTGTACCTATAAAAATGTTTATCCATTATTCGTCCGCGTCCCAAGTTACAAACATCCGCAGGAGATGAGTTCAGAAAGTTCACATTTTATATCCCACCCCACTTAACGTCCGTCTCCTGGGGAGTCCAGGCTGTACCGTGCCAATGAGATCGGCAATTTTATTTGCACGCAAATTCGAAGACTCGTAACGTTGCCGGTTCTGATGGTTCCGTGTAACGAACTCCACTCTCGTATGTTTCGACATATCGCTTTCATTTCCGACTAAGCCAGTGAATGTGAGAATCCCTTCCTTTGTTGCTGGTTGCATTGAACCTTTTATGTAGTTAGGTATACTTATTTATGTTTTCCAATAAAGACACGATGCTACAGTACCTAGCTGTTTGTTATTGAAATGTTATCATTAGAACAAGAACAACGTTAATTGGTAATAGTTTGCGTTAGGGGTTCAAGTCTCAACCCATATCGAAACTATAAATGATAAGATATAAGACATTCGTACCTTCAAAAAATTGTATAACAGTACGTTGATGGGAACTATAGTAGACAAGCAAAGATCTACTTAACAAGAATAATTTACTTTTATCAATACAATGCTTTGGTAACGCTATGCGTCACCCAGCTTTATCGGATGTAGATTAGACACGTATTGTGAAGGCAACAGAATAACAACCAAATTGTAGTACATGTTCAAGAGAATAGAGGAACATTCTCGGAAGCATTCCAAGCCCCAATGGTGGTTTCAGTTTGCCGCTGAAGTCATAAAATTGACCTTCGTCACCCGCAATGACTTAATTTATATTGCGTATCCACCGAAATATACCCATTGAATCAGCAGAATGTAATGTACACCCGAACGTAATAAGGCGAGGCGATAGGATGCGTAGATAGGTGAACAAAGACGCGAGGCCACAATAGACGTTGCTCCCGGCTTATGGAGTATGTTTTTGGTTTAAGGCACATACCCGCTTTTGGTACACATTGACCCCGATTCTGATGATTGCAACGACTCAACTGAAATTTTTGTGTTGGATTGTATTGAACTATTGCTGTCTTGCTCTTATACAAATCATTAGGTGCCTTGCGCACTAGTTATGAATAAAATGTACAGATCTAAAAGTGTAAACAAGACGTCCTTCAAAATATTGACCTAAATGGGTGAATTGATGGCACGGCCATCTAGTCTTATGCGTCTTGACATAGATTATTTGACTGTCATAGATTTCAAAGTTACATACAAAATTAGACGTGTAAAATTGTCAAATGTTAGGAAAACCTTCCTCATTCATATATATTTCAAATATTGATAAAGGCATTAATTTATCATCTTCTAGAACATTAATGATATGATGCGGAGTAGGCACCAGCACTTGTAGCATGAGCGTCAAGATTAGACGTATGTCACGAAATATCTTGATGTTATCTCTTTCACTCGTATGAAATAAGACAGAGAGCGACCGAGCCAATCCGTGACAGAGGTCTTGTCTTGACATGCGTGCTGACACCACAGATTATGTATTCATATGCAGAACTTAATTGCAATCGAAAAGTCATAAGATAAAAATTCTCATTGGGGTTTTTGTATTCTGGAAACGGCTACTCCATTCCCGGTATCACCCACAAAATTGATTTTCACACATTTAACGTGTCAGTTGTTATATCTGGTACGTAGGTATACCACGGGTACCGAAAGCGTTATCTCTCAGTTTATGATCTCAACCATCCGCTCGTGAGGCAGAAATCGACCGTTACAACCTAGTTAGAGGAAAATATTAAGCTCCTATTTAAATATTCGCTGGGTGTGCAATCTGGGACTTTATTTCGGCAATACACCTACTGTTACCTCTGTTTTATCTTTACAGCTCCCTGCTATTGTTTTTGTTCCCTGTTTTATAATAATTGACTATTACGTTTTATAGAACTGTAAAATTTCTCCTCGTCTGTTGAATTGTTATCTGGCCGCTTGCATTCAATTACGAGGTCTGACTATAAGAATATAGCGACACTTTTACTTAGAATATTTTAGGCACTTTGAATAATGTATAAAATAATGTAAAGTAGGTACTCTACCTAAAAAGTTCGGTAGGTATCTCCTAAAGATTACAATTTCTTTCATATTATAATAATATAATTTCAAATAATAAGATACTTTACTTTTCCTATTGATATAACTGAACATTCGTACCTATACGTAAAAAAAAATATACGGTCTAATTGAGAAACCTCCTCCTTTTTGGAAGTCGGTTAAAAAAGGAATTATCTACGTTGCACTCTAGTAGTAAGTTTTAACTAAAATTTGACATCGGGACAATTTCACATTACCTATGAAATCACTTGTTAATAAACTAAATAGTTAAGTAAAATTTATATACTGTCTCCGTTATGGTTTAAGTCGATAAATATATAACAATAATATAATTGTGAATCGTAATCATTCAAATATGGATTATAGGGCGATTCCCACAGGCATTTTGACAATGTTGATTATTTACACAGATATTTATTTCACGCTATCCGAAAACAACGAAAGCTGTAAGCGTCGACATTCGATCGTCGTTAATCAGCCAGTATAACACGGCACAACATCATTTATCCGTATTTATATGTGTGCGGCGCGCGTGTGCTCGGTAGGCCCGATATCGGTACATAGGTGCTTAATATTTCATGTGCGAGTCGGGCCGGAATGCGAACGGAACAATTTGCCAATAATCCTATCCCCGGGCAATAACTGAGGTGGCGCCCACCAGAAATGGGGTGTTATTGCCCATGAATGATTTCTGCGCAACTCATAAGACCGTCTTGAATTCCCTTTGTATTGAAATTGCGTATTCTTCCTTTTGTTTTATTTACTCGCATGATTTACGCTCGCTATTTATGACACATTTTTTATATTATTTTAATAATTTCCTGAAGCAGGTAATAAAAAATAGAGATGGACTTGTGATAAATACGTCATTAATTATAATTTATTTATACAAAAAAACTTTGAGCAAATAATGCTTGAGCTCAAAACTAGGGGAAAACAGTAACTATACAGGTTGTTTGAGAAGTCCGAAATAATACTTTGGCGTTTGCATCAATATCAGGTATACAACTGAATGGTATAAAAATTTGATCGATATTCGACCATGTTTTTTCAACTTTTTTTATCGTCTATTATCTATTTCTATAACTCGTAATATCTCGAGTCCTATGTAAAATTTGCATGTTATGTTTTGTGAATATAGGTAGTCGCCCCTCTATGTGTAGATTATACTGCTGAATTGGGTTGGTTATAGATGTACCCAAAGGCTAGAACACGATATTTGTGACAAATATTCAAAGGTCTGTAACTCAGAAACCATGATAGTTAAACTGTCTTCACTAAGCATCCACATAATGGGCTACCGTATATGTACCCAAAGTATTATTATTCCCAAGATTATATGCTTATATTGATATGACATTATTTGTGTGTTCAACTGATTTGGAAAAAAACCGTGGCTCCTATACATACGCGTCTACATTATAATAATGTTCCGTAAAAACGATTGTGTAAGCACCTACAAGCAACCTATCTACTTACGTTAGAAATTATTCTAGGTCGTGAGATATATTGGCAGACATCCAATTATGAGTTGATTGCCGAGCGGAAGAACTCGCAAGACGTGTAGATATCTGTATGATAAATTTCACCTACGTAGTCGTAGGAAATTGGCCTATGATAGGTAGTTCGAATACTACAAACTAAGTTCTCCTACTTAAAATGCTAGGAAATAGAACGAGCTTATAAAATATACCCACAACCCTATATACTACGTATGCACAATATCTGTTTTAGTATGGTAAAACAAGTATTTATTGTTAATATGTTTTATTGAATCACCAATTTTACATCTGCGCTGTCCGCCATGATGAGATGTTCTGTCATACGTCCGAATGACGTCTTGCGTTACGTTTCACGTGCAGATACATTCCAACAATATCATTTATGCTTGTGCTAGTCAAACTCGGATCATTTTCCGGCTGAGTGCCGGCCGCTGTGCGCTGCATGCAAACAGAATCACAGAGTGAGCGCTAAATACGCCCCAGTTCCAATTAACTTTCTCGTAGAAAAAACTACGGAATCGTTCGCCATTTACTCTACGTTTTTAACAGAATGTGAACGCGGCCGTACGAGTGGCTCAGGAAAATTTCCGAACCGAGTTAGTTTAAAATTTGTTTTAAATTCGAACGTAAATAGCTGATTGTAGTTCCCTGTGGACGCGAGATAAGGTTATTTCAAAGGAAGATTCCGTACTAGTATGAGAATTGCTCCATCGAATTTAAATCAAGGGCTACACAATAATGGACCAAGTTCTTTATATCGGAATCTCATAGATAGAATACAAAGTGGTTTCGCAATTTTCATAAGAGTTGGATTTCCGGTTACTATCCTATTTATAGATACACTTATCTATGTAGGTTTTCCAATAAACGAACAAATGAGTGTCTTTCTGATTTTGTAAAGAATACTACATGAAAATACCGGCAGAAAATTTAAGGATCATTACTTTAACTTGTTTCTTTTACGAATTTATCTTGCTTCGTCTCGGGCGTTAACTGGTCGGAGCAAGTGTTAGGTAAATATTTAACAAAGTGTTGTAATCCTTAAGGTTTTTGCTCGGCGGCGCGCCGGCATCCCTTTGTCCTACGGTTGGAGGACGGGCCTCTCATCACCACGCTTTGTAACTGATGATAAATGATTGCACCTTTGTCATATTTTTCTTTTACTAAAGTATGTTTTTATATTTCTTTTTTTTTAAATTTAATTCATGTTTTTATTGTAAACTTTTTACTTAAGTACCTATTTAATCCTTAGCTTAGCTTGAACTTTACAAAAATGTATGTTCTTGTTTTTCTAAATTTGATAATGTTTTCTTACTAATATTTGAAACTGCTTTTATCTCTGGAGACAAAGTCACATTATGCGTGTAGCGTCGCGGTCCCGCGCGCTGGTACCAGCCAAATATGTATCCAGGGAACAATGGCTTCAGTATCTCAATTTTCATTTCTCGTAGCGGACATCCGGTGTGATTTGTAGCACCAGATAATATACAATGTGACGCGGTGGTGCCTTTGCGAGATTGACTTAGCGAAAATCTGCTAAAACACTTTTAAAAAAACTGATCAACAGCAAGATGGATTCGCACACCGAAGCTTCCGTACCTAAAATATTCAAGCACCGAACATTGCGCTAATAAAAAGATAAGCACCCAGCTTAGAGAGACAAACTTAACTTTGCCGTTGGTATACCTACTGTTGCGCCCATACAAACTAACCGCAAAAAATAATAATTATGCGTTTTAACTAATTCACTGTTTTCAGTTTTTTTCCTTTACTTCTGCGATAAGACCTTGCTTCATGCCAAATTTCATAATTCTAGGTCAACGGGAAGTACCCTAAAGGTTTTTGTTTCCCGTGCAAATGTACTGAAAATACGACATAAACCGCCGTATTCTTCGATTGCGTAAACGTAGAAGTTTATTTTTTTTACAGCTTCAAGGTACAAGTCTTTGTTATAAATTTCAACTTGATACCTCTACGCGAACCAGAGAAAAAGGGTCTTGACAGATAGACAGACAGGCAGACAGACAGACAGACGGACAACAAAGTTATCCTATAAGGGTTCCTTTTTTTCCTTTTTATCATTAATAATCACGATTTAAATAGAAAACCTATGGCTAATAATTAATGACGTTCTAATTTGTCTGGAAGTTATCCAACCTCTAAAATTACTTGTAATTACGTAATTTAAGCTTTTAATCTTCTTACAAAGGCAACGTTGGAAACTTTCTAATTTGCAAATAAAATCTTGTTCCAGTCCCCTAGTTAATTATTTAAGATCATTTTTTGTGGAACTTATAGAGATGTCCCATTGGTATACAGGGTGTATCAGAAGTCCGAAATAGACTTTAGGTACATATACGGTAGCTAATTTGTAGATGCATAGTGGCGGTAGATCATATCTAACTATCATAGTTTTTAGTTACAGACCTTGGAATATTAGTCACACGTATCGTGTTGTGGCCTTAGGATAGGACACATTCAGAAGTTTAGTCAACAGTGCACAATCAACGAGAGGCGACTACTATTCACCAAACAGACCTTGAAAAATTTAGCATAGAACTCGAGTTATTTACGTTTTGAAATTGGCGCTGTTTTTTTTTTTAATCATGATTTAATTTCGATCAAATTTTTATACCATTTTTATATTAGAAGCAGTGGTAGCCCAGTGGTCGTAGAAGCAGTGGTAGCCGAGTGGTCGAACGCAAGTGTGCAGGTTCAAACCCCGGGTCGCACCACTAGGATTTATGTGCGAATGACGAATCTCATTTTCATCCGTCATCACTTGCTATGAAACGGTGAAGGAAAACATCGTGAGGAAACCTGCACGTCCGAGGGAACTTGACTAGTTCTCCATAGATGTGTGAAGTCTGCCAACCCGCACTAGGCCAGCGTGGTGGACTATGGCCTGAATCCCCCTCGCATTTAGGGGAGGCCCGTGCCCAGCAGTGGGAAGTTAAAAAAAAGGGCTGTAATAGTTTGTTTTTATTATTTTATAAAATCCGTCTTCAGGTCGCCACAGAACAGGGCCTCGCAAAATCTGTCTTGCCCACATCAAATTTAGGTCTTGCCCCGCCACTGTAGACACTCTAGTGTTTTTAAAACTTTAAAGCCAGAATCTATTACCTTATCATCTACATATATGTATAGTAGTGAGATGCTAAAACTGACAAAAAATTGTAGGTAGCATGGAGATATTATAACGGAGATGGAAAGTTATATATAGGGCAACTTTCCATCTTTGTTATGGTATACATATGGTATACCATAGGTAAGTACATGAGATAACAACAATGGCGGCATAATTACCGCAGAGCCATACGAAGAGTAGAGACATAGGTAGGTATGCTTTACTGTTAAGTACCTACTCGTAAGTTACAATAGCCTCTTTTCATTGAGTCTGGCCCGATGTGATTCCGCCAATGTCAGCGTATTGGCGAAGACAAGATGGAGATTGATTAATCGGTTGAATTACAAACTTGATTATTGTTGAGATTGGCTCGTTAAGACCCCAGCACACTAGGGCGTCAACATTCGTCACAAAACGAGCTCTGTGTCAATGTGCATAAAGATTAAATTTCTGTAGTATAAGCCACTCCCCTACGCGTCGAAATTCGCTCGCGTTGTCGGTGTCATTTCGTTGTAGAATGAACTTTGTCTATGTTTGAATAAAGTTCGTATTGCTATGGTAAAAACATTTTACGCACGAGGGTAGAGCGTTGACCAACTAAGTGAGTTTGATATTTCATCCTTACCGAATAAAACTAACTAACTACATCCCTTTTTAAATTCCCACTGCTGGACACGGGCCTCCGCTCAATGTGAGGGGGGTTCAGGCCATAGTCCACCATGCTGGCCCAGTGCGGGTTGGCAGACTTCACACATCTATCGAGAACTAGTCAAGTCCCCTCAGACGTGTAGGTTTCCTCACGATGTTTTCCTTCACCGTTTCATAGCAAGTGGTAATCTCGGATGTAAATGAGATTCGCACATGAAACCCAGAGGTGCGAGCCGGGGTTTGAACCTGCACACTTTGATTTGCAAGGCGTGCGTTCGACCACTCGGCTACCACTTGCTTCGAAAACAAGCAACTTATGTTCATAACTCATAATTTCAAACGTAACCTACATTTGGAACATTCTTCGCATCCCGACGTAGAACTATCTCGTATAAATCCCCGCATTAATGACAAACATTATGATATTATCATGTAATTTATTGCCACTTAAATAAGTAATTTAGGCCTATTTACGTAGGTAATATTGGTCTATATGCTTAGGTAAAGCAAAAAAATACCTATTTTCGATAAAATATGATGTACTGCCTCTCAATCATTCGTATCACCTTTGAGTAATTATGCTGTCACTTCCCTATGAGTGGGACGGGACACGTGCGTATACGAAGCGTAAAACTACGTAAAAAATGTTCGTCAAAGCCCCTATGGACTGTCTTAAATTTTCTGGGTCAAACTTAGACCTCTAGCCATGGTCTATTGTACAAGGTGGTCACGGCCCACGACTACCAGAATTAAACCCACGACTTGTGGGTTTGATTTTCGTATAGGCAAGTTACAAAAATAAACTATAAGTGTTGCTTAGTTGGGAGTTCACTATAAGCGATCACATAGGTTTTGTGTGGTCCAGTGATAGTTATCTACCTATTTTTTTTGGTGCGCACTCTTCAAAGGCAATTTCGTTTGCTATTTCACATAAGTTTTTTCTACAATTTCGTTTCCTATAGGCCTCCGGTTATAGGAAGTTATACCCCCCCTGGGTACAACATAAATTATATTTTCGAAAGATTTTGGTTGTAGCTAACTATACCCCTTTAATTCGGTGAAAAATATATTATACAGTCACATAAGTCCTGGGTGCTTCTTTATGCAATGCGATACTTTACCTCATCATTTCCGAGTTCTTTCCAGCCCAGGTGTGGTCATATTTCAAGATATACCAAGCAGTTTTATTTCCGTCCGCGTCATCGGTATAGGGAAGATGAAAATCGGGGAAAATCCTTCAGGGACGCGAACATTAGCATATTTATTAGTATCATCCGGGCGAACCCACGCCGCGCCGCAGATCTGCTATCAATAATGAATTACAATAATATCATTGGTATAGAACATAGTGACTATTTTGTGAATACAATAGAAATGGGGTTTTCCTATAACGAAAATAATGTAAGTGTCTGCACGAAAAGGTCACAATCATATTATTATATACGTATCTACTTAAACAAAGTTTTGTTGTTACTACGACTAAACTGGACAATTCTGAAAAAATTGCTGTCTACCTATCACAAAAAGTACACCCATGCATTTAGCTGAATTTGGTGTCTGACAAAACTGGCACCAACATCAAAATAGCACTGCTAAATTAGTGTTAAACTCTCATAAATAGCGCAAGAGCGGTGCATCAGATATGCAAGTTGTGGTAAACGCACTTCTTCACGGTGCGTTTAATGCGGATTTAACGGTTTCTAATCTCCATGGCATGTGGTTTTATACCGTAAACTGATCTCTATTGACTTGCTGTTTTGTCCGGGGGTGGTGTTAGTGTGGACGTGGCGGACGAGGTGGTCGTATGCAAATATAATTGTGGTCGGTGTGCAGAGGACGGCCGTGCATTACCAATGCTTTGTCCGGGAATCATTTGCTCCATTTCACTGAGCTCGGTGAATTAGCCGATTTCGGGACTAATTGCAAAATACGTCTGGATTTCACGTACATACCTACAAAGATTTAATAGTACGAGTACCTGATATCTGTGAGGTGTTACATATTAGATGTTTTATTATTAAAAAATAAACGCGTATTATTCTGACGTGCGGTCGTTGCGCTTCTACACTAGCAATGATGCTTTCTTTGTAGGTAAGACTTGAAATCATACATTATTTTACAAACTTCGTCAGTTTTCCATGGCTTAACACATATTTAGCTATTGCACATGATTTTTATAGTTGCCGAGGTATGCCTGTGATTATAATTTATGTCAAAAATATATAGCTATACTTACAGTAGATTTTTTTTAAGCACTACTTATTAATTAACTACTAAACTAACATATATTCAGGTTCTATCTCTTTACGATGTCTCGATTTTTATAACTCTTGTGACTTGACGTGCGAGATATAACTATAAGCCGGCGGTAGCGACTTCTCGTAAGAAGATGCCTGCGTCAACTGAAAATCAACTCTACTTTATCTCCAATACTTTAACCGGTGCGTTTTCCGTTATCGAACATTACATTGGTCCCTCTCGTACTCTGGAGCGCCTATAATACGCACGGAGTCGGATGAGTTATAAAATAAATATTTATGATATTGATAAGAGTGTGATTTGCGTTTACTGCTTTTTCAGATTTGGGTAGGTCTATGTTGTTCTCACCCAGTACAGTATCTACCAATCACTTTATTTACACCAATTATTTCAAAGGTAAATCTATATATTTATAAATCAATGCCACTTTTCGTTGTAAGCTAACTCCTCCTAAACGGCTGGACCGATTTGAATTATTTTTTTTGTATGCGTTTGGGTGGCACCCTGTATGGTTTAGATTCACAATTGGACCCGGTAGGTGGCGCTGCTTTCGTATGTCACTCATTCTAAGGCGGTACGAAGTTCGCCCGGTCAGCTAGTAGTTTAATAAAAATAACGTACATTATTTTTTATCCTACACGTTTTGATAAAATCCTCATGCGATATAAACAGTCGACAAAATTCCACGTACGTACCTCCAATAACTTTTAAAAGAAAACAAATCAAATAACATCGTGGCAGCCAAAAAACAAGTAAGTAATTTCTTTCAGCTTTCAATTTTCTCTGTAGATATTTCCGAACTTGTTGTACTTATAAATAACGGCATAGCTCCATCTGTCTGTAACATAAAATGATTCAGGAATCAGAATAATTTTTATTCATGTAAACTAATACTTATGTCACTTAGGCACTTATGAATCGTCAATAAATAATAATAATATTATCTCTACCACCCATTCGGAATGCATTTCCTATGGAGAAGAATGGGCAAGAAACTCCATGGTTGTCCGTTTTTCCAATAAGGATTTACATTTTTGTGTTTCTTAATTAACAGGTAAAATTAAAGCGCACTTTTCGTAATCATTGCAACTTATATCTAGATGGAACGGGTTAGCGATCAACTCAAATTCATAGGAAGTTATGAACCATTTTAAGTGGCGTTGAAGAACACCTTTGTTCTGCAAAATAAAATTGTACCACATATTTGATTTAAATTTCTAAATATTAGGAGTCATGTTTTAAAATATAGCAATTTTGAAATGCATTCCAAAGAAAATAAACTTCCCACGCGAGCCATACCTATCTTCCCATCACACTCGACTTCACCCACAGTTCTGAGTTTCGTGCAACCGATCGTGCAATAGAATGAAAATCCTATTTCACACTTCAGCCGACCGGAAATCAAACGAGGTTTCAAAATACATATTTACACAGTCAAATACGGAACGAAAAACATCAATGAAACAATTTCGCGGCTCGTAAACACTACAATAAAGTTTAGTGGCCACTTACGACTACGAACGTTGCGCATTCTCACATCCTTATACGTCTTACCACTTCCTTCCCTCTATTGTCCTTTCGCTCTAATTTATCTAATGTTCGCCTCACAAACAACATTACTAGGCCTCTCGAAAAAAAACAGATAATTTACCCTCCAGTTACTTACCGACATTTTATCGAACGAACCTAATTATGTTCTTTGTTTCTTGGAAATTTAGTGAAAACATAACTTGTCTAGAAGACTAGAAGATTATTGTAGCTTACCTAGAAACAGCTGTAACCGTTTTAACTTACGATAAGTTATCACATATCTCTTCATTCTGGCTAGATAATCTGGACAACAAATATCCCAAATTATATGAAGGGTACTTAATAATTAATAATAATAAAGTAAAGTGAGTAATTAATTAATAATAATTTAATAATAATAAAGGGAATGTCCTAATTAATGAATTTTGAGAAAAAACAATTTGAAAATTCAACTCTTCTTGCAATTATTTAGTTTGGCCATAAACAAAACTGCATTTTTGGCGCCATCTGTTAACTTTAAATTCTAATTATTAGAATACAAAATACTTTACACAAAATATAATTCTATAAAAAAATGTGACATTCCCTGTTATTTGCCTGTACCCTTCATATGTACGATACAATATACATTACAAAAATGTGATTTTAGTTAATTATAATTTATAAATCCCTGAGCACTAAAGCCCCGCGCACACTAGGGCGTCAAAACTCGTGCGGCGAAATGATTGCGAATAATACAATGAACTGTGTGTCAATATAAATAAAGATTAAATCTCGATAAGTTTTATGTTTTAAAATCGCCTGCACGCGTCATAATTCGTTCGCGCTGTCTTTGTCATTTCGTTAAACCACGAACGGTATTGGTCATTCACCAATACCGTTCGTGGTTCATCCGCCATCTTAATCACTTTCATCATCAATTTTTATTAAAATGTGTATTTATTGAATTTACCCTTGCTATTAATTACTTGACACTGGCTGAAATACCCGCTAAACGCTGGTGGAGCCTTTCCTCATCTTATTTCATTAAATATCATTGTTTCATTTATTTCGTAAAAAAAAGATCACCCTTCGTTTTGGTGTTCGCAAAACCTTTAACGCGTGCGTCTTGACGCCGCAGTGTGCCCCGGGCTAAACAGCTACTATAATTTGCACAATAATAGTTGAATGTACAAGCTAAAGTAATAGTTTAAGGAAATACACAGAATAGAGAACTCCAAAATTAATTCAATCCTCCATTCAGTCCGTACGTATAAACAAGACCGTTAAATAATTTGAGGTCAACTTTGTTAGAAGTGGTAACATGAAGGCTAAAAGCTATGTCGTGGCTAACTAATATACGAGTAGTTTAGAGTATCCAGCGGTCCACCATTATAAACCTGCCGCTATCTGGCCGCAATCTAAGTTTCGATTCTATCTGAATATAAATTGAATTTGCGGACACAATATCGCGATCGTAGGTCCCTACCTACCCACTGTAGCTACTCAGAAGTTATTGGGACTCTTTGTTTACAACGTTGTGCCTGAATATGGTGTTTTCAAGTGGCAATTTTATTTATATCTCGACATTACGTACGAACTTTTAGGTTTGAGTATCGGTCGTTACAAGAATTGGCACCTACAAAATATATCTATGAGAGATCAAAGAATTAACACGATATAGCCAGCAGCGGTATCCGTTGATTATGTAAACGTCATGTGGTTTCGTTTGTGTGAACGCACGCGCTAAAATGTTCTGCCACTACACATGTACTTTTCAGGCAGTCGGCTTTACCGTCTGAATAGAGCCAAATGGACTTTAGATATGATTTCACGCATTACAATTTTAGATTTTAATGTACATTACGTAAGCTTCATGAAACTTAAATGCTAATTTTCATTAACACTAAGAAACGTGTTCTTCTTCTTCTTTTTTTATGAAATGATTATATTTAATGGAATAAAATGAGGAATGGGTCCACCTGCGTTTAGCGAGTATTTTGGGCAGTGTCAAGTAACAATGATTACCACTTGCTGAACGGTGAAGGAAAACATAGTGAGGAAACCTGCAGGTCTATAGAAAGGCGTGTGAAGTTCACCAACCCGCACTGGGCCAGCGTGGTGGACTATGGCCCAAATCTCCCTCGTATTGAGGGGGAATGTGCCCGGTATAATGGTAATAGGCTCGCCCCATATTACATTGGGACCAAAATATATCGGCGAAGTGTGGGCGCACTACAGTGCACCTCTGCCTACCCCTTCGGGGAATACAGGCGTGATGATGATGTATTTGTCAAGTAATTAATAGCAAGGGCAAATTCAATAAATACACATTATAAGTAACAATGGAAGAAACGCGTTATCGTGATGCCTAAATATGAATTCACTGCAACTGGCAACTACTGATTATATTAAGGCGTCTCCTAGTCAGTAGAAGTCAGTAGGCTTGCAATATAAAGATGTCGCTCGGGGTATTTGGTATGGTGGTGTAGGCAAAGTCACGTGTCTTCTCTGTTACATCTCATTTATTAGTAACGCAGTACATTAACTAACATTGTAACTTCTTATGTCTAGCTATCTACTAATCTAACTCCACTATGGAGTGGCCATCTTATATACTAGTACCCCCGTATAATTACTTATCTTATTACGTGCTAATATGTACTTTCTATAACTGCTTTGGTATTCCCAATTTACCATGTCCGCAGTTATCGCAGTACGTGCTTACTATACTACACCTCCCCCGAAAGGCTTGGCATTCCTCCCTTCGAAGTAAAACCTAACCCTTTAAAATTTAACGTACATGTTTCTAGTACATTATTTTTCAGTATATTCAGGGTAACAACTTCAACAAAATTCAAATTCTTCAACTTCATTACATCAATTCACAATGATTAATATCCTCATATTCCATTACTAGAGTTTTACAAACATCTCACATCACTTCAAGTTCTTTCAACGCTGCGTCTTGGCGCACCTTCGTTCACAAAGAAACTTGAACTCCTATAGTTTTACTCTGTAAAAATCATTTCTATTTATTTTTCTCCATCAACTCGAGTACTAAATAACATCATTCACAAATTATCAAGTTCATTTAACGCTACGTCTTGGCGTGCCTTCGTTAATAATGAATCTTGATGTAAATAGAGTATAGTCTCGGTGCATAATACGTCATCTGACGAAATATCTCACTAAATGAGATTATAATTAACTTCATTAGTACATGAAACTCACACAATTAGGATAATGTCGATATCTATGACTGTAAGGTTGAGCAGGCCTTAATCCCAACCATTATTACGGTATAACCCATTCTTCTACTTCGCTCTTGTTGACACAGCAACAATAAATATTTTCTAGGACATGCAAATCTTATTACCTATGACGAACAAAGTAACTTACTCAATAACAAAGGAAAAAGTATAATTCTATTCATATTATCAGAATTTTACATTATTAAAACTGATTTGTCGGGTATTAAGCACTGATAAACCTACCGTCAGCACATTGCTTTAAATACCGATGACGACAAAACATAGACTTACTTATTAATCTTATTATTCAATCTATCGTGCTTGCTTGCATTATAGTATAACGACCTTGCAAATTCAACAATTATTTGATTACCTTGCAGCATAAGCAAATACTTAGTTACATAAGTTTAACATTTTGCTACCGATAGTAATATTATGTCTCTATTCACACTTAATTGTTCGATCATTGTTTTTTTTTTTCTCTACACAATCACAAAACACTTACATCGTGACGTCGTCTCCGTTCCTGGGCCGCGTCTCATCGATTCTTCATCAATTAGCATCTTCCTTCAGCTCCAGAAATAAAAAAAAATCTGCTCTCCATCTTCCATAAAATTGTTCTCCTCGTTGTTCAAATTGTCCATGAGAGGTTCTCTCTACAATTTACATCGTAAATTACGAACCTTTTTCTTCCTTTTCTTCATGATTGCTTCTGTTTTGATGACTTACTTAGAAGTCCGATTCGATTTCCACACGGTCGCCATGCAATATAAAGATGTCGCTCGGGGTATTTGGTATGGTGGTGTAGGCAAAGTCACGTGTCTTCTCTGTTACATCTCATTTATTAGTAACGCAGTACATTAACTAACATTGTAACTTCTTATGTCTAGCTATCTACTAATCTAACTCCACTATGGAGTGGCCATCTTATATACTAGTACCCCCGTATAATTACTTATCTTATTACGTGCTAATATGTACTTTCTATAACTGCTTTGGTATTCCCAATTTACCATGTCCGCAGTTATCGCAGTACGTGCTTACTATACTACAGGCTCACTGTTCATGATTAGAGAACAAGATATTGGTAACTCTATTTCCGAAAGTAAGACTCGAAAGAGGTGAGGAGACACGTACTGTGCGGCCCTATATCAGTCGGCGCGGCTCGTGACAGATCGATCGACCTAGTTGGGCGCTGGCTAATTGATGATACTTCGGCACCTTGTTAGATTGGTTCGGTTACGTTATTATATTTTATGACATAGCTTCGGATTGCTCTACGTGATTGCTTTTACTTACGACAGTTTAAAAAAAAAAACTAATACTAGATACAAAAACCTATGTAGGAGTAGGTGCCAATCTACGTCAGACTAGGCAGGTACACACATGAATTCCCGAGATATGCGGTAACATACGGATCAAATTGAGAAACTTCTCATTATTGAAGTCGGTTAAAAATGAAGGACTGAGGGATAATACAGGCCTATAGCGGTGCTGTCAAGTGTTATATTGTTTTATTCGGGAATTAAGACAACATTATTAATTTAATTACTGGACAAGTTTAACTGTTAATGAGGAAGGCTTCGTCTAGTATTAGTGGTAGGTATTAGTGTAGGCTGGATTCACTGATCCTCCACGAAACGGAGGAATGTCATCGTGTGGTTTTAGCCGGTAAGAGTCCGGCGCAACCCGTAAGTCTCCCTCGGGGCGTGCCATGAGGATTTCAAAACGATAAAAAAAAGGCCGGATTCACTGAACCTGCGAGTTCGATCCTCGCCTGTGACAAATTTCGGAAATATCCTTGTCGGATTTAGCCCTGGTCTGGCTGTAACTGAGATCGCGCCCAGCCCATATTACAATATTTTCTTAGTTCGTGACCATACGATAAGTACCTACCTATGTGTTATCTGGCGATATTTTTTTATTTATAAATTTCCAGAGCTAACTCCATTCTTACTACATCACGTTTTTTTTAAATTGCATAGTTAAGTAGTAGTTATTTAATTTGAGTAGGTGCCTACTTTATATGTACTCTTTAGTAGGTGCTAGTGATTCAGGGTAAGTAATTATTGATAAAGGTTTATCGACACGCTGCGGGCGAGATTGGATAATACCAATAAATATGCTAATCTTCAATAGAGGTATCACTGCTGAACGCCCCTTTTTTCATTAATTCCAAGCCGATTAGTTACATGCAAATCGGTATACACGTGCACAGGTAGGTTACCTACAACATAATCAATAGTAGTAGCACCTACAAAATATTTATTTTTAATGGCATTTGGGAACTTGTATACCTCGAGGCACCTATCTTTCTATAAAGATATAAAACACAAAAAGGTTTCTACCTATGTCCGTTTTATGCTTTGAAACCATCCATCCACTCAAACCGGTTTCATTAAAAGGGGGTTATGCGAAGATGCTTTTAAACCACTAAAACAATGCTTTAGGCACATTCGGTTTATTCATCGTAGTAGCACGCGCCAGGTATCCGCTAGTTTAACATTCTATAATTGAATATGAGACAAGTAGCAAAAAAACACGGTTTTATAGAGTATTCTATGAGCCTGCTAATATTATCTGTAGGATGAACATTAGATAAATTAGAAAGAGGGGGTAGCCACGAGGGAGAAGGAAGAGAGTGGAGCCACAAAACTGCGCAGCATATACTCGTAAGTGGCTACTAAACTTTATTGTAGTGTTTACGACCTATGAAACTACTTTTATAGACATTTTTCTGCGCGGACACAAAGACACGGTGCAAGCATCTCACCAGTAAATGTGTATTTTAAAACAATTCCTGTGTAAAACTACCTACCTATGTATTCTACATACATAATACCCGAGGCTGTCTATATAGGTAGGAGTGGGTAAGCAAGTAAGTACCGTAGTCGAGAACTGATTTTAGTGGGACCACGCATCGTCTACTTTAGTTTTGTCACCTAATTTGTTTAATCACTTACGCTTAACGTACCCACTTAACGATATTTCCCTACGCCTATTAAAACGTTTGAAACATCCAGAAAGTCCATTAATTTCACCTATTTGTACAAAAAGCTTTTCCGAAAATTAACTAAACAGCTTTATTTGAAAATAACAAACTTTGCCTTTGTAAGGGGATTAAAGCTTAAATGGTATAATTGCTTCAACCTTTACCAAAATGTTCTTCAACATTAACCGTCGGTTTTTTTAAAATTATTGTATATTATGTATCCGGGATAAACTAACTAGGTATCTCTAGACATTAAAAATGCATTTAATGCTTGAAGCACGAGACTAATTACAAATAATAATTATGTCTAAATGTTACTTGCCTAGATTAGATGATCATTTTCACGGCCGCGGTTGCGTCTCACGAAGCCCCCGTTTTGTGGGTATTTACATTATCTGGCGCTACAAATCACACCGGATGTCCGCTACGAGAAATGAAAATTGAGATACCGGAGCCATTGTTCTCTTGATGTTAGGGTTGTAAATATTCATAAATTATATACCTGTATTGGTATGATACTTTTTCCGGTAGCGGGGTTAATTGAACAATTAATTATTTTTTCATAATATTTATTTGTGAAAGTCTACAACGGTAAAACCTAAACTCTTTATCATTACGATGTAATTACAGAATAATCAAGCAAACTGACGAATATCAGATTTAATCTGTAACATTTAGAGTAATCAGTACATAGATTGATTACTTTTTAAAGTACTTGAATTTGCAACAGAGTAGCGAATACCTTTCCTCTGTTACAGCCCTACTCTTGATGTACTTTCAGGCACGGGACGGCGGCGACGCGACACGAGGATATTGTGATAATGTGACGTCATCTCGACAGACAAAATCGCTTTTGATATCGCGAAGGATACGTTTTCACTTTCGCGCTATCGTCGTAGCGTAGAGCTCCTTGGGATTTGTTCGTCGAGATTTTACAAGCAATTTATCAACTGTCTGTCGACGTACGTAGGTATATTAAATAAGTGCCTGCAAATAAATTTGAAGTGTAGGCACTACCCAATTATTAGTATTTTCAATTATCACTGATTCTATCGAAGTTCGCTTCCGTATTTTTGCAGTAAAAACACCATAAACTAATAAGTAGATAAGTAATATTAATGACTACAACTTCGTATACAAAGTTTAGAGAAGATCTGCAAACTGATGATGACGAAACTTTTAAAATAAACTAAACAGTCGACTCCGAAAAAATACGGCAAAATCTATTTATGTTAAATAAGATATTTGAATTTGGTAAACATTTATAGTTAAATCATTTGGTTTCCTTTTCCTAATCCAAGTAGGTACACCCACATTCCCATTATTTGTAACAAAGAAAATGAAGTACTTTAATAAATTTCGAAACATGTGTATGTACCAGTGTAGTATGGGATTGGTACTTATTACATGTTGCTATAGTCTGTAGCAATTTACTCTTAGTTTGCCTTTTTTTTCCACGACAAAGTTAATTGGAACACGGGCGTATTTAGCGCTCACTTTGTGATTCTGTTTGTATGCAGCACTCGCGCGGAAAATGATCTGCGTTCGACTCACGCAAGCTAATTGGAAGCGAGATGTAAAGTTCTATGAAAAAATATGCTCTAGTACTTCTGCGAACATAATCATAACCGTCACAAGACCTTTTCTATAAATCTTAGGAAATCGACGACGAAAACATTTGTACATGTAAAATTATTCGAGTTCCGTTTAAAAAAACTGATAAAGTTAGGTCTATGGTAGGGGTCGTGCATGTATTGAGAGTTGACAGATTTACATACTGTGTATTCACACTGCAGTTAGATTTGCAAGAGACCATCTCGTGCGGCACGCGGACTAACACCTTGTGACGGGCTAAACATCCAGTCAAGTCAATGGAGATTACACACTTCAGTTCAGACCTTGATTGGCTGATCTGGTATTAGAGCAGTAAAAGCAAGGTGCAGAGGAACCGTTACCTTATAAACTATTCAGTCATACGCTGGTCAGCCCCCTACTGGTACGTTAGTACGAGTTTGGATTTGATTGCGTACCAAACTCGTACCAAATTCAAGTTTGAAGTTAACAGTAAAGGTTCACGTTTCCGCTAGAGGCACTGCTGTGAAATGTATAGAAAGATTGGATAACTTGATCGGTATCTATTTGAAACTGTCAATTCTTGCAGTTAAAATTATAGTGAATTTCACTTACCATGGGTACGGTGACACATGTCAAATAAACTCTATAGTGAGGTGACCATGCATAATTAATTTATGTGATTCGATTATCGAGTACTATTGCGATTAACCTTTAATCGATTATAAAAAAATAAATATATTATATTATTCATACATTTATTTGCGATCTGTCTGAACAGGAACACTTATCCGATTCCGATCCTACATGTAAAGCTTCTTGACACTGTATTACGCCCAATGCACAAGTGCCTGTGCAACTCGATCCACTAACAGACAGATAATAATGGACCGCCATTTTCTCGCTCCCGCTCAAAGTATTCCCGCAAGCGGACAACCAACTCCCGGGCTTGACTGTTTAAAACGGCCTTCTTTGTTCTTTTCGGCATTTATTTTTGCCGATTATTACACGATTATTTGTTTTTGCCGATTACTACGTGTCAATCCCTATCATTAAACGTTTCGTTTCATGCCTCTAATTTTAGGATAATATTTTTTCTGTACCTTTTTTAACTTGTTTAAAATGTAAAAACGCTTATTTAAATACAATTTCAATATAATAAAGCATTATTGTTTGCTTTGGAAATTAATTGGTGATTATTAAAAATGTATATTTATCAGATTTTATGAAAATAGTGAGAGTGTATTCGAACGTATCAAATGTCATGGTACCCATGCTAAGTGAAATTCACTATAGGTACTTTTTTGTTTTTTTTATTGACTTTATCTGTTTGTTTCTCAATAACCACGAGTTACAAGTTGTGACCGTCTGTCAGTTTCACGAATGTGTCTGACAGCAAGCTTATCAGAATATTGTTGGGAAAAATTTCGTTTTTGAATTCAGGAGGATTTTTCAATCGTTCGATACGGACTGTATTGATTTTACAAATATCAAATAACGTTTACAATTTTAAATGTTTCAATCATCGGACTACCTTTATTTAACAGATAACTCTACGGGCGTGTGTTTATTTGACAAATATTAATTAAATTTATAATAATAATTTATTCATTACCATATCAAGTAAGTTGCATTTTGGTACATAAATTAACTTAGTATTAAGTAGGTTTTGTAACAAATGGTTGCCTGTGGCATCCACACTAGGTTAGACCTGTCTCGAGGATGCCTATTACATAATGTTGGCCAGTTTTTTAACTGTGACCGAGATCGAAAAAAAGTGAGTAAAATTAAACAAGTAATTACCAAAAAATAAAAAATGATTCTAAATTAATGTAAAATTAAATTTAATTTCAAAATTAAATGTCATAAATTCAAAAGAGAAACAAATTAATTTAAAAAAAAGAGTATTAAATGTATTAAGTAGAAAAAAAAAAGACAACAATATCAGCTAAGCTGTCTTATACTAATGAGATCATGAATGTGTGTGTGTATGTGTGTGTATTTGTGTGTGTGTGTGTTTGTGTTAGACTGTGTTGGTTGTGTGTGTGTATATTCATTCAACTATTATAATTAGACTTTCAGTTTCACAGTACGACTGAGTGAGTAACCAAGAACGCACAGTTTTTTTGGCATGCTGTAATCTACTGGATTTGATATCACACATTGTTACATTTTTGTTGTATACGTGAGTGAGCATAAAATCTTGCATGTGTTGTATAATGCACTTAAATAAACGACATTTTAGGAGCTCTGGATATTCTGTGGACTGAAGGACGGCTTTATGTTGTTTAAGTACTATTTTTAATATATAAAGTTGACGAACGTTGAGTACTAAAGCATCGGTGTATAGTTGAGCAGTAGAGTATAAGTAAGGTTTTCTAAGCATTGCTTTTAGAACTGAGCGTTGCGATCGCTCAATTTGCAGCATTGTAGTTTTACCCATTCCCCCCCTACTGTTATACAGTAGGTAAGGACGGACTCACATAAGGATACATAAACCAGCTGTAAGGTTTTTTCATCTGCAGAGTTACGTAAAAGTTTCATGATATTAGTCAGCTTCCTGGTTCGATTGGCTACTTGTTCAATATGGGGCTTAAAACAGAGTCGTTGGTCGATGATAACTCCGAGATATTTGACCGATTGAACTTTTTGTATTTCCTCACAGGTACATGAGGACGATACGCAGGATGCAGTGTGGATCTTAATGTAAATAGGAAAAGTGGAAGCGGATGACTGAGTTTTATGATAGCAGATGAAGCTGTTTTTTTTAAGATTGAGGGTGAGAAGATTCATATCAAGCCACTGTTTTAAACGAGAAATACCTAGTTGTGCTTTTTCATGGACCGATTCCCAGGATTTGGCGTGGAAAAGAAGCACAGTGTCATTTGCGTAGCAGATGCTTATTGCTTCGTGAGATAATACTCTATGTATGTCATTCATATAAATGATAAATAGTGTCGGACCGAGGACACTGCCTTGTGGAACTCCGAATTCAACTTTTTGGAGATTACTGATGTAATCACCTACTTTAACACACTGACTTCTATCTGTTAAATAGAAATTAAACCATTTAAGTGGGAGGCCTCTGATACCCAAAGTTTCCAGTCTTTTTAGCAGGATGGGGATTAAAATTGTGACGAATGCTTTCGCAAGATCCAGAAACACACCTATACACTTTTCATTGTTGTCTAAATGAGACGTTATGGAGCTGGTGAGCAAGCTTACTGCATCCTCTGTAGACTTGCCTTGTTTAAAGCCAAACTGAAGGTTTGATAATAAGTTGTTGCTTTCAAGGTAAGATTTGAGGCGTTTGTTCACTACCTTTTCAAGTATTTTGGAGAAGATGCCTAGAAGTGGTATTGGTCTATAGTTCATAGGTTGTTGTTTTGACCCATTCTTGTAAATCGGGATCACCATGGCCTCTTTCCATTTAACAGGAAACAAACCCGTGCTAAGGCTAAGATTGATGAGATGAGTTGAGGGGGAGCAACAATTCATTTTTTGTTACCCTGATAAGTTTGGGCGTAAAACCATCCATCCCTGGGGCACTGTCACTTTTTAATTTCATAATTATATTATTGATTTCATAGACATCGGTAGGCTGCATGAAAAAGCTAGAACTCGCAGTATCAACAATGTTCATGTGCGCTAGTAGTGAGTTTTGGTCTTCTTTCATTTCCAGTAGCTTTTTATCAGCAAGGTCTTTACCAATTGTTGAGAAGAACTCATTACAACTATTGACAGAATTTTGAGCAGAAGGCTTAAATGTTAGTAGTTCCAGGGCAGTGTTTTTTTGGTAGAGTATTTTGCAATATTTTATAAGGTCTTCCACAATTCTTTAGTGTTATGCCGGTTTTTATTCAATTGTTGGCTATCATAGTCGCACTTTAGTTTATGAAGTAAATTAGTTAAAAAGTTTCGATATCTGTTGTATATATGTTTTTTAATTTCGTTACTAGGGTGTTTTCTTAAATCTAGATGAAGTTTGTCTCTGTGATTCATGCATTTAATCAGACCTGGTGTAATCCAGGGTTTTCAAATATATTTGGTTCGACTACATTTTGTTTCAGTGGAATGATTACTCACTGCTAGTGAAAGAATGGAATGTAATTCATCAACTGCTGTATTAATATTATTTTCATTTAGGACACTAGACCAGTTCGTGTTTTTTAATACTGCTCCACTGCCACTGCAATATAGTTTGTTTTGCGAATAGTGCGACTCCGTCCTTTTGAATTATTATGAGTACTTATCTTATGACCCATCATGATCATACTATGATCGGTAATATCAGCATCACAGATAATGCCTACCACGGCGTTATTTCTGGCTTTCAAAAATATGTGATCCAGGCAGGAATCAGCTCTGGTTGGCTTAGATATTACTGGGCTTAGATTATGCTCCGCCATAAGACATTGGTATTCTATGCATGAGTTATCTGATGCGCAAAGATTTATATTGATGTCACCAGTAACAATTATTGTTGGACAGTTCCTTATTGAACTAAGAACTCTATCTAGAGAAGAAATGAAATTATCAATAAGCTTGAAAGAGGGAGAGCGATATATGGCGATCAATGTTATGTTATTGTTGAGTTGAGCAATTAAAAAGTCAGCGTCTTGGGTTCGGATACGGTTGCATTCCAGGAATCTTTAATATATAGTACAACGCCACCAGACTGATTGACGTTATTTTTTGTATAGTACGAGTTATAGCCATTTATTTGTCTGACTACTGGATTTTTCCCAAGCCAGGATTTACTTAAAATTATGGCATCGAATGTTATATTAAGTCGTTTTAAACCTACACAAAACACGTTAAAATTCCGGTTCATACTTCGAATATTAAAGGATAAAATTTTTAGGTTGTGCTCTGAGGTCAAACTGTATTGACAATGTTCAAGACATACAAGTTCCTGATATTCTATAGAGTTATGGTCTAGTTCATTATATAAGTAATCAGTCATTTTCAAAGTGCGTCATTTTAAGACCAATATAAAAAAATGCGGAGCGTTTGGTGTTAGGAACTTGAAAGTATATAATTCGTGTATAACATTTCAGCGATGAAGATATTTTGGCGTAATTCTGTGTGACCTCTGGGCAGGAAACAAGAATGATGCGTTTCGATGTATGAGTATTGCGAAGTATAGTGTCCGAAGACACTAATAAGGCTCGTTTCATATGGAGTAGCATTGTATGTTTGTGTGCAAATGAAATAATAATATATATTCGGATGTACGTTAATTTTAAATAGTGATTATCAATAGTAACAATGATTTTTGAGTCATACAAATATTGTGTAGGATATAGTTTTGTGTGCAGCTCGCAAGTAAAGTGCAAGGGGCTTTGTATTTTCGAGTAAGAGATGTGAGTCATACGTGAGAAAAGTGTTAATTTTGTGTATAAAGCATGAGTAGTTTAAGGTGGGCGTTGTGTGTTTGTGAGTATTGTATTGTTGAATTGTGTGTGAGTTGAGTGTATCTTCTGAGGTGAGTAAGTATTTGTTTATTTTTCTTATAATTACCATATCGAGGACGTATAAGTAGTACTTTGTATTGAGTGTTGTGTGTTTGTTGGTGGTGTAGTGTTGAATTGTGTGTGAGTTGTGTGTATTTTCTGAGGTGAGTAAATATTTGTATATTTTTCTTATCATTACCATTTCGAGGATATGAAAGTAGTAGTTTGTAGTAAGTGTTGTGTGTATGTGAGTGGTGTATTGTAAGTTTTGTTGTTCTTTGAGAAGTTGTGTATTTTGTGAGGTGGGTAAGTATTCATACATTTTGCATTTGTTTATCATTTTTGGAACATAGCTTCTGTTTAGATGATTCAGGTAAAACAATAAAGGAGAGTTTATACAAAACCATTTAAGACTCCAAAGCTCGCAGAGGGCCAATATTTTCATCCAGGTCCGCTGGGGTCCGAATAGTAATTGGTGGCATCTTTTCCGATTTTCGCATAAGTATGGTTCCATCACGGATCTAGCAGAATTGAAATCCGTACACTTGTGCACGCTCACGAGCTTCGCGAAATAACTGCCTGTTGATTTTGGTCAGACGTTCATTTATGTATACCTTGTCGGATGATCCCGGAACGATGTCGTCGCAAGAAAGTGGCCGCCTACTCTTAGCGGCTCGTAACATATCGAACCGCTTAGCCCGGCGTGTGAGTCTTAATACTATGGACCTCGGTCTTTCTCCGACGTTGGGGTGACGGGGCCCTGCTCGGGAGACTTCGTCAATGTCGGCTTCAGATAGTTCGACACCAATCTTTCTTGCGGTTGTCATCACGATGTGGCAGAGATTTTCGCTGTTTTGTTCTGGGATGCCTGCTAACTCTAGTTCAGAGCGCATATTAAGTTGTTCCGAATGATTATTCTGAGCTGCAGTTGGCATATCGATTCCTTAAGTAAGGTAATCTCATTGTCTCGAGCAGAAATTCTTTTGTCGAATTCTTCAAGCTTGGTGTTCAGTGTACCATTGACTGAAGATAGCTGTAATCCTATGTCCAGGTTTTGCTGTTTTAGGTCACTTACTTCTTGTCTAAGGAGTCTAACTTCCGACAGTAGAAGAGACATGTTGTCCATATCCTGACTTCCTGGCGTAGCTATTTTTGCACGTGTACCGCGTGACATAATGAACAATTGTTAGTCTTACTGCAAGCGCTCAAATGTTTAATAGCGCGATAGTAGATTCCCAATTAGCTAGCGTAGGACACGGCGGGGGCGGTGGTGGCGGCGGGGGAGCGGTGGTATGCACACTCGTCGCTGCACTGATTGAATCGCGAGTTGGTGTAGGTCAGGCACGGTAATAATTTTGAAAATTGATGATGTAAATTTGCTTAACTTCACAAACTTCAAGTATTTTACTAAACACAGTTCACTGTTCATTAGACTAGTTATACAGTTTTGGGAATTAAAATTGCGGAGCGAAAAATAAACACACTGATATCGACCTCGGTCGTACTATGAGTCCATATAAAAATAGACAGTTAACTTTACCTATTTGTTTTTTTTAACTCATGAATTAGGACTTTATTTATAGTTACAACAAAATATTTACATAGTCATTTACGATTTGTTATGTAGTACATTACATTTTCCTCAGGTTTCAAAAATCGGTCTTCAGGACCTTAATAATACCTACCTATGTACATCGAAAGGGTTTAAAAGACTAGGTATTTTTTTTATCGGGACCAAAAGAATATCGGTTTTACGTAATGCAAGCGACTAAATTGCGAATATATGAAGAATTTATGGGATCCGTCCATGCGCTGCATCGGCCTATCATATTGCTATAACGCCTTTATCATCATTGCTTAGGAGACTACTACATTGTATAGAAGATTATTAAAAGAAATATACTATAATGTTTTAGGCACTTAAATAATATCTGATCGTAAATATCATTGCGTCTTATTACAAGCTCTTGAAAATTTGTCATTTTAACATTTGTGTTTAAGCCTTTGAACATACGCAAAAGTCTTTAAAATTTAAATAAATAGCATTTAGTATGTATAGCAATAGTTTTTTTGGACTTGAAAACTTTTAAACATTTTATTTTGAATTGTAAATATTTTGTAAATAGTTGTTGTTAATAAATATTATTTAAATTAAAAACCAAAATTTAAAATAGTGTGTAATTAATAAATAGTAGGTATGGTTCATGCTTTTATTTCGTCAGAAAATTAAACTTTTTTGCTTAGAGGTCTATATAAACGGTTACCTAGCCACTACACACGATAAATAAATACATACCTATTTCCCAACAAAAACCAATTTGTCGTAAACTGTCTGCAATAATAATAAAAATGCAGCCTCATAAAATTGTTATGGCGGGAGCGTCTCAAGGATTTTTGATTCGACATTAAGGATACCTCCTTAAGATTTTCCATATTCAATGTTGAAATTTTCCGTTTACGATGTATGAAAAAAGGGATTCGGGTGCTTCGCATGAGAAGTGTCTATTACATTATACAGCCTACATATGTTCGATGTGGAGTGTTACTGTGATCGCTATTTAATGAGATTTTTAGAATTTCAGCATATAAAGGTGAAACGGTATGATATTTATTTCTGAGGATATTGCATTGATTATAGATTTTAGTTTACGTCGCTGTTTGTCCATTTATTTTGACACACACACACATCCATTATTTTGTACGCTGCAAGTTCTATACATAACCTAAACTTACTTAAATATTCTTTGAATAATTGTGTTATCTCTGACTTAACAACGATTTTCAGATGTTTTTAAGGAGGCACATATTGATGTCGATTGTATTGTACTTATACTACAAACTATATTTGACCAAACTAAATACCATATTGCCATCTTGCTTATAGATTACGGCCGTAAAAAGGACGGCAATAAACTTAATTTGGTTTGGTGCTAACAGATTCAACACCAAATAGTTTTTTTAAAAAAATGTTAATTATTTTTATTGCGTAGTTTTTGGTTTCCTAATAAAACCTGCACTAATGTCCATGTTTTATTTTTTGTCAGTAACTTGCTCGTGTTGCTCATTATCATGGAGTAAATTTAAAGTATAGACGGTTTTCTATGTAGGTATATGAAATTAATATTTTTTCGTCAAGAGCACTCCAAACATGAAAACGGCATATTTAACGTTTAGCAGAATTTAATATGTCATAAAATATTATTTATATCCCGTTTGCGCGCGCCGCCGCCGCCGACGGAGATTTCATCGGTTCGGGGCCGCGCCTTCTTCAGCTCCGTAACGGGTTAATCTCATTTATATCTACTATATTTCGGATAAAGAAGTGAAGAGCTTTTATACGTAGCACTTACTATTGAAGCACTGGAATATCTTCTGTATAGTGTTGTTATTAACTTTGTGAAAGTGATTGAAGATTCTAGTGAGAGTCTTTTAGTGAGAGAGAAATGTGTGTAGATTAGCCGGTTCGTCAACTTTCAGATACTACCTACATTTTATTACAGTATATACAGTTTCCGAGTCTCAACCCTAGAGCGCCGTTATTGAAAAATATTATAGCTAATCAAATAAATAAATGAATGCCTGTTTACATTTATTTTATTTTGAGACCTATATATTCTATCTCCCTTCTTCTCTTTTTAAATAACAACTTAAGTCCTTCTATAAATTGAAAGCGGAAATCTTCAACGGAAAATTAAGCCAAGCCCAGGGGCGATGAAATAAAGAAAATTCGATATTCGTTTCATTATAAAAATAAATATTTACTCACCGAAAAGGGGTTGTTTGGTCGCGCTTTTATAGGCGATTCTTCCTCGGATTGCGTTCAAGCAAGACGGGGATTCTGCAATAAAACACTGAGTTACTGCCGGCCTGCGGCTCGTTCACATTGTGTTAATTCTACCTCGACGAATGAATTATTCATCGAATCACCCAAAAGTTTCGTGTTTGTATAGAAACCATTCAAAGCCTGTTTGCAGAATTTCTCTATTCCGAATATTTATATTGAGATTTATTACATTTGGTCGTAATATCATTAACCAGTATTAAATGGATTTACTTTATATATTGAGTTTAGCTTTTTTAACAACAATTTTAGTTTCGTAAAATAGGTAGCTATGTAGGTAAGGACCTAACTTTCAAATGGTACCTACCTACAAAAAGGAGGATAAGGTGACATTGGAGTTGTGATCATTTTCATGAAATAGTTGATAATATTTGAGCTTTTCTGTATAATGAATATCTAAGATACTTACACGTTTTTTTCCAAAAAAATAAAGCTCATTTCAACTTCATTTATAATAAAGGGTGTCTTGTCTAATCTTGACATCAAAAGACAGGTATAGGTACATATAATATATCTTCCCGCTCATTACACTCGACAGGATCAATCTTCCCTTTAGAATCATGAAAATGGAGTACCTACTTGATCAGATTACACGCAACCATCTCAACTGTTACTTAGCTCTATCAACGCCCTCGACGCGAGTGTTATTGATTGACACAAACAGTACTGAACATTTGGATTAGGTTGATACTAACAGTACCTACTCTGTTCGTGAAGTTCTAATTTTAAAGGGGCATGCTAAATATTTTATGATACAAAGGCAGGTGATTGATTTGCATGACCGTACGACAAGCGGTATTCAAAGTAGGCAGTTGAAAGGTTATTATTAACCGACGAAAAAAAAGGAGGAGGTTCTCAATTCGATGCGTATACTTTTTGTTTTTTTTTATGTATGATCACGCTTATCTCCGTCGTCATTCGACCGATTTTGTACTTTGCTTTTAAAATTAACCATATTTATTTCTTTTCTTGATATGTTTTAAAAGAAAAAGCAATACTTATACAAATAATTAATTGCTTGTTGTCATAGTTTAACAGATACTTAACCTTAGTGTGTACTTACATGTCTTTTTAAAGCAGACTATTATAATCTGTCTGCCCCTTGTTTAATGTATTTAATATTACAATGGAGATAGGAGTAAACAATATTATTTTCAGTTTCTGACAGTTAACTCAATACAAAATATGCCAAATATTGACAGTACCTATTGAAACAAGAATATTTTAAGAGATCGAAATTATTTTACCGGATAAGCGCTCGTTCATGTTTATAAGGGCCGGCGCCGGCGCTCTGAGCGGGCATTGTCAACAATAAATCACGAATCGACCGAGCGTACACAAAATTTTATAAACTTAATCCTGAGTCCAAGATGCCGACGAATTGTGCACAACTCGAAAAGTTGTCGAAATGCTCGAACTGTCGCACCTACCGTAAAGTGAGCAGTCGACGGTAAAATAACTCAAACTCAACAAATATTTATTTTATTCGAACCATTGGCAACATCACAACAAGTTTATCATATTTGGATGGCAAGAGTTCCCGTTAACTTGGCATAACTACTACTGTTCAGTAGACTAGATGCAGAGCGCAGCATCAACTTCATCAGCAATGTTATTTTCTGAAGTTCACACTCTGTAGTTTACAACTCGACAGTGCAGAGTCGATATCTAGTACGGAATGCCAATTAGAAATTGGAAGAATAACAATATTGAATGTGGATGTATGAAAACATAGATTTTTATTAACAAATGTTGTAAATGTCTCGTCACTACAATCGTTAATAAATATAAATTGAGACACAGTGGGTTTTAGAACCCAATTAAAAGCGAAAATAAAAATGGCATCTATTCCGCATCAAACTAAAGAAGAGTCACGTAAATCGGATCATAAATCGCAGCGTAATCGGTGTACATACATAAAAAAAAATACCCATCGAATTGAGAACCTCCTCCTTTTTGAAGTCGGTTAAAAATAAATATAATATATCCCTTTAGTTCAGTATTAAAAAAGGATGGGCAAATAGATACCCAGAGCGGAATTAATTTTCAAATCATGTCATATTATACATACATATCCACTTTTGCAACCATTAGGTACATAATATCGGTTTGTAGAGGTGTACGTTATCAAAACTGAAAATGCCTATTAATCGTCTCTACATCCAATCATAGTCGCGTTTATTATATGAGCCCGCGTAATTTATCGCATGACATGGCTTTTACGGCTTAGTAAATCCATAAATTTAGGATATAAAGCACATTTTTGCTTAGCGAAAATGTAATTTATGTTTTATGGAAAATGTGAATAAAAGTATTGATTTAAGAGCCAAATTCTGAGTCACGTAGCTATATCGTTGCATTTCACTGTTGAGTTTGATGGCTCATAGTTTTCATATTGGAAACCGGATCACGTCACAGCCATTGGGGCTCATTCGATTCCCATTTATTACGCTATAAAGATTTGTATTTTTTATCGAAACATCGGATACAATGTTTTTATAGTATTGACAATGGTTACTTAGTAAAACGGTCCTATTTTGTACGTTAGTATCGAAGGTATGGGAACTATTTCATATAAGTATCTAATAATGCTTTGTTTTACAAAGGTTTACTAAATTAATTGTGTTTTGAGAATGTATAGCCTCATTAACTTTATATTGTATAATTGTTAATTAAGAAAAACACAAAAATGTAAATCCTTATTTGAAAAAAGCAACCATGGAGTTTCTTGCTTCTTTCTTCTTCTCCATAGGAAATGCATTCCGAATGGGTGGTAGAGCTACTATTTTTACTATTTATTGACGATTCATAAGTGCCTGTATTGGTTTATATGAATAAAAAATATTCTGATTCTGATTCTGATTGCGAATAATGAAATTGTAATAAAATTGAAAAAAAAAATGAAATTGTAAATTTATCCACTCCAAAATAATACGTTTGTAAATTATGCAGCAAGTTTACAGGAACAAAAAATTAAAAGATTTACGAGCTTGAGAAGTAAAAAGATTTTCGTGTGCACGTCACAATCATTCCCTTCGAGGGGTTAGTGTTCATTGGGTGGAAATAACAAAGACGATAAAACTGTTCGCTTGGAAAAAGGATATTGAATGAGGTCAGACGCAGATATATTCGTATTCAAGGCAAATGTCGAGGCGTGTTGGGGACAGCCGTTTGCGCACTGTTTTTACAGTCTCCACGATATGTCCTGCCGTTACTGAACCGATATTGCGGGGCCTGTTCGGTGATTTTCATGTTTTTCCTTTTGTGTGGTTATAGGGGGTATATCTACTGTGGTAGGCTATTATGGATATCGTTGTGCTATTGAACTATGCGTTACATTGACATTTATTTTCCTATATTATCTGAACTTAAAAAAAAAACAGATTCCAAACTTATTATGCAGTATTTAGAGTGTAGTTTTACCTGGTACGCAGTGAATCTATCTATCTATCAGCCAGGGACGTCCACTGCTGGACATATGCCTCCCCCATAGATCGCCACAAATTACGTTCTTGGGCTTTATGCGCCCATCGACTCCCGGCGACCCTGGTGAGGTCGTCCGTCGTGACCGCCACTTTAAGACTTTGATGCCCCAACGGCCATCCGTTCTCCGAGCAATGCCCATTGCCACTTCAAACGTGCAACCCTTCGAGCTATGTCTGTAACCTTGGTTCTTCTGCGGATGTCCTCATTTCTGATTCTACCGCGCAGTGAAACTCCCAGCATAGCTCGCTCCATTGCACGTTGAGTGACTCTGAGCCGTCTTATAAGTCCCATTGTGAGCGACCACGTTTCGGATCCGTACGTCATCACTGGCAACACACACTGTTCGAAGACTTTTGTCTTCAGGCACTGAGGAATATCGGACGAGAAGATGTGACGCAGTTTCCCGAACGCTGCCCAGCCGAGTTGGATTCGTCGAGTGGCCTCCTTCTCGAAGTTGGATCTACCTAATCGGACGGTATATTCCAGGTATACGTACTCGTCGACAACTTCGAGAGTAGAGTTTCCAACGACTATTGGGTGAGGTGCGACATGGACATTCGACATGATTTTCGTCTTATCCATGTTCATTTTAAGACCTACCTGTTGAGAGACTCTGTTGAGATCACCGAGCATAGAGTTCAGTTCCTCCAGCGACTCCGCCATGACCACGACGTCATCTGCAAACCGAAGGTTAGTAAGGTGCTCGCCGTTGATATTGATGCCAAGTCCATCCATACGCAGTGAATACTTAAATCAAAATCCTTTAAGAGAATATCGGAAAATGTATTCATGCATTATAGATAAAACTCATTCATAACTTGACAAAGACGGGATGAAGGCTATATTATAATATAAGGAAGCTCACTCGACTGAGTTGAATAGACCTTCCTTTATTTAAGTAGGTGCTTCTTAGTTCCTATCCTTTCGATTCTTTGTGCGACGTCTATTTAGAACGATAACTAGAGCGACTTTATTCATAGCTGACATTTTCAATGAGGACTCGTCGCTCGAAGAAACTGATGGCTAATGGTGCGCCTTCGTGATACAGATTATTAGGCAGAAGCATTCAAAAGACACGAATAAATAAATGATACACTACGAAAAAATCATCATAGCTCAAATAAATTATTTTAATTTAGAATATTAACAGTTCTGAGAAAATTAAACTAATTAGAGATAAGCAGTATCCATTATCGTGGTCCTTTAATGCAAACTAATTAAATTTAAGCAAATTAACTTCTATACTTCATAGATAACGATGCTCGTTTAGCGTCTTTAGGGCTAATTAAGGTAACTTAATTGCATTCCCATTAATTTGTTATCCGATTTTGACACATATAAAACTATATAGAATCAGGAATATTTATCTATTTTGATTAAATCGTTGAACCTGTTCACTATATTTTGGCAACTTCTTGCGTTTAGTAGTCGCTATCCGGTATCCTCTTGTTTAGGATTATTAAACTTTGTCCATAAACTCAAAGTTGCAAAATGAAAACTTCCAAAAGTTCCGTCATAAGGGCCGCGTACACGTGCGGCCGGTGCTCAATGCTGTACTCCGAGTACAAGCGTCTGTTGGAGCATCTATATTGGCGGCACGGCACGGAGAGCTTTTGGTGTAAACAGTGCGGATTGAAGCGTTGGGGTTACGCCGCCCACGTGTGCCATGTTCTACCGATATATTACAATGAAATCTTGGAAGACACCGATTTAAATTCAGAAGACACTCAGTATTATTCGGAGAGAGAGGCCGATTACTGTTTCTGCGGGAAGTATGTTGCCGACGCTCCGATGATAGGGTGCGACGGACCAAACTGTGCTCTACAGTGGTATCACTTCACCTGTGTAGGGATTGTATCGTCTCCCGATGGCGATTGGCTGTGCTCTCGATGTGTCCAATTAAAAGAACTAACACAGGTCAATTTTGAAAATAATTTTATACTAAATAGAATAGAATGTTTTGTTAATTGTAGTAGCTCGTTTTAATTTAACGAATGCCGTTTATGTGAATGTTGAATATCCAACGGTAGAATTTATTAAAAACATAATTGGAGTAACCAGAGTGGGATAGTATTCTATAAAAAGAAACGATCAGCGCAACGTTACAATCCCGTCTCTGTGCCAAATGCATTTTCCCAAATTTACTGAAACTGTCTTAAATAATGCAGCTGTGAACTTTGTTCACTTTGTTTTGTACGAATGTGGAATTGTCTTCATATTTCAGAGTAAACCAGTAAGAAGCGGCATTGAGACTTGAGCAAATTCGGGGATTTAAATATGTATCACAAAGCTCTTCCTGAATTATATTCTTAGGTACGTAAAAATACACCCATATTTAAAGAAAAATATGAAATATTTATAATGGCAATGCAGAACATTTTTACCTGAAGACGTCATATTGAAATATCAATTAATTTGGGTGTTAGTCTGTATTTTTAAATTAAACCGATGACACATGTCCACCTACCTGCTATTATATTAAGATACAAATTAATTTAGCTTTATGAATACATCTATTTTTCTAGGGCTCATCTATGTTTCTCATTCTAAGATATTTTTTACAGAGCTGGCAGTGGCAGATGAAACCTAAGTGCTTCAATAGGACCGACCCACACTAATAATAAACTATAATCCTCTTCTCTGCAGTTCACAAAGAATTAGCAAATGGATTTTATTATTGTTATAACAATGTTGTTAATAAATGAAATAGAAATATTAACAAAAAATCTGTTTTTTTTTTCCATCTCACATATCTTACATGTAATTAAATGTCTTCGTAACTAACAAACTTGATTTACGTTAAAGTCTTTATTCACAATGATAAACCAATCTATGCTAGAAAAACTGAACTATGGCCAGATGATTGATTAAAATCAATTAAAGAAATGAAATATGTATGTTTCAATACATTCAACCGCCTATTGTGTACAAAACCTTTAACAGCTAATTACATAGCTATAAAGGCATACAATCCAGAGGCAAGCACAGTTTTAATTACTTAAATGGAGCAAAAACCATTTCAGCGCGAATTAACTTCGCGAATGAACATCGGAATGGGTTGTGGGAATTGATAAAAGGGGTCTATTTGAATGGCGAGAAAAGTACGTAGAAGTACGTAAAAGTGAGCAGTTTTAGACAGAACGGCTAGTGAAAGCGCCGGTACAAAGATTGGCTGCTTTCATCGTAATGAAAGCTGTATTTCATGGGTTAATGCGATGTTAACGAGGACGCATTAAGGCCCCATACGAGCAGACAAAGCACCTCCAAGCGTGAAACTACCCCCTATTTTGATGCCTTATTAAGCAGAATTAGGCATGTTTGCGTTAACTTTCGTGCGTTAAGTTTTATAGGCTATGCGGTATTACCGGTTCGAGTTTTGATTGAACCGTAACATTTATTTATCGTATTCGTGTACATGCGCAATTGTGTTTAGCGTATCTTACAGTTGTGTGTGTATTTAGTTAGATCAATTCTGTTTAAAATAAAATAGTATTACCAAAAGTTTGACCGGTGTTTTACACTCGCTAGATTTATGAAAATTATTTAAATACATGTTATATTCAGTGTATCCACGACACTCGCTCAGTGGATGTAACATCAGTCATACATAGATTAGCTATACATAATACTACTACTATAGCCATTTTAACGTCCCACTGCTGGGCAAGGGCCTCCCTTCAATGCGAGGGGGATTCAGGCCATCGTCCCCCATGCTGGCCCGGTGCGGGTTGGCAGACTTCACAAGCTATCGAAAACTAGTCAAGTTCCCTCAGACGTGCAGGTGTCACGATGTTTTCCTTCACCGTTACATAGCAATTGATAATCTCGGATGAAAATGAGATTCGCACATGAAACCCAGAGGTGCAATTGATCGATTGGTTAAATTATGTGAGAGATTAATTTAAATATAAAGTCTGTGCTAAGTACTTATAGAATGTTTTATCCACTTGGCAACGTAAACGTGTAAATATATGGTCGAACTACTTTAAAGTATTTAAATTGTTAAATAATGAACATTATAATAATTATGCAAGAGTTTTATGACCAATCAGAATGTTATTCAAGGGAATATAAGTTATAACCTGAACTTAGTTAATAACTTCCTTTAAGGAATAACTATTTAACGGGCACCGCTCAACTTGTAACAACTACGACAGTTTGAAAGTTTCGTATTAAAACACAGAAGAGGCGGGCGTCCTACTAATTATAAATAATTATGTCAGTGTACAGGAAAGTTCTGGATATTGATATAATTAAATATTTATATTTGCGTATCTTAAACTTATTTAAACAAAAAATAACCTTTTTCATACATATATTGTTTCTCTCATATTATATAGCAAATAAGGTATAGAATCGCAAGTATACAACAAAATATAAAAAGCGTACAATATTAACAGGTAACCATTGAACGGCTTTTCCGGTGGTATAATTTCAGTATGCTAATCTTGTCAGGTGGAGCCCGAACTTCGGGCTCAGCGGTACGCCCGCCGGGCTCCTGCTGCTCTTGTCATTCCGGATACTCGTCTTAAGGTTTACTCTAGGCAAGAATTTTTATTAATATGGGATGGTAAAATACTAAAACCTTCTAAGAAATACCTACCGAACACAACTGCTCAATTTTTCATGAACAATGTGATCTTATCTGTCGTGACCTAAAGTTTTAAATTATCTAATTTACTTGTATATATGCCAACTGACATAGACAGATGATAATATTTTTTACGAAACCAGAATTCCGTGGCACAATGGAGTACACTTTATTCTAGACATTGTATTTTAAAGCGTTCCTTTAACCAGACCACTGCACTGGCTGAATCGTAATCTTGGGACGGACGCGCATAAATATCTATGTTTTCACATCATTTGCTTTTGGGTCTAAAGTGGTATTTCTGTCGCGTTGTGCTAAATGGCTTGGATATCCTCCAAATATGCCATCTAGATAAGCTACGAGACCTTTTACTGTTATTATTGAGAATCTTGGGCTAAACTTCTTAGTTAACTTAGTATTGTTTATGATATTATAATACTCTGGGCAACAAATATAAAGAAAATATTATTTTTCCACCTTCTTCACTTTACGTGTATTATTTTTGCACAAAAAATTACCAAGAAATTCCCTAGGCAAATTGTTTATTTACCATTGCTATTTTTTTTTCTAAACACCATTTACTTTTTTACGAAACCACTATTCACAACAAATAGAGTTACAAATTGATTAATGTTATTAATAATAAAGGGCGTTGTTATTCAATAAGTAGGTAAGAGAGGTAAGAGGTATGTCGTATGTTACATGTTGAATTTAACAAAAAAATGCATTGAGTTTTATTACAATTGGTAAACTCAAATAGGTACAGGATACCTTAAAGTTACAGCAAATGAACCACCTGCAATAGCCATCGCTTTTATTCTGATTCGAAAGGCGCTTTGTTATCATTTCTTTTGGTTGCCTCATTACGCAGACACTGAATGTTTAGGAAGAGGTCCGATAAGAAAAAGGTAACATGACACCGAACTAACTTTGTACAAAATGTTTATATATTTTTTATATCACATATGTTCATTAGATTCAATGTAGGAAACTGTTAAAGTACTAATACTTTAAAAAACTTTGAATTTTGGTAAAGAGTCTGAGAATCAAAAATAAAAATATTGCCCGTCATGTCAAAGTGTAGCGTGTGTTGCCTTACTAACGTATTATTATGTTATCTTTATTATTAAAAACAGCTCTAAGGCAACACACTGGAGCTATATGTACCTATGTATTTGTAATTAATTTTGGCGATTTAAAAAATGATCAGCCCTCTGAGTTTCTTGCCGGATCTTCTCAGTTGAGGTCGCGTTTCGATCCGGTGGTAGCATAGTAGAATATAAGAAAAAAAATGTAAACTTGACAATTTGTAAGTGCCCCCATAGGCCTATACAGAATAAATGATTTGACTTTGACTTTGACTTTAGAGTTTCTTGCCCATAGTCCTGTAGAAAATTGTCAAATAGGTGATAGAGTCTTAGTATTTTCTATTCGATTAATGATACACATGACAGTCACGATTCAGTCACATATTATACATTCTAAAAATATAGATTAAATAACACACAGACTGTTATTTTGTCTATTTACAATACAAGATTGAATAACAAATAACAAAAGCTTGCATGAAAGCAAATAAAGAGTGAAATCTTTTTTCACTATTACATGCACTTCCTTAAAAAGACGAATAAGTTTTTCCTGTCGATGTTACCTGGGGATCTATTACAATGAATGCTTCGTTTGATTAAAAGTTCAATTGAGATTTCCTTAAGGTTCCTCAGTCCTAGTGCACTGAACGTAATTTATTCTGTTCGATTTTTTATCATTAAAACTGGTGGTGGTACCGTAAGCTTTTCTATCGTCAGCTAATTACTTATCAATTGCATTCATTGCGAATACTTTTTACATGAATTACATTTGTACATGAAATCCGAAAATGCCAAAGGTGCGGGCTCAAAATTCAAACTTGCATCCCTTGCGGCCTAGGCAGACGTTCTACCATCTAGGCTACCACTGTTTTTTTATGTCTCACTGTAATGACGATAATTGCATGAGAAGTAGTACATAATACCATTCACAATACAGAAACGGCGAATGACGTATCGGTACTGAGGAAATTCCGATCCAATTTAGCAGACGAATCCACGACAGTCCCATAGGACACGCAGCTTTATTCACCGAACGAATTTTAACTGTAAAAAGGAAAATTCGATTCCATGTTTCACGATAGGATCCAAGTTGGGATCCATATGTATATATTTAATAAAGCTTTGGATCTGTCCATTATAGGTAGTACTCTCTGTTATACTTTTATAGCGATGAATACCATTGTTTGTAGAGATACAAAACGTTTCTCAGAATTAAGGATTAGTAGGTATATAATAGTAGTATAATATGTAGGCACCATAATATTTAAAAAAAAAACATAATTTTTGCCGGAGGATGTGTACATATTCTTGGGGTAATATTGTTTATCTTGGGTTATTTATGATAGCAGATCTAGTTGTTGTTGTGTGAAACTGTCTGTTTTAGCTGACAACGCTAAACGAACGGCCAGAGGCGCCCTGGAAGCTGACAAGGGATGAGATATTATTCTGATAAATTACAATTTCATTTTAAAAATGGCTGAGCGTAAACATTGTTTGAATTAAATTTACTTTGTTGTATTAAAATTATAAAAAACAATGTTAAAGTTTGTTAGTTTCCCGATTGAGGTATTGAAGGAAAACTTATCTAAATTAAAAGAGGTTCTTTGAAAGGATAAATAATATCGTACCATTACGCGACGTTCATGTTAGTACAAATTTATACTACCTACACAACTTGCTCGTGAAGTTGGTAAACGTTGTTGGATATCATGATTGCTATAAGTTATACGAGATCTCCCAATTCCCTGTTGGCTGGAAACTCCTTATATCGGTAGCGGCAACATATAACTTCAGCACACGACCCTAGTTTCATATTTACCATATACTATTAAATACTTAACAAGAACAAGTATATCTTTAACTCAATTAAGGTCAGTCTGTCTACGGATAAGACAAACAAGTCAATCAGGTGATCTCTATATTAGTTCTTATAACAAAATTTGGAAGTAGTAAAAATATTCCAGTCTTCCTCATTCATGACGAATGCGATACCTTAGTAGAGTGTAGTTTAGTTTGGTTACAAAATAATAAGGAACAACTTGGGTTTAAAAATTTAACAAGTTTTTATTTTAAGTTCTAAAACTTCAAGGTTGTGTATGTTACTATTTTTTAATGAATTGTACTCGAATCATTACTCTTCAACTCGAAAATCTCACGGAGCCTAGCCGTGTCTAATAGGCTCCACCTACATCTTTATCATCACTCTATAGGGCATTGTACTCGTAGCAGATAGCGAACCTCCGAAATTTTATTAAAGACCGCCAACAGTTGTTGACAGGATAACAAAAGATAGACACACTGCCCATATTATAAACAGAGTATTTCAGAAGTCCGAAATAATATTTGGCCTTTTGCTACTAACGGATATTCAACCGAATGGTATAAAAATTTCATCGAAATTCGATCATTATTTTTTCGTCTCTAGTCCCATGCGAAATTTTCATGTTCTGTTTTGTGAATATTAGTAGTCGCCTCTCGTTGACGAATTTGCACTGTTGAATAGGCTCCTGGATGTGCCCTCAGGCCACAACACGATACCTATGACAAATATTCAAAGGTCTGTGGCTCAGAAACTATGATAGTTAGATATGATCTACCTTCACTATGCATCTACATATTGGCCACCGTATATGTACATAAAATATTATTTCGGACTCCTGATACACTCTGTATATTGAATGTATGCGTCTGGCAATAAATACAGGCTGATATCTTGAACACGCAGTATCCAGTATACTAAGGGCAGTGTTTAAAACTGAAAATACTACACCTAATTAGCGTATTAATACAGTCTATTTTTGTCTGAGCGAACCTCACCGAGGCATACGAATGTATTATTAAAGCTCACCCGTGTCTAGCCAGACCTTGCGTGGTTTTCTTTTTACTAATTCAGAAGGCACTTTGTTAGTATTTCTTTTGCTTTTCGTTAGTGCTCATTACGTAGGCATTGAATATTTTAGAAAGTATCTGATGAACGAGAAAATGCTTTACAACTGTTCCTAGATGTGTTTTGGTACGTTAACCTTTAAATACATTAGCGAGTAAAGTCGTTTTATTTTTTTTACATTACGTTTAGTTATTTTATCATTTGTTTGTATATTTAAAATATGTTTCAGAAGTCTGAAATCATAATTAGTTTTCGACTTACAACTACCGACATACTAATTTGCATTGAAATTCGAACATTGCCGCTAATTTCAAAAGCTTTATATTGATATTTTTATTTACTATTTCGGTCTTCTGATACACAGAGTACTTTGGTAAATATATGTTGAAACGTATGCTTAACCACATACAGTAACAGTATTGTTGGGATAAGACAAATAACAAAAGGTTTGATAACTTGGGAGTGAGTAAACAAAGAAACCCTCCCTCCCAGTAAGATTAACTTCCTGAAAAGACGTATAACTTTTTCCTGGAGATGTTACCTGAACCTCTTATATTGAGTGCTTAGTTTAATTAAAAGTTGAGTGGCGATCTACATGAAACGGTTTTCCCTATGTGAGATGGTCTTAACTTCTCTTTGTGTAATTACAGTTAATCTCAATTACTTTCTCGTGTAATATGATGATGCGTTTTGTATAAGTCCCTTAAACCTCATATTTATAGAGATTTAAAAGTTAATGTATCAGTGGTAGCCGAGTGGTCGAACGCACGCTTTGCAATCAAAGTGCGCAGGTACTATCCCCGGCTCGCACCTCTGGGTTCCATGTGCGAATCTCATTTTCATCTGAGATTATCACTTGCTAAGAAACGGTGACTGAAAACATCGTGAGGAAACCTGTGTGCCCGGTATAATGGCAATAGGCTCGCCCCCTATTACATTGGGACCAAAATACATCGGCGAAGTGTGGGCGCACTGCAGTGCACTTCTGCCTACCCCTTCGGGTAATACAGGCGTGATGATGATGTATTATAGAGATTTAAAAAAAAAAATATTTCTTTGAATAAGTTTGTTGGCTGTACTTGGTTCAGATTGATAAAGATAACACAAGGCATAAGATTTACTATTAAGTTAAGAAATTTAGTACAGTAGTTATAAGGAACATATTAAATACACATGCACGTAGATCGCGAACATAAGATTTGAAAAAATAGGTAATACTTATCTTTTTTAAAACTCTACTGCGGTTACTCCACAAACATCCCTTCTTCTTTTACAAAATAATAATGTGTATAACGAATGAAACACACTAGAGTATATTCACGGCGTATAATCATACATCACAAAACACAATATTAAACTAAAACAATGAGTTACTCAGAATTAAATAATAATTATAAAATAATCAACCGAAAATAACAACAAAACACGACGCGTACGGAAAACTCTCGGAAAACCTCAGCGGGGGGTCCGCGCCTCGGCGTCCCTCGCTGGCGCGATGACGGTCGCCGTTACCACGCATGCGCAAAGCAGTAAGCCATCGAAGGAGTCAGCATATACTAGGCTCAGAACCATAAATACACCGCGCACACGTCACATGTGTTTTTAAATTATTATACACTAATATTACACTTTTATCACTTTTGTCTTTTATTATTACACTAATATTCTAATAAATAAATATGAGAAAAAAATAAACAATAAATGAGTAATAAATATACAATAAATAAATTAGATTAGTAATACCAATACATAAATATTATAATCAAGATTGATATTTCATAACATTCCCGTAACGCATGATTACTTTCACAGCATCATCAATATAAATCCAGTCTATCTCATAAATTGATCTACAGGGTGTAATAGAAGTTCGAAATAATATTTTAGGTTCAAATCCGGTACCAAGTTGATTGTCGAAGCCTAAAAGGTAGACTATAAGTTTTGGAGTTACAACCTTTTGAATATTACTCAAAAGTATCTACTGTGTTGTAACCTTAGTGCCCACTCTAAGCTTTTAAAATACCGTATACTGCTGATGCAGTTTAAGTTTAGTGGCTTCTCGTTGATACGAGAAGCAACTAAACTTAAAAAATATATTATCTTGCAAAGGACTTGAGATATTATAAGTTTTATAAAATTGGTATCAATTTTTTTGGATTAGTAAGAATTTCGATTATTTTTATACCATTCTGCAGGGCTAGCACGTGCGCATAGCCATAAGTTATGTCTAGGATTATGTTGCACCGAGTCGCTGTCGTCTCGGCAAGATTCCTTATTCATAATATGAAAGAAGACGACAATATGACCAAGGCTGTTGAGTATCCAATACTCGTGAATATGTGTATTATTTCAGACTTCTGAAACACGCTGTATATAATTTGACACGGCACGCTATCACCCAGTATCACACAGGCCGTAAGCCGGTCAAAGTTAGTGAGCTCATCGGCCGCGCTGTGTAGTTCATCTAAACGTTGTGTAAGTTTAATTAGAATTCCTGCTTGGTAGCGCAGACGCGGTTAGGGATAGATATGTGAGATCTGAATGGGTCTATGGCTAGGCTATTACGAACTGGGTCTTAGATCGTTGGTATAAAACAGTTTTTCAAATGGCTTAATGTGACACTTTTATATTTTGGTGTAAATCTTGAGTTATGAATAAATTTAACAAGTTACTTAAATTCCTGGATGTTCCAAATTTTTATTGTGTTTACACGAGCATATCGAGGGGTTAAAGGCTATTTGACTTAAACGACACTTTTGGGCGTTATTGAATACATGTGCAACGTGGGACGTACCTAGGTTGTATATGCTACGGCGCTTCTGTGTTGGCTGACAGGGCCACGATGGGGGCGGCACGGCGTAAATTGCTTCAAAGTCAACGCTTGGCTTTGATTTTCTTGTGTAAGGCATACCGCACGGTCAGTACCGAGGCCCTGCCGGTCCTCGCGGGCGTTCTCCCAGTCGACCTCGAAATCCAATGACGCGCGGCCATGTACTACTCCACTCGTGAGAACATGAACACCGAGTTCCTTAATCACGTAGCCTTTACCCATCGATATTATTTATCGTCTAGCAACTACACTATAAAACATTTAGCGGGTACATAAAGTACTGAGCTCTTAGAAAATATAATTATGTAATAGCATTAAACCGAATAGCGGCATGATTATAAATATAGCTGCAAGCAAAGATAATTTATTTGCTTCATGCAGTTTAATCCTGCGCAAAGAAGATTATTTAATCCAGGAAACGAGATTTAAAGCAACTTTACTTACATCATAGTGTCTGAGAATGTAAATTAATATTTAAAGTATATTGGTATATAATATTGAGCGTCATTAAAGCTTACAATGTACATACCTGCTTTTAAATTTAGAACAACCACCTATCACTAACATTAAAAATGTATTATGAAAAGTTATCTAGTTTATCTATGCAATCAGTGGGTCTAATACTTTTCATACAAAAATACGAATACGCTCACTTATCAGATCACAACAAGCCTATTTACTACGAATAGGTGGCACTATCTCAGCCCTGGAATATTTATTGGGGAGATATCCCAAAACATCCGCGTCCTACGGAAGTGTAACCTCAACTTAATAATTATGTTTCTGGTCAGACTGTAACTTTAAACATTGAAACTGGACCCTCCGACCCTATTTATGAGACTACGTGTTTATACTTCAATTGTTTCCTAAAAGTTTTTGGTGGTTAAAGCGCAAAGATAGAATTTATAATATATATCATATCTCTGTGCTCTCTTATTATTCATCTTAGGAGTAGAAAATATTTTAATCATTTCTTTTTTAGTTATCTTATGAAATTTATTATAATTTTACCTTGACCCGATGTCAGATTCAGACCTCCAGACGTCATTATTTGCAGAATCTAAATTGTAAATTAGTTAATTCATAAGGATTATTCTTGTTCTTTATTAAGATATTTACAATGATAAAGGCAATGTATTATATTCCAGACAATTTTAAAACTTAGATATCATCAAAAATTACAATAATCATGTTACTCTAATCGTTCTCGGCATCCGTTTAGAAACAAACAATGTAAGCAAAACGACAGAAGTCTTTTTAGTAATTAAGCCCTCCATTCCACACGGTCTTTGCAAAGGGACTTTGATATTACAACTTTAGGAATAGTTATCCAGCAAGTTGTGTTCAAACGGCACGAGCCTGGGCGTGGGGCCACGAACTACACATCATTTTAGTTCCCCGCTCGTCCCAGGAAACCACGATTCGCTACGACGGGATGCTACCGTCGAAGGTCATGACTATCACTTTCTTCTTCTGACGGCACAAGATTAAACATTTTATTCTTTTTTCGTAACCTTGATTGGCTATGTTTGAGAAATATAAAAACTTTTTGGACAGCCTAACCCCCATATTTATACAAATATAAATACATCTACCAACTTACCATGGTAGTAATGTACCATACAAAAAAAAAGTATTTAACGATGCCCTGATGTTAATGGATCTGAAGTGGGGGTTATTGTTTAAATTTTATGTAATTTTTTTTTTTACCGTCAGATTGTTTTACCGTTCTTGAATAAAACTTCATAGCATAGCATCCGATAAACATTTAAAAAGTTTTGAATGTCTACCAATATTTATGCACTAATAAGTAACAAAAGCAACATAGTTTCCCCACGTACTTGCAAGTAGGTAGGTATTTAACTTTCGTGTTCACGCGAAGTTAAAAGCTAAACCCTCTTTGTTGCGGTTTTTTACGTCTACGGAGAGTCTGGGATTTCCGCGTTCCTTATCACGTGTTTCTTTGTGAGAATACACTTATGCTTCTTATTTTCTCACACTAAGTAGCTCAAAAGAAAATATTATATAGTTGAGTTTAGTTTTGAGAAGAATGAAAAGCTAGCGTAAAATGGATTGTAATTATTTTCAGGTTTCAGTGTAACTGCTTTCAGTTACTCTTTAGTTCAAATATATTTTTTAGGCACCGTGTCATTTCACGACACACCTTTGATTACTTCTCACCGCGGCATGGTAAGTGCTAAATGCAGGTCATAAACCATCGCCATCTCATTATTTGATTTAGAATTTTATTTCTAAGCGTGCGGATATTCCTATAATATATTTGCCTTATTCTGTTTAAAAGTTCAGAATAACCATGTGGAAACCATCCCATAGGAAATGTATTCCGTATGGGTAGTAGCGACCTGTAAGTGTTTGACAACTTATGCGTAGCTTGTAACTATTTGCAAGATTAAAAAAGAAAAATTAATGCTTTGATGGTCGAAGTCCATCCATTTAAACTCTACATACCTGATGTATTATAAAAATTAGATGACATTACATTTAAGTGAAGTTCTGTACATAATTAATATACCAAATCTATATCGATTAATAAAAAAAAATATTTTGTTATAGACGAATCCAGAGTAACAAGCATATCCAGAGCTTCAACAGGTCGGTTTTCTGCCTAATGTAAGATCAAACTTGAAGTGTTGTTACAAGCAAGTGGGCTCTTCACTGGTGCGTTCACCGGAGGGTAGTTAAGTGGTAGCAATAAATTGCCCGGTGTGAGCTCCACTTAGGTCATTTTTCATTACTTTAAGTTCCTCTGTCAGATAACAGCGAGCAGTCATTAGTACCTACTGTCTGACGGCGATGGAAACTGGTAAACGCTTTCTCTTGTTATTTTAAACGAAAACGAATCTAACTTTTGTAAACCTGTGATTATATTAGTGGAACCTATAAGTGTGTAGAGTTCTAATGTTGGTAAATGGTAATATAGTCGATGTATTTTTATTAATGAATGTGACCTACTAAACCTACGAATGTATGCAGACGAATACCGCGCCACTTTAAAAGGCTATCGTTTTTACCAATCAATTTTCTCAATTAACTTTCACGTTGTACAACTCAATATTTAGATTCTAGTGAATAAATTATCGAAATTAAAAGCTAAGTAGTTTTTAGAAAAAGAAATCGTGAAGTTAATAAACTAAGCAAGTGTTTATATTTTTTTACATTAACAAGACCGTTACCTGCTTATTAAAATCAGTAATATAGTTTTTTGAAGGCATCATTTATTTATACTACTAATATATAATCACATGGAACGATAATACGTCTGCTGAATTCGAAGCTGTAGAATATAATCTATTATCTATTATGTACCTTTTACAAGGTGTAAGTATGTACAAATGTGATAGTAATTTGTAACATCATACAAACTTGTGTTTAAACAAACACATAGCGCTGTTTGTGTCGCGTGGGTTGTGATTATACCTGAGTACCCACTTCCATTTTAACTAAACCAAGGTCTAGCAAATAAGGTTTAGTTAAAATGTATGTATAGATAGCTGTAACATTATCAGTTTGTTATGTTTATTTATGAAATAAGTTTGGCGCGCTCGCAATATATTTGGGTATATATTTATAGTTGCGATCGGTTAGTGCGGAAATTTAATCAGTAAGTTTGTCGAGGCATTATCGTGGTATGTCGGCCGCTCGCCGACGGCTAAGGCTATGTCGACATTACGCAAATCATTTTCATTCAACAATTAACCAAGAAATTATATTGTATCAGCTTAGACATTTGACTTTGTACAAAAACTTTTACGACTACATTATATAATATAATATTAAAACATTATTGTTAGTGATATGGTGATAATTGCTATTTTTCTCTGAAAAGGTGGACTCTACTACTCCATAGCCAAAAACATTAACCATTTGAAAAATAATCTAATATAACCTATGGGAATAATATAAGAAACGTGACCACTTATTGTCTGCTAATGTAACTTACTGTCTGCTAATATACATTTCGACGTAAAGTCCAAATTTTAAATAATATTTTTTCGTTCTTGATTCCTTATTTCCGTAATAGATTTTAATAATTAAATGATCCGTTACATAGTGTGTTCGAAACTTTACTAGGGCAGTTAGAGTAATTAATTATAGGCAGTTTCCGCCGACTCACGCGCAATGGCCTGATTGTCAGAATCGACGAACGTTTCGCCATTCTCTAACATTCACTATTTACAAATCAGTTCTCGCTGTATCGGGCTACGTTAATTCTATGGAGGGTAGAATTAAAGGAGGGCAATCTCCTATGGGAAAAAAATTGAAAAAAGTTAATTCTGAAGTTGCATGTGTCAATCCATATTATAATTGGTAAAGTCACGTGCTTACAAAAGAGAATCGATTATCTAAAAATGGGAACTCTGACGTCAATCGTCCGATCTTTTAAAGACGCACAACTGCTTATCACCTACCTACGCAATAGTTCACAGACAATGTTGCGTGTAAAAATTTTTCATTGAAGCCCTCTTTGTTGATATCTATAATTTTTTTCCCATTAATTCTATTTTTAACCGACGAAAAAAAAAAAGGAGGAGGTTCTCAATTCGACGCGTATATTTTATTTTTATTTTAATTTTTTTTTATGTATGATCACGCCTATCTCCGGCGTCACTAAACCGATTTCGAATTTTTTTATGACGTTTGCTAAGGAATTCTTCGAGGGTGGTCCCATTTTCAAAATATTATCAGAAATTAACCCCCTTGGGGGTGAAATGAGGGGTTGAATGTCACATAATTAAAAAAATATTTTTTGATCGACTTGAAACTTTGTATATGTATTTCACATATAAAATAAAGTAATACGTGTTTTAGAAATTTTGAAAAAAAAAATGTATAGGGTGTGAAATGGGGTGATAAAGTTTGCATTCTTTTTTATGTATATCTCCGGTGTCACTAAACCGATTTCGATTTTTTCTATGACGTTTGCTAAGGAATTCTTCGAGGGTGGTCCCATTTTCAAAACATTATCAGAAATCAATCCCCTTAGGGGTGAAATGGGGGGTTGAAGGTCACGCAATTTCAAAAATATTTTTTGATCAACCTGAAACTTTGTATATGTATTTTACATACAAAATAAAGAAACACGTGTTTTAGGAAATTTGAAAAAAAAAATATTTAGGGGGTGAAATGGGCTGATAAAGTTTGCATTCTGGACTATAGCATATCTTCGGCGTTAGTGAGCCGATTTCGAAAAATCTTTTTTTGTTTAATACGGATAGTTAACAAATATCGAAACGATGGGATGGAAAGGGTGGAAGGGGGTGAATTCCTTTTTTGGGCTGTTATGAGGTGCTAATACTTGCATCTTTTCACAAAATAGATACTAAATTCGCCTTCAAAAACCTAGGTACACTAAAAAGTTAACCTTAACTACCTTATAATTCATTACATTTGTAGTCGGTGCCAATTCATGTGTGTATTTGCCTAGTCTGATATAGATTGGCACCTACACCATGATATACCTACGCCCACGTGGACTTTATTTGGAATTATACCCATTTTTAACCAACGAAAAAAACAGAAGAGGTTCACGTTTCGACACGTATTGGTTAGGGTATAACTTCGAAGTTGGTCCTATATAAATTAGGAACAAAAATCCTACCCGAAAGGTGGGAAAATAGGGAGAGATTTATTGTTAATTCTCAAATTTTAATGCTGAGTTGTGTATTACAAAAAAACAAACAGTAGATTCAGATTAAGTAGTAGATTGTAGCCACAAAAACATATAAAATAAAAACTTTTTAACAAAAAATTAAACCGCCGAAAATTTTAAAAAGCAAAAAATAATATACCTTTTTTATTTAACCTTAATAACAAAGTTCTTAAACTAATGTAAGTATGCCTAAGTCATTTTGAGTCGGCGCCAAACAATTAATGAACAATAAATTTAAAGAAATAACCAAATGAAATTAACAATGCAACGTGAAATCTTCAGCGACAAACATTAACATTCCAAAAAATGTGCTCTCCGTACGACCACTCGCACACATTGTGTATCGCTATCTCGCTGTGTGTTGCTGTCTCGCTGACGTTAACTTCGTGAACGCTCGGCATTTTCCAGCGAAGGTGCGTGTCGCGCCGCGCCGCCGCCGTACATCACACTTTACTAAATTAATTAATTTGCTTGTTTGGCGCCGACTCAAAATGACTTAGGTATACTTACATTAGTTTAAGAACTTTGTTATTAAGGTTAAATAAAAAAGGTATATCATTTTTTGCTTTTTAAAATTTTCGGCGGTTTAATTTTTTGTTAAAAAGTTTTTTTGCCTATACCAAAACGACTGTATTAACTCATAAAAGAAGAATTTTTTTAACGAAATGTCAACCATAGTCGCATAGCTTTTGCCACATACATCTAATCCTTATATGTATTGCCACACAGTACATTTTTAAATGAAGTCAAGGGAATTCGCTCGCCCCAGTATAGTCTGAGAGTTACCTTTAAAATATCTAACAAAAATATTTTGATACCTAAATTGATCATCTAGTAATCTCCTATTTTAATCTGGATTAAGTAAAACCTGTCTGGCAAATAATAACAGATCATTTTAATTTATAGGGCAGGCCGTGCAGTGGGCGGGACGGCAGGGGCGAGTAGTTTCAGGCTTGTATTAAGACGTGATCAATTACCCACGTGCCTCCCTATCCGTTCAGTTAGTATGATTGGCGTGGAATTTTAATAAAATTTGCTTCCAAGCTAAAAAGCATTACATCATCGTCAAACGTGCCGTGAGAAATGATCACATCAATTTCGTGGAGCAGCTTTTGTTGAGGACATAAAATTATCATGTGGATATTATTAAGTTGGCTATCTCCAACGAAAAAATAACAGTGCATAGGTTAGTAAATAAGTTTGGTATTTTGCGTATTTTTGTACACCTGCATGATAGTTTTGACAGTGTCAAGGAATTTATCTAAGAACTTTGTATAACCTTAGCAGGGTTGTTCAATGACATTTACCGTATGTTTCTTTTTTATTATAGTTTTAATAGGACGCCATAAACCTATCCTATATAAATCAGACTTCTATGATATACCTAGTTACCTACGCCCAGAGGACTCAAAACTAAAATTAAACACATACTATGTATATCTATCCTTACTCAAATTAATTACATGCAGGGTAGAAGTGGTAGTCGAGTGGTCGAACGCACGCCTTGCAATCAAAGTGTGCAGGTTCAAACCCCGGCTCGCACCTCTGGGATTTATGTGCGAATCTCATTTTCATCCGAGATTACCATTTGCTATGAAACGGTGAAGGAAAACATCGTGAGGAAACCTGCACGTCTGAGGGAACTTGATTAGTTCTCGATAGATGTGTGAAGTCTGCCAACCCGCACCGGGCCAGACTATGGCCCATATCCCCCTCGCATTGAGGAGAGGCCCGTGCCCAGCAGTGGGACGTCACGTCAAAAGGGCTGTATTAGGAGTATTAGGATTAATTACATTCGACGACATTATACAAGTTCGAAAACATGCCTATGTTCCCAAAAATATAATTGAACAGCTCCCACATTTAATGATATTACTTAATAACTTATTAGTAACTTTTATTCTAATATAATGTACTATGTGTAATATATTTTCTTATTAGTTTAAACTTAGTTTAACTTTATTTTGAATTGTAAATATTTCGTATTCATTTGTTATAAAATATTAGAATGGTAATAATAATATATTATTAGAATGGTTTGGACATGTGATGAGAAGAGATGAGAATCATGTGACTAAAAGAGTTATGAGTATAAATGTGGACGGATATAGAGCGAGAGGAAGACCCAAGAAAAGATGGATGGACTGTATAAAGAGCGATATGAATGAGATCGGAGTGGATGTCAGTATGACGGAAAAGCGAGATGAATGGAAGAAAAAGACATACTGCGCCGACCCCAAATAATGGGACAAGGTAAGGCAAATGAATGATGATTTGTTATAAAATATTACGTATGTCATTACATTAAACAAAGGTATAACAAATTTGCCTTCACCGTATAACCTAAAGGTTAAGTTAAAAGGGTGCAAACCGATTTTAGCTGATTATTACTTTTTAAAGGTTTCGGCTAAACTAATTTATGTACATAAGTTGCATTGGCTACCAGACAGTATATATAGTTTACACAAAATGGGAACTAGGGCAATAGGTTAAAATCCCAATATTCTTGCTGATGCAAATATGTTAAGAGGTATCAAAAGCCTGCCTTGTTCGTGTAGCCGCCGGCGATTTCCTGTCATAGCTTTTCTTTTTCACTTGTTTTCGTTGAATATTTTATCGTGAAATCATATTCCAAATTATTTGCTACGCATGAGTTGAGCTTGAAAGGACAACCGGAAGGAAAGTTTTTGAACAAAACCCTTTACAAGAGTTGCCGGCGCGGCTTATGTCTCTCAATACTGTCTTGCGCACACATTTCAATGCGTTTGTCTTTAGTTTCAATTGAGAAGTTTTGTAGTATTAAAATTAAATTATTCTGTTATATATTCCTAATATAAGATGGTACTTAATATAAGTCACAATTATTTAGAAATCCTTTCATGTCATGGATAACTTATTAAGGGCATCGTGAGGTTTGAATCGGTCCTATAACAAGCGTCGCCATTATAACTGGCGTAGAGAAACCGTTATAAACAGAATTGTATCGTCCAAAACTAATTCAAGCAAAGGCTAACTTTGAACTGCTGTGACTATGTAATGTTTGGTATTTTGTGTTGTGGCTTTCAAGAAAACCCTAAATTTTAATAATTTAAAGGTTTTCTTTAAATTATTAAAATTTAATCATAACTCAAAATTGTACAGTAAAAATTAAAATCGATTTGTTTTTTTTTTTTATTGCATGGTTTTAAAATATTTTATTCTAGAACTACGATGTAATTCAATCTATTAATGAAACAATTTCACAGACAATTTTATTTTTATAACTTCGTAGCTGAATTTGTCTTGAAATGAGGCAAATTAAATTTATTCACCGACAATAGGTTGTCTGGCTAATTTAAATTCAACAGTAGTCACTTTATAAAGTACCGAGAGGTTTGACTTAGAACCACTAGGGACCTTTCTATTCACAAATATATTTAGCGCTGAAGTGTCGAAGCTATTTTGTAAAATTGGTTCCATAACCCTAATTGATTAGGCAGTAAGCATAGTCGTAATTATTTTTATTTAAAGTAACAACATTTGACAAATAATTTATTTTCTAGGGAAAACTGCCAAGCGATGATGTAACTTTGAATGCAAAAAACCGGCCAAGTGTGAGTCGGACTCGCACACGAAGGTTTTCGTACTATCTATAAAAACGGCAAAAAAATCACGTTTATTGTACGGGAGCCCACTTAAATATTTATTTTATTCTGTTTTTTAGTATTTGTTGTTATAGCGGCAACAGAAATACATCATCTGTGAAAATTTCAAGTCTCTAGCTATCACGGTTCATGAGATAAAGCCTGGTGACAGACGGACGGACGGACGGACGGACAGCGAAGTCTCAGTGATAGGGTTCCCGTTTTACGCTTTGGGTACGGAACCCTATAAAAACAGAAAACAGGCGGCTATTGCATTTATTTTGACATCTGTTTTGATAAAAAAGTGATTACAGTAGATTTGCGATCGAATTACGTAATCAGCCTGGCTGGGGATCGTGTGAGAATTGTCCCCTGAAGTAGTGTTGTTTAAGTATAGGCATCCTATGTAATCCATTTTAAATATTTAAATGTTGCCTTGAAATCATCTAACAGCTTATTGTGTACGAAAAGTGAAAAGTAACACTGGAAATAGACTTTAAATATGTATTTCATTCACGTTCTCGGTTCGCTTATTCCGAAATTTATTTGCGCACCCTTCACGGCGAGCGGTTTAAAAAATGAAGCCAATTTTGTGAAATAATACACCGGCGGCCAGTTGACGAGCTTGCTGTTTGTTCAAGTACCTAAGTTAATTAATACACGGCCAGATTTTATTTAGCGCAAAACTCAATTTCACGTGTAAACAACCTGGGCCATCTCCATCTGATCTGATCGAATTATTTCGGTCAGTATGGATTTTATAACTGCTAATAAATAATCGTTTGAGGATTGAGGATACGGATTATATAATACTATTTTTAGTATTTGGAACGTTGAACATATTATGTTTATTACTTTTTATTTTACATTAAGCCATTTTTACAGTTTATTATACAATTCGAAGTATGTGTAAAAGCTAACAAAATCTAGAACAAATGTTATTGGTAACGCTACTGTAAGATTTTTAAAAAATTGAAAACCTATATACTGTGGTTGCGTGCGTTGTATGAAAAGCTTTATAGAAGCAGTATTAGATTACTTTTATAGATACATAAATACCAACTTTTCATAGAGTGGAGGCTATGTCAGTAAAAAGAAAATAATCTTCATAAGCGTTCCTTTTGGGTCAGAGATCCTTAAGGTCTATCTCATAACTAAACTATTTCACCACCTCGAGTAAATCACACCCGCGTAGTTCCAGATTGAACCAATCTCTCGATGGCGAACGGGTCGCAGTATGGTCTATTTTCATCGCCGGTCGAAGGGGTAGTAACGCCTTGATTAAATCGTTCTGACGCCCCTTCACTAGCTGGCTTCGTTTCTCTTTTATCTTATACACTATTTCGCTAGTAAGAATCTGGCGTCTTCGTTTCAAGAAATTGCTATCGATTTGTGTGGGGTGAGTGCTCATTTGAAGTATTTTTATAGGAATTCCTGTGACACAATTTTTATAGATTTGTAATGGATTTTCAGTAATAGGAAATTAGTGTGATACAGGTAATTTTAATAATCTTACTTTTGATTTAAGCGCCAAATTTTTGCCATACCAAAACAAACTGTATTGACTCATAGAAAAAGTTCATTCCTCAATTAAATGACACTGACAGCGCGAGCAAATTTTGAGGCGTCGGGGCGTGGCTTTTACCACAGAAATTCAAACTTTATGCATATTAACACAGAGTCCGTTTTAGTATTGGGAAATATTTGACACGCGAGCGTTGACGCGCCAGTGTGCCGGGGGCTTTATTCCGGTTAATGTATAACATGAACTATCAAAATTAAAAAAAAATAGTAATACAATCCTGATAATATAATTAGTGATACTATGGCACAACTACATATTTCAGAAAAAAATAATACGCGGGTACTATTTGAGAAGATGACACTTAGAAACCAACAAATGTTTCGTGTTCTAGTTTCGTGGAGGCTTTTATTAGATTACACCTGTGCCTTCCACCGAACCGTGCTAAATAAAATGTTACAGAGAGCAAGAGGTACCTAAATGTTTTGACACTGTACGTGCCACTTTATGTTTTAGACATAAGTCTCGTTCTTGGAAATCTCAGTCTTTGAAGTTTAGATGTTGAATTGCTCTATGGTTAGTATCTTCAAATTTGTTTGTATATACCAACACTGAAAATATTAATGATCTACATATATAATATATTTCATAAACGAATGTCATTGAGTTACTATTAGGTTCTAGAGATAGTTAAATGAACGTAATTTATATTTGTTATTAAACACAAATTCTGTACCTACCTTAGACATAACCTTTTTGAAGGCTTAAAGCATAAGGCCAAGACTGGGCATCACTAGTTATAAATTTATATTCGCTGGTTTAGTGAAGACAAAAATCAGAACCCGCTTTATTTTGTAGCCATCGAGCGCGAGCGCGCGTACCTTCTCCCAAGAGAAAACCAACCGTGGTGAATGGTCGGGACTTTTTCGGGACTCTTTTTCTTACCACAAAGAAAGCCAGATTCATTTAACGAACGCTCTTTTATGAGAAAAAGTTTTTTCGAGCTTATTAAAGAATCGTTTTGAAGTATCGAAGGACTTTATGGCACATTTTATATAGCATTCTGTGTAGAGATTGTTTGACTCGTGGCTGCTGGAATAATAACCGTATGTCATATAATTAATTGTGGATCTGTTTGCACTTGGGAAATATACTTGTCTGCCTTTGCATTGCCGTTTATTACCGTATCACGCCCTATACCCTAGAGCGAGCAAATTAACTTAACTTTTTCGAAAATGTACTCTGTGTCAATATATGTAAAGATTGATTTCCTGTAGGAAAAAACGCGCGACCGCGAGTCAAAACTCGCGTCATCGATGATATTACGTTGAAAAATGTGCTTTTCCTATGAGTGAACTCAGTTCGTTTTAAAGTTGGCAACAAATTGGTCGCGTGACCTTTAGGCGGGGCTTCATGACGTTGTTATTAACAGCGATATATAGAGACAAAGGTTTACATTTCGTTAGTGCAAATATGGAGCGAAAGCGAAACGAGCGAAACTATACGAAAATAGCACTATACTATGATATACCTTTTAGCCAGTTTAGTTACACATCATCAAATTTTACGTTTATGTTAGGCTAAATTGTACCATTACGGGTGTGGTTTTAAAATCGATTCTATAACGTAGATGAGGTTTATAATTTATAGGCAAGAATGGATGTTGGCGACGAGAAAATCCGATTTAACTCGGTGTTACCTGGCCGCAATCGGCGACTAGATTCGATCCCGGCAGACTGAATGAAAATTGAATTTGCATTTCTGCAAAGCTATGCATTATGTACTTACAAATTATCATTGCAGTCTTTCGGCTTGAAATGTACTTATTAAGATCTGTTTTTGGTCCTGTGCGATTGAAAATTATGATTACCTTGATTTTTTTATTCATTATTTTTTTTAATTTACACATGCTTATTCTTTGGAAGCCTCGTGTGATGCCGTGATTTACCCACAGACATAGTCCAAGTCTTATTTGGTTCGCTTATAAACATTAGTTTATAGTACAAAGTTTTCTGAAATAAATTATTCTTGTTCTCAACGCGTACAGCGCCTTTGCAATGAATTGATACCGCACATATGGTTTCAACGGAAGTTAAATAATACTGTTTCGCTTGATGCATCAATTACATGGCCATTGTATCGTTCGATATTTTTATGTTCGGCACACGACACGCGTCTATCACGCGACAGATGCGGGTGACGAGATGTAAGCGCTCAGATATCTCGTGGATATATTAAATGGCATATTTTAATATCGCTCTTATTTTTTACCACACGTTGCGCCGTCATTTTAATATCAAACGAATTATACTGCGAATACGTGCTAGTACGGAGACAGTTTTTTTAATATACGAGAATATTAGTCAGTTACAAAAATGTCTTTCAATATATCGGACGTGTAAGTCAAAACATCGTGTGATTTATGAACGAGCTATTTAGTTCCATGATTCAGCTGCACTGATAAGCTGCGTCGAGCTGGACTATCAGTATGGCGAACAATCGCGTTGAATCGACCTCTTTATAATATTATAATAATAATATAATATTATATATTATTTATTATTATTAATATTATATAATATTATAGATTTAAAACTATAGATTTCAATTTATCCAAAAGTATCTAGAAAATAAAAGTATATTTTCAAATAGTTAATTGACAATAATCATCACCATCTTTATTTTGTTATTTGTTTGATTTGTTTAAACAAGTCTGTATGAGAAGAGATCCAATTAGGTCACTATGTACTATAAAAGCTTTAACATTCTAGTCAAAGCATCTTGTCCTCTACTCGCCGCCCACTGAGAGTATAAAAGCATCGTGTCCTATGCAGCGTCGCAAGCAAGACGAGTGCATTTTACTGAATCTTATATTCTGGTATCACTCGCAGGCTAAGAAACTTTATACTACTTTATTTTATTTGTACGTACATCCAACAGCTTACATATTTTAAACCAACCTTACTTCGTAGCTGTTTCCGTAGCTGCCTACGATTCCGTCTGCGTAGCTGTCTAAGCAGTTGCATTCGTAGCCGATGCGTAGCCATATACGTAGATAGTAATATTCAGATGGGGAATAATACACTTATCCCATGTGGGTAAGGCGTGCTTAAATACCTACATTGTGTAGTTTCAGTTGAACGATGATGTTGTTGTTTCGCTTGTAACTTTAAAAACATACCAACTCAAACCCTCACCCAATATTTATGAGACTACGTCTTTTTACTTTGATCGTTGCCTTAAAGTTTTTGTGGATCTCGAGGCACATAACAAGAATTTTTATTAGGCAGTATACCGACGAATCTGTTTGAACATCTTGTTTTTTCAATGTTTTATCGTTAGCAAATTTTTCTACATCAATATTAAAAGCGGTGAGTTGTGTTTTTACAGTAGATGGCAGTGTTTCATACAAGGAAGAGTTTGTTGATTAATATGGTACTTAAGTAAACATATGCAAACGGGATGTGAACTTTTGCGTAACCTTGATTTTTTTTTAAAAGCATCATCCTTATAATAGTTATACATTTTATATTAAACAAAAGCACCACACTCGTAAAATACAACATCTGTTTGTTTCTCGCGTGTAATCGATACGTAGCGTTTCCACCAACAAAAAGAAGGATGTAGGCACGAGTTGCAGGAGGATTATCTGCGGTGCTGCAAGCGCCGGAAAGTAAAGCGTTCTGGGATCGAGCACCGCATCGCTCGTACCGCGTACTTTCTGCAGCTGGGCTCTGTATCCCAATAAAACGAGTGCATCATCTCAAACGGGCTTTGCGATACATTAAATGCGTCGTATTTCTGGAAATAAAAACGTATTATAGTACTTCTACACCCAAATTTATATTTGAAGATTCATTATCCAGATTATCCATCTACAAAACCCACCAGGAAAAAGAAAACAAGGGAGACCAAAAGCGAGGTGGACAGAAGAAGTAGAAAAAATTACCCCAAAATGGATAGAGACAGCACAAGAGAGAGATACATGGAAGAAGCTGGAAGAGGCCTTCACCCAACAGGGGTCCTAAATCATTTTATAAGTTTATTATTTATTTTTTACTGTTTTATTTGATTACTTTTTTACTTTTTATGGTTTTGGGAATAAAAGGCTTTTTTATTTTATTTAATTTATTTATTAATCCATCTACAAACCACTGACAATGGCAATATTCAGCCGCTATAAAAGGATTTAAATTTTCTATACATTTAAAAGTTAGTTTTGACACAGAACATTCGATATATAGCAAATGTTCTTGGTAAGACCGATGATATTTACTGACCTAGGTTTATAAAACTCTGTACAAAGTTGCTCCTAGAGGAATATCATGCAATCGACAGGTGGAAACAAAGTACTAGCTACATAAAACGATCCTATAGTTTACACAATCAAAGAGATGTAGGCTCTCGTATTGTGTTCATGTTGAAAGGATAAGAAAACATAATGTCTTCCTTTAATCTCAATTCTGTATCCGCTGAACTGGTGTAGCTATTGTTGCGTAAGCTTGCCAATTTATCAAAGCTTACTTTTAATTAAATCGGAAAGCAACGCCAATCGGAAACATTTAATTTTTCCAATACAATGATAACCACTGAAACCAATATTGGATGTTGGAACAAAAGTATTGAATATAAAAATTATTGACCTGCGGTGGGCATGCCTTTCAATTTGGTTAATAATACTGAGTCAGTTTAAATGTGGTTTGAGAATACTGGTGACAAATGTGGTTTGTAATCAAGCGTTTGGTACTCGTAGTAAAAGATTTATCCGAAAATAGAAGTGTGCTTTTTAAAGCTTGGTCCGAATGTTTGCTTTTCTATGTCCCTGTTCGTATCCGTTTCCAAAACGTATATGTGTTTTTTTTGTAATTAGTCCCGTGTGTTTAATTTTATTTGGAATTCAATAACTAATGTATTTTTAAAGCAACATTTTTTTACTTGCTTACTATTTAAAAATTGATTGTAATCCTCAGGAGAAGTTAAAAAGAATTTGTAGAGATTACCACTGACAAATAACTTAAAATTTGTTAATAACACTTAAATGGGCCACCACACCTGATCCTGGTCTCATGGCGTGGATGCAATAACTCAAAAACTATTTTTTTAATGGTAAGGTCTCCCGTACACTAGTGCGTCAATGCTTGCTATTGCTATGTTTACACATAGAAAAGGTTTATTCTACAACGAAATGACACTGGCAGCGCGAGCGAATTTTGTCGAGTGGTGGCGTGGCTTTTCCGACAGGAATTTAATCTTTATGCGTATTGCCACAGAGTTCGTTTTGGTATTGGCAAACATTATGACGCGCGAGGGTTGACGCTCTAGTGTGCTCAATCTTCCCACCTCTGTAACTATTGCTTGTAAATAAATTGATTCTTATTCTTATTCATATAGTGTTGATTTTACCATGCCCAAAAAAAATTAAAATTCTGCAAAACGCTGAGATATCGTATATGTGGATAGGTGAGTCCGGTATGTCTGCCTCTCGGCGTGCATTTTATGACAGAGTTGGGTTCCGGTTGGCCGTCACTATGAACGGCGATTACCCGGACAAAGCCCGGATATTCCGTATAACGCTATCTCACAATATCTACTTGCATCGTTGCCTTTAAATTCACAACGTTTATTATGCAAATAGATTCGTGAATCTTCATAGTATTTTTGTCTTATATGAACTACAAGATTTATTTACGAGAGGAAATTTCTGTCATAATTTATTCAATAAGACCCGGTTTTTCGATGTCTATGAATTTATTAGGTTATCGTTTACATCAAAAGTAGAAAGAAGTAGCTCTATTAAAGGAAATCGCTTTTTGAATAATTCATGTTTTGCCCGTTATGGCTGAGGTAAAGAAATAACTTGCCTGTATGGTTACCTGACTTCACTTTTTCGTTTATTTTCTTATGCAGTAATTTGTGTAGACTAAAACTAACTAAAACTATAAGCAGTGGTAGCTGAGTAGTCGAACGCACGCCTTGCAATCAAAGTGTGCAGGTTCAAACCCCGGCTCGCAAACTCTGGGTTTATGTTCGAATCTCATTTTTATCCGAGATTACCACTTGCTATGGAAACAGTGAAGGAAAACATCGCGAGGAAACCTGTACGTCTATAGAAAAAGCGTGTGAAGTTCACCAACCCGCACTGGGCCAGCGTGGCGGACTATAGCCCCAAAATCTCCCTCGTATTGAGGAAGAATGTGTCCGGTAATAATAATAATAATAATATAATGGCAATAGGCTCGTCCCCTATTATATTGGGACCAAAATACATCCGCGAAATGTGGGCGCACTGCAATGCACCTCTGCCTACCCCTTCGGGGAATATAGGCGTCATGATGTATATTTTTTTATAAAACTAACTCAGGTGAAGTGCTGATAAGTTATTACTGTGTAGAAAGTATGTATTACGTTATGGAGAGTTGAATGTAGAGGTTCAAAATTACTTCAACACAGACCTTACGACGCCGACGACTCAAATAGCGAAAGTTTATGTAATGTTGCTTATTTAGCTCATTCGAAATAGATTTAGCACCCGGGGGACTGATAAATTACTAATGTTAAGTAAATTCCATCTACATAACGTTTCTATGTCAAAGAAATTAAGACTAGTTCCAACGTAAATTATTTCCTAAGCGTTCTTGAGTGCTTTCAATTCTGGATGTTGGCAGATAGATATTTAGTAGTTAATTGGGCAGAAATGATTACCTTTCAGAACCACTATCTTTTGACGTTTCAAAGAAAAATGTCTTAAGTAGTTTACTTTACTAAAATACTTTAGAGCTACCTTCACCACTGATACAATTAGGTAAGCACGGTTTGGTTCAAACATTGGGTACAGTTTATTGGAGGAAAATATTAAGCACAGTGTGACAAAGTCCTTAAGTTATAAAATATAAAGTTTAGCTAAATCTTATGGGCGGGTGGCTGAGGGGTACAACTGCGGGCGTAAGCGGAACGACGATGGGTTCCAGCCTGTGCTATTAAGAAGTGATCAATTACCTACGTGCCTTTACACCTACCCGTTTTGTGTGATTCAAGAGGAGTTTTTTATCAAATTAATTTCGCAGAGTTTATAAAATGTTACGTCATCTTTTAAAGTCAGTACGGGTATTAGCCAATATTTAATAATGATATATTTGTTAGGTACCTGTTTTTGGTTTAAGATATCCGAAACGGGCCTTTATATTTTCATTAACGTGTGACGTTAGGCATAAGTCCAACTTTACTGTTATTTAACGGCATATGACAGTGGAAGTTTTTATGACAATTTTTGGCGGAACGCCATAAAATCTTTTTACATTTGGGAGGAGAATATTGTAGTAAATTGATGATACCTACCTATTTTCTACAACATTATTTTTTGGTAAACTGTTTTATCGACTAAAGTTTATTCATAGCGGATTAAACTATAAAACTAAACTATTACAGCCTATCATTTTAAGACATAACGGCTACAGGGCTTTTTAATACCGTCATAGCTTTTCGTCTTTTCAAACCTACTAGCGTTCAGTTCTTACGATTGTACATTATCTCAGGAAATAATGTTAGTTGATGCCCAATATCAAAGGTTAATTTTACACGTAGGAAGATATCTTGTAAATCGGTTTTATTCACGCCAAAATATTTACTCGGTTGATCAACTACTTAAAAAAATGGATATGACCTAAATGGAAAATACTGTCTTCATCACATGACAATATTTTTGATAGTCTAATAGAGAGGCAGTTGTCTTGAGTTCATGACAGTTGCCTCATTCCGTCACTTACCCACGCGTTATCCTACTTTATCGACAATTCCATTTCTAATATTGAGTTACAGCTCACTGCCTACAGGTTCCAAATAAATTAGGTGCCTCGTGTGGAAATCAAATAGGCACTTACTTAGGTTGTAAGTCGGCACGTAGCACTTGCCAATAGAGACCAAGGGACTTAGGTTTAGAGAGTTAAAAGTATCACGATAATTTCTAAAAGTTTGCTCATTACAGAGTGTATAGATAAACAATATTTTCTTTATTTTATGAAGTAAAGTCGTTCTAATTTTCTAAGACTTAAGGTTTATTTTTCCTATCCTACTTAATTAAATTAAACTTCTACTACAAGTAGATAAGTATACTGACTCATCAATGGGCCAGTTATTTAATGTTATTTACAATTCAATAGTTTTGTTTTTTTAAATAAACACAAACACAAATTTTGTTGAAATAAACAAGTCATTGTCATCGACCAACTTGGTGTCCAGCATTGTTAAGTAATCCTTATGTATTTGCTGTTTATCAAACAACTAGGAAGATTGTTTTGAGGTTGTCAAACTGTTAATGATTGTTTAAATGATATTTGCGATGCCCTAAAGGAAATAATAAAGACTCTTAAGTAATATTTGTAATCACTGTAAGACTTGTGTATAGGGCAGTAGATTCCTCTTCCAAAGAATCTATATTTATTTAAAAGTTATAAAAAATATACCAAATTTTTTACACTAGAAACCGATTTATTATAAGCATTCCTTTGTTCTACTTAACTATGATAAAAAGTCATCAATTGATCCTAATACCTTAATTAGTTAATTACTATTCGGCTGTGGTTTCTGGTTCCGGATAGTTTACGCGAGGTCAGTAGATAGTCCGAACGCGTGATTCAATACAAATAGTGTCCAATTCCTCATTGGGCAATGTCGATTTCCGGATCACTGAAAAAATATATATTGTATTGTCATCATTTCACTAATACATTATTTGACAAAAATACTCGTCGATTTTACTGTCTTTGGATAAAATAGGTTCAGATTACATTTTTAACATCGAACGCAAGAAGAAAAAATTTTTGCTCATGACCCAATTCAATTCTATTGAGCCAACCACATGATTGTGTTACCATTTCGCTACTATTAAAAAGGGAGTGAGTTGGAAAGAAGTTGGTGCGTCCAATTGGTGAACATATTTTAACAGCGTCTGACGAGGAGCCGCTGCCAGCGACACGCCTTAATGTTTTCCTGTTGCTCTTAATGTGCCTACTTAACCAACTCAACTTTCTTATCGAGCCGACCGAATCCACTCAGTTCCAAACTTCACGAAGTATCTGTGACCTTTTGTTGCTGGGGACCTAAAATACAACCAACAGTAATACTGCAGTTTGAGTTTTACAAACCACAATAAACGCTTCGTCGATAACCAAAGAACTGCGGCTGTGTACAAGGTAGTTTATGACAAAAGTTTAATTTCAAAAATTAGGTCTCTAAAAATATCTATAATAATGAAAAACGGGATTGTAACAAAAGGTCAGGTAAGTAGTCACCTAAAAATATGGTTTATATATAGAAATTATTTTGGTAATTTTTAACCGTCGACAAAAAGCGAAAGTTCCCGCAATTCATTGGGGGTACGAAGATTTAAAGGCCTTTCGCATAATAAAGAGGCATCTCTGCTTATACTTACCGTCGAACGGGCCCGTCTATACAATACGACAGCTTGATGGATGCGATCGCGATGTTTTGTTGGATTCCAACGAGCCTAACGACCAAGGACGCAATTTTATTTATTAAATGGCAGAAATAATTTTTCTTCAACAACCCACGATCAATTTGCGCCCTTATTGTGTATTTTTAAATCTTTCATTCTTTTTTTTTACGAAATGAATGAAATGATGATATTTAATGGAATAAGATGAGGAATAGCTCCATCTGCGTTTAGCGGGTATTTCAGCCAATGTCAAGCAAGGACAAATACAATAAATACACGTAATAAATAAAAATGGATGATGACAGTGATAAAGATGGCGGATGAATCCTTTTATTCATTTAAGATCATCAATTACATAGTATACCTACTGAATTAAGTAAATATCTACACACCTATTATTATAAGGAAGTCATCAAAGTCAATAATTTATTTTGTTCAGGACTACCTAGGAATTAACAAATTGTCTTTTGTATAATATAACCGAATACCTCAACTAGAAATGAAAACTGTCAAGACTGACCATTTTTTTTCCCCAATATGTAAGTATTTTAAATACAATAATAACAAAAAAATGCTTAGCCGTAGTAATACATATTTTATATTAACATATTGCGGCAATATAATCAAATTGCACTTTATGGTACCACTTGATTCTTATCTATGAAGAAAAAAATTTAAATGAAAAATATTTTTTTTCTTCAGTAAAGTAATATATCCAGGACAAAAAAAAATTAGCCAAACTTACAGGGATCTGCATGGAACAAACAAGTGTAGTGTGTGCGATGATTATCACCGCTACATAGTGCCAGGCAATTTTCTAAGCGGCTTATATCACGAGTTACGAGTGTGTTATTCAGTAATATATGGTTTTCATTTGCTTAAAAGCTTTATACATTTCCAGTTGCCAGCGCGTTTACAGTGGTGATGGCGCCATCATTAAAATTATTCTGTCACAACCAATAAAATTATCAATAAAATGCAGCTTGAATAAATGCGATTAAATCGGCGAACGCTTTTAAAATATTAAACTGAGTTGAAATTTGTGACTTGCATCTCGGTCTGCGGTCGTGAGAATCTGAATTGATATCTTCTCATTTTGACGATGCCTTTTTAATGGTATTACATTTTTAGGGTTCCGTACCTAAACATGAAAAAACCGGCCAAGTGCGAGTCAGACTCGCGCACGAAGGGTTCCGTGGGTAACATTATCTATAAATACAGCAAAAAAACAGGTTTGTTGTATGGGAGCCCTCTTAAATATTTATTTTATTCTTTTTAGTATTTGTTGTTATAGCGGCAACGGAAATACATCGTCTGTGAAAATTTCAACTGTCTAACTATCACGGTTCATGAGTTTACCTATATAATTTAAAAGAGACAAATCACAGTGAAAAGACATGGTTTTAATAGCAGAAGAAGGTCGATAGCCTCTACCATTTTTTTTTTAGATATCTGTAACAGATTATCAAATACACTTAATAAATATTGCTGTGGCTAAACCAAAGTTCTACGTATATCTGTTTGAAAGATGAAGATAATTTTGAGCAGTGTTGGTTTGTAGCTATTAATAAAGACACGATTTACGAAACCTTGATGAAAATGTGTACAATTATTTAATTGACATAGTTGATACATATTTTTTACAGCCTCTGCTATTATTATATTGTAGTATAGATACCTAATCATATACTCAAAAACGGCACAAAATATTACCTAAAATATACGTAGTTTATATTTAATTTGTTATAAACAAATAACTTATTGTTTGCTTATATTTACGCGTATACTATAAATTGAAATAAAACTATCCTCAGTCCTCCCGTGACCATGGCTGCAGTAAAGCAGCCGAAACGTCGGGAAAATAAAATAGTAAATAAACGCGATGAAATCCGTAAAATACTTTTATTTCAAAACAAATAACTGTTAAGTAATTTGAATTTTATTGCATAGCATCGACATCAAAATAGGAAATTGCATTACGAATATTGAGGTTATTTTATTTGCATGATCACTACTGATACCATTTAACCATAATTAATATAATGATTTCACGCCCAATTAACGGCTATTTCCATGTAGCCGGTACCAGAGATATGGCCAGATCGCTGGATCGGTGCTATTAAATAGACCACGATGTCTGTAATAGACCGAATGGCTTTGACGGGCGATTAGTGTGTTCGGTTAATTAATCCAGATCAAAGTACTGGCACGATTGATAGGCAACATCTGGTAAATTATGTAAGTAGGCGAAAGATATATTTCGATGTATGCAAATGAAGCGATCATGATTGGATAGGTAATATTTCATTTAAAAAAATCCTGACGTAAGAAAATTAAGGATACTTTTATATAACTACTTTCCTATTACCAATAATACTTGACACTTTAGGTAGATAGATAGAGTACTCTAAACAATGAAAATAATACAACATTATTAGTTCTAAATACAGTAGCTATGTACAATTGCGGTCTTATAGCTAAATGCAATTTCTTTCAGTAGTTGTAGCATGTGCGCCAAGACTTATGTCCCAGAATACGTTAATTATATCTCCTTCTCTCGTATGAAATAAGACAGAGAGCGACCGATCCAATCTGTGACAGAGGTCTTGTCTTGACATGAGTGCTAACACCACAGGCCACCAGTATGAATTAATTAATTTATTTTATTGATGACGGCTTATTCTGTCACTCGACTCGAACAACTATTTATAGTATTATTAACTATTTATAGTTGTTCGAGTAGTTGGGCTGACAGCACCGAGTGGTTGAAGGTCCGATTCCTGTCAACGGGAATGATAGCGGCATTATGGAATTGCCCTTTTCTTAATTAACCCTTGGTGTGAGTGACAGTATATTGTATGGTTGCTAAGATTTGCGCGTTTCGTTCATAACATGAGTAGGTGTCATCTGGCATATTTATTAAAATATTTTGAACCTGAGAAAATAACTTTTTTTTTTATTTGATGGATCAGTTTGCAGGACTTCAAGTCAATTCCAGGTGTCTGTGAATTAAATCAGTAGACGATTGTGTTAGATAGGATCCTTTGTTTCAAAACCATAACGACTGCACCATCTGTAAAACCATGATATCATATTCTTTTAGAGTAAATAATTTCCCACAGCCCCCATACGTAATGCAACGTTAGATGGCCCCAGGGGTTCTAATTCTCCAGAACAGTTATATAATAAGGTCCCGAAAAGTTTCTTCTTAAAGGGCTCGTTCGTTAAACGAATCTGACTTCCTTTGTGGAAGAAAAGGGAATCCCTAAAAATCTTAGCCATTCACAACCCTTGGGTTGCTCTTGGGATCCGAAAAGTTACCCCGAATACGCGAGTAGCCATAGAAAATGGGGACATATTTGATGTATATTTACATGGCATAACATTTAACGTGTAAAGGCCTGAACATACAGGCGCGCAAGAATTCACTCGTCTATCAAAAACTATAGTGAACAGTCAATGTTGCCACACTAATAACATTCAAACATATTGGTAGAAAAAGTTGGAAGTGGGTACGGAAAATGTTACGTAATAAATGAGCTATACGATTATGCATGTGTATCGTTAAAATAACTCGCGGTACTACTCTGATTGAGCTGTCAGTTAACAAACTGTTTGATACTGTGGTTTTGAAATAGACTATGCGAAATGACTGTTACCACACTCAAACACTGTAATAACTGCGTTTCTGTTTTGTAACTAATGATAATCATATAAATTCAGTTTATATGTTACAAAACTTTGAAGGTACAATTTCGATTCTTTGCCAATATACACAAAGATTAAATTTCCCTGGTAAAAGCCTCGCGATCACGCGCCATGATTCGCTCGCGTCATCAATGAATGATATTTCGTTGAAGAATGAGTTTTTTCATGAGTTAATACAGTGTGGGCGCACTACAGTGCACCTCTGTCTACCCCTTCGGGGAATACAGGCGTGATGATGTATTTATTTATTATATTTTATAACACAGTTCGTTTAGGTATGGGAAAAAAATGGCCACGTGAATTTTGACGCGCCTGTGGCCTAACTATTGTAAATTTAGTATAGTTACAGTGGTATATTTATATGTTCTGTAGTTTTCATTTCTATTGTAGAAGCATATTCTAGTAGATAAAATAATCTATTTGCTTGAAAAGAGAAGTGTCTTAGTTTATTCGAAGTAATAGTATAATAAATCATCATCTTTGAAATAATTTCAATCGGAATCGAACAAGTGCCGCCTATTGGTTTGCTCGTAAAATTGGGTCTTTCTATAAATAACATCCATTCGTTAATTAATTAAATTAGGAACTTGTACAAAAAGCTCGTCAAACGGACCGCGGTGGATTTTTTATATATAAAATTGCTTTCATTTTAGATCACGCGTAAATCTAGCTTATGTTAAAATTTCTAAAATAAATTATTATTTAAATATAGGCAAAGAGTTTTATTCCCGTGGGATGACAAAACTGGAATCTAATACCGTCTTATATAGATTTAATATTTCTAAGAAAGATGTGAAAGCTTTATTTTGACAGTAAAAATATTATATAATGTTCTGTATACAATCAACTCGTTTTTTTTTTGACGGACTTACCCTGTTGGCCGTGAGGTGGCCTTTACAGCTTTACCGAAGGAGTGGCGAGCGCAGAGTGCACTCCATACAATCAACTCGTTATTTAAAGTCTTCTTTATTTAAATTATGGTGTCGCGATGTCGTCGTGTCGAATTTCGTAAAATAAAAACTGTTGCGGACGGACAGGGTTCCTTAACTTACATATTGCTACTAAATATGCATAGATACCTACTTAAGAACGTAATTACTTTTATTTATTCAAGAACTAGGATATACGCTTACGGGCGGTGACAAGGGTGGTTGTGTGTGTGTGTGTGTTGTATTCTGCCACCGCTGAAATATAAAGTGCTATTTTTTATAGGTAGGTAGGTACGACGAAAGAAACTTCATAGTACACACCTACCTAATTACTACACATAACCAATAAAGATGCTCTTTTTGATAGGAGGTATAACGGATTGCATATTTTTGAGACGTTTGTGGTAAAATCTGTTACATGCAATATGTATTAAAATTTAAGAAGGAACTTTCCAAAAATGCTTCTAATTTGTTCGGTTGGTTAGTCCATTGCGCGTGAGTTGGCGGAAATTCCCGGTAATTAATTATACGTTGGCCGACAGTAAAGGATTGACCATAACAAAAGTACCTACAAGCAACCCTTAAACTAAAAAGTGGAAACTAGCTCCGTTTTTTATATAAAAGCACATTGTTTGAGCAAATTTACCTAACATTATTAATTTATCAGAACTGTCTGGGCCTAAATACACTTTAAATGAAACGAGGCTGGGTTACTAGTTAATAAACTTTCACGTTTAATTTTTTGTATGCGGGTATGTGTTAACAATTTAATTTGAGCGGATTTTACGGATCGGTACCAAATTTATTACAAATTCTTTGGTACTAACAGACATAAAATAGGTCATTAATTTTTTCATTAAAAGGTTTCTGAACTAATCAACGTTTAAAACAAGATCACATTGAAAAAAATCAAATTTTAAATTTAAATTTATTAGTTTAGATAAAGTTTGAAGATAGTCATAACTTTATTCGTTTATGTATGGATTTTACCATCTTATATTTATTTTTTCTATTATTTTTTTCTCGACTCCTTTTCGATGTCTTATATTCTTGCACCCACTTAATTTGTTTTTTTTTTCTCTCTCTACATCAGTCTAAGGTTGGCTGATAGAAAATGCCTGAAGCAGTAACCTTACCTTGTAGGTATATTTTTTACTATTGTATAATTGTAAAAAAAATTGTTTCATTTTAAGGTTTCATCATTTTATGCTTTCAGCCATTGGGGACTATTGCTAACGTATTCACCGTCATCAGCCAATCAAGCTCCGAACGCTGATAAGTATTGTACATTTGTCAAGCGGCAAGTATACGTTACCAACAAACTTATAGCTGCCATTAATAAAACCTAAAATCACTCATTTGATCACAAAATCAAAGATATAAAGCTCAAATTCCGATAATTTATTCAGACGAATGCAATTTAGGTTGCTTCGTTGAACCTCAAAGTTGATTGAGAAAATGAAGCTCGAGAAACGAAAGCTTTTTAAAACATCAACATTTGAGGCATTCGCCCCCATTTGCCTGATATTATTTCCTTTTCGTTCCGTTTGACGGATTCAAACCGTTTTGGTAGAAATCAAAGCGTCGATTTAAATATTCAATTTCGATAAGGGTTTTTTTTTATTGCGTTCGTCTACTTTTTTAGGTCATCCATCCATCGATAAATATATTCTTTTTAGGGTTCCGTACCCATAGGGTAAAACGGGAACCCTATTACTAAGACTTCGCTGTCCGTCCGTCCGTCTGTTAGCAGGCTGTATCTCTTGAACCGTGATAGTTAGACAGTTGAAATTTTCACAGATGATGAATGATGATAAATAAATATTTAATGGGGCTCCCATACAACAAACGTGATTTTTTTGCCGTTTTTATAGATAATGGTACGGAACCCTTCGTTCGCGAGTCCGACTCTCACTTGGCCGGTTTTTTAAATAACGAATGTATACGACGAGGGATTGGTCTAGTGGTTTATTTTGGTCTGGTGGCAAGACCGCTCGGCTCACTGTACCGGGTGGCCGCAGGTTCGATTCCCCGCAGCGGCAAATTTAGGAAATTACCTGAGTTTGCACTATTTAAGCTGAACTGGGATTGTCCCCAGTTAATTTATGGTCTACATAGTACCAGCTTTGCTTAGTTTAGGGTCATACGATGAGTATGTGTTGTCTGGCGTTATTGATTAATAGTTAGTCCTTATATCTCAAAAACCAAATGGTAGTAATATATAATGGTCCAATTTTGTTGAAGTCCGCAGCACCAAAAATATTGCTAGTACGCATACTAAGGTTTTGTTGGTGCTAAAAAATACCGGCCAAGTGCGAGTCGGAATCGCGCACGAAGGGTTCCGTACCATTATCTATGAAAACAGCAAAAAAAACACGTTTGTTGTATGGGAGCCTCCTTAAATATTTATTTTATTCTGTATTTTAGTATTTGTTGTTAGCGGCAATAGAAATCCATCATCTGTGAACATTTCAACTCTCTAAATATCACGGTTTATGAGATACAGCCTGGTGACAGGCGGATGGACGGACGGACAGCGAAGTCTTAGTAATAGGGTTCCCGTTTTACCTCTTGGGTAGGGAACCCAGGTACAGGTATAAATTATTTCAAAATATATCACTGTTGTAATAAAAGTCGCCATTGCGGTGATAGCAAATTGTTTGCAGTTATCTGTCAGAGAATCCCGCGTAATGAAAAAGCACCTGGAGTAGTGCTTACACCGGGTAATTTATTACGAGCACTTAGCTACCCTTGCGAACGTACGCGTTAAGACGGACAGTGAAGAGCCCACTCACTTGAATCAACACTCAAATTATTTATTTTTTCTAGGGGGCTGAAAGTCGACCTGTTGATGCCGAATTAGATAAGTACCCAATTCCGTTGCAAAACTGTTTCAATCGTATTCTGTCAAACAACTGTCAAGATGGAATTTTGGTTTCGAACGCAAAATGAATGCAACAAGAGTTACATAATAGCCAAATGGAAATGTTTTCTATCCACTTACCTTTTAAGCATCATTGTTTAAATGATTTGATTTTGTATGTCTATTGATGTTTTGTATTAGCTTCTTAGTAAGTACATACGAATACATAAACGAATGATAATCAGAATTCATAAGTAAATCGAATAAATACATGGCAATTTATATGCACTACGCTGCGGGTAGTTGAATTTAAAAGGCACCGACCTAAGAAGAGATTTTGAGATAAGTTATCCGGGCTTCGTACGTATACCGCTGCTCATATGCAAAGTGACGGCCAACCAAGGCCTGGTTCTGACATAAAATGCACGCTGGGGGATGAACACTAGCAAATATCTTTTTATTCACAAAGACAATGTAAGTGTTTGCATTTCCAACGTTTTGGCCGTCTTCAAAATTCTTTCAAATGTTAATATTGTGAAATCAGTAAAGCAAAGTGAAATCTTGAATATAAAGGTGTGAGTGTGTGATTTTGATATTAGAAGAATTGGTTGCGAAATGGTAAGTGATTTTTCACTCATTAAACCAAGTCGGCCCACAGATTTTACTGGTCTCAAACGGGGACATGACAATGTTAAACTACCTTGTTGAATATAAAAGCTGAAATATAAGGTAAATTTAAACCTCTCTGAACAATATTGGTTTCTAAAAAGGAATTTGTTTTTAAGAACATTGCTGAAGAATACTATAACCTTTAAAAAATAAATAAAAGTTTAGAAGAATTTTAACTCACTCAGCGCTAATAGAGAAACCGGAAAATATTAAAAGTTAACTTCATAATGTTCCACAGAAGCGTTTGTTAAGCCCGATAACGTTTAATATCGGAACAAGGAATAGGGATATCCGAGAAAAATACCCCTATTTTGGTATCCATTGCAATCTGCTTACTGACGGCGAAAATAAGCTGAACAAAGCGTAATTACGTAACGACGTTGCTATAGGTACCAACTCATATATCAAATTTAGGTAAATATTTCGTGGTTTATAACAGCTCCAGAATAACAACCCAATTTACTCAAGTAAACCAATCTTGTTAGTTACGTAATATAGCCTACGTCTCTATGTTTGGGATCTTTGGGTAACTTAAAATATCGTCATTTGGTATTCAATAAAGGTCAATAAAGGTCAGATGATATTTAGAGCAAAATGATCCTTGTTTACAAGGCACTCCGTAGTACAAAGTAAAATTTTCCTGTGGCAAAACAACTGCAATGTATGACGCGATGGTATTAGATTGTATGGTGTACTGACTTATAAAGCGTAGGTTTCCTTTTCACGTTGTTTGATACAAAGCGAATTTGAGTGGCAGCCAACGCCTAATATTTCCCTCTGATCTCTGAATAGCGATTTGAGCATGTCGCCCGCATGTGTTGTGTGATTGACGCCTCGCACCGGTTTGGACGCAAAAAAAACCTACACAAAATATCATAATATGTCACTGACGTGTCTATACTGTAGGCATACTTTGTTGCAAAAAAACTAAAAAAAAAACTAAATGCAATAAAAACATCTCAGTCATAGACAGACATCTAAAAACCACGTACAATAGCAGTTGCTACTACAAAAGCGTTCTCTTTAATGCTAATGCAAATAAATCATAACTTTCTTTAAATTTGGGGACTATGTATCACAATGTATCTTAGTAAAATCATAATGCTTAGTATAATTATAACATAAGTGAAAGAAGAAGAATATAAATAACTACTTTTGTCGGAAATTCGTTGTTTCTTATGAGTTCTAGCAATATGAGTTGATAGTTTATGACATTACTTACTATTCGTTATGTAAGTATCTCTAAGTAATCTAAATACTTGTGCTAGGAGTTAGGGCTTGTGTGGTGGTCACACGCGGTACCTAACGGTTAGGAGGGCACAAGAGTATTGGAGCTTTTAAATATTATTTTAGTCAATAGACAAGAACGCGAAGTGCTCAATAAATCATAAATTAAAATTATTTCTACCAGAAATTATTAATTAAGTATACGTCTATAATGCAAGCCGGTGAACAACTGAAAATCCAATTTCCATTTTAAGGTGCAGGGGAATTGAATATATTCGCCGATTGCGGCCGTTAAAACGGATTTTTGCAAACGTACGATTATTTACACAAATAATTATAGTAAGAGACGAATATAACGATCCTAATTTAAATTAAACTGTTTTATACTTTTCGCGATTCTTTTTTTTTTGAACTTTTTTGTAAATTGAATTATTCCTGTATTATTTATTCAATTTATAAATATTCTTTTCTATGAACTTATTTAATTCCGATAGTTCCGGTGTTATAGAAAATCGTAAAACATAAGATTTATGGAGAATTTACACACATATTTATCTCGTCGACAATTCAATATTATATTAACTAATAAAATTATGGTCTTTATTCAATAGTTTATATTTATAACTTTACCTACAGTAAATATGACATATACAGCTCCGCAATAGTAGAATCCTTCGCATGTAGGCGCGTCAAAAAACGCGCGACCTATTTTTGACAATATCGAAACGAACTGTTTTAACTTCAGAAGGGACCCAATTTTCAACGTAATGTCATCGAAAACGTAATCGAAGTGTGGTTGCTTGGCTTTTATCCACAAAAATGAAATCTTAATGAATATTGGGTACAGAGTCCATTTTCAAAATTCGCTCGCCACAGTTTGTTTAGGGCGTGAATATGACTTTCTTTGTGGCCAGAAAAGGTAATCCTTAAAAAACTCGGTCATTCACAACGGTTGCTTTGCTCTTGGGATACAAAAGTTACTCTCGCCCCATACATGTAGTTAAGGAAAAAGTGGGTAAATTTGATTTCTATCTTCATGTGAATTGCCAATTCAATTTTTGTACTCATAACAGGAAAGTCCTTATGACATTTAAGCATCATGATGTATTGGACCAATAAAACGCGGGATTTAGGTACTTACCACTAAAGTTTTATTTAGATTAGATTCGTAAAAATGACCTTTGAAATATTTGCTTTGGGAACATATTTTTGGATGTGGTGACCTGTAGGTTTAAAGAATGTCACCTAAAAAGGCAATAAAAGGAGGTGGATAATCCAAAACGAAATCTTTTAAGGTACAAAGAAAATGTGGGATTATAACCCACATAGAATATTACGAATGGAATGTGATGAACTATTCTCTCTCCAATTGGCACGTATCGATTGGTGCTGGAATAAGTACCCTATTTGATTTGAGCAAAAGGCAATTTATATTGTATGAATGATTCTGAGAAAAGGAATGCTATTATCTAATATCGTGAAAAGACTCCACGAAAATAGGGCACGATGTGTTTGTGGGCGACCGAATCAAGTGACGATCGTAAATAAAAGATTTATTTGATATCTGATGAAAGATTTGATAAATACACAAATACCCATAATATTAGCTCTCACAAATATGTTATACATGTTCTTGTGACGATAATTAACAATGTTTTATCGAGGTTCTATAGCGTTAACTCGAAAAAACTAAATATAAACAGAACCGCAAAAAATCTGACCACAAGCCCGCTAAACATTTCAAACACTGAAATTAAACTATTTTACGGATTTTATCGCGTTTATTTACTATTTTATTTTCCCGACGTTTCGGCTGCTTTACAGCAACCATGGTCACGGGGGGACTGAGGTGTTAACGTCGGGAAAATAAAATAGTAAATAAACGCGATAAAATCCGTAAAATAGTTTAATTTCAATGTATAGTATTCGCGTAAATATAAGAAAACAATATTTCAAACACTGTTATTCCTCTAAACCGAAATCTACAGCGGTAGCCAATGAAGAGGTTTGACACTGGGCGAGTATCAGGGACCAATTAATTGGCTTACACAAATTACTTACACAAATTTAATCAAAAGAAAGGTTCAAAAAAGATCATCTGCTCCCAAATCTGATAGTAGGTGGTATTTTTAGTTTCAAAATATTGATTTACAATTTCAATAAACTGTTGATACAATAATTAACACGTTTTACAAATCGGAGGGGTTAGCACGAATGTCAAGACAAGAGCTCTGTCACGGGTTCGCTTGCTCGCTCTCTGTCTTAGTTCATACGAGAGAAAGAGACAACATCAACATAATCCGTGACATAAGTCTAGTCTTGGCACTCATACTACAACTACAGGCATCGCAATCCAGAGTTGTCGTTAGTGAAGTAATAATTCCAAAATTATGTATTAGTTCATGTTTTTTTGAGGAGTAGAGTAGGTAAAGTATAGGTACCTAGTAAAGGGCGTTGAAAGGGTTTCATGAAAGCGAATCTGCCCCTGCGACCGGGGATGTAGTAAATAGTCCATTCAGGAATCCGCGCTCTCGATCACGGATTTTGTGTTCAATTCAACACAACGTGCGGGGGATTGAATTGAAGTGGCGAAATAACACTATGAGCACTTTATTTCCTTAAACTCGTTTATTTACTTAGGTCGTGAATATGATAACACAAAATAACAGCTAATGCATACCAATACTTATCCGGCACTTATAACCAAAAATCATTTTTTTGTCCGTCTCTTTGTCTATCTTGCGGTCTATTTGTTCCCGGTAATCTTCAGAACGGCTAGACCGATCTTGATGGTAATGTTCTGCCAGGGTATATCCGTTTTCATTAAACCCTTAATTAAGGCAGCCAGCTTTACCGTGTAAATAGAACTACGTGAATGACTCTTAAAATATTTTAATTTTGTATTAAAATTATTTAAAGTTTGTTGAAATCAACATATCGAACCCAGCTAACGTTTAAATATTTTTTTCAGAATTATTTTATTCATTAGCTTTTGAAAAAAGTACTGTGACAACTTTTTTTTAAATGTTTGTATGGTATTAGAATCGGTCCATTACCAGTGATTTTAGTTATGTTATTTTTATAAAACGAACGTCCATTGATCAACCCTTTTACATTTATTTGCGATTCAATAACAAAATAAAAATCACTCAATGTATTCATATCTGGAATATTGCCTCTAAAAGCCTGTAAATATTTACGCGAGTAGGCGCGTGATCGGATAAATCCTAAATATTAATCCTCGGCGTCTCTATTCCCATGCAACATTTCATTTCGTTTCCGATGATGGCGTTGAGCAAGGTATAATATTTTTGAGTAAACAGCCAGTAGTAAATTCATACTTTTTTTTCTGACCTATAGAGTTGCTCTATTCTGATATATCTACGATAGCTATGATGTCCGGGTCATATTTATTTTTTCTAAAGAATATTACATTCGTTTTACTGAAAAATCCAAATAATCTTAGGTTAAAATTTTAACAATAGTTCAAACTGCCCTGATTTTTAGGGTTCCGTACCTAAAAAGTAAAATAGTTACCGTTACAGGATCACTTTGTTGTCCGTCTGTCAGTCTGTCTGTCAAGACCCTTTTTCTCATCAACGCGTGGAGGTATCAAGTTGAAATTTATAACAAAGACTTAAGTCTGCAGTCCCTTGGTGTTCTAAAAAAATCAAATTTCTAAGTTAACGCAATCAAAAGATTCGGCGGTTTATTTTGCATTTTCAGTATATTCGCACCGGAATCAAAAACCTATAGTGTACCTACCTACTTCCCGTTGACCTAGAATCATGAAATTTGTTAAGAAGTAATGTCATATAGCATAAGTAAAGGAAATAGTATAGTGTCCATGGGCGGCGTTGATCACTTACCATCAGGTGATACGTCTGCTCGTATGCCTCCCTATCTCATAAAAAAAAAACCGTAAACTGTTAATTTATTATTAGAAAATGTATTTTTTTGTGATTACAAACCTATTTGCAGTTCGTTTGTATGGGAACAAACAGTGTACCAACGGTAAAGTCAGTTTGTCTCTCTACCCAGTTTATCTTTTCGTTAGAGTAATGCTCGGAGCTTTCACAGTTTAGGTACGGAAGCCTCGATGCGCTAGTCCAGCTCGCACTTGGCTGTTTTTTAGGGTTCCGTACCCAAAGGGTAAAACGAGAACCCAATTACTAAGACTTCGCTGTCCGTCCGACCGTCTGTCACAAGGCTGTATCTCATGAACCGTAATAGTTGGACAGTTGAAAATTTCACAGATTATGTATTTCTGTTGCCGCTATAACAACAAATACTAAAAAACAGAATAAAAAAATATATAAGGAGGCTCCCATACAACAAACGTGATTTTTTTGCTCGTTCTTATAGATAATGGTACGAAACCCTTCGTGCACGAGTCCGACTCGCACTTGTTTTAATATAATTGATATTATATAATTGTTATATTGTTTACTACGTTTATTATATTTTTCAATATTCGTAACACCTACGAATCCTAAACCTTGTCGGTGCTTTGATATGAGTTTGAGATTAGCGTTCAAGCCATAAGTGTACTTTTTAATTTTCACACGAGAAAGGTGTCTAGAAGGATGATAATAAAGTAGACACGCTTCGTAGTAAATGTTCGCAGTTACATTGATAGGTTTAATGTGGTAGAGGGTTGTGCACCTTATTGGATTGTCCGCCTCCCCAGAATTCGTTACACACGTCTCCCAAAGGAACCCACTTGTGCAAATCTTGCCACATTTCGTCGACGCGAGAAAATCTTTACCCGACGGATCTCTTTGACGGGGAGACGTTTTTATGTTCAATCGGTGAGAACGGATTGGGAGGGGACCGTGAGGATGTTGTATAAACAGGTATAAAAGTCGATTCCTGTGTGTGATCGCGACATATAGAGTTATCTACGTCATTTGACTGGTGTTTCAACTCTACGGGAACAAAAGGCTAAAAGCTCTTTGAACGTGAAACTATACTTGGTTGATAGCTGCTGTAAATCTATTTTAATCTCAATGCATTGTACCTACGCAAGAATAAACTCATATATATAAAGAGACTTCCTTGTCTTGTTAAAAGTCAACAGCGCAAACTTTAGTATATCCGATCTAAAGTATCTTCAGGCAGCATTTAAAAGATGTTGAGTCAAGTGCAGACACTACTGATAACAATATATATTTTTTATAGATATTTTTAACCGACTTTAAAAGGGCGGAGGTTCTCAATTCGATTGGTATTCCTTTTCACGCCGATTACGCTGAGATTTATGATCCGATATACGTGATTCTCTAGTTTGATGCGGAATAGTTGCCTTTTGGTCCCATAAAAAATTATCATAGTTTGGTCCAGTAGTTTTCATTTTATGAACGCACCAGCTGAAAGTACACTAAAAATTCTTACGCAGCAAACGTGTTAATAAATTAGTTTAAATTTGACTTAAGTACAATAAGTACTTGACAAAGCGTTGTTTCTCAATTACTTTACGTATTTTGGTACCGTATATGTACTTTTCTCGTAATAGTGTTCATAGCCGACATTAAACTCCACAAGACCAATCATAAATATTGTCTGTATTTACGATTGGAGAATTTATATGGTTCTGTATCATGCACGCTGCGGAACCCACAGCACAAATATGGCTTCCCGTAAGTGGGTAATCATTCAACTGCTTTATTCGCTTTTTGGCTGTCCTCTTTAATATTTCCATTTCATATTTCAGTTTAGCTTCCGTCAAGCTCATTACATCGGTATGTATAATTAAATAACATGGCTACTTACTTATTTTAATTAAAAAAACCTTTTAAAATGATTATTTACCTACTATTGAACATGTCACACTTATTTAAAAAATATGAGATTGTTAAATTATTTACCTATCTTCAATACTTTTTTTATCTTCAATGACTACATTAAGTAATTACCTATTTCCATGTAACTTGACAGAAGAGTCGATTTTCAAGGATTCTGAAAACCTTTAACTTAGGATTCCAAACCTCACCTTTGTCTATATATGAGACAGATTTTCAAGAGTAGATAGAATATAGATAGATAGTATTTATGCCTAATTCTATCAAAAGAATAAGTTTTTATTTACGTAAAATGTTTATTCGAAGAAACTAAATAAACAGCATCTATATTAGACGCAATAGATTTATATTTTGCGCACATGCGATAAAAGATGTGTGCAATATCATAGGACGATATTGCGAGATTCTACGTGAATTTCCACCGTGTTGGCTCACTTAGGTATTCGCAAGCTGTTTTGTTTCTACTATATTATCGTTTCCTGGTAAGCCTTATAAGGAATAGTTATGCATTTCAGGAAAAAAACAACTTCTGGAAATCGCATATCGCTTTAGGAGATACTCTGTTTAATTTATACTGACATCTCCCATCTTATCTTACCAAGATACGTAACCAACCTACTTATGATGATTAAAGCCGATTTTGTTCTGATTTTGTTGGTACCAAACAACACTAAACTGGCATTTCCGTCCTTCTTGTAGGAACCAGACAGTAATATTTTTCATACCATTCAATTTAGTTTTAGTATTACTGCGTGTACAATAAGATTCAGGTCACTGTCTATTTATGTTATTTTTAATTTTCAAAGGTTTCACCATTTTGCAACAAAAATCTCGTAAAAAATCTGTAATAACAATCTATCATACAATTCAAGCAACGTTTATAGTATATTATGTAACTGTAACAAAGCGATTTGTAAACGATGAGACGTGACAGCCTAACAGGTTTCTTTTTCCGGTTAGGGATCCAGAAAACTCGACAAATGGTAAACGACAGCAATATTTTTACTACAACTTTCTGTTAGGGAATATTAGAGTGACATAAGACTTTACGACGTCATACTAAAAACACCCATAAAAAGTTCCATTGTCAATGTGCTGTAAAATAACAGTAACCTTCGACTATTTTCCTCTTATCCCCCATATTGTGTCAAGACAATGAAAACATGAGAGCTGAGTTGAAAAAGTATTCCGACACAACATAATCCATCGAAGACTTGCCCAGGGTTACCAATACTTACAAAATACCTATAGATTTCTATAACTCTATGCGTATTCTACATATAAGCGTATACAGTTAAGTATAAGATAGCGATAACAGATGGAATGCTGGCGTATTGTACTCAGGAAACTCTTTAAAAACTGCCGTTTCACTGGTAGCTGTATTTTGTGGGACCGCAACAAAAGGTCACGAATTTATGAAGTTTGGAACTGAGTGGAGTCGTCGGTCGGCTCGATAAGAAAGTTGAGTTGGTTAAGTAGGCACATTAGAGGGGCAACAGGAAAACATTAGGGCGTGCCGCCAACTGCGTCTCCTCGCCAGTCGTTGTTAAAATATGCTTACCAATTGGACGCACCGACTTCATTCCGGCTCGCTCCCTTTCTGCCAGCGCCCAAATCTTCACGCGACGGAGTAATTTGCACAGAATAATATTGAATCTCGAGCAGCTATTTGCACTTCTTTCATTTAACGTTTTTATAATGTCTATTTGTATTCTAAACTTCGTTCTTATGACAGCCTTTTTACGTTTGACAAGTTCATTCAAGGACACGGAGAAAATCTCATTTATATGTAAATGAGCTCGTGGAAATAGGTACCTTTACAAAAATACATTAAAGATTTTTTTTATATCTGTACCTATTAGATAATGTTATCTTTAAAAATCTCGTTTGGTTTAGATAAAACACAAAATCAATCCATGAAGACAATCAAAATAAGACGGTTTTCACATGATGGTTACGTAATAGTTACATAACCATGGTTTTAGTAGCAGAATATCTTGAATCGCAGCGTTCACACGAGCTGCTGGATTACAGGGGGTCCTTTACTCCGTTGAAATAGTGACAAGTGAATCCGTTACCGTGCAAAGCTTTGAAGGCTGCCAGAAAGACCTCACGTACTGACTTTATTACTAAATACCTAAAAATCTAGATGATAATAGTTGCAGTTTGTTATAAAAAACAGGGAACATTGGCAATGCTATTTAAATATGAAACGTTTTTGGTTTGGAACTGGCATACATCGCAATTAGTTATTTGGTGGTTTAACTCAAATTGACCGCAACACGCAACAATATCAGATCAGAACGAACAACCTCAATTATTTATTTAGGGCGAGTTAGCTGCAGTAATATATTTAATAGTTTGTTTAATTCAAAATATGTTTGTACGTACTAATTAGTGATGTGCCGGATACCCGTATCCGTGGATATCCGAGGGAAAATAAAAATCCGTATCCGTAACCGTATCCGATACTTTTTCGGCGAATCTTTTCCCTTATAAATTTTCAAGTCGGAAGAAATTCTATATACTTTTAGGTGATTAGGTAGCAATGACTAACTATTAAACTCCATTAAGATAATTTTTTATTGATTTAAAGTCAAATATCTGACACCTTTATGTTGGAAAAATTTATCGTGGTAAGTTACTATACTAATATTACATAACTTAACGGTTATAAATCAACTATCTCTATAATGGGAGCAATGACAAATCTTTGTGATAAGCTTATTAAACATTTATTATAGGAACGTTAAGACCCGTATCCGTATCCGCGGATCTTGACACCAAATATCCGTAATCGGATCCGAATCCGCGGATATACATTTTTAACGATCTGGCAATCAGTAGTAGGTACTAATGTAGATATATCGAAATTATTTATATATTGGGTACGATGTTGAGTAGAACACTTTTGGTGCGCTGAATCTATGGAGTGTACTAACTCGTATACTTATAGGAAGTTATTGATATCGATTCTGTTGTACACAAACTATTATACAACTAAACTTTTGACAGCACTAAACATATTTCTATCTTCCTCATACCTTACAGCAGTAAGAAGGACGGCACTACGCTGAGTTTAGTTTGGTACCAACAGCATCAAGATCATTATCCATTTTACAAGCTTTATATTAACTTGCAATGTATGTATTTCCGGGTGGAATCTTGCAACTGAATTTTAAATCAGTTATCTTTAACTGATTTAATTTGTTAAATTTGAATTTGATAAACACGCTTATATTGGATGACAATGCATGCTTAGCTATGTGACGTCATTCTAATTCCAATATGGCGGATCATCCAAGATGGCGGAATAGTTCTTTTTTCTGCACTACCATAGTATGGGTATTAAATGAAAGGGCTTGCACGGGCAATTCAATAAAAGCTTGTTCTTAAATAGTTTTTTTACCATTATTTTTTTACTAAGCACGTTACTTTGCATGTCACATTCGTGGTTAAACTACCTACCAAATGGCTGCAAAGCATTGTAAGAAACATTATTGTAGCCGCATGCTCCATGCCCGCAAGGCAACCCGCGGCATACCAGGCCGGAGCCAACGCCGATCTCGTCGACGGTCGCACTCCAAAACTGGAAGTAATTAAACTTGCTACTCAACTATTATCTGTGGACTCCCCGAAGTCAGGAACTCCAGCATGTTTCGGCATGTGAAACTTTTCCCTCTGAAATTAATCCTTAATCCAACAATCTTTATGAGAACCTCCTTTTCGAGCTCGTTAGTTTTGAAAAGCTATTCGCTCATTCCAGCTGCATTACGGCTGTAAGGTTAATGGTTTCTTTATGTTTATTCACGGGTGTTAAGCACTAAGTGCCCGTTTATTTACTTTCAAAATATGTTTAAACGTCTAGGTAATACTTAACAACTAAAAAGTCTTTTGTAGATTTAGACCTTGCCACCGTTATGTAAGCAGCGTTTATTTTTCAAGATTTTTTATTTAGTTACTTTCGTGTTGAATGTTTTTTGTTCGTAGGTAAAAGCCAATGACTATGCCTATTATAGTAATTGGTATTTTATTCAACGTGCCTCTTTTTGATCTAAGTAAATTACGTTCCTAAGTAATTATAAGTGTAGTAATTATTGCATTATAAGACAAAATATTGTTGTTGTGACAATTTTCTACAAGCGCTATTTGCTAGAAATTCATGGCCGACGTAATCATGCAGACTTACATCGATACTTTTTGCCTTCAGCGCACACTTAACTTGGAGTTTCCACTGTCAATAATTGTTACCATCAAATGTTTCTCGATGTGGAATCCATAATATTATCAATTATTATTGCAACAATATGTAAGTAAACAATTCAAGATATATTGTACCTACTGCAATTTATAAAATATACTTAGGTACTTCATTATTTTGAACAATGCAATTAGATAGGTACTTTCGTCATGAAGTATCTGTACCTACCTACAGTTAGCTTATACATCAATTATATAACATATACAAATACAAATAGTTAATTATTGTAGAAACAATGTTTTCAAAAGCGGTGACGTATAAAGAATGTATGTAGAGAAAAAAAAACTGTGGAGTTTCAAAAGCACTTCATAATGTTTAATGAATACCAGAAATAAAAATACTTCCATGCCATTGATGGCTGATCATTATGAATGCGCACGTCTCGTGTTAGCAGTTCGACGTGGCGGCGTTTCCTGTGAAACCGGCGCCGCACCGCTCATTGTTCGCGAGTTGTGCCGCATCAACAGAATTCTGCACATAGTTTATACGCAGCCGATACCGTGCAATAACTTCTATCAAGCGAACATTCACACCTATAATCAGAGGTCTTACCACCACTCTTAAAGTAGAGATGTTTAAATAGTAACTGTCGGTAACTGAAAGTAATATTTAAAACATTTCTGCAAGGCAGTTGGTGGTAAGAGGGCAAGAGCGCCAAATAACACTTGTTAGACATACCTAGGGTTGCCAACTTTTTTGACCAAATAAACGTATAAAATGGTTTCGATAAGAAATAAATAAAGTATTTGGATGAAAATAAAGTATTTTTCAAATTCTAAGTTTTAAATGCCTTAAAAACGTATTTTTGTGTGCTTTTAGCACATGCTAACAATTTTTTTGCTATCTTGAAAATCCCGAAATGTTTCAAAGCTTGTTTGGCAATCAAAATCTAAATTTCACAGTAAAGGTTGGAAATAAAGAATTTTTTCACATGCTTTATTCGTATGCAAAAGTATAAAGTATAATTACCAAAAATAAAGTAGGATACTTTATTATAAATAATGGTTGGCAACCCTAGACATACCTATATATCTAGGAAATAGAGGTGGGCGTCAACAAGTAATATTCGTCAAACAGATATATCAAACCTAAACGTAATATTTTTAAATAATAATATTACATCATCATCACGCCTGTATTCCCCGAAGGGGTAGGCAGAGGTGCACTGTAGTGCGCCCACACTTCGCCGATGTATTTTGGTCCCAATGTAATACGGGGCGAGCCTATTGCCATTATACCGGGCACATTCCCCCTCAATACGAGGGAGATTTGGGCCATAGTCCACCACGCTGGCCCAGTGCTGTTTAGTGAACTTCACACGCCGTTCTATAGACGTGCAGGTTTCCTCACGATGTTTTCCTTCACCGTTCAGCAAGTGGTAATCATTGTTGAAAATGACATTCGCACATGAAAATTATCTCAGAGGTGCGGGCCTGGGATTTGAACTTGCACCCCTTACGTTCAAGGCGGGCGTTCTTTCCCGCGAGGCTATTAAACATACTTACTATTAAACATACGTCTGTATTTTTTGAAAGGGTAGGCAAAGGTACAAAGCAGTGCAGCCACATTGCGCCAATTATTATGTACTATTATCGTTGTGCAGTGGTAGCCGAGTGGTCGAACGCACGCTTTGCAAAATCAAAGTGTGCAGGTTCAAACCCCGGCTCGCACCTCTGGGATTTATGTGCGAATCTCATTTTCATCAGAGATTATCACTTGCTATGAAACGGTGAAGGAAAACATCGTGAGGAAACCTGCACGTCTGAGGGAACTTGACTAGTTCTCGATAGATGTGTGAAGTCTGCCAACCCGCACTGGGCCAGCGTGGTGGACTATGGCCTGAATCCCCCTCGCATTGAGGGGAGGCCCGTGCCCAGCAGTGGGACGTTAAAAGGGCTGTAGTAGTAGTAGTATTATCGTTGTACAGGACTTCACACATGTTCACCTACATTCTTCAGCAAGTGAAAATAGATCCTCACCTGCTTCTGTAATGAAGATAATAATGTGCGGTATGGATCTGCGTTCTTTCTTTTTAGCGAGCCTTCTATCAATTAACTAGGCTACCAATAGTAATATTTTTATTGTTTATGTATTATGTACTCATATTATATAAGATAAACAATACCTTTTATAATGAGTCATTAGATAGGTATATCGTGTCATAATATAACTAAATACTATGTACATAAGGTACGTATTAATAATAAAGTACACGGAAAGATGATTTTTTTCAGTCACGTTCACAAGTGTAGAGTAAGGTAGTTTCCAGCACGTACTGGGTGTAGGCAGTTTTTGTCACGTAGACTTAGCTAAGGGATTATGTTTTTAATTCCTATATGAAATATTCGAAACTATACCGAATTGCCTAAATTTACACAAAGTATTAGAATTCCCCAGCTTCTATAAAATAGGTATATGTTAAATTATTTGTATAGTTACCCCTCTTTATGTTACACTACTGGACACAGGCTTTCTCTTAACGCTATTAGGGGGGTTCAAGCCATAGCACAGGTCAGTGTGGTGGACTATGGCCCAATCTCCCTCGAATTGAAATGGAGGGCGTATTGAAAAGAGGCTCAGTATAATGGCTCGCCCCATGTATATACATTGCGAACAAAATACATCCGTGAATGTGTGATACACGGATGTGTTGTATTGCACCTCTGCCTAACCCTTCGGGTAAATCAAGGGTGTTGATTTATAGAAATTTTATTTACTGGACAAATCGTATAGTATAGTATAGTCGAACGCAATCAAAGTGTGCAAGTTCAAGCCCCGGTTCGCACCTCTGGGTTTATGTGCGAATCTCATTTTCATCTGAGATTATCACTTGCTATGAAACGGTGAAGGAAAACATCGTGAGGAAACCTGCATGTCTGAGGGAACTTGACTAGTTCTCGATAGATGTGTGAAGTCTGACAACCCGAACTGGGCCAGCGTGGTGGACTATGGCCTGAATCCCCTCGCATTGAGGGGAGGCCCGTGCCCAACTGTGGGACGTTAAAAGGGCTGTAGTTAGTATCTAACGTCCTGTCCGTTATCACGTCGTCCTGTTCATAGTTTTCCGCGTAGTGGCGAGCGTTTCCGGGGAAACCGGCGTCGGCGCCGTATCATGCTAGTTCCCATGCAAAATCGTCACATACTTTGTACAGTCAGCAGCTAACATTACTAGAAAACATAGTGCAAGCACGCTAAATTCAATTTGAAGGAATTTAAATACATGAATATTGTTTCTGTAATCTCCTACACGTAACTTGACTATAAGCGGTAACTGGACGATATTTGAAAAACAAAATACAAGTTCTGGTTTGTACGGTAATTGAATACGATTTAATAAACTAAAATCTAAAAGTCTAAACCAAGGAAGTAGTGTCATTTTTTTTTAATTTAAAGAAAGTTACAATGACATTACAAACTTATTCTGAAAATACTTTGTGATACTAATGAAAGATTAAAAAAAACAAATCAGTAAGTATACTACCTAACAGATTTTATTAACTCTAAATGCGCCATGTAATGGCTGTTTAACGGTGTTCCATATGCAACAGGAACTATTTGGCAGAAGCGTTTTAATTTTGGGGAACGCTAAAACTTAATTGTGGAAGAATGGAACGATAGCTTTTGGCAGAGATTTTGGAGCTCACAATTCGGACACATAATTATGAAACATAAAAATAAAAATACGTATAGATTGCCTATTAAAATGATACCTTCTTGTACAGGAACCAAAGACACATTGGCAAGGGTTAAGTTCATTTTGCGCGTATTGTAATTATGGTCTTCTTCTTCTCAGTCGGGCACTCTTGTCAGAGTGGTCGTGGTTGTTGAGATGGTGTGCATGGTGGATCCTCCGTGTCGTCGTTCTCCTTGGTTACCGCTCTGGCAATGCTTCTCCACTTCTGGCGGTTGGTAGCATTGCGAGATTATGGTATTTATGATTATTCTAATACATAACACTGATGATACGGTCAACCGCCATCTTCATTACCGTCATTGCCTACCTATTTCTATCCATAATTTATATTTATTGACATTTTTGTTTCAACTAATTGCCACTGGAAAATACTCACAAATCACAGGTGTAGTGATTCCCCAAAAATTTCAGAATTACATTATTTTCCTAAGAGAATAAGAAGAACGCTGACAATAGCCCCTGCTCTATTGGCTATCCAACTTGATAAAAAGGCCACATACATTTATTTGTGTGCATATTTCACAATTTATAGCTAAGTGCCGAGTACGTATAGTGCATATATAATTTAGTGCAAATAAAGGTGCGGTTGCCGCTTGCCCCCGAATATTATGAAAGCACTTAACATCGCCGGGCACACTAGGCGCTGTCTCGCATTACTGCCGCATACCGTTGCCAAAACTTAGCATTTTATTCATAAATAGTTATCGTATGCATATGTGAAAACTTGCGGCGGTGTTAATGACGTAATTAATAAACATAGTGTGTGTAGTTCAAACGTTCATATTTAAATACAAGTGACTCTACCCAACTAACGAACTAACTAGGACAATTTCTACGCAAGTAAAAGTCAAATCTTAATTTTCTATACTTTAAGATTATCTCTGTCAATTGTAGTCCAAAAGTACAATTAACAAAACGTTTTGAAAAGCGGAGTTTGTTACATCTCTATTCTCCTCTCTTTTGCGCACATCATCTATTGCAATGTTCTGCTATTTTAGCTTCTAATCATTCTTCCAGTTTGTCTTTAATATCGAATTTTATGGGATAATTTTCATTATCAATTAGTTTATTCCTATCTACGGCTTCTATACTATTAACCACAAACCTGAATATCGCTGGGTACCTAAGATATATATACTGTTAACTCTCTTGTTTTTTTCTATGTGGGATTTTCATATTCATAGTGTTTTAAATATTCTCATTTTGTAGGTCACTCGTTGAGATTAGAATTAGACAAGATTACTGTGTGCATCTGGCGTTATTTAGGTATGCCTTTGTTTTACACTTGGCACCTAGAACGTGTCCCTGCGGTATCTTGTTACGCTCAGTCCAATTGGGCATGAAATTGTGGTGAGCTTGCATGTTTGTGACCCGTCCGGGTGGACGGATGAACGCTACGTGTCGGACGGATAGACTAGGAGGTAAATGGACGGTAAATCCCCTCAAAGCACCATACGATCATGTCCTTAGCTGTTTGTTCTAAACGAATTAAATTAGGTAATTGGATAAATCAACAATTCAAAAGAAAATAACTCTATAGTTGTAGGTATCTACGTGAAAACCTCCTTGAAATGATATTCCGTTCTATACCTACCTTCTCTTAGCTATAAATATTCTAGAGGCATGTAAACATTGCCCTCTTAGGAACAATTTTGTCTTAATTATATAGATTGAACGTTGAGTATGTATTACTCACTACTTATTATAATGAGCTCAATATATAACAATTAATTAAGTTAAATGTTCTACTTTGTTTAACGTGTGTGAAGAGGCAGGAACAAAATCTTCTAATTAGGATCGCTCGCATTTTCATAATTACTACACGAAGATAATGTTTGTTATACACTTACGTGATTTACACTGAGAATTCATTAATTAAATTAATGCACGTTGGTGCGCATTGTGTGCTGCGTATTTTTTCGATATTTTTTCTGTTTTTTATGCCAATATAAAATCACGAGCGTATTGCCATTATACAGGGCACCACTATTTTAACTGGGATTCAGGCACTACGCTGCCCACAGGTTTGTGAACTTTACACACCTTTTCATAGACGCTCAGGTTCCCTCACGATGTGTAACTCCACCGTTTTGCATGAGATAATTATTATATCTATTACTAGCGGGCCGCCCTGGCTTCGCATGGGTTTATAGTCTATGTTAGTCAGTGATAATGTAGCTTTCTAACGGCAAAATAATTTTTGAAATCGGTCCAATAGTTTTTAAGTTAATTCGTTACATACAAATTCGTATTTACGAAAACACAAATCTTTCCTCTTTATAATATTATTATAGTATAGAGTAGGTATACTTATAGATTATTGCAATAAATTTTCTATTCCAGCTCATATTACCTACAAATACTTTCCGATTGCCCCGATAAATAATGTAATGTTAATTGAACCACATTAATATCGTAAACGGTCGCAAACTAAATTGTCAATAATAATATTAGAACGCTGCTCGGTGTCTTTGTTAAATAAACCAAATCTGCACTGTTTATGTTAAAAGTTGCCAAATTACAATATTCCGGGTTGCGAAGTTTGTTTTATGTCGAATCGGGGTAATGCGAACTGATCGTGATAAAGGCTAAACTTTGCTATGACACGTATTGTAATTTTACCAAATTGTGAATTTTGCAAATCGCATTGAGAATAATAATAATTATGTTACGATAAGCAATACATAAAATAAGCAATTGAATTGGTAGGTAGTTTTATGTCGAATCTCTAGTTACTACTGTCTACTTACTAAATAAATAATAGAAATATTTAAGTTCTGAATCTTTGGACATGCGAAAAAATAAACCAGCCAAGTGCGAGTCGCACTCGCGCACAAAGCCCCCTTAAATATTAATTTTATTCTGAATTTTAGTATATGTTGTTATAGCGGCAACAGAAATACATCATCTGTGAAAATGTTAACTATCACCGTTCATGAGATACAACCTTGGTCACCAGGTCTGTCCGTCTGACGGACGGACGGACGGACGGACGGACAGCGGAGTCTTAGTAATAGGGTCCCGTTTTACCCTTTGGGTACGGAATCCTAAATAAAAACGACCCATAAAGGCATTTTACGGTATTCTAAAATACCACTGCAAATGGGTCATAAATATCAATGAACATGGGATAAGTTTTTTTCTAATTCAAAACAATTTGTTATCCTCTGCTGGCTTGGTCCAATCAACAGTAGATTTTTGATTGAATAAGATTCTCAGTAAAAACTCGTAACCAGTATTAGTTTTGATTCTATGACTATAGCAATTCGATGACCTTACCTATTGAATATAATTTAAAACTGCCTTGATTTATAGGTACGGTTGTTACATAATTTCAATCCTGTAGTTTTTTTTATGAAACCTGGGCAACTTTGTGAAAATATATTTCAATATTATTAAAGAATTTATGCATTTTAAACAAGCTTACTTATTTATGTGTAATAATGAAATAAAACTTCAATGTTTTGAATCACATGGCATGGATAAAATATTTTAGTCAGACGGAACATTATAGAGATGAAAAAAGATTCTCAGATTCTGTCACGTTCGAGTTCATTCGATTGAGTAGAGTGTGCGATATCACGTATTCTTCAAACGAATACATGCGCGTCCGCTATGGACACTCTCAGGTGTCCACAACCTTTCGTACTCCTTTGACTTCAGCTTTATAAATCTCTATTTCGTAGAGTTATATATTTCCTTTCAGTACCTAAGTACAAACCCCTATTCTTCATCATATAAAAGAAAGCTACTCAACATATTTGAAATTGTTTATATTTTTTGAGCCACTCCATTACACATGTGGTTTGTTCGAATTTAGCACCTCAATTTACTTCTGTTACTAGTCCGCCCAAACATTTCTACTACCATCTTTATGACCAACACGGAAGGCACAATAGAGAACTTGCCTCAATTTATATTCTATGAAGAGACTCTTTAGTTGTGTAACAAAAACTAACAACATATTATGATATCTATGATCTAGTTGTTACTCAAGGCTATTTTGGGGAAAAAGGATTTTACGAGCCACAGGCTACGTGGGCCGCCTGCTAAGGAACAACACATACAGGGCTTCGTACTATGCGCATTACGCTAAATGAGAAGGGATGATACGACTACTCACTGTAACTGACAACACGGGGATCATCACTTGATTTATGGCTACGAATGCTTTGGCGGAGCGTGTGTATCGTTTTCCTTTCCGTATGTTTTCCATTACCGTACTTTCAGGTTTTTTATAGCTTTATTTATTTTGGTCATAATATTAGAGATTCCCACAAACTAGGGCGTGGACGGACGTGCGTATTTTTTTCCCCTATCAAAACAAACTGTATTGACACATAGAAAAAGTTCATTCTTTAACGGAATGATACTGACAGTGCAAATGAATTTTGAAGCGTAGGTGCGTGGCTTTTACCACAGGAATACAATCTTTATACATATTGACACAGAGTTCGTTTCGCGTTTGGCAAAAAAATTGTCGCCCGAGCGTAGACACTCCAGTGTGCGTGGGGTTTTACGCTTGCATAACTATGTAGGTACTTGGCAGGTTTTCGTCGATTTAGATAAAAATACTATGTACCTACTTTGTTGTAATTGGCTATATATACGGTCCTCGCAAAACTACATCAGCACAAAACTCGGACACCTTTCATGGTAGATACCTACTACAAAATTGTAACGGTCACTAACTCGGTCACCGAGTCCAACATAACGACTCTTGTCTAGACAAGAATGTAAAGTTCAAGACGTGCCAGTGAGTTTAATGTGTGTAAACTCTTTCAGTTTCCAACTACCAAGTTACGGGACGGTTCACATGTGAGTGACGTTGCGAAACTTGCAAGAGTTAGGGTGCTGAAAATAGGTAACTGTCTTGAAACTTTGTACGTAGTTAAGGAGGTGGAAAACTGTAAAACGACTTCAAAAGGTAACTACCGATTCAAATAGTCATTTTCAATAAGAAACTAAGAATTTTGACAATTAACTTCGGCTAATAGGGAAATAAGGATTAAAGATTCCCCGAGAGCAATCCCTAGTCAATCTATCTTTTTGATCTTAATGACGAAGTATTTATTTATTTTGATTTCTCATCATAAGAGATGATATACGCTCAAATTTTATTTCTAACTCAATCCTGTAAACATAAAACGCCTCGCTCGAAATCAAAGCGCGTTCCGTGAATTTATGAAATACAAGGTAATTTGATTTGAGATGCCCCGTTATCCGTCTACGGAGCGTAAAGATTTATGAATAATAAACTAGACAGCAAACCTTCGACAGTGCCCGTTGAATTTATTCCTCAAGAACGGCAGTAGCCGGAGTCAGCTCGACTATCAAACAAAATGACTGCCAGACTCCCGTTATAAATAAATTCAGTGAACTGTATTCATTTGTTCAACAGTTGTGAACTGCTCTTTTGTGACGGTTATGTACCAATAACAAACGACTGTCTTTTTTACAAGCTTTTTATTAACTTGCAATGTATGTCCGGGTGGAATCTTGCAACTGAATCTTAAATCAGTTATCTTTAACCGATTGAGCAAAAAATTTGGTATACACGCTTATTTAGTTATTAACTATTACATCAGGACGTCTAACACCTCAGTCCCCCCGTGACCATGGTTGCTGTAAAGCAGCTGAAACGTCGGGAAAATAAAATAGTAAATAAACGCGATAAAATCCGTAAAATAGTTTTATTTTAATGTATAGTATTCGCGTAAATATAAGAAAACAATACACGCTTATTTTGGATGACAATGCGTGCTTAGCTATGTGACGTCATTCTAATTCGAATATGGCGGATCATCCAAGATGGTGGAATAGTTATTTATTCTGCACTACCACAGTATGGGTATCAAATGCAAGGGCTTGCTGACGAGAACACGAAAACTAAGGGCAATTAAATAAAAGCTTGTTTTTAAAAGTTTTTTTTTACCATTAATTTATTAAATAAACACTAACATACGAGTAAACTAGGTTTGGCAGATTATTATTTTTTCAACTTACTGATATTAGTGGGCAGATTCACGAAAATAAGACTAGAGTTGACTAATTCGCCTAAAATCATAAATTTAGGCAAGTTTCCTTTTCAATGAGAGTAAAAAAAAACAATCCATAACATATTTCCGCCACCACTTGAACAATATTATTTTAATAGAATTTTATTTTTCAACATATTCTCTAGTACAAAAGCTTTTAGACGATCATAGTAGTATTAAAATAATACTGCTATAAAAGATACGGACGGTATCGACCTTATTATCTTAGTTAAATTAGATAGATAGTTGTACTTAACTGCAACAACGTTATACCACCATTTTACTTGTAGTTTCGTTACTACGAGGGTGGTTACACCTAAAATTAAGGAGCCCAATATCAGATTTTATGGACGTTATTAAATTTTAGGTGCTCTCATAATTACTTTGGCACGTGATCGGTCGGGAGCTCATGGGTAACTTTGACGGCACTCGCGGTGATAAAACCGCTTATAGGTACATTATGTAATACATGACAATGTAATAGAAAGTATTTCTACTACTACTACTACAGCCCTTTTTAACGTCCCACTTCTGGGCACGGGCCTCCCCTCAATGCGAGGGGGATTCAGGCCATAGTCCACCACGCTGGCCCAGTGCGGGTTGGCAGACTTCACACATCCATCGAGAACTAGACATGTTCCCTCAGACGTGCAGGTTTCCAGGTCAAAAAAATATTACTAAGGTAGGCTATAAAAATCTGACCAATTTGACCTGTAATATTATAGCTGAAGTCTGCCAAACCGCACTGGGCCAGCGTGGTGGACTATGGCCTGAATCCCTCTCGCATTGAGGGGAGGCCCGTGCCCAGCAGTGGGATGTTAAAAGGGCTGTAGTAGTATTATAGTTGTAAGAATTCAAAGCCAAACAGAAATGGGTATAGATATGTCGTACTTACATGACTAAATTACGTTGAACTAAAAGTGTGCCTGCTGCTGTCCTATTCACAGTCCTTATGTATGAGTAACTTACTGAGTATGCATACAACGAATTTAAAGTCGGTATGTTTAGTAAAACTCGAAATCTTCATTAAGTAAAGTGTCACAGAGTAAAAGATTAACTTAAACATAAGCACGGCACATTCTTGCTTCTGTTTTCATTGGCATGCGTGGCAGTGGGGATAAGACAAATTAGTGTCGGCGAGAGCGGACCGTAATGGATGGTAAAAGCACCATTCTCATGCAGGTTGCGACGCCAAAGTTCCTTGTTAATTTTCCACGTTCCCTGTAATGGTAAAGTAACATACAAAGTTTCCCTCTCGAATCAAAGACGCCAACACTGATTGGGGCAGCCAGCCGCGCGTATTACATTCTAAACATCGGCATGTCTTTGTGTTGCTGATTATATGAACATAATTAATAGATTTCTTTTGCTGGAGCCACAGAATGACTGAGTGACGAAATTCGTCTTGAGCGAACGAATTCCGTTAAAAAGTGTGCCTTCAAATTAAGGCCGGAACGTAGTACCAGAATTTCATTTCACCTTTATGATTAGTAATAATACTGAGTAACTTCTAGAAAATTCGTATTGTTTCTTGACAACGTTCTATAAGCCCCTAAATGAGCTCTGAACTTTTTCCTATTGGTCTAAAAGGCCATTGTCAGGCGATTTACGTTGAAGCTATAGTGACAAAAATTAAATTACAACAGTCGTTACCAAGCGGAGGGGACCAAGTGACTGGTACTAAAACTAATTAGTTTTCTCCGAAACGAAGCGTTAATTTAGATTGGTACGATGTTGCTTTTGATAAAGGAAGCGGAAATCATTGTCACAAGAGAGACGGAGTTATGTGACTGCGGATTTGTTATACTACAAACCCTTTTTATAGGTACTCATCAACCAAAGAGTAGCAGCTAATAACGTATTAAACAAATCATAAGAGTTGCAAGCGTTCGGAAAATAATATTTATATATCTATCAATATAATAATACTTTGGCCCTCAAACTTTAATACTTTTTAATCTCTCTATAAGCCTTTTACAATGGAACTGTTTTGTACAATGTCATTTTAAACTAACTATAAATCTTTTATAATTTTTTTGGATGTTTAAAGATATAGTCTTACCTACACACTCGATGGTGTTAGAACAAATACCATTTTTTAAGGCACACTAGATTTAGTTTTTATTTTACAAAATAAGCTGCTACTCTTTTATGCCGATGTCAAGGATTTAAATGGATGATTATGATTCTATGAAAAAAAGTACTTATCATAATAGTACCTATAGCATTTAGTCTTAATCCAAGCCACCTACTATAAAATATGCAATGTAATTTTTTCTTGTTCATAAACGAATATCGGAATAATAGTATGTAAATATTTAAAATTACGTTTAATGTTTGATCCTTAATGCCATAATAGCTAACAGTATCCTTATAGACCTGAGTAAAATCTCTACAAGAACAATGACTGCCAATTAATTAGCCATTTGTTTACTTCAAATCTTTAAGCCTCTGATATTATCCAAGTTACTTGATAAAAACTCGTCATGAAAAGAAAACAACATCCTATTAGCCTCTATAGGTATAATCATATAAGGAAAACTACCGTTCCACCCGAAGGCAAGAACTGGATTAAGGCCAAACAGATCACGTCTTGTATTTCCGTAAAAAGGAAACTAACTTCAGAAATGGCAGGCGTTTCTTTACGATACGCTGTGTTTTCTGTACTGGATATGGAGAAAAAAAATAATGCTGATAGACGTAATTTGTTGAAGAAAAATGCTTTGCTACGGAGTGATAAATGTTAACCTTTCAAATTTCTGCTGTGTTCGTAGATTCTGTGTAATTAATGTGTTGCTAGTTTTGTAAATACGAAATAGTTTAGAAGAATTTAAGAATAAATCGTGATATTTAATTGCAGCGCTACTAATACTGATGTGTAGTCATACAATAGTCAAAGCTTTGAACTGTAATTATTCAGACCTGTACTAGGGGAGAGTGGGTACAAAACAAGATTTTCGTTTAAATGAGTACAGCCGTAAATAGCATATCTTTGTGCTTTCCAAATATTATATATATATTCGCTTTTTTCAAACACGTTTTGACCTTAAAGGTAACAGAATAAAAAAACTATTTGTTACGTTCGATCTACCTGCAAGACAAAAGTAATTGGGTACTGGTTCAAAACTTATGACAAATTACAGTTCCTGTAACAATGTACGTAATACACCATAATTTCAAGTTAAAACTAATGAATTATATCATTGTTTGACAGAAGGAAAAAAAAAATTCACATCATCATCATCATCACGCCTGTTTTCCCCGAAGGGGTAGGTAGAGGTGCACCGTAGTGCGCCCACATTTCGCCGATGTATTTTTGGTCCCAATGTAATAGGGGGCGAGCCTATTGCCATTATACCGGGCACATTCTCCCTCGATACGAGGGAGATTTTTGGGCTATAGTTCACCACGCTGGCCCAGTGCGGGTTGGTGAACTTCACACGCCCTTCTAAAGACGTGCAGGTTTCCTCACGATGTTTTCCTTCACCGGTTCATAGCATGTGGTAATCTCGGATGAAAATAAGATTCGCACATAAACCCTGAGGTGCGAGCCGGGGTTTGAACCTGCACACTTTGATTTGCAAGGCGTGCGTTCAACCACTCGGCTACCACTGCTTACAATTAAAATTTAATTTTCACATATTAAATTAACAAAAACATAACTTCTTCTAAAAATATTATTTGTTCTTAGGTGGACATAAGATCACCTTATAAGTGAGTTTCAGAGTAATAATCAATTATAGCCAACGTTATATATTATCTGTGGTGCAGATTGCAAAACATAAAAATTAATCTATTTAAGAAATCAATAATTATTTAATCGCTAAATAACTTACTCACTGCTCCTTTGGCAAACTGTTGCTAAAAGGTTGTACCTACACCAACTAGGCAGTAGCTATTTTCTTCAACTGAATAATTCAATCACATATTCCTGTTCAATTTATTTTTCTTCCGTTATGTTGTTTTTCTTTCCTGTGCCCTTTCCTTTACCTTTTCTTGTGGCAGATGATTGCCAAAATATTGTCTTGACTTTTTTTTTTATATATTGGTCTTTAGTTACATTTATTATTGCTAGATATATGCTTGATTATCGAGAAATCGCAACAATTTCTTATCAATAGTAGACTTAACTTGTTTTTTAAGTGTTCCAAAAATTGCAGTCTCTGGGATTCTAGCATCCAGCTGCTGTGTTATGAGCGTCAGCAGATGCAATAGATAACATGGTCTTTAAATAGCATCAATGGAAGAATAACACTTGAATAGCTGCGTGCAACTTTGTGCCTATTGGACAATGCCACTGGGATCCAATTCTCGCAAGATAAACATCATCTCTAATTCGGCATGTAACAAAACGAAAAAAAAACTGAGCCGTCGTGAGACGCCTGGCAGATGTGAAACATAAAACAAAAACGACGTATCGGCGAGTGAGCGAGTGACCGGAGTCAGCCGTGAGCGGAGTCTAAGCGGCGGAAAGAACCGAGGAGCCACGAAGCTGCTTAAAGTTTTGGGATCACGGCATCGCGGCATCAACAGTCACTGTCACTCGCCCAGCGCGCCATTAGATATTTCACATCATAATACGACCAAATTGACGTTTGTTACTAACTACCCGCTGTTACCTTTGTTCCCACCCTCCCCTATTCTACCTTTACTACGAAACTTTCTTACAAACAAATAATATTATTTGATCTGTGTTACCTTCGTGGTTTTCGTTAGTAACAGTCGATACTAATCAACGTCATCAGATATCGTTGTAGTTTGATACCTATTCGTTCGTACCTGTGATTTCAATGCAAATCAAATTGATTATTTGACCCGCCTACTAACTGATTGCGACAGGGTTGTAGAATAGAAAATTTATCTACGTGTTGTATAACTTAGTATAGTAGTCCTAACTTCTGTGGGGTTAGCAAGAATATCAAGATTATACCTCTGTCATGGCATCCCTCGCTTGTTCTTTGTCTTATTTCATACAAGGAAAAGGGACAACATTAGCGTCTTACGTAACAAGTCTAGTTTTGACGCACATGTACCTACTGGTACACTTTATATAATTTCATTTTAAGGTGGCATCCATCTTGACGTGTGACTGGAAACAAAAAGAAAAGGAGTGTTCACACGAGGTGGGGAGTTAAACAAATGGTTACTGACACAGCGCCAATCCCTGAGCCTTAAAGCTGTCATAACTTTATCGTGTTTGCATTACTTCACGTTTGACTGATCGCTCGTATCTGCGTGTAAATGTGACATGAATATTTCATCGGTACGAATTTACCAACAAAATAGCTCAACATGATACCACTATTCTCTAACAAAAATGCAAACGTTATTTAGTTTTTTTTATGACACAAAGTGTCTGGTTGGAATAATAAACGTATCGGTTAAATAAAATATTGCGGGCAAATGAATGTCGCTAGGGTATGTGAAAATGTTTGAATTTATTAATATTTCAGGGCAAATTATAATTCGTGATCTTTCGGTGACTTTGAGCATAAGCGTTCGTGGGTTTTATTTTTTATATCTGCCCGCTTGCATCACTACTTTTCAGCAAAATTATTTTAATTATACTCGTACTTTAATGTAATTTAAATATCGAAGTATGTCATATAAACATTACACTGTAATAAACTATGGTAATGGCTTTTGCTTGATAGTTACGAGAGATATTATTACCGTGACGAGAGAGACAGTATTAGCCTACTTATTATTATTTCATTTAGGTACTTATGATAAGACGTGTCTCAAAAAATATCTTAAATATTATGGGTACAATCCTAAAATACTTCGTTATCTATTAACTCACGTGAACAAAAACAATATGATTAAATCAAATTAAATTGGGTACTTAAATAGGAAACAGTAGATATAAAATTTCGCACCCAACTGCAATACAACAAATGGTCCGTTCGGAATTCAAACTCGCGTAAAATATGTTTTATTGTTTGCGGGTACTTAAACTGAATTGAAAGATGTAAGTGTATAATGACCTTAATCGACATGTATTGATGAGAGTTAAGGGTCGGTGTGAGGCAATGGCCGTGGGGTGAACTCGTGCCGAAGGGCATATAATAGTTGTTATTGTTAAGCTACCGGTATTTACGAGTCAAAATGATTCTCAATACCAAAACGAACTCTGTGTCAATATAAAAAAAGATTAATAAATTTGATACCCGAGCGTTGACGTCCCGGTGTGCCTGAAGATATATCTTTTGTGTCATATCCGACAGTAAGTTGAAGGAACTTACTCTCTTCTCTTAGTTACTCTTTCCTCTATGTATAAAGTCAGTGTTTTCTATAGCGATTTCGGTATTGTATTGGTTTTTTTTTAATATGCGTTTGAATTATATATTCAATTTCACGACATTAACATGTCTGGCGAGACTGAATTGTGCTCCATTTGCTTTAAGAATTCTTTAACAGAATATTAGAGGTAAAAATATGGCCGCATTAAATACAGACTGGGTGCTTACATTTTGCTGTCTCGAATAAGTATTTATTTTTTTAAATTGCCGTCACTGTCATTAGTGTGAATAGTACTTACCAGTCTATTATATGTCTTTTAAACGTCCTTTTTCAACATAATTCCATTAATAACACGTAAACTTGGAAAATATATACTTACAGGCATATACTTATGTACCTTTGTCTAGAAACATTGCTGTTGATTCTGACACCAAACGAAATTAACCGAACTATCGTCCTTCTTACGGTCGCGTCGCTGTAATGTGAAAACAAAATTTCATTTCTGTCAAATATACAAGATGCATCAGAATTCCGAAATAATATTTATGGTAGAAGTAAGTTGAAATAAATTATACCTAACAACTGTGTGTCATAGTTTTAGAGCTATAAAATAAACATTTGAATACCTATAAGTCATAAAACTCGTGTCGTGGCCTTTGGGCACATCGCTGTTAAACAGTGTAAAGTTTACACTGTAAACATTTATAAAAGTTTAGAACTGAAAGAAACGTGCCAGCCATAATACAATAGACATAAATATTTGCACTGTTCAATTAGGATTCGCAGAAGTTGTCTTATAAAAGAACACTGTTGCTATATTTTGCGACAAACAAGTCGGTATTTGTTGTACAGCCAGCCGCGTCGATCACTAAATAAATTTATTTTATTTTATTTTATTATATTTGGAACTAGCTGTGCCCGCGACTTCGCCCGCGTGGACTTTAGGGAGATTACGCGGAAATAGTGGTTTTATGTTCATCCCGCGGAACCCTAATGCTTTTTCTAAAATAAATGTAACCTAGGTTACGCCTTGGAATATTAGCTATCTTCTAGTGAAAGTCCCGTCGAAATCTATTCAGCCGTTTTGAAGTTTACCTCAAACAAACAGACAGACAGACAAAAATTTTTTAAATTGCATTTTCGTTATAGGTATCGTGTATACTTTCATATGCAATTCGTAAAAAGGTGCTATTTTGATATTACAAACAGACACTTCAATTTATTTATTTGTATAGATTGTATAGAAGATAAATGGGTTTTACGTTATTTCAGCGGAATCCTAATGTTTAAACAAAAAAATATAGTACTCTAAGTTACTCCTTGTAACATCAGCCATCTATCAGTGAAAGTCCTGTCGAAATCGGTTAAGCCGGTTGGGGGATCACCCGGAAAAATGGGTTTTATGTTCATTTCGCGGAACCCTAATGCTTTTTCAAAAAATAAAGTAGCCTAAGTTACGCCTTGGAATATTAGCTATCTTCTAGTGAAAGTCCCGTCGAAATCTATTCAGCCGTTTTGAAGTTTACCTCAAACAAACAGACAGACAGACAGACAGACAAAAATTTTTTAAATTGCATTTTCGTTATAGGTATCGTGTATACTTTCATATGCAATTCGTAAAAAGGTGCTATTTTGATATTACAAACAGACACTTCAATTTTATTTATTTGTATGTATTGTATGTATAGATGAAAATGGAAACTAATGTAGTTAATTACATGCCAATTACAAGCTTCCGCACATGGAAGTTTTAGTTCAATTTTCAATTTAGTTAAATTTCTTAGAGCAGCATCTGTTTTGAGCCGCTATAATAAATAAGCGGAAGCTAATTTGAAAATTATTAATTTAACTTTAGATTGATTACTCGACGCCGAGAAAAGCGCACAGGGTAAGTAAATATTCCTACGTAAATATAACAAAATGCGCATAAGTATATTATGAAAAAAATGTTAATAAAACTTGTCGATATTTCAACAACAATTATATGTTTAGAGTATAGAAACAAAAATATTATTCAGTAACTGCTTTCGACGACTGTACCTATAAACAGAATTCCTTTCCGACTGTCATTTTCGGGGGAAATCGCGCGAGCTGAAAGATTGTTCGTTCATCGTATCGAGGAAGTGAATGAGTACACATAAAATGTTTCAAATTAATTAACATGAACAATAACATCTCATTGGCAGAATTCGTTAAGAGAGAGGGAAGTTTCGTCTTTAGAAACAAACTTACGGTAGAAATCAAATACCTATTTACTTATATAACAAAGATACGGTTTCTAAGTATTTCATAAAATGAATCTCCTTGGGTATTTTTTGCATGGTGCGTCTAAATAAAGCGGTATCAATCTATAGCCAAGTGATTAGGTGGTCCCATATATAGTAGAGATATTATGGGTTCGATTCCCACTCTTGTCATTAATTTGACGCGAGCCACTACTAACATATGCGTATTACAGGAGGTTCTTTGAATTACAAGGCTACTATGTTTGACTTGACTTTGACTTAGATAGAATCAGCGAATTTTTCTCCGTCTTTTGAGCTGGGTTTCGTACAAAGTAACCAACATGGCTCTTGAGTCAATTCGCCTTTTAACCATCGATATGTTTGTAAAAGTGACTTCCAAACTCAGTCCAAACTCTAAACACTCCATCGTTTTGTACGTACAAGCATTTGTTCAGAAGATAAATTATGTTGAGTGACAGCGCTGCGCCCAAAGCTTAGCCGGGACAGGTGAGCGCTTGACACGGACTAGCTTCCGGGCAACACGGGTTTACGTCGTCGTAAAATGGGTGTGCCATACAACAACCCCATACGGACTGTGGTTATTTACGTCAACCTGGAAGTCAGATAAGATTTCCGGGCATCGTAACTGTTTAATGACAGTGCGACCTATAGAAAAGGTGTATTTGACGTTTTATTTTGATCTAAGACAATCATTTTTTGCGGCGCGCCGTTACTGGCCACATCACCACGCTAATTTATTTTTTTAACTCTGTGGTTATACCAGTTGACCAGTTGGTTGTGTATTGTAATGGGTTTGGGTTTGCAGGAATCTCATACCCAGAGTTTTTTGCTATGTCTATTTAGGTGTTAAAACGCGATCGCTATCTGTTTTCAAATAAGTAGATACCTACAAAAAAATATTTTTTTACAAAACAAAAAATACATCTAAACCCAAACTAAAAAAAACAGCACTAAAGTGGTTTGCAATGCCATTGCAAATTGATTGTAACTTTCATGTGACGCTATTATAATGCATTGATAGAAAAAAATATCAAGACTGATGAAAACTATTTCGGACCCAACTTAATTCGCCGTAACTTGTATCCCATACTCTCATTCTCTGCTCATGACAGCTTTACGTCTCCATATTAATGATATGATCTCTCTTGCGGTTGGCTGGTATGACTAGAAGAAATATGCGTTTTTGTGTTGGTAAATTGTATGGTTATTCTGCGTTTATCTTCACGAGCTTCGTCTGGATTCTAAGTACTTGCCATTTGTTTTGAAGCGTGTGCTTGTTAAAAGCGGCTATTTATAACGAAATAAATTAGTTTTTGTTGAAGATAATAATGATCATTTGGAGTGAAAAATCATTGTATATAAAAGCGGCAAATTGTAGTAACCATCCATTTTACATATTATGGAGGCTTGTATAGCCAAAGTTGATAAAGTATTTCACACCCGAATATCGTTTAGTAGCTTTAAAAATGTAGGTACAACACTATTGTAGTTATTTGTCATAGAATATGCCCCCTTGTAATCTTTCAAACTTGGATCTAAGCTGTAATAAATTTGAAAGGTACAGGGAGTGGTTGCAGCAATGTAAGATACATTTTTTGAAAAAGTTAGCTATCTTTAGATGTTTAAATCTATTACAATAATTATAATTTGAATTCGGACTGTTTTTTTAAGCTTTGAAAATAAATTGTGTAACCAAGTTAGATCTTTCTATATCTACGAGTATATAAAACAATCAATGGCTGTTAAACTCAAAAACCGCTTTACCAATTTGAGTATCTTATATTTTGTTCGCTCTAATAATGGTGAGATTAAAAATGGAAATAAATTCTAGATTATACAAAGATCATGTCACACTAAAAATCTTAGTTCATCGTACCCTCTTAATATTAAATGTATGGTTCATGCAACAAAAGTTAGGTGCTTTCGTTAGTTAAAATAAGCGGACGCTATTGAACGCTATTGAACAGTATTATAGAACTTCAAGACTAAAGCGCATCTGTAAATTTTAAATTATTCGATGCTTTTCACGGTTCGGTGATCGGCGTAAAGCGCAATGAGCCACGACAGATCCGCTGCGCATCAAAGGAGATCGCTTTAATTGCCATCGACTTCTCTAAAGGTTTTACATTTACATTAATAAAGTTATTAGCAATTTTTTGGGTAACCATTTATGTCCTTATTCATGGTATGCATGGTATTTTATTTTATTTTATGGTCGTGTGACACTTTCGTTGAAGTGATGTTGATATCACTACATATTGTCGTTCTACCATTTAACTTGTAGGTACGTATTATATATTTCATATAATAAAAGACACTGGCATTCGCAGGTGTAGCCATCCCTCATCTTATTCCATTATATTTCATCCATTTTATAAAAGAAGAAGAATAGAAGTGCCGAACGTGCCTATTTAACTTTTCCAAAGTTTTAACCTTCAGACTATCCCAAATGTATTCAAAGATATTAATGGTAGAAATTTTCATAAAATTTAAACCTGCGCGTTAAGATAACAGAACAGCATTATATGAATAAAAGAGTTATAACGTTTTCAATGATAATGTTGGCGAATGAAAATGAATAATTCAAAGGTACTGAAACTTTACAAGGTGTCATTTGTTAAGTTTTGAGACGCATTGATGAAACTCCGCAGAACACCGTCTCAGGCTCGGCTTATGCGGTATCAACAACTTTTTCGATATGTCATCGGATATCTGACGCGTTAAATCGTTTGTGTTTGATATTTGAGTTTCATACAACCATTTTACTATCAAAATACTTATACCTACTTATTATAAAATTTGGCCCAGCCCAGGGTCACAAGATTTTATTTACACAACCATTATTTACAATAACATAAACTACAGTTAAATATTTAAAATAAACCCCACACGATAGTTTAGTTTGAAATAATGTGTTAGTTACTATAATAAATAGCATGTAAACAAAAAAATAACTCCTAAAATCTTAAGATATAGGTAGTTACCACACTTTAAGAATGTTAAAATATAAAACTCTTCCTAGGGACCCGCAGAGGTGGGCCAACATAAGTAGCAAACGGAGTCCCGCAGGTACAAGACGCCGTGGAAGACCAAGGAAACGGTGGCGCGATGATCTAGACATCTTTGCGGGAAAGACGTGGCCGGAAATGGCTCAGGATCGGGATCGGTGGAGGGAGGGAGGGGAGGCCTTTCCCCAGGAGTGGGACACAAAATAGGCTATTAAAAAAAAAAATATCTATTCCCATTGATTTTAATGCAGTTTAAAAAGACGTTCCATCAATTTAAACTTGTCTATGAATCGAGAAGTCGCACTCACAAAATAAACAGCTGTGGAACGATACGTACCTATGCAAACAATGCTTGTTAAACTCTTGTTAAATTACGGGAAAAGTTGCCGTTCTGCCACCAAAAGATACTAACAAAATACGATGAAAATATTTAGTGAAAGTCTCAAGGAGCAGAAAATGTTGTCAGAGTTGGCCCGTGTTCGACCTGACGAATAAATTCCGTAGACAATACACGCTAATGAATAAAGTTGGGTTGTTAACGAAGCTAACTCCGGAATTTCCATTAGAAGTGTTCATGTTTTATCGAAAGTACACCGCATATTTTGGTGTTGCGGGTGAATGAAACGTTCTCAATTAAATTACTTATTATCACCATTACTTAATACGATAGTTAACTGCTTTGGATATAGATAATCTTTGTAAAACTGCCTTTGATCATACTCTTCCAGGTTGGTTATTATATTCGTAATAAAATAAAGTAACATTCTTGATAGCAGACAGGTTCCAGCACAGCTAGCAAGCAGTGCCGGATTAAGGTAACTTGATGCCCTAAGCAATCTTCCCCTGTGGGCCCCCCTATCCTGAAGTGAACTACAAAGAATTAATTGAAAAAAAAAGTGAATACGTATAATATGAATGTGATGTTCCTTCTGCCCTGAGAGGTCGGCACGACATGATTCCACATATTGTCCTAAGATTTTGAAATGGCTTTTTGAAACTTTTGTGTGCCCGTTTTTAGGGTACCTAAAAAGTACCGTACCTAATAAAGAAAAACGGAACTTTGTTGTCCGTCTGTCTGTTTGTCTGTCTGTCAAGACATTTATTCTCAGAAACGCGTGAAAATATCAAGTTGAAATTTACAGGCGTCAAACCTAGAGATGTAACGGATATCCGGTAACTATCCGGTATCCGGCCTATCCGGCCTTGTTTTCACTATCCGGGCGGATACCGGATAGTAATTCAGTATCCAGACGGATACCGGATCGTAATTCAGTATCTGGCCGGATACCGGATAGTAATTCAGTATCCGGCCGGATACCGGATAGTAAAATTTAAAAAAGTCTCATTATTTTACACAAAGCAAATCATACCACAATAGGTGGACACCGTTTATTTTTATAATCGCACGCAAGCAAAACTAGATCTATGTTACAGAATATGTAAATTTTCTCATCTTATCTCCTATAAAATGAAACAATAAGTGAGCGACTCGGTGTGACTAATCCACGATACAAGTCTGGTCTTGGCATGCACGCTAGCCTTGTAGAATAATGAGTGTATGAAGACTCCCTACGGATATTATTATTGTTATTATATTATTTTTTAATATAGATTTAATGACTAAACATTTTGACAAGGATTGTTAACAACCAAAACTCCCTTGTTTATTTGTTGAATTAATCTCAACCACAAATTTAACGGCCTCCCGCTGATGGTACAAGCATTTGTCGATAGTTGTTATTAAATGTTGTTGGCTCACTACAATTACACATGATTATGATAACGGCACCAGTAATCGAACGGATGAGGGGCCAATAATCAAAATCCAGTTGCGGGGGTAGAAGGTACGTCTCGGTTGCCCCTTGATCTCGTTCAATTGGCAAAAAGATCTTTATTGGCTCAAGTTGGATAGCAATTCGGCGGGGATCAATCAAGTGGACTACTGGAGTGATTGTTATTTAGTATTGGAATGTGATTACATAGATTGATACATTGCCACGGGAGATACACGGTTATAATGTATTATTTGATCTTCTTGACGCAGAAAAGGTAATTATTATTGGTGATTGCTCGCTTTGAGGAGATAATAATATTGTATCTAATAAAACTAATACGATAATTGTCATAGAAATGAATATATGCTTACTTACTTAATTAATGAGTTATAGTCATTGGTTGAGGTATGTCTATTGGTATGTAAATATAGCTAATATGTTACGCATGTTATTTTTAAATTATGTTCCATAAGCAGAACTACACAAAAGTTAAAAAATCTAAATTCAAAAAGAGTTTCACGATGTGTACGTTACTCGCAAAATGAATCAACTTTTTTTCAACACAAAACCAATTGAGTTCAATTTTAACCATATGCAAATAAGATACTGCTGATGGTGGGCTGAATCGACTGTTCAATTGAACAAAAAATATTAATTAGACACAGAATGAGGAAGTTTCAAGGAACAAAAGTCAATATTGGTGCGGTAGTTTGTGCCCAGTTACCGGGGCGTGTCCGCCGCCGCTGCCATATCACACACGGACCAGACAATATGCGAGCAAGCAAGCATAATAAATACATTTTAAACAACTACGAAAAGGTTGGAGGAGGCCTTTGCCGACTGGCAAACAGACCTACAAAAACTAATTAAGTATTAGAATAGAATAGATTAAGATTAGTTTATCTACAAAAATATTTTTATGTAAGCAAACTCATAGATTTAAGTTCTTAATACTTTGTAAAATAGAGACTAAGTTGGTCTGAATAAAGGGCTTTATTATTATTATTATATACAATTATATCCAACGTAATCCGAATTTTAAATAGAACTGTTTTTTAATCCTCCATACGTAATCTAATAACGTATAGGCCTTTTTTCAATCTTTTTAAATTTAAATCCATTTCCAAATATCAACAATTTTTTTTTGTACAAAAGGGTTCTTCAATTTCAGTTTAACACGTTCGCTGCGTTGTAAGGTCATTGGCTCATGGCGAACTTTCATCCAGTGTGCAGCGCTCACAAAGTTAGGCCTTTTATGAGTCAATATAACCTCATGACTCACCAGCTGAAAGTAAACTAAAATCTGAGTACTTTGTGACATTGCTGTATGTAGCTCTATCATCAGTGTTGCGTTTCTTTGCTCTTGAGTTTAATTTACTAAAAAATTTAAAGCTGGCTTATAGGAACTAGTATAAATATTTTGAGCGGTTGGTCATTTTCTAAAGTAGGTATAAACTCTAGAACTTCGATTACTATCGGAAGCGTTGGACCAACTTGTATGACAGCTAGCCTCTATGCCAGTGTGTTCAACACTGTCAGTGGGCAGCATTCCAGCGAACCTGCAGTCCACGACGTGCAATTCATTCTAGTTTAAAATGGGTTACTCCATTTCTCGCTGACTACGCGGCTCTGTGACAACTCCCGCCCCCTGCCGGCTTGTTTTTGTTCCAAGATATCGATGAGATTTTGGTATTTTGTTCGTAGACGCGTCCTGTGGGAGGTAGTTTGCGTAGCGGGAGTTGTTTTGTTGTATATAGCTGTATGATTTCATAGAAAGAGTTTGTTTGTTGCCGTGGTTAACAGTTGAATTCAAGGACACAAGGTGGTTAATAGAGGCTTGAAGAGGCTTATGCTACCAAAATTGTGTGTCAATATAAATATAGATTGAATTTCTGTGGTAAACAAAATGCGTTTGCACTAGGAATGCCATTTCTTTGTACACTGAACTTTTTCTATGAGTCAATAAAGTTCGTTTTGGTGTTGGCAAAACAAGTTTTAACGCCTTAGTGTACCCGGAGCTTTCATTTTTCAAGGCTGTGTGTAGACAGGTTGAAATAGACAGGTTTATCGCAAGAACTTCACTCCGAGAGACTACTATTTACCTACGTAATATAATAATCTACGTAATGATACCTACTAATTTTTTTGCGAGGCTTATCTGTCTGGATAGACTTTGTGTCATAATATACGGTGTTTGTTCGTGATCAGAATATCTTATAGGTTTTTGATATGTATCTAGAAAGACGATGTCATTGCGGCTTGATTGGATGGACTGAATTGGATTATGTTGGTACCAAATTTTTTTCTAAAGAAAAAAATATTTACTAGGGAATTTCGTATTTCCATGCACTAGACATAATAGTTGTAACATCTTTGAAATACGTATACATACAAAATATAAACTGAATGGGACGTAGGACGGAACTACATAGTAGGGAAAGTTGGACGATAGCATTAATAATGTCAATTAGATAAAGTTTTTCGCTCAGGGACCGACAGGACATCGAAATTGTTTGCAGTCGGAAGGAAAAAAACTTCTTTAGATTTAAATGTCTCTAGAGTATTTAGTCTGAAGCAGTAAAGTTCGTGTCAGTAAGAGGTCCGAACAACTTCTTAAAACATGAAAACATCGTATACTTCCATTTGGGGGCAGATTTCCTTGGTAATCGTACAATTCGTCTTTGACAAAGTAAATAAAAGCTTTCATTATCACACATAGATGTCAAATGTTTGAGTCTCACGTCGGTGAAAGTTGTACACGCCTGTCATTGGTGTACCTATCAGACTTTAGTTTTTATTTAATATTTTACTTACCCAATTGTTAATAGTTATACTGTTGGTGTGTCGTTCTTAAATAAATAAATTGGAATAACCCGAGTAATTTTTAGTTCGATACTTGAGAATATAAATATTCTCTTTACAATATCCAGCAGATGTAAGAAATACCTAAACCAGTAGTTGTAGCATGTGCGCCAAGTCTAGACGTATGTCACGGAATATCTTGATGTTGTTTCTTTCTCTCGTATGAAATCAGACAGAGAGCGAGCGAGCGAGCGAGCAAATCTGTGACAAAGGTCTATCGAATGTCAAGACATGCGTGCTAATGCACGAATGTTCGAATGAATACAAATGTCTTACCACTTGATTTATTATTTTACCTCTGCAAGTCCTTATTGTACGAAAATGGAACTTGAGATAAGACGATTTTAATTATATCAAGTAAATTGTTGCTTGTCCGGCGAAACTAATTAAGTGTAATTTATACTGAGTGTTATCACTGTCTTGAATGCGAAATAGGATTAAGTATTTAAATCTTGGTTTAGAATTTCTAGGGCGATGAACTTACTTATATACAACTGAAACATCTTAAGAAGACCTCTTATTCTTAAGAGTCTCTTATTCTGAGTCAAAATCTTTATCATCGTAGTAACATTATTCCGTTTACTCTTTAAGTCAAATATGTAGGCTTACGAGCTCATAGTGGGTTCAATAAATCAAGACCAAATTATTAAGTCTCAATCTAGAAATAAATACCAAAATTTTCCAAGTTGCATGCTATGAAATTTTGTGTGATTGATGGAGGATTGCTGGCTGAAGAGCTGAGAGGGAGTCAAGACAGCTGGGTGACAAAAATGTGCCGTTTTTGCTACTTGTCTAAGGAACCCTAAAAATGTACAATATATAGAATCAAATTAAGTAGTAACTTTATATTCTGTACACCAACGTTTAGCACACATATTGTGGTTATGTACCTTATGTTAATACAACCAAGGCGTTTCACGTATTTTTTTAAATATTTATTCAGAAAATGTGTGCAAAAGCAAAAACGTAAGAATATTCAAGTTTAGGGAGAAAAAGTGGAAGAGAGCAAAGAAACACCTTTAGATAATCTTGTTAAGCCAGCATAACCAATACAACAGGAATGACAAAAAACAGCCGAAGCTCGTTCATACTTAGACACGCTGAGACGGCGATATTGAAAGGATTAAATGAATTATTCAGCGCCAAAAGTCCCAAGCGTCTCTGGCTTGCCTCATTCTTGCCGGCATTCTGTCAGAGTATCGTTAAAATGCACATATTTTATTTTTTAGCATTTTCCATTAGAAAAAATAAATAAAATTTAACTTTGGAGTACCAGGGATGTAACCTTGAAATTACCTATTCCCGAAAGGAAGCCAATAAACTTATTGCTATCAGGTTTCCTCTTCGTAGACGTGAGGAGGTAACCTGCATTGAAGCTACTTATCCTTTACTTTTTTATGTTAGAGTCCATATTTTCATTAATATTTTGAGTAGAGCAATGCAGCGACTGAAGTAATACAAGAGACACTTTAAAAGTATCTAGCTTAGATATCGATATTGTTACTCTACAATATGTAGAGTCTACATGTTGTGACAAAAGAAAACATTGTTGCCTATAGGGCCATTTCTTTGTGAATTGGGTTCAATAAATCTAATAACATCGCAAGCCGTCCGCATTAGTAAACTTGGTAGAGCGCAGCTAAGTTTACCGACAGTTTCCTCGTGATAGTATTAGTAAGCGTTAGTCATGTATGCAGTCAGTAAACAGTATTTTGAAGTTAGACTTACCTTCTTAAAAATAATCAAATTAGTCTGAATTCACGCTCTTCGGTCAAATACGCCTAATTCTTACATCTTGTTAGAAAATGCTCCATAACGGTGTAGATATGTTAGAAAGTTTTATTTTATTTAAAAAGTATAATGTCAAAGCATGATTAAAAAGCACTAACATCTTTAATTGAGAATTAGCATAGAATTTTCAATTGTATTTAAAACACTTCTGCAAAGTGTGTTAAAAATTAATAATGATAACATATCGAAGGAAATACAAACTGCAAATATCAATTTGCATTTCCTTAATGGAACCAATCAGCGTCAAGTAAACTGGCCCAACTCCAATAAATCCACCGCGTCCCAATCTATACGTCGATCGAAACTTCCTGGTGTGAGTATTAATTAGCGCTAGTCATACATGCAGTGGCTGATGGTAATCCGCAGTAATCCGCGGAATATTGCGGCCGATAGTGTCAAGAGTGTCCGCCCTAAGCCGAGTTACGACACTGTAATCCCGAGGAGTTTATCTCCCTCGACCCTTTACGGGATTAACATAAACTTGTTCGAATATTTGTCTTTATTTATCTTAAGTTTCTAATGCCAATAGGATTATTGGTATCATCGATATCGATATAATGTTCCATTCAATTAATGTTGTGGCAGAAATGTTGTGTGATGTTGATGATAATTAGTTTGTCATTGGCTTCAATATAATAATATGATAAATCAGAATGTATGAATTCCTTCTGAATAAAAAATGTATTAATTAATTTCCTAAATAAATCTTTGATAATAATGTTATCTACCTCCTATTATATTCCACTGTTTATTTATCATGATCAATTTCACTTACTATGCCGATAGCGACTATCAGAATAACGAGTATATACTTATTATAAAAGCTTGGTTTCCAAGATATATAACTTTACTTCGCCCTTTCTTAATGCGAAGCCTAGTTTAATCGAGAAATAAATTGCTATTATCAAATACATATTGTAGCGATATTACAGTCGTTACCCAAAATCCTGAATTCCGCGTATAATTGCCGTCTATCGTCGAATGAGCGTCGTCATTTCCCTGACATTTGGCGGAATGACGTAGCAGATGTCGCGGTGGGAGCAATCGTGTTACGTCATCACGTAGTAAGACACCGCACTGGGTACGTGACAAGGAAATCCTTTCGGTATCATATAATTATCTGAGACATTATTTATGTCCGTAGGGTGCGTTTATAAATTGATGCTTGGCCTGGCTGCGCCCGTATCAAAGTTCATGTGCAGTAATTTGCGAAACGAAGCGTCCCGCATACGTTTTGTTGAAATCTACAAGTCGTCTGAATTGCATCAAGTAGGATGGCGCAAAGTGCAGATACGTTTACCGAACTGTTTATCATGCCTTACCATTGGGCACTCACTTTCAGAAATCCTAAGCTGTTAACATTATTCTTTACGCTTATTGATCTTAACCATTATGGAACATAATATCGTATGTGTGTTCAGTATTATTTTGTGTTACAATAGTTTCAGAGTTGCCAGACTGTGCCATTAATGAAAACCAGCTTTACCATTCCGTTCGTCGCAGCCGGCATATAAAACACACACATAAAGCATAATTACACGCCAAAATCACTTGTCATTGTACAAGATAAAATTAACGTCAAGACGAAACGAGTCGTAAATTAAGGACTCAATTACGATTGTTTTAACGACTCGACGCGACGCCGCGGCATCGGAGAGACGGTTGGGCGTCGTGACGTCATTGTTACAGATGATGTATTATGAGACGGATGTCGGTGTGCTAAGATAAGCTATCGCCGAAGCTAATGGCTCGTTGCAAACGAACTGGTGTCTGTCAACGTCCACATCCGACTTTGTCGTACGTGGCGATAATGCCATTAACGATCTCGGCTATTTTTCAAGGATACGTGACGTTTTCTTTAGAACGGTTTTGGAATGGTTTCGCAGATTTTTCGACCGTCGTCCGGGGCACTTGAAACTATAAATCCATCGAGGTGACGTACATTATCTTGGTTTAGGTTTTAGGTTCGGTTTAGGTTTAGCGATTGTATATGCTACCTCGTTTAACCAATGCTTTTAAAGCATATCTATAGGTGTGCAACAGTACATATCTGCTTCGCTTTATAGGTTAGGTACAGAAGTACAAAATACACACAGCAATCATTAAGCAGATGGGATTGAATAGATAAATATCAACACCCCTACATGCATCAAACGTTGAGTGTAATACCCACAAGAGTGGTAATTATAGCCGGGCTCCGTATGAGCCACTCTTTGATTTAAATCAAAGGAATAGAATGATCAAACAGTTTACGTAAATTAGGAAGTATGTTGGGATTTGTGAATATTGGTGAAAAGGGAACCTCCTTAGTTGTTAAATGAGAAAACATTTTGATTATGCAAGTTTTCGAGTATTGCAAAAATAATGATATATTATGGCTGGCATAAAGAAATAAAGTATTATGTAAGTAGGTATAAAAACCATTGGTATTCGTACATTATATGATTATAATATGGTATCCACATTATAATTAAAATGTTTTAATACATTTTATCTCACTGATAAAGTTTGTTGAAACTGTGTTTTCAAACAATGTAGCGTCAGCTTAAGTTGATTCTTACTAACAGACTGTAAAAAAGAGGAGGTTCTCAATTCGACCCGAATTGTTTTTCTTAGGTACCTAAGACGTGTCTTAGTATCAATTGCGTACTTGGTCTAAGTAATTTCCATCAAAGTGTTTTATCACACTAACTGTCTCCGAAGCTATAAATCAAATTTTAAGTGTTACAAATGGATAATCGCGCGTGATATGTACGTAAGAACGTCGGGTTTTCTCATAAGTGCCCGCTTCGGACCCACATCCCGGCGTAGGCGACAGTTCACTTGTCAATTTGCGTTTAGCGTTCCCCGTTTAGTTTGATTTATGCTGGTGGCCTGAACCGATCGATTTAGCGTCTGTTCTTAAGAATGAAATCCCAGTTTCAAACGGCAAGTAAAAATATCATGATTATTAAGATGTGCTTTATGAAATACTCGTTTTCTCAACGTAAATGACTAATGTTCTGGATTTGAAATAGTGGCTAAAGATAGTAAGTAATTAATATATACATCGAACTATATAATATTTCGAATTTAGCCGTGGTAGCCGAGTGGTCGAACGCACGCTTTGCAAATCAAAGTGTACAGGTTCAAACCCCGGCTCGCACCTCTGGGATTTATGTGCGAATCTCATTTTCATCCGAGATTATCACTTGCTATGAAACGGTGAAGGAAAACATCGTGAGGAAACCTGCACGTCTGAGGGAACTTGTCTAGTTGATAGATGTATGAAGTCTGCCAACCCGCACTAGGCCAGCGTGGTGGACTATGGCCTGAAATCCTTCCTCACATTGAGGGGAGGCCCGTGCCCAGCAGTGGGACGTTAAAAGGGCTGTAGTAGAGATATAATATTTCACGTCGGTATCTTAAAAATAATATTATTATATCTTTTTCTTTTTTTTTTCAACACTATTGTAGTTTTCAGCACCGATTCACTTAAATATATCTATTAGTTTCCCGCATTTTATTGAGATTTAGATTACACAAACTATTGCAAAAATGTACACTACAGTGTTATATATATAAACTATATGTTCTGCATTTAATAGGTATAGTTAAGTAGCTACTAAAAGGAATAATTGATGCATTCGTGATTTATTACGTAGATAATGTTTTAACTTATTTTATATTTATGAAAAAAAAATATTTTTCCAACTAATACCCATATCAAGACTGGTTTTATTTCTGAAATTGTATTTGGAAAAATGCGTAATCACCTCAATTTCGAAACTGTTTTGCCATGCTTCACTTCTTTTTTTATAGGAAAGTCATTTTTATTTTGATAAAGAATAAAGCCCGAGGCTTTGTGTCACTGGGGACTCAAGGTTCAATCTAAATTTGACATTGAAGTAGTTATTTGTTTTGCTATATTTCCGGCAAATGTAATTACGCCTGTTCTTTGTTTCCAAATCTAACCCAATTAAGATTGGTATCGTGGATTTTTGTTATTCAAATGTTATTTCTTTTTTGCGGGTACAAAATAAAAAGGGCAGATCTCTTTCCCTTTTAGCATGAAATTCCAAATGATGGGTTTGTTGAGATTCTGAAGACCGTTGGTATTTTTAGATCGGCGGAAATTTAGTGCGAATTCTGTCAAAGAACAAAACACCTCTCTGTAGGTTTTCCTGTTTCAAAACAATTTTAATAAAAAATATTTTGCGTAAGAATGTGTTGTATGCATAACTATTTTTATTTCTTGACTAGTTTGTCCTTTATGGGGAAATATGACACCTTAGTTGATGGTCCAAAAAAGCAATGAATTTATATTATGTTGCAGTGTAGAAGTTATTGCATTAAATACTTCACTCAAAGTGATTGAGCCGGAGAGCAATGCTATACTGGATAAACTTTTCTACTGATTTTAGTAGAATACCAGTATTGTAAGAGATTTCAAGTAGATTCCCGTTTTGTTGGATAACATACCCGACGGAATTCCTTTCGTAAGTAAAATATGAAGAGAAATAGGTTCTTGGAAATAATAAATTCGTCATTTCCATTTTTTTTTTCGTATCAATTTGAACTAGATTGAAACCAAAACGAACGGTTAAGTTCTTAATAAATAAATAATAAGACCAACCTTAATTCGATCATTGCATCAAATTAGGGTTCTCTACAAAACAATTATACTATAAGTATTCTTAAAGCATGAAATTGAAATTGAGTTACTAAGTATTTTTTTTCCTTTTAATGGCCTCTCATTGGCCCTCTCATTGTATTTTATTATACGAGTGTTTATAAGTATAAGTACCTAAACAAGTGACTCTAAAAGAAATGAACTCCCATATTTATAAAACTTAGACATTATTTTAGTTTTGATAAAATATTTGTAAATCCTTGCGAGTTAAACAGTTAATTAAAAATTTGGTAGCGAGCATTTATTTATCTCAGAAGGTTCCCCTGTCTGATCTAAGCGCGAAATACACTTGGTACAACAAATTGATTCCCAATCTGTCGTCGTGCGAAGATGTGGGTATCGACTGGACAGTGACGGAACGTTCAGTGTTCTGATAGTTTGTTATTCAGAGTTATACTATATTATAGTTTATTTTCAGGGTTCCATACCACCAACAAAAAAATGGAACCAATAAGATCATTCTCAGTTTATTTATCTCGGCGATGCTTTGACAATAGGAGAACCTTGAAAATTAACATTACTACGGATTTAGTGTCACACACGTATTTCATTAGTCTTGTTCTGGTAAATTTACTGTGTTCACAGTTTTAATTTAATAACTTAGGTACTCCCGTGTACAGTTTATTTGTATTGCAATATCAGCTCAATCATTTTTTTTTTGCGTATGTTTCATGTACAGTCAGGATAAAAAAACCTTCGTCAGTTTTCTAATTCATTCCTTTATCAAGTCGTAGTTTTTTTTTTTTTTGAAGGACTTACACTGTTGGCCGTGAGGTGGCCTTTACAGCTTTACCGGAGGAGTGGCGAGCGCAGAGTGCACTCCAACTAAGGCCTTAAGGGCGGAAAGGGGTGGCAACTAGCTCAAGGGCGCCACAGAGGGCACGACCTCGGCTTGGGCAGTTACCGTGAGGGGAGAGGTAGTGACTGCGCTCCTAGGTGCAAAGATGCACCTACGAGAGGGGGTTCCTCGACCTCGCCGGCGAGATCGGTGTCTGTTTGATCAAGTCGTAGTGCCACCTTTTCAAACTAAGCAGACACCTGCATATAAAATTATACTTACTTAATAATGATAACAAGGATCAATATAGTATACACTTTTTACCTATCTATTTTCTATCTATTTATTCTATTTTCTATCTTCTATCTATTTTCATATATCAACATCAAACATTTTAATGACCAAGTATTTTCAAAGGTCGAATTAAAGATGTTTTAGACGTTAACAGTTTTTTTGTTTTTTTATAAAGAAATATAGGTATATTTATTTAAATAAACTATTTACAATTAAGGAGTGGTCGCCGAGTGGTCAAACGCACGCCTTGCAAATCAAAGTGTGCAGGTTCAAACCCCGGCTCGCACCTCTGGGTTAATGTGCGAATCTCATTTTCATCCGAGATTACTACTTGCTTTGAAACGGTGAAGGAAAACATCGTGAGGAAACCTGCACGTGTATAGAAAGGCGTGTGAAGTTCACCAACCCGCACTGGGCCAGCGTGGTGGACTATAGCCCAAAAATCTCCCTCATATTGAGGGAGAATGTGCCCAGTATAATGGCAATAGGCTCGCCCCCTATTACATTGTGACCAAAAATGCATCGGCGAAGTGTGGGCGCACTGCAGTGTACCTCTGCCTACCCCTTCGGGGAATACAGGCGTGATGATGTATAATTACGTACAAATATTTATAAAAATACAATATTTGTCTGTGTATGCCAGTATTTTCTCTTGAATTTCTTCCGTCAATTCGTTATTCCGTTTCGTTTGAAATTGGCATGACATGGAGTTATGGAGGGTAGATTGAAGGAGTGACATCTAGGTATTGAAAAAGTGCCCGTCGAAATGCAATGGTTTCTAGTTCAAAAAAATTCTACAATGGCGCTGGTGTATGGTGTGAATATAGCAATTGTGGATGAACTGAAGTATGCCGAGTATACAATTGGTGTATTCACATCATACACCCTGTCGGCACCAGTAGAAGTTTTTTGAACTAGGAATTGTTGAGACGGACACTTTTTCAAATTTGTCCCATAGGAGATTGGACTCCTCCTCCATACATGGAGTGAAAAAAGAGTCGTCACTTCACAGTGGGCATTTGCTTGCACCAGTGCAATTACCAGCAATTTTGAAGTGACGAACCTTTTTTTCAAACGGATTGTACCTACATAGGCTGCATTATTGAAACTATCTGTCAAAATTTCAATTTTGGGCTCTGATTTACGCTGTGCATTCCGTTATCGTAACATTATCTGCATCATTAGCGCTCATAGGCGAGTTTCAGTCTTGTCTGGTCTATCTATTGTCTGAAAATGTCTGCGAGCCCTTTCCGATGGTAATATCGATTATTACGAATAATGAGCTCGTTCAGCCATCGCTAATGGTTGCTGAACGCAAATGAGCCGATAATTTGAATCCCTAGTGCCAACTCTAGTTCTATTTATCATGATATTTGGCTGATTGAAGGTCGGATGACAGATTTTGATTGTAATCAAAACGCTATTTGAATAAATGTATTTTTCGGAAAGTTAAGAAAGTTTTATATTTCTAATATAATGTATTTTTTGTAAAAGCATACTCGTATGTTTTCAATTTTTAAATACGTTTTCATTCGGAATTTAAAATATAATATTTCATCATTTTATTCCAATGCTAATTTAGTCTCGTGAATCTGTCAATTTATATTTGTGAAAAAAAAAATCCGAATGTAGAAAAGGAACCTTCTTAAACTAATTTCCAATAATGATTATCACTTGCGAAACGGTTTAGTCAAACTTCGTGAAGAAACCTGCACGTCTATAGATAGGCATGTAAAGTTCACCCATACTGGGCCAGCGTGGTGGACTATATATAGCCCAAATTTCCCTCCTAATTAGGCCGGTATAACAGCAATAGATTTGTTTCCAATTATATTGAGACCTAAAATACATGAAGTGTGGATGCACTGCAGTGCACCTCAGTCCACCCCCGCGAGAGTATAATGTTTTTGATCAATATTTTATGTGTGGTTTAATAATATATCTGTTAGAGAAGCAAATATCCAGAGCCCGTTTACGTAAACATTTTTATTAGAATTCTCAAGTAGAGTTTATGCATTGGCTTTATCGATATGGAGTAGAATTCAATTCCACTGAATTCAGTATAAAATAAACTAGATTGTCAGGGGTTGTATTTATGTGGGCGACGGTATAAAAACACAATCTTAAAGGCACAGTAAACGCCCTTAGGATATAAGCTCGGGGAGAATGTGTGGGTATTTGTAGATCCCCGCGAGTTGTTTAAAATAATGTTGTTTTGGGGTGAATGCGGCGTCATAAATGAGATAAGCTCGTCGATTGAATTATTTAAAACTAAATTTCTTATCGGAATCTTAATTCTGGGGCGATGTCTGTACTATTTTTGTAAGTTCTTATAAATCCCTGCGTGAACAGGCAAAATTCAAACGAACTACATTAACTCATAGAAAAATCACATTTTTCAAAAAACTTTCACCGATGACGCGACCGAATTAAGTAAGCCCCATGTGCACAGAGTACATTTAAAAAAAAAAACAAGTATTTTCGCTTGCTCGAGTATGTTCAGGCGTTTGATATATAATCTGTTTGAGAACCCCTTTAAACAGATTATAAGGGACCAAAAAAAATCTAAAAGTAGCTTTATTCTAATAATGTCTTTAACTAAATTTGCTTCCACTAAAAATACCAACGAGGGATTCTGTGAAAGAAAAGAAAAAAAGTTAAGATCGACAAGTTAGCCGAAGTTATAATAATACATTATGCGAGATGAACGGATGCAAGGCCGGTAGAGATACCGAGCGCCCGCAAACTTTTTCTTCCTTTACTCGCACAATCTCAGGAATTAACTGGCGTTGCTTAAGCGAAGAAATTTTAATACTAAAACTTTGTTTTCAGCTTATTAAAATGTTTTTTATCTGGTGTACTTTTAAGCCAAACCTCGTTATGGGGTTCGCTTAAGTCTATTATTTAACGACGATTAAATAAAAATATTTTAGTTATTTCATTTAATTTTTTTTTATAGTTCTATGAATAGTCGCTAATAAAATATCTTCTACATAATCTAAAATCTTGAGTTATACATTTAAACTATTGTTCTTGGCTTTCGGCCTTCAAAGAATAATAATTATAAAAATCACATTCATGTTTATTAAGTTTTTTGGTTCGTAAAAAATGCCTACCAACAAAGATGGCTGTAGGCATGCCGGATAAAAGTGTATATTATATTTTTATATTCTCAACAATTTTTTAATGATACGTTCCCGGGTTACAAAACGCTAGAGGCGGAGTTTTTGTTATACCCTTATAATTTGACGGACTTTATTAAGTTTTGATACATGTTTATTAGCTTCGTTATGAAAAAGAAATTATTAAATTTCTACCGGATATTATTATGAATTTTTTTTTACTTCTCAGAAAAAGCCTGTATTATTTTTGTCCAGTTTTATAATAATGATGTCGTCTACTTAATGTATTTAGTCTGCCCAATTTAATACTTAACTTTCTAAGTTAACTACTAGTTGTACCTATAGTAAATTTAACTTTTAACTATACATTTTTAATATAAAATGCATGTTTTTGTTTAAAAATCTGAACGTAAGATTCGCACTTAACATACAGCTGTGAGATTTGTATCGCTGTCACATAGGAAACATCTGATATGGACTCGCGTTTGAACAAAGAGGGGAATAAATGGAAAACTACAACAAACAATGGGTGAAATCTTCTGCATAAGCACGAAATGAATCAAGAATGCGGCAAACACAAAAATAATCTAAAAGGTTTGTTAAACTCAATTTTTTACGTTTGTGATTTTTAGATTATTACATGCTTTATAAATAGGGGTATACCAATTAAGATATATGAAATCTATACAAATAAATAAAATTAAAGTGTCTCTTTGTAAAGTCAAAATAACAATAGTTATGTATACAAAACATTTTCTTAAATTTTTGTCTGTTAGTCTGTTTGCTCTAGGTATTCTCCTAAACGGCTCGTCCGATTTTTTAACGGGATTTTCACTGGCTGATATTAGAACCAAAATTGGTATCGTTATATATAAAATCTTTAAGATATTAAAATTTTAGTACCACTGTGATTTATAAAAGGTGCTTGTTTAACTTAGACCTTAAGTGGCAGTCCTAAAAAAAACGTTTCGCAATGGGCAAAATTTATTCGATCACAACAAAACAATATAATTTTCGTAGTAACTAGATCATTCGTCCAATTATATCAGCTTAATTAGCGGCAATATTTCCCGCACATAAATTCATCAGGCATTACCCATCCATGAAATAGGTTTCGATTTGAATTATATTACATGAGACAAAATATTTTCAAACGACAACATTAATATTAATATCCGGAATAAACGTATTTATTAATGTCCCTCTAATGTCTGATTCCTATAAATAAGAAACGCCCCGTTTCGTTAACGGATCGCAGAATTTTCACCAACTCAAAATTGTTCCTGTATAAAAGTTTAATGAGTTACACCTCCGATGCTTGTTATAGGTTATCAAGCCCCGCATACACTGAGGCGGGCAAATAAACTTGAATTTTTTTGAAAATGAGCTCTGTGTCGATATACTTAAAAATTAAATTTCTGTGGCAAAAGCCTCTCAACCACGCATGTCCAATCTGTTTATAGGGGCTCTTAAATAGATTAGAAAATGCACACTGCACTAATCTATATATATAAAAATCAATGCCACTTTTCGTTGTAAGCTAACTCCTCCTAAACCGCTGGACCGATTTGAATGATTTTTTTTGTATGCATTTGGGTGGCACCCTGGACGGTTTAGATTCACAATTGGATCCGGTAGGTGGCGCTGCTTTCATATGTCACTCATTCTAAGGCGGTACGAAGTTCGCCCGGTCAACTAGTTATACATATAGATTACTAAATTCGTTTACGGCATCGATGACAGTTATTTGAAAAAAATGTTGTTTCTATTTGATTCTATTGAGTTCGTTTTAATAGTGGCAAAAAATTGTTTGCGCGAATTTTGACGCGCCTGTAAAAGTAAAGGACCCTTACTCGTTATTTAATCAACTAATCGTTGATCGATACAATTCCTTTTTATGTTACAAGTATAAGCATGAGTTTAAACTTAACTAAGTACCTACCTACCTATGAGTTTAAAAGATAATGTTATATATTTGACAGTACAACACCACGATTCCGTTAGGCATTATTTTGATTTGATCGGTAGTTATGTGGTGTCATCATTTGTACTAAGCCCCTTTTACTGTTAAAGGACCAAAGAATATAGTGGTAAATGTACAAATACACATCTTACCTGCCAGCATTCTCAACGTAGTTTGATAGATAGCTGAGATCCGCTATAAATAAATGCACAAACATGCCAAACGTCTCAATGCAACAATACTTTTCTATATCTCAAATTCCCGTACATTTCCATTGTAGGCCGCATTTTTCCGTGGATAGCGAGTGTTCGGTGGCGGGTTTAATCGACTAAACTTGAATCTATTGTGGGTGACATGCAACAATGGATAACTGTGCTTTGCCGACGCGCTGCAAAGTTTGCAGCGTTCACAGATTTAAGCCCTTCCAAAACCTCCCTACGTATTGGCTCAAATTTTAACAAAGCAATCTTACTACAACTTTGTCATGAAACCTTTGCCAGTTGTTATTCCTCTAAAACTAGCTTAGTTATTGTAGTTCTTGGGAAAAAAAACACAAAATTCCTTTGCAAGGATATCACAGGTGTTTTTATACTTTACTATCGAGTGAAAGAGTGATACTTTAGGAATATTTATCTCTTGGAACCGAACTACTTATTTTACAAAGGAAAATGTTTTGCATATTGGACTTATGCATTTTACTTGTTCGTTATAAATAGGAGCATTGACAAGAACGGTAAAGCCGCTCACTGGGGAGGCGTCTTTTTTTTGTAATACCAAAACGAACTGTATTGACTTATAAAAAATCTTATTTTTCTACGAAATATCATTGAGAGCGTGAGTAAATTTTGACGAGTACTCGCGTGGTGCTATCATGGAAATTTTATCTTTAGGCACATTGACGCAGAGTTTATTTTGGCATTAGCAAACATTTCGACGCGCGTGTTTTGTTGCCCTAGTGTGCCCTGCACCCTTAGCATGACCGTATAGATAGACATAAATTTTATCTCTTTCAACTGTCAGATATGTTGAGAAAATGACGTCAAAGCGAAGCATGTCCAGTACAAAAAGCTCTAAGTGACGACATTTTCTCGACGAATCTGACAGTTGAAAGAGATAAAACTTATGTCTACGCGGTCATGCCCAGGCTTCATGGTAAAAATACCTAAATTAAGTATTGTTATTTTGTCGTCTGACCGACAAACACGTATAACTTAATAATATTCAAGAAGTCCGATAAATATAAATTTTTGTGTAACAACACTTTGTATTCAGTATAGGTGATGGTTTAGAACATAGTCTTTTATAGATCTCATAATACGGACGATTAACCAATAGGTGGTCCAAGTATTTGGTATAATGGGCCGATTTTATTGGCACATTCAATTGGGTGTATACGTGAAGGGTTTTGAGTGGCTAACCTCAGGGTTTAAGGGATCACGGGGCCGCACCAAACCCGTGTATATATTTATTTGAATGGAAAGTCTTCTTTGTTGGGTCACGAAAAATATTTGTTGATAAAGAGTGATCATGAATTCCCAATCCGTCTTCCGAAACTATGTTTAATCCAGAGTCATACATTTTGGTTATCGAAGCGCAGATAGCAGTCGAGTCTAGTAAATTTCGCTAACCATAAAATATTTATTATTAATTATTTATTTATTTCTAAATTTAAAAAAGTTGAAATTTTAAATTAATGGTTTTCATAAATTCGATGGCACTACTGTTATCTTTATACTCACGGCTATAATACCTTAAAATTATTTCAATGATCATCAATTATCGTCTGTGCTGATAACGTAGCCGGTAGCCGTTGACGTGACAAAATCAGTTGGTAAGTGAGGACTCATATAAAAACTAATAAGAAATTATAATACTACAAATTACAAATTACAGCCCTTTTTTTAACGTCCCACTGCTGGGCACGGGCCTCCACTCTATGCGAGTGGGATTCAGGCCATAGTCCACGACGCTGGCCGGTGCGGGTTGGCAGACTTCACACATCTATCGAGAACTTGTTAAGTTCCCTCAGACGTGCAGGTTTCCTCATGTTTTCCTATAATAATATATACAATTATATTTCAATTATAATACTAACCACACAAAAATAAATGGTCCTAACTAAGTACCCAATCTACGTAATAAATGTCATATTTCATGTTCGTTTATCGGGCACCTTACATCCGTAATATTTATCGTAGAAACGGAATTGAGCAGTATGTTTATTCTTTGTCAATGAAACATTTTCCTTATCGGCTGATTCCTTATTAGATTGTTCTGGAGTTCCTCCCTCATCGGAGACTGGGTCCTCTTATTGTTGTTATTCGGTTAGCGAAGGGTAGCTGACATGGGAAACAAAACTTCACTAGTTATGATCTGGACGTTATGTTATATACCTATTAGTAGGTAATGTATGTTTTGGACGAGGGCAATGAGTTCCACAAATTGAAACGAAATGTCTCTTCGGTCACTAACTAACTATAACTACTAGCAATTATTTTTGTAACTATATGTAACGAATAAAAAACTTTCCTTATTTGAATTTTTTGTGTCAGTATTAAATCCCCGCGTGTTGCACTACACCGCCTTTTATTTATAAGGGGAAAGCCCCACAGAGTTATTCACTTTACCGGTGCTTTTACCGTTTACTCTTTGTTTCATATGTTACTTTTGTTTTTACCGGGATTGCTACTTAACTGTGATTCAAATAACAAAGCAAAACTTATTTGGCTGTGTCAGACGCCATTGTAGCGGGTACAATAAAATTGTATCATCTCGTGTGTCAAGATTAATTTCGTTTGTTATTACAATGAAATTTCTGGGTTTATTGTTCCCTCAGTTTTACATATATGCGGTTTATTTAATATTATATTTTTAAATGAATTCTTTTTCAACGGGAAAGAAGATTACCTATGTAGATTCTGCGTTTGGAAAGCCATGTCATTACATTTTCGTTTATGCGTTTTCATTTAGTTCAACATAATTCGGTTCGCGTAAAATATACATACTGAGATTTATTTATTGATTTATAATGACACATACAACACATATAATAACACACACACATACAAATGTATGAATTTACAGGATCACTGCCTGGAAGAATAGTAAATACAGGGTACATACATCATTTTATTTAAATTCACGTAACAATAGACTCTCCGTTAAACAGAAATTGTTCGTAAGCGTGTTTCGTTGGCGTATTCGGATGTATATATATATCGTGATGTTTTTTTATCGAGGCCTGTTGGTGGGCAGTGACTGTATTAATTGCTTATGGAATACCTACAGGTCAAAAGAAAATTTCAAATGTAATTTAATGCCCAAATAAATTTCATTTATTTACTTTTCACGAGCGTGTTGTACCGCAATATCTATTACGGCAATATTATCAAAACAAAGCAGCAGCAATCCACAAATTAGTTTTAATTAAAATCTGAGAAGAGATAGACGTCTCTGGGAACGAAGAAAGGAAATGATTAAACTTATTAGACACAAGTGCGAGTATTCTAGGAAAACTCGAATGCGCCTTTCCGTGTCGCGTTCCAAACAAATTATTTAGGTAGTAGAATACTCGTACCGGTGCTGCGAGTAAGCAAAATAATAGTATTAGTTGAGAAGGCTTTAGATAGTGCAGATGGAAGCTTTTTTTTTGACTGAATTTAACTTTTGTGACCACTAGGTACACGATGTAGAATATATCACCTAACCGCCACCATCAGCATTTTTTTAAATATGACATTAAGTTTTCCACAGTTAATCAATACAAAATCTGTCAATAATTGACAGTTACTATTGAAACAGCAATACTTTAAAACCCCTGAACTCTAAATTATTTTCCGGAAAAGCGAAAATACATCGAAATCTTATAAACATTCTTCGGAACAAATGCTACGTTGTCGCGCCGTGCCATCTTGTATTACTTCGAAAACACTTCTAGAGGAAGTGAACACACATTCATTTGTTTATCTGAGCGACTTGCAGCTGTGGAGGGACTTGTGGGGCATCGTCAGTAGGTATCTTAGGAAGCTGCACACGAAAATGCCGCGTATCCACTCATCGCTAATATCCCCGTCATTTGGCCGGGTCCGTGTAATGTACGGATCTTATTGCTCCGGCATCTGCGCTTTCCGCGTTATTCCATAATTTGCGTCGAGTTGGGAAACACATCACACTAATAGCCCATATTTTATTAAGGCTATCAAGTTAATTTTATTTAGAATTGCGTCATATTAATTTATGGGTCGTTATTTAAACGGCGCGTTGGCAACGCTAAATTGTTTTAGCAAATACAAAACCGACGAAATAATTAATTTTGTACGAAAGTGAAATTGATAAAGTGTGAATTTGACGCTCCAAGGGAATTTATACTAGTCCATTAGTCATTTATTTTACAATGCCAGAAAATTGTAGGTGGGCTATTATCACCTATCTATGACAAGCTTTGGGCGAAAAACTTATCATAAAGGTATATTTAATTCTCTATAATGAAATCAAGTAAATCAATATGTGGATTATTTATGTTAGTTTGTATACCTAAGTTGAATATTTTTTCTATAAAAACTGAATGAAAAAAAATAATTTCAACCAAGATTTTTATATTGAGGTAAGTATTTGTTCCATTTATGAATTTATTGAGAAGTTTTTCAACATAAATTAAATGCTTACCTACTCGCATAAAATTGGACAGACACCTATTCATGTAACTTAGGTGACCGCAATTTAAAGTTATAATGAGTTGGTTACAGAAATACGGAGCCGCGACACGGTTGGCATAATAATCATGTTTAGATTAAAATTACATCTGCTAATATTAGTATTCACGTGTACTAAAATTATCGAAAAAGCTCTTTTTTCAACGAAACGTCATTGATAGTGCGAGCGAATTTTAACGCGGGAATTCAATCTTTATGTCTATTGATATGGAGTTTGTTTTTATATTGGCAAAACATTTCAATTGGCTGTCTTGACGCACCAGTGTGCCCGGGACTTTGCCGTATGAAATGACATGAACGCTATTTCAAAAACAAATGACATTTTATCTTAGCTACGATAAATCACTCCACCCTCGTTCTGTGCTTACCATTAGTTATAATTAATAGATATCGATTCACTCTTTTCATACCTAGTCATACATTTTTAGAACTACAGTCGTAAACTATTCTGCCTATTACAGGTAGAAGTTCGCAGGCATAAAATGGCGAAGATTACAGCCAGACATTTATGGCCCTCACCACACGAGGATAATATATCCTTCAACGTTCATCCCGTTCGGCGTTCGATACCGTGACCCCCGTATTTTAACTATCCCCAAGGATGCCGACGTCAAAGTTGAAACTGATGGGAAAAACTCGTTACCAAATCTTTCGAAAACAGAAATGACAGAAACAAGCTTAATCAAATTTTTATCCGCTGGAGACGGATCCGAAATATTAATACTGACATCAAAGTACAAGCACTTGGTCAATTTTGTTTCAAAGACAGGTTGCATTTGCTTGTAGACTAGTACACGTTGCAAATAGAATGCATTGAATGAGTCTAGTATTTGCTCCACACACATTTCCTTTTCCACCAATCAAGACATTTATTTCGTAATTATTTCGTATTTATTTATTTTAATTTAAAATAATGTTTTTAATGTTTTATTTAGGACCAGGATTACCATTGTAATCATTCAAATACCTACTAACTGATCATCCGTTAGGCGCAAGTAATTATGTATTATGAATGGCAGCTATCACAGTATCCTTGCTTAACATTTTCTTCTGTATTCGTTATGAAATTCCCTACGATCTGGATACTACAGAGGATTCTCGTCTGTTTAGGGAACGCGTGTTGGATTTTTCTCTTATGAAAAAATGTAATTTTTCATCGCAATTTATCATTAATGCATTTCTGCCAGAGGGAATACTTGGCCAATTTAATTTCCTTCACTTTGACTGATCGACTGCTATACTATCAAAAGCAATATATTACATTATCCATTATACTGTATATAACTACCTACATGCATTGAGTTGCTGCTTTCAGGTTACAAATATAGATAGGTACTTTGAAACTAAAAATATTAAATTTCAAATCAATTTTTATTGTTTTAATTAAATTTCAATAACTTCAATTCTCTCCCACTGTTTAAATTAAATAACGATATTAATATCCAACTTTTGTTTGTACTTGTACTCTACATTTAGTTAAAGCCGTTTAGTACGACCAATCGAACTTAATATTGAATTCCACGCCTCTGATTGGTGTTAATTAACTGTGTCTATAAATATCTGGCTCCATCTATTTATGTTCTCTAATTTACTTAACACAAGTGTTAACAGTTGATCAGTTCCACATACGTACAGTAAAAACAGCGCACGAAGCTGGTCAAAAAATCTTTTCAACGAGCATCTTAATCGAATCAGCACTGCATCTCGTTTACGATGTACAAAATCGACCTTTTTCCTTCCGTATTGCAAAGCAGTTTAGTGATTTAACTGAATTAAAGGCGGTAACTGTTCTCGCGAATGTGTGAAACCCAATCAGGGTCCTCTGTGAGCGGCTCATTTCGTTACTGTCGACAACGAGTTTGCAGTTAACGAGTGAATGCAATAATCTACTTATAAAAGTCGTCAATAACAATTCTACTTTCATTAGCTAAGTTTGTACCAGCTATGCGGATGTAGGTATGATACAATTAGGAATACCAATACAGCCAATACCAGTAGTAGGTACCAATATCAAGTTTTGCCAATACCAAAACGAACTTTGTGTCAATATGCGTGAAGATTGAATTTCTGTCGTCAAAGCCAAGCCCCCACACGATAAAATTCGCTTGCGTTGTCAGTGTCATTTCGTTGTAGTATTATTTGTTCTGTGTCAATACAGTTCGTTTTCTTCTTCGTCTTTTTAACGATTTATTTTTTTATGAGATAGGGAGACAAATGAGCAGACGTTTCACCTGATGGTAAGTGATCAACGCCGCCCATGGACACCTGCAACACCAGGGGCATCGCAAGTGCGTTGCCGGCCTTTAAGGAATGAGTATGCTCGTTTCTTGAAGATACCTTTGTCGCATCGGTCCGGGAACACCGGTGCAGGAAGTTCATTTCACAATTTGGTGGTGCGAGGGAGAAAATTCCTGGTAAATCGCACTGTACTGGAATGCCATTCATCCAGATGGTGAGGATGGTAATGCAGTCTGTGGCGAGCCGCGCGATGGCGGATGAAATCTCCAGGTACTGGTATTGGCTAAAAAGTTTACGCACGTGAGTTGACATCTCAGGGTGCATATAGTTAAGATCGTATGATCACCGGAGAATTTAATAAAATTCGTAAGCCTAGAAATCAAAAAACCGGCCAAGTGCGAGTCGGACTCGCGCACGAAGGGTTCCGTACCATTATCTATAAAAACAACCAAAAAAATCTCGTTTGTTGTATGGGAGCCCCCTTTAATATTTATTGTATTCTGTTTTTTAGTATTTGTTGTTATAGCAGCAACAGAAATACATAATCTGTGAAAATTTCAACAGTCTAACTATAACGGTTCATGAGATACAGCCTGGTGACAGACGGACGGACGGACAGCGAAGTCTCAGTAATAGGGTTCCCGTTTTACCCTTTGGGTACGGAACCCTAAAAATTACAAATTGAAATAAAATAGCCGCTACGATCACAGGCGTTCGCTTGACCCATATCCCCGCGGCTATATTGTGCTGCGATTTGCTGAGCAAACGCTGAGACGTGTTCCATTAGCCGTACTTACCTCATCTGACAGCTGCTATGCAAATATTTATGTCCAATTGATCTCGGATGTGCGATACGAAAGGATTTTGTTAGGGGTTTCCTTTTTATTTTTCTTTACAATCAAATATGTCCAAAACATTTTTATTTTTTGCCGATTTATACAAATTTATACCTCTTTGATGATCGAGGTGCATACGTGGTGTATGTGATGCAACTTCTGCAAGTCTATTTCTTAACTGATTTTTGAGAACATTGCCTCTAGTGACACAATAACGTAGTATGGTTTTTTGAGATTTATGGATGAGGTTTGTAAAATTTATGAAAAACTGAATATCCGACTGACCATCCTTTGTTTATCTACAATATTGTGGCATTCTACTGCGGAATTTCAAACACTATTTTCGCTGCTTGTAAATGACGGCAAAACCTTAATCAGTACTTAGTAATATCTCCACATTCCAACGCCATCGGCCACTCGACCCATATCTCGTATTGTGTGGCGCGCAGACCAAACGACATGACATGTGTTCCATTAGCGGCACTTACCTTCTGACAGCTGCAATACTAATATTTGTAGCTAATTGATCTTTGATGTAAGTTGCGTCACTATTTATGATATTTTTCGTTTTATTGAAGAATGAGATCAATTAGAACCTATAATATTTTGAAAATGGGACCAGGCGCTTATAGATCACTTTTAGTGATAACGCCGCCCATTCTAACACTTCAAATGTATATCGTATAATTAGTTTGTGATAATTTAAGAGGTAGACTAGTAAAGAGTGTAACTAACTCTGTAATTTTGGCTATGATACCGTTTACTTTAGCGGATTGGTAGAAAACTGATATTGATATACTTTCGGTCCATTTGCGAAAGTTTTGCCGTTTCAGTCCATTTGGTAAACTTATTACAAGTCTGTATTTATCTTCATCTAGTTCTACACGTTTTTACATGTAAAATACTTAATTTAGTCAATTGGCTGGGGTAGGCATTTGTAATGTGATGTTAGTTAGAATGCTCAAATAATGTGTTCGAGCCAATTTCGTTATATTAACAAAATTCGCCGGCAACAACAAAGCGATCGGTCCTAACATAGGGCACCACTGTTTGCGATTAATTGAACACAATTCCCATAATTGAACCGAATTACCTATTTGTTTTGTTCAATTACAATTTGTTAGCAAGTGACGTGTTTACAGCGATAATGTTATTTTGTTGTCCAAAAGGTATCTAATAATTAATTCCCAGTTAACAACGCAAACCTATGCACATACACTGCGTGTGGCTGTGTACAGCAACTTCTGATAACATTTATAAAATAATAAATGTCGTGTTTGATATTCTCGCATTCATAAAATATCAGTAAAAAGCACTCTTTGATAGCTACCTACATTTGCAGTTCAAATACATACTGAAATAACTGATATTTTTATTCAACCATACCTTTCGCAAATAGACATAAATATAAATATCGGCAGATAACAGATAGGTAGGTACTCATCGTATGATCCCAAATATTTGTACTATATGGGTGCTATATAATTAACTGCAGGCGATTCCAGTTGCACTCTGAGTAAATTCTGAAAAGGGCAGTAATAAATTTTGTCGCTGCAGGGAATCGAACCCGCAACCTCCCGGTTTAGTGAGCCAAGTGAGTCTCAGCTCAAACTACTACACCTACCCGTAGTCAAATTTCAATATGTATATGTGTTGTATCATCATAGGTATGATATCATCAATTAATCGTGCAATGTTAGGCGAGCGGTGGCAAGGTCCCTCCAGGCGCGTAGGCGTGCGTGATTCGGGTTATCCTGAATTCGCCTTTGTTTCGATAATTTGGTCTATTGTACTAAAGCACACATGGTATTCCGGGATTGCGTACCGGTCTGTTTCGGAAGTAAGAACACAGTTCAATTGGAGACTGGTATCAGATTAATTAAACCATTGATACGTTGACTTGATACATATAAATGTATCAAGGGATTTGTATCCCATGACGTTAACTGCGAGTATTTACTATCTAGGCTAATACGTACTCTAAGTGCCCCCTCCAGTTCTATCTAGTGTCTTAATGTTTATGATAAACGTGGGATGTTTGCTAACCCACACTGGGCCGTCGTGGTTATGGTCCTAATCCCTCTCGCAAAAAGGTATCGTGGAAAAGGCTCGCCGATGGGTTCACTGCAGTGCACCTATGCCTACCTCTTCGGAGAATACAAACATGATATATTGTAAGAAAAGTAAGAGTTCATGAGATACTTTGCAACACAATGATATCGATTCTGTTATACAAAAATACACCAATATCAGACATCACTAAAAATATTGCTGTCTTGCTCATTCGTTACGGTTGTAAGAAGGACACCAATTTGCTTAGTTAAGTATACTTTAGTTTTGTGCCAACAGCGACACGAATATGGCACAACCTATTAGTAGATCAAACCATAATAAACCAGGAATAATATTCAAATAAAATTCTCAACATTGTCATCGTATACCGTCATTTAAATACCGTAAAGGAGTCGTGGGGTAAAAGCTCCGAGAAGAAACGCTTCGCTCGTGACCTCCCATCACTGAATTATTCATTTAATCCATTTAATAGGGACAGAACATTCTAGATGGACGTCGCGACAGTTAACTCCTTGGTACGTGATTTACATTGTATTGTTACACAATATATAAAAAGATTCAATTGTCACAATGCCCGTCGATTGGGTCATTTACCCTTGAAGTGCTATCTTGAGATTAGATTGGTTTCTTGAGTCATATAGATGGGGTGTGATGAAACAATATACGAGAGTGCTTGTTCGTAATACTATTTAATAAATGTTCAAACACTGGGTGGGTGGGTATCGAAAATATTTCTTCTTAGACCAAAAATAAATCGCCAAACAAGATTTTATGCCAAATTTAAAACCTAAATTGATAAGAAAATGTTGGAAATCAAATTAACTTAGACTCTATTGTACGGTGAAGGAAAACATCGTGAGGAAACCTGCACGTCTATAGAAAGGCGTGTGAAGTTCACCAACCCGCACTGGGCCAGCGTGGTGGACTATGGCGTGTGGGCGCACTACAGTGCACCTCTACCTACGCCTTCGGGGAATACAGGCGTGATGATGATGTATCTATTGTACAGGATGCAGCCCAAACCAGCGCTATAGTATAACTAGACCCTTACATATCCTGTAGTCCTGGAACATCAATTATTATGTAAATGCATACCGAAGTTACCCTATCAGTTTCAAATATTCAGAATAATAATATGGCGCCGTTAATATGTAAAAAAAGGTAAGGGTTTTGCCTAAAATATGTATCCTGATTCCAAAGCGCTATAAAACTGGAAAAGCGTGCCTCGCGCGTATTTATTTCTTTGGTACGTACGCAACTCTATCATAAATCATGTAGCCGAAGAAATAGGTGAAATATACTTGAAAGAGGTTTGTAATATTGTTTTCAATGTTTTATTAGCAACTCTACAGTATTTATACTAGTTTCATGGATTGCGATGAATGTGGAACAGATATCTACAGAGTTTGGTACAATATTTGATTACACTAGAATGAGTCTGATATTTTCTTTTATTACAGAATCCTTATTTTAATCTATAGGTGTAATACCTTGTAGTTTTAATATATAAACATTTAATATCAATATTCGTTTTATTAAATTGTATGAGATTATTCAATAATTTCTCTATATTTTTTTTTGTTACAATTAGAGCCGTAACAAGCTAAGTATTTTTAATTTTATTATACACAACATATTTATTTTTAATTTACCCTATAAATACAATTATACTATGATAATACTAATCACAATAAGTGTTATATTTTTTAACAAAGGTTAACGTTAAACGTTTAGGACTAATTTAAGACTTAGACTATGGTGAGAAAACAACATTTAGACACGTAACCTCTCATTCTGTTGCCTATACACATATCAAATTACCATGTTCTTATTTAGCTCTCAAATTTCTACTTTATATAAGCAAGATCCATCAAACTCCACCGCTTTGTTCATTAGTTGTACGTAATTTAAATTAAATTGTGAATACGATTACGTGTTGACCTTTACGTAACAAAAATACCTAATAACCTTCAAGATCAAAGCTCACACTTGAGTTACAACACTTGCTACACAAAATAAATAGTTAAATATACGGAACACAACATTATATAGCCTGGATAAGAAGGTACACGGTTGACGTGAACTTTTTCGATTATCACACGTTTCGTTATTGATAGCCCGTAGTTGTAATAATTCATTCCTGTCTGTCAAACTTGCTGAAGAAGACTCATAGCCGATGAAGGTATGAAAGGTTCTCTTCCATCGTGAGTGGCGTCTTTATTCGCAAGGGAATCAAATTGGAAAAAATCCAATACCCTGCCGCTCTTTAAGTTCAAACTTTTGACACATTTATGCGTACGTTCATCGTTCAATCATGTTTACATTGTACTTTCGTTTTGTCAGTGATCGTATTTATATCCATATCAGTCGTTTGCGCTTCCACACCGGGCGTATTAAAATTGTCGTAAGAAATATACTGCGGGGCTTGGTGCACCTCAGCCTTAGCTATTACCTGCCGTTTCTTAGTCTTTATGTATCCTAAGGCTGAAACTAACACAACGAACACTATAAATCCAATACAACATCCCACAACCAAACTAAGTCTTCTTGTCAATATATCCGCTATATCCATATATGTGTTGGAGAATGGACTATCTAGAGCAGCTCCAAAGATTTCTATTGTGCTGACGCTGGTACATTTACAGGTCAAGGAGTCGTTCATGAAAGGACGTAAGTTGTTGAAGATTTGCTCATCACCGTAGAGGTTTAGACTAGAGTTTTCTGGTAAGAGGGCTATTCGCGCATCTGGCACCGAAGAGTCTGGGGATGTCGACGTGCCCAGGTTGCCAACTGCTATCACGCAGACGCGATACCTGGTCCCTGGCGTTAAATGATTCAGTCTCGCCGTCCTGGCAGTCACGTTGAGAAATTTTCCTCGAACCTGCGACAAGAGAATTTGATTCACAAACTGCGAACAGTACAATTTTAATAAATCGCTGACTTTTGTATTGAGTGCTGAAAAACTTCAAGTACCTATGACCCATCGTGGAATGGAAGATTTAAATGAATTCACAGCGCAACCGAACACCCACAGGCGAAAACATAAATATTTTTTATGGTCCATTGAAGTGATACACAGCCTTTGTATTCAAATGTTTGTTGTAACGGTTGCTGTGCACGTTTTACTCAAAATTATATGCTTTTAGTTCTGGTCAGGTATAAGTTATATATTATAAAATAATGAGATAAATGCTAATTGGTGTTGAAATTATGTTAATGTGGATATAGTTCGATTTATCCGATTATAAAAGTACCTACTACTTATAAATAATAACAGGATTATTTTATTGGTCCAAGTTATTTTTCTAACAAATATACATTACTTACCGTAGAGGGATGATCTTCGCGGTAATAAGCCACTTGATATGCGTTCAAACCACTTTGGTTGCGGCTCTGCCAAGACACTACGATGGAGTACGTCTGTATATCTTGTATAGCTATTCGTATTACAACGGGCACGTCACACAGCTTCTGAGAAGATATTTCGATGAAGCTATAGCCGTGCAGTTCTTCCGGGTGCTCACACCGTAAGTTGCGGCTGCCTTTGATGATAATCTTGTAATGTTCTTGCATCCATCTCCATACCTCTTGTGTTTCACAGTTACATGTTAGTGGATTTTCTGGAAACATTAAAAACTTTGCTAAGAATATTCGTACTTAAATAAGAATAATATTTCTAATATTCAATAACTTACCATCGAAAGACAAAATTTGGGCTTGCGTTTCTAAAGCTGTAAGCATTTTTATTTGAATTATCTCAAAGTAATTGCGGCTTAAGTCGATAAATGCAATCTTGTTTAAGTTGCGAAATGCATCTGCAGATATGGCTGATAGCCAGTTGCCGCTCAAATATAATTCTGTAAGACTTGGTAGTCCTCGGAATATCTCTCTGTTTATTTTGGTTATGTGATTAAATGAAATATCTAACTTTTGCAGACTTTGTAAATCTGATGTAAACTCCTCAAGTTCTCTTAAGACGTTTTGAGATATATTCAGAATCTGTGCAGAATACAATCCTTGAAGCCTTTCCCTCGGAATGTTTTCCAGTTTATTCTGACTTATGTCAAGTATTTCCAAGTTGTGTAGTTTTGAGAAAGCCCCGGGTGATAAGCGCAATATCGAGTTTTGAGTCAAAATTAATCTCTTGAGCGACGGAAAATTTTCAAAGTCTCTGCTTGTAATTATTGATAAATTAGTATTGGATACAATGAGTTCTTCTAAAAGTGGAAATAACTTTGATGGATATGTTTGCAATAATTGCGACAAAGTATTTGAAGTCATATTCAATGTCGTAAGTCCTGGCAACACTGCTTCGGATAGACCATTGCTGGGCACATATTTGAAAAGATTATGTGACAAATCTATTTCTTTAAGCCCAAGTGAATACTGAAAAAAGTTCGGTGGAAGAACTGTAAGCATGTTGTTGCTCAAATTTAATGTCACAAGATTTTTAAGAGAAGGGGAACTAAAACCGTTTAATAAAGATATACGATTGTTGCATAAATTGAGAGTCCTTAAATTTTGCAAACCAATAAACTTAAAGAAATCGACACTATGTAATTGGTTGCTACATAAATCCAAGACTTCAAGTGATGTCACATTAAATAAAGCCACATGAGGAAAATCTGTAAAGTTATTGCTTCTCAAATTAAGCTCTTGTAGTATTGTTGTATATGCAAATACATCTTTATGCAAGTCTCGTAAGTTATTGAAAGCTAAGTTTATTCTAAGCAAGTTTTGATTTTTTATGAACGTCGTCGGTGGTAAATGGGATATGTTCGATAGCTCTAATGATAGCACCTGCAGCGACGGTAAATGAGCAAACGTCTTATTTTCCAATGTAGTAAAATTATTTTCTGATATTATTAAAGACTTTAATCCCGATATTTGTACCTGAATAATATCTTCCCAAGTCAAATCATTATTGTGCAATTCTAACTCACTTAAGTTTGGTAGTTTCTTTAATGAATCTACTTCAATAATAGCTATTGAGTTGTTATTAAGTCTTAGTTGCTTAATTGGCAACGAAGAAATATCAAAATTAAAAATTATAATTTCATTTTGGGACAAATCTAGAACTTTAAGTTTGTTTAAAAATTGAAAAGTGTCTTTAGTGACTTCGTTTATAATATTCTGCTGTAAATACAGCTCTTCCAATGTTACAAGTTTATAAAATGTTTCATTACTTAGTTTAGTAAGCTTATTGTAACTTAGGTCTAAGAACTTAATCTTTTCTAAGTGCATAAAAGTCCTATTCTCTATATATACAAGACTATTATTTCTTAGATACAGCCTTTGAATGTTTAACAAATCATTGAAAAGGTTAGACGGCAATGTGTCAATATTATTCTGGCTTAGCCACATTATTTGAACATTAACCTGTCCTCTGAGGGAGCTGTTTTTCAGGAGTGACAAATAATTTGCACCCAACTGTATTGAAACTAAGGACGAATTTCTATTAGGAAACACATCTCCAACAGTTGTCAAACGATTGCCTTGCAAATTAATGTGTTGAAGATTCTTAAGAGTAATAAATGCATGTGACTCTATACTTTGAATGACATTATTTTGTAAATGCAGTTCCAAAAGTCCGGGTAACGGACTGAATACATTTCTCTTAATATGAGATAACTTATTATTTTGCAAACGTATTTCTTTCAATTCATTGAATTTATCAAATACTAATTCATCTAATTCGTTAATATCATTATTATCTAAGCTTAAGATTACTAGCTTACGATTTGACTGAAATATATTTTGTGGAAGTTTTGTCAGGTAGTTTGTTCCCATGTGTAGCTGTGTTAAATTTTGTAGAGAAGAAAAACAGTTTTGATGTAATTTTTTAATGCCATTATGTTCTAAATTAAGCACTGTTAGTCCAATAGCGTTGTCAAACGCATCATCTGATATTTCCAGAATATTGTTTTCAGATAAAAATATTTCTGAAAGCTGATGAAGGTTTGAAAAGACTCCGTTGATATGATGGAGATGATTGTGACTCAAATCTATTGTACGAATATTTGAATTCCTTTGAAAGATGTTCTTGGAAAGTTTTATTATCTTATTTCGACTTAGGTCCACAGTTTCTAATTGCTTTAGTGAATAAAATGCTTCGTCGTCTATATGTTGAATTTGATTACTAAAAAACGTTAACGTTTTTATTTTAGGCATACATCGAAACCAATTTTTCTCTATTTTAGTAAAAGAATTTGAATTCAAATACAATGACACTAAATTTGGTATCGTGTCGCTAATATCGTCAGGTATCGAATGGATTTTGTTCCACGCAAGTCTTAAGTTGTTAAGCTTGTTAAGTTTTCCCAAAGACTTCAAAGGAAATACGTCGAGAAAATTTTCACTCATATCCAGTTCGGCCAAAGAGTCCTCTAGATTATAAAATGCATTTTCTGAAATGTTTACTATTTTATTCCCTTTCATATTGAGTTTCTTCAACTTAATATTTCTGAAGGTGTTTGCTTGTACATCTTTGATGTCGTTGAGCTGTAAATCAAGCGACTCGATGTTGTAGAGTTCGAAGAATGATTCACGCGGAATTTTGTTTAATTTACTGGAAATGATGCTCAAAGATGCTAACGAGTCACGCAATGGTGTGAATGCGTTCGAACTTATTTTGTTTATACCCGACTGAGATATTTGTAAATTAAGTATTTTTATTTTCGCCGGGAACATATCCGATTTGAGTTCTGTTGTCGAGCTTTCTAATTCATAAATTGATAGGGTTTGTATTGTTCCTCTTATCTTAGACAGCACACTTTTAATAACGCCGGGGGTCGCGCTGGGGCATTCCAAAAATAATCCTGTAAAAAACGTACTTGTTAATGATACCTATCAATCTCGAGCGAACTAACACGAAACAGGCCGTAATTGGAGCTTTCAGTTAGAAAGTTACTTGAAATATTTAGGATTAACAAAGGGCAGTTAATTCCGTATTACATTACATCATATTAGCCATTAGTGTCCCACAGTTGAGCAAAAGCTTCTATTACCCTTCACTCTTCTCTATCGTGGACTACGTGAAGCTCAAACTTTGTGAAGGTGTTTAGTTTATCCTGCCATCTGTATAGCTGTAGGGCTTCTTGCGTTTGATACGCAGTTGCTAGTGGTTTGACCAGTAGCTATAGTGTCGTATGTTATTGCAGAATTTTTATTTACTTCCTCACACAATTGTTCGTATAGGGGTAGTAGATTGCTAACCTGAACCATTGGGTTATGTTTAAATTACTACGTTCTTACCTTCTTTAAAATTATAACATGGACAAATTGGGTTCTCTGCTAAGCTTGGACATTGCGGCTGTTCTTCTCCTTGTAGAATGGTTATATGGATGACGATAAGAAATGCGTATACGCCGCATTTCAGACGAGACAGAAGAGTGTTCACTCCCATGTTGTTGCGGCGTCATTTCAGTTGCATTGTGCATTCGGACCCCGATTTATAGGATTATTGTACCTAGAACAAAAAGGAAAGAGTTTTAGCTTAATTTATACCGTACACATTGGTACTGTTATTTACTAAAACCTTAGAGAACATAGCAACGGAGTTGTTAATGCGGCCCATTATTATGGTTTCGTACCCAAAGAGTAAAACGGGAACCCTATTACCTCGCTGTCCGTTCGTCCGTCCGTCTGTCTGTAACCAGGCTGTATCTCATGAACCGTGATAGAGAATTGAAATTTTCACTGATTTTGTATTTCTGTGGCCGCTATAACAACAAATACTAAAAAACAGAATAAAATAAATATTTAAGGGTCTCCCTTACAACAAACGTGATTTTTTTTATCGTTTTTAGTTTTTAGAGTTCTAAATTTTTATCAAGTGTGTTTTTAATTGTATCTTTTTCAAATCCTAAATTGACCATTGATACAGTGCAAAAATATTTTTTATAAATTGGGACCAAAATTTTGGTGTATATACAAACTAGAAGCTTTTAACTCAAACCGAAAACACAGTCAGACACAAAACTTGAAAGGCGACTTTGACACCTTGGCAGTGCTTGGGTGGATCCTGAAGGGGACCCCCTTAAACGACCTAGTGTGGTAGCAGAAGTTGGTTTGATCCCGGTTTCTGGAAGATACAGAATTTTTAAATCTTCAGAAACCAACCAACAACTGCCACCATTTAGCGTGCGCTAAACGACAAATGGCGCCACCTAGCGCCAAATAGCTGGACTACTTAGTCACGCAGAGGTTCGCAGTTACTGGAAGCGAGTTAGTTCCGATTTCTGACAGGGGGCACCACTTGTAGGACTGAAATATTTATATTTCATTGTTTTTATTTAATATTAAGATACGTATTAGGGCTTTTGCCGATTATAATAGATAATGGTACGGAACCCTTCGTGCGCGAGTCTGACCCGCACTTGGCCGGTTTTTTGAGATACAGTACACGGAAATATCACAACGATATCAATTGCGTCAAATGAATTTTGTTTCTTACAATTGTACAAAATACACTTCTCATCAAAAAAATCGAAACACTTTCGTTTTTATTGTTTTTGTCCTAATTTTTAAAATTACTCATCATACAAAATACGAAACCTATGAAGACTTAATTTGAATTTAGAACATTAACATTAGGATTTATAAACCTCATACTACTCACTATTAAATGACATTTTACATTTATTCCTAAATATACACATTTTTCTGATAATCCTTATCAAATCATAAACTGCGAGGTGTTTCGATTTTTTTGATGAGAAGTGTATTATTAAACTTGCATTACGAACACAAAAACCTGATTTGGCAGTAGGCAAAGTTTAAAATTTATGGAGTCAATCATGAAATTTATAACACTTAATCTTGTCCGCTGAAAATATTGTTGGAAGGGGAGATATTTACAGCAGATAACATTTAATTAAGCCGCTTTTTCCTTATAGCACAGATACAATCATTCCGCTCATTAATTTTTGTGACACCATTTTTATATTTTATATCCAGTGGTCAACGATCAACTTTTTTACCCAACTCCATTAGAAGGAGTGTATGTTTTTTGTATAATTCGAGAATTGATTTTATTTTATATTTCGTAAAGGCTGAGATGCTCCCCATTATATTTATTGCAGTATATCTCGATGTAATAGATGGATAGATCGTTGATATTTACTCCGTACCTAAGTATTATGTATTTCGAAACATACAATTTAAGGAAAACAATAGTTAGTAATGTACCAAAGACAAAACAAAACACCTTATGAATGGCAAGCCGCGTTCACTACAAAACCATTGAGTTTATGTGTATAGTTTTTACTCAATATAATCTAAAGTTATTTCCTTATTTAATGAAAGTCACTTTTTCCTTGTAAAGTGCTACTGTTAATTATTTGTAGGTAGATTACTATTTAAAAAAAACACGGTTAGTGAATACCTATATTATTAACAATTTTTTTAAGAATCATTTTTATTTTATTACGTATTATAAAAGTGGACAACGGACAATTTATAAGTTAAACATTAGCTAAGTAAAAAATCAATTCATTCTGTGTTAATGTTTATGCCAAGCAAAGCCTCCTTTGCGGGGATTGGAAAATAATAAAGTAAAAAATTACCTTGCCGGCTTAAGTCTCAAAGCCACCAACGAGCATTTCAAAAGGAAATTCTCCTGAAAAGTCCCTACGTTTTGTATTTTTATTATTCTTCCAGCAAATTAACGGTGCCTGCTAACGACTAGTGGCGTCTACACAACCTATTTTTTAGACACGTTTGAGCAATTAAATTGTGAGTCTCTGTACAACATATTTAATTATTTTATGGTAGTTAGTTAAATACCTAAGTAAGTATTTATAGTAATATGAATGAAAAATAAAATGAAATTATTTTTGACAATGTATGACATACATTTTGATTTAAATATTAATTCATTATTTCCGTAAGCTGTCAAATTCAATGTATTCGTATGTCGTAACATAATAGGCACCAAGAAAATTGAAAGAACAAAAGACGGGCAAGAAAAAAAACATTAATTTCTTAAATCAAATCATTATAACAAAGTATCTTCATTCTTAAAACTTAATTCCTACAAAAAACCAAAACATATACTACTAAAAAACACGAACTACCTCTGTAAGTGCACATGTGATTAAATTCACATATTCCAGCAGAAAAGGTAAAGGTTCTGAAAGGCGTCTCGGGTCACTGACACCAATTAAAGAGTACTTAGATATGTTAGGTTTTCTAGCCCTTTCTAAAGAAATGTTCTCTCAAATTTATTTCGCTACTTAGGTTCTATTTATTTATTGTTACAACTAAGATGGCAATAAATGTATGGATATTACGGAAGTACGTTCTTTCATTAATTTTATATTCGTACATCTATCTACCTAATAGTATATTTTCGTTGGACCTTTTTGATTAGGACGAATTTAAAAGAAAATACATCCTGACTTACGTAAAGGTAATGATTAAAATATTACTATAACAAGAACAAAGTCATATCTGTAACATGACATGACGTAAATTTTGCAAAAAAATGTTCTGAACTGCCATTTTTTTCGCTTGATAGACATCAATCTCTGTTCGAGATATGTCGAAACAAAACGTCAAATTGGTCGTACTTTATTCTATGGTTTGGATATATCTCTAATAGAGATTGATGTCTATCGAAAGAAAATCGGACCCTAGTACTACAGTGTACAGGTACTACTGTGTCATATGTTGGTACATACTGACACAAAACAAATGCAAAACGAGATGATTGTTTAATATTTTTGCATCGTAAGGCCTGGCACACTGGAGCATCAACGCTCAAGCGTAAATTTGTATGCCATAGCAAAACGTACTGTATTGGCAAAGGTTAATTCTACAACGAAATGACACTGACAGAGGGAGCGAAGTTTTACGTGTGGGGGCGTGGCTTTTACGCCAGAAATTTAATCTTTATGCATATTGACACAAAGTTCGTTTTAGTATTGGCAAACATTTTGAAGTGCGAGCGTTGAAGCCCCACCGGCTTAATGTAAGTCGCCTGTATTTCCGAAAATGTCGAGACCCGTAACATACATAAGTTAGAAGTTACTCAAGTAAGTAAACATCATTCGGTAATATCAAGTCTAGAACCCGGCTTTAAGTCGGATGTTGTCACATCTGTACAACAATTGTTATAAATTGATGATCATAATTTAAATGTCCTTGATACAGAGACGGGAAGAGGAAAATGGCCGCTATGAAGAATGAAATTAGATCAGGACAGGAAGAAAATTAAATTAAATCACAATTTCGATGGCACAAAGCTGTTCGCAAGTCGGGATTAATGAAACAGCAATCAACAGAAGTATAAGTTGCCATGTGGCCATTCATCAAGCGATTATTCTGAAATCACAATATAATTACGCTAATGCCCCGAGCGGTAGGCGATTCATCATTGTTAATGTTTCCTAATTAAATTTTATTGGTCATATATTTTCAGGATACTTCCATTTCTCATGTCCTATAAAAACTAGCTGTAAATAAGTCCGAAGTACTTTACTGGTTTTACTGACCTAATTTTTGTAAAGTAACAATACACTTACAATAGTCAAAGTCAAAGCGTTTATTTTGTATTGGCCTACGGGGACACTTACAAATTGTCAAGTTAACATTTTTTTTTCACCTTACGAACGTACTTTTTTATTGTTCCAAAAATGCTGACCAAAGCAATATTACTTATACTATAGAAATTCTATAAAAAAATCAGTATTTCAGATTCTTTGTAGGTATGTGAGTTACATAGGAAGTAATATAAAACGTATGACAATTCCCTGGACGTAAGAAGGAAATCTTAACTAATTGAAATGTAAGGATAAAAATACAGATTCTATCCTTCTTATTAGCCTAGTTTCAAAACTGTACCATATGTTCGAGACACAAAGGTGCCAATTGCTTAATTCAACACTTGTATAATAGTGATATAATATTCAACACTCGCGGGTAAAACTATAACAAATGGGCTGTTTGTCGGTATGTGGGCTTAACGGTGCCAAATAGTCTTGGCCTCGTCATATGAGCGTACAAAGAAACGCTTATTTAGCATTACCAACTAAGGGAAAATGTTATTTACGGATATATTTAGATCTTGTATAGTTTGTATTTATTAAGAATCCGCACTGGGCCAGACTGGTCGACAGTGGCCTTAGTCCCGCATTGTATTCCTAGTGAAATAGCAAAAGCGATATTAGATACATTAGAAAATATATCAACAAAGTGTGGGTGCTCTGACTACACTGGCACCTCGACCTGTTCCTTCGGAGATTACCGGCGTTATCATGCATTGAAATCTGTACTTCTGGGAAAATATAATTTAGTCAAGAAGGTGTGTACCCATCAAATATGAATATACGTAGACATATCTAGTTACTACTACTACAGCCCTTTTAACGTCCCACTGCTGGGCACGGGCCTCCCCTCAATGCGAGGGGGATTCAGGCCACAGTCCACCACGTTGGCTCAGTGCGGGTTGGCAGACTTCACACATCTATCGAGAACGAGTCAAGTTCCCTCAGATGTGCAGGTTTCCTCACGATGTTTTCCTTCACCGTTTCTTAGCAAGTGATTATCTCGGATGAAAATGAGAGTTACTACTAATTTTGATAATATAGAAAGTTACAATCCGTTTACAAAAGCATTACAAATAACTACATTATGAAAAATTCGTAAATAGATGACATTTTCTATAAATATTGGGCTGATTTCAGTATGAATACAACATAAGTTCCTTGTATATTAGGTATAAATACTTTCTTTATAAAATATCTATCAATAAACATACCTACTTACTCAACAACATAATAATGAGAATCTACGCGATGAGAATACGAAATAGTGTAATGACGCATCGGAACTTAATCGCGCCCTTTCCGAAAACTCGCTTCGATCACACCAACAAGGCCGAAATATCTGCGCTGAGTATCATCACAAGAATATCGTATACAGAAAACACATAATTAATATACCTATTACATTTTCCTTTTAAGATTTCCTCTTTTTACACAAGAACTCACTGCGACATATATTATTATGAGTTAGAGAATAGGTTGTTAAAGATTATTACGGTTTTTCTTCGTAGGAAAATAATCGCGGTGGAGATAAGTACTGTTTTCAAAGGGACTTTGTCTGAAAAGAATCCAAGGCGCTGGTCCGTATATTGTATTGGACATCATTATGGGTGAAACCAACCAAGTTAATATTAATACTTATAAGAATTAAATGAAATATAATTCCGTAGTTTTCTGGTTTTTTTCTGTTAAACAGTGGTATGCGAGTGGTCGAACGCACGCTTCGCAATCAAAGTGTGCAGGTTCAACCCCGGCTCGCACCTCTCCGTATAATATGAGCGAATCTCATTTTCACCCGAGATAATCACTTGCTAAGAAATGGTGAAGAGAACATCGTAAGAAAACCTGTACGTCTGAGGGAACTCGAGTATTTCTCGATAAATGTGTGAAGTCTGCCACCCCGCACCAGGCCAGCGTGGTGGACTATGGCCTGAATCACTCTCGCATTGAGGGGAGGCCCGTGCCCAGCAGTGGGACGTCAAAAAGAGCTATAGTAGTAGTAGTTATTAATAATGTATTCTGGGTAATCTGAATACCAAATTCACGCAATATGAGGCTACATTCACACGATAAAGCAACGCACGTTATTCTCATATATTTGTTAGATATTGCTTATTGATTTCATAATAAATACGTTTTCCCTAATGAAACAGGCTGCGTTTCCCGTGTTCATTGGATGTTATAGGATATCTAAGTAATCGCTTCATCACTTACAGCCATAGGTATGCAGATACTCTCTCCCTAACCAAAATGTGTATCTACAAGCATTTAATAAAAAGTGTGCTAACAACTCTGAAGATCGTTAATCGATACATCGTGATATTTTTCGTGCCGAATTTTATTATACAGGTTGTTACAGAAATCCGAAATAATAATTTAACGTTAGCGTCTGTATCGGATATACAACTGAATGGTACTGAATGGTAGAAGCAGTGGTAGCCGAGTGGTCGAACGCACGCTTTGCAATCAAAGTGCGCAGGTTCTATCCCCGGCTCGCACCTCTGAGTTCCATGTGCGAATCTCATTTTCATCTGAGATTATCACTTGCTAAGAAACGGTGACGGAAAACATCGTGAGGAAACCTGTGTGCCCGGTATAATGGCAATAGGCTCGCCCCCTATTACATTGGGACCAAAATACATCGGCGAAGTGTGGGCGCACTGCAGTGCACCTCTGCCTACCCCTTCGGGGAATACAGGCGTGATGATGATGATGACAAATATTTAATCAAAATTCGAACATTTTTTTTGAACTTTATTTTCATCGCCGTTTCAAAAATTTGAAATATTTCGAGTCCTTTGCTAAATTTTCAAGTTCTGTTTTGTTAATAGTAGTAGCCACCCTTTGCAGATGTAGTTTACACTGTTAAATTGTGTCATATATGTGCTCTAATGCCATAACACGATACTTGCGGTAAGTACTCAAAGGTCTGTAACTCAGAAACTACGATAGTAAGGTATAGTCTGCCTATTAATTAACCCTTTAATTTGATCAAAGTGTAGATTTTTTATTTTAATACGCATTTATTTCTCATTTTACATCCCTAGCCTAGGAATGATTCAAAGGTACGGATACCTTTACTTCGTGTCATTTATTTACAAACGTACGCCACGTTTGTCATAAGCAGATGTTACTTTTATACATTCATTTATTTTTGTTTCGTCTTTGTAATTTTATAATTACGGTTTGAAACAACACATCTGTAATGTCTTTGGTACAATAAATAAACATGTTTATATATGAAATCAACGTTCTTGTTTTCAATAATTTTGTTTTCCTAGAACGTTATTTCCATGAGTGAAAATGTATTTCTGAGTTCTAAAATATCCACAAGTTTCAATAAAATTCGTTAGTATTAAAAGAGAACTTAACGACTTCACCGGATTTCTTTTAACTCTTTTCTCTAAGTTTATGAGGGCTTTAATTAGAAGAAAGCAGAAATACTAAGAGAAAACCGTCCCAAATAGAAATCTAACTTAATATTTACCCAGGTAATTAATCAATTAATATTTCACTTTTATACCTATCATAAAAACTTAGATTTAGTATCTTAATAATAATAAGGTATTATGTGCCAGATGCTGGTGGAGGACTATTTTTAAATGATTTTTTTTATGTTTATATTTAAAAATATATTAAATAATAGTCATAAAACGTATTAATCCCCTATGACTTAAAGTAACTAAATCAGTTAAAGAGCCCGCAGAAATGCGGACCATGCGAAATTCTGTTTAGTAGTGCAATTACAGGTCGTGCGTTCGCGATAGTCCCCCACTAGTCCCATCTAAAGATGATTACGTTGACAAATGGCCCGTCCCTTTAAGGGCCGAGGCCACTAATCTACTGGCTAATGTGGTCCGATTAATTGCCGGCTATATTCATGCTGAAACCATTTTCAGTAACGTATAAGCTTACAACCTAACAAAATTCACTTAGCGAACATTACCCAGAAACAAATACTCACAATTTTAGAAACACTGGAACTGGACTTTTCTGGAACTTTAGAGGTCAATATATAAAAGAATCTCCATTTAATTTATTTTCAGACTTTAAGTACAATGTTTATTTCAATATCGAATACCTACTTTAGATCTTATTAAAATTCTAAAGTCAAATATTTATTTGAACGACTCTCAAAGAACATCACGTAGTTTTGACAAATATTAAAGTTCCAGTGCAAATACAAAGCCAGACAAAGCGGGCGAGGGTTTATGACATTTATTAAGTTTGAATTTATTATAAATCTTTTGGAAAGCCACTAATAGTTTATGAGGGGAACGTACGAACGTTTGTATAAAACAAATGATAGCACAACAAATAAAACAAAAAAGAGTTTCTTTATCAGACATTTATTAATAAGAATCTATAAGAATCTGAAAGAGAAATCTAAAAGAGACGATACCCGTTATTTGGATAGGCCACTATATTCCCCTCTATTAAGTTTTACGCTTTTTAGTTCTACAGTTAACGCCAGTGGGTAGTATCAGCTATCTAATACACAGCATCGTGAGACACATAAGAACTTTGCAAATAAAAGAAACAAAACAATACCCTTTTCTAAAACGTTAAAAGGCTCTACACACTTTTATACAATAAAACATATTTCTTTGCTCTTTGGCTGAAACCCCAAAACCATTAAAAAGAACTTGGAAGGGTTCAGCTGGTGAGGGAACGACAAAAAACGAGCAAAGATAAAGCAAATTGCTTCAGTAGATTATTTTCATCTCGCTTTTTACGCGGTAGTAATATATAATTCTTGGCCGATTGTTATTAGTATGCTTTCTTCGTCTAAAATACGCACTATGAATTTATTATAGCTGATGTACATAAGAATATCTATGTCCTAAATAAACGCAGTTGTTTACTCCTGTGTAGATACGACAAACAAGCCATCAAGCTCCCTGATCCCGCTATTTTTTAGACGCTCTGTTTGTTTTAGATTATCCTATGTCTCTGTTTGACAATCTATTGCGATCATGTTTGACGTTTACCTCCAGAAGTTTGGGCTCATAAAAATTTTTTTATTGAAAGTTCCGTGCTATAAAGGATTATGGAGTAGTTAAAGCATAGCCCATATATTTATAGAATGGTATGATGCAATTAATTAGATGCAAATAGATTGTAATTTCTATACATTTTTAGATTACTGAGGGCCTTAATACCACTACTTATAGTATTATTGTTTTAATATTGACTGTAAATTTTTGACAAATTTTGTAAGTGAAATGTCAAAAACTAGAAGTGACATTAAATTATTACTGACAAACAGGTGGGGCTGGGAGGGCTTATAATCGTTATTTGTGGTACGTAACTATCTGTCTGAGACTTGTACAAGTCTAAATTATAGAGTATCTAGAGTACCCATAAGGACTCCATTCTTCGTATAGCTCTGCAGCGACTTTTCCGCCATTGTTGTTATCGCATGTACCACTAGGCTTAGTATGACCGTGTAGACATAAGTTTTATCTCTTTCAACTGTCAGATTTGTCGAGAAAATGACGTCACTTCGAGCTTATTGTACCGGACATGTCAGCCTGCTATAGTATACGGGAACTATACGGGAAAACAACAATGTCGGAGTCAGATAAACCAGAAAAAAATACCGCAGCGCGGGCTCGAAATGCAATTTCCGTCATAATATCTCCATGGTCTAAATAGTATCTACCAAATCAAATTGGCATACCTAACACGGACATAAGTACCATATAGAAGGCCGCAATATCTATAAAGCCTGATAACTGTCACCCCATGGGATGACATAGTTGCATCACTACCCTCCGCTTACCGCCATATATTCTGTCATGGCTTAATGTAAAAAAATGATCGTGTATTTTCGTAAAAGTGGGCCCAAGGGTAAATGGCGTGTCGCGAGCAGTGTCTGAAGTTAAAAACCACACCTCCCAGTTACAGGCTTAACAGGGTAGTGTCTATTGAAAGGAGAGACGGTTAGCACTTCCCTTGACAAGGATGGATCACATAAAATGGTTAAGGCACACTCGACCACATTTTTTTTTTCGCGGTGCATACCAAAGCGATCCCGTGGCGCTCCGATATAAGCGGGAGACGGTACATCGTCAGTTTTAAGTGGGTATACGGCCTTCTGCCGGGACTCCCACATAACCCTGCTACTTCCCCCGGGGTGGTAGGGTATCCATAAAGGATTTTCCGACGTTAAAAAAAAGGCTTAACAGGGTAAGACGTGCAGTGGTAGAACATCATGTGTTTGAATGAGTTGTCGGTTTGAGGGAGTCCTGTAATCCGACAGCTCGTATAGACGGTTCCGAACATAATATCCTGGACCCCAATTTTGGCATCATCGACATCAATTCTAATTCAATAGATATATTATGTCGAAACAAAACGTTAAATTGATCGTATTAACCCGTTATTGTCGTGCACCCGGCTTTACTGTGTGAATACGGGCATATAGTTCTGTGATCCCATTTTCGTGAATAATTGTAATTCGGAATAATAATTTACATTGACTAATAGACATTTTCTTCTAGACAGACTCTGCCTATGCCTGCTATTCTGCTAGAATTAATTGATGTAATTTATACGTTGTAATACTTTTCCTGTATTATATTGTAAGCAGTGGTAGCATCGTCGGTATCATCATCGTGTGCAAATGTCATTTTCAATAATGATTGCCACTTGCTGAACGGTGAAGGAAAAATTTTGAGGAAACGTGCACATTTGTAGAAAGGCGTGTGAAGTTCACCAACCCGCACTTGGCCAGCCAGGTGGACTATGGGCGAAAATCTCCCTTGTATTGAGGGATAATGTGCCCGGTATAATGGTAATAGGCTCGCCCCCTTATTCCATTGCGACCAAAAATACATTGGCGAAGTGTGGGCGCACTGCAATGCATCTCTGCCTACCCCTTTGGGGAATACAGGCGTGATGATGTATTATTATTAATATTTTTCCTGATGAAGCAATTAACTGATAGCTATGAACCATAACTTGAAACACTATCACGGATATCTCATGCTTAAATACCTATATAATATGATGATACATACATATAGAAAAATGTAATGTAAACAAAGAAACCCTTTTAAAGTTACCACAGAAATAAAATTAATGCGTTCAATGTGAGCTTGCTTCAAAGGGATTTTAGACTGGTTCCAACGCAACACCGCTGTCGGGTTAACAAATGGTGCTTATCTGTCACCCGAGATAGGGGTGCTGACGAGTGTCGGGTGTCAAAGTTGTCATCGAACTACACTCGCACTTACTGCCCTACACAGAGCTTTACCGATGTGAACTTTACTACGATGTATTTTTACACACACCATTTTACTCTTCGCACCGTGGCTTGCGACACATAAACGGGCTTATGTCATTTTGAAAATAGAATCCATTACACGCCTTTTTTACCTTCTATAAATAGTCGTTTTATGAAAGAGAGGAATTATTATTGCTCATATACAACAAAGGGAGCGTTTGTTCTTTGAACGCAAAGTAATGATAAATGAGATAAAATAAGGTTAATGTTTCATTTCTTTGAAATGTTTTAGATGGCAAACTTGTCTATTATGACTGTCGTACAAATTGTGTTTTTTTATGAAAATATTTTGTCTGGTTTTAATTGAATTGATAAAACGAATAGATACCTAGGTACTATAGCAATTTACCTCAGCCTGCTACTCTTATTTGGTATATTCAAAAGTTAAGACTATCTCCAACTTTGAAAATAAAAAGACGTCGGATATCGATTGCGAGAAACTTTGATTAAATACCGAATGAAAGTTTTACCTCGCCGACCTATACCCAATGGCCGCCGAAGCGAGGATTCATTACAGCTCAAGAACAGGTAAGTAACTAACTTTGATAGAGGTTAGTGTGTTTTTTTAATTTGGTTGTAATATCATTAAAAAATGGCAATATGTAAACTTACCACTTGAATATTAGAGAATATTAGTAACCAAGATATCCATAGGCTTTTGTACATACGAACTCCGTTAGGTATCCAATAACGGGAAAACTACGAACAACTCGTGGGGCAAGCACACTATTCGCTTATTCGCGAGCCGAGTTCACCGCGAGGATGCGATCCGCTTAGAAAGATTGGGGACGACCACCGCGTCCCCACACTCGCTGTCGACTGGAGCCGGGATCTCGACGGAGTCTGCGTAATAGAACGGTTTCCCTACAGATTGCTATATGGGAATAAACGCTAATAAATTACGATCATGTATACGCGTAACACGAACGGCACTGTGTTTCTTGATTAGTTTGAAGTCGGCCGCTAATGTGTTGGGCATGCATATCGGGACTTTTGAACGTCGTAACAGTTTATCCGGATCGGTATCTTGATACGTTTATGTTCGCCTTTTATTTTCTGTGGTGGAAAGTCTGTGAATGGCAGTCATCACTCCCAATGACCGTTATGTAGAGTCGAGGCGCTGATTTCTTGTGATCCCCGATCCAATTGGTGTCTTTATAAAGTTCAAAGGTTTTTATAATGTTATTTTACGAGGATTTCGAAATAGTTTTTTGTACCAAAATAAACAATCCACTTTTTAAGGGTAAATATAATACTCAATTAATTATCCTAATTATATTACGTGAACAAAAAAAATGTTGAGCTATGTTATTTAAAAAAAACAAAACATTGATGGTCCTTTGGACCTGGATAGTATGTTTTGATAAAAACTAAATTCATATAAAGGGCACGACATAGAATGGTCTACTTTTGAAGTAAATTAATGTGGGCCCTCAAGGGACTCAAAAGTTTTCCCAACTGATCAATATTCGCTCTCCGTTAAGTTGAGGGATCAAAGATGCCCACAACCGTGTACTTGGAAGGTTTCGTATAGGTACATAAGGAAATATTTGCAAGATGGTATTTAAACTGGACTTGATCATAAGATATGCTTAAAGTCTCTACTTTAAGCATATCTTATGCTTAAAGTCTCTACTTTAAGCATATCTTATGATCAGATGCAGTTAACACATATCTCATGCAGACGGTAAATCCGGCTGCCCGTTAAATACAGACTTAACGTGAACGGATGTGCAGAAAATTTCGTTTGTAAGCGTTCATAGAACTGTTGGATTACAGATCTTCCGAAATTAGATAGCTCGCGTGAAGGCCGGCTTTACCGTGTGAATGTAGTCTATGGATACACTGTGAAAAGTGCGTAGACACAGCGTTTTTCAAGCATACAGGAGGCCGCACGTATTTACACTGTCCCCATAATGTTAATTAAAAGCCAGGATACCGTTCTTATGAATGAGCCGGTGTTTTGAATAAACATTCGGGTTCGTGTTTTTGTTCCATCTGTTCTATTTTCATAATGCGAAACGGGTTATTTGCGTAGCACTTCCGGCTGGCGGGCGCGGCGGTTGCAAGTTTCTTTTAGCTCGTCATTTGACGACGGCTCGGAGTGCACTGTGAGGCAATAAAATGGTACACACGGCGGAGCTGTATACAAAATGTATAAAAAAAACAGTGAACTAGATCTGTTTTGGAGATTATTGGGCATCTTTTGCTTATTAAATTAGACGACAATTATTTGCCGATACCAAAACTAACTGTATTAACTCATAGAAAAAGCACATTTTTGAACGAAATGTCATCGACGACGGGAGCGAATGTTGACGCGTAGTGCCGTGGCTTTTACCACATAAATTTATTCTTCATGTTTATTTACATAGAGTACATTTTCATGTTAATTCAATACAATAAATTAGGACAACACTTTTTCTAAAAAAATATTTTTCCAATTTGTTTTGTATTGGGGTCAGCTTCTAGTCTAGCCTGATTTTGCCGATTACAAATATTTACACGGTGAGATTGCCATCTGCTCACCAACCGAGCTTGAGTACAACAACAACAATTTCATCGTCCTTAACACGTTCCCTGCGGCTGCGCTAGATTAAGACTTACTTCCAGTGCTGTACAAGTCACATACTTCCCGTATCAAGAATGCCTGATATGCGTTACGACGTCTATTTTCCCGTACGTAGTCCTAACTTCAAACCTCCACAGAGACATGGAAAGTCCACAGCTGATTTTTTTTTGTACCAATCAATAAGTTACATCCTTGTGTATACACAGCTGCAGTCGCACGGGGTTCTAAGTAATATCTTAAAAGTTACAGGTGTTTTTGGAAATGGTTGATTTTACGGGAAAATACTTGTCGTGACGCATACAACAGTCATATTGCTAGGGATGGGGTGTAATAAGTAACATAATTTTATTTTAAAATATTTTTATTTTTACTAATTATAACTTCTTCTAATATACTAAATTCCCTCCCTGTCGATGGACTTAAAACAATTGAACTGGGTTTTTTTGTACTAGATGGTTTGGGATTCGATAAACTGGAACCACTACTCTGCACAATAATGTTTCTAGCCTCTTCACCTTCTGTCTTTACACTTTTTACTATAATAAGTTTTTTACGTGAACGTTTTATTGTTTATGTACAATTTACCTACTTACGCGTGATGAATAAAATATCGTGTAGTGTATAAACGTATTAACTGGGCACAGCACTACGGCTAACTGAAGCTCCGCGCGCGCGCACGTTCAGTGCGGTACGGGGCTTAGGATACGGCCAAATAGTTCCCGTATCGCACTATTGTAAAATAATTACCTTTCTGTGCGTTATGATTAAATAATTCCCGTACATTTTTATTCGTAAATTTCAATACACTTCAAGCAAGGACACCGGCAATATAGGTGTCTCTTTTTTACTTGTACGAATACTTGAAAAAATCACCTCCGCACGGAATGCAAAACAAGGACAACTAGCTGCCGCACAGGGCAAAATTCAATTACAACCAAATACTTCCCGTAACGCAGTGAATGTGTTAACTCCTTAGAATTTGAGTTATATCAATTGAATCATAAAAACACATTAGTTTGGGAACGCAGCGCGTATTTTATAATGTGTTATTTACATCGGCGTGTCCTGTAGTACAACGCTATGAATGAATCTTCTTTGACTGGTCATTAGCATCGCTTTGTAAGATTTTATCGTTTCGCACGACTGTTCGCGTTCTGCTGTGTGCATCTGTTGTTTTGATTGATGTGAATGAGTTCTTTGAATGCAGAAAGGTTCAGCAATCTCACTTATTATTAGCAAGTGTTAAATTTTTAGTTTTTATCTACAGACAAACTACATATCTAATGAAAATACTGAAGAAACCTATTGTCAAATAGAAACTAAAACACACAGTAACACAAAACAAACTTTTTACAACTCGGTACGTACACCAAGTTTGCTGAGAAAATTAACTATACGATTTTTTATTAAAACAATTTGAACGCATACATGTAGTTTTTATTAAAAACTTCTCGCTTCATGTATTTGCTGCAGATGGTTTTAAGAGTTGCGTTAGCTTAGCGAGCTAAGAGCGTACCGTAAACGGTGAAGCTGAAGGCAATATTCCTCTGCCTTACACTGTAAATATGGATGCATAAAACGCTTTATTTCGGAAGAGGTATGGATAAATGGAATCGTTTCACTCATGTGGGTTGTATAATGGCAAAACGTTATCATATAAAAATCAAATTTAGAATTCAGTGGCTTATCGTACGGTTGGGCTTAGTTTTTTTTATAATCGAGTAACTCAGTATACAAGATAGGTATAAATATCCACCACTGTATACTTTCTTACTATAATCTTATTTTCAATCGATTTCCGATACTGCTCGTTACCCTAAAGTGTGAAATAAAACATGGTTAGGAAACCTGTATAGAGTCTTTCTAGTCTTGAAAATGTATACAAACTTCTAACCTATATTGGGATTATAGTCTGAAACCCCCTTGTCTGAAACCCCTTGCATACAATTGGCCCAGTCTTGATAATAGGCTTATCTAATGCTGGCAACACACTGGAGCTATATGTACCTGTGTATTTGTAATAAGTTTTGGCGATTTAAAAATATGATCAGCCCACTGAGTTTCTTGCCGGATCTTCTCAGTTGAGGTCGCGTTTCGATCCGGTGGTAGTAGAGTAGAATATAAGAAAAAAAAATGTAAACTTAACAATTTGTAAGTGCCCCCATAGGCCTATACATAATAAATGATTTGACTTTGACTTTAATATAATGTACAGACTACCATATCCAACTCCACCTATTCCTTTAACTCATAATTAATTTAACATTCATGATTAATTACTGTTTTATTTTTTGTGATTTACAAGGACAATCAGCGTTAATTGTTAATAACATGCAAACGAAGCGGCCGCAGGTGCCGTCTGCAATTAAACCTGAGCTCGTGGTCCAAACGCAACGGGACTGAACAACAGATGAAATCTTCATCAGTCCGTATGGTTCTCAACTTTACTATATACGAAGTTCCAATAAAAAAAGAATAGAAGAAAATTGAGCATTATTGTAGGTATTACACGTGTACATCCAAATAAATTGTTTTTGGATTTACATGCAAGAATGAATAAGACATGACTTGAAATTGATATTTTTCAAGAATCATACAACTTAAATAAACTTTTCTTGAAACTGGATTAAAATTTAAATAGACAGAGTTACATACGACTCGAACAAAAATGCTTGTGGCAGCACTGGGCCCGTAATATCAAGTAGTTTCATAACCAGGGTTGTGATCGAATTGGGAACCACTCAATCCCCCGACCATCTGTTACCACTAGACTATAGACGACTTTACAGATACACATCTAATTATCTACAGTCTTGGTCATCCGCAAGTCTTAGGTCTGTGGTTCTTACGAAATGGAACAGAGTAGTCAGTTCTAATTTTAAAACAGTAAGCAACCTTATTTGGTAGGCACAATGGTCATAGTCCTGCTATAATGAAGTAGTTTAAAAACCGATCAAATGGGTTCAAGATATTTTTTCACAAAGTCCTTTTCTCCCTAACAGTATTACATAGTTTTTATTGCAAAAATGATATAAAGTTACACTTAACCTAAGTAGAGCACCCCTGTATTCGGTTATGGCAATCCATACTTTTATTTCAGCAACTCCACTTCAAGCAATCGGTACTGTTTCCGACTTGTATGTACTTTTGTCGATATCTGTACAAACTTGTCCTCTATAACTTGACTCATCCCGAGGGAAATAAGGAAAAGCAGATACGCTTGAGAAGACTGACAAAATATGTCTCCATCTTTTATTATTCAAGGTACATGAAAATTTAATTTAGTTATGTTGTGTCTATAAGGGTGAAAATTGCCTATTAATGTAACATAGAGTAAACTCGGCGCGTTGTTAACATAATATATTCATTTTAACGTTGTAATCCTTCTTGGAGCTTTGATAATTAGAAGGAGCTATAATGGATCGCGGATAAGGTGTAGGAAGGTAATAAAGCTACTGGATTTAAGAACATAAGTAAGATTACGTACAACGTAAATACATTCGTGCGTGTATGTATGTATGTGTAGGGAATGTGTATACATTATAAAGAGCTCAGGTCCCTACCTGATTTAATACTTTTTAACAGAAATAAATGATATTTAACGCACCTTTAATAATTGGTAATTAAGCTATAAAAACTAACTAACTACAGCCCTTTTTAACGTCCCACTGCTGGGCACGGGCCTCCCCTCAATGCTCATTTACATCCGAGATTACCACTTGCTATGAAACGGTGAAGGAAAACATCGTGACGAAACCTGCACGTTTGAGGGAACTTGACTAGTTCTCGATGTGTGAAGTCTGCCAACCCGCACTGGGCCAGCGTGGTGGACAAAGGCCTGAATTAAGCTATAATGCTATAATTATTGTTATTCATATGCACGTCAGATATAACACTTAATAATAAATTATGCGTCTAAATAAACTTTTGTCAGAAATAAGACTTTCGGACGAATTAAGCGTAGACAATTCTATTAATAGCCCATATATGTTTGTTATTATATAAATGCTTGATGACGTTCATGCAATTATTCGTTTCAATCTTGAATAACTGGGTTAATAAGCTGTTACAGTCGAATGAGAAAAAAAACCGGTTAATGTGGGAAATTCCTTGTGCAACAAACTCGGTAATTGAGTGCGCCGGTCCCGGATGTTTGTGTAGGTCCGGGGAACTTTTTATCAGCGCCGATTGCCGCCCAGTGTCGCGCTAACTGCACCGTGCTCCTACGTAGCGAACTTTACAAAAACTTACATAAGGACCCACCACACTGTGAAAGTAGTCGTGAATGGCCGTTACCGACTGCGGGCTAATATTGCCTTGCCTCTATTGAATAAGTTTAATAAGATTTTTAAGTATTTTCTGTTTACTGCTGAAATTGCAGCTATGCTCTCTGTTTTTATTCTAGAAGCGTTATCTCAGGTACCCACAAGTCTACATTCCCAGTTTGGTTTAATGACCTTTTTTGCCAGAAGGAAATAAATAAAAAGTAAATCACGTACGTAGATACCCACACTTTTGCACAGCTATCGAGAAATTGCTGGCTAATGATAATTTTCAATGAAACCGTAGCAGGCGCAGTGTTGTGAAAGACCAAGTAAATGGATCTGAAAATCTTTGCAGGATAGACGTAGCAAGAAATGTTCCAGAATCAGGGTTTGTAATGGGGGAGAGTGGAGGCGTTTGTCGATGAGACATTAATGCAGGATGCATAAACTAATCTAAAATCCCAAAAAAAGATGATTCTCATTAATTACTATTTGTGCGTATTGTGTAATATATACTGCAAAAATGGTATGGTATGGAAATTTATAATCAGTTTATTCGGATTATTATTCAGAAGCGTAGATAGACAGATCACTCTTGTAAGTAAATGTATTATTAATTCCTCTTCAATAGCAATGCCTTTCAGTTTCCACTAATAACAAATCGTATTTGGTACAAATGATTAAATTGGTCCTAAGCTTTTAGTGGGCTAACTCAATAAAATTCATTTCGTGAACGAAGTGGAAGGTGAGTAAGTAGTTTCGTACGCACTAAAAGCTTTTCGCGTGTAGGTCCCGAACGGCCAACACACTTGTAGTATTCAATTACCCGAGTAATTACATTACTCTGTTATTGTACATTGTAATTATGTTCTGCAAACCGTCCGCCTTGTATACGTTCATTAATACGTAATGAAACCAATATAACGCCTATTATTACGTGTTTCCCTAATAGCGACATTTCGCGATCTCAATTCATACATCAATTTGTAACTATAGACATTCAATCATTATTCTATTGGAAGTACTTTAAGACGAGTGTCACTCTTTATTAGAAAAAGGATGCAAGCAATTTTCTAGGCAATTGGATCATTCTTCATTCATTCGTATTTGATTGAACAAATCGTTTTATTTAAGTATTTCATTCGGTACTACGGTTTTTTGTGAGTTTGACTGAGATAAATACCTACCTAAGACACCTGGAAGATATTAGAAACATAACGAGCGGAACGAGCTTTAAAACATGTTAATTTGAAAACATCTGAAATTCGGGATTCTTTAAATTGAGTTTGTTTCGATTTGTAGCGATATAGGTACATGATTACAATAGATAGAAAGATAGATAGATATATAACTCTTTATTATTCTTGAGAAATACAAACTACAAATACGATAAAAAAATACAATGAGTGGACTTAGATGTTTTTAATTACGTATAATGAGTAGCTTACCAAATATTTAACTACTTATAAGAAATTAACAAAAATCTATTTCATTTCGTACATTAATTTAATTAAAAGCATTATTTAAGAGCTGTGCGAGTTTGAGAAAACAGAAAAGTTATTTGTCGGAAAGCCCCAATTAAGGGCAAAGCTTTCTGGACTTAATCCAATAAACCTACTCATTTAGTGAACGGAACGAAAGGTAAATAATTTTAGGGGGCGTCCCGGGTCGCAGCTTGGCAAGAGTTTTGTTTAGAATAAGGGTTATCTAACACATGTATGAGTGTGTGTGTCGAATTTATTTAAACAACAATGTGATATCCAATTATAGCAAGCATAAGGGAAACCATTAGCCCCTCCCGTAAAGCTGTAAAGGCCACTCTCGGCCAACAGCGTAGTCATTCATAAAAAAAGGAAACCATTATTTTTACTTCAAACTTGTATATGTATATAGATAAGTATACCTTAAACATCTTATATTATTCATACAGTAACAATTTTAAATCAAATCACACAATATCATACGACTAATGGCGTCTTTAAAAAAAAAACATTATTTTTGGCTAACTTTACTCTGTCAGTCTGACAGATGTCAAAACGTTTGTAATTTCTGTTGATACGCAAACAAAAAAATTATACTTCATCGTCCATTTTAACCGACTTCAAAAAGGAGGATGTTCACAATTCCGTATGTTTTTTTTTGTTGATTTTGCTTGTGAGTACTGTCATACTATCAGATACTATCTATCTATCAGTGATACTATCAGACCACCCGCTAATTGCAGTTGCAGCCATTTCACACCTTATACTATTCCATTTCATATATTTAGTAAAAATTTTAAAAAAAAATTATTCAGTGATTAACCTAAGTGATAAGTTAAAGGAAGATATTTAAATTAGTTTGCTCGTAGTTAAAAGACAACATAATCAGAGTCAATGTTGACTTATATCTCCGAATCTAAGGTTCTCATAATGATTGCACTGTACATTGATTTTCATGTATCTTCGGGACATGGGGAGCGGCTTACATCAGCCGACATGTTCTCGGGCCCAGCTGCGGTCGGCTTACACGCCAAAAGGCAATTCCACATCTGCACTCAGGGGTAGATTGAAATTTGTATTTAAATGACGCCAGACCACGAACACCAATTATATAAGGCATCAAAGAAGCTTGTCTTAACTTTGATAGTTATATAGGGTGTTTCAGAAGTATACAATTTTTATCGAAATTCGGCCAACTTTTTTTTGTTTAGCTGTAAATATTTACTTGTATAGGATTGTTAGGTATGAGGTAATAATAATTGCATATTTTCAATGATTTATTGACACAAAAATGGTGAAAAAGATTTTTAACAAAAAAAAACTGACTTCAAAAACCTAGGTGCCATCGGTGCCAATCCATGTGAGTATTTGTATAGACTGACGTAGATTGGCACCTACTCCAAATGTAATGAATTATAAGGTTATTTGTAGCTTTTTAGTGCACCTAGGTTTTTGAATTCGGTTTTTTTAAACATTTTTTTTTTATGTGTACCTACTACTGACGACTGTACCTACCATTGTGCTACTATAATAACTTACCTCAAGAAAGCAATATTTTATATAATCTCATAACGAAACTATAATACAAGTTAGGTAGATAATGATTTACTTCTTCCTTACTAAGTCGTAAAAATAAATTGAGGGAAAAGGGTGAGTAGGATGCTCATAAACATCAGCCAACTTGAGAGTTGGCTGATGCTAATATGCTGATGCAATATTGCATCAGCATATTATTATTTAATGAGTTATTTCGTGCATTATTGCATTCGTTATGCAAAATGATATCTTTGCCGTTTCCCATAACTAACTCGCCACACATTCCCACCACTGTTACTCCTGTAAGCCAGGATCGACAGCGGTGTCCATTGAAAACACCGAGGTTTGACCCTCGGCGAGTCCCGGGGAAAAGCTAAATTGTCTTGGAACCCGCACGAATTTAATCGAAAAAGGTGTAGGTGGAGTTGAAAGAAAAATGTATCCACTTCCCTCCATTGCAAAGCGGGAGACAAAAATAACTGTATTGGCTGAATTGTCACAGAAATAAAGAAGGCACCACGGATGCTATTTGACATTAGTTGGACCTAACAATGTGAGCTGCATTATACTTGATTCCAGTAATAGGTATGGCAGAACCGTTTGAACGCACGGAAATTTTCTCTGGTCTCAACAAGGTCTGTGTAATACACCACTCCCGATGTTACATGCAAACTGTTTAACATATTGTTACGTTCGTTTTGCCAGAGGTTGCACTCCCATAGGATGTGATGAGCAGATTGTTCGAATTCGACATACGGTGACGAACATTGGCACAGCGGCGAGGGCACTAAAGTGCAAAGTGTTCCCATAACTAACTAACTACAGCCCTTTTAATGTCCCACTGCTGGGCATGGGCCTTCCCTCAATGCGAGGGGGGTTAAGGCCATAGTCCACCACACTGGCCCAGTGCGGGTTGGCAGACTTCACACATCTATCGAGAACTAGTCAAGTTCCCTCAGACGTGCAGGTTTCTTCACGATGTTTTCCTTCACCGTTTCATAGCAAGTGATAATCTCGGATGAAAATGAGATTCGCACATAAACCCAGAGGTGCGAGCTGGGGTTTGAACTTGCACACTTTGATTGCAAGGCGTGCGTTCGACCACTCGGCTGCAACTGCTTTCCTCATAATAAATTATTACTACAAATTATAGATATATTGATAAGGAGATCTAAAAATTGGAAATAGGTAATACATATTTGTTGACAAATGTTTGAAGGAAAATTAACAAATTTTAGTTTAGCGTACCTACTCATTAGCTTCAGATTGTGCAATTATACAGTTGCAAAAATAAAAGTTATGGATTGCATACAAGATGTTTATATCGCAATCCCATAATGTACTTAATTAACACGTTCGCTGCGTAAGGATGAGGATCATGAGGTTATATTGTCTCGTAAATGATCTAGATTTGTGAGCGCTACACACTGGATGAAAGTTCGCAATGAGCCAATATGACCTCACAACGCAGCGAACGTGTTAAATAAGAAACAATAGAAAAGACAGTTGAGGCGAATATCTTTGATCTTGTATTCATAAAAGTCTAAGATCCCAGTCTAAGATCGAACTCCAGTTGCCAAATAGGCAAACGCCAGTTGCCAATGAGCGCTGTTATTTTAGGTAATACCATAAACCCCAATGTATGTCTGTTGGTAGAGCTCAATACATCACTTTCACTTACTGTTTACTCATACCATTGCCCGATAGTTTTCTACGAAGCACTAAGATTGCTTCTTGTGTAATTACGCCGTCGTTTCGTATTACAGTCAAATACTTCGCCATAAAATATCTCTCAGGACTTAGAACATAGTGGAGTGGGGAATTAAAGGGAGAGTAGTCTGCCAATAAAAGTTATTATTTCTTTTCATAAATAAAATTCGTTTGACGTTTCAGTCTGATAACGTCACGTCACACTGAATCATTTTATTTGTAAGCCTTATTGGTGGTACTTATTAGTCGACCTTAGATATCGATTTTATAAATGAAATCCCACTGATTAGATGCGGCTCGTTATTTTTATAAAATTAGAATAAAAAATTTCAACAATGATTACTACTTGCTGAACGGTGAAGGAAAACATCGTGAGGAAACCTGCACGTCTGTAGAAAGGCGTGTGAAGTTCACCAACCCGCTCTGGCCCGCCCCCTAACGCCCCCTAACGTCATTAACCTAAATGAAACTAAATTTAAAACTTGCATTAGACATACACTATGCAGGCGCGCATACTACACAATAGGTGATTATTTAGAGGATAAACACGCTTGGTCAGGCGCTGGTCCGGCTCCACAGGAATTAGTTTAAGGGATTTTAGCTATTTGTCCCGTTTTCCTCCTCCTTCCTACCTTTAAATCTTGTCCAACATGTAGATTGTTTAGTGATTTAATTGTGTTTTGAGAATGTATAGCCTCATTAACTTTATATTGTATAATTGTTAATTAAGAAAAACACAAAAATGTAAATCCTTATTTGAAAAAAGCAACCATGGAGTTTCTTGCCCATTCTTCTCCATAGGAAATGCATTCCGAATGGGTGGTAGAGATACTACTATTATTATTTATTGACGATTCATAAGTGCCTGTATTGGTTTATATGAATAAAAATTATTCTGATTCTGATTCTGATTCTGATTCTGGGCTAGCGTGGTGGACTATGGCCCAAATCTCCCTCGTATTGAGGGGGAATGTGCCCGGTATAATGGCAATAGGCTTGCCTCCTATTACATTGGGACCAAAATACATCGGCGAAGTGTGGGCGCACTACAGTGCACCTCTGCCTACCCCTTCGGGGAATACAGGCGTGATGATGTATTTAGAATAAAACTTAAATATAATCAAACACACTTTCAGTAAATATTGTATAGCACTACTTACCAACTTGTTCAAGCAAGATAATTTAAACCGTCAATCTCATGTTTTTGCACTGAGTTTCTAACTTTCAAACAACACGAGGCTCCCGGAAATTCTCAGTTTAGAATCCGATGTCGGTAATGGCTAGCGTTCGACTCAGTCACGCATATTGTTCCCTTTTGAATCTCTTAGTAAAAGCCGCAGAGGTTTGCTCAGTTTAACATTTTTCCATTCAAGTTTTCCACGCGAGGCGGCCGTAGCACGCGTTCGTTAGCGAAATGCATTATGCAACGTCATACCCACAGAATCGCCCCGTCCGAGCCAAAAGTGAAATTTTAAGAAAGTCCAACGCTTGTATTTTTATACAGCTGCGAATAAAATTGTAATATTTTTATGACAGCCCGCAGCTTAGTATGCATTAAGTAGGATGATACGCTGTTACGTGGCAAGCGAAGTTTGTGATATTTTTAAAAATTAAGTTTAGTAACTAACTATTTCAGCAATTTCAAATTTTAAAAATGTTTTAAATACAGTCGTGTATTTTATTTGACTTTGTTCAACAGCATATAAATAATGTAATTACTTACAACTGAATATGTAACACTGCTATTATAACTTTTATCACTCGTGGCTATTGACACATGTCGTCACAGCGCCAATGAATTAAACCGCAGCAGAACATAAAACCGATATAAATAATTTTCTTGTATATTTTTGTGCGGGTTCAACGCTGGTGCGGTTCGGGCACGATGCGGGATGTGGTGGTAAATACATTTTATATATTAAATTAGGAATTATTATTTTTTACTGATTAAATGTTTAGACTAACTATATACCTATCTACATAATTATGTGGAACAATTTGAATCTTATGTAAAGATGTTAAAGTAACTATTACTGTTATAGCCTTACGTAGCTGGTTATATTTCTGCTTATAATATGAAGTTAGAGCGAAAATAATTTGATATCCTGGAAAAATCACGTGGCCTTTACACGTGTGATCTTTTGGAATATTCTCGTTAGAATCTAGTTTATTTTTTCGCAAAATTGCGTTGTAATCTGATAAAACATTTTGTGGAATTTTATGAGGTTCAGTGGTATCAAGTCTCGTATTTAAATTGAATAAGAGTCTTAAGTTTTAAGACTTTGAATTACTGATTTTATTATATCGTCACTGTTGCTCACAAAATAATTTAGATATTGAGTTCGATGTACTACTTACATTCACCGAGAGATTCATTTGCTATTTATTTTATCTTACTATTTTTTCATTTCGTGTAATGCTTCGTGGTTATTGCCTATATTAATGTAATACATGATTGTAAATATGTCTCGGCGGCGATATTATGAAACCGTTATAAGAATGAAATTGGATTGGAAATACATATAAAAAAAAGTCCCAAGCACATAGACGCGCCAAAAGTCGCTTTTTAGCCTGGAACTAGATTTATTTCGTAGCAAAAGCTCATTTTCCAACGATAGTCATTGATAGCATAAGCGAATTTTGATGCATAGTCGCATAGCTTTTACTAAAGATATTTAATCTTTAAAGACATAGCACTAAATACATTTAAAAAAAATCGATTTATATCGCTCGATCCAGTGTGCCCGGGGTTTTATAAAGATATTGTGGTAAAGCCCCTCTCGATCGCGACTCGATCGCGACAAACGAGCTTAAAACTTCCGTAAAACTCTTGGTAGTGCTGCAGTTCCAAAGATCGTTTGTCTGAAATTCCGAGACGATAGTGGGTAACCTGCGAAAGATACACAAATCCCCTAGACCCAGCCAGCCCTACATGTAGGTAATGTGTGCTTCACCGTCGGTAATTAAGTTTTCAGCTTGCTCCGGTAATGTTTGCTCGATGTATCTCAGCACGCTCGTAAGTCGCTTGTAATCCGCTCGACATACCCCCATTAACCATTAGGTACACTTCGATTAAAGCCCCATCGCACACTTAGGTGCCAGAAGTCACTTGTCAATTTTTTTGCCACTACCAAAACGAATGCTGTGTCAATACACATAAAGTTGAATTTCTGTGGTAAAATTCACTCTCTCACGCGTCCAAACTCGCTCGCGTTGTCAATGTCACTTCATTGAAGAATGAACGTTTTCTATGAGTCAATACAGTTCGTTTTGATATGGGCAAAAAATTTGACGCGCGTCTTGACGCCCCAGTGTGCTTAAGCGCTTATCATAAAAACAAATGATACTACAGCGGTATTTTCATGTTTCGATGATTTGACGTCTCTCAAAGCTAGGTAATGTTGCCTAATTTTTTATTAAGTAATTTAAATAATCTTCAAAATAATAATAATGTCTAGAATTACTTATATAGTAAGCTCCTAACTAAGAGTTAAGATAAGAGTTAAGATATAAAGACCTTAAAGATTCCTACTAGGAGAAATACTTGATCAGATTTTTATTATCAGAAATGTGTGTTGTGTTTTGTTTTATCAATATCTGAGGTAGCGAGATAGGCTCTCGAGAATGTAGCAGTGAAGTAAATGTCAAGTTTCTGTCCAAAAGAATTTCGGATATTTTAGTAAGAGTGTACGAGTTCTAAGCGGTAAAGTGCTGGTACGTAATACATTTATGTATGAGGAAAGCTGTCGATGTCGACGACTACACGATGCCAAAATGCGTGGGTGAAAAAAAACTAATATAGAAGGATTTTTTTACTGAGCTGTATCAATAGTGCGGTATGTTTATCTATTATATTTATATACATCATCACGCCTGTATTCCCCGAAGGGGTAGGCAGAGGTGCACTGCAGTGCGCCCAAACTTCATCGATGTATTTAGGTCCCAATGTAATAGGGGGCGAGCCTACCGGACACATTCCCCCTAAATACAAGGGAGATTTGGGCCATAGTCGACCACGCCGGCCCAGTGCATGTTGTTTTGTTACGATGTTTTTATGTTTAGATTATTTAGAATACTTAAATAATAAAGTATGGCATTTCATTTAAAAACCGTAATTTATATTATTATTATATTTTTTGAAACGTGGTCACACTATTGACAATGTATTGAAAATTAATAATCACGTATTTCCATTACGAAATCCGCCGTAGCTACAGACACAGATTGGATTCATTCAATAATGGATGACCTGAAAGGGTGCCCGAATTGCTTTTAAATGTTCCGAAGGCCGACATTAATCATATCAAAATAAGCTTTGCATCATACACACGAAAAACGCCCGAAAGTTATACGTTTCATCTGGCAGAACATTAAAACAAATGGACTGGTTGTACTTTTCCATTCGTATGTTTGAATAATTCATGTTCACAATCTATAAAGCAGACAACAGAGAGCATTTTACAAAACAAACAAATTTTATTGATCTCCCAGGCGCTGTTGTGCCCCCACAATAAAATATTTACATTTACTTCGCAACACCTGCCCTACCTAGGCACCGCCCACCGCAAGCATTAGAATAATGAAACTCTTGCCGCCACCTAACTCTCTATTGAATTAAACATTTTTAAAGTGATACGCAAATAGTTTGGCTTAGTTTCCTATTTTTTTAAAGCTCCTTATTTTGATATCCTTCCTTAAGTTCCTTATTTTGGTTCCTTATTAGGGAGAATTTTATTCATAGCCGCGGCAGTCAACGGCATAACAACAAAATGGGGAGCTTTTTCACGCGTATAGCTGCATTGCCATCGAGAAATTAATTTGCCTATCATACTTATATATAACATTTGTAGCCTGTGTTGTAGCCATTATATGTCCTGATGAAAATTGGGTTCAATTCGTTTTACAATCTATATAGTATGTAGTTCGGTATGAATGAAGTTCTTATATGTCTATAGTACACACTCACAGTGCACCAACATATACGGCTTCATGCAAATCTTGTTTCTTTATGCGCACACCACAAGAGGATTGTAACACAAAAACCACACACAGATTAGGAACGCAGTGGTCAACATTTAAAACACAGGGTTATTTAACAGAGCGGAAGGCCACTCCCGTGAACTTAGTTAGCTATTAAATAAAAATCGTTCAATATTAAAACCACGAGTAAATATAACAAATATCTTGGGGAAATGCTATTAAAGTACTCAAGTAATAATTGCGTGGATAGTAACCAATTGGTATTGAGAATTATACTACTAGAAGAGAGAGTTTGAGACATTATTTTTTTAATACTATTGCGGAGTGCGTCGCCAAGTCTGTACAGAAAGTATGGGCTCTTGAGAAGAACGCATTACCTTCGACAGAAACGAGCTTGATCAGATTCGCTATCGCTCAGAAAAATAATTGTATGGAGGATTAATAAATATATGAAAGCATTTTCGATTTACTGGTTACTGAAATTGCTTGAAACGTCGATATACGTGTAGTTTTTACTATCAAATAGCCTATTCAACATCTCTTCTTTTTGTAGTCATAAAATCAATTATTTATCAATCATTTTACTAACTCAAATAAAGTATTTAGTAATATTAAATCAAGTTTAGTTCTTACATAACTATAAGGTAAAATATTTTTTTGTAAAATGTAAAATTGGAAAGTGTTAGTGAAAGTTGGGCATGTTTGAAAAATAGGATTGTTGGTGAAATATCATTTTCCAGAGCTTAGGCACGCCGAGCACGGCAACCGGTAACGAATTTGCGCAGTCCGCCCAATTTTACGTGCAAGTTTTAACAACACCGTGGTTTTTGTCACGCGAACATTTCAGTTTTTGCTACTTTCGGAATTTTGCACTTTTGTATTGTAACATTGCGTAAACGAACAATAGTGAGTTTGGACAGCAGTTTTTCGTTTAGAAATTCTGATTGGATTTCATAGTTTTTAACATGCGAAATTGGAAGAGTTTATTTCATGAACCTGTATTGCAATCAACACCTAACAACTATATTACCATTCTGTATAGAATAGTTACTGTATACTTATGCAAGTAGGTAGGTACATTATTGATTAAATACAGTTAAGTACCTAGTTTGCAAATATTTATATCCAAACTGAATATAAATAATTGCAAACAAGGTACTGGAATTTTAAAATGTTGCGGCGTAGCATCTAGTGAATGGGTGGGCATTTTTTAAAGTGGAATTTTAAATGTGGAATCCTTGAGATCTAAGCTCTTATAGAATTACTAACAAATGTTGAAAAAAAATGCAGATAACTAAATGAGAATTTCATGACAGTTCAAAGCACGTAGGTACCTACGAAAACACAATGCAGCAATATTCCCCAGGTCACTAAGAATTCAATATGTAAATTTTAAATGAACACACGGTACACAGCTGCTGTTGATACGTACATAAAATTATATCGGCCTGTTATTAATGATGTCAGTTAAACCTGTCTGTATTGGTATCGAGGGGCAATAAATTCGTTGCGAGCAACGTAGAACTAAGAGTTCGGATTATTTCACACCATTTACTCTTTTCACCTACCGTCTTCATAATACCGCTGCTATAAAAAGGATTTCTCCCTCCAGGATTGAAGTTTTCGACTATCCCTTAAGCGAGCTTAATCGAATTCCGGGAAATTTTATCAAGAAAAAATCGAGATGTTGATTTTGGGTGAAAAATTTTCTTCTCAGTTAGCTAATTAATATATTTATATAGCATCATCATTATTTCAATAAATCTAAATTATAGTTGAAAAAAAAAAGATAAATTGCTGTTGCAAAAACTAAATCCTATTTCATTACATATAAAAAAGAAATACGAAACTGAATTAAGGTCTGTCCCTATCAACAGTTCCTTAGCAGAATTGTTTTTAATATACATGTCAAAAAATAAAAGTAACATTATAACAACACTACTAAAGAGGCAGAGATTTGCTCACAAATTTTATAGTCATCATACACCATAGTCTTACAATTGGTGTAGTACGGTTAAAACAATTGGGAAATTCAATGACTCAGCGGGATCTATGAATCCATACCCAAATGACGAGTTGGATACTGTTAGCATTCACGGTCCAATCAAGCCGTACCGATACCGTCGGCAAATTGCAAGCCAACTGTACTCCGGATGCGGTTTCCACGGAATTTTTGGATATTCGAATATAAACCTTCTTTGTTTAAGCTGTGGTCGAAAGTGTTTTGTTTTTTATATCTTTGAACAAATATATTTCTGTTTGAGATGAAACAGTCTTTTGTTTATGGTGTCCTTAATCAGCTGTATTTTACAACACACACAGATAAGGTGAACACACACAGATAATAAGATATATCTAGGTTTTAGTGTCCCAATTGCTGTGACCGGATTGTGGTGAAATGGGTAATTTTCATAAGATGTTGACCAATTGTATCGCATCGTGTCAATCGTAACAAATATCCACTCCCGTTTGATAATTCAAGTCTACTACAAACTTACCACTATAACTATTATATAACAGAGAATAGCAGACTTCAGATTTAATAGTGATCATCAACGTTTAAAGTAATAGTCAAACACTTAATTACGTTTTCACCTTATTAAATGTGTATAGCTACTAAATACTTAATCACCCTTGCGACTAAGTAGATACGAAGGATCTCATTCATGTTATTAGCGCGCGAAACTTTCGACTAACACATAAGTAATTTGCTAATGATGTTTATAAATATTGTACCTAATAGTGTTGCTGACTGGTGGGAATTTCCGATAATTTCTGAGAATATTGGGACCAAATAATGGGAAAATTACCAAAAAAAGAAACTACAACCTACATATGATTACAATTTCACGCTAAAATAACTTATGTGGGTACTTATTTCTTTTATTAGGGTTCCGTACCCAAAGGGTAAAACGGGAACCCTATTACTGAGACTTCGCTGTCCGTCCGTCCGTTCGTCCGTCCGTCCGTCCACCCGTCCGTCTGTCACCAGGCTGTATCTCATGAACCGTGATAGTTAGAATGTTGAAATTTTCACAGATGATGTCTTGCTGTTGCCGCTATAACAACAAATACTAAAAAACAGAATAAAATAATGATTTAAGGGGGCTCCCATACAACAAACGTGATTTTTTTTCCGTTTTTATGGATAATGGTACGGAACACTTCGTGCGCGAGTCCAACTCGCACTTGGCCGGTTTTTTTATTTTAATGAACCACGTTGTTGGCCTTTACAGCTTCACTGGATGAGGACTTATTTCTACGAAGCCCTTGGTGCTAAGTTATGAAAGCTGTAAAAATAAGTTAATTCGATGTATTGAACTTGCGTGTGACAATTCATTTTATTGAAGCTGGGAACACTAATGTCCACAGATAAAAAAGTACTCTCATCTTGCTTATATTATTTATTTATCAATTATGTTTTGTAGTCGTTCAATTCTTTTATGCCTGTCTTGTAGGAAAACCAACTTAGTAGTAACTTGGGTGAAACATTTTCAAAGCGAGCTCTCAGATCAGGGCATTACAAATTAATTGGTAAAACGACTCCATAACAACTTTTGACGCTTAATTATGTCAATTTAAACGAAAAGGAAGTAAAGTGAAAAAATAAACCAAGTTTATTTCTCAGATATTCTGTACTCTAATACTTCCACTCCGCCTGTGTAATTCGAAGAGAGAACAAATTACAGGGGGGAATGTTCAAATTTCTTCATTTACTTTTGTAATAGGATAATAATTATTGTCTGTCGAATGAGTGTAATGGATTTACGTCGGTTTCGTTCGCTATTTATTTGTTTGTCTCGGAGCCAATGTAAATTTGCTTATGTCGACGAGAAATATGGAGTGTTTCACTCGAATTGTAATTAAAAGTTACAAATCATTATTAATTCTCTACTTGACTTCTATAAATTGAGGTCACATTAATTAGAACAAAATGTAAGCTTTACATTGTGTTCCCTATTGGAACAACATTTAAAAAGTTATAATATGAGAGTTTAGGTTCTGTTAATTATGTTTTGCGAGACTAGTTTCAATAATAACATAGTTATTTTATGCTTTAATTAGGTTATTTGTTTGTCTATAAATTGTTACGTAAATCCAAATTTTCAAAGAATTATCTAATACAAGTAATTTACCTCCCGTCACTCACTTTAATTATTTTTACAGCAAAGAGGAGTAAAACGAAGATACTCAAGTATTTTTTCCTCAGTTTAGTAAGATTAAAGAATCACATAACTAAATACAAAGACAGTTTGTTTAATGTGGGTTATGATCCATGACTAGTCATAATTAGAATACTGAACAACCATTAAGTATCGCTGCTTCCTTAGATTCTTTGAAAATGAGTTAACAGTTTGTTTGTAAAAAGTAAATTAGCCCTTATAACGTCCCACTAACCTTCCCTAAACGAAGGAGGATTAAGCCCTCAGGGGGTCTAATAAAGTACAGGGATTCTAATCAGGGATTCTAATAAATTACCAATTAATATTTTATATCACAGGATAATGTCCTCTAAAGTGGAATATGTTACAAAACGTCGATTCTATTTAAATCAAAGTGTTTTCGATTGTTCATTATACGTAGACGACAATACACAACGTGCTCACAGCATATACTCACGACATATGCGTCTCAGTGGAGCTGTTCAGCGAACTAAGCGCTTTGTTACGCACAGGATCAGCGCAACACGACCACAAGTACAAATACACACAGTAATACAATACAAAGCCACAACGCTCCTTGTACTGGCATGTACACAATTTGAGGTTTTAAATTAGCATATCTTAACTACAGAGTTACGACAAGTTGCTAATGATGGTGTGCCATATAAAGTTTTTTAACAATATGTCAATAACAATTTGGAGTTTAAAGATTTTGATAAGGCACAATTCCATGGTTCTAATTTTAAATTTGACTTTTTCTGGTTTGATTAAATTTTGTGTTCAACGAATCCCGATCTTTGAAAATTAGTTTTCCAGTATCGTAGACTAGGTTCACTGATGTATAGTGGCGGTCATATATATCTATAGTGGAGGCCAGAATCAAACTTAGTTAATAATGAGTCGTATTTTTAAAGAAATACGATCTGTAGCGAACCTATTGCTGCACTTATAAACGAGTATCGTACAATTAATTTTAGAGACAAAAATGTACGTTTAAACACTCCGCCATTAACAGTTAAAGTTACGAATAATATATTTACGTATTTTCGCTCCAAAAACTTCTGAAACGGAAACTAGACATAACTTTGCAAACAAAAGTCAAAAATTGCATCCTCGGACGTCAACTAAAAGTAATAAGATGGCATCGCCGAACATTTGCAAACTTTACAAAAATTTCAATATGTTGAATAGGAAATGGCAATTTGTTATAAGTGCCTTCCTGTAAAGTTGTGCAGTTTATATGAAAAGTTGTGGACACTATGGAACTCCAGCGCCTAGGAAATTCGACGACAAGTGTTGGGGACGTGACGTCCCACCACATAATGCCCTGAAATCTTACCTAGACAAATATACTTCACGCTCTGCGGAAACAGGATTTCCTTGTTTGTATTATGAACAGCATTTGTTATTATGTTGGCGGGAATGTTTGTTTAGCAAGTAAATACTTCGAGTTGCAACTGTTGCTTGGAAAATCTATTAGGCAATTTTAACATGCACCTAATATCGCCTGTCAACAGCTGGTTTGATGTTTGGTGCTCGAGGAAACAACGCTTATGTTATGGCTGCTTTAAAATAGACTGACGAGGGCCCTAAACCTGAAGATTATTAATTATTATCAATTAAAAAAGTTAAACAAGTCGATTTATTTTGAAGGATGTTCTTTTTTTTGAGATTAAAACTTTAATCGCCAAATATTTATTAAGTTATCAACCCTTATTAGGCAACCATGATGTAATCAAGGACCTCAAACAATTTATTCAGCTACAAACTATCTTATTAGTTTTCAGCCATCATGGGATACTGAAAGTATATTAACTTAAAACATTTGTACTTGAAATAATATGAGTTTTTTTTAACTGATAACCTGTCAATACCAGTGGCACGATCGCTGAGCAGAAACGGTTGAAAGCAGAAATTAGTCAAACAGGAAAATATTGGACGTATATTGGAAAATTCTTCTGCACTCGTTCCGTTCAGCTTCTCGGTACAAATAAAAAGATTTTTTATACCCTTACATTTTAAATGTAGGAGAACAATCTTTTATCGTTTTTAATTCATGATCGCTGTTATTTTCTTGTTTATAATTTTAAACAAATATTACCTAATAAATTGACGACGGATTGGATTGACGTCAGAAATTGCCTTTTCGGAATTTGCACTGGTCTGAGTAAAATTAGGACCACTCTCAGTCCATTGTGTGGTATCGTAAAAGCTTTGCTTAGTATGGGACAATAATTTATTTGTTTTCAACTCTACCGTGACTTCAATTAGTGTTTTCCGCATTCGCTCCCAGCTATTGGTTTTGTTTTGCAGAATGAACGCTTGAATGCCCAACACATGTCGGGGTTACTGAACCTATTTTACTATGTGTTTACGGTTGGGTTTTCGTAATCGTTAAAAAATTATAACCACGCCCTAAATTAGGAAGATTGTATAGGTTCGTAAAATGTTATGCTATAATCATCATCATGTCATTTTAATTATTAAAATATTATATATTATGATATAAGTTATGAAATATTTTTTGCTACAATAATATGTAATTAAAATATTTTGTGTACAAATTATAGCTTCTTAAAACTTAGATAGAAAAGTTTAAGAAAGTTACATAAACGCTATCTACTAAATAGTATACAAATAATTATAACATTAATTTGCAGTAGATACAAAAACAAAGAAGTAAAAATAATGTGTACACGTTTTAGACTAAATACAACCTAACACAATATGTTCAGTTTGGTAAACGGTAATAATTACTAGTAGCAGACTGAACATATCGTGATGTTTGTCATAGAGTATCCCGTTTGTATAGAAACACAACATCATTAAGCTCAATTAACACTAGAAAAACAAAGTAAGTAAGTAAACCACATAAAACGAAACTACAAAAGTTCGTAACTCGCGTTCTAAACTCGAACTGCCAAGAAGTTGTGTGCACGTTTACTGTGGCTTGCGTAGTAAATCCAAAGCTCATAGTAGGGTGCCCGTTCCAAAAATAATTAGACACGTACTGTGATGGCCGCCTCAATACAGGAAAGCATTTATGAGTGAACGCGATGCGTAAACGATAATCCGTATACCTTTAATGACTGGGTATATTTAGATATTTTGTTGTTTTAGTTTCGGTGAGATAGTTAGTTCGATGATATAGATATTCGAATAACTGCGTCCATCCTGTTCTCCACATCGAACAGTCGAAATTAACTTGCGAATATTTATGCAATCGTTTTTAGGGTTCCGTACCCAAAGGGTAAAACGGGAACCCTATTACTAAGACTTCGCTGTCCGTCCGTCCGGCCGTCCGTCCGTCCGTCCGTCCATCCATCCGTCCGTCCGTCCGTCTGTCACCAGACTGAATCTCATGAACCGTGATAGTTAGAGAGTTGAAATTTTCACAGATGATGTATTTTTGTTGCCGCTATAACAACAAATACTAAAAAACAGAATAAAATAATTATTTAAGGGGGCTCCCATACAACAAACGTGATTTTTTTTGCCGTTTTTATAGATAATGGTACGGAACCCTTCGTGCGCGAGTCCGACTCGCACTTGGCCGGTTTTTTGGAATTATGAAATATAATGAGACATTATCGACATTATAAAATAAAGCTACGTAGACGTAGATAGTTTGACAGAGCAATCATAAATGGATGTCGATATGAATAGAGTTCACGACTATGCTACAATGCTTTTAAATGGTAATGTAATATATAGTGTGATATTAATAATTTATCATATAACAGTGTTCAGTGCTCCGCATTTCTTGGACGCAGCGGCGCACCAATGTATCGATCCTAAACGAGTTACGAATAAAAGAGAGACTATCATCCACAGTACAGCTCAGGATCCTCCGATACTTTGGCCATGTGTCACGGCGACCAGCAGATGCCATGGAAAGACTTGTAGTCCAGGGCAGGGTCAATGGTAACAGACCTCGCGGACGTAGCCCCATGCGATGGACTGACCAAATTAAAGCGCTGACAAAGACGAGGGGTCTTTGTCAGCGCTTTAATTTGGTGAATGAATGCTTTAATGAATGCATCCGCCAGACATCGGTTCGGGATCGGTGGAGGAGGACCATCAAATCTGTCGTCGATTGCACATGACCACGGCTGCTCTGCCAAGAGTACATCGACCAAAAAGAAACAGTGTTCAGGTTTACACACAAAAATAACGTCATAAATATAGATTTACTTTTGACCCAAAATTAAAAGGGAACACTGAACGCGGTGTAAAGGAAATTAAATGTCGTTGAACACCGAATAAAAATGAGCTTGTGTTACCTAGATTTCACCCTAAAACAGGTCGTAAAACGATGATTGAGTGCTTACTCCAACCTCAGTGGAAAGTGTGAAAAGAATTACCCCCAAATTTTATAGCAGTTTCAATCCATTTATAAACTACCATAATTGACGTTCTTTAGAGATTGTTTTTACATCCCACTGAAAATAAATTTGTGGGCTCTTTAAAAATGACGGCTGTATTCCTCGAAGAAGTAGTCAGAGGTGAACTGCATGTTTGAAGCGGCAAAAGGTTAGGGTGATATTAATATGTAGTTATAAAGGGTGTAACATAACCTTTAACCTGTAGATGAAATTGTCCTTTTTAGTTAAGGTCGAAGATTAAAGAACTCGATGTCTTTTAACAATTTAATGTCATCTGCCATATTTGTCACCTCTATCACCCTTTTGTATCGATAATGTGTAATTTAATAAGTTTTATTCATATGACGGCGGTTTGAGCTAGTGGTCTGAGCGCGTAGACCTTACAACTCACTGCACCTGTGTGCATATAGATTACTACTAGATAGTACTGTTACTGGGTTCGATTCCCGCCAGTGATAAATTTCTAAAATAGCCTATCCGGTATTAGCCCTGGTCTGGGTGTAACTGTCATCACTCCCAGTCTATTGTATGGTACCCATATGACCTTAGTTTGGGATCAGTATGTATTGTCTGGCGAGATTTATTTATTTCGAAGAAGAAGAATTATACATCCTATGTAAGTAGATATACATACTTCTTTTATCTATGACTTATTTAATAAACTATGGGAACTCGTGCGTCTGAATCTACCATGGAGATATTATAACGGAGATGGCATTTCGAGCCCGCACTGCGGTAAACTTTGCTGGTTTATCTGACTCCGCCATCTTTGTTTTCTCATATAGTTGCCGCATGCCGTGATAACAAAAATAGCGGAAATATCGCGACAGAGATATACGAAGAGTGGAGTCGTTACGGGTACTCTAGATACTCTATGGCATCTACACAGAAACCTTGAAAAAAAAAATGTGATCGTTATGACAAAATTCAAATTTATCGCGCTCACATTACATATTCCGGAAGGGAATGGTAATGCCTTCATATTATGCTAATAATTCTTAATAAATATACCTAAAACCTCTTGATCAAGAGTGATGCGATTGTATCATGTTACACGTATGTAGTAGGTATTTTTAATCAGGTATTTGTATTGTTATTAAAAAACCCAAACAACGTTCATGTAACTAAATTTGTGTTAAAAATTAATGTATTTTTAATACATTCTAATCACAGTACCAGACGCTCTTATCGCTATATATCATATTACCCGTTATAATAGTTTATTATGTTATCAAATCATTGAAATATTTTAATTTATGTAATAATATTGTGTTTGACACCTAGAATACCGTGTTAGGAACACCACTCTGCGCTCCATAACACAACTCAAGGACGTGGAGGAAAAGTCCGCAAAACTGTAGTGGGAGTAAGCAGGCCATGTCGTATGGACCCGCAGAGGTGGGCCAACATAAGTACCAAATGGAGTACCGCAGGTACAAGACGCCGTGGAAGACCAAGGAAACGGTTGGCGCGACGATCTGGACATCTTTGTGAGAAAGACGTGGCCGGAAGTGCCCCAGGATCGAGACCGGTGGCGGGAACGAGGGGAGGCCTTTGCCCAGGAGTGGGGACGCAAATATGTCTATAAAAACAAATAATGTTATTGCAATAATTTTCAAATAATCGATATAATAACATAAACCTATTTATCTGCCAAAAAAAATTAAGTGCTCTCATTTGTATGGAAAGAAAGCTTTGGTACCAATAAATGAAATGTTACCAGTAAAACCGAATTTAAATTGTTTCATATTGCCTATTTCACTTTTTTATTGCATTGCTATAAGAACATAAAACATTCAAATAATAATATATTTTAGCCACCATTTTGACTGTAAGTTCACTCAAGCGGCGTACAAAGGCAAATACGCGTATATTCAATTTTAAAATCAAATTTTAGGGTAAAACCCAACTTTTTTTAACATTAAAACAGGGGTTACAATCATGATTTTCTTGTTATTTTACCCTATAGTCATGAGTGCCATAAATGGGGGGGGGGGGGGGTGCCAAAAGTAGGTAGTGTTACCTTAATGTTATTGAAAGTTAAATGTTATTTGTATTCAGCGTTTAATATTAGCGTTACTTTTTTATAAAATAAAATAATAATTGTTTCTATAAAATCGTACTTTCTTTATGACCTAATTTATCAAAACAGTAGGTACTAGAAACACACTAACTTTATCAAGAGATACGTTTGTTATTTTTTAACGACATCTTATATGTTTTTTTGTGAAAACTATAGTTCTGTTATGTACTAGTTAGTACTGTTATGTTATAACCGCAAGTCTGTAAGTCTGAGACTAAGTTTCTTTAGAGAGCTTAAGTACTTAGAAAGGTTCTTGAGACGCGATGCCTCATACCCGCGTAAAATAAGCGTTAAGCGAGTTAGTTGTTTAGTTAACGTAAACTCTACATATCTATTCTGGAAACCACATTTTCATAGATACATATATCAACATGCCTTAAAGTTATATTTTTCGATCTACTAGTGCGAGCACTAATTTTGAATTTTAAGCGTACCTTCATCATCATCATCATGTTATAAAGAGGAATGATTTGTATTTTTGTATGTAACGAATAAACTTAACTTAAGAACTTAAACTTAACTTAACTTAACGAATAAACTTAAGCAATGGTAGCCGAGTGGTCAAAGTGCGCAAGTTCAAACCCCGGCTCGCACCTCTGGGTTTCATGTGCGAATCTCATTTTCATCCGAGATTATCACTTGCTAAGAAACGGTGAAGGAAAACATCGTGAGGAAACCTGCACGTCTATATAAAGGCGTGTGAAGTTCACCAACCCGCACTGGGCCAGCGTGGTGGACTATGGCCTGAATCCCCCTTGCATTGAGGGGAGGCCCGTGCCCAGCAGTGGGACGTTAAAAAAGGGCTGTAGTAGTAGTAGTAGTAGTAGAATAAACTTAAAAACTACGGGAATGATTTCAAAAAATATTTTGTCGTTAGAAAGCTACATTATCAATGAGTAACATAGGCTATATTTATTTATCCCACCATAAAATGTCCACCCGTGCGAAACCGGGATGAGCCGCTATTATGCTTTATAATAAGAATTGCTTCAAGTCACTTATTTCTAACTTTTTGATACCAAAACGATCTGTATTGATAAAGTTCATACTCCAACGAAATGACATTGACTGCTCGACTCAGGGCTTTTTCCATAGCAATTAAATCTTTATGGATATCGACAAAGAGTTCGTTTTGGTATTCGCAAAAAAGTTGACGCCATCTGTGCTCATGGGGCTTAACTTAAACTAAAGTCATGAATTTTAAACAATGCCAATTTAGTCACTAAACTATCATAAAATTACTAATCTCACTGTCTAATATTTAAACTCACATTGCACACAAATTATATGGCTAGTGACATTAAATAACTTTGCCTATACGTTCAAGTTAAAGTCATAAGCTTACACTGAAATATTCTGAATTTAGAATCCACATTATTTGCAGTTGAGTGGTTTAGAATAAACAGAATCAGAATCAGATTTTTTTTAATTCATATAAACCAACACAAGCACATATGAATCGTCAATAAAAAAAATATAATGGTAGGTATCTCTAACACCCATTCGGAATGCATTTCCTATGGTGCGGAATGGGCAAGATACTCCATGGTTGCTCTTTTCCAATAAGTATATAAATTTTTGTGTGTATTTTTCTTAATCAACAATTATACAATATAAAGTTAATGAGTCTATATACATTATTAATAGATACATATTAGGCAATTTACCTACTAGACACGTGTGAACGTAGACTTTAAACCTTGTAGACACATTTAATATACTAAGTAGAGTAAAAAACTTCTTTGTCGATTAAAATACAACATCAACAAACTTGGCCAAGTATTTTAAATACAAATATTTACCAGAACAACCAAATTTTAATTCAAAAGCAAGCCCTATTAAAATCATAAACCGAGAATGTTTTCAAAATCGAATCTTAAAGTATCAAGAAATTTTAAATTATAAACCCAACACACTCTCTCTGAGAGAGACTGGGCTATAAAAACATACTGTTTGGTTTCATATTTCTACGTGAACTGGCCAGGCCGTGTATGTATATTTTTACCTGACTACGGCAAAGTCAAAAGGAAGGCTTACGATTCTAGCAGTCTATGTATGTATGTTTGTATTTCCGTATGTTCCTCCGTAGTGCCTAAACTATTCATCCGATTTTTACGATTTGTTATCACCGCCCGGGTAACATAGGCTACATTTTAACCGACTTCAACAATGGGAGGAGTCGATTTTACCTTGTTTCCGGGGTAACAGTTTTTGAAACTTTTTTGTTTTTAAAACTCATTTTGAACAGTGGTCTACAAACTCCAATCACTTATCCACAAAGAACCTGTAAATGACTCTGATTGATAAATTCACGAAGCGTAACTTCCTTCATGGTGCAACTTGGAATCAGTCCAAATCTTTTTTGTTACTTAATAGGCATAAATAAAATTGCACGAGGAGGGTAAACTGGTCGGAAATCTTCTGCGCTGCGGTTTAAATGATAAATCGGCTGCCTTACGCTCTATTTACACGGCAAAGCCAACTGCCTGTTAATTATGGATTAACCTGATCGGATATAGAGTCAGAACATTTTCTATGGCAGCGTTCACACGCACTGCCAGCTTACAGGAGTTCTGAAAACTAAAAGCTTGTGTTAAGCGTGTTACCGATATAAATTATTCTGTCACTGCACATTCCTACCCCTTTAACCCGTAGTTATCAGGTAGTCGGCTTTGTCATGTGATTAGACCTTTAGTGGTTGCCCAGAATGTTTAGCAGAATTATCTCGCTATTTATCTAGACGCGGGGTCAAGCAGGCCACTGTCTTACGTTATTTTCTTGTAAATTAACTGTTCTCCAATCCACAGAGCATTAAACTAAAAGTATGGTCGAAATCTTAGATAGATAGATTGTACACCAATAGTCACATGGATATTACACAAAATATATTGACAAAACAAGGAACAAATGGTAGTGTACATTGGGCGGTTTTATCGCAAGCTGCGATCTCTTCCAGACAAGCTTTGGATGGAGAGGATTTTGTCATAATGTCAGACAGTTGTGTACCAATATATTATATAAACATACCATACATATAAACAATAAATACGTAGTATAAAATAATATGCTAACATATACTGAAACATAGTAAAATATATACATTCAAAAACTTAAAAGTAGGATCTATTATCTAGGATATAGTACCTTACTGACATAGCTGCGGCTCGAATTAGTAATGGTACACTCCCTCGCACACTGGGGCGTCAATACACGTAGGTAGAAACTTTTGCCAATACGAAAACGACCTGTATTGACTCATAGATAACGCTCATTCTTCAACGTAATATCATTGATGGGTGTCTTGATGGGTGTTCACGTGGCTTTCATCACAGAAATTCGATCTTTATATATATTAACAGATTTTGTTTTATTATTGGTAAACAGTTTGATGCGCGCGTCAAGACGCTCCAGTAAAGTATAGTATACTTTTGTTACTAACTGTGGCTCGGTACTATCCAATTAATGAAATAAAGCATTCAAACTTAATTAATTGTATGTTCTTCGTATAAGTTACACCGAAATCACATCTGCGTATTCTCATTGAAGCTTGTCTATGCAGACTAGAGGCACAGCTGCTCTGTTATTTGCCTTCAGTCCTTGGGCAAATATGTGCGCGACATGCGCTACCAAGACATTTAACGATTTCGTTATTTTATATTCTGTTCTTATACTACTACGGTTTAAAATCAAATTGTAAACTTTGAGTAATAGTTAATTTAACTAGCCCCTTGATACACGAGCATTAAACCCCGATTGTATGTACACTTAGCAGTTGATCGCTTTTTTACGACAGAAGATGCGATTATGCGATGTCAATTTACCGTAATCTGCGCGTTTTATAGCTTGAGATATATCTTTACAGCGTTTTTTGAGGCTCGAATATGATTTACAAGTCACGCAAACATCTACTAATAGTCACAGGGGATTTATTTTTCAAAAAATATGATATCAGTTGAAAATCTATAATATCTTGAAAGCAATGTGTCAGTTAGACGTCCAAAAAACTTGGACTGCAATTGGTCTCATTCATGCCACGGCCATCTAGCTTTATATGTTTTGACATAAACACGACGTAAGTAGACGTCAAAGTCAAAAACAAAATTAAACAAATGTTAGGAAATCTTTCTTTGATGCAATAACTCGTTTCTTGGAACTTAGGGCTAATGCAGTTGTGCAAGTTTTTCGTTTCATGACCATAACGAATGTTAAATAAGTTATCAAGTAGAAAACTATGCGTGGACTAAGTAGGTACTATACTTACCCTTCGAAACACGAAGGAGGTGTGATGTTAAAACAGATATCTTTCCGTGGTAAAACCAAGCGAAATGTTATTGAACCAACTTGTTTGCCAATTATACTACGACCTCGAGTCTGTCAAACAACATTCGAAAAATAAAATTTTCCCTTAAGCTAATTTTTGTTTCAATGAAAATGCAACGCCGGAATCAGCATGCATGGATATGTAAGCACTTATGTACACGGCTGTTCGTGGCATTTCCGCTCGGACAGCCTTTTGAAAAGATGAGAAATAGTTATTTCCTCGTTACGGCCTCCCGCTACTATTAATCATACCTTGACGGGTGGCACGGATTGACCCCCATGCCACGTCATATCAGACTTCCGCTTTTGTTTACATTTGTATTAGATCGAAGTCTCAAGTAGGGCTTAACTAAACTTAAGTCTTGTCTATAAACGCTGTGACTGTCGTATCTAAGATGTGATGAGTAATTATGATTAGAATTAGTCCGGATAGCCTACTGGAAAAAAAATCTTTAGTTAACTTTAGCTATAACCCTTTCATTAATTTTTCACTTTACATGTAGAATCAGATTTTTTATTCATGTAAACCAATACAGGCACTTATGAATCGTCAGTAAAAAATAGCATCTCTACCACCTGTAAATTACATGTCTAAATATAGTTCTGAAAAATAAAAACATTACAAAACAGTTCCCCACTGGGATTTGGAACATTAGCCCTGTCATTATTAGTGTACTGTTTTTAGCACTAACAGATTTTTATTTCAGTTTGCCACTTTGTTTATCAACTCAACTTAAGCCCGCTTGGTTGGCTGCGCACGATCATAATAAGCCCGAACGTGTCGTATACTATATACTTGTATTGTAACATACTTTGTACGGCAATAGGACTGTACTTCATAAGTAATCCGTCATGTGAAACTAAATCACAATACGTTCTCTAGCTGTGACCGCATGAGCTTTTGTTTGGAAAAAGTTAATCTCTTCCCTGTTTTCGTCGTATTAAGGTCACTCGAAATACTGTTAGCAATCAACCAAGGCTGAAGCGAAAGCCCGCGACGGCTCTCATTGTTTTTCTTTTTACTTATTGTGTATATAAAGGAACGGAGGTAGCAGTTTTGTACTTAGCGAGTGTAAATGGCTTGAAAAATACTGCAATTGCTTTCGTTTTAGCGTTATCTCAGTCTTTGTGTCTGAATTAACTGTGATACTTGGATGCTGAGGGAGTTTTAATAGGTACCACCTATATTGTTGTACATTGTTAGAAAATTTTCAAAGGACATGTTTTAATTGGTCTACATATGAATGTACATATATGTAACTCTATAACCAAAGAATTATTATATCAAAGAAGGAGATTTTCCTACCATTTATCAGTTTCGCACATCTATACATCATAAATAAAAATTAGCGATGAACATGATAAAGATAGCGGACGATTCCAACTGCAACCTCTTATAATAGCATTGTTTCTAGATAGTCTCTGTACCAAGTTCATATACTCGGTGGTAAGGGGGCAGATCACTGACTTTTAGCAACAAATAAGTGTATAATTGATTGTATCTACAATTAAAATTCTTGATCCACTTATTTGGCTCAGTAGACGTTTTATGCCTGTTGAATAGTTCCTCAATCTATTTGATGACGCCCATTGAACCTTCCAAGCGCTCATGGTGCCGTGGACATAAAGTATTTGTGAAAGTGAAAGGACGCGTTGATTCCATGGCACCTTTGACCGATTGCCGAATAATAACTCTATTGTTAGTGTCATAGAGTTCCTTTTAAGTCTTAAGTAGCGATCAAATCACGTAAATTTGTAACTCAAGTGCATGAACGTATAAAAAGGTCGTATGGATCACGAATATAAGAACTGAAGTACTCTTAGTAAGTTACATTACACACATACACATTTACACACACACATTTACAGTCACATTTACATTATAGTAAGTGAATTCAAGTTAAGTCAAGCCGATGTAACGCTGTACAGATTGTTCGGAAAACAACTCCCTTACCACCACCTGTCTTGCAGCCATAGAGTGTCTAGAGTACCCATAAAAACTCCACTCTTTGTATAGCTCTACGGAGATAATTCCGCCATTTTTGTTATCTCATGTACCTGTAGTATACGGCAACTAAATGGGAAAATAAAGACGGCGGAGTCAGGTAAACCAGAAAAAATTACCGCAGCGCGGGCTCGAAATGCCCTCTCTGTTATATCTCCATGATTGCAGCAATGTTTTAATATGACTAACAGTTATTGACAGTTAACTCGGTACACAATCCGTCAAAGAGGTAGTGGTAAGGCACCGAATCGACACGTTGCCGCGTTGCTCCAATGCAACGTGAGCGGTAATGTGGAGTCCTTTTCTATACGTCCATGGCAAGTGGAATAAATTTCACTTTTCATGATGGTAGAGATACTATTAATATTATTATTTTTTTACTGACGATTCATAAGTGCCTGTGTTGGTTTACATGAATAAAAAAATCTGAATCTGATTCTGATCATGCAATCATCAAGGATTCCTAAACTATTTTGGGTAAAGAGACGCCTCTTCCAAAATGACCAGATACCTCAGATCTCCATAGTTAAATTATTAAAAAAAATCCAATCTCTAGTTTTTTTGCTATTCATAACACATGCAAAACTTAGCGTTTGATTAAGTGACCAATCGCAAAGTTTAGTGTTAAAATATCGACCTCTTTGGGAATCGCAGCAATAGATAGTTCCTTTAAGTAAATAACCGCGTCGCGTCAGTACTTGTCAAGCTGCCAACAACCCACAATACTGCTGAAATATAAGAAAAGAACGCTAAACACCAATATTTATTTTATCTTACGACCCAGCTTAACACTGTTTAGCTGTATACAAAGCTCCAAAAACTGACGAGATAAGTGTTAACATAAATTATGTAGAGCAGATAGGTGGCGTTGCGGTGGAGGTAGAGTTTTGTTTATGTAGTCAGTGCCCACTCAGAACTTTTGTTATGTTGGCAAAGACTCATTTATTATCTAGGAAATATACTTGCGAACTTGAAGCATTGTTATATTGTAGAATTTTTATAATATTTTCCTAAATTGCAATAATTCATATTGTAATATTAAGAAAAACAGGTAGGTATTATTATATTATGTATTACCCATAACAAAGCAACCGTGTTTAAATATCTTATAAGCTTACACAAAGTGCGAGTAGTTTCATAAATTTTCCGCCATAATTTTCTTAAGAGGTATTTTGCAAAGCGTACCCTTGTAAATCAGGGTAAGAGTTTTTGTTAGTACACCCCAGGCAGCTGCCCTGAATGATTACTTCATTTATTTAATGTTCTTCATGTGTTTATAATCTAGACGTTCCGAGAAGTGTTTTGATCCCCGAAGACGCATTACCCAGTCGGTAAAATTCGGTTTGGATACGGAAACTTAAAAAAAATACCGTGAACATGTAAAAAAGGCGGGATAGAATCTCGTTATATAATAAGTGAAGCACTCGTATTAAGTCGGCTGGCTTGTACGTATACGTTTATTTTGCCTCAAACATCATACGATCAGTCACGCGCGACGCGTTGGTTGGTACTCTACGCACACTTAAATCGACTCGGCACGCGTTGCCTCACTTTTGGCTGAATCGCGAAATTTCTGCTTTTTACGTACGTTCATGGATAAAAGTAAACTTTTATCCTTAAGCAACTAAGTAGAAAGTATATAAATTGTATGCAATGAACGTGTAGTCTATACAAATAATTACAAATTGTATGCAATGAATGTGTAGTCTATACAATTAATTAGAAATTGTATGCAATGAATGTGTAGTCTATACAAATAAAAGGTTTACGAAATTAATTATTATTCGCCATTTTAAATTTATAAATGCTACACCCAATAGTGGGAAATCCAACTTGTTTAGCCATCGGCCATTTGCCAACGTCACTCGCGCGTAACTAACACAATTTGAATATTTGTGATAAACAAATAGCTAATTAGAATGCTGATTTTCATTATTTAATCATAAATAATATGAATGTTTTTGAAATATTTGCTCTTTAGGTAATAATCCCTCCAGACTAAATCATATAATTGAGTCCTTAGTAAGTATTTTGATGTATTTATTACTTTCCTACGGAATCCCTGGACCGTTATACCTCCCGCCAACTGGGGCGTCAATCGTCTCGCTTCAATTGTGTTGCCATACCATAACGAACTGTATTGAAACATAGAAGAATTCCATTCGACACTGCAATGACACAGAGCGCTAGCGGATTCAGACGCGTAGAGGAGTGGCTTTTACGACAGAAATTATTTTTTATGCATATTGACATAGTTTGTTTTAGTATTGGCAAAAATATTGACGCGCGAGTGTACACAGGACGTTTATGTCAATCCATAACGATTGTATATTCCTATGGAAATTAATGTCAGTAGACAGGTACCTACTACGACTTAAAATGCTACAATAATGGTGTCCTTTTCTACACTATTAGAGCTCCCCTTTATTTTCTGTTCCTGACAGTAAATGGGTAATTGGAACAAATCGATGATGCTGAGTGACATCTCGGGCCCAAGGGATGCCAATCCATCACTGGACCGATCGCAGTCGTAACGATCTCTTTGCTTTTGTGATGTATCGATTTGAGTGGACTTTATTGCACACTCACTTGGGATTCGATGGAGAAATATTTGAAATGTGACTTTGCAACGAAAATTATATTGAAATAAAAATTCGCATTCCAAATTTAAAAAAGAATAATGCTTTGTCAAGGAATACTGTCAAATGAATCAGCTCCTTTTTGTTTTGTATTTAATATAACATTCGGAGATTTCTTTTCCTTTATTGTCTTGGTATGAACAGTTTATAAATAGAAGGAAAGGAAACCGTATTATTCCTTTTTTAATATAACAAAAAATCATGTATATATATTGTATGTTGAGTTTTGGATACATGTTTGTTATAATATGAATGATAAAGGTGCGGCCTTTGAGATTAAATTTACGTCCCCATATTATTTTACGTTCTCAAATCAAAATTCTGATAATTTTACATTACAACATTTTTCCATTCTAGGAATATACAACTTTCATTACCGTTGCTTGTTTAAATTTAATTATTATACTTATTAACGGACTGACCATATTCTAAACTTTATTATCAAATGTACATTTTGCGTTTTAAATATTAACTGAAGTCTGTTTCTCAATCTTTCCTGAATTATAGCAATATATAAATTGATATGGAGTAAAGCAGAGGTGGCCTCGTCGGTAGAACGCCCGCCTTGAACGTAAGGGGTGCAAGTTCAAATCCCGGGCCCGTATCTCTGAGATAATGTTCATGTGCGAATGTCATTTTCAATGATGATTAATACTTACTGAAAGGTGAAGGTAAACATCGTGAAGTAACCTGCATATCTGTAGCAAGGCGTGTAAAGTTCACCAACCCGCACTAGGCCACTGGGTGGACTATAGTTCAAAAATCTCCTTCCTATTGAGTTAGAAACTTCCTGGTATAATGGCAATAGGCTCGCCCCCTAACACATTGGGACCAAAATACATCGGCGAAGCGTGGGTGCACTAGGTACAGTACACCTCTGCCTACCCTTCGGGGACGGGCGTGATGATGATGATGTATTTATTTATAGGAACAAATAATTCGAAAATGAATTACGCGATGTATTTTACCTATAGCAGGTTTATGCTTATTACATCCACACAATCTACGTAAGTTAATTTTTGGTCTCTAGGTTTAACGTGAGATGTTTAAAAAATAAAACTGTGTAGTATCGGCTACTCAATGAACTAGCAGATTTGAAATGTTAACAATAAAACTTTTAGCGTTAACTCGCTTTAGGCAGCTAGATTAAGGGACAGATTCAGATGGCGTTTCTTCTGGAGACGGCGCGCATAGTGAGGAAGTTCCTCTCCCTGGAGCCTTGAGCACTGGTAACTAGGACCTTGTTCCAGATGCCGGTGGGGAACTCTTTTATATATTTCGCTTTTTTTTAATATTTATAATGTATTGAATAAGAGAAATGAAAAATAAACGAATAATATTTTTTATTCGATTTCCAGACATAGGTTGGCATACTCGATAGTTCAAGTAGACTCTAGCGAGTAGCGAGCGTGACTTACTCGTCACGCTCGCGGTAGAGCTGTAAGTTAAACAGGCGTTACTAACTATGGCCCGATAATTACTGCTCATGTCCAGTTCGGCTGTGCAAACACGCTGATTTAATTTCCGTCAATGATTTTCCAACGAGTGTTTCAGAAATCCTCGCCTATAGTAGCATTACAATTTATTTCTCATTCAGCTCGCAGTAATTATATTGCAGACTAGCTGTGCCCGCGGTTTCATCCGCGTTTATGGTTACTGTGTCGTAGCGTGATGTTATAAAGTGTATAACCTTCCTCATTAAATAGACTATACAGTGCAAATATATTTTTTGAAATCGGACTGGTAGATCTAGACCTTAATGCGTTCAACAAAATAATAAGTCAAAGGTATAAAATTAATTGAAATAGTGAAAATTTAATCCCCAGCTATGGAAAATAGAATAACGTAACTCAATTATAACCCGGGTATGATTATTTGCGAAATTATTGTTTGTATTTATATTATTTACTAGCTGTGCCCGCGACTTCGCCCGCGTGGACTTTAGGGAGATTATCCGGAAATATGGGTTATATGTTTTTCCCGCGAAACTCTAATGCTTTTTCTAAAATTAAAGTAGCCTAAGTTACGCCTTGGAACGGCATAAAGTCCCATTGAAATCGGTTCAGCCGTTTAGAAGTTTACCCCAAACAAACAGACAGACAGACAAAAAAATTTAAAATTGCGTTATCGTTATAGGTATCGTATATACTTTCATACGCATTTGGTAAAAAAGTGTTATTTTGATATTACAAACAGACACTCCAATTTTATTTATTTGTATAGATTAATGTATTATTAATGCTACAGTTTTTGGATGTCCTGTTAAATAAATAATTAAAATAATTAAATGCAATCAACTATTAAACTTTTCTAAGAAGCTAAGTTTTTCTACATAATATATACTAGAAGTAGAGCTGATGCACCTCCTAATTCAGACAACGAAGACATCATTATGAATTTGCCCAAAATATAATTAATTGCAAACAAGGATACAGAGGGCATGTATACAAAAATACGATTACGTAAAATACAAAGAAACCTACGGACATTCTTTTTACGTATGTATGCATAAAGGATTTATTAAAAGAGGTCAAGTCGGTGAAAACGTCTGAAATATTGAGGATGTCAGGTAAATTTATAGGTATAATATGTTGTAGGTACGAGAAGCTCAATTTCCGTGAGAGTTTACTGTGATTTTTTTCTGTCTAAGAAAAATAGATAGCAAAGAATGTTGGAACGTCAAAAAAGTTTGTGCAATTTCTGCCGCGCGCCGCCGAAACTCAACCTCAGCCATTTTTCTGCTAACCGTGTTCCTCGTTATTACTGATTTTATTTATGAGCGCATATTCACGTAGTTTACCTGATACTGTGGTATTCTACCACCGACTAATATTATAGGTACTATCAATCTTTTAGGAAAACGTGAATGATTTTGCTATTTTCATATATAGACGATATTGTTTTTAACCGACTTCCAAAAAGGAGGAGATTCTCAATTCGATCGGTATGTTTTATTTTAAATAGATTTTTATATTGTTAACTATGAAATAGTTAATATGTTGAAACAATATAAACAGGAGTAGAAATTTTGTCAATATTTATTGGCCATTAGCGGATGATCATCGGATGAAAATTTGTTGTCACAGACGCTCATATAACTTTATGTCACCATCCAAATAGTCGCCACATGCACTAATACGAATAGAAAATACAATATATTTTACTGATACTAACATTATGACACATTTCTCGGTGCAGAACGCGATCAACTGCTCATAAAGTTTTATATGAAACCAAATTTTGTCGTAGATCGTAAATGGAACACCGTAAAAATGTACGCGCGATCTCCCATTGATATAGCCAACAGCTGATGAGAGCGATTATGTTTATGGGACACGCATTCCCTAAGGACGGCGGCTCGAATCTCCGGGCCCCGGGGTCGTGCCCACGAGAGGCGATGTGTCATTTTTATAGCCCTGGCCAAAGTGAATTTGCAGGCAGAGATAACTCGGACGTGTTAGTCATTTACATCGAATGTTGCGAACCGTAATTTAGACTCTAAACAGCTTTCCCAAAAATTACGCTGCGGCTGCTGTGTAATTAATTTTGTGCCTTATCGAGTTTTGATAATTGTTTCAGATAGGAATTTAGGGATCCTTAAATTACTTTATGAATAAATATTACCCTATAGATTTTTTTTTCTTAAAAGATTACTAGCAATTTATATATAACATTTATATATAACAGTTATAACATTATGTACTAATGGTCCCTATAGCACCCCCAAACAAGGTAAATGTTTGCTCAAGAGAGGGCTCACATCAATATTTTAATTGTCAGGGTAAGGACCACTAGGCTGTGGCCGTTTAAAAAATGTTAGTTCATGACGGTGATGTAATTTTGGTGATTTTATAGTATTTAAGTATCACGTGACTGATACACGTGATTCTTGTAAAATACATTTTCAAGACCTAATTTCCGTCGTTTCGAACGAACCAAGTAATTGTGCACATTTAATTTATCTATGCTAAGCAATTACTTACCGATGCAATTAATTGTAAAAGCATTTTTAATTAATCATCAAACGGTTACGGTATTTCTAGTGCAAGGTCCCGTCGATTTTCATTTCAAATTATGGGCTTGTATCCATTGGAATTGCAAAATTTTCATCGCGGAGCACGAAATTTCCCAGTGAATGTCTATTTAGGAAGGAAATCATAAACGAATCAGTGCCGACAGTCATGAAAGAAGAAGAATAATATAAATAATACAATAGTTGCGCTTCAATATACCCACGAAACGGCACCTTTATAAAAAAGTTTCGTAAGCAACGTCATCGATGCCTAATACAGCTTGTTCATCTGTATCTGAAAACAAAACCGAATCGTTTTCGCTTTTAGAGGAACCCAGCATAAGTTATTATTAGTTTTATAGTAGGTATACACACTTTACTTACTTAAACTTTTACGTGTAATGCAATTCCTTCTGCACCACCAAAAGAAGAAAGCTGGAATGCAAGGATGAAAGCAAGAAGAAATTGAAGACAGGTAAAAGGAAGGAAGGTGGAAAAAAGAACCAATTCTTGCAGGCTTTGTTTTGTTCTGATCTATCACTACACACAAAAACCCAACAAAATAAAGCCTCATAATACCAAACGCTATACCCATATAGGTTAATACATCATCACGTCTGTAGACAGAGGTGCACTGCAGTGGACCCACACGCCGATGTATTTTTGGTCCCAATGTAATATAGGTTTATGTAACGGGATACATTTCCTGAGGGCTGAAGTTAATTAAAGTTAATCAGAACTGGTGACGGTACCGAGGACACGATTCCATTAGTACGCTACACAGGCCTGCCGTCATGTTATTTACTCGAATGTTTAAAATACAAACTGTTCCATACAACTTTAAATGTTATTCATGTCTATAGAAAGGGGAAATTTGGATTCAAAAGTCTGTTATGTACCTAATAGTGTGAACTAAACAATGATATTACAAAGTACAGATACCCAAATGTGCCATAAAGACGTCCAATAATGTTTTGATCTAATTGGGGAATGGATGCTAGTCTTATACGTCTTGACTTAGATTACCTGATGTGCGTAGACATCAAAGTCCTACGCAAAACTTGACGTATAACTGTAAAAGTCTAACGTGCAAGTGTAAAAGCTCCGTCTTTGTAATAGTAACTCGTTGTTACTAGGTACTTCGCTGTTGTCTTCAGGTTGACTCACCCTTCTTCGACCAAAATTTCGTCATTACCAAAACGAACCGTATTAACTCATACAAAAAGTACTTTTTTCAACAAAATGACATCATCTTGGGTGATACAAGCCAATTTAGTCGCGAGGAAATCCAACTTTTGAAATTCAATCTTTATGTATTTTAGTATAGAGTACCTACCTACTTTTTGCAATAAAAGTCAAATTAATTTCCGCGCCCCAGTATTATCAGATCATGCATCTCTTCAAAATTGCCTCATTAACGATGTCAAAAATTACACGGCCACATAAAATAAAATGTCAGTATTAAATCTTATTACGTTGAATGGAAGGTATTTTTGTAACATCAAAGTTCGATTTGCCTTCTGACAGATCGTTTGCATTTCACTGGAATTCACTAGAATAACAAATGAACTGGCTGACCTTTGCAATCAATATTTCAACTGTAGCAGTTTGGTTTGGATAGCCAGCATAAATTTGTGAATGCATAAGGAAATTTGAACAGTATATATAATTCTTAGACTGTTTTTTTTTTAATTCTTTTGTGGTGACGGCAGATATAGAAGCATTGCGGTGGTAGCAGTGGCGGATTTGCAGTCTCGGCCACCCTAGATCCCAAACCATCAGCCGCCCCTTTCTCAGCATCCACCATATAGACTACATAATTTTTTGACACGATTGGGGCCGCCCCTAAATCTGGCCACCACCCTAATCTAGGCCCGGGCCTACCGGGCCTTAGGGTAAATCCGCCACAGGGTGGTAGCAAGTCATTCCCCTCAGCGGCAAATTTCAGAAACGACCTTTGCGGAATTTGCCCTGGTCTGGGTGTAACTAGAAATCGCTCCAAGTTCATAGAACAAACCTTGATTAGTTTGGGCTCACACGGTGAGTACCTATGTGTTGTCTGGCGATATGCATATTATTATTGGAACGTAGTTCCTTATCGCGCGTTGCGAAAGGGGGCTAGACGGAAAAAACGACACTTTTACATATGTGTGTGTGATTTTTATTGTATATTGCGATTGCGATTGCGATTGCGATTGCGATTGCGATTGCGATTGCGATTGCGATTGCGATTGCAATTGCGATTGCGATTGCGATTGCGATTGAGTTTGCGATTTCGATTTCGATTTCGATTGCGTTTTCGATGTGTGTGTGTGTGTGTGTGTATGTATATGTACATTTTTTTTGCTTTTTTTATTTCAAAAGGAACTGCGTTCCATCCGGGTGTCCCTTGACACCTCTCAAGTTTTAATTTTATTTGTTTAACTTTAACAAAATCGACGTAGCATTAGAACTATTATATAATAATGCTGTATTAAATATAACGAAAGATATTAGTTATGTATGTATCCTCCCGGAAAATTCCTACATTATTATCGTTTTAGATTACCACCCCTCGCTACCCTCGTCGCGTGAAAGTGACATTTGATTTAAGGCATATTTGGAATAAAAATGTTGGCCAAGATTTTCGAACAATTGAAAATTGTTTGACATTGAATCAACTAAATCAAAACTACACAGCTCCCTCACAAATTAGCTGTTGAAAAACAATTGAATTCACTCAAATAATAATCAAAGTAATAATATATTTGGGGTGGATTTAAACGCCTTTTTACATGGCCTTAACTACACATTTAGGTGTTAATTTGGCTGCAAAATTACTAGGACTAACTTAATTTTGGGATGTGCAGTGTATTTTGTATAGAAGCGTTCGCACAAGCTTTCGTATTACAAGACTCCTGTTAATTTACAGCTTCAAAAATCCGTTAATAATAAGCAGCTTACACATTATGATGATACATATTTAAAATTATGATACGGCCTTGTAGTGCCGCAAATAAACATCCGTTTTGGCCACTGACTTCCATTTTATTTCAATATTATTAGATATGTCTTAACATTTAAATACTAAGGTAAAAACATTTCACAATGTTAAATGTAAATGCATTCAAATTTGTTTCACGCGAACTTTGTTTCACAAAATTAAACGGTTTGTTAACTGGTATTGTTGAGAGTTTAAAATATAATTAGAGACTGTTAGAACAGGGAGAGGCGTGTGTATTACGGATAAAGCCCCTAATTAGAACTAGCTGTGCTTCATGGTTTCACCTGTGTAAAATCCTAATTTACAAAAAAATATGCACACACAGAGTCAAAGTCAAATCATTTATTTTGTATACCCACTTACAAATTGTCAAGTTTAAATTATTTAGGGTTCCGTACCCAAAGGGCAAAAACCCCAGGGAACCCTATTACTGAGACTTCGCTGTCCGTCCGTCCGTCCGTCCGTCCGTCCGTCCGTCCGTCCGTCCATCCGTCCGTCTGTCACCAGGCTGTATCTCATGAACCGTGATAGTAAGAGAGTTGAAATTTTCACAGATGATGTATTTCTGTTGCTGCTATAACAACAACCTACTAAAACACAGAATACAATAAATATTTAAGGGGGCTCCCATACAACAAACGTGATTTTTTGCCGTTTTTATAGATAATGGTACGGAACCCTTCGTGCGCGAGTCAGACTCGCACTTGGCCGGTTTTTTTTTTCTTATATACTAATATACTACCACCGGATCGAAACGCGACCTCAACTGAGAAGATCCGGCAAGAAACTCAGTGGTCTGATCATTTTTTTAAATCGCCAAAACTTATTACAAATACAAAGGAACATATAGCTCCAGTATTATTGCACAATAGTGTATAATTAATAATACTACTCTAGGTGAATTGTTGATCAAAAAAAATCGAGCAGAATGTTAATAAACAAGAAACCTTTTAGCTAACGGACATTATAATCTTCAACTGGACGTTATTTGAAACTGTTCGTATACAAATGTTCCGCAAGTTACATGGCTGACACCCAATTTGGATACTCTTAGAACACAAATCGTTGCTCTTATTGCAATAAGGTAGTTTTTAGGATCCTACTATTAATATTTTAGTTCTCTAATAGTAGTTTAGGAGAATATTTCTTACAAGCAATCTTAACGCACACAACACTACTTTGCGCTTTTGTTAAATATTTCAATTATCGTGTATTTCTAATTTTTCTTGCAAATTACATTTTTAAATTTAAATATAAAAAATACATTTAAAAAATATAAAAAACTTCCAAAAAAAACAAAAAAAAATATTAATTATTATTTTAAATTAATGTGGTTAGAATAGAATAGAAAAAAATAGAAAAAAAACTTAGTCAGTTCTAAGTAGGTATCTATAAATAACGAACTTCAACATACCATAAAAACCAAATACCTATAGGTAATGAAAATATTAAGTTAAGGAATACCTGTGCCCTTTTGGAAGGGTTTTATATTACTCAACAAAATCGAATTATAACAGCGCTAATTACTTGACTGAAAAAACATTTTTAGTGTAATTGAAGGAACGCTACGGAAGTCGGCCGAAGAGTTTAATCAAAGGCTCGCCGATAAATACCTACTATTTAATTTTATTCTCTCCTTAATTAAAATTCCTCTTAGGGTTTGCAGGCAAAAAAACCTTTTGAAAATACTTTGGTAATGTAATAGACATACTCTTGGAGAAATAAACGATTTCCACTTACCTTTGGATAATGGTATGAAGATAAATTCGCGGCTCAAGTTTCGACACTATTACCACCCACCTTGTTGTTCTTGAGGTTATAAGCAATTCGATTATGAGGTCTAGATTTGTCTACATTTACATGTTTACACCTGAATTTATAGATTCTAATGATTTATGAAATATGAATTATTTTAAGAGATTTCGTCCGCAGACCGCATTTCGTCTGATGAAGCGCTTACCGCAACAAATAGCAACATGCTTAAGCAGATTACGTTCCCATCTAAAACCACTTAGCGCCATCGTCAACGCTCGATCCAGGTGAAACCGAAATGAATTTTAATACGCCAAACGGTACGTTACGTTGCGTTCTCATTTATTTCGTCGATAAAACCACTCGGCTTTTTAATAAACACGCATGAATTACTTTCCTCCGCGAGATCCTGAATAAATAAATGAGGGCTTCGTCCCACACCGTTTCTACGTTCCCTTTGTGTTCACATACTTCCTGGCATGCGTAATGGGATACACTACCAAAATGGCGGCTTACGAATCTTTTGTGTTAAATAAAAATCAGAACAATGGACGCACGGCAATATCTTCCACGGAGAGGTCAGTGTTCTTACTATATCAAAGAATAGCACTAGATTATATTACACAAACGTTCCAGACAACTGTGTTCTAAAAATGATATTGTGTCGCATAGCTGAGAATGTTCGTTATGGAACCATATTTGTATGATTTTACAAAATAATGCGCCTCAAAAAAAATACTTGTAGCATTTTATTAAATTGGCCCCGTTTTTGGTCAAAGAAAATGTGTGAATAAGAAAATGTTATGCGAATAAAATATAACGTAGTAAACGCTTTCTTTTTGAAGATTAAAGTTTCACGGTCTTCTCTCGGAGAAATTTTAGCAACACATTTATATATACTTTATTTTTTTTATATCTGAAGAAAATCTGGGGTGGGTACATATTTACAAGAAATAATTTAACGGACTTATCTATTTGCCCCCAAAATTATAGAATATTAACCTAATTACAAACCACCTGTAATAGTATTTTCGAGTGCCTACTGTATATAGATCATAAATATTGGAGTCAATTTACTGCTGCTTTTTAGGGTTCCGTACCCTAAGGGTAAAACGGGAACCCTATTACTAAGACTTCGCTGTCCGTCCGTTCGTCCGTCCGTCTGTCACCAGGCTGTATCTTATGAACCGTGATAGTTAGAGAGTTGAAATTTTCACAGATGATGTATTTCTGTTGCCGCTATAATAAATATTTAAGGGGGCTCCCATACAACAAACGTGATTTTTTTGCCGTTTTTATAGATAACGGTACGGAACCCTTCGTGCGTGAGCCAGACTCGCACTTGGCCGGTTTTTCTGCCCGTTCAATATTAAATAAATCCAAATTGATTTGTTACCGTTATGTTATCCGATCGACATAAAGACTATTTCAGAGTGTGACCACTTGTTTTTCACTTATAAACCTGAAATATAACTCCCTGTTGCTGGCAAAAGGTAAGCTACATAATATATCGACGTATATTACATACATACGTAGAAAAGCTATTTTCAAGTGAATTCTTTCGAAACTAAGTCCAAACAGTTGTATACAACAGCCCGTAGATGTATTAGTCATCGTGGCGCGGAAGTGCAGACAGGGACATCCGCGATCGCAGCGACCACGTTTGTCAATGTTGGCATGATATACGGTCGCCGGTGGTCGCCGCCAAAACTACACGTGACGTGTGTTTACCTTCACAATTTACGATTTCACTTTTAACAGCACGCGCCAAATGTCGACGATCGACGTTCACAAGGGTCGTTAAATAACTAGCATAGTGAAGTTTTTATGTATTTTGGCCGTTTTATTTATGTCTATTTGTTTCTAGTCTGGGTAATTGGAAGCAACTGTGGTCCAGATTCTCAATGTTGGTAGGTAAGTTCTTTTCTAAAATAATTTGGTACTACATTTTATGGATATGGGAAACAGCTTGACATTCTTCTTCTAGAATGTTTTGTAATATTTTATATTGTACCCACTCTAAAACAATTTACCTAGATCGGTGGGTACAGGTTGGTGGTAATACACTTTGCAAAAAAAAAACCTTTGAGGACTAGTTATACCACCACCAATTAATTAGTGTTCTACTAATTCGGGCATCTATGTTGTGATATCAGCATTGGTCGCGGTGTGACTTTTGTTTTAAGAGAGTGGAGTTATCCCTGTATTTGGATGGTCAGTTGCAATCGAATTTGTATTTATTGCTATACTTCCGCCATTTATGCTTAATGTACCTGCTATACTTTTAAATAAAAAATACCAGCATTCAATATAAAAATACGTACATAATAATATAGGTTTACTGTAAAAAAGGAATATGAACTCGGCAAGAGCTAAATTCTGACACGGATTTTTTCTATATAAATTATGTATAAAGGCGTTCAGGCGTCTCCGATTCAATGATCGAAGTTAGCTCATATTTCTTCCCCTGAGCAATTGAAGTTTGTTAATGAAAGACCCTTGTAACTTTAATCCTTGTACTCGTAAGTTAGAAAATTCATTCTGAAACAATTTTAGTGGACGGTAAAAGACTAACTATGTTTCCGCCTCGATAAGTGAGGCGTACTTGTAGAATTGCCTTTTTTCAAAATATGACTCGTTCCTTTGTTTTACAATGAAATGCATACGCATCATTTATTCTTTAAAAAATCAAGTTGGCTTTTACTTTGCATTGACCAAATTTCGTTTGTATATATTACTAAAATTCTTAAATAAAAAAAAAGTTTCAATTTTATAATTTGTTTATACGCTTGTACTATATTTCTGAAGCGAATGTGAAAATATTATTTCAGTTATCTGAAACACTCCGTATACGTGTCGGTAATCTCACAACATTATCAAATTAGCTATCACGTGTACATCTACGCCATTATTTCAAAATAACTCACGCGTTTTCGAGCAACATTATTCAAGCTCCATACAGAAACCCCGCTGACCTTTAAAAATATAACATGGTATAATTTGTGTGTTCGTTTCGGGTAACATAATCCTTAATTAAGCCTCTCGAACCTGGCGGTCCGTTTAATAGCATTTGTCATTGCTAATTTAACGTATTTGGATCAGGTTGCGAAATGTGTTTCAGAAGAGGTTGGTGCGGTGGCCGTGGGAAGCTTAATTACAAATCAAATTATGGAGGTTTATTTATGCTAAAAGATCTTTTAAAAATGTGCATGAGTTTTCGTTAGCACAGATTAGTCTTCTTTTAGTATTGAAACACAACATATAGCTTAGTGTTATTTATACTTTTTTAAGATAATTACGATCATTTGTGTCGTTTATGTCACTTCACAAATTATTTATGAAATTATTTTATTAGTATTCATTGATACAGGTTACATAGGACTTTCACATTAATAAGTGCATATAGGCAGAGGTACAGAAAATTTAATTTGTTTTGGACTTAAATGGATGGTGATACAAATAAAATAGTAAATAAACGCGATAAAATCCGTAAAATAGTTTAATTTCAATGATACAATACTCATTGGACTAGCATAGAAAATACAGCAATGTCGTTTCTACTGGCACCAAATTATACTATTTCCGTCCTTCTCACGGCCGTAATATATGAACAAGACGGAACTATTTATACTGCTGTTAAATATACTCGTAGCTTAGTAGTTCTTTGTGTAAAAAATAATTAACATGTTAAAATAAAACGATATTAGTAAGCTTTTACCTTAATATTAAATTAAAGTTGTTAATGAAAAGGCTAAAATTTCGTATTTTAATAATACGTTAGATGTTGTGTATTGGAACCACTTCGAGTGAACTGACGCGTATAATAATTAAGTAGCTAAATCTAAGCCGTAGTCATTACACAGTTCGCTAAGGTAATATGTTATGTAATATCTATATAGATAAATGGGTTTGCGAGGGCGGTGTTTTAAGAGAATTTAACCACTTTGACCAAAGTCACATTTTGTCCACGATGTCCAACGTCATTCTATCCATGTACTCAATAGTACTTGGATAGAATGACGTTGTACATCGTGGACAAAATGTCCAACAAATGGATTAAGATTGCTATAGTTGAGCAACTACGGTAGTATTTCCAAGTAAGAGATGTGCCAAGTGGGTCTGAGAATACTGATGTTGTCACCAACGCGGCAAATTAGACCCAAGAAGTGACCGCGCAATGACCTCAACGCATATATGGTGAGGGTGAAAGACCGCCATGACTGGAAAACCTTATCCAGGAATGGGACAACAACGGTTACTTAAAAAAAAACCGGCCAAATGCGAGCTGGACTCGCTAACCAAGGCATTCGTATCTAAACTGTGAAAGCACCGAGCATTACTCTAACGTTTGCCGTTGGTATACTGGTGTCCCCATACAAAGTAACTTTGTAATCACAAAAAAAAAATTGTAACGATAAATTTAGTTTTCGGATTTTTCCTTTACTTCTGCTATACGACCTTACTTTATGCCAACTTTCATGATTCTAGATCAATGGGAAGTACCCTATAGGTTTTTGATTCCAGTGCAAATGTACTGAAAAAGCATTATAAACCGCTATTATTTGATTGCGGTAACCTAGAAGTTTGATTTTTTTAGGGCACCAAGGGACCGCCAACCTAAGTTTCTGTTATAAATTTAAACTTGACACCTTCACGCGTTTCTGAGCAAAAGGTTCTTGACAGACAGACAGACAGACGGACAGCAAAGTGATCCCATAAGTATTCAATTTTTTCCCATTTTTTTCTTTTTATTTACGGAACCCTAAAAACGTCGTATGAATAATAATAATAATACATCATCACGCCTGTATTTCCCGAAGGGGTAGGCAGAGGGGAACGTCGTGTGAAGTGTTTAAAAAATGCACGTAAATATCATTGTTATATCCTCCGTAATTACAGGATATTATTGCCATTACTTACTGAAGTAATTCAGCTTTGCTAATTATCCTTTGCTTCTTTTGATTGCCATTAAAAGAAACCTTCCACTTTTACGTCGTAATTTAATGTTTTTAGAGCTTGGTTTTACTCCGAGGTTAGTCCTGCTTTGTTTTAAGGTGGTCCCGTAGTCAGAAGAGTACAGCTGTATTGCTTTTTAAGTAATCCATGATTAATAACTAAATACTAATGGGAATTTCTTTTGTAATTAATGAAATATATTATTTCCCTTACCTATATAGTATTACTTACTTGACTGTCTGTATCTATAGATGTATATTTGACTTTATAATGAACTCAAATCAACAGCCTCTTTCATTTATAAAGTATCAGTATACTCATATTATACTTACTACTTAGTTGAAAAAAGAAATTGTAACAAATAAACGGTATTTGTTAAACACATCATTAGTATAAGTTCTCTGGTTAATTCTCAAAGTCACAAAGTAGGTATAGAAATGCTTGCGCTAGCTTTTGTGACGAATAAGTATAAGTTAGTAAAATGTTTACCTCTTTACACTTTATTACAAATTATATAACAGTAGATGATATGTCGCTGTATAGGTAAGTTTATTAAGAATTCAGTTTTACCCCCATTCGATTATCGGTTGCGAATATGTAAAGTGTATCTTTTACAAATTAGAACCCCGAAATTTATAGAATTCATCTACAAACGACCCTTTACCTTTAGCGGTAGATTTCGTACGAATGTCTTTTAAATATCAGTGTAGTTGGATTATATTTTTTTTATAAGTCTGGTTAGTTTTGTATACGAACAAACAGAAACAGTAATTAATTATAATAGGTAATGTATGAGTCAAAGAATAATTGTACTCTGAAAAGGATTCCAAATAAATAAAAGCAAGAGGGATATACACACAAAAAGAAAATCTATTGTGATAGTTATTTTAATCCTTGCGAGTTCGTTGCGACCTTTTGTATAAAGATCCTGTATAAAGGCTTTACGTGAATAGAGTGAAGTCAGAATATGTCCAAATTGTCTAATACGCTCGGCCAGGCCGGCCCATTACGTCTCACAAATAGACCATTAGGTCCCAATCCCTTTGCTATTTCAAAAGGATGAAGGGTTAATTTACGAGCTCAAAATTTAAATCTACGACCAACTTGTTTAATAGCAACCGTCGGGGTTAACTCCGTTGTTAAACTGTATTATTATGAACCGCTCTCACGTTTACTTGCGCCAGAGTAGCGCTGGGCGGTTTCATGTTATAAATTGCCCTTACAGGGAAACTTTTTCGGTGTTTACAAATGATTATGAAGCTTTTCTGTATTTTCAATAACTGCCGGTGTTAAGGGTTGTTTAATAATATGAAAATAAGTAGGTACGTTTCGAAAACAAAAAGAAAATAACTTTGATAAAATTGAATTAGAATTTTGAAAACAAACGTTTTATTTTAAAAGCTGTCCATTACTATTTTTTTTAACACGGGTTTTGGGAGTTTTTTTTAATTTTATGAACATAGTGACCATTGTTTTATAAGCTTTGAACTTTGTTTCAGGTAAACAGAGATAAAGATGTTTGTAACTTTGTAAGATGTAATCTCCAGAACGATCCAATACTGAAAATTATTTTACGGATAGAAATCTATGATCCTTATATGTTTACCAGCCCAAAGCCATTCGTGCGGACCTTGAAGCGAGACTGAACAGTAATAGTTATCTGTTGGGTAAACTGTAAATATGAATCAATAAACAAAGCGCTATAGAAACCGCTCAGAAACTTCTATTAAACTAGAAACAACGGGGTCTGTTCGGACGAGTCTGAACGGCTCCCTCGCGTCAGTTGTCCACAATTAATAATGGAGGTCTGCAAGTTGAATGCCACATGTTGTTGCATGGGCTCCTCTCGGCTTGCATGTTGAATACAGATGAGCTTATTTATGTAAATTCCCGTCGCCTCGGCTCCGTAGGATGACGCCCAGTTTGAGTAATCCCCGGCATCGCAAGTGATTGATGCCGAAGCCGTTGACATTCTGCTTTTCTGGCGATCTCGGGTATAGCTTACACAAGGTGCTTTTTATCATGCCTATATGATGGAAAACATTTTTTAAGGGATACCGATGTAGGCCCCGGATATCTCTCCAAATCTCTAGGAGATTGAGATCAGCAATTAGGTATTCCATGAACGTATTTTTTTATTTATATCAGGGCTTTATCCCTCGTCTCTTTTCTGAAAAAGATTAAAATTAAGAGCTCCTTCTAGGTAATGCGATTAATATAAATCTACATAGGATAATCTAACGCTGATTATACTAATTATTGCCTTAATCATTTTTATCATATTTTAATACTTAAGTAGATAACCTATCCAATTAAAGGGCATTAATCTCCCCAAATCTGCAGTTTTTTTCGGAATAATAAAAAGATACGTATTAATTTATGTTCAATGAAAAAATTAGCCAGCAAATTGTGTCTGATAAGTAGATTTCCCGTTGTAAAGAAAACTGTAGCAAATAATTTATCAAGCTTTCTTGTCGGGACGAAAGAGGTCTCTCTTAGCGCTGGCCGGGAGATCCGGACACAATGGGAGTGCCGGATGCTCTCTGTAGGAAAATACAATTTAAATTTTCTTTGTAAAACGAATACATTAAATAAGGACAGATCGCGAGAGGACTATGTAATTCAGTGAATAGATACCATTTCTTTTAGAAAAACTTAGTGCATTCAAAGAGACGAAATTATAAATTCATTTGAGCTTGCATATGACAGCTTGGTCTAGTGCATCGTTTCCCAAAGTGGGCGATAACGCCCCCTTGTGGGCGCTGCAGGCCTAAAGGGTGGTAAGAGACCCAGAAAAAAAATGGGGGCGTTGTGTAGGCCCTAGATGAAAAAATAGGGGCGCTAAAAATAATTTCTTCTCAAACTGTATACTACAAAATAAGTTTCGGAACCACTGGCTGGTGGCTCGAGAGCAGGCCGCTCGGGTCACTGCACCGTGTGGTTGCAGGTTCGATTTTCGTCAGCCGCAAATTCATTTTCTAAATTTGCTCTGGTCTGGGTGTAACTGGGATCGCCTCCAGTCCATTGTTCAATACTCAGAGTACGAACTTTGCTTAGTTTGGGATCATTCGATAAGTACGTCTTGTCATGTATTTTATCTATTCCCCCTATAAAATTTGTTTCGGTAAAAAATGTGAAGAAAATATAAATACATTAGAATCGGTAAGAAACCAAGGCAATATAAATTCTAGGTAAATATAATAAGGATAGGACTATCTGTATGAAGGTTATTGTACGGGTTACATTTTGAATTCAGGTATCGGGATCAGTAGCCTTAGAAGCTCATGTATGTGCAAGAAGGGTGTGGTGGCAAACGGCAAATACAAAGGGATCGCATGTGAATATGTTAATGCCCATCCTGTAGGTAGGTGTAGATCACACCTGGTTACAAATAATACGTAGAAAGTATGTTTTAAAAGTCACTAGACACACTAGACTAGACTACGTTACTGATTACTCTCTCACTTTCGTAAATAATATTAGAGAAAGAGACAAAATTTACATATCTCACATTGCGTCTGTCACAACCAGCGGTTGCTACCAATGCTAATTCGAAATATTACCACACTATAGGAATCAGAAATGTTAAATATACACATTAGCGGGCCATTGACCCGACCAGTAGATCTGACGTAAAATCCGTAGAGAAATGCAATAACTAATGAGAGCTACGTGTCTTTCCTTCTTGCTATTGAAAGCCCACCAGCGGTAAATCCATAACGATTATTATATAATCTTGGATGTCAGTTCGGTTTAGTTCATTTATTTGATCATTTTTACTATAGAGAGGAAATTATTTTTATCAAAATTTCTAAGGTGAAGAAATAAATTAGAGCAAAGTGAAGTAGAACATCAAACTAGAGCTTACTTCTAAACGTTTTTAATAAAGCAATGTGTGTCACGTAACGGCCGTTTAGTAAATAATAAAGTTTTAATCCCCTATCACAAGACGGGATGAAACGAGCATTCCAATTAGTGCTGGATTCTCATTAAGATCCAGGTTCTTGGTGCACACTTTGATATCGGAGCTACGTGATCAAGATTTAGTTCATTTTAATTCAACTTCAATTGTTTTTGTATATTATGAACTTGCTCACTGTGAAGATGTTGTTGCAATGATACTCTTTTACTAAATGCTTTAAATTAATTAATCAAAACTTTTGTTTAAATTTAATAAATAGGCGTCAATAGCACTATGAGTTAGACGGTTCGCTCCGGTATCCAAGAGGTAACAAGTTCGAGCGCCACCCTTGCCGTTAAACTATTAGTAAAAGCGTTTAGCTTAATTGGAAGCGGTAACATTATTAGCGTGATATCTTGTATTAGTAATCAAAATAAAATAACACCTCCTGGTACTGGTTTATATAGATTTTTTTATTCTATTAGGTATATAAATATATTTATTTCAGCTCTAAGCTGTTTCAATGTATCATACAAACTTTTTTCAAGCTTACAAACTTTCAAGTTCTTTCAAGTTCGTTTCTACAAACTTTCAACTTTCTTTTTTCAAACTTACAAACTTTCAAGTATTTTATAATGAGTACATACATAGGAACCTATTTTTCGGAAACCCAAATATTTTGGCATAATCACAAACGAGTCTACAATACATAAACATTTTTTTTTCTTATGACATGATCAAATACCGAACAAATTTCAAAAAGATATGCGCTAGCAATGTCTCAACCGCGAAACTTTTTCAAAGAGACCGCAATTCTATTAAAGTTTCCTAAGAGTTTGTAAGTGTTGGAAAAATTTGCGGTGAAAATGGCCAGCGTTAGTTCCGGACCGAGGCTAAGGTGTGGACTCACCGTTCATGAATAAAGCAGGAGCGTCACCGCCTTTGCCGTGTACCATTTGCAATAACGGCAAATTCTTTTTTACACATTTCTTGATTTGTGGACTGTGTCTGGTGTTACCTGTGTAAATAAAAATACGCGGTATTTTCGCAAATACACAGGGTGTATTCTGATACTCTGATAGTCCGAAATAATACTTTGGGTACATATACAGTAGCTCATATGTGGATGCTTAGTGAAGACAGTTTATATCTAACTACCATAGTTACTGAGTTATAGACCTTCGAATATTTGTCACTGGTATCGTGTTGTAGCCTTTGGCGACTACCAATATCCACAAAACAGAACATGAAAATTTAACATAGAACTCGATATATGACATGTTATAGAAATCGGCGGCGAAAAAAAGGTTGGAAAAACATGGTCGAATTTCAATCAAATCTTTATACCATTCAGTTGTATACCTGATACTGATGCAAACGTGAAAGTATTATTTCGGACTTCTGAAACATCCTGTATAGTCGAATCTGCCTCTTTTGCGACATACATAATTTATTTTTATGTCGCATCTATTTTTATCTTTGCGTGGCAATAAATAAATGAAAATAAACGATGGCAGAAAGTATCGTTAAAATAAGTATTCGCGAAGCGCCTTTCGTGTTTACAAGCCTTAAAAATGTTGTCTCGTCTAAATTCTAAGAAATAAATATTGAATGTCAAAAACATTCATAATAATTGGCAGTAAAATATTCATCTTGAAACTGGAAACGTGCCATAGTAACTTTAATTTTAACATAAATGTAGATTTATTTACTCAAAGCAGAGCGCATCTTCATGAGTTTTTTGTCATTCAGTTTCTGTTGTCATATTTTGATCACAAGAAACTTTATGAGAAGGTAATTTTCAAGTATTCATCATCAAAATATGAGAGAAGCTAAAACATAGTCGCTTTCGCAAAGAATAAGTTCAAATTTGGCAAGAAGACGACAAATTCTCATTGCATCTGTAGACGGCGGCAGGTGCGCGTACCGTGAATAAAGAACAACCTCTCCGCCTTTGCCGGGAATATTTTTATAAGGAAAATGTATCGTGCCCGCTGCGAGACACGCTTTACCGGAGAATCACTGCTTCTTCTTAGGCAACCTTTAATATATCCGATTATGCCTTTTTAAGCTACTGCGACTTTTCGTTAGTGAGTATATTATTCATATCTTCAAATGTTATTTTCAAAGATACGTTTGATGTTCGGCAAGAGTAATGAAGGGATCTAAACGTCTTTTGTTAGTCAAATATGTGATTTCCTTTAATAACATGACGTTTGCGGGAGAATGTTGGAAGCGAAATGTCGAAGATCGTTACCGGTTTGAGACGCCGATTGAGGAAAATGAAGGTAATAAAACGTATCGTCGGTTTTTATAACAAATGTAAGCTACTGTTAGCTTTGAAATATTATATGTTCTCATGTTTATTGAGAAGTAGATTTTGATAATGACTGAATTTTCAGTGCCACAAACCCGAAATACTCATCATATGCAACTAACTCAGTAAGCTTGGGATTCTCACTCACTAGTGAACCCAGCTAAGTATACATAATCTTAGGACAACGGCTAGAACGTTCGTTAAGACAAGATTTATGTCACGGATTATATTTCACTAGGCAGCACTCCCTCACTTTGACTATTTAAATGAGTTAAAGAGATAAAACTAACATATCTCACATATTGTCTTGTCACAGCCGATGTAAAGTCCCAACCACACACCGGAAAAAAACCAACACCTATAATATAACCACACTTCATTACGAATGTTCCGACATTATATCGGGAAAACCCGTCGAAGCATTCGTTCGACTGCTTATGTAAATGCTACCGGTGCGTGCGGACGTATTCACGCCTTCTGATTTTATCGCCGAGTATGTGATTCACTGGGGTGTGTGATATATTTACATTTTATCTTCTCGTACGATATTATTTGACTGAAAAGAACCGGAACAGCGGAACGATTTGCCGTTGAAAACGTGTTTTTTACTGGTGTACCCTTATTTTTCGATACATTCTTTATGAAGTAGAATATTCGATAATTTTATGAAGATATAACCAATGTTCAATCCGACTTATATGTTACGTCTTTTATAAGGATCTTTTGAAAGATTTTGTTGCTAATGCTTAAGTAATGAAGTTAAAACTCAGCATTCGTTGAATTTAAAACTATTTTAGGGTCGATTTGCAGACGCGCGTTCTTCCAGTAATCCGCTTCGATTTTCTAAATCAGTTAGACCTTGAATTAACTTTCTCCACCCCGAAATATTCGTAAATATTTGAAGTCACGTGTCACTAATTGTACAATTCACAATCAGATCACGTAGTCGAGGAGGCAGTCGTAAACAGGCGATATTTCGCGGACAAGGGAAGTTTGTATCGCGCTCCGAACTCCAGCGGGCCCCAATAGATTGTAGTTCGTTCTAGCTAGGAATAGGGGTGCCTATATAAATTGTGTTTTATAGTATTATGAAATTATAAAATTCGTGTGTTTTCATTCTAATTTAATAATTTCATAGCTGTGGTAGCCAAGTGGTAACCTAATTGCATCCTTTGCAGCCAAAGTGAGCAGTTATGAAACCCCGGCTCGCACCTCTAGGATTTTTAGTGCACACCTCATTTTCATCCGAGATTATCACTGGCTAAAACGGTTAGGGATTTTTCGTGAGGAAACCTGCTCGTCTAAGGGATACTAAATAGTCTAATAGCAGAACACATAGGTTATAAAAATATACTTTTAATTTTGTTTATTTAATGACTCATACTAAATTTTGAAAAAAATGGTAGTATAATTGAAAACATTTGTCCCAAAACTATGTGGGTGGTGTTTAACTAACTTCCTTTCGTTACCCAATAGTAATTTTGAGACAACCCAAAGTTCTCAATAAATTTTCGAGCGAGTGATATCTTAAGTTGGCAACCCTATCTGGGAACAATTAAAGCCAAATGCTCACCGACACTAGTGTTCCATTGTAAGCCGTTACAAAGGATCGCGAAGGGAATTCCGCGAACAGATTTTACTGTTATTCTTTTTAATAACCGGTCGTAAGCGTTTTTGCTTTTGTTGTTATCTAACGCTATTAAATATTGTGGGCAATTTTTTAAACTTTATAATACTTTGTAAAATCAACAGGATATTGTAATAAGAATTAAATCAGTTCGGTATCTTCTAACTATCTTTTCCTACTTCAATGAATTTGTTTCTAAATATTCCACGAGACGCTAGTCAAAACCTGTTTCAATAAAAATAATATTCATTATCATCGCTCCGAATAACCATTACGACCCGTTACAAAGTTTTCGTTACAAAGTTTTCAAAGCATTTTTGCAAATATATATAACGATTAGTTTTTATAGAAATTTTGAATTAAATCACATAAAAATAATTTATACATTATCACCAAAAAAAACTCGGTTTTCTGAGAAATTACGAAATCAATGTCGAATTATAATCACGTAACTTCAGTTCATATTAGCATGTTTATTATAATTTTGCACACTGTCCATTAGGTGTGGGATACCACACTAACCCAGCAACTCCGCTAATTCGTATAGGCACGTGAGGGGGGAATTAACCCACTGTTCTTAATTACATTTTCGCATGCTTCACTTTCGTTAAAAGGGTCCCTTTGTACACAGTTTACCCGTTCTATTTCATACATAGCTGAATTTTCATCAGAATTTTTGCTTAATTTAATACTTGAGGTTATTTTAATGAAGATTGTGTATTTGGGATGGCTGCGGTTAATGTAATAGCCCCCTGAATTTGTTATGTATATTAAAATACTTTTGACAATTCTGCAGGTAGTAGACGCTTGCTTTATCAGGGTAACATTATTTTTTATTTTTCAAGCTTTTTACAAGCTTTATATTAACTTGCAATGTATGTCCGGGTGGAATCTTGCAACTGAATTTTAAATAAGTTATCTTTAACCAATTAAGCTGGAATTTGGTATACACGCTTGTTTTGCATGACAATGCATGCTTAGCTATGATGACGTAATTCTAATTCCAATATGGCGGATCATCCAAGATGGTGGAATAGTTATTTATTCTGCACTACCACAGTATGGGTATCAAATGAAAGGGCTTGCTAAGGAGAACACGAAAACTAAGGGCAATTAAATAAAAGCTTTTTTTTTATTTTTTTTTACCATTTTGTATCAACTTCTTTAAGCTTCGGACATACTGTGTGAAAAGCCGCGAGTAAAAATGTTAGCCAATACCAAAATGAACTCTATATCAATAGTCAAAAAGATTGAATTTCCGTGGTAATAGCCACCCCCGCGCCCTCACGCGCTCATAATTCGCTCGCGCTCTCAATAACATTTCGTTGAAAATTGATCTTTATCTCTGAGATAATACAGTACGTTTTGTTATTGGCAGAAAATTCGACGTGCGAGCGTCGACGGTCCAGTAGTGTGCTTTACGGTTTACTATTAGATTTACAATGTTATTTTGGTACCTACAAACTCATCATTATTGTTTCGTTACGTTAATTAAACTTAGTCTTAAGTAAATAGTAAAACAAAATTAATTCCCAATATAATTTTAATAACTTTGTTTTATCTATAATTTTTTTTTTGTTCCTTTTAATATTTTTAATTAGCTATTTAAAAAAAAAAACCTAATATTTGTACGCCATATATGTGGCAAACATGAAGAGAACATCTATTTATACTTAACATCTTGTATGCACTCACTTGTTTGTATGTACACTCATGTTTGAACAAATAAATTTGATTTGATTTGATTTGATTTGACAAGTAAAGATAGCAGTGATAGCCGAGTGGTCGAACGCACGCCTTGCAATCAAAGTGTACAGGTTCAAACCCCGGCTCGCACCGCTGGGTTTATGTGCGAATCTAATTTTCATTCGAGATTATCACTTGCTATGAAACGGTGAAGGAAAACATCATGAGGAAACCTGTACGTCTGAGGGAACTTGATTAGTTCTCGATGGATGTGTGAAGTCTGCCAACCCGCACTGGGCCAGCGTGGTGGACTATGGCCTGAATCCCCCTTGCATTGAGGTGAGGCCCGTGCCCAGCAGTGGGACGAAGGGCTTTAATTACTTTTATACATATAAAAAATTCCATACAAAATCTGACATAAAATATGTAGAGTTAATTTATTCTCCGCTGTATGACCTCGGTTAAAATAATGAATGTATAATTACCATAGAGAACGAACAGCGAAGATTGCAATCAAATAAGGGATTAACCGCCAAGGTTAATCTTGGGGATGATATTCCCACGGCATCGTACATCCGACGATTAAAATCGGCTTATGTTCGCTGTAGCTGCAATAAAGTCTGGTAATCTTGCAATACGTATACACACTTACTCGCACCGCGTAATCTTACTTACAAACACTAATGTTCTAACACTCTTGGCTTCTAAAATTAATGAAAACTGCCTCTGACTGCAGTCCGACTTCTTTATTATACTATCTTCTTTTCGCGACTTCGTCTGCGGCGACTTCGATTTATTCTGATGTATAAACAATGGTAGCCGAGTGGTCGAACGCACGCCTTGCAAATAAAAGTGTGCAGGTTTAAACCCCGGCTCGCACCTCTGGGTTTATGTGCGAATCTCATTTTCATCCGAGATTACCACTTGCTTTGAAACGGTGAAGGAAAACATCGTGAGCAAACCTGCACGTCTATAGAAAGGCGTGTGAAGTTCACCAACCCGCACTGGGCCAGCGTGGTGGACTATAGCCCAAAAATCTCCCTCGTCAATACGAGGGAGAATGTGCCCGGCATAATGGCAATAGGCTCGCCCCCTTTTACATTGGGACCAAAAATGCATCGGCGAAGTGTGGGCGCACTGCAGTGCACCTCTGCCTACCCCTTCGGGGAATACAGGCGTGATGATGTATTATAAACAATAATACTGTAAAGTTTCATCAAAATCTGTTCAATAGTTTAGTGTGAAAGAGTAACAAACATCCATTCAACAATTTTCACAAACTTTTTCATTTATAATATTAGTAGGATAAACATTATTGTTGCCCAAAGAATGAACGAAACACACCAAACGACCACATCTAATAGTAGATACATAAAAATAATAATATCACAAACCTAAGTAGATGCCAGCGTTATTGGACCTATGTGAGTCTACCTCTGAGGTCTACCTGTTACTCTACCTTATGTGTATGCGAAAGGTTATAATAGAAGAAAAAAAAAGTGGGATAAGCTACGTACCTTATGTGTCGCACGCACGCCTTAAACACGTCGCCACACCCCCTAAACGAAACAATAACATAATACATAAACAACGCGAGAAGTTCCGGTAGATACCCATAATAAAAGTAACACAAAATCCTTGAGCACCTACGCGTATGTAAAACACGGCGGAATTATAGAGTAAATGTAATGCTGTCATTTCTAAAGGCTCGGACTAGACGGAGAGCTAGAAGACATATTGACATTTTACTAAATTTGAATCTATATATTATTTATGAAATAGCACAACTGCCCTTGACGTATAACGTATACGTATCGTCTTGGCTATCTTCACAAGTAATATTACAATATTATGTATTTTCTGGAATTTTTGAACTTAGTTTGATGTTCTATACTTTCGTTGGTATGAAACCGCGAATTTTATACGTATTTGGATATTTTCATGTGAAAAGATTTTCCTTACTTATGAGCCCTTAAATTTACAGATAATAATGAACCAAATACCGTAGCATTGTAGATTACATTTTGACTAAAAAAATGCTATTGTTGGTGGTTTGTGGATGGGCTGAAATTAACATAAGGGATTACATTAGGGATTAATGTATGAATAGCAAAATGCCTGAACATTTTTACCGCCAGCTCTCGGTCTACTATAACACATTTCAAGAGGCTTGAAAATAGCTCAAAATGGCGTCGCGTTCAAGTAATTTCCCTTACGACAGTATGTCGCTTGTTTACGAAAAGTAAACGTCATGTACGTAGCACGTTTGAAATTTAGATTCCTGGCAACTTTACTGAAATTTGCTTGAGGAACTTTGCATGGCGAATATTGGTGTCAATTCTATTAACACCTTCTTAAATATATTAAATAAATAAAATGGAAAAAAACAAGCTTTTATTTAATTGCCCTTACTTTTGGTGTTATCCTCAGCAAGCCCTTTAATTTGATACCCATACTGTGGTAGTGCAGATAAAATAATTATTCCGCCATCTTGGATGATCCGCCATATTGGAATTAGAATGAAGTCGCATAGCTAAGCATGCATTGTCATCCAAAATAAGCATGTAGCTCAATCGGTTAAAGATAACTGATTTAAAATTCGGTTGCAAGATTCCACCCGGACATACATTGCAAGTTAATATAAAGCTTGTAATTACTTTTCGTGTTATCTTTACCAAGCCCTTTCATTGGATACCCATACTGTGGTATAGTGCAGATAAAATAACCATTCCGCCATCTTGGATGATCCGCCATATTGGAATTAGAATGACGTCGCATAGCTAAGCATGCATTGTCATCCCAAATAAGCGTGTATTCCAAATTTCAGCCCAATCGGTTAAAGATAACTGATTTAAAATTCGGTTGCAAGATTCCACCCGGACATACATTGCAAGTTAATATAAAGCTTGTAATAATAATAATATTCTCGTTTCTTACAGTCGCAATGCAAGAGCAGGATGGCAGTATTGATTAGTTGGAAATATAGATTAGTTGAAATATAGATTAGTTGTGTACAACAGAATCGATATCATTGACTCTCGGTGTTTCAAGTATTGTCGCCAGTTTAATTTTAAGATCACTTATTTAATGTTGTTTGATGATCGTTACCTCATCTCAAAGTTTTTTAATATGTGCGTTAGTAATTATCTTGTAATACCTTGTCAATTCGCATCGAATACTTTAAGAAGCAGATATATCGATGAACCAAAGATATACGATCATAATAAAGTCCCAAAACAACTATTGTAATGAACCTTTTACTAATATAAATTCATAATTTAGGCGTTGGCAGAATATTTTGGAAGCGTTCATACTATCTGCCAGGTACTATCTACAGTACTCCTGCCGTAACACGCTAAAGCAGTTACCGTGTGAATGCAGCCGGCTCTTCATTTATTTCTAGCACGCTTTTTATTTTCAACTTTGTATGTAACTATGAGTCTTTATGCATAAAGTTACATCTAGAACATAAAAGTGTTTTGATAAAGCGTTGCCAAACCACAGAGTTTCCTAACTAATTTCATTCAAGGCTGATATAACACGGTTTCAATACATTAAAGCTCTCACTCCGTTATCGTCAATAGAGGCAATATGTTTTGCACCCGCCCAGGGGCGTGCAGAGTTAAAATTTATCTGTACTAATAAATAACGGGTAGGCCCAACCTTGTTAAATAAACACGACGTTCGCACCACATTTTTCATTGAGGAACATCTCAGGCGGTGCAGCTATTCATTGAAACCGCAGCCATGAATTACTCACCAAGCTCCCGTCTCTCTCAATTCCAAACGTGATGAAGTGAACAAGTATTAACATTCTATACTAATTACTTGTAAGTTGACAGTAACAATATTAATAATGTCAATTAATCAAATCACACTTGAGTAAAAATGTTCTTTCAGTTCTTGTAAAAAAAGTATTTAGTCGTATGATTGTCAATTTGTGGTAACTGCAGTGTTCTAAAATTCTTTGTATAAATGAAGCGGAGTATATTTAATATATTTAAATGGAATTTACGCAGCATTGAATTTCTAACCTGTTTTAAATCAAAGCGGTTATACAATCCCATTAAAAAGTTTACAGCCACTTTAGAATTCCCCCAAACTTAATAATAGAGCAAGAAAATGAATGGAAGTTCCAATAAGAGGCTTTTTGTATCGACCTCCTCAAGGCAAAGTGTAACGACCCTGTTTCGGGGCAGATTCGCCGCCGCGGGCCAAAGGTTACCTACTTTCGTGGATGAGTTATTTGAAAATCTTGAAACTTTGTTACATAAATCGTTTAATATTGTGTTTCCTTCCAGTGATTGGTTTTAAACCTAATAAATTATAGACGTATACGTAACTTTCTGTAGAACAACAGTTTGTGTTGAAAACGGTCAAACCAAGATGTCCCAAGTCGTGTAATAAATAAAGATGTAGGTAGATAAGTTAGGACTTGCACCTATTTTACTTTTTTCTTTATATCAGTTTTGAGTAATTTTATGCCACAGACAGCTAGGATGATAGGTAGTTGTAACAAGACAAAATGTGAGATATGTAAGTTTTGTTTCTTTATCTCTTATGAATGACAGAAGTGACATAACCCATGATATATTTATTCTCTTAGCGCACCTACTAGCAGTGCTAATGATCATTGCACTTGTATCTATTGCTCTGGTCTTACCTATACTATACCAAATACCGAAAATTTTGACGAAACCACATTGGAATATTAAGGAAATAAAATGTTACGACGCTGAATTATGTGAGAGTTAAATTCTCCTTTCACCTTTACCTCAAAAACATGATTATGTCAATTAAAATCATTTGTTTGTTAGTATAAAACATACTTGTTTGTAAACAAATTACACGTGCGTGTTGAATGTTACTTTCAGTTACTTATTATATTGTAAACCCTTCCACCAAATTATCATAATGACTACGTATCATGTTCCACAGGTTATGCTCGCTTTTAGCAAAGGATAATAAATACAAAATGCTAAAAAGATTTCGTGAAATACGATACGATCACCTATACATTAGATAAAGGGTAGGTAACCCTCCTAAAATATTATTTATTTGCCGCACATTATTTCAGCCCCGGCTTACAACGGGGAAAAATGTAGGAAAATTGAATATTTTTACTGATATTTTTTCGTTTTTGATAGGCTCGTTTATGTCCCACTCCTCCTGGGCAGAAGCTTCCTCTTTTTCTTACCACTGGTCGCAATCCTGGGCCATGTCTGACCACATGTTTCCCCTAAAGATATCCAGATGGTCACGCAATGGTTTTCTTGGTCTTCCACGACGTCGTGTAATTCAGAATTCAGATACGTCAAATTATCAATTTGATACAGCTGTATTTTGTTTATTATTACAAGCTTTATATTAGCTTGCAATGTATGTATATCCGGGTGGAATCTTGCAACCGAATTTTAAATCAGTTATCTTTAACCGATTGAGCTGAAATTTGGTATACACGCTCATTATGTATGACAATGCATGCTTAGCTATGTGACGTCATTAATATGGCGTCCAATATGGCGGATCATCCAAGATGGCGGAATAGTTATTTTTTCTGCACTACTACAGTATGGGTATCAAATGAAAGGGCTTGCCGAGGAGAACACGAAAACTAAGGGCAATTAAATAAAAGCTTGTTCTTAAAAAGTTTTTTTTGCCATTAATTTTATAAATATTAACTTCTTTAATTTTGATACTGAATCTTTGCGATATAATTGTGACGTAGCATAATTTTTTACAATATCTGCGTTATCCATATATTTAAAACTTAAAAAAAATCTATGTCCGTTATAGACCTTGAAACCATCCAACCTATCTGCCCAATTCGGTTTCATTAGAAAGTTAATAATGCGAAAATGGTGTTAGGCCACAAAATAAACGAAATATATTTCTTTGTTAGCGTAGTACCTTATAACGATTGTGTACATTATCTGCAGTCATTTGCGGAGTCAGAATAAAAAAAGGTTTTAAAAAATTCCCAAAATATACATTTACATTTTTCTATTCCTTGACAAGCTTTGTAGCTCAATTAGTGTTATCACAACATGAACATTTGAAGAATTGGCAAAAAAGTTCAGCTAATCGCACAATGCTATACTTTTGAACGCAACATCGAGCATTTGAAACGTCCGTGATGTCCGAACGGTAAGCTCCGACCAGTAGAGTTTATCCCTCCATATATCTCGTTGCATCCGACTCATACGCTCAAGGCGGGCTGCCACACTAAATTATCAATTTACCGACAGCCCGCCTAACCACCACCTGCTATATTGTTGCGTGCCCATACGCCATTAATCAGCAACTGCCGAAACTTGTTAAGCGATACAATCTTCATAATAATGTTCCCATGATGACGGACTGTACATCATCCTGGATGAAATATTTTAGTGGAAAGCGTATGGGATGGGATATAAATTAGGTAATGATGCGATGAAAATGAGTTTGCAATACCTACCTACCTACCTACTCTTTCATAGTCCATTGTATGGTACCAATAGAATTTGATTAGTGTTGGATCATACGATGCAATAACAATATAAATAAGCTTCAGATTCTAGATAAGATTATTTAAAGAGATGCAGGATACATTTATAAACTTATGTTTCAGTCATCTAGCGTGCGCGCGGAAAACAACTTTCCTCTCAAAATACACTTGTTCGAAAACGAGGCTAACTCAACTTCAGCCGCCATCCCTAGGGCAATCTGAACACTTCCATTTAGCTGTGAAAGGCAAGTAGATAAATAAAAGACGCTATGCATACCCACCTACTATATTCGCATAACCTCGTTTTTATATAGTTACAATGCTGTTTAGCTATAAAATGAAACTGTGAAAACTGATAATATTTCAATGTTCAAGAACCAGGGGTCCGATTTTTGACTGATATACATCAATCTCTATTAGAGATGTCGAAACAAAAGAAAAAAATACGACCAATTTGACGTTTCAATTCGACATATCTCTAATAGAGATGGATGTCGATCGCACGAAACTCGCCCCGCTGGACCAAAAAAATTTACTTATTTGATTCTTTTGATGTTATTATTACGATATCTCCATTACACACAGTTTTATTCATGTTTATTCTGCCATAGTTAATGGATTAATAATTCATTATATTTTTTGGGGTTCGTAAAGCTGTCCAAGTATTTATCATATCGCTATTATCAATCAAGGGTCAATGGTCTCGACCCAGGCAAAGGAAATTATAAGGTAAGGGCTAGTAGGTTTTTACTAGAGCAAAGTGCATTGACCAATGTATACCTAATAAGGTAACTTAAACAATATTTTTCACCTACGTAAACCTGGGATTACACTATACATACTTTAAATGAACTAAAAATAATCAATCCCGGTGTTAGTTTTAAATACACTAGGTAAATAATATAATATATAGGTGAGCCAGTTAGGTATAACATGTACATATATGTCACCGGGCTGGACAAGCGGCGGCTCTGGCTGAATTATTCATGAGACATATGGACCTAAAGCAGACTGGATTTCCGACGGGAATTTTAAAATATCTATACTGTGCTTTAAAATTGAAAATTGTTTTATAAAGAGCAATATAACACAATATACCTTATTCTTTGGTTTTCTGTGAGATTTTTGTCGATCGATATAACGCAAAGAGGTAGATATTTTCTCCACAGTTTATAATTCAAGATTTGAAAATTATATGAGCAATGAGCGACAATGACCTAATGATTGTATTTATTTTTTGTCTCAATGGCTTTGTAGGTTTGCCCACTTTAAAAACCTGTATCAATGTGGGTCTGTGCTTTAAATAAATGGCGCTCATGTTAGGTATATCTGAATTCTTTGGGTTTATGCGTACTGAAGCTAAGATGCTACACACAAACAATGGCTACATTACATTCCGGCTTCAAATTTTGTTTTGTCTGAAAACTCTATACAGTACAATAGGCTTTAAAGAAAGTTAAAAAATATTACGGCTCTGATAAAGACGCATAAGAATAATATAGACCCGTCGGCTTCTTAAGGATTTTATGAATTCAGCCATTTAGAAGAAGCCGAGTCGGAAGGCTCGTAAAAGAGACTCCACATTGCCGTGTCAGTGGCAAGACACGTGCTTCGTTTTGTAGTCTTGTTTTACATTTCCTTGGATCTAGTTTACATTTTTCATTTCTTCACACTGGTATACCATAGTGCACTCTAGGCCCCGATTTAGTTAAAGGACCTACCTTAACAAATGGGTGCTTTTTGAATGCCAAAAAGTTTAAACCACGAAGTAGAATTATTAAAATAAATACTATTATTTTTTTGTTGAGTAATACTTCGTTTTGAAAAACAGATCACTTTTATTTCCTGTGTTGATATTTTTTATAATCAGAATAATGTTCATATACGACATGATAATCCTATTCAGTAAAAAAATCAAAGAAACATTGTTTGTTGAAACTGACTTTGTAACAATAAATTTATTTATAAATGGACATACTACTCGCAACGAAAGTACGCATTTTAAACATTTACCAGGTCATAAAACATTTCATAATGAGCACTAAATGTTGTCACAATACCCATGTGCTAGTAATAATTGTTCTAGCTCACTCATGGCCATCCATAGCGAGCTGGACGAAGACCACAAATTAAGGTGTGGACCAAGTTTATAAATAACAAAAAACACGCAACATGATAATTACGCCTGAAGGTATTACGTTTCGCCCTTTTCGTCCATACGTTTAATATTCATAGGCTATTTTCACGTGTCTTTTTTGGTACGTTCACATTAATGCGAATAATGTTAGTGGGAAAAAATACGTTTTACGGGTAAGAGGAATAACAGGTGGTTTTATTTTTAAAAAATCCTTAATCAACAAATCGAATGAATAGTTAGAATAGGTAACATTAGATTTGTAGTAAAGTAGTAAATACCTCTTTTGAAGTTTCACTAATTCTGTATGTTAACGGTACGCACGACCGCTTTGGTGGTTTATTGTATATTTCAAAATAAGTTTTTTTTTTGTTTTTATAAAATTTGTTAAACAAATAAATATCGCCAGACAACACATACTCATTCTATGATCCCAAACTAAGCATAGCTTGTCCTACGGGTACCATACAATGGACGGGGAGTGATCCCAGTTACACGCAGACAAGGACATTTTGAAGAGGCCATTTCCGAAATTTGACGTTGGCGGGAATTAAACCTGTAACCACCCGGTTCAGTGAGTCATGCGGCCTACACGTTAACCACTAGACCAAGCCGTCGTCTTTCGTTCGTTTGCTTGTTTTATGGGGAGTTGTCAAATGAGCCTAGTTTTATACACATTTAAAATACAATTGTAGAGAAAGGGACCCACCACTCACCCTCGGAATTGTCAGAATCCCAAATTATAAATCAAATAAATTTGATCGATAATAGAGGAAATCAACAAGACCGAACTCCCCGTCAGTCGAGAGTCAGTATGTCATAAGTCATGGACCCTAACTATGAGCAATCCTCCGCAGAACAATCGAATCTAAAAAAATAATTCGTCACGTGTTTCGCCTCTCAACGAGACATCCTCAGGACGGTTGGGCTGCGAGGCTCAGCTCAGCCGCAGCCCAACCGTCCAATTTGGGATTCAGACAATTCCGAGGGTGAGTGGTGGGTCCCTTTCTCTACAATTGTATTAACAATGGATTTCCGCAATATTACGCCTGATTCCATCAATTAACACTTCTACAATGTTGTCTTTTAATTTTTTGCGAGTTTTTTTGCTGTGGCGCTTATAATGGCCATATCCCACCAGTGACCGTGAGTGGATTTGCAAATTTCACACATCTATCTATAACTAGTTAGATTCTCGTGCAGGTTTCCTCACGATGTTTTCCATCACCATTTCAACGAATTTTAAACTTGATAAAAATGGGATTTGAACCTAGATGTAACCCGGGATTTACACCTTCACGCTTTGACTACAAAGCGTGCAATTGTTCTCTTAGCTACAGGTTACGTAGCTATTATTATATATAATATTAGAACAATTATTGTAGAAGTGCACTGTAGTCCGTATTAAAAGTCTACTGGTAATAACACAATATTTATATAAATAGCGTAGGAATATACTAGTGGGAAACTTAACGAACACACGCATAATTATCGCACCCATTCTGTTCTAATTAAAGCCTCTTTAACATTCTTTCACCCGAAACTGTTTTAAATAGCTACGTAATTATAAAGATCACGTTAACTTCCCCTTGATAAGATTACAGTTTAACGATATAACTCGTTAATTGGGGCGTACCTGCAATTAGCTGGGGGGCGGATCAGGTACATATTCTAAGTGGCGACGAACTTAATAGGAACAATGTGAGTATAAATGGGAAAAGTTAAGTCATTTAGTAGCTACTTCGAGTTAGCGGCTTCCCTCCCGTCTAACCGGCAGACGGACCGAATTTCCCACTTTACAATCACCCCTTTTTGTAAAATTACACCTCTAACGTGACTGGAATGGTAACTGGCGCAATCAGCGCAGACTGCCCGCCGGCTTTCTAATACTGTAATTTCATTTTAATTTTATGGCGCTCCCGGATTAACCGGTGTACACTAGTTTCATGTGGGGTTTTGTAATTGCAAAAGAGCTTATACAAACAAATGTAAAATAAAGTCGGTATCCTTACTTAGTAGATGGCCCCGTGACTGCGTCCGCGCAGAGAAAGTCTTACGCACTCTTCTAGGGGTTGCGAAGTACCTACCCGTAAATTTTAAATCTATGGGTGTCATCGTTAAGGATGTTTCATGTTAAGTAGATTGACCTGACAAGCTCTATGCGTTTATATATTTAAAAAAAAAATACAACACAGACCTCAAATTTGCTCGCTAGTAGCTCATCCTAAATGTATGCTTTACTATGCAATATTAGGTAACCACTGAGTGAATTTATCGTGGTTATATCACACAATTACAATTATTGGTAATAAATACATATTTGTGTATGTTACAATTAAACACGTATATATACTTAATTTTGTTCCATTAAAATCGCAGATCGTATCTTACCTAAAATGAATACATTTCAATTAAGGTTCAAGTTCAAGTGTGCAGGTTCAAACCCCGGCTCGCACCTCTGGGTTTATGTGCGAATCTCATTTTCATCCAAGATTATCACTTGCTATGAAACGGTGAAGGAAAACATCGTGAGGAAACCTGCACGTCTGAGGGAACTTGACTAGTTCTCGAAAGAATTGTGAAGTCTGCCAACCCGCACTAGGCCAGCGTGGTGGACTATAGCCTGAATCCCCCTCGCATTGAGCGGAGGCCCGTGCCCAGCAGTGGGACGTTAACAGGGCTGTAGTTAGTAATATCAGAGACACGTCTTCCGAAGCGACATCGATATTCCGACTCGATTAATTTCCTGTCTATCATTTCCACGAAAGCGTGATTTATCGAAACGCTGGATGTTTAAAACGTACGTATACACCAAATATTAGCATAATGAAAACAAAACAGTGTATTCAATTGTTAACTATGAACCGCTCGGCGTGCCTACTGAATTATGAATCACCTGAATTTAGTTTGGTTTGTTTTATTTATGAGACTGAAATATCCGGCACGAATTAAATTATAAAGCTCGCGAGTTGGTAGGTATAGCGCGCACTTGACTCCGCCGTCCGATGAAAATTTAACGAATGACCGCCACAAAAGGAAATTGCAACCGCGGCCGGGCGAACGTGTGAACCCTTTACCTTGCGGATAATGAAACGCTCCGCACGGCGAGGGAAAAACCTGGGAGCAGATAACCGAAAATGTATTTCATCTCGGCGTGGGTATGCCGTGCTGTGATGACACAACAGCACGGCATACTATATATTTATTGCATTTTTTTAGGATCACTACCAATGTGAGTTTATTGACTAAGCTATATACTTGTGCTAGAAAAGAGCTCTCGTGAATAGTTTGACTTACATTGGGATTGAACAAATATTTTGTTACCAGAAAAACATGTTTGTCCACTAAGCTTACCGCTTACATGCTTGACCCCCAAATTTATAGAAATTTCAATGAATCTATACATATTTTAACACTGTCCCCGCGTAAGGATTTTAAGTGTACCTACATTCAGCTGTCTTGAGATTATATTGACTCATAGAGGTACTAAATTTGTGACCGCTGCGCACTGGATAAAAGTTCGCCATGAGCCAATATGACCTCACAACGCACCGAACGTGTTAAAATGGCATTTTCAGTAGACACTAAGCTATTGTAAATGGATGATAACTTTCATTAAATGTATTGTTAGGACGGAAATCTGACAAGTTTTCTGCAGCCTAATAGGCTTGGGCTCTGAACGCCTCAGCTCGTGACACAACAAATAAAACCCCCACTTAATTCACAGATCCGACTGGGAAATTTATGCCGCACCGTATCTCTTTAATGCCGCCGCCGTGACAACGCGTACATATCAACCTCCCTTCACTGGGAACGATCGCGACAAGTCGTTTGTATCAACAATCGATGAGCCCTGCGTGATACGTCTGGGCTGGTAACTGCCTTGTTTGAATCGAGAATAGCTGGGTACACATAGATTATTTAATGTAAGTATGTTAGGATTTATCTCAGTAGATTTTGGCGCCTTAGTACGGTAATGGGCTGATTACGATCTTATATAATTTGTTAACATGGCTTATGAGGTTCTAGTCGGGAACAATCGAACGCTGAATTTATTTTTCCAAATAACAAACTGTATGATAGAAAAAGATCTTCCTTCAACGAAATGTCATTGACAGTGAAAGCATATGTTGCGTGGGTCTTTTACCACAGAAATGCAATCTTTAAGTATATTGCCACAAAGTTCATTTTGGTATTGGCAAAAAAATTGCAGCATGCGTCTTGATGCCCCAGTCTGCCCGGGGCCTAATTATTCAGATTTTTGCTTCAAAAACAAGCACTGGACTCCATCCTAAGGTTGCCTGTTAGAGAACGCTTTTAGTGATAAGGCCGCCCATTGTGACACTTTGTGTAAACTGTGTGTAATATTAATACTTTTTGCGGTGGAATAATAAAGAGTTATCTATCTATCTATCAAACTCAGACTTAATAATAATTAAGTAAGGGAAATCGACATACCTACTTACGAGCATAAACAAAGAATTTATTATTTTGATGTTGATCTGTCTAGTGCTAAGAGTAACCGTTTGTACCTGACAGGTTCCGATTTCGATTTTCACCCCGGTTAACGGTTAACTATTGACATGAGACCTCTCCCAACTCAAGGCGCTGGCTGGAGTATTAGTGTAACCTCACATTTAATTATTCCTTCGTCACCGCTTTAGTTACTGGCTTATATTAGGAGCAGTGTTTAGAGTGTGTTTCGGATTTAGGCCTAAAAAGATATCTCCCAATGCTTAATAATACTTTAAAATCAAGTATAACATTTGTTTATATTTTATACAGGTATTTTATTTATTTATTTGCATAATTATACATGTACAGTAAAAATGTACAAAGGTAAGCTTAATACCTCAGACCTTTTTTCCCAGCGAACCTTAGAGTGATGTAGAGAGAGGGTTGTTTGAGATACGAAAAAAAATCAAACTATGTAATTTGCGGTAACATGCATAAAAAAAAACAAATAAAAGACATGAATGCAAGTGCATGCAAGAAAATAAGTCGAAAAAAAAGAATATAAACAATATAATAATGGTAAAATACATACATAAACGAATAAAATTATGATTAAAGCCACAATACATATAGGAATTTTGTATGTTTAAATACCAATGTATAATTAATATACATAATTACAGTAATATACCTATGTTATACATATGTATATACCGGCTCGGGTTCGGCTTGGGTATTTCTGTCAACTCCTGTATTTCTCTTCATGTCCACGAATGAGCTATGGCCGAACAAAATGTGAACCGGTGTTACTGTACCGGTGTAAATTTTTGTTTGTATTTAACATATTTAAACCCGCGTGCCGAGATATTATTAACATTTGTGAGCAATTTCTCTTGTACCGGCGGTCTGAATATCAGCTAGTTACAATTTAAAAACCTAAGTTTAGCCCAAATAATATCATACTTCTGTATTAATACAAATATCAAATTGTTATTTGATGTTTATGTACCTGAATATACCTGATCAAGATATCGAGTTTTTTTAAACTGATTTGTTTTTCAACAAAGCAATTCTGAAATTTGTATAGCTCTTAACATGAATTTAATTTAAGAAAAGTAGATGTTTCCAGTGAAAAGATTAAGCAATAAGCAAATAAATTCTCGGCTGGCGAAACCCTAGCCGTCTGACCCGTTTGTCTAGGCTATCTCGAATAGACTAAATTTAAATCCGAATTCTGATACAGTTTTAGCATTGAATAAAACGATTAAGCGCTCAAATAGATACAAGGTTGTATTATTCGTTCATAAAAAAATACATTTGATTGTGTTTACAAACGTTTATCAAAGAAAACTACGAAAGAGCTAGACTTTAAATTTTTTTTTGTTGAATCTAATTTATACTGAGGTCTAAAAAAGATACTTGCTTTTACACTAAAAGTATACTTACAGCAAAACATTGACGTTGGGATTGTCTTTTTTTAGTATTCATTATGCGTAGACCCATATTAGTTTAAAAGTCTATCATAAATAAAAATCGCTATTGATGACAATTGTAAATGATATGCGTTAACTTAAAAATGTAGAAAGCACGGAAAACATAAAATTTGAACCGCACTGAAATTTCCTGGGGCCCGATTTTCGTTTGATATACAACAATCTCTAATAGAAATTTGTCGAAACGAAACGTCAAATTGGTCGTATTTTTTTCTTTTGTTTTGACATATCTCTAACAGAGATTGATCTCTATGAAACGAAAATCGGGCCCCTGGTCAGTAAATAGACTTTGATACCAAATATACAAGTTAGTTCATCTTTTGTTTTGTTGTTTACATATATATAAAAATGAAAAATATAAAGTCACGCAAAAACAACTTAGCTACTTCATAGATAAGGACTTATATTTAGTAGATACTAAAATATCTACATAACTACAACGCTTAAAAAAATCAATACAGTGCCAAATTTTATACTCGACACCGTTTACAATAATTATTGTTTAAATAAACGTAGGTAGTTACTTAAAATACATAAAGACACAGTATTAAAGTAGGCGTAAGTGAATTTATACTATCGCGTGACAGAGAAAGTGGGGTACGTGCAAATGCAATTAGCAATTCTAAATATGCAGTTGCTGGCTACCCCAGTTTTTCATAAGCAGATAGTGACCTAACATGCAGTCGGATGGCCTATAAAAATGTAGGATATATGAATAATTATGAGGTGTCAAAATATTCCGATACGACGGCTGCTAACGTTATGCTATTAAATCTATTATTATTTATATCTACTGTATGGATACTGGCTTCTATCTATCACGTGATACTCGTATTATTTTACTTAGCAGACGAGGCTCACAATAATTTATGAAGACTATTATTATCATAATAGAGACATTTGTGGGAAAAACTAAATAAATAAATTTAGTAAATGGGTAGATCCATTTACTAAATAATATTCCACTTAAAATTCGAAGCGTCGTCAACCCTAGGTCTCAACAACTTCTAGCTCTAAACATAGGAAGGTGACCTAAATACTGCACTACTGAGAGCTAAATGTACAAGAAGCCTCGTCATAGTGTCAGGCTGCTGCCCAGTTCACGACTTTTTGCTACCCTGCAGGGTTAGCAAGCCATGATAACAAATACTTTAGATATCAATCAACAATTCATCGCTGTCAGACTAATTGTTTATGGTTATTTCCCGTGAAGTATTTGTTTCCTGACTGACTCTGATGATGCAATTTAAAATAAAAGTACTGCTGCGGACACCTTGTGCTTTTGTGCTAACCCCATTTAGGATTCATCCGCCATCTTAATCATTGTCATCATCCATTTTTATTTGCCCTTGCTATTAATTACTTGACACTGGCTGAAATACCCGCTAAACGCAGGTGGAGCCATTCCTCATCCTATTCCATTAAATATCATAATTTCATTCATTTCCTAAAAAGAAGCAGAACCCCATCTAGCCTGTAACTATTTCAATGGAACTGCTTTAAAATTGAAGTCATTTACTTTTTTACTTAACCATGGCGTAGTGCGCTAAGGGCTTTAAAAATACTATAGCATTCATGGCGGATGGCTCTTGCTGATATGGCTCTGTTTTGAGTGCATTTACACCTTGACATGCATGACATTCCTATCTACTGCCTGGCTTATTTTTCGCATATAAACGTACTACAGTACGTACCTATTAATGATACTCACTTGTGAGGTTACTCATGCCTATCTAACATACTAGAAGACTTGTTATAAATAGGTAATAGTTTTATTTTTTTTCTCAAACTTGTTGCCGAAACACCCATAACTTTCACACAAATAATGAATACAAAAAAGTCCGATACGCCCATAGTCATAAATATTCGAAAATAACAATCCTGGAAAAACGCCAGGTAAACACAAAAGCTGTATCAAAACAACGGTAACTAAATAAAATAAGAAAATGACCATTGGTTGCGGGAGTGGTCGTACATGACCGCCTGGGAAACGACCATGCAGGTAAACACAACCTAAAACTCACCCTATCACACCGCAATAAAGACCGAACTCACCTGCAATTATTCCCAAAGCATATGAGTGCGAATAATTCAGGAAGGTTGTATTTCATATTCGAACATGCCTCGTCCCCTTTCCTCGTATGAGGTTAGACCCTAATACATTTGTGTGTTTTTCGAATATTCATAAGTTAGTCCGTGACCTAGATTCCGTAGAAAAGTTCTGGCACGACATAGCCACGGTGGATTTACTGCCAAGTATACGACAGTGCAACATCGAACCTCAAGGTTTAGAATTCTAACTATGACTTTTTATTTAAGCTCTTTTAAAGAGTGCCCCCCACTCCCAAAATAGATATATCCCGCTTACAGAACGACCTTGTATTAACAGTAACTTTTGGAAATGACATAATGCAGGCAAAGGAACGGTAACAACATGAAATGTGTGAATAGTAGCGCACGGTACGGTGAACGCGAGCATTTTGAAATACCAAACGATAATACACAAAAGGGTGAACGACAAAGCGTTATACGATAAACACTTACGTTCGCGTCACTACAAAAAGCCGGTTGTTCAGTAGCAAAATCCGATTCGTCATAAAAGTATAATAATAGTGGGTCGGGGGTGCCGCAACAACGGCGGTGACCTACCCAGCGCGCGCCGCCGCGGCAGTCTTCTGTCGAGCTTTCTAATGACCCCAGGCGTTCTGTGTTGCGCGTTGATACATTCACACCCACTGGAACCAATAAAAACTAAAACGTGATTGAAATTCAGCTTGTTTCACGCGTGGTGAACGTTTGCACGGGGAGGACAGGCGCACTTCGGCTCTCACCCCCCGACGCGGAGGTCGCCTGGAAAATGGACTCTATGCCGACAAGGATAACCCCTATTTGTAATTAACCGTGAGCCTGTGTCAGCGCAAAGGAAAAGCTGGTGAGTGTATAAATATTTCATTGCAACTTTTATTGGAACTAGTTTAGCGGAATAATGTGAGTAGTTAGCTGTGGAGCTATACTTCTGTTTTGTACGTACGTTAGTTGTATATAAAGTGAGTGTTTCTTATTTATTTTTGCTTATGTATTACTGTACTTTTATTTAGTGTTTCCGTGTTTAGTAGCAAAAATATCTCAAATAAACCTAGGTACGTAGTAAGTACCTAGGTATAATTCAAATGTTTTAAGGATATTTTTAAGTCATTGTGGTAGTTAAAAAGGAACATGATTTTGATTCATTGGAAATCGTCATTAAATTCGGTTTTTTTTATTATTTTCTGCTGGTATCTTAATTTCTGTTCTTGTTCTTCATTTACTTCGTATACAATATCCAGAATAAGTAGGATTCCAGTCTAATTAAATGTCATTTATACGTTACACTTTGTATTAGGTACTAAATATTAACTGTAGAGTGTGGGTATGTACTACTTTAATTCCCGAATAGGTGTGTTCAGACTGAATGAGCAATCTTGCAAGGCCACTTTGCCGTAAACAGTATGATATCGCCGACCTGAGGCAAAAGTAAGCGCTGCCTCGCCCAAGCGCTGTCGTTCAGCATCATATTTGCTGACGGTCCAACTGCGTAAGTCAACGTAAAGTAAACTTTTTCACATCAAACGGGCACACGCCGCGCGCTGATGCCTTATGCGCGAGGCTGCGCGCTCGGTCAGAACGCACCTTATTGTTGTTTCTTATGTCTACAGTGGTTATATACAATGTTGGTATTGATTCTGGAATTAACCTTCTTTGTTTATTATAGCAGTAAATATACGCGCCTAGGGTAATACAATCTTTCGTTGCAATGCAAGCTACTTGTATTTTTATCAATATGCAAGTGACTATGACCATATGTTTTGACATTTAAATACCTAACAGTTAGTCCAGCTAAGATTACAGGTGGGTAGGTATAGACATCCAAAGTGGTCAGAAAAGAAAATTTGTGAGGCGCACTTACTATGCGGTTTGTTGGTCTAATAATACATTAATAATCCCTTTGTTTCAGATAAAATAAACAAGCAGCGATAAAATGTAAAACATCATTATAATGTAATTATGAAAAGAATCTTCTTCTTCGAGACAAGGAAAAATGACTGCGACACTTTGCAAATTATTTCATTACTATTGCTTCTACCCACCATTTTGCGAGCTCAAAATACTCAGGGGTGTCCGGACTTGATACCAACTAATAAATGTTCATGTTACATGTTTGAGGATGGTAAGCTTATTTTATAAATGACTAGATGTTACCTACGACTTCGTCCGAGTGGAATTTCCCGCAACAAACGGACAGAATTAATTAAATAATCGTATTTGTTATAAGTCCCGTATATACATTCATAAATTAAGTAAAAAGCTGTTATTTACTTTAATTCTACGTCCATACACTTATATATAAAACCCCATAAGGAAGGATCTCAATATTAATCTAAAATATTCATTTTCAGGCTTGTTTCTTGATTGCCAAGATACAGCCTCGAAGGACGTAAAAAATGCACTTAAAAGTATGTTGAACATATACTCACTGTCTGTTTATGACCTCGACGACAACGAAGAAGCTTTGGGACCCCATTTTATACCTCAAGGCATTTGCATCAAGCATATTCACATGTCAAGAACAAGCATACAAGATATTGGCGACGATACGTTTATGCCGTTGAGAAAGTGCCTTGAAACGTTAAGCATCATTTCCAGCAAGATTAAAATTGTTCCACAAAAAGCATTATCTGGCATGCTCAAGCTCATTTCTATCGACTTGACATCTAATTATATTGAAGATATACCGAGCTATAGCTTTTACGGTCTTCCGCTCATGAAGCTAAACATAAAAGGAAATGTTATACGCGATATATCGGAATCTGCGTTTTCTGGTCTCGAGCTTACCTTGTCTGAAATCGATTTGAGTGAAAATAATCTTACGGTTTTCCCTATAGAAGCGTTCGCGAAATTAAGGCACCTCCACTCATTAAGATTAGCCTGGAACGAAATGTCGTCATTTCCAACCGTTGAAAACTCTGACTTAATATCACTGGAGTACCTAGACATAAGTTCCAATAATTTTGAATTTATTTCAGAAGACTGTCTCAAATTTTGTCCGTCCCTGGCAACGTTATCGTTTCATTTTAATTTTATTAACAGTATACATTACAGGGCGTTCCATTCTTTGGTTAATTTAAAATATCTTGATTTGAGCCACAACAGGATCAAAATTTTAAACCCAAATCTTTTTCAAAACAACAAATATTTAGAGTTAATTGATCTCAGTCATAATCATTTGCATCATATTCACGGTTTATTTAGCAATCTGCCCTCTCTAACGGAGGTAAATTTAAGTCATAATAATATTTTAGATGTGCCAATTGATTCATTTCTTAACTCAAACAAAATAAACACAATACATTTAGGTAGGAATTGTATAAGCAATATACATAGCGAGAGCTTTAGTAACTTAGTGAATCTGTTTAAGATTAGTTTAGAATTTAATTACTTAAATCAAGTGCCACATAGTATTTTTATGCATAATAAAAATATAATTAAAATAAGACTAGACAATAACAATTTCTCTGAATTAAATAACGACACGTTAGGACCCCTAGTGAATATAATTGAGATGAGGTTGAATAATAACAAACTTAAAATAGTCACAAAACATAATTTTAGGAGTTCTATCAAGGTAGAAGAAATATATTTGGACCATAACGAGATCAATTTTATTGAACCCGGCACCTTTATAGATATGACTGAGCTAAAATTCCTTAGTCTGCATAATAATTACCTCATAGTCGTAAATGGCATTTTGCCTAAACCAGGTTCGAATTTACTTACATTGCATTTAGAGGACAATGCCTTGAATTTAATTAGTAATTTTATGCTGCAATCTCAGGAAAAATTAAATTATTTAAGTCTTCAAAATAACCGCCTGAAATTTTTGACGAAAAATACGTTTCGTAATTTGAGCCTAGTAACAAGACTAGAGTTAGATAACAATGACATCTCGGTGATAGAAGACTTTTCATTGCAGCACTTAAATTCTGCACGTTTTTTAGGTTTACAATATAATATACTAAGTAATATAACAAATTATACATTTTTCGGATTAAGTGAATTAGAAGATTTAGACGTCTCTCACAACATGGTCATGTTTGTTTTCGATATGGCGTTTGACACATTGAAAAAGCTGCGAAGCTTGAATCTTTCATACAATCCACTTAAAATTATATACAAGGATATCTTTCAGCAAGGTCTACCATTGAGTTCGCTTCTTTTGGATCACTGTGAACTACAGCATATAGAAAACGGAACATTTTGGGGCTTAAACAACTTGAAATTACTTTCACTAAAAAATAATTCTTTAAAAGCTAAGGATTTGTTATCAATTGATATTTCTGGTTTAAAATATTTAAGTTTGTCCTTTAACGTGCTAGACTATTTACCTTTAGAATCTTTTACTCAGCTTCCTCTTTTAGAAACACTTTTGATAGAACATTGCAACATAGAACACATTTTTGAAGGCACATTTAACCATAACAAGAATTTACTGAGACTAAATTTGGCGCAGAATATTATTAGTGTTATCCCATCTACGTTGTTTGATATACATAACTCAGTTTCAGAATTTAATATTAGCAACAATTTCTTAGATTATGTACCATACAATACTTTCGTAAATTTCACAAGCATTGAAAATTTAGACATTGCAGATAATCTTATAACAAAAGTAGAGTTTAGTGGATTCGAAAAATTGAATAAATTAAAATATTTAACTGCAAAGAAAAATGAAATTAAAGCCTTAACATCCAGCAAGAAAGTAGAGTTTACTGATCTTATTACATTCGATATCAGCTATAACAAATTAGACAATTTGCCATTACTTATATTTGAAATATTTCCAAATATTCAAAACATTAATGTATCCTATAATTATATAATTCATTTTGATTTTCTCATGTCGTACAAAAAGTCAGGAATGTCTCTAATCAACATTGATCTTAGCAAAAATCCTGCTACTTCATGGTCGTCATTGACTAGATATGACAATAATACACTCATAGCCAATCTATATGAATTACATATTTGTTTTACGAACATGACAAATGTTGATGATATAACATTTGAGTTATTTAAAAATTTACAACATCTTTATCTCAAATTCAATAAAATACGACGTCTGTCTGTGAGCCCATTCTCAAAATTAACTTTCTTAGAAAGTTTAGATCTGAGCTATAATAGGATTTCTCAACTCAAGACGAGTAATTTTCGTGGGCTTACTAAGATAAGGACATTATGTTTATCAAATAATAACATCGAATCAATGGAATCCTTCGCCGAAGAGTTGAGCAATTTAAAACTTTTGGACCTGTCACACAATAAGTTACAAAATATACTCAACGAAGACCTGATAAACTTGAAGGAGCTAACTGTGCTGTATTTGAGTTATAATAACATCAAGTATATATCAGTCACGGCATTTCGTAATCTTAATAAAATAGTGCAGGTTGATCTAGAGCATAACAAACTACAAAAGCTTCCACTAGAACTATTAACTTCGGTCGAAAACCATATACAAGAAATAACAATCAAAGGTTGGTACACAACGTGGTTCTTTTGTATATTTTTTTGATTTCTTATAGCATTTTAATCTAAAATATTTTTTTATTCCAGATAATGTGATTATATGCACTTGCCAAAAAGATAACGCTTGGGTCTGGATTCAAGATCATCCAAAAATTATAAATTCGAATGCAGTAGTATGCTTTAATGACGAATATCCAAAAGAGAAATGCGACATGCCTACTATATCCCAGATGTCTGTAGACAAACATAAAGATAATTCTGTGTCTGTATCATGGTTTATAAGGAATCGCACTGCTATAAAGGCTCTACAAATTTTATACTATGGTGAAGACGGGACTACGGATGTAAGTGACTATCAACCAAGTGACTCCATAATGGACGTAGCAAATAAAATATTTTAATAATCCATTATTTTGCAGGTAAAATCAAAGCACTTAGAAAAATCTGATGTTTCTGTCCGTATTAGAGATTTGGAATCGAATATTAACTACATAGTTTGCGTTCTATCTTTATCCGACCAGCCAATGGACTACGAAGATGAGACATTGGTTGGAGGAAATAATGCAACAGAGAGCACTGGTAATTCTACCGCACGAATAACTCAAGATATAGCCGCTGCGATACTGATGCGATCCCCATCCAGCGAATGTATTCCATTCAGTACTTACAGAAAACCGGTTTCTGAAAATTATCGTCCCGACAAAAAAAACGAATTGTCATCAATTTTAAATCGTCGAATGGGCTTGATCGTCGGCTGTTCATTAGGCTGTGTTGTATTCTTCATAATGGTGTCTGTACTTTTGTACACCAAAATTAAGGAGCGGAAAAGAATAGCAAAATCCGACCCAGCGTGGTCGGAAATGAACGATTACCATTCAATGGCAAGTAAAGATGATATTTTGCAAAACTCCACTACAGCTTCTACTGATAATATTTTATTAGGAATGTCTAAAACTCGTAATCGTTCACTAGACCTGATTATAAAGTAGGTGACATTAGATTATAGATTTATTTAGGTAAGATTTAAATATCTAAAAAAGTGAACAATAAATTCTAAATTAAAGATTAATTAGACTTTTCATTAAATTGTTAATTGTTGCTTAAATTACAACTGTTCGCTTTGATAGATAGTCGCTTAGAAGTAGAACATAGTGCCTACATAGTGGGAGGTTATTGTAACTGTTACAATTACGAGGTAGGTAAAGTAGGTTAGTTGTAGAAAAAGCTAAAATATTTAATAAAATTGTTGGCATGGTTATCAGTTGTCACGCGTGTTTCATTTAACAATATTAAATCGATACAGCGTTTGTATTTCAAAGAAAAAGACGGTAACTATTACTTAAGTAAATTAACAAACGTTTCGCAATGATAATAACGGAATTTCACAGTTTCCTCGAGATTGTGATCTCTCGTTAGAAAGCGGAGAACGAGTTAATAAAAGCTCTTCTGATCCATTTTTTGTGTATTTAGAGAACTTTTTTTATTACAACAGTATCTCGATTATCAAGCGCCATTGAAGGAAACAAAGTCCGCCTTTGAAGTACATTTGAGGACATGGCCCTTAGAAAATCAAATTAATTTAAGTGAGTGGCTTTTTAGGAAAGTACCTACTATAAGAATATTTTGTTGAGCAACAGTGTTTATGAAGAGCCTCTCAAGTTCCATGACTCATTGAACCGTACTCGGTAAAATTTATACTTCACTCAATTATTCTTCGTACTTTCAGTATACAATATAATTTACGTGTCTGTATAGAGGTACGTATTCATCGTGCACCTATACAATTCTATTAATTGTTTGTCGGACATGTCACTAGCTAAATTAAATACATAATCACATTAGTGTGGCATATGCTAAACGTACAATTAACACAATTATCATCTTGGACATCCTTCCCTATGGTCTTGTTTGGTAAATAATTAATTGATGTGAATTAAGTTTCCAACAAAACGGCAATGTACTGAAAATGGTATGAAACGATACAGGTTTACCATCATAGTATCGGTCTCCGTTTTAAGTTTTGATGTGAAACATCTAATGGCACGCTTGGCGAGTGAGAGCAACTGTTGATGCCGCGATGCCGTGATGCGAAAACTTCGAGCAGCACCGTGGCTTTTCGGTTCTTTTCGCCGCTGAGACTCCGCCCACCGGCTGACTCCTCTCTCCTCTCGCTGACGCTCTCTCTCTCTACTATAAATAACATAATGTTTCAGATCTGCCAGGCGTCCCGCGACGGCTACATTTTTTTTACAAAATTCTAAACCATTCGTCATATACATTTCATTTCCAGGCGTAAAATGATTGAATCAGACTTTTCCGTGTGGGTACGCTCTACTTGACTTCCGTGAACTCTTCAACTTGGTCTCATTTAAATTCATTGACATCATTGATATCAAAGGCTTTCCGTAATAAAATGACAAGTTACACGCCTGGGGCCCGATTTTCACTTGATAGACATCAACCTCTCTTTAAGATGTGTCGAAACACAACGTCAAATTGGTCGTATTTTTTCGACGTATCTCGAATAGAGATGACGTCTATCAAGCGGGCCCTGTTTTGAGGCACTTTTTTTCATGTACCCTATCATTGTAGATATTCCTTTGAAATACCCAACCAAAATAATACAGTACCTTGCTAGTATAGATATTATAACGGAAATGGCATTTCGAGCCCGCGCTGCAGTAATTTTTCTGGTTTATCTGACTCTGACATTTTTGTTTTCCATATAGTTGCCGTATACTACAGGTACATGAAATAACAACAATGGCGGAAAAATCGCCGCAGAGCTATACGAAGAATGGAGTCGTTATGTACTCTAGATACTCTATGCCTACAATGGCGTTTTGTTCCTGGATTGGAATTACGGTAAATTTGTGAGATTGTATTTACACATATACCGCTAGATATAGCTATTTATTACTCGGAATGTTACTTATCACGTGACTTACCTACCAAACCAACCGTGAATTAGGTACGCACCGATATTGATTTGATTACAGTGCCCTGTCAAATTCAAGCAGGCGTAAACTAATCAAGCAACAATCAACCAAAGTTGCGTTTGTAAATTTGTTACTTGATTTGTTAATTCAATCTGGGTTTAGCCTTTCAAAACAGTAGGACTTCACTTCGGGCGCAATTAAATTCAAAGGAAACGATATTGGCCGGCTATCTTATAAAACACTAGCGACCCGTCCCGGCTTCGCACGGGTGGACATTTTTTAAAAACATTTTGGGATAAATAAATATAGCCTATGTTACTCAGTGATAATGTAGCTTTCGAACGACTTGGGGGCCGTGGCTTCTTTCTGTGAGACAGTTATGTCCCAGAAGGAGTCATGCGAGCGGGATCGCGAGAGAATCGATCCCGCTCGCCGACGAAGGCACCGAGTTGCGCCTCGTCAAGGCCCCCCAGCCCTGATGCCCGGGGCCCAAAACAACGGGCTACCCTTGGGGTCGTGAGCGTCTGGGGTGTGGGCCCCGGGCGCTCTTAAGCACACGACGACCCTAAGGAGGATGGCGGCGAGGAGTGGTCTCTCGCCGCCGTATGCACTGCGAGGGTGCAGGGGAGAGTGAACATCTGCTCCCCCCCGAGACGAGCTTCTGGGCACATAGCTCGGGAGCGAGGCACAGAGGGACACCGGTGCGTTCCGGTAGGAGATCCCGGAGTCCCATTAACGAAGACTGGGAATCTTTCTGAAGATTTCCTCCCCGTCAACAAAAAAAAAGAAGCTTTCTAACGACTTGTCGTGTCTTACAATTTGTTTAGAAAGACGACAAAAATATTTCTTCTTTCTTTAAATTCCGGAAATGTCCTTTACGGAATTTGTACTGGTCTAGGTGTAACTAGAATCACCCAAAATTCATTGTATAGTAAAAGCTTTGCTTATTTTGGGATGATTTATCATACGATGATGATGTTTTGTCTGGTGATATATTTTTTTAACATAATACAGTATGCAATCAGTTTAATTTAATACCAATAAAATTTTGGAATCTACGTTTTCAAAGCATCAGAAACTCCGTTTCATAGCTTTTAGCATCCGTTTATACCTAAAATATTATTTTAAATTGTAATTCCCTATTCATATGCATAAAGAGCGGATTTTCGCTTGCATTCTGTCATTATCATGTGGAATATTTGCACTCTTGAAATTTCGTTTACACAAATACCGTAAAGAAAATTAGTTTAATCCCGTACTTTTTTTCCTAAGACCTTATTATGCAAGGATAAAATTATGAATATGGGCACAGAAAATTGAAACAAAAGTAAATGAAATAGGATTTGCGTGCTGCGAGTTGTAATCTTGATAAAACGGTAAGGTCGTATAATGTTTGAAAGGGAACTCTAAATGCAAAATAACGTAGTAATGAAAATATTTTCAGACTAAATTATCTAAATTATAATTACTAATTCTCTTTCGGGATAGTTGAAACAATTAAATCAATGGAAACTGTACAAGTGTTGGTTAATTAATTACGTTAATTACGAACATTCAATCGATAAAAAAATTGGCTTGATTTTTGTAGAAGCAACGTGTGGAAGACATAAAATTATTAATATTATGCTTTAAGTATATTTAAATAACGTCTACAAATGTGGTTAAAAGTATACTATTTAAAAAAATGTTAACCCTAATTTTATACAACGTATTATCCGTTTACAGTGAAATTTTAGCACACCTATGTACCGAAAATAACCTTGAAGGTGCTTGGATTTAAATTTGGAGGTTAGCATCCGCCCTGTGAAAATACAAAGTGCCAAATGTAATATTCATAAGGGTTTAATTCGCTTACTAAAATGAAATCCACTGAGATTACTTGACATATCTCTACATCACGTAGGTGTTTGTATTATTAAGTTATTAGTTATGTAGAAACTAATGCCCTTGGTGTTCGACAAATCACGAACCGGGATTATTAACTTTTAATTTCTCGGAAGCCGTACTTCTATATAGGGGTCTTATCCAATATGGTTTATTCCTGCTCGAACTATATCGATAACTTGAAATTACCATTCTTGTCTTTAAAGCTCTAACAAATAGACAAGTTAAGACCCACACGGTATTTTGCTAAAACCCAAACGACTTGATTAATCATAGGAAAAGCATTACCTTCAGCCAATAGTCATGCATGACGTAAGCGAATTTTATTTGTGTGGATTTTGCCACAGTCGTTCAATCTTTATGTATATCCTTAAATACAGAGTACCACATTAAAAAAGTCAAGTGAATTCACTCACGCGAGTATGTCAGGGGTTTCAGGTAGTCTTGCACAGGGCAGGGCTAGAACGGATGCCAAGATACAATTTTTCCGCGTCGTCGTGTCGCTCGCTCTCTTAATTCATACAAGAGAAAAAGACAACATAAACACATTTCATGACACGAGTCTTGTCTCAGGGTGTGTGCGAACCCCACAGATGACGGTCGATTCGTTAACATTTCCAATTTACAGGACGATTCAGAATTTACCACAAGTGTACTTGAAACTGAATAGAGTGTAAAATTAAATAGACCTAAAACAATATCTAAGATAATACGTATTTTAAATACACTCAGAATTAATTACATTTCAGTTTTATCGACACTTCAGTCACACCTAACCATTAAATGTATCCAAGTAGGTAATGCTCACAGTCATGCTTTTTTATCCAATTTAGTTTATAAAAGTAAGCGTTGCGTGCTAGCGACGCGTTATGAAACTATACTTGACCTGTTTTCAGTAAACTCCCCAAGCGGGCTGTAGTTAACGCTTGGTTATGTCTAATTATAATTTGAGGTAAACTTCTATGTGTATTCAAACTTTGCTTCGGTTCCTCTGTATAGCTTTAAGGCTGAATTGGGCTGTATTACCTTTGCGGCTACCGCTTCGTCGATCAAAGACTAAACGTAATATACCTATTGAGATCTTTGATGAATTAAGTCAGTAAAATATACATGTGGTATCTTGCGGAAAACTGATTTTAACTCTTTTGTTCCTTATTACAGTTTTTCGGATGTCGTATCCCCTCTACCTCTATAACCCTTGTCTCTTATTCACACGTTTCGTTCCGAATCATTCCATTTATATCTCGTGCATACCGATAGGATTCTAGTCTCACACATATTTTTTCTTCTAATTCACAACATGTTAATTTAATGAGAACTTATACAAATCCTGCAAGGATATATCTAGATCACCTATCATTTAGTGTTTCATATTGAAAAATTAATAAATTTCTCCAACCTTCCTAACAAATAATCAACTAATTGTTTTCATCTCATCAGGACGTCTTTTAGCAAATTCTGTTTTTGTTTTTTGTTGTGTCGATAATCCTACTCTTAGTTTCACAATTTTCACTGGCATTGATGATGACGTCATGATTCGACGTAACAAATGTCACGATATACTGATTTGGATAGCAACCCCCTCGGAACAAAGGGATACAAACACATACAAAAAAATGAACTCTTGAAAATACAACAATATATTTGAATTCGAACAACGTACTTTACAGTGGTGTTCAGCAAAATCTCCCTTGAGTAATGTGGGTCAGACCCATTTCCGCATATAAATCCAGTCCTCAAAATAAATAACTACTAACCCTCGCGGGCAGGGAGGGATCTTTGTTATCGAATATCGTGAATAATGTTTATTAACGATGCAAATAATTTGTTTTTGATCATAGTTAGAGATTATACTCACCTACGCAAAGGGTCGAGTTTTCTGATAGAGATGATAGAGATCAACTTGCGAAATATTTTAACATAAACAATATGCCACCAAAAAATGTGTACGGATCATTCACTTTTCGGTTTCTGTGGTCAGATAAATCCGTTGGAAGGTTGCACGCGTCACATCACAACATTACAGTAATCTTATTTTAAAATATTCTATCATTGATTTTTTTGTTTTGACGTTACAATTTTAGAGCTTCCCTGTATCAAATAACAGGCACACATGGGTCTCAAGACGCGTGCTACAATATTTTTTCGACAATACTAAAACAAACTGTGTGTCAATATATATATAAAGATTAAATTTCACGCTTCAAAAATCTTTCGCGCTGACAGTAAGATTTTGTTGAATAACGACCTTTTTCCATAAATCAATACTTACTCCATACTTTTTCCATAAATGTCTGTTTAGTAATGAGCTAATGCCCAAAATATGCACTAAAGCTGTCATCGAAGTGTAAAATTAGCATTAAAGATCTCAGACTATTTTAATATAATCTAAACGAGACTGAAAACAAAGTCTTATTTAGAGACTACGCTAATCTAGCAAAATACAGCTCGTTTTCATTTAACGCTCAAATCGGTTCATTTGTATTCGGGTTGCTAGTAGCCACTGTAACGAACACGGGGAGTTGACATTCAGTATACAATTACTATTGTTAATATTTACCATCTGACGTCGACGACTAATTGCTTAGATTGTGCTGAGCTGCGTACCTACTCGACGCTAAGTATGTTATTCGACATTGTAAACCATTCTAGAGGTCTTGAGATGCTATGAACAATCGTAATTAGTATGGATTTCAAGCACATCAATTTGAATCTAAATTTAAGAAATTGTTTTCTAAATAAGATTACAATCCGTCTATTGGGCATGATTTAAATTGAATTCCCAAATTTATAGAAACTTAACAATTGTTTACTGAGATATTACGAAGCACTTTAAAGCTATTGGGGTGAAATGTGTATAAACAATAGAACTAAGTGTTTCAAAATGCAGAAAATTGCTGCTGAGACACATGGCATTTTCTTTTTCTGTACATCGATAAACATTGTTCATTCTGTTATAATAATAGTCATGGTGTTGCCTAGGAGAAAAGTACAAATTGAAAATTCACCGCTTTTTAAAGGCGTGGAGTGAGATAGCATTAGTGCGCGAGAGAGATAGCCAAAGCGCGCGCTCGGGCGAGTTTGGTTTATTTTGTGCGCAGCTCGTGGGCGGCCTGCCTGCGTCCATTCGGCCTACGGCACTTAGGGATGCGGCATGTACTTGGTTCTCAACACCATGTTATTTACTTTGAGCTACAAGGCTAACTAGAGACACATTTATAGCTCAAGTTTAAACTTTGGATATGCAGAGAAAAGAATAGAAAACTCAAAGGGAGAGTCAAGAAAGTTTGTGCATCGGTTCGTAAGTATCGGGCTAACTTTCATAGTTCATCCCTTGAGCCAATACACACCCGCCCATTTATCTAACTTTAATAATATTGGATCGGAAGAGCCAAAGTTGTTAGTATCATACGTTTACGAAGAACATACATAGTCTACAAAAGCACTCACAGAGACTGGTGTCAATACCCTTTTGTTATGAGTGCTTCGCTATTCAAAGCTATCATACCTTGATGGAACTCTACTCAATAGTACGACGTCATTAGATGTAGAGTGGACAAGCTTGAAACTTCTAATGTGCACAATATTTAACAATAGTAGTTTTAAATGCAGTAAAAAGTTTACATACATAAAAATAATAGTCACTTACTGAATGCTGAAGGTGGACATCGTGAAGAAATCGGCATATCCATGCAAAGTCGTGTGAGATTAACTAACAGCGCTCTGGGCCATCATAGTGACTATGGCCTGAATTCCTACATAATGTCCCCCTGATTCTGGCCATAATGTGTGCCTAGCAACTGGTTCGCTAAACCGCTACCGATGTACGGTGGAATGTGGGATCACTGCAGTGCACTTCTATCTTCTCCTTCAAGGAATACGAGGGTGATAATGTTTTATTATTACAATTTGATACACCTAGACAATCATAAATTTTCTAGCGTTATCCAGTAGGTATATTCATAGACTACAGTTAACATTTTGTAAAAGACACAAGGCAACAACAAAAAATTGGAGTACCGCCAAACCCGGCCGTTTAAAGGCCGGAAGCGGGTGATGTTAAATATCATGCCTTCAATAATAGGCATTGTTTTATGATCGTACCGCGTGCGTGGCTACTAACAATCGAGCAAATTGACGGCCACCCAAAACGGTTCGCAGTTAAATAACGTCCATTGTCTTGTTTCATTCAATGCGTCGTGCTTATTCGCAAATTATTTTTAAATAATTGGGGCGTTATTTATTAATAATGATGTTTACATAACATTGAGTCCATCTCAAAGCACCTCTACGCGGTGAACCCATGACACAACTCAGGACTTCCAAAGGTCATTGTTTTAGAATATTATTAGTTATTTGAAGAAAATGTATGCGGCGCTTAAATTTTTGTCACGTGACTCATAATATTTCGATATTATTTATCAAAATAGTTAGTTGGAACGCTCGAGATTTCTATCATGGCAAGGGAGACAAATATCTCTTACGGCGGTGCAAGACGTCATCCAAACTCAGTGATAAATTAAAGCTTCAAGTTCATAAATTCTCTGCTCTCTAAGTTTTATAAGAGAACCAATGTAAGTTAGGTACCAAATCTAGATAACATGCAAACTACAGTGACCTCTTCTCAATAATTGAGGTTTTACATCACCCTTTTCATGTCAAATGCAAGTTTAAACTTCAGACTGTATAACCATTAGCCAGCTAACAATTGTTCAGCTAAATAAACTTATCCCAAATGCTTGTTAATTAAACGAGTTCTGTCTTGCGATATTGAACATGGCTCTCACGTACAATTTACTGTTGTTCTGCGACTAACAATGTATTTTATGCAATTCGGTTGCATTACTGCCGAAGTTACTTGGTTTTGATGAAACTGTTTGAGTAAACAATGGGAATAGCTGAAGTGAATTTATTAAAGGGATATGAAATAGGTTACATAGGGTTGGTATCACTCGGTTTGAGATATTTTATGAATCAAGCCTGGGTCCAATAACACAATTTTTGTGGAGTCGCCATCACTTCATTTTGTAAGGTATGAAAACAACATATTTTATAAATGGTAGCTAAAATATCAACAGTGAAGACACCGGCCTTTTTTTACCTTGAAGTCATTAGACTAGTCATATTTTAACTACCGTTTCAAAGATGTTGTTTTCGTGCCTAAAAAAATTAAGTCATAGCAACTAACACACTAACTACTAATACACTGTTAAGGGACTTGACTTGACTTGATGGAAGTACTGCAATGTGCTTAGTCCATCAGTATTAAGTCAGTGATATGTGTGAGTGTCACTAACCTCTACCTGTTCCGAACAATTGTTTTAGAATTCATATCAGATGTTTTAAATCCTACATACAGATTCGCGACAAAACACGCGGGGTATATTTTTTAATCACCACAACGAACTGTGTTAACTCAAAGAACAAGCACAGTTTTAACAAAATTATGACGGTGTCGCGAGCGAAAGTATGTAGCTTTTGCCACGGGCATTCAATCTTTATGTATATATGTTATATGTTATCCAATAGGAACAGGGTACCTACATTTGCAAAAAAGTTCCTAATATAGATCCCTGTATAGTATTCGTTGTTAAGTACGTAAGGGATTATGTTAGACGCTTGTACTGTACTGTACTGTTCAGTACTTTTCATGTACTGTACTATCGCGCATGCACTGAGAAGACTAACGCATCAAACAGATTACTCGACAAGCACCGATGTGGAGCACATGACACGTATTACACCGGAACCGCTTCAAAATACCTGGAACATGGATCACATAAGTATATTATGGTTGGTATAAACTATTATAAGGTATTATTTGGTTGGCTTTTATGAACAATGCAATTTGGACCTTATTAAAATATTGCCAGGCAACACATACTCACCGTATGTTACCAAACTAAGCAAAGCTTTTACTATGGGTAACACACAATGGACTGGAGGCGATCCCAGTTACATCAAGACAAGGGAACATTTAGAAAATCCCATTTCCGCAATTTGCCCCTGGCGGGAATCGAACCCGCAACCACCCGGTTCAAAACCACTAGCCCAAGAGTTGTATTCTTGAAGAAGTTTGTTTTTACCTTCATTGTGCTTCTTTTTAAAAACTCTTTAAAGGCAGTAATAAATATGAAATGAAACAACGTAGTTCTAGTAGTACTTTAAACATGTCTAGACATATCAAATTTAAATATTAGTCACAAGTACTCGTATACTAAGGTGTTTTATTCCCTGCGTTGTATTTTCCAGAGTGCGAGAGTGTCCTTATCTTCAAAATAAGAAGAGAAAATAACCTTACCCCTATCAATATAAAGTAGTTGTTTTTGTAAATAGGTCCATCTACCAACGGTATAACACCAAAATATAATTTAGAAAACTGCATTGTGATTTAGTACCCTATAAACATATTAACGAGAGTATCAGTTTCCCTCTACGTTCCAATTAACCCCGTCGTTTCCGAATAACCTCTCGGGGAACTGAATAACCCCTACATAAAAACGACAGGCCATACGACTCAATGTCTCACAAACCCCCTAACTAATCAGAGTGCAGAAATAAACTACGTGTTCACCCATTTAATCTTCTTGGTGAGGTCCCTTCAAGACGAGAGGGATTCAGAGCACTACAAAGGAAAAAGCTGTCACTTTTGCTTGTCTCGTGTACAAAAATAATGAAACTATTCCTAATAGCGTTTTTTTTTATTTGGTTCAGTCTGGAATTTGGTATCATCCACTATATTAATCTATACAATTATAGCTATAATTCTGTTTAGTACCGTCTCATAAACTGCCTTACAAAACATTCTGTAAGCAAAGTGCTCGAAGTGAACACCTTGTATTGTTGGATTCCTTATCTCTAGGCAAATTATAGCACCCGCCGCGTTCCCACAAATTAGAACAAAACAAAACGTACAATGACAATATTTCTCGAGTGTCGAGTATTATTTCGGCGTACATTTGTTTTGGAAAAATAAAGGGTGATCTCCTCAAATTTACATCTGTGATGGGGCATCAAAGAGAAGCGAGTTTTCCGGAAACAATAGTAAATGTGAATAATTGAACACAATACAGTTTGATCGTTCAATTAATTACAAATGGATTTTCAGTTCAGTAGATTTTCCTAATTTAACGGGAATCTGTGATTCAGAACTTCATTCAGATCGAAAATGTACCGTAAATTTACCTAACCTTTTTTTTTAAATTAGCGCAATCTTTAAAAACAAATATAATTTTAAAATAGGCAAATAAAAAATATGCATCATTTCAACGGATACACAACGATTATTAGGTATTATATATTTATTAAATAAAACTTGAAATACCGATTTCCTTACATTTTAAAAATCTTATTAACATTTCGATTTAGATATAAGATACATCTGGATTACCGTATCTTACAGCTGACTATGCAATCCGTTTAATATTAATGTTTTATGCAGAGCTGCATATATCCTAGGTAAGTACCTAAACTAATATTGTCATAAAGAGATGCGCAATTTGTATACGGACTAACCAGAGGCAAGAACCCGGAGACGTTATGCGATGCAAAGCAAAACAACAGCTGCGGAATAGGTATGATTCTTGCAACCTAGGAATATTTAAAGTAAGAGTTTCTGCTTTAACGTTGAATGTAGTAATACCAAAATAGCCTGAACTAGCATAAGCAAATACATTATACTTTTCTTGGAAAACTCTTTATGCATATTGAAACAGAGTTCGTTTTAGTATTGGTGATAATTTTTTCTCGCATGTCTAAAAGGACTTTAAACATCAGTTATTCAGTATCCGGCCGGATACCGAATGACTATCCGTTATCCGACCGGATACTGAATGTCTATTTAAATTAACTAAATTTTTAAACCTCTAATGACCGTTTTCAATAACAGAAGGAGAGAAGTGATGTCTAAATATTACTACACTGACAACTGCTTCATGTAAGCATTACGTTGGGGTGTGTTTCAGTGTTTGTAAAAAGTAGAGATGAAACGGATAGTGGTTGGGCCGGATACCCAATACCCGATTTAAATAGACATTAAGTATCCAGCCGGATAACGGATAGTCATAGTCATATACACATAAAGCAGTTGTTAGTTGCAGTGTAGTAATATTTAGACATCACTTATCTCCTTGTGTTAATGAAAACGGTCATTAGAGGTTTAAAAATTTCAAAATTCTTTATTCAATAAATAAATAAAAATAAACGGGTTCGTAAGGTTGTACTAACCTATTACATTCTCTGAGGTATTCAACACTGAAATTAAGGGAATATTGAGGATCGCTTGATTCTCCAATGACGTCACATTCACGTCTCATGCGCTCACACCTTCGTGCCCGGTCGGTTGGCTGGGGTCGGGTATTTAGGTAACTAATGCACTAATGCATCGCTGTAGGACATCGTACGTTAGATAATGGTGGCTGAATCAACACGCCAGGTGTGTGAGCGTGATATACAGTGGAATATTAATTTGTGTACCTTGGCACTGGCTATGTCGTATTGGAGCGACACCCCGGCGATTCCCTATTAAGTTACGACCTCCTATGAATATTTTAGCAATACTGTTGTAGATGATGAGATATTGAAGTGGTTATTATTACAATAAGTCAATGAAAACAATAAAATGTACCTGCTAATACTGTCCGAAACCTCCAATCAATATACAGTAGGTACATTGCCATGAAGCCTCGTAACATGATAGATGTAAAAATACCACAATAATATTTCACCGTAATTTATAGAGACAATCATATTAATAACTAGCTGTGCCCGCGACTTCGCCCGCGTGGACTTTAGGGAGATTACCCGGAAATATGGGTATTATGTTTTTCCCGCGAAACCCTAATGCTTTTTCTAAAATTAAAGTAGCCTAAGTTACGCCTTAGAACGTCAGCTATCTGTCAGTGAAAGTCCAATTGAAATCGGTTCAGCCGTTTAGAAGTTTACCTCAAACAAACAGACAGACAGACAGACAAAAATTTTTAAAATTGCGTTTTCGTTATAGGTATCTTATATACTTTCATACGCATTTGGTAAAAAAGTGTTATTTTGATATTACAAACAGACACTCCAATTTTATTTATTTGTATGTATAGATATAGATATAGATATTTGTGTAAAATATTATTTTGTATATTTACAATACTTTCCACATAAAACATGTTAATGTCTGTTTTCAAAACATTAAATATGTTAATACGAAACACACTAGTTTAACAACAAAGAGGTGTTCCGAGGATACAAAATATTACATATCCAAAGAATTTGACGACAAATACGCTTGCACACATTTGAATAAATTGAACGTAACAAGATTTTATTAATATTACGATGATATTATATGACAATAAAGCATACGGTTACGTATTTCAATATTAGACATAGTCTAGAAGGTAGCTTTAATAAAAAATATCGCCGGAACACACATACTCATCGTATAATCCCAAATTAAGCAAAGCTTGTACTATGGGTACCATACTATGGACTGGGGCCGATCCCAGTAACACCCAGTTAAAGATAACACCCTAGTCGCTGCTTGAACGCAAGGGGTGTAAGTTCAAATCCCGGGCCCAGACCTCTGTTATTTTCGGATTTCAAGGACATATGTTTTTTTCATTATTGATTACCACTTGCTAAATGTAAAGGCATGTGAAGTTCATCGACTCGCACTGGTCCAGCGTTGTGGACTATGGCCCAAATCTCCCATATATTGAGGGGGAATGTGTCCGACATATTGGAAATAGGCTCGCTCCCTGTTACATTAGGACCAAAATACATAGTTGAAGTGTGGGTACACTGCAGTGCACCCCTGCCTATTCCTTCAAGGAATGCGAATGCCAGCGTGTAAAGAGAACAATAAAAAAAAATCACCGATTATTTTCCAATGACACCAAATCGTCATTGTATGGATCCATCGTCTTCCAAATTGTTTGAAGAGCTCTTTGTGTAAATTTATGACATTCATTAGTCTAGTTGAATACGACACTTCTTTGAAAGAGCGAAGATGCCACTAATTGTAAAGATCCCCCAATTTGTCACAAAAATATCTCCTCGCAATATCCCGCTGAAATAAATGCGCCGGGGACATTCGTAATAAAAATATTTCTTGATTTGTTATAATTGAATTGAATTTATTATGTACTTTATTGTTGTACCTGTCTTTTCAGGGATAATCTTTTACCATATCTGCCATTCAGATACCGTAAAAGATTGATAGATCTAGCAGGAAGTTAAGTAGAGGAGAATTAGGAAGACCTTTGAAAGAACTTAGAGATATTAAAAAAATGTCTTAAAAAATCCCAATCAATCTCGATAATGTTCGTAATTTTTCATACTTGTCAGTCGTGATCAGTTAGTTTAGCACAATAACGAAAAGCTAAATTCGAATAAGGTGTACCTATGTGGTGTTCATGCTACAGAAAAATATAGCCAAAACCATTTAATATTCTTTAATTTTTGGCTTAAATTAGCTTGAAGCAGTATAATTAACAGCGGCCAGCGTCACATCGCAGCTGCTGAGAAATGCTGGCAATTGCGACCGAGTTATGGGCCTCGTTTACTTTTAACTACGGCAAAAACCTGCCTTCATTTCCCTTGGTTTTATTTCAAATGTAAGTACCTACGTTGCCAGAAGGTCGCGGATCATGTTATATAGAGGCTGTAATTATATTTTATCTTTAAGTAGATGTTTGTTAATTAATTGCACTTATGCCTACCATTATAAATTGCAGAATGAAATGTACGTAAGTGCTGTATGTCTCGACGTTTGAAAAGGTAGTACATAAAAAAAACATTAGCACCAATTATGTTGGCACCAAAGTCGACACTTAAATGTATTGCCGTCCTACTCATACTCGTAATGTATGAACATTACAGCAATAATTTTAATGCTGTTAAATTCAGTTTTGTTAAAGTTAAGTTAAAGTTGTCGAACAAACATTGGGTTCAATAATTAAGTTTTATTAGCTATGTTTTTCTTAACTACAGACTTTAAATCATACACGGCATCATATATTTTAATTGAAATTTTAATACCGGACCTCTCATTTCAGCAGCCATTACTCAAACGTGCAGGTTCAGTTATAAATGAGATTTCATAATTAACGTAAGCCAGGGCGGGCCGTCAAGTGCATGTGAAAATTTAACGAGAGCCGCCGGTGCCGCCCGCCCTCGCGCCGCGCCGGTGCTCTGAGCTATCTCAGGCGCGCCGCACTGCCGTGCGTGGCGTGTGCCGCTGACGTTAAGAGCCACTTGGAAAAACGTGCCCAGCCTAGTGTTTTATATTAATTAATGCGTAATGTGGATATACGATTTTAATGAAGTCAAAAAGGATTCCGGATTATCCGGATTACTAAATGAATATTTTCTTTTATAAAAAAAAAACTATTTGCATCTGACAATACTACAGTTTATTAAATATATGAGTTACAGTGTTATTACGAAGTGAACACAATCTTTTGTTTTATTTCAGCTATCACTTATCACTGCGTTTCGTTAATATTTGACCAAAATTAATATTATTACCTTATATCGTGAGTTAAACAAATTATTTGTAATATACTCGTATTGATTACTTTTATTAACGTAGTTTTCATTTATTGATTATAAAAATGACTTTTTAGAAATTATAATTTTAAAGTAACTTGAGAGAATACTCTGAGGCTCCAAATTCTTCGTATCAAATCAGCAAAGACTACATTTCTTATCACATGGGAATGAGGCTAAGAATAAGGTTCAAAATCAAAATATTATACTTCGATAAATTTCCAAAAAACACTAAAACAATGTGAAACTCAGCGCTTTGTATTCACTATGTCTCCGCACATCGAATAAATCTAATGTAAGTAACCAAAGTAAAACAGACGCAATCTTCCCTAAGGATGACAGACGGGAATCCCATATTCCGACACACGCCAACGTGCAATAAATACTGACAAATTGCAACTTAAGCCGATAAGAGTACCTTATTTTCCTCAATCTGATTTTGCTAAATAAATTCTTTCCTCCAGCATTTACTTTAACTAAACTCGGATAAGCAAGGTTGTGAAAAGATAAAATTAGACATAATTTTGTATCATATCCGTATCGTATCAGCATGATGAAATATGGTGATGATATTTATATCTCGTCGTAGTCGGAGTACATCCCGCGTAGGCTTGCTACGATCTGCGCCGGACATTGCTACGAATTTATGACTACGGTGTACTACGAAGAGTCACAAAATAAAATTGTATGAACTTTATTGGTCCCTGGTAATTCGTCACCTGATTAGTATTTTTTAGTTATCATATACCTAAACTAACATATGTGCGTGACAAAGCACTCAACAAGCAACAAGGGACGGTAAAGTTAATAAACTCGTATTTTTAATAAAAACGCAGCCCTATAACGAAATACGATAATATTTCACTTAAGATGATGGCGGTTTTATTTTGTATCTTGGACGTATAACTCTGGCCGCGGATCGCCGGCATGATAGATTGCCTCCTTCAGCTGATTTTCCTTTCTGCGCCATGAAATTTTTCAACTTAAACGATAAGGGCGCTCTGGAATTTTACGCCCTCCTATAAATATAATAATGATTTATAACACCATTTATATCGGCTCAACTAGTCAAGGGTTTTCAATATAAAATGTCGCTGCCAATAACGCTACAGTAGCTTCGATTCAGAAAGTGGTAACTACTTAGGAACTCAGTCAGGGACTGAATAAAAGCCGACGACGGAACAAAAGCCACTTGGGAATAATAATTAATAATCGAACACAAAGGAAAGTCTTGGATAACGAAAACTCTGTGCAGATTCACTACGTTATAAAGTGCCTTTATAAATTTTGTGGTGGGGTTACGAGTGAAACATATTTTACTATACGTATGTAACATACTCGATATATCTGACCAACGTAAAATGTACCCTATTTTAATAGCTATAAGAATATAAATTTTAAATTATCGTAACCATCCAACTTCAGTGATCACAATTCACTTATAATTATATATATCATAAGTCTGTGACGTCCCACTGCTGGGCAAAAACCTAATACCTAATTAAATTGAGTTAAAAAAAATGTATCCACAGGCACACACATGTTGGCTTTATATAAAATAGTTCGCACACAAGGTTACCCGCACGATACGTGATCCCCAAACAAGGAGTAATCTATCGTGTTGACGTGTTTGCGTATTAAAATTTTCCACTGCAATGTGTTATTGGCAAAACACATAAATTGTGGGTAGCAATGGAACACGTAAACGTGTGTCATTTATGCGATCCTATAAATAAATTTCAATGTGCGGATCAAGCTAAAACATCCCTACGTACATAAATATAGGGATCACAACGCATTAATCTTTCCTTCATTTATACGATTGTGCCCAGTCTGCAAATGTTCTTAATTTAAAAATTTCATAACGTCAGCTATGTTATGGGATTACCAAAACATTGTGACTTACACATTTATTCAGAATTTAAATATCGAAAATTAAAAATAATTCATAAACAAATCGACCTACTGCATTTGGCAGTAAATTAGTGTTTTACAAATTCACTTAAATGCAATATTACTATCTATAATTTGGGTTTAGTAGGTTCGTATTAATTTCACAAAATAACTAGTTTTTCAATGTATAAAATGAATCTTTAATTAATTTAAGTTAAAAAGAATATCATTTCCCAGATGACTCCGAAATTCATTTCCAGTCGTTCTGAATAAATGTTGGAGGTTTTATTTTTTATATAAATTTCACATGCAGCAAAAACGTCAGAGCGGAAATTGTAGCGCCGTGAAATATCGCGGCCCAGCTGCACCGGCTAATGAACTCGCTTCATGTTACTAATATTGTGCATCATGGACAGGGCATTCGAATATTTACGCTCTATACAAATGTCCGTTAATTTATTATATAATTTAACGTTAATGTCTAACGTATCTCTAGAATATTCCTATTCACCTGTAATAACTTGTCACATAGGTACTATTTTCAAAATATATACAACCTGTGTAGAATACTTTAAGGATAATGAGATTTTGAAATTATTCATGCATTAAGGACTTGGCGTAATTTTTACAAACATTACTTTTGATGAGTCCTATTCCTCTCCTCTTCTATATAAAAATGTTGAATAAAAGCATCTTGTGTAGTTTTAGTAACGGGGAAATTTCACAATCAGCTTGTAGAAGCTGGTCCCCATTATTAGTCTGACTCATTACTTTATTTGCGAAGTACCTTACCTAAACCCATTACCAATACGTGGTTCCATTGCTCCCCGCATTTCCTACATTCCAATGACATACGAAAATCCATTGAGCCTATGTCCTTTTCATTGTTCAATAGGCTCACGCACCCATAGATGAGTCAGCAATCCAAAACAATTGCCACTGAAAGTAGACACCTTTCAAACAAATTTCTATAGGCCAAAAACTTCCATCAAATGCATCTTGCCTCTTTCAATTGCTCAGTAAAAGCAATTTATATTTCCACCGGCTGGACCGTTGGCAACAAACGAGGCCGCAGAATCCTTTGCCTTGGCCGTTTGAGTGGAAAGCGTTTCTAAAAATCATAGCGGTTTGTGTTGTACATACTCGTACATCGCAACCTTTTGATCTCGGTTGGAGTTCGGACACAAAAGTTCCTCCCGCTGTGTTCAACAATGGGCCTGTGGAAAGATTAATCGTCCGAAGAAGCCCTCTAAGCCGAAGGAAACAATTTTTCATCTTTATCAAAACGCTGAGTGCGAGCCATTGCAATTGTCTAATATATAGTTTGCTTGTATATTATTGCTGGATAAATGTATTTCAGCTAAGCCAATATTCAAACAAAGATGTACCCGAAACGTATAGAAATGTATGGTACATTTAGATTTTCATTGTAAAACATTTTTGTACTAAGTATGGCATTGCCGATAGTTTATAAATTATTATTATTTTTTAACAAATCCTTCATTTTCTTGTAGAGTTTATTTTTTGCAGATCTTAATATAAATTTTGTACTCGTATGTAGGTACCTTTTAAGATTACACAAAAAAATAACCCTGAAATACAAATTTGAAGGGCTCGACAAAAATATATAAATCGTACAAAAACGCAACAGTCAACCAGGAAAAACAAATATAAGGGGACCTTTCCCTTGATGGGTAGATGATGTTGTAAGGATTTCCTCCTAATCTTTCAAGTCGCAGGTTTTGTTGAGATCGACAAAAACAGCGTTCTGCAAGGAAAGTGATTTATGACGGGACAATTAGCTTATTTATCATTTAACCATTATTATATATATATTAACTGGTTGCTAGCGCGCTGTGGTACTCCAAAGAAACTTAAAAAAATCTCTTTGTAGCACTTCTTTTTATTTATGAAAATAATACAATAATTTCAAGATACTCAAATCCTACGGCTCTCTAAACAATAATTTATGTGTTCATAAGATCCGGCTATTGTCATCGTACGAATTTGCATTGGCGCTTTATTACCCAAATCACAATTGGCTAATTCACAGTAATTAACACTGATTGTCCCCATTTCCGGGAACAAAATCTATCCCATTTTGAAATCCATATTTTCCGGTAACGAGGCACGCACCGGCTCCTTCCATTCGAAACCTGTCGTTCACAATCACCGCAATTTATTTTTCCGGAAGGACTATTTATTAAATTAACATCCATTTGCCTCCTACAAAGGTTTTTGTTATACTAATCAAAATGAATAAGGAAATATCACGGCTTCGTTTAATTAATTATCACGCGCTTTCATACAAACATTTTTTTTCTTTTTTTTGCGAGCGTCACGTTCATTTCGGCAAACGCACATACACGCGCTTAGTCCAGTGTGGACGCTTGAACCGGTGGAAGCAAACATCAGTAACTATGTGGATCCCGATTAAGAAACAATTGAAACATCGCGACTCGTGCTGATACGAGCTTATAAGCGCGCCAAAGCTTGTACGAGTTGCGCGTGTGGCAAAAGGCACACTCACGCACTTCGTTTTGGTATTGGCAATTTTTTAGCGCATCTTTGTGCCTCAGTCTGTCAGAGGCTTTAACGTGCCCTCCGAAGCACGAATGAAAGCGCTCAATAGCGATCACCCTTCCAGGTGTTGACCGCTATGGACGCCCTCGTAAAAGCCATAAATGTAATTTTTTTTCTTGTTAAAATAATGGAACTACTTAGCATGGCGTAAAAATACTTTAGTAGGTCAGAAGACAGTTGCAAGTCGTTTATAACTGGATGGAAATTTGTATCAATCTGGGAGAAACAAGTGCTACATTTGTGTTTGATACCAAACAATTGTACAAACTTTATCTACTAACGTTAAACTTCCTTAGGCTTACAATTGTTATGGGTTCGTAACACATTGCCGTGCGATCAAAGTTGACTCGCAGGCCGGCCACGGGCCCCGCTTAATTCAATTTGGAGTCCCGCCAGATTTCCGAATTTGCTGCCTCCGTGTCCTTTAAATAATAGAATAGCCGACTCACATAAAAGTGAAGGTCAGCTTAACATTTACAGCTATAAAACATATTTCAAAATATACATCATCATACCTGTATTCTGCTGAGGGGTAGGCGGAGGTGCACTGCAGTGCGCCCACCCTTCGCCGACGTATTTTGGTCCCAATGAAACAGAATCACAATATTTTTATTCATGTAAACCAATGCAGGCACTTATGAATCGTCAATAAATAAATAATAATAATGTAGGTATCTCTACCACCCATTTGGAATGCATTTCCTATGGAGAAGAATGGGCAAGAAACTCCATGGTTGCTTTTTTCCAATAGGGATTTACATTTTCGTGTGTGTTTTTCTTAATGAAGACAGAATATCGATGAACGGTGATGAATTAACGGTGAAGGAAAACATCGTGGGGAAACCTGCATGTCTATAGAAGGGCGTGTAAAGTTCACCAACCCGCACTGGGCCAGGCTAGTGGACTATGGGCCAAATCTCGCTCGTAGATTAAAATATTATTTGATTTCTATTAACAATTCATGATATGGTCAGTTAGTTCTTCTTTCTGTTGTACCTATTAATCTTTAGATCAAAATAGTTCAAGCTGATTTAAAAAATGTGTTGCACCGAGTTTTGAGGAAAACTGAACACGTATCTTTTTATTAAAAACCTTAATAACATATTTCTAACTTTACTTATTCGTTTCGAATAAGATTGAGAACCTATATTTTAAGGGTTAGTATACCTATTTTGAATCACGTTTTCTTTGTTATTTGTTATCCAAGCTCAACTTAGTAAATAACTCAATTTTATTACCTAAATAGCCAATACGTCAAAATAAATTGTACATATTATTTTAATAAATCCATACATTATTTTCTTTAATCTAATACCTACTTCATACAGTAAAACGAAATGAGAAATATTTTAAGTTAGTATCTGTTTTATATACTCCGTCATTATAAACTAAACCCGGCTAACTACATCTGCTATTCCCCTCAGCACTACGTGTATCGGCTTTGTACAACAATACGGTCCGCAGGTTTTTATAGACAGGCTTAGTTTGTTCAAAGTTTCAATAAAAATAAACTTTTGTGCACGCTGTCGTTTTTTAGTCGCGTGTGGCTAGATTCGCGAACAGATTTGTGGAGTGTCTCATGTATTTTATGCAAAGAGTTTAAGGATACATTAGTATGGTGACATGAGTGATACCGGAGCACTGACCAGTGACGACTGTATGATAGTTAAAATATTAATATTTTCCAATTTTAAATAATAAAAAAAATAATTTGGAACAAAATAACAATCACTGCCATCAAAATAAATTATTGTTGTCAATAAGTTCTCTTAATTCATAGAGTGCAATATTTAATTAAATATAATAATTGTCTTCATCGCAACACGGGTAAAGGACATTGTTAAAAGAAAACATTTTATTAAAACAGCACCCACTTGGTTTGTCGGTCACGAATTACAAGATTAAGAGGGCGAGTCGCAGCGAAAATAAGACTTAATTAAAAGTGGGAAACATTCTCATTTCCCGGCATCCGGACATATTTTCACAGGCGACGTGAAAGTAAGAAATCTCGACGACGACACAGCACCAAACAGCACCTCTACCATGGTAGAGCATACTCAACCGTAGAGTCTTTACAATGGCAACTGAGCAATTCATCTTAATCGAATTCAAAACATTTTTATCAGATCCGTATCAATTCAACTAATTTATAAGCGCATTTGCACAATTCATCCGCAAGTTCATTTCATTAAATGATTTATATTTGGTACTAGCTTAGCTTGCGACATCGAGGGGTAGCTATTTGACTTAAGCGACACTTTTGGGCGATATTGACTTATGTACTTATGGAAACAATAAATTGTTCTGCGTCGAATGAGTATTTCAACACAATAGATTATTATTTTGCATGTGCAAAAATTTAGGAAATAAATTAGTTTAACAGTAATTGGTCAATATATCCATTTTAGACTTCCAGTAAGACATATTGTTTTCTTATATTTACGCGAATACTATACATTGAAATAAAACTATTTTACGGATTCTATCGCGTTTATTTACTATTTTATTTTCCCGACGTTTCGGCTGCTTTACAGCAACCATGGTCACGGGGGGACTGAGGTGTTAGACGTCCTGATGTCATAGTTAATAACTGGGTACCCTCATATTTAGTTGTTGTTTGCGGTCGTCGGGAAAATAAAATACGCGATAGAATCCGTAAAATAGTTTTATTTCAATTCCTGTAAGTCGTTACATCCTTGGTAGCTGATAGCTACTAGCGATCATGAAATGCGTAAGACTTATGGTAGTGCTACAACACGGGTTGTAGATTTCGAGTTAGTAACAAATGCTTTAACGTTTCGATACAAGGGGAAGTGCTAAATCTTAGAACGTAAATCACCGTGCAGTATAGGAGCTCAGCAATTTGGAGAATAAATCTGTACCTACGTTTTGTGTTCGCAGCGTCGGGGCGGGCTGAGTCGTGTTGCACTTGAATAATTGAAAGATCGTATTTCCCGACACCTTACGGATTTGTTGGATAATAAACTAAGCTATTTATACTCTCTTACAGCCGAAACCTATACTCTGTTTAATCCACGGATTACCTTATTGGAGATAAATTGTCTGTCTGTATTTTTGCGAGTTCGTCAGTATTGAGTTAATTAAATGCAACAAAATTTCAATTCAAATGTAAATGATAATTTAGTTCTGACAAATAATTACAGGTGATTTAGCATAAAATACTCACATATCTTGGATACGGGTTCGATTTCCGTCAAGGTAAATTACAAAACTAATTTAAATTAAATTAAATGATTATGAAAAGTAAATTTCTAACTTTTTAAAAATCACCCGATAGACCGTTCCAAGAGTCATACAAACAAATACAAGTAATTTAAGCATCATAGTATGTTATATTTGTCATTTATTATGAATAAAGATTTGCCTGCCACAAAAAATGCCTAAACATTAAAATGTCTGGTGGTGAATGTGTGGTAAAAACGTTCGGTGTCCGCTCACCGTGTCTATTATTCGCTTTGTTCTCTGAATCTGCTAACGCTGTGTTTTAAGGCAGACACGCCGAATGTCCATGTTTGTTCCCCGAACAATTTGTGAAAACGAGTTGAGTACTTTTGTCCGTACGGAACTTCCTAGTTGGACGCAACATGCCTTTATTATCTTATTTGTAATACGGTCATCATACATAAAGGTATATTAATGTAGTAATTAAAATTCAGAGTTTATTTTCATTACTTTCTTCTTATATTTATTTTAAATCTAAACGTTGTCGTCGGCGTCATCTTCACAACAGAGTAAGACGGCATCTCCGTTTTCCCGATGATATCGACTCCACCCTGTGGCAAAAATTTTCTGACGTTTATCTGATATCCGCCATTGCAGTTGCCCTATGTAGTTGCCGGACAAAGTAAGTATTTAAGGTGTCAAACAATATACTACAGGTGACAGGTATCTGTCACCAAAAAAATTGCCGCCATACGTAGGGCGGAGTATATATGGGTTCTCTAGTTACTCTATGGCCGTTATATCTCCTCTCCCTCTTTCATGTCTTCCACCTCTTTCTCTCACATTTCATACATCTCAAGCATTCTACGTTCCATAACCAATGGGATGTAATCGCACACTGATTGAATCTTGCTACTGTTCTACTCTTCAAAAGTCCTAGAACCATGTAAAAACCTATACCGTACTTAAAAAAATATTGTCATTATTATAGTAATGTATATCGAAGGGTAAAAGGCAATTTGACTTAAGCGACACTTTTGGGCCTTTTTTGGCGACTTTTTTGGGCCTTTCCACCACGCTGGCCCAGTGCGGGTTGGCAGACTTCACACATCTATCGAAAACTAGCCAAGTTCCCTCAGACGTGCAGGTTTTCTCATGATGTTTTCCTGCACCGTTTCATAGCAAGTGATAATCTCGGATGAAAATGAGATTCGCACATAAATCCCAGAGGTGCGAGCCGGGGTTTGAACCTGATTAATTGCGTTTTTATAAATAAATAACTTGGCATTTTAAGTCGGTTACGTTGAATGCCCAAGTAGATAATAAAATGTAAATGTATGTGAAGTCTTAAACGCAAAAACCGTATCAGCAAATCCCTGGCAAACACCTATCAAAAATAAAACGGTAGAATAAAGTGCTAAAGCGAGGAGGACCTGAAGCCGAAGCGTGAACCCGAGTTTGAAATTCAAAAACGCTTTGATGTGCCGATCCTACCTCAAATTGTTGGCTAAACAGACTCCAGTACGGACGTTTTCAGTCGCTTTTGTGATTACGACTGTGACATTGCTAGGTTTTGAAAGCAATGAAAGGGTTCACTTTTGAATTGCTTTTCAAACACGCAAGTGACATTTTTTTATGAATCCTCTTTGATAAATTAAAATATACAATTAAGAGATGAGCGATGATAGGGACAGTCAGATGGCTGCGAAGACCATTGGTCGGTACTGAGTAATCATAGATTTAAAAAGTCGAGATGCAACTTATGATGCATTATTTAAGTTTTCCTACAATTGGCGTCAACCCTCTCACTTGCGGCTTTATATACAAACTTTGGTTACTTCAAAAATTTTACAATAGGAAAGTATGTACTAGCCCCACATACCTATCAATCTACATTGATAAGTATGTGGGGCTAGTACGCATGTCAAAACAAGACCTCTGTCACGGATTCGCTAGCTGACTCTGTCCATTTCATACAAAAGAAAGGGACACAATCAACATAAATTTCGTGACATAAGTTTCGTCTTGCCGCACATGCACAACTACATGTGTGACCAATCCGTATAGCAGTTGATAGATAATATTTTGAAACACAAGGAAGATTATTATGTACGATACCGTAACAGGTACAGTAGGTATTAGGGACTGCTACTAGATATTTATGATAACATTATACCTACATGTTTTCACGGCCTTTAGAGACCACACAAATACTCATACTAGGGTATCACCACTCTGCAGTGCTCTCCACAATATTTTGATTAAAATAGTTGTCTCCGCGATTTCAAGATGTCATCTAGATTCCCTTCATTTGCACAAACACGCTCGTCAGCGGACTCATTACGCGCCGTTGCCAGACCGCACTTAGCAGTTACGAAATACCAACAAACATTTGGACAGAATCACTACGTACCTATTTATATTACTGTGTGTCCGTCTGTATTTCTCTACTTTGATTGGTCTTTCTTTATCATTAGTATACCTTTGCTAGCTTTGTATACTGAATAGTAAGCACTGTATTTATATAGTTTGGTCTCGTGCTCTAATCACACAGTAAAGCCGTCTGTCCGACAATTACGGGATTAACGGCAATTGATGTGCACTGGCCGGTAATTTTGTATAGAAGCTTTCACACGAGTTCTTGGTTTACGAGAGTCTTATAACCGATGTTCAGCTCACACTACAGATTAAACTAATATTAATTATAGAGATAGGATACTTTTTTAAATGACTTTGCACATGGTATTGCTGTTAAAGAACTTATCTATGCACGGAAACACTCAACGTAAAATAAATATTAATACGCAAAACTATACGTCGAAATTACAAACATTAAATATTGAGATCATTCGAATATTGCTTTCAAACAAGTCCCGAGCGATTCCATAGGAGTTTATAAAGTGAAAACTCAAAAACTCATTACGCGTTGTTTGCAATGTATCGAATGTTACAATTTAAACTGTTGGGTACCCAAGAATTCGTGCCAGAAGTTTCCAACTAACATTACGCGCTGAATGAAATAGTTCAACTCAAGTTACTTTGTTAAGCGCTTCGCGTAATAAGCTCTATTCAGTATAATTATTTTATTAAACGGCAACCTGTGGTGGTCTTTTGCTACAAAAATGGTGTCGATATTGTTGTACACAAAGTCAAATCATTTGTTTTGTATAGGCCTACAGGCGCACGTACAAATTGTCAAGTTCACATTTCTGTGTCTTATATGCTACCACCGAATTGAAGCGTGACCTCAACTGAGAATATATGGGAATTGGGAAGTTTTAAATTAACTTTTTTTTTATCGCCAAAACTTACTCCAAATATACGATGTATTTGAAGGGTCCAGTGTGTTGCCTTCAGAGTCGCTTTTAATAATAACTAGCAGACCAGGCGAACTTCCTACCGTCATAGAATTAGTGACATACGAAAGCAGCGCCACCTTAAATATCAGTGTTTTTCTATATTATGCATGTATTATACATATAAACCTTCCGCTTGAATCACTCTATCGATTTAAAAAAACCGCATCAAAATCTGTTGCGTAGTTTTAAAGATTGAAGCGTACATAGGGACAGCGGGAAGCGACTTTGTTTTATACTATGTATTGATAATACAACAATAATACCTAATGTTGACTCTATCGTTTACAAATACACTATAATTGACAGTACTAAGTATGTTTCCGTCATACTTATAGTATACTAGCTTGTACCCGCGACTTCTTTCGCGCAGATCTTGATTATTCGATATGGTTATAAATTATAGCCTATATGCTACTCTGTGATGTTGTTTAAAGAATAATTCGTATAATCAAAATCCGTTCAGTAGTTTTTGCGTAAAAGAGTAATAAACATCCATCCATCCATACTCACAAATTGTCACATTTATAATATTAGTAGGATTATATTTAAAATTGCCGCGGTGCATGCGAAAGCGATCCCGTGGCGCCCCGATATAAGCGGAAGATGGTACACCGTCGGTTTTTAGTGGGTATACGGTCTTCTGCCGGGACATAACCCTGTTACTTCCCCCAAGGTGGTAGGGTATCCATAAAGGATTTTCCGACGTTAAAAAAGAAAAAAAAAGGATTATATTTAAAATTAATGTACGTAACATTTTTACTGTCCACATAATTTGAATGTATTCATACACATAGGCAAGTAAGTATTCAAATATTCTAATGCATAACCAACGGCTACACAGAGATGGCTACTGCAGCTCTACAAACAAGAGAACAACAAAGCAGAAATGTAAACTGTGTTTTATTGGGCAAGATACAGTTAGAAAGCAGTCGGACATAGATGTAGAGCTAATAGATACAGTATTATTTCATTCTCATTAAAATTACTTTAAGTGAAATTAAATTAATTTTCAAAATACGGAATTTGTGGTCATAATCACGGTTGTATTTACTGAAAGGGTAGGCAGAGGTGCATTCCAGTGCACCCACACTACATCTCTAATTTATTTTTGGTTGAAATGTACAAGAGGCGAGCCTATTGCCATTATACCAGCCAGGCAAATTCCCTCTCAATGCTATGGAGCTTTTAGGTGGTAGTCCACGATTCCGAAAATTTATGAATAACAAAATAAATGTATTTTCTGCGAGATTTGTTGCAAACATTTAATTAATCTCCACATTTATATTACTTCTAGACATCTCTATACCCCTGTTTCGTAGCACAGCATCTGGGCAATGGTCACGTCATGATTGCGGCGCCTTGTGTGTTTATTTACTGGAACTAACCAAGCCAGCTGGAAGTGCTCCCAGCGCGCCCCAGTTAGACCCACTTACTCAACTTGTCGCATTACTTGATTTTATGTATTTACTTGGTCTCATACTGAAATTAGCCGGCTAAGAGTCAACACAACTTCGTTATTTGGTTTCCTTGAGATTTGTAGTTGAAAACGTGCTACGAGGGATTAGTATTGACAATGCGGGAAAGACGAAAATCAAATTTAATTTTATAAAAGTCACATCGAAAGTTTATTTTGTCAGTTGTATTTTTTTTCTTGGCTTACATAATAAAGCATGAGCTTATTTATTGCGTTTGAATATCGAATATTTTACAGTAATATAATTAAATACAAATAAACCTTACCTTCGTGTACTCCTTCCTGAGAGAGTAAGAAAAGAGGTTGTCCACTGAGTGTTAGTAAGTCACCAGAACTGAGACCCAACTGAGACTGACTGAGACCCAACCCAACTGCTTAATCGTCATCATCGCTAATTCGACATATGTCGAAACAAAACGTCAAATTGTTCATATTTTTTCGTTTTGTTTGGACATGTCGCATTAGAGATGATGTCGATCTTGCAAGAATTGCCCCGCTGGCTTGTTGAAGCTGCCATTGATGTGTGTGACACTCATCCACCACTACTATAAGTTGGCGTCATACAGTATCTAGAGTACCCACAACGAATCTTCGTATGGCTCTGCGGTACCTAATTATTCATGTAGTATAAGGCAACTATATGGGAAAACAACAATGGTGGAGACAGATAAACCAGAAAAAATATGCTCCTATAAACGAAGACTGAAGCACTTTAAAATGAAGTCCCTAGCCAGTCGCAGGTACCTAAATGACGCAATGTTTGTGTGTTTTAGCCAAAAAATTGACTGTCCCCGTCTACTAGCTCTTTGCAAGCTTCGTGTTCCTCGTAGGCTCCGTCGCAGCTCGATCACACCACTTTACCCAGCACTGAGGAGGACTGTATCAGGTGCCAATTCGCCCTATGCAAGGATGTGCAAAGTAGTAAATAGCTGCAGCGATCAAATCGACGTGCACTTTTACTCCATTGCTAGAATAAAATCTGTTATTAGATGCTTACCTGATGCCGAATAAATTTAAAAAAAAAAGTTTATGATGCAGAATATTTTGTTTTTACTAATAAGCAATTAAGAAGTAATTGTACTCTTATTTTATTTTATTTTTAACTATCTTTACCTTTGGTCTATTGCGTAAGCTTACACTATAATGTATTTTCGTATTTTATTACGCATGCGGTGTTTACCTTTAAGTAATTGTTACATTTTGTCCTTATTGTTTGATTGTATATTGTATGACGTATTAGTGCAAACAATGGTGGTCACAACCTAAAATAAATAAATAAAAATTAAAATTAACCGCAGCGCGGGCTGAAATGCCATCTCCGTTATAATATCTCCATGATTGGCGTCCTACAGTAATGCCAACTATTCCATAAATGGCATTGCAACTAACGCATCGTAAGAACTAAGATATCATTACACTTGGTACTTGTTGGATACCAGGTTTACAACCGCTTTAAGGATTTTATTTACTCACTTAAATTATTCAAAAAAATCTTATAAGTATACTAAGCTCCACATTATAAGTCAAGAATCGAGGTGGAACGATGTTTTTTTTTTTTTTTTTTATGTGATAGGGAGGCAAACGAGCAGACGTTTCACCTGATGGTAAGTGATCAACGCCGCCCATGGACACGTGCAACACCAGGGGCATCGCAAGTGCGTTGCCGGCCTTTAAGGAATGAGTATGCTCGTTTCTTGAAGGTACCTTTGTCGTATCGGTCCGGAAACACCGCTGCAGGAAGTTCATTCCACAATTTGGTGGTGCGAGGAAGAAAATTCCTGGTAAATCGCACTGTACTGGAACGCCATTCATCCAGATGGTGAGGATGGTAATGCAGTCTGTGGCGAGCCGTGCGATGGTGGAATTCAGCGGCAGGTATAATACCGAACAATTCCTCGGAACACTCTCCATGATAGAGGCGGTAGAAAATGCAGAGAGAGCCTACATCTCTACGCAACGCCAGAGGGTCTAGCCGATCAGTAAGCTTTTTGTCATCGACAATTCGAACTGCCCTTCGTTCCAGGCGGTCAAAAGGAAGAAGTTGGTACTGTGGTGCACCGGCCCAAAGGTGAGAGCAGTATTCCATGTGCGGACGGACTTGCGCCTTGTAAAGTTGCAGGCGATGAGCCGCAGTGAAATACCGCCTCGCCCTACCGAGTACACCCAGCTTTTTGGAGGCCAACTTGGCCTTACTTTCCAGATGACCGCGGAATTGCACGTCGTTCGATATGTCGACTCCAAGGATCCCGATACTTGGCTTGGCATTAAGGGGAGTGTCTTCGAAGCGAGGAGATGCGACCAAAGGGGTTCTTTTTGGCGGTGAGCGCACAAATTTGTGTCTTATTGGGGTTGAATTGCACTAAGTTCAGTTTGCCCCAGTTCGAGACTAGATGTAGAGAAGCCTCGACTTCAGACACAAGTTTGTTCCGACACTCATCGACGTTTGCCCGAGAAATATTAGCACGACCGGTGTAAAGAGCATCTCCTGTACTGTCATCCGCATAACAACGGAAGTTGCTGATATTAAGCAACATATCGTTGATATGCAGCAGGAACAGGGTAGGGGATAGGACACAGCCTTGCGGGACGCCAGCATTTACGGACTTGCAATCCGAGCATGATCCGTCGACTACGACCACGATGCTCCGATCCGTGAGAAAGCTGGCGACCCATTTGCAGAATTTCTCAGGCAGCCCGTAGGAGGGAAGCTTCGAAAGAAGCGCTTTATGCCACACCCGATCAAAGGCCTTCGCTATATCCAGGCTGACCGCTAAGGCCTCACCTTTGCTCTCGACCGCCTCAGCCCAACGGTGACTCAGGTAGGCAAGAAGGTCACCGGCCGATCGACCCTGACGGAAACCGTATTGCCGGTCATTGATCAGCTGGTGGTCCTCTAAGTACCGAAGGAGCTGGCGGTTTATAATGGACTCCATTATTTTGGAGAGCAACGGAGTGATGGCGATCGGTCTGTAGTTTCCTGGTTCGGAGCGATCTCCTTTTTTAGGGATCGGGTGTACCAAAGCAGTCCTCCAAGAGACCGGGACTACGCCGTTAGAATAAGAGAGTCGGAAAAGACGCGTCAAGGTCGGAGTCAACTCAGGAGCACATGTCTTAAGCACAATTGGGGGGATACCATCCGGCCCACTCGACTTATTGATGTCCAATGAGAGTAGCGCTCTACGCACAGACTTCTGTGTAAAACGGATCTCCGACATGGAGTAATCACAGGGAGCTATAGTCGGCGGAGACATCTCATGGTCATCAATTCTGGAGTTGGAAGCGAAGAGAGAGCCTAGAAGATCGGCTTTCTCCTTCGCAGTCTGGGCCAAGGAGTCATCCCCTCTGCGCAGTGGTGGAAAAGATGGCCGACAGAAATTCCCTTCGACAGCTTTGGCAAGAGACCAGAACGCGCGGGAACCCGAGGGGTAACGCATAAGTCTCTTGCCAATTCTGCCGATGAACTCACTCTTTGCTCCGGCCAGGGCTCTTTTGTAGGATCTGGAGGCATGATTGTACTCCTTTTTTAGGCGGTAAGAATTAGGATCCTGAGACGCCATCGCTGCAGCCCAAGCCTGAAACGACTCCCGCTTGCGGCGTGAAACCGCCTTACAGAAGCGTTCAAACCAAGGCTTTGATTTACCACCAATGGGAACTGCAGAGGATGGGACAAAAAGTTCCATGCCCTGCAGCACCACATCAGCGATAGACTCGGCATTGTCGTCAGGATCTTCCGAGGAGAAGCAAACCTTGCCCCAGGGGTAGGATGCAAAAAAGGACCGCATCCCGTCCCAGTCTGCTGACCTAAAGTGCCAGACTTGGCGGCAGCCCGCTGAACGGGGCCGTAGTTGGCGCGACAATGGCACTTTGCTCCGGATAAGGCAATGGTCCGACGACCCAAGCGGGGCATCGACGGTTACCTGATAGCCATCCGGGCGAGAGGTCAGCAGAAGATCCAACAGGGAAGGTACATGGTCTGCTGCATCCGGGATACGCGTTGGCGAGGATACCAGCTGCGACAGACCATAGGCCAGAGCAAAGTCGCGAACAGACCTGCCCGCATGATCGGTGGAACGCGAACCAAGCCATTCAGCGTGGTGGGCATTAAAATCACCAAGTATCACGATCTCTGCGGACGGGATCCGTTCGAGTACGGAATCAGCGGCCATCCGCACATGCTCGATGAGTCGATCAGTCTCCGAGTTACCGCTATGGGACCTATAAATGCAAGCATAGACGCGGGGGTGGTCGACGCAATCTACGCTTAACAGGATGGTAGATAGGTCCCTACCTTCAAGATTTCCCAGACGTCTAACACAAATATCCTCCCTAACGTATACGCATACTCCAGCACGAGGCACAAAATTGTGCTCGAACTTGTACCCTGGATAATAAAGGTATGACGTATCCGCCGGGGACGATATCTGCGTTTCCGTGAGGAAGAGCAAGGCCGGCTTGGCCGCCTCAAGGTGATAGTGGACGGCATTCAAGTTGGAGTGCAAACCCCTGATGTTGCAGAAGTCCACGCTAAGCGCGGTAGGGGGCGCCTTGGTTCTGCTCTTGCCACGGGAAGAAGTCAAGTTAACAAGCGGAATTTTGCCCACCCCAGAGTACGCAGGGCAGCCCGAGCGTAAAAGCTCAGGGAGGGATTCTCCAGCACGCAACGTGCTGGTACCCTCCTGGGGTACGTCTTTTCTAAATGCCGCTGTCATATTTAGGGGTGGGGGTGGGGAGATGGGCTCCGGCTCTCTCGCTAACCAGGCGAAGCGCGACGACAAAAGCCGCCACTCAGACGAACGGTCTTCTGCGAGAGTGTGGTACTACCCCGGTCGAGCCAGCCCATGTGTGCTGCTGATAGCAGCGAGGCTCTACCACATGAAAGTTACTGCTCATTTGGCACCACCCAAGGGTCACGTGTAAGGCATCGAGGGCTAAACCCTACGGACGCGAGCAGTGTCGACCCCCAAAATGTTCTGTTGAAATCACATATTTTAAACATAGATCATCTCTAAATGTATAGAGACCCACTTTGAAATTTTAGGATTTCGACTATAAATCTTAAAGGGTCGTCCTAACGACCATTTTTCAACAACATTATTTTTGAGTTAGGTATATAGATACCTAACTCAACTAAAGTATAGACTTTTAAAGATGCCAATATGTTTAAGCAAATTTTGTTATCAAACGAACTAACTAGCTCCACACGCGTAACTACTTAGTTTCGTTGTTTGAGTTGCTAGCTAGTTACGTCGGTTCTTCGACGAAAGACCTCGAAAGTTAATAGGCTCTTAAACATCAATTTGAAAGTGACTTTAAATCAAAGCAACTTCGCCCTTAATTGTATCCTACTAAAACATATAAAATCAGACTTACGTAATAAATTAATAAGTTCCAATTATACCACAAACTTAGTTATTTTTAATAAAAAAATAGCATCTCTATATTTCTTGGTATGTTTAAAAATAAGCTCACGTAATAAGGAGCCGTCGCAGGTCATTTTAGTCCGATATGACGGTTCCAGAAGTTCAATATGCTGCGTATTTCAAATAACTGCGGGGCGGCCGCGTTCCTGGATGGATCGTCTGGCACCAACCACGGTAATCAATTAAATTCTTGAATAAAATATTATATTAAATTCCTTTCTTTAATATCTAATCGCGAGACGAATTATTAATAATTTATGCATGAGTTGCAACATTTTTGTTACCTACAAATAATTTTCATCATATACCTTCTTAAACATCATCATCATCATCACGCCTGAGATTCGCACATAAGCCCAGAGGTGAATAGGGTTATGGATGTACCCAAAAGCCAGAACACAGTGATAAATACTGAAAGGTCTATAACTCAGAAACTATGATAGTTAGGTGTACACTGTCTTCACTAAGCATCCACATATGAGCTACCGTATATGTACCCAAAGTATTATTTCGGTCTTCTGATACACCCTTTATATATAGAAAGATTTATTAGACTACAAGCGGCGCCTAGTGTTAGTGAAAACGGGCTCAACCTTTCTCTAATTTGGGTTTCAAAGCCATACCTACAGCTAAACCTTGACCTAAGCGTTGAAGCGAGAGGACATAACGCGCCGCATCTGTTTTCCTTTTAATTGGATTTTAGAACGCCTACCGAGCGCACAGAGTTAACCAAAGGCTAATGGAGGCGAGTCTCATAACCCGAGAACCTTTTTTAATTAAATTTCCACGCCAAAAAAAGCAACAAAAAATATTTTTATGTTCAAATACGCCCACTAATCTATAATTATACGACCACATACATCTCTTTTGATGTATTTTTCTATTCATGCAGACTAATGAAACACTTACGAATGGGGACTTCCCAAATTTATGGTTTTTTTATGTCATTAATAAAAATCATATCGGTTTATAAACTATGGTGAAATATACTACCACACTTTCAAAATGACACTGAAAACAGTTTTCAATAAATGAAATGTTCACCTACTCTTTTCAAAAAATAAAAGTAATTTAAAAAAACATCACATATTTGCTGCAATACTATAAAAAATATGAAAAACACAATGAATAAGGTCAATAACAAAGTGATGTAGCCTCAGACATTGGCATTTAATTTGTATCGTCTGTGATTCGTAATTATGATCTTCTCACAGCAGCAGATTGTGGTCAGACGGCGTCGTCGGCTTCATTACATGGCCGTTTGAGCTCTCACCAGGATTGGTTGTTCCCGCGGGAATCTTGAGACGTTGATTACGTAAAACCACGATCGATCAAAGTCTTTCAGCTTCATTAATCTTGCTCATCAACCTTACTGTGTATATTTTCTACAAGATATTCAGTATGCACGGATAACACAATAAGCTACGCAGTGGTCAAGATAGATTCTAGTTGGGTAAAGTTTTTATGTTCTTACTTCGAACCATTGCCTCACCAATGAACACTGAATGAAGCTAAAGTTTTTGCGGGGGATGGAAGTGTTGTTTTTTTTACAAAACTTGCGTTTCTATATAATACAATTTATTATATCGCAGGTTGGTATTAACGATTGTCATCATTTTCATGGAGAACCATCAATTGCCAATACCAGAACGAACTTTATAAACTCAAACAAGAAGCACATTTTTCAACGAAATCTCATTGATAGCGTGAGGGTGGCTTTTACCACAGAAATTCAACTCTTATTGATATTAATACAGAACTTAAAACTCCATACCAAACATCCAAAAAATTACAGATACTTTTTTGTTAAATATCAAGTAGCAGAGAATCTTCTAGTAAGTATGATGTAAATTGTAAACTAACAAAACATAAGAACACTTGACACGCTACACCCAAAGTACATAAGCTTCAACTTATTAACAAACAACCCTATTACAAACCACCGTTTCCAGTCTCGTTATACGTTACATCGACACGAACATCAGGTAGGTAAATACACTATAAAGCCTTCACAAACTTGTGAATTAACTCGCGTAATATTTTAACAAGTTATGTCCCCCGCTTTAGTTAGGGAACATTATTAATTAAACTTGTTAGTGAGATCAGTTTTGCCTATTTCAGCACGATGATGGCGTATCAAAATGTGTGGACTTTGTGCCTCCTGAGAATATGTTTCGCAGTTTACTACAAAGTATGAATATAGCAGAAGTATATTTAAGTACCTCTGTATATTTTAGTGCTTTTTTATGTAGATTCCTATCAAACGAAGATAATCAGGAAAATGTTTGTCGAACTAGGAGTATTTTTTTCCCGTTATCAATTAAGATGTCTTACGCTAAGTGTTTATATTGAAATGATACGACAACTAGGCAAACGGTCGAAGGCTCACATACCTATTTATATTTATTAATAAATACCTATCTACGGTATTGAACATTAGGCAACTTTATTTACTACTAGCTGTGCCCGCGACTTCGCCCGCGTGGACTTTAGGGAGATTACCCGGAAATATGGGTATTATGTTTTTCCCGCGGAACCCTAACGCTTTTTCTAAAATTAAAGTAACCTAAGTTACGCCTTGGAACGTCAACTATCTGTCAGTGAAAGTCCGATTGAAATCGGTTCACCCGTTAGAAGTTTACCTCAAACAAACAGACAGACAGACAGACAGACAAAAATTTTTAAAATTGCGTTTTCGTTATAGGTATCGTATATACTTTCAAACGCATTTGGTAAAAAAGTGTTATTTTGATATTACAAACAGACACTCCAATTTTATTTATTTGTATATATGTATATATATGTATAGATATTTTTTTAAGTTATATATTCGGCTTAACCGCATTTTTCTCTGTGTTGATTCTTTATTGCGTTTTTAAATATTCTGAAAATAGAAAACATCCGGCACAGGTTAAATATGGCCCTGTGAAATTTTCCGCCCAAAGTCATGTTTTCGTAATGCGTTTTTAATGTTCTCATATTGCTATAAATCAACATGGCTACTCCTGATCCAGATAGCTTTAATGGCTTATTAAATTAGTTTATGAATCACCTCCTGTACGTACTGGCTGCAATACATTAACAATGCTGAACCTGTTAGATAAAATTCAAGTTATACATTATTAGCCTGTTGATGGGCAAAAGCCTCCTCTATCTCCAGAGGAGACCAGATTGATTAGCCAAGGTTGACTTACCTTGGAGGAGTCCAACTCGTCTCGCTATCTTTTTCTTGGCCTTCTGCGACACCATTTTTATTTTCACATCTCTCCACTACTGATACTTCTGTATTAGAATCTGCAGTGGTATCCAATTAGGACAACGAATGTTGACTCATGAAGAGTCCCGGGGAAGATTGTTCTTTTTTATATTTTAATAAAAAATATATCTATAATTTGCTAATTACGGTCCCTGAACTTGGAAAAAAATGGCATAATAACCATATGGTATACATAATGTCTATGCAAAGTTTAACCTGACCAATATAGGGAAATATATAATCATTAATGAAAAAAACTGGTATGAAACTATCCGGCAACTCTATACCCCTCTTCCGTTTTGTTCGATATGTGTTTTCGACTAGACGTCCGCCAGTATTCTTTTAAAATATGAAAAGAAAAGTTGAATGGATTTCAGCGACAGTTTTGGGGTCCGCCGCGACGGGACACAACTCCAAATTGAATCACGTATTAGGTTTAAAAGTTAAGAGGCAACGTTTCCTGTTAGGAACCACTTTTTGTGTAACACCCGTACGTGATTTCTTTGAAAGAGCACCCCCACTTTTGTTTCCGATATCTCTTTCCCCTTAGTGATTAATTCTTTTACTTGTTAAATTGTTTTTGTTTGGAAGAAAGCTTATTCTGATGTCGGCGTTTGTGAAAACATGTCCAGTGTTGATCTTAATTAAAATCATTCTGAACTACATTTTTGTTTCTATTGCAAGTTGTTCACTTGTTTTATTACGCCTTTTAAATTAAGAACGTATTCATTTAAATCTGTTATTTTGATTTCGATAATTGAATACTACAATTTCGATATTCAGCAAATTGTTTGTTATGATATAAATCGATCAAAAAATAATTAGCGACCACACAGCCCGACCGGTGATGATCGCTCGCGGTGGCTTGTTTGCGGCTATCGACTCATATCGGGAAACTAATATTTAAAAACGTAATAGAATATTTTTTATAGTTGATGTTATGTTGGTTTCACAGTATAGCCTACATCGGTTCATGTTATAATTCTAGCTATATTCGGTCCATTCGATCCATGTTATAATTATAATCCATTCTAGCTAGTATTTTCATAGTGAACAAGTCTAGAAGCAAATGCTAATTTATTTATACCTACCCGCCTTCTCTAATATAAAGTACCTTTATGTGTTGAGAAGTTAAAAACATACATTTTTGTATAATGAAGTGAGTTATAGACATTAATTAATAACAGGTTGATTATGTATACTGAAATCGTTGCAAAACAATTCGCGACCGCGTTCCAACCGGCCGCGAGCGCTTGCGGTGGCCTGTTTGGTATCGACTATCTCATTTAGCGTACACACACTAGCGGCTCGTTAATATTTGATATTATTGAGGAAATTGTTAAATAATAAGCTCCAGAGCTATTGTTATACTATTAGCGGAGCATGATAAAATGTTGAGGGTTCATTTTTAAAACTAAAAAAGTCAAAGTATTTTATACTAGGACCGATCTTGATGACTATATTTTAAGTACCTAACTAAAACGAGGCTGGTGAAGATGCAATGGATTTAAATGAGTCCGACTTAGCATTAATCTGTTATAAAAAATCATGTGCTGAAAGCGGCTAACTTTTCTCAAGTTCTCAAAACAAAATGAGGCCAAAAAATGTATTGGATCCTGCCTACGATACTTTTACAACAAACCCGTTTCTAGCTGCTCCCCTAATTATTACTACAGTAAGTACAGTCTGGTGCATAACCTTGAGTACATAACTGTACTTATTATCACATAAAAATATGGTTACTAGGTAAGTACTCGTATATTTATGTAAAACTAATTTTCACCTATTATCTAAAAATAATGCCAGCGTTTGGTAATCTACACCAATCCATCATCGTTCCATTATCTACGCTTATAACCACCAACCTAACGAGATCACGTATTCAATACGCCATCACGTATTTGGTAAATGCAAATTCTAATAGATCCTTTGCAAGCGGCAAACAAAATATTGAACCATGATTGCTTTGAATGCGTTCGCGAATAGTTAGTGAGTGAACGAATATTCATGCAGTTTATTGGAGTGTATGTTTTAAGAATGTAATTTGGGAATGTTAGATTACGGTAACGAGTTTTAGGTGCGCTAATAAATGATGCCGACCGAAGAATTTAAAACATGTTCTATACCACTCACACCACAGATTTAATAAATAAGTATGACAGTGGCAGCAAGATTTTCGAACTGGATAAAAAACTCCTTAGAAGATGCTCATTGAGGGGCTATTGTTTAATTGTATAATAAAAAGTAACCTGTCTTTAAAGTGCGTGTACTTACCTACTTTGCAAAATTATTCTACAATTTAATTTACTGTCGCAAACATTCAAACTGTTATTAGGGGAATTGAAGTTGTCACCCGAAATTCAATTAGCGTGCTTGACATGCTCAAAAGCGGACAACTTGGCAACGAATTAAGTAAAAACGACTTTACTAAACGTATCGCCCAGAACAGAAATCATAATGAATTTTGCAATGTGCCCGAAAATTCTCTGCGTATAATATAATTTGGAATGGCTCCAGCCCCCACGGACAAATAATTTAAACGGCACGGAAGTTTAAGCTGAAATAAAGTATTAAAACGAGCTTTATGGCGCTCACTTATTTTGAATGATAGCTGAGCTTAACCACTTACGCATTTGTTTTCTTCATGGATTGCCTCAATTTCGCACCGTTTACACCCGGGGATGAATGTAAGCGTGTAAAATCGCATCCAACAATCCATTAAGCGAATCGAAAAAAAATCCGCCCACATACATATGTTACAAAGCAGCGTCCGATTGCAAACAATGCGGAATGTTGAAGGGAAGTAAACGAAAAACGAGCTTTGAATTGCAAACCGCTGTGTAGTGACAGAAGAAAAAGGATAATAAAAGCTCGCGGAAGGGAGCCGCAGCGCAGCGTGAGCGCGTCGCGGGCCACTGTCAGCACTTCTTGACATCCGCAGCCGTACCACGAGCCAAAACTCCCAACAAACTGCAGCGGACTTTTATCATGCTCAGCGAAGCTCCACTCCGCCGAGGATGTGCAAACATTCGTCTATTATGCATTTTTTATCCAGTCCATATATCAAAAACTAACGGGTCTGACAAAAACAAACTATACGCCGCTGGATTTGTTCGGTGCACTGAACTTTGAAAAAATCTTTTCATTGAACTAGCAGTGGTTCAGTTTTATGCATTGTAATTTTGGGTTTGATAAATGTGAATATTTACATTGTTTGTGTTTGCGCTAGTTGAATATTTGATATGAATACGCTGAAAATGTTGATTTAGGATATTATATTATTGCTGAAAAAAAATGTTTTTGCTTTTAGGTAACTATTATAATGGGCAGTTCAAAGAAACATTGTGAACAGTACCACACCATTACCTCACCTCGTTATCAGAATCAGAATATTTTTTATTCATATAAATCAATACAGGCACTTATGAATCGTCAATAAATAGTAAAAATAGTAGCTCTACCACCCATTCGGAATGCATTTCCTATGGAGAAGAATGGGCAAGAAACTCCATGGTTGCTTTTTTCAAATAAGGATTTACATTTTTGTGTTTTTCTTAATTAACAATTATACAATATAAGTACTAACATTGTATTGTTTTGACAGTTCTTGTAAATCAACGTATAAACTATTAAAATAAAATTACTGTACGAGGTGGTGGATTAACATTTCATCGATCATAAACAATTTCACAAACAAATTAAAGTCTTAAAATTACTGATAAATAATACATAATTGTTCATTTCAATCATTCATCAAAATCAACTGAATCTACAGAAGAACAAGTACAAAAACCTCATGCATCCACAGTTAAGGAAAGAAATCGGACAAAATATTTGACAGGGGCATAAAGAGTCCATTTGGAGTGACGTGTTGAGGGTCCCTTGTTTATGGGCGGCACTTAACATGGCCTCTAAGCCGACTCAAGTCGTGGAATTGGGAATAAGGAAGAGGGCTTGTGTGGGACAGTTTGAAGATAAGATAGGGTAGGTTAAGAAAATTGAAGGTTTTAATGCCACCATAAGTATAAGACATTAGCTGTTTTGCAATGTTTTTATGGATTTTCATTAATAACTTGGGACAAGTTTTAGTATACATAGATTAGTATTACAGAGTAAGATAACCATACGAACTTATTGTAAAACGATCATCGCGCAACGCAGTGCGAAACGCCTCGTAACATTTGTGAAATCCCTTGGAAAATTGGGGCGTCTTTTTATCTTCTTTAATAGTACGGCATCTTTTTTAATACGTCTTAACATGTTAGATACCTGGCTAAAAGTGGAAATGGATCAGAATCAATATTGGCTTTAAATATTAAACGTCTATGAAGGATTTTATACACCAGAATATATCTTTATGGAACCGAAAACAATTTTGATATCAAATGCTGGTTCTTATAGGGGTGTATGGCACTTTCTGTTTGCTCGCCTAGCCAATATGTTATCTGATTACACTTGATGACACGTACAAGTAATAAACGTCGAGTTACATCTCTTGTTAAGATAAGCCCCCATATATTTTTGTTGTGTGATGGCGACATTCCCCATGGAATAAGGAAATACAGTTGACAGGGGTCCTTTTTGCGTAAAATCTCTTTGGTGAGGCTAAAATATAAAGTAAAATATTTAATAGAACGCTCGCCTTGAAGTTCAAATCATTCATTATCAATAATGATTATTACTTGCTGAACAGTGAAGGAAAACATCGTGAGGAAACCTGCAAGTGCGTGTGAAGTTCACCAACTCGTACTGGCCCAGTGTGGTGGATTATGGCCCGTATCTGCCTCATATTGAGGGGGAATGTGCCCGGTACAATCGCAATAGGCTCGCCCCCTAACACATTAGGTCCAAAATACATCGGCGAAGTGTTGGTGCACTGCAGTGCACCTCGGCCTACCCTTCGGGAATACAGGCATGATGACGTTTAAAATATTAAAAAAAAAAAAAACATACAATTGATTATTGTTACCAAAGTAGATACTTGTATTTTTTTCTAAAATTATATTATATGAGAAACAGAACAATACTAACGCAGTAGGTATCCATAATTTCAGTTCGCTAACATATTACGCACAACCTGTTTGATTAATCCTCTAATGGGAACCATTTCAATTAAATGTTCATTTGGTTTGATCAAACAAATTTAATATGTAGATAGGTAATGTGAACATCGTTCGAATGTAGGCGAAAGGGTTAGACGAATATGGAGGAAATCCTAATATGTCCATAATTGCCTTTCCATATGATGACAATGGCATAAAGTTTGAATTTTCTTTGTAAAAACCACACCACCCCTCAAAATTCGCTCGTAAATTCGATAACATTTCGTCGACCAGTGAAATTTTCCTTAGAGTTAATACAGTACGTTTGAAGCCCCCGTCAAACTAGGGTATCAACGCTCGCGAGTAAATTTTTTTGCCATACCAAAACGGACTCTGTGTTACATGCATAAAGATTGAATTTCTGTTGTAAAAGCTACGCCCCCACAAGTCAAAATTCGCTCGCGCTGTCAGTGTCATTTAGTTGAAGAATGAACTTTTTTAAAGAGTTAATACAGTTTATTTTGGTATGGCAAAAAAAGTTTACGCGCGCGTCGTGACTACCCAGTGTGTTCTACAAATAAATATCGCGGGACAATACATACTAATCGCATGATTCCACACTAAACATAGCGTGTACCTACTATGAGTACCATACGATGGACTGGGCGAGCCCAGTTTCACCCAGACTAGGTAGGGCGAATCCAGAAAAGGCTATTTCCGAATTTACTGCTGATGGGAATCGAACCCGCAACCACCAGGTGCAGCGGCTTACGCTCAGGCCACTAAACCAAGCCGTTATTATTATATTGACGCAATTTGTATACTGAAAAGTGTAGAAAACGAATGAAGTTTACGGCAAACAGCTTGTACTGGTCGAAGCGTGTGTCAGCTACAGCTAAAACCTAATTTTCAGCTTGTCCGAAGGTCGAAGTTGCTTGAGGGCGCACTGATTCGGCCGAGCGCTGAGAGGCGAGGCCGACCCAGCGGAGATTTTCGCATCGCATCGGATTTTTCCTTAAGGCGAGCAATAAACCATTGAAAAAAAATGTTATGGCATTGTTTTTTTAAATGTATGTAGTGTTGTCACATATCTTGCCAGCTATTAACGTAGAGTACTACGACTACGGCTACTACTCGGGTAGAGGAGTATTTAATTAGCTGCTAAAATGTAGGTATATTATGTTCAACCTATCTTCACTTTTAATACATAGAGAAAACTCGGTCTTCTCTTAACCATTACTTTAACACGTCCTTGTTTTGTATCCTATTAAGCTACCTTTTATTTGGTATTTTGGTTTATCTTATACATCATCATCATCATCATCACGCTTGTATTCCCGAAGGGGTAGGCAGAGGTGCACTGCAGTGCCCCCACACTTCGCTGATGTATTTTGGTCCCAATGTAATAGGGGCGAGCCCATTGCCAATACCGGGTACATTCCCCCTCAATACGAGGGAGATTTGGGCCATAGTCCACCACGCTGGCCCAGTGTGGGTTGGTGAACTTCACACGCTATTGAAAGCTATAGACGTGCAGGTTTCCTCACGATGTTTACCTTCACCGTTCAGCAAGTGGTAATCATTGTTGAAAATGACATTCGCACATGAAAATTATCTCAGAGGTGCGGGCCTGGGATTTGAACTTGCACCCCTTACGTTCAAGGCAACCACTGCTTTATCTTACTTTATAGTTAAATAGTTGTTGCTAAAAAAATATATTGCTATACAATCTTCATCTTTATTTCGTAAGCGGTACCGACCCATTTCGATTTGTGATAGAACTTCGCCTTAAAGTCGGCAAGGAAATTGATTTCAAGAGTTCCTCTAAATGTAACGCAGGCTGTCAATAAGGCTCGACATTCAATGATTTATCGCCCCTCTCTGACCGAGCGATCTTCAGATTGCGATTATAAGTTTTGTGCAATACTTTGGATTTAATTCCGGACTAAAGATAATTTAGTTTGCAATTTCACAGATTTATGGACAAGAAAAAAAAGTTATTTTTAGTTATTAAATTCTTTTAAGCTTTTCTATTCGATTATCGCTCTGCACTGGGGCAAGCGTATTAACTTGACTTTATTTTAAATATACCTACTCTATGTCTATGCCATATAATATACATTAAGATTAATTTCCATCGTAAAAGCCACGCGACCACGCATCTAAATTCGCTTGCGCCACCTGGGATAATTCGTTGAAAAATGTCCTTCTATGAGTTAATACTGTTCGTTTAACGTATCGGGTTCGTGTCGAAATATGTCTCAACTTTAAAAGGAAATATAATAAAAATGTGCATGAGGAGAGGTAATTATAAAACAATTAGGTAGCTCTTATATATTACTGTTCTTTGCAGCGTTTATGCGAAGTGCAAAATAGTTGATTAAAATAATGTTCACAGCTGAGCAAAAATGAACTGAGTTTTTCTTTGCTTCTCTTACTTATTGTTAGAAATTTGTTAAAATAAACTTTTAGGTAAGTCAAAAAATATTATATTTGAGATATTTTCTTATGATAGCCCAAGTACATAGTCCTACTTCCTCCATGCGCTATGTAATGCAAATAATATCGCCAATCTTTACTCTTTATATTCCCTTCAAGCAAATGGGAATCACAACGCATTCACACATAAACAACCACAACGTTGTATCTCTTATTACATTCAAAAAAACGCACGGCATCCGTCATAGAACACGAAAAAACCCCAATATCGACGTCTACCAAAGCGGAAACACGTCAGAGGGGTATAGAAAACGGATGAAAAAAGCAATATGTCGGCTGGCGCGCGTGTTCGCCAAACTGGCGTTAAACACAGGGCCGTTCTCACAGAAACTCTCAGGGTATCAATCAGTAGTTTAACATATCGAGACGTGATACTGGTTTTTGTCAGTGTTGTCTCAACGTGACCTAATATGTAAGTTATGCGACGGCCGCCGAGTGATCTATGCTTGCAGGCGTGCTTGTTTACGAGTCGATACACGCGACGAACAAGGAAGCTGATATTTTATGTGGCAATTTAAAACGAACAGGATTTTCATCTGAGCTTTTTTATGGAAGGCGTTTATGTTTGAATATGTGTATAAAATTTGTTGACAATCAATTAAACATTCTATAAAAATCCTTGATTAGCAAACGCGAAAATTCAACAAGCTAAAAGAACTTGCGTGATTAATTTTGAATCGACAGGTTACTTAGGTAGTTTCAGAGATTTAGTTAAGAGCGAGTGATTTTTTTTGTTTTTATTATGTGATTGTTAAATTGCGTAGTACTTTGTAGATTCAAACATAGTATGAAGTTAAATTATCTCGTATTTAAGTCATAAACTTTCTGAAAGGGTATCATTACTTTATTATTTCCTAATAATAAAATTAGAAGTAAATTATTTATACTTTTTTATCGTATTAAATAAATATATTCGTATTATAAATTTAACCAACTGCAGATATTCACTTATTTGATTTAAACATCCATTTGCATAGATATCTTATTTTTAGATTATAATACAAGTAGGTTAGGTACACTTAATAAATGGTGAAGCTTTCACCTCAACGGCTCGTTCTCGAATGCCGATCCGACTGACTGTCTCGCGCTCCTTCGGCACTTTCCCCCTCCTATGACACGACGTGTCACGATAGTGTTGCCAATTTTAAATAGAATAATATCGATACCAACGAGTATTTAACGAAATACCAATACATTTGTAATCGTTTTGAAATTTATTAAAAATCATGATGTTCGCAATTTTAAGAAAGATTCACCTACATATTTTGTACTCTTATTCATAAAATCTAGATGGATATATAATCCTTCCAAAATAAAAATTACATAACATTTGAACGGGTTCATTAATAAACCTATCTACCAAAATGGGCCTTTATCAATCAATTATATCAATTATCTACGTCGACGGACAGTGCATTTGCAAATTGATGCAGTAATATTAATCAATATGGGTCGTAATGAGATGGCACGTGATGATAATATTGTCTGATCCACTATTAATATCGGGAACTATGGAGAAGCTTGTTGATTATTTGAAAAAGAAAATCATCGATTACATTTGAGGCTGTTAAAAATGTTTTTCACTGTTCACGATTTGCACCCGGGAAATTTTTATTTTTTGGCATTAGGGTATTGTCGGGTACGGTGCAAGGTTGCAGTGGTGTTAAGTAATAAAATTGTTTGTGTTAAAACTCCTTTAATTTCCAGTTCTTCAATGTTCTTAATGTTTAGTTAATAGTAAAAATGTTAATGTTTAAGGCTCCCGGACGCCGCGCCAGCTCAACGTACACTAAAAAACTTGCATTTTATATAAATAAGGTTCGCGCGTCACTTAATAATTGCTACGTAAGGTGTTCGGTACAGCACCGAACAGGTATACTAATAACAATTATATTATTTAACTGTAACTCTATTTACAATCTTAAGATTCTGTAACATCACCTGTACCAGGATCCTCCGCTGTGGTTGAGGTATACCTACTTATTGAAGCGATTCATTATTGCCAGGAGCATTTCTCGTGTGAACTACAATATCTCTAATTCAACAAAATATGTCGTAACAAATCGTCCAATTGGCCGTATTAGAAATAATGTCAATCATAAGTAAATTGCCGCCTAGAACCCAAGGAGTATTCAGATAAGGGTCGTCGAATTGGACAAGGCTTGAGGACTGTTTTTTTACACTAGATTTATGCAAGTATGTATTTTAAAGTCCTCAATGACTGTGGCGACATTTGACGTTATTTAATATATATAACATTACCGGAATCCGGTAAAAAATTGACTAACAATGCTTCATTCTAAACCCGCCGATTCGAAATGATAAATGGTACATTTTTAAGAGCGTGACCATAAACCTCAACCATTATGAACCTCGCACATCTAGTAATCAATTACGGGAGCTAATAATGAGGCATAAACAATGCATCCGCACACGGTGGCAGTAATATTAATCATCTATAGAGATTATCTGCGCGCAATGTGGTTCGATGCTCATAAAATATGTTGGAAGCGATACGTTTGTATGTCGAAAAAGACTGACTGAATAAAGTATTATCATAATTTAAGTCCGTTTTGATCAATACTTTGTAAATTCGTACTTTTTACCACGTGTTTTGTTGATATTTGTATAATGAAATGTCATTATTGAATAGAAGAAATCACTCGATTCAAAATTACTTTCAAAGTAATTGGCCCTAAAATGTTCAAAATATTTATTGACAAAGTATTGACATATACAGGGTGTTTCAGAAGTTCGAAATAATACTTAGCTGTTAGCACAAGTATCGTATATAGGTACAACCGAATGGTATAAAAATTCGTAAAAAAAATTCGTCTCCCATTTTAAAAATCTTAAATATCTCGTCGCTCTCGTTTATGAATTTTACACTGTTGATTATGCTTCTGGATGTGCTTTATGGCCACAACACGATACATGTATTAATTAATTCAAATTACTCCAACTCGACGGACAATCGAAATAATATTGCTTAAACCAACTTTAATTTTCGTTATAAAATCAGGCGGCCTCTGCGTAGGCATTTAAATTCAAATGTCTTCTGACACAAAAGATCCATTCCCCCTCATATCCGACCATCGAGGCTGCCTTGTTTGTTTCCGATGGGTGATCCATAAAAGACGTTTGACACACGACAATAAAATACACAAATACCGAAAAATATTAATTATCCTGTGAATTAACATCGCTTATACGAAACATATTTCATATTTCAATCATTTTTGTAACTTTTTCTTAAGATTAATAGATAAGATAAGTTTATCTTATCTTTGGGGTTGATATAATGTACCTACGTTACTTACCCCCAAGCATTACGCATCTGTCTACATACTACATCAAGATGAGTCTCACCAGCTAGGCATTCCCCCTTTTCCCATATCCCGTATTTTACTGGCGACCCCTAATACGTATTCCGTTATCGTAAAGTAGTCCAAAAAATCGTATCCGCGCGAGATATCTCTCGTATTTTGCACTTTCCCGTTGAATCATAGATTTCAGACCTTATCAACCTCTGTTTTCATTCACCAGCACGTTAGGTGAGTGTTTGAACGGGCACTTTTAGAAGCTTCGGCATTGAACACAAGTGAAGTTATATAAGAGCACGTCTGAAAGGGCCGCAAAAATGATTACAATGGAAATTTAAAGTTTATAAACTTATTTTTAGGGTTCCGTACCCAAAGGGTAAAACGGGAACCCTATTACTAAGACTTCGCTGTCCGTCCGTCCGTCCGTCGGTTCGTCCGTACGTCCGTCCATCCGTCCGTCCGTCTGTCACCAGGCTGTATCTCATGAACCGTGATTTTCACAGATGATGTATATCTGTTGCCGCTATAACACCAAATACTAAAAAACAGAATAAAATTAATATTTAAGGGGGCATGATTTTTTTGCCATTTTTATAGATAATGGTACGAAACCCTTCGTGCGCGAGTCCGACTCGCACTTGACCGGTTTTTTAAATCGAACGTCATGTAAGGGAAAGTTACACTCCTCTACACTCTATAATAGTCGACATTTTACATCCATATTTCACCGATAATAGTAAGAGAATATTTACCGGGCTACACACAAACTGTGGGAAAACATAAATAATACTTTTCAGAACGCGGAAATCGAACAGAACTTTGTAATTTTGAGACCAATCCCAAAACGAAACGACTTAATTGGGCTTATAGGTCGGATATAAAATCTGATAATCAATATATTTTGTTAGATCACTCTACATGTAGACCAAAATAACGAGACAACTACATACATTATTTTGAACCCTATTTTCTTTTAAATATCTTTACACAAATGCACTGTAATGGAACTGCTGACTTTTTCAGGAAATAATGTTCTAGTTAATTCATTTAATATGCATGAAAGCCCCGTAGTAATGAAGACAAGATTATTTATTTAAATGTATAAAAAATAAATGTTAGATAATTCAGGCACTGCACCCACCGGGGCGAACGAATTAGAATGCCTTTTTTGAAAAGTTCCTCTGCGTTATCATTCAGAATGACAGTGGGAAAAGTCGAGCAACCACGCATCAAAATTCGTATGCCTCATGAATTATATTTCGTTGAAAAATGTGCTTTTTTATTGGTTCATACAGTTCCTTTTGGTATTAGCAAAAAATTGCTCGCTCGCCATTTTTTTCGCTAGTAACCGCAGCTATATCCCGGTGTCGCATAAAACCCTGCGAACACATTAATGAAGTTACATAAGTAGTGTGAAAACATGTTTAGTTTGATAGGGTAGTGTACTATTTCCCATTTAAAATTAAAGCGCTGTTAATTGAGTTTAACCATAGTTTAACCCTTTTAATCGTAGTAAAACAGTTTGAATACCTACATCATTATGGTTTAAATTCACACATTAACAAGAGTACGAGTGTAGATTTAGTAAATCATGGATAATTGCCATAATGACTTGTAAGGTAATTCACGCTTTGTGAGAAAGACTGTTTAAGCGCATGCTAATTGACTACACCTACAGCACCTTCTTCTTCATCTTAAGAGCTAAGTTCTTGTCGGTGGGGTTCAGCCAGCCTTCTCTTCTTTTTGCTTACTCTTTTACCTCCCGGTACGATTTGGCATTATTTTTTTCCTTCATCTGGTCAACTTTTCTTTGGTCTTTCTTTGTTTCCTTTTATCTTTCCCTCTATTATTGTTTTCTACAAAATATCCTCAACCTATTTTTGGTACTGACTCTCTCCTTAGATGTCTTATTTTTGTAATTCTATATAGTTCACTAGCCATTGTACGCAGATAATCACTCTCATTTATCTTTTGTATTCAATATACTTTGCTGTATGTGTTATGAACATTAAAATAGTATCCATTGTCCACGACACTATTTTCCAATCAGACTATAACACTAGCTAATTCTACAACGTCATTGGAGTCGAAGCCATTGAGCAAATCCGTAGGCCGTTACCACCACAACCGGTACGACTTAATAGGCCGTTCGCCCGGCGCATTTAAAAAGTCAACACAAACTTCTTCAAAGTACTTTTCTTTCATTGTTTCCGGGCGCGCGGAGTGCCCTCAAGACTCGGGGAAATTGACAATGAAGGTAAAGTTTCGCCCTTATCCCACTTTGAAGAGCGAATTAACTTGCTCATTTATTGAAAATTTACTATGTGTCATTATACATAAAGATTGGAATGCTAAGGTGTAAGCCACTAAAGCATACGTCAAAATCCAATCATGACGTCGATTACATTTCATTAATAAATGTGCTTCTTTCATGAGGTGTTATGGTGTTGTTAAAAAAAATAATCACGCGCTTTTTGACGCCCTTGTATGGATGCAGGGCTTTTATCTTCTATAGTCAGCCGTTTGAGGGTCCAAGACGTGACCTGACCGCTTGATTCCATTACCCGGCCCGTACGACAATACAGAATTAAAAGTCGAATTTTTATAGAGCCAACGAGCCGTCTATTGAATTGGAAAATCAATACCGCTATTCACGGTAATGACCTGTTTCTTGGAGATTATTTTCTGATGGAATGTTTAATATGAAATAGCGACTGATAATTTTATTTTATTATATAGGTTTTTTTTGCTAAGAGCCTATACAATAGCTATGTTTACTAGGTACTTTTGGTTTTTTTAATTGATATTAGCTTAGAACATTATCATAAATCTTGGAAAGTAGTGAGTCTTAAACATCTTTGAATAGCTTCCTTTATTTATAGTTTATAACGTAACAACATAATTTAGATAAAACTTCTATAAGTATACTTTAGTATTTTTAAGAAACACAACAGGCACTGAACGTTAATAGAAATAGTCTTTGATACAGGAATAAATTCACTGTAACATTGGCTACAGAACTCTAATCCGCGGAATACGCTAGGCACCAAAGTACTTGCTCGAATGTGAATAGCGGTCGCCGGGATATATCATTTACATAATTATTCCAAAGATTTTGCATACTTTTGTACCTGCGCTTGAGGTTATCACGACGATAAGTTATCCACATTATGCGGGAACATAGGCATAGAAAAATTACGCTCAAGCTTCTTTTTCTGTTATGAAAACCATGAAATTGGGTTACTTTTATATACCTACTTAGAATCTTATCGCAACTGGTAATCATTTATCTGTGAAGTATAATAGGCAATCAGTTAAATCAGAGTAATCTAGAGTGCGACCTCAAAACAAACGTTAGGAAACAGGATATTATAATGTTATCTTCTAGGAAAAGTAGTGGTAGCGTCGTCAGCAAGAACGCCGCCTTGAACGTTAGGGGTGTAACTTCAAATCCCGAGATAATTTTCATGTGCGAATGTAACTTACAGTAATAATTACCACTTACTGAACGGTTAAGGAAAACATCGTGAGGAAACCTGCACGTGTATAGAAAGGCGTGTGAAGTTCACTCGCACTGGGCCAGCGTGGTAGACTATGGCCCAAATCTCACTCGCATTGAGGGAGAATGTGCCCGGTATAAAGGCAATAGGCTCCCTCCCTATTACATTGGGATACAAAATACATCGGCGAAGTGTAGCACTGCAGAGCACTTCTGCCTATCCCTTCCGGGAATACAGGCGTGATGATGTGTTAAAAATGTATTAAACAAACAGCAAGTGTGTTGTTCAAACTGTATTCAACGGTGGGTGGTAGAGATATTATTTATTGACGATTCATAAGTGTCTGTATTGCTATACATGAATTAAAATATTATAATTCTGATTCTGAACATAAAAATCTATGAAAAGTCTCGGACTGAGAAGTGAGTCCCAAAATTGAGTTTTTTCTTCACCCATGCTTACTTCATAGTACCTAAGTCTTATTTATATTGTCCACCATACCATACGCCTATCGATTTGTTATGCAACTCCGTAAATGTCCCGCTGTCAAGTCCATGAATCAGAACAGCGATCCAACAATTTCACACGTCAGTATTCCTCCTCAGAAACTGGCTGGGGCAATACGCCAAATGACAGATGACAATATGTATGAAATGGGGTCAGATGTAGATGTACGGCCGGGTATCGACCTTAGCGACTGCACTGCCTTGTAATTGAGGCTTACAACGTCATGTCACATTTCGAGAAAGTTTAAAACAGATCAAATACTTATGTGCTCGCATTGATCATATATTTTGTTTTGTGTAAATATTAACATGTGTTTTGTTGTTGACACGACGTTGTCGTTTTCCAGGATAATTATCGTACAATCCGTAATAAAAAGCAACGGGATAAAAACAGTCATATACAATAATTAATTATATGTATAATAAGAGATCCCATGCATCGTTTGCTTGTAAAACCTACTAGTGTTAAATTCTGGCTGCACATTGCTGCAGGTAGGAACGTGAGTCAGCCATTGGACGACGACAATTATCCCATCTACAGATTGTTTATGCAAACTGAGTAACGAAGCTGATTTGCAGTTGGAGACTACTCATTACCGCCTTCACAGAAGTAAGGACACCGGGCTCTTTCACATGCAAATAACCTAGCGAGTGAAATGCGACGCTCCTCCCCTCCCCTCATGGGAATGGGCGACATGGAACACGTTTCAGATGTCGCATACAATTTGATTCTATTAAATGTTAAAATACTGTTTAAACTATACGTACGCAACTAGACTGTTATTTAGAAAGTCTACCATGAGTTATGTGAACCAACGTATAATATTTGTTAAGAAAATGTTAAACTAATATTAAGTCCGATTCTGATGATTAAAAAACTCCATGTTCGATAACGCAGCGTATTTTTTTTTATTTGTATAAACTGTTCCTGTTAATTAAACTTATCTGTTACGGCTTAAGATACATGTTACGGCTCGTTATTCATTTCTCAAAAAACTAATGTTTACTTTTATCGATAACAATTCAGCAGCATTCGACGCTAGCCATGATACTTGCGAATGTACTCAGCTATAGACCGTAGATAATAAAGTTTCAGTCGCTATAAGACTTGGTTACACCTAATAAAAAGTTATTTTACTTAATAAATTAATTATGAATACGTTTTATCTCATTACGTTATTCTTTATGTATTGTTTTCGATACGAAATCAACTAAAAATCTCCAAAACTCGGTCACAAAACATGCCATCCATCAAATTAATTATGTTACATGATACTTTCTTCGAGGAAGTTATAATATCTTATTAAATGGCGAGCACCCGCCAGAAAACGCCGAATAACGTTATGAAAATAACTCGACGTAATTAAAGGTTTTGTAAATAAATTCAAAACCGTCAGACTTCAACGGCATTGTAAATATTAGAATGAAATACGAGTTTCCAAGAAGTTATTTCGACGTTCAATGGAAATGACTACAGTCGTGCCAATCACTTAGGTGCCCACGCAGTAGGCAAAGAATTGTCTTAACACTCTAAGGAAAATTAATTAAGATTTGTTGTTATTTATGTTTTTGGTGTTTGCTAGAAAGAAAATTTATCTCACGCGTACCTACATACATTTTTAGTTGAAAAACCGACCAAGTGCGAGTCAGACTCGCGCACGAAGGGTCCCGTACCATTATCTATAAAAACTGCAAAAAGTCACGTTTGTTGTATGGGAGGCCCCTTAAATATTTAATATATTCTGTTTTTTAGTATATGTTGTTATAGCGGCAACAGAAATACATCATCTGTGAAAATTTCAACTCTCTAACTATCACGGTTCATGAGATACAGCCTGGTGACAGACGGACGGACGGACGGACGGACAGCGAAGTCTCAGTAATAGGGTTCCCGTTTTACCCTTTGGGTATGGAACCCTAAAAAAGACATGCGGTTCGAATTGAGAACCGTTTCCGTTTTTGATGTCAGTTATTAAAATCTTAAAGTCAGATTCGTCAAAATTGGAGCGACCAATTGTTTGCTTCAACCAAAGCGAACTGTACTTGTACCTACTCATAGAAAAACCTCATTCTTCAACGAAATCTCATTGTTGACTCGAGCGAATTGTGACGCGTCGTCCCGTGGCTTTTGGCACAGAAATTAAATCTTTAATTATATCGGCACAGAGTACATACTTAAATAAAGTCAAACTAATTCGCGCGCCCCAGTGTGCCCGGCGCTTTATTTGCCACCTTGTGTCAAGTTAACATTATTTAATACAATAACAATAGCTTACAACATAATACGTTAATGTATATTTAATATGAATTAAAATTCGAAGCAAAAACCTTTTCACATATTTCGAATCACTAAACTCAACAACAACTTGTGTAAATCCAACATTGTAGCTAATGGATTTTGTAAACTTGTTTTATCTAATTGGTCCCAAGCGATCGCCCGGCAAAGTTTTTATTGACTATTCCAATTATTTTGATACGATCCAAAGTTCAAACAACCTTTTTGACGATTCATTGTCGACATCGAGGAAAAAAAACCGGCCAAGTGCGAGTCGGACTCGCACACTAAGGGTTCCGTACCATTATCTATAAAAACGGCAAAAAAAATCACGTTTGTTGTATGGGAGCCCCCTTAAATATTAATTTTATTCATATTTTTAGTATTTGTTGTTATAGCGGCAATAGAAATACATCATCTGTGAAAATTTCAACTCTCTAACTATCACGGTTCATGAGATACAGCCTGGTGACGGACGGACGGACGGACGGACGGACAGCGAAGTCTTAGTAATAGGGTTCCCGTTTTACCCTTTGGGTACGGAACCCTAAAAACTATTTATTATTTATTGCCTTGAATTTGAAGTGAATTTCCTCGAAAAACACTCCCGCTTACTTTTCCACACATATCGGTACGGATGTGTGGAGAAGTGTGTAAGGGGTAAAATCAACATCTACGGATCCAAGGCAACCTGGCTAGCCTGTGGTACACCCTGCCGAATAACAGAGCGAAGCTCTAACAAAACTTCACCAACCAGAATTGGACCAGAGCGTGTTGGACAAATGCTCCCAACCCACCTTAACTTTAAAAACCTTCACACATCTATGACAAGTAAAACAAATATAAAGTCCCAAGTACCCGACAGCTCTAGTCTATCTGATTTTTTTTAAATAGTCTCCAAAAATAATTTAATATGATTTAATCCTAAGGATACCAAATTTTTTTAGTCCAATCATTTAACATAATTGAAAACATTAATCAATTTATTTTGTGGGTAATAATGAAAACCTCGGTGTCGCTTGGCGAGTAGAATTCAATTAAATCAACGTAATTTGGATTAGAGAGCTGAACCAACAGTTCGCGATTTATTCGATGTGGCTTCAAAGTATTTCCTTAAAGAGGACCGATTTCAGTACACAAACAGCAATCAGTTGGAGTTTGTTTTACTAATAAAATGTTTGCAACAATAAATATTAAAACGTAGTGACAACAAACACTTGCTTCACACCGCACGTTTTAACTGTTTAATGATTCAAAATCTGTAACATCTAATCTTAGAAATGTTCCTTGTACCTCAATTAAATTATTGGTCCAAGACCAATTTTATCTGGACTAATCTTAACTGCCCTTTACGAGTATTATCATATTTCACTTCAATTTATTAAAAACAATCAATGAAGTAGGCCAAGAGTCGACGGATTTTCACGTCACGCTTACGTCCGCAAACTGGTCCTAATTTCAGAACACACACTTTTGAGATCTACCATAGTATACAGTATGACAATTCTATCTCCCTAGCGTTGACGTCTGTTTACAAACATGCTAAATATCATTAGCTCTTTAATTTTTTATACATAATAGAAAAACTACTTTATAAATTTCGAAGTTTAAAAAGAGAACCTAATAAGAGTGTTTTTTTTTATTTGGGGCGATTTTAGATATGTAAAATAAAATAAAAATCAAATTATATAATTAACCACAAATAAGCAAGAATCCAACTATTATATCCGACGGAGCGGGCCAATCCTGCGCCGTATTATTTAATAGACGGCTCGCTGGCAACATTCCAAATTGAATAACAAAGTGGCGATTAGGCGAAAATACGAGAAAAAAGAAAAAGCCCAGTTAAAAGAAACGCCACGAAATCTTACATTTCTTGAAGGTCGTACCGATTTTCATAGCTTTCAACCGCAGCACATCAAAAAGAGTAAGTTACAGCCAAATAATGAAAGCAGATAGATACAGACGAACGCCCTTATTTATAGGAAGCTTTCGGCATTATTTACATATATTCTGTGACAATGTAACATTTGGAAGTATATAGGTCAAAGAGAAAGGCAAAAAACCTACATAACGTAGATTAGATCTAGATAGTAAAATTCCTATAGATTTCCAGATACTAAGGGTAGGTTTTCTTATTTATAAAATTTCACAAAGATAGGTACGGGTAAAAAATATGTATTTTAATATGTAGGTATTAGAAATCTTAATAACCGGGACTGAGGCTCCGGGATTTTTGGATTTTGTTGAACACTTGCAAAGCATGCGTTTGAGCACTCAGGTGTATATAAGAACCATTATGACAGGCATGTAAGAAAATATTAGTTCCGAAAAATCCAAGCTTTTCTGATTATGGATCCCAATTTCTACCATTTAAAGTCTGGTAACACCAGCGAAGAGTTCAGACGCTCACTTTGTTATCCAGATTTAATGAAAGAGATGAACGATAATGCCAGTTCCAGTTGCGGTTTCCCCTTTTCGTTAACAAGTTAAAGGCGGAAAAATCAATTCATTACTAACTTCTGCACAGAATGAATGGGCTATTTTTGTTTTAATCTTGGGCTATATCACAATTGGTTTTTCATCATATAAATGAATGAGGTTCCTTTCTGCTTCAAGAAATAATATTTTTACAGTACAACAAGAATAATAAAGCATTAGAAATCCATTCCCTTCCTCTAAATAAATGTAAAAGAAAATGTACTTCTTGGCTTTTAACTTTATCCTATGATGACACAGAAAATCTTTTATAATTATTGGAATAACCTGGACATTGATTATACATACATACTTTCACACATAAAACACACACATTCACACACACATAGATAGACATTTTTTAAATGTTTTATTAGATTTTATTATTTTTGCATGTATGTATGTTAGGATTCTGTGATTGATTTAGGGGCTGTTTGATACCAGCAGGGAGATAACGTGTTTATTCTTTAGAAAACTGTTTCCTTCATCTTTTGATGCAATTGCTGACAAAATATATCAAATACTGCCATATTTCTTCAAACGAAAAATTATAGCAAATAGACTACTTTATCACCCTTGAAGTCTCGTAGTCAATGAACAGATGTCAAAAAGTAATAGTGAAGTACGTCCTATTATGTATCGAAACACGGAGCAATGCGCGGCAAACTAACTACATTGGCAATTTCTTTCAAGTTGTAGAGGCAACCACGCGCACCGCGGAAAAACAAACAGAACAAAACTCTTTGTGGAATGTGCTATAGAGCAGAGCAGTAGAGACTCCAGAAAATCGTTATTATTATTGTCTTTAACGGAACCATCCCCGACAAATACCGTTTACTATGCAACATTTATATAACATTTTCAAAGTGCATCGGAGGAAGCCCTTCAAGTATCTCTACTCTTTGTACCGCGTTCGTAAGCACCTTCGCTACTGTTAGATAAAATATCCTTTAGATAGAGTATTAAACGTGAGGCTGTATTTTGTAATACGTTGATGTAAAAACCATAGACTTAGAAGCGTATAAATTCAAAAGTTTTTGAAAAAAACTGTCAAAATAATATTTAATTTCAATTTCGTTGGAAGCAATTGATGGATAATATGGAATTAATTTTATCAAAACACAAAAAGTAGAGTAATATTACCTGCTAGTCAAAGTGCATTCATTTCTATTGACAGCGACTAATACTCTTATCGTTCCATAAAGCCCATTGAAGTAAATTTCATTCGTTCTTCGTAATAGTAGCTCGTGATAAAAAAATAACTAAGTGGATTCACTTTTTGATAAACGATGCGTATTAGCTTATGGCAACACAGATGGCCAATAACAATGTCAACATTATTATAATATCATGAGTATGGTAGAATATTGACAACTTTTTTGTTAAACAGAAAGCTGCTATTAGTACATAAACATACGACCTATAGTTATTCGTAACCATACTCATGTAAAGTTGAGCTTACTATGTTTTGTGCCTACAAATGTGTGCTTAATGATTTAACGTCCTCGTCGTTATATTATTATTACACATTAGCGTAGCAAAAGTACTTTTTTATGAACTATTCCTGTGTAAAATCGCTAACCTCATTCACCGGCCGGTGTTTACCCAACTCTCGGATATTAGTCCGTAGCGAGTTCAGCAATAGGGTTTATTTTTGTTTGCGTATGTACATAGTCGCGTGTTGAAATACAGCAACCCCTCCAATTAAGGGGCAGGCAGAGTGCGACGAGTGTACGTAAGCAGGTCGGCGGCGATATCATAACGTTTACATACGACTTTTAAACGAGACCGCGCCGGTTTTATGAAGCCTTTAGGCACGCGATATACCTGCATCGATGCGCTCACCATACACCACAGACTACCTTCTTCTTTACAATGTAAATTTAAATATACACCGTCATAATATTGCAACTGTAATCTGCGTAGAATTTTCATCGTCTTTATAAGGATTCCGTACCTCGAATTCAAAGGAAAAGACTCAGCGCTTTTAGTATCACTTTCTTGTACATCTAAGTATGTCCGACTGTAGTTCTTTTTTCCTTACAATGGATCTAATTATCTATCAAGTTGGAATTAATATAAATTACACACTTAGTATTCTCTTATAGGTCTTATAAAATCAAGCCAAAATAATCAAAAGATATGGCCATTATTTCGGTCCTCCCAAACTCACACAAACCTTATAGTAATATAATTCAAATTTTATGCAAGATAATCATGAAACTATTAGGCACGAAGCACACATGAATGAAAACATCCCTAAATTTATTTGTCAATACGTTTCGTCTCTTCTTTCGAGCAATGTAAGTTTTATTTTTATATTTTGAAGCAAATACGGGGACAGAACTAGTATAACGTAATACGGAAGCACTACGTAAATCGTTGTGAAACGCCCTCTTTTCATCTCAGCACTCAAGAAAAATAGTACAGGCCTAACGACGTAAACTTCTGTAATATACACGTACCTTGCTTTCTCATATGAGATTTACATAGTAGTATTATGTTTAAAGCCATCTAGATCTTCATACGCGGATTACACGTTATTAACAGATAAATAAACGAGTCCATTAGCTTTAGAACAGTGGACCGTAATTACGCGGGCGAGGTTTCTGTTAGATTCACAGAATGCCAGATTAGGGGTAATTAAGTCTTGTGGGAGTGCACCCAGCTACGACCGTAAGCCCTGCGTCCACGAGCGCGTCAAAACACGATCGACAGATTTTTTTGCCAATACCAAAAGGAACTGTGTTAAATCATGGATTAAGCACATTTTTCAACGAAATATCATCGATGGCACGAACGATATAGTCGCGTGGTCTCGCTAGCTTTTGTCACAGAAATTTATCCTTTATGTATACTGATACAGAGTACTTTTTCAAATAAGTTAAGTAAATTCGTTCGCCAATGTAAACACAGGGTGTTATATGGGATAATGAGGTGTCCAGTCAGCCGGCTCTTGTAATATGTAAATTGAATTTTCTATGCCGTCCTGGAGTGGTCGCTAGTTTTTAACGAGTTTGACAGGCTTGCGGTTTTGGACGGTGATTAAATCGTGAATGGAGTGTGAGATAGTGAATTGACGGGACGTTTGACAATAGAATTTGGCGGTGTATATTGTAGTGGGCCGTCCACTTGCAGAATACCGTCCGTAAGGAAAAGCAATGGGATAAAATACAGTTTTTATAGCTTTGAATTGACTGCATATTAGAGCTACGTAAGCGATATTAGAGTGATATTAGAGCTACGCTTTTATTGTCATTCGTTCTTCTTAGTGCAAACCTAAAGACATCAATTGACTGAATTTTTTTAGTGGTTAATACAGTTTGTTTTGGTATGAAATTCTTCTCCAACTTTTTTTTACGAAATGAATGAAGAAAAGATAAGGAATGAAAATCGAAGTTTAGGTTGAAATGTTACCGCGTTTTTTTTTTTTAATTTGACCTAATTTCTATGACAAATCGTTTCCAGCCAATTCTAAAAAAAGTTTTATATGCTAAAAAGAAAACTATATAATTTTATACGTATCCTAAACAACCAAAAATCCTTTGTGCTGGTCTAACGGTACCTATACGGTAGCGTTAATAAAAACGGATAGGTGTCGCCCGCACCGCCATAAAAGCGGTCCACAATTATTTCGACCGCGCAACCCTATCTCATGCCTCTTGACGACGGGCCACGAAAATATTGTAGCCACAAACCACTCTGACATTATTACGCTCATTTTGACCTCCTAAGTAAATTAATTTGGGACGGTGAAAAATGCTCATTTAATTGGTCGTGATACCCAAGTTAAAAAAAACTTTTTTTTCCAAAGCAATCATTCGTATTAAAGAAACGCGCAACAACAATCATCAGTGACGAAACTTAGGTTGTTTTATGGGATCACTTTCACGACCCGTTGGAAAAACGAGGCTTGTCTTGATTACGGGGACTGACCTCATAAAGTTGTTGTTTAAAACCATTTAAAACTTAAAAATACTTAATAATAGAACTTATATTTAAATCTACTATACAATGTTAAACGGAGGTGTAGCGACCTTTACAAACATAACCACTACATAAAGCCGAGAGATGACGCTGAATACTATGCAGTATACAATTAATGATTCCTTAAACAATCCTGGATCGCGATGGAAGAGTTTTTGACCAACTTACAAAATCCTGACCGTAGCGGTGAACTTTGCCTGGAAAATCTTTCCGTTGTCGCTAAAGGGGTTTCACAATTCTGTGGCCCTCAATTGAAAGAGTCGTACACACAGGGGAACGACAAAAATCCCAATACCGTGGGCCAGAGGGTGCGTTGCGTGCCACGCGTTTTGGGGTCACACGAAAAGAACTAGCTGACAAAAATATGGGGTCAAATCAAGTATTTATTATATATATTTATACCTTCCAACGACCGATTAATGGCGACTAATTATTCGAATAAAATTAAAAATTAGGGTTACTGGCAATGTGTGGTCACAGATATACATCAATAGGGTTAGCAAGGATGTCAAGACTAGACCATTGTAGCGGGTTCACTCCCTCGCACTCGTGCCTTTTTTCATACGAGAGAAAGAGACAAAATCAAGATATTTCAAGCATTCTCATAAACCTATCGTTGTAAAATGACAATAGAATCACTTTACGAGTATAATTCATAACAAAATCATTTTTATACATTGCGCATGGATAAGGGTCACCCAATGGCCCGGGATCGAACCTGCGACATCGCGGTTACAAGAATGACCTGAAGGCAAGACTGTTGGCTAGTGAGAACGCAAACATTATATTATTGTAAGTTGGCAACATTTTTTTAATCTGTCCCTTTGTCGTACATGCAAGCTTGTAACCGTTTTTGTGCTAACAATATACGTTGCATTTTTCATAGTAATCGTTCTTGTTATTTATTTCCACCTAAATATCAACAAAGACTATTGACTCGTCAAAATGAATCTTTGAAATAAAACTAATTTGGGTAAACACTAAACAATATTATAATTCTAGTCTTTATGGCTATAAGCCCTGTTTACTCATGGACAATTTTCTCTGTTGTTATCTATCTTAACTTTAATTGAAAAATAATACCAAATCATTATTACATCTAATATAGATTGAAGTCATAACCTCTGGCGAGATTAAGTAGATTTTAATACTCGATAAAATACACCGCGTAATTGTCTTCTGCGAAGTGAGCTGAAAGTGATCTTATTAAAATTAACGACCTTTATATTTTATTCAACATAACTTTTTTTTTAAATCAAAAGCTTGCAGATGATGCGATACTCCCCGGAGCCTTATTTGGAACCGTCAAGAAAATGAAATAATTAATTAAACAAGAAACAAATTAATTATTTAGTTTAGCTTTAAATAAGTTTGCCAGTGAGGTTTTGTAAACATGATAATATTAAGTATATTTTATAATATCTCTAGTTAGATTTATAGGCAATTAATCAATACTTAAAATTGCTTTGATGTTTATTAGTTATACAATGAAGCCACGAAGGAAGTCTGTGTGTAATATAATAGTCATAGGTTATAGGTTCGATCATCCCTACATTGTGACCAAAATACTTCCGCAAAATGTAGTTCCATAAAGTCACGATGGTCATGTAAGTCACGAAGTCAGATAGTGCTGTACCTTTAAAAACATACCCTCAAAGGTACGAAAACATATCAATTAATGTTGGTATTGTAGAATACTTTCGTAAGTTCTGACAAATGCTATTGTAGAGTGATCGAAATTTGAAAAAATGGGATTAATCACATTAAATAAAATAAGTTCCTTGCCTCGTAGCAGTGGTAGCCTCGTGGGCAAGAACGCCCGCCTTGAACGTAAGGGGTGCAAGTTCAAACCCCAGGCCCGCACCTCTGAGATAATTTTCATGTGCGAATATCATTTTCAACAATGATTACCACTTGCTGAACGGTGAAGGAAAACATCGTGAGGAAACCTTCACGTCTATGGAAAGGCGTGTGAAGTTCATCAACCCGCACTGGGCCAGCATGGTGGACTATGGCCCAAATCTCCCTCGTATTGAGGGGGAATGTGCCCGGTATAATGGCAATAGGCCTGCCCCCTATAAATACATCGGTGAAGTGTTTTCAATTTCAATTTATTTAATAAATAACTTATGTAATACAATACAATATACGCCGGGTAACTAATAGTGGAATAAATAAATAAATATCGCCAGACAACTTTGGGATCATACTTATTGTATGATCCTAAACTAAGCAAAGCTTGTACTATGGATACCATACAATGATTTGGGTCTGACGTCACAAATACTGTTATAATAAATACCTTAGAGACTAGCATACATAATTATAGTTACACGGAATTACTTATTTGACACGTAGAGTCGGTGACGTGTCGCTCTTGGTGCTCGGTAGCTGGCCTCTGTATCGCCGGAACACCACACCCTTCGGCCAAAACTCTTCTCTCGTGAACGCCGACAGCTGTTCGGTCGGCACTCTCACCACAAAGGAATTAAAATTCACCCTGTGGCGGGACTCCAACCGTTCGGCCCTCAGAGTGAGGTTGGTCTTCCCTCGCACGTACTCTACAATCCCCTCGACCTTTGTAGTGTAGTGCAGTCGGGACACATACAACAGCGTCGTCGGCACGGCCGAACGCAGCGGTTGATGCGGTCCCGTCGGTGCTGTACCGCATTTGTTACGGCTGGCGGGCTTCTTCTTTCTTCCTACCACCTCGATGAAGCCCTCCTTGTCGCACTGGCCCATCTGAGGGCCCGGTTTCGCAGTCCTACGGGTGTTGTCGTGAGGATTCTGCTTCCCCTGTGTTTGCCGCTTCGGTTGCGGTGGGTTGGTGAAGGCGGCGGCGTAACCACCTCGCGGGGTCGACGTGGTCGCGCGTGACGTCTCCGGCGAAGCGGAGGGAGCGGCGGCGAGGCGCGGTGCATCGCGCGCTGGTGCAGCAACGGGTGACGCATCGAAATTCGCCGACTCGAAACTGCCGACGGATGCATTTTGCGCTCCGCGTCTCGTGTTCACATTAGAGGCCGCGAGTGACCCACTTTTCGAACTGGCGCCACGTAATAAAATTACCTCAGCGCGCAGCTCATGAATAGTGGCTTCGGAAGCCTCTAATCTGTATTGTAATTCGGCCAGACTTGACTTCAGGGATGTTATGTCTGTCAGCAGTCTGGCAACGTCGACGTGGTCGAGGGTGACGGGGGGCAGCTTATGCAGCTGCTTCACCACAAAAACGGGCACGTCGTCTGGATCGGTCTCCTTTAATATGGACTCCTCTCACCCTTCTCATCCCTCCTACGGGACGGCATCCGGTCGGCCTCGCCGAGCAGCTGGTACAGCAGCACCTTGGCGCTACGAACCTCCTCTTCTTTGAAGTTAGATGCGCAAATGTGCACAATACTAACTTCATCCATGGTGGCTATAGCATTCTGGATGAATGCCAACAGCCTGTTCGCTATGAGTTTGTCAGAACTCATAGTGTTGACGTGCAGCGGCTGACGCCGCGCAATTCGCGAATTATTAATTCTGACTAATGCAGTGCGGCGCGTCCGTCTTCCAGCGCACGCAGCACAGCACATCTCTTCCAGCGCACGCAGCACAGCACATCCACATCACAGTGTGGGCGCACTACAGTGCACCTCTGCCTACCCCTTCGGGGAATACAGGCGTGATGATGTATGTATGTATGTATGTATGTAAGTTCCTTGCCATGTTTTTAAATAGTACATATTTGGTCGAATATATAAATGTATATATGAATGTATGTATATAATATATAGCATAATTTATTATCCCATACACTAAAACTGAATGAGCGGCCCGCGTATAGCTACCGTTGTTGTGGTCGCCGTCCAATTTACCTTTGAGCTTCGCGCGCAAAGCCGAATCTATAGCATTGTGCCAGGTATCAACTTCGAACCCGAGTGGAAGTTTCCCGGGGAAATTTTGAAATAATTACTCTGTTGTTGGTCCGCAAACATGTTCACGACTACTTCCGCGAAACACTGGAACTGCGGCTACTAAATCTGAATACCGAGCGTTCGCTGTTCGCGGTTCCGTCGAATTTGTGTGCCTTCACGCTCCACCCAGCGCTGTGGTTGCCACAACTATGAAATTGATGTGTCTGTTCTATATACTGTTTTTCACATGTTTTAAGGATTCAAAGACAGTTTGGCCAAAAGGTTCGAGTAGGTTTGAATGGCGGAACGCAAATTTCAAAAATATGTTTCAAAATCTGCTCTTATAAATGTGTAACTAATATAATTTTACAAGGGCTACATTATCATGGTAAAGGGTGAGTATGTGTTATATCGCGTTTTTAAATAAAGTCGTAAATAGAAAAAATATGAGATAGTAAGCTATTTTCCTAAAAACTAAAGTAGTATCGTTACCTTTGTTAGTCCTGCCTGTCACACTACTCTATTTTGCTACCTAACTAACTTTTCCAGAGAGTTGGCAAGCTTTGCGGTCTGTGCGTACACAGAAAATAAGCTTTGCAATTGAATTCGAAATTTAAATCACAGTTACTGGAAATAAAATCACAAAACAGTTCCATTTAATTTTGAGTTTGTATTGTTTTCACTTAAATCCTAGCGTTACTTAATACCGAGTATTGTTATTAGTATTAAATAACGCTAGGATTTAAAAAAAAAAAAAATCCTTTTTCATCCATCAGTTGCTAACTGGAACACCACTGTAAGATGATATACATGACAATGTGTAAAAATCTCGGCGGACATTTTTCCAAGATACCTATTTTCCGTGCGATGACAAGGTATGACTCTACGGGTTTAAAGATAGGTTTCTTTAAAGTTCCAATCTTTTCGTTGGCACAAGTTTGTGGGACAAAGTATTCACCGGTAGTTCGACGTTGCTCCGGATATGTAAAGTCTTACGTAAGTATTGATTTTAAAACCGGGTAAGAGAACATGATCATGCAGTTTGCATATTGTTATACTTATATTAATGCTTTCGATTCGATCCGAGACGTGGTCGCTCACAATGGGACTCATTAGACGGCTCAGAGTCACTCAACGTGTATTGGAGCGAGCTATGCTGGGAGTTTCACTGCGCGATAGAATCAGAAATGAGGACATCCGTAGAAGAACCAAGGTCACAGACATAGCTTGAAGGGTTGCACGTTTGAAGTGGCAATGGGCCGGACACATTGCCCGGAGAACGGATGGCCGTTGGGGCATCAAAGTCCTAGAGTGGCGGCCACGAACAGGCAAGCGAAATGTGGGACGACCCCCGACCAGATGGACGGACGACCTCACCAGGGTCGCCGGGAGTCGATGGGCGCATAAAGCCCAAGAACGTAATTTGTGGCGATCTATGGGGGAGGCCTATGTTCAGCAGTGGACGTCTCTGGCTGATAGATAGATAGATAGCCGCCAATTTCGAAACCTGATATTCTCGAGATATGCCGAGTATCCATGCGATCATTCTCTTTAAATCCTAAGTCCTGATCAAAAATGTAGTAGGTACTTTTTTATTAAGCCTGATAAAATAAGGGTATTAATATTTACCCTTATTTTATAAGTCTTAGGATACATTCTAAGGCCGGAACACAAAAGTTGTGACAAATATTGAATATCGGGAACTATGATATATAAGTATATACTTAGTTTGTCTTCGCTGAACATCTATATATCAGCAATTGTGTATGTATGTATGCTTATTGGACGAATTAGTGACGCATGCTATAATATAACATTTTTAAAATCATTACACTGGGAATATTTTTATTGTGTTTAAGTGAATTTCTGTTTTAGAAATACATTTGTTGAATATTATGTATTTGAACGTTTATTTTCCAGTATTTTATCGACACTGACACGGTACGTTGTTAATTAAATCCACTTTTATTGAAACACGTTTATGCAAACGGCAATCGTGAATACTCGATGCTAATTCGCAAACAGTAGATACCTCGAATACAAGATATATAGTTTTATTTTTATTAATTGCAGTGAATATTCTCAAGAGTGCAAACATTTGTTACTTTTGTTTCAAATACATATTTGCATTTCTACTTCTTTGACTAAATAAATTAAATTATGGAAAATGGAAAAACATGAGACATGGCTGCACCCGCAAATGTCAGGTATTTTGCGAGTGTCAAGTAATTAATGGCAATAATTAATTCATTAAAATAAAAAAAACTGAAAGTAAAATTGTTGATCAAGGTGAAAATTATGACTTGACTTATCTTCCAACATCCAAAATCATCGAAGGCAATCTAGTCTACGTCAACTATGGTACTAATTTTCTTAGCACCAAACTATAACTGGGCGTAATTTGACAGGACTATAAATATTGCTGTCTCGCTCATACATGATGGCCGTCACAAGAGCACTCTGACACTTAGCGCAGTTTAGTTTAGTACCAACAAAATCAGCATGAATTACTAACTTGCCTTTGACCACATTTTTGTTTTACACAATATTTAATAACTAAAAAATAGTGGTACCAAGAATCACACTAGGAATTCTCGTAATGAAAAACAAATCATAGTTGCACAATTGTTGATCAGCTATCCTATCCTATCAGCTATAAATGCATAGACTATATTTTGCATATGCATTTGATATGTGTGGAGAACGGCCAGTGATGTACGACTTCGGCAAACAAGGCGCTCGAATATGCAGCTAGAGGACTCGATGTAATCTCTCACAAGATTTGGCACTTGTCAACAGGCATTACTTGACAGCTGGGATGCCACAACTAGTGTAGATTGTATAGTGGACGGGCCCTTTGGTATAAGACAGTGTGGGTTTATTTTAAACATCTCGCTTAAAAGGGTTGTGGTGAGTGGTAATTATGTCGTCTTTTTTTTCATTATCGAAGCGTAAAAAAACACAACTTTATTTCGAGTTTGGTTTACTCAAATTATCTTATAACAATATTATTAGAATAGCAAACAAATTCATTTAATTTAATTTTGTATTTATGATATTTATATATTTGTGGTGCGATGAGCTGGGCCGTTATCTCAAGAGGATGGGCTGATCTGGCAGAAGATAAGAGATGTGTGGAGAATAATGGGGGAGACCTTTTCCCAGCAGTGTGAAAAATTAGGTCAAATAAAATAATTTCAAAATTTATGATATTAGAAGCATTCAAATTAGTTTCTCTATTATTGGAAGTAATTCTGTTTGCACCAAACTAAATTGAGTGTTTTACCGTCCTTTTTTTTGCTGTAAATATTTACTTTTTAAGGGCTGTCATGAGCTGATAATACTTGCATATTTTCAACGATTATTGACACTAAAAAGCGTGAAAAAAATATTGTTTTTAACAAAATACAAAAACCTACTTCATAAATCTAGGTGTACTAAAAAGCTACATCAGTCTAGGCAATACACACACACACACCGACTCCAAATGTAATGAATTATGTGGTTATTTTTAGCTTTTTAGTGCACCTAGGTTTATTTATTTATTTAACAGGACATCCAAAAAAATAAATAAACCTAGGTGCACTAGATTTATGAAGTCGGTTTTTGTTTTTTGTTATAACAATATTTTTGTAACAAAAGCAATACGTTTAAACCTGGCTATACATTTCAGTGGCGAAATATGCGCGACCTTATCTGACAAAACGGTTAACTTTATCTAAGTTAGTATATGACTCATAGATGACATTATTTTATCATTAAATTATATGCTTACGTCATCACGACTTCGCATAAAATTAGTCACGTAGACTTATCAAACTCCAATCTTTTCCTCGTGATGACTACAAAAAATAAAATACCCATTCAAAGTTAAACACGAATGTAAAAATAGGAATATTTAGATGTTATTCCACATAGCATTACGAAATTGAACGCTGACGCTGAACTATGAATGTAAACATCGTGAGGAAACCTGCATTTCTATAGAAACGCGTGTAAAGTTCACCACAAGTGAAGTGTCGGCGCTCTGCAGTGCACCTCTGCCTACCCCTTCGGGGAATACAAGAGTGTTGATGTATATATTTCGAGGTCAAAATTAAGTTTTGACCTTCTGCAAATAAGATATAGCACCCGGCCCGTGTAATAATTAAGAAAGGTACAGCCAAAGGAAAGGAAAATGTGAGCCTTAAGGGTGGACCCTCTTTTATTATCTTTAAAATTTGCCATGTAAAATACGTAGTCCAATTTTGGCAAGACTGTTGCAGGTCGCAAATATATAATAACCTCTTTGGGAGCGTTCAAGTAGTAACCACCACCAAGTGACCATTTTTACCACCGTTGATTCCATTTGAAATTTTGAAAAATAAAAAACGTGTTCAAAAATGCGTGAGAAAAAATCTCTACGCGACCGTTCTGACGGATTAAAACAATGTTACGTAACGCGTAGTTCAAACCCCCCCTGCCGCCACTGTAACGCATCTAAACGTTTCAGAAGACCGCCCCCCTCCCCAAATTCGTACATACTTGAACGCTCCCTTATACCGCAGGTGACATCTTGTAAAAATAACTAGTTTGAAGCACACTAAAGCGTCAAAAGTCGTGCGTGAAAATTTTTGAGTTCATTACTCAACGAAATGACATTAACTGCGCGAGCGATTTATGACGTGTGGAGGCGTGAATTTTGCCACCGAAATTCAATCTTTATGTATATTAACACAGAGTTCGTTTTGGTATTGGCTTTATTACGCCAGCAGAAAAGTGTTAACAGGTGTTCTGGTGCCTAACAATCTTGGAATAGTCCCATCATTTATAGAGTTGCTTCTAGAAATTATGAGACTGGTGGTTTTCCGCTACCCGTCTGCGAGTGTCTCCACATTTTTTGCTGTCAGTACCACTGACATTTATATTCTAATAGGCTTTCCATGGATATGTCAACACCATATTCTACATCTAACGTCAGATTGCCTCGCGACCTCATGATAAATTCTCATATAAATGCGACGGCATCAAGTATTAAAATATGCATCATCAGTGCCTGAAATGAAAAAGTGAAATCTTTTTTTGAAAAAATAAGGATATACACTATATACATATTTCAAATTTGATTCTTATTACAAAAATACAAAATTTTGGATGTTCTGTTTGTCAGGTGCAAAGTTCTGTTTATCTTAATTTTGTCATTAATTTCACTTTGAATATATCGCCAAATTGTGATACTAACGACCTAAACCACCGTATTATAAAACTGTGGTTTATAAAGCGAACTAGTTTATATCGATCTGTGAGTGCATTGCCAATCCAATCCAGGTCTCGCCCACCAGCCACGTTAGGCCTCCTATACCTACACTGGACCGTCAACGCTCGCGCGCTTATATTATTTTCCACAGCAATACGAACTGTATTGACACAGAAAAAGTTCATTCTACAACGAAATTACAGTGACAGCGCGAGCGAATTTTGGTGCGTGGGGGCGTGGCTTTTATGACAGAAATTTAATCTTTATTCATAGGTACACAGAGTTTGTTTTGGTACTGGCAAACATTTTGACACGCGAGCGTTGTCGCCCCTGTGCGCCGAGGGCTTTACTGTGAAACTGGCTATCGAATGGCTAACAGTCCATTGTTACAAACACGTTTATAAACAGATACGTGATACACATTCCGTATTCTTTTTTCCCCTTTTGAAATAGCTTCGATTGTTAGTTGCACTGCGTCTAATTAGACTCGAAACTAATTTCTATACAGGGTGTATCAGAAGTCTGAATTAATACTTCGACGCTAGCATCAGTATCGTGTATACAACTGAATGGTATAAAAATTTGATTGAAATTGGACCATGTTTTTCCAAATTTTTTTTCGTCGCCAATTTCTTTAACTCGTAATATCTCGAGTCCTATGTTAAATGTGCATGTTCTGTTTTGTGAATATTGGTAGTCGCCCCTCATAAGTGTAGTTTACATTGCTGAATAGCGTTATGGATGTACCCAAAGGCCAGAACACGATACATGTGACGATTCAAAGGTCTATAACTCAGAAACTATGATAGTTGGGTATAAACTGTCTTTATTAATGAGCTAACGTATATGCACCTCAAATATTATTACGGACTTCTGAAACACCCTGTATAATACAATTCCGCTAAAGTGTCTCTGTAAACGCTCGCTTCAGCAATTGGCTGTTATCTCACGAAATTATAATAATGAATATATTTTAGAAATAAATACAACAATGAAATTACTAGCCTTGTTAAAATGTCGTGAAGTTTCTTTATCTAATAATAAATAATAATAAAAATAAAAAAAGGATTTAAAAATGTATTAAATAAGAAAAATTATAAATAAAGGAATAATAATATTATCTCATTAGTAACGTGGCAAGTAACACTTAGTGATTGTTAGACAATGTGGTGAACAGTAACCACTAAATAACCACCAGTAACGACCAGATAATTTATGATGCATTTGCCAAATTATTAGCGAAATATCCACGTTATATAGGGCTTGACAACGCAAAATAACGTCCGAAAAAAAGACTAATAAACCTGATGCAAATAAGATCGTTTTCGCCCCAAATGTCCGACACGAAAATTAGGCAAAACGCCCCCGGCGTTAACATACAAAAAGGTGTACTTTACGTAGGCCCCAAAAAGGCCAAGAGAATATGCTAATATTGTTAATTAGAGTCTGCCTGTCGTTCCGTCCGTTGGTAGAGAAAAATACGAGGACTGCGCTTGACTTATGGACAGCATTAATATTGTCCGCACTTCCGGCGGGAAACCGCCTATTTTCCAGCTTCTAAATCTGCCCATACCGAATCACTACGGATCGCGGCCGAGCCGGAAATATAGCCTTTATTAACGCAAATATATCACGTTATGGCTGTAATACGTTATGGATGGATCAAGCTCTAATACCTTCTGTGAATGATACAAACAAAATTTTCAAATTGTAAAAAAAAACATTGCAAGGTTTGTTTAAGGTTCCAGAGTTTTTGTAACGTTTTAATTAGTTAAGAGTTCCGTAGACATAACAATGCTTAATTAAGTTCACCTTACTTACAGTGTTGTGTAACAGCTACTAATTTACCATTTTAACTGGGTCAGACTAAATCAGCGTATTTTAGGTTATATATTTTGTATATTACTCGTATTACTGACGTGGGTGGGAAGACGGCAAAGCTGAAGTGGGAGTGGGCCGGTCACGTAGCACGGATGGACCCACAAAGGTGGACAAATCGTGTCAACACCTGGATGCCCGAAGGCGGATGCCGGCATCGTGGCAGACCAAGGAGAAGATGGTGCGACGATTTGGTCACCTTTGCGGGAGAAACGTGGCCACAACAGGCCCAGGATAGGGACATGTGGAGACGAAAGGGGGAGGCCTTTGCCCAGCAGTGGGACATATACTAGGCTATAAAAAAAAAAAAATATATATATATGGGCAAGTAAAATAATGTAGGTTGACAACATATTAAAAATAATGGGTAACAAAAGTTTTTAACAAAATACCATTATTTTTAACAAAATACCACCGTGTTCTTGGTGTATATAAAAAAAGAAAATATATAACCTAGGGCTCTCCTATCAGCATTTCAAATCGACTTAATCTGTATAATCCGAAACCATGCGAGTATATCCGCAAAGCCCCGCAAACAGTGAGGTGAGCAAGCACAAAGAGCACTACTGTAAATCAGATGTACCGCGGCGGAGATTTATGTGCAAATAAAACGACCGCAGCGACGCGGCGCGGCCATCGCGCCGAATTATTTCAATTTAACGCCATCTACGTTAACGATAAATTTCATGTAAAGCGTTGGGAATGTAAGCTGATTATAATTTATTACTCAATCATAGATCGCGAGTGTTCTAAAACGATGTAAAATTGTTGATACACGCGTATATTTGCGACTGTGTTCCACAGGGATAGGCAGAGACCAATGAATGCTTCGTACTATAAATATTTGATATCTGTCCCCTTTAGCATGACCGCGTAGACAAGAGTTTTATCTCTTTCAACTGTCTGATTTGTCGAGAAAGTTACGTCACATTGAACTTTTTGTACTGGACATGGCTCGGTGTGACGTCATTTTCTCGACGAATCTGACAGTTGAATGAGTTAAAGCTTATGTATACACGGTCATGCTACAGGGACTGGAAAACAATTTTTCAAGAGCACAATATCTGCCTCTTATCACCACCACCACCGCCTCTTTAAAGTCCTGAGCCAACAAGGGCACTCAAAATACACTAAAACCAAAAGAAAATCGTGACGTCTACTTATACTTAAACAGAGTTTAAAAGCTATTACTTAGAACTCTAATTAATCTCTCATTTTGATCTGGTACATAAACTTGACCTAACCCTATCGCATTAGTTAGCTGTTAGGGGCCACTAATTAAGTGCTATTAATCGAAAATTATACATCAAGTTAAATAGTCGAGTCGATTTGGAATCAAATTACTCCTCTAGCAAGTCAGTCTGTAATTTGCTAAATGTTCACTTTACATTTCAAAGGCTCTACCAACATTTTGTTTCGCTCTACATTAGCCTTTAATTGATGGTGACACTTTACTATTCATTCAGTTCTGCTTACGTTGTGACTCCATTGATTTCACTCTACTTATAGCCCAATATAATTGAAAGTTATGGGACACATACGTCACAATCGGGGATATAAGCATAGTATCGACGACGTCTGCATTGAGTGGTCACGGGTTCAATACCCAGTGGTGAATTTCGAAAATGTTTTTTTTTTTTAATTTTCCTTAGTCTGGGTATAACAGCTGATATCGCCCCTAGTCCATTGCATGGCTTGCATATTAAAATCGAGCTGTGCTTAGTTTGAGATCATACAATGACTATGTGTTTTCCGCGATTATGTAATAAACTAGCTTTTACCCACGACATCGTCCGCGCAGATTTCGATTATTCAAATATCGTTATAAATTACATCATATATGTTATTCTGATGTATAAACAATAATACTGTAAAGTTCCATCAAAATCCGTTCAGTAGTTTTTACATGAAAAAGTAACAAACATCCATCCATCCACTCTCACAAACTTTCACATTTATAATATTAGTAGGATTTCGTTTAAGACATTGAAATTTCAGGCGAAAAAATCCTTCATAATTAATATCTGACATCTTCTTTTTCATAAACTACAGACAATAGAGACAAAGTCATTTAAAAATAATTATGTGTGTAACGTGACTGGATCAAGGATGTATATAATTAGAAATGACGATGAAACGTGATTTCAGCTTACGTTTTTTTACACTCACAAAATAAGGAAAACACCATAACTAAAATTGTTTGACCTCCTCTATTATCAATTTAGATATCTATGCTAAGTTTTATAAATATGGCTCTAAGCCCCGGGCCCACAGGCTCGTCAACATCCGCGCTACCATTTTTTGTCCATACCAAAATAAACTGTATTAACTCATAGATAAAACTCATTCTTTAACGAAATTTCATTGGCGACGTTAGTGAATTCTGACGCGTGGTCCCGTGACTCAATGCAAAGAAATTATATCTTTAAGTATATTAGCACAGAGTAATACAATACAATACATCATCACGCCTGTATTCCCCGAAGGAGTAGGCAGAGGTACACTGCAGTGCGCCCACACTTCGCCGATGTATTTTGGTCCCAATATAATAGGGGGCGAGCCTATTGCCATTATACCGGGCACATTCCCCCTCAATACGAGGAAGATTTGGGCCATAGTCCACCACGCTGGCCCAGTGTGGGTTGGTGAACTTCACACGCCTTTCTATAGATGTGCAGATTTCCTCACGATGCTTTCCTTCACCGTTCAGCAAGTGGTAATCATTGTTGAAAATGACATTCGCACATGAAAATTATCTCAGAGGTGCGGGCCTGGGGTTTGAACTTGCACCCCTTACGTTCAAGGCGAGCGTTCTTGACCACGAGGCTACCACTGCTTATTACTATACAGATATTACTATATTAGTATACAGATATTACTGCACAGAGTACATTTTCAAAAAACATCTTGTTAATAGTAGCTATACGTTTAGGCAGTTACATATCGAATGTTGGATACATGCCTGTAGAATTCTGCTATTATATTGTAATTATTTTAAATGCGTTTTAACTATAACATTTTTATGTAGTGTCTATAATAAGTAGGTATATTATTCTCTTAGTTTAACGCATGTTCATACATTGTTCTAATGTACACATAGTATAAAAAGTGCTTAAACTTCACAGATCTTACACTGAACCTTTGTAGGTAAATAAATAGAGACAGCTGTCTTTTAAAAAAAATATAGAAAACCAGAGTATGACTTATAATAAACAAAAACGATGGACAACATTGACATTTATTTGATATCCATTATCACAAACATAATGTATACAACAATAAGTCGTTATTTCAGGACATCGTCATTTAGAGAAAATTTGACTAACTTTTCTGATTCTTTCCATAGCCTTTCAGCTATTTCTGAATTTTGTGACAGTTTAGAGGGCAGTTTCTCACGACAATCACTGAAATACTTCCCGCTCACGTCCTTCACATCCGGAGACACAGCCAAATAAATCGATGTCTGTGCGGCCTCCCAAGAACTTTGAAACATAAAACCTATACATTTATTTAATGTATTTTTAACAATTTCACTAGGAATATTTCTGAAAATATTGGTAGCTGCAACGCCAGGGTGCAGAGCGTTTACGGTGACCCCACTCCCCTTAAGTCTCTTACTCAGTTCTAAAGTCATCAAATTCAAAAACAGTTTACTATTAGCGTACACTAAGTAATCGCTCCAGTATTTTTCCATGTTCAAATTATCGAAGTCCATCTCCCCGTATTTGTGTATCATAGATGATACGTTAACGATACGGCTCGATGACTTCTTAAGAAGTGGGACTAGTAAGCAAGTGAGGAGAAACGGTCCGAAGTAGTTGACCTGCATGCCTACATGTAGTCCGTCCGCTGTCTTGCGATTCCCAAGGCCGCCGGCTCCAGCATTATTAACAAGTACATCCAATCGTGTCTCAGTCTTGTATATCTCGTTACAGAACTCTTTGATTGAGCGAAATGATGCTAAGTCCAATTGTTTGATATGCACATCTGTATTTACACTAGATTTTATTATCTCCTCTTTCGCTTCTTCTGCTCTGCGAACACTTCGGCACGCCAATATAACTTTCGCTCCTCTAGAAGCCAAATCTTTGGCCGTCTCCAAGCCGATACCGCTGTTGCCACCGGTCACTATCACCACTTTCCCTACCATGTGAGCACTGCTCCTACATATTCCGAGCGTTAATTTCTGATAAACTTTCACTAGAGTAACTATGGCGAGAAAAACAAAGATTATTGTCCATAAAATCATTTTAATTTTTCAATTTATTCTAAGCGAGTTGGTGTGACCCCAACCGGGAGGATGGCCTGTCGCGGTGTGATAGCCTCGCGTATATCGATTCTTTATCGTCGATAGTAATGTTTATCACTACATTTTAGTTGTTATGTTTATCACTACCGCTTAGCCACGTACCACTCATGGCCGTATTGCTAGATACACTAGTCGGTTGCCAACCGTGCGTACGCGCCGATGCCGGCCAGTGCTATTACACAACCCTGCCGTCGAGTTCAGTGCCGTAACATAAACCGATATCACCATGATTTTTTTACATAAACAACATTTTTTGCCATCATTACGGCCTTGTCAACGAATTTAATTATTTTATGTTAAATGGACATAATTATATATGCAATATATAGTATTGTCCTACGTATACATGTATTATGTTACAGTTTAGTATAAATTTTTTATATTAACATTGTGAAAATAAACACCACGTTAACTTCCCACTCGTCAAAACAATCGTTTAAACGCACTCGCACTTAATATAAACAAAATCCAATATCTCAATGTTAAAACCACATAACAAACGTTATAATGTCCATTTATTTTAATTTTGTATCTATTTCATTATTTATGCAGAACACAAAATAAACTATATATTAAAACTAATTAATAAATAAGTAACAAACTAAGTACTAATTATATATTAATGAAGTACCTGAATGAACTCATTCAAACACTTCAATTTAATCATAAGCCCATGAAGAATTGATGCAACACACTAATTCAATATCAATAATTGTGGTTTCTCTATTTCGCCAGTTCCGCCATAATAATTTGGATCACTAAGAATAATGGCTATCCATTCCATTAGACAAATGCCAGACTGCGGGGAATCCGACAATCAGTATACATGTTCGGTGTTGTTCAACCTTGAAGTTGTCACGATGTCATGTCCCCATTAAATATTGATGACCAACTTGTGCCTTGCAAGTTTCACAAGCGTACAATTAATGGCATAAAGACCTACACTCACAGGGTTGAATCTCACAAATATTTTTTTGAAGTAGGCATGACAACATAATTTTAGTACATATAGTTCAAGATAAAGGAACATTGATATCAAGTTCTATAGAAAAAAGATGCGAAGCCCAACAAATGTGAGAACAAAATGTGATGAATATGATTTTAGATGTAATGGAAATCACCTTAGTAAGTAACAAACAAACAAAAATAAATATAATATTAATTAGAAACTTTGTATACCACGTAATTTATATCAAGCTGTTGATAACAATAGACGACATTGTTATATACTTTCCTCAATTTTTATATACTTATCTTTAACCTGATTACTCTTTTGTTCCGTAAATAGAAACTGTAGAAAAGAGTCTTCTAATTTTAATGTGGCTAGTCTCTGTGAAGGCTTTGGCTGGGAATCAGCGCTGGAGGAGACCCTGCAGCCTACCCCGAGCCTTTCGACATGGACAACACTGAGAAAGCTATTGTCTTTATTATATATGCCTTGTCTGTTTTCTTACTAAATTAAGTACTTTTTCCGTGGATCATCTACCCTTAAAACCTTCATTGCCCATTTTTAGGGTTCCGTACCCAAAGGATAAAACGGGAACCCTATTACTAAGACTTCGCTGTCCGTTCGTCAGTCCGTCCGTACGTCCGTCCGTCCGTCCGTCCGTCTGTCACCAGGCTGTATCTCATGAACCGTGATAGCTAGAGACTTGAAATTTTCACAGATGATGTATTTCTGTTGCCGCTATAACAGCAAATACTAAAAACAGAATAAAATAAATATTTAAGGGGGCTCCCATATAATAAACGTGATTTTTTTGCCGTTTTTATAGATAATGGTACGGAACCCTTCGTGCGCGAGTCCGAATCGCACTTGGCCGGTTTTTTAAGAACTAGCTGAACGTGCGACTTCACACGCGCGAAATTTAGGAACCCTCATTATTTTCTTCATTGTTCATTCCGTAAGAACCTTCTGGAAAGTGTAAGAAAACTTAAGAAAAAATCGGTAAAGTCGTTCTCAAGTTATTGTGTGACCAAGGGAAAATCCCTATTTTATATTTATAGATATGTATTTATTGAATTTGTTCTTGTTATTAATTACTTGACAGAATGCCTGCTAATCGCAGATGCAGACATTACTTATTTTATTTCATTTCTTTAAAGATGAAAGGATTTTTTCGGTCATTATCAATTTGGCTTTTTTTCCTTCCTTCCTTCCTTTGCCCTATTATTTACACCACCAGGTCGTGTCAGCCGAGATAATTTTTTTCACATAATTCTACAATAATCCACAAATATACTAGAATAACATTAATAATAACAGGAACTTGTGTTACTCTAGTTCAAAGGCGTCCCAAAAAACCTCGAAACCGATTTAGATGCAAAGCGAGGTTGTTCAGGCAATTTGTTTTATCTCGAGACGCTGCTTTCACAAGCGGCCAAGAGCGAAATGTATCAAGCCGGCAAAATTACAGGTTAGTTCTAAATTACGAACTATTCCATCTCAAAGCTGGTGTTTTGCCGTCAAACGGGTAGCGCTACCATGAGTTTCTTGCTTACACATGCTACTCGCACGTACGTCAAATATGTGTTAGAATGTACAGCAGCCCTACCGACCACTGGATTGATCGTCTTATACGGCATTTACAATTATTTTATGTGAGGCAAAGTGTCGTTCGTGACTGTTGTAAATGTACCGAAAACTCCGATAATGTTTAGTGACTGTTTACCTATCAACATAGCTGGGCATCGTTAATCAAATAGTTAACTTCGTTAATCGTTAATCCGCTACAAAAAAATGTAGCTTCGTTAAACGTTAAAGCGTTACATTTCGGAAGAATTAACGCAACTTAACGTTAATCCGTTAATATGCGTAAAATTGCAATTTTATATCGTTGCGATCAATGATCTAGTAAACAGATATGTAACACACGCACAAAACAACTGAAAAAAGTGTTCCGCGTAATAGCGGCAGCACACATACACACTTTTCATTCTTTATACATTTCACAACACGTAGAAATGTGCAAAAGAGATGGCTTGATAAAACCAACGAGAAAAAAAGAGATAGCTAGTGTTGTCACTTGCGCTTCTATGTGATGTAACATTCATCTGTCAACCAATCCGCATGTTGGTATCAAATATACGTCCTAATTAGGATGTATTCGATTCTTCACTAGTGCGCGCTCAAAACATATCTGTTTACTAGAATATCATTGTCTGAACCTGTTTTTCGCGCCACGCCGCGGTGCGGTAACTATTAGGAATTGGATTAACGATTAACGGACTTCTGCATATTAACGGAAGTTAACGTGTCCGTTAACATTTTTAAAAGTTAACTTAAAAGTAAATCCTTTTATCAAAATGTTAACTTCGTTAATAAACGATTATCGGATTAACCAGTTAATGCCCAGCTATGCCTATCTATAATTTGCGTAGATACTCACGTATAGCCACTTCTAGATAACTTAAAACTCGTGGTAGAACTACGAAGGGCCGCGGCTCTGGATCGCGCCTCTTGCTCAGCAATTTGTCGCGTCAGATCACATCAAACGACCTCATTATTAGGGTTTGCTCTGTTCGGATATTAAGCCATCCCTCAAAATCGGGAACCGAACATAACATTCATGGGTCTGTTACCCAGGAGAACTTAGGAAGTGGAGTTGGTACCGCGATCAATGTTCTAACCTTATTTTTGCCATTCTGGTACAATAAGCACGATTAGCGGTAGGACAGTATACACAATTTATAACCTCACCCTGCATCATGCATGGGTAATGTGTAAGCACATTTGTGATTTTGTACTTATTGTTGTACTACCGGCAATTTTGTCAACTGTTTTTTTTTTTGAATGGACTACGCTGTTGGCCGTGAGGTGGCCTTTACAGCATTACCGGAGGAGTGGCGAGCGCAGAGTGCACTCCAACCAAGGCCTTAAGGGCGGAAAAGGGTGGCAACTAGCTCAAGGGCGCTACAGGGGGCACGACCTCGGTTTGGGCAGTTACCGTGAGGGGAGCGGTAGTGACTGTGCTCCTAGGTGCAAAGATGCACCTACGAGCGGAAGAGGGGGTTCCTCGACCTCGCCGGCGAGATCGGTGTCTGTTTAAGGCTGGTGTAGGTGTGTTGGTGGCCCTCTCGACTCGAGTCGAGGAGGGCGGTGATCGTGTCGGGAGTTGTCAACTGTATAGTAGTGAGTAAGGCACATCTACTCGCATGAAACAGATACTTAAACATACACGTTGGTAATATAAACACAAAACAGACGAAGGTTAAATACCGTACTACTAAAACTCCGTAATAATTTAATAGGTGTACTTACCTCATTAGCCATCAAACAAAATCAATCCCGGCTACCAGTAAAAAGGGAGCGAGAGGATCTTTTATGAGCCCGTTAAACTGTGATTGTTGAATTTTGAAGCTGTTAACTCCTTCTGGGTAATTAAGGTGTTAATAATACTTAATAATGTTTGTTAAGAACTTTGAGAATAATTTGCAAAACGCCTGTTGTAATATTAATAGCATTAGTACATTAATATTCTCCTTGCAACTTATCTTAGTGAGTGTTCAATATTTAATTTAAATATTTTTACTTTTTCATTATTCAAATTTTAGCTTTAACTTAATTTTTAGTTTAGTTTCAACTTTCATCATCATCATCATCATCAGCCGGTGTCAGTCCACTGCTGGACGTAGGCCTCTCCCAATATGCGCCACTGAGCCCGATCTTCGGCTCTTCTTTTCCAGTCACTGCCCACCGCTTTGCGTATATCGTCGCTCCACCTGGTCCATAAATAATTGTTAGGCATTGTTTATTTTGTCAGACAAAGCAAAAACAGCTTTTTTGAAAGCCGTGAAGAACGGCTTTCAAAAACAGCTCAAGATAAAGAAATAGCACGGAAACTATGGAATGTTTCGGAAAAACTGACCAGATTAAAATGTTCCTAAGAAGCTATTAACTCTGGCTGACATTATTTTCATTTATTCGAATAGGTTGTAATTTTTACTATGGTTGCAAACACTCACAGTATTGACAAATAACTTATAACAAAAATAATGAACGCCTGTTAAAATGTTAATAGCAATATAGGTAATTAAAGCGGTTATTTGTATGTGATCAGGCGCTAAAAATAGTTTGTACCTTTTACTTATTGTGATGAATTTGTGTTAGGCAGCATAGTTTCAAACTACTCTTTCACTCTGGTAACTAGATAGCGTTGGGACCAATTAAACTAAACTATAAATTATCAAGAAGAATAAAAGACACGATATAAAACTTACTCTAGGTAGATACAACAAAAAAAAATCGAAAAAAATTACTCTCTTAGCTTAAATACACAAAATATAAATATACCGCTATCATAACCGCAACGACCACAAAGTTTTGTCATCTTCCACAAGATCACAGTAATTAAAAGCCATCAAGTCAACGGGACCAAGGGTCTTCGAATAGTGCCTTTATTGTGATCTGTGATAATCATTTAATAATTTATACCTGTCTTTTATCATTCAAAAGAGGTACCTAGTAAATGTAGTCGTTAGTCGTTACTTGCTCTTTTCCTTGTATACCTAGTATTCGTGTATAGTATTCGTGTATACTCTGTGGTACCTAGTAAAAAAACATTACTGTGAATGAAGACATTAATATTTATTTTAGTGATACATTATACTAGTTTTGTGTACTAGTTTTATTGTTATACTAAAAACGATATGTGTGCAGTAACAGTAGTAGCAATATCCGATAAGTTAGTTTTATTACTAACGTGTCCTAAAAAATATCATTTTTACATAGTTTTTACAGTGTGTGTAACGGCTGTATGCTGTGGTAATTATCTTATCGGACAGTGAATTTCGTAGAGATTACTTGTTTATTCACTGGCCAAGCTCTGTCAAAGTACCTTGTCATCGCCATGTTGCTAATAGCCATAGTGTTATTAAATATCGTAGTAGCCGTTTTAATTAAAATCTATTGTAAACTAACGTGCGGAATATGCAAGTGCAGCAAACATTTAGTGGGGAAAACTGTATTAGTGACTGGCGGGAACGCCGGTATAGGCTACGAAACAGCGAAGAACTTAGCAGAGAGGGGCGCTAAGGTGATATTGGCTTGTCGAAACGAATCCCGAGGGACGGCTGCACGCGACAAAATAATAACAGAGACTGGAAACGAAAATGTACATTATCGACAACTCGATCTCGCTTCCTTTAAATCAGTGAGGAAATTCGCTGATGATGTACTCACAAATGAGGAACGACTCGATATACTCGTCAATAATGCTGGTATCTGCAAGTCCAAGTACGAGAAAACAGAAGATGGGCTTCTCCTAGCCATGCAGACAAACCATTTTGGTCCATTTCTTTTGACTAACTTACTACTGCCGCTTCTGAAATCATCAGCTCCTAGTCGAATAGTAAACGTGTCATCTATCGCTTACAAAGGGGGTGAAATCGATTTAAATAACCTTAATGTAGAAACGTTACCCAAATCAGGTTTTAGTTTCATTCGTGTGTATAGAAATTCAAAGCTCTGTAATATTTATATGACTATAGAACTTGCTAGAAGGCTGGAGGGCACAGGAGTAACAACCAACTGCTTACACCCAGGGGTTGTTGAAACAGATATTATAATGAGTATGGACGTAGGCAGATGGGGAAAAGTGATATTTCCAATAGCAAAGCAATTCTTTAAGACACCGTGGGAAGGGGCACAGTCTTCCATCTATTTGGCTGTATCTCCTGAAGTGGAGAAGATGAATGGCACATATTACAGCGACTGTCGCGAGGGCCAACTCTCAAAAAAAGCGCAAGATAATGAAGTGGCTCGGAAACTATGGGAAGTTTCCGAAAGACTTGTGAAATTAAAATAGTTTTTGAAGGTTTACATATTGTTTTGTTTTTACCAGAAGTCTACGGTTCTCTATATTATAACTGGGTGACTAATAAATGAGTAGCTACCATCTACTTACCATTTGTTTTTGATTCATTATAACACAGATTTATATCTGTTAAGACATTACATTGTCTATGTTCATGTATTAAGTGGTCATGTTTATTGAGACACTCACAAAAATAAACGTCATAACATGACTACAACCATTTGTAATAAGTAAGTACTTGGAGTCATCTGCCATCTTTATCAAGTTCATCACCCATTTTTATTTTTAACGTGTATATATATTTGAATCTGCCCTTTTTATTCTTTACTTGACACTGGCTGAAATACCCGCTAATCGCAGGTGAAGCCCTTCCTCATCTTATTCCATCAAATTTTATTTCGTAAAAAGAAGAAGTAAGTAATTATTAAAATACTTAAATACATTGAAATTAAACTATTTTACGGATTTTATCGCGTTTATTTACTATTTTATTTTCCCGACGTTTCGGCTGCTTTACAGCAACCATGGTCACGGGGGGACTGAGGTGTTAGACGTCCTGATGTCATAGTTAATAACTGGGTACCCTCATATTTAGTTGTTGTTTGCGGTCCGATCCACGCAGAAAGTGCTTACGGTGTCTTAAATACATTTCTTTTTACTGAAGGATGTGAACTAACAAACAAAACAGACGGAAATGGGATTTAAAATATATTTTACATAATATTGTAAATCACTTTGATGTCGGCTCCGAATCTAATCTTTTCAACACAAAACTTCGCCTATGAAACCAGCCGAAGTTGTACAAATAGCTTTCAAAAAGAGCTTGTATTGAAAATGTGGAATATTGGCGACTTTGCGAATAAAGTTTACTGCGAAACTTTACCGGATGGTTCTCAATTCCGTTGAATATTACAAAATTAAGTTAGAAAAGATTATATCATTTCATGTCTTTGTATGATGAAAGCATATTACTAGGTTACATATTCGGTTTTGGTTAAATCCGTACGTTACCTAAAAACCTCCACCTACAGTAATACAGACATTTGCGAAAACCAAATTAAGGTCTCCGTTGTCTTTTTATGTAGTTAGGTACGTAACCATCCAATCTAGCTCGCGGCTCTATTTTAAATGGCTCTCAATGTTTTGTTGGTCCTAAGGCGGGCTGGCAAGTCATGAAATCTCCGTTAGACAGAATTGCAGCTCCGAAGGAAAGCTTGCACGAATTCGTAGTAATTGTGCAACATCGTTTCCAATAATTGGAAAACTGAGTAGCTGATTAAACTAGCTTGTTTGCAACTGTATCAAGAGTAGTTTTTTTATGTTTTCGTATTTTGTTCTTAGCTTAACTAATCCGGGTGTACTAATCTAAGCAGCAAACAAGTAGCTCAAGATGGACAAGATTTGAAAAAATCAGGGGGTACGAAGTAATTCTCAGGTAGTCATATAGATACATGATAACCGGTCATTTTTTGAGCATACAAAGTTCTTTATATAAGATAGAAATATTTAACCGTCTGGTATGTTTTCTTGTGTCATTCGTAGCGCGCTGTCTCGCGCCGGGCAGCGTGCAGCAGTCTGCGGGAATTCGATATTAGCTCAAGTGAAGCATCATATGCTTTGTGCACTCCTCTACGGCATTGTCAACGTGAGCGAAGCCATTTTCTCAGATTTTTCTCTACAATATTCTTTATGCAATTTTTGATGTCCATTCAGTAGTGATTTACTAAAATCTCTTTGTTGCTTTGATAGAAAAATTACTATAATGACACCACGTTCTTTTTCATATTGGTGACGATTATATTAGCGCCAAATGTTTACGGCAATATTTTTAGTATTGTCTCTTGTAGTTTATTCGTAGTTTTTGTACGATAATGACAAGGCCAGCAAAACACTTAGTTGAGTATAGTTTAGTTCAGTGTGAACAGAATCAGCACCAATGTATATTTATCGAATATTGCTAGTTAAATATTTCTTAGGACTTAAATTCCCTGCATATGTGGATATTGGCATAATAATACCTAATTTAACTTCATAGAATAAAAAGATAAAGGCCTGATACTTATCACACGTAGTGATTAGCGATTTTTTTGGTCATCATCATGACAAATGAAGCGAGAATCTTTATCGATAACGTTTCAAAATTGTATGTAGTTGGTTATAGTAAATTAGACCTTATCTTACCGTACCCTTAACTTTTTCCGCGTAATCTCTAAATTAAACGCGGGTGAAGTCGCGGGCATTATAAGTATAAATTTCAAAGTGCGATATTTTCTATTACGACAGAAGCTATAAATAGCTCGTTCAAACGTTGATGTGAAAGCATAGAGGACAAAGAAAGGTATATTGGTTGCTACGAATATCATAAAATAAATCTTGAATTCTATAGCAAAATTGGTATATCCACTCAGTACCTACTGCATATATGAATGAACATTTTAATGTAGTAATGAAGCTTGCTTGACTCCGAGTCCTCAACCTAGTAAAACTATATACCTGCGGTCAGTGCATTAGTCAGTGTCGAGCCCTCGCTGCGGTAAATTTTTATGGTTTATCTGACTTCACCATTTTTGTTTACCCATATAGTTGCCGTATACTACAGGGTCTACAGGTACATGAGATAACAACAATGGCGGAAAAATTGCTCAGAGCTATACGAAGAGTGGAGTCGTTATGGGTATTCTAGATACCCTATGATTATGTCAATCAATCAATAAATCCTCTTTCATAACCTACCCCTATTGACTGTCAATAACTTTTTCAATGATATTCTATATAGAATATCATTCTAATTGCCAAAACTGAAAAAAAGAAGAAAGAATATCATTGAACTTTTTAAATTCTGTATCCACTGTACTATTCTCTTTGGTCTATACCAAAGAAAATTCAATATGTTCTATACGAGTTTGTCAATCACTAAATAGAGTTTGTAGTCTATGGTTTGTAGTACCGAGATATGTTTTTATAGTAGTGATCTGTGGTTTGTAGTGATTGTATTCTCTCTGCGAGTTTGAAAACGACATTCCTTTCACAACAAACTCTAATTTAATTTTACAAATGAATTAAAAATTTAAAGTGCTTTATATAAAACTCAGCATGAGTCGTGTGCAGGATGCCACACCACGTTCCACGGTCACCATCACGCCTTCATACTTTTGGAGCTGCCTGACCCTTGCTGACGAATGCCCTTTCTTCTCGACCACCGACCCAAAGCTATACTATTTTGGTATTGCACTAATCTGCTTCTACGGCGCCTTCCTGCTAATGATTCTTGCTGATTTAAAATTCTACTTGCCTTTGGACAATTTCCAAAACCAAATAGACTACTACATAAGCCTGGTGAGAAAGAAAGTGAGAAGGGTCCAAAGAGACCAGAAGAGATTGTCGACGATCCAGGAAAGAACGGAGAAGCAGTTGACCAGAAGTTTGGGATGTAGACGCGTTGTTGCGGCTCTAAGACAAGCCTTGTCTGTTGATTCCGGTCATTTGAATACGTTGACTAGACAGTATGTGGATGCAAGCCCTTCCCATAGAAGCAACTGTAGCATACGACCGAGCTTCATTGACTTTTAGAAGCACATTTCATAGAGCGCTATCAGCAAATACAAAACCATTTTCCACGCTGGCCGGTTAAATTTTTTGCTTGTATCTCCGGTTATATTTTCAGCTTCTCGCGCAGATATTTGGATCCGAGTGACTGGCTGTTTGCTAAAGCGAATGCCTTTGTATTTCATCTTTTGCACTACTCCCGACGTAATACACAGTTCAGGAGACTTGCTGTTATCTGACCGGGTATTTTAGCAAAGTCCTGGATGTGATATTATGTTGCGCAAAATTAAGTCTGGTGCCATTTTAATAAGTTAAGTAATATTCACATTAGGAATGTTACCAAATTCCTATTGTAAAAATCAACACAACGTATTTAAGGTAATATGTATTACATGTATGTGTTTGAAGAAACAACAAATTTGGATCATGTGAAATTTCCTTTTAAATTGTTTACACATTGAAGTCGCGCGGGTTTCACGCTCAACTGAGAACAAAATAAGTAATTTTATCTACAAGTTCGTGTGACTTCCGACAAAGTTTCGTGTGGGTAAAGTTGTACTTGCGCCCTGTAAATTGAGCCATTCCTATGTACTTATCACATGTTTTATATAAACAAATATATGAAGAAAGCATCGTTTGTTTCATTTAAGTAATTGAAATGTTTGTGGACGTCTAAAATTCAAATAGCTCGTAGAAATATTTGAGAACAGAGTATCCAAGGGTGACAAAAGAGGAGGTAAGAGAGGGGTTTGTTGGGGGAGATATGTGTAAAGTTAAACAAATCCCGCGACAGGAAGAGGCTGTGGCTAAAGTTAAGCAATTAAGAAGCACCCGAGAACCGAGATTGCATCAAGCGAGCTTCTTGTTTCCCCACTGAGAACTATCTCCGCTGCATCGGATCTGTGTATCTAGTCTAAATAGTACAGAAACAATGTTTTGCGACCACACTGCACACGCTGCACATATCCAACCCGATTGTCGTAAATGGACTATAACAAAACAGTTGGCTGAGTTCCATCCAGCCACTTCCCAAACCGATTTCAAATTATATTACCCCAAAAATTAAAACACAACTTCAGTTATTTCTCATCTTTATTACACACAAACACACGTACTGTCATACATCCCTAATAAATAGTTAATTCTATTTAAAACCTATTTGTTAATTTTATACAAAGCTTCGGTTTCAACTTTCAGTTTGTACAAAAACTGTAGGCACTAAGATATTTCATATGTACAAACAATATATTACAAAATGTTATTTAGCGCAGTCAGTTCGGTAGGTACGATTTACCGGCCTTAATGTCGGCAGAGAACAACTAACAATTCAATTATTAAACGAAAACTTAACATAAAATTAACAAACACAGCCATGAATTAATCATTAACAGTAATATCACAATCAAACTTAACGATAAATTAACGCTTAAAACTATATAACATTCACAAATTAACAACACGATTGTACCAAAGGTAAACAATAGAGGCGTAATGAAAATTTTATCCCCACAAACAACATTTGCATTTATTGAACCTAGAGTAAAAATGAGTAATAAAATATGCATAGTTCATGTGCTCATATGAATTTTATAAGCTTTAAATTTATGACAATCATAGCTAACTACGGTATTAAAAAAAGCCTTTAAAAAACCTGTGTCAATAGAAAATATTTAAAAAAAAGTGTAAATAGTGGAATTTTTAACACCCAGATATAATTTGAAAGTACGGTCAATTCAACACATTACAGGTGTGTTATTAATCAAAGAAGGCGTATCTGACTATTGAAAAATCGACCTAGCGTCAAAAATAAAACAGATTCTATAAAGAAGTTAAGCTGGAAAATGTCAGGCAAATGTTTCAATGTGTTATTATACAAGGGGATAAAATATTCATTAGGTAAACAAAACAATTCTCATCGTATTAGTAACTCACACGTTGGAGTGGTTTAATTCGTATCCTAGAGAATGAAACCAACCAAATTATTATTAACACTAATAACTATAGAGTTATCTAACACGATAATTAACGTAAGGTGTCCATATAAGATTAATAATAACCTTATAAGGAGCAAAACAATGATGAAACAACAGCAGGCACTTGAGGTTTTAAGGCACGTCGTGATTGTTTCAGATAACAATTGATGAAGATAAAAGGTGGATAATTTATTCTTCTTACCCATTCTTCTCCATATGATTTATTCTGCATTCCAATTGGATAAATAGACAAGTCTTATTCTACTTAACATTCTTGTGATATAAAAATAATATTATTGTTATATTGTAAACAACAAAATAAGAATTTACTGAAAGTCGACCAATAAAACTTGTTGCTTCTTTGAATTATTAGGAAATAAATGGAATTGAGTTTAGTTCCCATAAAAAAAATCCCTGTGTTAAACTCCTTAATATTTCTGGTACTGATACAAAAATACATATTACTATTGGTACATATTACAGTCAGCTACTATTAGTTAATATGTTACGCGATGTAATTTTTAAACTAATGGTAAGCTTTGAAGTTCTGGTTTGATCATAAACTTTTGAAACAAAGAGTAATCACCATTGTAACTCTTAATTATTACAACAGCGGAACTGTATCACCTGCTTTATTGTCCATTGTAATCACTTACTTTAGAAACATTTATAAGTGGCAAGATAGAAAGGCTTATCTATTTTTATCGATAATTAATTTAAATGTGACACAATACTATTGAAATTGTTAAAGATGCCACCATAGTTTAGTTCTGTTACGAAATACAATGAACATGGTTCATCGATTAGTAACGCTGACTGTACTTTTGGATATTTAAATTAAAAATGAATCAATGCACGAAAATAACCTGGAATATTATGTAACATGTGGGAGTAATCGGACGTACAAGAACAAAACAAAAACTCAACATTTAAAGAACAATTAAATCAACGAGTTTAACAATTAACTCAACGTGAACAGAACATTGAAAAACAAAACTAAAATTCAACTGTTTCAAACGTATAACTTAAGTGTTCAACAATAGGCAAATAATAGAGTAATCAAAAACAAACCAGACCAGCTGGTTTTTAGCAAAATTAAAACAAAAACTCAACCAATTTACAACAAAGAAACTTAAACACAACTTTTAGGCGCAAAAATGGGTAACAAAACATAGTTTTTATATAACTAAAAACTGATGTTTGATACAAACTTAACATTCAATGAACAACAAAACTCCATTCTCGTTTTAACGTACAAAAGCATATAACAGATGGTACGAATTATTTATCTCAGCATTGGAAGCTTTAACAGAAAACAACTGTTTTGATAAGGTCCAAAACAAATAGTCGGTAACAACAACATCCGGACATCCAAAGCATGAACAAATGAAACGCGTAAAAACAAAAACATGAAACGTAACTTATGTTTTAACAAACCACACCGATCATTAAGGATACGCTAACCGATACGCTCTCAAAATTTGTGGTAGTTACTTATCCTAACTATACTAGTCTTTGTAATCTTGAAATGAAGTTGAGAATTTGGAGGTCCTAGTGACGTCAATGGATTCAATCATTTCGTTTCTTATACTTAAACCACACGAAAACCTTAAGTCCTAAGAAGCCTATCCTATCTTTGGGAGTCTAGAAGAGTTCACTTCGGGTTACCTTTGGTCTATGGCCGATGTACTACTGCACAGCCGATGGTAACTTAATTGCTTTGTTGATGCAATTAAAACATGGATGTTCATCTCCTTTATTTTATTTTCACATCTGTAACAACGAATGAAATAAAATTAAATAAATATATTGAAAAACTTACTCGTGGACACAGAGAAATTACAACAAGAAATAAGCAACACTAATTGGAGGACAGAATATTAAAACGAACCGATTTCCACTCGACGAAGAAATAACAAAAATAGTGAAAACAAATGATGAGAAAAAGTGTTCAAGTTGCGATAACTAACTTACCTATAATGTCCGTGAAACGGGTCTTTGCTGCCGTTGTAAAAGCGCCTCGTATTGTTCATAGTTTTCAACGTAAATTGTACGTTAAACACAATTTGTTTTTAATGCGAAACAAGTAGATAGTTTGTTAAACAAGTCAAGGAACTCCGGGGGGCCGATCGCACGGTCCCCCGGGGTAGTGCACTGTATCGCTTGCTATTCGGAAGTGGTCCGTTATCCGATTCCACACCCTTATATATGATTCCCGAAATCCCTCCCCCTGCGACCGTGGGAGCGGGCGCGCACGTGGACTCCTTGCGTAAGCGCATACAATAGTGCCCTATTCTTTACCCGCTTTGATTTCGACCCCTCGAACGTCTTACCTTCTATCTGTTACCTGGGGGAGAAATCCCACCCGGTGGGAAACGACGTAATCGTAACTGAAATTGAATTACTATACACGATAAGCATGCGAATCCAAGAGGGTCCATACTTTCACACGGTACAAACTATTATTATGTAAATTATAGGAATAACGTGTCCACGTATTGCGGCAGAATTTACCGTTAACGTCCCTGATATTTTTACTGACTCATAGATCTTCTTCATGTTGGCTTCTTCACTATTGATTGCTTTGTGGTAACTAAAGTTAGTGTAACTATACATAATAAATTCAAAACACTCAAAGTATCTACAGATTGGAAACGGTAAGCGACGAATCAATAAGTTTATTTAGCTTAGTTGAGAGCGGGACTACTAGCAAAATGATAGTCTCACATTGCCAGTATTTTTATACAAACTGTCAATCATTCAGTATAAATGTAGGAAGTGTGTATTTTTCTATATGAGTCCACTAGGAGTTGCCAGCGTCTCTGTAGAGTTTTTTTTAGTTCCCAGTGCAAATTTTATTGTAGTTCTATAGTTTGACTTACAAAAATTTTACGTATATACGTGTAAATCACGCTTAAAACGATTTGTAAAAGTACGAACATATGAAATTTTCCAAATACTTTGTTGCTATAATTTATTCATGTCTCATTTCATAATCATCTATAGTTATATAATGAGTTTCTTTACATAGTCAATTCCCTATTAAGTAATTAGGTAACAGTAATTACCATAGATAGGTCCTACGTAATATCTAATAGCAAGCCGTTGATGCGGCGCGCACTTGCAATATGTAGAGCTAATCGACAAAGTTCAGCTTTCTAGGCAACACGTATAAAATTAACATAGCACAGCACTTGTAGCATGAGCGCCAAGATTAGACGTATGTCGCGAAATATCTTGATGTTGTCTCTTTCACTCGTGTGAAATAGGACAGAGAGCGACCGAGCCAATCCGTGACAGAGGTCTTGTCTTGACATGCGTGCTGACACCACAGGTTTTAGGTGTTTCGCTTCAATAATGAGATAGATAATTTAGCAAGTCAGGTGATGACTATGCAATGTCGTTTTATTGAAGAAACCAATGTGAAGTTTTTAATTGTCTTATGTTTTAACTAGGTTTTCATAAGTATAAAGATGTTCCATATCTATACATACATACAAATAAATAAAATTGGAGTGTCTGTTTGTAATATCAAAATAACACTTTTTTACCAAATGCGTCTGAAAGTATATACGATACCTATAACGAAAACGCAATTTTGAATTTTTTTGTCTGTCTGTCTGTCTGTCTGTTTGTTTGAGGTAAACTTCTAAACGGCTGAACCGATTTCAATGGGACTTTCACTGACAGATAGCTGACGTTCCAGGACGTAACTTAGGCTACTTTAATTTTAGAAAAAGCATGAGGGTTCCGCGGGAAAAACATAATACCCATATTTCCGGGTAATCTCACTAAAGTCCACGCGGGCGAAGTCGCGGGCACAGCTAGTCTGTAATAAAACAAAAACTTATCGCGTGTTTTATATTATTATCTGTACTTGCGTATGAGTTAATTTCATTAATTTTAATTTAATATTTTATCTGTGTACTATCTTTTTTGTTCATTTTATTTTCCATTATTAAATTGGAAATACATTTTAAACGTGATTGAATATTTTTGTATTAAATATTTATATAGATCCCATTATTTGAAAACAGAGACCTATAAAATGAGTTTATTATCAGCTTCGGTTTTAAAATAAAGCATAACGTTAAAATAACATTGAATCCCCGTTATGCTGTTAATTAGAACACTCAATTATTTATTGAAAATCGTTAATATTTGTTTTTAGTTAAATATTACTGCGTTTAATATTATAATGGTTCATTGCGCGCATTGCGATTCTTATGTATAAAGTACATACTTAACTTGTCGTGGATAGTGGCTTATATATTCTTCAATTACGAGACTCGTGACTTCTTATGCCATGACACGTCACTTCTTCGTTGTATTTTTTGTTTAAGCTTTCACAGAATGGAAGATATTCCATTCCTATGTATATTTATATAGATATACTCAATGATATTCTAACTATCGTTTATAAACCAAACCAAAGTAGAAAATACGACTCTATTTTTTGTGTAGACGCATTAATTTCATAAATGTAGGCTTCCAAGACTCAGAGGGTGTAAGCCGGGTAAGGTGAAACTCTAGAACTGCATACGCGAGTGTTTGCTACTCATTAATTTGCGGACCGTACAAAGCGCCTCGCTCCCGATTGACTTCCCCCAAGTGTTTTGATGGCGAACAAAAGATCTTTTCAGCGATACCACGAACGTGCTTCGGTTAACATAATGAGGCCTTTATTTTATTAAAGTTTAAGAGGGAGGGTAGGCATTGCGTTGGTCTTGCCGACTTTGACCAGCTATTTATGTACCTAGGTCTCATTACCTGTATAAATTGTAGCTCGTGCGCGTCATTTTGATATAGGTACATACAACGGCTATGTAGGTATATAATTTGTGGATACAATGTTTCTAAGGAACAAAGTCACCTTTGGAGTCTCAGGAAAAAAACTCAAAATTTTTCGTCAAGTTATTGACTTGAATATTCCGACAAAAATATTTATTATTAACGTTAGCGTAAGAGGCTTTAGCAGATAAACTATTTACAAAACAAATAAATAACTACAGTAGTAATTTTTTAAATTGGTTTCTAAGAAGTCGGTTAAAAATAACAAATTTATTCGCTAAGCTCTACGTTTCTGCAATCCTGTGAATAGTGTTTGGCTCCATATTGCCATCGGACTAGACGTCATGAAACTTTACTTCCAGGGATATTACTACTTTATTATTAAAAGCTGCATTCAAATTATTGCTTTCACGTTTATAGTTTCGTAGTTTATGCATACATTATATTTCTTTAAGTTATTAAAATAGGTATACGGTGTTTATGTGTAGAATTTCTCAACATAAGAAAGTATAATCTTTTCCTACAAGCGAATCGCTAACGAGTCTTACGCTACCCAAAACCACTCTAAAATACATAACTCAGAAGACCTGCAGAAGATTGGCCTACGGTAGACCTGCAATTTGATAGCTTGTCTAAACACTTTCATACAAAATGTTCTGACATTGCACATCAGTTGCCATTAAATTCTTAATCATCGGAAGCGGGTTTGATAGTCCCCTAGTCTAGACCTGAAACCTTGTCACCACCTCTTAAAGCATTAGTGCTTAAATAGTAACTGTCTAAGCGCGAGTCAGACTCGCGCACGAAGGGTTCCGTACCATTATCTATAAAAACGGCAAAAAATCACGTTTGTTGTATGGGAGCCCCCTTAAATATTCATTTATTATAGCGGCAACAGAAATGCATCATCTGTGAAAATTTCAACTGTCTAACTGTGATATTTCATGAGATACAGCCTGGTGACAGACGGACGGACGGACGGACAGCGAAGTTTTACCCGTACCCAAAGTACGGGACCCAAAAAACTGAAAGTAATATAAAACAATTTGCTGCAAGACAAGTGGTGGTAAGAAGGCTGTTGTACGCCAATGATAGAAAACGATGGAAATCTAAACTATAAAATTTGCAATAATAGTTTAGGTAATTAACGTTAGTGCCACTTCCGTCAGACACTAAACGGTATCTGGCACAAAGCCGGGTTAGTTTATAGATAGAAAGAATTACTACCATCTAGATAATAGCTCGTTTACTATAGTGCGTACTTTTTTATACTAATTGATAATTTATGTCATTCGCCTTGAACTCTAGTATTATTTTTCCATCAGAAATAATAAGTACCTATTATAACTAAATAAGCAACCATTCTGAAATCACCGTCAATCTATTGTGTGGTATACGACTTTGGAGCTTGGGAAGACATGGGACAAAAGCAATAGTGTCTAAAATAAACATTACGCTTTTATTATTCTTGCTATATTTCATTTGTATTAAATTCATATAATTAATACAAGGATTGAGAACTGTTGTATCAAATTAAGAATTTTCAGGGATTATCAACTACTGCCGAAGATTACTTACTATCTACAAATTTATCGTTTTCTTACAATATTAATAAAGAAATATAAACACGCAGCGAGAAACTGCGTAATACAATTCCATTTTCAATACTTCACTTAAATTCGCTCTCAAAGATTAAAGTACAGTTGCGTTCAGAGAAAATTATTTCCGTTTTAGCAAGACCGCCGTTCGATTCACTTCATATCTATTAAGGGTGGATAGTGGGTACAAATCGATATCCTAGCGTTGGAACCGGCCAGGTGCACGGTACACTCAACCATTTTCTCACGCTCGAACACAAACATGCAATTGCACTATTTGCACTAGTCCGCAACGTGCATTACATGCCAAAATATCGGATATTCCGAATGTAATATACATAACATTGTTACTGTTGCGGACGAATACATCCCTGCGTAGGTATAGTGAGCGTTTAAATACGCGCGTCTATATTTTTTCCGATACCAAAAGGAACTATAATGTTAATACTAGCTGTCCGGGCGAACTTTGTACCGCCTTAGAATTAGTGACATACGAAAGCAGCGCCACCTACCGGGTTCAATTGTGAATCTAAACCATCCAGGGCGCCACACAAACGTATACAAAAAAATCTTTTAAAATCGGTCCAGCCGTTTAGGATGTGTTCAGTGACATACACACGTACAGTAGAATTATATATATAAAGATATAATAATTTTGTGTTATAAGCCTCGCGCCACGCGTCAAAATTAGCTCGCGCTGTTAATGTCATTTCGTTAGAGAAACTTTATCTTTCGTTTTGGTATGGGCAAAAAATGTTACGCACGCGTTCTGACGCTCCAGTGTGCGGGTCTTAACGTGTGCGTACGGAATTTGAAATCTACTCAACGTCTGCGTTGAGCTTTCAGAGAGAATATACCACCGAACTACTGATATTTTAATTAATGTAAAATTACTTCACATCCATAAACAAAAGTAGTTTTGTAATGCCTTTGCAAATGGTTAACAACTATGAGCAAAATAGTATTAAACTCGCGTCACTGGAATCTTTTGTGCGAATCTCATTTTCATACAAGATTATCACATGAATATAAACATGGTGAGGAAACCAGCACATCTAAGGGATCCGAATTTATCGATAGAGTTGTGAAGTCTGCCAACTAGCACTTGGTCAGCGTGTTGGGCGTGAAGGCGTGACCATTGGACTTAAAAAAGGATGTTAAAGGAGGTATCTAATTGTTATTTTTTAAATTACTACACGAAGTTTCTGTCTACTTATTACGGATTCACCGTTTCTACACGAACATGGACTCGGCAGCTTTAAAATATTGCGATAGAGATTTGTTGCTATAGCAACTAAAGCAAGTTTATAAGCTATAATATAAGCATGCATGTGTATGTTAGATTACATAGATTCCGGACCAGTGGCCGTCTAGCCCTACTCAAGGGAAATGTGCGGGCTCTCCAACGACAAGCCCCAACTCTCTCAATTTGCAATCCCTCCGTGCATTATTATTCTTGCTCACAATCTTTTAGCATCGCTAAAATATTGTTGTTATTTTAGTATACACGTATTTAATAAGTTAATCTCAGAACGCTACTTTTAAGTACGCTGAAACACATCAGCACTACAAGCGTGAATTGTCTACCTTAAGCGAAGCAACCATTTTTCACATATTTTTAGAATTAACTTTGGAAAATCGGTTTTACATTCGTTGTATTCACGTATATCTGCATCATTACAGCTAAGCCTAAGTAGAAATGTAATTAAAGGCTACATCAGTACCTACCATGAAGTTTATTCGAGTTTAGATAATTAAGTTGGTAGTTAGGTTGTTCAGATGAAAATAATATTCGAAAGAGTTCCTTCGTTATTATTGAGAACTCATTAAAATTGTTCGCTTGACAGGACACTAGAGTTGCCATCTTGATATTCTTACGGAGGTATTTAAATAAAGTCAAGGAACATGAAAGTAACAATATAGTTTAGTGAAAAATTAAATACGCCATTTTACTTGGGTTTTATGATTAGAGCTTTGTATTTTAATAACTGTATTAACGTTTCTGTATCTGTAGGACCACTTTTGGAACTAATATAAAGTTTGTAATTAACTTTTTAACAACATCAAAGTGAGTCTTTGCATTTCCATTACAGCCCGTCATAAACATTAATATTAAATTAGTTAATATTCGTCTCAAAACTAATTACTATTAATTAAGATTACGGCTCAGGATAGCTCGAAACAATTAATGAACGATTATTACGTGATGTGAATACATTTGATGTACAACGTACGACTTGAAATATTATTTAGGTTGTTTCTGAAGTAATGATTTTGTAGACAATCCATAATCATATGTATTAGACTATATTTGTGAAGCGTGGTGGATTATGGCATAATCTTTCTAACATTGAGGTGGGAGTGTGCCCCGTATAATGGCAATAGGTTGCACCCCTATTTATTAAAGACCAAAATTGACATCAGTGAATTGAGCACCTCTAGCTAATCTTTTAGAGGGGACATCCGTGATGAACGGAGGGGACATCCGGTATTTTTACCTATGTAAACTATATAATTTATGTGTGTAAAAAATTCAATCCAAAAATTTTCCTGCTGCAGAAAATATAATAAACAATATTCCAATCCCCATAGATCCGCCCTCCTTAAATCATTTCCATACAGCACACCTACCTATATAAAATTAAACACGTGCAACGCAGTTTCCAATGAGTTCTTACTCACAAGGAGGGCTCTCCTCAATTATTTACGCACACATTCGCCTGCTGGCCTTTCTTTTCAAATAGTACAAAAGCGGATTCAGGTCGCGGCAACAACGGAAGATTGTAAAGGGCGACCTATGCCGTGTGGGGAAGATGTAAACTTTTAATATTAAGCGCTCGGTAGGCTCGGCCAACTTTATTACGTGTGGCCGTCACATGCAAACGACTAAATACACGTATAACACAGCACGAGTGAGCACGGAAAATGTAAGATTTCTTAGAGGTATTTATTCTATCAAATACATAGCTTATGTTGCTTCACTCTGTTGACGACGGCTCAGCATGGTGGTCTCGAGCGTGGGCCGCTCGGCTGCACCTGGTGGTTGCAGGTTCGATTCCCGGCAGCGGCAACTCTGGAAATGACCTTTTCGGAATTTGCCCTGTTCTGAGTGTAAATGAGATCGCCCCCAGTCTATTGTATGGTACCCATAGTACAAGCGCTGCTTAGTTTGGGATCATACGATGAGTATGTGTTGCCGGGTGATATTAAATAACACCCAACTATAGAGTAATATCTGTTATATATTTTTCAGCTATCAAGATTTTACTAAAAAATGAAAAGAACCATAGACAAGGCAGATTGTATGGGTTTTATGATTTTCAAACATTTTACGTGTAGGTACGCTAACGATGAACAACACCTTGCGAACGTCTAAACGTAGTTGGCAGTTGCATTGTATTAAACACGTAGGCATCACGTTAAGTTGTATCCCAAGTGCTAGTGAAAACAAGCATTAATAGAGCAACTAACCATTGAACCACATGTTTGAAAAGTCATTAAGTGGTACTATAGAAAAATTGCAAATGATATATCAAAATGGATAAAAGCACTGCGTGAATTCGATAGGTGTCTAAGTTACTAATAAAAGTTATTTAACTGCTAAGAAAAGTAGAGTGAAAAATATCTGTAAATATCTGGTTTCTAATTCTGAATCGAATACCATACAAAGAAATAATCGTTCGACATTAAGTTCCTAAGTGCCTGTTAGAAAACACACGCCGTATAAAGCTATTTTTATATACCTATCCCAACGTACAAACGCATACAACACAAACACGTCAATAAAAGCCTTTTTTCTGCAACAGAGCACGCATGTGAAACTGTTTATGCAAATGAGGAAACTTGCCTGACTGACGTTCGCGCTCCCAACTCAATAAGGCGCTTTATGCACTATTCCATAAACATTTATTTAGTATTCGTATGTAGTGTATCTGCAGCTCTTTGTCGCGATAACGACTGTTCTTGTTATTTTAATATTGAATGGTATTTGTCAACCGCGATGGAGTATGCGCCGAGTAAAATCTGTTCGTAGTTGATCTATAGAAGCCGAATGAAACTCGACTGCCACGTCTCATTCATAAGTTTTGTAGATTCTGAAATGATGTATGCGTGTAATAGGTAATAACTTGTAAAGCCATCTTTCTTAGAAGCTTCCAGACTAATCTTATTACTTCGAAGCTCTCACACATGTGTGAAGACAATGAGTACTTATCAATAGATAACTGGATAATACGAACAATGACTAGACTCACGGATCATGTCGCAGCGAGTCACTCTCTCATCCTCGTAACTCATTTGAGAAAGATAAACTAAGCTGTCATATTCCGTACAAAGTGTAGCGAATGACATATTCGCACGTATATATCTCATCAGAAGACGCTGTGCTATTTTATACACCTAACTAAGTGTTCATTAAAATATAAATGGCTACAGTGAATAAAAGCAGGTCATTTAAAATTCGTCCTTATTCTGGGCGCGATTGGACGGAGCCTTTTTATAGCATGGATACAGTAATCTAGTTCAGGTGTGCTCCTGAGAAATCCTTCCGGATCTCAGGTCGCATTCGTTTCCCAATTTTATTGCATATTGAGACGTAGTATCCGGCGTATTCGTCTTGCCGCAATATTATATAGAGGTCGGTGTTAAACTATTTGGTAGATATAGAATGCTGGGATATATGCAATATGTTAGGGGAAGGTAGAGTTATGTTTAAGTAGACATTCAGCCTTTGTAGAAATAAGAATGAATTGATACGGAAATCTTTACGGCTTTTACCTTGACAACTGTATTTCGTTACGATATCTTACCTACCTTACTTACTCAATATATTTTTCTTGCAGGATAATTTTCTAATTTTTTATTTGTATTTTCCGACGGAAGCACCCTTCAAATAAGGACTTCATTAATGCTTACTTATTTCATGTTCCATTGTTCTATTAACCGTAATTATTTCGTCTCAGTTTTTATAAAACTTATGTTACTCCCGAGTTTCATTAAAAATAACGGGTGCTGTTATGAGAATGAGTCGCAACAAGTCTCAACCAAAATAATTAAAAGGAACGCGAAACTAATTTGAAGTTGCCGCACAAGCAGAGACATATTGTTTTGGTAACTAACCTTAATACTAAGCAAGGGGAATACTGAGAGCTTAATTTTATTAAATACACTTGCAAAGCAACTGCATAAACAGCTATTTATTTTATGTGGCTAAGTTAGGTACATGGCATAATGTTGCCACGAGCAGGTAAATGGTAACTTAACTTTTGAGAACTTAGTCGACTTAATACTTAGCCGAATACATCTTTTAATGTAATGGTATGACATTATAATAGTATGATGCTATTATAATAGTCACAATATATTTCTCCTTTTTTTAGTTATATTTATTTTTTAGTTGTGCAATGATTACCACTTGCTGAACGGTGAAGGTAAACATCGTGAGGAAACCTGCACGTCTATAGCTTTCTATAGCGTGTGAAGTTCACCAACCAGCACTGGGCCAGCGTGGTGGACTATGGCCCAAATCTCCCTCATATACGGGGAACGTGCCCGGTATAATGGCAATAGGCTCGCCCCCTATTACATTGGGACCAAAATACATCGGCGAAGTGTGGGCGCACTACAGTGCACCTCTACCCCTTCGGAGAATACAGGCGTGATGATGTGTATTTAGTTATAAATAGTTTTATCCAAAAGATAATGGAGAATATATATTGTGAATGGAAAACCTTATGTTTTGCAATTATTAGACCATCAGCATTTTCGTTTATTACCTATTAAATGATAACACTTAAATTCTTAAATAAACATACCGAATAAAACAAGCATATAAATTATTTGCAGCTCCACTAAATCGCATTAAAATAAACACGATTTCGTACATAAATTATGATCTCATTCGCTGGCACGTTATTTGCGATGTAAACTTTTCGCCTTAATTCATAAACAAAATTCAAATATAAGTAGATACCTCCGCTTAAACCACTGGAAATTAAACTTTATTCTAATTTCAGTTCGTGTGCTGGACAATTAAAACGCAAATCTGCTGTGATAATGCCAAAGTGTACAGTACTTCCTATTATCAAGACTGTCAACTACCTTCAACTCAATCGGTCATGAAGTGGATTTGTTTAATGATACACTCTACAAATTTCGCAAAGTGATCTTGTCATCGTTGGTGCGTCAATGATAGCCTTCTAGTCACTCATCACATTTAATTTAATTTAATTTTTATTGTCACATTCTTATTTTTCATTTATTATCAATGTTCCTTTTATGTTATTCCTCTTACTTATGCATGTTGTGGCACCTTTGTTAACTGTGCATTTAGTTTTCGCTTATTTGTTTTTTATATTAATGTATTATTAATGCTACAGTTTTTGGATGTCCTGTTAAATAAATAAATAAATAAAGTGCAGCGAAATGTTTTCATTAGTGCCTTACCGTAGAACTTAGCTATTTGGAGATGTTTGTTGTACAACCTTAACTTAACAACTAAGTAATAATCTTCTTAGCTGCAATACTTAGTTTAACTTAGCTCCTGTCTTATCTAGTCTTAACTAATCTCCTGATAAAATATATTAACATATGCGGGAAAATAATACTCGGGCCATATCGATAGAATAAAGTTACAAGTTACATGGACAGTAACTCTCCATGTAACTTGAGGTACATGTTACAATTGTGCAGGGTATCAAGTGAGTCGGCACTGCAGATGTGATCCCCTAACGAAGGAGTTGCAATACCGTGGGAATGCAAGCGAAAGGGCAAGATGTATGTACGATTAGCTTTTTATTCGAACATCTGTTAGGCTTTATTCACATGACAAAGCCGGCTGCTGGATCCCGATTTAGCGGGAAGGGATGTACAGTCAAAAATATTTTGTTTGTGCATTCACGGATATCTAACATTGTCACTTTAGCAATTCCTCTGACACTTTATAAATCTTTTTGTTTTTTTTTAAGTGTACCGAATATAAAACTGGTAAAATGAATCTGCAAGTGAATAGTGAAAATGGTTTACTATTTAAAAAAATGCAGAATAGCTACGGTTCCACAAATAACTAAGGGAAGAGAATCCGTTAAGAGGAATTTATCAGTGACAGATTCGTATCGTTTTATCATTGTTCTAGTAGGCAACAATCCCTACTTGACTATACCTTACCATCAGATAGCGCGTAAGAAAAGATGCATCATGATGTCCCATTGTGTTTAACATACATTATACCATTTCATTCTGAAAAACAAAAAGTTAAACGAGAATTATCATAATAGTACGGATTCGGAGTATTGAAATCGAATTCGTAGTCATTTCGAGATCGTTATTGTAAAAGTATTATCTGGGATCGAGAGTTCGGGGTCTGGAATATAAATGTGAAGGATCGGAGCGGACGTTTAGGGCAATATGTCAGTGGACCGAAGTGTCTGTCATCTGGAGACCTACTCTGATTCTTCGATACTTGGCCGACTTTATTATTATCCGGGAAGCTTCCGAATTGAGTTTCAAAATTCAATTTTTTATTTATTTTTCTATTTTTGTCATCGATACTCTTTTTGTGGCTGGTTCTAACCAATTGATATGAATTTAAGAAGGCACCCAGGACGTAAGACCTTAGCGAACTAGGTCCACCACACTGAACCTAATTCTAATCGGAATCTAATATATAGTCTTGAACGACACTTTTGATTGACGGCGCATACCTGATGCGCGATTAAACTACTTAATGATATTTTTCGTTGGAATCCAAAAAAAAACATGGCTGTTTTTCGATACATTTTGACAACTATTTTTGAGGAAAGCGATAGAAACAGGTATGCAAAAAAATTTAAAATCGTGCTACAAGTAAAGCTGGATATTTTTTAAACCTACGCAGAAACTAGGTCCCTTATCAAAATAGGAAACAGAAGGTTAGCAATGGCTTAGGAATGGTTAGTAACATAAGGTTAGGAATGGCACGGGTTTAAGACGGCTAAACGCTGTGATTGGAGTAGATCCCTCCCGTAGTACATCGGTAAACACTTTGCGGACATTTCCGCACGTTTCCGAGCAATTTCTGCAGGATGATTGACAGTTCACGTGATACCCACATCATAGGAATCCTTGGCCTTAGAGTGACGAATGCCCGGCCACTTGAATTGGCTCCAAATAATATCGCGCCGCTTCGAAAGTAAGGGACACATTTTTTGCGGACGGTGTTTATCGACACATAAAATATTTTCGTACGTAATAAAAATATAAGGTACGTACCTGAGTAAAAAGTTTTCAACATATTTTAGGTATCTAAGAAATGATATCGATTCTGTTGTACACAAACTATATTTTTCCATCCCGCGGAAATACAGCTCCTTACCATATCTTGGTATTTACTTATGTATTAGAGTATCTAAAACGCATAAGTAAATACCAAGTAAATACTTATATTATGGTACCGATTCCTTTGGCACCGAACTACCAAACTGCACTAAAGTAAACGTATTGCCGTCCTTTTCACGGCCGTACTAAATACGTGAGACAGCAATATGTTTCGTGCCGTCAAATACCATTTATCTTCTAGTATGTGTATAAAATGGTATAATGGCAATAGACTCTCCCCCTATTACATTGGGACCAAAATGCATCGGCGAAGTGTTGGCGCACTACAGTGCACCTCTGCCTACCCCTTCGGGGAATACAGGCGTGATCATGTATATGTGTACCAAACCAGCATTTATGGCCACAGTAAAAAAAAGCAAAAGATACGAGTTCCCATACTAATATTTTGGCAACATTTTATACAAAATATAAATCAAACGAATGTCTTTCTCTGCTTGCTGTGGACAGTTGAGCGGAGTGGCGACGCGTGTCACCCACATGCCCGCATTTATACACTTTTATGTCCCTGACGTCATAATTTCGAATATTTCACACAACTTTCATTAAATTGAAAATACTCAATAACCTTTTGTATACATAAATACTTTAGTAATGATAATTAAGTTTAATAATAGTAATCACCTAGATATCTACTTATGTATACCTAAGTAAGATACTTATTTTGACTGTCGTTTCCGCCAAATTTATTACTATTTCATAATCTATCTATTTCTATTTCATTTATAATATGATCTATTTCATTTATAATATTAATTAAATCTATAATTATAATTTGATCTGTTTTTTTTTTTACTTTTCCTTTGAATTGTAAATATTTTGTAAATTGTTGTGATTTGAAAAACAATTGCAGTATTCACCATTTATAATATGTGAGTATTTATTGAATTTATTTATGATCGACTAATTATTACTTGGCTCCTTGCTTGACCCCGACGAAATACCTTCTTATTGCGGGTGAAGCCACACCTCATCTTAGGTATAGGACTCCTCACCTCATTTCATAATTTCATTTCGTATAGGAAGAATAACTTATCCACTTCCTAATAATATAGGTATTTCTGATACCTATATTATTAGGAAATGGACAGAGACTTTCTATCAATAACTAGGTAATATTTATTCAATACCTATAACTTGGGTTTTGGAATGCAAATTTAATGTCTTACCACTTTCTCCAACATCGTCTTTTTAAACTTCAGTCTCAGTCTTCAATATAAACTTTATTATCATAGAAACTATAAGCAGATGTAAAGGTAGAATGTTATTCAAATTAATCAAGTGACAAGGTAAAGCAAAGCGCGTTTCCAATCTCATCCGAAACAGCCATTACAAAGCCCATTATACCACGCGAGTACAATATACCCAGGAAATTGAATGTTTAGTGTATTAAAGCTTAACGACAGTTATCCGATGTTCAATCTGTAGTACATTACGTTGGGCACTTCGTGTAGAACACGGCTTTGATTTTAGGAGACGCCGAGATAGGCGTGTGAACTATGACGTAATGACATGACATGCACCATCGACGTCACATGCGGGTCACAGGCGCGTGCCAAACCACTTAGTCTAATCGTTTTCCAGCTCCCCATACCACTTTACACACGATTCTTGGCAAAAGTTACACGCGTAGAACAAAAATTAACGAGTTAAATGTAATAACGTTCAAATGATTATCTAATTTAAGTTAATTGCCCTAATTCGAGTTCAGATACGAGTTACGAGACACTTGTGTGTGCCTTATTCTGAAGCAATTTATGTGTCAGACATTTTATGTTTTGATTAGCACTCCTCTTTATGTAAAATAATGATGTCATACTAGAAAGAGTCGAAATTAGCAGCCACAAACTTTTAAAAAGATTTCATAAAGTAATGGACTTGTATACATATCATACATAGTTATATGTTGGTATAATTATTATTTTTCAGATACCTTTATCTATGTAAGTAAATTATTATTGGAACGAAGTTCCTTACGGCAGGCTTGGAGGGGATAGGGATTTTGCTAGGCGACCGAACTGAAAAAAATGTGATAGTAAAACCGTAAGAAAAAGTGCGTGGAATCAAATCGTTAAATGAGACGACTTTAGTTGATAATTTGAATTACGATGTTTGTTTTATTTTATTACTTTTATATTTTGTTGTTTTTTTTTTTAGGTTTTGCTATAGTTTTTATTTTATATACTAATAATAATACACACATATTAAATACATTGAGTATACTGCCATCTGTGGGACAGTCGTTGAACTATTAAAATACATAGAACTCCGGGTCGTTATGGACCTTTTTTTAAATACATTGAGTATACTGCCATCTGTGGGACAGTCGTTGAACTATTAAAATACATAGAACTCCGGGTCGTTATGGACCTTTTTGTTTTTTTTTTAAATTTCATGTTATTTTGCTTTCACAAGTCTATACACGAATATAAACCTCTCATTAACAAAATATAATACCTTTCTCTTTCTTTTCATTCATTCTACATTAGCCGAAGGAACTTCGTTCCTACCTGGTGTCCCACGACACCATTCAGTTTTTTTAGTTAATTGTTGACTATGTAACTACAGCCCTTTTAACGTCTCACTGCTGGGCACGGACCTCCCCTCAATGCGAGGGGGATTCAGGCCATAGTCCACCACGCTGGCCCAGTGCGGGTTGGCAGACCTCACACATCTATCGAGAACTAGTCAAGTTTGAGGGAACTTGACTTGACTCAGACTTGCAGATTTCCTCACGATGTTTTCCTTCACCGTTTCATAGCAAGTGATAATCTTGGATGAAACTGAGATTGGCACATAAACTCAGAGGTGCGAGCCGGGGTTTGAACCTGCACACTTTGATTGCAAGGCGTGCGTTCGACCACTCGGCTACCACTGCTATTTGACTAGTTGACTATGTAAATTTTTGTTTTTAATGTAAATAAATAAACCTATTTAAGATATGTCCCTTTTTTTAGTAGGAACATTTGAAGATGATTTAACTAGAAGCCTAATTATACTACTGAACTGACAACTTCATATTTAGGCATCACGTCTTCTAATGTTATTCAAAACAGGCTTAGTATCTTCTCACGTACGTATTTAAATCTATTCACAATAACGAAAAATAAATATTTATGTACATAGATAACGATCACTTACATAGTTAACGATAGCACAATAGAAATCACAGTCCCATAACCAACATAACCCTTCGCCCGTTAGAACCCCGAGACTCGTTACACCCTTCGAGGTCATCCCTAAGATCGGAACCGTTAAATAAATCTGGCTAATCGCCGCAGCCGGGATCGTCCTCTCATTGTCCAGACGTTGAATGCCTTCATTGTCTACAGAAGATGCCGCGTCTCCTTAAAGTCCGCACACACTGGGGCGTCAAGAGTCACGCGTCAGAATTTTTGTCAATTTCAAAACAAACTGTCAATATACATAAACATTTAATTTGTTTCGCACAAGCCACGCTCTCCACGCGTCTAAATTCGCTCGCGCTGTCAATGTAGTTTTGTTGAGGTATCAACTTTTCTGTGGGTCAATACAGTCCATTTTCGTATTGGCAAAAAATTTAACGCGCCGCTTTTGACGCCCCAGTGTGCAGTAGGCTTTAACCGTAACGTCTCAACCGCCGTGGCCCGCGCGACCATTTTCTATTCAAACGCAAGGGATCTCTAAGAATGGAATTTTAAAGCATCCAAATAAGAAAAGGTTGCACAAAACACACAAAGGTAGACAAGATTGATGTAACGGTGGCAACTCCGAGCACGTGCCCGGCCGGCTGGCTCGTCTCAGAGCCGACATAAAAAAATATTGATTCAAACATAAATAATAGGGCAATGGCCTCTTTGTGTAATGACGATACTGATAACAGTTATTTATTTTTATTCCTGGATATAAAATAAAAGGTAAGATCTGTGCAATATCAGTAAAGAGATTTCATAACGATGACGACGGTGTTAAAGCAAAGGCTGCTTGAGTCAATGCGGTGATTGCGGGTACGATTCCCGTCAGAACTAATTTCCGAGATGGACTTTGTTTAGGTCTAGGTATAATTGGGATCGCCTACAGCCCATGGCTAACATATAATAGACTGTGTGGTAGCCATACAATAAGAATCGCTTAGTTTGGGATTGTATAATAAGTAGATGTTGTCTGGCGGTATTTAAGTATATAAATTATCCTCCTTATAGGTAAGTAGGGCTTAACTAAATAATTTGAGCCCAATTCTAGAGAATTACTAGAGTAAGTAGGTACCTAAATTAGATGTACGTACATACTTATGTAGGTATACAAAGAGTCAGTTTTCACGATAATGCCCGTAACATGGTAAGGATACAAACTAACATAATAAAAAAAGTCTTCCTTAAAGTTTCGCTCAGATATAGCTCAGTTCAAGAAGATTATGCCCAAATACACACAGCAAGCTATAGGAACCTTTTTTTTGTACCTTTGATCTACATTAACATTACAATAACAGCGCCGTGTTTTTTTTATTGCCTCAGTAAAGTTCAGTCAATAGGGTGATACTCAATGATAAAAACGATTTAGAGGAACTGATTTCTTTTGACTTCACTTACAACGTACGAGCTATTCGAAGCGAATGAATCTATGATAAGATACATGTTTTTGTAGGTACGCATCTACTTTGATAGATAAGAAGGTACCTACTATTAAAAATCGAACCTTAGCTTAATTTTTTTTAATACTACTACCACTTACAAACAGTAGATTTTCGTGTATGATAACTAATATTTCAACACAATAAAAAAGATGGTAGTTACATATGTACCTATTTACACTATTGTACAACTATGAACCCCACACGTTTCTGATGAAGCGGCCTTGACCTCGAGCTAATAATTAAACCAATAGATTTTTTGGTGTCATGGGACGTATAGTCTCGCGTTGATGTCATCTTTAGTACCACCACCTCCTAAAGTATTATTATTTAATTTTTTCACAGAATTTGTACTGAGTTAACTGTCAAAAACTTAAAGTAATATTAGTGACGTCACTGCAAAACACATAAGGCTCCATGCAGCTACTTATTACAGTCATGAAGATCCTGTTAGGACTGTACCCGTTGACATTCTAATAAATTATGACAGATATTTACTGACATTATTGATTATTGAAAATGTGTCAAAATTTTAAAAAATATTGGCGGGTAGATATTTTTGATTGATACTAGTATAGTAGTGGTCTGCGATTGATACGTTATTTTCTTTTAAATAGCAAATCACATGCGAATTTCTTTAATTTGTATTGCATACCTACTAAGGACTGTAACGGTAAGTAATCTATTTGTATTCTAAATCTTCCCACTACAAAATCTTCCGTAAATTGTTAGGTAGTATTGCGTAGTAAGTAGTACCTATTAGTAACTGTGCAAAGTGCATAGGTTACGACCAGATCAAAAAAATAGCTATCTATCTCATTGCCCTTGTAGGTTACTTCGACACTTATTTATTACTAATACAGATATTTTTGTTGTCGGCTAAAGGTTATAAATAACACCCAATTGATTGGGAGGTAGCTAGATACACCCCGTCTTTACCAGTAATTACTTAAGTTCTAAGTATAATTCCTCCTGTTAGTAATCGTATTTAGTGATGGCACCCATTACAACACTTTAAATTTGTATAATTTTCGTTATTTATATTGAGTACTTTGAGAAGTGGAACAATAAAGAGTTTATCTATCTTTACCGACACCTACTCATCATTTTACAGAAAACAATGGCTAAAAAGAAGAATAAAATCGAGGCTCAGAAACTTGCGAACAGCTTAAAGCAATTAAAAATCTCAGCTTCATTGAACAATAACACACCTGAAAACAATACTTTACCGTTAAACAGTTCGCCGAATAACACTACATTAGACCATGAAATAAACCCGGAGCTGCTTTCAAAATGGCCGAAACAGAATTTGCGAGTCCCGGCAATATTCCTACGAAATGCGGTCAATATCACCGAACATTTAAAGAAACTATTCAATTCAGGCATTAAATTTGTGTGCAAGTTCAGCAGCAACAACGGTAAGATATCCTGCCGCACCTTCGACGATCACAAAGCATTAGTCCAGTATTTTGATAAGAACCAACTGCCTTACCACACTTTTGGACATCCATTGAAACGAAAGATGAAAGTGGTAATTAGAGGACTGCCAAATGACACAGACCTGAACAAAATTAAAGATGAATTAAAGTTAGTGTCTGTGCCGATAATAAGGGTACATAAGATGGTTACTAATTATGTGAGGAAGGATGCTACTATGCTGGTCCTGGCGGTGGTGCCTTTCGATGATAAAGGTCAGACAATCTTGAAGGTCAATCAGATATTAGGGCATAAGGTCAGATTGGAACCGCCCATACCGAAGGTGCGACAGTGCTACCGTTGTCAGCAATGGGGGCACTCACAACGATTCTGCCACGCGGAAATTAAATGCGTGAAATGTGGTGGCGACCACATGTACAAGAAGTGTAAAAGGGACCCGAAAAAAGAGCCCCCTAAATGTGCCAACTGCGGCGGCGAGCATACCGCTAACTTCAAACAATGTACATCATACTATGACCCAGCGAGTAAGTCTGGGACCATTAGCGAAATAACTGTTTATGAAATCATAGGGTAGTCTACTCACCTTATGTTATTTACTAAGTACCTATCTACTTATGTTTTGCTTACCGTCACACCTTATAATTAATTGTACTCCAAGGTTGATTACTACGATAGAAATTTACTTGCATTTCTGTCTCAGAGTAAGACATTCGAGGATTCTGATCTTAACCTCAAACCTTTAATTAAAAGCGTTAAAGTATCGCTCTTTTTGTTTGAGGAAGTTTCATTCATTCGGTTTCAAAAGAAATAAAAGGTTCAATATAAAAATGGTTTTATTATTTTTTACCTTAAATTATAATTGTATAAAGGTAACATTAACCTAATATTATTGATAGATAATCTATATTTACAACCTTAATATTCGATAATACTTGTGAGTTTACATATAATGTGATTATGGTCACATACTTTTTATGCTCTGTTGTATATTGGTTTTTAAACTCGCATCGTTCTTCGCGTCGTCTGTGATCGGTGTAACCAAGACCTGCAAATAAATACAATTTATTTTTTAGATTTAGTGTCTCCAGCCCCCTGAACGAATTAACCCTGCATTTAGAGGCCCAGCCAATTAATGTCTGAAAAGGACAAATATGGGTCAATTTTAAAGCTCAAAATTACCTCTAGCTTGAGATTAGTAACGGGTCTCCTGGTACCATCCAGTTCTGTTAGAACTCTGTCCAGGGTGTCGACAAGTCTGTCCGCGTCTTGTGTTGAGAACACCATCGGCGGCTTGAACTTCAACACGTTACTGTCGGGACCGTCGCGGCTTATCAGAATCTTTTCTTCCCTCATTCTGAAAGGTACAATAAGTTAAATTGCAGTTCCATTTTTTTTACATCTGTTAGAAATCGAATCGAATGGGAAATCGTTGTCCCAAAATAAACAAGAGGTTAATTCTTTCATCTTGAGACTATGAATTTGGATGCATGGCAATTTTAATATTCAATCTTTTGAACAAAATGTTGAGGTATAGCTTAATAAGTTTGATCAATCTAGAATCTTGCTCTAATTAGTCAAGTGACTCGATTCGTAGCTTTTATTACCTACTATTAATCTTGTTGAAGATCGTACACCAACATACCTATCAACAATATGTTTAGCTTCAGCGGTGGCTGGGGTCCTGGCTTCCCTATCCGTGACCAGTTCCACGCCGACGAACAATCCCCTCCCTCTGACGTCTCCGACCAGCCTGTGATTATGCTTCAGCTGTTCGCAACGAGTCAACAAGTGGTTGCCGATGCGTTTAGCGCGGTCCATGAGACGCTCCTCCTCTATCACGTCGAGGACTGCGTTTGCGATCGCACAGGAGACTGGGTTGCCGCCGTACTGGTATCAAAAAGGTGTTTGTAAGTAACAAGGCTAGAATAAGAAAGCGAATGTTTATACATTCGAAATCTTATACTCATAGTCACTAACAGTAGGTTATGACCTTAAAATGATGCCTATATCTGAAGCAGTTGCCAGTAGCAGTGTATTTAAGAGCCTCGTAGTGATAGTGAAAACGGACATCAGACTCAACAATGATTATAACATGCTAAGCGGCGGAGACGGCATTTCCAAGAGACGTGAGAAATCTGCGAACACGCATGGAGCGAGATAGTGTGTCTAATAAGATATTGGCAATTATAAAAACTTGAAGTGGAATTAAAGTATCAAAAACAATTACACTGATTAAGAAGTCTTAATTAGACTGAATAAGGTTCTTTCTCCTTGAACTTATGTAATGCCTATGAGGCACGTACATCAATGTGAATATTACACGGATGACGTCAATCATTTAAGACATTGCCACTAAATATAATGTATATATTGCTCGTGTAAATTAACGGCTTGATAATAAATTTATTTAGCACTCCTCATCTCCTACTTGGAAAATCACGCATCAGCAAAACAGTGAGAAAATTTTAACGTATTCCTTACTAGCAACGTTATGTGATGTTTATAATATTACTTTCAGTTTTGGTACAAAATCTGTCAAAAATTTACAGTTTATATGAAACAATAATATTAACAGAGGTGGTGGTAGGTAATTCTTCTAGTGATTAAGAAAATATTTCAGTATCCTACCGTATTAAAGTACTCGACCCCAGTGTCGGCGAAGCTCTTGGCGATCTCTGGGGTGGTGACGACGGCGGCGACGGGGTGTCCGTTGCCCATCGGCTTGCCCATCGTGACGATGTCGGGCACCACGTCCTGCGTCTCGAACGCCCACATGTGGGTGCCCACGCGACCGAAACCGACTTGCACTTCATCGGCTATGCACACGCCATCGGCTTCGCGGACATGTCTATAAATAAAATTGACAAAATGTTACCTAAGGAAGAAAATTTTTAATAACCTTATATTTTGTTTTATGAAAATAATAAGTACCGTACTGCCGTCCTATTCCCAAAAAGCCGTTAAGTGACAAACCAAATTTTGTGTTACAAGGAAAGATATTGTGAAGGCATAGAGATTTGTCTTCACTTATCTTGATAGCTGTAAATGTTGGAAAAATAAAAATAAGCCAGGCCGTGTAGCATGACCGCGTAGACATAAGTTTTATCTTGTCAACTGTCAGATTCGTCGAGAAAATAACGTCACACCGAGCCATGTCCAGTACAAAAAGCTCGAAGTGACGTCATTTTCTCGGCAAATCTGACAGTTGAAAGAGATATAACTTATGTCTAAACGGTCATGCTAAGTGTGCTGGCCCATGGAGAAAATGTTTGGCTTTCCATGTAATTAAGTAGCCAAGATGTCACTTAACGGCCTTTTCGAAATCTGACTGCAGCGTAGTGTTCTTGGTATATAAACTAGCCTCCATATGCAAATTTTCACTAGCTCTAGGATGTAGGTACCTTAATATGAATACTTAGCAACTGTCTCCTAGTATAAATGGAAACGCACACTAGCAAAAGTTAAATGAGTGTGCCAGTAAAAGTCAATCTTAGCCTAGTTGAACTAACACGATAAAAAAAAAACAATTCTAGATCAGAAACTTAATTGGTCAGTGAAATATGAACATTTCTAGATATTAATATAGTTCAAACTACCTTTACGTATTCATTCATAGCAACAACTTACTTCGTACTTGCTTCATACTATCAGTTACCTACATAATTATTATTTGCGTATATTATAGACGTGTAAATCGAGCACAAGGCCAATTGACAGAGCGATTATAATTGGAATTAAATATAGCTAACTATTTAAATACGTAAGAGCGAGTTACATAATAAGTACCCACTAGCCCGGAGCGTGCATAACAGTAACAAATATATTGATACACGGAACTATTTGGGTCATTCTGGGTGCATTGGAAGCACCTTTTATCTTAACGAACATCGTTGAAATATAGGTCGTGTTTGTCCAGCTCTATGCACACTTAAAAATGGAAATCGGTGCTTCAACTTACTTCGTCTATTGGAACTTATTTTGATTAATTATTACGTAATCTACATCGCCATCTCACATCTAAAATATCTCAATCACTCGTCTGTAAAACTTACAAAGAAATTCGTTTGGCATAGATATAGATTATTATAACTTTACGCCAGTAGTTACACAGTTCCGTAAGAAATATGTACTTAATCAGTATGTTTCTTGTAACTTCTAGGTAGTTTCTCACCAAAAACAGATTTTCCTAATAAAGCAACTTCACATGTATCTATAAATTACGTATAATAGTTTAGTAGCAGCTTACTATTTTACCACACTAAGCAACTCAAATATATATAAATAAGTACTTACTGGAACACACGTTTGAGGTATCCTGCAGGCGGAATGATCTGTCCACCGCAGCTCTGAAGGCTTTCAGCAATGAATGCGCACACGCCACCGTTCTTGGTCTTAGCCTCAACGCAGATCTTGCCGACTTCATCCGCGTATAGTTTTCCTAACTCCTGCTCGGACTGGGAGTCGTTTGGATACGTGTATTTGCCCCTGTACACGTCTGGAACGGGCGCCTGAACGAAACGATTGCAGTATATATAATTACAGTATCTAACCCTATTGATATATCAAGGAGTTATTGAAATTGTTTCTTTTTATGTGTCTCGTTCCAAGAGGATGCTTATATCCGTCTTTAACTCGATTTAACAGTAATTAAAGTAACAATCGGTTGTGGAAAGGTAATTTTTCGGATATTTTTAATACTCGACAATTTCAGTCAGAACAAATTCTCAATATTACGTAAAAGATTATTTTTATCGCATCTAAATATAATTAGATATCAACATTCCGATAAGAAACGAGATAGCGGATTTAGTCTGAGGCACGAGACTCATTGTGGGTAAGCCTGTCAAGATGTGAACTTACCACATGGACCCATTCTGGCTTCTCTGGCCCTCCGGGTAGGTTAAATTTGTATGGGGAGACATCAATCATAGACGTAAGATGGCCATGATAAGCGCTGGAACAAACAGGCGCTAGTAGCACCCTAATAATGCCCTAACAACCTTCGAGAGGCTCGAAGGATACTCCAAACGTTCGCTTTCATACGCTTGTTGGCATCAGAATACCTACGGATGTTGTGTCTTTGTCCGCCATTGTTGTCGATATGTTATATACTCGATACCCGTTAAATTTCATTGTATCGGGACGACTGCTCATGATTTAAAGTATCTTGCAGACGATTACGACGACAGCTGTAGACGTGGTCATTCGTCTGTTTATACAACAAACCTGCTCCCAACCTTAACTGTTTGTAGAACGCTGTATATGGTTTTATTTGTGCTGTCTTAACCGTGCATTGCAGGCGATTTTTGTTTCCATAAAGTTTTCACACTTATTACTATTGTGTAGGATATTGGAACAACACCCAGTAGTACTGAACAAAATATCTACGTAGAAGGTTTGCTTCAAGCCAATATTTCGAAGCGCTATCGCTAACAATTATTCCTTTTCTCCTAACCAAGTTATAGCTCCATAAACTTTGTTATCGACACATGCAGTACCTAAGTATTACGAGTTACTGACTCGGAAACTTATACCAATATAAAATGAGGCGTTTACCCCATTTCACGCTTACCTACTTATTTTACTTTTTACATCAAATTTTGATACCAACAGCAATTTCATACTCTCATTCAAACAATAGAGCCTAACACCCCCGGATAAATTATATCAAAAGAAAATACAATAAGTACTTACTGGTCGAGGGTTATAACATCCTTGTTTTTAGTGTGGACTCTAGCCAATCTCAAGGCGAGGTCGTTGGCCTCGGATCCAGAGTTGACGAAGAAGCAGACGGAAAGTGGTTCTGGTAGCGTCTTCACGAGTCTTTCCGCGAGGATCACGAGTTCGTCGTGAAGGTAGCGATTGTTGGTCGATATTAAAGACATTTGATTCCTTCCAGCTTCAACCACATGGGGATGACAGTGGCCAACTGAGAACAATATTGAGGATATTATAAAATAGTAAGAGATTTGCAATTTTTTTGGAACGTAGTTCCTTATGGCGCGTTGCGAAAGGGGGTTAGACAGCAAAAATTAAGACTAAAAGTGTCGACCGACACTTTTGTAAATGTGTGTGTGAGAGTAAAAGTTGTAACGACACTTTTGTAAATGTGTATGTGAGAGTAAAAGTTGTAACGACACTTTTGTAAATGAGTGTGTGAGAGTAAAAGTTGTAACGACACTTTTGTAAATGTGTATGTGAGAGTAAAAGTTGTAACGACACTTTTGTAAATGAGTATGTGAGAGTAAAAGTTGTAACGTCACTTTTGTTAATGTGATTTCGGTTTCGGTTTCGATTTCGATGTGTGTGTGTGTATGTAATATGTACATTTTTTTTGCTTTTTTATTTCAAAAGGAACTTTGTTCCATCCGGGTGTCCCTTGACACCTCTCAAGTTTTTTAAATCACCATTATTTGAATTTCCTTAAAGTTATGTACTTTTGAGCAGCAACGTGACCCTATGGTACCTACGTATTAGCTATACCTATAGATTTGCTTCAATGTAATAGGAGTTGAGTACCTATATAACCATAAGGTACACTTTTAGGCTGAAAAAAATAATATATCGACTTAAATACATACCGTGAGCTACATTATTGATGCAATCCAAATATCTCTCGCCCGTCTCATCGTACATGAACTGGGCAATACCCCTCACGATTTTCAAAGGAGTTGAACGGAAAAACAATTGGCACGCGGCTCTGTAAGAAACATTATATTATATTCCAACTCAACTATAGTGCTTACGTCGTAAAAGATAAAGCATTTATTTCCAATAACTTACCCTACGTGCTTTTCACGGAGCTTGATGGTTTCAGACTTGGGCATTGACTGTAGGTAAGCCATTTTTATTGACTTGATTTTACTTTATGTGCCTGAAAAGGGAGACATGTCGATAACCGGCGCGCTCGTAATAAAGATAACATGGAATCAGCTTTCATCATTCAATGCACGTTTAATTGTGTATTGTCATCGACAATAAGTGCGCATGTTTAGAAAATATTTTCTTAGGAGTAAACTCTTTATGTTAAATTAATTATTTGTACTTCGAACACCACCATCCCTTGTATAGGTCGGTATCAGAAAAACAATAGGTAGGTACTTATAAGCTTCCAAGAGATCAAAAAAGTCGTAGTCAGTCTAATTACCCTATCTTAGGGGCAATAGCAAGTACCTAGGTTTCTATTCATCGTATGTTTCCACCTAAGCAAATGTGTACCATTCAATAGACTAAGGGCGACCAGCATAGTTACACCCACACTGGGGCAAATTCCGAAATTTGTCTCTGACGGGATTCGAACCCGGAACTACCTGGTGCAGCGGCCTACAATCGAACCACTACACAGGCGACATCGACTTATCAGCAGATTTGTGCGAAATAGTAGCATTACCTACTTACCACGATAAATAAAAATAGATTGGTACTCACCGTAGGTAAAACAAAAACTAATTAAACTATTTATTAGTGGGTGTGTTGCCACGTTCCTGATGGAAACGTGACGTGTCACGCTTGTAGCACGAGCAAAAAAAAAATGCTAGCGTGAACGGGCGCACGGGGATTTTATATGCGCGGGTGTCGTCGCGCACGCCCTCCGCGCGGCCAATGAAAACAAAACCGCTCGTATCATCAGCGCGATAACCGCACATGATGACAAAAGTCACCGGCCACGCGGTCGCCGGCAGCCTGTCATCGGACGAGTGCATGGGCGTTTAAGGGGAAGGTATGCGTTGTCTTTTTTTTATACCGCTGAACCATTGTGACGCTTGGCTCTATTTTTATAATAGTCTTTGTGGAATCTGTTTGATAAACTTTAGACTTTTCGTTGAGGTGAAAGCGTTCAGTCAGACAACCCTCGCCTTTTTCGTGGGGAACTTAAAACCTCGATGGATACGGTGCCTAATAATTATAATTTTCTTTTATATATTTAAAATATCTGGTGGCAATGAATCTTCCTTATAGCCATGGAAGTGGAGTAGACAATAGCCCCATCGCTTTTAGGTACAAGTACCTCCAGGTCATATCACCTACGTAATAGAGATGGGAAGTGAACAAGCAGTAATTTCCCACTTTATGCTTATGAGCCAAAATAACTTGCATGTTACCTAAAAAGCTACCTAATAAGCTCATGTCTCATGTTAAGAGAAATACCCGGAAAATCAATGAAATGAAGGTGTTTTACAAAAACCATTTACTTACATAAATGCTTAATATAACACTCAGATTCGTACAATTAAGTTACTTACTTATTATTAAACGGAATGACGTCATGTCATCGAGGGTATCATTAAGTAATCATACTAAATAGCTCATAATGAGATTAATTCCGTAATTACCTAAGAACTATTTTTTTAAATATTTTTTTCTGCTCTACTCTAAATCGTTTTAAACATGTGTAACCTATCTGCCTACATAATAAATAACTTCCTATCGTAATCCCACACCAAACAGGTAAGCACATAATTTTATCGATAAGTAAATCGATATGCCTACACTATCGAGTAACATCGAGTTACATTAGTGTAAAAGCTACATGGGAGTAATCAGTAGTTCACAAATGCCCGGAATTTTATTAGGGCAACTTTAAAATTGGCATATCAGATAAGTCGAGTCACTCGACTCAGCTTCACAAGTCAACCCTTACCGAGTCAGACTCAATCAGGCTGATCGTAGACTACTTTTAATTATAGACAAGTACTATGCGATCCAAATAGGAACAGGAAATCCTCTATTTGTCAAATGTCACTTGAAAAGTATGGTTTGCAAAAAAACGTATTCAATAATAATAGTCTTACATCAAATTTAAATAAAAAGGTAAAATTAGTAATAAATTGTCTTAATATAATATTTAATTATTAAATAGTCTACTACTACTACTACATCAAATTTAAATAAATAGGTTAAATTAGTAGTAAATTATCTTAATATAATATTTAATTATTTAAAGTCTACTACTACTACTACATCAAATTTAAATAAAAAGGTTAAATTAGTAGTAAATTGTCTTAATATAATATTTAATTATTTAAAGTCATAATTCGTTTATTAAAACCATACCATAACCTTTTTTATTTTCATTTTTGGCGCAAAGGCCCAGAAGCAATGCTAAATAAATAAAATAAAGAAAAAAAAATAAGGACGCCAGTCGCCATTTTGTCGTTTTTAGTGTGCTTCGTCGTGCGACTAAGTACATTTTTCACTCTACCTTTGCAAATAAATTTTATTTAAAAAATATATTGTTTTGCTCACCCTACCTAACTGGTTAAAACTGACAGATATGACGTCACAATATGGCGCAAAGTCGATCCTATTTCCATTTGAATCGCATAGTAATAAGTAGCTATATACACTATGAAAGTTATGTGCGGGAAATCTAACACTAATGGAGTTTAAATGAAAACGAGTACGGGGAACATTTCAAGTGCTTTGAGCGTAGGCCGTATCCTATGCAACTGGGGGAAGAATTTCGACATGAAATGTAAAATGTAAAAAAAATCGTAAAGTTCCCTAGGATGGGTGCTATTGGAATCGCCTCAAGTCATTGTATTGTGATTAAATACGCTTAAATTAGTTTGGGACCTATTTACCCATATGTATCTATGTGTAAATAGGTTTTATGTCACTAAGAAAATACAGTACAGGATGTTTCAGAAGTCCAAAATAATACTTTGACGTTTCATCAGTATCGCGTATACAACTGAAAGGTTTATAAATTTAATCGAAATTGGACCATGTTTTTCCAACTTCTTTTTCGTCGCCGATTTCTATAACTTGTAATATTTCGAGTTCTATGTTAAATTTTCGTGTTCTGTTTTGTGAATATTGGTAGTAGCCCCTGATAACTTTAGTTTACACTGCTGAATAGGGTTATGGATGTACCCAAAGGCCAGAACCCGTTACCTGTGACAAATACTGAACCCGATACCAGGAACTATAATAGGTATAAACTGTCTTCACTAAGCATCCACATAATACGAACTACCGTATGTATCCAAATATTATTTCGGACTTTTTATACATCCTGTAGATAAGTAAAACACTTACCAACACGAAAAACTGCATCACTACAAACATTACAAAGGGTAAACAGGTGAAAATGCAATGTATCTTTATCATGTCGCTTTTATCTTAAAGTTACAAGGTCAACGATATTAGTTAGGTACAATCTAAAACGATCGTTTTAGCAATGATTTATGGGCATGTCGGTATCTACCGATATCTACTTAGATATAGGATTATCGATCCTACTACCTATATTCGGAAATGACATTTTGGTGTCTATCCTTGTCAAGGGTAGTGCCTTTATCTGCTAACAACCTGAGACGTATTTACGGTACATTTACCTATCACTCGTTCGAAGGTAAATATTATATTATGTTGAGTTCGGGCTAGTGTGATTAAACTTTGCTACTGATTTGGCTGGAATTGTATTATTTGATTTATTGTTGGATTTGAATTGTTGTCTCCCGCTAAGTTTGCACGTTTGTGCCAACCTGACTACCTATAGTTAAGTAAAATTTGCGTTTTTATTTTTCACATGGTTGCTATTGTAGTACTTGCTAGTCATTAGTATCTAGCTAATACTTATATAGGTACTTCAAGGAAAATAATTTATTCGTAATGACAACAATTTTCTCATTGACTTTACAGTAAAAATAGACCGTGTTGATATAACGAGCGTAGTAATGTTGATAACATTAAGTAATAGTACATTAAACAGTGCTAGGGCAAACAAAATATATAAATGGAAAGGTTGTTTGCGGGATTTTCCATGATTAGTGCACTAAACAAATTACTACTTACGATGTTTGTTTGTTGATACTATGGAATAAAAAGTTTAGGGATTTTTATTGTTCCGGCCGCACGCAGTTTGAAGTCACCTATACTGCATTATTGGCAGGTGTGAGCAATCGTGTACCTACCTATTGGACTCTGAAAATATTTTACTGTGATAGGTATGCTGTTGTATTTAGACTTGTGCAATGCATTTATTGATTAGGTATCTACTTCATTAAACAAAATTTTATTATAAAACCAATTGGCATTGGCCAGGCCAGTTTCAAGACAATTTTACACTTTTGATCGCATGACTCAGTGAGTGCAAAGGGCGGCCTTTTTCGATATAATACAACTAAAGGTTGAATTGGAATTAAATCGAAGAAAACTTATTTAAACACAATGGTTAATCGAATTAATAAATTAGGTATATGCTCAGAAATCTTGCCCGGTTATATAAATACTTTTTCTGTAACCATTAACCGTACCGACTGTGAGATCTGTTTATTTCCGTCATGACTAGATAGATATATTTTTGCGCAAATAAACTTTGTTATTGTCACTTACGACGTGCTTATTATAAACATTGTTTACTTATAACAGAATGTAAATAGTGCGTCAATTTACATAATAAAGTCAACTAGAACGCGTAAGTTATTTACTTTTACGTCTATTGATAGACTAACCTCTTGTACCTACGTACGTACCTACTCTATCAATGTTAGGTACCTATGAAGTATAAAATTAGCAATAATCTAATAAGTACATGCTACCGCTGACAATACTGTTGATAAATATATCTCAGTGCAAATCACAAGGATCGAATACGAGAACGAGTCTCGTATATATGGAATACGTGGCATGGAATACGTAAAGGCTTTGGTGGGTGTAACACGAATCGCAACCAGCCAATTGTATGGTGTACCAAAACCCAGTATAAGCGTTACTTTGTTTCTTAAGGTGATCCCGAACTAAGCAACGAAGTGTTTCCCGGCGATATTTTGTATTTATTTTATATATTTTTTTTAGGTAGGTTCCTAAGCGTTGACAAAGTTAAACCGTAGCTTAATGCTTTTTGCGGTTAAGATAACTATATTTCCCAAAAGAATTTACATTCACTTATATGAGAAATTAATTTTTCATTATTGTTGCCAAATTACAATACCTAACGTATGAAAGAAATAAATAAGTGATCAAACAAAATATGCAAGCAGTGACTTTTGATGGAATAAAGGTATCGCACAAGGGATTATTCCATCTTGTGTAACTGTATAATATGCCATGTTCACCATAGGTAGGTTAAATTTACAACAACCTATATTAAATTTACAACAACAATAGGCCTAGGGAAGTAGGTTGGTACCTACCTACTGATTAGTGAAATGACAGCGATCGATAAATCAATACAAATAAATGTACGGTGGAGCCATTCCTCATCTTATTCCATAAAATATCATCATTTCATTCATTTCGTAAAAAAGATGAAGAAATGTCCTATCGACCATTCCATACCACGTGTTTATCAAAACTGATGATGGATCTTTTGACAATTATTTCCAATAGATCAAAAACGGATAGTGCAACTCGTGCAGATAACACATAGATATAATTGATAATTAGGTACATACAGCATCTAACTTATCATACATGTGTTTGTGTTAACGATCTATTATTTCTGCTACTTTCTCAGTAGTTTTCAGTGTAAGTAGGAAAGTATAAAAAATTAAGTACATACATTTCAATTAGGTATTGTAAGTAGTATTGATTCAGAAGAGATTTGTTTTAGTTTTTTTCTGGTTAGTGTAGTATCAAACTATTGCAATTAGTGCTAGAGAGGTGTCTACCCATGTTATTATTTATTCAAATTAAGTAAAAAGTTAGGTACAACTTAATCTGCGCCTTAATTTCTTTGTTTGTGTCAGTAGATAGATAGATAACTCTTTATTGTTCAACCACAGCATAAATATCCACAGTATTTTAACTTCATACAAACGGTCGGAACGCGCGTTATACCTACGCGCCTCGATGTTGGTACCCACTTGGTACCCAATCAGTCGCGACTGCGCCGCAGTGACGAACGCACGGTGTGAGCAGTAAGCGTGCGATTTATGAATATTTGATTCTTAAATAAGTACAATTGTATTGTAATTGTATAAGTACTTTTAATGAAACTTTTTATCCAAATGCGGATTTTTTATGCTATTTAATTGAACAATAAAGCTTTTCGTACGCCTCAGTCGAGGCGAAAATATTTTTCAGTCTTTAATTTATAAGGGTGGTATTATTTATTAAATCTACTAATAAAAAACACAATGTGTAATTTTATTAAACACTTCCTATTTCATTCACAACGAATTTCATTTTTTTTAATAATAAATATATTCAACATACAATTCAAAATACAATCCAAAACTAGAAAGAAATTCAAGTACTTAGGTAGATGAAATTAAAATACTGTAAGCGGGCAGCCCTATCGCGTGTTTACGTACCGCGCGGCTGTAGGTATCTTTTTCAAGGACACGGCCGAGTCCCATTACTGTAGATATTTATGCTGTGGTTCAACCTCTTAGTGAAATATATACATGAACGATAAAATAATAATAATAGGTAGTATCTATCTACCTACCTTAATTTAGTTGTATCTACCTATGTAAAATTTTATTTGAAACAGAATATATATCCGTTCACAACTTACTGAGGTTAATAATTGTTGCTTCAAATTAAAATGAACCTTATAAAAACTACGAGTTAGATTTCTAATTTCATTAAGATAATCAGCTCTACCAAAACAAGTTGGATACCGGTCAATGGTCGCACCAAGAGTTATTCATATCTTGTCAATATTTATAGTTTGCGCGTACTCTTAATTGAGATAACAATTAATGCTTACTATAAGACGATATTTCAACATTATCGTTTCATAAAGTGTGTTAATATAGGAATTGTAGATAATGTTCGTGGTGACCGGTCGTGCGCGCGCCGAGCGTGAGCGGCCCACGTGTGTATCACGCCCGCCGTCGTGGGATCCATGCGCAGGAGTGTTTGCCGACGCGGTTGCGATGTCTTTATCAATGTTCCACCTTTAAGGCCGCCCGCACACCTCAACAAGTTCATACCATAGATCATTGGAATGTCTTAAGGGCCGACTTTTCAATATAATCTAGTAACTTCGGCCGCCTTCGTAACCGAGATGTTCCGGGTTCCACCCCAGCCATTAAATTATTGAGTGAGCCCACTCCTCCCAGAAGAATTTAGCTCAGTCATATTATTCGTCAAAGAAAATGAAGGGTTGTTTGTGAATTTGTCTTTTGAAAAGTCAGTTCTTCGATTACATGTAGTCTGTGTTAAGAGAGGGCTCACATCGATAGTTTTATGGCCTGAGTAGGAATCCAACCCGGAACCGCTACGCTATGAGGGTGACCCCTCTAATCACTATAGCTATTAACTGCTAAATGAGGCCTTTATAAACGGCAATGCGGATACCCATTACATTGAGACCAATAATATATTAATCCATAATAATAATACATCAGTAGGCAGAGGTACACTGCAGTGCGCCCACGCTTCGCCGATGTATTTTGGTCCCAATGTAATAGGGGCGAGCCTATTGCCATTATACCGGGCACATTCTCCCTCAATACGAGGGAGATTTTTGGGCTAAAATCCACCACGCTGGCCCAGTACGGGTTGATGAACTTCACACGCCTTTCTATAGACGTGCAGGTTTCCTCGCGATGTTTTCCTTTACCGTTTCATAGAAAGTGGTAATCTCGGATGAAAATGAGATTCGCTGAAGTGCACACTTTGATTGCAAGGCGTGCGTTCGACCACTCGGCTACCATTTCAACCTTATCGAGTTGATGTTTAATCGGTAAGATGTGAGACGGCCTTTACGAGGACTGAACGCTGAATAACAATCTGTAGACTTATCATTGCAAACAATGTATTGTGCAATGCAGTAGCGATACGAAGTATGTATGTATCATATCTATATCTTGTGTAGTTTGCGTATTATATAATCATTCGTGGAGTAGGCACCTAACCTAATTGATGTCCGATAAATAGATAGGTATTCATTTCAATGATAATTCCAAACACGATTTAATAATAGGTCGTCAAGGCCGTAAAATATGTAAAGTGGCCTTACAAGACACCTTGGCAGTTCTTTTCATAGATTACTCTTTTAATGGTTAACATAACAATAATGTCCTTAAGCCCTTTAACAACTTTATACATTAGAAATTGATTGATAATTATAACAAAATACAGATCATGGTCATTCACCTTCCGCGGTGCCAAACGACGACACAACGGAAGGCCCAAAAAAAGATGGCGAAAGGAGTTGAACTCGCACAATAGGGACTGGTCCACACTGGGAAAGAACAGAAAGGGGTGGAGAAAAGAAAGGGAAAACCCTTTGACCAGCAGTGGGACGATACAGGCTGATAAAAAAAATTGTTCACAGATAATTAATGCAATAACAATAATATTCCTTATTTATAAAACACTATTTGCTTACCTATTGCAACAAGGACGTTTGATTAACTAGTTTTATAAATCTTAATAGTCAAGAGGAGTTTACTGAGTGATAGTCGATGTTAAAGGTACGTTATAAGATAAGGATATTTAATAATAGTCCGTTGTTGATATGGAACTTGCTCATTTGCCTTGTAAATTCCAAGTATAAAATCTCGAGCCCGCAATACGCGGAAGCCAGAGCATAGCAACGAGACTTGATAAAAACAACTGATATAATTATAAGCAACTACTTAGTAACATACGAAATAAATAAAACACACACATGTCTTAATATAGATAAGTATATTGAATAATTAAATAATGTTACTTCAAATATGTTGCCAAAAAAGACTTAAGTATAATAAGTGTAATCGTAAAAGTAATAATAAAAATGTTCTAGAGGTCAAAATATTTCGAGTTTGAGTGGAAACGTACATTTTATAATAGTGGTAATATATTGCAAGACGGGTTAAGTACCGGGGTATCGACGCGTTGTGGGTTAACATGCAGCCGCCAAACTCCCAAACTTAACTCTTGTCTTGTCATCACGAAGTGTTTAAGTAAATAGTGTTTTCTCGCATGAGAACCGACAACACGCAAAGTGGCACAGTAAAACCGGAAATCGTGCAAAACAGTCTATCATTTTACTAATTAATACTAACTATAAGTACTTTTATAATTACAACCATTTGCGACAACGGAGCAAAATGTCTAGTGCTATTATTATAATATTTAATAAATATAATGCATGGGCACATTCTATGATTAAGTATGCAGGATGTCGGAAAACAACTCATGAAATTACGTAAGAAACAATTACCAAAAAAGAAAATCCGGTACATTCAAGAATACAATACCTAAGACATTTGTTTCCAGACATCCTGAGCGTTACATTTAAGACTCCATATTCGACTATTTCAATGTTCTTCTCAGTCTTGAGTCCTGCAAGTAGGTACACATGGCGGACAGTTTTGGAATCGAATCGATCGTGGCACAAAAATGAAACTGACAATTTTGCAGTGTGCAACACATAAAACGAGCTGCATCGATTTTCACAATATAAAGGTAGGTAGTCGTTCATTATCCTCCGTGTATTTGCACGTGAAAGATATAGATGCATGATAAAGAATATCACTCCAGTGCAATAATATAAAGCAATATCATAAACTGTAGCAAATGAGTGATCGCAGTGTCTTCATTAAGAAATTACTTTAAATAATGCAACTGATAATTTAAAAATATTTTCATAAATTCGAGAGCGAATTTCCTCGTATTGCAACTGCACCCTTCAAACATGTAAAATATATGCGACATGAACAATAATAAAAATATCATTATATAAATTTATTACGTACACTAATAAGTAGCCATTCGAACTCTGTAAATGGTTACATATTTAATAGGCGGAGACACCACACTTACAAAGTGCATTTAATTAAACTACAAATCCAGATGTATAAAACAATTATGCATCCTCCATTTAGAACTAAAACAAACTTGCTAGACTTGTTATTCTCAATACTTCTAACTGACTGTGATGCGACGTAATTCGACATGCATTGACATGAGTATTACAGAACATATAACTTGATACAATCGTTTCAACTAACGATAACGACCCCTTGCCCACGATCCTCTGCATGCATTTTACTTTTGCCTTACAATTTAAACCAGACCCCCTGTGGAATAGATATACATATGAGATGACGATTTAACTATTAAGCCTATTACATTTATATGCTTTAAAGATATACGCGTCATGGTTTTGATGCTATGAAATTCTGACATTATCTACTGTTTTATTATATTTGATTGTAATGTAACTATAATCCACATTAAGTCGATACCCTACAAGTATGTTCGCTACTAAATATAATAATTAAGTTGTGATGCTATTATTTAATTATGCTTGCTCATGAAAAAATGGCCGGAGCATGCGGTCAGTGAACCGAACGAATAGAACGCGTACATAAGCGTAACACGTTTGAACTGATATGTGATTGATACATCAAAACTGCAAATCAAATGGGGGCACCGCAACACCTATATAGAACGCTTCGCAAACCCTCCCCGACACTGGGCGAATTAAAACTATAAACATGCATTAAACGACTAACTAAAATATGATCCGTACTAACGTCCTATAATTACGAAACTAACAATAAAGTTAAAACTTTTTTTTTGTTATTCAAATACGCTTTATAGTGTAAAAATAGTTCTTTGAGACAAACGCGTCAAAGCACTCCTCAAATAACATACGCGGAAGACAGATGCTCTTTGTCCAAACTAAAACCAGAAAAAGTTAATAATGCCCAACGAGCAGTGAGTAGGTATTATTAAAATAGATCATGTATTATTATGTTACACTGAAATATAATTATATAGTAAGTATATTTTCATCTAAATAGGATAATGCCACAGAGCAAAGAATATTATTTCATACATTTGCAAATTAATTTATGGACGGCAAGTCACAAGTCAAAGGAGTTCACACTTGAATTCATATGTGTTTGTGTGTAAGGAAAAGCATTTCGTTGCGGAATGTACCCACTGATTGTTACATAGTGTTAGATAATAAAGTAGGGCAGGCTCTGTTGCTAGCTACCTACACAGAGCGATAGGTAAACAAGGCGGCACACGTAGCATAGCGACGGGAACAAATTTAGTTCTTAACGCCTTGTATTAAGATATCAAATCACTAAACCGAAATATAATTGTGTTAATATAAAATGTCAGTGTTTAACCCAATGACATTTAGATAAACTGTCAATTCACCCAATTAATAGACTAACAAAGTTATTTAGTGGTATAGTTTGGTACATAAATCAAATATCTATTAGTGGGTACACCATATAGGTTACGAGTGTAGAATAAGCAAATTCCTTACAAACAAACAGTTAAAGGAAGGCAACTCAAAGTGCATTATTAACGAGTCTGTAACAATTAAAGTGTTGTGCTGTAATTAATTCTAATGAATACCAACTGCAAATACTTTAACGTGTTAGTGAAATACTATTCGACCGATACCTACTCGAACTATAAAAGGAGAAATTAAAATGTTAAATCCTAAATTTAATTCAACTGTTCTATTTATACCGAACGTTTTATTTAATTTAATTTATACTAACTAGCAATCTAAAAATTTACTATCTACCGAATGCCGAGTACATCCACGCACTTTATGAATGCACATAAACATCTAATTTTATAAAGATATATATTGAACTAAACCTACTCGATGCTGGCTGGCAACAAAACCATTGGCAGTGTCGATACGACCTATGAAAATTTTGCACGACTTATTATTTTTATCATCGCGGAGACACCAGTAGTTGCGTCGTCGTCGTCGTCACTGAATAACTTGATGTTCCCTCTTTCTCTCGTATGAAATTAGACAGAGAGCGAGCGATCAAATCCGTGACAAAGGTCTTGTCTTGACAACGCATGTCAACCCCACAGAAGGTATAATATATCAGATGATTACATATATATATATATTTAGCGGGCAATTAGAGGCATTCGTAAATTGAATGTTACATCAACCCCTGTAGCACTCCCGCTCGCTCCACTGATCACCACATTTTTTTTGAATCTGCTATTTGAGTTTCTTCACCTTACTACCTTTAAGTTCGCTTAACATTTCTGAATAAGGTAAAATGTACTTAAAGTTTACTCGCATCAACAATTTAATAGCGACACTGATGATTGATCATATTAGCTGTCAATTACGAGAACGTTCATTAAGTCGCTATAGACAATGCAGCCCCTAATCATTTTTTTGTTATACACTCGATATCACTACTTGCATCAGAAATTTCATTGAGTTTCAATAGCAATAGTTTCCAATTACCAGACAATACTTGTAACAACTGTGACACCGATTATATCTACAGCTTTAGGCCGCACAGTTTGCCTATGTTCTAGTATGAGTTTTCAAATTTTACTCTATGTTCAAGTATGTTTTCACATTTTAATTTAGCTCTTTTTCGTTTTGATTCTTTACCAAAAACAACGCCGGTGCGATCTTCACTGATGGAGAGTCAAGACGGGCGCTACAAACTTTTTGCCAACACCAAAACGAACAATACACGTAAAGATTGAATTTCTGTAGTAAAAGCCACGCGACCATGCTGCAAAAAATGGCACACGCCGTCACTGACATTTCGTTGGAGAATGAGCTTTTTCTACGAGTTAATACAGTTCGTTTTATTATTGGCAAAAATGTTGTATCACGCAAATTGACGCTAGTGTACCCACAGCTTTCTGAAAGGTTCCACGAAAGCGTATTCAATCCCAGTGCCGTAAATAGGTTTGTGCTACCGGTGCCTAGGCACAGGGCGTAGACTCTGGGGGGCGCAAGAATGCTCCTGATAAGTTCCCGCTGCGCCCCTAATATATGTTTTTGTAGATCGAATTCATCTAGAAAAAAAAGGGCGCAGTAATAAAAGCTCGCTCAGGGCGCAGAAAAGGCTAATTACGGTACTGTTCAATGCTACTTAGACATCATGAATAAGAACCGACTGGGACGCCATGTATTCTCGACTAGAAGTGTTTCTTAACAAAGTGCTGCTACCCATTGGTAAATTTGTCTCGATTAGAAAAAGAATTAGATTTTCGTAAGGTATAAAAACTCATACTAATGCTGACTAGACCGATAGCGAACATAAACATAGTTTTAAACATTCAACCATTTTATAACCCAATACCAAACAGTGATTTTACAGCCAAACAATTTAGATTTACAACGTGTATTGAGCAATTCGTGATTTTATACGAGTATATAAGCGTAGTTAGTTAGATATGAACGCGCAAAACTGACGTTACAAGATATTGTGACGTATTGAAACCAGCATCATTTACATACTTCGTTGGTGACTGAATGACCAATTAATGTTTTGACATAAAATAAGTATATTGTTTCTTGCATGTTATGCATTGCTAAGCTGTTCGATACGTAAATCCAATTCAATGATGCAAGACATTGCTATTTACGTGATCACTCACGCTTTTATTTAAATCTTAAATAAAATCATTACTGATAATAGTTTCATCTCTTTATTTGGAAGCCATAGTTAATTTGCTTCATAAATTGAATTATTAACACCGGTCAAGCGAGTAGAACAATTAACGTAAAAAAAAGTCGGGTCGAATATCGCTAAAAAAAGTGAAGCACACACAGTAAATCGGCTCACTTGTTAGTCTTCGTCTTTCTTGCAAACATATAGTAAGTCGATCACCGCTGTTACACGGTGCGCATTGTTTGGTATGATCGCACTCAGATACGTTGCTTCACTTACAAAACGAGCGGCGCGGGTTCTCTTTTTCATAAGTTTATGGGTATAACGATTACGATACCAATACGTCACAACTATCTCCCTCAAATCCATCTCAAATCTTACTTTCCGCTCGGGCACACAGTGGCGGATTTACATATATACCGCCAGTAGGGTTTTCAAATATTGCCACCTCTATACCCACCTTTACAATTCAATACCCCAGTTCACAATCATATTAACATTTTTTTTTTGTCAATGAAATTGTAACTTTATGATTCGTGCACTATTGTTTCAATTACATCACGTTTTTCCCGTATGTAATATGATTGTAGACTAAGGGATTAATGTGTCAGTATCAATGTGTCAGTGCTCAACAATTTAGTTAAGATTGCACATGGCATGGACAAGTTGTTTGATATATTACTAAGCTTATGTCCAGTTGAGCTGTAAATATAGTACTGATCAAAATACTCAATCATGCCTTTACTACTAATACTTCTTAATTTCTGTAAGATGTGTAAAAAAAAAATGCCCCCAAATTTGCCTCCCCTAAGATCTATCAACCTAGGTTCCAGCCTTTAGTCTGCTGGTAAATCCGCCACTGATTACGCACAATGTAATTTTTAATTTATGTAATAAATAACACACAACAGTATTACAGCGATTGCAAAATGCAAACAAAAATGTAAGTGCAAAATGCAAACAAAAATGTAAGTTCTCAATAAGTTTGTAAAATTTCAAACATTTGTAAAATTTCAATTATTCTATAGGTATATTTTTTAAAATGATATATCAATATTGCTTTTCTGTTCGGATGATTTTATATTTCATCACATTTATTATAAAATACACATTTAAATTACATAGTGTGTCTTAACATTTTATATTATGCTGCTGTCTTGTATTCTTGTAGGTGCCATCTGACTTGAAATGACAGACTTACTACTGCAACTAAGTCGTGGCAAGCATCATCCGATATTTACTGCCACTAAAGGTCTTGAATACGATATTATACTATAACATATGTTATATATAATGCCAGTTCCACTATTGCACTTAACGTTTTAGAACTACTCTTGGTTTATCAAGCCAAACTTGGCTACGGTAAAGTAGCATTTAAATCGCAACACTTTTTTTGTTGCCAGCACACGCGTCAAACACATTACACAGTTATATATCGAAGGCTCCCAAGACGCTACTTTGCATTACAATATAATTATATAATAATATAAATGTGTAAATAAAGTTACTATAGTTAATGAAACGCACATCTAAATTTATATCCGCAATACGTCAACACGTAAACATTCATGAAACTGCAAATTTCGACAAGAGAATATCAAAAATAGTGTATCGACGGGCATCGTCTACATTCTGTCTAGTATTCTGTAGTCTAATGACACTATATTTTAGGTCACTTGAAACATCTTACGCCAATTCTCATTTCAAATATTGTTATCAATTATATAGAGTACTAGCTGTGCCCGCGACTTCGCCCGCGTGGACTTTAGGGAGATTACCCGGAAATATGGGTATTATGTTTTTCCCGCGGAACCCTAATGCTTTTTCTAAAATTAAAGTAGCCTAAGTTACGGCTTGGAACGTCAGCTATCTGTCAGTGAAAGTCCCATTGAAATCGGTTCAGCCGTTTAGAAGTTTACCTCAAACAAACAGACAGACAAAAAAAATTAAAATTGCGTTTTCGTTATAGGTATCGTATATACTTTCATACGCATTTGGTAAAAAAGTGTTATTTTGATATTACAAACAGACACTCCAATTTTATTTATTTGTATAGATGTATAGATTGTTATCAATTTTGAATATTTTTTTTGTGTAATTTTTTTCGTCGATAATTTTGTGTCGTATTCAATATTTATGAATCAACTACACTAACAAACACGTCGCATGTGCATAGTTTCAAGCCTATATCTATTTCTATAGGTATGGGTTTAAACTATCTATAGAAATAGATATGGGTTTACTATTATGGGTTTCAACAAAATGTTAGAATGAAACGCATGGAAATCTAGTTGTCTAAAGTACCTAGTACCTAAGCTGACTTATCATCGTTCGCAAACATCTGTGCGTAGCGATTTGCAGGCACACTTATATACTGATGTCTTGCATAGAGGAGTTGACCACGACCAACACAAGTTTCGAATCGTTCCACGAGCGTGACTCAATCACGACCATTTAAGAATGTTGATATTAATGAAATACATACGTTTTGTGAACTGTGCAAAATAGTGTAGTCGCTTCATAAAGATGAACATCAATACATTTTCAATAAACATAACGTTGAAACAGATTTTAATTCATACGTCTAACCGAACACTTTCGCTCCAATATAATATATATAATATATACGATACATGAATTATAGAAACAAATATCTCCTGATATTACGCCAAACGAAATGAGGCGCATATGAGACGCGTAAATATTTTCTAATCGCTTACATTTATATGACAGAGATCTTCTTGACAATCCGCTAAGTGGACACTGACATGATAAAAAAGAAGGTACAAATTAGATGAACGCAAACCACTTATAAACTGTCCGGATCGAACCTGTTACAGATTCATTGGCTTACCGAATCACTTTCTGAAGTAACTGCAGTGCGGGGGGGGGGGAGGGGACATTAGTTCGTGATGGCCGTTTCAGAAAATTCCTGATAGTATCCGGATTTTGGTAGAAAAGCGTCTTCCAGAGAGAGGTTCTGGACTCCTATAACTTAAGGTCCAATGCCTATCCCTCGGAGATTACAGACGCGATGATACATTATTATCATTGACAATGACGTCAATAAAGTCGTTATGAAGACTTGATAATTAAAACAACCCCCCTCGCACCGCGGACCTCAACTAACAACCGACTCAGATAAGAGTTCCATCCACCATAGTTATAAATTAGTAAATTCTTGTAATCCATTGCCCACGCAGCATGCAGAATTTAACTAAAATAAAAATGCTAATCATAACTGAAACACGACAAATAAACACGGGAAGTATGAAGCCCAAGGACCATAGGCGCGTAAATTCTTTGCCAATACCAAAACGAATTCTATTTCAATGTATAGAAAGATTGAATTTCAGTGGTGAAAGCCACGCGACCACACGTCAACAATCGCTGACGTCATCAATGACTTATCGTAGAAGAATTACCTTTTTTTCCATATATTAATACAGTTTTTGTATGACCAAAATTGGTAGCGCGAATTTCCGGTCCGTTGGCTTAAAGAAAACAATAAACTAGGTTAAGTTTCTGTTATTGATTAACATTCTTTATCAATTTTTTTTATCATCTAATATCTATCATGCGATACAGTAGCGGGCTATCCACTTACGTAATTTCCGTAAATATTCAATCGTTCAAGATTTAACCCTAATGGATGTGCAATGTGCGAGATATAGTAACCGTTATTAGGGTTATCGCTCTTATATGTATGTACATAAGAGACTATAACGACACTTTATCTGAAAAGAACGTCAATCGATGGCCCGCTATTACCAGAGCGGTAGATAATAGAATCAAAATCCTTATTAGCTATTCAAAGAAAATGAAAACTAAAATGAGCTATGGTAATTAAGTTCCACTGGACGACCAATAGCGGGTCCTCAATACCACTGACTAGTTTAAGTGAGTCAAGAATAATAAACAAAAAAAACACACGGACAAGGAGACAGACGTTAGAAAAAAAAAGTCGTTTGTGCAATGCATTTTTTTTTATAAATATAACAGAGACCGTAAACCTCTAATATGTTTTAATATTACTTTGAATTTTGTAACAGAGATTTTACTATGAAAAATAAAGTAATATTAAAACAATACTGCCCAAGAAGTGCTATTAAATGGGGGACAGGAAAAAACAAAATGTTGTTTCGGTTACATTGCACTGCGTGTTAAAATTTGAATGTTGCTAAACTCCTCGGCTTCAAGCAATGCTGAGTTAACTTACTGTCTTACAATACAATATAATAACTCCGACAACAAACGAACCTCAGACTATTATAAGCACAACCTTCAAATGAGCCTGAATTTATTTAATTTGTTGTGTAATAAATTCAAACGACAACAATGAAGACTTATACACAGAATGTTGAACAAACAAACGCATACATTGAGATCTTGCAACAAACGGAGGCAGAAGTCGTGTATACCCAACACCGTTCGAATTCCGAACGCGTCGAAATAATAGTTTCCACACAACGGCTGGTGTTATAAAATGTACCAAACAGGAGTTAGCAACATTTTTCCGCGATAATCGGATACATTCTGTTATTTTTTACACTGACATCGATTACCCTCAAATCGAGTAAATTACTAACACAAGTGTAATAATAATATATACTTCTCGCGTCGACGGTATTATGTTATTTGTAATTTTAGTATTAAATACGGTAACAGTCACGCTCGCTACCTAAGAAACTAGATCGTTTTGATATCGCTTATATAATTAATTGGGTAGTTGACTATTTCTTCTTTCATTTAATCATTTTCGAAATATATTAAGAGAAATTACCATATGATCAAAGTTCAAGATCAGAGTTTCAGCCAATTAGAGATTCGACTTACAGGGCCCCGGCCGTGGCGTTACTTCTATAAACGTGAGTGCGAAAGAGACAGAGCATATGTCCACTTCAAGTTGCAACCCAATGCTATTTTCTTAACAAATTTTTGATCAGGGATAGTGTGTTTCATATTTATCAAGTAGCAATTTTCCAAAAAAAGATAAGGTGTCAAAGTATCTTGACTTGTTTACTATGAATTTTTGTGTCTAAGTTATTGTATTGCGTTCCAGAAATATTAAATGGGTATGCGTCGTTGATTTATCAACGCTGAATAGTATGGTATTGCCTTAGACATGTCGCTCTAACGGTAATCTTCTTTTCTATGGATTATTCTAAATTCAATTGATAGTCTACTACCCAATGTTAGTGATTGAATCGATTACATGACCGCGTGTCGTTTGCATGTTTGTAGTACTTAAATTACAAATAAAACAATAAAAAATGTAGTTAGAAATGATGTAGATGGTAAATTAGCCGATATCGCGGCCATCGCCTGTGTTGCGACAGTTTGCGCGCGGTACACCGCACCCTACAAACTATCGGCTGCCGACGTCATTTGCCGTTCGTCTGCAGCGCCGCGTTCAGCTGCGTCCACAGATCCTTCTTGCAGGATTTAGACCTGCAAGTTATTTATTGTTCACCTAATACGCGTCAGCCACTATACTTCATACCAATTATATTGATGCGAAACCGTATACTTTAAAGTAAATAAATTAATATCGCACGATATCACATAGTCATCGTATGATCCCAAACAAAGCAAAGCTTGTACTATGGGTGCTATAGAAACGACTGGGGACGATCCCAGTTACACCCAGACCAGCGGGGCGATTTTCGTGCCATCGACATCCATCGAAACGTCAAATTGGTCGTTTTTTCCTTTTGTTTCGACATATCTCTAAAAGAGCTTGATGTCTATCAAACGAAAATCGGGCCCCAGGGGGGCAATTTTCGCATGATAATTCGAAATAATGTCGAAACACAATGTCCAATTTTGTCATTTTGATGATGTCGATCACGTGAGAATTGCCGCCCGGGGCGCATTCCGATAAGAGCATTATCAAAATTTGGCGCTGACGAGAATCGAACCCGCAATCTCCCGGTCTCAACACTAAACCAAGTCAACGTCGAAGTACATTGTACGTCGAAAATTACTTAATTTAAAAAAAAATCTAGTAATGTATGCCGTTGTCGGGCCAAAAGTCTCGCCTTAACGCACGTGTCAGGCTAGCCGAAGAGGAATATTATATGACAATAAAATAAATAATGAAATACTCACCGCTGCGATCGCCTTATTGTTTGGTAATTCTTGAAATGAAGCATCATATGAAAAGGAATGTTTATAGTAAGCGTATGTGGCGGTGTGCGTGCACTGACCTGCGCAGGGAGGCGAGCCACTCCTTGAACTGCGTGTTGCCCTCCGGCGTGAGCTGGAAGGCGGTGCGCGCCGACAGCACGATGCTCACGAACTCCTCGTACTCCGGCGTCGTCAGGTGGTACAGCTTCTGGTGGATGCACTGGATGTACCTGCACGATAGAACCACCATTATATACCACCTACGAAACCAACTAGATAGCTTTACCTATGGAGGGTAGAGATAAGGAGAATCATCTCATATAAGAGAAAAGATGAAAAAGTATCCAGCTGTATGCTACAAATAACAGTTCAAAAACCTTACACAATCGCGCTGGTGTAGAACATTTGGGGTAGAACAAAGGGTATTGTATGAATATAGCAATTGTAGATGAACTGAAGTATGCCAAGTTAAAAATAAATAGTTAAAATTATAATTAATAGCTTTACCAAAGAATTTGGATATTACGTTACATAGAAAAAACCGGCCAAGTGCGAGTCGGACTCGCGCACGAAGGGTTCCGAACCATTATCTATAAAAACGGCAAAAAAATCACGTTTGTTGTATGGGAGCCCCCTTAAATATTCATTGTATTCTGTTTTTTAGTATTTGTTGTTATAGCGGCAGCATAAATATATCATCTGTGAAAATTTCAACTCTCTAGCTATCACGGTTCATGAGATACAGCCTGGTGACAGACGGATGGACGGACGGACGGAAGACGGAAAGTTACCAAAATGGCGCTCCAGTCAATTCGCCTTTTAACCATCGATAGATTAAGATGAACCGTGACAGGCAAACTTCAATGACAGTGGTTTGACCCGGAAGTGAGAACTTACATTTGCTGACACTTGAGAACAAGCGGTGCGAGCGGTCCCCGCAGGTGCTGCATGACGAGGTGGTGCGGGCCGCCGCGCGCCAGCCAGTGCGCCGACTCCACGCACAGCTCGTACAGCACGAACGGCGACACCACGCTGTTCACGGCGCACACGCAGAACTGGTGCAGGTACTGCGCGCCCAGACGCTTCGAAATGTGCAGCAACCATTTCACGTGGTCACCGTACGGCGGGTTTCTGGACAATAACTCGCGATTTGAGAGGCGGGTAAAAATTGGATGGTACAGGAAAATAATAGGGAATGTCCTAATTAATGAATTTTGAGAAAAAACTATTAGAAGGTTCAACTATTCTAACAATTCTATAGTTTGGCCTTAAACAAAACTGCATTTTTGGCGCCACCTGTTAACTTTTATAAATTCTAATGATTAGAATTCAAAATACCATACACAAAATAATATATGATTATTTAAAAAAAAAAGAGAATTTCCCTGTTATTTGCCTGTACCCTTCAATTACTACATACAATCTTGAAGTAGACCGAAGAATGCAACTATTTTACGCACTATGTTCTCACAAGTGCTTCGTCGGCGCAACACTAGTGCGCTCGGCGGTCATTACCCATTCGAACACTACTCTACGACGACGTGCCTTGCATGACAAAAAGTAAATTAAAGCAAGATTATAATTTTTAAATGAGTTTATTTAAACACGCATTGCCACACGTAAACACTGAGATCTTAGAACATTATTGGTCTAGCGACTTAGCTTAGACTCGTAAAGTAATATCGCGGACGAGTGCGAGAGCGTTCCCGTGACTCCCTACAAAGCATAAGAAGATCCACCGCGGGGTTTAAGCCCACGGTAAAGAAAAATGTCAAGTAACGTAGTCAATTTTGTAAAGAGGCTAATTCGTAGCGAAAAACATAGAATGAGTACGCACCTTCCGAACTTATTCTGCGGACGGTCATCGTGAACCCTTCGAGCTTGCGTCTCCAAAGCCAACATGCCGACGCGGTACGCCGCCAGCAGTCTTCTCAGTTGAGCTTGGTTAACGCTGGGCGCGGCGTTCGCGGCGCTCTGCTGCGAGCCGTTCGCCGCGCCTCCAGTCGCCACGTTCCCGGCGCTGGCCACGCCGGCCACGGCGCCCGCCGCGGCCACGCCCGCCGGCAGCGGGGGAGGGATCGGGGCTGGGTGCTAAGGGACACTCATTCTTACCCAACAGTCAATACGCCTACATTTTTAAACATTTATTTCCCATTTACGGAGACATTGTATAACACTTTAGTAAAAATTCTAAGCAATTGAGTTTGTACATGGTTTTTTTTTTATAAGGTTTTGAAATTTCTGACTAGGCCCAACGGCCCAACGGCCCTACAGAAAAAACATACGTTTTATCCAATATATTTTAGGTGAGTAATAAAATTATGACAATAGTCTGTCATTAAAAAGAAGTTACAGATCAACAAAGCGTATCCATAATCTAGTTGTACTTTTAAAAAGTTTAAGCCGAAATAGTTTAAAAAATATACACTTCTCATCAAAAAAATCGAAACACCTCGCAGTTTATGATTTGATAAGGATTATCAGAAAAATGTGTATATTTAGGAATAAATGTAAAATGTCATTTAATAGTGAGTAGTATGAGGTTTATAAATCCTAATGTTTATGTTCTAAATTCAAATTAAGTCTTCATAGGTTTCGTATTTTGTATGATGAGTAATTTTAAAAATTAGGACAAAAACAATAAAAACGAAAGTGTTTCAATTTTTTTGATGAGAAGTGTATTTGTCGTTCGCTCACGGATGATTGTATCATCGTGCAATAATAGTACGTAATATACTCACGACGGTGTGCACGGGCTGGTTGACGGGCATGGGCTGAGCGTGCTGCGGATGCTGGGCGAGTGGCACGTGTTGCGCGTGCTGGGCGTGCTGCGCGTGTTGCGGGTGCTGCGCGAGCTGCGGGAGCTGCGGCAGCTGCGCGTGCTGCGCGTGCTGCGGGTGCGGCTGCAGCGCGTGCGCGGGCAGCGGCGCGGCGGCGGGCGCGACCAGCCCGCGCACGAAGTATGGCGGCAGCGCGTACTGCGTGCCGGGGTGACCGGCGCCACCGCCCGCGTACTGACAATCAAATACACCATCACTACCATATCCACCGTAGTAGTAGTCGAACGTGCACTACGGCACACCCACATTTTGTCAATAGCCTTTATGATCATGATGTTTAAGGAACAGAAGTTTATCTTCGTTACGAAATGCAAACACCGTGAAAAATTATAACATTCCTAAAAATATACGTTTTATCATGAGAACCATACAGGCGGACGAAAATAAAATAACCAATACACATCTTTAACGCTAACTACATTACCCAGCGAACCTCATTTAACATACTTTTTTTAAATTTCCCTATTTTTTAACAAACAAGAAGGTTTTAAGTTTTAGCGAGACGAACAGCAAATGATTTTTTATATGTCTCTCTGAGAATATAAATCAAAAGTACATTCTACGAAACATTTTTAACATACCGGCAGCTGATAAATTGTGGGCGGATATGGATGGTAGGTGAAAGGATAAGGTATCGGATAGGGAACGGGAACGGCGACGGGCGGCGGCGGGCGGTAGTGCGGCTCTTCGAACAACGGTTCCGTTTCCTCGTTCGACTGACGAAGGTACAACTCGTGCCAGTAGCGGGCCACAGTGTACAACACTTCTGGGTATACGCCGCCACCTAAAAAAACAACATATTAGTGCCTATTGAGAAACAAAATTGAAATATAACAGTAACACGATTTATTATACGAAGCGTATGCGTATGCCATCCCACTCACAATATGCGTCAATTAGTCCGATTTTCAGTACACATTCGAATTCAAACAATATAAAAATAAAGGACTGTAGAATTTATTTACTATGGAGAAGAATGATCAAGAAACGTCATAATTACTTATCCCCAAAATAGTGTTATTTTATAATTAAAGTTGTCACAAAATAAAAGGCCCGTTTTGACAGTTCACGCCCATGAAGTTCTCTATTTTTTACCGATTGAAATGTACTGAATGTAATTACATTTTTCATTGACGGGTACCGCCCACTCGGCTAAGTGCAGTGCATAACGATTTTTTCATATTGTCCACAGACTATTAATAATCGGTTAAGGAAAAAATAAATCGATCGCGATATTTTTTTAAAGGCCGACTCGCACTTGGCCGGTTTTATTTTATTTATACGATAGCTCAACTGACAATTTTGGCTCATCATCTGAAGAAAATAATTGACTGAAGATTCACTTTTTCTCGATTTTTTTTGTGATTGAGTGAATGTTATTGTAACAAAAATACAAAATGAAAGAAAATTGACCTTGGGTAACATGGTATTACGTCAAAATACCTACAATATCAAAGTTTAAATTAAATTTTCTAATCAGAACTTTAATCCAATGCACTTTACAATACATATTCAGATCGATCAAATACTCATGCAAACTTGAATCGATTTGTCGTGAGTATCGAGTAACGAGTCCTTTGGTTCATCACTAATTACGTCGCGAAGACAAATGTCAAAACGGGCCTTTTATTTTGTAACAACTTTAAGTGACGGTTACAAATTTGCGACGTCTACTATCTGCCGGTTGCGTATAGGTCATTCTTGCACTCCAGTTTTCCTCAACAAGATTAGAGTAAGAGATCATTCCCTCTGCGAGTGTGGATATGATGAAGGCTCTGTAGACCACATTTTCTTTTCCTGTCCCAAATATCCTATATCTCTGTATGATATCCTCCCTCCAGAAATTCCCCGTCCTATCAACTTCCAATCTCTACTCATGCTTGTAGATACTGCCTTTATTAATATTTTAATGAAATATATAACATCCCATAAGTTTAGATTGTAACATTTTAGTAGTATATTATAGTATTTGCTTATTGTGTCGTCTATTCCCTTTTGTATATGTTAATTTGTGTTGTTCAAGGTAGTTACAGAATTAACCGGCCAATCCCAACAAAAAGTCCACTTTGGAATAAACGCCGATTGTTCAATCAATCTCCATCGTGTCTCCTCTACTACGTCGACATTGGCAGAATCACATTGGGCCTGACTCAATGGAAAGAGGCCATTAACACAAAAAAAAAAAAAAAAACTTAAAGTAACCAAATTATTCGTTACAGGACTAATTAAATGGCAATACGAAATCGACTCATAGAAAACGCTCATTTCGAATTGAGACTCGTATCACTTTGCGAGATGGAACAATGGAGAGTTATCTAGTATCTACCTTTGGCAGCCGCTTCGACGGTGAGACATGCGCGTTCGAGCATGGCATCGCTCTGCTCCTTGCACTGCAGCACGGCGCGCTGGATCTCGTTGTAGTTGAGCGCGTGCGCGTGCGGCAGCACCGACAGCGCCAGCTCGGCCGCCGCGCGCACCGTGTGCACGTCGCGCCCGGACGACGCCTGCACGCACACACACCGTACAATAATACATTACGCCATATTTACATTACGAAACTAGTGGCGTGAAAGTAGTTTCGAGACATTAGTTTCATCAATAGTTTCACAGTGTAAACGTCAACGTCAACGTCAAGCAGTGGTAGCCGAGTGGTCGAACGCACGCTTTGCAATCAAAGTGCGCAGGTTCTATCCCCGGCTCGCACCTCTGGGTTCCATGTGCGAATCTCATTTTCATCTGAGATTATCACTTGCTAAGAAACGGTGACGGAAAACATCGTGAGGAAACCTGTGTGCCCGGTATAATGGCAATAGGCTCGCCCCCTATTACATTGGGACCAAAATACATCGGCGAAGTGTGGGCGCACGGCAGTGCACCTCTGCCTACCCCTTCGGGGAATACAGGCGTGATGATGTATTTATTATTTATTTATTTATTTATTTATGATGTAAACGTCAAGTGTCACAATGAATGCATGAAACTTGACGTTTACACTGTGAAACTATTGATGAAACTAATGTCTCGGAAACTACTTAAACGTAACGTAACGCACGTAAATAGGGCTTTACGTACTATTACTAAGGGGCCGTCCATTAATCACGTGACGCTCGTAAGGGGTGGACGGGTTTGGCAAATATTACGAAATATCACAAACTTAAGTTAAGTAAACTTAAGTTAAAAAATGCAAAAAAAAACATCACATAATTAATGGACGGCCCCTAAGTATTATTTTCGCGCACTTTTGTACGATCGCGACGGCATCTCGGGGCCCTAAATCTTCTAACACTACCTAACGTCGTGGAGTTGCTATGACTAATTTTTTAAGGCTCGAATTTAACTGCAGTCCTATAAAATATGACTAGTTTAGACATTACCACCGTGAAGTCATTAGACTAGTCATATTCTAGGTACTATTGGCAAAATATGTTGTTTTCATGCCCTAAAAAAATAAATCATAGCAAGGTCACAACGGTAGGGGATTTGGGGCCCTGATATCATGTCTATTTTAAAATCGCGTCATTTCACAAACATGTAATTTTTGCACGAAATTACTTGTACCAACATTTTATTTACATTTTGTTTTTTTTTTAAATAAAATTAATGTTAAGACCAGTTTTGTGTAATTTGAGGGGTATAAGATACGGTCATTTTATTTGCTAAGAATAGTTATTTGAAGAAACCTACCTTATCTGCAATACTGGCAGCTTCGGGCGGAGTTAAGTGTCCTTCCCACGCGTCTATAAGGAATAAAATCGCAGGCGCACCGATGTCCATCGCTTGACCTGCATCAAATCACAAAATGTCATTTAATATTTTTCTTATTATGTTTTAGGATTTTACTCTGCTGAATAGGGTTATGGATGTATCCGAAGGCCAGAACACTCCACCTGTGACAAATATTCAAAGGTTCAAACTTACAAACTATGATAGTTTGGTATAAACTGTCTTCATTAAGCATCCACTTATGAGCTACGATATATTTACCCAAAGTATTATTTGGACTTCTGATACACCCTGTATAGTAAGGCGTGTGAAGTTCACCGACCCGCAATGGGCCAGGGTGGTGGACTGTGGCCCAAATCTCTCTCGTATCGAGGGCAAATGTGTCTGGGATAATGGCAATAGGCGTGCTCACTATTATATTGGGACCAAAATACATCGACGAAGTCTGGGTACAGTGTGGTGCACTTTTGCCTACCCCTTCGGGAAATACAGGTGTGGTGAAGTTGTATGCAACTCGCCTGTTATCCAGCTGACGTGCGACGAGTAGGTGCGGCTGAGCCAGTTCGCGCTCACGCAGTTGTGTAGTCCCAATGCATAGAGACCCAATTGGAACGCAGCCATATGTAAGGCCCTGTGAACAATACGTAAATATTGGTATCGTAGTTACATTCTTTAACTCAACTAAGCACAATAAACTATAGACGTGTAGACATTACGTTTTTTCTCTTTCAACTGTCAGATTTGTCGAGAAACATGGCTTGGTGTGGCGTCATTTTCTCGAATAATCTGTCAGTTTTATTTTATTTACTGTCAGTTTTACTTACTGCTTACAACTTACTAATTCCATGCGCAATAGGTTGAAAGATTGTTGAAGTTGAAAGAGTTGAAGGAGATAAAACTTATGTCTACGCGGTCATGCTAAGCTTCCTGATAAGGATTGTGATAACGTAGTACTGATTAGGGCTCCGCGACCCACGGTGAACTGAACGAAGTTGCGGACGATGTTACTTAGTTATTTTTATATATATAATTCTACTGTACGTATGTATGACACTGAACTCCTCCTTAACGGCTGGAACGATTTGAATGTATTTTCTTGTATGCGTTTGGGTGGCGCCCTGGATGTTTTAGATTCACAATTGGACCCGGTGGGTGGCGCTGCTTTCGTATGTCACTAATTCTAAGGCGGCACGAAGTTCGCCCGGTCAGCTAGTTAAATATAAAACCTGTGTGGTCCATGGTGTTCCCTGGCGCAGGATGTCTGCGTGAACAAGCTGGTGCTGGACGAGCCGCCCGCTTTGAACAGCACGGACTTGGCCAGCTCGAACATGAAGTGCGCCGACGCCTCGGAGGGCTGGTTCGGCACGGATGGATATAGACGCTTGCCTTTGTATCTGTAGTGCATTCAATCTAGTAATAAAATACCTACGGAAATTTGTAGAAAAGGGTATGTGTACCTATTCTATTACTCTATATACTGGACTTTGTATTTTGTTTATTGATATAAAAATGTATAGACAAATAGACAGCTATTCAAAAATACCCTCGAAAAATGAAAATACGTAGTAAAATTGACAAAGTTTTGTATTATTTTATGGCATTTTTTAAACAAGTTCAATGATTTGACCTACGAGTGAATTTTTTTGTGTATGAGCCGTGTCTATTTTACATTACATAAGAATAACGATTCGTGATTGAAAACTCTAGTAAATACTCGTTCCCAAAACATATTTTATGTACTTTTTACAGTTGAGAAACTTTTCAGAACAAAAGTGCTATGTTATCTTAATATCTATAAATCTCCTGTCACGATGTTTGTCTGCGATGGATTCCTAAACTACTTAACCGATTTTAAATTAAATTGGCACACCGTGAGCAGTCTGGTCCAACTTGAGAGATAAGATAGCTTATATCACAGCAACGCGTGTCCGGGTCTGCTAGTATCATATGTAAATGTCTTGGGAAATATATAAACATGGGGACCAGTGCATTACTCGATCGGGTAGCCACCCTGGATGTAAAATACACTTTTAATGTTGTCTACGGTGTGGTTACCTGGAGTCCTTGGGCCTGGACATAGACGGGTGTGTGTGGGTGGTGTGCGGCGCCGGATGCTGTACGTGCTGCGCGTGTTGTGGATGTTGCGGATGTTGCGCATGTTGCGGATGTTGTGCGTGTTGCGGGTGTTGCGCGTGTTGCGGATGTTGCACGTGCACGGGCGGCGACGGGCCGCCCTCCGACACAACGAGCCGCTCCATGTCGCCGGCCAGGCACTGACCGCCCTGCTCGAGAGATAGGCACCATCCCGTATTGACGATTACCTTTATCAATCTACAGCTTTAAAATACGGAATAACGCTATGCACTATCGAATATAATCTGCACTTTGACTTGTTGTAACTACTGAAAATTGTATCGACTCGTGCAAATTCAACGATCTACGAATCACACACGTTTATTTGAAAATTAATTTTATCAATTTTTATACGTCGCTACGTAATTCGGCATAATCTAAGTTAATAATAATAAATAAAGAGACTAAGAAACGTCTAATATTACAGTGGTGTTAGCACGCATGTCAAGACAAGACCTCTGTCACGGATTGGCTCGGTCGCTCTCTGTCTTATTTCATACGAGAGAAATTGTTCATACCAGTGTTAGAAGAATATATTTGAGTATTTCAACAAACATGGGCAAGGAATAGCAAACATGTGGCAATAGGACAAATATAAACCACTGTAAGTTTCTTAAGTTACAATACAATTAAAAACAAAGATTTTAGTCGTGTCTTTAAAGTGGCATACTGTCTGACCTGCGACATTGCGGCGGCAGGATGCGAAGGATGATGCGGTGGATGCTGCGGATGTTGCAGATGTTGGGGATGCGGCGGATGTTGCGGATGCGGCGGATATTGCAAATGCGGCGGATGTTGCGCATGTGCGGCGTGTAGCGCATGCGCCGGGTAGCCGGCGTCGCTGCGATACGCCGCCGCGAGCCGCGGGTTGTTCGTGTAATACATGCTCACCATGGGCCCTTTGGTGAGCTGGTGAATCTCACGATCTAACAACTGCGCACGGAAACACGATTACTGTAGCATAACGAAATTATCATAGAAATATCAAGAAAACAGCGCAATCGATTCGTTTTCCAATTATTGTCCCACATTTGACGACAAGTTGGGGCTTAAAAAAATAACTAATTACATATGCGTGTAACTAATTCGTTTCTAAACTTTCTAGTTTAAATTAAACTAAAAATTGAAAATTTGCTTAGATAGATTCATAGTAGGTCAGCTCTGATGGAACCCCAAACACACTGTATTTAATTATATTATTATTGGGAAGTTTTTTATCATATTATTGAGCCGTAATAAACTCAAAAGTGAGTATAAGCATAACATTTTAAATTTGGAATCACCAGTTGTATTAAAGATTACAATATTGGACAAACAGTTTTATTCATAATTCCAAACCTTATTCATTATCCTCGCTAACTTCACAGGGTCGTCTTTATAGAACGAGAGTAGGGTGAGCGCTAGCTCTCCGCGCTGCCGCCGCGTACCCTCGCACAACAACGGGTGGTCTGCTTCGGAAACGTTGGCTTTTAGCCCCAAAGCCGCTACGGCCGCTTCGAAACCAATTACTTCGTCATTCGGTGATCTTGCCTGAGAAATAAATAACACTTAGCCCATTCCCTTATGCCCGAATCCTATAATTACGGCCCGTCTCACTAACTAATCGTACAATTTAAAAAGACAGTCAAATGTTTTCCAATAATAAGTTCCGTAATGCTCAAGATGCTAGGTAAGATGTTGCGGCCCGTTACTGGTCTCCCAAAATAAGAAACTTGGCTCTCACCGACCACGAATCGCTTTTATAGGAACCCATTTTAGATGTATCCGCTAGGTATAAATCAATCTCTTTACAGTGATGTTTAGCAATAGGTGTCTTTGGGTTTTTTTATATGTAGACACAATAAACAGAGCTTGTAAAGTCAAAGCAAAAGAGTTATAAGTTCTAATCCTAAAATCCATATATAAGAGAAATGAAAACGATGTTACTATGATTTGACACCACAAATGTCCCTATAAATCGACTATCGATTTTGTTTGTAGACACCCTAATCCGTCGGTGGCATCGGCAGAAAACTCGACGCAACTGAACTAAAAAAAGTAAAAATACTTACAGGATGTTTGTTCTCCTTGTCAGTCGCCGATAGTACCAGCACGTCAAACAGGAAACTCGCCAGTGCAATAGGCAACAGAGCAGGACCGCGATTCCTAGAAATACATTTTTGTACCACCAACAAAATCATTATCGATTCGCGCACGAATAAAACGTTTATAACTTGTATCGTGAGTCCTAACCTCAATACGCCATCCCGGAGTTGTTCCGCCTTCTCTCGCGCCAGAGCCAGTTGTTCCACGCCCGTGGGTAGCTTCTTCAGCAGAGCGACGAGTTCAGTCTCCTGGTTGTTCAATTTCACTTCCAAAGCCTTAGTGCTCGCCGGCGGTCGTGCCATCTCCAACGCAAACAAACCCACGCGGAAGGCCAATTCGTGGTGTTCGCTGAATTCAGCCAATACCTGGGATAATAAACTACTATAAAAGGAGAGATTAATTTATGCTGATGAATGTCAAAGTGAACATTTTGTATTCAATAGTGTGTTAGATTTCTGCACTAATTCATCTACATAAAAATATATTTGGCTCAAATTCTTATTAAAAAAATATAATTAATAATTAGTTGGTCAAAATTCAGTCATAACAAGTCGCCGTGTCGGGACGGTCGATTTTACTTTCTTATATTTTTTTTAAGACGAAATTCATTGATGCGAGGAGCGTAAGGATAAGAGGGACTTCGCCGAGAAGTGGAGCACAATAAGAAAGGTTAGAGCGTATTCCTCGCAGCGGAGGCCACCACCACAATACTCACGGTGCAGAGGAAGGCGCACTTGGCCAGCGTGGCCGAGGCGAGGCAGGAGAGGCGGTGGCTGGCGGCGCAGAGCCGTGGCGAGGGCGCGTGCCGCTTCTTGAGCTTGCGCGGGTCGAGCGCGGGCGGCGGCGGCGCGGCCAGCGCGGGCGGGCGCGCCAGCAGCTCGCGCGCCAGCCGCCCGCCCAGCGCCGCCGCCGCGCGCGCGTGCCCGTGCGCGTGCAGCCCCTCCGCGCGCCCGAACGACACCTCCCAGCCGCACTCCCAGCCCGCGCCGCTCTGCACTGAGCTCTGCACAACCAACACACCCCGCACTGTACTTTCCCGAGCGTTGCGTTTTTGATGACCTTTCGTATGCCAACCCGCACCCCGTCATATATGTCACAACTGCCGTGATGATGATCATGTCGCCCTGAACATCTCTTTATATACGCATCGACTTTGTGATAAACAAAACTGTCTCGATATGCGCGATTGCATTATTTTTATTTTTATTTAAAATTGCCACGGAAAAAATGTAACAAATGAAACGACATGTCACTAGCTCACATACTTGTAAACATAACCATAGAACACCCAATGAAAATTTATGACAATTTTCAACAACTACCGAAAAAATATAGGGTAACCATACCCACTTTTAGCATCCCCCCATTTATTGGCACCCATGACTTTAAGTTAAAATAACAAGAAAACCATCACTTTAACCCCTGATTTTATGTCAAAAATGGAAAGATTGTACATTTTTTAATCTAAAACCCTTAACTTTAACCTCAAACTCAGACTTAATTAGTACAAACTTTAAGTTTGTTTGGGTTACACTAAAAAAGCCCTTTTTTACGCATTTTCTTAAGGACCGGTACTTCTTTTGCCAGTAACCGAGTAATCAGAAAATTTAAGAACAAATATAAAAAACTTATGTTTCAAGTATTATTTTTTTACAAAAATCTCAAAACATTTCAGGAAAGAGTGGATATTCTATAATCTGGTATCCTTTTTAGCGAAATAACGGGTCATAGAGAGTTTTGGTGACTGATTTTCTCCGAGTAGGCGCTTAAGGTGCCAATAGCTGGGGGTTTTACCCTATCTCATAAAAATTGTGACACAATGGCCATGAGATAACAATTAAAATTAGAGAGAAATATACTGACGAGGCCGACGGCGGAGCTGGTCCCTTCGCCGGCGACGGCTCGCCTTGCGGCGGCCGCGTCGTAAAAGTACATGTTGCAGTCGTCGTCGGACACGGACTCGTCGTTGGAGGCCCGCGGCGGCGCGTCGTCCGACGACACGCCCGGCGAGCTCGACTCCTGCGAGTCCGTGTCGCCGCCGCTCTGCTGCAGTATCTCCTCTTCGTTCTCGCAGAAACCTTCGCAAACGAAATTAACAATACCTATAACCCGGTTGCAACTATTATTATATTCCCTTTGGGGCCCGCTTCAAACGATCCGACAAGAATCTTTGCCTTGTACGATGCGATTCAAATGAGAAATGGATCGACTTTGCGCCATATTGTGATGTCATAGCTGTCAATTCTAACCAGTTAGGTAGGGTGAGCAAAGCAAGATTATTTTTTAAATAAAATTTATTTGCAAGTTGAGTAAAAAATGCACTCAGTCGCACGACGAAGCACACTAACAACGACAAAATGGCGACCTTATTTTCTTTTCTTTAATCATTTTGGCATGGCTTCTGTGCCTTTGCGTCAAAAATGAAAATAAAGAATGCTATTAAGACAATTTACTACTAAATTAACATTTATATTTAAAAATCTGATGTAAGACTATTATTATTGATATGCAAATAAGCTATTTGCAAACCATACTTATCAAGTGACATTTGACAGATAGAGGTTATTAACATTCCTATTCTTATTTGAATCGCACAGTAAAATATCATAGTCGCTATTGTAAGCTGCTTGCTTAATTGTCAAATACGTTAATATAGATTATCGGAATGTGAGGCGAGTGTTACGCGCGGCGCAAGTGAAACGGGCCCTTAACTATTTGACCGCAAGAGTTTACTAACACAGATCTCACATATTATGAATAAGCAATACACAGCATGCTGGGATGACAAAAAAGGCGAAGGTGAGACAACACAACACGTTAAATCGATATGTGATAGCAGTTTTCTGGATCCCGTATCTTACGAGTCGTGCTGAATATTAACTGGGGCATACTTAGGACAGTTTACCCTTAAATTTAAAAATTGTTTAAATATTTTAGTTTCAAATTGTTTAAAGTTGGGTTTGACTGTAACCAACACTGGCGGTCAAAATATTAAAGTGCAATTCTTATTGGTGGACGGTTGCAGTTTACTTAATCATGCGATGATCGCCACTTGATAAAACACGTGTTTAAACACCAAAGCTGTATGCTTAACTTTTATCTCTCTCAACTGTCAGATTGGTCGAGAAAATGACGTCACACCGAGATCTCACACGTCATTTTCTCGACAAATCTGACAGTTGAAAGAGATAAAACTTATGTCTACAAGGTCATGCTCAGCTTACTGATGTCGGCATCAAAAGTTCACGTTAGTTTCATCGCATAATATTTAATTCGTGCATTCATCCATCAATAAGGACAACGCCTTCACAGTACAAACAGAAAAAAAAAAATATACTTGTGCGTATGACATCTCTGAAATGGAATTATAAGAGATCAGGGACAGTGGTTTTTTTTTCATACCTTCCGATGACACGCTGGAATGATTACCATCACTGGGGCCAGTATCGCGAGGCGGTTCACTCGGACCGTCTCCAGATCCACAAGGCTAAAAGATATAATATTATTGGAGTATCATTTTTTTTTAACCCCCGACACGATGAAACTGAGCGTGTTATGTCTGTCTGTTTGTGCCATCGTAAGTAACGAACGGATGAACTGATTTCAATAATTTCTGTAGACAGCACAATTTAATTTGTTCAAATTGAATAGTCAACAAGTCTTTGACAAATTATTAAAATATTAATGTGACATATGGTACATTTTTTAAATTGAAATTGGTTCAAACATTCTAAAGGTACACGCTCAGGGGGTTTTAAATTTATTTTTGTTTTAATTTAGAAATACATAAATATAAGTAGGGTCATACTTAAAGATATCAAAATTCATCTGATTTTATACTTGTTTAGATGTTCCCGGCATAGGCAACTCGACGCTGATGTGGCTAGTCCGCAGCAACGTCTTGCGGTGACCCTGCATAGAAGGGTCGGGCGGGTTCGTCAGCCGATAACTGAGCGACATCTCATTGTTCAAAACCGCTTTAGAGGAATTCACCTGAAATAATTATATTATTACAAGTTGTTCCTACACACACCTTAAACCATATCGCACAGCCAATTGTGGCAACACTAAATGTGAGTAATGAAAATTTTGTCTCTTTCATTCGCATGAATTACGAAAGAGAGCGAGAGGTGAGGCGAATCGGTGATATAAAGCTAGAATATATTGTTATCCTTTTATTTAATTTATAACTAGAACGTTAAATAAATCAATTTCTTTATTTAAAGATTGGAAAACCAACCGACAAAATAAAAATAATAGAGAAAGTGGGCGCACTACAGTGCACCTCTGCCTACCCCTTCGGGGAGTATATGGATCGTTTCTGTTGATTCAAAATGCCTCCTTTAGGAATCGTTTCGTTTAACTCATTTTTGTAAATTTTGTGGATTGGATCATTTTTGCTTAACTACGCCCAACGTTTGTTAACTGTGCACTGTGCATTTAGTTTTTCCTTATTTGTATTTTAGATTAATGTGTTATGAATACTACAGTTTTTGGATGTCCTATTAGATAAAAAAATAAACTCTACATTTAAATAAGTGAGAATGATCGTGTAACAAACCTGATGCACGCTATCATTTTGATTGTTCGCATGCCTGAAGATAGTGAACGGGCTATGGTAGAGTGGGTTGAGATCCTTGGTGTACGTGACACCGGGTATCTGGTAGTCGTCCCACTCGAGGAAGCAGGCCTCCATGGCCGGGTGGAAGCCAGGGAAGACCTCGTTCTCGCTGATGCCGTTGATGTAGGGCGAGTGGGAGTGGGTGCGCGACGCGTGTCGCGTGTGCGAGGTTGTCGTCATGTGGTTGCTTCGGTTCTTCGCAACCTGGACATTGATAAAATGGAATAAATCCGTCATCTCTTTCGTAAACCGATGTGAAGTGAGTTAATATGGCACTGTATATACAATGTAGTTAAAAATGGGTGTACTAACCCTTCTATACATACAAATAAATAAAATTGGAGTGTCTGTTTGTAATATCAAAATAACACTTTTTTACCAAATGCGTATGAAAGTATAAACGATACCTATAACGAAAACGCAATTTTAAATTTTTTTGTCTGTCTGTCTGTCTGTCTGTCTGTTTGTTTGAGGTAAACTTCTAAACGGCTGAACCGATTTCAATGGGACTTTCACTGACAGATAGCTGACGTTCCAAGGCGTAACTTAGGCTACTTTAATTTTAGAAAAAGCATTAGGGTTCCGCGGGAAAAACATAATACCCATATTTCCGGGTAATCTCCCTAAAGTCCACGCGGGCGAAGTCGCGGGCACAGCTAGTTACTAATAAAATAGCTACTATGATTTCATACCAAAAGAGGATCGACTATAAGAAAAAATAAATACCTTATCGAGAACTTTCATGTGCCACTGAGCGAATTGCTCGTGCAATGTGTCTCGCTCGTACGGCGCCAAGGATGGATTCAACGCAGCCAGACGCCATAGCACAACCACCTAATGAGAGATAAACACATAATTGTTACTTGCAAAATTCATCATCCATCCATTGAAATTAGAATCGGCATACGGTCAGATACTCAAAACGCCTTCCCTAAAAATGGCCGGTAATAAAATCGCTACAAGTGCAGGAAAATTGCACTTATTATGTTTTGCAGGAAAAATTATTCATTTTATATTTGAACGTGCAATTATTCTACAATTCAGTGTTTTGGTGTTATATTATGTCACTAGGTAAGCGACAGTAAAATAGCACTCAAATTTATTGAATCTTCAATCCATTTTTAAAACACATTTTTAGGTCAAATATGGATCTACAATGCCACTATAAATTGATCATAATTTTCTTTGAGTGTAAGTCTTCCATTCATAATATCACAAACAAGAGAAAATGCTTGTATATTGGAGGGATGTCATACCTCATCACAAAGCGACGAGCAGGCATGCTGGGCGGCCGAATTGCTGCCGTTGCCGCCGTGCTTGCCTCCACCCGCACCGCCGCCCCACGCCACCAGAGACGCTTTGGTCGTATACCACCACACTATTATCTACCCCAACACAATTACGTTTACACACCAACTACATAATAAGTATATCTAGTGTGAATTAACAATTTTTGTAAGTCTCATCGCGTTAACACTAGAATTGTTTGGTGATCTCATATCTCCACCCTCCACCGGTAAATGAATGGACTAACGTTAAAACAATGGTAAAGGGACATTCTAGTCTGTCCAAAGTATATCTTTTGTATCGAAAATACTAAATTATACTACTGTAGACTTATTGTTAGCTCGTTAGTTATAATAGTTACTCTTTAGAGTCGTCCTATTCTTAGTCTATTAAACGCGCCGCATGAGTTATACACGCAAATCAATCGTAATGCGTCGACAACGAAAAAAAATATCACGGAGTTCGTGACTTACTTACATAATCCGAAAAATTAATTGATCGCTATTTTAAAAATCGGCGAATAAAGCCATCCATTAAATGAACTGTATTGACTCATAGAAAAAGTTCAGTTTTCAACGAAATTACATCGAGTGTGCGAGCGAATTTTGACGCGGATGCATTGCCTTTACCGCTGAAATTGAATCTTTATATATATTTACATATAGTTTGTTTTCGTATTGGCAATCATTTTGACTTAAGGGGCCGTCCATTAAATACGTGATGTTTTTTTTAGCAATTTTGAACCCTGTGATGTGGTGAAGTTTTAGACTAACCCTCCGCCGACCCAAAATGACGTGTATTTTTTAGTACCTGCAGAGAATCTTATTTTTTTTAGAATATTATCTTTAAATACAGGTATACAGTATAATCTAATTTTATTTTCAAATTAAGGACGTTGCCTGGCAAAGGCGAGTCAAGGTCACACTATACGCCGCTTTTCGATTTAGAAATCGCGCGTTTGACGAAAAAATAAATACACGTGAGTCTTACTACACCCCCTACTCCCGTGATATTTCGTGATTTTTGCCAAGCTACCCCCCCCCCCCTTTCGAGCCTCACGTGATTAATGGATGGCCTCTAAGACATAATATTTACTTACCTGTTCACACGCCATCACTTCCTCGGTAATGATCTCCAATAGCGGTATAGCGTTTCTGTCGTAACGCTTGAACATCTCCCTGACTATTGACAGCAAGTTCCACATGCCCTCGGGCTCTCGGCCCCGCAGCGGTCGAAGCAACGACGACCACTCCGCTGCCGCGGGGGGCGCGCTTGTACTTAAATAGTTAACATCGCTGAAATAAAGATACCATGTTGATACAATGCCAAAATGTACTTCTGCCTGGAGTTAGCGCTAAGGTAAAATAATAATGTCATATTTTTAATGGAAACGAATTGTTTATCCAAAAAATGCTGTATATTTTTTTTAGCCTATTGAATGTCTCACTGATGTACAAAAGCCTCTCATGTCTCCTGCTACCGCGGCGCGTAACGATGTCAATCAACTGACTATTATGTGTGTGCTAGATAGACACATACATACAAGCGACTTAACTTAATGGGTGCTTCACTTATTGTAAAACGATATCCGTCCGACTTTATTTGAAACACACACAAATGATTAAAAATCTTACCTGAAGACAATAGGAGCTGGAACACAGAACTTGACCAAAATCTTGTTGATATTATTATGCAAGGTCTTTTCATCGAGAAACCAGGATGTGTATTCGAAGGCGGAAGCGCCCGCGGTCGGATCGGGGGCACCACATGTCGTGTTTATCGAGTTCGGTTGGGCGGACAGCAGTTCGTCCAGTATACGTTGAGCCGTCGGCAGAACTTGCCGGGGCAGTTCCGATATGAGGTATTGTGCGAACTTCTGGAGTTGATCCCGTCGTAATCGCTGAAGGGACTCCGACACTGGCGCTCGGAGGCATACTTGTGTTGGCTACAAGAAACTCATTGTTTAAAATAAATTTTAAGTCCTTGAATTAAGCCGTAAAACACCTTCTCTAACTTAAATTGATTATATGTAGGAAGGCTTAAATATAAATGGATACTAGACACGATAAGTAAATCGACCAATTTGCATGAGACTATGCTTGAAAACAATTTGCAGTTCGTCTATAATACAGTTGTCAAGCAAATTGCTATTTATATAACGGATATGCGATAGAGCGGTCCACGAGTCTCCATCTACATTTTCGTGTAAATTATACTATATTTCCAACGTCATAGAACATAAATTTCAATAATTATACTCAACTCCACTGAGCTAATTAGTGTTGAGTTTTCGTGTGAGTACAAATCCTCCTTTAAATTGCTCATATAGCAGTTAAACATTAAAGACGGCACTTTAATGTGATGCTAACATTGTTAGTATTTGCTGTCTCATCATTACAATTTATTACAAGTCACATACAATACAATGAATAAACGTTTTATTCATTTAACGGAAACACGGCGTAATAATAAAATGTTCCCTGAATATTCAATGTATAATAAATTAATTTAATTACTCATCGATGTATCATACTTATACCACTATTTCAAATTAATTATACTGTTAAATAAAGATGAAAGTTCACTCAATACTAATACATTTGAAAATAATGAATAGGACATCCATTATGATCTTTAAACTGTATGTTTTAGCATACAATTTCCAAAGTCATAAAGTTATCTTTCATAATACATCTCCATGCCTGTATTCCGCCAAAGGTTTAGGTAAAGATGCCATCCATCGCACCTACACTTCACTAATGTATTTTAGTGCCAAAGTTATTACAGCGGGCCTATTTATTATACCCCGCACATTCTCCCTTAATGTAAGGGTGTTGGAGCCATAGTCTTCTAGAATGGCCCGATATGCTTTGATGAACTTCTCAAGTCTTTCTATAGATGTGCAGGTCCTCTCACAATATTTTACATCACTATATAGCAAGTGGTAATGATTATTAGAAAAAGAAATCCGAGAATCCCAGAGGTGTGGGCCCAAGGTTTTAAGCCCTTATGTTCAAAGTGAGCCTTCTATCATCTAAACTACTAAGCACTGCTATAAGTAAGATAATTTTTTTCTTACCAAATGTATCCTGTAGAGACATACTGCAACAATATGTGAGCACCAGTGTGCCGTTGAGGAGCAGGTGCAGTTACATGAGGATATTCGCTGTCTGTCAAATGTCACTGCCACATTGAACTGAGCTCTCGGCATGCTGAGCACAACCACTGAAGCTGACAAGTGAAATCCTAAAAGAGGATTTATAGGTCATTGATTTTGGTCTAAATCTTTATAGGGTAACAAGGTTTTTAACACTATTAATGGAGTCATCTTTATCACCCTCATTACCCATTTTTCTTTAAGAGGGGCACACTAGGGCTTTAAAATTCGCGCGTCAAATAAGCCAATACCAAAATGAACTCTGTGTCAATATGCATAAAGATAGAATTTCTGTCGTAGAAGCCATGCCCCAGGCAAGAAAATTCGAAGGTGCTGTCAGTGTCATTTGTTACAACACTATATTCTTACCCATTCTGAGAACTATTCATGACAAACAAAAAGATTATTTGTATCAATAGTAATATGGTTTAAAATGCACAGATTATCACTTACCAATTTGTAAAACATCTTTGACAGCTCTATCCCGGAACAAGTGTTCACCTCTCTGAAACTCATCAGCTGAACCATTGGCAAGGCAGGAGTAGAGTCTGATGTCATCCTCGCTGTCTGGGAAGCTCCAGAATGCAATTTGGAGTTGCAGTGTCTCAGGCACCGGTGGGTACACATGCTCAACCAACTCAAATGGTATGTGAGACGCTACACACTTTGCTGCGAGCTCACTTAATGATGATACTGTCTTTTCTGAAAACAATCCTATTTATTTAACCATCTGTTTGTACCACAATCTAATAGCAAATACTAATGCAATCAAATAAGTTAATACAACTTGTTGTGTATCATATTGATGAAACAAATTGTTTTTATTGGAATAAATAATAATGTAACTCCTACAGGGTTCTGGATATATATCATGATATATATCTGATATATATCAAATGATTTTTTAAGATATATTAATACAAAACTGGTTTAAAAAATGTAAAAAATGTATATTATTAAGTAATTTTTGGCGTGTGTTTCTGTATTTCTACTTCCCAAATGTAGATGGCGTTGGAGTAGAGTAAAAAAATACTCCCTAATATCCAACAATTATTTTTAACAAAAAACAAAAACTGACTTCAAAAACTTAGGTTTTTTGGTAAAATCACTTTTTTTCACGATTTTTAGTGTCAATAATCGGTTAAAAATATGCAAGAATTAGCCGCTCATAACAGCCCTAAAAAAGTAAAAATTTACAGCCAGAAAAATGGCTTTCATATAAAATGGATATATATCAAACTTTTGATATATATCATAAATATCTGTTATTTTGATATTTATAATAAATATCGGATATCTTCGAACCCTGAACTCCTATTACTTGAAATAAGGTATATGTTATACAATGTCTATCAGTCATCCAAAATAATATTTTAGTTTCATACATAGTAAATAATAAGTAGATAGATGATCAGTGAAAGCAGACTATCCATGATAATTATAATAGTTTCTGAGTTTCAGAACTTTTATATTTGTCATAAGTAACAATACTACTATTTAACAATGTAAACTACATTTATGAGGGGCAGCAACTAATATTCACACAACAGTACATGAAACTGTAAGACATAGGTTTAAAGATATTACAAGTTTTTTTTTTGTTGGCAGCCAATAAACATTGAAAATCATGATCACATACCCGATATTCATGCAATCATTAAAGTATTATTTCGGACTTCTGAAACACCTGTATATTATGCTGCACTGAGTTGCTCTCTAACTTTCTTAGCTGCAAGGTTATTATAGGTAAGGAGTGCAAGCGATAGAGTTGTCACAGCCATGTGTGCTAGTGACAAATTCATAATCATTAACCAGTTCATAAAAAATACTATTCTAGTTTTTGATTGTTAAAACCATAAATATTAACCAACTTCAAAAAGGAGGAGGTTCTCAATTTGATTGGTATGTTTTTTTTATGTATGTACACTGATTACGCTGCAATTTATGATCCGATTTATGCGATTCTTTTTTACTTTGATGTGGAATAGATGCCATCTGGTCCCATAAAAACTTGGAGTTGGTGCCAATTCAGATGTGTATTTGCCTAGTCTGACGTAGATTGGCACCTACTCCAAATGTAATTAACTAAAAGGTTCTTTTTAGCTTTTTAGTGCACCTAGGTTTTTGAAGTTTGTTTTTCTTTTTTGTTATTTTTTTTTTTATTATTATGTACATCCTACTAATCCTTCTTATATTATAAATGTAAAAGTTTGTGGGGATGGATTTGTGTTTGTGTTGTTTGTTTCTTTCACACAAAAACCACTGAATGGATTTTGATGAAACTTTACAGTATTATTGTTTATACAATAAGTTTTAAGTATTGTACCTACTTACTTATTATATTATGATTATGATAACTTTAATAAGTATTTAAATGTAATATCCCTTTATTGTATGTGTGAAAATCTATCTACTTGGGGTGAAATGTGATTCTTAATATTGGCAGTCTAATGTACCTAACAAAAGTTCACATAATATCCTACAGAATGAAGTGTAATATGCAAATTAACCTGCTTTAATAAGTTTATTTTTGTTATGTAATTTACTAGATAAATCTACAAAATTTTGGTGAAAGTTGTGAAAGTTGTCAAGAACCAAACTTTCAATTCATTAATCCTTAATAAAAACACCAAGGTAGGCATATACATGCCTACATTTTAACAAAGCAGATCAACAAAGAAGATTCGAAACTGAGGGTATTATTAACTGCCCAATGCACTCAAAGGTAAATGACTTCAAGCACCTGTTCTTTGTATTACTACACACAGACAATGCATCTAAGTAGGTAGAACCAATAGGTCCTATTAAACATCAAACATTTAGAAAGATTATATGATCAGAACACAACATCACTAACTTATGACATAAAATCATCATTATTTCTAATATATATCTATCATCCGATGCGAAATTACCGAAATAATAATCATAGAGTTCGGTTCGATTTGATAGTTGAAACGAAACAAAGGATCAGCTGAGTGTTACCTTGAATGGACTTTTTGGAGGAGCGATTTCCGAATGGATTTTGAAGGTTTGGACGTCGCCAGCCCCTCCAATTGTTACACAGGCTCTCGGGCTCCGAACTCCAGCTACACAGCGAATCTTCCTCGAATCGTTCAGAGTCCTCAAAACTGAAATGGTCAGCCTCCTCCCAGTCGAGTAGGGGAGACCCCACATCGACCGGGGCGCCTTGTCGTCCCCCTTTTCCATTACTGCTAGACGCCCCCGCCACTTTAGTGAGATTTATTGAAAAAATCTCAATAAAATTCGCTGGATCACTGCAGCGAATAGTCACAGTGGGGTATCCACTTTCCACAATCACTAAATGAACATTACTCTTATGAGCTTTATGATTCTATGTCACAAGATAATAACTTTGGAAAAGAAGATTCGAGGAAACGAAATACATCACATAATGTAAAAACTTGCCAGTTTGAAACCAAATGATCTAAATAAATCCCATCAGCACAATAACAAATATGGCCGAATTACGTCCCGTCCGTCGTCTGTCGTCCAGACGCCGTCCGGTCCCAACCATAGAGCATGTCCCGTCCCCCGTCCCATTCCCGTCCATTCAGTCCGCCCATGGAGAACGTATTATAATCCACGAATTGCTCGATGAAGAATTGTAGATCTAATATAAAATTTTTGGTTCCCATGATTTATCCTTAAATGAGGATTATCTGCTAAGGGTTTACTTTAGAGCGGAGTACGTAGACTTTGGATGGTGGGCAATGGCTAAGTTTAACTGTATTATAAAAGTAGGCAAGTACTAATGTAATCAAACGAAACAACGCTTCACATGTGTAAAAGTGTAAAAATGTATTTTTTGATCCATTATAAAATTGCAATGTCTTTTTGATGGGAAACCAATAGGCGAGGGGTAAACCTGATTTTTGGCGTGGCGAGATTTGCCGACGCTTTGCTACAACAAAATGAAATCAACCTTATTACTTAAAGGATAAAGTATAGTTTTAAATGCGGCTACGATTCGTCCGTCGCTTAGACTCCGCCCATCGGCTGACTCCGCTCACTAGCCACTACGACGTTTATTTTTTTATGTTTCACATCTGCCAGGCGTTCCGCGACAGCTGTTTTTAATAAATAAGAGTGTTTGTTACTTACTCTACACGAAGATTTCAAACTCTCCTCCTTTTTATGAAATGTAATGGAATAAGATGAGGAATAGCTTCACCTGCCACTAGGCGGCTATTTCGCCAATGTCAATTAACATTTAATTAAATATAAAATAAAAATGGGTGATAAAACGTGATAAAGATGGCGGATGAATGTGGGATTAATCCATTTAAACTCTACATCTACACTATGGCCTTCATTTCAGTTTTGACGTGTATTTGATTTGTATTTGACAGTCATAGACAAAGAGTAAAGATGATCATCTGGAGATTGTTCTGGACTTTTTAAAAATGATATTTTATTATTATTTTTAATTCTAATGTCGAAATTAAAATTGCTCATGTAAAAGTGCCGGCAAAACGCAATCGCATATAATCTCTTTCAACTTCCCTACAAAACTAATCTGGCTTACACGGAAAGGTTATAAACGTAGAGGTACAATTATTTGGTTATTGAAAAATAGTGCTTACCAAAATGTTTTGTTGGGGTAATGCGACTCACCATGAGTTGTGTATTGAAGGACCAGAGGTCATTGATTTGGTAAGTGGTTACCAGTCTTGCTTTCTGACACTATAAAATACAAAGACTGCATCCTGCAATCTATTTGCTGACATGCATTTGTTTACATTTTTGTTAGATTTTTGAGGAGTTATAAAACATAATACTACAGATAAGGCAGGAGTAATATCAATTTTGTGTAGTCCTTAGGACTTGAATTATTGACACAAATTAGTACAGATTTTGTGAAATCTTTTTCTTTGCTTAATTTCTACCGCTTTTGATAGCCACAGATTGTGTGCAACTAAATCAAGATTATTGCCTATGAACAAAGTACATATGTGTTTCTGTCCATCAATTGAATTGCACAATCATACTTTTTGCAGGTATTAAAACCCACATTGTCAAAATGGCGAGAGAGTAATCACATTAAAGCAGTTGCTGCCGGTGAATTTCACTCACTGTATCTAACCAACAATGGCCATTTGTATTCATGTGGTAACAATGATGTTGGGCAGCTTGGCCGTCGCACTGAAGACAAAGAAGGAAGAGCACCAGGTTGGTATATAGCTGTTAATGTCTATGGATTTAATTATTATAACACTTTTTAGGACACACCAAACCTAATGGCTTATTCAAAGCCATATTCAAAGGTGGGAAATAATAATTTTATCGGTCAAATCTTGCATATTTACCTTGAAAATCATTTTAAATCAATGCAATCAGCAAATATTTAGAAATTTTGGTCAGCTTTACTTCTTACTCATTAGACACATGAAGTCAATATTTGCTGCTGACTTAAAATAACATTATTTGACATGTGAGAAGCTACCTTGTGCAAGTAAAAGTTATTTGCAGTAAATAAAATTTATTCACCTGAGTAGAATTCACCACATTAAATTATTTTACCCTTGAGTGCCCCAATTGTTTCTATAAAAAAGAATTGTAAGTGTTACTCCTGATTATTTAACTGTGATCACAGTAACTAGAATGCCTTAAGTAGGGCTGATGCTTTACATAACTTTAATATATTTCTAATTTCTTTACAGCCATAGTAGAAACACTTAAAGACTGTACAGTAGCATCCATAGCATGTGGTATTCAACATTGTATGGCACTGGACGAATGGGGCCAGCTGTTCAGTTGGGGTTCGGACAGCATGGGGCAGCTGGGCAGCAACTTAGGTGCACATGCCCAGGACAAGCCCAAGTTTGTGAAGACCCTTGCCACTAAAAATGTTATACAAGTAGCTTGTGGGGCGTATCATTCTATTGCGCTTACAAATAGTAAGTAAGAGGTTTCCTTTATCCTACATTCATGTGGCTATTTTTTTAATGTTAATCTTGGATGTGACAAGTCCAGTTTCCTAATTAAAAAAAGCAATTCCAATTTAAGATACAGTTATACCAGTTTCGTGGGATAAATAAGCCCTAAATTATGAACTAAAACTTAATATGGTATCTATTATTTAAAGAAAAAACACGTCTGTTACAGCCTTATTATTCTGTAAGTATAGACAATATCTATAGTTTCCAAAGAAGAATGTTAACTCATGTGGTAGATTCATATTATAAAATTGTTCTCGAATGTTCTAGATGGTGACCTTTTCTCTTGGGGTGCAAACAGCTATGGTCAGTGTGGTTTGGGCACTATGACTAACAAAGAGATGACACCGCAGCCAATAGCGTCGTTGCTTGGAGTCCCTATTGCTCTAATTGCTTGCGGTAGCAACCACACTTTTGCCTTGTCTAAGTAAGTTACATTATTCCTTTATTTCTCATTTTTCTTATTTAGTACATTTTTAAATATAAATATAAAAAATACATTTAAAAATATAAAAAACAGTTCCCCACCGGCATCTGGAACAGGGTCCTAGTTACCAGTGGTTAGGGCTCCAGAGAGAGGAACTTCCTCACAATGCGCGCCGTCTCCAGAAGTACCGCCTTCTGAATCTGTCCCTTGATCCAGCTGCCTAATGCGAGCCTTTTTAGGTGTTTGTCGAGGCTCTTGGCTAATAAGCCATGGGCGGAAACGACTATCGGTACAATGATTGCCGCATCAATGTCCCACATGTCGACAACCTCGTGAGCCAGATCAAGATACTTGCTTTAAGTTACATTCTTATTATACTATCTCAACATTACATTCACTTCAATTTTATTTAATTCATGTAGAATCTATAATATATATTATATGTATATACCTAATCATAGTTTTAAATTAATAAATACAATTCAAGCCCAACTGCCCCAGAAAGATGGTCATTTAATATTAATGTACCCATTATCAATGTTGTGGTTTGATAATATTTTATTCCCATAACCTAGTGGCTTCTCGAATTCTTCTGAATACATTGTTTTTATAAGTATTATTATAATATCATAAAGATTTTAGATAAGCAATTGGTTGTAAAAAATCCCTGATAACCCTAGTGTTAGGATGTTTGTCCAATCATGCATATTGTGGTTCATATCGCCCACGTTTATGTACGCGACATTATATATATTGCACATGTGAGCGCCGTAGGTGACTCGCTCTCATAATATAGTACGTATAGCGCTTCAATCATAATTCTTTAACGTGTTCATTTCGCTTTCGAGAAACCATGTTGTCACTGTAAATATAATTTTTATTATGTTTGCTCGCATCACAGATTTTATACGTATGCGTAGCGAAACGCTACCTAAATAAAATAATGATTAGCCTACTATCAGTCCTGGATTAGCCTAAGAGCTATTTAAGAAAAATCCTTACAAGCTTAGTGAGACTATAGAAAATGGCTTGCACACAGCCGACGACGCCTTCGGTTATTAATGATTATAGTATGGTCTATGTTTTAGTCCACTCTTTAGTGCATGTGCATATGCGTGAGAACCGAAGGTGACGTAAAGTTAGATTCTAACGAGTCCTGTATTAACCTTCTCCGTTATCTACTATCTACGCGTTTCGTTAAATGTCAAATCTGTATTTACAATTCTATTTTATTTTTATTATCATTCCTATTAGTGTAGTACTATTACTTTTGTAAAGATATGGCTTTTTTGGCTGAAATAAAGACGTATTATTTAGCCTGTCACAATTTGCGACTAAAGTAGGTACAATAGTAAGATATCGCCAGACAACACATGCTCATCGTATGATCCTAAACCGAGCCAAGCTTACTATGAGTACCATACTATGGACTGAGGGCGATCCCAGTTACACCCAAATAAGGGCAAATACCAAAAAGGTCATTTGAGAAATTTGCCGCTAGCGGGTATCGAACCCACGACCACTTAGTTCATTGAGCAGAGTGGCCTATGGTCGTACCACTAGACCAAGCCGTTGCCAATGTATATCTACATTATCTATACTAATATTATAAAGAGGAAAGCTTTGTATTTTTGTGTGTAATGAATTAACTTGAAAACTACTGGACCGATTTCAAAAATTATTTTACCATTAGAAAGCTACATTATCACTGAGTAACATAGGCTATATTATAAACCCGTGCGAAGCCAGGGTAGACCGCTAGTGTATAGTATAGTAACAAAATGTTTTGTGTTTTAGGTCTGGTGCAGTGTTCGGGTGGGGTAAAAATTTACAAGGCCAACTCGGATTGCAGGACAGGGAAAGTAAATGTTATCCTTCGCATTTGAAAACGTTAAGAAATGTTAAGGTACAGTCATCTTAATCTGTAAGTGAACATAATCCATACTTAAAAATATCCAATTAAGTAATTCCTTCTTGAAATTAAATATTATAACGAAGGCATCTCTTGACGCTAAATATACTAATGGATGTAGTAATTGGTAACAGCTAGGCAACTTAAGATATACAAAAAAATAGAATCCACTAAAACTAACAAATCATGGCGACTTTTTGAAACATTTTGACGGATATTTTGACAGAAAGCGATTGAAATGGGTTTGCAATCGAATGACGTAATGTTCCTACTCTACAGGACCTACGTCCTCATTACGGTCCTATTTATGATGCATTTTTTTAGTAAATGTTCCTTATTTGTTATCAGGTGTGCCACATATCCTGCGGCGAAGACTTCACCGTGTTTCTTACGTTGGACGGCGGCGTGTTCACTTGCGGCGGCGGCCAGTACGGACAGACCGGCCACGGCACCACTAGAGAAGAACTCGTGCCTAGAAAAGTAAGTATTCACACACACCTCCACATGTTTTCTCAAAATCTCCAACTCTGATATGCATACATTTCCCTCATAGTACCCATTGTTCTAATGAAATTGAAATATTGTACATTTAGAAAAAAAAACCGGCCAAGTGCGAGATGTAATCGCAAAAAAAAAACATTTTCTAACAATAAATTTACGCTTTCCGGATTTTTTCCTTTACTTTTGCTATAAGACCTTGCTTCTTGCCATATTTCATAATTCTAGGTCAATAATAAACCGCCGTATCTATTGATTGCCTTAACCTAGAAGTTTGATTTTTTAGGGCACCAAGGGACCAGACATAAGTCTCAGTTAAAAATTTCAATTTGATACCTTCACGCGTTTCTGAGAAAAAGGGTCTTGATAGACAGACAGACAGACCTTTTTAGGTACGGAACCTTAAAAAGGCCTTAGCAAAAAGTAATAATTCCAAGCTAAGATGAAACTTGGTTTGAAGATTAATACACGCACGATTCAGATCGTATTATATCTTAGTACAAATTTTACTAGCGCCTTCTGATGTTCCTATCGGGAGACAACTTGGTACTTGAATTGCATATTGCTGTCCTTCTCATGATCATAATGTACGAGCAAGAAGGCACTATATATGTGGAGTAAAATAACTAAATGTTCAATTGATATGCTGTAACGATTAATATTTTTATAACTAAACGCTTTATTAAGTTGTAACTAAACGCATAATTGATTTGTATAAATGATTAATATTGTTTTGAACTAAACGTGTAATTGATTTGATGTGATGATAAATAAACGGTTAACGAAACGCAATGAATGAAATAGAGGAACGAAAGTGGGAAGTAGGAAAAGTAGAGAGGGTTGTGAAAAATGACGAAAGACGGAAAACGATAAAAAGTGCAAAGTATTATTATATATTTGTAAAACGTGTAAAAGTGAGAAATAAAACAAGAATAACTTAAATTAAATTGTATTTACGACGCCACCCTACATATAATGTGAACGGGGTGTAACGGTGGTGTTGGTCCGTCCCAGGTGATGGAGCTGATGGGCAGCGCGGTGACGCAGGTGGCGTGCGGGCGGCGGCACGTGCTGGTGCGCGTGGGCGAGCGCGTGCTGGCGTGCGGGTACGGCGCGCGCGGCCAGCTCGGCTGCCCGCACGTCGCCGTCGCGCTCGTGCCCACGCCCGTGCACTTCGCGCCCAACGACGACTCCCCGGTAACTCGCACATTATACCGACCACCACTACTCACTACTACTACTACACCCCTTTTTGCGTCCCACTGCTGGGCACGGACCTCCCCTCAATGCGAGGGGGATTCAAGCCATAGTCCACCACGCTGGCCCAGTGCGGGTTGGCAGACTTCAGACATCTATCGAGAACTAGTCAAGTTCCCTCAGACGTACAGGTTTCCTCACGATGGTTTCCTTCACCGTTTCATAGCAAGTGATAATCTTGAATGAAAATGAGATTCGCACATGAAACCCAGAGGTGCGAGCCGGGGTTTGATTGCAAGGCGTGCGTTTGACCACTCGGCTACCACTACTCACTACCGCTGTTATATTCGTCTTATCTGCTGGGTTATGTAACTCTTGTCGCTATCAATTTTCGATTTTTGAAACCAAATGAAATGGCGGATTTACAATACATTTTGAAGGCAAATGATTGAAACTGGTTTGCAATTTAATTACGTAATCGCCCTGCTGGACTCCATAGTAAAAATGTTACTAAGGACCTATTTTGAAAATTACAGATACTGTTTATTCCACTATGATTTTATGATCATAGGATAGGCTTTATTTGATGAATACCCCAACTGAATTACATGTCAAATTGACAGATATTTAAATTCCATATTTTGTCTGAGGATTGAAAAATCGGCCCTTAGGTGTCCCGCTCATACCTTGCGACCGTTAAAGACGCCAATACGCTTTATGTGGTGCAAGTTACTTTGGTGCAAACAGAATTAGCACCAATATTATTTATTACGTCCGGGAAGTAGGGGAAACGACTGAAGTGGGTGATGAATGATAATATTAACATAGGATGTTAATAATCTAAAAAGTCACTGCTCAAAGTCTAGTCTCATATATTTAATCTGATTTTGAACCGATTTCGATCAGGAACAAACGAACTTAGGTACCCTTATAATAAAGAACCTTACTAACCTAATGTTATTATTTTCGATACAGACTGAAACCGGTCCGCAACCTAAGGTGAATTTATTTGTAGGTACTAATAGTATTACATATTACTGTAGATAAGTACTGTTAGACAGTCAACCTTAGTTCTTGTGTCGTGCATGCTTCGTTATATATTTATTTTTATCTGTTAACTTTATCACAAAGTTTGTTAACTATTTTTATTTATGACATTATTAACATTTATATGATTATTATTATTTCATAATAAACCATGAATTTATATGAAAATAACGTGATAAAAGGGAGTTTGAAATATATTTCTGGCTACCCGACCGGAGACTACGGGCGTGGTGATACTATTTATGATTAGTTTATTAATAGTGGACTGTTGTTCTGTAGCCTAAGAAGAAGGCGAAGGGAGAGTCGACAACGTTTGGTCGCAATAGCGGCGCGGGCGCCTCTAAAATAAATGTTGAGTCATTTCTCTATTTTAAAAATGTATTATTACTGAATATTACTGCATTATTGTTATTACGTATTAGAGTTTAATTTCGCGTAGCTATTTTAAAATATCTTTAGATCTTTTTTAGTTACTTATTTATTAATTTTGCATGCATAGAATAAATGGGCTAGACATATGGATACGCTCTCGGTTGTTGCGTATTATTTAAAGAAACATTACGTCTTACTTCATTCATCATAGCTGAATTCTGTCCTAAGTTTTGAAAGTGAAAGATAATTACTTACCTTGACACTGCTAAACAGTTAACAGTGTTTTAGTAATAATCTATTTCATTTTTAGGGTTCCGTAGTAGTTATTGCGAGAACCGCTTATGAATTTTAATATAAACGTAACTATGAAGTATAATGGTGTCATCCAAATGACTACCTTGCACTCCAATTTATAAAGTTTATTTTTGTTTACAGTTTTCAATGGACCTTTTCAAAGGACCTATCAAGGTGTTTGCTGGTGGTGACCACAGTTTCTTAGTGATTGATCATGACAGATCCGGGCCGGTAGACTTCCGGACGCCGGATCATATCAAACAGATACTGACGTTGACTGTGCCCAAATTGACGGCTTGCGAGGTGTTAAAGGATAGTGATGTAGTTAATCAGGTAAGATAAATTTAATCCACAAAGAATAGTAAACTTTAACTAATATTCGAAATCATTATTATACTTATAATATTGCCATCTTGATCATACCTTACGGCTGTAAGCAGGACGGAAATACGATTAGTTTTTGTTTTAACCGAATCCACACCATTGTGTTACTAAAATAATAGGCATCATTCTAATTAGCAGTGCATTTATACAAAAAAAAAACAAATACATTAACAAATACATAATTTAAAAATACACTAACGTTAAATTTCAAACTCATTTCATTATAAATTATGATAATGTATGACAAACTGTATTTTTTAATTACGAGAATAAATTATCCTGGAAATTAAAATTTACTAATTCAGGCGGAACGTAACAATGTAACCTCCTTAAATTATTAGCATAGATATACCCACGAAGGAATAGTATTTCCACCTAGGAGCACAGTCACTACCTCTCCCCTCACGGTAACTACCCAAGCCGAGGTCGCCCTTGAGCTAGTTGCCACCCTTTTCCGCCCTTAAGGCCTTGGTTGGAGTTCACTCTGCGCTCGCCACTCCTCCGGTAAAGCTGTAAAGGCGGTGGCCAACAGCGTAGTCCATTCAAAAAATGAATAGTATTTCCAATCTGTCTACATCCCACTTTTTTTTTTAACTTTTATATCTTCAACATTAATCTTTTATTTACATTAAAAACTAGATACAATGAGATTATAAATACAATCGTAACAATAATTAATGACTTTTTTCATCATTCATTAATTGATCATATCATGACTTAAGTAATCTCGTAGGACCTGCTGGCGTACCTGGAAACCGTATTTGGCTCTCTGGCGTGCTTAAACGGATCGTTTTTATCGGCGAACAACGATCACTTTGGTTGTAACACTAAAGTACCCGGCGTTGATCTCAAAAAGGCTGAGGAGGCATTCACGTTAGTTAGCAGATTTGAAAATTCTTCCATAAACGAACTTGTGAGTATACAATATACTGTTTAAAATCCTCATTGGAAAAAGCAACCGTGGAGTTTCTTGCCCATTCTTCTCCATAGGAAATGCATGCCGAATGTGTGGTAGAGATACTATTATTATTATTTATTGACGATTCATAAGTGCATGTATTGGTTTACATGAATAAAAAATTCTGATTCTGAAAAAGCAAGTGACTAGTGGGCTATCAACTGCACACTGGGGCATCAAAATGATTGCCAATGCCAACTTTCGCATAAAGCCTCGGGCACACTAGAGCGTCAAGATGTTTGCGATTACCGAAACGAACACTTCGTCAATATACGTGAAAATCTAAATTCTCTCGAGCAGTATTTAAATTTCGTTGAAGAATGAAGTTTTTCTATGACCCAATACAATTGTTTAAGTATTGGCGAAAAACTAGACGCCCCAGAGTGCGCGGGCCTTTATGCGTAAATGAATGCAACGGGTTAAACAACTGTTATAGCCTCTAAATCTATATACATAAGAGCTACAGGGGATTTCAATACCGTTATAATATTTCGCTATTGGTTTTCGCTCTCCGTTTTCGTTACATCCTACAGATACACTTACATTTCTGTCTATAGCCTCCGATGTGTTTTTTTTCCAGATATTTAGTCATTTAACAGAGAATATAATTAAAAAAATGAAAGTGTCTCCACCGGACGCGGAGGCCCTTCGTATGTTCCTTATCCTACCTCTATACCATGAAATGAGGAATCCACGGCGGCACGTCGAATTACAGGTATATCATAACATATTTAAACTAATCTTCTAATTGGACTAACATTAAAAAATTCCTCCTCGATATAAGAGCCCGTAAAATATTGACGTTCACATCCGTTAATCAAAACTTGCTATCGTAATACGCCAGGTACGCTGGGGCGAGTGAATTAACTTGAGTTTATTTGAAAATGTACATTGGGCTTATACAATTAAAGTCAAAAGTCGCTCGCACCTTCGCGAACATTACGTTAAAGGGTAAGCTTCCCGGGTAGATTGGCATTTGGCTTGCTCCCTATTACATTGACAAATTACATCGGTGAGATGTAGGTGTAAAACTGTGCACCTATGCCTACCACGTGGGATTACAGGCGTGAAGATGTTCCTTTTTTAAATATTCAATTTGTAGGGTCCATTTGCGGAAGCATTCAACAAGCTGTCGATTCATCCGCAAAGGATAGTGAACCTTTGGTGGGAGGCGCAAACACCAGAATACTTTGAAATGCTTGTTGACATATTCAAGAGCGTTATCGTTTATGAACTTATGCAACCGACGGTGCGCGCTAATAAGGTATGTAGTTCATAAATATTTACAACATACCCTTATATTAGGTGAGTGACTGCTGGGAATAGAGTAAATGGTGCTTTCCATGCCGTTGTGAGTAGCCAGGCTGTCTCAATAAAGGCTCGTCTGGCGATTCACAATGGTGTTTTGGTACCTACTCTTATGTATGGCAGTGAATGTTGGGTTTGGCAAAAGAGGCATGAGAGTAGGGTGAATGCGGTGGAAATGCGTTCCTTACGGAGTATGTGTGGTGTCACCATTGCTGACCGATTGAGGAATAACAAGATACGAGATAAATGTAAGCTGAAGGATGATGTGGTGACTAAGATTGAGAAAAGTATGTTGAGGTGGTTTGGCCATGTAGAGGATGAATGAATGTAGACTGACGAAAGAAATATACCAGGCGAACGGGAGTGGAAATGTCGGAAGAGGGCGCCCGAGGAGGACCTTTCACGACCAGATTAACGGTCTCTTACAGAAAGGTCCGTAGCACCCTCGACCGACGGAAGTGCATGAAAAGATGTATGACTGTAGATGAAGCGAAAGAGGTATGTCAGGATCGTAGAATATGGCAAACGGTAGTCTCTGCCTACCCCCATGGGATACAGGCGTGAGTATATGTGTACTCTTAGTATAATCTAACAATATGTTACGTCGGTACTATGGCTACCATGCAATGGACTGGGGGCTGTCCCAGTTACGCCTAGACTGGGGCGAATGCTGAAAAGCCATTTCTAAAACTGGCTGCTAACGGTAATTGAACCCGTCCAGTGAACCGAGCGGCCATTGATCCGACAATTAAACCCAGCTGTCGTCATTTTGCCCTTGAATAGTTTTGCAAGCAATCAAATATGAACTTTATCAATTCTCATTAAAGTGCATTTTAGTTTGTGTGACACTGCGACAACAATTCTATAAAATCTAAACGCTATCTTTGTTTTCTAGAAAATATATTTCACGCATAGTATAGTACAGATACTCAACACATTGTCATCATTGAACAAAATCAACTTCACAAACCCGAAGAAACCAAAGATACCAGCCGAATGTTTTTACATAGAGGATTTGTGTAATCATATAGACATCGCTTCTGATTATATCAATTGGCTGTCGGACAAAAATGTAAGTAAAATAGTATCAATCTAGTAGGCTTAGCATGACCGTGCAGGCATAAGTTTTATCTCTTTCAACCAATGATATTCTAGTAAACAGATATGTTATGAGCGCGCACTAGTGAAGACTCGAATACATCCTAATTAGGACGTATATTTATTTTATTTATTTATGATTCATTTATTGATACCAACATGCGGATTGGATGACAGATAAATGTTACATCACATAGAAGCGCAAGTGACAATACTAGCTATCTCTTTTTTTCTCTCGTTGGTTTTATCAAGCCAGCCATCTCTTTTTCACATTTCTACGTGTTGTGAAATGTAAAATGAATGAAAAGTGTGTATGTGTGCTGCCGCTGTTACGCAGAACACTTTTTTGTTTTTTTTTGTGCGTGTATAACTATCTGTGTACTAGAATATCATTGCTTTCAACTGTCAGATTAGTCGAGAAAATGACGTCACACCGAGCCATATAGACGTTATTTTCTCGATAAATCTGACAGTTGAAAGAGATAACACTTATGTGTACACGGTTCTGCTTAGCAACAAGACGTTTTCTATAAGAATTTTGGAACTCACATTTTTGTTTGTTCGGGAGTTACTATTTCAGTATAAATTACCTATATAATGTGTACACAAGGCATGTTCATCATAGCTAAGTTAGAAAGATCCCTAACTATTTCACAATGTGTAAACTCCAAAGGTGTCAATAGGCAAGTGATTATGGGCCTGTAAGTGCCGCCCTCATAAATGAGAGGATAACGAGACGAAAAGTTATGTAATAACCTTATGTTGCTAGTATAATAAATTATTTCATTAAGTAACTTTGTTCATTACGCAACTTATCTACACAGTCAATTTATTTAAGGTAACTCAAACGCACATGTGTAACTACGCGTTCTTATTCGATGTGCAATGCAAATCGTTACTGCTCAAGATAGACCAACGCCTACAAATGCAGGTCGCCATAAGTCGTGCGGCTACGGAGATATTTACGAGAATGTTCATTGACCCCACTTACGAGTACCATAGAGATCAGTTCTTGAATTTGACGGTGTCCAGGAACCATATAGTGAGGGATACCATGACGCAAATCAGCAATCACGACAGTTCACAGCTGAAGAAACCGCTCAGAGTAAGTATTGCCAACAAATTGAGGGTATTATTTTAACTTTCGAATTGACACAGCAAGTAGGGATAATTAATTTCTATCTTTGTTATCCTAGCACTAGAAAGGATAAGCATATTTTATATTTTTGGTAGAGAATGTCTGAGATATTAACTAAGTTTAATTCCTTAATAAAAATTTAAAAAAAAAACCGCTATAGTTCCATTTTCAAAATAAGTTTATGAGATTTTTCTCAACATTAAGTAGCTATTAGCTGCAATAGAAGACTATACTAACAAAGCATTCTAAGCAAGTACTAAAATGGCAAAAATACTTTTCGGACACTAGAAATCCACCTTATTTCCTTATAGTTACAAGGTGTAAAATCAAATATCGTTAGGTAGAATTCGTCGGCGAGGAGGCTGAGGACGCCGGAGGAGTCAAGAAGGAGTTCTTCCTGTTGTTGTTGAAAGAAATCTTCGATCCGGTGTACGGCATGTTCAAACAGTCTGAAGAGACAAATATGATCTGGTTCTCAAATAATCCATTCGAAGATGACGTCATGTACTATCTCATTGGTGAGTATTTATAGGAAAAAGTTTATGATTCTCAAATTTTAGGGTTCCGTACCCAAAGGGTAAAACGGGAACCCTATTACTAAGACTTCGCTGTCCGTCCGTCTGTCGGTCACCAGGCTGTACCTCATGAACCGTGAAGGTGCAGCCTGCTGACATAAGGACGGACGGACGAAATACATAATCTGTGAAAATTTCAAGTGTCTAACTAGACAGTTGAAATTTTTACAGATTATGTATTTATATTGCCGCTATAACAGCAAATACTAAAATCAATAAAATAATTAATAAACGGAGCTCCCATACAACAAACGTGATTTTTTTGCTCGTTTTTATAGATAATGATACGGAACCCTACGTGCGCGAGTCCGATTCGCACTTGGCCGGTTTTTATAATTAGAAACCATTCTTAAGACTGTATGATGAATGTCAGGACTGAAAGGCATCTAAATGTAAGCTTTATCCTGTTAAGTATAAATAATAAACCAGGTTTGATGTGATAATTGCATTTAATGCGTACCATAAATAAGGGAGTTTCATCCACAGATTTAAAAAAGTAAGAAGGATTTTTTTTTCCTGTATCCTTATTTTTATTTTCAGGTGCAATCTACGGCCTTGCTATATACAACTCCATAATAATCTACGTGCCCTTCCCTCTGGTTCTGTACAAGAAACTCTTGGGTGAATCAGTGATGTTAGATGATTTATCAGATTTGTATCCTACACTCGCCAATAGCCTTAAAAGTTTACAAGAATACCCCGACGAAGATGTGGAGGACGTAAGTATATTCGTAACATAATATATTCAAAGTGTGAAGGAACGGTGAAGGAAAACATCTTGAAGAAACCTGCACGTGTGAAGTTCACGAAATCGCACCGGGCCAGCGTGGTGGACGATGGCTTAAATCTCCTTCGTATTGTGGGAGAATGTTCCCGGTATAATGGCAACAGGCTCGCCCCCTATTACATTGGGACTTAAAATACATCGGCGAAGTGTGGGTGCACTGCAGTGCACCTCTGCCTATCCCTTCGGGGAACACAGGCGTGATGACGTACATAATAGCTTAGCTGAATTTCAGGTTTTTAGTTTATGTTTCGCGGTAAACACGGAGGTGTTTGACCAGATACAAGTGCATCCGCTGAAGGAGGACGGCGTGAACATACCGGTGACACACGAAAACAAACTGGAGTACGTCGAGTTGTACGTCGATTTCTTGCTCAACAAATCCGTCGAGAATCAATTCAAAGCTTTCAATCAAGGTTTTCAAAAGGTAAGAATGAATATTTATTTATTAAATTTATGTAAACTATAATAATTACTGTAGTGATTATTTTGGTGTAGCCGAGTGGTCGAACGCACGCCTTGCAATCAAAGTGTTTATGTGCAACACCTCTGGGGTTTATGTGCGAATCTCATTTTCATCCGACATTATCACTTGCTATGAAATGGTGAAGGAAAACATCGTGAGGAAACCTGCACGTCTGAGGGAACTTGATACGTTCTTGAACACGTTCTCGATAGATGTATGAAGTCTGCCAACCCGCACTGGGCCAGCGTGGTGGACTATGGCCTGAATCCCCTCGCAATGAGGGGAGGCCTGTGCCTAGCAGTGGGACGTTAAAGGGGCTGTAGTAGTAGTAGTACCGAAACGGCAGTACAAGTCAGAAGTTTCTGTGGATAACTAAAATGCCAGTTGTCATCAAAATAATATTGGGATGATAGTTCTGCCAACGCTATCCTTGGTAAAAGCTAAAGTCTCATGAATATTGGGACGCCAAAATACGTGAAGACAAGCAATTTTATCCTTATTACGGAAAATACACAGATAATTTAGGCTGTAACGTATGAGTAAGTGAGAAATATTTATAGTGCCGTCTCATACAGATTACTTGTAGTTTGTGTACGATAGAATTGACATTATTGCCTACACGTAACCATTTTTGTACAGTGAAAATTTAAAATAAATTCCTGCAATATATAGGTAGGCTATATTTGTACGTCTCTGAAGCCGAAACAGGGCTCCGATTTTCGTGCGATCGAGATTCATCTAGAGATTTGAAACATACAATCACGCTGCTTATTGGTACCTAAAGTACAGAATATGTTAAAGAATTTAATGTCAGCTGTAAAATTTAGCTTTTTCAAGTTGGCGAACGGCTTGTAAGAGAAATTTTGTGTTTTCGATCCGGGTTCCGACATTATGGATATGACCTTTTTACAATTTACCCCAACAGGCCTAACATACCCGGCTGTGAAATGACAAGATGTGAGATATTTACTACCAAATTTAAGTTACGATCCATATTCAGTACTATTACATAACTTTTGTACTGAAAAATGCCTCTGTTGAATTGGAGATGAATTGGAAGTTCTGTAATTTTTAATGTTTAGTTTTTGTCTTTGATTGATTTAAGAAAACGAGAGACCAAACCAGTGCAATATAATCCCTGACACAAGCTTTTATGTGCGTGTATCGCGCCAGCAGTTCCGCTTACTAGAATTAAATTGAAAAAGAATTAGAATTTTTTAATCTACTATATATGAATTCGTTGATGGTATGAAACTGCGCGTGAGTCCCGCAAATGATCGAGCTTGTTAAGATGATGAGCGACATTGCTACGAATATGGCAAAAAATCTGGAAATTAATTCGTTAAGAAGAGTACTGCTTACTGATTTAAGACCACGCGATCTAAATGTGTCTGCAATCATTTTAGTATATTGTCGGGTGACAGGATAAACTTACCAAGTACAAAAAATAGGAAAGATGTTTTTTACTTAGTGTACATTAAAATATCAACAACTTTCCCTGGAAAAGTCATCTTATCCATAAGTGCATTACTTTACAGAATTCCAAGAAGCAAAAATCACTAAAGCACATCAAAAAAGCTATTAAAATTCAAATTACTACATTGTTTTGGTTACTTAATGTGTTTTTCCCGACACCCGACGATTTATTATAATGTATTACCTCATTTATTTCAGGTGTGCGGTGGTCAAATGATCAAACTGTTCAGATCATACGAATTGATGTCAGTTGTGATGGGAAACGAGGACTACGACTGGGAGACTTTTGAAAGCAATTGTGAATATAAAAATGGTTATACAGCCGGGGATCCTCAAATAAGGTAACAAATAATAACCTCAAAGGTTGCCATGTAGAGATCACTGTATGTCAGCGGTTGGCAACCTTTTAGCGGGCAAGGGTGTAATATTAAAATCGGGTAGAGACGGGTCGTACTTGTTCTTGTTGTATTATAGGTGATATAAAAATGCTTAAACGAAGAAATCACCAGACTGCCGACGCCTTTGTCGATGACGAACTTTGTCCGGGTATCACGTAATTATTTATTTAAGAAGGAGAGTCCATGGTATTTGACGTTTTGACACAGATGTTATGATACAGTGTAGGGGCTAAGCGCCGGCACCGCCTCCTTCACCACACTAACATCGTCCTTAATAGCAATGTCTTAAGCTATAAAATGTTGTTTCAGATGGTTTTGGGAAACGTTTCACGAACTCCTGATAGAAGATAAAAAGAAATTCCTTTTGTTCTTGACTGGCAGCGATCGAGTTCCGATTCAAGGAATGAGGGACATAAAAGTGAGTTACAAATGTACTCTTTTACTTAAGTACATTTTCATGCATTGTAAATGTTCTCTTGTAAATTGTACCGTGTTGTTATATGTGCAAAGATGAAATTTAAATGTATCGTTCTATGTAAATATTACGAGCCAGACCCCGCGCACACATCATCAACTCGTCGCCGCCGTCCGCGGCACGTGTTGATTGATCCTCCCGACACGATGACCGCCCTTCTCGACCCGGGCGTTGAGAGGGCCACCAACACACCTACACCAGCCCCAAACAGACACCGATCTCGCCGGCGAGGTCGAGGAACCCCCTCTTCCGCTCGTAGGTGCATCTTTGCACCTAGGAGCGCAGTCACTACCTCTCCCCTCACGGTAACTGCCCAAGCCGAGGTCGTGCCCTCTGTGGCGCCCTTGAGCTAGTTGCCACCCCTTTCCGCCCTTCAGGCCTTGGTTGGAGTGCACTCTGCGCTCGCCACTCCTCCGGTAAACCTGTAAAGGCCACCTCACGGCCAACAGTGTAAGTCCTTCAAAAAAAATCTATGTAAATAATGCTTCGTTGTGTATGAATCTTTTTAGGATTACGGACTTCTAAATAGATAACGTAATCCCTATAACATCGCTCTCTACAACAGACATAGAAACAATTAATTTATGTTAGTATAGGACGTAAGTGTCGTGTACATGATCCGATTATTTAGTTTCTTTTATTATTTTTTAAGTTTTTTATCCTTGATATTAATTTTCGTCTGCAAGGGCAACTTCAAAGTTACTTAAGTATATTTTATTAAATTTAGTATGTTTTCAAAGATATACCTCAGTATATGCAAATCTCGTTTGCCTCGTATCGTCTAAAATTCTTAAGTAATTATTATCAAGGTACAAGGAAACTGCTTCTATAAGTCTGTTTCAATACACATAAAGATAGAATTTCTGTGGGAAAAGTCAAACCACCACGCTTCTAGTGTTCGCTAGGGCGGTCAATGTCATTAAGTTGGATTATCCAATTCGTTTTGTTATTCGCAAATAATTTGCCGTGCGCGTATTGATCTCATTCTGGTTAATGATAAAAAAACATGTAAATGCGTAACCAATGATGCGCTAGCCCAACTCACGAATCGAAAACTCACAAAATATCGGGATTTTCAGATACGCATACAACCAGTGGCAGACGACAGATACTTCCCTGTGGCTCACACGTGTTTCAACCTACTGGACTTGCCGCGTTATAAGACCAAAGAGCGGCTCAAGTACTACCTCACGCAGGCCATACAACAGACGCAGGGATTCTCCCTCGTTTGATAACACCCATACAAGTATGTTAAAATTTATATATGACATCAACGCGCGAAGTTGACAAACATTTGCAACGTTACGTTACATTGGTATTCAAAGCCGCTCTACATTCACGTAGAGAACTCACTGTCAACTCGCACGGAAAAACAAGCCTTATAGTAGAACATTTAAATGTCTCCGAAAATCGGTATGGCACAGTTTCTAAAGTACAAAGTTTTATAGTGACGCTACATAAATGTGTGCGTTCGGTAAGCTCAATTCAAGAGTCCGCTCATTTGTATCAAGGATAGTGGGGGTGACACGCGTAACAATAAAATTAATGTACCACATATATTTTCGCCCGCACTGTCGCACGCGCAGCTTCTATACGTCACTATAAAATCATCCTAACACTGAGTTAACTTTAACTTCATCAATAGATAACATTTTGTTTTCGCCGTACGATACTGCGTGAGTGTAGAGCCGCTTTTAAATTAATTTGTTTGTACCCATGATACAGTCGACAGCAACGAGATGGTCACGAATTTGTATGCATGATCTCTATTTTTTTTATTATTTATACTATACTGGGGATGTAACTAAATTCTAATTTAGGTACTTCTTATATTTGCACTCGTCTCGACTATGTCACGGGCGTGTTGAAGCATCGATGTTCTACTATTTGCATGGCGTTTCAAGCAGTTTCATAGATAATATTAATGATGTTCCGCTACGTGGTACGGTATTAGAAGGTTTTATGTAAATTATATTGCGAGTGTTGATTGGTTGCGTTGTTGTGTTTTTTTTTTATAATTATTTATGTGTAGGTACGTAAACGTAAATGCACGTTTGTTGGTGAAATAGATGATAGAGATATCGGTATATAGCAGACGGGATGGGCGCGGATGTTATACCACGATCGAGTCAATCGATTTTATGATGTTACCAGTCAAGAATAAAGTCTATATTCGTGCCCTTCAAACGGCGCCCGTGTTTTGTTTTCCAGTAATGCCATATCACAGTTAATTACAACTCCACATGACCCCAAGTATACTAACACAATCGTTGTAGAGGGAATATGGCATTTTTTTTGGCTTGAAAACAAAAACTTTTATCAATGGTAGCCAGAAAATGACCTGTCTAATGGATCCAAGGTGACAATGTCTTATGTATACACTGGTCATAATCTAGCTATTATTTATTTAAAAATAAATGTTTTTTTCATTATAAAGTGAGGCCATTGTGTTTTCACGACGATGCCGCCAAAACCTATCCCGCCCGCAGTACTATATTCTTACCTTATCAATTTAATTGTCAGTAGCTAACGAATTTATATAAAGAAATATAGATTTCCTTAATAAGAATCTGCAATAAATACAATTAGCATTTTTATGACGACGAATAATGTACACATTGATTGAATTCGAGTACATTATGATTATATTACATTGTTTTGAAATAGATGAAAGTTTGGGTGATTCCGCATACTAGGCTGACCGTTTTTGTATCTAGTACACTTTTTATTAGTTAAAAATAATCCTTATGATTTCATACAACGTGAAACTTTTTTAGAAGTGTAAAGATGATTGAAATATGTTTGCAAACTAGTGTGCGGTAGGCACTACGTGACACGATTACCTGAAATAATCTTAAATTCTGTGGGTGCCTTTTCATTCATATAAATATGTAAGTCGTTTAAATATTTTTATAGAAATATACCAACCTATTTGATTATAAAATCGTTTCTGTATTTCATTATTGGTTTTGTAACTTTTATTACGGTGTGTTTTATTTATTTGACACAAAGACAATTTGCATTTATGTTTTTTTTTATTGTTATAGATGCATTGTTTCGTGTTATATTTATTTTTATATAACTATATATTTAAGTGTATTGACACATAATGCTACTCAAAGCAGTTGGCAGAGAAATTCACAGCCAACATAAGCAAGGTGATTACATAATACTATTGCAAACGAATTTCAATCACCTGCTGTCAAAATGTATTGAAAATCCGCTATGTTTTTTGGTTTATAACAGAAAAAAATATGGCAATAAGAGCTACGTAATCGCCTAGCTGATGAATAAGGCAATCTATGATGTTTGATTTCCGCTTGGCCATTGAGAAAGAAACAATTGACGACACAATGAACTGCGAGACGCGGCACTTGCTAATGTTATTGAACCAAGTTCGGTCAGAAACATGTATTAAGTGCCCGCATCGTCCGCGGGCTAACGACGTCGTTAACCTTTATTACCGAAAACTTTCTGGAGAATTTCGATTCCGAGTACCGTAACCGTAAAGTGCGGGGATTGTCTAGATTAACCCATGTTCAGAATACCCCGTGGGTTAGTACTACAAACACGTAAATCAATTGATTGAATTAAGTCAATGTTACCTCACTACTTATAAACTATACGGCACCGTTAAAAATAATGCCATCTTGCTCATACTTCCGTATGAAGATGGTTGTGAGAAGGACGAATTTGGTGACAGAATCAGCACTATTATGAATATTATACGTATATACTATACATACGCACTAAGATAAGATTTGTGTCTTTCTCGTCTATGAATCAAAAATTACGAAAGCGACTCAGTGCGGCATAATTCGTGATTTTAAGTCTTGTCTTGACGCGTGTACTAGCGAGCCGGCAATGCATAATGTGTCAATACACTTAATGCCAGATGCAAACGCAACGATTTACTTTTACAAGTCCACAGAGCCACCAAACTTCGTTATTGAAAATATCACTGCCTTAAAACGGTGGATGCCATATTTTCTTCAAACTGGTGTGTTTAGCAGAGTTACCAACTTTGTAGAGTTGACGGCGCACAGGGGCCTGGATTTGCAAATTTGGTACATAGGGCCTGAAATATAAATATTGGATTCTACTATTTTATACAAGCACTTTGTGTCTACAACTTTTTCCTTAAGGCCTTACTTTTTGAGTTTTGGCGGTTTGAAATTGGCCGTATTGGACTTGGCGAAACTCGTAAATGAAGACTCTTTGGAAAAAAAAAGGTCGGATTTATATTCTACTCATTGATAGGTACAATACATTGCCATTTATGTTCAGGGATTTTATACAATAGACTGATTCTTTCAAAAGTGATAGCACTTTTTTACGGAAAAATAATACTTTTTGAACTTAATAATTCGAAATTCTCGCGTTGTTTTAAAATATCTTTCATATGGTCGTAAAGGGGGTATCTTGGACTGCAATTTTCACTGTTTGCCAAAGTGCGTTAATTTGCGATTTCGAGTCAAAATAAGATTTTCAATATTTCAATATATTCGAGGTTTGAACTTTAATGTTGTAAAAGTACATCGTTAGGTATGTATGTGGCTGACATAAAACATTGACTGCTCATAATAATAGACGTAGCCATAAAGCAATGTAAATATAATGGTTACCTCTGTGATATTAAACGCTGTCCACTTAACTCGGCGACAATATTGCGGCTTTTTGTGATGTTTAATAGTGATGGGCCGAATGAGGATTTTACCGAATGTCGAATTCGGCCGAACTTTGGTAATGTTTGATAGCATAAGTTTTTTTTTAAATTTGTCAAATTTAATAGTGACTCTACCTAGAAAACAATTACAACCGCTTAGCAAAGCACTTACGAGTGCCCATGTTATAGTATACACAAATAAAATGGGGCTACAGTTTTCAAACAACTTCAAAATAGCTGAATCCTATAGTAATGCTAAATCCGATAATCAGCCAACGACATAACATGTGTTAACGGAAGAAATTATAGCATTCAATAATTAACCTTTTATATAATTGAAGACTTTGGATTTACTTATTTAAAAAATATTTTATAGACTACACGGACTTAGGTTAATAAACCGATTTTCGGCCGAATACCGAAGTTCCGTAAATCTGCTGAATTTCGGATCATCTCTAATGTTAAGTATGTTTCTATTATAAATTATACGTGTTATATGTAATGCACGTAGTTTGGCTAGGTAGCTGTTATTGTTTGGAAGCATTTACTAGTGCACACCAGCCTACACACTCGGCGTGGTTGGTACTCACTATGTATTGTATTATAATATATATTTTTCTTACACACGGTTTGTTTTATTGAATATACTCGTTTGTATCGACTGTACCTTCTACTTTTTCCTCCTTAACGCAAAAATAAAAAACTTGAGAGGTGTCAAGGGACACCCGAATGGAAGTTCCTTTTGAAATTAAAAAAAAAAGCAAAAAAATTGTACATATACATACACACACACATCGAAATCGCAATCGAAATCGAATTTTATTGTATACATAAATGTATACAATAAAAATCACACACACACTTATGTAAAAGTGTCGTACAATAAAAATAACACACACATATGTGAAAGTGTCGTTACAAAATTATCGTTACAATTTTTCGTCTTAATTTATTTTCCGTCTAGCCCCCTTTCGCAAAGCGCGATAAGGAACTACGTTCCAATATTGTAATAAACTTTCGAAATGAATAAAACACATAGTGGCATTTTATATAATTTATTCAATTTAAAATATAATTACATAATGCAAATACCAAATAGATAAGGTCATTTTCAACATTTTATATACAAAATATTCGTATAATCTCTTCATGACTAGGTAGATATAAAGTAAGCTTGCTTAGCCAATTTAGGTTTGTTAATTATTTTGACGGAAGCGTCGAATTTATATCACATCCAATTCATAAACATTTTTTATCGTTTTTTTAAAGTTGCTATTAATATGAAAAATTATTGTTATATTTTAGTGAAAATTGTTTATGATATTGGCATATGAGTATTATATACAATTTGTTTAAAAAAAGCATTCGAATATGTTCGCAATGTATAAAGCCGCACATTAACATCGAAAACTATGAGAGACGTTATTTAAAAAAAAAGTTTATTTTATCAATTTAAACGATCCATGAAAGTGAGTGAGTTATTATTTTTTATGTTTATATATTTACTTAAATACTAATTAATGGTTAAAAATAAATTAAAACTACAAATAAGTACTGATTGTATTCCAGTACATGCCTCAAGACTTTAATACCTAAAGCCTATACAAGTACCTTGATCGCGAAGTCCCCGTGACTTCGTCAATACCGAACCAACTAGATGGATGTATGTTTTGATGGGATGATGTTACTCATGTTGTCCGTACTAACGTTTTACCCCCAAATAACTTGAAACGTCGACACGTCCACATTAGTACCGTCAGCATAAATAATAAAATCGGATTTCAACGCCTTAGAATATATTCTTCATACAGAAATGTTCTGCTATGTGAATTCATTCTATTGGTGTGTTAGTTATACTGATGGATCTTATTTAGTATGAGGATCGGCCGGAGTTGTCATCGAAGTGTTGTGTACCGGGGGGCACGCGGTAACCGGTGTAGTTGTTGTTGAGCGCATTCTTCGCGAAGAAGGTGGTATAGTCCTTTTTGACCTGTAAATAGATATCAAAATTGAATGTTAATTCGTACCTCTCTTAAAGTTCGATTACTACGAAGGGTCACTGTGAAGTGTAAAATAGTATAGTTTTGGTTCTTCATTACGTCGTGAGGTGACAGTTGATCATGCATTTACCGTTGACACTGCTCGCGTCTACAACGAAAAGCTACAAAAGTAGAGTTTGATGGGAGTAATATGGGATTTTAGTCTTTTACATGATGATGATGTAGTAGGTACACAACCCTGAACACAATCCTTACCTAAGCTACTATGTGGATTAATTATCTCCTATAAAAAAAACTGTTATTCCTTAAAAAAATATTAACCCCATTTTGTTGTACGCAAATGATTGCTAAAATTTCAAAGCATTAAAATACTACTGTCTTGCTCATTTATTATGACTATTAAAGGGACAGTAATACACTTACTTCAATGTAATTTAATTTGGTGTAATCGAGAACCATCCATCATTATCGACTCTATTGCCAGTCAGTTAATTATAATAACGTTATAATAAGTTTTAAAAATATCTATGGACATATGCAAGCACCCTAGGTATTTAATTTCATTTTCAGTCAGTTTCTTACATTGTAATAAAAGGGGAAAGCTGGAAGCATACACTTTATTTTCTGCTGGAATGTACTATTGTTTAGGATTGAACACCAGTGATTTAAGCACTGACGATAATGAATTATGGTATTCATATGCCCCGTAGATTCTATACTCCTATAGGAATCAATTTGGCATAGCTTTTTAAATAAGGGCTATGACAGTTGTATTTTATCCCGTCACGTTTCTCTATGGTTTTATCGGCTAATCCGGAGAAAAATAACGTTAGTCGATGGCCAGCTATTCAATGCGTTCAGAGTCATCTACCGATAAAAACAAGATGTTGCGAAGGCTAATTCTAAACGCGAATGAGGTGCCCGCGACTACAGAGAGTTACTAGAGATGCCCACCACAAAGTGCCGAGATCTGCCCATTACCACCACCTCTCTTGCAGTAATGTTTTTAATATTATTTTCAGTTTTTGACAGTATGACATCTGTCAATAATTGACAGTAATATTAATGCAATATTATGGAGGGTATATGAACGAGTGTCATCTAGGTATTGAAAAAGTGTCCGTCTAAATCCATGTAGGTAATAATAGTTCAAAAAACTTCCACAATGGCGCTGGTGTCGATAAATGACATATCGACGCCCCCCGGGAATAAACCGGTGATCGGAAAATTCGCTGATTCCGAATCTGGCATAACAGCTAAAAGTCCATAATGGCACTTACCGACTTATTCCAGGGGGCGTCGATATATATCAATTATTGACACCAGCGCCATTGTGGAAGTTTTTTGAACTATTACTACATGCATTTCGACGGACACTTTATAAATTTTTCCCATAGGAGATTGCCCTCCTTTCATATACCATCCATATGCAATATATAAGATGGTGGTTATGCCCCTGTTAATGGAAAGTTTGTCCAAACATAGAGCAACACTACGACGCCACTGTGCGACACTTACGACGGTGTTACAAGCCCGTACGGACCGGGTAGGTATACTCCTACGCCTCGTTCATAGCGACCAATTCGGCAAGCGAAAATTGGCGCAGCTAAAACAGACAACGGGTTTTCACATCATTCACTCGACGCGACCCATCAATTCTCTAAGTTATGTTGTAAATGACTTCAGCTTTCCGATTTCCAAACGACCGTCAAGTGACATCTTGGCCAATTTGAGTTATGATTATTCACAAACTAGAGTCTGTGTGATTATTACATGAGAGCCAAACATTTTCTTCATCGGCCAGCCTTGGTTTTATTTTTCTAACATTTTATGTCTTTACAATCTCTATGTCTTTACAACTTCACATCACTCTAAAGACATCACTCTCTGCATATTTGCTTGTATCTCAAAATTGGGTAGGTATACTCGCATCAATAGCTAGTAGTCGGAAAACGAGACGTTTTATCTATAGAATAGAATAGAAAACTCTTTATTGTAGGTACACCAATAGTTACATGGATATTACACAAAATATATTGACAAAACAAGGAACAAATAGTGTACATTGGGCGGTCTTATGGCAAGCTGCAATCTTAGTCTCATTGTTCTAAAATTCATAGTTATTGAGATAAATGGAAACAAATCTGTGTGTCTTCATAATTTTTAGCGAGATATTTCGCATTTTTGCTTCTAACTCAAAATTAGGTTTTGTCACTTAACGACTTTTTATGAATCGGGCGGCATTCAGCGTTTCATGTCACACCTTGTAGATGTTAACAACGCCGTTGGCTACAGTGTAACGTAAATAATAAACCTGACTTACGTGTTCTTACTTCAGTGATGCAAGTTAAAGTTTATATAGTGCTGTACTCTACAATTTATTGTTCATAGTTTTTTTATTTAATTTTCAGTTGGTATTTATTTATTTAATTTAAAAGATACTCAGGACATGAGTGTGGAGAAGTTTAGGGGAGTCCTCTGCCTAGTATTGGGAATAAAAGCAGTGTTTTAGTTATAAATATCCACAATATGTATTTATATTATATAAACAATGGGAATAAAAAAACACAATTATGAAATATTATGATATAAAATAATAATAATGTTTTGTTGGGGAATTCAGAATTAGGATTATAAGTGCGGGTAGTCAGGCGCATTGTGCTTATATACAGCATGCGTCTTGTTATTTAGCTTTTTATTTTAACTTGATCTATACAAATTTAAGGCTGCTCACACTATGATGTAACCCTACTAACTGAAACATAATTGTTATAAACAGCAGTATAGTGGTCCTACAAAATAGGATATGTCAAATAAATGTACCTAGTAGGTACATGTTGGTAGAGTCAACTAGGAGCAAAACAAGCGCCGAACGCACACACTTACCACATAAACTAGTTGTACTAACTGCCTTGGTTACCATTAAAAATCGGTTTAAAAACCAAAATCACGACATAAAATGTGGAAAAAATGCATTATTTTGTAGGACCATACACCGTAATAAACTTCAGAAACAGTTTTAGTAGATACGTATCTCTATTGTCGAAGTTAAGTTGGAGGTAAGTATACCTTGCGTGGTCTGCAGGCGGGGCCCTTGGCGAGTTGCCTCCTGGCCTCGTTCTCAGCAGCCACGGCCTCCTTCACCGACTGCGGCGGCCATTTCTGATCCCCACGCATGTTGACACCTCCTGTGAAGCAATAAGATCAAATTTAATCTACCTTTTTTCGTTTTGAAAGTCCATGCTGTGATCAAGCGCGAATCTTACCTAAATCTCATTTCACTAGGTACCTAGTTATCTATCTATAAATTATCTTATAATTCAGTTACCTGTAATAATATAGGTAGAATCTACACACTATAATGATTTATTTTTCATTCCCGATACGAATAGAAATTACTACACACTCGAGAACATATAAACATTCATAAAACTACTACTTTGTTTATTGGTAATTTGGCTTGGTTCTTTAGGCTACCTATACTTAATTTAATGTTGTATTCATTTTACTAAGCACGATCTCTAATACCGACAAATTAATGTTTACAGCTAATTAAAATTTGAAAAATGTTTGTAAACCCATAGAAACCGACACAGGTGTACCTATTTTACAAGCCCTAAAGTGTCCTATCGTATGTCAGTTTTCTAAAGTAACAACGTGGAATATAAAAAAGCAATTTAGTAAACAATAAAGGTACGACCCGCACCGTCTGTATTATGTGTGCGAACGTTCTGAAAGCACTTTATGTGCTCTGATATTGCCATTGAGACAAATAAAGGTTTCAGATCTCACCTGCTGCTTATAAATATAATATATTATATTCAAACAAAAGATTTTAAGTAGCTATATAGCAGATTCATATCGAAGTTCATTGTTCCTTCAATTATATTACCTACCTATAGGTAGATCTCTAGTACCTATCACCACACTTGACATCGTGTCCTTGAACGAACGAATCAATTCGCCGTCTTCGCCACGACCCTGCAGCGTTTCGACGAATGCAATCTCACGCAATAGTGTGAAGAAGTCTATAGGTGAATCTATCAGTGAATACCTAAAAGGAAATTGTTAAGGACCTTGCAATGTAGCCGTGGCGGGTTGACTCGCAAAGACCGGGGGTGGCTTCTGGTGCACCGGCTGCTGCTGGCGCAGGGTGATGGTGGTTGGGGGCGGCTCGTACGGCCTCTGCGCCTGATATTCCGGGTAGCTCGGCGAGTACTGGGACTGCGACGAGTATCCCGGCGACAGCTGCGGCTGCGATCCTTGTATCTGTATATAACGAATTATAATCAAATACGCGTTTATAATTGGTAGGATCTTGTTAAGTACATAAGTCACAATGTGTTCTGTGTTGAAGTGAGTTATTTGAAATCACAAGGCTACGAAGTACCAAGCCGTGGCAGAACCTAAATAATAGAGCTATCTGTATATAAATAAAATGTTTATTATAGTTAGTAAGAAAAAGATTATCACTACGTCTAATTAAACCAAGAAAACCAAGTCATATTCGGGTCGTTATGACTAGAACTAGACTAATGCTTCTTAAAAGTATGTCAAGATCGAGATCATTGGCAATGAGTTCTTACGCGTTATCTTTTTGGCTCGAGGTACTAATGTTAGGATTTAGGAATACAATTGGACCTGACTCATCACAATTAAAACAATCTATTTTGCCTCTTAGCAAGCAATGTTATCCTGCTAGCTTTGATCCTACGTAGCCTTAACAAAAACCTGTATTAATTGCGGAGACGAAAGACTATTCTTACAAGCGTAGCCTTCGTTACAACAACAAGAGCGATATGCGACACTTAAAAGTCCTATAAAAAACAATACCTACATATTATTCAATTCCCCATAGACAACTAAATAAAAATTTTATATTGAAGAATGTTTCTTTCTTTTAGGTGGGTACTATAGGTTTATTACGCACTATTTTATGGGACTTTTTATACTTGAATCTAGATACTTACCAATTTTAGTAATAATGAACACCAATCATGCTCTGTTAATAATGAAACTAAAATTTGAAAGTAATCGACGACGTTGACGTTCTTCGACGGGTACCTGAGGGGAAAGAGGGGCTGGTACCGGGGCCCAGCGGTTCTGCTGTTGACGGTAGGGCTGCGGCGCGATGCCCGGCGACAGCGGGCCCTGGCGGTAGGGGGCGGAGGGGGACGGGGGGCCCTGGTGGTAGGGGGCGACGGGAGACGCGGTCACGCCTGGCCCGACAGGGATCAGTTTACTTAGTCCAGTGGCCTCCTGTTTCTTGCCTTCGCAATACCCAGGCTGTGATTGAGGCACTTGGTACTGGGGTTGTGGGGGTTGGGACTGGTATTGGGGTTGGTACTGGGGCTGAGGTTGGTATTCGGGTTGGGATTGGTACTGAGGTTGAGCCTGGTACTGGGGTTGCGCCTGATATTGAGGTTGCGCTTGGTACTCAGGCTGCGACGGATACTGCTGAGAAGATGGGGAATGCTGCGCGTTGTTGTAGTACGCGGGACTCTGCTGTTGGGATTTATAATGTGACTTATAATACACATTGTATAAATGCACGGCGGAATCCCGATCAACCGATGATGACATGACCAATTGTAGGAAGTCTAGTTATTATCGGTGATTTAAGGTTCTACCGTAGGCGTGAGAGCTTTGTATTGCATGCAATTATCCGCCGCCACCAAAGCGATTGCTATGTGCAGCTGTGTTGTCATTTGCTTCTAATCCAACCCTTATTTACATCTAGCTTATTAAGTTCGAATTTGTTCGTTAGCGTGCAATAGTATTTTCAAATTACCTGTGGCGTTTGATGATATCCGTTCGTTTCGGGCACTGGTGGCCACACTACTTTCTTCTGGCCTGAAACAAAATAATTCAGAATTAAATTCAATTCATTTAACATAATATAGTGTTCTTTATATTACTGGCCCCGATTAACGAGAGACTTTGGTTTTTGTAGGTAGAAATTTAGTAGGTAGGAATTTAGATCTCTGTTCAAAGCGTTGCGATTTTTCGTCTTTGACATGCTTGTGAAATGTGATGGTAATTTATGAGCGATTTAACATCCTGTTGGCTCGGTAACGCGATCATCGCGTCCAATTCTCGTTACATTTATCCATGCTGCTTTTAAAAATACACGTCTCGGGGAAAATAGGTATAATCAGAGAATACAATCTCAATCGTCGAGATGCGATCTGGAGAACACGGCTCCGTGCTCACCACTTTGAAATACTTATTATGACACATATCTCTTCAAATTAGCACGACCTACCAAGCAGTTGGAATGGAGCCAAACCATTGAAAAAATAACATTCTGAGACATGAGTTGCTTTTACAATATCGCGTAAAGTGACGCGCGAATGCAGATTTATAGAGTTACACGGATATTATTAGATATTTCATGATTATGTTATAAATTATCATTTGACTATGAGTTATCGTGTTTGGTTCCTTGATATGCCCAAATAATTTTAATCGAGTCGTTAGTGTATGAGCGCTGGCTGGTTTCGTGAAAAAAAGAACATATATTTACGATATATTTTCTAATTTGTATAAGAAAACTGAAATGATGCGTAAAGTCGTTGGTGCACGCATCCCTCAGTGTTTCCGTACATTCCGTCAATCTGCTACGCTAATATCCCGAACAGTTGTGTGTTCCTATGAAACATAAGGCGTACCTACCTACATCATTAGCTGGATACCGCTTTAGTTACTTAAATTAAGACATGTGTTTCAATTGGTCAATTCGGTGTCATGTTAACTTTGTAAGTTATAGTTACGGCGTTTAAGTAGGTATTCACGTATTTAACTGTTTTAATGAAATTAGTGCAAGACTAGCAACAAAAATTTAAGCTGAAATTAAAAAAGAAATTGATGGTGGTATGTTGTCTGTTTTGTGTATTTAGACAGATATTAATCTGTACTCGATAATTGTAATAAAATAATTTTTAATTCGTTCTACAATCATTTTGTAACCGGACACCTCTTAGATGTCATAATAAGTACATTTCCGTAAACGTGACAGGTAATATAGCAAACTATAAAAAAATCGCGCCATCAAATTAATGAATGCAACAATAATTAAATAAGACACTCACGATTTAATAGCTCAAACTCGATAGAACGCGACACGCGCCGACCGGCGGCCAGTCTGTGAGCTCAACGTGTGACGAGTTGGCTCAGAAAGCAGGTGTGTAGGAGCGAACATCTACCGCATTATTTTGAGATCGCGCATTTTTAGGACACGCTCTCCCACCCTGCCGACCGACACACCTCTGCGACCTAGACTTAGAACCCACATGATCAGCTAATAGTAATTTACGGCTCTCGAAATGGAAGCATAAAAACCATTTCCATTAGCACCGTATGCACCACAATGAGCTCGTAAACAAGGAAATATCGCGAGGGAGAATTTATTCCACCTGTTGCCATACTTGCGTTACTACAAGGAAGATTTAAGTGCATCATATTTTTAACTGCAAGATGCCTCGGAACTTTATATGCATCAGATATAATAGGTATGATGAGAACCTTGAGATTTTTTTTTTATATTAAACTGCCAAATCACCTATGGGTTGAATTATCCTACTATTATCACTGCTATTTTGATAGTAGAAAGTATGACCTGGCTAACATGTCTATTCAAATTTGGTAAGAGTCGATATTAGAAATCTAGAATCGATATTATTAGTGAAATGCAAAGGAAATCACTTCATTTGAAACTGGCAGGATTGAAGCTAATAAACCAAGATGATATCCGTTTTATCCATATGAAGTAGTTTGCCTATAACATTCATAATTAGTGCAATTTGATTATGCTGGGATTATGGGACATGCTGCAATTACCTCATCCATCGAGCCATGAGATGCACATACGTTACGGATGGTAATAACGATCTTCACTGCCGGCCATAATTATACAAGTTGATAACTTGTTTGATTTAGTTGAGGACTAAGTGGGTGGATGTATTCAGAAAGTTTATTGAGCTGAGTGGATGAATGAGCATCTCTAGTCCGCTTTAGTCCCGAGTCAAGATTCGCGCGTCTAAATTTTAGCCAATAACGAAATGGACTCTGTGTACATATATATGAAGTTTGAATTTCTGTGGTCGCTCGCACTACCAATTATTCTTCATGAACATTTCGATGATGGCTGGAAAAAATGTTGATGCGTACATCTTGACGCCCTTGTGTGCATTTTTTTAGTTATTTTATTTCCTGATCAATCGACTGAGGGACAAAGAAGCACATGTTTCGAACCAACACCGTTGTACTGGTGACGTCCGTGGTTTATATGATTCATCCGCTTAAATACTGGCCAAAAATAAACAACTGGTAATTAGTAAGGAATGGACAGTCACGCTGTAAATTAACCGTTTCAAAATATTATTGTTTACCGCCTTTCTTTCATGTATTAGCCAAAAGTTGGCCGACATGTGAGCCTACTTAGATAAATAATATTCTTTTTTGACTGCACCTACGATTAGTGGGTAGTCCGATATCAAGTTATTTATATCAAGAACAAATTTAAAAAATAAAGATTATTTTATTTCACTTTACCTGCTGATAAAAACATATCTTTAAAATTTTTAGTTATAATTTCAATGTCAAATGAAACTGTGGCGAACATTTTAAGCAATGATGTTCGTATCAAAACGTTTTCCTAGAATTACACACACCTGTAAACTGTACAGATTGTCTTTTGAATGTTTTCAGCACCTGTTATAAGAATAGCGACTGATTCATGGAGTCTAGCTGCCCGCGCGGCGGTGGAATCATACAAATAGTTTCATGTGACGTCAAACAACACTTTTATATATTTTTTATCCCCAAATCAAGGTCGGGACTTTAAAATAAAAGCAGAGGGAATCATAGTCGACGCTCACTTTATGTTTTCCTGATGCGATAGTCTTAAAGTTTTAGGTGTTTCGTTCTGAAAGTCTCGAATTCCTTGACTGTGTCTAGCTAATAAACTGGTCCAATCGTAAATCCGAGTTTTAGTAGTTTATTTAGATAATACTGGTAACCAGAATAAGTACCTCGTAAAATTTTCCACTTTCCATTAAATTGAATCATATTTCGATCAAGTTTTTTAGGGAACAAGAACATTTTATTACAAGCTTTTATTATTTTTTCAGTTCTGTTTTTTTTTCCGCTTTACAAGTTGACTATTATTAGTGACAGGTACATACAAACGTGTGCCTATATTGCATATAGGTAGGTATCTAACTATAATTTATGATTCTGCACTTCAGCTTGCGTGAAGTAATAAACTTCAACAGCTATTAAGGTTTGGAATATTTCATGTGCTCTGTGCATTTTGTATATTTTCACCTGTAGTCCCTGTTAGCATCTTGCCTTCCTAGATGTTACGAAACACTATCATTCATACCGTCGTGTGCTTTCCACATTGCATCGTAACAATTTCAAATATGCCATGGAAACTTGGCATCTTAAATATTTCACGTATCTATTAAAGTAGAGCTAAAATTAAGCACTACACACAACACTAGAACATTTTGAATATCACTTTACCGACAAACACTGTTTCAGGCATCTCGATCGTTGTTCCTTCGTTGGCGGCTGTGAACTACTAGGAGGAACAGCAGGTAGAAGCACATTATGCATAACAGCTACCAATCCTTGCCAAATACCTTCGACTAATGAACGTCTCCGTCACAAGTGGGCGATTTTTTTCCCCATCAATGACGCTGTGACACGATAGTACAGAAATATAAGGACGTTACACCCTAGTGGAAATGTTTTGCGTTCATACGACATTGTCGGGTCAATGGATCATTATTTCTATGCTTTGTCATGTTTTCTTAGTTTCATGGCGTTAACACAAAGAGAACTACGAGTGCCAGTCCAATGTATAGGTGCTTGAATTCACCAATATTGCGCTTTATTTCCTTAGCATTAGCCATCATTATGACATTAAGAGCATAACTCTAAACACTCCCGCAAGTAGGTACACCTTCAAGCGATATATATATCCTACTATTCACATGACAGACAAACAGATGGTGTGACGCCTACTCGAAATAAGAGAGAGAGGGAGACAGGGAGCCTTTTCTGTCTACTGAACCGATAATGATAATCCACGGTCAGGGAGCACCCATTCATTTACGTTTTAGTTTTAAAAAAAACCCGAGCGGATTCAGTGCCGGTCGCTAGTGTATGAATGGAATCGTTGGCCTTTAAATACAAAGTCATTTGTGACACGTTTTTCAGGTATTTATAGAGAAGCTTCTCGATCTTGTTGGATAGAAAGTAATTTGGCCACCAAACTTCATTTCAAGAGAAAATGTCTCGTAGAACATGTTGTGTTTATGCATATTCTCTGTACGTATACACGTATAATGTTAAGGTGAGATTTCTCGAAATACCTGTCAGCGAAGTGTTGGCATAAGCCTTATGTATCTATAGACATAAATTGTGTGTGATTTATTAACATGCGAGAAACATTAAGTAACTTAAACCTGCTTGCCGCAAGATTTAATTATTGTTAATCAGATGTTCGCAATGTGATCGTTGATTGATGCATTGTAGGCACACTATTCAAAATTTCTCAATAACGCCTTACTCTATATAGTAATACGCTATGCCTTTACCTATCTGTATGTTGAGGATTTGAAAATAGAAAAACTTGGAAATAAAATACTTATGTACACCCTACAGATAAAATGGCATGGTGCGAGCGAATAGGTTAATGACTTCAGACTGAATGTCTCTCGCTTTTTACAATAGGCTGCCCAAATGGATCGACTCTATGACATGGGTGACAACAAGTAAAGCTCTAGTCTACCAGGCGAAAGCCCTGGTACCTTTAGTAGCCCTCATGAACTCTGAATAAACATAGCCTGTCGTGTTGAGCTGGCCGTCCCAGCTTCGAGCTGCACGCATCTTCGACTTTACGGGGGGCCAGTAGCGGTCAAACTGACGGTTCTGGTAAACCAGGTTCTCCATAATTGCTTGCACTTGGGTCGGGTCTAACTCTGACAAAGCAGGAGATATGTTAGTAAGCGATATATATGCCTCTATGTATACTAGAGGCATTACAGTTGTTATTTTGGGATAATCATACATAAACACCACATAATTAAAGATTGTTGTCATTCCATAATTTCTCGATTAAAAAATATAAAAAATGTTCAGCAAATATTTCGAGATGCGTCAATGATGTAGGGTGGTAACAGTTCAGGAAAAATATTTCAGGTTTTTGCAGAGCTTATTTATTTTATTTTATTGAACTACTTCTTTTTAGTAAGAATATAAGATAGTACCAAGGTAAGTTAAGAGAAGTAACCATTAGTTAAGCTAAGGAAAAAATCAAGCAAATGGATTTGCTAAAATTCGCCGTCCGAATTATAGTAGTTAGGTGGTACTTACTAGGGTATCCCTTGCGATTGCGTTCTTCCTCTTCCAACATCCTTAGAACTGCCGAGTTGGCGAGGTTGGCTGGCTTATCCGTGCTCGGGTTTTGGAAATCAATCCTACAACAAAAGATTAGACTTTTATGAGCAGAATGAAATAAAACTATGGTGCAAGTTATTTTATAATAAAGCTTCAATAATCTTGATTATTGAAGCTATAATAATGCCTCATGACAGCTCAATCATATGAAATTCAGTAACACAGTAGTGGTGTAGTATTTTTTTAATTAATCACATTGTGTTGGTGCCAGATACACGCTCATGGCTCAATTATACGCGATGATGATCATTGGCTCGGCGCGTTTGGACGCGTCATGTAATTTATTAGAATTATTTGTTATATACGCATTAATGTGTTCGGTATTCGCACAGGCAGACAAAGCTTGTGTCTTTACACCTACATCTGGGGCCTTACCACCAACTCTTAGCGTTAGGTTGTTTCAATCGTAACTGTAAATTATTGGCAGATTTTGTACTGAGTTTAAGGTAAAAAAACTGAAGGTAGGTAATATTAAAAACAATGCCACAGGACTGGCGCCGTTTGATAGACATCAATCTCTATTAGAGATATGTCGGTACAAACGAAAAAATACGACCAATTTGACGTTTCGTTTCGACATATCTCTAATAGAGATTGATGTCTATCAAACGAAAATCGGGCCCCAGGTGGTGGTAAGGGGGCAGATATTCGAGATAATCGGCATCTATAATTAGATATCACGTGTCGAATATTAAATACACAACGTACAACGACACTACGGAAGTATTAGGAGAAATGGATTGGTAGGTTTTCCCTCGACGGCAAAATCAATTGATTCAGATACACGCCTACCACAGATTATAAGAATAATAAACATAGGAATGCCACTTTCCCTCGCTTTCGAACTAAATCGATTAATACCATTCGGAAAGTGATGTAAAAACGGCAGGTTCATTGTGAAAACACAGGAAACTACGTGGGAACCACACAAGAACGAATGACAAGGCAACAAAATGCTTGATTGTGCCACAACCTTCAGCCGATTAATCTGAACATTCAGCAGCGCCGTCTTTTGTAGTTTTTATGTGTTAGTGCCCCAAATTTTCTAGAGGCCGTAAGCTTTTAAGTAATTTGCAAGAATGTTATTGCTTATAACTAGTTCGTACAAAACTTTTGTTATAAGTAAAACTGATAACATCCCAAGTAATTTGTGGGTCTAGTGACCTATAAATATAAACTGTTAATATTTCGCCTAAAAACTGAATTGTGAAAGGTTCCTAGTTAACTTAAAGGCTTATAAAAATACCTATTGATAAAATGGATCGTTTTGGCGTGCTTCTAATAAAGTATGTTTGCTTACATTGTCTCGTAATATTTTTTTATCAATTTCATTTCAGGCGAGTAAAGGCCTGAAAGGTCCGACTGGAAACTATATGCATAAATTATGTGGGGTAATGGTATCGTACCTACCTGCAACTAGTGCGTAAGGTTTATTTTACCTTTGTCGGTATCTACATACGCGTTTTTATAAATCACTAACAACAAGAGCCTCTGGCAAAACGAACGTAACAATATGCGTAACAGTTTGCATGTAACATCGGGAGTGGTATTACACAGACCTTGTTGAGACCAGAGAAAATTTCCGTGCGTTCAAACGGTTCTGCCATACCTATTACTGGATTCAAGTATAATGCAGCTCACATTGTTAGGTCCAACTAATGTCAAATAGCATCCGTGGTGCCTTCTTTATTTCTGTGACAATTCAGCCAATACAGTTATTTTTGTCTCCCGTTTTGCAATGGAGGGAAGTGGATACATTTTTCTTCCAACTCCTCCTACACCTTTTTCGATTAAATTCGTGCGGGTTCCAAGACAATTTAGCTTTTCCCCGGGACTCGCTGAGGGTCAAACCTCGGTGTTTTCAATGGACACCGCTGTCGATCCGGGCTTAAAGGAGTAACCGTGGTGGGAATGTGTGGCGGGCTGAGTCCCATAAAAAAAAAAGAACAACAAGAGATATCTCCGATCGCTTGGAACGAAACAATCGAATATAAACATTACAATGCATGGCTACATGAGACGTTTTCTTTTACTCATTGCGTTGAGTTCACTTTCACTGGCTCGATTGCCGGTGCAAAGTTCACTATCGTGATCGAAATTAACATGGTTTCACTCGCTGCAAACTGTGTATGCAACATTCTTACTTACCAACACAGGGTGTATCAGAAGTCCGAAATAATACCTGACCGTTATCAATAGTATCGGGTATACAATTTTTATCGAAAACGAAGCGTTAAGTATGCGTAAACTTATAATAAGTACAGTGACTAATGTAATTAAAAAAATGCATGGAGGTGCCTACCTCTAACAATTTTATATTATTATTAATAGGTTTAACCTACCAGATTTACCTATTAGAATTTAAACACTTAACTACTTCGTTGTATGAGGTGAAAAATACTTAGCACCTACAAATCCATACTTAATAGACTCAAATTATAGCACCTATAGCAAAAATAACAATGACTTCTTTTCAGTTTGAACGGTGTGTAATTGTTATTTTAACTACCTATGACCTCACAGGCTCTAGCTGACGATTGCATAACTCAGTCACAAAAAGCACTTGGAATTTACAGCTTTGTCAATGAAAACACTGTTCTTTTTATTATAGTCGTTTCAAGAACAACTAATACTTTACAGCATGCCTTTAAAGTTATAGAACAACTCTATATAATGATTTATGATATACAAACCTCACCTATATATCATCAGCTAACCCTATATTAATAAATCTTTATGATTCATTTACATTGGCACACAAGACTAATTGTTCTGAAAATAGGTTATTGAAAATGGTTTGTATGGTATGTTTGTAATTATAATTGCTTGGGGACATGTCCCCAAGAGCTTTTGTTGGTCATGACCAACTCTTGTGGAATGGCTTCCTTAACGCATTCGTCTTTTAAATTTTTACCAGACTAGGTACGGTTCTGGCAATTCTGATATTTTTCTTAAAACGGTGAAAAATTAGCGTGATTTACACAAAAACGATTTATATCAACGAATTCATATTTAGTGTTATAATTTGAAAAGTCAAGAAATTTGTTCGTGTAACAGGAATTGCTAGAGTGGCCATTTCGGCACCCTGTAAATACTATAATAGCCAAATACTCTAGTAATATGTTATTTTTAATTACATTAAGATGTAATTACGCTTACATTTGAATGCAATTAGCAATGAGAAATGCAGAAAGTACTCCATTTCTTATTTCGTTTATTGAAATAACATCTTTTGAAGAGTGGTATATGGGGTGATTCATCTTGATCCCCAGCGACATGCGACGTGCGAAGTAAAGTAATAAAATCGCGGATGAGACGTGTCGGTAATGCGGAAAACACCTGTTTGCTTATATTCAAACAGTAATACGTATTGCTCGACAATTTGACATTTATTTGTCGTTTGTAGATACCACGCATTTTATATCTCAATAAGGGCGGTGTCAAAGCCCTCTCTGAGGCTGATTCAAACGGAAATTTCTGGAAGATATTTACGTGTTATTTATCTACCTATTGGGATAAAATAGGCATTTGGATTATTAACCTTACATAATATCTAAGAGACTACAAATTGAATAGGTCACCCCCTAATAAAAATAAAATCTTGGTCTTCTTAAAAAGTGTTTTATATACCAGTAATTCATAATAAACGCCAACACAGTGTAAATTTAAACAAGCTTTTATTTAATTGCCCTTAGTTTTCGTGTTCTCCTCAGCAAGCCCTTTCATTTGATAACCATATTGTGATAGTGCAGAAAAAATAACGAATCCGCCATCTTGGATGATCCGCCATATTGGAATAAGTATGACGTCACATAGCTAAGCATGCATTGTCATCCAAAGTAAGCGTGTATACCAAATTTCAGCTCAATCGGTTAAAGATAACTGATTTAAAATTCGGTTGCAAGATTCCACCCGGACATACATCGTTGCAAGCTAATATAAAGCTTTTACCTAATAAAAAAAGTATACTTGGTTTCAATGTACTCTTGTTCCAAATTTAAATTTATTTGATACCTATATTCTTCGTGTGATTTAATTCCACAGCTTTTCCATTTTCATTCGTCTGACTCCTCAAGGTGCCTTAAAAGTCCGGCCTTAGATTTCCCGGTGACATCAGCCAGAACGAACGAGCTTGTTAGTCTTCACTTATTTAATAGTGTTAGTCTAAAACACGTACAAGTATTATCCACGTGTGAGTATTCTCGTTGTGGCTGCGTTTGACCGAGTCTTAAACGGCTGCCATATAAAGAAATCGAGTTTACATTCACCTCACTGCACCTTTATTGGTAACGTGAACGGATGTCAATGTCAGATTAATTTTGCGCAGATCAATGCACATATATAAATGACGCTATTTATTATTGTATTGTCGAAATCGGATTTGATTAAGACATATTTTTTACGACAGTGGTTTTTATCACAGAGAAAGTAACCACACGTGCTAAAATACCCGCTAGTCGCAGGTGGACCCATTCCTTATCTTATTCCTCAAAATTCTTTCGTAAAATAGAAGAAGAAGAAGAAAAATAACAAGTTCAATAGTATTCAAACATGGTCTTTAAACTGTTAACTACATTTGCGGTATGATACATATTCTTGGGTAGACAGAATAGAAATAGCAGAGATGATCAGATACAATTTTGTTGGGTCTGCGAGGTAATAAACCCAATCAGGGTAAGGATTAATTGAAATGAACAAGAAGGTACAGATTTTTTTTTTAACAATGAAAGCTCGTGTCCTGCTATAATAGGTACCTATAGTAGTAAAGGTAGGTAATAAGTCATTAAATACGCCTCACCCATTTGTTTCGATGATCATCGCCATAATTACGAACACGTTACACTTTATGCCAAATTAATTAGTTATCGCGCGGGTATTAATTCACCCGTGTATTTATATTACGCGATGAGTGTGCTTACGAATTTATGCCAAATCCTGACTCGTGCGTGAGTCTGCTTTGTTTCAGATTAACTTCTATTTTTGCTACTATGATATCACTTCAAAATATAATTGTTTATGCAGTGAACTGAAGTAAGGAGTTCAGTTTATTCCAAGCCAATTAAAATAATTTGAAACAAATAAAGATTGTAAAATTCGAATGAAAATTAATAAGTTAAATTGTTATTATACTTTTTGGTGTCTTTAGTCTCGCATTTTAGAATTTTGTGTTTTATTTATATTTTTTAAATTCACGTGAGTAAGCGCAGTTGTGCGTCGGTGCGGTCGCGTCGCAACTGCCGGTGCGCGTGCGTCTCCTTCCTCATTTGCTTGTTTATCTTGATTTTTTCTCTTGTTTTTACCATTAAATACCTCGATTGCAGATAGAACATGGCAATTATTCGCACGAACTAACGTTTAAAGCTATTTGTGCCTGTAGCATGTAATTTGTAGATTACGGATATGCTTGCCTACTATTATAATTTCCCGGAGATTATTCACGAAACGTTTATGTCTTTTCGCGAAATTAAAACGCTTTTACTTCTGGCGAATACAATTATATCAAGAAATGTTACAGATCTAATCTTGATCTGTTGAAATAATCTTGAAAGTTGATCTGGAAAACAATGTAACACCTCTGGCTTTCAATAAAGCTTGTAACTCTACCATGAGTTTTACGGGTCGTCTACGCTCGCTTGTGGCTATCGTATACGTAAACTAGGTGTGGAGATTAAGCTGCCGAGCGATCGATCGCGTGGGCACGTACGAATATAGTAAATCAAGAAACTATCGCCCCAAAGTGCGGAGAGTAGCAATATCACAGGCTGCATTCCTTGCTGCCGATAGCCGATCAAAACATGTTGCATTAACTCAATAGTACTTTGATGATCGGCCTGCATCTGGTATGCCGGCGATGTTGGCGCGGTGCTAAATTTCATCGGAGTAAATGTCAGTGCCCCTTCGAATGTGCACGCTCCATAATTGATCGGTCAACGGCATTCAGATTCGTACGGACGTTTATCTTTGGATGCACCTCAATGGGGACACTTTGATAGAACGACCGCATTCTATACTCGAGTCGGTAGCAATAAATCCGGGTCAGTATTATAAACCTCTGAATCCGATTTTTATATTCACGTAACTAATACACTTAGGTACTTATAAATCGTCAATATCGTTAAAATATTCATTTAGATCTCTACCACCTATTTGGAATGTATTTCCTATGGAGAAGAATCGGCAACAAACTCCAAGAATTAATATAACTTAAATTTTTACTTACAACTTACGAAAAGCTCCATTAATTTTAGGGTAAGTGGAAAGTAGCTATCAAACATAGTGTCCAAGACGTTAAGGCAATTTATATGCACATACAAATCTAAATTTCCTATGAGGGTCGGTTGAACCTATACACTCTAGGAGCACAATCTTTAATGTTGAGGTGACCCAGTCAAACTATGAGGCACTTACTCAAAAACAACATAACAACTTTTTGTTCGTGAATTCAAGACTATAATATGAAACGTTTATTAAATCATGAAGTTAAGTTTCTATTAGATTTTACGTAGGCCAATTTATATCCGATACCTATAATTTATAATAAAACGCCCCGTTTCGCAAACGAACCGTAAAATATTCGAGAAGTCGTTAGTCAGAATCGTTGCTATCAAAAAAGTTTTGTAAGTAGGTGATACATGTCAGTTACTCGTTAAAAACCAATAGCCAATCGTTTAGCATTTACCTAGTAGGTAGATGTGCCAAAACTCTTCCCTACATTATTATCTACCTACCCCCGAGTACCCTGATATTTTGTTGCCCTGTCTCTTTCCCCCCAGACGTGTGAACTGACTGCCCGTCGTGCGGATCGGACGCCTCTCGTCGTGTGTTCACCTGAACCTAATCTGCGGACGTTTTATATAATCGTGTGTGATCCTGAGTGTGTGTGATCCTAAGAGACCCTGAAAGCCCTCGCCTATTGTGTTAGTGCCAGCCAGCCTGACGACCCAGCCACCGCCGAAGGACGGCGCCTACGTCAACTTAAGGTACCATACCCGCGTGACACTGACCTGACCCTTGCCCTTTTGTTACTAGTAGCCTAATTGCGGATTTTCCCCCTTTAATTTACCCCCCAAACAGGGCCCAGCACATTTCGCGTACAGTTACTTTTTCAGAAATTTAATTAATTATCCACTATAATAACTATTGATGTGTTTAGATTTTTATTCCATATTTTTTATTAATCGAATCTATAACGTTTTGGGTTGCTTATTTATTTATCTAATGAATAAAGACAAGAGGGTGTAATATAAATTTTAATAGCACGAAATATCGATCAAGACAAATGATAAAATTTCCAAATTGTCGGAGTGATGGATTCATTTCACAGTAACGCTGCTGACGGAGACGGAAACGTTAGCTTTGGAAACGTAATAACACTCTACCGGTATCAATATGCGTTCAAAACGCAAAATAATTCTCCCCAAGTGTGAGAAATACCTGCGTGAACTCCCCAAGTTTTATAGGAACTGTAACCCATCTACAATGACATTTCACAGTACTCAAGTGTACTGCAATGAAACTAAATATCACCAGACAACACACACTCATCGCACGATCCCAAACTAAGCAACGCTTGTAGTATGGGTACCATACAATTGACTGGGAGACGATCCCAGTTACACCAAGACCAGGGTAAATTCCAAAATTTTCCACTGACGAGAATCGAAACTGCAATCACCTAGTGTAGTGAAACGCCTACGCTCAATCCACTAGACCTAGCCGTCGTTGAATGGATCGTAACTTTCTATAAACATGGGGATTAGCTTTTCTTTGTATCCTACAATCACTTCCATGTGATAACGGGCAGAAAATATAGAAGACGTTACCGTTTATCTCCTCTTGCATGTCGTAAAAGTTTATGGAAGGTTGAGGTTGGGTCGTACTAAATACAATGTGGAATCTAAGGATAGTGCGTGAAATATACTTTTCATCGTTATGACGCTACTATTTTAACGTATTTATTATATGAATTCTCTTTATATGGCTACGGCTGATTTAGGAATATTACAATTGTACCTACCAAAGTGTCATTCTTATGTTATAACAAAATTTTACTTCAAAAGCACACGCCTTAAGTCCGCTTTTAGGGTTGAGATCAATTTATAAATACCGGAGTACCTGTTTTGGCATTGGGTTCATGTCTTACATGAACCCTAAAAAATTTTGATTGAAATATATATTTGAAATCTAAATTGTATAAGCATATCGTAATATATCGTAATATCATCAAAACCTTTCTTATATGCGCAACTTTTGGTACAGTCTGTTTTATTCGTCATATTAATTTGTATGGGGTACGCGTGACTCATGAACTGCGTTCATTGCCAACTTATAATTTTCTTTTGTTTGTATTAAACTGCATGTGTGGTGACTGCGTTGACGCGTGTATTTATAGCTGTCTATGTCAGCATAGTATTAATAGTCACGATGGGACCAGGAGTCCATAGAGTGCATTTTCTGGATAAAGGAAGGCAACAGATCTCGCGGAAGGTCACCCATGGGATAGACCGACCAGATCAAATCTTTCGTGGGTTCAAACCCTTGCGTGAGTGCACTGTTACGAGATAAACATGGAGAGTAACCGCGAGATCTGCCCCTGATAGCTCTACATATGATGACTACGACAGCTCGAACTCTACCAAGAACGCGTTACATCAAAGAAGGTTAATAGTCTGTGTTATTTTAATTTTTATAGCGTTGCAAGCAACGCTGGCACATTTCGACGGTGAATAAATTTAATTGTCCATGACTACTTATACCCGTTTGGAATTATTGCTGTTAAATTATAGAGTGGAGCGATTTAAGATTTTCAGGATACGTTAAACTAGTGATGTAACTATTTGCAATATGAGATATGGTTAAATTTTTTGATAATTGAATTACTGATAGAACAAATTTTGGAACGAATGTTATAATCAAGGGACCAGAAATAATGGTATTTATCAGTTCATCGTAAAATTGATTTTACTGTGACAACAATGGCAGAGACTCGTCTATTGTTAATACTTGTGTGCAGCGACTAATTATTTCACAATTGTATCAACAAGACACCATTCCACTGGTGAGCTATTAATGCAGAATGTGTTTTTAGTTCACTACTATATTTATTTTTATTGGGTCTATTCTGAATCGGAACGAAACTTTTTATGGCAAATCAGCTGATATGATGACATCGAGGTAATTTCTGTTTATAGAAAATTAATTTGCTGAAAATGACAATTTTGCTTTCTCCAATAATTAAACTAGTAACAATGATAACAATAACAATACCATGGTGAAAATAAATTATATACAAATGACAATACCGTAATTGAGATTAAATTTTAACTATACGCCATATTATAGAAAAACTAAATAATTCAAAATATAATAAAGTACTAAAAGGTTTTGTAATTATCATTTAGGTATTTGTATATTTTGTTTAATCAGAATCTCTGAATGTTGAAAAGTTAAATATAAATAGTATTTAGTAGGTAAGCATATGAAACCTGGAATCCATGTTTGTTTGCTTAGCTTAGTTATCAACTTTACTCAAACTATGATATCTTACATGGCAATAAACCATTTACCGCGCCGATTTACAGCCGATTGTACCAGCCGAGGTGCGATCTCACTAAAAATATGTCACAGGAGACTAAAATTATTTACATGCCCTTCATTTTGTTTATGCTAATGAAACCTTGCCCTTGTGAGATTATTTTCAGAGAGTTACACAAGAACGCAGTGGAATCTGGACATTTGTTTCCTAGTTGATATTTTTGTAAAGTTTAAGAGTACTTGTATTTGGTAAGTTCTACGCTATGTCAAATCAACTTTGAATAGTTCATAAAATAATACTACGCAAAGACAATATAAATTATATTTAACCTATATAATTTACTACAGCAGGTTAATTATAACTCTAGGTCCTATAATTTAATATAAATAATTAGTTATGGCATGCCATTCGTTATTTACATTAAAATGTATTTACGAATGTACTTCGCGAATCCTCATTATGTAAACAATATTGGTCCCAAGCTACGCAACGTATTTCTGCAGACATTGTCCCCATAAACCCGATGCAATTGGTCTTGGCCACTTCACATTCAAAACACTAGACAAGCAGACATCAAATCAAGGTGTCAAGTTAAAACGAATTTCACTCCGGCAAAATTAAATTAACATAAATTCTCGTGATGAATCAATATGGTAGGTACCTACCCTTATAGTTTAACTACCTATGAATGTAACTAAGTACGTACCTATCTGATACATCTTAGCCTAATTACTACGGTTTCATATTCCTCTGGGAAAATGATACGCGTTAATACTGAACGTAATATTACTAGTCGTTCAATGATTGCTGATAGAAATGATAATCCTGAATTAATCCATTTACCTATTTCTCTATTACGACGTATTGGTGTGGACGAGTTGCGGAGGCTGGAGGGGTCAATAAGCGGGTATAATAGACACCTTCCTATTTCACGAGGTAGACGATGTAATGGGATTATTGATATTTGATTCAAAGAATTCTTTATGGAAAAGGAAGATTGAGTAATAAATAAAATTATTTGTATTGCGCTATAAGTTTCAAATTTCTTGTGTTCGCATATCTTCTAGTACTTTAAAGTATATGTCACGTAAAGATTTTAAATCGATTTTAATTTCTCATTTTTTTATAGAATTTAAATTTGTTAACTAATATAATAATTATACCTAACAATTTTTAATTGTTCTTCACAATTCAGTGATTTAAGATTTTTCATTTCAAGTGTACGCGTAGACATGCATGTTGATTCTGTTGTGCCCAACTACAACTGAGCTACACGTAACAGCACTAAAAATATGGTCAGCCTGCTTTAACATTACGGTCGTAAGAGGGACGGCAATAGGTTTTATTTAAGTTTGGTGCAAACCAATGATACAAGTACAGATAGGTACTTAATTGAGTGAAAAAACGTCCAAAAAATATTGCACCGGATTGCCACGGCGCGGCCGTCATATCTTTTGCGTTTTAACATAGACAATCTGACGTACTTAGACGCCAAAGTCACTCACAAAATTGGACGTGTGAAAATGTCACAGGTTAGGAAAAGCTTCCTCTTTGTTTTAATAACGGTAAAAATAAATATGTCATTAGTATGTTGACTGACCCCACGGTGCCGTTGCCTAGGTTTTGCATGTGCTTGCCGAGGGTCTCCTTGATGTTCTGCTGGGAGTAGAGCCCGATGGGCGAGTTGAACTGCTTGTGTACTATCTTCGGGCCGGTGGCCATTTTTGAGTCGTTCGTTCAGCGCTGGAATCAAGCACAAAATACCTAATTAGTATAATGATTACAAACATATTGGTATAAGTACATTAAAGTAAGAAGTTTATATTACAAGTGAATAACGGGCATAACTGAAACCTATAGAATCATGTGATCATGATATTTAAAATTTTGCATAGAATATTTTCGCTATAAAACCAATAAATAAAAACAGTTGAATTAAACCGTTATTAAAAACATGAAGGTATCGTAAATTTGAGTCTGTAAGAAGGTGCTTGATATTGTCTATGCTCAAAAATAAATCTTGTAAAATATTCGACTGTAGTGTTGAAAATATAATGAAATTTATGATCCGAGAGAGCATTAAAAATATGTTTGTTACGACTGAGAATGCATAGTTACATGGATTGTTAGTTAATAATAACTGTATATTTGTTTCGAGCAAATTGAAATTTGCAATATTTTTCATTCTAAAGCAAACTTAAATATTTGTTTATTTTGCATTAGGTTTGAGGTTTTTACAAAAGTTGTTTCATTATCGTATAGTGTTTTTATTACATTACGTATTTACACACGTACCTATCACAAACTTTTCTTACATTCACCTTGACAAACAAACAAACATTCAAATGGTTTGGAGTTAAATGGAGGTTTCTGGAAACTTACTGCAAGTTTCTAGAAACCTCTACAGTTAAAAAACGTTATAATAAGTCCGATTTCATTATATTTCCATCAACAACAGCGTCTACTATTTTAGCATACCTAATCGATTATTATCAATGTATCGTGACATTTGCCGTATCGAATCAAATTGTGCAGGTTCAAACCCCGACTCGTTCCTCCTTTTATGTGCGAATCTCATTTTCATCCGAGATTACCACTTGCTATGAAACGGTGACGGAAAACATCGTGAGGAAACATGCACTTCTATAGAAAGGCATGTGAAGTTCAACAACCCGCCCTGAGCCAGCGTGGTGGTATAGCCCAAAATTATAATGGCAATAGGGTGGCCCCATATTAAATTGGGACCAAAATACATCGGCGAAGTGTGGGCCGCACTGTAGTGCACCTCTTCCTACCCCTTCGGGGAATACAGGCATCATGATGTATTGTTAATTATTATTAAATAAAATGAGTGATTAAGATGTCGGATGATCAACACCGTTGTTACTGAAAGAATACAAATTCGAGACGATAACCACCATAATGTCACCATATTATATCGATTACCAAAATGCTCAGGTTAGTTGGCGATTCTGTAATACACGAATGTTAACCCAACAGGGCACATATCTAAAAATTTAGGTTGACAAATTTTATCCTCGTGAGATAATTTTATTACACTCTCGGAAGATTCACGCCGGAGGGATGTTGGCGGAGCACCTCGTGTTATTGCTTTTTTATTAGCCGAGCCGGCGTGGAGACCGCCATCATATTTTTTCCGAATAATGTGCTAGACAGCCAGCTTTGTGGGTATACGTTTTCAATATTAACACCATTGTTAAAATATCGCTTTTACCGAAATATCATAATGTAATGTAGAATGCGCGCAATTGATGGCTTAGATTTGCCTCATGAATTACATTATATTTGTTGTAACGATCAGATAGAGTACTCTTCATTGCACATAAAATAAGGAGATGGAGCAATAAAACAAAAAAAAAAACATTAATATAACATTCTTAGGTCTAAATAATAGTCTAAATTAGGCCTAAATAGCTACGTACAATTGATACCATATAATTTTAATACAAAAATTGAATTTTGTTCGTAGAGATTTGTATCGAAATAAAAACATAACTTCGTGCATACTGGTAACTATTGTTTCCATTTGATAAAGCTGTTTTTCAACACTATAAGCGCGTGGTGGTGTGCCCCTATTTTTTTTAGGAAAATTTACTCTGATTTACAGGGACAATATAGAAAAGATAGTTTTGTACGGAAAGGATAGTAGGTATTGTAGATAGAAAGATGTTACCTATTATCTATTTGGTGGTTTAAATTTTAACGTATATTGGTCGAAATAAACAACTTTGGAATTAATCGGACTGGACAGAATCGTTCCAATAGTATTAGTGTGAATTCTAAATAAATACTGGCTTGTAGATTATGTTTTGATGTCAACCGACATTTAAATGTGTACTTTGGTACTAAAAAATATTACCTACCTTCCATTGAATTTCTTGTACCCAGTTAATGCGTTATCGAGGCAACGTTTTCTGCGTTTCAAAATAACTGTTTGGCGACAGATTTATTTGCGTGCTGGAGTATCTGATTGCGAAATGGACACGGAAGAGGGAATCTTAAAACACCGTCGCATTCTGTTCTAGAAATAATTTATTGTATTTACCAAATGGTTTTTTTTATTTAGTCTAAATGAAAAGAGAGCAAAATGCTACGGAAGAAGACATAGCCATAGCTTAAGACTATTGTGTAATAGTTAATTTTGTTAAACACAAATTCGACATGTGTACGTGTATATTATTCTGGGTATATGAATAACTAGGTTACTCTTAATAAGTAGGTAAAGTAGTTCAATCTAAAATTGAAATCAAACGTAGAGAGATGTTGAGGCACTCTAACACCCATCGGACATTATGTTGTATTACCTGAATACATCTGGTTATTCGAATAATACTTCAATCAATCTCTAAAAATAGCATGAGGTTTCAATAATCTATTAATTCATAACAAAATTGTCTTTGACTTTGTGCAATTACATTGTTTTTCGTTACGTAGTAGACAAAACATTTGGGAGATAAACACGGAGCTATATTTATTTACATGTACCCTAGCAGTTTATCGTTTGATGTCGCGAAACGAATGCATTTCAAACAATATCTTGGCTATAACACAGCGTGGGAATGTGTGTAGGTGTTGGAAAAATACTTCGTTATCTCCATGCTGTTCAAGATGCGATATATAATGTGGACGGCGAGAGGTGTAGTCTATTTTCGTTCTGGACTCCTTGCCCGCGTGCGTAATAAATATTTGCGCACTTATTTTCGGAATTATAAATCCATGGAAACTGACAAGATAAACTAGCAACTGATTTTACCTGTGGTAAACTTCGTCTCATAATCCCTAATCCGTTTTATCACAACTAAAATTGCCTTCGTAGCGCTAGATTTTGAAATGTCTTGGAACCGTTTTTAATAGGAAGCATTAAACCCATGTCCTTGATTCAGGGCGACAAAATAATAAAATTATTTAGATGTAAGGTCGTATAGTTGTTTATAGATGGCCGAGGTTAACAATACCGTCATCAAGGCTGAAAATAATCCAGCGGACTAATCCAGACTTTGCGATGCGCAAGAACATAATTTTGAATCTATTTATATTTTATCACTAGGTTACTCTTAAGTACAGAGTTATTACGGCATAATGCATTAGGAATATGACAAGCGGTCATAATTATGAATTGTTTTATATACACTCCTTTAGTAGTTTGCAAATATTACGACGCCCGCCCTGAACAAGATCGCCGCCGAACCGCCCGCGTTATTTCAGTATCATGAAGTCACGGCGAATTATTTTTGTAACTGAACACCTTGTTCGTGAAGTTAGTCATGGATGTCGAGGTCGGCAGGTGATTAGTGTCCGAAAAAAATACACAGATATTTGTAAGCGTTTATTAGTGCTAATGTTAAATGAAGCGAAGTGAGCTTTTGATCAATACCTTGTGCGGCGTTCAGATTCGTGCGAGCGGCGTCGATGCCTGCCTCTTACTGAGTCGCGGACGGCGCCCGCCCACTGGATGCGCACGAGTCGTGGAACTGACGCCCTCACCTGCAATGTTTCAGTAATCACTGTTATGTTGTTAGATGATCTTATCGACATGTGTACGTCGCCACGAATAGGTATCGAGTGATTCATGAATCGACACCTCACGTCTATGAATCGATATTGTAGGTACTTCAGCTAGGGATGGCAAAATATGCGAGCGCGAATGTTTGCATGCCGGTTGACTAATTAATTGGAATCGATTCAAGACAGATCATCATTTTGATACGGACTGCACGCACTTTTAATTATAATATAACGATGCGTATTTACGATACCGTATTTCATATTAACCGAAGTTTGAAAGAATAAATTATCGTGGATAAATCTTTAATAACAAACTCAATATAAAATCCCATTTGCATGTAAATGAATTCCATACTTTCGATCAATCGGATACTTTGTGGCGAAGTTTTAAAAGTTTGCGCTGCATAAATTATCACCATCTCACCTGAGGTAAACAAACAAATGCGAGTCCTTGAACTTAAACTAGGCACTGTAATGAGTCGTAACAGACAGACAAACCGGTCACTGATATCCCCGGCTGCCACCTCGCGAATGAACCGACGCCTTCCTGCGCTGTTTAGACGGGAATTTTATCTAGTTTACATCAACTATTTTTAGAAGGCCGTGTATTAAAGTTGACAAGTAAAATAATTATGCGCCGTTCCAACTTCGAAAAACTATCCGAACGTCTGTGAAGCGGTAATTATCTGGGCTATTGAACTCTATTTTCCGGCAATAACAGAGTAATTTCAACGCCATTTTATTTGGTTATGTACCTACTAACTATCTGCGAATTGCGAATTGAAGGAGAGTTTTGTGTCTGCATCATTTACGAGTTACGCCTACAGACGTTTAGATAGGAGATGTATTTTTAAAATTGAACAAATAAAATTAGGAGTCGGTGCAGTATTTTTAATTTTCTATTCGTAGGAAATTAAATTAGTTTGAATAAATAAATTCTAATTTATAAATTGCCACAGTGGACTACGACGACGCCTAGCCATCTTGAAATCACTGAAGATACTTATATTTTCTGTAGCAAAAACTAGCAAAACCTATAGATAATTACGTTTATGGATAAGCTTGTCTAGAGTTATTTATTTCCGTTATCGATCCATGTCTCTAGAGTTCCCAAATCTGTTATTTGGATGATTTAATTTCATTTAAAGCGAACTTTGAAGACAAATACTTTGAAGAAACCCACAGAGAAATAAATTTACCAACACAAATAGACGGGAGTGCAGTAAAAGTGAAAATTTGTTTAATGTTTTGTGGTACAGATTTAGTTGAATGTATTTATGTTTTACAATCATTGTTTCAGCTTCACCTTGGTGGTATAGAGTTAAATATATAACCGGAGTCACGGTCGCATAATGATATTACGCAAAATGACCGTCAGTAGTGACCGAATGTCATTCATTAAAGTTCCTCTGCTTATATTTTTATTCTTAAAATTAAACACTTGACTATTCCAAAGGTACCTATAATAAGATCATTACGTTGAGCCCCGCGCAGGACTTAGAACAATAAAAAAATCATATCCACGATATAAAATCAGTTATTTTAAGAAAGCAGAGCTCAAGAATTTATAAACATACTTCCCATTATGTAGGTATATGAACTCAAATCCGTCTACAAATCATGTATAATTAATTACATTGTTCTTTTTGTAAATTTGAATGTATATCTTTACGCCATAATCTTTGATAGGCTAGGTAGAGTAGGTACACATATTGGTAACGGGGATTCTACGAAAATAAATAACTTTTCTTTATTGACGTAAAAACTTATTAAGATAACAGTGAATAAATATACGAATAAAAGATCGGTCCTAAAAACACAGCTGTTCATAACAGTCTGTGTGAAAATATTCTTTTCGATACATCGACTCGCCCATAATTTTGTCAAGAACCTACCAATAGTCGGCAACTCATTCAGGCTTAATTCACATGGTAAAGCCGTCTGCATGATAATCCCAAAACTGTGGAAGAAAAAAAATGCGTTCACAAGAGCCTCTGAGCCTGTAAATATCATTCAGGCGGCTTTTCGGTGCGAATAAAGCCTTACACACTGTAGTAGTACTGACAATAAATTTATTCAGGTTTTATCTACGTACCCAGGCCTGCGTATTCACTACATCAGCGTTTCTTAAGGAAATTGCCGTAGAAGCTTTTATATATTGTTAAAGAACCCAAATGATATCTAAGAATAGCGCGAATAAATGGACAGGTGTTATGCACGTTATAAATATTACGTGATGCACGTATGTACTAGCAAGGCCGATGCGATGCATTGCTACAAACTTATTCGTTCAAAACCAAAATAGTTTTTTATTCATGTATGTCAATGTAGCACTTATGAATAGTCAGATTCTATCACCACCGGTTCTCAATGCGCGCGCGTTAGATTAAAAAAAAAGGTTTATGAGAGATCACTGATCATCACTAACATTGAGATATTATAACGGAGATTTCATATCGAGCCCGCGCTGCGGTAATTTTTTCTGGTATATCTAACTCCACCATTGTTGTTTTCCTATATAGTTGCCGTATACTACAGGTACATGAGATAACAACAATGGCGGAATAATACCGCAGATCCATACGAAGAGTAGAGTCGTTATGGGTACTCTAGTTACTCTATGATCATTAATGGTATTTGAAAATACCTGAATGTGTCAAAAAAATACCGAAATTTGGTCTCATTGGTACTACGGTCTGGTCTTATACGTATTAACTCAATTCTATAACATCTAATCAAATTAGTGTGAAAAGGCCTGTCTGTCGTTATATGGTCGTTGATAGGCAGGTAGGTCCTGCTTACCACTATTTCTACATCTTTTTTCTCTCAGTCGTAAAGTAAAATTCGCCAATTTTGAATTACAAAAAGTTAAGTAAGTAAGTACTAATATAAAATTGGCAAGATATCTTTTATTTAAAATTATCAAGAATAGCCAAAAATTATGAGTAGGTAGTACTCGCCCACGGATCACATCGTCAATAACTCATCGCCCGCGCAGCTCTCCAACATCCAATAGAAATTAATTTATCTTTAAACAAAAGCATTTGTGGGTACTCACCTGCAGCCGTAATAAGTGTTTTGAATGTCAAACGGTCATGATTTGAGTATTTTTAACACGAAAACCAGAAATAGAAATGGTTCTAAAAAGTGCTTGCATTTATTATAGTTTAATATTCCTATAAATACAGAGCGACGACGTTCCTATAAATACATCATTGTGTACTAACGCATATTTGTTAAGTGTAAGCAGGTAAGTACTTATATAAGACATACTTCATATGATCCCAAACTAAGCAATGCTTGTACTATCGATACCATACAATAGACTGGGGCCGACCCCAGATACACCAAGACCAGGGCAAATTCCGAAAAGGCCAATTCCAAAATTAGGCGCTGCTGGGAATCGAACCCGAAACTATCTAGTGCAGTAAATCAAGCGGCTTGCGCTTAAACCACTAGAACAAGCTATCGTGTCGTCGACTTATTCCTCGCGCGTATTTTTGATGCTATAGCAATACGAAACTCATTGATTTTATTTATGGCCACTGAAAAAAGTTCATTCTCCAACAAAATGACACTGACGACGCGAGTGAATATTGACGCGTGGGTGCGTCGCTTTTATATCAGGAATTATATCTTTTTGCATATTGATACAGAGTTCGTTTTGGTATTGACGAATGTTTTGACGCGCGAGCGTTAACGCCCAAGTGTGCTTAATATTGTGCTTATTATTATTTTTTTACTATAAATCATCCTCAGAATATGAAATAGCGGCTTTGCTTAATTGTGTAAAAATCTCAAAACAAGATATTGTTTTCGTGTTTTAATCTATTTTATTTATTGAGGAAAATTAACATCAGAACAAAGAATTGAAAAACATTGGTAAAGAAGCGTATAAATAAAGTTCTACCAACACTATTTTCCACGAAGTAAATAAATACAATGTAACTAACTAATAAATGACAAAAATTAACAAAAAAAGAAAAAGAACTATGGAAAATAATAATAAAAAATAAAAGTAAAAACGACCAAATAATAATAAAAAAGAGAAGAAACAGGAAAATAGAAGGAAACAAGAGATGGAACGCAAAACTAAGAATTAAGAATTAAAGCGACACAGTGAAAAATAAAATTTGCAATTAAATTGTAAAATAAAATTGAGTTGAGTACCTACTCACAACATTATTGAGTGAGGGCGAGCAAGTCAGCGTCCGCAAGCAATTCACGAATACCTTTTTTGTATTTTGTTAACGTGTTTACGTGTATTGTTTTCATGTTAACCTGCCGAAAGTAGGTATAATTAACTAAAACCATTGATTTTCTATTGTCATGGACACTCACGTGTCAAGAAAAAAACATACGTTGAAGCCCAAATACATGTTTTTTACTTTGATTTGAAAAAAGAATTTAAAATTTATATTTGTAAATAGAATCTTTATTTTGCTTGTCATTCCGGTCACTTATCCCCATTTTTTTAAATTTTTAATCCATCTTTTAGCATAATGCCGGTGTCAATGGATTAATAGATATTATGGTAAATAACGGATGATTCCCCATCTTTATCACTGTCATCACTCATTTTTATTTATAATGTGTATTTATTGAATTTGCCCTTGCTATTAATTACTTGATACTGGCTTAAATACGCACTGAACGTAGGTGGAGCCATTCCTCATTTTATCCCATTAAATATCATCGCTTCATTCATTTCGTGAAAAAAAATAATTAACACTTTCTCATAGTTCTCTTCTTCTTTATCAATTAATAATAAGTACTATTGTGTAATTTCTAGGAACAAGGAAGGTCCTGTTCTTGGCGTATTGTCACCTCAGACGACGACGGTCTGCAGGTGACGACCCTCGCCACGATTCACTTGAGATGCTGTCGTTTATGCGGTAAGTTCTAAATCTAAACGTAAATTAAATCCAACATACTTAAATCGTTTACTTTTGATCATGATTATTTATTATTTTAGAACTAAATAAATAGTAATTATTCTTTGACATTGGTCATGGTAACATAGTAAGTACGTAAGATGGGTAAGTGACAATAATTAAATTAACTACCATTTTAATTAAGAAATACAGTCCGTCAAGGATCTTGATATACTTGTTTGATTTGCTTACGAAAGTAAACTGTAGTATAAAAGCACGTACTGCGATAACTACGAACATGGGAAATTGGGAATAGCAAAGCAGTAATAGAAAGTACATATTAGCACGTAATGAGATAAGTAATTATAAGGAGATAACTAGTATATAAGATAGTAACTCCAGAGTACAGTCTGATTATTAGATAGCTGGTCCTAAGAAGGTTACAATGTCAGTTGATGTACTATAAATAAAATGTAACCAAAAGACTCTCGCGAAATTATTGTTCTGTGACGTAAACACCCAAGCCCTAGTCAATATCATTGGTAATGCTTTTGCAGTAAGGGGCGCGATCCTCCTTTCAGCATTGTTATAGACATATTGTCAAATCTTCGCTCCATGGATTTCCGCTGCGGTTCAGAGCGAGCGAACCAAATTATTATGACGGTAGAGATACATACGTAATATTGAAAAAGCAAAATTAATTAAGCATTTCTAATTGTATATACCATAAACTATGTTTTTATGGAGTATATCAAAAGACTGAAAGAATACTGTTACGTTTGCATGACTATCGAGTATAGGTACAACTTATGTCAATCTTTTGTAACAGCGTCTGTGAAGTGTTGAACGCCTGCATCTTTTGTTGGGTCATCTCTCTGGATTGCAATCAAGTGAATAATTCATTTCATATTTCGTACCTACTAAAATTTTATTAAAAAAGTTGGTAGCTACTTTCTACTGTATTTTTCAATTTATTTATTTTTCGTGAAAACAGCAAAATATGTTTTTCCCGCAGCGAAGTTAGCGCGTCAAATGCCAATTAAATTTTAAATGAAATCACTTGCGTCACGTACAGTGGGTAATAATCTTCCCACGCAAATGACATTCAGTTATTTATTATTGCTTAATTTTTTTCTGATCAAAATAAAGAGTAGGTATGATAATTTGTATTAATATCTCCCTATCCATGAACAAAAGGATTTTTGTAACAATTACCTACCATCAAAGCATTTACTACGTTGCTTTAAAGTATTTGTTATATAATTATTTTTATAAAATAATAGTTAATTTTCATACATTTATATACATAGGACCCTAGTGATTTATATTTGTATAGTAACATTTTCGTAATAAGGAAAAAACGCAAATAAAATCACATCACCCGTTGGCAATATTTTTTTTATATTTCAACTCATCAATTGCACTATAATATAATAATATCTATACAAAATTAAACATAGTTTTACTACACTTATTGTTAATAATTTACGCCACACTTTAATATTGAAATTACGATTATATTAAATACTGTTATCATATCAGATACAGGGAGATCCAAATCAATAGTACCTGGAAGATTAGCGAAGTAGTTCTACATTTGCCCAGCTCCTAAAATGTATAACTCTTCGCGGTAAGAATTAAAGTGCCTAGGTAGACGAGTAACTGCTTTATTAATAAATTAGCAGGTCTCTTAACACCCATGATATCAAAAGACTCGTCTACCCTGAGCTTTAGATAGATAAAAATGCTACAAATCCGAGATCAAACTAATACAGTCTTAATTCAATATTGACTAGAATATCGGTGTCATAGGTTCCAGTTGAGAGCACAAAGCAGATAATCACAGTTCACTTGACACCGCCAATCGAATCAGGAGAGACGAAGAACCACGAGTAACAGTCAACAACATATACATTGAGATTATTATGTACACATATCTTATAGAGTAACATTTAAAATTGTATGATACGTAGAGTTTAACTTTGGGTTTTGTCTTTTGTACGGAATGGAGAGAGTAGGTATACTAGATTGTGTTGCTATATGTCTATTCCTGTTGTCTGTCATCTTCGACGGAGCCGTTCGCTTTCACATCTTTGGGTAGAGCCGACTGAAATAAAAATATTATATAAATATATCATCAAGACTGTAATCTAGTGAATTCCATCAAAATAACATGTAATCCTACTAAGTAAGTATTAGTTGATAGTTGTTTACGTACTTCGTAGGGAAGTAGATACTTATTGTTGTCTGATCGGCGGCCGAACCGGAGACGCATTGAGGGCGCTCGCACAGCGCGGTCTTGCTCCTGTCATAAACAAATACACTCATAAAAATACAAATAAGTACTCATTCTTAATAAATTGTTCTAGCGTGATTCAGAATGGTGTAAGAAATCGTGTTTTTGTATGCAATGTATTTTTGACGCGCCATCTATTAGCGTATCATACAAGTTCTGTTTGTGGTGAGATGAAGAGGTCGCCACACACTATTTCCGCGTAGCTTTTGCGTTCAGGATAAACTTGAACGACCTCGCGTCTCTGGTGGACTATAAATGGCTTTATAAGCTGTTCTAAACGCTTACTTACTTCATATTAATATTAACGATATTACAGCTATGTAGGGTGTAAGTGAGTAACAAACAAGGCTCTTGTGACCTACTTAATAGTGAGATAACTATAGACAAGGTAACATCATTGTTCTATACAAGTAAGAATTATAGTATTCCTTAATGTCCATGGTTTGCTGTGTAGTGCCGGAATGCTCTGAGTTTCTCTGTGCGTACCATAAAAGGCGCCTTAGGGCATTAGCGTCATATAATACCGGATGCCATTTACGATTCGCAGGTATCCCATTTGAATATAAAATTATGTTTCGAAACTATGGCACTGTTTGGAATATTTCTGACAGTCCAAAAAGATATAACAGTCATAACGTTACGTGTTATGTTCAAAAAGATATTAACGACAGACGAAATATTCCAAGTTTAAGCAAAATGAGTGTTACGAATAAACGTATGTAAATGACGTCTTTACGACTCCAAGATAAAGATTTATAAACACCTTTAGTACCAAAGAGTACCGTTAATAAATTTAAATGTCTTAAGTTATAAAACCCGTCTATGTATCTACCTACCCATTTTATTATTTCAGTCATTCACATATACGAAAATATCTTACTTTTACCTAGCTCTAAGTAAGAATAGGATTATTTGTAATGAAGAACGAATGAAAGCTACTGTTTAATTTATCTGAATGTTATGTAGACACCTACCTAATTTGCTTAGTTTTTTCGCGCAAAATGTATATACAACGCTTACTAGCCGTCATAATAGGCTAGGCACTTAACTAAAAAAAGTAAAAAACGCGCAATAATTCTTTATTCAGTACATTGCAACCAAAAACTAAATAATTGTGTCCGATAACTTAATACCTATTAAAACAGTTATAAAATAGAACTAGAGAAGTTTAAATATGAAATCAAGAATACACACCTCAGTGTCAGTACCTACTTAAACTTATCATACAAATGTTAAACACGTTCATAAATATCCTTGCTGGACTGTAATAATCTTATTGAAATCAAAAGGCGCATTGAAATCTTATTTTATTTCAACGACAATCATCAATTTGTCTCGCAGAATAGAATTTGATTGTTATATGATGAAAAAAAAAGTTGAACATAAAACGGATGAAGTCGTAAAAGATCGAATAGTGGCTTGTTAGAGGGAGTAACTATATTACACGGGTTTACACGCCATCAAGGGTTTTACGATGTTTCTATCAATACGATTTTCGAGTACGAATTAGATTTGATGACGAAATAGGGTTATTATATGGTCTACTACACGTTGTTTGCTTGAAATAAATTTATAGACTCGTGTCTGAATAAGGATTTAATTTATAACAGTATTACCAATGCCAACTATATTGTTTTAAAACTGCATTAAAATCAATACAAACATCCATTCGGGAGCTGAGATACAACTGACTAATTTGGTAATTGGTCTCCTTTCTTGCGCACCAAGGGTTAATAAAAAACTAAGTAGATGAGTAGAGTACTTTTTTACGTGGAATAACTTACCTTCACGGGAGGCGGAAAATACAATAAATTACCAGTTTATTTTTGGTTTAATTAAAGGATGCCTGAGAGACTTCGGGAATAATTCCGAATATTCTAGCGCAGTTAAGAAGCTTAAATTAAGAATAAAACAGGAACTCAATTATAGTTTACGGGCGATGTGTTATTTTTTACTAAACTTCTTGTTTGGTTAACATGACAGTTATGGGTTTTGGTCCAATACAGCCTTCAAACATATCACGCCCAGCTATAGGTATGTATTGCTATATGGGGTAACCCCACAACACAATGGCCTACAAAGAAAATGCCTCGAAGCTGGTTGAGGAACCAAGTGCTGCGTACAGTCACGTTACTCCACGCGATGCTGTGTTGGCCAATACCAAAATTAATGAAGTGTTTTCGTTGAAGCGAGAGAATTTTATGAGTGGTTTTGCTACAGATTTCCTACTACTACAGCCCTTTTAACATCCCACTGCTGGGCACGGGCGTCCCCTCAATGCGATGGGGGTTCGGGAAATTCTAACCTTATGTTACACAGTACAGTTTCAAAAAAAGTGAAGGGAATTCCCTCGCTACAGAATATATCTTATAATTGTTTTACCTCTTTAGGGAATGTATGTGGCACGGCACGTTCCTCAGAGCGTCCGAATCGCAGGCGCAGGGGAGTGCGGATATCCCGAAGAGACATAATATCATCCGATTCATCGATCTGCAACAATGACATTATAATATTTTTATATCCCGTCCACTAATCAGCATTAGGTTGCTTCCACCACTAAGCTTGCTTGTTAATGTCCTTAGTATGGTGGTAACCGAGCTAAAATCTTAAGATAAGTAAGAATAAGAAAAAGTTAAGAATAAGTTACTAGTGTCGATACTTAAAGTAAAGCAACGTTTTAATATCTGTGCACGCAAAATGAGACATACTAAGCAATGCGTGCTTACGACGGCAACCGACCCGATATGTAGGTATGCTTCTCCTCTTGTTCAACGAGATTCCGTCTGATCTTTACGTTCATGGTTACTTGTAATAAACTTTGCCTACCTTCTGGGACTGTGGAGCATCACTTTCATCAGATCGGCGTCCGAATCGGAGGCGGAGTGGAGTGCGGATATCGCGCAGAGACATCATTTCATCAGCTTCATCAGACTGCAACAATGTTATCACATGAATATTAGGTAAGGACTAATAAGCACACCAACATGGGCCGAAATAACCAAGAAGATCAAAGGAATCCTTCATGCTTTTCGCTCATCCCTCTGTCAGAAGGCCATCTCATTAAACAGATAGAAAACCTTGGGCTAGTCTTACCGGTTGAGTAGGTATACTGCATGATATTACCTTCAGAGTGTCATCAGAGCGTCGACCGAATCGCAGGCGAAGAGGAGTGCGGAGTTCGCGAGGAGACATCTCAAGTTCGTTTATCTATAAAATATTACCACTAATTAAAAATGTCTACAACTTTTGGGGTCAATCTATGCGCGTTACAATTTATAGCTACTCCACTGTGCTGACACAGTCTGTTCTGATAAGACATAGAGCAATACAATTAGAAAAACATACAATTAGAAAAACACCTAAAAAACAGACTAAACTTTTGGGTTCCGCGCCCGAGGAACAATGCAATGTCATTGAATTTTATATTAGGTTGTTAGGTGTTTGTACCTCTTCTGGGAAGATGTGTGGGACGGCCTGTTCTTCAGAGCGGCGTCCGAAACGCAGGCGCACGGGGGTGCGCACGTCGCGGAGAGAGAGCAGCTCCTCCATCTCCTCAGCCTGGAACAATGCCTGTACATATTCTCTGGACGATTGACTGAATAAATATTTTGAAGTGAAGAACTAAATAAATTTACATCATGTTTGCGCCTGCATTCTCTAAAGAGGTTGGCAGGGGTTTAATCGAGTGCACCCAGGGAGTTCACCAATGTAATAATGTTGTTTGTGCCCACCTATTCCAATAGATACTGTAAGCTAAAAATAAAAATCGGCCTCATTATAAACCGCTAGAAGATGTAGTGCCAAAACCTTTTATAGCGAGTCCGTAACAGTGTTACTTAAATGAAGACGCATTTAAAATCTCAAGAAAAAAGTTCGGCCTCTTGAAAGTAAAACACTGAAACACAGCTGCGCGCCGCAGCTTTTAACGTAAACACAGCGATTTACCTACATTTTACAGGATAGGGTAAATGGCGAGCAATTACCGCGATATAAAGTAATAACACCAACAATATAAAGTAACAACACGTAATACAACCACGTAATATTACAGTTATCTTAATATTGAAAGGTATTACTATTAAGTACCTAACCATACATACACAGAAGCCCTTCTAATGGAGGGATAAGTCAAGGCTTCATAAAATTAGGGATGAAAGGGTGTTGAAAGTTAACAAAATTGAGTTACCTACGGCGTGCGTCAGTGTGCGTCCATGAATGACGGTCCACGGTGTTGTTATAATAAATTAATCCACAGAAACCCTTTATAACAATGTAGACATGTTGATTATTAATAAAAAAGGGATGAATGATGATACATAGCGGTTGTTAGCAAGTTTAAATATGTTAGTAAATTATGTGACACTTATTTAAATCTGAATCTAAAATTAAAATTCTATGTTACGTACATACCCACGTCTTATACCTATCTGCAAAGAGAGTAAATCAGTCGCTGAAGAGAAATTGGATTACCCCACACAGCCAGTGGCTTAAGAAATTAAGATTTCCCAGAAAGATGAAAGGTGCGCGTCACACGAGTGTGTATGACACCGTAACAATTAAGATTCTTGCACAAGACATGGGTTCGAAAAAAAGCCATTAAGGGCCCTCTTTGTGGAGCATTACCTTTAATTTTGCCGAACAATGATATGAGAATCCTGTTTAGCGTAGACTTTGGTAAACGGAGCGAGGGAAATTGCAGATTGGTTTTTCAAAGCCGATCAAATGTATCACTTTGCGTGCATTGTACATAAATAAATTGATGCGAAATACGTTTATTTAATAATACATCATCATCATTACGCCTGTATTCCCCGATGGGGTAGACAGAGGTGCACTGTAGTGCGCCCACACTTTGCCGATGTATTTGATTCCAATGTGATAGGGAGCGAGCCTATTGCCATTATACCGGGCACATTCCCCAAATCTCTAAGTTTCCTTCACCGTTCAGCAAGTGGTAATCATTGTTGAAAATTACAATCGCACATGAAAATTATGTCAGAGTTGCGGGCCCGGGATTTGAACTTGCACCCTTTACGTTCAAGGCGGGCGTTCTAGTCCACGAGGCTACCACTCCTTTATTTATTTAATGTGTGAATATGAATTTGGTTTAAAGCATTAGGAGAAGCACTTAGTGGCAGCCACATCATTCTGTGTTGGTCCAACTTCCATATGTAGGGCCCGTGCGGTTTACCTGGTCTTATAGTAACTGTACAATTTTCAAACAAGCGTTGTAAGGTTTTGCGTTATTTGCTTTTTACGAACCGTTAAAAAAAATAACGCTGGATTTTTGTGCCATATAATATTGAATGTGCGATATTTTATCGTGATCTAGTTGGGCGTTTTTCTAATGAATTTAAATTAATATAGTTGATATTTCGGTTATTATAGAGCCGCGATTTTTAATTAATTATGTACCCATGATATGGACGTAATGTGAGACTAAATATTATATCGAGGGGTGAAAGGCTATTTGACCTAAACGACACTTTTGGGCGATATTGACTTATATGTGTACATATTCGGATTCAGCATTTTTTTTTCTGCGTCGAATGAGTATGCTCTCCTATAAAGTTAAAAAAACCCGGCCAAGTGCGAGTCGGACTCGCGCACGAAGGGTTCCGTACCATTATCTATAAAAACAGCAAAAAAATCACGTTTGTTGTATGGGAGCCCCCTTAAATATTTATTTTATTCTGTTTTTTAGTATTTGTTGTTATAACGCCAACAGAAATACATCATCTGTGAAAATTTCAACTCTCTAACTATCACGGTTTATGAAATACAGCCTGGTGACAGACGGACGGACGGACGGACAATTTTAATGTGTTAAGCAAAAGAGTCAAGTTGACATTCCCAAGGACATAATTGTATTACATTGCCACCGAAATCTTGAACACAACCTTCACTGATGTATTTAAATGTTCACAATTATTAAATTAAAGCCAATGCCTGTTATCGCCAGTAGTCACCTTTTCACTCGCTTCAAATTAAGGTGATTTCCTTCAAACTGGGTCCTGAAGATAATAAACACTAAACAAAGTTAGAACACAGCTTTCGGCAGAAGTAAGGATAACAAAATCCTTGTTTCAATTCTCTATTTTGAATTATCTACTTAGTTTCTTTTTTTTCTGACTTATTAGTAAACAAGGTTTTTCAGCAGTCCGAAACAATACTTGGTCGTTTGCCTAAATATCGTGTATACAACCGAATGGTATAAATATTTGATCGAAATTCAATCATGATTTTTCATTTCGGCGCGAATTTTAGGAACTTAAAATATCTCTAGTCCTAAGCGAAGTCTTCAAGTTCAGTTTATGAATATTAGTAGCCGCCTCTTGTTGATGTAGCTTACACTGTTAAATAGTGTTATGGATGTGCTTTAAGACCACAAAACGATAACACTCACACTTAATTAGGTATAGTCCGCCTTCAATAAGCTACCGTATCAGCTATCGTATATGTACATTATTATTCTTCTGATATACACAAATCTCGTTCTTTTCTACCTATATTTATTTGAATGTAGTTTTTTATCTGACCGATATCTGGCCCTTTTTTACAATCAGAATTGCACATAGATAGACTCTCTTACACTCGTAAAACCTCATAGATCATAACACTAAGATTGGGCTTTGATATCGTTTTAATAGTTCAGGATACTTACGGGAGTTTGAGGTGGCATATCAGGGTCCGATCGGCGTCCGAAGCGCAGGCGGCGGGACGGCGAGCGGACGGACTTGCGCGCGAGCGTGTGCAAGTTGTTGACGGCATCGTACAACGGGCCTATCACCAGTCGTGGTAGCCTTTCTCCATCTGCAGTTACTATTGGTGCTGCCAAAATATTTAAAGCATACATTACATATTATCACAGGTTATTTGTTCCTGAACTCTACAAACGTGATCTATCCTGATTAAGGGTGAAAACATAAATAAACATCGCCACAAAACACACCATATGGTCCCACACCGAGCAACGCTTGTACTATGACAAGTACTTTTATAATGAACAGATTACTAATAAAGTAAGACAAGCTGTTGGTTTACAGCACGGACAGCCGGCTTTATCGTGTGACTAGAGCCTACTGCTGTATTGAGCGCCCTCTCTAGGTCAAATATGGATCAACAGAGTGGTGAATACGCAACTTTTCTTATTAATCAAGTAATACAAGTTGTATCGCAAGTTTTATTGGGGCAAGCCCTTAAGGGAGTAAAAACAAAAGTTTCGCAGCTCTACCGCGGAATACATACAAATATAAACTTGTTTAAAGATTTGTTGAAGAATGTGCGAGGCATATTGAAACGATAGTGAATGTTGAACATGTACCTACGTTGTTTTACAAGGGAAGTTTATTGATTAAGTACCTCCGTGTTTGAAACGATTGATGTACCTGGGTATAACATTTGCATCTGCAAATAAATATTTATTAAGGGACAATTTTACATAATATCACGATCGTATATAAGTGAATCATTATCATATAGGTACAGGTAAAACATAAAAACAGTATGTTGTTGTGAGAGAAGGTCATGGTATCTCTGATTAGACCATTCATCAATGGAAATGGCTATTATTTAAGTACAGTACAGTATCTCATACTAGATACATAGCAAAGAAAGAGATAGGTATATTCAAGGATACGATGTAGGTATTTTTTGTTTGTGTTTAATTAAAGCATAAGAGTTTTATGAGAATTTTTTTTCAATTCCATACGTAATGCATGTAAGACAATTTGTAAAACTAAATAATTTTTTTTTTCAATATAGATATGTTGTATTCTTGTTAAAAATAGCATCAAAACGTAAGTGACGAAATATTGTTGCTTGTTTGTGTGTTGAGAAGAGTATTATGTAATGTATTAAAACACGGCTTGATCTAGTGGTTTGAATTTAGGCCGCTTGACTCACTAAACCGGGTTGCGGGTTCAATTCTCTTTGGTTCGAAATGGCCTTTATGAAATGTGTCCTGGTCTATGTATAACTAGGCTCGCCCCCAGTCCATTGTATGGTAACTTTAATACAATCTTTGCTTAGTTTGGGATCATACGATTAGTATGTATTGTGTGGCGATAATTATTTATTTACTGCTTTACAGAAATTGAGGTGTCTTTATTGGGAATTGTTTTCCATAGCGATGGGTTTTGTAGTAGTAAAGGCAATGTTTTAAAAATGGAGTTATCATTTGCAAGACGCCATTACAGGGCGGGAGTAAGCTGAGGGACGCTGAGCACTGAGCCATGGACCGTGCCCTCGACATCGAAGTGACATTTGCACAGACTCACCTTCATTTCATACCGTCTCACTATTGAGTTACATTATCTTATTACGAACGAACGGAATTAAACAGAATTGTTATTGAGTGGGTATATAAATACAAATTTAATTATTAAAAGAGCAATTTTAATTTTAAAAAATATAGTCTTTCAATGTTCTACTCCTGGGCAAAAGGTTCCTTTACTTCTCCAAACATGTCGATTTGGGATTATATAATAAATAACTTATTTATGGATATTTGTTATTAATATTATTTAAATCATGGTATAACTACATATAACCAAATTTATAGACACTTACAAATCACCCTTCCGTACAAAAGTGTTCTACAATGTTATTTTAAATAGACCATAACTCTCTCTCATTTTAACGGTTTAATAATTACTGATGTAGTGAAGTATCTTGCATTTTTAGCGCAGCGTTGTTTGCTTGGATATATAGAAATGCACAATTAGGAATCGGATCGGTTAAAGTCAAAGTCAAATAATTTATTCTGTACAGGCCTATGGGGGCACTTACAAATTGTCAAGATTACATTTTTTTTCTTATACCATACGGTACTCTTACTATACTACCACCGGATCGAAACGCGACCTCAACTGAGAAGATCCGTCAAGAAACTCAGTGGGCTGATATTTTTTTTAATCGCCAAAACTTATTACTAATACATAGGTACATATAGCTCCAGTGTGTTGCCTTTAGAGCTGCTTTTAATAATAATGATAAGATAATAAGACGTTAGTAAGGCAACACACGCTACACTTTGACATGACGGGCAATATTTCCTCGATCTAAGAAACTACCTATAAGTTAGGCAACTATACTTGCTTGTTAAGTTAGACACTGTCGTTAGACAAGCCATACCGATTGGGTAAGTATATCGCGTAGTAATAAAACCCATAAATTTTCCAAGTCAATTTAATTCCACCTACACCAAACATTATACCCATATTACCTACCGGCGACACCTTGTGATTAGAGCGAGCCATCCATTCTCACACGGTGAGGGCCGAACTACTGACATGGAATTCCCTTTAATTTTCTTTGACAATAACCCTTTAAATAAGGCCTTGATGGATGGGACTTAGGACCGAAGCTATTTTCAAAATTATATTTCATCAATAAGCAATATATAATTTTGGGTCTTTAAAAAGAACGAAAATCATTTATAAAGTAAATAAAATAATGAGTCGTGTTTGAAAAGTATAGGTTTGATATAAGATTACGATTTTTTATAACAAAACTTCATGATAGGTACTTCAAGATTACCTACTAATATTCCACTACCTAAGTGTTTAAGTGTTTACAGTAAATCACGGTAAGTAGTTTTGCGTGATCACTCCATAAATCCTCTATTTCATAATATATTCATGTATCGCCATCTGCCTTACCCCATCAATATTATCTAAAATTTGTAATAGGCCTAACTTATGTCGAAATCAAATTAATATATCACTAATTCGCAAAGGAATATACTGGGATATTGTTAATGATGTTTGCAATACACAGCCCGTGAGTTGGAAATTCGTATTACTTCTAGTAAACAAGTATCGTCAGCCCGATAGTTTGAGTTAGTATCAAGTTAGGTTCCAATTAATTGCAAACATTTCTGCGTCAACAACTCAATGTGCATCTATTAGAACTTGGGGCTCAAAATTGATGATGGAACTTTCATGTCGACTTTACAGTCATGTCATTTGTTACAGTCCTGTATCCGGTCAATTCTCCGTGTCTTAACCCTAGTCTGATGTAGGTATTACATATATTAATGACATTCCTTGTGTATAAAGTACGTACATAATATGAAAACTCATTGCTAAGGTACACTTATTGCTTAAGGTTAACTTGGAGACCAAAGTACCTAGGTAGTTAGTGAAAAAAACAGTGTACAATTTTTATCGTACTATTTTTCGTTTATCGTACTATTTTTAAACAATCACAGTGATCTATCTCTTTTGTACTTTGAGGCTTATTTATATACCGCTTTATCGCACGCGTGACTAGAATCGTGAGATAAACGAGGCACGCCACTTTGCTCTAAATTCAAAATTCTTTGATAATTCTTTATCATACACTTGCGTACCTATATAACGTAATACTTTCGAAACACAGCTAGGCATTCTTCTACTTGTTCATTATTTTCCTTTCAAATGGAAAATCTTGTAATTTCGCGACAAATTTGAATCCATAAGTCCATAATCCGTAATCCATAAGTACTAATTCTGCTTTAATATATTATTCAGTTCAATTATTAGGCGTTTTCAAAAATCTGCGACAAATATTAAGTATATTGTCGTATGTGACACGCGGCTTGGAGAAAGAAAAAAAGGAAAAGAATTGTATCTACCTTCGCGGTCGGGACAGTAATTACTCATGGGACTGCCTTTTTCTGCTCAGCGTTATTTCACCTAGATGCGAGACGTTTGGATTTGGGACAATTTAATTTGGGAAATGAAAAACTACTGCTCATAACCTAAATTTTCATTTTAAAAAGTTATTGAAAGTGACAATTTTTACGCATATACTTTTTAAAATTTGCTTTCTGGAGAACAATTTTTATTACCAGTCTAAAGATATTGCCAAACACTGTGTAGAATTTACAAAGTTAATGAAATGTTAATAAAATAATACATTTAACCTCCAAAGAACCTTGTGGTAACGTACCAAGGATTCCGGTTAGTTTTCCTCCTTGAATAGTCTTAGTCTTATTCCAAAAAGCCAGAAAAAAATCACTAAGAATAAAAATTAGAACAGTCGAAAGAAATTGACACGTAAATTTGAAGTTAGTGGATATTTGTCTAGGTATATAAACAACTCGACGGGCCACCCCTAGGGATACCTTCAAGAAAGTATTGCTCAGTGAACAAAACGTAATGGGATAATACGTTACTTTATTAGAATCGTAACCAAAAACTTCGATAGTGAGACTAAACGTAGGTGGAGCCACTGAATCGAGAAATCCTCAGGATTCGCTGATCAATTTATATGACATCCGAATTCAATACCCCGCCAGCCATTTTTTTGTTAATCTTTTATAAATCCAGGCACGATTTTCATTACGGAACAATTAATCCTTTGATATGTTTTTGAACGGTTTGTAAATAATATACAGTAAGGGCCCGTAATGTCGTTATTCAACGGATTTGACAGAAACAATTAGCAGTATTTTGTTTCTGTCTGTATTTTTTTTTGGTAAATTCGTAGCGGTTCCGTTTTGCTCAAATAAGATTTCGTTAGAATGGTGATGGTTTCAAGAGACACAAAGGGTATAATGTTACAATTATAATTCTTACTGCCTTTGAAGTTTAATTATCTGTATTTTTGCGGATTGAGAAGTGCTGTTGGACGTGGAACCTTTCACTATTTATTTTTACTATTCTATAGATGTCTACGTTAGTTAAATAAATCCAAATATATTACTCGACGACTTGCCTCTGTCCGTATGAATAAGGTGCTTACTTTCGTAATTCTTATGGAAACCTGATTCAACGCAAAATGGTTATATAGATCATAATTGAATATTATTAAATAACTAAGGTTGACAGAAGTAATGAAGTGAACGTTCCAAACTGTCTAGTTACTTAATTACATTAACAAAATTAAATGTTTTTCTTGTTTAGAATGTTCATTGTATTTTATACACAATAGGAGTAAAATTATGTAAATCTCTCTGTTATCCCTAGAGACATTTTGATTAATTTTGTTAGTTTACGTAATTGAGTTTGCAGAACATTGCTTTCAAATAAAATCACTGATGTTTAACGTTTTACAAGTCAACATATAATAGGTCACCTTAATCATACTAGTAATAAACAAATGCATTCTATATTTAAAGTTAACGACATAATAAAAATCGTTTGTTTTTGTTTAAAAAAAACTAATTTCTTTAAATGCTGCGGTGATCTCAATGTCTACAACTAAACGTAAAAACCGTAAACAGTTGGAACGATTTAAGAAAAATATCACAACAAATTGCAATAAAACTGCCATGATATTTGTAAGCAACGAAAATTTTCCACCAATTTTGCGCGGAAATTTTCCGAATGTCATGAAAGCACGGAGTAATGATACTGCCCTCTACAAACACGTCCAATTGTTATAGCAACATTAGACTTGTGTATAGGTAATATACTTATGCGAGTTTCTGGCGAATAGCTGTACGCAGACTTGCCAAATAGAAGCTCTACCTTGATTTCCACGTATGTTCTGCTCATCCCCAGTGACTATACGTTAAACATTTGTATCTGAAACTGTACAACAATAGTATTATGTACGAAACCAACCACCACCAGCTAAAAAATCCCACTGAAATCTTAAACGTAGATGCTGACGATGCTTAAACTTTTGAACTTAAAGAAGATCTGCTTATGAAGAAGTAAACGAGAACTTAATACATCTTATACCTAATCCTTGGTATTTCTTGTACTTATAATGCTAGGTACAGTGACTAGTTAATAGCCTACGTGACAGCTACAGCCGATACAGATTTAACGCCCCCGTTCAATGTGTTTGCGCCTGTAATCGCGTTGTTAAAGGATTGACTTGCCACCGTTTGATATTATTATGTTTACATTGTCTGTATGTATTGTTTGAAATCCATTTAACATTAATTACTATACCTAGTAAGTACAACTGACGACGACTTGGTCTAGAGGTTAAAGGGTAGGCCGCTGGATTCACTGCACCAGGCAGTTTCGGGTTCGATTGCGGTCAGCTGCAAATTTCGGAAATGTTCTTTCCGGAATTTTCCCTCGCCTGGGTGTAATGGGTATAGCCCCCAGTCCATTGTAGGATACCCATAGTACAAGCATAGCTTAGTTTTGGATCAGACGACAAGTACCTATGTGTTGTCTGGTGATATTTATTTATATGGTCGTTATTTAACTCTACATGGCCTCTATATGAACAAAATTTGACATTTTCGCTGAAATTGTAGTGATCTCTCAATAGAGTTCATTCTTTATCCGAATGATCGCTACGTATTATTGTGACATTAAACAACATCAAGATATTATTAGCGCTTCTTGAATACTGAAATACAAGGATTTTATATTTATATTTATTTTTCTCATAACTAAATTTATTACTTTTTAATCTGGATTTTTAAAATTTTGTTCAAGGTGTAGGGTAAATTTTTATTATTAAGAATGCTGTGTTTTTTTGTAATAGTTGGAGCATTTACTTTTAGAATACATTAAGCTAGATTTATATATAACGTGCAATGCATCCAATGTTAAAGAACCTCAATAAATAAATAAATAAAAATATGCAAGGTGAGTTGTTACAAGATGTGTGCCTACATCATTTATACTATATATCTACCTACTAGCAGGTAGATAGTAATCTGTGTAAAAAATCTAAATCCAGAATGTCTTTTTAAATCATTGAACATACCTAATAACGGATACATTAATAAACATGGTGTTTACAAGTTGTCATCGTCTACGGAATATTAACGATGCTCTGAACAACTTTAAAGTATGATTATAATAACTGTTTCGAACATCGTAAATAATGGCCACTCGACTGCCACACTAATTATTTTATAATCTTTGGCTTTGTTGAAATTGTGTATTGGGACATTTGTTTTGTGTAAACAAGTGTTTGGTAGACTGGTCAATGACCCTGGTAAACTTTGAACAAACGGCAATAGTCTCTTTGCAAGCTTTTTGAACTATTTGCTTCTTTGTACAACGTTTCTAATATTTGGAGATTCTATTTTTAAAACAAATAATGTATATAGCCATGCGGTTAGACAGCTACATTGATAATGCTTCGTGTTTTTTTTATTATATGAAATTACTTTATTGATTATATTTCGTCATTAATTTTAATAAAGAAGAATAATAATAATTAATTTCAGAAAAAAAACCCTTTACTATAATAAGGTTATTCTTAAGCGAACCAAACCAGACTTGGCGGCTGTATCTTGGTGTTCTTATGACAAACTTATTGTAGAAGTACATTTAGACATATTTAAAAACAACGAAGTACTTAGAATAAAATAAAATTTAACAATGTACTTAAAAAAGAGTAAAAAATATTTATTAATTTATGTGTCGGACGAGGTACGTATGTCTGTGTGTGCGTGCGGACAAGTCTACAAGTGTGTTGCAGAAATAATGTTATACTACCTTTCCCATGTCATCATAACCGATACAAAGAAGAATTAAAATTTATCATACTGATGTCCAGTGTTATTATTCTACTTACACTTATATTGCGTAGCGGAATCCTGCGCATTGGCACCGGGCATTGAGCAGATCGACGCCAACCCGCACAACACAAGCGCGAACACGCAACTCCGAGACATAGCTGTAACAATACAAACCCAAATATTAACATTTAAATATTTGACGAAGGCTTGGTCTATTCCCGGGTTCGAGTCCCGCCAGCGACAGATTTTGGAAATTGACTTTTCGGACTTTGTCTTGGTCTGGATGTAAGTGGGATTCCTCCCAGTCCATTGTATGGTATAGTATAGCTATGCTTAGTCCAAACTTAAGATCAAACTAAACAAACTAAATCCCAAGATCATACAATGAGTACCTGTGCGTTGACAGCCGATATTTAGGTACTTATTTATTAGACCTCACTACTTGAGGAAATTCGTAAGGCATTACCTACGTACTATCAGTTATCAGTTGTAAACCCTACGGGAAATGCAAGAGTAATTAGTAATAGAAGGCCAGCCACTGGCGTTATTTCTGGCAGGTATATATTATGAAAGAATTTTACCTCAGATATATAATATTCCTAGATACTGCAATTATCATTCAGTACGCATGCATCGTATGTCATGACAATCCGACGCACGTAAACGTCAAAGTCACTTTTAAAATATCAAATTAATATAGAAAGGATCTACATTTGATCCACCATCTTTATCAACCAAATTATCCATTTTATTTATAATGTATACATTAAATAAATAAATGCATCATCACGCCAGTATTCCCCGAAGGGGTAGGCAGAGGTGCACTGTGCGCCCACACTTCGCCGATGTTTTGGTCCCAATGTAATAGGGGGCAAGCCTATTGCTATTATACCGGGCACTGTCCCCCTCAATACGAGAGAGATTTGGGCCATACTCGGTGGACTATGACCCACTGCTTTATAATGTATATTTATTGAATTTGACTTTGCCGCTAATCACAACTGCAGCCATTCGGCATCTCCTTCCATTAAAATTTCATTAATCTCGTAAAAAATGAGAAGAAATTTGTATAGAAATTACATCTATGCTTATAAGATCGTAGAACTTAAACTCTATTTTACTTCTAAATTTATTTTAGTTACACATGTCATTTTCACGTTAAAGATCACTCGGCGACATTTCAATAATATTTGAGTACATATCTATATGGTACAAATAGAAATGGTAATTCGCATTCTCGTAGGAATCCGTGTACAAATAAATTCCCTAGGTAGATGTGTATGGTTGCGTAGTAGAGCGTACTAGGGTAATTTTGCCGCTTCGAAAAATTCAAAGATACGTATTGCTGGCTGGTACAATCAATGTAGATCTGCGTTAGTAAGAAAAATATATGTTGCATTGCAAAGCTCAGAAAGATACGATGTCTAAACAAAGTCCTGTTGTCCTGTACGTCCCAGTGTGCCCGTGGCTGTATACTATAAGTGTTATAAGTAAAAGCCGACACACGAATTTCACTACTTATTGTCAGAGATACAAATTTGTTTGAATTGTACGCAGGTGCACCTTAACCCGGTAAATACATATTTGCAGTGGCAAATGAATGTATATTGTTCACATAAACGTTGGTCAAACGCTTCTTTGCTACCGTGAATACTGTTGAAAATATTTTAACGCCAGTATAAAATATCTGTAATTACTTTGTTATGAAAATAGAACCGTGTATAACAACGATCAATAGTATTCCTCACAGTAAATAGTTTGATTGATGAACTAAAATGATTTATATTCATATGCAATTACGAATCATTTTGATATAACAGCCACGAACTACGCGATTTGTTTCTTTATTTCAACCGTACTCACTTAAACTGTTTCGGCACACACTTTCCTCTCAAAGCACATACTATCATCACATTACAAATAACATGAGACGCTGAACGCGATATATGGCCCGTCAGTCAATACCGCTGACGCCACGGTACAGACATACGGCCTCTCAAGCCGTTATGAGTTGATGGGAATGCTCAACAAGTATAGGGTTGACAGCTTTTTATGAGAACTGAAATATCAGTACATTATAAGACAAACATTGACTTTGAACCGGTCATATGACAATAACGGACACGGATACGTGAATCAAATTATTCTACTTGTTGATATAAAAGTAGTAAAGATATCCCGAAAGACGTACTATTGGCAACCCTTAACAAGTGGGGTAATATGCGTATAGGCGTGACACGCTGCCCCCGCGGCACCCGTGACGTATGTATGTATGTCATAATAATAATGTAGCTGAAACACTGTTTTTTAAGTTTATTAAAATATATATTTTAGAATTGTGTTTAAGTGGCATATTGATTCTTGTATTAGATATCTTGTATTTTCTTGTATTGATCTTATACAAGAATCAGAGTCGAGAATTAATGTGGCTTCGTATTATTCTCTATTTATACTCTATATTTCTCTATTTATACTCTATTTAGACCAAAGAATCGGTTAGATCTATTTGTAAAACTAGTTTTGGATGTTAACGAATTTTGAATAGACTTAACATTTTTGTTCGTTAATCACTGCGTGTAGTATGACATCCTTAACAAAGTCTCGCTGCACTCGTTTGCTGGATGCGAAGGGTTGCAGTCTCATTACTCACGCCGCGATGCTGTGTTTTTTAATGATCGTTAAGCCCCTGGGGCTTCACACTGGGGCGTCAAAGGTCGCGCATCCAAAGTTTTGCCAATGGCAAAACGAATTCTTTGTCAATATAGATAAAGATTGAATTTCTGTGGTAAAAGCCACGCGGCCACGCGTCATTCGCTCGCACTGTCAGTGTCATTTGATGTAGAATGCACTTTTTGTACGTGTCAATAGAGTTCGTTTGGTATTGACAATAAATTTGAACGCATTCGCGCGAAGGTCAACGCCCCAGTGTACGGGCGGCCTTGCGTTTCAATTACATAGATGACACTTTCTTAGATGAATGTACACGACTAAATGTAAATCATAGCCTATTTCCTCCTTCTTGCACCCTATCATTTTCTTTTCACTAAGTAAGGCTCTGTTTACCGACTGCCGGATAATAACACTAGCAAACAATTGATATGAAGCGTTCATATGAACTGTCGGATTACAGGAATCCCGTAAACCTGTAATTATTGGGCAGCAGACCATGTAAATAGGCTCTAAATTCTTGTCTATGCTATTTTTGCCTTCTTTTATAATGTAAATAGTTGAACGATTGCACTAAGGTCAACACTCGCAATATTTTTGTGGAGATAAGCGTCACGCCTTTTTGTTACACGCCATTGCTTCACTTCCTTATGATAATTAATTTGCTAATTATATTCTAACAACCAGTTTGTATTTTTAATTCTTATTACAATGCATCATCACGCCTGTTTTCTCCGAAGGTATAAGTAGCGGTAGTAGTATTGCACTATCTATTTTCTGCTAATGTATTTAGCCATTATACCTAATAGGCACAATTCCCTTATTTTACGGCGATTTTAGCCGTAGTCAATCATGCTAAGCCATATAACAAGCACAATTTTGCGGATCAGCAAGTTAATGATTATCCTTATATACTGGCCCTCAACATACATATCTTTTGCAGTAATATTAAAAAAAAAATTTTTTTTTTACTATTAACTTAGTACCTACAAAAACTGTCAAAAATAGTGGCGGTAACGCCTCAGATGTGCAAAATAATACTGTAAAATAGACAAATAAAACTGTAATAGGTACTGACTTTGTTTAATTTGATGCATAAAGCAATTATACCCAAGCCACATTGAGATGCAGCTGCTAGCAAAAGCAACTGTAACTAATTACATTAGATGGTGATCAAACTAACGCGGTCTATATATTTATATATTTGCACTTTATTTTCGTTGACAAAAAGTTGTTGCTATTATCACCAATCCATTTTGAATAGCCCTATAATATCAGGCTATTTTACTAAAAGCCGATCCTCATAAGAGTGGCCTTTAGTTATACTTTCTTTCATAAGCCCTGCTCAACTAGGCGCGTCGAAACTTGCGCGTCCAATATTTAGCCAATACCAAAAGAAACTGTATCAACTCATAAAAAAGCACGATTTTCAACAAAACGTCATCCTTTTCACAATGAAATAAGACCATAGAAATTCCATCTTAATGTGTTGCACAAAAAGTATATTTTCAAAAAACTTAAGTGAATTCGCTTGATCGAATATGTTCAGAGCGAGACGCGACCGGTGGTCACCCTCTATTCTCATATATTCGTTACCACAGGTTAGCTGAATAATGTGACCTCATAATGTAACGTCATCAATCAAAAATGTATCCCCTAAATCTTTTCATAGACAGCAAATAATGACGTGAAAGGTTTTAATGAAATATCGATAGGTTGTTTATAAAATAACTGTCCAGACTCCCAAGATATCCACACAGGGTATAAAAGTAAGACAATTTAATGACAGTTTTAAATATAGGCATATAAATTTTAATCTTTAGTTCGAGAATACCGAATACTGAAACGCCTACCCAAGCAATTTAAATCCTTCTGGGGCTTTTTGTCATAATAACTCAATGTAATATCATTTGACTGGTACCTAAAATTATATTATTTTTTTGTTTCAATGCAAAGGGCAAGCAACCGGTTAGTTTATAGGGTAAACTTTTTTCATCAAGCCTTTGTTTTGTGATTGAAATAAAATACCCACATTTGTAGTAACGAAGCGCTTCAATATTTTTTGTATAAATTTGTAGTTGCTTACAAACCAAAATTAAATTTTGTATAAACTCAAATTATGATTTTAGTTTGCGTTTGATTTGATACTTCCGCGAACCTGCTCTTTTAGAAAAATTAAGTACATATAAAAACCTTCGATTACGAAAAGATTTGTATTATGAAAAATAATCATAGGATTACATTTAGTTACATTTACTTATCGAAAGAGGTTCGAACGGGCATTTATTTCCTTATTATGTAGAGGATAGAGGCGCCGCTCTCCCGATGCTCTATTTACGGAATAGCCAATCTAAACGTGGTATCGACCTAGTAATTTGATGAAACTACAATATATCTAGAAAATATGAGCACCTGATATTTATTTATTTAAGAACGACACACCAACAGTATACCTATTAAACAATTGGGTAAATAAAATATTAAATAAAAACTGGTCTGATAGGTACACCAATGACAGGTGTGTACAACTTTCACCGACGTGAGACTTAAACATTTAAAAAAGAAACAATTAAAGTTGAAACTAAACTAAAAATTAAGTTAAAGCTAAAATTTAAAATTTGAATACTGAAAAAGTAAAAATAAAATGAAAATATTTATGGCAATGATTTAAGTATCATTTTTCTAAACTCGTATAATGAACTGTTGAATATGTCTAAGTTGATAATTTTACTGATGAACATGTTATACTCATTACATATTCTTACTGCAGGAGAGTTGAGACCCAGATTGGTTCTTACTAATGGCGTATAAAACGATCTTGTAATGGGATTCCGAGGAACATTGTGATATTGTTATGCACTCGAATCTTATATACACTTGAATTAGTTAATCACTTTTTATGTTCAGTAACTTTTTATTTTTGTATTTAAGATTAAATGTATATTCGGGAAGTTTCGGGCGTATGAATTATTAATAATTACCAAAGAAATGTTCAGCTTAAAATTGCCAATCCAAAATATATTTATCTTGTTCGTAGTACGCCCAATCTAGGCCCCATTTACCTACATAACATTCAATTTAGACCCTCATAGATAACAAAAGGGTGTGTATGTTCAAAAATAGACGTAGAGCTACGCCAGACTTCACCTTACTAGGTAATTTCATTTTAAAATACCTTTTCGACAAGAATATTATACATTAGACGACCGATAGATAACACTGGGGGTTTCGGGCTACATTTTCGAATGAGAAAAATTTTTTTTTTACTGTGTTACCTTAGGCTAGTAGGATTATCGCGGTGCATGCCAAAACGATCCCGTTGCGCCCCGATATAACCGGAAGATGGTAGACCGTCGGTTTTTAGTGGGTATACGGCCTTCTGCCGGGACTCCCACATAACCCTACTACTTCCCCCGAGGTGGCAGGGTCTCCATGAAGGATTTTCCGACGTAAAAAAATGGCTTGTAGGATTGTCATCAGATTGTATTTACTGCTGTTATTCTTTTATTAATCTACTACTGACCTATGAAGTGAATAAGCAATTTAATTCGAAAATAATTCGAATTTTAGCCACACAATCAGCATTTCACACGATAGTTGATCGTGTGATTTGATTGTATTATTCCCCGATCGCCTACCAGTTGAAAGCTTAAGTCCAAATGTTAATTGGCCAAAAGCCTAGGATTAACTGTTAATTAATAGTGAACAGAAGTGCTGCGGCGGGTATGTGTGAAGGCTAGTGCACACGGATAGAGGTAATATATGACCTGTCTTTGATCAGCCGAGCGGTAAATTGGAACTCAACAGGACGCTACAGGTGAACACTATGTATAGTACTCACTTGTTGACGAAAACGCCTATTCAAGTTTTAGCTATATTCTACCCTATAACTACGTAATATGCGCGACTGAAAAGGGAGCTGAAATCTGTATATTTGTCAAAGCTAAATACTTTTAAAGCTACAATCTTTTTTCTATTCCTGTATACGTTACTGTGTAATGCGACACATACAGATATACTAAGCAATAACTTTAATAAAGATATGTAATGTATGACAGTTCACTATTATTCACTTGTACTTCTATTATTAAACCTATAAAGAATTGCCGTAATTAAAAGAATATTTATACATTTTTCTACAAATATTTTAAAATTCATTCTCCAGTCTCTCCGTAAGTAACTGCCAAATTAAACAAATAACGGAATGTGACATTAACGCTTCTAGGATAAAATAAGGAGATTCCGAGTTTGTAATTAGCCGTCTTTTAAACACTCTCGACAAGAATCAAGTGTAATAAAAAACCAAATCTCGCGTCAATTATATCATAAATTGTCTAATTCGCGTCGAATTTTGTACCAAGAGGTTCCATCAACACCATCGTCTGATTAAAATACTTGAAAACACCTGCGAATAATCGTTTATCTCGCCATGACACTTTGCCGGGGATCGAACACTTTAACTTTGTTATTAGTTCAATCAATAAAGAAACTTGTAATCAGTTTTGAATTGTTTTATCATATCTTTATTAAATTTTACACGACTTTGAAAGGTTTCAGGGATGTTCAATGACATATGTACCTTGTTCGTGGTGAAATATACTTTATATTCGTAAAAATAAGTTTTTTTAGTTAGTTCAACGGTATTAAAAGTTCAGTACTAACTTAGATGTTTTTAGAGGATTACTAGCAATTTAAGTTTATTAAATTATATTAGTAGCAGTGCCATACGGCACTGCTACTAATATCCAACTAAGTTTAAATGCTTGTGCTATGAGTAGACTCACGCCAATAGTTTAATGGTCAGGGTGGGTATCGAATCGTAACCGGTCATACCATTACGCTATTGATGCTTCGCAAAAGAGATGTGTACCTTTATTATGTACCTACATCCATTTTAGTATTCAATAAGAATGACTTTATGTCAGTAATACATAGTAGATGATTAAAGCTATGCCGTAATTTTAATGTTATGGATGGTGAGAGACGTACAAAAGACATATTACACGAAAATTTACTAAGGCGTGAAAAACTCTTCGCAATTTTCAAGTATCTACTCAGCGTACGTATTATTACGTAGGAAAACATGTATATGTAAGTACTTGAAGCACTTAACAATACTCTCAGTAAATAAGCGTTGATTTACTCGTGTCTTAACCCAATTGTAAGCGGGTCGTCCGAATAATACGTGTCAAGGAAGAAACCTAACAAGTACGATTGTTCCCTTTTATAGCGAGACTAATGCTTACCCGTGATTTATCTCGGAAAAAATCTTTTATAATTCTATATGCAGATCAGTATCTGCATATAGAATTATAAAATATTTTTTTGTATAAAATAAATTTATGTTAATTGTTATAATGCTTATGTATCGTCAAAGTTGTGACACAAAAAAATTATGACTCTACCAATCATTCGAAATGAAATTCCTATGGTTGCCCTTTTTAACCGACTTCCAAAAGGAGGAGGATTCTCAATTCAACCGTATATTATTATATTTATGTGTGTTCGCGGATAACTTCGTTGTTTGTGAACCAATTTTTACGACTCTTTTTTTGTTGGAAAGGAGATATAAAGGGTGGTCTCATTTTCAAAATATTATGAGAAATCAACCCCCTTGGGGGTGTAATAGGGGGGTTGAAGGTCACACAATTTGAAAAATTATTTCTTCTTTTTGGTATTTTATTTTCCCTTTTTTAAGGCTGTTAGGTACTTGCGTGATAATACGTGAAAAATCGCGAAAAAGTCGGTTTTTGTTTTTTGTTTCTATTCAGAATTAACTGAGGAACAAACAGATAGTTAGCGAGCTGTACAAGAACCGCGGCGTCGTATTACGAGCCGGGTATAACAGAGCAAAACCGGACAAGTTTAATTGCTTCCTAGGTCACTGATTTGGAACCAATTTATTTGTAAGTGATTTTTATTTCTGGGAATGTATTTTGTTGTATCGTGTCATCGCATTACTCTTTGTTCGGTAGGTGAGTATTTTGTTAGCTACCGGTTACAATAACAATACTTTGTGCTTTAGCCAATATTTTTTTTTTTTTTGAAAGGACTTACACTGTTGGCCGTGAGGTGGCCTTTACAGCTTTACCGGAGGAGAGATAGCCAATATACACAACCACCATATCATTAAAAGAAAGGTAATTGCTTATTGTCTTGGGATTATAAGATGTTAAAAAATAAAAGCTAACGTAAACTATTTAAAATTCAAAATCAATTGTGTCGATTCTGTTGGCACTAAACTAGCCTAAAGTAAACTAAATGTATTGCCGTCCTTCTTAAGTTCGCAATGTATGAGCAAGACGGCAATATTCTTAGTGCTGTCAAATGTAGTTTGTGAACAACAAAACAAATGTTATCTATTAACCACGCGAGTTTTTATATTGTGTTTTAATAGCCTCGTGGGACGCAACCCACTCCTTGGCAAAGGAATCCCCTCCCTCCCACCATCGGCACCGATCCTGTGCCATTTATTTTATTCTCTTATGTGTCTCGTTCAGGGCTCAACCTAAGAACCAATCCTGTCTATTTCCCCACACAAATTAAAAAGTCACTATCGAATACGAATTAGAGACTCTTTCAGCCCGATGACACACGAGAACATTACAACGAGCAACACGAAACAAAGCCTTGCACCTACAGGCGCGTCAAATCGCACGCGATCAATTTTCTGTCAGTACCAAAACGATCTCTATTAACTCAGAGAACATACCTATTCCAATAATATATCATAGATCGCGCTAGCGAATATAGACACATGGTCGCATGGCTTTTATCAAAGCAATTCAACCTCTATGAATATTGATAGAGAGATCATTTCCAAAAAATGTCAAGACGATTCGCTCGCTCCAGTGGGCAGCGCGTGAGCCGGTGCCAGCCGCGCCAATCAGCCGATGCCGGAAAACAGCCGTAACGAAGCTCTTTCACGGCGGAAGCGAACTGCGAAAACGATATGACGCCGGCCTAATTGTAAACTGGATACCATGTAAATGTGAAAAATGTTTTCTTAAGCGTAATATTTACAGGTGTCAGTAGGAATAGCTGTTTATATTAGTAGTTGCGCCTGCGACTCCGTTCGCGTGGAATTAAGGAACTGTAATTATTTTTCTAAAATAATATGGAAGTCACCTAAGTTACTCCTTTTAACATCAGCTCTCTGCCAGTGAACGTCTCGTCGAAATCGGTTCAACCGTGGCGGAAACAGGCACACGAAAGTTTTATAAATAGTTTTTTTATTATAACTACCTTATTTTTATGCGCATTCAGTAAAAAGCTGTTGTTTTCAAATTATTTTTAGAGAGGCTATTAATACTTTCACGTGGAATATCACTTGTTTTCTGATTTGTACATGAATATAAATAAATACACATTTACTATACTATATAAAATTTACTATAGTAAATGTGTATTTATATGTATTATATAACAAAACATATATTATACACAAGATATTGTATAACAAAAATATTATTTCGAGTTGACATCGTTACATATCCACCGAGTCTAGTTTAGTGTATAGTAAAAATTGTATTATGTTAATAAAGGTCCCAAGCCATTACTTCATGAACGTCTACTTATATATTTTGACATTTTTACAAATTTAATCACGAAAATGTTTATAAAACTCAAGATTTTGTATTTTTTTTTAAACTTCTTACGTTTCAAAAAACGACACTCATAATTAAATAAATAATTTTTATTACTCGACTATGACTTCGTGTCCATTTAAATGTTGATCAAATTATAGATGTTTTGTAAAATAAATTCTGAAACATCAAGTCGATTAGTTTAAAGTTTTTTAAATGTTAAAGCTAAACCGCATTAATTTAGTTTACATGACTAGGTGTACTACTTATTAGCATTGGAATTTGATTAACTATTAAACGGGTTATATGGACGGAAATTTGAACATTTATCAACGCTATAAAAGGATATGTAATAGAAAATAATGTCAGTAAGTTAGATACAAATTATTTATAACAATTTCAAACTGTAAAATACTTGGCAATGTGTAAATTACTTATATGTGAGTACTTATTTGTTTTAATAAAGGTGTAGCATCAATTAAAACAAGATACTAATTATTCTATACGAGACATCAGAAGTTTACTGAAAGAGTTACTGCTTACGACAGAATTAAATAAAAATAAATCCCAATTATATTGTAACGTCTAATCCGTTCATGCGTAACAGTTAAATCTAAAACGTCGTCTCCGTAATCACATAAAGGATTACCGTGTCTGTCGATGTCATAATTACACCTATTCACGTTCACAGGATGTAGGTACAATTTTTTACGAGATTTTGGGCGTAGGGAGTTTTCTGAGCGCTTGAATGATGAAGTTTAATAATAATATATCTAGTCTTCCTTGTTATAAATTCGAAATAAAAGACCGCAGCGAGTGGAAAAGGGCTAGACTGACTGACAAGGCAATAATAATTAGAAATTATACCAATATTTCGGCACAAACTAATATCTGAAATAACTATGCTCTTAATGTTATAAGAACTTATTTTATTGAACACCTCATTCTTTATCGGGAACTAAACCTCCAAAAAGTAGGTATACTTTAGCGTATCTTACTCAATCCTCAAATAATAAGCCAAACTGTTTGAAATAAGTTAGGGTAAACATTAAAGTCGAGTCGATTCAAAATTGGAAACCTGTTTGTGTTCAAATTTTTCAGTTCTTACACGATATTCAAAGCAATTTACATCAAATAAATGCGTTTCTTAATTGGAAATACCCATTTTACTGATAAAGCCTCTTTATTAGGTAGAGTCTCGTAAACAAAAGGCAGTGCAGACACATTACAAAATGATTAAGGGTGACGTTTAAAATCTCATCTGTTGCGCAGTAACTCTATGTTACACCAGTTAGAGCCACAAGTGGGAGTGTTAAACTATCGCCATGTAAATTAATCAAAGTATGCTTATCAAAAGTGTATTGCATTACGTTTTATTTCTTGAAAAGTGATTGTATGACAAGTTAAAATGTAGTTCTACTATGAGATCCATGCATGTTCACTCGATACTCGAGAGCGTTTACGCTTAATATCATCATGGTAATTTGTCACACAAATATCTTGTATAGTCAGTAGAAACTCCTAACGAACATAAAATTTCAACCCCTAAATTAAACGTACAATTCACCTACAAAGACATTTTTCACCACAAAAGGGTTCGACAATCTTCTGAAAACTGATCATAATTTTTGTTGGTGAAAAAATTTTGTGACCTTTTTTGTTTGCGCTAGGAAATACATTTACGCATACCGCAAAAAACTTGTGACCCGCATTGATCTTAAGTATGAAAACACTTGTATTTGCATCATTTCTAGTTCGCAATACTCATGGCCCGATCTTAGGTCTGCCAAGAAACCACAACGTTGCGGCCAGGGACCGCGCTTGAATTAAATTTTCGTAACAGAATTACGAGCGGCGTTGATGCAGGCACGTCGAAATAACGACCGTATACTTTATGGTATGTAGAATGAGCTTCTAACTCTACTGGGTCCGTTTATAAAATAGTAGCTTACCTCTCTACTATATTTATAGTCTTGCTTCTAGTGACGTTAATACTAGTCTTGTTGATAATCCCTAATGTTTAAACTACCATAGGTAGTTTAAATTACTGTTATGTAAATTTATATTATAATACTGTCTCCTATAATTATATTACTGTCATGTATTTCAATACTCATGCTTTTGATAATTCAATAACTGAAATTATGTTTGTTTGTCACATCTGGAGCTAGTGATATTATGATTCTGAAAATTCTTATATTAATAGAATGCCAAACTACCTCTGGGATTTAAAGAATCAGGCACTTATGAATCGTCAGTAAAAATAAATAATATTAATAGTATCTCTACCACCCATTCGGAATGCATTTCCTATGGAGAAGAATGGGCAAGAAACTCCATGGTTGGAGTCTATAAATTACTCAGGTGAAACACCGAGACGCACATAGTCTGTGTGTAAATTGAAAAGGGTTATTGTAAAATTTACTATCTACTTATTCTTCGTCCTATCATTTGAAGTTGTAAATCTTGTAAATCCATACGGGTATTTCAATATCGGTGTTGACAAGCGAGCTCCTACAGCGTGATTTAGGACAGTGATACACCGGAATGAGGGTTTGCTTAATGTAATTTTCAAGCTCGTTTAAGAGAAATTTGCATTTTGACGTCGCCGCCGAGTCGACGCTTCTCTAACTTATGACTTCTGTCACGTGCAATTACGTTAACTATTAGAAATAGACGTACGTACATTAAATAATAAACATACCTTATACATGACATAGAAGTTAGTTCCTTACACATTAATAATTAAATGTTGGGTTTTAAAATTTGCCACACGCATAACACCTTAAGATATAAACAATCTTTTATTCCTATTTTTTTAATTTACTGTACACGTGTCTCTGTGTGATTTTTGCTAAGATTTATCCTGGAAATCGTATATGAGAGTAGAAATAAACTATTAATGCTGGGTCTAGACCTCTATTTATGTTTACTTTTTGTACTAACTGACGAAAGGTTTGCAATGAGTTATTTCAATAGTATCTGCCTACTTTACGACCTCCGTAATTGAAAACTCTGCCATTTCAAAAGAAATTAGAATTTATGATGGTTCAATGAATCGAAGCAATTTTGATAAAAATATAGAGTAGTAATTACATTACACTATGTCAAAGGGTTTTTCTTTATTGAATTGAAATTTCCTTGAAAATACTTAATTCAACCATTAAATGGAATAAAATATCAAAGAGTGGACAAAACTTCCCTCTTGTCTTTGAACGACCCGTCTTGTTTGTCTATTAAACATTGCCTTTTTTAAGCTTCTTAAATAACTGACAAGGAAATTATAGGCTAGCTGATATCATTGCTTATTAATTAAAAATTAACTGTTCCTAAGTAACATCGAATGAATAGAACATTTTCCGCTATCATGAAAATCACAAATACATAGATAATATTTCTGTCAAAGTATACATAATTTATTTAATCAAGCGATATGTACATGACAGACAGACATACAAATCTAATACTATCTCATAAAATTGAGTGCCAACTTCGAGGCTTGGAAAGGTGTAAAGGGAATAAGCATAATGGGCGACAATAAAACGCACGTGCCAGTAAAACCAGCCGTTTCCTAACGAATTGTTCTGTCTACGGCTAATCAACGCAGTCGCCGTCTCGAGGCGGGATAATTGAACGTCTCAATAGTCGCACCATTGGCATTTCACGTAATTGTCGATGTGTAAAACATTAAAAGACAGACAAACAAAATTAAATTTAGATTAATTACAAAATTAAATTCAGACTTGTTAGTGTCTTGAATATAACGGTGACTTTAAAACGAAAAATAGGGTTGGTAAATTAAATCACGTTTCAATCACTATGTGAAAACCACCGTTAAAATTAATTGAAAACTCTGTTTATTTGGTTTCGAATAAAATATTGTAACAGTAAAAGTTACTTAATCGCCCTGTTGAAAAGTTATACCAAGAAAAACAATGTTTCCTCCAAATTTCATTTATTTTCAACTAAAAGAAAATTCAATTAAAAAGTTCTTTTATAGAAGTGCATTCAGAAATATCATAGGCATTTATTTGGAATGTTACCAAGAAAGTTGAGCTCGGCAATATACGGGCGCATTGAAAAGTTGCAGACTGTTTGCTAGACAAATTCCATCCGGAGAGGTATGTTTACTGTGCCCCGAGTGAAAAATTTAAACCCATTTTCGTGACCAAACACAATTTCATTGAAACAAGAATGTTTAATACCGACCTTCACCGAATACATTAATGTTGATTTTTATCATTTATATTATTGATTTTGACGCGATCACCTGATTAGATTCGAATGTGTCACTTTTACTGTTTATTTATTGTTAGTAGTCCAATAAAGACATTTGTTATATTTACCAAGTAGCTAGAAATATAACTTACTAGCTTCTAGTCGAGACTTCATCTGCGCAAACTTAGATTATACAATATCGTTATAAATTATAGTATGTATGTTATTCTGATGTATAAACAATAATAATGTAAAGTTTCATCAATTTCCGTTAAGTAGTTTTTGAGTATCCATCCATCCCCACATATTAGTAAGATAAGATAAAGCACAATTGACAAAATTTATACAAGTAAAGTCAATTGATGAAACACTTAACTGGGTCCATAAGTTTTATATCGACCTATTGTAACCGGTGATCCCATCACGTAGGTACTAGATCCCAATGAGTCGGAAATAATGGAGCATATGGGACGAATGCTTTAGGGGAAGAAAGTTGAAGCACGCTATTAAGATCGTTTACATAAGGAGGGTACATCGGATCCTCAGCTGGGGTGATATGAAATGCGGCCTTTTCTTTAGCGAGTGGGTACATATTAATATACAGTACTGATAAACCCGCCCAGATTTATAGCCGTGATTATACTAACATGAAGGAAAAACATTACCATTCTTGAATAAGCGTAACAATTATCTACAAGGTTTTTACGATTGTATGAAACGGGTAGGTACTGTTACTCCACATATCCATTTTATAACAAAGAATATTGGAATTTTGGAATGGAATGGAATGGAAGTTTTGGTTTTGAAAGGATATTTAAAGGTATTCGATAACTTCACAGACTAAAGTCTGTCATATTTTTACAGTATTATTTTAATATTACTTTATATTATATAGTGTGAACATGGTTTAAGTTGAATACAGTAAACAGTTTTTTTATGGAATATCACAATTTTTGTTCTAAGTATAGTGTCAAAAAAAGAAATGAATATTAATAGCAACACTGCTGAAGAGTTAGTGGTAAGGGCTACTGGAATTAATTATCCAGCGATATCGATCCTTTTGACTATGTTTGTAGTTTATAAAATGGACCAAGCAAAGAACAAACAGCCGGGTACAATAGCCGGACTTAAGTTGCGATTCAATACGTTACTTACCCTTCGTTTTACAACGTGTGTTGAATATCACAAAAAAATGCGACAACCTATTTATTTAAATTAAATTATGTACTCGATATCAAGGGAAGTGTCCGACATGAATTTACTGTATCTAGTCCAAAACTATGAAACATAGTGAATGCGTCGGTAATAACTATGATAGTATATTAACGCCTCACCTAAATCTTCGTTATAATAGACTGATATCACGCATTAATCCGAATATAATAGATGCGCATTAGGCATGAAACGTCAACTTAATGTACAGTTAGATATGTACTTACTTGTAGTTTGAACTGCGTGTTGTACTATCTGCAACAAAAAAGTTACCATAAGCAAAGTAAAGCTACATTACAGTCCCTACAAAATAACTAAATAAGTACATTACATAAGCAATTGATGCTCTTCAGTTGATATAAAAATGCGAAATATAGTTGTTTTAAATCCGATCTTTTACCGTGGACTTTTACTTTTTGTGGTAAACGACCATAACCATGCAAAATTCGCTGACGTCATCGATTACATTGTTTCTGGCTTAATAATAATAAGCTAACTCTCTTCCTTCAGCAACTAGTCTATCTACTCATAGATGAAAGTATGGGGGTGCAAGTTCAAATCCCGGGCCGGACTTCTGAGATAATTTTCATGTGCGAATATCATTTTGAATGATGTTTACTACTTTCTGAACGGTAAAGGAAAACATCGTGAGCAATCCTGCATGTCTATAGAAGGGCGTGTTAAGTTCACCGACACGCACTGGGCGAGCGTGGAGGACTATGGCCCAAAAATCTCCCTCGTATTAAGGGGAACGTGCCCGGTATAATGGCAATTGGCTCGCCCCAAATAACATTGGAATTATAATACATCGGCGAAATGTTGGTGCACTGCAGTGCACATCTGCCTACCCCTTCGGTGAATACAGGCGCGATGATGTATAAAATTATACCTATTTATTTTAATCTTCAGCACTAACATAGCAAAGCCCCAACAGTTATTTCCCAAAATATTGCTTGGCTTAACACCCGTAAGTGCAATATTTCGCGTCACGAGCATGCCGACGCCTAATAATCTGTAATGAGGTTGTGCCCTAATAAAGTCAAGTCCGGAACAGTTAATGGCAAACTAATTATGGGTAAGAGACTCTATAAACTACAGCTTGCTAGCTGAGCTCCTATACGAAATATGGATAAATTTAAATTTAATATTATATCTATGACGATTAGTACTTATTCAGTATCATATAATTAAAGACCCAGATGGATGTATAAAATAATTATTATAGATAGATCTATTGTAATTTTAATATAAAATTGTACCTTTGGCAAGATATCTTCCGAAAGTTAATGTCGAGGTCACCTTTTGTTAAATAAAATTATAAAATCAACTCGATTCAAAGCAACTCAAATGGCCTCGTCCGTGAATAGCCGTTGTCTTCTCAATGAAATACCAACGAATAATAATGTAATTTGGTTAACTCAATATCGCAGTGTTTTGGTAATAGAAAATTATGAATGTAAACGATGAATTGGAGAAAGTACGTTAATTATAATTGGGAATATGCAAAGTCGAAATGTTATAATCCCTTCGATGTGTGCGAGGTCTTGCTTCGCTGCCGATGACACGACTCTCACGCCTTGACTCTCTTATACTCGTATATATTTTATTTTAAGCTTTTGATCAAACATCATATCTTTAATTATGAAATTACAAAGCGCAGTAATTGTTCAGAAACAATATTTTACATACTTTTTTAAATTGTGTATTTCTAACATTTGTAGATATAAAATATTACGTATAGGTTATGTTGCATATTAAAGTGAAGAACATAGATAAATAATTGGTCGCGCGGTGGTGAAGAACTAATGTAAAAATGTGTAGTTTATTGCGTTTAGTTGTTTTGCCAGAAAATCGCGAATATACGAAATGGAACTAGTAAACAACTGAAAACCATTTGTTTCGTTTTTTTATGCTATTTTTCTAATCAAACAGAATATGAACGTGGCGTCGCGTCTAACAAATCACAGTCAACAAGGTAGAGATTCGCAATCTTAATCAAGCTGTAGAGGCAGCAGACGAATTGAGGATTTAGGTGTATCAGACAAATCCCCGCATCCACTAATTTTGAATTCGCGTTCGCTCGGTGCAAAGAGCTCTCGACGTTGGCCGCAGTACCTACCTTCCCACACCGAACAATTTAAACAACCCACACATCCGCAAATCTTGATTATTGTTGAAGTTTATGTTATAAACCTACCTTATGTATCGTTACCTTTCATTTTAATTATCATAAATTTTAACCATGAAAACTGAAAGCAGAAGCGATTTCATTCTTCCTAGACTGATAGTCTTCGAGTTAATTTTGTCTGTGGTTTTATAAAGCTCTTATATAGGTAAGTCTTGGTAAATTGTATGTAAGGTTTGGTAATATACTTCTACCCTAAACTACAGTAGGTATGTTTGATTGTGTGTACGCATTAAATATACATAAGGTCAACAAATTCCAACATTGCCCTGAAAATCAAAGGGAAATATAAAGTTTGTCCTATTGTTTGTCTTTAACATAATTTATACGAAATACTATATTCCAGGGTTACATAATATTGACAATAAATAAAATATCAGGTTAATGTGGTTATGTGTAACTAACATTTATTTTACTCGCGACAAACGAATTTAGATCTTATAAGCGCGCAGAACAATAATTGTATTAACTGAAATCCCAAAAACTTGTACATAGATTAGGCACGTAGCGTACATAGGTCATTAGAAATCGGAGACACAGGGCAGATAAGAAGGTCTATCTAAGTAGAATTCCGAAACCCTCCCAATCATTTATTTTCACGGACGGCTTACATTTTAGTCCCATGGATATTTTATACTGTATTTGAAACCAATTAAGGACATACTTTTATGTATAAGATTATTTTGATCTACAATGACTTTACATAATACTTGACAGAGCAAAATCACTTTGATATGCCATTTCTAATAGATTGAAACATTCTTTAAGTACAGAGTTGTTTTAAATCTAATCTAACACTTGAATATTCAAGGAATTCATAGAAATTAAGCGAATCAAAATCCCCGGGGTCATCCGCTAAGCCGTGTGAATCAAACGCCTTGAATGAGGTCAATTTAAAAGTTCGTTTTATTGAATTGTATATCCTCTATTTTTAGTACAAATACTCGTATATACCCGAAGTCAAAATAGTTTTCATCTCACTATCGTCTATAATGTAGGGAGACCAGAGGCACAGCGATCTCCAAGTATAATATTATAGAATATTGTATTTTGTGTACTTTCTGATAGCAAAATATAATTATTGACCTTAACATAATTATTACGGGCTATAGGTATTTCTCAAGCCAAAAAAATGTATAGAAAAAAGCAGGTACGTAGTAAGTAAGTATTGGAAAAAAGCAACCATGGAGTTTCTTGCCCATTCTTCTCCATAGAAAATGTATTCCGAATGGGTAGAGATACTATTATTATTATTTATTGACGATTCATAAGTGCCTGTATTGGTTTACATGAATTTAAAAAATTCTGATTCTGATTCTGTAAGAGAAAAGATCTTCCGACTTGAATGCCTCAATTTTTTTCTATTGTTTTGTTTTATGATTGAAAATCTCCTAAGTATACTAAAGGTTTAAATAATAAATAAATCTCAATGATTGCCGGTTTTGTGGACAAAGTTTTAACGAAGTCATTCCGGCAAACTGTAAACTTTGCTACCAGTCCAACTGCTGCCATTTTTATTCACCGTCATTTAAAATCAAAACTACCTCTCCTATATTTTCTACCGCTTAGCTCTGTTCAAGTAAATAGCTATTAAACTTGGCCAAATACCTCTTCGTTAATTACCTACTACTTTTATAAAAAAAATATCCAGATTTTTTAACAGTTGTACATACAACTTACTCAGTATTAATTTCTAGTCAAGTCATGGAGAAAAATTACAAAACTTTATACGGTGTCTCATGCTATTAGCATATTGTAACGAGCCAAACCACAATAACGTTAATGTGGCGAAAATGAGTGATTGCTATTGGTGGCCGTGCTTACGGAAATGATCGCATTTGCGAATTTGAATTTAGAAGACGCTGCTTTTGTCTTCGGAGTTTTACGTACAGGTGCCAACTCTATGGAATTTTGTTTCATAAAGTAGGTACGTACTCTATGGTAAACAAATTTATCCGTAAATAATAACTCTGACATAGTGTATTTTGTTTTATCTATTAGCAACATAGGAACGCAGACATCGTATAGGATTTGAAAAGCCCAATCTATTTTGTTCAAGTGGATTTTGATAAAATATTTTTTTATTGATTTTATGGATGGTCTATGATTGAAATTTGAATGTTAAGCTCTTGACGTTCTAAATTCAAAAGCATCCCTGCCGAACATATTCCGCGCTAAATATTGACATGATGCAAACAATTCGAAATTTAAATGATAGAATATCACTCCATTTATAGTTTCGTTCACGAAAAATATTTTATGGAGATGACCGTGGCATAACGTGTATGAGCAAAAATTGGCCCTGGGTGTGATTAAATTTCCTTTTGAAGGGTATCCACGAGGTAACAAGCGGTCACCGGATGGGCGCCGGGAAGCGGACCTTGATCAGCGTGTGAACGCATATATTATTATGTTAACATTACCTTTGATATTGATAAATGAGTATCATTTATATTTTTGTGTATAAATTTGGCGGAATAAATTTTAAAAATATAAACATATATTTATTTTGCGTTTCCATTCACTTGATACTTATAATGCTGCTTCGATGCGTACTAGGTATTTATTACTAATTGTGGAACAAGTCCAATTAGAAACATAATAACAAAGAAACTCTTCTAGCTAAACCCGAGACCCCTTTACGTCACGTCTTTGTACAAAATCTGTCTTCAGCTAATCAAGAGCTATTCAAGGATCCACAGTGAGACACCAAGTCTTAATGGCCTGCAAGACTCTTCTAGGTACTGTTGACGTTACTGATTTACATGAGAGGCTATTCCAATTGTTCGTGCCTAATAACTATTGTCGGGCAAGACGGCACAAGTTGTTTGCTGTGCCGCAGTGCCGCACGGTCGCTCGTGCGATGTCCCCTATACCGCGCATGCTAACTGCGCTCAACGGCCTTGTGTGCCAAAATCCCGAGCTGGACTTATTTGCTGATGAATGGAAGGTGATAGTGACAGAAAGTGTGAAGATGTGTGAGATGAAAGAGTGAAAGGTCTATCTGTCTTACCTTTTGTATTGTCTTACCTATTGTGTTACTGTATCATTAGTGTAAGTGGCAATTGTATTGCCGTTCTAATTAATTGATAAATAAATAAACTAATAAGACATGAGGTATGTTCAGTTTAATCATTAATTCGTATTCAAAACATCAAAATGTCGAACCAATAACGGGAGGTCGACTCGGAGCAATGAGGATTAATTATTAATAACTAGAAATAATTTCGACTGTTGATAGAATATTGGGAATCTTACTGATTGTCAGTAGGCCGTGAAATTTTCGCAGAGGCACGCCAGCCTCTTAATAATACGGCCCTTGTGATGCGCAAACAAATGCCTTGTTTTATTAGGATAATTTTAAACATTGGGAAATAACAGTTCTGTGCTCAGAGATCATCGATGTAGGTGTACTATGTACATTGAATTAAAATGAGGCATTATTTCAGAATTATAGGTTTTATTATAGAATGTGCCGATAAACTACAAGAAAATTATGTGCTGCAATAATGAATTAATATACGAATGATTGAACCCATATTTGTTGTACAATATCGATAGCCGATTATTTGATAAAGTTTGAAATGCTTGAATCAGTACAAATTATTGTACTTCAGGAAAGTAAGTTTGAAGTGTACTGTTGGTAGTACCACTTATTTGAATGAAATATCGATTTATTTGTACCATATTTCAGTATTATTGCGATCCTATATTTAAAAAAAATATCTCCCAAGAACCTTATAGGCATTTTATTGAGAAGACTAATTACGCTTTATTACAAAACCTAATGTTATGTACTTTTATTATAGTTTATAATAACTCCTATGAAAAAACCTGTATTCTGATTGGTAAGCAAAAGAAAAAAAAACATCAACAATTTTTAAAAAAGAAACGCATTCCATAGACACGTGGACGTACAGTCTTTCGCCGTCAAGGTCAAGGTCCGCCGCCACTACGGATAAAAAAATATTTTTAAAAATCGAACATCGTTTTGCGTTCCAAACAGTATAGTTGTGATCTGTGCTCCAAACTAACAATTTAATATGTGCTGTGTTATATTTGCCTAAAGATGATAATAAAATCAACTAGTTTTGTGTGTGTCAATAAGGTGAACTTAGTATTATATTCTTGTTGTTTGACATTATGCCTCGGGTCGTCGTCCGCGCGTTGGCGGGCTGGGCTGGCCACCTAGGCAAGTAATACTATTGAGTCAGGCCGCAAATCGAACGGGGGCTGGCGACAATGACCATCAACGATCGACAGCCGCCATAGAACACACTAGAAGCGGTGGAAAGGACATTCAAAACTTGTGACAATAACGAGCTACCATTTATGGGTAAGTTTTTTTTATTTACTAAGAATACTAAGCGACAAGCGTGTTGCGTCTATATAGCGGCTGTAATTTTAGAGCGAGATGGCAAATTTAAGTGCCGTCAAATTTTGTTTATTTATAGCTTGTGTAGGTATAACGGATTCGATATCATTAAGTAGATATAAATACGTTTTAACTGTACAAAATACGGATCGCGTGTATTTATAACATGAAAACTTTCTCCATGAAGGTACGGCGACAGTGAAAATCTTTTTGGAGGTTATCCAATTTCCGACGCCACGGTATATTTAGTAAAGTAGAATAATATAAACCTACCTCAGTATCTATTTGTCGTTTTGATCTAAATGTATTGTAGCGTTTAGGTAGGTAAGTACATGTGAACTGCATGATGTAGGTAGGTAAAGCTTTAGATAACTGTAGGTTAACACTTAAGCAAGCACTTAATCAATAACTACCTATGTTTTTTATACGAATTGGTAGATAGATAGTTCGGGCGAATATAAAAGTGATTTGAATGAAAAGTGGTTGTTACCTATAAATGTTACTCGACGCTGACTGGTGGCTATGATTATTGTAGATGATTGACTAATTTACAGTAGCATTACTGTCCTAATTAAATTGTTAAATCCTAATTAATTGTTAAAAGAGCAGTGGTAGCCGAGTGGTCGAACGCACGCTTTGCAATCAAAGTGCGCAGGTTCTATCCCCGGCTCGCACCTCTGGGTTCCATGTGCGAATCTCATTTTCATCTGAGATTATCACTTGCTAAGAAACGGTGACGGAAAACATCGTGAGGAAACCTGTGTGCCCGGTATAATGGCAATAGGCTCGCCCCCTATTACATTGGGACCAAAATACATCGGCGAAGTGTGGGCGCACTGCAGTGCACCTCTGCCTACCCCTTCGGGGAATACAGGCGTGATGATGTATTTTATTACTGTCCTGTAGGCTTAGCATGACCGCGTAGACATAAGATATATCTCTTTCAACTGTCAGAGTCGTCACACCGAAGCATGTCCAGTACAAAAAGCTTGGAAGTGGCGTCATTTTCTCGACAAATCTAACAGTTGAAAGAGATATAGCCAATGTCTACGCGGTCATGCTAAGGGTGCAGAAAAATATCACGGTAGGGAGTTTGGAGATGGACTGTTTTTATATATTATTTAATAGGTAGATAAGGTACCTAAGATTTAAATAATTATGTACCTAACTATGATTACTTCACCCAGGTGCTATATAATATTATTTCCAATACAACATAAGGCCTATTTCCCCCCATAAAATGTTGTAAATCAGGAATATTTACCTCCATTATCTATGATCTCTGTGTGATCTTTAATGCACAATAAAAAGTTATCTATCATGTCCAGTACTAACAATGTCCCCGTGTCGAATCCCTATACTAGCTAGATAGTTGTTTGCAGAACACGATCACTCGTTACCGTCCTAATAGTCGAATGTACCTCCTTTGTCAAGCCCCTTTATTGGCCCTCTTAAAACCTGGCTGAAACAGGAACCGTGTCCTCCAACTACTGACAATGGCCACGACTAACGACCTGTGTTAAGCCTCCGCACACTGGGACGTCGACCCTCGCGCGTCTAAATAATTTCCAATAACAAACCGAACTCTGTATCAATATGCATAAAGATTAATTTTCTGTGGTTAAAGCCACGCCCCCACGCGTTAAAATTCGCTCGCGCTGTCAGTATCATTTAGTTGAAGAATGAACGTTTTGTATAAGTCAATACAGTGTGTTTTGGTGTGGCGAAAAAATTGACGCGCGAGGTTTACTCTTAGATAGATAGATAACTCTGTATTGTTCCACCTCTTCAAGTAATACAAACTATACATATCTATCTATGTATCTATACAAATATTGTAAAGAGGAAAGATTTGTATTTTTGTATGTAACGAATAAACTTCAAAACTAATGAAACGATTTGAAGATTTTTTGCCGTTAGAAAGCTATATTATCACTGAGTAACATAAGCTATATTATAAACTCGTGCGAAGCCGGGACGGGCCGCTAATATGATATAAACTTAAAGTATTGGATAATGATTAGTCAGACATGTTTTACCTAATCTATTCAAGAAAGAATCTTAGATGGAAGTGCTTGAAGTGTCTTTCGAATATAGTAAGATAAGCCTTCACAGCTTTTGTCAAATCGGCTTATATTTGTTGAGATGGATTTAGTTTTATAAATAGGTTGTATTTACAAGGCGAATCTATTTGTATCTGGATAACAACCCACCTTATATTTGTATACACCTTATATTTGTATACTGGTCCCTATTGAAATGAGAGTATATACGAGATATCATTGACAAAAACTTATTATCTAAGCACACTGAGAAAACTAGCCAATTTCGTTTAGTCACGTATCCAAAGCGATTCTAAATTTGTTGAACAATTACATTCATCAAAGTTGTTTAATCTTGTTAATTAAAATTTGTTTTATTCGTTGGTGTCGTTCCAACCGCAACGTTTTGGATAGACACAATAAATTTAAAGAAGGCAAGTTACAAAACAAGCGACACAAAAAACAATGTGAACCCTAAGAAAAATGTAGCGCGCAGTGTAATTTTGTTTTGGAACTTTACAGTAATAATTTTCTTCGCGTCTAAAGCCTTGACGTATTGAGCGGGACTTTGTAATCTGTTTTTGCACAATTTTTGCTGTGGTCAACTATTTTTTTTAATTTAAAAAAACCGGCCAAGTGCGAGTCGGTCTCGCGCACGGAGGGTTCCGTACCATTATCTATAAAAACGGCAAAAAAATCACGTCTGTTGTATGGGAGCCCCCTTAAATATTCATTGTATTTTGTTTTTTAGTATTTGTTGTTATAGCGGCAACAGAAATACATCATCTGTGAAAATTTCAACTCTCTAACTATCATGGTTCATGAGATACAGCCTGATGACAGATGGACGGACGGACGGACAGCGAAGTCTCAGTAATAGGGTTCCCGTTTTACCCTTTGGGTACGGAACCCTTAAAATAAGTTATATGGCAACGATAGCACAAAATGCAGACGGTGTGTGGATTATTTGTGTTTTAACGTCACAATATGATCTCAAAGGACTGACTATTTTCCTGCTATAAGAATAACGTTACCTATGTCGTATTTATCTCTTGATTGCACCAAGGTAAATTTTTGCATGTATTTAATGTAATTTTCTTTTCTGTATCCACCGTAGGATATTTCATTATATTAATAAATAGCAGTGCCCGCGAGTTCGTCCTCGTATTAAGGACCCTAATTACCCTTTTTTTTCCCGCTGAAATATTTCGCTAATTATTTCTGTAAAATAAAAGTAGCCTAAGTTACTCCTTATAACATCAGCTATCTGCCAGTGAACATTCAAAATTGGTCCAGCCGTTTGGGAGATTATAAAATAAGACGGAAGGCGCACACGCTGCTATTAGTATTTTATGATAAGTGTGATACGCGTGAAAGCTTTTTAAGTGCATATACGGATGCATACAACTGTCTTATATGTCTAACGTCAATGAAACAGTAAAATAAGGTTTACTGCTGTCCGGTTGGGGACAGGATAGGTACGCATAATTCCAACATTATACTCAGTTTTATTATCAACGATGCACAACTCCTCACTAAACTGCAAACATAATACTTAGAAGAGTAGACTGCTCCATATTTTTATTTTATTCTGCCGTCGTATTTACAGGAACATAAAAAAGTTATGCAATAACTTCTCGGTACCGTAAAAAATGTTAAGCTATACCCTTTTGTGAAGAAGAAAGTTGTATAACATGACGTCACAACTGTCACAAAGAAAGGGTACAGCAACGTCATAATAAATGTTCTAAACATATTTATCTACGTTTATATTAACGTTTTATTAACCGCCTCTTCTCAATCTTTTAGCTTCAAGAATGTAGGGTGACCTGTTCACAAGTTGAAATTTAAAGTAGATTTGTCATCCAATTTTTAGCGTGACATCTGAAACTCTCTGTTCAATCGTTGGATTAACGCCGCGAAAATAACTACGGGGTAATATGACACGGATTTACTTGACTTAAATTGCCTGCATCGAATTTTATTTTTTATTTAAATTTCGTCAAGTCTTTAACTTTCCAGCTAGTGTAGAAACAGGAAGCATCTCTTAATTTAATTAATAAACTTTACAAAGTGTAGAATTGGAATTTCTTCACTTCACTTTTTACAGAAAACAATTATCCAAAATGGTACAAAATATTTAAATGAATTCTTGAATGAATATATTACTAGGTACCTAGTTTATGTAAACGAATACACATTTCACGTACCCCGTCATGTTAGTTAAAAAAACTAGTCACTCTTGGCGAAAAATATGTAAAACATTAACTAGTGTCTATCAGTAGGCAAAAGGAGCTATGATGTTGCTACGAAAAAGCTACGCATTCAGTGCAGCGTAGCAAACGTTTGTTACTATATACCATTATTTGCTTATTTATGCTAATCAATCAAATGATAATAATGAACTAGAAACACATCAATTAATTTTTAGCCACAGAGAAAAACGGGATTTTTGTAAAGTTCTCATTAAACCCTAACTTTATATACATTATAGTACTACTTAAAACGATATGGTAAATATAAGTTCATAATGTTATGAGTCAGTTACACCAACACTACAACACCAACACTACAACAAGTTTTCATATCTATTTAGAACGCTACGATATTCCGCTGCAATAAATACGCAGCCTTAGGATTCGTAGCCGTCGCGGTCGGTTAGAAATCGAGTGGGTCGTAGTGTGGACTCAACCGGTGGGCAAACAGAAGATTCATTTTATAAATGAAAGTTGGAAGCAAAGAAACTTGGCATAGATGGAGGGCTATTAGATTGTTGCACTAGAACTTATAACGTTGATATTTTTATGGTTAGGAAGATACAAACTACGAAGTATTAGTTGAAAATAAGATTGATTCATAAAAAATCGGCCAAGTGCGAGTTGGACTCGCGCAGGAAAGGTTCCGTACCATTATCTATAAAAACGAGCAAAAAAATCACGTTTGTTTTATGGGAGCCCCCTTAAATATTGATTTTATTCTGTCGTTTAGTATTTGTTGAAAATTTCAACGTCTAACTATCACGGTTCATAAAATACAGCTTTGTGACAGACGGGCGGACGGACGGACGGACGGACAGCGAAGTCTTAATAATAGGGTTCCCGTTTTACCCTTTAAAAACTAAATGTTGGATCACAAAATTTCAATATATTAGCAAAATTACTCCATAAACTTGATGATTGAATCGAGCAAAACGCATTATTCAATTTAGAGCGTTTTAGAAAGTGAATATTGTCAGTAACGCGGTGCAGTACTCATCCGCGAGCGTTTAATCAGATTTGCGTTAGCACGTGAAATCGCGTTATATCCGTCAATACACAACCGGCCAGCCGCGCCCCGGCCCGACTCCGGACACTCGAACGCAATCGAGTTGCAACCGCAACTTTGATTGCTTTCCCATTAATAACCATTTGCATCACATTGCTGTTATACTTACTTAATAGGACGAAATTAGTAGGTAGGTACGTCTTATTACTATACGACGACTGCGTCTTATTAATTATTTAAAACGTACGTAAGCCCTCAATAAAACATAAACCAGGCGAATCCGTGGTAACTTTTTTAAATAACGTGAACTCGCAGTGTTCTCTTTCATTTATGTTAAAATAAAATATATGCAACAGATCTCTTACTTTAAAACTATTCATATTTCAATTTTACAGTGTGTCTAAGAATCGGTACATTAATGCATTTAGTTAGCCCTATTATGTTGATCATGCAAATTTACCTTACTCACCTATTAAATATTCCTTTAAGTAGATACATAATGTGCTATTTAATAATTCAACCCTATTGGTCTCGCCTAGATGTATTATCAAGTATTCGTTCCACATATAGACCGCATTCACTTATTCCAACGTTACCCACATAATCTGGTAGTAATCTTAGGATTACTGGCAGATGTCTCGGCGTTGATGCTGTGTGCTAAAGGTCTAACCACATTTTAGTTGGTCCCACGATATTAATAAACGTCTTCTCTTATTTATAAACCAAATTGAAAATCATTAACTCCGTAAAGACAACACGAAATGGCGAAACATTTTCATTACCAAACTTGACCTCAAATCAATAACGGACGAATTATTTTCTGCCGTATAGGTCCTATGCGTTAAGAAACCTAAATAATTACAAATGTGTATCGATACGATGACGAACGTATTATTATTAGTGTCAATATTCAAAATATTTGATTCAAAATATGTAACGTAGCTCCCGTGTTTTTTTGTCTTAAGTTTTATGAACAAACCAACTTTTTAACCAATCATTATTGAACAGGGTTTGTGACGTCGCGTATCGATAACACAAGATGATATCCCGATTGTTTACTAAAGATAAGCGAAAGCTGGCATCGTGTTCGTCTCGGGGGGCGATTCGATTCAGCTGTATAATCCTGCAATTACTATGAAAATATTTTGAGACCCCTATCAGTGTACTGAAGATGTAGTGGCGTTAATTCCATTTTCAAGTTCGGTCCCTGATAATATCACCGTTCGAACTAGCTCAGTCGGGTAAAGCTGTACTAGTTTAAGTGAGTACACCTTATTTAGAACAAATTATTATTATAATGCAATCTTCGTAAAGTTAGGGGGTTGCTCGCATAAAAAAATATTTTCATTAACAGTCACCGAGTTTGTAGAGAATTCTGGTCATTAACTATGATTTGTAATATGACACGGATTTACTGTGTGTACACGGATCCATTGTTCATGCTGTGTGGCTTTCTATCATAGATTTTAAAAAGTATAATTATTAGTCTATGCGTTCTACAAAGGAGATTCTTCTTTTTAAATAGTAGGTACCAGTTAGGAATAACAAGTGTTCCAACTAATGATCACGATTAAACATAATTGATTAGGTAACTGTTCAGCTCATTAAGCTGACCCCATGAGTTGCTACAATCTATTCGGTGCAGAGTTATTGCTCTCGTGTTATTTTTACCATATCTTTGCGTACGATTTAACTCATAAGGTAAAGTCTCCGTCTACTATTATCATACTGTATTTTATTATAAGATAACACACTAAATAGTAACACAAACGAGTAGCAAGTAGTTCTATTAGAAAATTTAAAAGCAATTTGTCATTTTATGATTAGGACAGTTTGAAAAGTAAGTCGAAAAAATCGCGTTTTGTAGGTTAAAAAAGCAATTTCAAGTTTTAAAATAATCTCTATAATTAGGTCATTAATCATTTCAATTTCACAAAATAGCAATCTGATAGTTATTGTAATAGGAGTAATAATTTATTTAGGTTGATCAGAAGATTTTTTCTTGGTGCGGTTTAAGATCTGGTTCAAGTCTGATCTGTTGGTCTGAGATAGGTTTCACTTTATGCTTTAAATAACATCAGCTTATATTTCATTTATAAGGTCAATTTTATTTGAATATTAGCTTGTAGTTAACTAGTCAAATAATTACAAGTATTGCAACCTAATCAATTAACCTGCTTCAAGTGTTTCAACACAGGCCCTTCCTTATTCGTTAACAGCAGAATGTTCATGACCTTTTCTCTAAAATCCATTATTTAGACACATTCGGCTATCTATTATGTTCCTTAATAAGGAAACGGATAGATAATGTCATTGGTCCCGTGAATCAGTGTGACATACGAGTGGACAAATGGAATTACCTGATCACGAGTGTCACGTTTAATGAAAGGTACAACACATTTGGACATTTATTAGTTGGTTTTGTGCACGTTGGGTACTAATGAGGTAATGATGAGAAACATCAGCGCATTATTGTCATATTTTTTTATTGTAATAGAACCCTTTTACATGAACCTCCTTTTAATAAGGATAAGTTACTTGGTAATTTTTTTTATGTTATTTGTCTGAGTCGCTCAATTAGTGATCCACCGTAGAGTAGGTGCTGCTGCCAACTCAACGTTGCATAGTTTTGTTTAATACATTATTGCCGTCCACACTAAATAGTATTTGCAGACGATGTTTGTAATAACATTTCATTACCTACTACCACTGCTTTTATATATATATTATATAAAAGCAGTGGTAGCCAAGTGGTCGAACGCACGCCTTGCAAATCAAAGTGTGCAGGTTCAAACCCCGGCTCGCACCTCTGGGTTTCATGTGCGAATCTCATTTACATCCGAGATTATCACTTGCTATGAAACGGTGAAGGAAAACATCGTGAGGAAACCTGCACGTTTGAGGGAACTTGACTAGTTCTCGATATGTGAAGTCTGCCAACCCGCACTGGGCCAGCGTGGTGGACTATGGCCTGAATCCCCCTCGCATTGAGGGGAGGCCCGTGCCCAGCAGTGGGACGTTAAAAGGGTTGTAGTTAGACGTTGTCCCTCAAATTCCATCGAATATGACAAAGACTTTTTGCATAAAAATAAATATACCTTCTGTTCCTCCGCCCAAGATCTGAATCGTGTCATCCTTAATCCAGTGGAATTGGAAAAAGAATCCAACAATCTCGAAGTTAAAATACGTATCTCTTAAGTAAGCGGTTGTGTACAAACAACAATGCACATAATATGGAAGTCCTTACACACAAACTCCCAAATTAATGAAAAGTTTTACTTTTAGGTAAGGTGTAGAAGATTTCTAGAAGATAGCCAGTTGTAGGAGATTTATAAAGGGATTGAAACTTCTATAAATTTGGGGACTGGTCTCTACAATTTCTTCGACGTGTTTTATAACTGCTACTAAAGAGTAAGGCGTCTACACAACGCCCGTCTATTAAAAAGACCTCATCGTACCACTTGACGGCCAATGTCGTGACTTTAATATCTATTAGCACTGATCTAGGTATTAAGTTTATGACCGTTAATATGATTTATCGGTTAATAAAATTTGTCTACGAATTATGGCGTACTTTATATGAAATTTTATCTTAAGATATTTAGGTAAGCATGTCAAATTAGTAAAATTCGATATTTAGGGTATTTTTAGGGTTCCGTACCTAAAAAGGAAAAAACGGAACCCTTATATGAAGGCTTTGTTGATCGTCTGTCTGTCTGTCAAGACCCTTTTGTAAGAAACGCGTGAAGGAATCAAGAAATTTATAACAGAGACTTATGACTGCGGTCAATTGGTGTCTTAAAAAAACAAACTTCTAGGTTAACGCAATCAAAAGATACGGCGGTTTATGTTGCATTTTCAGTACATTTGCACGGGAATCAAAAACCTATAGGGTACTTCCTGTTAATCTAGAATCATGAAATTCGGCAAGAAGCTAGGTTTTATAGCACAAGTATTGGGAAAAATCCGAAAAGTGTAAATTTATTGTTAGGAAATGTTTTTTTTGCGATTACAAACTTATTTTGTAGTTACTTCGTATGGGGACACCAGTATACCAACGACAAAGTTAAGTTTGTCTCACTATCCAGTTTATCTTTTCGTTAGAGTAACGCTCGGTGCTTTCACAGTTTAGGTACGCGAGTCCAGCTCGCACTTGGGCGGTTTTTGTAAATGAACTGGTTAATTTATAAATGGTTATTATGTCGAATATTATTTTACTATATTTATTTAGTTTGTACGTAAAAATTACAACTATTATTCAATTTCCTATAGTGGACGTTACAAACACTCGTTATTTGGATTACACGATTAGTCGAGTTCAATTTTACAGTTCCACAAGTTATGTTTCCCACACACGAGTGACCAACGTTTGTGGTTTGCCGTCAAAGGGCACCGGTCACTGCTAGAATCTTGATAATACTTTCTAAAGACATCGAAGTTAACGGTAAACATGAATTATGGACTTTGGGTTAGCAACTAAGCACGCTTAGTGGATGTCAAATTAATTAATTATTAACTTATGTTGCTGGCAGCTTTTCTAATTAGATATTATTGTGCTTAAACTTTTGGCGTATCATTTAATTTTAAACTAAACTTAACTAGCAATTTATATTCATTTCAGTAATAGGCAAACACTACTTATAGATAGGTATATAACCGCAATTTCAATATTCACGAAGTACCTAAAAGATATTCCAAATTGATACACATATAAAAACAGCTGCTTCAAAAAAAAATATCCAGACTAGACATGGGAAGGTGTGTTAGCCAAGGTTTGTAAATATATTATTATTAATGTTAAAGGGACGAATGGGACTGAAATGTCTCAATGTAAGCAGTTACGTACGCAGAGATTTCTCATATTTGAATAACTGCTTAATTAGAACTTAAATCCCGATTTCCTAGAAGTTTAAAGATCACATAAATTTTGTTGACTCGGGAGGAGTGGAGCCTTTTTATATTAGCTTCATTTTAATATCTAAATACGAGAAGTAGAAAAATTAACTACAATTTGTTTATGTTTAAAATAATTAACAACATTAGTCACTTTTCTCTGCCCTTAATTATAACTGAGTTGTTCAGGTATTATTTAGCTTATTTTGTTGATTTTATTTCACATTGTGGCGAGTTTTGTGAATTATTTTATAGAAATAATGTTTAATATAAATTTTTATGAAACATTGGTAATGTTTTAAACAGTAATGTAATTACGATGCGTAGTATTTATTCGGTGCAAAACACATTTACATGCTTGTTTCCACTAAAAATGTTCAAGTTTTAATTAATATTTTAATAAAAGTGTCCGCTTATGTTTTAAATTGTTATTTACTTTTAATAGAAATAACAATCAATCTAGAATTTTTTTCTGCAATGCCTGTAAGTTTCAGAACCAATCGGCAAACAAAGAAGACCTCTTACATTAAGTTTTATTATTATATGGTATCATTTGATAACTATTTTTACAGTACGTCAAATTATCACATTAACATTTTGGTCCCGAAATATCCCTTTCTTGGGAAGCCATAATTTAATGTAGGTACACCTGCCCTTCACAATGGTATTATAATATGAATTGCGTTAAAGAAATTCCTGAATAAAGCGAGAGATAACGTCTATGTTCATTGTAAGGCATCCGAATGTCTGCTAAACATTATGAATAACAATATGATACGATCCTTAGTTATGTTCGGATTTTAAATTTAGAAAAACGTTTGAGGCTCTACAAGGAATTCTGAAGTTGATACAAATATTATTGCGGTCTTACTATCTTAATTCTTAGTGCCGCACAATAACTGTCACAACTTTTAAAAGAAATTATAAATGCCTTATAAGTAGGTCAGTACAACTTGTTTACGAGTCGCTACTTGACAAGCAAATTTATAACAAGTAGTGTCTACTTAAAGAAAATTCATAGGGCACCAGATTTTATATAAAATGGGAATTCGTATTTTTTATTACAAGCTTTATATTAACTTGCAATGTATGTCCGGGTGGAACCTTGCAACTGAATTTTAAATAAGTTATCTTTAACCGATTGAGCTGAAATATGGTATGCACGCTTATTTTGGATGACAATGCATGCTTAGCTAGACGTCATTCTAATTCTAATATGGTGGATCAACCAAGACGGCGGACTACTTATTTTTTTCTGCACTACCACAGTATGGGTATCAAATGAATGGGCTTGCTGAGGAAACAGTTACACGAAAACTAAGGGCAATTGAATAAAAGCTTGTTTTTAAAAAGTTTTTTTTACCATTAATTTTCTGTGTACGTTAGATTAGTGTGATGCATTTCATACATTTCAAACCATTTATATTATGGTTGAAATTCGTTTTATTGTAAGTGACAAATTGCGGAAAACACACTGTATATAATTTTCTTATTAATTTTAGTAGTTATTTTCACGTGATCACTACAAATTTCATAAAGAATTTCACAATCCGCGAACCAAACCCAGGACTTACTGATTACTATACCGTGCTCGTGACCTCTATCTGATCGTAAAGCTCTAGTGTCCTATACAAGACAACCAACAATGATTAACCAAGCTACTAATAATTATGATTTATTTTAAAAATGCCCCGACTTATACTTATTTAATTTAAAAACTTTTAAACTTGTCGAGATTTTTTTTTTAAATATTTCACTTAAACAAATAATGCTACTGGAAACGCTTGCCAACATCGCACCACAAACGAAATACGTATGCAAAATTTAATATTCACAACCTTAACGGTCGATTACTTTCATATTCCGTAAATGTCATATTAACATTCACATCACGTCTGACGCGTCACACAAACATTTATTAATTTACATGTGTAATATAATTTAAATGAATATTTTTTCCGCACGGGAAACTCCGACTTACCTGAATATCGGAGGAAACTTGGGTACGTGTCACGTGTTTGATTGCTCGCTTTCAATAACAAAGTTTTCAGCATGCTGCAGCTTATATAGGACTCCGCCACGCCCACTGCCGCCCCGGGGCGGGACGTCCTGCTGCGCGCTACAGCCTTCGCGTGAAAAACTTCAGGATACAACTTTTTTAAAGTTTACGTGTAGTAAGAAACTTTTTTAAGATTTCGTGTCAAAAAGCGAATGTTATATGCATCGGTATTATTGGTTGACTATCTATATGTGACAAATAAAAATTATTATTGATAATGATCGAACAAACACATCATTCCAATATTACGTACCTATACTTGATAAAAGAAAAATAAAATAATAATGTTGAGGGAAAAAATTGGTATAGGAAATATACATATTTTCCTTTTCAATAAAATATCAATCCCCAAAGGAGGTGTCACCTTACCTAATCGTAATGATAATGGAGATAGTAGGCAGATACTTATTAGATATGGTGGTTATAAATAAAATATTATGAACACCAACAGTATTAAGAGTTTCTTGATATGATTATTAGTCTAAAACTTAATTGATAAAATACTCGAGTAATCGACATGTATCTAGCTAGATATGTACTCATAAGAGTAAGTACTCAGACTTTAACAATAGGGGGAGTTGATTTTACTTAGTAAGCCCTTTTTAATTCCTTTTTTTAACCGACTTCAAAAAGGAGGAGGTTTCTCAATTCGACCCGTATGTTTTTTTAAATTAAACTTTTACTTGTTAAATATTATTTACCTCTTACTATTTACCACCTTAGAAAGACGAGTGACGTACCTAGAAAGAGTGTTTTTACTACCACCACAAGCATTGTAGCAAAGGTCTTTGTAACCATTTAAATAAGGCGCCCAATCCACAGGTGTCCACACCGGGCTTTAAGGGATCCACTGTCCTTTCTTAAAGGATTATGGACCAATTTTAATGTATGCAAAACATGATCCTATGATAACAGTGGAAGTAATTTTTGTTTGTAAACTTAATGCTGTGTGCTGTAAAATTTTTGGTATTAGAATTTAATTTTAAAAGCTTTTTTGATAATTTTATTCTTATATTTTCGGTGTTTCTCGATTCCAGGTGCTAATAGTAGTGCACCCATATCTTCTAGATGTTATGCAGGGTTATCATTTATATTTTTTATCCCTCTAAATGTTCACGAATAATCCCGTATCCAAATAAGACTTTCTGATCCACCTATACTGACATTACGAACTCAATTTTTTACAGAAAAAATGTAGAGATGTAAAAAATTATAGAAGGATTAGAATTATTTTTAGAGTTAGTCAGATCGAAACTTTTGTCGTAATGACTACTAACGTGTCTTATCTTTAAATGTAAATATAAATATTGCCAGACAACACATACTCATCGTATGATCCCAAACTAAGCAACGTTAGTACTATGGGTACTCAGCTCAGACCACTAAACCAATCTGTCGTCTTTGAAACGTCATTTAAGGGTCATTTTATACCCTTATGGAAAATTTGATATTACAACTGTATAATGATGTCATTATCCCAAACATCGACAAAAGGAATATTGTACAATCTATTTGCGGTTACTAATGTTATTTACCATAAAAGTGTGTACAAATATTCAGCATCCCCAACGGGGTGCGTTGAAATTCAATAGGTACCTATTTACTCAATTGCATGACGTCACCACACTTATGGCGGGGCATAAATGAATCTCATACATCGACCACACTCATTACACAAATGTTTGTACTAAAAGCAATTAAATATACATTTATTGTTTGACAAGATCGGGTTTCAATGAGTTTTATTCATTATGGAACTAAATAGAGTACAGTCGTCATGAAAATATTAAACCCATTTTAAGGTTTTAAATACAATTTGTCTTTTTTTTGAAAATTTATTATAATCTGTTTTTAGAAGGATATAACATTCAAAATTCTATTTGACCTCTAGCACCTTTCTAGGTCTAAAAATTATATCACGTCATAACACACGGCTCCTAAGCTTATGTATCGACTGAATAGGTCATTGATGTACATGTTACATTGCAAACTTCGGTATTCAGTTTGTAAGTTTCGCAATAGTTTACTGTATTAGATCGTGCTTCGGTCACATGTTTACACTATAGATGTACCCGTACAAGCAGGTAACTAAATAAATAAATACATCATCACGCCTGTATTCCCCGAAGGGGTAGGCAGAGGTGCACTGCAGTGCGCCCACACTTCGCCGATGTATTTTGGTCCCAATGTAATGGGGGCGAGCCTATTGCCATTATACCTGGCACACAGGTTTCCTCACGATGTTTTCCGTCACCGTTTCTTAGCAAGTGATAATCTCAGATGAAAATGAGATTCGCACATGGAACCCAGAGGTGCGAGCCGGGGATAAAACCTGCGCACTTTGATTGCAAAGCGTGCGTTCGACCACTCGGCTACCACTGCTACCAAGCAGGTAACTCTATCAATTATATTAGGTAACTGGGCATATATAATAATCCTTATTAAATCTATACAATTAAATAAAATTCAATTGTCTGTTTGTAATGTTAAACAACAGCTTCTTAGTAAATGTATATGAAAGTGTGAAACGCACCCTACTACGAAAACGCAATTTAAAAAAATGGGTTTGTATGTTCGAAGTGAACACCCAAACGGCTGGACCGATTTAGGCGGGACTTTCACTGGCAGTTAGCTGATGTTACAAGGACTACTTAACTTCTTACCTTAGGCTACTTTTATTTTAGAGAAAGAATTAGAGTTCCGCGAGATAAAAATTAAACATTTTTACGGGGAATTAGGGTTCTTGAATTCCGCGCGTCGTGATTCCTAGTCGCTGGTTCAGCTAGTAAATATATTAAACAAATTTTACTTCACTAACTTCATTGCACGCAAATATACGAATTTATACACTAAACTGTTAAATTGTGACCTTACCCTTTGACCTAGAAAAAAGGCCCTCTTTACAGGAATGAAAATAAAATTGGCAATGAAATGAAACAATGATTTTTGTAACAACTCTTTGTTTTTGTTGTTTTCGCTCACAACTTAAATCTTGGCATCAGTTTACAAGGCATCACTACATTAGAATACGAACCTTTTCCCCTTTTATTAAAGTATATATTCGAGTGTGCGTTCAAGTTTACGTAGTTATCTTGCTTAACGGTTGAATGAATCCCTACGATGTAGAGGAATATGTAAAAAATACATTTTCTATCGGTACTTGAAAGAATGTACTGGATATTGTTTTCCATCGAGGTTTTCCACATTATAAAGTCTAAAAGCTCAGTTTTGCTATATGTGCTGATACAAGGCAAGTTTTTTATTGTTATTTGTTAGCTTTTCACTTAGTTGATGCTGTCTATATTCAGCTAAAAAATTACTCAAACGAATTTAAAAAAAAATCTTCGCAATTTCAGATGCTTTTTGATTAAAATATTTGAAAATTCATTCTGCGCATCTACTGAGATGAAATATTCATGCAAAAGTTAAAAATAACAGTTCATCTTCTAGCGTCTTGAATTATCATCTATAGACAATATTCTGATATCCATATTATAACATAGAAAAATATAAACGGGAATGATTATGCCAGTTAACAAAAATAAGGTGTATTGTGGACCACACTTGAACATACAAAGAAATGAAAACCCAAACCATTTTCTCTTTGATCCTTTCGGATGTCTTATCTACAATTCTCGAGTAAATTGCGTGGGCCAGATTGTGAGAATAATGTTCGGGAATTTGGGGAAGCCGACTTAGGTACGAAAACACCGGTATTCAATCGGGAGCTTTTAGCTTTGCGTCGATTTCCATTGAGCGTCTATATATGCTATATTTGTTTTGATGTACAATATTATTACTAATTTGCGAGTCAGTCCTGTTCACTTATTTTTCAATGTATACTAGTTTAACTAACTTAAAATAAGTTTTCCCGGTCATGTTTCATGTATAAATTCTATTAAATACTTTAACAAACTCCTTTACGTTAAGAATATTCTAGTTTTTAATATACTTATTTCTATACCGATAAGATATACATTCTACAATAATGACACTATATTTAGAACATAACTTATTGTTTTATGGTCACATCATACGTAAGTCATAATCATGTAAACTAGTCACTAACACACAAATCAGTCGTGATCGTAAAACGCCCCTTGATGGGCACTTTCGTTTGGGCTATAAAAGCGGATCTATTAAAATTATACCTTGTTGGTTTTGACGTGGTTAAACCAACGCTCCCATACATAACCCGTTGCTTTCTAGTCGACTAACCGCTTATCAATACAGAACGTTCAATGGATATGACCAGTTTCGATATAACATAAGACAATGGGTCTTAACGGTGAAGTTTTTGGCGTCAAATCATAACGGCATTAATATCCCCCATAGGGTTAATGGCTCTGTCTGTAAGCGTGTAATAAAACAAACATTTGATGTTAGTAATGTGCCTAAGTAAATAAATATAACTACCTGCTTGTAATTAGGCTCACGTCAATAACGCGGTCACAGTAGGAATCGGAGTACCCACTCTACGAGACATAAAAACTATATTCAATTTAGAGTTTTAGGTATCTTCTTACTGCATAACAATAACCTACTAATCTAAAAAATAAAGTCAGGTAAATATTCTCATGTTGCGAATATATGTATAGTTTTTATAGTCTGTGTATTCTAGGCGTTTTTTGTTCGTCAATGTATAAAAACTCTACGCGCAGTAACTCTACTTAAAATACATACTCACATATATACTCTACGCGTAAGAACGAATTAATAGAAACGTTGCAGTTCTTCAAATAAAATTGCATCCATCGCAGCGAAGATTTACTCTTAACTCTTTGTCATAATTAAATCGTATTGCCACAAAAACACCTTTATATCTATATCATTATTATTTTATTTTACTAAAAAAGTTCGCTTAACAAAGTAGACCGGTAGCTAAATACTGATAACATTAAGATGTTCATTAATAGTAGTGCACAGGAAGGGAAGGCCACCTTGCAACTGTCTGCCCACGACACCCACGGCCTTGCTACCCTGAAGTGTCGACTACAAACCACTTTGACGCCAGTTACCAGATGCAATATCATTATATTGTTAATTATTTCACTTGCAGATTCTTTCTATTCGTAAGTTTATGTAAAGTGGTTACGTATCATACTTAAGTAAATAGGTAGATAATTTGTCACAATAAATAATAATACCTTTGGAATTTTCATAAGTTTTACGAGCTACGCAGAGCTGTAGCAAGTGCTACGCGCTACGCTCAGGATCAGTAGTATTGGATTCTTTATTCAGTGATTATCATTAGGTATGTACTCATCCTCATAATCATAAATGCCGGGTTAATCAATGTAACGAAAGAGTGTAATCTAGTTAATACACCATTTTATGTCTACTAAGGCATGTTTTGTAATTAATTCTTTAATATTATTGTGACAAGAGTTAGCTCAATTCATTGGTAATTGCTACGGGCTACGAAGAGTTGTAGCAGGAGCTACAGGCAACGCTACAGTCATTGTGCTACTGCGTAATATCTTATTCGATTTATTTTTCTTTTGCGTAAAATGACTATCGACTTTTTGACTTTATGACTTTCGATTTTCAAGAATTTAGATTGAGGTTAGATTTTGTAACGCATTATTCTATTTGTAATAAAGCATCAATCGCGCTTGAAGGGGCAGACAAAGCTAACACTAGAATTACAATTTTATTTACCAGATTACATTATATCTGATATTTGAATCCATGTGAGAGTAGGCATAAAATAAGCGGTCTGCGCCATATGTTGCCATCATAACATACCCAATGCATGTCTACCGCAAGTCTAGTTGTTTTACTATTCATTCTCACAACTTTCTAGACGAATTAGAAAAAATAGGTTCGAGAAATGCGTTTTGGTATTTATTAAGGTTTCAAAAAACGTACCTACTAGATGAAAGGGTGCATGATTCCAACATATAACAATATTGTCGTCTATGAAAATCGGATCGTAAAATTAGAAGAGTAAAGTTTATTTTCGTCTGGGCAGTCTTCGAGAATCTATTACGTTCATCATGAAACCATGGTAGGGGTTTAACAATATTCACCACTATAGTGTTGGGGACGGATCGTACACGCGTGCCTCTGATCACTAGTCATATTAGTATTGTAATGCTTACTTTAGTTTACGCCTTACATGTATTTGCTTCAACAGAATATCTGTGAACCGCTACTAATAGAAAATGTTGCCTGGTAGAGATCACTTTGTGTGATAGGCCGTCCATTGTACCACTATACATATACGTAGTTTTATTGATTTAAGAGGTGGAACAATACAGAGTTATCTTTCCATCTATAAACAATGTTAAGATTGGATATATTATATTATAGGCTAGCTATGCCCGCGACTTCGCCCGCGTGGACTTTAGGGAGATTACCAGGAAATAATGGTTTGATGTTCATCCCGCGAAACCCTTTTTCTAAAATAAAAGTTACGCCTTGGAACATCAGCAGCAGCCAGTGAAAGTCCCGTCGAAATCTGTTCAGCCGTTTGGAAGTTTACCCGGAACAAACAGACAGACAGACAAAAAAATTAAAAATAGCATTTTCGTAATAGGTGTCGTGTATTCTTTCATATGCATTTGTTAAAATAATTTTATTTTGATATTACAAACAGACACTACAAATTACATACCATCCCAACAGACATACAATTAAAACGAAATGTCGCACATCTCGGTTCTAAATAATATCTCGTCGAAATTCTCAATTATAATAACGTTTTTAATTAGATGGTGTACTAAAACAATTTATTTTGACCAGACGAGTCTTGTTACTTTACACCGAAATAAGTTTGTTGTAGAAACGACAGCTACCTAATCTGTAAAGGGCATGCCTTTGGGAGTAGAATAAAACGAGAGGGTAGGGAATAATATTTTTACAATAGGTACATAATTTGTATATGTGTAGGTATATTGTTTACTAAAATTAAATGGTATCTATGAACGCAATATAAAAACACGTGGTAGTAAAAGATTTTATATCTTTGTATATACAGTATACAGTTAGGTATATACCTAACCAAAACAAAATGAAGGGTAGTGGTAAGATGGATATTATATATATATATATATATATATATGTTCTCAAGATAGAAGACATAGACATAAGCAACATAGAAGATATCTTCTGTTCAATAGAAGTATTATAAATACAGTATGTTTCATATTGCTAGACTCTGCTAGAGTATCTAACCGCTGATGATATTAACATAACACGGAGACCTCAATTAAACTGCATTCTAACTCCAATTTGTATAAACACATTAGCACTATCAAAGTTCAACCATACATACGCTGGCCAACGCATTAAGTTTTCCCGGGACAAGTGATTTCGAAAAGGATATTACTAATCACTAACCTATACTCACAATGCAGCCAAATTACTTATTGTAATTTTAAGGTGATCTCCCTTACCTATAAATTTAGCTTTTGGCATTCAGGGGCAGTGCAGAATTTTCAAAATCAGATTTGTAGTTTCGAAGATGGTACCATACAAACGTACAATTTAATTTTCATACGCATCATTATAAAGTAAAAAAAACCTATGTTTATCGTAATTTTAACACATTCATGTCCTGCTATGGACCAAACTATATACTTTCTCTAGCCACACAGTTGCTCTAGGATTAAATCAGGATTAGACTGAACCGTGGGGAGGATCACCTCCTCAGAGCAAGAATGCAGTTATCTTTCTTACTGTTATTACTAAGTGCGCCAACTATGCAGCTCTCCATACATATGCTCATGGAAATTTGTTTCTTTATTTTATAACTATTCTTCTACGTCGATAATATAAGAATTTTATGAGGTATCTTGGTATACACGAGTGGCAAGTTCGAAAAGTATATTGAATATATAACTTTGTGTGTTTATGATATCGAATTGGGATAGAGTCCCGCCTACTCTATTTTATTTCGAGAATTTATTATAAATACCTAGAAAAGTTTGTACTTTCCTGAATGTGTAGCTATTATAGTATATCGAATGTGCTAGATGTGTGTTAGTTATGGAACTACGCACCTACCCTATCTAAATTTATTTTTGCGAAGTATCTTAACCCCTTAATCGGAAAACGAAAACGTGGCAGGCCCAAAAAGAGATGGCAGGATGAGCTACTCTCACTTACCGGAGTGGCCCCGGTTGGCTATGGACCGCAATAAGTGAAAAAAGGGTGGGGAGGCCTTTGCCCTGCAGTGGGACAGCCAAGGCTTGATATGACGTAACGCAACGAATAGACACCTACCTAAATGTGTGGGTTTATACCTACCATAGGCTCCCCAAAATTATACACATTTCATTCCATTTAGAAACCATTTACAGTGACATTACAACGACATGGAATTTTAATGCTGCTGTTACTTGTTTACAACATTCCATGAGTATAAGGGTATAAGTTAAGTACGTACTACCTCTACACTCCATACTACGTACTTATACAGGATGTACCAGAAGTCCGAGATAATACTTTGGGTGCATATACAGTAGCTCATATGTGGATGCTTAGTGAAGACAGTTTATACGTAACTATCATAGTTTCTGAGTAATTCTGAGTTATAGACCTTTGAAGATTTGTCACAGGTATCGTGTTCTGGCCTTTGGGTACATCCATAACCCTATTCAGCAGTCTAAACTACACTTATGAGGGGTGATTACTAATATTCATTAAACAGAACATGTTCTGTTACATCGTTACTCGTAATATCCCGAGTCGTATGTAAAATGTAATGTCGTATGTAATAGAAATGGACTACGAAAAAAAAGTTGTAAAAACATGGTCGAATTTCGATCAAATTTTTATACCATTCAGTCGTATACCCGATACTGATACAAACGTCAAAGTATCATTTCGGACTTCTGGAACACCCTGTATGTAGGTAATATTCTTACGTGTCATCATTACGCAACAAATTCTGTCGATGTAGAGCCGATCCAACACGAATATAAAGCTACACAAGTGGCTCCTAAATTTTAAATGTCCGTAAAGTGAGGATGTCGTTACGCCGAAGAAGTGTCCCATCACTCCAAATATCCGTTTTATTGTTAGAATACCTACCTATAAAGTCGTTTATTATTACTCCATTAAAATACAATTATATAATGTTGAATTGGGTTTACGGACACATTTTATATATTAGTTATTGCTGTAAGTTTGTGTTTTGAATCGTACTTGAGTGCAACTTTATAGGAGCGACCTACTTTTACTTACTAGGATAGTAGGCGTACTTTTATCGAAACATTAAAATTTTCATAATTTGAAAATAATCCTAACATATGTCGCCCATTTTTCAATCGGACGCAACGAATTGTATTGTGGAGCTTTATATTTTCGCATTGATTTATAGCGTCCCACGAATTCGCAATATCACTTTTGACTTGATGGATTCACTCATTTATTACCGAAAGCTATTCGTTAGACAAACCTCGTTTTTAATCGGTATTGTTGCCAGGTATTTACGACATACCATTCAAAGTGCGTTGACCGATGTGTGTATGTAGGTACATTCACTCAACGGTATACAATTAATAGGATTTGAAAAGAAAAAAACGTTTGTATATATCATATATTTAAAATGTTCTTACATAAGCTCGAACAAGACAAAATTAAATCGAAAGAAGTGAAATTGTGCAACAAGCAAAAATTACAAAGTTTACTTTAGATGTAATTAAAAGTAGTTTACGCATAAATGCATTACATAATAAAATGATTACAAAAAAAAATAAAAAAAACTTTAATATAACATCGGAGAAAATGTGTCTTTATTGTGCACACAACCTAAAATTAGATTATTTTATGTGTAACTGAAAACTTTTGAATAAGTATAAATTTATAACAAAATGACATTTCTAAACATTGATCATGTAAGGCACTCGTGGTGGCCGGCGGCGGCGGCCGGCCCTCCGCTACATTATAATAATATATAAACAAACATAACTATTGATAGTCTCAACCGAATAATGCAATGCATTAACAAAACAGAAAACAATTAATTGAAATCAACAAGGTTTGTACTCTTAGAAAAAACAACACAGAACATAATAATATAATACTTTGCCGATTTTGTCTTTATATATTAAACTAAACTTACAACAACATAATGTTACATAAACTATAATTATAATAAAATACATGTTATTCGAAAGTATTTTAACCGATTTTATTAGTGTACTATTCAAATGAGTATTTAAACTGAACTATATTTGGTAACAAAAACAATTCCAAAGTTCTATTACACGTTAAACTTTATAATTATAATCCCAACGACATAATAAATACAACGGTAAGTACATAACGGAAGACTGAAATATTGTGATAATCTTACAACATATTAACCTTAATATAAATGCAAACTGATGTTATACTAATAAGGTAAAGACGTAGAGAGTGTACCACAAATAATCTATTGTAAAGAGATGAACCTTAACACGGCTCATAAAGTGGCTTTTTGTACTGGCTATTCAAATATGTTGAAGAGGTAGCCTCTAGAATATCTCATACAGCTTAGAAAAATGAACGTACCTCTAGTGTACCTACTCTTTATGAGGTTGGGACAGTTTACAAGGAAATTTAATGGGGGGACACTTGTTTTTAAATCTATAGAAACTTTCAATCAATGTACAGTTGCGTTACTTTAGACAAATGTTTTGCAAAGCTATTGTAAGAATTTACAAGTTCCTTTATGTTTGTCGATAAGTTTCTACGTGGAAAATATTAATAAAAAACAAATCCAAATTACGATAACGTAAACTACTTAGTGTATATAAATATCAATTCCATAATCTGTACTCAAGCTACACATTGCATTACGCACCTACATACAATAAAACGTATTATAAAAATATAAACAAGCACACGGTACTCGAAAATTGTTAAACATCGACTCACGACTCGATCACAAGCACTCGCATAATCGATGGGGACTAGTTCAGCGAAAGCCTTTCGGGGCAATATGGTGCACGTTGAAGTGATAAGCGAGGGCAAGCAGCGCAGTGCGAAAATCGAATATAAGTAGAAAGAATTGTCGCAGCCATTCGGTGGGCGGCATTCTTTCTACGTCCTCATGTCAACGCGCGGCGCTTATCAACCGCTGGCACTGCGCCAGCAGGTACTTCTTCTGCTGTTCATCGTACAGGAATATCACCTTGCCCGACCCCGAGCTGGGGAACATTCCCAGCACCTTCTTCTTGGCAGTCGGTATGTACACGCCCTTTGAGACCGCCGATGGCACTTCGGGTAGCTCCGTCCATAGGTACGACCATACGATCTGTTGAATGTAGAATTTTTAATATTAGAAATATATGTGTCCCTTTTCGATATTGTTGGTGAACGATGTTCTTGGAGTAAGACATCACGCGGTACATTTTATTTCTTATTTAAACCACGTCATGACACTTATATCGTGCGTCGCGACGCACATATGAGGCGTCGCGACCCACATATCATACGCCGCGACGCTTATGTCGGGCATCGTGACGCACATATGAGGCGTCGCGACGCTTATGTCGGACGTCATAACGTACATATCAGGCGTCACGACGCTTATGTCGGCCGTCGCGACACTCATATGAGGCGTCGTGACGGTTATGTCGTGAGTCGCGACGCTTATGTCGGGCGTCGTAACGAACATATCAGGCATCACGACGCATATTTCGGGCGCCGTGACGCACATATGAGGCGTCGCGAAGCTTATATCGGGCGTCGTAATGTACATATCTGGCACCCCGACGCTCATGTCAGGCGTCGTCACGTACATATCAGGCGTCGTGACGCTTATGTCAGGCGTCGTGACGCACATATCTGAGGTCACGACGTCCATACCAGGCGCCACGACGACAGCGGAGGCGTCGGAACGTATTAATAGGGGATAATTCGTAGACATAATTAATACGAATGGTACATACTCTTATGTATGGCAGTGAATGTTGGGTTTGGCAAAAGAGGCATGAGAGTAGGGTGAATGCGGTGGAAATGCGTTCCTTACGGAGTATGTGTGGTGTCACCATTGCTGACCGGTTGAGGAATAGCAAGATACGAGATGAATGTAAGCTGAAGGATGATGTGGTGACCAAGATTGAGAAAAGTATGTTGAGGTGGTTTGGCCATGTAGAGAGGATGAATGAAAGTAGACTGACGAAAGAAATATACCAGGCAAACGTGAGTGGAAATGTCGGAAGAGGGCGCCCCAGGAGGACCTTTCACGACCAGATTAACGGTCTCTTCCAGAAAGGTCAAGTCCGTAGCACTCTAAACCGACGGAAGTGCATGAAAAGATGTATGACTGTGGATGAAGCGAAAGAGGTTTGTCGGGATCGTAGCGTGTGGCAAACGGTAGTCTCTGCCTACCCCCATGGGATACAGGCGTGAGTATATGTATGTATGTATGTAATTAATACGAATGTTCTAGACCTTAGACAAAGAAATACCTGATATTATTTTTAGTAAAATTGGTAACGCGTTCCGTACCTGCCAACCGCCGAACACATTGTTCTTCTCCAAATACAGAAGCCGCTTGTCAGTGCACATGACCACCTCCTTGCCAGCTATCACCCACACGTGGGCTTCGTACGAGTCCGTGCTCACGAATTTACCCTGCCGTACGAACTTCAAGTTATAAACAACTCAAAAAAATTACATATCGTAAACGTTTCAAACATACCGCACAGTCAACGAATTGATACCATCATGAAACGGTCATCAGCTCATAGACTCATCCCTACATTTATAGAATCTAAATAAATTTACAATAGCATTGAAAAGCACTTATGTTCTAAAAAAAACCTTGCAATCGGATTTTTTTATAAATTTGGGAAAGGTGTCGATCTTGTTGCGTATCGTGACGAATAATTAGTTTATTATTATAACGTCCGGTTGAAATTTACGATCCGTTAGCGAACCGATGCGTTAGATTGAGATCCATTCCATGTGTAATTGTGTATTTTCTCACCATGAGATCACCAGACATAGATTAAATAATATACACAGATTCAATAATGGTAAATACGAACCTTTTCTAGTTCAAAGAGCATTTTATATCCCTCCGCGTGTAGTCTGGAATACGGTCTCACGCCGCTTTCGGGTGGCATGTAGCGCGCCGGACGACGCTTCGTCACCTCCTCAGACATATCCGCGGCTCTTTAGCATCCACAGAAGAGACATGTCATTACAATGCTCTTATTTATTAGTACAAAAGCATATAGCAAAAGCAACACATAGCTAGAATGCAATAAGCTAAATAATAAATAGGAATAATGATTAAGAATGATTAAAAGCTGTAACTAATTTACAACGTAATTTTCGGCCTTCTAGGCGTAAAATATGAGCAAAAGAGAACAATTTTCTGTGTTGTCAAGCGTTATTAGCAATTGGATGTCTACAACAAAATTAAGGTCGCTATTATGTGAAAATATATAAAATGACAACATTAGTTGATACCTATTTTTTATACACTACCGGGCAACATTGGTGATACTATATATTTGTATTTCTACTTTATAGAGCTTTTTTCTACAAACGTTTAGTTTATCAAATCGTTTTAAATATAATTTTGAAGATTGCTTTAAAAATCAAAAGCAACGGGTTTTTTATAATTTTAATTAAAGGCAAGGCATTCTGCCCTACTAGTGTGAAAGGAAATATCAAGCCACTTCCCCAGCTTGGACTTTTAAATACTTATAAAATTTTGCCTTAAAAATAACTTTCAAATTTAAATTTTGGTCTCGCAATAATTCGTATCCATCGAAATTCATCAAAAATATTTATCTACTACAAATGATTCTCGTTGTAATAAAACTATATTGTTACAGCTACTACTCGAACATTATGAACCGTACGTATCAACCTCACAAAAAGGAATTCGCATACCGTACCGACTTCATACCAACTAGACTCAGTAAGTAAAATCCACTGTGAAATATGGATGCTTAGTTATATAGGTAGGTAATGTAAAGTAGGAGCGAGATACGAACCTGATAATTCCTTAGTGGAATATAATTGCACAATTCTTAAAATGATTTGTGTTATGTCCTATTATTAGGACCAATGAAAGTGAGAGACAAATTCGTATCACGAAACTCACGAATAATAAAAAAATCAATTGTCGACACGCGACAACGCGCCTTTTGCTTCAATGGAAAATATTCGACTGTATGCCGCACAAAATAAAGTCTACATTGCAAAGTCAGGTCGGTATTAAGTCGTCGGGGTGTGGTTTATGGGACCTCTTAACGGATGTGAGCAGTCCGGAGGTGAAGTCTACGAGCCCGCCGACCGGGCGCACGAGCAGGCCGACGGCCCCGCGGCCCAGCCCGCGCACGAAGCCGCCCGCGCCGCCCTCGTGCGCGCCCTGCAGCGGCCGCAACACCACGCCGCGCACGCCCTCCACCACGCCCTATCCGCGCTTCGCACGTCACACCGCACTTCCATACTACCTACACCAGCTATACTCAACCTGCGATTTTGTGGATAGCCATCTTCTACTGTTACTTTAGTTTAAACCATTTTGAATTTCGAGTATATAAAAAAACGCGATAATTCATGCTTTAATCTATTCATAGTTGTTTAATTCAATTTGTAACAATCGCGAAAACCTAAGAAATTATAAATGTTTGTAGAGGCCCGCGACAACATTGCTTACCGGTGTTTGTGGCCCGTATAAAAAGATTGAGTCCCACTGATTACACCCTACATATCCGTCTCCTGATCACCTGATCCGTCTCATCTGAATAAAAACCGTCCAACAAATCTAATAAATGCTTCGTGAAGCTTTGTATGTAAATGACAAGTTTAAATAATATCGGTCCAAACTCTACGTTAAGACATCCCCGGGCTTCAACAATATATAAGGATCTTCTTAGTTTATAAACTAGATTTTCCGAGTTTGATCTGAATACTACAGGTTCAGCACCAGACCACGTAAATATTAATCGTATCTCATGCAACTATCATATTTGTCGAGCATATAACAAAGTTCGATGTGACGTCATTTTCCCTACAACTGACAGTGGGATGAGACAAAATATAACCGTGAACCCAAACATAAGCGCTTAATTTTGTTGTAGAAGCTAACTGCCTCTTGAACATTGTGTGTTTAGCACATATTGTTAGCAATGTTAATTAAATATACTTATATCGCTATTAGTATTGTCCGTTTAGAAAGTTCACTGGATTATTTAAATATTCCAGATAACGCATAACATAACTAAGGTATTCGAATAACGAAATTCAACAAAACATAAGCGATCACAACAGCAAAAAGCCCATAAGCATGCAAATTCAAAGTCCCATCTCCGTTCACCTCTTGACGGCATCTAGCGAGCCGGACGCGAAGTCCACTACCCCAGCGGTGGGGCGCGCGACCAGCCCCACGGCACCCTTGCCCAGCCCCTTGAAGAACCCTTCCACGCCCTGCGAGCGGGCGCCCTCTATCGGCTTCGTGAACACGCCCGTCACGCCGTCAAACACGCCCTGTTTGTTCGCAAAGTGTTCGCATAATACCACAAATCCCCAACCAAAAATTTGGAACAGAAAAACTACCTATTTACTTGAAGTAAATGTAAAACAGATTTGACGGCTAATAATTTATTATTATTATTAGTTTTGGGACAGATAATTTACAAAATATTTGTAAAACTAATCTTAAGAAATTGAGTATCTCTAAACTAATTAACTTTACCAGTTTACATTTTATTTTTTATAATGTCATTGTAAATATATCAAGTCGTTTCTATTAAATTAGGGAGTGCTTTTGTGCTTACCATGACGAGCCCTTTGCCACTCCTAGCAAGTCCCTCTTGTAGATTCGCCGGTGGTTTGTTGATGTTGTCTCGACGACGTCGCTGATAATCCTAAACGTAACATTTTTATTTTATTAGAAACAATTAGTTCTATTGTTATCATTCATTGATGTCATGTCAATGTACTAATAATGTCAACGCTCACCATAGGGCGTCACGACGCTCATCATTAAGCGTCATGACGCTCACTATACGTGATGCTCACTAAAACGCGTCACGACGCTCACTACGGCGTCGCGACGCTCACTAGAAGGCGTCGTGACGTTCACTATAAGGCGTCACGACGCTGTATACGGTGTCGCGACGCTCACTATACGGCGTTGTGACGCTCACAAGGCGTCGTTACGCTCACAAGGCGTCGTGCCGCTCACAAGGCATCGCGACGCTTACTATAAAGCGTCACCACGCTGCCCGTACAGTGAGCATTGCGACGCTGACTATAAAGCGTTACGACGCTGCCCGTACAGTGAGAGTCACGCTTTATAGTCAGCGTCGCGACGCAGTATAATAAACGTAACTTGACAAATAGATAGAAGGACAACGTGAAGGTTACTATTTTCCTTTTGAGGTACGGAACCTTAAAAATGAGTATTCGACTGTTGCTGACCACCGTTTAAAAAACTGACTTTACTGACCAGTTTCGAGCCCTGCAATATCAATACATACATAACATAATGTAGAGTACCTTGTCCAGCGAGAGCGCGGCCAGGCCGTGCCCCATGGCGCCGGCGATGCGCGAGACGGCGCCGGCCGCGCCGCCCACCGTGTGGCCCACCAGCGAGCGCACGCCCAGGAACAGGCCCTCCGCGAACTCGCCCGGCCCTTGGATGGCGCCCTGGGGACACACAACTCATATTCAAACAAGCTTTTAAATTATATAAAAGCTTGTCGCGAGATTTGCATATTTTATAGGGAACCATTTCTTTCATACAATTACTTATATTATGTATGTCTAGGCAGACTAGTTCAGTACACAAGTAAATCTCGCGACAAGCTTTTATACTATTTAATAAATTGTGTCATACATGTACTAAATTGATTGGTTTGGTTTAATTTAAAGTTTACTTTATTCTTCTTAGGGCAATTATATAAAAGCTTATTTTTAAAAATTATTATTTACCATTAATTTTTAATATTGTTTGTGATTACTTTGAAGAGGCTTACTAAAGAGATTTATTTGTATCATAAGAATAACAGTTTTTTACTATATTTATGAAAGGATAATCGGTACCCGTAACGAAAAAAGTTTAAAAGAAAAATGTCAACCCGTCTGTTTGTTCCAGGGAACCTACGATACGCCTGGACCGAGTTTGAATGGACTTTCAGTGGCTGGTATCCTAAGGAATAACATGGGCAACTTGTTTTTAGATCATTCCCAAATTGCTAATTACCTGGAATGGTTCATAGAAGAGGTCTTCCACGCCCTTCTTGAGGCCGACGACCAGCCCGTACGGGTTGCCGATCACGTCCAATCCAAGCACCAGCACGTACAGCTGCTTCAGCGCTTGTCCGGTGTAGTGACTCTGCACTTGACCTATCAGTTCCTTTTGCGATAAGAACTCGTAGTTCCTTTCGTAGTATGATAACCTGAGCATGAGACATTGGCGTAAAAATAACAGACACACTAACATATAAATTGCACTTAATTTTTTTTTAAACATATAATTCACTTAATCGCCAAAAACATTGTACAGTTAAAGAAATAAGACTTCTGACAACCCTTGCAGTTACGGTCACGCGTTCATAAAGATCTGTGTCGGACTGTAGCTATGTGAATTAACTGGACTTCTATACAAGGTGTATCAGATGTACGAAATAATATTTTAGGTACATATTCGGTAGGTCATATGTAGATTCTCAGTAAAGGCACACTATTCTAGTTCACGGCACGTTCACGGCGTTAAAGGCACACTATCTGAGTTTCCAAGTTACATACCTCTTAAAATTTGTCACAAGTATCCTGTTTTAGGCCTTAGGGCACATCTGTAACCCTAGTTCACGATGTAAACTGTAGCTAAAAGGGACGACTATTAATATCCAGAAAACAGAACTTGAAAATTTCACAAAGGACTCGAGATATAGCTAGGTTTCAAAAATGGCGACAACAAAAAAATCTGAAACTCATTCGAGTTTCGATAAAAAAATGTATAACATTCAGTTGTATACCCGAAACAAATGCAAACGGTAAAGTATTATTTCGGACTTCTGATACATCCTGTATACAAAATAGGTATTAGGTAAGTCGAAGTATTTAAACTAACAAATGATAACTTACTTGAACACCACATCATTCATATCTGTCAACGTTACGCCAATACTCTGCAGTACAGTGCCGACAAACGTTGGCAGTTGCGTAGCTCCACCGAGCGAAAACGAGACGTGAACCTAAACAGGATGGCGATAGATTTCAATTTCATATACATAACACAATAACTCAATATAAAATTCGGAGATTGAATATCATAATATTATTGTTACCTTAAGTGGCGACAAATGAAGATTGTCGTAGAAATTCTTTTGGTCTGATGCAACTCCCATGGCCGCTAAAGCTTCTAATGCCTGTCGAGCCTTCTCCAAGTCCAGTTGGAATGCGTCTAACTGTGAAATAAAATACAACGTGTTCATATAGCATTCAGAACCCGAGTGTTTCATGACGGTTTTAAACAAGTGCCAAAATTATTGTAAAGATTTATCAAACGAATATTATTTAAGACTAGCTTTTACGGCTACTCCATTCGCGATTATTAAAACACGTTGCTTTTCCGTAATAGACTAACTTTTTATTCTAAGAGCGAGACAACATACGTGGCGGTACATGACGCATTAAATTTTGCTATCCATATTCTAATAGCGATATCATTATTATAAATGACACTCAAGGATATGTAGTGCTGAAGATTACGCTCTACAAACATACAAATATACCTCTTCAAGCCCCACGTACACTGGAGCGTCAAGATGCGCATGTCAAAGAGTTTGCCAATACTTAAACGAACTTTATTAACTCATGGAAAAGGCTCATTCTTCAATGTAATGTCATTGACATCGCAAGCGAGTATTGACGTGTGGTCGGGCGGCTTTTACCGCAATATTTCAATCTGTATGTACTATGCGATTCAAATAAGAATAGGAATGTCAATAACTTCTATCTGTCAAATGTCACTTGAAAAGTATGGTTTGCAAAAAAACTTATTTGCATATCAATAATAATAGTCTTACATCAAATTTAAATAAAAAGGTTAAATTAATAGTAAATTGTCTTAATATAATATTTAATTATTTAAAGTCATAATTCGTTTTTTTAAAACCATACCATAGCCATATTTTCATTTTTGGCCCAGAAGCCATGCCAAAATTATTTAAGAAAAGAAATAAGGACGCCAGTCGCCATTTTGTCGGTGTTAGTGTGCTTCGTCGTGCGACTGAGCGCATTTTTCACCCAAACTTTGCAAATAAATCTTGTTTTGCTCACCCTACATAACTGGTGAGAATTGACAGCTATGACGTCACAATATGGCGCAAAGTCATCCTATTCTCATTTGAATCGCATAGTATATTGACACAGTATAAACAAATGACGAGCGCGTTTTGACGCCCCGATGTGTGCGGGGCTTTATGATATTGATAAGAATTGTATATAGAAGTTGTATATAATAGTGCATATTACCGCCTCCTGTTCGGTGAGCAGCCGCTGCGGGAACATGCCCATGAGCGCGTTGATGAGCCCCATGTCTACCTTCACGTGGAACTCTTGGATCAGCACCTTGTAGTACTTGTACTGCCGCACCTTGCTGTGCTCCATTATGCGCTCCACTATCGACACCTCGATGAACGGTTTCATGCCTGACATTATTACTTTAAATTAAGTGACATTTCTTTTTCTTTTGTTCTACCAAATTCATGAAATAAGATGTGGAATGGTCCCAGCTGCGGGTAGCGGGTATTTCAGCCAGTGTCAAGTAATTAATAGCAAGAGAAAATTCAGTAAGTACACATCATAAATAAAAATATTTTTTTAACGACTTGAAACTTTGTGTAAGTATTTTCCATACAAAATTAAGAAACACGTATTTTAGGAATTTTGACAAAAAAATATGTAGGGGGTGAAATCCGGACTACAGTATAAATAGTATCTGACCGCTGGGATCGTCGTTGGCGATGGAGCGCGGCGGCGGCACGGGCGCCAGCACGACGGGGAAGGTGGGCAGCGGCAGCTGCTGGTCCACCTGCAGGCGGTGCAGGCGCGCGTGCAGCCGCCGCGAGTGCGCCGTCAGCCCGCACGACGCCCACAGCCCCGCCTGCTGCGTGCGCCGCAGCAGCCGCGCGCCGCCCCTCGTCACCACCATCTCCTCGAAGTTCACCTGCACATTCTTGCTGCTTACTGTCGGCCGTCGAGGCGCTAAGTATTGGACATCGCGAAACCTTATAACGAGCGTCGCGAAGGTCACTGTGAGGCGTCGCGGCGCTAAGTATAAACTTATAAAGTGCTGCCCCTGCTATGAATTCTACTTTTTTGTTACGTACCTCTATTTTCTCATCGATCATAACCAGGGGTGATACCGGCTCTTCGCTGACCATCTTCTCGGTGAGATAGCGCTGGTACGCCTCCTCGTACTGTATTAGTTTAGTTCCTTCGATCTTCTTGTAACGACGCGCGCCTATTTTGCACTGCTCCCATATTATACCAGAGCTGCAAAGTTAATATCTACGTATAATATCCTGCTATACCTGCTTTTGATTCGTAGATGTTGACTGATAATATAATTTTAGAACGTCGCAATACTGTAACCGCTTTCAGTGCACTTTTCGGACTGAAATCGGACTGAAAAGATAATGTATTACATGTGGGACATGAGGGAAAGTAACCTATGGCTTTCATTTTTCTTTGGGATCGTTTTTGTTGATTGAAAAGGACTCCTTTAGGAACCGTTTGGTATACTTAACTCATTTTTGGATTGCATACCTTTTGTTTTACCAATTATTGGTTAAAAAATGAAAACTGTTTTAATTTCAAACTAGTAGTGATCGTCGTGGACAGGTCAACGGGCGATACGCACTTGGAGATGCTGATGTATACGATCTCGAGGCGGTCGTGGTCGTTGACGAGCGAGAGGCCGAGGCCGTGCATGGCGAGCACGAGCTCGGTGTGCACGCGCTCGGCGTCGCCGATGGTGTGCGCGCCGCTCGCCAGCAGCGGCTCGTCCGTCACCAGCACCACGCGCTGCAGCCCGTCCAGGAACGACACCCACCACACCTTGCGCGTCTCGTCGATCCTACACAACGGGTATATCTTCCACATTACTTATTTACAAAATCTACTCTGTGCTGACCGGTTGAGAAATAGCAAGATATTAGATGAATGTAAGCTGAAGGATGATGTGGTGACTAAGATTGAGAAAAGTATGTTGAGGTCGTTTGGCCATGTAGAGGATGAATGAATGTAGACTGACGAAAGAAATATACCAGGCGAACGGGAGTGGAAATGTCGGAGGAGGGCGCCCGAGGAGGACCTTTCACGACCAGATTAACGGTCTCTTACAGAAAGGTCCGTAGCACCCTCGACCGACGGAAGTGCATGAAAAGATGTATGACTGTAGATGAAGCGAAAGAGGTATGCCAGGATCGTAGAATATGGCAAACGGTAGTCTCTGCCTACCCCCATGGGATACAGGCGTGAGTATATGTATGTATGTATGTACTCTGTGTCAATACACATATAGATTGATTGTCGGTGATTAAAGCCACGCGAATTGGATCGTGCCATCGATTATACTTAATTGAAAAATGTGCTTCTATTATGAGTTAATATAGTTTTAGAATTGGCAAAAATTTACGGGAGATTACCCGGGAATATGGGTATTATGTTTTTCCCGCGGAACCCTAATGCTTTTCTAAAATTAAAGTAGCCTAAGTTACGCCTTGGAACGTCAGCTATCTGTCAGTGAAAGTCCCATTGAAATCGGTTCAGCCGTTTAGAAGTTTACCTCAAACAAACAGACAGACAGACAGACAAAAAATTTTAAAATTGCGTTTTCGTTATAGATATCGTATATACTTTCATACGCATTTGGTAAAAAAGTGTTATTTTGATATTACAAACAGACACTCCAATTTTATTTATTTGTATGTATAGATATCTGAAAAATGCTGGCTGTAATACAAACATAAATTCAACTACACCAAAGAAGAGACGGTTTGCGTTACGTAAACTATCAGACTTGGGGGTCCTAGCTTCTTAATAACGCACGCAATGCCCGTAAACATAGAGTATACTTTGAAATAATATAACTTACATAATTTCCCCGATGCCGTCTTGTCTCAAATCGTTCTCGATCTCTCTTCGCTTGTGACCCTCGAAAATAAGCACGCGCAGGCCAGCCGGGTTGTCCCACGTGAACAACATTCGATTCATCGTCGGCAGTTTTCTGAGAAGAAATATTTTATTGTAAGCAGAAATAGCAAGCAATGGTAGCCTAGTTAGTATAACGCATGGGGTGCAAGTCAAATCCTAGGCCCGCACCTCCGAAATTTTTGGATTTCACGAACGAAGAGCATTTACAATATTGATTACCACTTGCTGAATAGTGACGGCACGCATTGTGAGGATACTTGAACGTCTATAGAAAGGCGTGTGAGTGAAGTTAAAAATCGCACTGGGTCAGGGTGGTGGACTATGGCCCAAAAATTCCCTCATAAAAAGAATGGAATGTTCCTTAATATATTGGAACCAAAGTACATCTGGGAAGCGTCTACCTGAGTATAGGCGTTGTGATGTCTTAAAATCAGTAAGATATTCTACAAGTCGTACAATATGTGAGGATTATGGAGTATCTAGAGTACCCATAACGACTCCACTCTTCGTATAGCTCTGCGGCGATTTTTCCACTAATTTTCTTAAATCTCATGTACCTGTAGTATACGGCAACTATATGGGCAAACAAAGATGGCGGAGTCAAATAAACCAGAAAAATTAACCGCAGCGCGGGCTCGAAATGCCATCTCCGTATTACTACTACCTCCATGGTGAGGACTCACTTGACATTGACATTTTCCTTTTCGTATAGGGTGATGGTGTGGGGCGAGTAGTTGACGATGAGCGCGGGCGCGTGCCCGTCGCGGTACTGGCGCACCGTGATGTAGGTGCCGCCCTCGCTCAGCTGCACCTCCACGTGCAGTCCGCCGTACTGACACAAACAACATGCATCACAACTCATCGCTCATCAGTATTCGCGGTATCGATGGCTCAGTGGATTTACAAGTTATATTTAAATTGAAAAAATAAATAAAAAAAGAACATCTTTGTGCTGCAAAATTATTAATTTGCATTGTACAATACAAATGTATAATACATTAACAGACGAGTTGAATAACTTTATGGATATGAAAAATGCTATTATAGATGATTTGTAGTAGGATTAAAATTTTCTATAAAATTGGGGAAAGATTCTAGTTCAGACATAATCAAATAGAGTGACTAAACAGTAAATCACACACTCGTTATTGCTATAAAAAGATATGGAGTACCCATCTTACTTACCTATTGATTGCGTACCCGTACAGAATCAATGAGATAAAGGGTAAATATATATCCCACCTACCTTTAAATCTTGCACAACACGTAGTTTGTATAGTTAATTAATTGTGTTTTGAGAATGTATAGCCTCATTAACTTAATATTTTATGGTTGTTTATAAAAAATATACAAAAATGTAAATCTTTATTGGAAAAAGCCAGCATGGAGTTTCTTGCCCATTCTTCTCCATAGGAAATGCATACCGAATGGGTGGTAGAGATACTATTATTATTATTTATTGACGATTCATAAGTGCCTGTATTGGATTACATGAATAAATCTGATTCTGATTCTATTTGATTGAGTTACCTCATTGTCGAGCTTCAAGCACACGGAGTGTTGCTCGGTGTAGAGGAAGGCGGCGGCGTGGGCGGTGGAGCAGGCCACGCGCAGCAGCAGCAGCTTGTCCTCCCGCTCCACCACCGGCCACAGCGGCGCACTACTGTTTTGGTCCACCTGAACAATCATTACTATACCATTTAGGAAATACATTGGTGATCAGTTTAGTTGTAACCTAAACAACATTTAAAGTTAATATTACACCAAAATATTTCTATTTTTCCTCAACTTAAAATAATAACAATGGCTGAATCAAGTGACAGATTCAGCAGACAGTTTTTTTAGGGACGGCACGCATAGTGAGGAAGTTCCTCTCTGTAGAGCCTTGACCACTTGTCTACAAGGACTGACTAGGAATATTTTCAGAATTCCGGTGGGGTGGGGGGTGGGGGGGGGGGGGGAATTTTTATATTTTTAAAAGTATTTTTGTTTATTTAAAAAATATCAAATAAGAGAAATGAAAATTAAAACGCAATTTTTTTTATTATTGAAAATTAAATATTTGCGCACTTGCTAATATATGACCGAGATAGAAATATACTAAGTTTTACAAGTGTTTACTTGTTTAAATAAAATTATATCGAACTAAAGGAGTTTCTAAGCAAGTAAACGAGTTAATGTGCACGCTGAAATGTTATTTTTTTTTATTCAAAATCGCATATCTACAGCGCATTTTGGCTCTCTGAATTAAGTTTAGTCTAATTTTTAATTATAACTTCATAGTAACGCATGTTAACCACCATTGCCTTTTTTATATAATATTGATATTGTCAAAATAACTTACCGTAGTCCACGGGTCGGCAGATCTGTGAAGCTCCTGGTATTGAATAGCGAACGGCGCTTCGTTGATGATGAGGAAGTACGGTGTGAATATCACCATCTTGGTCAGACTGTTGAACGTCAGCTGATTCGTTACGGCCACCTACAAAAAAAAACATAATGATAGTGATATTTTTTATAAAATCTTTATCTAACCGGCCGAGTATTAAAAGAAACCTAATAAAGTTGCTTCATTTCAATAGGTAGCTCTAATAGCCTCTAATCAATACTAAAAGTATTAAAATCCTCCTCATTGTCCTTATGTGCAAAAAAGACAACAATACTTTGTCGCAGTTTTTAATAGTATTATTTTTAGAGATAGATATATATATTCACCTTACCCTATAGATTGGTACCTACCTAATGTAGTATCAAATAAACATAATTTATTATAAAGTTTTCAAAAGTTCATACCTGATAAGTTCTGCCCTCGTGCTTGCAGATCACGACTCCGGAACTGCCAGGTACATCTAGCGAGAACTTATCGGACCACTCGCCAAACTCAACCCTGATAGCCGCCTTCTTCTTGCCAAAAAAGTTCTTCGCTCTAAACGAGAACAGTATCGGTTCCTTGTAGTCTTTCGGATGGAAGATTACGTTGCCAGTTTCATCCACGTTCTAAAAAAAATATTCAAATATTACTAATTTTATAATTTTCTTTCTAATATTGTTTTTTAGTGTTGCCAGTTTTGTTCGCAGTAAATTATGAATAGTTTTTATGTGTCTTCTTACCACCTATAAGCTTCAACAGCTGTAGAGCGAACTGTTAAATATTAGTGCGTGATGAAATTGTTGTACAGTTGCCATATAAAACTTGTAGGATTAACATATGGTAGACATGCAAATAACTGGTACATGCAGTTATAAAATTGACAAAATATAAAAATAATAAATACTCGTAATAAAGCGAATAGGTACAGTAGGGTCATGGTAATCCATGAATTATTTAATACAACCCAGATTATTGATAATTCAAATTGCACTCGGCAAAATGCTCCTTTTAAAAATATCATAACAAATAATAATGTGTATCCCCGCCACATAATTAATTGACGATACAATGAACACAGTTTCAATACCGGACCACCTCTGTCTATGTGCGTAGTACAACATAATGTCATATTACCATAATTATGTGCTAAAAATAATGTTTGCACTTACCGGCAAACATGCAGTATGTCGTCTAATAAATTTACTGCAACGTGAATGTTTTATCTGTAAGTTACATACGTTACGATTGTAAAAAAATGGATAATCCGAAACAAATAGTATACTAAAGGATAACATGAATACTTGCGCTAATATATTCCACAAACAAAATATGTACTCGAAGATTAATTACAAAATAGTACATTCCATGAAAAATACTATATAAATACATTTGGGACAGATTAGGATTAGTCTATGACCCCACTGAAAAACATGCTATACACAGCGATACAATGCGATGAAAATACAATATCGAAATCAAAAACTCCTAATCTTTAGATGAAGCTTGTTAGGATCAAAGGAAGCGTATTAATCGATCTAATTGAGGAGCAAATAAATGAGGTAAATAATGACTAAATATAAAAAAATATTCACGATTCTATATCATATCGAAGATACCTTATTGGGTGTGCTGGAGTCTTTTTCTGGTTTCTTTGATTTCTGTAACCACGGAATGTTTTATGGCCAATCTAGTACAAGTGTTTGTATGAACTCAGGGTTACGTTACATTTAATGTCCATGATTTGTTTTATTATGATGATTTTGCACACACTCTCACAAGTTAGTATTAAACGTAATACTTACTTTGTTTGCAATAGTTAAAACGATAGCTTATTCTAGCACCCGAAAATCAATATAGATACTTAAGTTACTCTGTGACATAAGTACCTACTGTAAAGGTTTACAGTGTTAATTTGGACCACGAAAAATAACCAACACATCATCGCGATCCTTGGCATTACATACACAATTTCCTATACGAATATCAAAATATCTTCAAGAATCTACTAAACCACAAAACTCTCAAGAAGCATTCACACATCAATGACAAACTTAAAAGTCGACACGTCCCGAATAAAAAGATAATTCAGCCCCTATATCTTGCAGTAATGTTTTTAATATAACTTTCAGTTTTTGACAGCTAACTTAATACAAAATCTGTCCAAAATGGACAGTTACTACTAAAACAACAATACTTAAAGAGATAATGGTAAGGACCCTGAGATAATTTTCTGGAGACATTTTAAAATTGTACCGTATCAACTACAATTTAGAGCTGATATTTCAATATGTTTTACAGTTTGTATAAAAATGACAGAGACAACTTACCCTATAGCACAAAGTGAATCCGGTCTTGTTGAGCATCCAGAAGGGGCAGTAGAGCGACAACACTTGCGTACCCTCCAGGTCCACGCTGTGCATGCCGAGGTCGAGGGTCATCACCGACGGACTGTCGTGGGATTCGAACGACCACACTGTCAGCTCCGTTTCACTGTCCGGCAGGTTTTTAGTACATACCCAACATTTATCGAGGTAATTTTGAATCTGAAATGGTAGCATTCGGAACAGAGTTGCCAGGTTGCCCGTTTACAATTAAAAACCCACCCAACGGTCCAAAAGGTCATGTAATAGAGGAAATCGTGCAAATGAAAACCATTTAGTGATAAAACTGAAGGACAGTTGAATACTTAAGTCTTTTCGATTTGATATGTATGGATACACTTACTGGTAATTGTATAATGAACAAATGACGATTCATAGTACAATACCATACAAACAGCTTTCTTATTCTTAATTCATACTATGAAATCCCATCCAAGTTAAATCTATTCTAACTACAGCCCTTTTTAACGTCCCACTGCTGGGCACGGGCCTCCCCTCAATGCGAGGGGGACCACGGGGACCACGCTGGCCCAGTGCGGGTTGGCAGACTTCACACATCGAGAACTAGTCAAGTTCCCTCAAACGTGCAGGTTTCCTCGCGATGTTTTCCTTCACCGTTTCATAGCAAGTGGTAATCTCGGATGTAAATGAGATTCGCACATGAAACCCAGAGGTGCGAGCCGGGGTTTGAACCTGCACACTTTGATTTGCAAGGCGTGCGTTCGACCACTCGGCTACCACTGCTAGTTAAAAAAAAAAAAAAAAACAATTAAAAAAAATCAGTTAAATCTATTCATATTTATCTATTTATAATTAATCTTTTAGTACAAACGTACCGGCATTATTCTCATTCAAAATTGCAACAACCTAGACTTCAGTTTTTTTTTAATTCAAAGAGATTTTAGTACTCCAAGTGTAGTATTTAAACAGCTGGGTATGTATTATTTGTGTAAAACTAACTCACCATAATAACAATAGACGCTCTGTTAGGAGCAAGATGCGACAAATGGAACATCTCCCCAGGTTTAAACACTTGGGTGCGCTTTAGTCCCAACTGCGACACGACTATATCTACAGGCAGACAGTTCTGTAGTTTGACTGCTGGCTTCAGGACTATGTCATAGCAAGAAGACGCGAATGTGTGACGGTTCGTGTGTTCGTAGAACACTTGCTCCATTGTACCTAGAGCCTGTGAAATAGGAATTGGAATGTTATTTCTAAAATAGAAAAGTCTAAATTGGTCTGGAGAAATGTTGTTGTTACGAAATGAATTTTCACCTGCAGGTAGAACTTCTCTCCGCTAGTCTTGTCTTTAGAATCGCACTGCAACAGTTTCGATATCTTCACTTCTTGCTGAAGCTCACGCCATATGAACGGCGAAACTGATACGGTGAAATCTAAAAATAAATCATTACAAACAAATGCTTGCTAAGGGAAATGGAACATTATTGTGATGTTGTTAAGTACTTAAATTGTGTAACTCGTTTAGTTAAGAGTTAAACAATTTACTAATGTGTGTGACTGATTAATTTATTTTATAAGCTGCAAAAATATTAAGCAGCCTTACCGTAAGTAGATTACTTATTGAAATGCGTTATAACCTTTTAAGGCCTTTGCCAATAATTACTTTACGTACGTTTCACGCACAAGCCTATAAGCTGTCTCACAAACGTCTCATTGAACTTCTGACCCGGCATAAAACCACCCGTATTCATATTTTAAAACGTATGTGACACGATATAGAGGTAAGATTTAAATGTATACATCACGTTACGGTGTGTTCGACGTTTAAAATGGAGTGTCACATTAGGGCAGGTTTGAAGTAGTGTTGTGCCGTCACCTTCGACGGAGAAGAATATCTCGGCGCTGGGCGTGTGCACGGCCTGCAGCGGCAGCCGCAGCTGCGCGCCCGGCCGCGCCTCCGCCAGCAGCCGCACCTCGTTGCCGCGCGCCGTCATGTAGTACACCGACACGTTCACCGACAGCGTGTTCATCACCTGCGCGACCACCGCACTCCGTATACAACACTACCGCTCGGACCGAGCCCAGAAATATTGAACACCAAACAGTAAAGAAAATTGAACATCATCACAATGGGTTCAACTTGTAGTTAGAATGGCAGTCGTCACGTGCTATGCATGACATATTACATTGAATACTTTATCTTATAACGTAATTATGTAACTTTAGTATAGGAGTTGAACTTACAAGACTTCATAAGTAATATAACCAATCAAATAAAAGAAAATGTTTTTTTTCTTTCAATTGTTTTTTTCCCCTATGTGGACAAATAATGGAACACTAGGATCTGTGTAAGACAACACTAAACAGTCATCGCCTTATGAAGCAACTCAATGTATAAGAGTAAGAAGAAGAGCCGGGAAAGAGGCGGATGAGACGGAGAAGGGGCGGAGAAGGACCGGGGAAGACGCGGAGAAGGAGAAGGGCGGAGGAGAAGAAGAGGCGGAGTAGGAGAAGAAGAGGCGGAGAAGGAGAAGGGCCGGGGAAAACGCGGAGAAGGAGAAGAAGGGGCGGGGAAGATGCGAAGAAAAATAAGGTAAACAAGGGGTGTAAGGGGTCGTAGAAGGTACTGACTTGCACAACGCTGCGCAGGTAGATGTGCAGCGCGGCGTCCTGCATGATGACGTCAGAGATGAGCCCGCGCGGCTCGGCGGCGGCCACGTGCGGCACGCCGCGCTCCACCGCCGCGCCCGCAACACCCGCCGCGCGGCCCAGCGGGAAGTAGCGCTTGTCCGCGCGCTCCACAGGGATTTGAACGTCGTCCTCGATCTCTATTATCTGACACACACATACAACAAACTAGCTCATGCCTGCAGCTACGCCCGCGAGGATCTCGGTTATTGCGACCAAAAGTAATTATGCCATTTTGATCCCGTTCCCGCAGCCCATGGCTATTCCAGGGATAGCTTCATAATAGCTGTCCAATTACGACTTTATAATTGCCCATTTTTAAAATTATTATAATGGATATAGTATGTTATCCTTAAGAGATAGACATATGTCATTGCAGACTTTTCTGTAGACCTATATAAGATACACAATTCCACAAAACATCATTCTGTTATATCTCGGGGTTTAGGCAGCGTATTCGTTGAAAGCTCGAGACGGCTTATTTTTTCCGACTCCTCAAACAAAAAATATCATTATATTTTAGACAATGTATACAAATAAATTACAAATTATATCTAAAACCTTCCTCGAGAACCACTCTATCCATTGGTGAAAACAGCATGAAAATTGGCGCAGTAGTTTTGAAGTTTATCGCGAACAGACAGACAGACGCGGCGGAGGACTTTGTTTTATAAAATGTAGTGTGTTTTATCTTCTGACGTAATATGGAAGTTATAAAATCAAGTGTATTATTACCTTGACGTTCAACATGAGTTGCGGCGGTGGTTCATTGAGTTTCATCAAGTTCAAACCTCCATGCTTGAGTTGTAATGGCACGCTCGCTCCCGGCTCCAAAATCACTTCCCTAACAAGAGACAATAGTTATTTATGCAACAAGAGAGCAAAGTCGTTTTTTGCTGCGAGTGCTGATTTTGAATCCTGCGTAGCGAGTGATTCTAAAGTTGAATGCTGAGTGTGGCGAGGGATTCGAAGGTACGAGATGCAAAAAACTTTGCTCTCGTGTAACACACATAACTTTTCACTTCAGAAGCGAGAACACTTAAAGGGTACAGGAACATAACAGGGAATGTCACAATTTTTCTATTTTATTTTACAGAATCATATTTATGTATGGTAATTCTACTCATTAGAATTTTAAAAAAGTTAACAGATGGCGCCAAAAACGCAGTTTTGTTTATGGCCAAACTATAGAATTGTTAGAATAGTTGAACATACAAATTGCTTATTCTCAAAATTCATTAATTGTGACATTCTTTGTTATGTTCCTGTACCCTTCACTTTAGGAGAACGCCAGCCACGAGACTTTATTCCCGCTCTTTTATTTTATTAATCAAAATATATTACGTAACATTATTGAAACTAGAAATAAATATTTACAGGTTAAATATAAGTTTTATTTGCAGTAAATACTTAATTTCGTTTAAATACGACAATTAGTTAAAAATTCAATAAATGACATTAAGACTAATTAATAATAATACATCATCATCATCACGCCTGTATTCCCCGAAGGGGTAGGCAGAGGTGCACTGCAGTGCGCCCACACTTCGCCGATGTATTTTGGTCCCAATGTAATAGGGGGCGAGCCTATTGCCATTATACCGGGCACACAGGTTTCCTCACGATGTTTTCCGTCACCGTTTCTTAGCAAGTGATAATCTCAGATGAAAATGAGATTCGCACATGGAACCCAGAGGTGCGAGCCGGGGATAGAACCTGCGCACTTTGATTGCAAAGCGTGCGTTCGACCACTCGGCTACCACTGCTATTAAGATAATTATCTTTTTAAGACTAATTATCTTTTTGCAAAATTTCTTTAGTTAGTACGAAATACCGAACGTGTTTGTCTTTAAGGTCGAATTCAAAATCGGAACTTCGAAAGGGCTTGTCTTTGTCTCTCTCTCTTTTTAATGGCGGGAAAGATATAGAGTGTGAATGTTTCGAATTGTATGATTGGTTAATCAGAGACAAAGTAACTTTTTATTTTTTGTTTTCAGAAAGCCGCGAATACTTATTCAGCCTAGGGTTCTATATTAAAAAATATATATTAAAAAGTTACTTTGTGTCACTCAGTGAGCAAAATCGCATTTTGCTCACCGATTTCGGGTAGCAAAACCTACATGTTTGAGCTACTGACGTGAAAACATTGTTGTCAATACTGACACGAATTCTATTGACTCATAGAAAAAGCTGTAGCAAAATGTTATTGACAGCGCAAGCGAATATTGAAGGGTTCCGTACCCAAAGGGTAAAACGGGAACCCTATTAGTATGACTTCGCTGTCCGTCCGTCCGTCTGTCACCAGGCTGTATCTCATGAACCGTGATAGTTAGACAGTTGAAATTTTCACAGATTATGTATTGCTGTTGCCGCTATAACAACAAATACTAAAAAACAGAATAAAATACATATTTAATGCGGCTCCCATACAACAAACGTGAATTTTTATAGATAATGGTACGGAACCCTTCGTGCGCGAGTCCGACTCGCACTTGGCCGGTTTTTAAATGTATATTGACACAAAGTTTGTGGTAATAGACAAATTTTAACGCGGCTTTAATTTTAATTTTGTCGGAGGTTTTATTTTCTCTTTATGCCACAGAAGTAGAAATTACCTTAATGCTTACACTAATTACTTTTGGGTATTATATTGATGTAAATTAGAATGTTACCTGTAGTCAGACGCAAGGTATTCCGCTGTGAGATACACGGAGAAGTCATGGTTCTCTTGAAGAATCAGTTTGGCAGTTAAGCCGGTGCAATTATGTAGTACGTATGGCGCTCCGTAGTAGCTCTTCTCGGATGCCTAAGGCGAAGAAATATATAATATAGTGTCGTACCTATACAGACTATTGATGTGGACTGTGACTGAAGTGCATACATTTTTCTTCCAACTCCTACACCTTTGTTCTAATACAATTTAGATTCTTTCCCCGGGACTCGCCGAGGGTCAAACCTCAGTATCTTCAATGGATACCGTTGTCGATCCTGGCTTTCAGGATTAATAGTGGTGGGAATTTGTGGCGGGCTTAGGCCCAAAAAAAAAGACTATCCATGCCTGGCGTCGTTGCTTAAAAACATGCATATTAATACATAATGTATGAATGATGGCGAGGGTCTTAAGAGTCTCGCTGATATAAGATATAGGAAATCCGGTGATTGAACTATCGATAAATATAACGAACGAAATAATAATACATCATGTTAGGGATGTCAACTAGCCGATAGGGGACTTGTAATGGGAAATAGCAATACTTACATCATCTAATTTCGATTTAGATAATATAGATGACTCGGAAACGGCCGCTGAGAACGAGTTTCCTAGTTGAGTTAGGACCTGAAAGAGATTAAAAATGTGACACACTGATATCACTATTTTTTTTTAATTTTAACAAGATATTTAATGAACGTGTTTGACATTTGTGCGCGTGCTTCACTGTGTCGATCGTGTTGTCAAAAGTAACGATATCACGTTTTTAAGGCAACACTGGTAATGCTGTTTATTGTGTTGTGCTTATGGGCAGTGTAAGGAAGGAAGTGAAGTGTATATGCCCAAATCTCACTCATAACACTGACATTTTCAGATTACGTGAATAAATCTCATTTACATTCGAGATTACCACTTGCTCAAAACGGTGAAGGAAACCTGCACTTACACGGGAACCTTACATGTAATCAAATGTGGTTTACTTTGGCCTCAATTCCCTTGCACTGAAGGGAGCCTAGGCCTCAGATCTGTGCCTGGATTTTTTTTGGGTGAATTCAAGATAATAGCGGTGACCGACCTCCATGCCGGACCGTGTGATGGTGATCTCGAGCGGCTCGCTGCAGGATATAGTGACGGTCTTGCTGGCTTGTCTCTGCGCGACGGCTTGCAGGTTCACCGCTTCGTCTGTCGTGTCTATGATCAATTGTCCATCATCGGGACGCATCACCACCTGTTCGAACACCGTTTCAATTTAAATGTACCACCAATATACACAAATAAATAAAATTGAAGTATTTGTAACATCAAAATAACATCTGTTTACTAAATGCATATGAAAGTATATATCGTCGGGTGAAAGGCGTAGTGACTCAAGCACCATCTTGGGCGATCATGAGTTATACAAGGTTATTGGTAATTCGACGTATTCCCGTTAGGACGTGATAGCGGTGACTATTTGCAATAATTTTCAATCCCCACATGCATTATGCAAAAGTGAACCATTTTTGAGTTATCATGTTTTTTAGCTTTTTTCAAAATAATTCAAAAATTCTTTATAAAATATATTTTTTTACAAAAATGTACAATTATAATCTCATTTTTTCTTCTGATTTATAAAAACGATTAAACACAAAACAACAATTATCGGACCAAATTAAAAAATGAGAGACGCAATGAAAAAATTAACGTTATGAAACATGCGGTTTAAAATTATCGCAAATAGTCACCCCCATCACCTCCTATCGGGATATACGTTGAATTAACAATAACCCTGTATATCGTTGGAATCAGTGAATTTTTCTACGCCTTTTGAGCAAGGTTTACCAAAAAGGCGCTTGAATAAATTCGCGAAACGATATTGCATTTTTTTTAAATTTTTGTCTGTCTTTTTGTTCGAGGTAAATAGCAGATGTTACATGGAGTAACTTAGGCTATTTTTATTTTGGAAATAGGGTACCGCGGTAGATGAACCCCATTTTATTTCGGGTAATTAGGGTCCCTAAATTTCATGCGTAACTCATGTAAACTTTACAATATTATATCGGGTCTGTGATACATTCTTGATACGTAGTGGTATTAAGATATTACCTCCATCTTGAGTTCCCAGGGTACGTGTTTGTACTGGTAGTCTTTGAGCACTTCCACCGGCTCTATGAGCGGCTCCCACACCGCGCGCCCGATGTTGTAGTACGACACTTGCATCGCCCACGTAGACTCCAGGTAGAACTGCACACACCAAAATATACAACGTTAGTACATACTACTACTACAGCCCTTTTAACGTCCCACTGCTGAGCACGGGCCGCGAGGGGGATTCGGGCCATACACACCTTTAATTTATACAAGCCCACAAACCATTACAAAGCAGACTTTAAAACGAATATGTCTCAAGCTAAGCACTATAGTGATTTTTTTAAATATATTATCGATAATAACACTATAACCCTATTTTTTTACTCTGTGACGTCTAAAAATTAAGTTAGAAAACAAATCTGGCCCTTCGGTGCCGCAAAGGATAGATTTTATGAGAGTAAAAAAGATTTTTACTGTGGATGACGTGAAAGAGGTATGTCAGGATCGTAGCAAGTTGCAAACGGTAGTCTCAGCCTACCCCAACGGGATAAATGCGTGAATATATATATGTACGTAAAAAATACTCTTAAAGTGTATATGAGTTTCAACAAACCGCCTACAATTATCTTTTTAGTACAAAAAGTTCTCCAATTCGTAAACCAATCATACGTTTCCATAGATGTTCAGGTTAATTATTCCAGTATAACTCAAATATTTATACAAAGGTAACCCCTATAGAATAAGGCTATATAAAAGCCAAATTTGATACCCACATCAGAGCTCCAGTCTTTGACTTGTCCAGTCAACGAGGCTTGCATCACCAGCACGGGGATGGTCTCGTCACCGATCTCCATCTCGAGAGACGTTATAATGGACGGACACGATAGGAGACATATCTCGCCGACAGGTGGCGCCGACGCTGGTACAATCTCTTCTTTCGACTCCTCCGCATCTATTGCTTCCTCGGCTTGCTCTAAAGATAACAAAAAAGAGTCATCAAAATCGGTCCGTAAACAACGAAGTTACCCGCGAACACACATAAAAAAATGAAGGGTACAAGAACATCACAGGGAATTACACTTTTTTAGGGTTCCGTACCTATAGGGTAAAACGGGAACCCTATTACTGAGACTTCGCTGTCCGTGCGTCCGTCTGTCACCAGGCTGTATCTCATGAACCGTGATAGCTAGAGAGTTGAAATTTTCACAGATGATGTATTTCTGTTGCCGCTATAACAACAAATACTAAAATACAGAATAAAATAAATATTTAAGGGGGCTCCCATACAACAAACGTAATTTTTTTGCCGTTTTTATAGATAATGGTACGGAATAATTAGTGCGCAAGTCGGGCTCGCACTTAGCCGGTTTTTTTTTATTGAACCATATTTTGTGTATGGTATTTTGAATTTTATTCTAATCATTGGAATTTAAAAAAAGTTAACAGATGGCGCCAAAAATGCAATTTTGTTTATGGCCAAACTTTAGAATTGTTAGTAATAGTTTAACTTTCGTCAAAATTTTTGTTTGACTATCGCAGTAAAATTGGGTTACATAAATTTACCCCATTATCTGATTGACAACGCAACGAATGTACTAGCGTCGATCTGCCATGGAAACTAGCGCTTATGTTTTACAACACAAGACTTAAAGACGAACACAGAAACCCATCAGATGTTTTATGGTACGTACCTGTTTTCAAGTACCAATAAGAGTTGGGTTTGAAGGGCTGTATATCCCACAGCTTGTTGTAGAACACCGCCTTATGTTCCTGTTCCGTGTCGTCTTCCTCGCCGCTTGTCATCGTCGCCAGCACGCGGCTCAGTAGCGCTATGGTCTCTGTGCGATACGAGAATCACTCACTTTAAATCTATTAACATGGGAAAACTTACTGTGACGAATTTAGGTTTTATTTTTAAACGATTCTACACATTTAAATTATTTTTTCGGTAAATTCTTATATTTAGCGAGGACGATTGACTATATATTTCTATGTAATACTAGCGGCCCGTCCCGACACGGGTTTATAATATAGTCTATGTTACTCAGTGATAATATAGCTTTCTAAATGAAAAATCATTTTTGATATCGGTCCGTTAGTTTTTGAGTTAATTCGTTACATACAAAAATAGTCTATCTATCCTTTAGTATCTTTCCTTTTATAATATTAGTAAAGATTATTACAATGTTTAAAAAGGAACAGAAACGAAGGTAGTTGCAGTATAAATAATATGTTTCATGATGTTAGGTTATAAGAAGTCATGAGTTAAAGGTAATACCGGGCGAGACAGTAATCTTAATGTCAGTGATGGCGATGTCGACATGCATGCCGCTGTTGGGCGGCTGAGACAGCGCCAGGGACAGATGAGCCGGCGCCAGCAGGTAGCGCGGGCCGGCCCCGCCCGCAGTGCCAGCCGCCCCCAGCGTGCGGATGACCATCTGCAGGCCGGAGATGCCGCCCTCCGCCACCATGCGCTCTTCGCTCTTGCGGAGTTTGAAACGAGCCTCCATCTACATTACAACCGTACTTTTAATGGTTCTTCTCCGATGCATGCGGAGGATGGTACACCGTCGGTTAGTAGTGCCGGGACTCCAACGTATCTCTGATACTGCCCCCGAGGTGGCAGGTTATCCATAAAGGATATTCCGACGTTAAAAAGGGCTCCCACAAAATCCACAAATGAAACAAATAAGTCTAGACTCTAGACCTCCGTATGTTATTTTTTTGAATGGACTACGCTGCCTGTTGGCCGTGAGGTGGCCTTTACAGCTTTACCGGAGGAGTTGGTACCCTCGTACACACTGGGGCGTTATATCCAGTGCCACAACGAACTTTGTGCTACCAGACATACATTTTTATGGTAAAATCATAGAGTATCTAGAGTATCCATAACAACTCCACTCTTCATATAGCTCTGCGGCGATTTTTCCGCAATTGTTATCTCATGTATCTGTAGTATACGGCAACAATGGCGGAGTCAGATAAACCATAAAATTTACCGCAGCGCGGGTTCGAAATGCCATCTCCATAATAATATCTCCATGGGTAAATTCCACGCTTCCATGTATCAAAATTCACTCTGTCAGCGCCATTTCGTTGAAGAATAAACTTTTTCTATGTGTCAAAACAGTTCGTTTAGATATGGAAACAAAAATACGCGCGAGGGTGGCCTTAGTTGTTCCATTAGCGACAACAGTGTTCAATTAAATATGTAATAACTTACATTCATTACTAGAGCGTCGCATTTCTTCTGTTCCAGTGACTCGACTAGGATAATATCGGGCTGTTCGATCTTGATGTTGACCGTCATCATGGCCATCTTCTGCGCAGTCTCAGTAGCCGTTGTTGATGCCAGTGAAGTTTTCTTTTTCTATAGATACATTATTATATTTTAACCAAAACCAATTAATCTGTATTACGATAATGGAAAAGCAGTGACAACCTAAACGCCTTGGGGCCCGATTTTCGTTTGATAGACATCAATCTCTATTAGAGATATGTCGATACATAACGTCAAATTGGTCGTATTTTTTTCTTTTGTTTCGATATAATCTCTAATAGACATTGATGTCTATCAAAAGAAAATCGGGCGCTTGATCTTGGTAGAGAACTTGGTAGTACGCGCGCCTTGAACTCAATGAGTGCAAGTTTAATTCCCGGGATCGCACCTCTTGGATTTTTAATCATGATTACCTACCACTTTCTGAGCGATGAAGGGTAAGAAAAATGTGTGAAGTTCACCAACCCACACTGAGCCAATGGTGAACTATTGCCCAAATCTGCCTCGCATTGAGGGGAATATGTATGATGGCAAAAGTAACGGCCCCTATTACATTGGTACCAAAAATCATCCAGTGCACCTATGTCTACCCTTTCGTGGAATACAGGCGTGATGATGATTATATTTTTATAAAAATAACTCACCGTCATACTATCGACGGATTTGTCGATGCTCTTGACGGGTTTGATGTCTTCTTTGAGTTTAGGCGCCTCTTCCGCGAGGCCTGTCGTCATGAACTCTGCGATCTTGTTCAGGAAATCCATCGCCAATATAAGGTTGAAACTGAATATACGCATGTCGACTGTCAAAGGAACATTAAAATGAGGTTATGGCCACATCCTTTCGTATCACGATAATTCTCTAAGATTGCATGCAACATATTAGATGCTAATTGTATCAAAGTTATACAATGTATTTTAATGTCAAAATAAGAGTTTTTTTTGCTAAATACAAATGAAAGTATATACAATTCCTATTTATAACAAGAAGACAATAATTTTCAAAAATTGTTTGTATGTTGTTCAGGCTAATCTTATTGATTGTAGCGGAACTATCACTGGCAGATAGCTTATGCAGGAGTAAATTAGGCTGCATTTTATTAATTTAAAAAAAATGAATTTCATTTAATTTTCGTGCGAACTAAGTCACGAGCAGAGCTAGTAAATCAATATAAATAGAAACCGGCCAAGTGCGAGTCGGACTCGCGCACGAAGGGTTCCGTATCATTATCTAAAATAATCGGCAAAAGCCCTAATTCGTATCTTAAAATTAAATAAAAACAATGAAATAAAAATATTCAGTCCTACAAGTGGTGCCCCCCTGTGTCAGAAAGCGGAACTAACTCGCCTCCAGTAACCGCGATCCTCTGCGTGACTAAGTAGTCCAGCTGTTTGGCGCTAGGTGGCGCCAGTTGTCGTTTAACGCATGCTAAATTAAATATTCAAGTTACGAGTGTGTTTTCGGTTTGAGTTAAAAGCTTCTAGTTTGTATATACACCAAAATTTTAGTCCCAATTTATGAAAATTATTTATGCACTGTATCAATGGTCAATTTAGAATTAGAAAAAAAGATAAAAATAAAAACACACTTTATAAAAATTTTGAACCCTGAAAACTAAAAACGAACGTTTGTTGGCTCCCATACAACAAACTTAAATATTTAAATATTTATTTTATTCTGTTTTTTAGTATTTGTTGTTTTAGCGGCCACAGAAACACATAATCTGTGAAAATTTCAACTCTCTAACTATCACGGTTCATGAGATACAGCCTGGTGACAGACGGACGGACGGATAGCGAAGTCTTAATAATAGGGTTCCCGTTTTACCCTTTGGGTACGGAACCCTAAAAATCAATGCCACTTTTCATTGTAAGCTAACTCCTTCTAAACGGCTGGACCGATTTGAATGATTTTTTTGTATGCGTTTGGTTGGCACCTTGGATGGTTTAGATTCACAATTGGACCCGGTAGGTGGCGCTGCTTTCGTATGACACTCATTCTAAGGCAGTACGAAGTTCGCCCGGTCAGCTAGTAAATTATAAATACTGACTGAAAGTGTCAGAGTTTTTCATAGTGTATGTGATGTCGATCATGCTTCGGATCTTGTCGTGAGCCTCCATGATGGAGGCGTTTTCGTCCGGGGATTCGGCGGTGGCGTCGGATTTGCCGCGACGCCTCTCCAGGTATCTATACAAATATGTATGTTATGTAATTAAATAATCCGCTGAGCGATAATGTAATTTGTAACGCTGTTATTTTGCAAAAGAAATAATATGTACCTGGTGATCTTGGCGCCGCGCGCGGGCCTTGTGTCGTCGAGCGTGCAGTCCACGAGCAGCACGGACGTCTGCATGGAGTCGTCGGACAGCATGCGACCCTTCACCGACAGCAGCGCCAGGCAGAACCGCGCCAGCTCCACGTCTCGGGAGAACATCACGTCCTCCGACTGCACAACCGTACACTATACTATACGATTCAAATGAGAATAGGATCGACTTTGCGCCATGTTGTGACGTCATAACTGTCAATTCTAACCAGTTAGGTAGGGTGAGCAAAACAAGATGTTTTTTAAATAAAATTATTATGAAAATGCACTCAGTCGCACGACGAAGTAAACTAACAACGACAAAATGGCGACTGGCGTCCTTATTTTCTTTAATAATTTTGGGCATGACTTCTGGGCCTTTGCGCCAAAATGACAATAAAATAAACAAAAGGTTATGGTATGGTTTTAAAAAACGAATTATGACTTTAAATAATTTAATATTATAAGACAATTTACTACTAATTTATCCTTTTTATTTAAATTTGATGTAAGACTATTATTATTGATATGCAAATAAGTTTACTTTTCGCGTGACATTTGACAGATAGAGGTAATAGACATTCCTATTCTTATTTGAATCGCATAGTACAGTACCAGGCGGGGCCGTCTTTACCCGGGGCTCAAAGGGTGCGCTGCAGCCGGGCGCAGAGAGCTAGGGGGCGCAAGCCGACCGCCATACACGTCGATAGGTACCTACTACACTGAGACCAAACCAAGCGAGAGGAGCCACGGGCACAGCTAGTTTAGTATATCGTCCTCGTCCTTACTACTTTAATCCCTCTCCATCCAAAGGTTGCCTGGTAGAGATCACTTTTAGTGATAAGGCCGTCCATTGTTACACTTAATTATTTTTTATCGTATATGTACAGTTTGTATTTCTCTAAGAGGTGGAACAATACAGAGTTTACCTATCTGTAATATAGATGGGGCTGTCCAAACCACGGCCCGCCGCTTGTTTTCATGCGGCCCTCGTCGCATGTTTTAATGAGAAAATAGTTTTTGACATAACTGGAATGGATTTTTTTAAGATCCTTGGCAATGGCAATCCTTTGGCTTGAAAATGGGATCGACGATGGGCAGCACTTATTTATGTTAAAGTGCGTATTCAACAATTAAGTTTATAAAATGTAAGTATAGATCTTCACTGTCAGATAAGTCATTTCTTCATGCAAGGCGTCTGGCAACAACGAATGTTGACGTTGATATTGATATGATTGTTCAAGATAAATTAACGAAGAACCAATAAACGTGAAAAAAAATATTGCCATGCATTTTTGAAATATAAATTTATTTAGCCCGCGAAGGTATGTAGTTTGGACAGCCCTGATCTATATCATAGGTTGTTATTTATTTTTTTGTTGACATGTTGGTCGCGCAGGGAGACTTTGGCACTCCGGCGCCGAAGAATATGCTTAAGACGGCCCTGGCAGCAGTCGGCAAACCTTCACCCGGCAATGGCCATGTGGTGGCAGAATGGCGTAGAGGCGAGCCACACTAGTTCATAATTTGGATAATCTATCAATTCAGGTATCAAACGTGATATAAAAATGTAAAAACGATAAATCAGCCAGGCTAAACACGCGCGATTTTTTTAACGTCTTTCTGACGCAGTAGTAAATTGACACATCTAGTATAATTTTTATATTGAATTCTACGTCTAACTGTTATAAAAATACGATGCAAAATCGAATACACTAATTATTATACATGTGCCAATATTACTGGGTGAGCAACATTTGCATGATTTAACGAAAGTACACTTACACTAGAATTAGTAAGGAGATCGATGACGAAACTGTCCATGGTAAACGAAAACTTGATAGTGGTCCTTGGCTTGTTCGTCTCTCTCGACGTAACCATGGCCACTGTCGACTTGGTTTGCACTCGGCTCGTTTGACTCTTCACCGCCGATTTCGAAGTCGTTTTCGCAACGTTAGGTTGAGGTTTCTCCTCCACTTTTTTCTGGCCCTCTTGAAGATTCTGATTGAGTATCTTCATTATACTTTTGTAGTCGCTGTGTCCAACTGTGATCTGCAACAATTGCAATGATTTTTTACTCGCAATACATCATCATCACACCTGTATTCCCCAAAGGGGTAGACAGAGGTGCACGGCAGTGTGACCACACTTCGAGCGAGCCTATTACCATCATACCGGACGGGTTTCCCCTCACTAGGAAGTAGATTCAAGCCACACTCCACTACCCTTCACAATTCAGTAATCATTGTTCAAAATGACATCCGCACATGAAAACCGAAAATCCTAGAGGTGCACGACCGGGGTTTGAACTTGCACACCTTGCGTATTAAGCGAGCTTTCCACCAACTAGACTACTACTACTACTACAGCCCTTTTAACGTCCCACTGCTGGGCACGGGCCTCCCTTCAGTGCGAGGGGATTCAGGCCATAGTCCACCACGCTGGCCCGGTGCGGGTTGGCAGACTTCACACATCTATTGAGAACTAGTCAAGTTCCCTCAGACGTGCAGGTTTCCTCACGATGTTTTCCTTCACCGTTTCATAGCAAGTGATAATCTCGGATGAAAATGAGATTCGCACATAAATCCCAGAGGTGCGAGCCGGGGTTTGAACCTTTTTTTACACACTTTGATTGCAAGGCGTGCGTTCGACCACTCGGCTACTACTGTTCTTACTTATTAACTTAGTAAGTTGTAGACTAGACTACTACTGCATGTAAACAAGCCGCTATACTTACAGCAATTGTCTTCATTCTACCAGAAACGTCCAAGTCCGGCAGCGATTCGTACCACGAGGACAAGCTGCGCTTCACTAATAGCTTGAAGCTGGTGGGCCGCAACAGCTTCCTCTCCTGAGCTATGCTCTGCACGTCATTCTTAAGCTGCACGCACGATAGCTTCATGTCTTCTAGTTCCAAGGTCAGCTCATCCACTGACACTTTGTTGGTTACCTCCTATATTAACAAACCATGAAATTTACTTTAATTAGTGACATCTTAACCGATGTATTAGGTACACGACCGTGCAGACATATAGAAGATTATGTAATGACAGGTCAGCCAGAATATTAGTTATCGATCAATCTGATTACAGGTGACTTGGACAATTGTTTAGAGTTCCGTACTTAAAAAGGAAAAACGGTACCCTTATAGGATCACTTTGTTGTCCGTCTGTCTGTCTGTCAAGACCCTTTTTCTCAGAAACGCGTGAATGTATCAAGTTGAAATTTATAACAGAGACTTATGACTGTGGTCCCTGTGGTGTCTTAAGAAAAATATTTTTTCTAGGTTATAGGATTCAATTTGCTGCTGACAGACTTGACCCCCATAAATTATACAGTTCCAACAAGACGAAAAGTTACCTAAAAGTGAAGCATTTAAATATGAGCTTTATAATGTCTACAAAGAGTACACATTTCAATTAATGCAAATATTTTTTCAGTCGAATTGTTGTTTGGTTCTGTGATGTTATACTTACACTGAGGGGTAGATCGATAAATCTATTACTCAAGTTCATGCGACCCAAATCAATGAGCATAGCATTCAAACTCTTGGAGTTCTCTGGTACTATGATGATGGGCGCAGCCAAGCGCACTCTCAAGGATAACTTGGTTGAGTTCTGGTAGGCGTTTTGTACGTTAGCGCGGGCGGCGTCCGCGGCTTGCGAAGACGCATCGATGATCGCTTGCTGAGCCGTTTGGAAGTTGTTCAGGAATTCCTGCAACGATCGTTATGTTAGACCTCTAAGTTTAATAGGTGTTGGTCTGCTGCGCATCCAAGTATTTTAATTTTAAAATGTGAACGGAGTTTTACCTAAATGTTTTGCATTTATGTACAGTTGTGGTCATATAATTAAGAACGACTTGAAGTTACAGATTTCTTTTATATATATCATGTCATGTGTAGTTATTGTTCCTTCTTAGAAGTAACTAGTTATGTTATGAAATAGCCACAAGAATAGAGCAAACGGGATTAGGACTACAGAATAAAATCGCTCACTATTTTGTAACAAATTTTATTTATTCTCGAAAGTAACAATTTTAAATAGTAATTGAGCTGGACAAATAATTAAGAACGATTTATTAAAATGGTCGAGAGTTGCTTTATATGAAACTCAGATTAAATTAAATCGCATTAATATGAAGTGCGTGAATAAAATAAGCAATTTAATACATTTTAAACTAAATCTAATAGTTAGTAGCATGTTCACGGCTTTTAATAACTGCTTTACACCGGCGAGGCATTGACTGTATCAATTTTTGACATTTCGCAAGAGAGACAGAGTTCCATTCTTCTAAGAAAACGTCATACAGCTCTCTTAAATTGCCACATTGTCGATTTGAAACCTTCTTCTTGACTTCGCACCAAAGATGTTCTATAGGGTTAATATCTGGGCTGTTAGCTAGCTTACCTAAGAAATAAACTGATTGCGATGTGAGAAATTCCTTAACGGTGCGTGCAGTATGCTTTGGATCATTATCGTGTTTTAATGTCCAAATAACCGGAAGCACGTATCCAGCATAAGGTAACATTGTTTCTTCCAGTATATTTTTGTATTGGAATTGATGCATGTTTCCTTCTATCAGCTTAACAGGTCCAATACCATACCCAGAAAACCTCCCCCAAATGTTTACATTTCCCCCACCATGCTTTAATGACACCCTAATGTACTTAGGGTCAAATGCTGTGTTCGGAGGACGTCGTACATATCTATTTCCATCAGAACATGCCCTGTTTATTTTTGTCTCGTCAGAAAAATTAACATTTTTCCACTGTCAGTTAGACAGTTTTCATACCTTCTTACAAATGCAAGTCGGGCCTGCATATGGCATCGTTTCAACATGAGCACCTTTCTTGCTATCCTTCCGTACAACTTTTCTTCTACCAAACGCCTTCGAACAGAGCGTGACGAGATTGCTGAAGGGTTGTTTTCACCAAAATATTCCTTTCTCAGCTCATTAGACCCTTTAAACGGATATTGTTTTGCCAAACGAACGGTATTTCGATCATCTCGACGAGATGACTGTCTCTGTTTAGGTACACGCGGAACATTTGAGGTAGTTTGATGCGTGGCAAAATGCTTTACAGCATGGGAAACCGTCGTTATAGAGCATTGCAGGTGGTCGGCTATCTTTTTATACGACCAATGCTTCTCGCGAAGTTTTATTATTACTTCCCTTGTAGATTCATCACAACTTTTTTTTTCCCCCATTATTTTCTATGAAGCAATCACCTGCACCAATTGGCGCCAAAATTATACGAATTTATAGTGAACTACAACCACATTGCCACAGAGAGTTCTCTATTTAAATATGAATAAATAAAAAAAACTATTCAGTGTTCTTAATTATGTGACCAGCCAGTAAGTAGTAATACTAGGTTTAGAACTAATGTAAAAAGTTTACCTATTTATTTTTCATCATGTGTACCAACGAATATTAGTAGGTACGGCTAGTATGGTAAAGTTTTGCGATACCGAGTGAAACACAAAAAAATACAAACAGTTACTTATACTTGTTAGTTTGACAAAATCTTCTCTATAAATAAGCGTTCTTAATTATATGGTCACCACTGTATATGTATAGTAAATAAATAAACCACTCATAAATAAATCACTCACACGTAATCTCCAAAAATACGAAATGTACAGCCTTTAAATTTGACAGACGTGTATCTCTCTAGAGGCCTCTTAAACTTAGCAAAAATTTGGCAGACGAGTACCTTACAAAGTTTACGACTTAAATCTGAGCCGTACGCATTCGCGTGTGTGGAGGGGAGTAGCTAGTGGAACATTTTTATTTTGAGATCAACTTTTTTTTTTGTTGTGCTATAAGTGGAAGAACCGTATTTTATTCTGAATATTGAAAAAATAAGCCCGTTCATTATAACATGTTTAATTTATATCCTTTACGTAGTTTGTTTTGTTTTAAGACGCGGAGGAAGAAAGAGTTAAAGATAATGGTACTTACCAACATGGACGTGACGAACCAGTTCAAGAATATGATCCGCAAGCAGTTGATCTGGGCGTCTATCGACATGTTGACGTCACTCACTGTTGGGTACTGCTCCAGATTGTACAGCACTATTTGGACATGGGCCACGTCACCACCCAATACTTTTAGAATCTGTAACATATCGACATATTTATCTTACACAATACAATATGGAAAACAGAACCTAAAAGAACTAGTTGAGCGCCGAAAATGTACTCTTTGGCAATATACTTAAAGATTGAATTTCTGGGGCAAAATACGCGACCGCGCGTCAATATTCGCTCGCGAATTCGATGACATTTTGTTGAAGAATAAGCTTTCCCTATGAGTTAATATAGATCATTTTGGCATGGGACCGGGGCTTTTAATCCAAGCTAATAAGTATTCAACGAATTTCTAACTCAGTTTTTTTTATTAATACTCACCTCTTTATGAACAGTAGACGGATTCAAGTCTTCCACTTTGAGAGAGACAATGGAACAATCGACTTGCGTGTACGTAGTCTTGAGCACGAGGCCAGCGGAGGCGCCTTGCAGTTGAACGAGAGACAGCGGACGCTTATCGGTAGCGAAAATGATCTCTATCGTACCGATTTTAACGTTCACTTTAAGTTGTATGCTCTCCACTTGCTTACGGCGCGATGGTTTTGTGACGCTTACTGAAAACAAAATATGGTGGTATTTTTGTTGCATACACAAGATACAGTCCGAAATAATACTTTACCATTATAGGTATACATACAACTTAATTGTATATAAGATTAACCCAAATTGTATCTTTAATTTTGAAACAAATTTTTGGCGCAAATTTTGAAATCTTGAAATATCACTGCGACATTGTCGTATGTTATTATGGGGGCCGTTCAAATATTACGTAAGCAGATTTATAACAATTATTTACCCCCCCCCCCCCATGCCCCTTGTCAGCAAAAGCAAGCAAAGCTCTTACCCCCTCCCCCCATGCTTACGTAAACATTTTTCAATTAAAAATGTTTTTTTTAAATATTATAATTACAATGTTATAATTATAATTTTATCCCCGAAAATGCGTTTCGTTTTCAAGCATAGACATGTGAGGGTTGCCATTCGTGTAAAAAAGTAAATAACTACCGATGACGTAATCATCATCTAGACTCCCCTACCCCCCCCCCCCCCCCCATATCATCCAAAATAAACAAAACAAAGATCCCCCCCCCCCATAGTGCTTACGTAATACTTGAACGACCCCATGTGAACGATGTTTTACCTTTAGATTTAGCAGTAGAGAACTCCTCATCCTCAACAATAGTCTCCAACGGGCCAGCATTCGCTGTTCTGTCTACTGTACTCTGAATAGCCTGCAGTCTAGTCTATAACACATATAACACAGTCTAGTTTATAACAGTTAAGTTCGGGAAGTAATCATTTCATTTAGGGTTCTTGAATATCTACAAATTTCATTCCTTTTCATAAGAACCTTCTACAAAGTATTAGAAAACTTGAAAACAAATGATTAATGAAATCGGTAAAGTGGTTCTCAAGTTATGATGTGACCAAGGGAAATATGGATTCCTTTTTATACATATAATATGGATAAAACGATACCTGATACTCGTTGACAATAACAAGAATTTCCTGCAATCCCTGAAGATGTAGTAAGACTCGGAGATTGGTGAAATCCAGTTCAATCATTTGCTCCACAGAGCCGTAGTGACTTCTGAATTCCGGACATTTTTTATCAACCTACAAACATTACAGAGTTACATAAAAGAAATAAGTATTTTATATGGTTCTACTGAATATCATTGAGTCTCGTCATCATATAGATGATAGACTTATAATTAACGTTAAGTTAAAAGATCCCCTTCATCTTATATATATAACCTATATATAACCTTTAAGGATCTTAAGGGATCTTTTAACCATGGCCCACAACTCTTGATGACTGAATTTCTATTTAAATAAATAAATAAATATAAATACATTATGACTACTATAGGTACCGTACAAATAAACTGAGGGTGATCCCAGTTACACCAAGATATTTCCGTAGAAGGAAATCGAACCCGCATTCAGGCGGCGCAGTGCACCGAGCCTACGCTCGAACTATAGACCAAGCCGTCGACAGTAAAAAAAAAAACAAATTCGAAAACCCCGCCCCTCTGATGAGAGACAGAGCTATACGAAGAAAGGGGATGAAATTCCGACCAACTGTATATCTACGTACTTACATTGCTATAAGTCACAGCAAACAGATACTTATTGACTGGCGTCTTATCATCCGCAGTGAGGCCATCACTCGTCTCTACATCGAGCGTTTCAATCATATTCATAATCTTATAACCGTGTCTATGGTGCTGTAGGTACACGGCGCCCAGTCGCAGGTTCGTTTCCAGTGTGAACGTTTTCTGTACAGCCTTCAATTCCAATTGCGATAGTGAGAAGACAAGGAATTTGTCGTAGCCTTTCGCTGGATCCATTATTTTGCGATTAATACTGAGGACTAGTTCTGGAATTTTATAAAAACATGTAAGGTGCGGGCTGTTCTTATAAACGAGTGGTGCCTAATAAAAATATATTAAGGTAATGACGTAAACAATTATACGAATAATTAACGATACCTTTGTAAAAAAAAAATAACTAAAATTGGTGTCGTTTACGTGACGGCCGTGTTGTCATAGACAATTTGATGTCAGTCACAAACAATTTTTTTTAAAGTGTATAACTAAATGTTAGGAAATGCTCATAATTTTTCTTGAGACTACTTTAACTTTTCATAAGCAATGTTTAAACTATTTAAATGCTCTACATGGTAGAATCATTCATTGATCATTTATCTGCAAATGAGTAAAATTCTCTTACCTTTCATAATAAAGAAAGCTTCAACCTCAGTCAACTGTAGAGCTTGCTCGTCGACATTTCTCTCCTTGGACCGCGCTGTGTCGCGTTTCTGTTTCTCGACCGGGTCCAGGTATTTCAGTAGAGATAGACTCGACCCTTTAGATTCACTTGCCTAAAAAATAAAATAATTTAATCAATATGTAAAGGAAGGCACCGCTTACTAGTGATGTGCCGAATATCCATATCCGTATCCGCGGATATACGAGGGAAAAGTAAGATCCGTATCCGCTACTTTTTGGGCGGATCTTTTACCTTACTTTCAAGACATAGATGAACTTCTATATACTTATAGGTGATTAGGTAGTAACATAACTCAAGGCTGCTTATTCAACTATCTTTATACTGAGATCAATTACAAATCTTTGTGATAAGCTTGTTGATCTTGATTTATCTTAGGAAGTTTTTATAAAATTGTCAAGACCCGGATCCGTAACCGCGAATATACATTTTTAACGATCCGGCACATCACTACCGCTTGCTTATTTCTTATATTCCGTCCGAGCGCGATTCTCAGTTTGTTAGGTTCAGTATTAAGGTAACCTAATCACGGCGACAGTGCGGGTCAGACGCGTAACTAGAAAACGGGAGCAACAGCGTACATTTTTGTCCGCACCGCCTGCCGTAGCTTTAATTACTACAAAAGCAAGCTTATAAAAACGTGTGATCTAATAAAAGTATGCCTCAATAACACAGTTCCCTACATTTGTCTATAATGTTGATTATAGATCAAGACAGGACAGAGACTGGCTTTTACGTAATCGAAAACCAAAATAATCTATTTTACACTTCATTTCAAAATCAACGTTAAAATAACTAGTTTAAAGTCTATAATAAGTTACGCTTACTACATATTAAATTACACTTAGTCCTATGTCGAACAATCCTTACCATATAAATTACTTTGACTTTGAATCCTAACCTAACTATATAGTAAATACATACTTTAAGAATTAATTAATTTTAATTTGCATTACAACTTTGATGGAGCTACGCAACTTTTACAGTACATTTCAAAATAATACAATAAATCGTAGCAAGTATAGATATTTTAATACATGAAGGCGCGCGCCCTCTCTCTCTCACACACCGAGTATGTTCCTATCATACGTACACCGTTTACTTAGTGTTAGAAAAGGACGGCGCGAGCCTTCGTTGATTGTACTATCAAGACGAAAATACTATGTGTAATGACTGTGCTATTATCTGTAGTCGGTAACAGTTACCAAACCGTCTATCGGCTGCTGCGGCGGCTCCACCAGGCCGCTCATCTCTACCGTGCGACCAGTTACCGTGTAAGCGAATTTCACGCAAAATATCTTTGAATCGAAAAAAAATATAGCTACTTTTAATCTCGCTCATAATCAATACTGCCGTTCGATGCCAATAAGGCCGTTAAGTGGCATTTTGGCTAATTTTATTTATATTTACTACATGAAAGAGAAACAATTTCTTCGTTGGCCGATCTGGAATTTCATAACGTACCTTCAACTGCGTAGTCTCTTCAGACTTCGGTAGAGGCATGCTTACTAGAATCTCACATAGTGTTAGCAATCTGAAATTAAAATCTTACTTTAAAAACCGGCCAAGTGCGTTTAAGGGGTTCCCCTTCAGGATCCACCCAAGCACTGGCCGTGAAAAAGCAAGGTGTCAAAGACGCTTTTCAAGTTACGAGTGTGTTTTCGGTTTGAGTTAAAAGCTTCTAGTTTGTAAATAAACCAAAATTTTAATCCCAATTTATGAAAATTATTTATGCACTGTATCAATGGTCAATCTAGAATTTGAAAAAGATAAAAATAAAAACACACTTTATAAAAATTTAGAACCCTAAAAACTAAAAACGAGCAAAAAAATCACGTTTGTTGTATGGGAACCCCCTTAAATATTTATTTTATTCTGTTTTTTAGTATTTGTTGTTATAGCGGCCACAGAAATACATAATCTGTGAAAAATTTCAACTCTCTAACTATCACGGTTCATTAGATACAACCTGGTGACAGACGGACGGACGAACGGACGGACAGCGAAGTTTTAGTAATAAGGTTCCCGTTTTACCCTTTGGGTACGGAACCCTAACAATGATTAACTAAACGATACTACAAGTATAATATGCCCACACCTCGCATTCGCCACTCGAACCACGAAATGTCGATTTCATACCTATCTTCAGAAGCGCTGATAGCGATCTTCTCCAGTTCACCGCGGATTCTTATCTTCGGCAGCCTCGGGTCGTCGGTGATCAGGCACTTGTGTATCTGTATCACTAGGTTGGTGGGCTGCAGCAGATGCAGCGGAGTCGCTTCGTTCGACACGATAGCCGACTGCCAGTCTTCCTTCGGAGTTGCTATCACGATCTACAATACAAGATGATTGTAAAAACTTAGCAGATAAACTTCATAAAGGCCAACATCTACGGAAAACATAAATCTAATAATAATAATTTTTCGGTTAAAATCAATATTTAATACAAAAATAATTCTATTTAGTGCTGTATGTTTTATTTATGTTGCCTAAATAAGAGCGTTACTTTAATAGTTTTTGGACCAAAAATTAGCTCATTGATGCCCCCGACATAGAAAATTTCATGTACTTGAACGTAAAAGTCACACACACATCCATTATATATATATATAGTTGGAACCAGTTGGGGCCAATTCTTGCATGTTCGACCTTATGTCGAAACAAAACGAAAAAGTACGATCAATTTGGCGATTTATTTCGACATACGTCGTATCAGATATTATGATGTCGATGCGATAATTGAGCCAATGGGTTTCGTACAAAATTACTAAAGTGGTGCTTGAATCATTTCGCCTTTTAACCGTCTATAATATAAATTCGGTCGTGTTATTGTATAGTGTATGTATATAAGCGTTGTCAAAATCATTTTTTAGGGTTCCGTACCCAAAGGGTAAAATCGGAACCCTATTACTAAGACTTCGCTGTCCGTCCGTCCGTCCGTCCGTCTGTCACCAGGCTATATCTCATGAACCGTGATAGTTAGAGAGTTGAAATTTTCACAGATGATGTATTTCTGTTGCCACTATAACAACAAATAAAATAAATATTTAAGGGGGCTCCCATACAACAAACGTGATTTTTTTGCTGTTTTTATAGATAATGGTACGGAACACTTCGTGCGCGAGTCCGACTCGCACTTGGCCGGTTTTTTTTTATTCGTGTAGGCCAAGAAGCACTTACAAATAGTCAGATTCTGCCACCGGTTCGAAATGCTGCTTCCACTGAGAAGAGCCGGTAAGAAACTCAATGGAGTAACTTAGGAAGCTAGTACAGTAGGGTGCATCTACTCCCATTTACAATGAAGGGATCATTCTATACCTCAGATGGTTATAGAAATAATTGCTTAAGTGTATGCCTTCAACGCAATATCAAGTTGTCAAGTTGTGGTGCGTTACCTGCATCTGCGTGAGCTCGAGCGCCATCTTGTCGTAGCTGTGCGCGGCGATCTCCCGCAGGATGTCGGTGTCGGCGAGCCCGCCGCGGTGCAGCGCGTGCACGTCGAGCGCGGCGGCGCGCGGCGACGACTTCACGCGGATCGCGCCCAGCTTCACCACCGCGCACGCCTCAGACCTACACACAGGACCGATTATTATTACAAGCTTCATATTAACTTGCCATTTAGTATACACGCTTAGCTATGGCGGATCATCCAAGATGGCGGAATAGTTATTTTCTCTGCACTACCACAGTATGGGTATCAAATGAAAGGGCTTGCTGAGAGGAGAACACGAAAACTAAGGGAAATTAAATAAAAGCTTGTTTTTAAAAAGTTTTTTTTTAACATTAGTTTATTTTATATGTGACATTCCCACCACTATTACTTTCGAAAGCTAGTGGTGTTGGCACGGATGTCAAGACAAGACCTTTGTCACGGATCTACTCGCTCGCTCTCTGTCTAATTTCATACGAGAGAAAGAGACAACATCAAGATATTACGTGACATACGTCTAGTCTGAAGACACATGCTACAACTGCAGGTTCGGCAGCGTTATCCAATGAAGACATCGAGATTCGACCCTCGGAGTACCGGGGAAGAACCTAATATATCTTGGAACCCGCACAAATATAATCGAAAAGCGTGTAGGAGGAGTAGGAAAATAATAATTTATCCACCCACTTACTTCCATTGCAAAGCGGGAGACAAAAAAATAACCGTATGCTGGACGTCAGCCCCAAATCATTGTATGGTGTCCATAACAGAAGCTTTGCTTAGTTTGGGATCATACGATAAGTATTTGGTTGTCTGGCGATATGTATATTTATTTATTCCTGTATTAGTTACCCGGCGTATGTTGTATTGTATTACTTATAAGTTATTTATTGAATAAATTTGAATTAGAATTTAAAAAAAAAGCCTCAGAAACAAGGAACGTACCACCGATACTATTTTACACTAGTTGGACCTAACAATGTGAGCTGTATTATACTTGATTCCAGTAATAGGTATGGATGAAATATTTGAAGGGATAGGCATAGTGCACTCAAAGCCTATTGCTACTACACAGGGCACGTTCCCCCTACCTACGCCGGAGATTTGGGCCATAGTCCACCACGCTGGCCCAGTGCGGGTTGGTGATTTTACAATGGAAACTAACACTTGGAACCTACGAGAGCTCAGCACAACCGGATTTGTACCGGAAATATTTATTTGGTCGGTTCAGTTGTACTTTTAACCGACTTCAAAAAGGAGGTGGTTCTCAATTCGACCCGTATGTTTTTTTTTGTAGGCAACAGAACATTAGCAGTAAAGTCAAAGTGTTACCCTCTATAGACACCAGTCTGCGGTACGATGATGTAGGAGGCGGCGATGTCAATATCCAGGTCTATGAAAGTGTGATGGTGAACGGCGTACTGCATACCGAGCGCGGACTTCTCCTTCAGGTCCGATAGTTTGTTCTCGGCGGCCGCTTGTAAACTAGAAAACATTCAACAATTTCATTAATTTTACACTTAATTAAACCCCGTGGTCTCAGGCGCGTCCTTTTTTATGTGCCCATAACAAACTCAATTGCATTAACTCATAAAAATATCATAGTTCGGCGGCAAAGGGATACCGGTACGTCCCCGCGGCTAATGTTGGAGATTTGTATATATAGTTAAGAACTTCGGGAACATTTCTATAGCGTTTCAGGATTTGTATACGACGTTGTATAGCGGATCCGTTTTTGTACGCGACAAATTGCGATGTGTTGCTTTGCGCGTCATCTATTAGCTTGTGGTAGAAGCTCTGCTTTGTGGCAAGTATAGAGGTCGCCACAAACGAAACGTGGATTTTATTACAGAAATTTGTTTAACTATACTATATACTAATTCTGAAATGTCATATATCGAAATGTCCAACTTTACACCAGAGTGGAAAAACTATTTCAGAATTTCATAACTCCTAATAAAACTAGAAAAAACTGAGCCGTCACGGGACACCTGGCAGATGTGAAACATAAACGATGTAGCGGCGAGTGAGCGGAGTCAGCCGGTGGGCGGAGTGTAAGCGGCGGAAAGCACCGAGGAGCCACGAAGCTGCTCGAAGTTTTGAGATCACGGCATCTCGGCATCAACAGTCGCTGTCACTCGCGAAGCGCGCCATTCGATGTTTCACATGCTGTTTTTTTTTCGTCGTACACAGTCGAGATATAGACCATTCGACGTGGGTTTTTTTTATCAATTCTATATCAATAAGTCGTTTAGGCCAATTGTCGAGATACGACATTTCCTCTTTCTGCCGTCGATATATTGGCACACTTATATTGAAACACTTACGTAGTTAAAGCTGTTGATTCGGTGGGCGGTTTGAATACGTTGACTATCTCAATGACTGTTTGCGCGTCGTATATTATCTGCAGAGGGCGGGCCGACACCTTCACTCTTTGATCGCATGACCCATCTGTTGAAAATTAATTTAATTAAAATATACCTTATGGCTATTGTACCAAAAAGGGGTCTTTTCCTAACATTTTACTGTTTCACACGTCCAATTTTGTGTGTGATTTTGAAGTCTACGTACGTTAGAACATTTATTTCAAGGCGTATAAAACTCGACGATTCTGATATCTATTATATGCCTTTTTTGACACTTATGTAATATTACTTTTTTGGGATTTCTGGAATCTGGGATGCCTTTTTATAACTTATACTTTCTAATATTATTGACATGCAGTGTAGCAGTGGTAGCCGAGTGGTCGAACGCACGCCTTGCAATCAAAGTGTGCAGGTTCAAACCCCGGCACCTCGCACCTCTGGGATTTATATGCGAATCTCATTTTCATCCGAGATTACAACTTGCTATGAAACGGTGAAGGAAAACATCGTGAGGAAACCTGCACGTCTGAGGAAACTTGATTAGTTCTCGATAGATGTATGAAGTCTGCCAACCCGCACCGGGCCAGCGTGGTGGACTATGGCCCAAATCCCCCTCGCATTGAGGGGAGGCCCGTGCCCAGCAGTTAAAAGGGCTGTAGTAGTAGTACGTGGTCTAGTTAATAGAAGGCCCTAGGACACAAGTAGTAGAAACCTTGATGCTTGGGATTTTTAGATTTCATATGGGAATGTCAGGTTCAATCACGGTTATCACTTTCTAAATTGAGAAGGCAAACTTTGTGAGGAAACCCGCATGTCTATAGAAGGACGTAACACATTAGCCAACTCATAGAGCACTAAAGCCTAATTCTGTTCAAAAAACAACCCTGCATCACAAAGTTATATTTAGTTTGCAATGTGTATTATGTAAACAAAGCTTATGACAAATAGTGACAAACGCAAAGTTGAGGTCAACGGCAGGTCTTGGAATATGTCGATGAGTATGTGTACTTGGGCCAGCTAGTCTCCTTCGAAAACAGGCAAGACAAAGAAATCGATAACGCCTGGAAGAGCTACTGGTCCATGAAGGGGCTAATGAAGGGCGACCTTCCTTTGTCACTTAAACGCAGACTCATCGACATGTGCATCTTGCCCGTACTTACTTATGGCGGCGCTCAGACATGGTCACTGACCGAATCTCAAAAGTCCAAACTCAAGATTTGCCAACGAGCCATGGAGCGCAGTATTTTGGGTTTCAAACGGATCGACCGTGTGAGAAACACTTTACTGCACTCCATGACTCGCATTACAGACGTGGGTGAAAAGTCCGCTCTGCTGAAGTGGGGATGGGCGGGTCAACTAAAAAGAATGGATGACACCCGGTGGGACAAAATTTGTACCGAATGGATCCCAGATAACGGACACCGTCGCCGTGGTCGACCCAGGAAAAGATGGTGCGAGGACCTAGACCGTTATCTGGATGGACGGAGTGATATGACAGGAGATCGAGATGTGTGGAGGAGAATGGGGGAGACCTTTGCCCAGCAGTGGGACAATATAGGTTAAAAAAAAAGTGTATTACCCAAAGGATTGGTTTCGAATATGACGTTGAGTAGGTTAACGTCCTTGGTGACCTCTTTGGATGTGACTAGTTGGGGCTCCAAGGTGCCCTGTTTCACGCCGGTCACGCTGAACGCTTTCATTTGAACATCAACCCTAGAAAGAAACACATACACAAGTACATTATAATTTTGATAATTGTCAAAGAAATACAGGAAAATTATTAAATGATTTGAGCAAATAAAATTATGGAACAAAAAGTTGGTAAATTAATATAATAATAATATTAATTGTTTATTATGGCGCAATATGTCTGATTAATAAGGTGTCGCCTAGTCTTTTTTAGCGATAACGGACATTAGTACCATGTTAACTTTATATATAACATGTTGTATTTGGACACAGTTAAACAAAAAGGATCCAATCCACATCAATTCAGTTTTGAGATATGACAGCTTGAAGTTTGGTATTACATTTGAGTAACCTATAGTGAATTTCACCTAGCATAGGTACTGTGACACATTTCAAATTAACTCTATAATGAGGTGACCATGCATAATTAGTTTATGTGATTCGATTATCGAGTACAATTGCGGTTAACCTTTAATCGATTATTAAAAAAAAAAAAACAATTATTCATACATTTATTCGCTATCTGTCTGAACAGGAAGACTCATCCGATTCCGATCCTACATATAAAGCTTTTGGACACTGTATTGCGCTCAATGTCAAGCGCCTGTGCAACTCGATCCACTATGTGGTTGACGGATAATAATGGACCGCCATTTTATCGCTCCCGCTCAAAGTATTCCCGCAAGCGGACAACCAACTCACGGGCTTGACTGTTTAAAACGGTCTTCTTTGTTCTTTTCGGCATTCATTTTTGCCGATTATTACACGATTATTTGTGTTTGCCGATTACGACGTGTCAATCCCTATGATTAAACGTTTCGTTTCATGCCTCTAATTTAAGAATAATATTTTTTTTTTAATGTAAAAACGTATATTTAAATAAATTTCAATCTAATCAAGCATTATTGTTAGCTCTAGAAATAAATAGGTGATTTAAAAAAATATATATTTATCAGATTTTTTGAAAATAGTGAGAGTGTATTGGAACGTATCAATTGTCACGGTACCCATCCTAGGTGAAATTCACTATAGATGGTAAAAATACTATTTGCTTTTATTTTTCGATGGGATCTTTTTGTTGAATGAAAAGGCCACCATTTGGTAGACATAACTTATTTTTATCAATTTTGTGCTTTGGATTCTTTTTGCTTAATTACGCATTAAATCTAGAGATATTTTTATTCTAAAACTAATCAACAGCAAAAGCCACAAATGTATTTTAGTTAGCAACATACCTTAAAGCATTAGCACTGGGTCGTTGTTTCATATCCACCTCAACGTGATCAACGCAAGCCTTCAGTACTTCCGTCTCGTCGGTGACCGCCACTTGCAACCTGTCCAGCTTGAAGTAGCTCTTAACGGCCACGTATTCGACGGGCAAATGCATCGGCGCAGAGTTCTCTTGATAGTCTATGGCACGGAATAACTTTTCCTTTTCGTCGGATGTCATTGCTTTTTCGAATTGTTTCACTGTAAGAAAATATTGTAATCAGTTTATATAAAATTCTTCTTTTTAGGGTTCCGTACCCAAAGGGTAAAACGGGAACCCTAATACTAAGACTTCGCTGTCCGTCCGTCCGTCGGTCACCAGGCTGTATCTCATGAACCGTGATAGTTAGACAGTTGAAATTTTCACAGATATTGTATCCCGACTTACTTATGGCAGTTCCTTCGGCTAGTTCATCGTCCTTAGAGCCGCCGCCGCCCCACCAGCCGCCGAACCAGCCGCGGGACTTCTTCGCTTGCTCCTCCAGTTTACCGAGCCTCTCCACCTAGCATTATTACGTGTTAGATTTATAAATAAAATTGATCCTTTAATTTTAAATCTTCATAAATTGTATTAGGGTTCAAATTTGAATAGTATTTTAATATTTTTAGGGTTCCGTACCCAAAGGGTAAAACGGGAACCCTATTATTGAGACTTCGCTGTCCGTCCGTCCGTCCGTCCGTCTGTCACCAGGCTGTATCTCATGAACCGTGATAGTTAGAGAGTTGAAACTTTCACAGATGATGTATTTCTGTTGCCACTATAACAACAAATACTAAAACACAGAATAAAATAAATATTTAAGGGTATAATAAACATACAACAAACGTGATTTTTTTGCCGTTTTTATTAATAATAGTACGAAACCCTTCGTGCGCGAGTCCGACTCGCACTTGGCGGGTTTTTTTTTATCAGCCTTTATCGTCGCACAGCTGGGCAAAGGCAGTTCCTTCCTAGTATGGGCTAGTCTCTTTTATGCGAGTCTAACTCGTAATTAAAAAAAAGCATTATATTAAAGTCTAAAGGCGTGAACACATGAATACGTTTTTATTCAAATCACCAAGTCGATATTAAATCAATAGCTCTATGGTAAATTTGAGTCAAATAAAAAAGATAATGCGTGATGACGTCCTTATTATTTTTAACCAAATGCCTGCCTTTAAATCGTCAACGCATCTCTGTCTTGAGTACTTTTCACTAATATGCTCCCACAATACAAACATCTCACAATATCTACAAAACTAATCAAAATTCGACGTAATTTCAAGAAACCAACCTCCAACTCAATCCTTTGCCTAATAACGACAAGATTGAACAGATCCAGAGATTTCTCGGCTTTGTCCAACACGCACTGTTGGTCGTTGGACACTTTGCCTCTACTGCTGAGTTTGCACTGATACGCGCTGGCGTAGTCCTTGCAGAGCCGCCTGTGTGCCAGCATGTGGGTCCAGTCCCAGTTCTTGCGACGCCTTTGAACCTCCTCCTGAAGGATGCATGTGTATGCGAATCGCCACCATTCTCTATAGTGGCCTCTGTATGTATTCAGGTCTGGACGGTATTTCCTGTTGGTGTATAGGTCATTTAGAAATAATTGAAAATAAGTAGCCGAGTGGTCGAACGCACGCCTTGCAATCAAAGTGTGCAGGTTCAAACCCCGGCTCGCGTCTCTGGTTTTCATGTCCGCATCTCATTTTCATCCGAGATTACCACTTGCTATGAAACGGTGAAGGAAAGCATCGCGAGGAAACCTGCACGTCTATAGAAAGGCGTGTGAAGTTCACCTACCCGCATTGGGTCAGCGTGGTGGACTATACCCCAAAAGTCTGTCTCGTATTGAGAGAGAAAGTGCCCGATATAATGGCAATAGGCTCGCCCCCTATTACATTGGAACCAAAATACATCAGCGAAGCGTGGGCGCACTGCAGTGCACCTGTGCCTACCCCTTCGGGGAATACAGGCGTGATGATGCATTATTATTATGAAATAAAAAATTCTATTGCATAAAAGTAATTCACTCCGAGTAATCAGTTTATACAAAAGTGTACGTTAACAAACCATTAATTATCGCGAGCTATCGCAAAATTGATATCTACAATTTGTTTTAAACTAAATATCCATACACTATCAATCAACATTTCAAATACAACAAACAGAATAATCAGACCCAATGATTGGTTTGGTCTACTAGTGGTTTGAGCGTACACCGCTCGGCTCACAGAACCAGGTGGTCGCAGGTTCAATTCCCGCCAGTGGCAAATTCCGGAATTTTACCTGGGCCCCAAGTCTACTAATACTATCGTCGTGGAGTTGCTATCACTTCATTTTTTAAGGCATAAAAACAACATCTTATTGATGTGAAACATCTAAAGGCGCGATTGGCGAGTGACAGCGACTGTTGATCCCAAAACTTCGAGCAGCTTCGTGGCTCCTCGGTCCTTTCCGCCGCTTAAGACTCCGCCCACCGGCTGACTCCGCCCACTCGCCGCTACGACGTTTATGTTTTTATGTTTCACATCTGCCAGGCGTCCCGCGACGGCTCAGTTTTTTTTTGTAATAAGCTACTTATCAAAAAAAGGTAAATTATGAAAAAAAATTGCTTGAAAGAAAGTATTTTGTATCCTAACTAAATAAGAAAATTAACGTATACAGATGAAAATAAAGAACAGTAAAAATGACGAAATCCTCTATGCAGACATGTAAATACTTCTTGCATTCAATATCGTACCTGTAAGGTGCGCCTTTATTCATTCTGTCCATAGAATCCGCCAACAGCATCATGTCTTGGTACTGAGATTTGGTTAAACTAACTGATAGCTGCTCCATGTGAAGACTTAAAATCACTTTGGGTATGCTGAACTTTGGAGTGTCGCCTTCCGGTTTCGGGTTGAGTTTTAGTTTCGCTGTGGCGTTTATTGGGCCCAGTGCTGTTATAAGAAAATAAAGGTACAACTTTTAATGACAAAGTGATCCCGTGGCGCCCCGATATAAGCGGAGGATGGACACCGTCGGGTTTTAGTGGTATACGGCCCTCTGCCGGGACTCCCACATAACCCTGCTACTTCCCCCGAGATGGTAGGGTATCTATAAAGGATTTTCCGACATTAAAAAGAAAAGGGACAGACGTATCATAACTACCTCATTTCTACACATAAATTTCAACAACATTCTGAATTCTGTGTTCACTTTTAAATGTTTATGTGCATGCCTGTACCTACTTTTCTTCAGTTTGAGTTGTCCCTTTGATATATTAATTGTACGTCCAACCCTGTATTAATGGTAATTTTAAGGAAAATCTCTTACCAGCTGTACTTTACTACACTATACAACTGTAAAAACTACGTAACTGTAATTCAATATGGCAGCGTGATATTTCATTTAAAATAAGGGTTAAGATTTAAGTGTAAACATCTTTTAGAATTTACCATAATTATAAAACGATGGCTGTGATGATTTTGTCGCAATCTCCACTTCTAATCGTTGTTTAATCTCTGGAGCACTTGCTCTTGAATACAGCTCTGTTGCGGGATTCCAGTAGATTGCCAAACCTTCCAAATCTAATATCTGAATTTAAAAAAAATATGTTAAAAATATCTTAACTACTGAAATTAACTTCATCGTCATGATGAAAACCAACAACTTTGTCTAGTGGTTCGTGCGTAAGTCATTCGGTTCACTGCATCTGGTAGGTCCGAGTTCGATTTCCGTCAACGGAAAATTTAAAAAACGGCCTTTTATCGTATTTCTCCTAATCTGGGTGGAAACTGGGATCGCCCCCTGTCCATTGTATAAGCATTGTATAGTTGGAGACCATAGAATGAGTCTGGAGATTTTTTTAAAATTGATTCTGCACTTATGATTCACACCCCCACATCTTAAAAACCTTGCACTAAAAACTATAATCATATTAACCTTTACCATTCACCTTTAAATTAAATCACTTAGGTTCAACAATCATACAAGACACACCCACAAGATATTTTAAACTTTATTACATAGAATCAAGGTTCAATTCGCCTTGCAGATTTTGTCGATTATCAATCATCACAGCATGAAACATGATCTTTTGAACTTTATTTTTATAGAAAATACGGTGCTATTTTACCTTGAAGATTTTTGTCACAGCTTCTTGTATGACAGCTTTCTTCCAATTCTCGTCGGTGGTATGGACGGATAGGTTGTGGAGGGTAATTCCAAATGAGAAGGGCGCTTTGGGGTTCGTGATACTGTCTTCGTATCTTATGTGGATGTCGGTGATCTTGAGCTGAACATTCTTGATAATCTGCGTGACCAGTTTCTCGACAAAAGTCTCGTCGAGTTTGTTTTGGTCTGAAATAAAGTTCCTATATTAGTCTAATAATCAGGTTAATTCTGTTGGCCGCAAAGTACAAATAAATTATATTTGACAGCACTATAAATATTGCCATCTTGGTCATACATTACAGTCGTAAGAAGGACGGCAATACTGTTAGTTTGATTAGAAATAAAATGTTATCTTGTTGGGTTGATTGACTTATACTATGTTGTACACGCACTAGAACTAAATCATAATTTAACAGCAATAAAACTTTGCTATCTTAATCATACAATTAGAGTTAAGACCATGAGAAGTTTAGTTTGAATTTGGGCTAACTTAATAATCACGCTTGGGTTAGGGGGAGCAATCAAAAACGTATGTAGAATCAAGTCCCGTTTCATTGCTACGCGTCTGACCCATTATTTCCATTCATACATATTATAAGACTTTTGAGCGTGGATGATCCTACGCAGAACTACATGCGTGACTATAAAACCAGTGCAAAGTATTATCTAATCAATGCATTACTGTTTCTGATGAAACATCGCTTTTATGCTATTTATCGTTCTTATTACAGCGCTAAACGTAAAAAAATCACACATTTACGTATAATAATAATACATCATCATCATCACGCCTGTATTCCCCGAAGGGGTAGGCAGAGGTGCACTGTAGTGCGTCCACACTTCGCCGATGTATGTTTTGGTCCCAATGTATGGGCACATTCTCCCTTAATACGAGGGAGATTTTTGGGCTATACTCCACCACGCTGGCCCAGTGCGGGTTGGTGAACTTCACACGCCTTTCTATAGACGTGCAGGTTTCCTCACGATGTTTTCCTTCACCATTTCATAGCAAGTGGTAATCTCAGATGAAAATGAGATTCGCACATAAACCCAGAGTTGCGATCCGGGGTTTGAACCTGCACACTTTGATTTGCAAGGCGTGCGTTCGACCACTCGGCTACCACTACCACTGAACACATTGCCAAACTAAACACAATATAAAGTATTTAGTGTATTTGGAGGTAAAGGGAGGATCCTCCAAACCAGACGGGTGTTGTGTCTGGTGGTTGTAAATTTCTGTCATCATAAAAAAGATGGTATAATCTCAGTATAATTGATTATATGGCATCGTTTGAACAGAATTACAACCCGCTAACCGGCTATTGTTTGCCAATTGTCAACACGGCTTCTGTTTTTACTGCGATAAGTTAGTATAACACCGGCTCATCCGGTTTTCCTTCACCTAAATGCTAATGAAATACAATGTTACAGATAGGTGCCTCTTTGAACTATACAACGTTGTCACAAAACAATGTAAGTTTTACATATTTACAAAAATGTTAGGGGGATTTGTACCTTACTTGTTATTGCAGCGATTTTTTATTTTTTCCTACAAAAACTAGCTTGAACTTATCTCTGCATCTAGCAGAGATTTGAAGAATAAGCTCAGACGAATTTGGTAGCGTTCATTGGAGGAGACCTAGAGGGCTAAAGACCTACAGGCTCTTTAAGGGGAGTTAATATAATTTTAGTTTAACAAATGTCTTTAAAAACGAAACGTTGTCTTTAAGGGTAACAATTAGTTTTTTAGCGAACAAGTAACAAGCCATAACAAGTATCAGCGTAACTTACGAAAATTATTTTAATAGCAACAGTTTTGACAAACGTCACCTCAAAATTGTTAGAGCACGTTAGCGGAACGGTGCGTTTCTTGAATATCGGACAGGTGTTACGTAATGCCATTGCTAACAGATCAATACATTAATTTTAATCGTCTTCGTAGACATGAGGCCGAGGATGTAAACTACCTACTAACCTTTTTGCGCTTCTTTCTTCTTGGCCTCTTCAACCCTGGCCAGTTCAGCGTGTTTCGAGGCAAGCGCCATCTTTTCCTCCTTCTCCGGATCATATTTGACCTCAGCTGAAGGATTAACTATCAGGAATAGACGTTCGATCGTGGCCTCCACGGATGCACCATACAGATTCTTCCATGGGATTTTGAGTACCAATTTTCCTGTTGACATTGATATATAAGTAACATATTCGCATTGCCGAGATATCACGAATAGAGTCAGTATCATTTTAGTTTCGTAAATAGTGAAGATATAATCTGTTTAGCTTGTTTATACCGAGGCAGTCTAGACAGACAGACAGTAAATCTGTGTTATGTAACAATAATTCAGACGACGACGCGACGCCATAATTAAAGGAGTTTCTATATTACGATTTTGTTATTATGACCTTGTTGTGTCCCACTGCTGGGTAACAACCTCCCTACCTCTGTAATGTTGGCTATAATAGCCAAATTTTGCAATTCAGGGGATATTTCTCAATAAAATTCTTAAAAAAATACTGTTGAGGTAATGGAAGTTCCAAGAAATGAAGATACCGTAGTTGTTAAATGGGAGATATTATTCATCTTTTAATACAATAGCCTAATAAAATCAAGTTCTGATCTCGATACACGAGAATAGACACAATAAGTGCTATGTTTGTTTACAATAGTTTCTACTTTGTAGTACTTCACATTTAGCATTGCCAAGACAAACATGCTAATTGCACGGTTTTGAGGCCAGCGTTACAGTGTAATGTGGTATGATTTCCTAACAAGAGAAAATTTAATTCAGTTAATAAGTTTTATCTTAAAGTTGCATATTGGTATAAGCAGCTTATTTAATAAATCGCTGCGCCTACAGTACCTTGTGCTACATTAGGTACTTGCAGTCTAGGTGTAAAAACATAATAAAGATAAGGACAAACATAAAAGCATTTGATGTGGATCAACCACTCTGATAATGCGCCCTGATTGATATTATTATTTTTCAAATCACTTTCATATATTGTAACAAGATTATGATTCTATTATAAAACAGCGACCAAGAGTCAAAAGCTGAACATATTTGCGTTAACAATCTCGCGACTTTCTGTGATATGTAGGTAATTTAATTAATATAGGTACCTAACAGTTATAGCCTCTTAAAAACAGCAAGGCAACAATATTTTAAAAAATTCCATGATTAAATTGCCATGCAGTCAATAAGGTCTGCAAGTTCAGTCAGGTTTTGTTTATTTCTGTGAACTATTATAAGAGGTACTTACTTATGAATCGACAATAAAAAGGAATATAGCACAGGCGGCGCTAGCAAATTTTTTGGGTGGTGCGAGATCTTAAAGTTACGGCCCTCTGAATACAATATTCGAATCGAATAATACTAAGATCGTGGATGCGATGCACATTGACGATTAACGCCTCATTGAATAGCGTCGCAACGCTAGCTATGATGTGTCACGACGCTTCTCGATAGTCGATTTTGGCGCCCGCCCTATGACGGCGCCCGGTGCGGTCGCACCGCTCGCACCGCCGCTGTCTAGGGTTCTATTTGGAATTCATTTCTTATGGACAAGAATGGTTAAGAAACTCCTTCGTATGGATACTATTATTATTTGTAGAACATGAAGTTTACTTTAGCATTTGCATAAGCTAAAGGTTGCCGTTATAATAATCCAATAAAACTTCAGGTACCAGTTAATATTTTTTCTTGTTAATGATACCTATTCTTGTATCAGCATTGCAACAAATATCACCCAAGGTCAGCATCAAACTGTGAATCACAAAATGGGACAGGACCGATTTGATGTAGTGATGTAAGCAGACAGAGGTTTATAGCTGTAACAATTACAAATACGATGGCATGCTATCATCATTGCATGCTAAGTGGTCTGATAACCTCGCATATTTGGGTGGCCAGAGTTATAAATAGAATAAGTACTTTTTTAAATAATAATAAATCAGAACTCCTGTATTTCCCGAAGGGATAGGCAGAATCCAATATAATCAGGGGCGAGACTATTAACATCCCCTTCAATATGAGTGAGATTTTGGCCATAGTCCAACACGCTGGCCCAATGGGGATTGGTGAACATTTTTCACAATGTTAACTAGGGGTTAACAATCATTCACCATTCGGCAAGGGGTAATCATTATTGAAAACAATATTCGCACATGAAATCTGTAAGTCCCACACGTGCCAGCCTCTGGTTTCAACCTGCACCCCTTTGTGTTCAAGTCGAGCATTCTACCAATTAGACAACCACCATTTTTATGGTAAATCTATACTAATATTATAAAGATGAAAGATTTGTATGTTACGAATAAACATAAAAACTACTGGACCTATATCAAAAATTCTTTTACCATTAGAAAGCTACATTCTCACTGAGTAACATAGGCTATACTATATTACTAGAAAAATTTAGAGATCCTTAGAAATCTTTACTAAAACCAACCCAAGGTGTAAAAAATTTAGCCGTAAAATGTCTTTCATCGCATACGCTGCGGAAAGTATTGATGATAGAACAAAAAAATGTTCGACAACATTATAGAACATATCAATATCTACAAAAAAGTTCACGAGACCATATGTCCAACTATAGTAGTTATGTCACTATAACTACTTTTTTACATTTTAAAAGTTGATAGAAATGCCGATCAAAAGCGGGTCATGTTATCCATGCCTTTGTATGAATTCTTATCCAAATAAATTCGTATTCAAGACTGTTTCAATACCTATCGATTACTTTTTGAATTATTGAAATCGGACGTTCCATTCAAAAGATATTACGAATTTAAATATGTCAATATAAACAAAAAATACACGCCGACGACAGCGCGCCGGTAGCTCCACGAAGAGCAGCAAACAACGCGGCGAGAGAGCGGGCACCGAAGTGCGGGAGAAGGGTGTGCGTAAGGAAAGAGTGCTTTTCTCATGTGCAATTGTATGTTCCTCTTTCTCAAGTAGGATCTCCTCAAAATCAATATGGTTTTGCTGCCACCTACAAATACCACTGAGGTAAAAATATTACAAAGTAAAAATGTCCACCCGTGCGAAGCCGAGATGGGCCGCTAGTCCTTAATTATAGGCAGTATAATCTAAACCAGTGTTTTTCAACCTTTTTCATGACATGGCCCCTTTAGTATGAATTTTGTGACTAATATTCAATCCAAACTATTCATTTTCATAATTGGGGTTCGGATAAATACATAGGTAATTAATTCGAGGTGTATTGATTTTTTTAATGCAGTAGCTTTCCCAAACTTTTGCAATTCCACTATAGAAGCTTGGGGGGTCGCGACCCACAGGTTGAAAAACACTGATCTAGACAATAATGGACAACTGCACTTAATACTCCGTAGAGATATCCTCGTGCACCAGTAGCCCAAAACGAATGTGCTCTTGGTATTGCTGACTGATTACAGGATTTGCATGATACACAAAACATTTCCTTAAATCATGCCTCACTTTTTTTTATTTTAGCAAAATTGATTTTCGATTGTATCTATACTAATATTATAAAGCTGAAGAGTTTGTTTGTTTGTTTGTTTGTTTGTTTGGTTGAACGCGCTAATCTCAGGAACTACTGGTCCGAATTGAATAATTATTTTTGTGTTAAATAGTTCATTTATCGAGGAAGGTTATAAGCTATATATCATCACGCTACGACCAATAGGAGCGGAGCAGCAACGAATAATGTGTCAAAAACGGGAAAAAAATATTCCTTCTGAGAGCTTCCGTTGCGTACGCTGCCTAAACGGTTAAAGTTACGCAAAAAATATGTACAACGAAATTGTTCCCCTTTAAAAGTTCTAAAAAAAAGTCCGCGACAGCATATATCTATCTGTTAAGGTTAACTCACTATAATCTGTTTTATGGTAATCAAATTTGTTCTAAAATAATGCATTATTTGTGAAGGTGTTTTTATAAACATGATATAAATCCTTATCCAAATAAATACGTTATTTATGATAAGTATTTAATTTTAAACAAAATTGCCCTTGGAATCATATCATTTCAACGAATATCTTAAGAGATATCATCGTTTTAATAAACTACCACGAGCAAATTCATTATGTCCAAGGCCGTAATTTTTTAAGGCTGTTATGAAGTGATAATGCTTGCATATTTTCAACGATTATTGAAACTTAAAATCGTGAAAAAAAAGACAAATAGACACTCAAAAGCAAAAAAATAATTAATTTAATTATTATAGGCGCCACACACTCATCTATTTGAAGTCGGTGCCAGCTAAGTTTTTTTTTTTTGCTTTGTTACTTTCTACATAACATATATCATCACGCCTGTATTCTCCGAAGGTGTAGGCAGAGGTGCATTGTAGTGCACCCACACTTCGCCGATGTATTTTGGTCCCAATGTAATAGGGGGCGAGCCTATTGCCATTATACCGGGCACATTCCCCCTCAATACGAGGGAGATTTGGGCCATAGTCCACCACGCTGGCCCAGTGCGGGTTGGTGAACTTCACACGCCTTTCTATAGACGTGCAGGTTTTCTCACGATGTTTTCCTTCACCGTTCAGCAAGTGGTAATCATCATTGTTGAAAATGACATTCGCACGTGAAAACTATCTCAGAGGTGCGGGCCTGGGATTTGAACTTGCAACCCTTACGTTCAAGGCGGGCGTTCTTGCCCGCGAGGCTACCACTGCTTTACTGCTTTGTTACTTTCTATAGTTTATCAATTATGTCTCTTCGCATAATAATACTTTTGTACAATCTCGGTTATATCTATGGTTATTTAATTGATGTTTTTATTACCCTAGCCTGCGATAGATGTCGCTAGCATAGTTTGAGAAGGCAGTATGGTTTCGTTTACGTAGAACACGTAAGAAAGTTGATGTTTTACATCAGCATCTTTGAGATATTTGAATAAAGTACTGAAGCGATTGAGGACTCTAGGACCCTCTTTGATCAACCTTTGTTTTAATTAATATTAAGATATTAATTAATATCGATTCAAGATTTATTAATATCTGATGTTCTATAGTTTTTCAATTCAATTAATTGTGTAATAAATGAAATAAATAAATACTTTTGATATAAATAAGTTAGTGATAAGTTTTGTTTTGTTAGTTCCTATAGTTATTCAATTATTTATCATCGTATAATAATACTTTTGATATAAATAAGTTAGTGATAAGTTTTGTTTTGTTAATTTCTATATTTTTTTAAATATTTCTTAACTTACCATTCTAATTAGGTACTTATCTAAGTACATCATTTGATTTTGTAGTATTTATTCTCTTGCGTATTGTTTCGCTTATTATTTTTTTCTTATTTAAGTAGGTAGGTATTAAATTAGTACCTACAATATTATTCACCGTAGGTTTCTTTTTCTTAATTATACGTGTTACGTTTACCAAATTTCTATATATTCTGTATTAAATATTTAAAAAAAGTTATATATTAAAATGCCTAGAAAAAGAACTCAGCTTTCTCGGCGGTCTGCTACAGCAAAACGGCTGCGATTTTTGCGCAGCAATGAAACATCGGATGAAAATATGCATAGGTTGGCTACTCAACGAGTGATCAATGAACAAAACCGTGCTAGGGAATCAAGCGTTGAACGTTCTCAGCGGTTAGCCTCACAGAATTCCCGAACTTTGGCCAACCGAGACCGGGAATCAAGCGCTGAACGTTCTCAACGTTTAGTGTCACAGAATTCCCGCACTTTGGCGAACCGGGACCGGGAATCAAGCGCTGAACGTTCTCAACGTTTAGTGTCACAGAATTCCCGCACTTTGGCGAACCGGGACCGGGAATCAAGCGCTGAACGTTCTCAACGTTTAGTGTCACAGAATTCCCGCACTTTGGCGAACCGGGACCAGGAATCAAGCGCTGAACGTTCTCAACGTTTAGTGTCACAGAATTCCCGCACTTTGGCGAACCGGGACCGGGAATCAAGCGCTGAACATTCTCAACGTTTAGTGTCACAGAATTCCCGAACTTTGGCGAACCGAGAACGGGAATCAAGCGCTGAACGTTCTCAACGTTTGGCCTCACAAAATTCTCGAACTTTGGCAAACCGAGATCGGGAATCAAGCGCTGTACGTTCTCAACGTTTGGCCTCACAGAATTCCCGAACCTTGGCCAACCGAGAACGGGAATCAAGCGCTGAACGTTCCCGGCGATTAGCTCAACAAAATGCACGATCAACAATAAACAGAACCCGCAGGCAACACAATTTATTGAATTCTGCCTTTACCTATGACTGTAGCCTTGACTATTCTGTGCTAAATGATGTTAATATTGGTAGAATGGATAAAATATGCAACAAATGCCAAGCAAAGAAATGGAAAGCTGAAGCTCCTGGGCTATGTTGCAGTGGTGGCAAAGTAGCTATACCTACAATTCCCGAACCAACATCAGTTTTAAAAGAACTGTTATTAGGCTCAAATCCATCTTCAAAACATTTCTTGAATCATTCAAGACAATATAATACACTTTTTCAGATGACTTCGTTTGGAGCCAAAGAAATTCGGGAGGGGAACTTTATGCCCACTTTTAAAGTGCAGGGGCAAGTGTATCATTTGATCGGTAATTTATTTCCTGCTGAAGGTGCACAACCAGAGTTTTTGCAAATATATTTTGTTTCTCATGCAGATCAGGTATCCTTGCGCTCAAATTTGAACCTTAGCTTGCAAATTGATCTTATCGACGCTCTTCAAAAATATCTTCATGATCATAATACGTATATTCAGAGTTTTAAATACAATCTAGAAAATAGGCCAATGAGTGATTTAAAACTTATTATCCATGCTGATGTAAAACCTCCCAATGATCATCGAGGTCGGTATAATGTGCCAATAGTAGATGAAGTAGCTGTTCTTTTGATAGACGAGGATAAAGGTCCCCGAGATATTGTGTTGAATACTAGAGATGGTCAACTTCAACGAGTTTCTGAGCTGCACAGATCTTATGATCCTCTTCAATATCCTTTGCTGTTTCCAAATGGTAATGACGGGTACTGCATAAACATACTACAACAGAATGGTGCTGCTAGATCTAAAACAGTATCATGTATGCAATTTTATGCCTTTAGACTCATGGTGAGAATAGACGATTTTAACAGCCTACATTATTTCAAAGGGTTATTCAACCAATACTGTGTTGATATGGCTGCAAAAATGATATCTGAGAGGCTTGATTTCATCAAAAGAAATCAAAAAAAATTGAGGGCTGAAGAATACGTTCATTTAAGAGATGCAGTGACTAATGATGGCAATATAGATGCTTCTAATATTGGCCAGCGTGTTATATTGCCATCGTCATTTACAGGATCTCCAAGATACATGAACGAAAAAAGTCAAGATGCCATGACTTACGTCAGAAAGTTTGGAAGACCAGATCTCTTTGTTACCTTCACCTGTAATCCCGAATGGCCAGAAATAAAAAATGAGTTATTACCCGATCAGAAATCTTACGACAGACATGATTTGGTTTCAAGAGTATTTCATTTAAAACTAAAAAAAATGATAGACCTATTGACGAAGAAATATATTTTTGGCCCAACGCAAGCCTTTGTTTACAGTGTAGAATGGCAAAAAAGAGGTTTACCTCACGCCCACATTTTATTATGGCTAACAAACAAAGTACAACCGGATTCTATTGATCAAATAATATCGGCTGAAATACCTGATAATCAACAAGATCCTATACTTCATAATATCGTCATAAAAAACATGATACATGGTCCTTGCGGATTTTATAATCCTGCGTCACCATGTATGAAAGATAACATGTGCTCTAAAAAGTACCCTAGGTGTTTAATTTCTGAAACACAAACCGGTGATGACGGCTACCCAACCTACAGACGCAGATCTCCAGATAATGGTGGAAACACAGGAACTGTTCGTGTTAAAGGAACAGAAATGAGCGTGGATAATAGGTGGGTTGTTCCTTATAATCCAGTCCTTTCACGTAGTTTCAATGCGCACATAAATGTAGAATTTTGTCAATCGGTCAAAGCTATTAAGTATATATGTAAATATATCCATAAAGGTTCTGATCAAGCTACATTTTCTATACAAAATAGTAACGATGAAGTAGAAAAATATCTAAATGGTCGCTACATAAGTTCTTCAGAAGCTCTTTGGAGAATTTTCCAATTTCCTATTCATGAACGTTTCCCAGCTATAGTTCATTTGGCAGTTCATTTAGAAAACGGACAAAGAATTTATTTTAATAATGACAATCTCCAAGACCGGGTTAACAATCCTCCTTTGACAACGCTTACAGCGTTTTTCGATCTATGCAAAAGAGATGAATTTGCAAAAACTCTTTTATATCAAGAAGTTCCTCAATATTACACATGGGAAAGAAATACATTTTCCAGAAGGAAGCGTGGGCAAGAAATTGATGGATTCCCTGGTGTAAAAAAAGATACAGCTTTGGGCCGTGTATACAATGTCCATCCAACTCAAACTGAATGCTATTATTTGAGAGTATTACTGCAACATGTCCGCGGCCCAACGTCGTTTGAAGATCTTAGGACCGTTAACGGTAATATTTTACAGACATATCAAGGCGCCTGCAAGGAATTAGGTTTACTGGAAGGAGATCAGCATTGGGAAAATACTCTATCAGATGCTGTTATATCAGAGCCATCCACAAAGTTAAGAGAATTATTTACCATCATCCTCATATTTTGTCAGCCATCTGATCCAATCGCGCTATGGAGTAAATTTCGTAACGATTTGTGTGAAGATATATTAAACAGAATTCGTAATGACAATCAGGATACAACATTAGAATATAATGATGATATATACAATGAAGGACTTATAATGATTGAAGATAAGATTCATGAGATGTGTGATAAATCTTTAAATGATTTTGGTCTTCCAGCATCGAGTAGGAATCATTCTAATAATAATATGGATCCGTTGGAAGAAGCTTTGCGGAAACCGTATGATTTAAATAAATTAAGTGAATATATTTCTGAAAATGAACCAAAATTAGTGACTGACCAGCTTACGGCGTACAATTGTGTTCTGAACAGTGTTTATTTTAACGACGGAAAGGTATTTTTTTTGGATGCTCCAGGTGGAACCGGTAAGACCTTTGTTACTAATTTGATATTAGCAAAAATTAGATCTCAAAGTAAATTAGCTTTGGCCGTTGCGTCGTCGGGTATCGCTGCGACTCTATTAGCGGGTGGACGCACCGCTCATTCAACTTTTAAACTACCTCTGACTGTTTCTTTGCAGAAAGATAGTGTATGCTCTATTCGTAAAAATGGCCCTTTGGGAAAAGTTTTGCAAGATGTCAGTTTAATAATATGGGATGAATGCACTATGATTCATAGAGCTCATGTAGAGGCTTTGGATAGGACTCTTAGAGATATTAGAAACTCTAACAAAATCATGGGTGGAATTACTGTCATGTTTGCTGGTGATTTTCGGCAAACGTTACCGGTGATAGTTAGGGGAACTAGAGCTGATATTGTGAAGTCTTGCTTAAAAACTTCCCAGTTATGGAAGTTCGTTCATACCCTAAAACTATTTACCAATATGAGAGCACACTTGGGTGGAGGTAGTACAAATTTTCCTTCAAAGTTACTTTTAATAGGAGACGGGAAAGTACCTCATTTTGCAAACAAAATTGAAATAGATCACGATTTAGGTGAAAAAGTTACCAGCATTGAAGACCTAATCTCCAAAGTCTACCCTGATGTACTCCAAATAGAAAACAAAGACTATCAGTGGATGTGTCAAAGGGCAATATTGGCGGCTAGAAATAGTAGTGTTGACGAAATTAATAACATAATTCTGAGCAAACTGCCAGGAGATAGCGTAAACTACATTTCAATAGACAATGTAATGGATCAAGAAGATGCGGTACATTACCCACAAGAATTTCTCAATTCTTTAAATCCGAGTGGCCTTCCCCCACATACCCTCAAATTAAAAACTGGTACTCCAATAATTTTGCTAAGGAACCTTAAACCACCAAATTTATGTAACGGAACTAGACTCCAAGTTCAATTTCTTCGCAACAATGTGATCGGAGCTATAGTATTGACTGGTCCAGCAGTTGGTCAAACAGTGCTAATACCTCGAATCCCAATGATTCCCAATGATTTGCCTTTTAACTTCAAAAGAATACAATTCCCCGTGAAAGTATCGTTTGCCGTAACAATCAATAAATCACAGGGGCAAACATTTAAGCACGTAGGAATCGATTTACGCCATGACTGTTTTTCACACGGACAGCTCTATGTTGCGTTATCAAGATCAGGTTGCGGAGAAAACCAGTATGTTCTTCTACCGCAAGAAAATAAAACTAAAAATATAGTATACCCAGAAGTACTTTAAATACCTACAACAAAATTACCACTGATTATATAAGTGCCCCTACAAAATATTATTATTACATACCCACATTTTATAAGACCCCATTTTTTCACACAGTTTTCCTATAATATTCATGTTCCCGTGTCATTCTTAACTATAGTTCCAATTTTACTGTTCATAGCGTGATGTACCTAAAATACCTTCTTATAGTAATGTCGGGAAAATCATCATCTTAGTAAATAAACGCGATAGAATCCGTAAAATAGTTTTATTTCAATGTACAGTAATATTATAAAGTTTATGAGTTTGTTCGTTTGGTTGAACGCATTATGCTCTGAAACTATCAATCCGATTTCAAAAAATATTTTTGAACTGTATATACCCCATTTGTTGAGGAAAGTCATAGACTTTATAACATCACTCTACGCCAAAGTAACTATACGCGCGGGTGAAACCGCGGGCACAGCTAGTAAGAAAATAAAGAACAGAGACATAAAATCAACTTACTATACCCTATAGTCACAATAAATAATTAACTGAATAATTTATTTATTTGTATAACAATTTACCTGTATATATGTATCAAAATATTTATAGATGGCTATTTATAGATCATTACAACATAAGACCTACAGATACAAGAGCCCGATTTTCGTTTGATAGACATAAATCTCTATTAGAGACCGAACTTTAGAAGTTGATAGCCAACCTTTACTAGTTGGAGAGGCACTCGAAGAAGAAGAAGAGATAATTATGTCGAAACTAAACATCTAGTTGGTCGCATTTTTTTTCTTTCTTTTCAACATTATCTCTAATAGAGATTGATGTTTATCAAACGAAAATCAGGCCCCAGAAGTAAAGTAATAGAATACCTACCTACAATAATAACAAAAACTAGTAATTGTATAGATTTTCTAAGTGATAACAGCAACCCTCTTTCATATAGGTTATAAAACATATTTTTTGTATTTATTTACAAATATTTACATAATATGTAGGTACATTAGCTATTGAATTAGTTGGTTAACTTTAGTCAACATATTTTTCGTAATACAGATAGGTAAATCATTAATTTTTTTATTTTTTTTATTTGTATGTAGAGATGCATAGTTCAGTACATCTCCTGACATTTTCATATAAGAAAAATATACATGATCATATGTATGTATCTGAATTACTTATCTGTTGGATTGGAAGAATTGTAAACAATGTGTTTATGAAAAGTCCCTGACCCAATTCTAATAAATTTTGACAAAATAAATCTAACAATATTCATAACAACAAATTATCACATCATAATTAGCTCTAGAAATGAACAACAGTATGTTTCCACCCAGCTATAAGTCTTAACTTTAGGGTTAAGTCATTAGAACTATAAAATGTCTTACCCAAGTGGCCGTATACCGTCTGTACCGGTATATTGAGTTCCTCCAAGGCATTCTGTTTTAGTATCAAGTTTTCCAGCACAACGTCGCCTGAAAAACATTTATCGGAGACGTAAATAACCGCAATCAAAGCGATGCGGCAAGTATGACATCACCGTTGTGTAAAAAACTCACCGCCCCATATCCCCAGCTTTAACTGGGACCTGTTCAAGTTCTCCACGTAATCCCCGAGGAACCTGTTCAGGACATCCACTACAATCGACTCAAACACCATCGTGAACTACCCACTCTTATTTTTATTACAGAAAAATTGTATTTCACACACTCATGTCATGGTCCGGCGGTATAACATATTGCTGCAAATTTAAACTGATACTGATCGACGACTACTGATTTAGTTGAATTAGTAAAATAAATACGTAATTCGATACCATTACGAGCGACAGATGATTTGAAAAATTATAACTAATTCCCCGAGCGAGTATCACGCAATTCGCAGCGCAAATAGTGGTGTTGCAAGATGATAAAACTTGAAGTACCTCATATTTTCATTTTCATATAACATAAAACCGCGACTTCGATTGGTTGATTTGCATCTCATCTCCCATATTGGTTGCTAGCCCTGTGACCTGTATTAGTTACAAGCCACAGAAGAATGTAAGTTTAGTACTGTATTTCTGTTGCTCAAATTCACAGCGATATACCAGGAGGTACTGTTGGTACCTATGTATATTAATTATGTGCAAAGACATTATTAAAATTAAAATAGGATAGTTTATATAATACATAATGCTCGATGCATTAGTATGCATTTTAAAAATCTCGAACATTAAAGTTTGTAATCTTAACCAAGTCTTACTAAATAATTGATTTACATATGGGCACCTAAAATAAAGAAAAAGCGTTATTTACTTGGTCGGTATATTGTTAATTGGCTTGTCCAGTAATTGATTGGGACCAACATAAAATTTCAAATATATATGGGTTATTTACAGTGCACCTTTGTTTTCTCCATCGGATATGACATCTAAGAATACAGACATGATTATGATACATCCCAAAATACTATACACAAGGACACTTGTAGCTATAAAAATGAATAAGAAATGGGTAATCACATAATCATGGCAGCCCTGACGCTACTGTCAATCTGATCCGTCAAACGTCTGACTGAATGTACATAGGAGCGTTCAAATACTCTTTTTTAATCGGTTATAATCAACATCCTCGAACGAGACATATATTATAGCAGCATTATAATATTTCGTTTGCTTTGAATACCCTGATGCCAACAGCCTACCCATGCATTGCGCTATTAAAACTAATAATTATGTCTAATAAAATAATATTTATGTATTACCCATTATTTGCCTTACCTTGTCCGATTATTTGGGGTCGGCGCAGTATATCTTTTTCTTCCATTCATCTCGCTTTTCCGTCATACTGACATCCACTCAGATCTCATTCATAACACCCTATAAACAGTCCATCGATATTTTCTTGGGCCTTCCTCTCGCTCTGTATCCGTCGACATTTATACTCATCACTCAGTCAAATGATCCTCATCTCGTGTCATCACATGTCCAAACCATTCTAATCTTCTACTTCTTACTTTTTTTGTTATGGGCGCCACTTTTATACTATATACCTGATATACACATTGCTCACCTTATCCATTCGCGTCACTCCACACCCATACATCCATCTCAACACTCGCATCTCGGCAGAGTGGTGACGTTTCTCTTCACGCACCCCTATAGTCCATGATCCTAATATGTAGGGTACCTTACTATTCGCGGTGCATGCCAAAGCGATCCCGTTGTGCCCCGATGTAAGCGGAAGATGGTACCGTCGGTTTTTAGTGGGTATACGGCCTTCTGCCGGGACTCCCACATAACCCTGCTATTTCCCCGAGGTGGCAGGGTCTCCTTATAAAGGGTACCTTACTAGCAGGCCGCTGAATATGACTATTCTGAATCGAGCGAAGCGATTCATTGATTCGAGTACGAGTATTACTACGAGTAGTTTTGAGACTTGCATCAGAATTTCGTATTAGATTCGGAGGGGTCTAAATAGTGCTTTATAATATTGCGCTTATGACTATAAGTGTGTAAATATCAAAGGCATGATTTCAGCAGAGCAACACCTTTATTGGTTTCTAATAAAAACACTTGAGATATTTTAACAACAGCATGAAAAGTAATGCGGATTGTAATGGAATGCATTTTTCGGATACAATTTTATGTTAATACACATTTCATGAAGTCAGACTAAACGTCGACAAACCATCTGTTTATAAAAGAATTCAAATACCACATGTACTACCTAAAAATTTAGATAAAATTATACATTTACAAAGCAACATCTTTAAACTATATCATCACAATAATATTGGGGCTAAGGTAGACGTTTCTCATAACATAACTACTCCAATTAGAAGTGTTTCATGAATTTAATCACATTCGAGTATTTTGAAGTGGCTGTTCTTATTGCAATATTATGATACAAAGTATTTAAGTAAGTATTTAAAGGTGAAGGATATATTATACAGTTGCATGTAAAATTCACTGGTCTTCACACACTCAAATATCGATAGCCACCTAAACCACACAGACAATAATTATAAAAATTGTATTATGATGGAATGTACCTTAATATCGGGTACATATTTCCAGAAGTAAATTATCGTCTAAACTATAAAATCAAACACAAAGGTATCTTAAAATCATAAAAATTACAATATTCGAGATACATGTCATCATTATAAGTCATTCTTGATGGACAAAGAAAAAAGATTTGCTTACTTTAAAAAATAAAAATCATTTTTTTATTGGAACAACGCTTACAGAACTAAACTCTCTTATAACTATGAAACAAAGTAACAAAATTAACTCAGTGATCTACATCATTTTAATCGAAAAATTTGCAGAAAAAAATATCCATTCACAAATTGCATTTTGAAGTACTGCGACTATTTTTACATATCAATAAGTTATATTGTCACATACATTTTGGCACCTGAAATTTATGTTTTCATGTGAGATGAGTAAGTACATATATTAATAAAAGTAACTTAATACATAGAGGATCGCGCGGAACGTATACGTCTCAAAATAATAAAAAAAATGTATTAATTATGCGCAGCTGGAGTTTCGTAACCTTTATATTTACAGGACTATGAAATTCATAGTCTTGCTCATATAGTAATAGCAAGAGAAGAACGGCAATACGTTTAGTTTGGTACCAATAGAATCGACAGTGTTACTTCATTTATTTCTGTATTCACTTCAGTATGAATTATAAACACAAAGATCAGAGTAGTTTACAAATATTATTCTTACCAAATAATTCTATTTGAAAGTAGAATCATAAAAAATATTATGCTTTGCACATTACAGACTAGCGTAAAATAATCAAGTAACTTCAAATTATTTCTCTAGGAAGTTCATATTTAGAAATGTAGCTATTAAATTTCCAATGTTATCTGAAATCATTTATGGTATAAAAATATATATATCTATAATATATTGGGTTTGAAAAGGAATTGGAAGTTTACAATGCGTAATTGATTTAAATATATCATATACCAAAAGCTTACATACAGGGTGTATCAGAAGTCCGAAATAATACTTGGACGCTAGCATCAGTATCGTGTATACAACTGAATGGTATAAAAATTTGATTGAAATTGTTTTTCCAACCTTTTTTTTCGTCGTCATTTTCTATAACCCGTAATATCTCGAGTCCTATGTAAAATTTGCATGTTCTGTTTTGTGAATATTGCTAGCCGCCTCTCATTAGTGTAGTTTACACTGCTGAATAGGGTTATGGATGTACCCAAAGGCCAGAACACGATACCTGTGACAAATATTCAAGGGTCTGTAACTTAGAAACTATGATAGTTAGGTATAAACTGTCTTCACTAAGCAAAGTGTCTACAGTCTCCACATATGAGCTGCCTTATATGTACCCAAAGTATTATTTCGGACTTCTGAAACACCCTGTATATTTATTGAATCCATTTGTTGATTTATTTCTTTGAACCATTTACGGCTATACCATTTTCGATAACCGTCTTGTCGTCTGCTAAGCTGAGAGACGACACTGATATATCGTCTTCATCTGAAAAAAAAAAGTTTAGGTAAGTAATAGCAACAAATTCAATAAATAAATACACATTATACAAATGGGTAATGAGTGTGGTACAGATGGCAGATTACTTCACCCATTATACTTTATGTACAAAGTTTATACTTAAGATTCCTTGATAATTGTATGGTCTGTTATCAAAACGTTTCTTGAATATTGAAATCGAACATAAGACATGCCCAAAAAGTTAAGTACACTCTCCAACAATGGTAGGAAATTCGGACCATAGTCCACACTAGCCCAGTGCAAGTTTGATAACATTGTCTTTCTGTGACATGACTTGTTGCATAGAAAATAATATAAGTAGGTCCATACTAACCTGAACTAACATCCGATTGATTTCTAGGACTAAAACGACAACCTTTCGACATGTAATTCTTTAGTTTACCAAGGGATGCCAATATAAGTCTGAAAAGAAATATGTATACATGTTAACGCATTAATCTCTATATATATAAAAATCAATTGCTGTTCGTTAGTCTCGCTAAAACTCGAGAACGGCTGGGCCGATTTGGCTGATTTTGGTTTTAAAATGTTTGTCGTAGTCCAGGGAAGGTTTAAACGGAACAGAAAATAGGGATTAATTATTATTTATTAATATCTAATCATTGACATTAGAGAAAAAAAAAAGAGAAAATGACATCATTTTGAGGGGTAGTTTTTATTGCCTAGCTAGAAATAATAGAAATTTATAAGTTAGCGCTAGGTACAATAAATAAAACAGCCATTTTAGAGACGGTAGAGCCTAAATGTCGTTAGGATAGGTGATACGAAGTACACCGGGTCATCGCACATTTAACGTTTATTAATTCTAAGGCGGTACGAAGTTCGCCGGGTCAGCTAGTTAAAAATAATATTTAAAGCAGTTGTAGTAATCTCAAACTGCATTTTATTGATAAGTCCATATTTCAGAATTAAGTTTAATATTTAAAAAAGTTGAAAAAGTATACAAAACCTACCCTAAGAAAGGTGGGCTAGGCGACAGTGGTCTCGACAAATACTCCGGATGGAACTGTACTGCTACGTAATAAGGATGACTATCGACTACTGCGACTTCCATTCTAGTTTTCGTATCGTCTTTGCCCACGAAACGCAGCCCGGCAGCTTCTAGGCGTTCTATGTATTCTGGATTCACCTCGTATCGGTGCCTGTGACGTTCCTCTATTACATCCTTTTTGTAGAGTTGAGCTGAAAGTGTTGAACATAAATTAACCCTCAAGAAAATTTGTCCAAAAACAACAAGTTACAAAGGCTTTTAAAAACATTTTTCTAAATAAAATAGTTTTGAAATTACATTATAGATGGATAGTAACTTTTATTAATATAGGGGTACATTTATGTCATCGTAAAATCAATAAGTTCATTTATAAATGTTAAGTCAGTAAACGGCTAACGAGGTGTCGTGTTTTCTGATAATTTGGTGGCAACTATATACTTACTTATTATACTACTTTGCAGGTATGTTTTCCTCGTCCCCAACCGCATAGTACCACCCAAGTTGCCGGGATGATGTTCAGGCATATCTATCACAAGTTTATCGTCGCAGTCTGGATTCACCTCGGTACTGTTGGCACCTTTTAATCCGAGCACATTCCTTGCGAACTCTATAACGGCGGCTTGCAGGCCGAGACAGATCCCAAGCATTGGCTTCTGTGTTTCACGGCACCATTGGCAAGCTTCAATTTTGCCTTCCATGCCCCGCTGGCCGAATCCGCCGGGAACTATTACGCCACTGTAAACCACAATGACCTATTCATTGCAGATTATATTGGTGGCAATGATATCCATGTTAGTCGAACATTCAATTTTATAATAAAATGTATGAGTAATTGTTGTATGTGTTCCAACACTAGACTTATGTCATGGATATGAGCTGCCCATAATTAATTAAGAATAGTTTTCTCGTCCAAACTGGTTGTCTGGAAGAAATTGCTTTTAGCGATAAGACCGCCCAATTGTACATAGCAACTGTATTTAGAAATAAGAATGTTGTATTATTTTATTTGTTTGGTGTGTACAATAAAGAGTACTCTATCTATCTATCTATCTATGTTGATTTTCTCTCCTTTTCTCGTAATAAGACACGAGAGCGAGTGACTCTGACAGACATTTAGTCTTGACATGCGTGCTAAATCCACGAGTTCACACCCCAATAAGCACGTCTGGGATTTTCTGAGTTCACTCGTAGCACAAGTAATAATATTTGTTGGAGTATCTTAAAAAACAAATTGTCAACTTACTCGCTTTTGCATAGGTCTTGCCATGCTTTATGATAATTCACCGGATCGTCTATTTTCATTTGCCTCTCCAAATTCATAGCTTCTATGTACGTAAGGTTCAGTTTGGAGCCAGCCGCAATGCACGCGTGTTGCAGAGCCTTTGTCACACTCGCGTAGCTGTCTTCTAGCTTTGTATATTTACCGACGAGTGCAATGTTCACCTCTTTCCGTAGATTGTCAACGCGCTTTGCTAGGTTGTGCCATTTGCGCATGAATCTAAAATTATATGAAACAAAACTTCATTTATATAATTATGATGGAAATAGGTTCACATCTAATATGGACTATAGGTGCAATAATGATATTGGTTGAGAATACCCAATAACACATCAGCAAAGTGTGGGTTCACTGCAGGGCAACAGCTAGAGTCGTTTGATGAATAATATATGTTTTGTAATATATTTTAATGCCTCTTTTTGTGGCCATACTAGGAAGATTTTTAAAATTCATTCGTTAAGATATGATCAGTAGCTACTTATAATAGACACTCAGAACTTTAATAATTATGTTATAATAAAAATACTGATATGATTTAAAGGTTAATATCGTAAGGTTCCAATTGCTCTTATCAAGTACTATAAATACTTCGATTATAAACAAAACCATGTATCTTCTAAAATACAAATTAGTAATATTAATCAATTTAATTATATAACTTACTTGCCAGGCCTTGGCATGGACATATTCAACTGTAATCTCTCATTGAGATATTGCACAACTCCTTGCTCCTCCATCAATAATGGAACATGGTACACTGAACTTAAATCGTGAATGCATATTACCTGTAAATTTTACAACATGAATTATAATATATTGCAGTGTGCGGGAGGCCTAATGGTTGCTCCATTAGGCCTCCCGAACACTGCGGCATCCACTCTCCGCGCGTTCAATTTTTTGTCATAGCAAAACGAACTGTATTGACACATAGAAAAAGTTTATTCTTCAACGAAATGACACTGACAGCGCGAGCGAATTTTGACGACGCGTGGGTGCGTGACTTTGACGACAGAAATTTATTCTTTATGCATGTTGACACAGAGTTCTTCAAATATTTTGACTCTATAAACAATCAGTCTTGGATGATTGTTCTATAAACAAATTAATTGGGATTAAATAAAACTGTCTGTCACAGACAATTCCAATACATATTAGGCTTACAGAGCAATATAATGCCAGTAAAACTGGAAACCAGTAACACATACTCATTGTGTGATCCCAAACTAAGCAAAGCTTGTACTATAAGCACCAGAGCATGGGCTGGGAACAAACCCTTGTTACACCCAGCCCCGAGTAAATTCCAAAATTTGGTCCTGACAGGAATCGAACCAGTTTCAGCAAGCAGAGCAGTCTACGCTCCAACCACCAGATCAATGCGTCGCTCCAGTGTGAATGAAAAGCTGTGATGAGCCCACTTTTTCTGTTTAATCGTTCTATAAAACTGATGGAACAATCATCAATCATCACTACCTGCCCTATGGACCCACTATGCCCAGCATAATGCTGATTATTATTAATCTTCTACCAGATTTGACGGGAATGGTCAGGAGCACAGTAGTAGCATTCTTTGTTAAATTATACAAACAACATACTGTAGTAATTTTATGATTAAGAGGTTTCGTGTTTTGACTAGTAACAGTAGAACAATGTTTCATTCATAATAATACAAATTATACACATTAATAACTAACCAACCAGTTCTCGAAGAGGGTCATATCAAATTGTATTGGGACCGGTATATCATCACAGACAGGACTATTGTAGCCAATAAGCCTGATATTGTGCTGATAGATCGCCAAGAGCGCCGTGCAATGATTATCGATGTCACTGTCCCCCATGACGAGAATCTCGTGAAAGCAGAGAAAGATAAAGAAAGCAAGTATCTTGATCTGGCTCACGAGGTTGTCGACATGTGGGACATTGATACGGCAATCATTGTACCGATAGTCGTTTCCGCCCATGGCTTATTAGCCAAGAGCCTCGACAAACACCTAAAGAGGCTCGCGTTAGGCAGCTGGATCAAGGGACAGATTCAGAAGGCAGTACTTTTGGAGACGGCGCGCATTGTGAGGAAGTTCCTCTCTCTGGAGCCCTAACCACTGGTAACTAGGACCCTGTTCCAGATGCCGGTGGGGAACTGTCTTTTATATTTTTAAATGTATTTTTTATATATATATATTTAAAAATGTAATTTATAAGAAATAAAGGAGAACATAAAGTGGACTATGCATTCACTAGGGCGAGTAAATTACTTTGAATTTTTTTTGGATAATGTACTCTCGTGATATGAATAACGATTGAATTTCTGTGGTGAAAAACACTACAGGTCAAAATTCGCTAGCGTCACCAATGAAATTTCGTTGAAAAATTTAATACAGTTTGTTTCGATATGAGCAAATAATTGGTCATATTCGTTTTGACGTGCCTGCGCATGATGTCTCAATAGTTCAATTTGATAGTATTACAAACACAGCAAGATCTACCTGTTCTGGTCCCACATGGCAGAAGTTTGATATTTTCTCTTTCACTGATTGATTGATAGGTTTTTCCGAACGACACAATATTAAATCGGGCGATAGACCAAGTCCTCGCAACTCTCGCACTGATGATTGTGTCGGTTTTGTCTTGGGTTCTCCAGTAGATTTTGGCTAGAAATACGAGCATTAGTTACACAATGTTCTTTGTGTAAGCTACACACTAATTAGATACTAAAATAAAAGGTTTGCTACACAACTCTTAGTACAAACTAGTTTTCAAATAACAAGTTTCTAACTGGATCACACCTATATCTTAAGGAAGTAGGCAAAATGAATATATTGTAATGTACATAATTAATGTCTATACAGGCCTCTTTTTTTTGTTTAAATGGCCTCCTTCCATTAAGTGACCAAGACAATCAAACAAAGTGTGATTTTGCCAATGTCAAACATAGGGGCACAGACAGAATGGAGATTGATTGATTAGTTGAATTACTAAACTTGATTTTTGTTATTGAACACTCAATAATTTTAATAACATAAAGACCGGCCGTAGACAACTACAATGAATATGGTGCTAATTAAGAGTTTTTTTTATTTCACACATTTCAAAGTTAGAATATAAATTCAATCTCTGAAATCAGACATTTTTTTTAACACAACTTTACGCTTTATAGTTACTCACCATAGGTATTAAAGACACATGTGCACAGCAGAAGTTTTCCTTTTTAACCCTAAACTGGAACTGTCTGAACGCCTCTACAAAGGACATGCCTTCAATATCGCCAATTGTGCCGCCAAGTTCCACGATACACACCCTTGGTGGGGCATTGTCGGATGTCACAGGTATGTGAGCTACACGTTGCACCCATTCCTGTATTGCGTCAGTGATGTGTGGAATAACTACAATTAAACAGATCAGGTTGTAATTTATTTTATGGGTAGGACCCATGTTAAACTTTTAAATTATGTAACAGTGCATTATTATTAATAATTATTGATCAGCTTAAGTATCAACCCCAATAGCTACTTTTTAACAACTAGAAATGTAGGTATTGGTCTTTAATTATTTACAGCAAGGTGAGTAAGTATATTAATGTTACATCCAAACCTACAAAATACATGCACAAACCATTACAATCTAATGCTTATGTCCAACTTTGACATGAAGAACAAATGGCAACATGACCATCGCTTTTTTATAGTGTGTAGAAAATAATAAATAGATGAAAAAGGCATCCGTTTAAGTTATAATTAGATTACATGCCTTGTACAGTTTTTCCAAGATAATCCCCTCGCCTCTCACGCTCAATAACCTGTTGGTATATCTTGCCAGTTGTTATATTGTTGTCTCTATGCAATGTGATGTCCAAGAAGCGCTCGTAATTCCCAAGATCAAGGTCGACCTCGCCTCCGTCATCAAGCACGTACACTTCACCTAGAAAATAAAAATAGATGCATGCAAACACGCGGTCCAAAAAATAGACAAAACAAGTTTCGCAGTTCAAATCTGATGGCCCACTTACCATGCTCGTAAGGCGAGAATGTACCCGCGTCAATATTAATGTACGGGTCAATTTTAATTGAAGTTACATCGATGTTACAGCTTTTCAAAATTGTGCCAAATGAACTTGCAATCACACCTTTCCCCACACCGCTTATAACACCACCGGTCACCAATATATATTTCATGTCAGGCATTTTAAACAATAAAGAACCCCTCTTGCGAAAGAGAAAATCGTATCACATTCAAGAATTATAAATTACGTTTTATATTTGAAAGGAAATTATATTGAAACGTCAATAACACGTGCTACGAGCTCAAATGCTGCGCGCCATTTGCAATTTTTCATGTATTTATTTGACATTCCAATTTCCACCTCATTCATTTCTAGAGTAGACCCTTACATCTCTAGTGGTGGTCCAATAACTAAAATGAATGAATGACTAATGGTGCGTGTGGTTCGAGCGAGACAAATGTTGTTGGGCTACAGTATTTAGAAGTGGAAATTCGCCAGAATTGGCGATTTTACAGCAAAGTTACAAGAATCACAAATATTAAAACCAACTATTTTCAAAGCAGTTCTGTAAATTTATGGCTAATCTTAGGGCAGGCTAGGCAATTTGATCATAAGCTGCAAAAGCTACACTTAGTACAGTATGCCCTACTTAGTACAGTATACCCCAAAGAGTATAGTAATATATTTTGAGGTATACCCTTTGCGATTGTTAAGACTCTATTATGGCTTCGTTACTCTAAGTGTATATTCCTCTATAGTCTATGATCTTTGCATTACCATAGATTACGTGTATTATTTTTGAATTCTGTGTCTGGTCTGTGATTTTCTCTGTGGTTATAAGTAGCGTTATGATCTTTGGTGACTAGAACGTTGATATCTTGGATTTTTTTACTAAAATGCCTAAATATTATTGTGATTATTGTGATACATATTTGACGCACGATTCACCGAGCGTCAGGAAAACCCATTGCACTGGAAGAAAACACAAAGACAACGTGAAATTTTACTACCAGAAATGGATGGAGGAACAAGCCCAACATCTCATCGATGCTACAACGGCAGCTTTCAAAGCCGGTAAAATAGCACAGAATCCATTTAAGGGGGCAGCAATTCCTCCGCCCTGGGATCCTAGTGTTATGGGTCCAGGTGGCCCTAGACCACCTGTTCCAACGCAGGGGGGTCCTCCCGGTATGTTACCACCTCAAATGGGTCCTGGTGGGCCTATGGCTCCCCCAATGATGATGGGACCCCATGGACCCATGCCACCAATGATGGGCATGAGACCACCTATGATGGGACCACTCATGGGACCTATGGGTCCAATGGGGCCCATGGGCCAGATGAGACCACCTTTGATGAATGGACCACCCATGAGCAAATAGTAAAGATAGTGTGTTGGACTATGAAATGGATCAATTATTGCTGCCTAAACAGAACCTAGCAAGTTAAAAGTGTATTTGAGGTTATATTATAGTCACAGCTTATATTCATTTCTGATTTAAGCTATGTTGACGTACAAGCATGCTCAGTAACATACATACATGGTTACCAGGATCAAATACAAATTTCATCCCAATCCAGTTTGATGCTATAGATGAGTACTTGATGTCTATGCGAAGTCCGAACTAACTGGGAACTTGTCCTAGACAATTTGGACTTTGTTATCCAAGTGTACTCAGATTACCGCCTTCTGTGTAGTTTATGGGTAGATATATGGGCACACTTGTATCAAAGAGACATCAAGATATTCCGTGACATACAACTAGTCTGGGCGCACATGCTACAACTACTGGTACCTATTGATAATTAATGTCATTTGCATTTTCCAATATTTAGTAGGTATATTTTTCTTATTTTGATGCACTTATAAAATAAATTCCATGGTTATTGATACTAAAGTTCTAAATACATGTCATACCAGTAGAAGTTTCATTTATTTAGTTAATATGGTACCTATATAAGCATTTTTACTTACTATTGTTCTAGATTATGCAGCAAAGTAAATTTAATTATTTTTATGTAAGTTCTTTTGTAAAATAAAATAGGTTTGATAAGTGAACATTTATTTTATTTTTACCTGTCGCTGTACCTTTTATCATCATCATCAGCCGGTGTCAGTCCACTGCTGGACGTAGGCCTCTCCCAAGATGCGCCACTGAGCCTGATCTTCGGCTCTTCTTTTCCAGTCACTGCCCACCGCTTTGCGTATGTCGTCGCTCCACCTAGTCACAGGACGCCCTACACTACGTTTGCTGATTTACTGAACTACCTTTTATGAAGATCCTATATTGTCTGTATCCATTCGTAAACATTGTGTGAAAAATTACAATATTTCAATATTGCTAGGAACTTACTATACTCTCAAAACTCTTGCACCTACATGTATCCCTTAGAGTGGTATTATGACACTTTCAATAGTACCTACTTATGAGCAATGATAGCTCATTGAAAAATAAAAGAGATTGTAAATTAGTATTATATTGTGCGTAAACCAAATATTATTAGCAACAGACTTTAAGATGAATCTAGACTAGAATCGCGTCGACCTGACGGGATTTCTACATCTTCGCGACTCGAAAACATTATAAACACAAGGTCCGCGAGTAACAGCAGTATTATTAACATTGGCAATATACCATTCAGCACGAATGCAGTGTGATGACTAAGGTCTGAATGCACTTTAAGCTCTTGAAATGAAAGTATCGAAAGAGAGGCCTGGGTCGTACAGCAAGCAACGAGTCCATATATTTGAAGGAACTTGGAGGCGCATCGATCACGAAATCCGCCTATTACAAAAACTCCAAGAAAAACGAGGCTCGTCAATATTCCCACTGGTGCCATCATTGCGTGGGAAAAGCACAGTGTAGGTGTAGTTCTCTCGTTAATAAGATCTGCAGTGGTTACAACTAGCGCCAAGAATCTAAGCCTGAGGGAGCAGCTCTCCGCGCTCATCGAACTCGTCTCCCTCCTTCTGCGCCCTGGTAAACCTCATGTGTGATTTTATATCGGAAGAAAATGGAAAATTTATTTTCTTCTTCTTCTTTTTTTACGAAATGAGTGAAATGATGATATTTTGATGGAATAAGATGAGGAAAAATTTATTTTATATATTGGTATATCACTATGTCACATTATTATTACTCTTCGAGCTCTTCGATGACAAGGCTAGATACTGACAAATTAAAGCAAAGATTTGATTACTGAAAGGACCTCTACACTGGCGGGGGCCAGAGCTCTATGGGCCAGAGGAATAAATTGGATATTTTTTTAAGTACCCCTACCTTATAGGTACCTTCTCCAATGATGTTTTACTTAGAATATCATTGCCCTTCTCAATTATAATACATACGTCATTATCTGAGTGTACCTATAATGATAATTATTGAACATTACAAAAAGTAAAAAACAAATCTGCCGACAAACTGTTATGCAGGTTGGCAGACTTTTTTTATTGTTATAATTTTATTTTAGTGAGAACAAATAAAAAAAAAAAAATTTTTTAACACATTTTATTTAAAATTGTATTCCGAATAACTTAAAAACTTTGAAAAAGTTTAAAACACTACTAACATAGTACATTGTGTACTGAATAAATACTTACATACTATTATGTATAAATGTTTATAACCAGCTATAGAACACAGATAATACCACAGAAGTGATAATACCATTCACACAGAACAAAATTGGCCCCAATAGAGCAATAAAATAAAAATTATTGATTTGAGCTCAAATGTCGTTACGTGTAAGTGGATAGGTCGTGAATCACTGGGTTTTGAACAAGGTTTAGAAAACAAAGTGCCAGAAAAAATGGCACTGTAAGCGAGAAAAGACTAGATTAAAGCTTCTATGAATTTCTTTGCCTTATTTACACACTTTCAGATTGGAATTCATAAAGCACCGCTTAAAAACTGTATTGACTTTGTCTGCATCATTACACGTAAGTCGGAATTATCTATCATAATGCAGTTTCCAAAGTTGAAGGTGATACTTTGCCCCGATCGGGAGATGTTTTGCTGCGACTGTGTACAGACGGACCTGCCGTTGTTGGGCTCTTGAACGAAGTCAATTTCGGCGGAGACGTACCAGGAGATGTATTGAAGAATTCAGCTCGTTTCGCCTGCATCAGTTCTGATCTTGATATACTTGGCGACTTAGCAAAATCGGGATTAAGAGGAAATACTCCTTGATCAGAGCCAGAGAAGTTGCTCTCAATTTCTAAAGTATTCTCGTTTATTGGTATGAGATTGCGGCGAGCTCCAAAATGTTGATTCGTGACAATAGGAACAGTGTTAGAAGGTGGGTCTTTAGGTGAAGAGTCGTGTCTTTCACCAGAACTATTAGAATTTTCATCTTCGTTGTACGCTTCCGGTATGGGTGTAGATAAAACATCGGATCTTGGACTAGCGAATCGCCATTGTGATTTAGGTGAGAGTAAGATTTTTGGTGTGTTTTTGTGTTCTTTTATTAGCGCCCCTGTTCTTCCAGGTGACAACGGTTGAGAATTAGGTTTCATCACTTTCCTGTGAGTATAAGTCTTAGGTGAACCACTTAAATCGAGTATATTTATATGTGATCTATTTCTTGGTGGCGTCGGCAAGGTTTGTGTTTTTTCTTTTGAAAGTTTTAGCTGCTCTACCGCAGACAGTTTGTTTGATTTGGTTTGAGGGCTTAAAGTGTTGAGTTTAACACTATGTTGCAATAACAGTTTCTTGAAATCAAGTCTTGACGTTTGAGCGATGGGCCCGTACCTATCGGCGCATGTAGTCTCTTGCTTCTGTGTTCCGTAGTAATTATGACCTGGTGTAGAAGGCAGATTGTGCTTGTCCGCGGGAGACCAGCTCATTCTATTTCTCGGATCTCCTAAGTAGCCCGTTTCAGGATAGCGTTGTGTACCTTTTGTGTATAAAGACGTTTCTGAACCAACCGGTGATAAACTAATCGTAGACAACGCTGGTGACTCCGATCTTTCAGGATTACCTGTGATATTTAGTTTTTTCTTACTTTTGTGAATAACTGCATATAGTTCTTCGTTTGTCATAGTCGATTTTACTGGTGATAGTAATTTGGAGTTCAGATCCACAACGATATCTTTGTTTGATGGTGTCGATGATTTAAAAGATCCAGGCGTTCGTGGATCTATTGGTGATATTCTTATAGATTCTTCTTTTGCAGACTGTTGTGCCCGTTGCTCGAGTTTGTTGGGATCCCCAGGTTTGGTAGGATAGCTGAGAGGAATCCTTTGGTCTAAAATTCGTTGCGTGTTAGGTTCTGTGGCCAACCTCTTTGGAAGTGTCCAAAATTTAGGTTGATCTCTTTGTTGGGTGGAGTTATCGTAGTTGACGATACCGTGTTTGCCACGGAGATGGGCTGTATGGTGCCTGCTCAAGGTTGGATTTATAGCGTTTAGGTCTACAGTTGGCCCCTTATTTTGGAATATGCTTTGCGGTATGTTCAAATAAGGTTTGTCAGCACTGGAATGTCGATAGTCTGAAAACATAAAACGTAATTCATTTAACAAATCTTATAAAATTTCGCTAACAAGTAGTCCTTTAATTTGCTGTGAGATATGTTTTAGCTTGTTTACAAGCGATGGTTTACTAAGATAATGCCGGATAGATATTAAACTTAATTGGAGGCCTTGACAAAACCTATGTAGGTACTTTGAAGCTATGTAATTTACATTGGGAAACATTGTAAGTAATTAAGTTAAACAACAATATTAAAGCAACTCATGCTAATACGCAAAATAATTATGTAAATACAATAATAGGTACTTGTGATTATGGATACATACGTACAAAGACAAAAGTAATGTTTATATAAATAGTATGGTACGTATAGACGTAAAATATTTACCCAAACCCAAAGCTAAAAGGTTCTAATCACAAAAATAAAATTACATACTAATTAAGCTCATTACAAATAAATCAAATACAATACATACGTCCTATATTTAAATTTTATTAGTTAAATATGTATTTTTATAAGTGCATGGTATTTTATTCATTAAACGAATCATCGTTCAAATTTTAGTATGTAGGTAAGTAATTAGTTACGTAGTTAATCTTGTTATTAAACAATTTTGTTTAGTGTGAACCACTAAGTGGTTTAGTATTTGTTAGTGCACCTCCAAATCCTCATGCGTGTAGACATGCCAAAAAAGCAACATAACTTTACCTTTGAAGTACATGTCGCTAAAGACGAAACATTGGAAGCAATCTCCTTCACTGTGCAAAGCGATGTAAGATGAGTGCAATTAAGTTCTGTACACCTAATGTTTCCATCTTGGAATCTTTTGTTAACGTTACATACAAATTGTTAAATTTCTTTGTGGTCACGTGTTATTCACAAATTAGTCATGTTACTAGCTTCTCTTTGAATATCATCCGGTTAATTTTATAATTTTTAGTAAACGCCCATAGGTGTGAACCTATCAGTGCAATATTTACAATTATTTACTTGTTCCTTTGTGCAAATGTACTTAATCAAGTTCTGCTTACAACATTTTGAAGATTAACTGCACACATCAGTTAAGCACTCATTCTAGAAACCAATTTGAGTTTCAATAATTATGTAACGAACACACTGATTATTTATGTTTTTTTTTTATAAGTAAGTATATCTGTATCTGTAAGTAAGATACTTACTGAATCTTCTTATCGTGTTATGTAAACAGAACTTGTTACAATACTAGTCGGGTGCTAAAATGAGTAAAGTGAGGATGATAGCTGAAGGTGTAAAATTAAATGAAATAAGTGCGTTAATTCACAATAATTCTATAATAATATTATTTACAAAAAAAAAACACATAAGACACAGAATAACACACCATGCACTTACGAATACGAAGAATGAACCACTGGTAAGCATTGCACTTTGCGGTGAAATAAGCCACCATGCATGATTCAACACTTACAAAAGTAAAACATCGCATTAACTAAAATAAAATCCTGATACATCATTCTAGATATAAAATCTGAAAATTAATTTATATTTTAACTACGAGTCGATAATTATTAGTTACCTAAACTAAATAAATCTATCACAGAATTCACAATTTCATTCAAAGGAAGACGGATTTATGTACTGATCGTACACTGGACGGATTTCGAAAATAAAATAACGATTTCTAACATTTAAACTCAAAATAAAATATTAAATTAGAGATTTATAAAATCCATTACCTAATTAAGTCTTCATAAAATCTTACAAGAATTAAGCGTAATAAGCGATTAAAAGTAACGGTAACAGAAAAAGTAAAGTAACATATAAATCATGAATGAAAAAAAAAAAAGTTATTACTTGTGAAATACATCTTTGTAATCACCAGATTTCAGTACCATAGTCGGATTCGGAAATAGATAGAATTCTTGCTCGATGCATAGGGCTATCGATAGGTGTAAGGACTTTACTTGGAGTGATGAGGCAAGAGGGAGACGAATGGAGTATACATATATCATCAGGTTCAGAATCTAAAATAGCTGATAATATGTCTAATGAAGTATCTCTGTTGTCTGGGATAATTGCAACCGTGTGCCTCTTAGGCATTGGGGTAGCGAATGGACTTAAAGTTAAAGCGGACAGTCTGGCATCAAACTTGTCATCCATAAAAGAAGTGGTATTGTTTATACATTCACATTTGTCTAATTCGTCAATCGCAGTCCTGTGACTCAGTTTTGGGGACACAGTCGGCGGATAGTTGATCCGATCGCGTAATAAATCGGCCGCTATTTCAGCCTGAATCATTTCTAACGAGTCTACTTTTTTGGCGTTATTGCCAAAACTTTCGAGTTTGAATAGTTTTTTGATGGGCATTAGCGGAGAGTTTGCCAATTTATAACTATCGCGGCGTTTTATTTTGTTCTGAATTGACGTATCAGAGCTTTCTTCGGAAACATTATCGTTATTTGAATTTTCACAGTAACTATTATTATTATTTCTGTGAGTGAACATTCTTAAAACTTCGGCTACTTTACCACCAGATTTACTTAGCTCATGTTTGTTTTGCAATATAATAGGCGTTTGGAAATTGGGAATAAATGGAGTTATGATGTCTTCGTTTATATCGTGAGGTGGATCGACATCTAATGTATCTAGTTTACTTTCGAAAAGGTTTCTTGTGATAGATTTTGAGCAAACATTCTTACCTGCTGAATCGTCTTTCGTCGGAGACAAGCTGACGCCCTCCGCATCGTTAATATTTACATATGCCCCGCTCCTAGTAATTGCTTCAACTACTCGCGGTAAGTCTTGTACATTTTTGTTCAATTTAGAGATACGTTGATTGTTCGATAAAGGTGTTTCAGTGACAGGTATAGCAGTTATGATCGTATTAGGCTTGGGTGTCGGTAGAGTGACAAATTCAGTGGTGACAGGACCGTCAGGGTCGAGTGGCGCTTTAATAATCATTTTCCCTAATTGTGGTGATGTTGGCTTACTCGATGGCGGTGCTGGTTCGTAAGGGAAGTCAGTTTCATCAAGAAGTTTAACAACATCGGCAGTTTCACGCTGGATGACTGTAGACGTAGGTCTTATCTCTTGTACAAAAGGTCCAGGTTCGAACGTTGTGTGCGCTCCTTTTCTTCGCTTCAAAGTGTCTGATGAATAAATGACTTGGCCATGGGAATCTAACGTTACTTTAGCGCCTTTGCTTTGAATATCATCTAATCCCAACGAAGATTTATCGCTTAAACTATGTTCTAGGCAATCTTTGCTCTCGCTTAGGCAATTAGGCAGTTCATTAAGAGAAACATATTCAGTCTCCGGGAGTTTCCCTGATAGGACAGTTTGCAGATTTTTCTTCACCATATCGCTGCTTCCATAAATACCCCGATTGAGGCTGGACTTCTGATTGTTATTTTTAACATCTGCTATGGTGACGTAATCACCTGAATCGTATAAACTTTCAGATGGTTCTGGCTCTTTTGATACAGGTGATTTTTTGTGGGATAGCTTGTGTGGCAAAACTCCTTTTAATTTGCACATCAAGTTATTGAATGGTTGGCGTGAACTTTTGTTTTGATTATGATGTTTATTATTAGTTTTTGATAATTCTGTTTTTTCTTTAGGTTTCTCTTCTATTGGTAACTCTAACTTAGGTCTACTGGCAATTCTCTTTAACTCAGCATTTGGCTCGCTGACTACATCTAAATCTTTATTACTAACTTCGCTTTCGTCGTCAGAGTTCGTGGGTGTAATCACACACATTGAAGGTATCCTGGAGCTATTGATTGTGGTTTTGTACCGTATCCTTTCAATTCTTTCAGTTCCTTCCAAATCTGACGACTCAGAGTAATCTTGTTCAGATAAGCTGTGCTTTCCGTGAGCGCTTGATACAGAATCTTCAATAGGTGAGCTAGATGTATTGTGGCCTGAATCAGGAGAGCTCGTACCTGTACTTTTCTTTGCACTTTCAAGTTCAGTCTCGGTGTGCACTTCAGCAACTGCAGTTATTTCTTTATGGTTGCCTACGTTCCTGGTTATAGTGATGGTGGCACTGGGCGCATCACTGATTTCTGAATTCGATGATTGATTATAACCTTGCTTATCACTGTACGCTCGCATCGGATTATATCTCAAACTACTGAATGGTGATCTTGTGAACGATGAATTACTTCTATCTAAGCTAGCGTTTGCACTATTTCTACTTCTGGTAATTAGCGAACTTTTTCTTTCCGGCACTGTCGGACCAATTACTAGAGATTTGTCGCTCACAGCCGCCATGAGAGTAGTGCAAACGGTTCCAGCTGAACTTGTAGTTGTACTTGTCGAGCCTTTACCGAACAACTCATATTCGTTTTCTGCTGTCAGCGTCTGACTGTTGCTTGAAGAATTCGATAAGGCATTGGTCGTGTGCATCGGCGTACTTGGAATGGCTTCTTCTTCTTTTAAAGTTTTCAAGCCAGAGTCCATATGGAATGACGTGTAATAGCCTTCAGTGTCGCACGAGAATTCTGAACTTGTTTCTAAATCTTCGTGCAAGTCATGTATTATGTCTGGTGTTAGGGTGCCCTCACTAGTGACGCTGCCGGATCCAGAAGTGTTTAGGAATCTTCGTCGACTAATTATCGAGCTCGGTGGTCCGTGATGAGCATTCAAAGAATTGATGGATGTAGCAGCTGAAGTTGTACTCTTGGGAGGCACAGTCGTGGTCGTTATTTCCGAGCCTATGCTGGTACGTCCGGACTCTGAACTGGCCGACCAATTGCCGCTTGAAGAATGAGGCTCGTCCTTGCCCGTGCCCGAACGCCTCAGTCTCCTTTGAGTCGCCGTGCCGCGTAGTTTAACACCCGTATTTATAGTAGCCGTATTTGGTTGAACGCTAGTAGGAACCCCTATACTTTTTTCTGAAGAGGAATACGATGCACATCTTTGATGTGTCCTTCTATCCTCATCACTCGTACGTTTCTTACGCATAGTGACAGTCTCTTGTACTTGCTCCACTTGTGCGGAGGGCGATTTAGAGTCTTTGCCTTTTTCAACCTTGAAGCTATCCTTAAAAGTATCCCTACTGGCGCTGGGCGATCTACCCATCAGTTTTAGTCTACTTTTGCCCCATTGTTTCAATGAGTTGAAGTGACCTTTTTTGGTCACCGGATCGATAGGACTTTTCTTAAGTAAATCGCTAGACTTTGACCTGACGACAATATTGCTATCTTCGATTTCTTCAGGACCCGCAGCGTTTGATGTATCGCTACGATAGAACAAACCAAGCAAAGCATTAGTCACACGCTAAATGCATACCTATGGTTGAAATAAAAAAAATACTTTAAAGAGTTCCGCTTCGTCTCGTTACAGCGGAGATCTTCAAAGACGCAATTAATCATGAAGCTAATGGCACTATTAGTGATCAAGTGCACAGATGATTGGTTGTCTTTGTTTTCTGAGTTATAGAAATATATGGAAACGATACATGAACAATGACAGCCAATGTTAAACATAATGTATTCACAGAAGCACGAAATATTATCAACGAGTTGTTAAAAATGTGTGCTGAAGTTTTAATTGAATGTCTCTGAAGCAGTCCAAACGAACTGTGCTCTGAACGGTTACTGTCGTTAATTGGGACGCTTTGAGATTACATTATCTATCCTATGAAATCATGAAAGGTACTCTTTGTGTAAACGAGTGACTATGTCAGGGTGACATTTTAATTTAAGGTATATAAATGCATAAATAATCCAAAAGCTACGATTCTTTATATTTTATAGCGTAAATCAAATGAATGCCAATGATAGATAATACAACCTCAGCGAGTGTCGGTACAGTGCAATCTAGAAAGCTTACCCAGCTATAGCTTCTCTAAGCTCTTTTTGATCAGTGCCGGAAATGGTGTTTCGTCTTTTACCACGTGGTTTCCGCGTGCGCGTGCGCCGCTTCACCGTGTCAGTCTCGCCGGGGACGCTCTCTATGTGCAGAGATTTCCGTGAGCTGCACATCCTGTCGAAGAATCTCCCTGACGTGTCGATTGCAACGACTTCAGGGGGAAATCTGATGGGGAAAATACAAATGAAAATATTAATAATGATAAGAAAATTTTGACGTTATTAACAAAATAAAGTGTATTAATTAAGAACTTCTTCCTTTTTTAAAATGGAGCATAAACCAAACTAACTACATTTAATAATATTCTTTTAATTGCATTCAAAAGCTCTTGAGCCGCATTCGGCTTTGCAATTATATAGATTTTTATGACACGTTTAAGAGGAAACCGTTTAATAAACTAAAGAGGAAACGTTTTATAAAATTAACGATGATAAAGGTAAAGTTGATTGATAGGGCACTTGAAGGCTGGCATTTATGAAACATTATTTGCCAAGCATATTAGCATAATTTACTTTGAAGAGCGCCATTAATGTACTTGGGTACATTGAAAGTAGGTACTAAAACACTTTTATACATACATATGTAATTTTTCATCACACTGCATGCAAAAGTACCATGGATATTCATGGTATTTCGCACTTATTTATTTTGTAATCGATTGCTTAACAAAGTCTAGTGAAACTTGGTCTGGTACGAAGTAGAGGAACTCGAACCTTTGAGTAGTTCTACCACGACCAGAGAAGAGCTATAATAAACGTTCTAGCTAGGAATCGCTAATTGCTTGCGTCTTCGTAAATATTTTTTAGAAAACTTTTAAACGAAAAGTAACTAATCCTTTAGTTAAGACACTAACATCTACATTATCATAGATATAGTATATGTATACAGATGAAGTAATGATATCAGGAGTGCACTCTGCACTCGTCCCGTTCGCCGTTCGGTAAAACTGAAAAGGCCACTCTCGGCCAACAGTAAGGTCATTCAGAAAAAAAAACATACTTGGAAGCTATAACCCTGAGCTGTTCATCGGGACTTGGCAGCCTATGGTCTATAGGCTCGTCATCTCCCGACCCGCACTCCGACAGCTCGTCTGGCGTCAGCGTTACACTGCTCTGAATCCTCATGGAACAGTCCGGCAGCGCGGTCACGTCCCCAATCGCCTCTTTCGACGTCCATTTCCGTAGCTGTTCCACGACTGACGGCTGGAAATGAAATATCGTACCTATTCCAAATTGTTGTTTTTTTGGGATGATTAATGGTGATGGAATAAATGTATATGAGATCTTTAATTACAATAATAATAATAAATTAATATTACAACAATGGTCACGATACTGTTGACACCAAACTAAGTGTATTGCCGTCCTTCTTACGCTCGTAATACATGAGCGAAACGGCAACATTATAGTGCTGTCAAATATAGTTTAGTACCTAGAATCGACATTAATATTGCCGAATAACATATCATCGGGTGACAGGAAGAACCCACTTTGTACAAAAAATTAAAAGATGTTTTTTTACACTAGTAGTAGGTACCTACCTTAAAATATCAACAACTTTCCCAGGAAAAAGTCATTATATCCATAGGTGATTACTTTACAGAATACCAAGAAACAAAAATCACATAAATAAAAAACCGGCCAAGTGCGAGTCGGACTCGCGCATGAAGGCTTCTGTACCATTATCTATAAAAACGAGCAAATAAATTAGGTTTGTTGTATTGGAGCCTCCTTATATATTTATTTTATTCTGTTTTTTAGTATTTCTTGTTGTTATAGCGCCAACAGAAATACATAATCTGTGAAAATGTCAACTGTCTAACTATCACGGTTCATGAGATACAGCCTGGTGACAGACGGACGGACAGCGAAGTCTTAGTAATAGGGTTCCCGTTTTACCCTTTGGGTACGGAACCCTAAAAACTATTGAAATTCAAATTACTGCATTGTTTTTTTTTTGTATCTTAATGAGTTTTTCCTGTCACCCGACGATATGGTAATCGCTTGTAATGTACGAAATACCATATAAGGGACAGGAGCTGATATCGGTTACAGTCGTATTAAGGCAAATTACGAAAAATACATTTAGGAAGTCTGTGGTTGACGGGTATTAATTCCACAGCCACCTGGTGCAGTACTAAAGCTGCTGTCAATATGATAACGGAAGGAATTGCTTTTAAGACCGTAAACCTTTGTTTTTATTGGTAGATGCATGTGAAATTGTAGGTACCACAAGTTATTGTGATCAATGATAATATGCAAGTAACCATTATTAACTCCAGATGATTGTAGAACGATTAGATAAGGTATTTTATCGAATGTTTTTCCTGGTGTAACAACTATCATAGTACGTAGGTACTTACAATGTGAGTTTCAATATCCACATCCACCTTCTGGTACATGCGTCTTCTCTTGGTGCTAAGGACAGGTGTGCATAGCAGATACGGCGAATGCTGGGAGTCTCTCCGTAACTGGTCGAGGATTGAGGCTGATAGCCGGTCTGTGGTGGCTTTTTCGTACAGTTTGCGTAGACTTGATGGCCTGAAATGTGAATGAAATGTTTACCGCTTTATTCAAATTTATTATTATATTGTCTCACACAATCAACATAGGACATAATTTTATATTGCAACACAAAAATATATTTCGAAATATAAAATATATAGCAGTTCAAAAAAAACTTTAAAATAACCTGACTAGGGTTTTATTTACCTCGTGTCGGGTGTGAATAGTCCCTTTTTGAGGGGTTGACTAGCCGTGTATTGGACTTTGCGAGACGCAAAATCTGACAGGCTTCCCTCCGCTGTAACAAAAGAAAAATAATTTAAGCTTCCATGAAACTCCTAAGTGTCCTAACTTAGTACTTAGTTCTATAATCACGACTTGTTGCTGAAGGTGCAATTTGGGTCTTAACGTCACCTCCTAAATGTTATTTCAAAAGTAACAGTAAGTTTTTTTATAGATTTTGTACTGAGTTAACTGTCAAAAACTGTTTTTTATAGCCTAATTTGCGTCCTACTCCTGGGCAAAGGCCTCCCTCCCTCGCCTCTCTCCCGCCACTGGTCCCGGTCCGGGGCCATTTTCGGCCACTCTTTTCCGCAAATAGTATTATAATAAAAACATTGCTGCAACATAGGTGGTGACTGTTCATTAATGGCACAGTTTGCCAACAAACAAACAAATCGACACTTCGAATATCAACTTTGTTTATGTGAAAGAGACTAATAATGTGCCATTAGTCGACGGACCACCTCCCAGGCTATCGGGATTAATGTCCACGATAGTTCGTTTATGTTTAATATTACGGCACACGTAATGTACACTTCTGCTTTTATAGCGGGCGTCTGAAATATTGCATTTTTGTAGAAAACAATTCCTTTTAGCAAATATTTTAGATCCCTATTACTCTGCAACTAATGAGTCTTTTCGATTCATAAATGATTGATGAGAAGATAAGATAAATATCTACGTTTTCTAAAAGAAAAGCCTGCTGACCTATACAGTAATAGAAGAAACGATGCACTTAGCCCCAAACAAACAGACAAGTGAAATATTGCCGGTGCATGGAATCGTGATCAAAGATCGTGACGTGACCACGTCTACTTTAGTTTCTAATTATCGATAGGAGAGAATAATGGACACTCTTTATCGGTATCACGAATGACCACTATAGATTTTGATGACGGTTAGGTCTTGTGGTTAGAGCGCAGACCTCTTCGCGCACTGCTCCGGGTGGTTGTGGATTCTATTACCGTCAGTGGCAAATTCCAGAACTTCGCTGGTTTGGGTGTAAGCAACTAGCTTTACCTAGTTTAGGATCATACGATGAGTATGTATTTAAAGATAGTCGACGCACAAACGATTCGATGATAAATTCATAAATCGAATGCAATCAATAAAGACATAAACTATTTAACTGTAGTCGTTATAAATAAAGTTTCGAGCTTCTTTGCATACGCGCCAATAGGAAGCATAGATTGAGTTAATTTATGCTATGTACAAAGCAATGCAATTAAACTTTACTAATGGATTGAAGCAGTGGTAGCCGAGTAGTCGAACGCACGCCTTGCAAATCAAAGTGTGCAGGTTCAAACCCCGGCTCGCACCTCTGGGTTTCATGTGCGAATCTCATAAACATCCGAGATTACCACTTGCTATGAAACGGTGAAGGAAAACATCGTGAGGAAACCTGCATGTCTGAGGGAACTTGACTAGTTCTCGATAGATGTGTGTAGTCTGCCAACCCGCACCGGGCCAGCGTGGTGGACTATAGCCTGAATCCCCCTCGCATTGAGGGGAGGCCCGTGCCCAGCAGTGGGACATTAAAAAAAGGGCTGTAGTTTAATGGATTGAACATTTCAAAGGTGGCTAACAAATTTAACACAACGCATTCTCAGCTCAATCCTCAGCTACTATGTAAATCTTTCTTGTAACGAAAACAAGCAAACAATAATGATCCATTGCTTTGACGGCTAAGCGTCAACATTTTTTTCCGTTAATTAAAAATATTGTATCTCCACTGTAATCAATTTTGGTATCCTGATGTTTATTTGCTTTTAATCTACCCTTTCGATCGATGTTTTGCTCTTAATTAAACAAATAATATATTCAGAACCGTAACATGTTTTACGTTCAGTTTGACCGCTTACTCGTTTTGTAGATAATGTTATAATAACACCGATAACAGTTTTGATATCTGTGTTTAAAATCACCTGTCATGAGGCACGCAAGTAGTACCTACAACGCAATTTCAGAAAATTCTGTGTTCTTAAAGTGAATGTTGCTCTTATACGTATATCATGTCTGTTGTGAATATTTACATGTAAGGTCCATCCTGGCAATGTCGTACATTCCCGACTGCTCCCAATGGAGAGAATAAATTTCCGTCTGCGGTGGATCCGCGGACATACGACTGTGTTTCCATACGTCCCGACATAACGCATTGGTCATTGTATTCGGTTAATGTATGTTACATTGCAAACAGTATATTATTCTCGGATATTGTATCCTTTTTTACAAAGAAACATTTGAAGTAAATAGAGTGTGGGTTTCTCAACCTAAAATGTTTACTGTTATGATTAGATGATTGGCCACATATTTCGAAAACATCTCGACACACTTTTCTTAAAATAGATTTTATTAAATATATTACTACAGAAGTTGATGAAATAGTAGCTAGAGTAATATTGATATTCTTACACAAGTTACAATTGCTTCATTAATACCCTTGCGAACATCAAAGTGGATGAAGGAAATGGCTCCAGGATACTAGTTCCATATAAAATAGATAATGAGATTGAATAGTATTGGATTGCAATAAGAAATGCGCAACTGGGGCCTATTGTGAGCCGGCCTTGGCTCCCCTCGGGATGTCGGCGCACGCGCAGGGAGCTACGTGGGTGGCTGACCATGGTACCCGTGCTACATATTTACGATTGCAGCCATAAGAAACGTAATTGTATACTTATAAACTGGTGGAATACTGCTGTACGTTAAACCGTCAACGCAATTATCATAATTCATATTTTTTATTGCACGTAACTTATTAAACTCTTTTAAATTATGTTCAGATGCGTTCGCTGATCAAGTTACGAAATGGAAATAAAAAAATAAAATTGTCACAAAACATTATGGTTGTAAAACAGATCGTTATTTTTCTCATTTATCCTGTTTATCTGGAAGCTGCGAGGGTAAAAGTAAAGAACAGTCGTATTTACGTAAAATATGGATAATCCTGCTACGGTCCGTTAAAAATGGAACAAGCATTTTCTTGGTAACCTTACATTGAATAACGCAGAATACTTATTGTTATGGTTCCAGAATTACTTATGAAATGCAACGAAAAGTAGAAATACATACCAAATTTTCTTTTTGTTCACAAAGGAAATCGATAGTTGATAAATAGCATATATAAAAATCCTTTTTGTAAAAGTGCTTTCAATGTAATTCTGAATGAATTATAGATAACTTCAATTAATACAGGAAAAGCTAATTTGCACTTATATGAATCTTCTCATATGAATGTTAAACATGAAGGGCCTGCCTTCACTAATATGATTATAGATACTAGGATTACAGAGAGCTAAAGCGTTACTTGTTTACTTACTAAACTACGTATTGTACTGGCGTACCTATACGCTGAAGGCAAGGTCCTGTGAGGTCACGACTTTGAGAAGGTCTCGCAAGGGCGGTAATATTATCAATGTACGTATGATCAACCTGTTGTGGAAGAAACTGGTTTCGCCATATGGAAAATGATTACTAGGAAAGTGCCTATGCAATGTTTACAGGAAGACTGTGGACTGGTATTACTTTTAATGCGTGTTTATATTATATCGGTGAGTGAAAGGCTCGATTAACTAAATATTATATGGGAGCCGGGGGTAAGTATATTATCAAGATGTCCAACGGTAGTAAAAAAATGCCTAGAACCGTCACTGTAAATCTTCCTTACCACCACCTACTAAGCAGATTGTTGGATACTGAATAGAAATGAGTTGATAGTGTTCGTACGAATAACTCTGTCAAAAAATAAAGCAAAATTGAAACTAAACTATTAAGCCGATTTACCTGTTCTTAAAATTATGTAAAGGATTTCAGACATTATTAACAGACAGTTAAAACAAAAATTCCTATTAAAAGTTGGCCAAGTTCAAGCGAGATAAAGAGTCGATGAACTCGGGAAGTAATTCGCACGCAATCGGCCGTAGCAATTTATCGGCTAAGAACTTGAGAAGTTTCGGAGGAAACGGGTTTCTCACCCATAACTCCTGTAGAAATATTCCAAATGGTACTTTTTGGTATTATTGGGCACCAACAATTATTACTTTATTGATTGCTCACTTTAAGAAACCGTTTTACAATTAGGAGATTAGCTCAAATATATTATTTTTCATTACCATGTATTTTATAGGATGCAATGCAAACTAAATTCTGAATTATAAAGCAGTAACAGTTATAGATTCATAGGACTTTCTTCTACACCACCTAAACGATATTGATAAATGAATATATATATATGAATTTTAAAACCACATCACGCAAGGCGTATCCAATTAAACCACTATAATCTGGCAAAACTGGCAAGGCTTCTTGTCTGTGACATAAAAATTTTATAGCACCACTGTCGTCCGTGAGGGGTCGCAATTTTTTTTTTAAATTAATTCGAAGCCTGCCTGCTTCGTGTACATATCCAATTACATGTGTTCGGGAATATCTATACACAGTGGGTATGCGTTTCGTATGTAATAGTATCTACTTGTGAATTTTTAATGTACAGGAAAAAGTGTATGGAGATTGCTTGGGAACCGTCCTTATTTTTCTTCTTTACAGCTTATTATCTTTTTTCTCCCCGAGTGGGAGTTAAGATTCTCCCTCTAGTTCCCGCCTGGCATTAATATTAAGCTTTATTGCATTTTTTACACAAATGACGATAATAATCTCGTGATTTTTATTAAAAGCATTAAATATCTAGGGTATCGTAATACCCTACATAATTGTAGTAACAACATTATGCAATATCTTTTTAGAATAGGTAATTTAAGTTGATAATGTCGTAGTTAATGCTACTTCAAATACCATACTTAACATTTCCCGCCTTAACTGTCCAGATGAGTCATTCGGCATTACCGATGTAAGTATACCTATTTTGGGATCGTCTGGGAATCACAACAAATGCACATCGTCTCACGAAGTCTGAACCCATTTAACTCTTTATAAATCTCTCAGTCGATAACCGTAAGACTATCACAGATCCGTAAATAAATTGACGTTAATTACAAATTAAACAGATATTTCAAGTATTAATTTCATCTGTAAATGTCTACACACAAGAACATATGTTGAATATTGCTCTTCTGTTGAAGTTCCTATGGAAATTTTGTTTCTTTCTATTCCGGCCATAAATAATATCACGCGTCAAATAAACAAATTCACTCCTCTATCGACAAAGGGAGAACTGCTTCATGAATTGCTGATGTCAGCAATATTCTATAGCACTTTGCTTGCAAATAAGGGCATTGCATAAATTTATAAGCTCAAATTCCAGCGTGTAGTTTCCTCGAGGAAAGTGTTTATATCTGGAAATGACGTCGGGGCAGGGTCTAGGTAGGGGACTAAATGAATGAGCTCTGTTACAAGTGCTAGTTATTAAGGAGAACCGGTGGGCTTTTACGAGCACTACAAGAGTGGAACCTTGCACAAAATGACCTCTGCCGATTATTAAATGCCCAGTTTTCACCATTGACCTAAAATAATTGTCGTTTGACATCTCATGAAACTTTGCAAAATATTTAAATAAAAGTTTGCGCATGCTTGGTAAATGGTTATTTATGAACGCTTTTAAAAACCTAAGTAAGTAACTTTCCACACGCCATTTTGCTAATTGTTTATGTTTATAACAATTTGAACTGACCTTCTTTGTATTGTGAGTGATGCACAAAATTTCTTTTAAGTTAAGTGTGACCTTTTTATCATGATATCGGATTGTAAAATTATATTGATTCAAGTAAAATCAATCGAGAAAATATTATAAAAGTTTTCTTACGATACATTTTATTTGTTTAGAAGATCCAGCAAAACGTAATATAATAATGATTGCTGGTATAAGTATACTTTAAATTGCAGGCAGCTATAAAAGTTTACGATCAGGAACATTGAAGATTCTTAGTTGGAATGTTTGAAACGTGTCACGGTTCGTGTAGTAAGTAGAAATTGCCAGCAAACCATAAAGGAGACATTTTTACCACTTGAAGCGATTTAGTGGTGGCCGGGACGCTATCGGCGCGTTCAGGAGCATTAAACCTGGGCCCAACAGTTCCTGCCGATGGACAGATTGTGGTTCCTACTTTCTCAGAATCCAAATGGATGGTACTAAAACGTAATGGTGCAGTACGGAAAATTTACAATAAATTCGGAAAGCAATATTTTCGCTCGGACAGATCCGTTTTCGTTTTATTGCCGATTTAGATGTTTCACGGAAGAAAGTTAACAATTTAGAGAGAAAAATTGGAAAAGCAAAAAGTTTATCTTTCGGTGTGCGAAAAGAAATGAAGACTTTTTTATCACAATAATAATGCTCTAACTTTTAAATAACGATACACTAAAGAGTGTTTCAGGTGTAATATACCATTATTAAATCGTGGCATCTTTTAATAGCGATTCGATATTACCATAATTGCAAATTCTAAACCACTCTTTGTAATTTTATCAAATTGTGGTCATTGAGTCCATATGCCACTTCAATAGAATTAGAACGCTAAAGGGATATTTATATACGGGGCACGTATCACCAGTCGGGATCACCCCCATGCATTCGTACGATGTCGGGGCATAGACCCAGACATTTTTTCGATATCCACAGTGTACTCGGTGAGGGTAATGGCTTCGAAAATTCAAAGATTGTATTTTTTATACACTTCACTGGTGCAAACAATTTGATGACTGGAGAAATAATGTAGGACACGAATTACGGTAATTTAGAAGCTTTTCGTATTGATCTTATATTTAAGAGCCATCTATAGCCTAGTTGTTAAAAATGTCAGATCAGCATATCGGCCCGTTTGGAATTTTGGATGGGTGATCAAATTATACCTTCTCCGTGCTTTAGCTGGTGGTCCAAGTCATCAGTAGCCTGAGAAAATGATATTGCAACAGGATGCGTTTACAAAGTAAAAGCCGCAGGCAAGAGCCAGAGTAATATATCCTGTAATAACAACAGTAGCTCCACATACCGAGTAATTCTGCCTCCATTTGTGGGCCCGCGGCGCTGGTACTTTAAAATATGTTTTAAATATTAGATACCAAGTGTAAGAGCAATAAATAATCCGCAGTGCGTGAACGCCGCAGCTGGGTAAAGTTATTCGATTAATTATAAACTTATTCGACTGAAGAATATGTTTATTCGATTTACATTTCAAATCGATTTACGATCTGCAATATTAATTTGTGTTCGCCTGTGATGAATAAGGGAGAATGAATGGATCTAAAAAAAAACAAAAAAAAAACATTTATTTATTCAGGTAAGTGAGACCTTCATGCCTCTTTTCTGATTACCTAGCGCTCTTTCTTATTACTTAAGAAGGGGTATGACCTTATCTACCACTAAATTGGCCATAACATCATATTATGTCATACTCACAGAACAATGCTTTTGATTACCGCATAATAGTTTCGGTAAATTAAATGTTTATATTAATTATCTATCTGTAGGTAGATAATCTGTACTGAAAGTTAATGGAACTAACCTATCTTTAATTGTAATTGTGTAATAGTACACAATCTCTTTAATAGGAGGCACCTTATTCGATCCGCGGTGTGCTTTATAGAAGAGGAATTACAGTGCAGTAGTTAAGTGGTTTGCGGGCTTCGGCCTTCAATTGGAGCATTACCCCTTCCAGCCTTAGAAACTATTTTATGATCAAGTGCACACCCAGTTTTTGCATTTGAACACTTTGGTCTTTGGCTTACAATAATACTATTATATAGGCAAGTTTCTATTTAGTTATTACAAAATTTTATAAATATTCTGTTACGATGTTTCCACACAAATCTTGAGCACTTTTTTTCACCTGCCTTTTGAGGGGCTAGGCAAAATTTAAGTAAACTATATGTATTGAAATAAAACTATTTTACGGATTCTATCGCGTTTATTTACTTTTTTATTTTCCCGACGTTTCGGCTGCTTTACAGCAACTATGGTCACGGGGGGACTGAGGAGTTAGACGTCTTGATGTCATAGTTAATAACTGGGTTAATTAATAAACTAAATTAGGTTAGGTTAGTTAATAAACTATATGTATGTGAAACAAATGTTCCATAATTGAAACTTGTTAAACCATCTCATTTTATTTTAATAGCCACACTATAAACACATAATCAGTGATATAACGGCAAACAGGTAAATTGGCATGTGCCTAGTGCCTACCATTTTAATTAACTTGGATCACGAACATGCTATCAGCCTCCACATCGATTTTTTATGCCAATTAATAAAAGTTAAAAGTTGTCTATTATCAACACAGTTTTTTTTACTTTTGTGCTAACAAAAAATTCCGATCACGGCAGCCGATGTGTAATGGCTGTGAATTTTTACGGTGTGCACGAAACGCCATGGGGAATAGATTTTCAGTGCGTCTCTGGTATAAATCACGGGGCCAGATGACGCCCCATTCCTGAATTCTGAATGAGCTACTAGCCGAGATTTACTTTAAATTAAGAATTTTTACACAGCCGTCTGCATTTTATGAAGCTTTCCATACTTCCTTATTGAATTAACAAAAATCCTTTGTATTCCAAAATGGAAAGGAAGTAAGAAACACAATATTTACCTGCCGAACTCTTTTTTGCAATATACTGAGGGTAAAAAATTTACCCGAGCCATATTTTACCGCGGGAATATGTCTATTTCATCAATATTGAATGAGTGCCAAAGTGTAATAGCTGGACACATTGTTCGTGTTTATTACATATTCTGCATGAGTACAGACGTTGTGATTTTACTATAAAATGCATGTGATACTAAGCAAATGAGCGTAAACTTCAATGCAGTATAGATAAGATACTACCTATTTGTTATTATAGTAGGTACCGACATGTGCGTGTGACAATGACATAATAATCCCCAGCATTTGAGTTGTGGGAATTTTTGACCTTAAGGCCGTGATAGAGGTTTCGTAATAAATTCGCGAACACAAACTAATAAAACACCAGACGATGTCTTCTGAACTGAACCGCTTTTCACAGTATTCAAGTTCACTGACCAACGGTCTGCGATAAAGATTAGCTGCTTTTTTACTGCGCCGTACAAAGTGTTGGCAGTAAAAAACATTATGGTACAAATTACACGCGTTGAATGATCAACAGCACCTTTTAAGGATCATAGCAGGAAGCTCGGTAATGAACAGTTCCCAGAGAGTCAGGGTAGGAATGCAACTGAAAAAATGGCTAACGGCTCTAACTGGCTTTTCTGCGGAATGGCCTACCAGTTTGACAAATATGGTATTCTTTTTCCGTTAGACGATCAGCGGCGATCGATACTAATCCTTACTCGCCAACGTTGTATGACACATTTTGCTAAAACTATAAAATGATTTACAAGCATTCGTGAAAGATTAATAACATTGTGAAGCCCGCGTCAGATGTTCATAGACATGGCAATAAATTTTGTGAAACAAAAGAATCTTGCGGGCAATATATTCAGAAAGTTTGCGGATTTTATACGAGAGCTATAGAACAAATCGCCTCATCAACGCGACCTCTACCCCTCTACCGAAGTTGGTGTAAGATAAAATGATGTTACCTTTTTTTTCGCAACATTTAAAGGGGTGTGTTTTGACCGTGCCGCCCTACAAACTTATTACCAAAATCATAGTTGGTAGCAGATAAAAAGAAACAGGAGGGATGAAATATAAAATAATATTTTCCGTGTAAAGATAGTAACACATCATTTGCCTTTACTCTTCTTTATCTCAGCCTGGTAAAGGTGAAACGTTGCTAAGGAAATGCGTAAATGTAGGTATATGTCGCCTAATCATTAGAGAACATCATATAATTATCTTTTAAAAGCGCTAGTCTATTTCTATCAATACGCCACAATATTTTGTTTGTAAAATGTATGCAATACCGGAAGATGTCAGTGACCGTACGTAATACGATTCGATGCGGTGTCCGTAAGCGTGTATAAAATTGATTTATTCACGTACCTACGTAACTATCTATGTAACTATACCATAAGTGCTAGCTTTGGACGGGATGTTCCGATTTCAAGCGGTTTTTGTAATCCGTCGCACTTGGGTGCGTCTTAATTTCCTTGGAAATAAATGTTTTCAAAACCGTAGTAGATAAATGGTACCTATATTTCATAATATTGATTACGCACAAGACCTATCTAATATTGTTTTGTTGTGAAAGGAAGCGAGTAGTAACTTTTTAATTAATTGCCGCTTATTTTTCTCGTTGTTTTAGACTCTTATGCCGTTTTTAGACTTCTAAACCATTTCATGATACCTACCCTGAACTTGGCACAAAGAAACTAGTAGGCAGTAAGCACAGTAGAGGGGGTTTCGTCTGTGGCGGTAGGTACGCGGCCCAAAGGAGTCGTATGACACCGTTGCAGTTTGTCGGCCTCCCGTCTCATGTGGCCCAAAAGCTTTTTCCTTTTCACATTGGAAGGGTTGAATTTGAGTAAGAAAATGTGCTTACTACTAACTATGACGGTTGTAAGACTTTAATTTGTGCTAAGCGACTAAAAGACCCTAAAAAAGATATCGATCCTTTATTTTTAATAGAATTTTGAGAATCCGGTTTTGTTAGGACTAGCTTTACTTTTGTTTTTGTTTTGTTAGGACAAGCTCACCGATGATCATTTAAAAATCTTCTAAATACAACAAAACGTTTTTTTTTCTCGTTTCAATCTTTCTCATCAGTGTAATCACTATTATTTATTTACCCTTCCTTACTACAAACCATAATAATCATCCGAATTTAACACTTAATTTAAAACACCGCTCACAACCGATAACAATTGTATAAATTAAAATTTAATAACGTTATACCGAGGTATAAGGTAATGAATTATGATTATACTCCGAGAGGACGGGCCCAAACGCTCTAATGACTATGGCGGAACATTAGCCAAACACAAATTACGATGAAATGTGTAAACAGGTATTATAAGGGATCGTCGAGTTTTATGTTGCAAAATTAGGGGAGAGTAATATTTTTTGTTGTTACTTTTTTATCATCCCTGCTTGTGTTATTAAAACGTTAGCGATGATGACGATAAACTGCCAGCTTACTTACAAGAAGATACGAAACATAATTAGAAATGTTTATAAAAGTAACACGTATTACTTTGATTTTGATTCATAAGCGTGGAAACCTAAGTATTATCTAATGATATCTTAAGTTAATAATAACTGTTTGCAACATGGAGAACATCAAAGTAGTTGCACCGCATAGCTCCACATCAATGATACCGGTACGGCACGTATCGCTAATTAGCGATAGGTGCGTCTGTGTTTGTACCAATCAAACGTACACTTGTTGCAGTGGCATTTGTCTGTCGGTTCAAGAATTACTGCCGTTCGAGAGCCCAGAAGCTGCCGATAATATCAACTGCTCGTTAGCGCTGAAGTTATAAATTTTAGAGACCTGCACAATGGAAGGCGTGGTCGGCTCGTAATGTTTTCATGCGATTCCTTTCGCAGTTAAATACAATTATCTCGATATAATCTTTATATCATAATAACCACAAAGTTACTTGATATTTTATAAGATTTCACGAACATTTATTAAGCTACGGGGTTCGAGCAGTGAATGTTAGCGTAATATATAGAAAACATACTTAACTATTCAGAACAAGAGTTTTATCGGGGACCATTTCAATTTCATGTTATCAACGTCCAGCCAGCCACGGGCATCTTCTAAAGAATATTGGTTTAAATAATAGCAATCACGATTGCAGTAGCCGCCAACTTACTATGCACTCCTCGCCACTCTTATTGTTTCACAAATAAAGTTTAGAATTGATAAGAATCTGTTCATGCGAAAAGTTGGAAACCTTCATCGCTCTGCAGTACGGTATTGAATGACGTGTCCTTATTTTCAGTGCGGCGCATTCACGTCATCGGAGAATAGATTGAAATGAATAGGAAATGTACAGGGGACGCACAGGTATTGGAACGAGCCACGAGACATGTCATGTAGCTTAGACCTCGTTAACGTCCCTGACAGCTGTTTTAATTCCACGACTCCACTGCCTTTATACCAACGTTGTGCAGTAAAAGTTCAATATAATAGAGGCGCTTATTCTTCGATTGCGTGTTTGTAGATCGTGACGTAATTTTGATGTCACAATAGAACAGAAAGTTATTCAAGACTTATATTCATTTTGAAACTTAATAAATCCTTTGAATCAAGATGATTACAATACTACTCGAATACCATTCGAAACAGAGTGCCAAGGGAAGAATGAGAATAAACTACAGTTTACAGTATATCATTAAATTAAATTAAATATTAAACGAGTAAGTAGCCTAATTTTATCTACGTTTAATTAGACTATCGAGAGCTACATGAAGCTACAACTTAGAAGGGAAGGCTTGACATTATCATGTGACGAAACATAAGGTAGAATGTTTGTGGGTGTTTAAAGGAGAACAATAGAAGACAGAATGAACACTTATGTAAGTAACTGAAGATATAAACACGAGATATGCTCAAAATGTTTAGTTTTTAAAATAATAACGTGATTACAAGTTTAGTAGACTGATTGTACCTTCTGTAATTATGGAAAGTAGTTAATGGCATTAAAGAAGCAATTAATTCAGGTCAGACGGACATTGTTTTCATTGAGGAAAATCGAAACGAGAACCCAAAAAATAAAAAATAAAGCATCACAAAAACATAGGATTGTTTAAAATGAAGAGAAAGTTTAGTAGATTGTTAGAAAGTGGAAATAATAAAATTACGATATTTACGATGTAATTAGAATGAGATGGACAATGATTCAAGTGAGTTTCTACTGAATTGGGATATAGGTACCAATAATCACACGTTTCCTTATAAACGTTTGCACAATCCCTGCAACATGTACAAGGAAATTGTAATTAGACAACAAAAGTGTCTTTACAAAAATTGTATTGTGTTGCGTTTACAACGTTTGTGTTTCATATCTCCATGTCCGTCCGGGAACTATGGTACGGTGCGGCCGGGCTTGCTTCCAGCATCCCACGAGGTGTGCAGAGTCAACGACCTCCCTTCCCCAGGAAGTATATACCTCAAATTAATAGCTCACTCCATCTTGGAAGCCTGTTAATAACTTCAGTGCTAAACATAAACCTGCCTGCGATAGGAAAATAAGATTTGAGACAACAAAGGACTAAATAGTGTCATTAAGCGATTTAAAGATTATCAATGTATAGAAAAGATCACTCTATGAATGACAATTTAATAGCTCAACGCATTTAATTATACATATCGTTAAGAAGACGCACAAATAAATATAAACACCATCTAATAGACGTTATGACACTTAGTAAAATGTCTCGCAAGACGCGTATCATATCAGTATCGAAGAGGACCTGAGGGGTTTCACTTGGAAGTTGGAACTTTGAAGAAGCCAATAAATTTACGAAGCGCATACATTAATCATGACTGTTTGTTATAAGTTGAATCAGAATTTCTGTACCGCTAAGTGGGTGGAGATATTTTGATAAGATTGAATGTTTGGCTGGTTTATAACTTCAATAAGCTCTCAGTTCTGTCTGGTTTTCCTGCTAAAGCCTCTGTTCCCTTTGATATAAACTCATATTATATTGCTATCCCATAAAATTATATAAGAAAACTAACGCTAAGAGTTATTAGAAAGGGGCAATAGTTTTTTTTTTTTTTTTGAAAGGACTTACACTGTTGGCCGTGAGGTGGCCTTTACAGCTTTACCGGAGGAGTAGCGAGCGCAGAGTGCACTCCAACCAAGGCCTTTAGGGCGGAAAGGGGTGGCAACTAGCTCAAGGGCGCCACAGAGGGCACGACCTCGGCTTGGGCAGTTACCGTGAGGGGAGAGGTAGTGACTGCGCTCCTAGGTGCAAAGATGCACCTTCGAGCGGAAGAGGGGGTGCCTCGACCTCGCCGGTGAGATCGGTGTCTGTTTGAGGCTGGTGTAGGTGTGTAGGTGGCCCTCTCAACGCCTGGGTCGAGGAGGGCGGTGATCGTGTCGGGAGGATCAATCAACACGTGCCGCGGACGGCGGCGACGAGTTGATGATGTGTGCGCGGGGTCTGGCTCGTAATTGCCGGCGGCGACAATTAGAGGATTTAAATGCGACGCGGCTTTTTTAAAATAGCGTTCGGACGCTATTTTTAAGTGTTTACGAATTGAGAAGAGGCCAAGGTCGGAATGAAGATCTACGTTCCGTATGTACCACGGGGTACCTACGGCCCTACGGAGAAACCGGGACTGATAAGGGGCAATAGGTTGCGGTAAACACTGTAAGCAAGATCCAAAGCATTAAAGGGACAGCGTCGTGCAGATAACCGCAACATAAACCAACCGTAAAGCTGTTTGTTCACAGCTTTTACGATTATATGTTAGCACTTCAGTTCGACCGAAAATCTTAGAGAACTAAGCGAAATAAAATATCTCAAACAAAATGCACGGAAAAGTGGTGTAATCTACGTATCATCATTTTATGTACCTAGCTATAAAAGTGTTCTTATACTTTGAAGATAACGACAAATTTTGTTTCGTTTTCTTGCTTTGAAGATACAAAACTAAATTTACTTTAAAATATCATTTAAAAAAAACTGAAAAATAAAATAAATAAAAACTAGGCGAGTAGCATACTTAGGTACCTACTTTTAGGCAAGTTGCAATAGTCAAGTCATGAGGAACTGACCGTGCGAATAATGCAAAACAGAGACCGCATAACCCGTAAATTCTCACTGGACACTGCGAACACTGCATTAACGGTATCTGTTGTTTAAACATGGCCTGAACATTGTGGCTTTGAAGTGCCGAAGCTAGGCGTTGTTTGACGCAGGGCCAAACAATGAACCTTCGTACACTCAACACCTAACATTTTTAACGTCATCGACAGTGTCTGGTCCGCGCCCAAACTGTTTGGTAACGATTTGAGAAATGGTTATCGTGTATTTACAGTTCCTAAGGGAAAGTTTGGGGTGTGTGTATTCGAACAACATTTGCTTTTTTGTATTGTAGCTTTAAAGAATATTATTTGAGACGTTCAAACACAAAATTTCCAAGAAAATATGTTTTTTGTTCGAAAGGTTTATATAATAAGCAGTAAATATTTGTAATCCAGAATTGTTCTTTTAAAGCTTTTCTCATCTTTCAATATTTCTGTTTCTACCAGATTATTTTCTTTTATCGCAATTTTGGGATTTACTTTATTCATTCGAATTTTATCTTGTTTATTGAGTTGTGGTTGTGGGCTTATGATCTGACAATTTGCATCAAAAGATGTTGCGCAAAACAAGAGGCAACGAAGATAACATAAATCAAGGAAAACGTAATAGGTACTATAATTACGTAACTTTATATAAATAAGAGGGTACTTACCCCCTTATTTAGCATGGTTTACTTACTTAAGCCAGTTCTACATTTCTTCTGATACGTCTCAAAAGTGCAAAATAAACCACATGAAAAATGTTTAATCGCAATCGATTGACCTAATCATGTCGGCAGAGTAATTTATAATAGTGCACTAATTAAATAGGTAAAAATAGTTTACAAGACTCATGCGCAGGAGTTTATCATAAATGTCGATAAAAGTGTGTATGGTCATCGTCAGTGCGGCTCGTTACATGTGGGGTATTGGGTTTGTTATGCAAGAGATCGTGAAGAAATGTTAAACAATGGAATGAAATCTGTACCTTGCAAACTGTGGGTGGTCTCAAGACAAATTGCTCAGAAATACACTTATTGAGATCGAATAAAATAACAAATGTTTTTTTGCAAATCAATGTTTTACAACACACAAGCAATATCGTTCAAAAAGTGCCATTAATAGTCTGTGCATGCATTACAATTATTATAAATCTGGGCGCGAGTAAATTGGAGTCTGACAAGTTGATTGTCTTCACCTAATTATGTTTGTTGGCAATGATTATGTTGGTACCAATCATCTCATATTCGTCATATCAAGCAAGACATAAAAATGTTGCTGTCAAATTTACTGTACTCATGGTTTGTGGACAACAAAACTGCTATCAGTATCAAACCTTTTAACGTTCAGATTAATTGGGTTTACATGGACTCTCTTGGAACAACACTTTCAATACACCTCTGCTTATCATAGAATATGAACAGTGGAAATGTCCGTTTATGCAACGAACCCAGTCGTTTAGCGTACACAAATGAAGGTTGTTCACCCGTTTGTGTTACGGTCTGATACCGATCCGTGGTGTTTCCTGCTACTATTCATTACTATGGTATTCATTCACACAAAAACCTGTTCGATCTAATTCCGTTAACATTTTCCCGGAAACTTTTAAGAGCGTGCAACTCAACACATTTTATCTATGCAACTAATACGGTATATTAATATTTACTGAAGTCTCTGAGACGTCGGCGTGTGTTGACAACATAGTGGCACTTTTTATTTAAGATAGTTCTTTAATGTCGTACATTCCCGGCAAAGGTAGATTTGCTATCTATTTTCTATCATACCCTTTACGCGCGCATTTCATAGGATTAGTAGATATGAGATCTCACAAATCTTACAATACTATGGTTCTATATAACTAATCATTTTCATTATATTACTGGTCTCTCACTATGGCTTAACAATGCCTAGATTGAAACTGAAATCTAATTATGCATGTAACAGTGTTAGTAATAGTATCTGTAGTGTAGGTACATACATATACACCATAATGCTGTATTCCTCGAAAGAGTAGGCAGAGGTGCACTGAATTGTATAGTAATATTACTTACAACAAATAGAGGTTAAATTCAAATATCAGCCACAATTATGTAAATAGGTACAAATAAAGATGATAATTATGCGAAATTAATTCAAATCCCGTCAAATACGTACTTGGCAATGTAGACATTTAATTAGTAAATGGCCGACAATAAAGTTTAACAACTATATGGTACTATGCAAATATAAATCCGCCTCCATGGTTACATTACTACTGCCAGTCAGGATTATGAATAAATCCCTTATTCAACTACATAGATAACATACTATATTTAACGAGTACCTATAATATCGAATGACTGGGTGTAACTTTCTTCTTTATTTTTTTTTCACGAAGTGCCTATATTATAAATATTTCTCAAACGAGTAGTTTGAATTAAAATAAAGAGGTAAAATATGGACATAAAGACATCAAGCCATAGGATTTACAATTACTTTTAAGTATAAACTCATAATACCTACAACAGATTCGCAAAATGAATAATTTTCATTCAACAATTACTTTTGCGAAATTATTCACCGGACGGGGTGCAACGGTGCATTCAGTTTCATACGGCCCGTAGTTCCGAGTACAATGTCGCGATAAATCACCGTGTAACGACTGTTACAGGAGCCGTTTCGCCAAATCGGGACGCAGGTATCGAGAAAGATTTATTTCAATGGAGACCTATCAGTTTTGTAAGCTTACCTGATACCCTGATTTCGGAACTAGCGAAATAGGTTTATACCTTGAAAAACTTCTAGAAAGATGACTTTTAGGTGGACAGTGGTGAAGATTTTAGAAAATGTATGCAATGAGACAGTTAGGGCATGACTGCATAATTCCACAAGGTAACTGTAAGCTTTCGATTAGCGGGACCTTCGGTGGCTTGGGTTCTCCTCATTAAAATTTTACAACAGTAACACTATGATAAGATAAACCGACTCGTTACACGCGGAGGTGTTATGGAGTGAGCGTGAAATTGTTGGTTACAGTGTTCAATCGAAATTAACTGTAACAACTTGTTGAAAGCTTTTAATCAATACGGTCATTTAACAATCCTCGATTGAAGTAAGATATCTATCTTCATTTCAATGAATACTAAAGGAGTAAAGAAATTGCAAATAGCTGTAGTAATGAACACTTTGCTTATTTTGTTTTGATCCTGGCTTATGCCATGTGGAGTTGTATTGGGTTTTGAGCAAAACTACACCATTATGATATTCATGATTTAGCGAGTTTTTCAATCACCTTTGAAGTACCGTACTTCATATATAGGCTCTAAGCATGTAGTTTGTGAAGCAAGGTTAGAATCATGTGATATTTCACAAGGAAGTGGCATTTGTGCCATGGCGGAGCACTCGGCGAGTCCGCCTACTATGGCTAGGGCTGTCAATCTCGTGACCGCGACACGCGGGGTAGTGGGCTTCCGGGCAACTAGCCGAGTTGGCTACAGTGTGTACAGGTTTACCGAAAGCGGCACGGAACCTGTATGGAACGTGAGATACCGCATCCGTGTTGCGGTTGCGGATAGGGTGTAAAATATAGCGAGTGTGCCATTTTTCATACTTTGCTCATTTATTTTTCTCGTTAGATAATATTTATTAAGGGGCAATTCGCTTGAATAATTGGTTACAATAAGTCAAGGGATACTTTAACCAGGGGTCAGCTGAGTGGCTGCAAACAAAACTTTTAAATGTTTGAGGCAAGAAACCTATCCAAGTATCTCATTTTACAAGGTATATACAAGCCTAGATTACCAAGTGTGAGGGTAACCACAATGCACTCGCAGCCACAAAGATTGTTGCCTTTGTTTTTGTACTGCGTCTTCAAATGACTGTAGAACAATCGCTCGAATTGAGCAATATAAGCGTTCTAGAAACAAATAAAATGGGTTTATAGCTTCATAGCGAGATTGGAAGTGGGATGACTTTATTGTGGCCGGGGCCTTTGCTGCGACTTATGGTTCACGACTAGCTTCGGGCGCCGGGAGATGCCTGTGTGGTCCGTGTCCATATTTGCGAAAGTTCAAATTTAATTATATAGATTAGTGGTACTTTACATTGAATATTGAAATGCATGCACATTCTGCAATGCATTCTAGTTGTTATACCTATCTACTTACTGGAAATTCAAGTTGAAAAGGATCGTACTGCCTCGCCAATAATATTCTGTATCGTTTCAGTCACACGAAATTTAAAAAAGTAATTACACAGAGCCAAAAAAGTCGCGTTCAAGCCGGGAAAACTACTTTTACAAATTGAATTTTCACACGTCCGTAGTCTCACTGAGACGGTGGGTGCAATTTGTCAGTGCCTCGAGCTGTCTCAAAATACACTGCTGTCGTAAAATTACATGCATCAGAGGTCTGACGGTAAACGAAATTCTTCAAGCGTCGAAAATCATATTCTACTCAACGATAGGTTTAATAAATGTAATTATTACGATGTGACGAGAAATGCATCGAGCTTTTTCACATAAACAAACACTTATTAAAGTAATTTACCTAATACGTAACAAACAAACACCATGTTCTATTTATAACATACACTATAGATGACGTTTTGTGGCCTCTCGAGATTTGCATTAATTTCCATTAAAACCAAGTGCAGTCACCTTATAATACAATTCCTAAGAGTAAAAGAAATAAAGCCACTTCTAAGATATCGACAATGATTGCAAACGTACACATAAACTCGTTCATTTTATAACCGTGCAGCATTCTCGGGGGTAAACTATGTTAATAATAGGCATCAGAGGAGAATGCTTTTAAGAGGCAAAGTGTTGGGGCACTAGCATTCAATCCTTAGCGGTATCGGCATCCAACTATACCTTATCGCGGACAGCAAAAAAGCCTTTCCATGTCAAGGGCTGTCGATGCGAAAGCCCCTTTGTTCCTGGTACAACGTTTGTGGCTGGGGCCTTTGCAAACAATTGCGGATTTTGCTTTTTTAACGTTGATCATGTTAGCCACACTGCGTCTTTTGTTTTGGCACAAATAAACTTTGGGATAGCTTAAAAGAAAAATGAAAATCCTAGAATGGAAATTGGGTTTTACCTTATGATGGAGTAACGAACGGTTCTTCTTATAAAATATAATTTGTGTACTACTTTTCACTCCATTGTTATTTCTGTCGAAACGAAAATGCAATAGATCTCTTTTGCATTCCATTTTCACAGTATACTCAATATATTCTCAAGAGTAACATGTTTTCTTTGCCGCCGATACACCTTTTCAATTCTCTATGGACGCAATAAGATGAAAATCGACCGATAGTACTTACTTCCCGCACTTGCCTATTATTGGATTATCGCATTGAAAGTTCCATTGTATGCTGAAGACGTTCGATAACAATGTTGAAATTTTACTGTAGGTAAGATATATATCTACTACTGGGTCTGTAAAGGAATTATTAACAGCGAATGTTGAAAAAATAAATCAAATAGCCGTGGAAACGTCGAATTAATCAATATGGAATGAGTAAAATCCGCTTTACATGACCTATGCTGAAAACCGATTTAGATAAATATAGTTACTGCTTATTATTGCTTAACACAGATTCGATTTTTGTCAGATGAAACCATGTGAGAATGTTGTAGGTAAGCGTACAGCACTATAATATAATACGCATTCATATTTTGTAAAGTTAATGCAATCGGGTTCAATGGTTCAATAGGAAGGTTGAACCGGAATGCAGTTAATTTGTAGTCGTGATTAAATTAACGAAGCCGACCGCTTGGCAGAGCTCATTCCGAAAGCGTTAGATGCTATCATCTTATGCTTTTATTCCGTCGCGTCGTGGTAACGAATGCATTTCTTAACTCTACTAACTAGATGTTATAGAAGCGAATGTGTATTATTACGGCTTCTTAATTGGCCTACCGTGCAGTTTACCGGTGTAGTAGGTACATGTAATCTAGCTCAAAATTGGAAAATTCATTCACTGTGACGCGACCCCATTGTGTACCGAGCCGACTCAAATGAAACGAAAACACAACATTACTGGATAACGAATATATATTTTCTGGAACGTCGTCATCGGAATCGAGATGAAATGAGAAATTAATCTGCTTCACCGAGACAGAACGAGTACTTGTAGATTATTTTTGCCTGTCAACTTGGTTATCTATGAGTTGCATGAGAAACGAAGTGTACTATTTATTTCTCAGCAGGGTACGAGGCATGAGGTTGTCGGCTACATTGCATCTGTCGGATTGAGAATATTACGCATGTGTCAAAAAGGTGTGCAGACCCACACTCGCAGTATTGTAAAATCAGGCGCTACAAATTATGATCTTTAAAGCAATCTGTTTAAGGCTATATTTCAGTGTCAAGTAATGTTTACATGTAGTTCCATTCGATTGGATGCTCGTTTAACGAGGATTAACGAGACTCTAGGACACGATGCATGTCGCTCAGGTGTGTAAGTTATGCTGGCAAGGTATGTTGGGCTCATACGGACGTCTATTATCATTTTTATTTGGATGAATAAATGATCATTAAACTGGAATTACAAAATGCAACACTTGTTAATGCAGCTGATTACGACGTTATATTGAATGCAATACATGCAATGTTTTGAATAATAATTTCATTTGCATAATGTGCATGTGGTTTTTACCTTTATAATCAATGAGTATTCCAAGAAAATGTCCAAAGAAATAGCGGTATCATAACCGCATGCGTTATATGAATCACCTGACGTTAAAAAAGAAACGGGATGTTGCGTAATTACACTTTGTACTAATAAAGAAAGCGGTCAAATGTTAAGGAGATAATTGTTGGTCCAGGAAATTAAAGGCATTTAGTAATGTAGGACAATCCATCGCGGCCCTGGTAATCTTTACCAACCGTATCCAATAAACAAGTTGGCTTAACTGCAAAAACCCTCTTAGTAATCTTATAGATCTCACGATTTTGATGCCATTGGACATGTGGAGCTTTTTAACAATCTTTTCTTGAGGAAATCACCTCTTTTGTTTAGGGAAACGAATGTGTTCTTTTGTCGTCCTCTGGGCATCGCTTTGGCGATAAGATAGTACGCAGTCTCCCACGCTCTGTTTATTGAATGAATGTATCTTAACAAAGTTTTCTTGTTTGTTTGTCTGCAATCTGTCTGAGTGCATGAGTCACAAGCGTGGGATGAAACTAGTATAAACCGCGTCGGTGTAAGCCTAAGTGATAATGATTCAAGGTTTCGCACCACTTAATAGACACCTTTAACAAGTTGAGTGCTCTGTGGGAAGTTATCCATCACCTCATAATGCTTATCAACGCCAAGTGTAGGTTATTTTTGCATCGTAAATTATTCATTGTCGGATTCAAAATGAAATCTAATTCTATGATTGTCCGTTTCACATGTAAGTACTAATGGAACAAAGTAACATAAATTACCAAAACGATTAATTATTTAAAGGCAAATTATTTAAAGATAATGTTTTGTGTTAAATACATTGTGTAAACATTATCTACTCTACGGTATAACTATTACTACGTTAAATTTACAGCGCGATCGACGCATTTCGAGGCGGTTATAGCAACGGCTAATTTACTTTTATGAGCTGTGAGAAGATTATACATGCAACGAAATTGGATATGCTTCTCTGTGCCCATTTGAAGGAATGTAATCATACAAATTATTTATAATAGTTAACCATATTTTGCTATTAGCAGTTTGGATATCATGTACTTTACAAAAAAAATCTCTGAAATGAAAACTAACTCAAGTCCTTAAAAAATATTTTGTCCAATACGTTTGGTAAAACACAACCAGTGGGACTTCTAGTTACGAGTTAGATTAATGGTATATTCAGAGGAACTACGCATTCAGTGTTTTAACCAACTACGTACCAAAACCCCCCAAAATCTGAAATGACCTAGCAGACATTGAACATAAAACTGGTAAAGTAATAGGAACCTCTACCTATATTGTTTTTTAAAAATAATTGTATCAGACCAATCAATTAATTGGAGTTTCAAAATCGCGTGCCTTCAGCTTATCTGTTGCGCAGTTTTTGTTTACGACTTCATCAACGGGCGTGGGCTAGCAGATAAGCCGAAATGGAAGCATTTGATGCAAAAAAAAAATTCTTTGCGCGATGTTTATAAAAGAATAGGCGTTCGTTAACTTCAATATATTTTTGATGTTTCACAAGGCGTAAATAAATGGATGATTCAGAATACAAGATCATTTAAAATTCTTTACAGAATGTTAATGGCTTTTCTTGAGATTTTTCTCAGGCATTTTTTGTTGATGACAAGATACCATAAATTGACAACTTTCCATACAGTGTGAACGCTACGAATTCAGACCTTTTCCATTTCAATTAGTGGAGCTGTTTAACAGTGCACATTCTCTTTACTTGTAAAACTGTTTATCAGAATTACACGATTCTGCATTTTAAAGTCTCTTTTCCTCAAATTTATTTTGTATAACACGGACACACATTAGTAGTGAGTGGCAGACCAAAGGCAAATCTTCCAACGCCAGAAACAAGACCATTCACTTTTTATACCGATATCAAAAAGATGACGATAAGAATATTAAACCTTTCTCTATAGTTAGATTAAATATGTGGTTCGGTTCCGGACTGTTACTGCCGAATACTGCCAAATCAATAGTTACTACTGAAACCGAAATACATATTGTGAACAAGTATTTTATTTTGTGACAAGCGTACAGAACGATTTTACCGTTCAACAAACGTTGTCAGTGCAAATAGGAACCGATTAGTTCTACTCAAATATTAATGTATACTTGCTCTCAAAATAATTAATTCAGTGGCATAACAAAAAGTAATTTGTCGAGTCGACTTCCTCGGCATAAGTACGTTGTATTGTCACGAGGAGCGTGACTAAAACCCATAGTGGTTTGATCCATGCGAGGTCATTCGGCCAACATTTGACGATGCGATGCCAAGGTCGACGTCAGACCAGTACCTGTTTCCACGAGCTTGTAACTCATTATTATTCAGATCGCAAATGATTAGGCAGTCGCATCCTTATTTCGAAGCCTTAATAATGTTCTCGAGTAGATTCTTTTAGATGGGAACTTGAGTACATTTGGCTATGTTTTGTGTGGTACATGCGAGATTCTAATACACTTAATATTTGGTACTTTTTACAATATCGAAATAGTTAGCTACTTACCAAACTTTCATAATATCTTTCGGAATGCAATCCTCATGCGAAAACTGAACGTTTAGACATTAGGTGCTCCTACGCTACTAAGCATTTTTTTTTAATATTAATGTATAATCTTCTATCACTGTATAAACAAGGGTACTTTGTACACATGCATAACGAGTGTTATCAAAGTAATATACTTTTTAAGTCATGTTTTTGATGTGGCCTTTGCAACTTAATCCACTTACAACAAGCTATTAAACTGACCTTGCTGTTTTTATGAACAATTATAAGCCGATTATTATTTTTAAATGCCAATTTTTTGCATCCGCTGAACCGGTTTGGAATGACGGTTGGGAATTATTATTAACATCATTTATACAAACGGAAACGAGGTAATCGTATTAAATATTATGTAGTAAATACCCACAGGGTTATTTGAGTAGTTATATATATATTTAACAGGGTCCAGTTAATTAAATTAAGATATGTTAGGTAGGTACATGCAAAATAACCAAATACAAATTATCATAAAGTTAGCACCTACCTACTTTTTCATAAGTGCTTCTTTAATTAAATTTTATGAATTATCTCATTTTGAAAGTTTTTCGTACCTATAGTTAATGATCACCCAATTAAGTTAGCCAATTGATAGCACACCTACTTAATATTTTTGAATCTTATCAACAATGATCAACGGTGTCTTTTCAACTCATAGGTGAGTCACCTGTGCCATCTATATTTTACATAGTACACGATACGTGGTTTCCGCGTCCGTTCATACAACAAATAAAAATCAATGAACGAAGATTAATTAATAAGTGAGTTACAAAGGAAGCCGTAACTTGGCCCCTGAACATCGTCGTAAGAAAGCGAACTAATTTTAGAAAAGCTCCAACAACGTTTATACTAAAGCTCTAACTCATAAAACGGGGGAGGAAAACTTGTGACATAACTGAATAAATACTTTTCATAACTTCATCTAATTTGTATGATACGATTTTTGGAGAATTTGAATTAAGGAAAAGATATCAGTTATGCAGTTTACCATGTTTTTCCAGACAAAATAACTATACAACAAATATATTTAATATACATGCTGACTATGTCTCAGGCCAATTGTCATGAATGTGTGAAATTCACTGGAAATCTTGAACAAAGATAGACTATTTCCTGGAATAACACGAGCAGGATATTTATTTGAGCGCGGTCAAAGTCGGGTCAAACATTAATGGACGAATTCCTTTACGATCACACCGAGGAGTTGACGAAAAAATGCGCTCAGCCAAAAAGTCTTTAGTTTCATAATTTAGCATATCTGCCGAGAATCATATTAGCCACTGTCAACTGAGTTGCTATATCGAGGTCTGCAATCTGCATTCTTCAAGGAACAGTCAGTTATTCAAAGCTCCAATTCATCAAACCACGGAGTAGGAAATGGCAAATCTTATGTGACAAGATCGTATTTTATGGCTATAAAACAGAATTTAACTTCCCTCTCCTTCAATCCCCATGCACACTGCGGCGCGCAAGAAGCTCACGTCAACATTTTGCCATTAAAAACCTAACTCGTAAGTCATTTAACGTAAATATTTTCCGAAATAATACCTAACCGCGACCACGCGTTAAATTCGCACGCGCTGTCAAAGACATTTAGTTTCTAGAATTAGCTTTTTCTATAAGTCAATACAGTTTGTTTTACTATTGGCAAACATGTAGACCCGTGTGTCAGTGTGCCCAGATCTGAAAAATGAAGCTAAAATTGGAATTGAAATTCTATATTAGACTATTTATAAAACAAAAATACCAAATACCAAATGTTTGTATACAGGCGAGAACGCGACTCCCTGTTTTAGTAAACATAACAACGTTTGTATTGTAATTCCAGCAGGTGAACTTTCTAGGCACGTTCTTGTTTTCGAAAAAACTAAGAACGGAGTAAGCGTAGCGTAACCTGAGACTTGTGGCGTATGTTTCACATAAGAGTGGCAGCTTTCATAAAGCAGTCTATTTCAGTCTGTCTACAAAACAAGATTATTCTGGCTTGGGCAAACACTAATTAACCAAAATGTTAACCTTTTAAGTCTAACTAGTCGTACAACAAAAGTGGTAAATTCAATTGAGTGTTTATGAGTAGTATGTAGTAAATTTTTACAACAAGCCGCGATGTAATTGCATAGGTACTTTCTCATATTGTTGTTTTAGAAAGCGCAACTAAAACCACGTTATTTCCATCTTATTAAAACAAATCAGATAACCGTTGTCTGACCTTTACAGAAAAAGTTTGACAGACAGTAACATCCGAAAATTCCTCTGCGTCCGTCGTCGGTCACGTTTGCAATGATTTGTGGTATCTTTTGTTGCCCAACGATGTTTATTCGTTTCCGTGACTTTTTTTTACATCATTTAAGTAAGTAATAAGGTCGGGATATTTGTTATGACCAGCGAAAAGACGGCAGTCTATCATCGGCTGTCTGAACTTTTGAAGAATCTCTCTTGATATATACTTAGATAATTCATTATTTCATACAGTTTCATTATTATGCTCCGCAATGTCTATCACGTGCGCTTACGCGGCAAGCTTTTGGCACGAAAACGGAGCTAAGCGTAACTAAGGAAATTATAAATCACAAAAAGATTTATTAAATTGCCACCGGAAGATTTACTTACTGATTTCGTCAAAATGAGATAATTTAAAGAATTATATAAAAGCATTTAGACTCGAGAGTTAATTTTAAATTATAAATCCATTTGCCTGACCATACTCTATCTATTAATTATGAATTATGTATTTCATTATATGGATAATTACGTGTCGATTTGAATATACTTAGTTTAGACAGACGGTAATCGAGACCATCCGTATTCCGAACATAATCCAGAATATTCCAGAACTTCGTCGATTATAAATTCCAAATTCAATTTAAGTTCCACAACGCAATCGAGAAATGCAATAGCAATATTATGCTAATCTAATTATAATTAAAGCTACGGCTACAGCGACATCATATAATGCTATTTTCCTCTACGGCTGCAGATAGAGGCGCGACACGAATAGCTTCAGGACGTTACCCTTGTCAACGGTAGCTTTTCACTTACCTAAGTTATGGTCCTATTGTTCAGAATGCCACGCCGTCCTGGGCGTCTGTCTCGTTGGAGTCTCCTCTACAGCCTTGCAAATCAGTGTCAATGTTAATCACTTTGTACCCCTTTAATTCTCAGCCAACCTGTATATCCTGTATTTCATTCCACGTTTCGAGTTAAACATTGCCGATATATTTGCGGTGGAATGTTTGAGAATTGTCCCGTCTCTCGCTTCCCTTTTGTCATATGGTTACGACAAAACAATGCCATGATTTATGTGTTGATGGTTTACGGGCTCTGCTAACTGCGCAAACCTACGTTCATGTATACGTAAATTAATTATTTAAGTGGAATTGGGATATAACATGTGCAAAAGGATGGTTCGAAGGAATGTGTTTGAAAACAGCGTTTAAAGGCGTTTAGCTAATTACTGACTATAATTAATGAGTTCAAAGCCTTTGGCCATTGTCGGTACACAAAGTTTTGATAATATCGTCAACGGTATTTAAAACGAAAATGAGCCGAGAATTAACGGGAATTGCTAAAAGTTTGTCTTAATGTGTTTGTTCAGTAGACGAAAAGAGGGAAAAGAGAATAATTTTATCAGTGTTAGGCCGCGCATTAATTCAACGAGAACCCCGTAATTGGAAAATCCTTTTCAACGAGTGGCGATGTAGAATAATGTGCATAATTGGACCCTTGACGATGAACAAACGCAAACGGAATGAGGTCATTCAGGATTGTTGAACAAATCTGAATAATGGTCCACGTTATCGTTAATAGGGTATTATTTAAGGCAAGCATTTTCGAATTACCTACTTTAACTGAATACTTGGAGATCAAGCAAGAACCCGTCTTTAGTAAACAACTGGGTACTCCACTAGTTATTATAGTCGGAAGTTGTAAGCCTAGATGGTGATTCAACTTTATCCGGCTTGACATCCCCGGTCGAGGAGCACTTTGCCGTCCGGAAGAGACGTCAAACAAAAAGCGCCGAGGATGTGGACAATGAAACTTACGTCACCGCGCTATACTACGTATATCGAGTTACGAATTCCGTTTAATAATACTTCGATAACATTTTCGAACGACCATTCAAACCGAACTTTATTTATTTTAAATTCCTAATTAGGCAACGATGACTGGAAAAACAAGTGCGAACGACGGAATTAAGCCATTAATTAATTTCGTACTATAGTGTCGGTTCGCACAGAAATTACAGGGTTAGTGACGCGTTAATAACGATAATTGAGTTCGGCGCGGAATTTTCAGTATTTGTAATTTAATCTTCAGTGCAAGAAGAACATGAGAGGACAGATATACAATTTTAATTGACCATCGATTTGATTTGACCACGCAGTTTTGATGTAATCTATTAATTTTAATGCGTACATCGTCGAAACAAATCGCTTTAATGTTTTATGGCCATAAGCCCCGTAACTATGATAGCGTGCGGTGTCCATTAAACCTACGTAATATCTCATCGAGGGCGCGGTCCATCTTCTTTATAGGCGGTTAGAGCACAAGTAGCGAGATGAAAAACCAAATCTACGGCTTAAAGATTTATCTTCACAAGATCGAAACAGCAATATCGTTTGTTGACACAATAAATAAACGAATCGGCTCTCTCTCTAAAACTCATTTCACTTCTAAATATTTACAGTTCAGGTAGCAAGGTTCGTTACAAAGTCATTGCAATAAATCTTTAATTTAAACTCGACAAATTCGAGTACCCTTTGTACTCGAATTTTTCCCGTCGTAGTGCAAGATGAATTTGAAAGAGAATTCCCAAAGTAAGCACGAGGTCACAACGAACAATGGTTTTTTTAATTAAAATGTAATGTGGCTTTTAGAATGCACGAAAAGGTCATTCTTTTCTGAATGATGTATAGCTTTTCGAGATGCCCGTTCTTCTACATGGACAGATACGCTAAATAATTTCACCCTCTTATTTATAGGAAGTTATAATGCGTTGGCGAATACTTTTGTTCCGAAAAGTGCCATTACATTATAATCTTTAGTTTTCATAAATTTGACTATGTACTCTGTGTACACTCTAATAAGTTTTCAGTGAGGCATGGCGTAGACTGAGCATAGAGTCCCCGTGAACAATTTTCGATGACACTAAACAATTGTTTTATTGTACACATAGTAAAATATAATACAAGCCATACGGCTAAGTATGCGCTGGCCGTTAGTCATAAGGTCTTCTTTACATTGCACTTTTATTCAACAGAACTGATAAGCGGCCTCTTCGGCCGAGCCCTTTTGGTCAGGCTGCGATTCGTGACCAACATTGATGTAGCCTTGTGATAAGACAAAGATATTATTTACAAGGAAAATTTATTATTTTGTCAGTCCGGTATAAGGTAATACGGAATGGGCCTTAGATGTTTGTAATCTCGTAAAATAAAATTATAAGTTAAGGTACTTAATATAATAAATGTACTCTGACGCTTTTGCGAACGCACATATGTACCATAGAAAAGAGGATTTAATTGATTATATGCTAATTGCATGTGTTATGCCCACCTTTTTTAATACAATCGTTTTTGGAACATTAGTTTTTCGGCCTTTCGTATAATTAAGTTTAAAAACTGTAAGTATTTAAAGCGCGTAAAATTAAATACGATCGTTTTATGTCTACTTACATGTCAAAGAAGATCTTCCCCGTAGTTCCCCAAAAATACGACCAAAAAGCAATACCTACTCTACTATTTGTATGGATAAATAATCGCTAAAGGAAAGCCCTTCTACACAAGCCAACAAAGACCACCGGAGAGCAATTTGTTTCGCAAGACGATCGTAGTGCCCCATCTGCACAAATGAAGGGCCACTCGATGGCCGGACCTTAATTAAACTCAACAAATTCGTAATCCTGTCAGCTCGTTCCTATAAAGAGCATCAACAACTTTGGTTGGGACGTGCAACGTAAAAAACTTGGCTCGTTTCGTATAAGTACACAGATCGATACAAGTTTTCGCAGAAAACCTTCATGAAGTCACATTTGTCTAAAGTGGTTCTCGGATCGTGGATGAGTTTTGTTTACTTTGAATAATGGACGAGTACTTAGTGACGAGCGAGGGGATATGAACAAAACAAAACACTATTGGTATTTACCGATCTCTTAATTTTACGATCTCATAACCATGTATGCGGTCCGCACGATACGGGATAATTAACCGACTTCAAAAAGGAGGAGGTTCTCAATTCGACCCGTATGTTTTTTTTTTTATGTTTTTTTTTTTTTATGTATGTTACCGCATATCTCCGGCGTCTGTCGACCGATTTCGAAATTTTTTTTGAGGTTTGCTAGGAAATTCTTCAAGGTTGGTCCCATTTCAAAAATATTATCAGAAATCTAACCCCTTGGGGGTGAAATGGGGGGTTGAAGGTCGCATAATTTCAAAAATATTTTTTGAACGACTTGAAACTTTGTATATAAAAACACGTCTTTCAGGAATTTTGAAAGAAAAAATATGTAGGGGGTGAAATGGGGGTCCAATCCGGACTACAGCATATCTCCGGCGTTAGTGAACCGATTTCGAAAAATCTTTTTTTGTTTAATACGGATTGTTAACAAAGATCGAAACCCACCCCCAAAGGGGTGGAAAGGGGGGGTGAGGGGGGTGATTTTTTTTTTGGCTGTAACTTTTTACTTTTTTAGGGCTGTTATAAGGTGATAATATTTGCAAATTTTCAACGATTATTGACACTAAAAATCGTGAAAAAAAATTATTTTTAACAAAAAACAAAAACCGACTTCAAAAACCTAGGTGCACTAAAAAGCTACAAATAACCTTACAATTCATTACATTTGGAGTCGGTGCCAATTCATGTGTGTATTTGCCTTGTCCGACGTTGATTGGCACCTACTCCAAATGTAATGAATTATAAGGTTATTTGTAGCTTTTTAGTGCACCTAGGTTTTTGAAGTCGGTTTTTGTTTTTTGTTATTTATTCTACCTTCTCGGAGCAGATGTTCATGTACTTACCTGAAAAGAAAAATATTAAATTAGTCATACAAAAGTAAAAGTGCATCAACAAAAGGGCATTTAAAAGTTGAAATTTACGATATTTTTATTGTTTTAGCGGTTGCACCAAATACTTCAGTATGCAGGCGGTAACAATCGCAACGTTCAAGTAGGTCGCACCGCACCCCTTGCGAAAAGGACAACGAATTGTTTTAAATTTACACATTTACAACTTATTCCGTAGACATTGAGCACAATATCGCTTGAAAAATTAAATATTAGATGCCGGTACATATCGTTTACGACAGCGAAACGGCCAATAAGATCCGCCATTGTGGTCAATAACGGATAATTGAAAAACGCTTACAAATTCGATTGTGAGGCCATGCGAGAAGAACACAACATGATTTACGATTGGTCGGGGTTCAAATACGGTACGTTATTACTGAGAGTAAGTTATGGCATTTTCGTTTATTTTTGTTGAAGTAAACGATGTGAGAAGCAAATTCGAGTTTCGTAATGCCAATAAAGCATAATATATTGCAAGCATTGAGCTTTATATTACAAATCGTCCCGGCTCTTGCACAGTTCCGAGACTATAAACTCAACTTTCCGTCTCAACTTTCTCATGATAATAAACTACTCGATGTATGTACTTTTCAACTTTTATTATTTATCTGTTAATATAACAAGAGCACTCGTGGAATACAATAAAATTTAATTCTAATCGTCGATCAATGGCGCATTGTGGTGTTGTCGGCGCCCGCGCACTCGACCGTGTAAATGTTAACCGATCGAAATTGGAATGCAACGATAAGTGAATAGGGCCTAATTAGACGAGGGCCGCCAATAGATATGGGCCACACTGTAGGTCACCGATATAAGGGCGGATCTCATGGCCTTTTCGTTAAACAGATGTTCGCTCTCATGTTGGATGCAGATGCGAAACGATTTGGAAATTTGACACTTAAACAGCGTTTTTTTTTAAATTGTAATTATTTTATAATCATTTACCTACTAAGTCTCGGAACCTTGTAAGTGCAGTCAGATTGCGATGGATAGTTAAATATGGTTATAATTTAAAAAGTCGTTTAATTCTCTTTTAGTGACAACTTCTACGTTCATATAAAAATATGTATTACCTTCCATGATCTATGCGCTCTTTATAAAATGACGTCAGCTTTACATGGGGGAGGTGAAACGCCATCTGGTGTGTATCATAAAGCTATTTTAAAATGATAAGCGTGATAATATCCGTGCCCACAAATGCACCGCCCCGTACATTATATTACATTAAACTCATTATACTGTGATTACAATTGAATAGCTGACAACGATTTTAACTAAATTATATTTTAAAGTTCAACCTTAATACATAGGAATAAGCTCTAACGTAATGATATCACGTGTTGGCAATTGAAGGGGGATAGCTGTATCAAAAGATCATTAATACATCCTAAACATTTTTATTTAAGCTTTCATCTGGCACGTGTTCGAAGCGAATTGTCACTGTAATCAAAAAAGGTTTTTTAATTGCGACCACATGCGTTTTCGGCAAAGCGAAATTATCGTGATAACTTTCAAAAGAAAGACTTTTATGGTCAAACACATGGGGGAAGCGGCCGCTCACTGACGATACAATCTCGTTACGAAAGCCGTCATGGAACGAGAAGTAAATGTGGTTGTGAAGTGAAGTCATCGGCAATTTTCAACTGTACGCAACTGACCGAGACCGATGGCGCGAACACAGACGGGCCCGCACATCACGAACACATTATTTAATTTATAAAACTACGCATTAACTCCATTTTAAGTAACACTAATGACATCAGCGATATTCGACGTAACATTGGGTGTTTCGTAATTAACTATTAATGTTTCAAACGAGGTGTTTGGATGTTTTGACTTCGTTAATGAATTTTTTGTTGGATACTATGCACATTAATTATTCCGTAGTCCTCGTGTTCTCGTTTCGTACTGCTGCGGTATAATCATACCACGTGCCGTCGCAGCTGTTCTAATAAAAAGCAACAAAATATAGAGAGTATTGTGTGAAGATTTGTGTATTATTCGTTACACAATTCGTTTATCATCTGTCAGTCTAGTTTGGACAATGTGTTCTCCTATTTTATGCGTACCTTTTATTGTAGAATATTGAATGCGCTTGGGTATAAATCGATACAATTGTACTGGCAACAAATGTGAACAGTATTTTGGAGACATTTATTGGACTATTGAAAATAAATTGGATACCAAAACATGATCATTAATAAGCAACAGAGGTTTATTTAAAAAACGTTACCTACGTATAATTAAGTTAAAGCTATTATTTACTTCGGGATTAAAAAATACTTCAAAAGATTTAGTCACGTTACCTCCTGCAGGTAGGACATAAAAGGAACAGGCAGTAATTATGCAAGACCTTATGAAATAAAAGATCTTGAGGTATGGTAACCCTGTCGAGTAGCAAACGGGCGAAGCTCTTTCAAGTAATATACTTGTTATTTTATAGCATTACTCAGCACGCTCGACATTTTAATTCCCTTCGAACTTTATGTAGTAGGTACATTCTATACGCGCCCTGGATTTGTGGTTTTCCTTCAACTAGTGATATTTAAAGACCTGGCCCCTTAGCATGACCGTGTAGACATAAGTTTTGTCTCTTTCAACTGTCAGATTTGTCGAGAAAATTACGCCACTTCGGGCTTTTTGTACTGGACATGGCTCGGTGTGACGCCATTTTCTCGACAAATCTGACAGTTGAAAGAGACAAAACTTATGTCTACACGGTCATGCTACAGGGCCTGTGCATGTAATCAAAGAGTAGATATAGACAAATATATAACAAATCTAATACGATCGTGGCTAATTTGCGAATCTATGATACATCCATGTATCTACTTTAAGTATTTAAGTTTTGTTCGCTGCAGAACAGCTTGACCTCTCACTCTTCTTTCAAAATGTTAGTCTATATCTATACTAGCCGATGTGGTCAAGGGTCTGTATCTACACAAGACAGATTGTGCGTTCACGATATTTCAGTCATTAGAATTTGGCTGAACAAAAACGTTTATGCAGAAGATTTACCTCACTACAGTTAACAAAATATTGCAACCCGAAATAGCAGAATAATCATGTTTTGTATTATCTGTTTTTTTATGAGGGCTAGATAATATGAATTACAAACCATATGGGCACGAAGCGAGCGTGTCGGTTCTATGAATGGAAGCGGCATGTGTTTGAGATATCTTTTTAAAAGCCAATAAAAACAGTTACGTTTCATCCCAGTTCATGTACACATCTGTCATGTTTATTGTATGAACACTTAATCTCGTAGTGCAAAAAATACGCTTGGATTTCTCTTTGAATTGTGACGATGATTAATTGATAGATGAAGAGATAGTATTAAATTAATGTTTAAATTATGAAGATGGTACGAGAAAGTCTATTAATAGCTCGAATCGTATGGACAGACGGCTAATGCATAACCTAATAATGTACGTATCATAAGTAGCAGTGTAGATTTAGAAAGAATTACAACTTTACAATAATATTGAAGCTTCAAACAAGTTTCTGGTGGAATCCGCAATACTTGGAAAATTAATTTCGACTTTATAGATAGGAGTAAAGTTGCTCGTAAACTTATACCATGTCACGTAGCGCGTAGACCACCCGAGTATTAAACGAAATATTGTACTTATTTACCGAAGAAGCCGAGTAGAAACTTTCCTAATCATAACTTGAATTCAATATAGCAGCTCGAGACATCGCCGCCTCTGGCTTCGAATCACCCGGTAACCCTAAAATGTGGTTCGGTCCCTAAAGCTTAGGGAAGCGTGTTATTTTACGGATGGTTAATTCTGTCAATTATATGACAACACTAAAGTTTCCACGATAAATTGCAAAATAAATTTAATTCAAATTACTTTTAACTTCCTACTGCATGTATTTTGATATACTTAAGTGAACTTAGTAATCTTATTTGTATATGTATACATACATAGAAAAAATAACTTCAAAATGTAAGATAGGCATAGAAGTAAGATAATTCTGGAGAATTTTAATAAAACTCAACAATATGTTACACTTATCCCTTAGAATTCCGTCGATAGAGTTTAACTGTGCCATTAACCGCGGTACAACACATAAAACGCATCACTTTGCACGGGAAAAACAAATAAATTAAGTTAAATAGGCACTTGAAACACAATTTATCTCAAGTTCTTCGCCCTAATAACTCATTGTTATGTTGATGGTGGCAAAACAAACAGGAGAGTTGTAAATTATGGTAAAGTTGAGCAGTTTTTTTGTCTTGTAACTTTCAGAATAGATAGTGAATTTGTTAGAACGACAGGCATCAAATTAACAAAATGTACTGAACGTATGGAAGGTCGATATAGTAATCTCTTCCAAAATTTGCTGTGTGATTCACACAAACATTACGCAAGTCAAAGCATTTGATATTTTACTTATTAGGTATCTACGCGTTTTTTTCAATATTCTAATAATTTCATGATTTGGTTTCCTTCATCGAAACAGATTGCCATCATGTTTATCTTCTCTTAACATACGAGTAACGTACAATGATATTATGCTCGCTGTCACCGTAAGCTTGCGGCTTGCATAGGATTACTTGACGGTAGACAAACAAACTGCTATTTAACATAATAAATGCCGCAGGGCGTGATTTAGTACACACAATACAGAACTAGACGGTGCCATTGTTTTTGCGCTTGTAATGTTTTGTTTAGCGCAACTAGAAATGTTAAAAGGAATAATAAAATGTTGGGCGTGTTAGGTTCCTAGGCATTAGAACGAAATCAATTAAAAATGCAGGAAACTCTTTCATGCCGTAATTGCACATACTTTTCTAAAAGTTGTAAAGTTTTAAAGTCTGTTGACAGAATTGTCAACAGACTTTAAAACTTTACAACTTTTACCAATTCTTGGTGAATACCAAGAATTGGTAATAACGAATGCCATATATTCAATACCTACACCACTAAATATTCAGCGTTTCTTTCTCAGGAACCTGCTAAATACAATAATATTACGGGCGATAAAATGTATTCTAGAACATTAACGAGACAGTTTTATAAATTAGATTCATGTTATTTTAGCTGTGACAATCGGTAGCCACTCACAACGTCGTAAACTGGGTAATGATCCAACTTCCTTCAGTGGCTTGCACACGTTGTCGCTCTGTCACCGTTTGAAGGTGGATCAAGTATCTATATTCCCAGGAAATGAAATGAAAATGAGATGGGAAAATAGATGTACCTACACAATTAGTATGGCCTAAAAAAGTCTTGGTCCTTTATACAGTTTCAACTAATTATGGTCAACATAATCGTTTAATAAAAAATACTAGTAATCCAAAACTGTATAAAAAGAAAAAACTTAGTTACCTGACTTATTTTATTCTGTCCACAGTCTCAAGTTTAGTTATCAACTTCCCTTATATGAAGTGAAACTATTTTTACGATCGCCTAACTTTTCTTCCGCTCCCAATCAGAATAGAAAAAGCTAATAAAAAGCAAGAGTGTGTATCTAGGTATCGAAACTGAAAGTTTTATGCCCACCCAATACGTGACAGGATAATGCATTGCGATGACTATCCGGCGTCTAGCCTTAAATGGATAAGTGAACCATTGGGTTCAAGTTCGTTCGAACGATAGGATCTTGGTGCTTGTTGTGTTGTGACGTGATTGCCCCGGGCGCCGGCAGCCTCTGTGGTACCAGTATGTACCTTTTCCAATGTGTATGTGCATTGAACTATGAAATAGACAAATACGTCTTATTAAGGGGTTTTTTGTGACATCTCGTCAGATGCAAGTGGGTATAATATTAAACCGCTTGTTCCCAGAACACTAGAGATTTCGTACGGATGATAACAATAATCTATTGCCCCGTTAACTGTTTCTGATACTTGTGGTAGTGGCAAAAGAAATAACTCAGTTTTTACTATCGTTAATAAACTTATTTAAATGAGATCAATCAATCATTAAGAAATAAGCAATTAGTTGCATACCATCACATCTTTAACGAGATTGTGGCCAAGGTTGGTTGTTTAGTTGTCATTTATACTCAAATCACGCCCACGGCCCTTCCAGATACTCTGATTCAACTATTAGAATCCTCAATAGCGCCGCTGTATCTGGTTTCTATATCCGAACACTACTAGAAGCAACTCGGTACAAAAATTCGACCGGTGGCTCAGTAGTTCCGTACCGGTTTAGCTAGTGTGGGCGTGGTACTCTAGATTATTGGGAACTTGTTCAGTATCGGTTGTATCGCCCTAAAAGGACCTTACGCTTGTGTTTTTAGCTCCATTTCGTTTTATCAAAGTTGATTTATGAAGCGAGCTTTGTGTCTCGAGTGTCTTTTCGATAGACGCGTAGATTCTTATCTGGCAAGATTGTATCGTAAAGCACACACTTAAAGCTTTGAATCGGCGGAAAAAAGAGCACCTTTCTATGTGTATTTTTATACTTTGGTATCTTTTTAACTAACATTGCATGTCATTCTATCTAAGTTATCGTGTTGAACACAAAGAATTTTGCAAGAACGGCCGTGTTCATTAGGGATAACAATTCACTGAAAATGCAATAAGTGTTTAAAGGAAAGATTCGTTATAAATGTATTTATGTATCTTATTTCATGTTCTTAGAAGCAGTGGTAGCCGAGTGGTCGAACGCACGCCTTGCAATCGAAGTGTGCAGGTTCAAACCCCGGCTGGTACCTCAGGGATTTATGTGCGAATCTCATTTTCATCCGAGATTATCACTTGCTATGAAACGGTGAAGGAAAACATCGTGAGGAAACATGCATTTCTGAGGGAACTTGGCTAGTTTTCGATAGATGTGTGAAGTCTGCCAACCGCACTGGGCCAGCGTGGTGGACTATGGCCTGAATCCCCCTCTTATTGAGGGGAGGCCCTTGCCCGTGCTTATTCCATTAAATATCATCATTACGAAATGAATGTAATGATGATATTTAATGGAATAAGATGAGGAATCCACCTACGTTTAGCGGGTATTTCAGCCAGTGTCAAGTAAATATACAGTCATATACATTAATTAACTCATGTACATTAATAAATATAAATAGGTAAAAATTAAAAAAAGATGAATTTGAGCAAGATATTAAGAATGTCTGCATAAAATATTAGAGCGTGACGTAATCTGATTCGTTAACAAATGACTAATATTAAAAAAGACGGCGTCATTACTACAAATAACAGAGTTTAAGTGCCCTTTACCGAAACATACATCCCTAGGATCTGTTTGCACTACAGTCATTAGAATGTAAAGACGTATTTATTGTTATGTTTATAGTTTTTAAGCTAAAAATAAGAACTCTTAACGAAGGGCGTGAAAGCTTGCTTTACTTCGTTCACACCTTGCACGTGTAGTGTCATGAGGTTTGATTACCTAAAGGAACGTGTTACTTGGCTATTTCTGTTAAAATTAGGGTGCCCAACACGGACTACAACGAAACTGGTTACTGTATTTTTCTCCAAATTAAAATTAATTATACTGTCGCCGGAAAATAAAAATAGTTTGAATTTAAACAAATTAACGGCTTTGCCCAAATTGGATTTTCTCATTTCAAACTTACATAGATTTTTTTTTAAATATGGTTTGAGAAAAAACCGACAAGTATCTACTTGACTATGTAGTACCTACTATAAGGTTTTCAATGGATTAATTATTATGTATCTAATGTAAGGTTGGTCTCTAAAGATACAGTGCCCCTAGAGATAATGAACGTGATGCCTATTTTAGAGTAGTTTAAAGAAACGTATTGCGTAATAAGAGACTCAGATATAGTAAGTAGCACAAGGTTTGTTTGTAATCACCGGCTTTTCTTTATCTATTAACTTTATGTCATATCAGTTTTCGCATTGCGATAATAACAGTTTCATGCATATATTCTGCAAATGTAGCTGTAGATTCGACGATGATGGCTTGGTCTAGTTACCGGATCGAGTGTAGTCTGCTTGGCTCACTGCAAAGGATGGATGCAAGTTCGAAAATAGCCTTTCCAGAATCAGTCTAGGTGTAACTGGGTCACCCTCAGTCCATTATATGATGCTATTGTTTCTACTGTACATGCAAGCAATATTGCTTAATTTGGAACTTAATTTGGATTTGGATATGATGAATGCGTTGATGATGTTTTTGTTAAGTACCTCCTCTGTTACCTTTAAACAGGTTATATTTTAAGATGAGGCCAACTACTATTCACGCGTATCTCGAATATAAAGTTTATTGTATTTTAAAAGTTACTAATGGTACCTTGTGAAATAATTCAACCTAAGCCTAGCGGCTTATATACTGGTATGGGATGCGTAGGTGTTTGAAAAGGGCTATCGTCAACGTATACGTTATACGCCTGACCTCATAGCCCACGCATATAACTGTACCATTATAAAATGCACACGAGCCAGAGTAGGTATACGAATATGTATATCATCAAATTCCAATGATTCCAAACATATTCGCAACTACTTAGATTTAATGTACGTACTTCATTTCTTAAAAGTGGTATCCATGTTCATTAGGTAATTTAATTTGTATTTCTTTATCATTTATTTTTGGAGATAAAAATTCAAAAATGTTTACGTTAAACGTTAGAGTTACTTTAATCTTGATATTCCAATCTCCCCCAATATCAACTTTCTATTAATTTCTCATTTGTTAACTTATACCCTCAAATGATTGCAACTGACAAGTGCAAGTCTTAAACACATGCTTTCAAGTCACCGGTTTGCTTTTATCCTTATATCGGTAGGTATAAAAAGTTTCAATCGCAATTCGCAATACGGTTCTGAGAATCATCATTAACACGGAGTAGTTCAGTGGTAACATGAGTTCAGTTCATTAAGGATATTTATTTCACGCCTTCCAATGTAAATTTCCTCGTAAAAAACTAACACATTAACTGATAAATACTTCGTAATAAAAGAACTTATCTAATCAGTCTGTTACATACTTGAGCAAACGCATTCTTGATAAGGCACAAACATAATATTTCACCTACATTTCTGTTGGACATAATGCAAGCCGAATGTTTATGTAGAAACTGTGATGCGAAGATGGTGAGTAATATACCTCGCAAGTCTGCAAGTAAGGTCAATTTGTCAATCATAACGTCAATCAGAGTTGAGTGTACTGAACTTGACCATGATTGGAATCACCAAATCAATTTTGATTTATATTCATATATTGCATTCACCGAGCCTGATGTGTTTTAATAATTTGAAAGGAGAATACAAAACTTTGTACAGTTAGGTACATACTGCTTATTTAATGATTTACAAGATTGAACGTGAGTTACCTATGGTTAGATAGAAAATATTGATAGCAAAACCTCTTCTGGTTGTTTAAGTGTTTTATTTCTGGAAAGGTATCACAAGATAGATATGTATCAAACTTGCATTTTCTAATAGTTGGCCACATAAATATTATTGCACACACATAAAATATCTCGTAGATAACATGCTTACGAACTTTCGAAGAGAATAAAAGGTAGATGCTCCGTTGAAAGAGTCAAGTTCTGTATTGAAGGCCGAGGTATCAAGTGTCGTTCCGTACAGAGGCACTATGTGGAACGCTTTCACTGTGAATGCTTGTAACTTTACACCCGCCACAAAGCCGGGATAAGCTTGCTTGTGATTGGATTAGAAAAGAACATAATATTTGTAATGTTTTAAGAGTTCAAAAAACTGTACATTTTTGATATCATAGTGTAGAAATAAATCTGAGAACACACCGCATTCGTTTCTTGGGATCGAATTTTAAACAGTTCCACTGATATTACTTGGTTAAATAACATACAAAGAAATACACTGTTAAAGATTCTAGGAGAAACGAATTCGCTGTGGAAACCAATAACTATTTCGTATTATCGTATTATTTATAACTAAACCGATTTCCCACATACCAATTTCCAAAAACGATAATAACACGTTTGTAAAAGAGGGCAAGCTACTAAATTTTTTACGATCATTTGTGCCGCGGTCCGTTACAAACATTTTAGCACTACTTAACGTCTGTCGTCTATAATCTATTGAACTTAGACCATCCACGTAAATTAGTAGGGAGTATTTGTACTAGCAAAGTGTATCTACAGTAAGGTACGGGGTGCTGTGCTCTGTTTATATTTGAGGGCCCGTTCTGCCCACACCCTGCCTCCCACGTCCCATTGTACGATCGAACATATTTACATCACAATAAGTCGGCTTTGGCTTAACGTCGTGTCATCCTAGGAGTAATGTGCCTTCAGTATTTGACTATCGGAGCCTTTTTGAAGACATCAAAAACAAGAGTCAATTAACGTCTAGATATAGAATTTAGGATTTGTCATGGTTTATTTTCAATTCTTATCTTTAAAGAAGCAAGAATACATGTTCACAAAAGTACTATATGTTTTCCAGTTTAAAAAAGTGTGTAACAACTAATATTATCTAAACAATGCCAAGCCTAATTTTGTCTACTATTTACACTTTCTGTGTGCCATTGTCTCTACATTCAGTAACTACCTGTTCGTAATACGCCGCGGTTTTTGTGGAAATAATCACATATAGGGATATATCTATCGTAGACGCGATCACCCGCGTCCACCAAAGCGGGAAAACCAGATCGAAATCAAGAACTCATTTATTACAATTTCAGACATAATTACGGCTATCATTACATTTGCAATTTCGTTTGCGGCAGGTCAAATGTGTATTTCAAAATCCAACTCAAGCAAAAAATAACAATGCTGTAATGAAACCGCACGCCAAAATTTGATTCGTCAGTCGAATATGTGTTCTTGCAACATAAATTAATGTTTTTGTATTTTTTATCATCAAGATCACACGATGTAAGAAGCACTTCATTTGATGGCAATAAGAAAGTAATAAAAATTGCATTTGTCACAATCCATACACGCGTTTTCATTAAGAACACTGGTAACAAAATGAGAAAAAGAAATTAAGAAATTAAAAAAAAAAGAAATTAATTATCAACCCAATGGGTAAAGGATGGAATAGAAAAGTATGATTTGAAAAGCACGTAGACAATTGGTCTCGCGGCCAAATTATTTATCTATGGAAAAGAATTTTACTAGCAAAATATCCAAAATCTGTAATTGGATAAATTGTTCTTCCACATGTTGGATAGATAAGATAAGGTGACGTTTCGGAAATGCTGGCGGCTCTAAATACCAACCCAAGCATTCTACTTTTTAGGGTTCCGTACCCAAAGGGTAAAACGGGAACCCTATTACTAAGACTTCGCTGTCCGTCCGTCCGTCCGTCTGTCACCAGGCTGTATCTCATGAACCGTGATAGTTAGAAAGTTGAAATTTTCACAGATGATGTATTTCTATTGCTGCTATAACAACAAATACTAAAAAACAGAATAAAATAAATATTTAAGGGGGCTCCCATACAACGAAAGTGATTTTTTTGCCGTTTTTATAGATAATGGTACAGAACCCTTCATGCGCAAGTCCGACTCGCACTTGGCCGGTTTTTATTTATATAATCAAGGCTATCTGCTATTAGACTAATTAAATGTTTCTTTGCATATTCATGATGATTGCAGGAGCATAATTGATGTCTATGTTAGAATTATTATATGAGATGGGCAGCAAAGTTATTAACCTCAAATGTATTTTATTACTCAATGCACGTGGCACCGGTTCATTGCATAATTGAAATATATCAACGCAACGTATCTACCGGATATGTTCGTGCTCGTGCACTGTGTATGTACTGTGCTTTAAAAACGATTTGCCGCAAAGGTTAGTTCGCAAAGGCTATAAAGTTTGAAATCAACTTCTTAGAAAAGTATGTTTTAATGATCTCTTTTACAGAACGGTATCAGCTCAGAATCAAGTACTAGGAACTGGGTCACACCGAGGCTAACCGTAAAAGATAATCTTCAAATACAAACAAGCGCAGCCGGTGGCTAGGTGTCAAAGTATCGTATGTCTGTGTCGTAATGCGATCGCCGGTCACGAATCGATATAGCTTATCTCGCATGTTTGAATTACGATAAATGGTGGATGCATCGCAATGCATTGGCGCGTTCTATAAATATTTAATTGAAAGTGACACGAAATGTGTTTTATTAGAATAAACATTTGAAAAATGTTTAATAACTATTTTTCATGCCGGTTAGTTTTTAGGGAAACAAGGCTTATTTTTATTGATGCCGAAGTCAGTACCTGATGCATTTGTTAGAGAATCAGTTGTTTTTTATAACATTTAAAAATATCAAAGCAAGTGAACAGCTGCACATGGGCAAATAGTACCAACATCTGCTGTAGGAAAATGAATCAACATAATTACAAGATTAACAACGACATAAAAACAGAGACGGGTTAATTACGGTAGACGTACCGGTTATGCTTAATTATTAACCGAAATAAACATGTAGTTATGCAAACATTCTAGTATTTGATATCACACGTGTCTGGACACACGTCGCTCTCGGTTCAGTGGGCATCGTTCCCGCAGGTGGGCTCCTAACGGTCGCTTCACAATGCAACCGGTTAAAACGACAAAGTACACGGGTGTCCCAGGCATGGACATTGGCGCGCCAAACTGCCTTTTAACGGTTAAAGCCTAGTGTCGTAACTTCTAACGATTTTTTAGCGACTTCGCTACCTTCGTGTTGATCAAGGTTAAGCACTACATTATGTGATTATTTTTGACCTACAGTACAATCTGATTTCTGACTTACCAATTAAATAACAGATGTTCTATTATGATTCTTGTAAGTCCCATACAAAAGCATGTAATATTGTGATTATATAATTTTATGTTATCTTGCAACATTGCAAGCCACCCTACAGCTAAAATAAATAACGCAAGCAAACGCTTGCGCTGCCGGAAATTAAGCACATTAACATTAATCGCTCGGATCGCTAGCCATTTTAAGAGCTCAGACGTAAATTGGAAATTATAGGTAAGCTAATGAGGTTCCTATACGCCTTTAGATATAAACGACGTGCCGGCGTGCTCGCCTGCGCACAATTTGAATCAATCAATTTATGGTCAACTAGAAAATCACTTGGGACTGTATTGTGGTCGTTCCAATCCATTTGTTTCCTTTCTTAAATTTTTTAAACTGTACCAATACCAATTCACATTACGTGCTAAAACCGATCGAAGCAACTCGCCTGTCTCACAAAATAATAACACGCTCATGCAACTTTTAAACACGTAACGTTGATCGACAAATAGGGTGACTCACCCTTCTATAAGACTGGTTTTATGGCTTTTAATAATTTGGTGGGTAAGCACTGATTGTTGTGCTAGCAGCTGCTCGTAGCAGAGATTAACGGTATAAATAACTTTTTTAGTTACCAAGGCAAGCGTTGATACGATAAGATTCAATTTGGACATATGGCTAATTCACCTACATTCAAGGTTAATGATAATGATTCTGAGAGAATGTGACGGAGTAAAAAGACAAATCATCTTTGGATTGAATGGAAACTCTCTAGCGAACATAATTTTTTAAACAACTATTGTACACGCCGTTAGTTATATGTTTACATTATCTTTACGTATTATGACATAAGGCGCTAGTGAAAAACGCTTTAAGGTAAAGATCGATGAAATTAGCACTAGCTCTTATCCTCATAACATTAATTCCAGGAAATTGCGCGTTAAATAAATTGCCACTTAATGATGGCTTCATTCATTCCCATAGTAACTAGTTTCATCACAGCCGGTCCAAAATGAATGAACGAAGTTTCACATCCATAAACGGTCAATATGCAGGTACAAAATCGTCTGTCCAAGTGCCGAAACCAGTAACGCAGCGTTGCGCAGCCGCAGGGTCGTTCACCGGAGTAGACGGGCCTGGGGCGACGCGAATATATCATCGTTACATGATCTCTGGGACCAGGTGACATAACAAACTAATGAACTGTATAATGTATGGTGGCTACAAAAGAATGGCGTGTTTTAGTTTATAAAGATTGAGTGTTGAGACAATGCATGAGTAATGAGATGTCAAAATAATTACACGGATCTCCACTGTGTGTCTACTTTGCAATGGATTATGCATAATGTTATTATGCATTTGAGGTCAGAGAATTATGTGAAAATCTGTGTAAATCCAAGTATGATGTAGATGGAGATGACACCACTGCACATGGTCGTAAAAATATTACTAGTCATATTTAAGATGCGACATCCAATGCATATCATAATTTCTTTGTGGACATTGATAAAATTGAAGCAATTTAATTATTTTGATAGCGTAAGGTTATTGCTTGTTTCTCTCATAATTCTCACACCTAAAAACATTATAATGAAGATCGATAGGTCAGAGAGTAATTTATCTGTGTAGACGCAATTACGAGACGTACGATGACTGTAATCACTTTCGTGATTTACTGAGTGTATGGCGTAACTGATAGTGTTGCTTAGTTTCCTCTTGCAAGTGTTTTGAAATTATATACTGTTAAACTATTTTCAAAATCCACTCATCTCAAAATAAGAACTGATATTTTGTGATTTCTCTAACATACTCGTACAGTACTCAAACATACAGTATCTCCATTTATGTACACGATTCTTAAACGAATAATATGCAATGTCCATAAAAGTTCGAACTATCAAAAAAGCGACTTTGAAAAACGATACCGCTTTGTGGTATGAAAGGTTATTTTTCATCATTATGGAAATAGTCTCCCTGCCAATGCATCACGGCGCACCTTCGCATTGGCCATTACCGCGAGGACGTGCATTCCATCTAAATAATACGTTTGCGATCTGATATTTTCACCATTATTTTTACGCTGTCAACCGGCTGAAGCGTAGCATTTGTCTGTATGATTCACGCCCGGCAATTATGCAGTAAGCGCAATTAGGCAAATTTCAAATGGATTGGTGTCATGCACATGCAATGCAGCCGATTCAGTTTATATCAACACGATAATTATATTGAAAAGGGTTCGTTATTTGAACATCGAAAACATCGATAAACTATACCAAAGTGTCTGAATCTATAGTTTGAATAGACGATGTATAACTATATTGAATTTAAAATTTCATTGTATCATAAGATGAGACATGACAGGATCAAGGTAATCTTTCGTAAAGGCAAGTCATGCTGCATAACAAACACGGCAATCGAACACGCCATTCGAAATCGTTTCAATAATGTTCAACGTCTTGTCTTGTAAAATATTATTATTAAATTCTTACAGGTATTTTTTAAACATCGGCGTGCGAAACGGTAAGGAACCGCTTGGAAGGCTTGTAACAATTTTCTGCTAACGATGTAGTTCACGAAAGTCCCTAAGGACATCCGCTTGCAATAAAAATGAGCCGATCTGAAGTGTGTATGTGAGATGGCTTGTTTTAACCATATTAGCTCTCCAGACCCCTGCCTCGCCTATACGTGGTCGGTGGTGTGCAGACATACAACAGCATTGCTAATGAGCTTGCAACGGAACCGTGTTTATAAGGTTAACATGATTGATTTGAGAGTTGCTCTGAAAACACTCCACACGTCGAACGGTCGCGTACTGGGTGCAAACATAAAATGCGGCGTATACAAACCTCATGGTGTGTTTAAGAAAATGAAAGTAATAAGTACTAATTGGGACTTGTTTGTAAAACTTATCGTTGAGGTGCTCCGTCAGGTTTTTAGAACCGTACGACATTACCAAACGATAAAGTTTACGAAATAGTCATACTATAACTGAATCAGGCACGCCTTACGGGGTAAAATGCAATAAGGTTAGGTTAGGTTAGGTTACAATCATAATTGTACTCTATATTTAGCCTCATTATGCCTAAAATATCACAAAGGCTAAAGACTAGAAACGCAATATTTTCCTACACAATTAGGTGTAAATCCATAACATAGGGTATTTGAGCCCCTATGCAAATAAACTCGGTAACAGGCGTTGGTTTACTACGTAAATAAAGACATTACGGTCCAATATATTGACGTTTCAAGCTTTAAACTAGTTAAGTTCAAAGATATATCAAACGTAAGTATTACTTTGATGGCATCCAATAAATCATTTAGTGTTTTAATGATTCCTTATGCCTAGAGTAAGTTCCAATTCTAGATGATCAAAATGTTGGGAATTCGATCTTATTCACAGCCATTATCAATTGTTGTTAATATTTGCGGTCGTAATACAAAATTTTGATCAATTTTGATTTGTGATTTGTTCTGCTATTAAGGTGGTTCAAACAATTTTGACCCTGTCGAAATGATCAATTCCTCTGAAGGTCGTCTGGAAGAGATCACAGCTTGTCTATCTTATAATGCCTGCACAACAATTGAGAATGATCTATGTATACATCAATTTATTAGGAATTAATTTCACGAAGTTTTATTCACTCAATTCCTTCCCTCTCCTAAAATAGCATAATTCATTATTTGTTAGACAAAGTATATTTCAACAGTACGCATAAATTTGACGTCTCCGCCTCCAGGATATTGCGATGGGGTAATTATGTTAATAATATCCTCTGGTTTCCTCATCCGATTGCATCAGATTCCCACGTACTCTTACGTCATTTGTACAGTTCACGACGGACCATTAACTTGGTGGTTTCGATTATAACATCAGATTTTGTCCACATGTTTATCTGGCATATATAGTATTGAAACAACTTCGTTGATACTTTTTTACACCCGCGTTTCATTTTTTATTTCGAGTAATTCCGTGTGGCCGTCATCTCAACAAATTTATGGGCCAACTAAATTGTTTAACTAAATTGATGATTTATCCTAAACAACATTGAAAGTAGTGAAGGTAGCCCCAATACTGTATTAGGTTATTGATTTAAGGGGAAACATATATTATTTCAATTCGTTCACATAACCAAGTTGGTGGTTGAAAAGCAATAAACTCTATTTACAGAAGCCACAGAAGTGATGTTTAACTATGTAGCCCGAGGCGCGTACTCTCCTTCCATGCCTCGTGCTACATCCAGGTCGCCCGCCGCAGCGAGAGACCCCGCAGCTACAAACACAATTAACAATTATTATTGCAAACACGTGACTCTCCGACGACGTGTTTATGGACCATAATGTCTCTGATAGAATAGTTAGCATAATATAACTTAACCAGACGTCGACACCTTCAATATAGGCCAAAGGTTGCATACTGGAATTAATGCAATCGTATGTCGTATTGTAAAACCTCTGTCAGTGTAAATCAAGTGCTAGCATGAAAAGGATTCTCGAACATTCACATCGCAATAAAGCATGGAATAATTTATTATCTCTAAGCATACAAAAATATCTAATGAACGGAAACAGTTCGGGTGGGGCAGGAAGTAGTTCATAAAAAGTAAAAATCGACTAGGTGTGGAGTTCTTTTATATTCGCATTGTATTTGACAAAAGCCAACGATTTTAAATAACCGCCTCCCTGGTATATCGCGTACAATCGATCTTGCGGCATTGGATCACACGCTGCGCGTGCGCGACCAACCATTGTACCCAAAATATTCGGAATAATGAAGCTTTTCCTCTTTGTCTGGACAAAAAATGCGGATATTTCGTAAAGCACACAATGGAGCTGGATAAAAAAAACCATTACGATATGGGGAGGGAATAAAACCACCAAAATACTTGTGGCCCTCTCATTTAAACTGTTAAAATATCTTATTCGTTCATTTATTTTAAGGTGATAGACTGATAGATATTTTGAAATACCCAACTTCCTTCCTTCCTTGAACTACAAAAAGTGCGGTTGAAAAGCGAACAAAGGACAGGACTTCCGATCAGCTGCCGCGGCGCCCCACGTTTTTCGGGCTTCATCTAATATTAACTAGGTACTTAGTTTGACGATGTCGCACTCGATAAGATAATAAAAAGTTGACAAACAAATCAATAAATGATGCATTAAACGAACTTTTAAAATGTATCTAAACTAAATCATCTGTACGTAAAACACAATTGTTTGATTAGGCATAATATATATTATACTGGAGTCTCTACTTACTAACAAAGGTAAGGACTTATATCAGTTTTATTGTTTGATGTGCCTAAGTAAATATTAGAAGGATTAATGATATTAAATCCAATTTAATATTGATAGATATCGTATTAACTTTAAACAAGTTGCAACAAAACCTTGGGAATACTTCGAACCCTCGTCAATAGTAACAATGTCGGAGGGGAAGGAATAAGGATTCACATTTTGTTGCTGTGGTTACAACCGACCCGCATTAAAATACATGCTAACGGTATCATATAGAATCAAACGAAAAAAAATATCGAAAATTTATCTAGGATTTTATTTTCTCCGTCTTTTAACTCGCAGTAAAAGATTTTACGAGTTTCGGATCATTTTATTCTCCAATTGTTCGTACAATTTCTAGCAGCTCTACCCTCTTCTAGTACGTTGTTGTTGCTGGTACTTTATTGAACCTTGCGTGTGATCAACTTCAGCTGTTACACAGGAACTTCTTTGTGAGACTCCAATTTAAACAGGAAACCTTTCATATCGTAGCAATCAGTTCACGGCTAGCTCCATACGTACATAAGAATAAATCGATGGATATCGAATGTAGTGGATTAGCGATTGCACCATATGCTGGGAACATGAGGGGCGCGTAAAATTTATGGTCGACGAATCGGCTCGATTATTGCATCACAAGCAACGATGCACGTTGATTCGATCTGCTGTCTTATTCTTTTTTCTGAACGCCTAATTGAACGGTGTACAGCAAATCCCAGTCTTTAGCTAATTGAAATAAACACCGCCTTGGTAAGATAATTCGATGTATTTACAGGAACAATAAGTCATTCTTTATACAATCGTGAGCAAGAACAGGTTTTAGAATATGAATTAATTGAATCCCGCAAGACGTTGCTTACAAAACAAATTGAAAAGCATCTTTAATCGATTGACTTTTAACACAAAATCATGTAATTATTTTTTTACAACATAGCCTACAAGCAGTGTTAAAACAGCTTATGTTATGATTTAATAATTAACATATTATGTAACATCGACTTTGGCGGGCGCCTTCCGCGTTAGATTTGGCATTGATTCCAAGCCTTGGCCTTTCACACATTTCACTAATTAAAACTAAACGGGACTGGGTAGGCATATACTTTCTCATATTGTGTTATGTTAAAATGTACTGCCAAGCCACGAACTAGACTCGCACCGGTTGTCGTTATGTGTGTGTGTATATAATTAGCGTGGGCTGTAGAGGTCATTGTCACAGACGAGACTTACACCATCAAGCAGAATCAGATTTAAAATAGAGTTCATTAATCTATTGTCCGAAGTTTAATACAATTAGGGATATTAGTATAATGTCACTACAGCATCATGAGATAAATATACTATTTGAATTAGTGGTTTTAAGCTGCTCTGTACATAAACTTTAAGGATTTCAGGTTTTGAGGCATAAGAGTAGTTCATGATTTGAAATTATTTAAACTAACAACGGGAAGTTAAAAGACATCATTACGGTTTGCTGACTTTGTATGTTGGAAATCAGTTTCTACTCATAACTCAGCTAAAGTTAGATAAATCAACTTTATACAAACCTTTGTACTTAAATGAATGAATGTAAACTTTCTTAAGTGGTTGACGAAGTATTGCTTTAGAAGTATTAAGAACATAAAACAAAAGTGTGTGAACATTGAATGGCGGAATAACCTTTACTCGACGCCGCTTAATATAATGTTATGCCGCATTAATTGAGTTAACATTAAAGATAAATTATGATGTAATTTAATAAGCATTAGATAATTTCTGCGACCGCGTCTAAGTAATTACATTATGCAAACTCCGTTCACTTAGCCGGATATTGTTCAACACACAATAATTAATCAGCGCTTTCAGAAATAAACCACAAAAACTCCCGTTCGTTTGAAGATGTCCAGTCATTTGCGAATTCTTCCACAAGTTATGAGCACAAAAGCTCGCATTATTGAGCCAGCTACCTGGAATGCGTTCTTAGAAACTTGCTACAAAAAATTCAACATCCCTGCTTGCCCAATAGTTCCCACAAGACGGTTGAGAGGGGTGAATATCTCAAGTGCAGTTTTTGTACTAGGTTCCTTCTATTTGTGGAGTGAGATAATAAAACTGTAACGCAAGACGTTACTGACTTTTTGAGATAGTGAACCTTGCTTACATGACGCGCCGCACTGGAAATACTGTTTACTAATAATAACATTGTTATGTTGTTCCATGTTTATGCATAAAGTTGCAGTTTGTACAACATGCAACTAATCCCTGCGAAAATTAAACCTTTATAAAGGTATTATTTTTCGTAATTTATTCAGGCATAAAGTATTAGGCACAAAGCCGTTAGATTTAAGCCGTGGCTCAGATTACGCACCGAAGACTTGCTTAATACGGGCCGACTGCAGTCATTCAATAGCCTGCAAAACAACACCGAGGAAAGGCTATCGAGGACGAAAGGTGACACCCAAGCCTGTGGCATTAGATCTATAGGTAACTAGGTGTTGCATGGGCTAAGCGTCAGCCCCTGACTGAATGCTATGTTACTCTCGTTGTTGCCAGGCGTTTTGACAACACTGTTTCGAACACCACAATAACCGAACCTATAGTTACGTGTCACATGCAATGTCGATATGATCGTAACATTTCAGAATATTGTTAAAACAGTCATTTGAAATATGATTATTTTAAATCAGTCACGACAACTAGTAAACATAAAAATGTAGCGAAATCTTTTGATAGATTTATACTCATCAAGTACATTACTTGTGACAACAAGGGTTTTCCAGGACGTCCCGAGATGATGTCATGGACTTCAAATAAGCACTCGAGATGTGCGCGTTTATTTAGCCTGTCCGTTGATAATCTGTCGTTGAGCACGCAGGACCCGTATGCGATAACAAGATGCTTATTATGATAGACAGCGGATGTCCAGACAGTCAAAAGTAGTATCACTCAAACATCGTGCGAATATTTTACAATGCACAAGCAATTGCTTTTTACTATTAGAACGGAGACGACAAAATTGATCCAACTTTCGCTGTCAAGACTAAAAAGCTTGTCTAGCAGAGATGAAACATTTTTTATCTCGCCTGACCTCGATCGATGACGTCTTTATTAGTTGGCAGTACTTGGCAGCTATTGGTTCATATCCATGTAATCGCTCGGAATTCATATCAGCTCGACTTGAAATGTGGTGTGAGATGTAATCTAATGATCTAACTGCTTAATAGCTAGTCAGTTTATCGGAATGGTTATTTATGGATTAGATCGCGTCCGGTATAGAAAGCTGCCTTTATAAATACGTATATCTATGGAAACATAATTTCAAGTAAGTTCGATACATCTACTTACGGGTGTTTTAACTGCTTCTATATTTATTTTATAAGTGTTACTTATTATAATTTATAAAAGTCTCTGTATTTTTGGTATGCTGTAGTTCTAATTTTGAATAAGTTCTAACAAAATTAGATTTGAGGACATATTTTACGAAAGTTTTTTAAGATTGTGATCTTTCTTTTTAGTAAATTTTCGATAGTGCTGTTTAAATTAAAATCAAATCTTATTTTTACGTCTGAAAAGCTGAAAGTAACGATGCTTTATTACTGCACCTCAGGTCTAAGTCTAACGGCAAATGTATGCGGGATCAAATGTAACGACTGTAATAGAATAATCTGATTGGTTAACTAGAAATATCTCTGTATCTTAGATGCGGGCAACGGAAATATACTCTATAATTTACTCCTATAAGATGCCAGTGATTTATGATGACACTGTCACGACCTATCATTATATAGTCGTGTAACTGGTAGCGATTATGAGTATTATTCGAGGTTTATTGGTCATCGGACAGTATTAAAATATGATAACACCCAGATGCCATTGAACGCATTAAGTCCGATTTAAATAAGCCGCGTCCACCTTTAAGTTCTGGTACGGTTTGATAGCGAGTTGAAATAAGTAGGGAGATATAAAAAGTTAAACATTCCGTAAGGTTGTTTTTTATAACAAATGATTTAGAGGTATGCTGACCCACCCAGAAAATAAGTTATTTACAGTGTATTAAAATCCAGTTTATTACTGGCAAAATTCATACCTAGCTATTATTTTCCGTTCTACGATTGCGATACTCTCACGATAAATAAATCAATCATGTGAAAAAGCAATCCTGTGGTGTCACAGAGCTCTTTGTTTTCTAGACACCATGACATCTGATAGTTTGCAAGCGCAAAATAGACTTTGTATAGCTGAATGTCGAAGGGGAATCATGATGATCTTTGCTCGCTTCAAGTTTCTACAGGTAAATGCCGTCTTTGTACATTCATATTATGTGGGAACCTAAGCGTATCTAATTTACCTATTAATAGGTTGGTGTTAAATAAGTACATCGAGCATTTGTTTGAGGGTACACACACAAGAAAAGCTTTAACGTTGAACTGTCAAGCCCTTTTAGCCAATATGTCTAAACTTATTTAAGATGACATTCTTATCGCTAGGAACTAAATTATGCCTTAAATTTTATCAAATAGTTTTTGATACATGCTTGTAGGTAATTGAATTTCGCGATCCGATCACCTAATTAATTCTTACGACACGGACTCTTTTTATAGTTTCAAAGAAAACTGATAAGCGCTTTATCGGGCATCGAACTCTGTTACAATTGCATGAATGTGGATAAGTTGGCCATAAAATAAACTATGTTAATGCAAGGCAAATACATGTAAATGCTAAAGGATATTCCAAGAATGTGGGTAAGTTACATCCTGGACGGTGGCATAAAAAATAATGTAGGATAATCAACCGTGTAACCTGTTACTTTAAAGACGAGATACGTTTAAAACATCTAGGTGTTAGATTTATTGTAATGAGTTTGAGGGATATTCTCATACACATTATAGTATAAGCGAAACATCAGATAAATCTTTCTTTAACGATGGTACAAAAATATTGAGTTTCTTTTGATGGGTTTCATTAAGAATCTTGGACGAGAAAATTTCTATAAAGTGAAAATTGCTTAATTACACGTTTAGTTTATCGTGTACCCTTCACTTTACGTGCACAGTACGTGCTTAGTGTGCGGCTATAGATAGCATCTGTGCAACCAAACTGGTTACTTCTGGTAATAAATTATGAAATATAACGTGTACCAACACCTACTTACGGGCATTTGCTTGGAGTGAAATGTATTAGCGTTCGAAATAATTTTCCTTTACAAGTAAACTTGGAATACAAAAGATATACGCAGTAGATATGTTGTTATCAGTTACTGTTACAAACGATAATGCCCGCAGCTCACTGGGGCGGCAAAAGCGGCTTGTAAAAATTATCGCCAATACCAAAACAAATTCTTGTGTAGATTGCTACAATAAATTTGTATGGTAAAAGCCACGGGACAACGCTTCGAAATTCGCACGCGCTTTCAATGTCCTTTGGTTTAGGAATTAATTTTTTCTTTGAGTCAATACAGTAGTTTTTGGTGTTGGCAAAATGTTTTGACGCGCGGTTTTTGACGCCAGTGTGTGGGTGGCTTTACGTAATCCACTTTAACTGCTGTACAATGTTCGAGGATAACGTTTTTTTATACGACGCTGTATTCAACTCGGATGGTCCTTTACAGGACAAATAAAACGACTCCATAAAAGGATGGACCGCCAAGAGTTGACACTAAAAACAACACTTAGCGCTTATCGCTCAGGTGAAAGGTTGTCCAATGAATTGCAGTGTTTACTCTCTTCTCGACACAAAAGCAACTTAAGCCCCGAGCAGACTAGGGCGACAAGACACGCGCGCGCGTAATGTTTGTCATTACTACATAGTATTCTGTGATGATATACATTTATATACGAAATGAATGAAATTTAATGGAATAATATGAGGAATGGCTCCACCTGCGATTAGCGGGTATTTCAGCCAGTGTCCGGTAATTAATAGCAAGAGCTAATTAATTAAATATACATTATAAAATTGGGTGATAAACGTAATAAAGATGGCGGATGAATCCCGTCAATATGTAATACATAAAGAACGCGTCAAAATTTACTCGTGTCCTCGTTGATATTTCGCTGCAGAAAGAACTTTTCGCTGTGTTATTATTGGCAATCATTTTGAAGCGTCATGACGCCGTAGTGTGTCCGGGGCTTTAAACGTCTTACATTTGTTTGCCCCTTTTGTTTATCACGCTTTTGTTATCCATTTCAAATGCCCCGGAGATTTTCGTATCGATATCAATTGCCTGTTGCTGAATAGTCGTGTCTAGACTAAGTGTTTCTATTACACGAACTCGGTATGTGCGGAAGTCGGCTCGAATTATCGAGACTGAATATTATTATCTATTTTCGGCATTGTTCTTGTTGCGAGTGATTAAAACAGACGTTATCTGTATAGGAGATCAAAATTATAGGCACGTATCTTATGAATAGGCGAAGAACTGGGTATAAATAAAAGGAACAAGGAATTCCATCGTTCAAGTGTTAAATGCTCGAGCGGTCAGAATCATCAAGCGGCGGTCTTGAGAATCGGATGGGTTGAAATTATCTCGAGACGTTTTTATGGTTCGCATTGGAATCTGGGAGTTTTTTTTCCCATCGCGAGTCCGTTCGAACGCTCAAACAGGTTTTTAGATAGCGCTGCGAGTAATGCATCAACGTAGTGCGTTTTTGTAAAGGCGGCTTTATTCAAGGAGGACAAGGTAATGAGGTTTCGGAACGGTCGTTGCAATGAGTTTAATTTACGAATGCACACCTCGATGTCGTTTTACTAGAATGTGAAGAATGTGATGGGCCTAGGTAAAGTACCTACTCAATAGGCTTAACAGTGCATGTACAGTTTCTTATATTGTTTTCTTATATTTATTTCAATGTACAGTTTCTATCAAGTGTGCTTCAAGTAGGCTAATAGATAGGAAATAGTACCTACCTTTTTATGAGTCGTACGAAATGTCATCTTTAACACAAATTAAGGACTTATCAAAGTAGTATTTCGTTTGATGAATATTGGTTGAAGGAAATCCAGAGTTTTAGCAGCTACTTCAGAGTTTTAGGTTCTTCGTAGCCAGGATTTAAGTCGGTGGGTAGGAAGGTACCTACCTATAAGTTATTCTTAAATAAACTAGCTTAGTTTTTTATCTATAATTTTATTTAATCATTTGAACTGGATTGTCAAAAGTTATCAACATTCTAGTGACCTAAGATTGATAGATAGCCTTAATTCTGAAGTAGGTTTTGATATTAGCTAATGAGTTACGAGTCAGTAGGTCGATAGGTAACTTCCTACCTACCGTACATTGATGTAGGTATAATAAACCTATGGTATGTACACCGGATACTCTAGGTACCTCGTTTCTAGCTATTTATCAAATTAATAAAATATGTGTATGTATCTTTCCTGCTGTGTACATACAGCCTACTGTACACAGCAGGTAGATAGTTTGTTAGGTACCTGGTTACTTACCTAATCAATAAATTGCATGCAATTGGTCCATATTACAATGAGTTTTAGGTACTTACGGACTGGCACTTTCTTCGGATCATATTGTTCGACAAGTTCGTTTATTTTCTCGATTTTCGTCTGCGCAACTTTCGACCGCTCCGTGATGTCCTGCAGTTGCGTCGTCAGCTCGCTGAAGATGTCCTCGGCCAGCAGCACGAGTGACGCGAGCTGGCGGAGCGCATTGCTCAGGGTGCAGTTGGTGACGGCCTGCAACTCCTCGTCACACACCTTCGGCCGCCCATCCTCGCCACGCAAACTCGTCCGCGATAGAAACTTAGGCTCTACCGCACGCTGCACGAAAGGCATCTCGATACTAGTCCCGATAAACCTCGAGCCACTTACTCACCCATCCCCGCGACGCGAATTAAACGTAATTCCGGCATCCATTCAACACAACAACACAAAAAATGTCAGGTAACCGCCACTTTGAATTAACTGACATCCTGACCGGTGAACTTTCACTTACGAGCGGTATTTTAACAGTAATTGGCAGTTTTAGTTACGCTCTAGATAGTGCAAATAAGTTTTAGTTCATGAAATTAGATTTCAAAAGTTTGAAAAAAACTTTTCATTATGACGATATCCCGCCATAATAGACGCCGCACAACACACCACAGATTACACCTGCAGTCGCCGGTCGAATGACAGGCGATGAATGAATAGTGTTGCCAGATCTGCATATCAGTTTTCCTTTAAACTATATCGAAATAATCTCTAACTAGAATTTGAACGCGAAATACAAAGTTTAGACTTTGATAGATCAAGTAGAGATTTTTAAGTTATTTTAATTATAAAAAATCCCAAAAAATATACGATAAAACTAAACCAAACCAAACCAACTAAAATATACCAAATAGAAAGTCACACCGAAAAGGGTTTTTGATCGAAGTACGCATAAATATAAATTTTGAAATGAGTTTTGAATAATATGGTGTGAAATAGGTATATATATATTACTAATTATTATGCTTTCGTTCTAATCCGATCGAATCATGAATAATCGAAACAGGTATAATAATTAATTATACACAAGTCTGCAAACAGAGTAGAAAAGTACTGCCCAATAATTTTAAATTATTGGGCAGTAATAAAAAATGTACTACAGTTCTTACATTTCAAAGTCTTGTCTCCGAAAATTATCACATTTATTTAAAATTTTAGGTATATTTATACTATAGCCAGTTAACATTAAATATAATCAATGCATCTCCTCGAAAAGTAGTTATTATTTTTAAATGGCAACATTACATTGTTCTAGTATACCGACATCTAGCGTTTTATTATTGAATCAGGTGTACAAGATGAACATTTCGTTTAAACAGAATTAAGGAATTTTCTAAGAGATGGCAGTAGTAGTACGTGTGTTTATGAAATAGTTGGTAGTCGCAACGCTAGATAGAGGTAATGGATGGATGGAAACAACGATGAAAAAATTAACTTTTGAGTATAGTCCGACAAGAATCCTTCTAAACGTGTTTTATATTTTTGCACTCGCAAACTCGTTACTATTGCTGTAAGATCGATCTGATATTTTTGTGGATCGTAGGTAATATCTTCCTTTTGTTATCTTTTCTCTCATAAACAATTAATATCTTAAGGTAAGTAGCTACCGACCTTTTCGGTGTAGATCGTAAATAATGTTTTTGTGAGTACTTACTTATTCTTAGAAGGTCTTATTCTAATAAGAATTCACACATGCAACATCCTAAGTAGGTATCTTAAAACTGTGCAAGAATAGGGAAATAATAAAATGAGAAATGAAAAACGATTTTACCACAAATATGTAATGCATTAAGTTTATTTTAACAAAGCGTAAACATTTTTTTAAATTCTGATTACAGGTTACCTCCATGTATTACATTTGAATCCTTATATTAGGTAGCTAATACACATATACAGGGTGTATCAGAAGTCCGAAATAATAATTAAACCTGTATATCGCTATAAGGAGTGGAGCTATATGGCCCAGACATTAAGTTAAAATTCTTAACTTTATTCTTTCATACAAAACTAGGAAATTCATTTTTTAAACAATTTTCGGTCGGCCCTTCGCAAAACGTGAACCAGCTGTTTATTTAAAGGTCAATGCTTCACACCCATTGTGACAAACCCCGCCCACAGCGGGTACTAGTACTCTAACACACGAGCCGCGCGGGGGTGGGGTACAGGGGTGAAGCGGCGGCGGCACACGGCCGGCCGGCGCGCGGCGGCGCGGTGTCTTTGAGCGGCTTTGATTGTGTCGGTCGCCCGTTGCCAACTCGCCCACAGCGGTCTCCTTCGCACTCGCGCCTCTCTTTCGCACTCGTCGGTCATTGTAATTGACAGAAATTTTGATATTCCTAGGTAGGTATGAGAATGACCAAAACATTGGTAATGAAATTACTGTAAAATTTAACCGCCGAGAACCAAGCTTCCTTTAATGAAGGGAAATAAGTAAGTAGATAGGTATCGAGACACTTTTTGTAAAACGCATTCATACATTTTATTTTTCGTTGCTAAATAGTAAACATTATTAAATCTTTTGTGGTTTGGTAGGTAGCTTTCTATCAAAATGAACCTGGTAGCTGTTTTATTTTTGATAATGACTACGCTGTTGGCCGTGAGCGGCCTTTACAGCTTTACCGTACGGGGTTTGTGCTATTGAAACTTGGGTTAGTGTGTAGGTATCTATCTAGGATCCCAGACGGCCTACCTACCATACAAACACTATTTAGGTACTAATGAATAAGATGTATGACTTCTTTTTACAACAGTTGTCTAGGTACCTACCTAATTACATAACTACCTTCTTAAGAAGTAGGTTGGTAAGGTTATTAAAATTGTAAATTAGAAGGTACCTACGTAAGTTTTCATTTAACAGATTTTCTTCACTAATTGTAATAGTAAGTAGGTATCTGGGTAGCGACTAGCGACCTTATCGAAGTTTTTAGTTGGTAGGTAGGTACGTAAGTTTTCATTTAACAGATTTTCTTCACTAATTTTAATAGTAAGTAGGTATCTGGGTAACCACTTACTTAATTAAATGACCTAATCGTCCGACTAAAAACTGCTATGAAATAAAGATAATAATAGTAGGTAAGTATTTACCCGTGGCCATGTGTGCAGTGTATCAATCCATGGGTTTAATTGGAATTTATTCACTTCTCACATATCACAAAGAGCTAGGTAGGTACCTACCCACCTGCACACTTGAGTAAATATTACTTTCACGTTTTTTAGAGGACACAAAAGAAATCACAAAACTGTTACCGGTATTCCCTTTAGTCGCACCAATGCACAAAATCATCTGACAGTTTTCCGAGTTTGAAAACACTTCACTATTACGCGGAGAGCGAGACATTTTTCGGAACACAAGTTAACGCCTTGACGGATTGCAAGGAACTAAATATTTTGATTTACGTTATTATTACTGAATAAAAATATCAAAGGACCGCTCCGACATTGCACAAAGGCACAGTGTTTTACCGCGCTGCAACTCTGGGCCAATCACCGCTGATGCAATATGGCCGATGATTTGTCATTGGACGAAAATTGTCCTTGTGTGTGATATCTCCGCCCGCTAATGTTCACTACATTGACATATTCGCGGCCATGATTATTAGAGTAATCATAGATTAAAGTCTTTCAGATATGCCAGACCAATTCTAATAATTGTCTACATCATTAGGTACCTACTTGTAGTGATGTAGTGATGGTTCTGAGAATTGTAGTGATTATGATAAAGACAAACAATAATAATAAAATAATATTTTTTTTCTTTTAATCAACTCTCACTAAGTTTCAGTTTAAAAAGAAATCCGTTCACGAAAACTAAAACGAAAATGGATTATTTGCTCGTGTAGAAGTTTTACTTTACATCGATTTAAATGAAGTATGATTTTTTGTCATAGTTAGGTAACTACAGTGACCGATTTTTATTTCTGTATTGAACTATGCTCGTAGGTAAAAACCTTGTGTCATATCTATCACTCCCTCATCATTTTAAAGCGAGTTCATTCGCCTCATCAGCTGATTTTTAGGGTCGCGGTGCGGAAGTTTTGACACCAACTTTGGACACAAATTGCTCAGAAACTAAATTAGTTCCGTATATTTTGCTTGAACGTGTTGATTGCTTATCATCTGTCCTATATGGCCCCCAAGTATTATTTCGGACTTCTGATACACCCTGTATATAGTTTTTTACTACCTACCCATTTAGATTACGAAGGGTAGTTACATTGAATTATACCAACTGATTAATTATTATATAATAATAATATGGTAGCTAAACAAGTACCTAGGTGGCAATTTGCTTATAAGTATTAAGTACTATGATGTTTAACTAAGTAGGTAGTTATCCAATAAAATAATTATTCTGCATAAAATAATAGAGTAATTTAATTAGTTTTTTTTTTATTTCAGAAGACGTTTTAACTCTTATCTTACTTACTTATAAATTGTTATGGCAGTAGATAAGTAGTTTAATATTGCATCAAATTATCAAAAACCTGTCTAAATAAGGTTCTTAAGACAATAGTCGTAACGCAACTACTTGAGTATAATACTCAAGTAGTTGCGTTGTTAATAGTAGTTGTAGTAGTTGAGTAATAATTATTTAATTTATTATTAATAATAAATATAACATGTATTGTTAATACCCAAATGTCTGGACTAATATCTAAGTTAATAAGTAGGCAGAATGGAACAGATATGCGTCACTTGCCTTATGAACGCGTATTCCGTCTAATTTCGCATATAATGTAATAACATTGTTATCTTGCTTAAACATTTAAGTCAACGGAAAAGACGGTAATATCTACATTTAATTTGGTTTAGTCAAGTTTAGTTTGCGTATTAGGTAAACTAAAAGTATGCGCACTAGTATCCGTCAATGGATTATTACTTTAGCTATATAAATGATGTTTAATGTAATGACTAGTAATGAAGTACCTACCTAAGTATAAGGGTACCAAGAAACTCTTATGCTATGTATTATTAGAAATCTAAACAATTAGCCTCACTATTAGCTTTCACATTTAATAAATAGGTACAACATACAAAGCTATTATAAACATTTATATAACTGTTTATAAGCAGTAGATGAGGAAAGGATTATTATTATGACACAGTCACTAATTATTATATTTTCAGTACAATTCTAACATTTGCCCGTGATATTAATCAGTAAGAATAGTCTAATAATAGATTAAATAAGGTTTGTAGGCGTGCTTAATTGTACACTACGTAAATGTAAAATGAAACTGCGTCAGCGCATAGATGTGGTAGGTCCGTAGGGTCCGTATAGGACGTTGATCATCTTGGTAACCTTAAGATAATACCTTAAACTTTACAAAGATATTTTTTTCATATTTCATTTTTTTAACGGAATACATAGATACTAATATTTGAACCATTTTATACTTATTATGCATTGGAGATATTAATTACCTATACATATGCCTACATTTCTATAAAATTGAAACCCAACCGTACTTTGGCTTTTCGAACGTCTCTGAATAAGAAACAGGAAGTTGGCAATCATACCTACAAGATTTGACTGAACATCCGTTAAAATATGTACCGGACCTATTTCAATGGCATTTTATCTTTCTGTAAGGATATATTAAACGTAGTGTACAAATGATCGCGCTATGACTGTGGGTAGCCGAGTAGCAGACAATTTATTTACAAATTTTAGTGGGCAACAGCTAACAATAATACAATTACTGAATATTTATTATACCATTTCTATTTACAGTGACTTTATTAACGTCCTAACATTAACATCGATAACATATTTTGGCATTTGATTACAATAATGATTTTTTAATACTTTAAACGTATCCCTTAATATTACATATATAACATGATATAAGTAGGTATCCGTATAAAACCATACTTTAATTAGGTATATTCTTCTTCTTTTATTACGAAATGAGTGAAATGATGATTTTTTAATGGAATAGGATGAGGAATGGCTCCACCTGCGTTTAGCGAGTATTTCAGCCAGTGTCAAGTAATTATTAGCAAGGGCAAATTCAATAAATACACATTATAAATAAAAATGGATGATGACAGTGATAAAGATGGCGGATCTTTAATTATATTAAATTACATTTATTTTAATTTTGACAACTACATTTCCAAATCCATAAACGCACTGCTTTGCATTACAATTTAACGATCTAAATTTGGGTACAAACCATAGACATCGCTACTTTATAAATATACTTAAATTATTGCCTCTATGGTACCACTAATAAACAAACGCATTTTACTTTGTATACTTATACAGTTACACCAAAATAATATGAAATAAAATCTATACCTACACTTTTGAACCACTAAGCACATTCGGCACGGTTGGCACTAGTAGGTACACTAAATCATACCCAACATACATAATGCTTTGAGCAGCCCTAGTTATTGCCCCGCCCTCTATAACAATATTAGCCTTTTTAGCCCCCCATCTCTCTTGCGGCAGAGATTTAATATTGCTTTCAGTTTTTGACACTTAATATTAAAATACTCTATGGGATGACAGTAAGTCCTCAGACAATGTATGTGGTCCGAAAGAAATGCAACTGGTCTGTGGATGCAAGTGATTTGTTTTAGATACTGTACTACACTACCGGCAAGTTGGTCGACTGTATCTACTGTATTTATTTCTAACAATATAAACAACCTCCCTATTTCGGAGTGCAAGATAATACCATTTTTAAAGTGATTGTACACGTCGCTAACTAAGCAATTAGGAATTAAATGTCCCCAATTTTGTATATTGCTGGGACTAAGGGATATTAAACGTGTAGCTTCTTTTCAATTGTAGATAATATAAATGTTTAGATATTTGAAATTATAGCGAACAACTCCTATAAAAAAGTAGGTAATTATAAACCAAATTATCTTACATTATACCTACCTTTATATAATGAAGTCTATTACAATTTTGAACACATAAAATGGCATTTCTATTGTACATACATGCATAAACATTCATACAATTGTAATGAACTATGTCTAGAATACATTATTTAGTATAATTATGACGTCACTTCGCGACAAGATACAGGTTAAGTACTAAGATATGTTAGTTTATGAGACTGTAATATGATTATAGATATGTGAGTTACATGAAACGGGATTATGTTTACAGAAGCACCTAATAAGACAACAATATGGTAATTAGTAGCGAGAAGAGAAACAGTAGGTAAAGTCAATTCTGTAGTCGTATCATGAGCGCCAAGACTAGACTTATGTCACAGAACATGTTCATTATATCTCTTTCTCTCGTACCAAATAAGACAGAGAGCGACCGTGCTAATCCATGACAGAGGTCTTGTCTTAACATGCGTGCCAACACCACTGTTGTATACAAAACTATATTTGACAGCACTAAAATATTGTCGTCTTGCTCATGCATTACGGCGTTAAAAAGGACGGCAATAGTTGTCTATTTTATGCCAACAGAATTAGCACCAAGGTAAGATTGAAACGAAAACCAAAACAAATCAGGTAAGTTTACGTTTAAAACTAGAGTTAAATAAGTCTGAAACAGAACGCACTCAAAGGACTCAAAGGACGAGTACCTACACACGCACTTAAATCTATCTTACACTTAACAAAAGTCCATCAAATAAAGTTTTTAGCGCAAATTAAACGAGTACTCGTCACCTACTCGCCGCTAGTTCGACCAATCACAATCACCTCGATCCAAACTCCGCCGTCTTCAAATACGATCTATAAATCCTCCGAATCACACTAATAGCAGTTATGACAGATTGACTATTGTTAAAATACGATTACTTGCTGCATCTTCTGGTTTAGTTGTTCTTTTTCGTAAAGCTATTTGCATCATTTTCCGCAGTGATATTCCTACGGTACCTACAGGGGGTCATAAATAGCCACTGAACCATTCCTCTTAAACAAATAAATTTACTTATTTTTATCCGGAACCGTAGTAGTTCCGCTAATAATTTTTAAATTGTCAAGCATTTGCTCGCAGATTTATGTTATTAGTACATGTCATAATTGAAATAATCAAGAAATTAATTATTGAATTGAAATTGCTTTATTGGCCATTTAGATCCCCTGAACATCAATGGGTTTGCATTGGCGAGATTTTTTTTAAATTTTAACGTCTACGCTCCGTATCTCTATTGATATCAATATGTTGATTTTCTATACGGATTGTTCGTCGTTAAATCCAGAAGAGAAAAAAGTTAGAGGATATATTCGTCAGTTCAATATTTAAAGAGGCGGATCAAATAGCATCATTACTGAAATCACTTTCGAACTCTCCACAACGGGCCTAGCGACGAAACGACCTCTGGCGGTCGGTGAATGAGTGCCTCATTTATTTGCGCACCCCGCGCTATGGGTCCACCTCGTGGCACACCTCCATGTAGTCGGGGTCGTGCATTATGTCCTTGATCATGTCCTTCAGCATCGTGTAACGAGGGAACATCGGGTACACTTTTGAGCTTACGTAGTCCGACTGAAATCATACGAATATGTATCAATTGACGACACTTAAATATGACCGAACTAAAAATATTGATTAAAAATGGAATAGAATTAGTTTAGTCTATGCATGACAACATAATCAGCGTCATTGGCGATAAGTAATTACAGATCGTTTTCATGGAATAATCCTAATGAACAGAAATTGACCTAATGACATAGATCACTTTGAGAAAATCAATTAAAAAGTTTTGACAATCTTCACTATTTCGTTCAGTCTACTTATACAATTTTTGTAATATTTACAATAAGCAACATGTAATGTACCGATAAAATTTATAACTGTAACGAAACGTATTGTAAATGTAACGAGAAATGTAGAGTCCGTGTGGTAGAAATAAACCACTTTAGTATACGTATAAGCCGTTTGAGGAGTTTTGTAGATGGATTTAAATGGATTAAAATATTATATTGTTACCTTGAGCTCTCTAATGAGGTTTCGCAAACCAGTATACTTCTTCAGAAGACGGTACAAATCGTTAGTCATTTGTGTGTTCTCCGCCTCTATCTGAGATGTTGTCATATCTGTAATACGCAAGAAAATCATTTGAAAATAACTAAACATAAATTAGATATTACTGATAATCATTAAGTTTCTTTATTCATATGAAAGGATTTTGTAACTTAACCACTATAACAAAAAGTCAATTCCCAAACTCAAATCACTTCGCACATTAGCTGGCCTACCCTTCGTTAAGATGATATTGATCGTGTCACAGCCCACGAAATCTAATCTCAATCTCGTTTTGCCATACTTGTACTGATCCAAATTTAATTGGACTGCAATAATTTAAACCACAAAAGGGCCGAACCGAAGTTGAAATGTCATTAGAATCGCAAGCAAAAGTCTACCATCGGATTTCCATTTAGCAAGAAACGTTTGCAGAGCTGGCTAACGACCAATTGCTTTGGGGTTTTGGAAGGTTTTCCTAATTACCGCCTAACAAAATGTAAAAAAATCTAGGTAGATGAGCAATACTCTCTTATATCAACTCAAAAAGAAAGTATACCCGCGTTGTTCACGTAAATATTATTTAAAATTTTAAAATAACTAATTTAAACCAATTTATAGTTTCTGTGAAGGCTTCAGCCGAAAATCAGGGCCGATGGAGACCAGCAGGGTGATTTTAAAACACTCGGAATCGAATTCGGAAACGGAATCGGATCTTTCCATCACGGATTCCAGCCATCGCTATTTTGATTTCCGTACCCGACGATTTTTGACATTTCTCGTCGGATAAACCCATCCGAATCGACGGAAAGTTTCCGACACCTTTTTCCTCGCGGAAAGCTTCCGAAATTGAACAAAAACATAAATAAAATACCAAATTTAACTGTTATCTAAATACTTGTATAATATTTAAGGTAAGTCAGTACTAAAGAGTGTTTAAAATAAACCCATTAACGTTGTTTTATGGCCCTTTACATTATTGTGAAAATTATTCCCTTCAACCTTCGATAGGATGGAATATTATCTTATAGGAGACAACATAGGGCGGCTGCTGTGCAGCGCCGGCAAACAATCGTGCTGCATTATTCACTTCGTGGTTGTGTTTTTATTTACCGAAATACAGCGCCATGCGCCATCTATGACGTAGCTCTGAAACTTCGTGGTTGCAAAGGCGTGATGTTACCCTTCACTTTCACTTTGACGTATCAGTAAAAATTTTCGAGGTTCGTTATAACCAAAAATAATGAAGGAGAGTAAGTTTTAAATCGATAATTTAAATAAGTAATCAATTTCCATTTTTATTATTATGATAAGTGTGTTTATATAAGACTTTTTGGCCCAAAAAATTCGTATTAATAACTGTTTTGTAATCGAATTTTATTTCTACCATTTTTAAACGTTCTTTGTAAACGCACACAATCTTTCCGACGTCGGAACTTTCCAATTGGCCCTTCCGTCCGCTATTCAAAATCGCGTTTTGTCATGCCGTCGGAAACGGAATCGACAACTCGAAGTTTTCGATTCCGTTTCCGAATTCGATTCCGAGTGTTTTAAAATCACCCTACTGGTCCTTTTCAGCCTATGCTGAGCCTTTCAAGTCTTTCAGCAAGTGCAACTGAGAAAATTATAGACTTAAGCCATGTCTGTTTTTTCTTACTAAGTTAAGTCTTAAAGTTAAACGTCGGGAAAATAAAATAGTAAATAAACGCGATAGAATCCGTAAAATAGTTTTATTTCAAAGTTAAGTATTGTTTGAATCTGCATGGAATCTATTTTTTTTTCTTAGTTCATAGTTTGATCAAGAATCGAAATGATCCATAAATATTTTTGAAAGGTATAGCCAAGGTATTTTCTTTATTCTTACTCTTTCATCTAAAAAACCTGCCAGATTATCTAACAAATCTTACCATTCAGTCTTTCTATCCGTTCCCGTCTGTCGGCCGCTTCCTCGGCCAGCTTGGAGGATGTTTTGACCCCTTCTCCGGACTTCTGAGTCTTCTCCATGATAGCACAAGCGCGCAGCACGAACGCCGGAACCGTCTCGGCTTTCTCTTGGCGAGGAATCTCTACCAGGGACCAGTATTGAGTCTCCAGTCGGATGACGTCCTATAATAGATTGTGTAAAAAGTTGGTTTGAAAATAAATTTTGTAGAAAGGCAATATAGTATAGCTCTACAAGACTGTAGAATCTGTAGCTTTGAATTGGATTATACGCTTAATAACTAGTGTCTATATTCATATGGCAGATTGTTAGTTCTTTGGTAGTCGATAGGGTAGATAGATACAATCAAATTAAATAATGATATTTCAAACTGTTGCAAGGGTACTTTTCAGACAAGTCAATTGTAATGCCTCTTTTATTGGTCTGTAGCTAGTTAAAATGACCGACTACCGTAAAATACCTATTTTTTAAATATTTAAATGGGTATCAAAATCCTAGATTTACTGACACTTTTGTAAAAAGCTCAATCCAAATCCCTTTATGTACTTACATATAGCATGGACAACTTTCACTAAGCCGTTTGAATAAAAATTCATAAAAAGCTGAATACACAAAACAGGCTTACACTGTCCACAGTAACGGGAAAAGTTGGAAGCCAGCTTTGGAACTAGGAGGCGACAGGGGAAACTAGCTCGCTGCTATACACAAGCTCGTGTATATATTTTTTATCTGTAGAATTTTGTATCGCAATCGGTTTATTTCCACGGCGATCCGAATCGGAGAGTTTTCGAAATATAAGTTGTTTGCGAACCATCACCTAATATACTCCATATTAGTTTTTTTTTTTTTTTTGAATGGACTACGCTGTTGGCCGTGAGTTGGCCTTTACAGCTTCACCGGAGGAGTCTTCCATATTACTACTTCCATATTAGATATTTGTACAAGCAGGGATTGCCATATGATGATGACCTAATATACTTTCCTTTCTAGATTAACAGTAATTCAATAAATAAAATAATACGGAATACCATAAAACTGGTGTAGCCTGTGTACAGTACCAATGTACAGACCTACATCGAGTTACGGGGAATATGTTTCTCGTCAAGGCATACCGTTCATTACTTAGCAATTACATATTTCTTCAGAAATTTACGTAACTGGATTGCCCGGTATCGCATCCAATATAAATAACATTAAAACAATTGAATGGAAGAAGGAAGCTTAATTGAAAGGCGCTTTCATTTTATTTGGAGCTCTTAATTGGTGCGTAAACTTTTATGAGTTGTAGATTCACTTAAATTAGGTACTAAAGAATGGAATGCTTGTAGGTAATTTGTTCACATTTCAGTTATTAGCTATGATCATTTTACATGTAAGTATGCAGCAATGCAATCAAACACGAAACCCTTTGGCGAATGCAATACCGTTGTGAAATAAACATCAGTTTCCACTGTCTGTGCAATATGATATATCAACGCGCCGGGGTATGCTGGGAGCGAGCCAACCCGCAGATAACTACCATCTTCCCGTCTTGTAACTGCCGAGTCTTAATAAAAGAATCGCCATTCTAAGCACTATTACAATTAAACGGAAGAATGAACGAATTCTTGGTCAGTACCAATCCTAGAAAAACCTTCGTCGCATTGAGTTTGTGCCCAGTTGAAATAAAACAAATAACAATGGAAACAAAATAAATCATGAATTACAACTTTACACAAAATAAAACACTTACCCATTCATACAAAATATATTACTGCTAAATATTGTAACACAAGGAATAAAAATAAAAATGTCTCGATATAAAAATTGATATGCACATTATATTTAAAAGCCTGCTCACTAAAATAGTGAAACGAAGTGAAATGAAATTTAATTTCCTGTCGGCTGCTAGTTATTGATAAACGCTGTACACTTATTGAGAACTTCCTTCTTGTTCTTCTTAGGAACCATTCAGAAGCATTTTAATAAATTAAATAGTGCATTGCAATGGACAATAGTAGACTATTGTTAATTTACAATTCATATTTGTAATATGCCTCATATCTTTTATCTTAGACTAAGGATTGCATTGTAAATGTATAGTTCCAAAATACAATGAGGTCAGGTTATTTACCTACCAAATTAAAATGCCAATTCGAAATATATGAGTTTCAGAAATTACATCCCATTAAGCACCTTTTTTTAAGCACCTGGAGTAACTACGCCACACTGCGCGGAGTATTTGGTAAAGGAAATAAGATTTCCAGATAATAAAGTCAGCTTCAATTTTGTCTAAAGAAGCTTAGCTGGCGCGATGTCTCTCAAGGATATAAAAGTTTATAGAAACTTCTGGTACAGGTACTATTATATACTATATGCTTCACTGCGCGTTTTAACTTTTAAGCAAATTGAGGATGTAATTATGTAAATGTATTTCAAATGTAACCTTTTTGCGCCTTTATATTGTTACTATTTATTTCTCAAACAATGGAGGTAACCTAACAAAACCAAAATAAGGTACGGTTTGAATACCAGGCTTTTAGAAGTAGGTAAGTACAAAGTAAAATACATTAGGCACCTAGTTACATACGTTCTCGAATTTGCGTTAAATTAATGTAGGGTATTATGAAGCCTCCTAATAGAGATTGAGCCTTGTTATGATATTTATTTAAAAATTTATTCAACTAATCTAATTATGCACGACCGAGAAAGGCTGCAGTGAAAAAAACAACAAATGCTTAGCCGCTATAACATAGCAATACGGTCCCCAGTGCCAATTCCCCAAAAAGCTGGGGAATCGCCACGAGAAATCCCTTCTTAAGATAAAACAATGCGAAGATTCGTACTTATCTGTAGCATATGAACTGGAAACGAATACAGGGCCCGCCGGGATGCCTCGCAGTCCGGGCGGTGGCGCCGTGCGTCGGAGCGAGTTAGGTTAAAATAATTGTATCGCAAAGTATGAGACATCTGCTAGCTGGGGACTGTCTGCTTTCCAAACTACGTAGCTCGCAGTAAAAGCATGAAATGTTGAACAGACGGAAGAGATATTTTTTATTATTATTGCATGGAATATTTCTTATGACAATGTACCTACTGTCCAATTTAACATGGTGTACAATACCTACATCCAAGTATATTTTTATCTATCTGATCCATTGCTCAATGTAGAAGTGCAATATGTGAAATCCAGATAGGATGCAAAGGAAACAATTCCTAGGAATACACTGTTGCTCTAAAGTCTAGACTATCTGAGCTTATAGTCTCATTAGCTTTTATTGGTTCGTAACCAAGAGGTTCCGGGTTTAATCTCGAATATTGGCAATAAACTATTGAGGAGAGCACACTACTGCAAAAGCACTTGGCGTAGCAGGAGCTTACAGGACTTATAGAATATAATAACGTTACATTACCAATCATGAAAAAAAAAATTAAACCTCCATATTATTACAAGTTTTATATAAGCTTGCAACGTATGTTTATCCGGGTGGAACCTTGCAAATGAATTTTAAATCAGTTATCTTTAACTGATTGAGCTGAAATTTGGTATACACACTTACTTTGGATGACAATGCATGCTTAGCTATGTGACGTCATTCTAATTCCAATATGGTGGAATAGTTTTTTTTCTGCACTATCACAGTGTGGGTATCAAATGAAAGGGCTTGCTGAGGAGAACACGAAAACTAAGGGCTATTAAATAAAAGCTTGTTTTTAAAAAGTTTTTTTACCATTAATTTTTAATTCGAAGCCGGAAAACGATAAGTATTTACTTTTTACAAGCTGTTTGGCGTATTACATCCCATCAAGAAGGTTGGAGAGTTGTTTCAACATAATAAAATCACAGTACCTACGTGCATACTGTAAAATGTATTCCGTCTGAAGCTACTCGCACCAAGAGTTCAACAAAAAGAATAAGATGACTTCGCATCCAGGAACAAATTGCATATTTATGAGGAATGCCGCTGCGTGCCGGGGCATCACGATCGGCGAGATTGGTGCACTTGTGCATTCAGATATGCTGACGTTAAAAATGCATCAGATATTTTTTTTACGACCAAAGGGCATTTCAAAATTTGGCTTTATATTCCTGGTGACATACATATACATTTATGCAAGTCTGCAGGGCAAGAAGTCTACAAACACTATCGTTATAGGATGTCGATTTTTATCTATGATGGCTCTTACGTCTATACTGGGACCCGATTTTGGTTTGATAGACATCAATCTCTATTAGAGATAATTATGTCGAATGAAAAGAAAAAAAATACGACCAATTTGACGTTTCGTTTCGACATACATCGAATAGAGATTGGTGTATCTCAAACGAAAATCGAGCCATATACATAAGACATATCATCTTGAAGCCAGTTAGACTAACGATATTCTAGCTCTTGTTTTCATGGCTTAAAAAAGGAAACCATGGTCAATCTACGATGAGATTTGAGGCACAGGAATAACGATGATATCATAACCATACACATTTACGTGAACGCCAGCGAGAAACGACGCAAACGTGTCAACAAATGGTAGAGCTATTAAACTGAGCGCGACTTTATATAAAGTTATGAAGGTGATGATTCAAAACTAACTTAAGATTGCCTGCGAGGTACGAATCACATTAAAAGGTTGTAAGGGTGGTATAAAATCTATAGCATCGATATTCCTTTACGAATACACGGGTAGAGTGCTTGATTAAATCCCGTAATGTAATTATGTTTAGTGCATTGCTGACGCGTAGTGGATTAAATTAAATTGTAGTATGTAGCTATCTATCTCACATCCGTTCATCTCAACATGTTCTGTTGATTAATATTACTATAGTGTCATTAATTAATCAAGGAAACGGTGGCGTGACCATCTGGACATCTTTGCGGCAAAGACGTGGTCGGAAATGGCCCAGGATCGGGACTAGTAGCGGAAGAGAGGGGAGGCCTTTGCTCAAAAGTGGGACACAAAATAGGCTGTAAATATATATAGGTGCTCATTATCTACGTGAGAGGGTTAGTGAGGACAAATCGCAATCTATTGACGCGTTTGTATCGCCATGAGGCGCATATAAAACAACGAGCAATACATCGAATGTCTATATAAGTACTATTATTTAGATAGATTAACGGAATACTCTTTATAGCAATCAATGAAAACAATACAACATTGTAAGTTAAAAAAAACTGTACAATCTAGCAGTTTTAACGCTGAAAGCAATTTCTTCCAACCAGTCTGATTACTATTGAAAACCAGATTTACTGTATCTTTTAAATTAAAATGGTTGAAAATTAATTGTACCACATGTTTTATTATTTATCTTATATCTAGTAGCGTATAAACGTTATTGTTATTTCCTATTGATGAATTCTGTGACGTAAGTAAGACGGGGCATGTTCACGTTACGTGACGTACGCAAAAAATCGTGATCGTCTCTCTGCCCCCTAGTTCGTGTACTTATCGACTGAGCAAAAGTACGGAGTACTATTATTCAATCTGTGGTCACGAGTCGTGATGTCCAATCAGCCAATGATTGATGCAGTCGTGAGCCAACATTGGTCACGGTTAGGCGGCTGCATCTGTTCATTGAAAACTATGAAATACCTAATCCTTGATATTCCATTGTTAGTTGGGGCCACGATTTCTTTTTAAATACTGTAAAGCTGTAAAGCTTGGGTCATATTTATACCCCACTAGCAAACCCGGTGAACTTCGTACCGCCTTAGAATTAGTGACATACGAAAGCAGCACCAAATAAAATTATCAGCGTTTCTCTATTACCTTACTCTTGAATCAAAAAAATCTCGATTTAAAAAACCGCATCAAAATCCGTTGCGTACTCTTAAAGATTTAAGCGTACATAGAGACAGACAGCTGGAAGCGACTTTGTTATACAATATGTATTGTCAAATTTTTTGCCAATACTAAAACGAACGTCGTGTCAGCCACGCGACCACTTTTCAAGATATGTTCGCACTATCAATGATATGGTTGAATCATGAGATATTTTTACGGGCGCGTTTTGATGAAGTTAATTCAGTGCAATTGGAATGGAATTAAGTATAAAATATTGTACATATATGAACATACCCGAAAATATTTTATCCATAAATATTGTGGCTACTATGCAACTACTTTTAACGTAATAATACAATACTACGGATTTAAAAAATACCCTTAGCGATATAAGATAAATTAAACATAATGATCTAGAGATATTTTCACTTAATCTCTCTATAAATAATTCTGTAAATAAAAGCTTATGACATTAGGAGATCAAAGGGTCTTTTGAAAAAGGCGTAAAGGCGAGAGCGGGGCTCAATTAAGTAGTATTGTCTTTGTCCCGGTGATTCCGCACAAAAACCCAAATAATAAATGTCGAAATACTCCATGTAGCGATTTCGTAATACAATTTTTTTGTCCTCGACATTTAATATTAAAATACTCTATTCCTTTTTGAATACCCGCGGTAAAAGCCATTTAGATTTTATTAAAAAGCTGAGTGCACGTTTACGAACTAAATCAGTTCAATATCTTATAAAAATGTTGTATAAATGTAACTTTTACGTAAAATTTTATCTGGCAATAATAAAAAAAACAATGATTTTGTGTTTTTTTTTTGCGATACAAAATTGGTTAAATCTAATTTAAATTTTTATGTTCAAAAAATTAGATTATAGATATGTTGTGGACATTTAGCTTTCGTTTAACTTATTAAGCATTCTAAAATAAAAATAGTATCCGCAAGTTAATTAAATATTCTGTTTGTATTTATTGAAAAGGTTTTTTGTAAGTTTAGAGAGATAGCTGTCGACGTGACTAACGATGATGACAGAGCGTCCATTTATTATCGGTATCGCATTGTGCAGGACCGATAGCAATGATGTATGCATTTATTTAATTTGTGTATATAAAATAAACAGGGTGTATCAGAAGTCCAAAATAATATTAAAGGTACATATACGGTAGATCATACATGATAATTTATTGAACAACTATTTACAATGCAAAACAAAATAAGTTAAAACTAATAAGAAAATATATATTTATAAAATATGTAAAAAAATTGGCCCATGCGGAAGCGTACCCAAGACGCTGGCTGCATTCCCTCGCTGAATGGCTAGAGCCACTCGTTGAGCGAGAAAATGGCATGCTCTTGGGTCGCCGGTTGTGTCGACCAATTTTTTGCCTAATATGTTCATACATAGATTCTGAGTTACAGACCTTTGAATATTTGTCACAGGTATCGTGTTATGGCCTTAGGACACACTCACAACCCTATTTAACAGTCCAAACTACATCAACGAGAAGCGAATACTAATATTCACAAAACATAACTTTAAAATTTAAAGTTTTTGAAATTGGAGGCGAAAAAAAGATTTAAAAATCATGTTCTAATTTCGATAAATTTATACCATTCAGTGGTGTCAGCACGCATTTCAAGACAACACCTCTGTCACGGATTGGCTCGGTCACTCTCTGTCTTAATTGCATACGAGTGAAAGAGACAACATCAAGATATTTCGTGACATACGTCTTATCTTGGGGCTCATGCTACAAGTGCAGATGTATATCTGATACTCATGCTAACGTTCAAGTATTATTTCGGACTTCTGAAATACCCTGTATACCCTTTGTTAAAAATATTTTATGATATGAAGAAAATTTGCACTCGTGTCATTTTAAGGTATATCTAACTTTTTTATCCGACCGCTTCAGCGTAAAAGTTTTTTGTATTATTTTTTACGATATTTATTAATTTACATATAATATAGCCTAACATGACACTTCTAAACTCTATGTCTTGTACTTCCTTTATGGTCGTGTTTATGGCAAAGCGTGAGAACGGATGCGTTCGCAAATTGTAACGAATGCGTTCTCACGAATAGGTCGTAGCTAGATAGAGTAGCTGTCATGAGTGGCTGAGAACTGTCTGCCATCATGTCACTATGACAAAATCCTCTCCATCCAAAGGTTGTCTGGAAGAGATCGCAGCTTGCGATAAGACCGCCCAATGTACACTACTATTTGTTGTTGTTTTTGTCAATACATGTTGTGTAATTTCCTTGTAACTATTGGTGTACAATAAAGAGTTTTCTATCTATCTATCTATCTAGATACTTATATAAATGGTGTTTCAGAAGTCCGAAATAATACTTTAGCGTTTGCATCAGCATCGGGTATAAATCTAAATGGTATAAAAAATTGGTCGAAATTCGACCATTTATCAACTTTTTTTTCGTCGTCAATTTCTATAACTCATAATATCTCGAGTCCTATGTAATATTTGCATATTGTTTTCTTATATTTACGCGAATACTATACATTGAAATTAAACTATTTTACGGATTTTATCGCGTTTATTTACTATTTTATTTTCCCGACGTTTCGGCTGCTTTACAGCAACCATGGTCACGGGGGGACTGAGGTGTTAGACGTCCTGATGTCATAGTTAATAACTGGGTACCCTCATATTTAGTTGTTGTTTGCGGTCCGATCCACGCAGAAAGTGCTTACGGTGTCCTGAGGTCTTGCAATGGTACACTTGGTTTTGGATTTAATCATATTGATTACTGGATCCCAAGTTGGTGGTAGCACCCAGCCATCTTCCCTATTGAAATTAGGATGTTTTTTAATTTCAATGGCCTCGCGTATCATCCTTGGTCGGAGTCGGTGTTCTTTTGCGAGGATATGCGGTTTATCAAATCTGATATAATGGCGGGTGCGGTCCTGTACATGTTCACAGATTGCAGACTTCGTGGAGCGTCGGTGTTTCACGTCAGCTATATGTTCTTTTACGCGGGTTTTAATTGATCTTTTAGTTTGTCCTATGTAAGAGAGCCCACATTCACAATCGAGTTTGTATACCCCTGCATCTTGTAGAGGAATGTGACACTTGACAGGTGGTAAAAACTGACTAATCTTCTTCGGTGGCTTGAAGTAAGTTTTGATTGGTGGTGAGATTCACCGTTTAAACGGTGAATCTCACCACCATCCAACACAGTTAGCTACCGTGGGTAAATCTTTGTTTCAGAGAGCACAAGGGATCTGTGATTAGCAACACCTGGCTGCCGAGATCCACCACGTCAAGCAAGTATTGCATGACAACAAGCTTCGGGTCCCACGCCGCCATCACAGTGACCGAGTGAAACCAGCCACAGTTGAGCGTCTACCTGCTGTACTACCATACATAAGAGGTGTCACAGACAAGATTGGCTACATCTTGAAACGGGCTTCAATCAAAACTTACTTCAAGCCACCGAAGAAGATTAGTCAGTTTTTACCACCTGTCAAGTGTCACATTCCTCTACAAGATGCAGGGGTATACAAACTCGATTGTGAATGTGGGCTCTCTTACATAGGACAAACTAAAAGATCAATTAAAACCCGCGTAAAAGAACATATAGCTGACGTGAAACACCGACGCTCCACGAAGTCTGCAATCTGTGAACATGTACAGGACCGCACCCGCCATTATATCAGATTTGATAAACCGCATATCCTCGCAAAAGAACACCGACTCCGACCAAGGATGATACGCGAGGCCATTGAAATTAAAAAACATCCTAATTTCAATAGGGAAGATGGCTGGGTGCTACCACCAACTTGGGATCCAGTAATCAATATGATTAAATCCAAAACCAAGTGTACCATTGCAAGACCTCAGGACACCGTAAGCACTTTCTGCGTGGATCGGACCGCAAACAACAACTAAATATGAGGGTACCCAGTTATTAACTATGACATCAGGACGTCTAACACCTCAGTCCCCCCGTGACCATGGTTGCTGTAAAGCAGCCGAAACGTCGGGAAAATAAAATAGTAAATAAACGCGATAAAATCCGTAAAATAGTTTAATTTTAATATTTGCATGTTCTGTTTTGTGAATATTGGTAGCCATTTCAGAGCCCCTTGATAAGTGTGGCTTACACTGCTGAATACGGTTTTGGACGTACCCAAAGGCCAGAACACGATACCTGTGACAAATATTCAAAGGCCTATAACTCAGGAACTATGATAGTTAGGTATAAACTGGCTTCACTAAGCATCCACATATGAGCTACCATATATGTACCCAAAGTATTATTTCGGACTTCTGATACACCTTTTAGAGAGCCTTATCTAGTAGTTGGTCCGGTTGTAGTATTAAGTCAAAATGTTAAATGACCACTCGTAAGTAACCCCTTAGTCGTAAACAAAAAAACACTTGTAGGTAAAATGATAATACTAAATTAAAGACAGGGCGGAAATAAATTCAAAATGTTCCTATAATATTTTCATGAAACGTGACTGCGGACGGTACTTCGCATAAAACACAGCGTACTTTATGAGAGAAGTTCGCTCCAAATCCACAGGTAGGCATTATCGTCTCAAAATGCTAAGACACAGAAAGTCACGAACAGGAAAAGAAAAGTGAAAAAATATATAATGCCAAGTTCGAGAGTGTTTCGAGCGATTGGGGTTTTATATTATTTTAATCTTATCTGTAGCTGTTGCTAATCAAATTGGTTCCAACAATCGTAAGCTGATGTATTAAATGTTAACTTTCCATTAACACCTGTAGTTGTTAAAAGTTACTTAATTATTCGTTTTACATTAGTTATGATGGGGATACAATATAATGGTAACGTGGAGTTCAGAAAACCTGATAAGTTGGATAACGATTGAACGATATCCCATCTCTAGTTGACACTAAAATGGTTGAAAATAATAATCTTTGGCGGATGGATCGAGCGTTCTTGTAATATAATATAATTGTTTTAGATAATCTAATAATAAAGGATTACCCTTTATAAGGGTAGGTACAAAGATAATAATGTTTACTAAATCTATAGTTTTCTTTAACAACACAAAAAAAAACAATGAAGCACGGTCCCCTAAAACAGCTCAAAATATTATTAAGGCGATCAAATTGTTTTCTTATTTTGAATTCAGAACACACGAAATATAATGGGAACCTCGAAATTCAGCGGGGCAGCCCTAACGTTAAGGTTGGTGGTACGTGACTGGTATGTAATAAGGGTGAATTTTGTGGAGCACGTCCTCACCTCGCGAGATTGCTAACTCTGTTACGATGTTTCCACCCAATTATAGCTGTCCGTAGGAACACAGTTGGGTTAGTGGCGAAACTTTTTTATGTTTTTAATTTGGTTAGGTACAACCCGGAGTCTCTTTTTCATGCTTAGTTGGTATTTAGTCGCAGCGAGTGAATTTAAAGTCTGTGGTCTTACCGCCAACCGTAACGATTATTGGCGTACTTACTACAGCATATATTTTCAGAGCGCATCATCAATGCAAAGCTTATTGAATACAATGTACGCAACGCATTTAATCATGTTTATTTACGATTTGCGGTTGTTATGGCTCGTGATTTATTTATCCATTGAACTAACTATAATTAATACTTCAGTCAATATTAATGTGGATTTAATTTATATCGTAAATAGACGTCTACAGCAGTATACAAAAAAAAAATGCTGCAAATATGTAACATAAAACACTGTTAAATATTTTTTTAAAGAAAATCCGTAAAAGAACTAACTAATTTAAAGTAGCTGGGAAGGTTAACAAAGTTTCTATACGGCTACGCTAATTTCGGATGTTGCTAATAGACTCTTAGAGCGCTCGCAGTAAATGTATTTAATTTGGTACAATTTGTTCTCTCGTTAAAGGCTTTCTGGCATAAGATAAAAAGTAAGGTTAGGTTAGTTTAAAAAGTTTTTAGGTTTCCGTACCCAAAGGGTAAAACGGAAACCCTATTACTATGACTTCGCTGTCCGTCCGTCCGTCCGTCTGTCTGTCCGTCCGTCCGTCCGCCTGTCACCAGGCTGTATATCATGAACCGTGATAGTTAGAGAGTTGAAATTTTCACAGATGATATATTTCTGTTGCCGCTATAACAACAAATACTAAAAAAAAAGAATAAAATAAATATTTAAGGGGGCTCCCATACAACAAACGTGATTTTTTGCCGTTTTTATAGATAATGGTACAGAACCCTTCATGCGCGAGTCAAACTCGCACTTAGCCGCGGCAACAGAAATACATCATCTGTGAAAATTTCAACTCTCTAACTATCACGGTTCATGAGATACAGCCTGGTGACGGACGGACGGACGGACGTACGGACGGATGGACAGCGAAGTCTCAGTAATAGGGTTCCCGTTTTACCCTTTGGGTACGGAACCCTAAAAAAGAATACATGCAATTTCATTTGTTTTTTCTTCTGTGAATTTCCTAATCAGGAGTTGATTAAAGCTATTTCTAGCGGGTATTACACGATTCTCACCTTAATCATCGCCTTGAGAAGCGCGTATCTGGTGAAGATGTTCCTCTGCGATTTGGATTCGCTATACCGCTCCATCAGCGTGACCAGGGCCTTCTTCGCAGTGTCGTAGTTCTCGTCCAGGCGCACCCTCACCGCGCGAAGACGCTCGTTTGTCTCTATCACCTCTTCCTTTGTCTGCCCGCCTGGTACAACAATTCAAAACGTCTACTTAGTTATCTTGTAGAAACTGATTGGTGTATACAAGTTTGCTTCCTTTAACGTCTTCTCTCCTGGTACATACCCAAATTCAAAAAAGTTAAGCAACGCTTGCGCAATAGAAACTGTTCTATTAGTGGATTGATGATCACAGTCAAAAATAGAAGGGCGATAAATCCATCTCAATTTGTTTGTCAGTCGGGAATCGAATCCGTGGCTAACCGCTAAGCCTAGGCAGACACGTCAACCCACTAGGCGGCCAGTCATTAGATATAATCATAAGTTAGGTGGTAAGTAAGTATTAATTAATATTCATAACTGTGTTGAAAAGCCAATATGTTAGTACCTGTACTTCATACATTATATTAAACATTTTTATCTCCCCAAAATATCTGAAATTGTAATGAACAACGAAATTACGGATGCGTTTAATCCTCTCCATATTACAGCAGCGAATTCGCTGAAATGTAAATAAAAATGGTACCTACATATCGTTCACAGTTTTGTATTACTCGGTGATAACGAGATATCGTTAATTTCACGTTGGAAATTAAGCCTGCAGCCGCTCGACCGATAAATTTCGAGTCAATAAAATCTCTGGATTATATTAAAATAATTTAATATCGGTAGATTGTCATGTATATCGATTATATTTGCACAGGTATAACAAATTATTATTTAGGAACATGTTAAATATATTACTCAAACAAAATACAAAATACAGGTAAAATATAAGCTCTGAAATGAGTGGATTATTTTTAAAATAGCCCAATCAATTTATGTTATGTACCTCTACTGATGAAGGTCCCCAATGAATTGAAACAAGCGAAGGCAGGCCACGTCCACAAATCAATGGCTGCCCGACTGGTACTTAACATTCTGTACGCTCCCGAACCCAATCAACTCATTGAGCTTCTCTTACATCGGATTACAAAATTAAATGATCCTACTGTTTCTATGCCTTTAAAAAGACAGGATTGAATACCATACAGGGTATATCGGAAGTCCGAAACATCACTTTAAAATTATCATGACATAAATTTACATTAATAATAATTCGGAGTTTTTGGTTCACTCTGTATACATGGTGCCTATAATGGAAGGTTCCAAAAATGTTCACACATAGCGCAGAAGTGGTTAAAGATGGTCTAATTGTGTGAAAGTCAAGACCGCAAGCATCAAGTATTCTAGTTACGGTCAAGACAAATCATTATGTCCCTCCATTGTCTTAATCGGCTTCTCTTCTTAATCTTAGTGTGCTGTTATTATGTTCTAATACTTTTGTATTAGACCATAATAACAGCACACTGCGTTAGGTGTGATTGCAGTATTGCAATGTCTTTGTGTCTGCATTGGGGAAACAATACTTGTAAATTTAATAGATAATAACAAAATACAATAATTGATTGCATTATAAATGGCATTGTGAATTGATAGGGCATGAAATATGATGGATCATGAGGTCATAGATAAATTAATCGACCAGCAACCATAACATAATTGTGTAGAAATAAGTTTTATCTCTTTCAACTGTCAAATTTGTCGAGAAAATTACGTCACTACACGGTCATGATAAGCTTACTGAAGGAATAGACTATGGTCGAAATTCGACCAATCAGGTCGAATTTTGACCATAGTCTATTTGAATTTTAATATTGAGTAAGCTGTAATAAACTAATTATTACTATTATAAAACACAAATATCTATCTGACAAATTATAGGCTAATATTTGACATTCAGTGATGTGAGTTAATCTTTTTTTTTATTAATAATTTAATGTATCTCTAATGCCACCTTTTATATAAAAATATTAGCTTTCTGTACTTTTTCTCGATAAGAATTTTAACTGTGAATGTTATATTCCTCCAGCTCCGTCATCCTCCGTTTGTGTAATTTTCGTAAAAACGGGTGCAAAGTTTTTGATTTACGTATTAATATAATAACAGGTTTGTTTGGTAGGACAACCTGGTACTTACTTGACGTTCCCTCATCTTTGACATCTTGCACGATCCGTCGGACGCTCTGCGTGAATTTTCCGACCAAGTTCGTGCTCGCTGTAACGAGAAAGAAAAATGTTGAATTGTAGAAAATATTCCTAGCAACGGACGTCGCTGTGAAAATAACCATTATTTTTTTAACAAGAGATGTTCAGGTGAAAGTGGAATCATTATTAGAGGATACCATTATTTTTCATGATATGAATTTTCGCAAATACAATTACCTAAAAAATAAGTGGAATATTTGTAGAGTATTTATTTACAAGATTTACTAAAATCTTGTACTTAAAGAACTCTAATGAATCAGAATCAGAATATTTTTTATTCATATAAACCAATACAGGCACTTATGAATCGTCAATAAATAATAATAGTAGTATCTCTACCACCCATTCGGAATGCATTTCCTATGGAGAAGAATGGGCAAGAAACTCCATGGTTGCTTTTTTCAAATAAGGATTTACATTTTTGTGTTTTTCTTAATTAACAATTATACAATATAAAGTTAATGAGGCTATACATTCTCAAAACACAATTAAATCACTAAACAATCTACATGTTGGACAAGATTTAAAGGTAGGAAGGAGGAGGAAAACGGGACAAATAGTTAAAATCCCTTAAACGAGTTCCTGTGGAGCCGGACCAGCGCCTGACCAAGCGTGTTTATCCTCTAAATAATCACCTATTGTGTAGTATGCGCGCATGCATAGTGTATGTCTAATGCAAGTTTTAAATTTAGTTTCATTTAGGTTAATGACGTTAGGGGGAATTTTATTATAAAATTTGACACAGTACCCCATGAAAGATGTGTGAATTTTCGCCAGTCGAAAGTGTGGTTGGTCTAATTTATCTTTATTTCTAGTTGAAATTAAACTATTTTACGGATTTTAACGCGTTTATTTACTATTTTATTTTCCCGACGTTTCGGCTGCTTTACAGCAACCATGGTCACGGGGGGACTGAGATGTTAGACGTCCTGATGTCATAGTTAATAACTGGGTACCCTCATATTTAGTTGTTGTTTGCGGTCCGATCCACGCAGAAAGTGCTTACGGTGTCCTGAGGTCTTGCAATGGTACACTTGGTTTTGGATTTAATCATATTGATTACTGGATCCCAAGTTGGTGCTAGCACCCAGCCATCTTCCCTATTGAAATTAGGATGTTTTTTAATTTCAATGGCCTCACGTATCATCCTTGGTCGGAGTCGGTGTTTTTTTGCGAGGATATGCGGTTTATCAAATCTGATATAATGGCGGGTGCGGTCCTGTACATGTTCACAGATTGCAGACTTCGTGGAGCGTCGGTGTTTCACGTCAGCTATATGTTCTTTTACGCGGGTTTTAATTGATCTTGGAGCTACCGTGGGTAAATCTTTGTTTCAGAGAGCACAAGGGATCTGTTATGAGCAACACCTGGCTGCCGAGATCCACCAAGTCAAGCAAGTATTGCATGACAACAAGCTTCGGGTCCCACGCCGCCATCACAGTGACCGAGTGAAACCAGCCACAGTTGAGCGTCTACCTGCTGTACTACCATACATAAGAGGTGTCACAGACAAGATTGGCTACATCTTGAAACGGGCTTCAATCAAAACTTACTTCAAGCCACCGAAGAAGATTAGTCAGTTTTTACCACCTGTCAAGTGTCACATTCCTCTACAAGATGCAGGGGTATACAAACTCGATTGTGAATGTGGGCTCTCTTACATAGGACAAACTAAAAGATCAATTAAAAACCGCGTAAAAGAACATATAGCTGACGTGAAACACCGACGCTCCACGAAGTCTGCAATCTGTGAACATGTACAGGACCGCACCCGCCATTATATCAGATTATATAAACCGCATATCCTCGCAAAAGAACACCGGCTCCGACCAAGGATGATACGTGAGGCCATTGAAATTAAAAAACATCCTAATTTCAATAGGGAAGATGGCTGGGTGCTACCACCAACTTGGGATCCAGTAATCAATATGATTAAATCCAAAACCAAGTGTACCATTGCAAGACCTCAGGACACCGTAAGCACTTTCTGCGTGGATCGGACCGCAAACAACAACTAAATATGAGGGTACCCAGTTATTAACTATGACATCAGGACGTCTAACATCTCAGTCCCCCCGTGACCATGGTTGCTGTAAAGCAGCCGAAACGTCGGGAAAATAAAATAGTAAATAAACGCGATAAAATCCGTAAAATAGTTTAATTTTATTTCTAGTGTTAAAACGATGGCCATCACCTACTTTTCGAAACAGATGTAAATTTTTCCTTACGTACATGATATTCTCGTAGATATATTGGCATGGGACCGTCATTATGTTGATACCTTTGAAGAGACTACCTAAAGTATAGATGGCCCTAATGGCCCTCTTCTGTAAAATAAAAACGGACTCAATATCAGTGGCCCTACCCCACAATAGAATACCGTACGACATGATACTGTGAAAGTAGCTAAAATAAACTATTCTCGCGGTGTCTACATCAGTTAGCTGTCTGATCTTTCTGACAGCGTAGGCAGCAGCGCTGAGGCGCTTTCCTAGAGTTCTAATGTGTGGACCCCATTGTAACTTTGAGTCAAGCGTAATCCCTAAGAAAACAGTCTCATGAAAGAATTCAAGTTTCTCCCTATTTAGTACTACGTCACAATCACTACTTCTAACATGTACAATGTACCGGTAATATGACCTTATGCACTCATCTGTATAAAACCAGTTAGTAACCATGGAGTTTCTTGCGCATTCTTCCCCATATGAAATGCATTCCGAACTCCAATTCAGGGCGGTAGAAATCTATATAATTATATTTTATTTGTTTATTTGACAATTATTAAGTATTGGTTTACATTACTAAAATTTCTGATTAAAAATAAAAAAAATAGCATTTTTTTTGACGGCCATTAGTACAAACGCTACGAAATAGACATTGTAGACAGTGTACAATATAGTATTTGAAAATAGAACATCTGCTGGAATTATGCGGAGTTAGGACCAAAATAGTACACTCAGACGCACAGTCCATTGGCGGCTATAAGCCGAATAAACATAGAGCTGCTGGAGTAAGCCGAGCTTTCAAACCGCGCAAATTTATGCTAGGATAACTTTCAATCAGACGGCGAGTAAACAATAATGTACGTCATACTTATAAGACAAGTTTCTTATGCGTCCGGGGGCACTTCTCACGTGATCCACATTATCTCTCCGAACATAAACTGGCGCAGTGTGAAAGCTCAGCTAACTCCAGCAGCAGCGGTACACACATAGGTGTGAACTATCCGGATCCCCAAATCAATAACTACATTATAATGATTTTTTTACAGCCTATGTCCTACTGCTGGGCAAAGGCTTTCCCCTCCCTTCTCCACATATCCCAGTCTTGGGCTTGACGTGGCCATTTACCCGCAAAAGTGACCAAATCGTAAGACAAATAAAACAGAAACAATATATTTTATTTGAATCCTATTTAATCAATGTTTTATATTATTTACGTAGTAATTACGCAGATTCGCAAAAAATTACGGTATTTGTCTAATGTCTTGGTCAAAGTTTTTTTGTAAAGTCAATAATTAACGAAATTACGCCCTACACCTACTGAGGCGTACGAATTAAGCTGCCTTTTAATGAAAATATACTCTATATCAACACTCATAGGAGTGATTTCTAGGAACATCGTGTGTAATGTTCGCTTACGTATTATAGATGGTATAATAAAGATGAGATTTTTAGTAGGCTTCGTGAGTCAGGGGAAGCAACATTCTTCCAAGTAACGCCATAAATGAGGACGATCTTTAATGCTATGGGTACAGATTTAGGTAGGTAAGTTTTATGGGTGGAATTTCCACAGAAAAAATCAGCGCGGTAACTTCTAATCCTGTTAATCCTTATAACTATAACAACAGCCCTTTTTTTTTATGTCCCACTGCTGGGCACGGGCCTCCCCTCAATGCGAGGGGGATTCGGGCCATAGTCCACCACGCTGGCCCAGTGCGGGTTGGCAGACTTCACACATCTATCGAGAACTAGTCAAGTTCCCTCAGACGTGCAGGTTTCCTCACGATGTTTTCCTTCACCGTTTCATAGCAGGTGGTAATCTCGGATGTAAATGAGGTTCGCACATGAAACCCAGAGGTACGAGCCGGGGTTTGAACCTGCACACTTTGATTTGCAAGGCGTGCGTTCGACCACTCGGCTAACACTGCTATCTGCCACTGCACCTGTTAATCCTATCCTACTAATATTATAAATGTGAAAATTTGTGAGGATGGATGGATGGATGTTTGTTAATGTAACACGCAAAAAGTACTGAACGGATTTTGATGAAACTTTACAGGATTATTGTTTATACAGCAGAATATCATATATGCTATAATTTATAACGATATTGAATAATTTAAGTCTGCGGATAAAGTCGCAGGTACTAGCTATTTTGGTTAATAATTTACAAAAATTATATTGTTTTAGTCGCTACCTGTGAACCAGAATCGGTATAGTGATATTTGAATACCCATAAAAAACCTATAAATGAATAAATATCATAGAGGTCGTTCAACTCGTCAACTTGACCTATACGACATTATGGTCCGTCGCAAAAGAGTCTATAGTACAGTCGCTGGAAAAAGTGTTATTCGTTTATTCTACTTTTAGCCTCAGAAGTGGAATTAAATTAAAAAAAAACAACACGCGACTACCTAACCTTATTTTAATCGGTTTTTATTGTTACAATCTAATTACAATTTAATTTAGGACAAGTATAATCAACGGATAACAAGCATTTCACGATTAAATAAGAAAACAGAATTACAACACAAAATGGCTCACGTATACCGAGGAATCCAAACAAATGCGACCGCTCCGCGCGCTGCCAGGCAAAAAGTGATCGAGCATCGTCGAGCACAGCACTTATATAGATTCACTCGGTATAGTGTTTTAACGTGGTGGGGGTACATCTAATACGGCCTCTCCTGACAGCTGGTCGTCCTCGATCCTGGAGTGCGCAGGCTCGCCGAGACGTCCAGAACGTGGCCTAGTCCAGTAGTGGCATCGACTGTCCAGCCGTACCGATCGTAGATGGCTGCGGCGAGTCAACAGCGTTGTCAGCGTTGCATGTAGGCAGCGAATCAGGTGCTACGTCACCAACGCTGCCATGTTCTCCTGGTGATGATGTCGGCATGGGTGGTTGAGTAGGCTCCTAGTGATCGTCTTCATCTGTAACTAGGCGGGGTTATTTTGGGACCATTTTCCCTTCACCAAATATCTGACTAGCGAATCGAACGCTACAGATTGTACAGTGACTTAGCAATTGCTAACACTCGTAACCGTCAACGTGATGCACGGCTTGATATCAAATACCAACGATACATACGACTGACACACTAACGCCAACACGACTTAGCTCAGCACCAACGTTCTAACGACTTAACAACAAGTTGCTAACGTCAGAACGACTTTGATGCTTCTGCTAACGCATTCGTTAGTAAACGGCGACTAGACAGTACGTCTACGCCCATGTTCGACTAGCGAGACAACTCACTACGAACCGATAAAACAGCGACTAGACAGTACGTCTACGCTTGCGTTCGACTAGCGAGACTACTCACTACGAACCAATTAAACAGCGACTAGACAGTACGTCTACGCCTGCGTTCGACTAGTGAGACAACTCACTACGAACAGATATAATAGCGACTAGACAGTACGTCTACGCCCGTGTGCGACTAGCGAGACAACTCACTACGAACAGATATATTAGCGACTAGACAATACGTCTACGCCCGTGTTCGACTAGCGAGATAACTCACTACGAACGGATGGTACTCATGATCAAAAAATGCAGCACACGCTTCTGGACTCCACTCACAACGCCAGGGCACCATATGCTGCGTCGCGACTTGCGTCATCTTCCCGTAGACTCCACGGACGATTTTTAATTCACATCGTCCACTAGGCAGGATGTTCACGACCTTGTATGGCCCTCGCATTCTGAAACTGTTCACGTCAAGGGTGCCGTCCTGCAGATTTTGAGTCCTGAGTGTCTTGGTCGCTTTACTGAGCAGTGTGAGCCCCATTACGAGGCTTTTGAATTTGATGTAGGTACCTGAGCGACCAAGTTTCGGCTGAGGTAGTCAGCGTGTGGCATAAGCACGCCTGCTTAACGTTTACAGGCGCCATTTGTGTTAACGAAGGCCTCAATCTTTCGAGTGCTCGGCCTCACCTGACCTTTGCTATTAGTCCTACCTAGACACCCTACCTCCGTGACTAGAAAGGAGCATTTTCGTATGTTGACAGAAAATCCCGCGGTTGTAAGGGATCCTAGCACCCTACGAAGTAACTCAATACCTTCTCTCACGCTGTTATTCATAAGAAGTACGTTCGTTTCGAGACCTAGCCTTAGCGAAGCAGTTATCCTCTTTGTGTCCCGGTTTCTTGCAAAACGTGCACAGGTTAGCAGGACTATTATTAGTATTTATGGGTGGCCTACTCGTTTCATTGCTAACTGGAGGCTTTGACCTCATATGACAATTTCGACGCAAGTGGCCTTGTTGACCACAAGTGAAACAGTTAATGTCCTTATCCCGGTCATTTGGCCTTGGTGGACGTGAAGGAACTTTTAAGACGGTACCCCGGGGTTCTCGTATATTATGGTTTGGTTTTGTATAAATAGACAGGAATGACACAATGTTTTCTGGGTTCAAATCCGCATTAGCGGCGGCCGCGCGTACTTGAGGGTTGACGATTCCTCTTATGACGATAAGTGTACGTAGTTCATCACTTAAACCTTGCACAATACGCAAACGAAGCAAGGTGCGCCGAGCATATTCGGCATAAGTGGTGTATTTATCCGAGTTATTGTTCATAGCATTGTAAAGTATGTTAGCGTAGTCGAGTTTCGCCGGACAAAGGGATTTGAATTCCTTTTTAAAATTAGACCAGGTCCTATCGTTGGTTACCCATTCACCTATCCAAACTTTTGCATCGCCCTTCAAACAATTTGCCACGCGGGACAAACACTCGTAGTCGGACCATCCATTTGTTTCTTTTGCACGGTCTACCTCCTCGCACCATGTCCCGATGTTGTTAATAGTAGGGTCGAAATTAGAAACAAAATAGTTGTGTGTACGCACCGGTTGAACTGCCTTTACGGCTTCGATAATTGCCTGAGCGAGGGTAGGAGCCTCTGAGCTGCGTAAAACGGAAACCGAGCCACGACCTTTGTCTATGAGGGTAGATTCATTGTGTCTAGTAAAAGTAATGGGTTCCGGACTACCTGGTGTCGGAGTTTGTTGTCGTGGTGGAGGGGTATATCCTCTTGGGTCATGGCTACGACTGTCACGAACCCTAGGTCGCGATGCCCGACGTGAACAATAGCGGTTCCGTGAGATACTGCGAGATCTACGTGAGTGGCGCGAGCTACGAAAACCTCTCCTTGAACGACGTAACGCACTACGAGATCGATAAGACCGGCGTGAAACGCTGCGAGAATGGCGCGACCGACTATACGATACACGATCGTTGTTACTTGAATAAGAATGAGAATGCGATCTCCTGCGATACCGGTCGCGTAAACGTTTATCACGAGAACGGGAGAAGTCTCGAATACGCGAGCCATTTCGACGATGCCGAGAACGTCCACGTGACGTACTTCGCGGCATTATTTAACACTTATCAAATCACACTCTTATCGCAGTATACTTTTAGTAAGTAAACAAGAACAAATGCAAAGCAATATGCAAAGATAACACACACACAAAAAATAAAATAAAAAAAAGAGGGTAGTTCGTGAATTACTTGGTATCCGCCAAACAATAACAGTCAAGGAATTATGTGAGCTTTTGAGTTCTTTATCCCACTTCTGATTTTAGCCTCAGAAGTGGAATTAAATTAAAAAAAAACAACACGCGACTACCTAACCTTATTTTAATCGGTTTTTATTGTTACAATCTAATTACAATTTAATTTAGGACAAGTATAATCAACGGATAACAAGCATTTCACGATTAAATAAGAAAACAGAATTACAACACAAAATGGCTCACGTATACCGAGGAATCCAAACAAATGCGACCGCTCCGCGCGCTGCCAGGCAAAAAGTGATCGAGCATCGTCGAGCACAGCACTTATATAGATTCACTCGGTATAGTGTTTTAACGTGGTGGGGGTACATCTAATACTACAGTATTTTTTTTAATAATACAGCGTTCCTTTGTTAAGTTTTCCGGTTTCGTTACCTAAAAGTTGGATATGTTTAAGTTGTATTTGCGTTCTTCTGTTTACGAGTGTAAGAAGAGAAATTTGATGTAAATTAGAACATCTTTATCTTGAGTTGGGCATAAGAACTGCTGGATTATGCTGATAGTTAGTGTTCGTGAGTTTATTTTTCTGTAAGTGGTGTTCACTTTTGTGTGTTTTAAATAGATTATTCTAGAAAATTGACTTCAAGTATAATCTATAAATACATTGTGTCCTAGAAAAATATAAATGCCTAGAGATTATACAGTCATATTTTATAACTAGCTGTGCCCGCGACTTCGCCCGCGTGGACTTTAGGGAGATTACCCGGAAATATGGGTATTATGTGTTTCCCGCGGAACCCTAATGCTTTTTCTAAAATTAAAGTAGCATAAGTTACGTCTTGGAACGTCAGCTATCAGTCAGTGAAAGTCCCATTGAAATCGGTTCAGCCGTTTAGAAGTTTACCTCAAACAAACAGACAGACAGACAGACAAAAAATTTTAAAATTGCGTTTTCGTTATAGGTATCGTATATACTTTCATACGCATTTGGTAAAAAAGTTATTTTGATATTACAAACAGACACTCCAATTTTATTTATTTGTATAGATTTAGGTGTTAAGTTAAATCTGCAAGTAAATACTTAATTTATGATGATTCAATAATAAAATATTATAGATACAATTATATTTGATTCATAAAATTATTTATTACTAAATTAAATATATTCTATAATTAAATTAATATGAGGATAAATTGTGTTCAAGAGTTTATTGTACAATTTCAAGAGCTAAGTCGAGAGGGCAATTATAATTTGATACCGCTCGACGCTGTAGAGCCATCTAGTGGGGATATAATTACATTACCTCTAGAAGGGTACGTAGATGCCAACCAGTGCTATAGTACCTAATTCGCACATAAATCCCAGAGGTGCGAGCCAGGGTTTGAACCTGCACACTTTGATTTGCAAGGCGTGCGTTCGACCTAACTGTTTCTCTAAAATTGTGTAAAGTCTGCCAACCCGCATTATGTTAGAATGGGGGTTAGTGCTTAACGACAAACGAAAAAACGATATACGATCTCTGCGTTAATATACATAAATATTGAATTTCTGTAGTACGGAAGGGAAGGAAACAAGTTCATTTGTAGTGGAGTCCAAAACGGAAGACATTCCAACCAAAAATAAAATATTGTTGGGTTGCCAACAACCTCATAAAGTCATTTACCTTGTCGTCTAAGCACTTTTGAATTTATTTTAATATATTCAACCAAAGCTTACATAAAAACAAAGCCGGCTGAAGCAGATTTTAATTAACAATTTTCTGCGATATCTTCGCAAATATTGCTGTGTTGGCTTTGCATCGAAGTAGGTACAAAGATTATACGAAAAAGCTTCTTGCATGAACTGAAATTCCTTACTATTTTTCCTATTTGTTTAATATTACGAGATATCGTTAGTGAAACATGACCTTTGTAAATTTTATAACAAGTTGAACATCGCTAGAAGCAGACGATATGCAATTATTTGAGTTCACCGTACAATGCAAACAAATACGCAGACTACAAAAACCTAGATGTTGTGTTACCGACAAGTTCCAAAAATATTTATTTAAAAGGTATTAAACAAAAGGATGTCAGGAGTATGTAGACACCAAAACCGAGAGATGTACGATATGTAATAAAACATGCTCAAATAGAAGTATTTTCTAAATTTCATATTAATAGGTTTACGAACACTAACAGTGTTCGGTTAAGGTATAAAAAAAAAACATCTACAAAGGTTTGCTTTTACCGAATTCAACGTTTTGTTGCGGTCACGCCTTCATTTTCCACATGAGTGTTTACTCTTGCCGCCACTGTTGCCGCCCCCGCGTACAAACACTGACAGTACCGTTTGCCACAAGTGTTTTGCTGACCCTTTTAAAAAATAAATTCGTTCTTTTTTAAATAAAAAAAAAATACCACTGGCACACAACAATTTGTAGATCTTTTTTTAAATAAGTTCTTGTGTATAAAACTATTCATTAAAATATTAAATTCTTTGAATATTTAAAAGTTACTATGTCAAGGTACACGCAATACTAATCATACGTAACAATCACCTACTTACCCACTCTTTTTTATTAATATTGCTACGATATTAAACAAATACTATTGAATAAAACGTGAGCTCACAAACATAATGAATACACATAAATACCCACAACGTTTTAAAAGCACGAACACAACATTAACATCGTTAATGCAAAATAACGCTAAGGTCATTGTGTCCTTTACATTTTATAAATTGGTCTGAAGTATCTAACTTGACATGTGTGGAAGTTACCTACTTATTAAAATTTTATAAAATGTCAATTTGGCTTAAAAACTAAAATATATGTATGTTTTCATATTACAGTTACGATCTGATATATACGATCCAATAGTCTTAGAAATCAGGTATACCGTCGTACTTTGAATCTTAGATCTAAGAAATTAGTTCGAACCGAATAAAAATATGTTAGTAGGTACCTACACTATTGGCTAACCTACGTGTTTCACAGAATGAAAGTAAAACCGGCCAAGTGCGAGTCGGACTCGCGCACAAAGGGTTCCGTACCATTATCTATAAAAACTGCAAAAAAATCACGTTTGTTGTATGGGAGCCCCCTTTAATATTTATTTTATTATGTATTTGTTGTTATAGTGGCAACAAAAATACATCATCTGTGAAAATTTCAACTCTCTAGCTATCACGGTTCATGAGATACAGCCTGGTGACAGACGGACGGACGGACGGACAGCGAAGTCTCAGTAATAGGGTTCCCGTTTTACCCTTTGGGTACGGAACCCTAAAAAAGTCATCTTTAATCAGTTGTACCAACCCCATATCGTTATCCGAATGTTAAAGAAACACAAATGGAAAAGTTCAGTATAAAAAAGGGAAAACAGTTTTTACTTAAACGATACCTTTCGATGTAAAGATATTGCGCTAAAAAGGTTCAATATACCATTGCCGAAATCCTTTTTAAGAAGGTGGCTTAGGTATTTCCAAAGATTTGGAATCCCTGGAATCCATGGGATAGAATGGAAGACACAGAGTAATTTAATGCAGTATCGAGTACACTTCTGCCTTTTGCCATTCTGTGGCGTAAAATAAAATTGTATTGAACCTAACGGCCTATTTGCCGTTGTTTTGGTTTTTAGTTAATTAAATAAGGGTTTCTTTCGGTTTAAATGTTTATGTAATACTTATTTTGTTACACTTAAGTCCCAAATTGGATTACCTATTGAGATTTTATAGGGATTTATTTCGAAATAATTTTCCTGATAGTAAAATAAATCCAGGGTTTTTTAATGGTAAGTAATAACCGTCATATCTAGCTAATTTATGATATACCGGGAGGCGTACAGTACAGTGATTTATATAATTAAAAGCATTTGCATGTTCCAGCTTCGAGGGCATTCCTACCATAGACGATTTATAGGTAGTAATATCTATAGCACTCGCCTAAATTACAGTTTTGAATTTCACCTACATTTCATATTGTACGTGATGGATTATAAATATGATACTTGTTTTTTAATACAACGGAAAGTCGGCGCATTTTTGCCTATTTTTAGGGTTCCGTACCCAAAGGGTAAAACGGGAACCCTATTACTGAGACTTTGCTGTTCGTCCGTCCGTCCGTCTGTCACCAGGCTGTACCTCATGAACCGTGATAGTTAGACAGTTGAAATTTTCACAGATTATGTATTTCTGTTGCCGCTATAACAACAAATACTAAAAACAGAATAAAATAAATATTTAAGGGGGCTCCCATACAACAAACGTGATTTTTTTGCTCGTTTTTATAGAGTACGGAACCCTTCGTGTGCGAGTCTGACTCGCACTTGGCCGGTTTTTACTATTATTTCAGAATCGATGTTTGTTAACAGTCGGCGAGTTACAGACTGTAGCTCTGCCATTAGTTTAATCGTTTGTTAGCCAGTATCACCTACGTACAATATTTTTTAGGTCTTAGTAGATTGATTGTGCACAATTTTCTAGCGAAAGTTTTACACAGCCGCTACCGACTAGCGAGCGACGAACTAATGGTAGATTTATGTACGTAGCGTATATACGAAGATTTTACATAAGACATACGAAGATTTTGTATTCTATTCAAACAGAGATCCGTTGTATGCTATACATGTGTGCTGACAGCTCAAAAAAGTAATGCAAATAATTCTATATTCCAAAAATGTTTTCAATTCATGTCTGATATTTGCATGTGAAAGTCATAGTTTGCGAAATGTTGTAGGTACACACAAAATGTTTGTAGGTGGATCGCAGTCGGCAAGGCGGGTAAGGACGGTATTTGCACAGGCGAACCAGGAAATGGAATTTCTCTTGGCGACAGATGCAGGGTCGATTCTCTGCTCAAATAATTTTATGTTTGTAGGTTTAGTGAAACCAAAGATTATACCACATTTACAAAATATATTTTTTCAGAACTATGAACAAAACTATTATTTAACGCCAATGTAAATGTTGTTATAATTATATTTGGGGCTTGGTGTTACTATTAAAAAGAGAAAAACCTTTATCGAATAGGTATGTAATGCGGTCAGATTTGCAAATATGGAAAACCGCAAGCATTAATCACTAATTATTTTGTAGTTAATTCGAAATATTCAAGAACAGTGCATGTTTATGAAAACGGTACAATAGTAGAAGATACCTAGTTAGTACCGATATTTTATAGTTTTTTACTTTTTACTGTGTGATAATATTGATTAGCATTCTTCGTAAGTCTTAAAATAATAACCTTGATTATCAGCCAATAATTGTAGTTAAGTAATTACGGAACCAAATTCATGGCAATAAAAATTAATTCAAAACTTTTCAAAGTTTACTCAACAATAGAAATTCTTCCGGACCGTGCAACCCTATTAAAATCCAACAAAATTTGCGTGAAGAATTCCAAGTTATCGTTAAAAACAAGCCGCTCCTACCGCGCTCTGATGATGGAAATTAATTACCACTCACCAGAATTCCTTCGAAGCTGCCGATTTAATAAAGTTATTGCCCCCACAAGGTTTCACCGACGGCAATTTTGCAATATTGGCTAAGAAAATCTGCATGATTGCCGTTTGGGAGGATTCGCAGGGATTTATTATTTCCCAACTAGGGACATACCGTTTTTAACCAAAGGTACCTCTGGAGAAGACATAATTGAGCAACTGTCGTTATACAAAAAGAGTTGTCACAGATTTTTCTTTAAGTGTGATACGGAATTTTAATACTTTTTGTTTAAATTTGTATCTCTTTTAAATCAGGATCATTTTATTTCTTTATTACAATATCAATATCTAAAACCAATATCAGAATTCATTATTATTTGTCGAAATGAAAAGTCGTTGAGATTTGCTTTTTTCATGTTCGAACTGGAGTCGTTTACTTTTGCAGAAGATTACTGTTTTCGTATCGATGGTTCTTTTAAATGTTCAAGTGTTTTGAATGGATTTTACCGAATGGTAAATATAATATGGCGTATCATATTTTAAATTATTAACGGAACATATTTGTAGCTCCTAAATTTATGAAAATTACCATCCATTGCATCAAAACATTTATAATAGCATTTACAAAGCATGTTTTAAAACTAAAGTGTTTTTTAATACCATTGTTAATCGATATAAAATCAATATTAAAGTATCAATATATCAGTATGTAAAATCTATAACGTATAATCAAACCGTTTCATATTAACACAGTACTAAGTTGATTTGATTATCCTTAAGCTCTGCACACACTGGGACTGAACACACAAACTTGTTTTTTTTTTTTTGAAAATGTACTCTTTGTCACTTTATTTAAAGATTGAATTAGTAAAAATCTCGCAATCGCTCATATAATTCACTGACTTTATAAAATTTCGCTGAAAAATGAGCTTTTTCTATTGAGCTTTTTAGTATCTTTAGTATAGACAGACAGATACAGACAGATAAAAATATAGATATATTTTTAGTATAGACAGATCGTTTTAGTATTGGCAGAAAATTAGTAAGTGGTAGCCGAGTGGTCGAACGCATGCCTTGCAAATCAAAGTGTGCAGGTTCAAACCCCGGCTCGCACCTCTGGGTTTCATGTGCGAATCTCATTTACATCCGAGATTACCACTTGCTATGAAACGGTGAAGGAAAACATCGTGAGGAAACCTGCACGTCTGAGGGAACTTGACTAGTTCTCGATAGATGTGTGAAGTCTGCCAACCCGCACCGGGCCAGCGTGGTGGACTATGGCCTGAATCCCCCTCGCATTGAGGGGAGGCCCGTGCCCAGCAGTGGGACGTTAAAGGGCTGTAGTTAGTTGCTTTTAGTTTAGGGTTTTTTCGCGTCTGTGAGCGCAGGGCAAGGTGACCCTGTTCCTTCGTGTTCATTACTGAGTTTATGTTGAGCTTATCCTAATTTATCATTGTTTACTATTTGTTGAGTACCCTCGTGACATATACAGGGGTTTGCTGTGAACCTTTGTGCTTCAGTAATTTACGAGACACGTGAGCTCCTTTGTTAATTATGTGTACATAGGTCGACAAATGGTTTGTTAAATTATTTCACGTTTTGTGAATTGACAACGTACCTATGGAGTTCAAGTTTTAACTCTTACAAAAATATAGCGCGTGTTTGGGTGTAAAATTGGGTGTAAAACTAGGTAGTACATACGCAGGTGTGTAAAGCAGCGGTAGCCTCGTCGGTTGAACGCCCGCCTTGAACTCAAGGGGGTGCAAGTTCGAATCCCGGGCTCACACCTCTGAGATGATTTTCATGTGCGAATGTCATTTTCAATAATGATTACCACTTGCTGAACGGTGAAGGTAAACATCGTGAAGAAACCACCTGTGAAGTTTACCAACCCGCACTGGGCCAGCGTGGTGGACTATGGCCCAAATCTCCCTCAAATTGAGAGGGAATATGCCCGGTAAAATGGCAATAGGCTGGCCCTCTATTACATTAGGACCAAAATACATCGGCGAAGTGTGGATGCACTGTAGTTAGCCTCTGCCTACCCCTTCGGGGACTACAGGCGTGATGGTGTACCTGCGTAACTTTGAATTTTCCGATGAGATTTGCAAAGTAGAGATACACAGGTATTTACTTAATGAAACACTGCCAAAGTATTAATTATTAAGGCTTGCTTACTCTATATAAGCGTAGAGTAGAGAATAAATGATTGAATTTGATGTCCTTCAACAAAAAAATTGTATTATTTTCGTTTGCGAATAGCATGTATTTTAAATTCACAGGCATGCCACGACGCGCGCGTCCAATTTTATGCCAATACCGAATGAGCTGTATAAAGTCATACAAGGAGATCATTTTTCAACGAAATATCATCGAGGACGCGAGCGGATCCGAAAGACAATAGAACATCGCTAAAACTGAAATCACCCTACAAAACCGTGGAAGAGACATTTTCTCGTAAAATTTTCCATTTGGCCTGTTGAGCGGTCCGCTAATCCGTATTTTATATTTTTCATTAGGCGCAAAGGATGTCGTGATGACAGCGAGTTTACGAGCCCAGTTTACTGCCCCGACGTAACCGAGTGTTTGTGGCCTTAATCTTGAAGAATTAGGTGTCAGGCGTGTATTAAGAGGACGATTTGTAGGTATAGGGATATTGGGTAATGGCTATTTTTAATTAATAAAGTTGACAATCTATAAATCTTATACAATGTACTTAAACCTCGAAATTTGTAGAAATTACAATGCATCTATAAACTATTTACGATGGGTATTTTCAGATCAAAACTATTTAAGGATATTTCTTTATATTTCTATAAAAAGTTAGTATCTACTTTTTATAATGTATGTCGTGAATATGTCGTCGATTAAGCGACTCCAGGCCTTCATGAAATAATAGTGCTTTAAATTACTTAATTAAAAAATTAACAAACGCACTAGTCGCCACTATGATTTTCGAAGGTTCCCCTCGATTTCTCTGGGATGCCATCATCAGATCCTGGTTTCCTTACCATGGTACCACGCCTGGAATATTTCCTTCCCTACAAATTATCAAAATCGGTTCATAAACGAAGAAGTTTTGTTCGCGGATACAAACATAAAAAAAATAAAAAAATATACGGTCGAATTGAGAAACCTCCTCCGTTTTTTCGTTGGTTAAAAATAGGAGACAAGACTACTCTTGAGTGATAAGTCCAGTAAATTAACATCGACATAAAAAAGTTACCTCTCCCGGCTCTCGACAAAGACTAAACTTGTATTAGGAACATTAACTTAACTTATGTAGGTAACCTACAGCTTCAAGTTCTGTGATCCACGAGATTAATACATAACGAGAATATTGAAGTTCGTTTGCAACGTAGCTTACGAAGAGCAAATTGAGTCTCGCAGCGAAGCCTCTAACGCGGAACAGCTCAAAAGAAACTAATTACAAACTGTGAATTACTTTCTAATAAATAGTGCATGAAGGAAAAATCGATATTGCTATACGTTCTGTGATTTTATATTATTTTATAATACGAAAGGGTTCTATTTATAAAGAAACAAGCATGTATGAGTAGACTCATTGGATTTTCGCAATAGATCTTTAATGACTAGACTCATAATTAATTTAGGTGTGAATAGATAATTAAAGTTTTGTCAATGGTCCGAATCGACGAAGTAAATTAACATTGGACGGTTTGTGCCACGACCAAAATAGTCCTTCCAAAATGAACACTTGGGCGATTCGAAACTAGTACTCAAATTCGTTAGACAGACATTTAGGTAATCAAGTAGTACTAAAGTCTTTTTTTTTCGTGAAATATTAAAATCAGGTCTAAGTATACTTTTTATATACTATGTAGAAAGGATGTGATGGATGATACGTTCTCCCTTCTGAGAAGAGAATATGAACTCATAAGTGGGTTGAACTATGCTATCCATGACATCACGAAATAGATCTCACGTCATTGTTCCATACAGTGAGCTAATGAAATTTATAACTACAGTGTGTCTGGGAAACCACGGGTGACAAAGGTTGGATGATTAATAAATAAATTGTGTTTACTTTACTACTCGAGCATCACGATTTCCTCAGTGACGAGTTGATGCTTCCGCAGGTTTTATTATATAACAAATTATGAATTTGCGGTACATGAACAAGAATGGTGACTTGCCTTTATGAAATTGTTGACGAACTGCAAGATGTTTCACTTTCATTGCTACCTACCATTAAAAAAAAACTAATTTGTTTTCGATACAAGGGTTTGAAACAGAATTATGACGTTAATCAGTACTTACTGAAGAAAACAATAAGAAAATTTTACGAGTCCCCAAAAATATATTTCGACTTACAGATTTATCCAAACTATAGTTTCCAAAACTCCTAAAACTGCGTCAGAATAAAATCAACACACGTTTAACTCATTTCTAAATCAGCGCTAAAATAAAAAGGAAAATGGATCGAAAACAAACCATCCCTGAAAGTACACAGCTTTATCAATCCGGACCAGTTCGTTAGCTGTTAAAATATTGGATCTATACGTCAAGTAAGCGTTAATGGGCAGATATCGCGTTACCAATCTGAGGAGTCGTCCCAACATTTTCATCTGAGAAACGGGATGAGATCTTTGGATCTTACAGTAATGGAATTGCTTATAAAGATTCTATTGTGTACGATAAATTAAATAGCCACGTATTATACACTAGCTAGAAAAGGTTCTGTAAAAACAATCTTTCAATAAGTAATTTCTAGCTTGGTTGATCACTAATCGCTTGGTTGATAGCTTGGTGTGATATAAAGATTGTTTGATCACCTGTTTCAACATTATCAGACTCTTACGTTTGAAAATGATAAAACAGTGGATTCATTTTAAGATTATCTACGAGTAGATGTATTTATTTATATACGGAAAAGTAAACTTCAGCGATGTTCATGTCAAAGTTGCTTCTCACAAGACAAAGAAATCCTTTTTGCAACAAGAGACAAGTAAAGAGACGAGTTAGCAGTATAAAACAATTACCGGGAGTTCGTTCCTGGTAGCAGCAGTACTCAGCACCGCCGTTTGAAACACCAAGTTTAATCTCGAAGCAACAAAGTTAGATGCCAGGAGTATTAAGGTTTTGTTTATGGCATCTACGTGCTAACTGCTCAGAGGTGGAGACGGACAGTGTTATACATAATGGAGTACGATCAATGACGAAAACCTTGTCATGACATTTAGTAGACCTTGCAAGGTTGAGAAACCTACAGGAAATACATGCAGCCTAAAAACTGGGTATAGCCTTATTTTTATAAGCCGTTATGGAGAATCGAATCCGTGGCTTACCGCATCTCACGCAAATTATATGTGCAAATGTTTTTCTTGAAATTCATGAATACCTGACAGGTGTATAGATTCTTATCGTGATTTAAATCAAAAAGTTGTAGGCGTAGTGATGTCGGTTACGTCAAGGTGGTAGTTCATCAGAAATGCATGAGGTATATGACGTGCGTCGCTTGCAGCCTGACGGCGTCTGAATCTCGTCTGATTTGCATACTGAGTCACTGGTGACGAGCTTGGCATTGTGGTGGCGGTGTAATACAAAAAGCTATTACAGGTTCCATATCGATGGGCATGTCATGTTCTCTGACTCACGACACAGTAAATTAAGTTTTGTTGCGATAGGTACCGCTTTTTGTAATTCTTTTTGCGAAATAAAAACAAAAACAAAGACAATCATAGTCACGATCTTGTTCACGATACATGGCAAGGTAAATATGCATGGCAGTGCATGCACATTTTGCTAAAGTATTTTGGTCCCAAATAGGGGGCGAGTCGATTACCATAGTACATATTCCTCCTGCAAGTAGCCTTATAATATTTTTATATTATTTGGAAAAAAGAACTAAGAACTTCCTTTAGGATTTTAATGTGAAGAAAAATATTACTTCAGATATAATTGGAACGTACGATAAACTAACTACACCAATGCGGAATACCTACATGTATTAAATTATCTACTGTTAGTAAAATAAAGTATAAAACTATTAACTTAAATAACTTCTACTCATACAAATTTATAGCCGTACGTGTCTGCTGCTGGTTGGTGGTAAATTAAATCAGGTCATCACACAATTCATGACAATTGGTACAAAGCGAGATTGTATTTGAAATTCTGAAATAAATTTTCGGTCTCGCTATAAATTGTAAAGTAGTACCTACGATAAAATATATTCCCATGAAAATCAAAGGGCAATCAAATAGTTTTATTTTGTAGGCTGCCAATGCAACGCATAGGTCACTACGTAGACTAGTAAGTAGAATGCTCGCTCCGGAAGCTTGGGCTGTATACGGATTTCATATAACTTGGATTTCATATTATGTAATGTAAGTTTTAATTATGAAATATTAGTTGCTCAAAGATGCAGGTGAATATAATGAGGAAATGTGCTCTTCTTCTAAAAGAGTAACTAAACCAGCGGCGTAGTAAACTATGAGCCCGAAACCTGATCGCACTGAGGTAAACCTGTTCAGTATATAACGGAATACCCTATTCAGTATTTGTGACTAAAAATTCATCCGTGAAATTATGGATGCACTGCAGTACACCTTGTCGGCATCTTTGAGAAATATAGCCGCGATAATCGCGACGTGCTGATATCAGATGAGAATAGGTACAAGACTACTAGCAATGTAATTACTAGAAGTTCCAAAAGCCTCTTTAGGGTGGGTACACCAAGTGGGCACACTTCAATAGTTTAATGACCAAAGTGTACTTCATACACATATCTCCGTAACAGATGGCAACGTAACGTACCATGAATCTCGTCATAGGATTTTCTGGTTGTAATATAAGGGAGCGAGTACATAGATATGAAACGAGGAAATGACAAATTATTGCTGTGCAGTAGACGGCTTCGTTATATTAAGTAGTTGGGGGGTGAAGAGCGGGACCCCTGACCCCCTCAATATCTGTTATTAAATATGTCGGCTGCGGTAGTCGGTTCAGATGCTGTACCTAGAGTAATAAGTTTGCTGGGAGTCGTTTGCGTTTAATATTTGTGTAGCTATTGTCTCGATAGTCCGTTGTACGAAATTTTCGTACATTTATATTAGGTGAACGCTGATGATTAGCGACTCCTAGCAAAAGCCAAAACGTGGTATAGGTGTAAGATAATGGTTATGTTCGCCGAATTTGTTATAGTATACTGTTATTTGCACAAAGACTATCCACGAAATTTATAGAACGTTTAATGTGTCAAAAATATTTACAATGGCAATTTTCGGTACTAAAGGTACTGTAAATGCAGCATAACCCTAATAATGGTAATCTTATAGATTTTATTTAATACTGTAAATATTATTATATACATGGGTTTTGAAAGTATTCAAGGAACGGTGATTGAATCATTTGATAACAAAGCTGCTCGATTCAGCAAAAGGAAGTGATATGAGGTATTGCATGGAAAGATTTGATCACTCCATCGGTATTTGCCACCAAGGGACTAGGAACTACTTAATATCTCATTACAAAATAACTAATAACACCTTGATAGAAACATTCCAAGATGACACTTAATTTGAAGCGTGAGATATTAAAGGTTAATTGGTTCATAGTGATTTTGATTTATTGCCTCAGAATCCAGATCAGTACTCCGATAAAGAATGTCTCACGGGAAATTTCGAGTGATTGTTATCGAGAACGGTATTTACTCGAGAAAAATATGACTAGTTCAATGAGTTCACCATTAATCAAGATAATGTTAAGGCATTTGGTGATAAAAAAGGTTTCACTTAATTAAAGACTGTTATAAATGAGAATATTACGCTGAAAATTAAGACGCTCGACCCAGTGGGTACAAGGCGTGAGAAACGGACCCAGGACTCACTAGTTTAAAATTACCTGAACTGTCATTGGGACATCGATTTGGTTCAGTCGTGATCCATTGTAGAATGTACGTAATTACGAATTTATCTCTGAGCTGCAATTATTTGTGTTCATTTCGAACAAATTGCTATTTCTACTTTGCTTCGTAAAATGTGTGGCGAAATTAATGGTCTGACCTGATTCAGTCAGATCTCCTGAGAAGATCTGATTTAAAAACTTTAAAACAGTAATGTAAAATATTTAAAAGGTCTTAAGACCCACGAACATTGGGGTGTCAAGATAAGGCGGACTGTATTGATTCATACTAAAAGTTCATTCTTTAACAAAATGCCATTGACAGCGCGAGCGAATTGTGGGATATAGGTGGTTTGCATTTATGGCTTTTACCACATAAATTCAAACTTTATGTCTATTGACACAGAGCTCGTTTTGGTATTGGCAAAATGACTTTTAACGTCCCAGTGAGTTTTAAGCGTTAAAAACCACCTTAGGTTTTATTAAAGTCTAATGTTGTGCTACACAAGTGCATAACGTCGCTAGATAAAAGCTAATAGACATATAAACGTGTGCGACTTTACCTAAGGAGCAGTAAAACCTTTTTACGAGCAGTGAGTTCAGCTTTCTTTATCAAAGTTTTATTGCGGCAGATGGTCGGACTTTATCTGTTACTAAAACTTGGTACGGTATTACTACGTACAAAGTATCCTAATGCATTAATCCGGAAAAAAAGAAATCAAATTAAGAATGAGTAAATTAGGCATATACTACTATTGTGGTTGATTATAAGCGCTCCAGTACACTGGGGAGTCGACGTACGCGCAAACTTTTTGCTAATACCAAAACGAAGAGTACTGGCACATTGAAAAAGTCAATTTTTCAATGAAATTATCCCACAGCTCGAGCGAATTTTGATGTGTCGGGGCGTGGCTTTGACCACAGAAGTTTTATCCTTACACGTATTGAGTCAGAGTTCATTTTGGTATAGGGAAAAATGTTGACGCGTAGCTTTTGACGGTCCAGTGTGAGTACAAAACTATTATTATCTCCATATATTTCAAAGTACATTTCCTTCTTTTGTTTAGCAATCATTCATATACATTACATATAATACATATTCGGTCCCAAAAGTTAAGTTTCCTTCCGCTAGAGACTCGTTCGACCCAAATCAATCCGGTTACTTGAAGCCCTGAATTATGTTATCCCATAAATCGTTTTTTCCTATGAAAAGGGCAACGTTTCCCTACAGAACTACGTAATGAGACTTCGGTAAATCACGGGAGTAGTATAAATTATCTATAACTTTGAACGAAAGATAGTGTACTTGCTTAATATTTTTTATTAAATGAATCCGTGGCATTTTTTATGGCATTTGTTGTTCGGATATTCCATTTCTCAGGTGTGGTCAGCCAGTTCTTTACGCCCTGTACACACTGCGAGCGAATCCACTTGATATTTTTTTTTAATAAAAATCCCGTGTATTAATTTCAAAAACTTGATTTTTATCTAAATGTACAAAGCCACGCGTCTACGCAAATAGATTCCTTTGCGTCAGCAGCTTGTTGAAAAATGTGCTTTTTCTACGAGGTAATACAGCTCATTTTGGTATCGGCAAAAAAAATATGAGTGATTTTTATCTGTATATAAATCGTTTTGAAATATTTTAATAATAATAACAATTTAACTGTATTTTATATTTTTAAATGTATTTTTTATATTTAAAAATGTAATTTATAAGAAAGAAGTGAAATAAAGGATAAAAAAAACTAATTTATAATAGGCAAGCCTGCTGAGTTTCTTACCGGATTTTCTCAGTCAAATATAATTCCCATCCTGTCATGGCGTATAAGGTAAAATAATCTAATTATGTCAATATTCGAGTGCTCTCGTAGGCCTTAACAAAATTTCATATCTTTAAGGAAAAGCGTAAAAGTTAGTCAGTTAGCTATGCGGCGTTTACTATTCCGCAGCCGCTATGCAAATTCATGCAAATGAGTCTTATCTTCAGTGTTACGGCGGTTTTATATTTGCTCTCGAAAAATATAAGTATTTCAGTCGGTAAGTCATTGATGATAAAGTAGGTACCTAATACCTATATAAAGAATGTTAAGACCAAATAAGCACCATGCTATATGCTACTAAAATAAATAACCGCCATTTTGATCACTTCAAATGACCCGTAGTATAGGTAAAAGCATTATTAAAATTAATCAAACATATTTGTAACAGAAAACAAAAACTGTGTTGGTGCACTAAAAAGCTAGAAATAACCTTATAATTAGGTGTTTGAAGTCGGTTTTTGTTTATTGTTAAAAATATTTTTTTCCACGAACTAATCGTTGAAAATATGCAAGTTGCGCTGAAGAATGAGCTCTTTTATAAGTAAATACAGCTCGTTTTAATCTTGGTAAAAAAATTGACGAGCGCTTCTTGACGCCCCTGTGTGTTCGGGACTTAAACCTACAATAAATGCATTCAATCGAAATGTTTAGTCGATAAAACCTCACTAGTTCCAATCCCGTCTCTAGTTTCATAATGAGAGTTGAAATAGAGTCTACAGTTAACAGTTAACACCACCAGTCCCGCTCCGGCAGCCGCCGCGTGCACACGTATCCGTCCGATGAGCATCGCTCATCCGTTCCGGGCCAGGACCGTCATCTCTCCCGCGTCTTTGGATTGCCGTTATTACGGCGGTCCAAAGCCGGGTTATATGATATCCATATCCACAATACAACTCCTGTTTGTTTGTGCACCCAGATTTGGTGTCGTGTCCCGCGTCACCGCTACCTGCCGCGCCTGCGTGCGACCGTTGGCGACCTTGGTCGGCACACCTGCGCGCCCCGCGCCGCACCTCCGACGCCGTCACTAGTTGCGGCAGCAACGCAGTTGTTATTTTAATAACGACTCGTTGTCTTACTGTTTCTACAGACGGATCTTTTTCTGTCAATTTTTTGCACTACCGGCGGGAAACCTAACGGTGCCAACAAGTCGGTAGTGAGCGTGACCCGAGCGCTCGCCCACCCCCTTCAGGGGTTGGCAAACTCGGTTGGGCTTGGAACCACCGGCCTTGGGGGCTTCCCTAGTCGACGCCAAGTATCGCCCTCCCACCCTCCCTCTCCCGACCTCCTATTCTCCGGGTGCTGTTTGGACCGAGCCGGTTTCCCGGCTACGGCTCCTCTGCCCCGGGGCTGTTAGCCACAACCGCCTTCCATTAGGCACACCGTTTGGTGTGATAGGTACACACCATCACACACCCTCGCAGTTTGCGCTCCGGACAGCGGGGCGAGGTACATTTTTAGGGCACACCTAGACCACACACCCCCCCTGTCGTAACAGGGTGGGACTTAAGTTATTTTTTACGTAGTCACTCCCGGGATGGAGCCCTTTCCTCCCGTTGAATTCCTCAGGGAATTTTTCGCCCTAGTGAGCGAAAAGTTCCCATCCCTTGTCGAGACGTTGGCGTCCAAGTACGCCGCCGCGTCCTCCCCCGCCTCACCGGACCCCTCACCTCCGGCCTCACCCGCCGTCGCGCCCGTCACCATCCCCGCGGACCCCGTGTCCGAACCCGACTCCGAGTCGGACTCGGACATGCTCGTCGACGCCGTCGCCGACGAAGCCGCCCCGCCCTCTCAGTCCTCTTCGGAAGAGGACTTCATTCCGGTGGTTGGGAAGAAGCGCCTGCGCAAGCAGCGCGACCTCCCGCCTCCGAAGGTCAGCAGGGCCATCCCTGCCGACGCCCCGGCCACCGTGGCCTCTCCGCGCGCGACACCCGCGTCCCCCCGCGCTCCCCCTACCCCTGGCTCGCCCGGAGCCTCGGTATCCCCCCGCGCCGCGTCCCCGCCCGCGCGTAAGTCCCCCCCGCCCCCGCCTCTTGTCATCCAAGACAAGAGTGCATGGGAGCGTATCTCCCGCGCGATCCATGAGCGCAAGCTCAATTTTCTCCAAGCGCGTACTACCGCGCAAGGAATCATGGTCAAGGTGCAGACCGCCGATGACCACCGCGCCCTATCGCGTTTCTTGCTCGCCAGCAAGATCGCATACCACACATACGCGCTCGAAGAAGAGCGTGTTCTCCGTGTGGTGATTAGGAGAATCCCCAAAGAGGTCGGTACAGACCTCATCAAACAGGACCTTCAGTCCAAATCCCTCCCTGTTCGGGAAGTGCATAGAATGTACAAGTCCCGCACCAAGGACCCATACGACATGGTCCTCGTAATTCTTGACCGTTCCCCCGAGGGACGGGAAATTTTCAACATAAAATCCCTGTGTCACCTGTCAGGGATAGTCGTGGAAGCACCCCACAAAAATGGCACTGTCTCACAGTGCCATAATTGTCAACTTTACGGGCACTCTGCCCGTAATTGTCACGCTCGTCCCCGGTGCGTCAAGTGCCTGGGAGATCACGGGACCTCCCAGTGCTTGCGCAACAAGGAGACCGCGACCGAGCCCCCCGGCTGTGTCCTCTGCGGGACCCTGGGGCACACCGCGAACTATCGTGGATGCCCCAAGGCTCCCAAGGAGAATGGTGGGAGGGCAAGGCGCGGCCGCCCTGGTGCGCCCCGCACCACCGTTCCCGCGCCCTCTGCGCCCCGTCCCCCGGTACCGGTACCAGCAGCCGCTCCCTCTGAGCGCAGCCCTCTCCCTCCAACCCCTCAGGCGCCTAGCAGCGTATGGGTTAAACCCTTGCCGTATACCGCGGCGGGGGTCTCACCCGCTGCTCCCGCACCCGTGCCCCCCCCGTCTAAGCCCTCCCCCTCGCCCTCTGCGAACGGGGCGGAAGTTACCGCGGATTTCTTCTTGGTGAGCGCCATCCTCGACGTCTTCAACATCGAGAGGATGCGCTCCCTGGCCCACCTCATCCGTACAGCGACCACGCCCGTTGACCTCATAAAGGCGGTGGGGTCTCACTTGGACGTCTATGACTCCATATCCTCCTTCCTCTCCCGTAACAATCCATAATGGATTCACGCCCTAGTAGGACCAAACCCAGAAACCTATCCCTAGCGTTTTTCAACGCTTATGGCCTTTCCCAGCAGAGAGATCAGGTTGGTGAGTTCCTTCGGGACCATCAAGTTGATGTCTTTTTAGTGCAGGAAACTTTACTAAAGCCTTCCCAACGCGATCCTAAAATCGCCAATTACACCATGGTTAGAAATGACAGAACCACCTCTCGGGGAGGTGGTACTGTCATTTACTATAGAAGGTCCCTGCACTGCATCCCTCTCGATCCCCCTGCGCTCACTAACATCGAAGCCTCGGTCTGTCGGCTCTCCCTCACCGGCCATGCGGCCATAGTTCTCGCGTCCATTTACCTTCCACCTGACAAGCCTCTACTCAGGAGTGATATCGAAGCACTCCTTGGTCTGGGAAGCGCAGTCATTCTGGCTGGCGACTTCAATTGTAAGCATGTCAGTTGGAATTGTCACTACTCCTCTTCCAATGGCAACAGCTTGTATGATTTGACTAACCGACTCGACTTTGACGTAATCGCGCCAATGCATCCCACCCACTTCCCCAATAATACAGACCACCGACCCGACATACTGGACATGGCGCTCATGAAGGGGGTAACGTTAGCGTTACGCTCTTTAGAGGTGCTTTCAGAGCTTCACTCAGACCACCGTCCCGTCCTTATGCGACTCGGACCGACTCCGTCCTCAGCCCCGCCCATGCGATCGGTGTTGGATTGGCATGCGCTAAGAACCACCTTGGCGGATGCCGCTTCGATACCTATCGCAAACGTCCCTCCCTCCATCTCGTCCCCTCAGGACACGTCTCAGGCCATAGGTGCCTTCTCAGAACATATCAGTTCGGCCATCAGCCAGTCTTCCAAGCAGGTCGTAGTGAGTGATCATCACCGCTTCCTCCTGCCGGATGACATCAAAGACCTAGTCAGAGTCAAGAACGCCTCCATCAGAGCGTACGACTCTTATCCCACCGTAGAGAACCGGGTCCGCATGCGCGCCTTACAGAGGGACGTAAAGCGCCGCATTGCGGAACTCCGGAACGCTAGGTGGGATACTTTTCTAGGAGGGATCGCGCCAACACACCAGGCATACTGGCAGTTGGCGAGAGCTCTCAAGTCAGACACCGTAGTCCCCATGCCCCCCCTGACGCGCCCCTCAGGCTCCCCCCCCGCGTTCGATGATGACGAGAAGGCCGAGCTTCTCGCCTCTGCTCTTGAAGAGCAATGCTCACCCAGCTCCCAACCCGTCGACCCCTCTCACGTAGAGTTAGTTGATAGGGAAGTAGAGCGCAGGTCCTCCCAGCCTCCCTCCGAACCCCTCCGCTCAACCACCGAGACAGAGGTCAAAGATCTTATTAAGGGGCTTAACCCCAAAAAGGCCCCAGGCTCCGACGGCATTACCAATCGAGTCCTTAAACTTTTACCCGCCCATCTCATATGCTTTCTTGTGACAGTCTTCAACGCCGCCTTTGCCAATTGCATCTTCCCCGACGAGTGGAAAGATGCAATTGTCATTGGCATTCACAAGCCAGGCAAGCCCGCCACTGCCCCATCTAGTTACCGCCCCATCAGTCTCCTCAAAGCCATCGCCAAGCTCTACGAGCGCTTGCTCTATGCAAGACTCAGAGAGTTTGTCACTTCCAAGGGTATTCTTATCGATGAGCAGTTTGGCTTTCGAGCCCAACACTCTTGCGTCCATCAAGTGCACCGCATCACGGAGCATATTCTTAACGGTTTTAGTGGTAGACCACATCGTTCCCTCCATACGGGAGCTCTCTTTTTCGACGTCGCGAAAGCGTTCGACAGGGTCTGGCACAACGGCTTGATTTACAAGCTGTACCTCTTGGGCGTGCCGGACAGTCTCGTGCTCATCCTGCGAGACTTCCTGTCGAATCGCACCTTTCGCTATCGCGTTGAAGGGACGCTCTCGGCCCCTCACCCTATCCGGGCTGGAGTCCCTCAGGGTTCTGTCCTCTCCCCCCTTCTCTATAGTCTGTTTACGAACGACATCCCTCGTTCGAACAGAGTTCAGTTAGCCCTCTATGCGGATGATACCGCTCTCTATTATTCGCATAGAAATTTAGGTATTATCACCCGCACTCTCCAACGCGCAGTGAATTCTTTGGGCGAATGGTTCCGGAGGTGGCGCATTGAGGTGAACCCGGAAAAGAGCGCCGCTGTGCTCTTTACCAGGGGCACCTCATATCGTCGCCCCCGAGCTCCCCACTCCAGGTTGGGTAACATCTCCCTGTTCGACCAAAGCATCCCCTGGGCAAACCAAGTCAAATATCTAGGTGTCACTCTTGACAGGTCCCTTACTTTCGGTCCCCACATTAAAAGGGTGAGCAGCCGAGCCGCTTTTGTGCTCGGCCGCCTCCACTATTTGATCTGCAAGCGGAGTAAAATGTCCCTTAGAAATAAGGTGACACTTTATAAAACTTGCATCCTTCCCATCATGTCCTATGCCAGTGTGGTTTTCGCTCACGCGGCGAAGACCCACATCAACCGCCTGCAAGTATTGCAGTCCCGGTTTCTCCGTAGAGCCGTAGGAGCCCCGTGGTTCATTCGTAACGTAGACTTACATTCCGATCTTGGCCTCGTCTCCATTCGAAAACACTTCAAAATAGCGTCCGAACGCTATTTTAAAAAAGCCGCGTCGCACTCAAACTCTCTAATTGTCGCCGCCGGCAATTATGAGCCAAACCCCGCGCACACAACAGCACAACGCCGCCGTCCGCGGCATGTGTTGATAGATCCTCCTGACACGATCACCGCCCTCCTCGACCCGGGCGTCGAGAGGGCCCCCAACACACCTACACCAGCCTCAAACAGACACCGACCTCGCCGGCGAGGTCGAGGAACCCCCTCTTCTGCTCGTAGGTGCATCTTTGCACCTAGGAGCGTAGTCATTACCTCTCCCCTCACGGCAACTGCCCAAGCCGAGGTCGTGCCCCATGTGGCGCCCTTGAGCTAGTTGCCCTCCTCTTCCGCCCTTAAGGCTTTGGCTGGAGTCGCACTCTGCACTCGCCACTCCTCCGGTGAAGCTGTAAAGGCCAACTCACGGCCAACAGCGTAGTCCATTCAAAAAAAAAAAAAAAAAAGTCTACAGTTAGCTTGGGCGTCCATGTTATTATAATTGAAGGGTACAGGAACATAACAAAGAATGTCACTTTTTTTTATATAATCATATTTTGTGTATGGTATTTTGAATTTTATTCTAATAATTAGAATTTAAAAAGTTAACAGATAGCGCCAAAAATTCAGTTTTGTTTATAGCCAAACTATAGAATTGTTAGAATAGTTGAACTTTCTAATTGCTTTTTATCAAAATTCATTAATTAGGACATTCCCTGTTATGTTCCTGTACCTTTCAATTTATAAAACTTATTATTTATGGATAGTACTCCATCTAATGCGACCGAATTTATATATAAGTACCAAATAAATGAAAGTTAAGTTACATTACCAAGTTGAATGGAATATTCTGCAAATTGAAATTGAAACAATAGGCCGTTTGGCGCGATAAAATACATTTTATTATCATAAAGAGATACCGCAATAGGTACCGCTGGTAGGAAGCGCCCGCAGCGTAACATTTTCGGGTACCGAACGAAAACCTTTCCATGATATTTTTACAAGTAAATAACAATAAAAGTGGTCAAAGTATCCGCTTATATTATTCAGATTTTATATTTTATTTTATTGGTAGAATAATAAACCCTTTTATGTAGGTAGGTAGTTCACAAACTGCACCCAAATATACATTACGCTTACCTACCTATTTCTCGCAGGGGCATACAAAAGTGTTTTTCAATGTACCGACTTTTCTCTACAACTTTCAATGACATCGCCTTAAAGACATATATGCTTTAGAATTACTGTCAAGTTGTTAAAAGTATATACCTTAAGTACACATACTAATTATTGCATTTTTTTATGAATAAATTTTATTTAGATTTGATACAAACCTTCATAAAAGTATTACCACGTACAAAACTAACACAAAACGAATTCTGCCACTTTCCTTCCAAATATGTAGTTACAAGGAACGCTGACGCTTAAAAGTTCTCAATAGAATCTAAAATCAGTAGCTTTTCAATAATCCTATCGGAGTTAAGAAAATCGAAGTGATTTTGTTTTAACTCGAAGCAATAACGAGTGCAGTCGGCTGCAATTCTTTCATTTCCTCTATTGGTCGAGGTTTTACTGCTTTCTTCCTATTTTTAGATGAACTGGATCAGAATACTCTTCGAGGAATTTGTAGTATACATGAAAACTTTTTTATTATAAAAAAGCTATATGTGTATTATAAAATAACAATCAAACCGCGGGTCCACGAACACGTCAAAATTCGCGCTATAATTTTTTTGCTCGTAGCAAAACGTACTGTATTACGTAACGTACTGTATTAACTTACACAAATAGTTGATTTGTCAATTTAATGTCATCGATGACGCGTGATCACGTGGCCTTTGCCACATAAATTTAATCTATATGGATATTAAGACAGAGTTCATTTTCGTATAGCCAAACAATTATACGCGACTCTGTGGCCAAGGCTTTAAAGGCGAAAAATGTTCCAAAAACGAATACCATCCGGAAGACAAGGGATCGCCATATTATTTCGTATTTAAATTCCGATCATACCCGGACGGCGAATCTGCATTCTTTTGGCTCCCGCATTCAGTAATGTTATTCATAACGGAACAAAAAGGCCTTGTGCAATTGCCATCGCGATAAGCGTATCATTGGGTATACACAAAAAAGACGATATAACACTTGCTATATGAACGCAAAAATCGTGAACATATAAAAAAGGTCGGATGGAATCTCTCTAAATATTAAGTGAAGCACCCATGGTAAGACGATCGCCACCCACGTATTATTTGGTAGGTCTTAATTCACGTATATCGACTTGTTGCTTCACATTCGACGTGAGAGGCGCCGAGACCATTTTTTACAAGCTTTGTATTAACTTGCAATGTATGTATGTCCGGGTGGAATCTTGCAACTGAATCTTAGATCAGTTATCTTTAACCGATTGGGCTGAAATTTGGTACACACGCTTATTTTGGATGACAATGCATGCTTAGCTATGTGACGTCATTCTAATTCCAATATGGCGGATAATCCAAGATGGTGGAATAGTTATTTTTTCTGCACTACCAAAGTATGGGTATTAAGTGAAAGGGCATGCTGAGGAGAACACGAAAACTAAGGGCAATTAAATAAAAGCTTGTTTTTGAAAAGTTTTTTTACCATTTATTTATTTTTTATACGTTCGTGCCTAAAATATAGTTTTTTAATAAAAAAAAATTTAGATCTTTACCGGATAGGTAATGTTGTAAGATACCTAGGCCTTATCCTCGACAGTAGGTGGAACTTCAGAGAGCACCTCAAACAGCTATCTCCAAAGCTGGTTAGGGCCGCTGGAGCATTAAGCCGATTATTGCCAAATGTGGGTGGACCGAGTGCGATTTGTCGCCGCCTGTAAGCCGGGGTCGTCAGATCTATGGCCCTTTACGGTGCACCAGTGTGGGCGGATGCCCTGTCCACCCTAAGTAGAGCTCACTTGCGGAGACCGCAGCGAGTCATGGCGGTCAGGTCAATACGCGGATACCGTACAGTCTCGTATGAAGCGGCGTGTGCAATGGCCGGTTGCCTACCTTGGGATTTAGAAGCGGAAAATCTAGCCTCAATTTACCGGCGCAGAGTTGAAGCACGTTATTTTGGCGGAGCTCCACCAGAAGAGCTGCGAAGGTGGCGGCGAGAGGCCCAGTTAGCCGCCTTGCTACGATGGAAGGAGCGGCTTGAAGAGCCAACTGCGGGCTTCAGAACAATCCAGGCTATTCATCCAGTACTAATGGACTGGGTCAAGCGGAAACATGGTGTGCTCACCTATCGGATGGTGCAGATCCTGTCAGGGCACGGGTGCTTCGGGAGGTACCTGTGTCAGGTGGCCCGTAGAGAGCCGGCACCATGTTGTCATGAATGTGGCGCTGAGGAGGACACTGCTCAGCATACACTCGAGCTATGCCCAGCCTGGGCGGGGCAGCGCAGTGTTCTCGTTGAGGAGGTGGGGAGGGATCTCTCATTGCCAACTATAGTTCGTGTTATGGTTGGCAGTGAGACGTCGTGGGAAGCCGTTAAGTCATTCTGTGAGGAAGTGATGGTTAAAAAGGAGGAAGCTGAGCGGGCGCGGGAAAGAGACCCGCTCGCTGATCCAAGACGTCGCAGAAGGGCTGGAAGGAGGAGGCGGGCGGCGGCTGACCTTATGCCGCCATAGAGAGGGTGTGTGGGTGGTAGCGCTGGGTGACTGCCGCCATTGCACATCTTTTCGCCCTATAAGGTGGTGGCGCGTACCTTTGGTGTTAGTACGCCTAAATATTTCCCCTACCATCCATCTGGTAGGGACCTTAGGGGTCGTGGTTGCAAAGGGCGGGGGCCCGGCGTGACATTAAAGCGACTCCGAGGAGGACGGCGGCGTGGTGTGACCCACGCCGCCGTGTGGAGGAGGTGTCTGCTCGCACGGACAGCCGCTGGCGGGGTAACGGATGTGTGCAAAAGCGTTCCCGTGACCCCTCCGATATGGCGGGTGATTGGATCACCATGGGTTTTTAGTGGATATACGGCTTCGCTGGGACTTCCACATAATCCCTTCATCTCCCCCAAGATGAAGGGGTATCCATAAAGGATTTTCCCATGTTAAAAAAAAAAAAAAAAAAGGTAATGTTGTAAGTATACACTTTTATGGGCATGACCTCATCTGATTAGGCACAATCTTATTCAGACACTAGCCAGGGTCGACTGTCATTGTAATTGCATGATAAAAATATTAAGGCCTGGACCCACAGGGGCGTCAAGTCACGTGCGTCAATTTTTTTGCTAACACCAGAGCGAACACGTAAACGCCACGCGGCCACCCGTCAATATACCCTTGCGTCATCGATGAGATTTCATTGAAGAATGAGCTTTTTCCCTGTATTATTAGATTTCGTATTGGCAAAAAATTCTATAGGTACGCACTATTTGGCGCTCCAGTGCACAGGGGGCTTTAAGGTGGTCATTGCTTTTGTAAAAGATCTTTATCTCTTTATAAGACAATTTTGTAGTAGAAACATCCATAGAAAACTATTTTGGTCCCATTATGTAACATGGGCACAATCCACCACGCTGCCATTCAACAAGAAGTAATCATGAAATCGACATTCGTACATAAAATCCGATGATCGTAGAGGTTCGAGCCCGAGGTTTGAACTAGCACCCTTTGAGTTCAAGGCAGGCGTTCTGCGTTATTAAACTAGTACTAAAAGTGTAGACACATTAAAATTTATATTAATTTAAGGGTTAGTTTCTTCAAATTATCAACTCTTAAGACGACTTAAACAGCTATTTGTGATTTAAATATCTACAGCTGTGTTACGCTTGTTGTTCGTTAAGGAACTTGTTTATCTCCCAAAAAATCAAGACGTTCTAATTCTTTGTGGGTCCCGAGACAATTCAACTTTGGGGAACTCCGTTTGTTTTATCCAGCAGATTAAACGAAACATTTTTCTTGCTTTTTTGTGACGTTATTTAGGTTTTGTCACATTTTGATTAAAGGTCCCGGTTGTGTTGATCTGTGGACTGTAGGTTCTGGTCGAATAAGTCGAGATACACTTATATTTTGAGATTTTAATATACAAGAACGTACATTGGCGAACGAATAATAATTATGGAGTCGCTGATGCCAGTGATTTTTCAAGCTTTTACTATATTAATTATTTATGACATCTTTTGTGTAGGTTTCTAAGGAATCCTACACCGGTAGCCCCTCTTAATTAAGTCAAATGTTATGAGTGAGTTTCCAATATGATGTTTTAAGGCCAGGGTGGATCGAACCCGAATCAACTTGATTACAAGTACAAGGCTTGGAACCATAGGGCTAGTTTACAGTGCAGAAAAAATCGCAAATTTCCCAGAATATACATTGTATCTATAGTAAATATAACGGTGAAGGAAAAACATCGTGAGGAAACCTGCACGTCTGAGGGAACTTGACTAGTTTTCGATAGATGTGTGAAGTCTGCCAACCCGCACTGGGCCAGCGTGGTTGACTATGGCCTGAACCCTCCTCGCATTGAGGGGAGGCCCGTGCCCAGCAGTGGGACGTTAAAAGGGCTGTAGTAGTAGTAGTAGTATACCTAGCATCACGTTAGTCCTTCATAAAAACAATTATTGCATACATCTGAGTATCGAGGTATCTTTAATTACCACGAAAAGCATCTGAATACAATTGAACAAAGCCTAATTTATTCTGCACAAGCTACTGGCTTATCTCACTATTATAATAAAGCTATGGAATCATGTCACATTCCTCAAACCTGATGCTGCGTGACTATTGATTACCATACAATCGCTGGCAATGAATCAAAGTGGGTAATTAGACTACTTGAATAATAGTTTAAATAACTTACATAATGACGTGCATAGGGCCGAATGTTTATATAATTCTGTGAAACACATTAAGCCTTGGAGGATATAGAATAGAGTGGACAAAGCGACCAAACCGCAAAAAAACCCTACCGTCTGTGGTAAGTTAAATTTACGGCGTCGTAGAATAACTACATTCATCTAAACCCGTAGGGCTCACGATACAGAGCATATTCCCGCATCGACGAACATCTGATTCTATACCTGGTATTTTAACGATTTCGTAGTCTTTATCAAATAGCTTGATTTGCGTATGTTGTGAAAAAGATGACGATTGCATAAAGCAATTAAGTAGAATTGGCTTCCAAACTTTTAAGCTGTCTTCACATCCTATACAGCAATATTGCTCAATAGTTTTATAATCCCGATCACCATACAGATAAACAGTAATTTAAATGGGCTATTGTTTACCTTTTGATTGTAGATTTTGCGTCAGTACAGCCTTCGCCGCTACCGGCTCAGATATAAAAAGTACACGATAGAAACATTTAGAATGTTGTTTTATTAATTGGGATTTTGTTGCCCCTCAAGTATTATCATTTTGGGCAGTATATCGAGGGGTGAAAGGCTATTTTTAATTTTGGAGTAGTATAGTAAAAAAATAGTAAAACATTGCCTCATGGACTTGAGTATACGTAGAAATAGGCAGCCTTAAAAATATTTAGAATTACAGCTCGATCTTCTCTGAAACTAAGTATTGCCAATTAATTTTATAATACCCGCAATTGAGAGCAACACTGTGATTATCAGATCTCGACAAAAATCCCACCATTAAAGCTGCTTCAAAACAATTCCAAATACAAAGCTTGCTTGAATCAACAACATTATCACTTGCTCGTCGCTACAGTGTTTTCAAACAATGACCATAATTCGTTTAATAACACTAAATCTAATTCTAAAACCTAGTACAATGACTATAATACAACTATCTGAAATCTTTAGTATACTCATTGGGCTAATTAGAACGTACATTATTAATAGTTTAACATTGTTTCCCAACTGGCATTGTTCTCGGGGTCAGACTATTGTTTCGGGTATCGGCATTCATAAAGATGAACAGTCTCGATGCGAAACGAGGATTGCCGTGAATTGCTATAGATGAAGAGATAATGGAGGAACGAATTTACGCAATTGATTTGTTGTATTGTTTGTAAAGATTGAAGACTTGCTTGCTAGAAGATGGCACATTAAAACTTTCGGTAGCGTAAATTTATTCAAAGATTTTTTTATGCACGTAATTAGCAGTACAACTGCCGTTGTTATAAAAAAATCTTGGAGTGAATGACGATAATCTATTGGATTTAGGATTTTTGTATATAAAGAATAATTAGCGATCATGTGCCCAAAAACAAGGGACATAAGCCTTCCGTTACCCATCATATCCTTTGATGGGTAACATGACAAAGCATTTTTATAAGGAAGTTTCAACCTTTTCGGCTTTTATAGGTCGTATCGACGAGAGACATCCTTTATTGACAATATTATTGAATTCCACCACCGCCGGCTTGAAGGGGAATTCGTTCCCCGAAACATCCAATTTCAACCGCTACTACTTTCGCGAAATATTTTATTTATTGTTCTGCATAATCCTTTTGAGAGAATTGTAAGGCATTTTGGAGGGTATCGTGAGGTACGCGATTTCTGTTGAAGACTCCGACTAACGCTGTGATATTAGGGAGAACGTCTTTGTCCAGGAGTTGCGACTCCGCCGAGTATTGTGTTGTAGCAATATTTACGTTTAATTTGGATGAGAGTTGTAGCCTTCAGGGTGTATTTATTGTGTTACTAGCACAGCTAGGCGCGTCTATTAAAATGGAGGAACGAGATTAAGATTTGTTCGTTTCCCCCGAAGCGGCGCGGGCGGCATCTGGCACATTGTCGCCGTGATTGAAAAGTTTGCTATTTCGGAAGTTCTCTTTCGATGTTAAATGAATTATTTTGTTTACAAGAGTCTTTAGACTTCTGAGTAATATCGAAATATGTTTAGTAATATTATGCTTATTTTTAGAGATGAAACGTATAGTGGTTTGTCCGGATACCGGATATTTGGCCCTTTATCGCGTTACATGACGCTTCTTATAGACATCTCGAATCGGTCAGTTAATTTGCACCAGTACCCGCAGTTGTCAAGGTTTGCTAGATTTTTTCTTTCAGCAACTGTAGTTGTAGCATGAGCGCCAAGGCTAGACTTATGTCACAGAATATGTTGACTATGTCTCTTTCTCTCGTATGAAATAAGACAGAGAGCGACCGAACCAATCCGTGATAGAGGTTTTGTCTTGACATGCGTGCTAACACAACTGGTAGTAGCGTTTACAGCGAAAGGCTATTTTCAGAAGCTGGTCTGGTACACGAAGCTAAGCGGAGTCGCTTCTTACCAACAAATGCGGATAGTTTGGTATTCATTCACTACAATTTGGCAATTGTTATTGGCATTTACTACAATTTGGCAGTACATAGTTTAACTATGTACTAAACTCATTAATAATACAAATATTTTTGACGTGCGATAATAAAAAAAAAGGTGTCCATAACTTATTGTGGTATGATTTGCATTGTGGAAGATACTGAGAATTTTTTGAATTTTATTATCCGGTAAGCGGCCGGATACTGAATTACTATCCGGTATCCAGCCGGATAGTGAAAACAAGGCCGGATAGGCCGGATACCGGTTAGTAATTCAGTATCCGGCTGGATACCGGATAATAAACATACAATGAATTTTTTAATTTTATTATCCGGCCGGATAGTGAAAACAAGGCCGGATAGGCCGGATACCGAATAGTTACCGGATATCCGTTTCATCTATACTTATTTTACATTGCTTACTACTTACTTGTCAAAAGTATTTCCTTCCAACACCTGGTGCTGTGGTTTGAGAGTCCAGACGCTCAACTCACTGCCCAATTTTGCATCAAGACACGTGCGTCTATTTTTTGCCAATCCGGACGGTTATTACTCATAGAAAAAGTTCATCCTCCAACGAAATGATATTGGCAGCGCGAGCGAATTTTGACGCGAGGGGGAAGGGGGGCGCGGCTTTTACCACGAAATATAATATTAATGTAGTTTTTTCATCCGCCATCTTTATCACTGTCATCATCCATTTTTATTTACATATTTATTGAATTTGCCCTTGCTATTAATTACTTGACACTGGCTGAAATACCCGCTAAACGCAGGTGGAGCCATTTCTCATCTTATTCCATTAGATATCATCATTTCATTCATTTCTTAAAAAAAGAAGAAGGATATTCATGTGTATTGACACATAATTTATTTTGTTATTGGCAAACATTGACTCGCAATTTTTGACTGAATAATTGCTTTGTCGGCCACAGACGGTATAAGCACTGAGTACTTGCACATGTATGTAAATATATGGGCACATATTAGCGGGCATTAATTCAGTGCCGCGTACACGCAAGTCTTTGCACCACTCGGGGACGCGCCGGACACTTTGACGAGGTTTTTGTATTTACATTATTGGAGCGCATTGCAGTTATGAGCGTGTTCAAGAGACTAATTTTAAGGCATAAATACTCGGGTAGTTGGTAATTGGACGAGACTTGGTAGGATTCGGTGTGGCTTGGGGTTGCACCATAAGGAGATTGTGCAGCTAATGCCCATTCAATGCGATCGAACAGACAACTCATTAATGGTTTGATCCCAAACTAAGCAAAGCTTATACTATGGGTGCCATACAATATACTGAGGGCGATCCCAGTTACACCCAGACTAGGTTGAATTCCGAAAAGTTCATTTCCGATATTTGCCGATGACGGGAATTGAACCCGTAACTACTAGGAGCTAATACAATATTAGAGAAAGGGACCCACCACTCACCCTCGGAATTGTTTAGAGTCCCAAATTATAAATCAAATAAATTTGATCGATAATAGAGGAAACCAACAAGACCGAACTCCCTGTCAGTCGAGAGTCAGTATGTCATAAGTCATGGGCCCTACCTATGAGCAATCCTCCGCAGAACAATCGAATCTAAAAAAAAAAAAAAAATAATTCGACACGTGTTTCGCCTCTCAACGAGGCATCCTCAGGACGGTTGGGCTGCGACTGAGCGACGAGCAACGTTGGCCGCGCCTTATAAATGAAACCGACCGCCGTCCCCACTCCCGCCGTCGCTTGCAGAATCAATTGAGCGACTATTTTGTTGAAAAGAAAATAAATTAAGCAACGGGGAGGTGTCAAAAATAATCTGTTCATTCAGCAACGCGTTCCGGTCCCGCCGAACGATCCCACTAAGCGTTTTCACGCAGAATTAAAACTTTGTCTTAAATCTTGTACATACCTTTTTGATTCAAACACATCAATTATTAATAATCTTATTGGTATAAGATGAACCCTCGGTGCCCTCTGCTATACGGACTCCCTAAAATTCATAAAGATCATGTGCCCGTCCGGCCAGTAGTGTCATATTTAAATGCCCCAGCCTATAAGTTATCAAAATATTTAAATTCATTAATTAAAGAAAAGTCTTCCTTTCAACCAGTTTTTAGTTTAAAGAATAGTAAAGATTTAATTGACAAAATTCAAGATATTCATTTGCCACATAACGTTAAACTCATATCATTGGACGTAGAAAGTTTGTTTACAAATGTCCCATTTAAAGAGTGCCTAAATATTATAAAAAATTTGTTTGAGATAAAACGATTACATCCTAGACAAATTGATAATATTTTGAGCTTAACTAAACTTTGTATGAATCAAAATTATTTTCAATTTAATAATGAGTACTTTTTGCAAAAAGAGGGCCTAACCATGGGTTCTCCTCTTAGTCCTTTGTTGGCAGATGTGTTTATGGATCATTTTGAACATAAACACATTGTCAGTAATAGTAACATACTTTATTATTATCGATACGTAGATGACATTTTGCTGGCTTGGACGGGCACAGATCGTTTACTTGATATATTTGTTAATAAATTAAATAAAATCCACCCTAAAATTAAATTCAAATTAGAAAAGGAACAAAATAGATCAATTAACTTTTTAGATTTGTCAATACATAGAGACCATAATGGTAGCCATAAATTTGAGATTTTTCGCAAACCCACTTATACCGATACAACTATACCCGCTAAATCATGCCATCCTTGGCAACACAAATTAGCCGCTTTCCATAGTATGATACATAGACTATTTAATACCCCCCTTAGTAAAGATGCCTATAAAAAAGAGTTGGATATTATTTATCACATAGCTCAGTCAAACGGGTATAGTAGGTCTCTAATTAATAAACTGATTCAAACAAAACAACACAAAATAGTAATCAGTTTATTATATCCATCCATTAAAAAACCATTAAAGTATACCTCTTCTCTTACCTATTTTGGACATATAACTGACAGACTAGCGAGGGTACTGAGGGGGAATGATATTAGGCCGGCTTTTAAATCACATAGTTCATTAAAATCTTTATGTAACGGTAAAGATAGGGTAGATTATTTAAAAAAATCCGGCGTTTATAAATTAGTTTGTGACACTTGTAATAAGGTCTATATAGGTCAGACAGGTCGTAATTTTAGTATTCGATATAAAGAACACATAGCCGATTTACGTAACAACCGTCTCGATAGGTCCCATTTTGCTAAACATTTATTAGAGACAGGCCACACTTTGAATAATAGCCATAGTTTTGATGTAGTTCACATATGTGATAAGGGCCTAAGATTGTGTGTGTTGGAGCGTTTAGAGATCGTTCGGCGGGACCGGAACGCGTTGCTGAATGAACAGATTATTTTTGACACCTCCCCGTTGCTTAATTTATTTTCTTTTCAACAAAATAGTCGCTCAATTGATTCTGCAAGCGACGGCGGGAGTGGGGACGGCGGTCGGTTTCATTTATAAGGCGCGGCCAACGTTGCTCGTCGCTCAGTCGCAGCCCAACCGTCCTGAGGATGCCTCGTTGAGAGGCGAAACACGTGTCGAATTTTTTTTTTTTTTTTTTTTTTTTTTTTTTTTTTTTTTTTTTTTAGATTCGATTGTTCTGCGGAGGATTGCTCATAGGTAGGGCCCATGACTTATGACATACTGACTCTCGACTGACAGGGAGTTCGGTCTTGTTGGTTTCCTCTATTATCGATCAAATTTATTTGATTTATAATTTGGGACTCTAAACAATTCCGAGGGTGAGTGGTGGGTCCCTTTCTCTAATATTGTATTAACAATGGATTTCCGCAATATTACGCCTGATGCCATCAATTACTAGGAGCTGTGAGCCGAGCGGACACTAGACCAAGCGATCGTCAACTTCGACTTCCATTTCTAATAAAATGCAGGTCGATTTTGAACCATGGTTATTATTTAATTTTGAACCTACCGCTTATTTAAACAAAGCGAAAAATTACGACCAATTTGACGTTTTGTTTCTTAATATGTCGAATTAGAGATTATTTCGACCATGGGAGAATTGGGTCCCTGATTTGATCAAAATGTCGTCATCGTTCTTGAAACTGCATTAAAATAGGGTAATAAATAACAGGTTACAACGATAAAATTATACGATCGTGCAAATTTCTAAGCATGTCATCGTACATAGGTTTTACTTAATACATATTTAATTATCAACTTAACCTTCAAAGCTGTAAACGGCTCTGAAAATACAGAATGAACGTAATGTATTTGCCCTTGCAATTAATTACTTGACACTGGTTGAAATACCCGCTAAACGTAGGTGGAGCCATTCCTCATCTTATTCCATTAAATATCATCATTTCATTCATTTCGTAAAAAAGAAGAGGAACGTAATGTATGACATACTTACAAATAACATGTACCATTCATTTCGTAAAAAATACAAATATTCAGTCGAATTCAAAACAGGAAGGTTGGAAATTCAACCAAAATTGTTTTTTTTTTCACTTGCATCTAATTCACATTTCGCCTATTTAATACCAGACAGCGAAAGTAAAGTACAATGTTATTTTAAAATCATAAAACAATATGATTTAATATGAAACTGTGAAAGTATGGTACAAAGTTATTTAGTAAAAGATAAATAACATCATGAAAATGTTGATGTGATGTAACCAGTCCCAACGTTGGCAGTATATTGTAACGCTCGTTGTATAATTTCTTTGCCATAAGCATCGCACAGGTGCGTAATTTCCGAGAGTCTTCTGTAAAATTGAAAAAGAAATTGACATAACGTTCGTAGTTCAATGAGCCCAATTTTATCTCCTAACTCTACACCAAATGGTTTCACAGGTATCAGAAACTCTACCGAGGGTTTTTCGCTTGCGTTAACGTACAATGTTTTCGATGAAAATTTTGTAGCTTTTGAATGATTTATTTCATTACTAGCTGTGCCCGCGACTTCGCCCGCGTGGACTCTAGGGAGATTACCCGGAAATATGGGTATTATGTTTTTCCCGCGGAACCCTAATGCTTGTTCTAAAATTAAAGTAGCCTAAGTTACGCCTTGGAACGTCAGCTATCTGTCAGTGAAAATCCCATGGAAATCGGTTCAGCCGTTTAGATGTTTACCTCAAACAAACAGACAGACAGACAGACAGACAAAAAAAAATAAAATTGCATTTTCGTTATAGGTATCGTATATACTTTCATACGCATTTGGTAAAAAAGTGTTATTTTGATATTACAAACAGACACTCCAATTTTATTTATTTGTATAGATAAGTACAAATTATAGTAGACGTTAACGATTAGCGAGCCTGAGAGTGACACGCGTACTATTCGTGGTAGAGCTACTGAACGCTCGTCTCTGAGATTGCAACTTTTTTTTTCATTGGGCCTATCGGGTAGGTATTGTTGCCAGAGAGAGTATGTATGATAATGAGGTAGCAATGAAAAATTCATGAGTTACGTTTGCGTTCCTTAAAAAGATAAATTTAAAGATCCCTTCCTGGAGATATTTTTTGACTGCTGTGTGCTGTTTTATGCTTGCATATTGATTGAATTGTTATTGCATTTGACGATTTTTTATATTATGAGATAAGGTATTTTAATTATTTTTAAATACATTAAATTTTAGAATATTTGTATAAGTCCCTTATTTGTGTAAACATACGTATTTCGTCAAGTATTTATTAAATTACGGAAGTGATCTATTTTGCGATAAAGATATAGATTTTTTTACATTTCCAGGAAGCAGTTTGTTCTATTGATTTATATCAACTCTATTCCACATTAACGTGTCAGTTATTCACTAGTTCATAGTAAATATTAATGAAAAACATCTCGTGATTCCACGACTTCGTTAAATAGGTGTATGTATTTATTATAAATGCTGTGTTCCACAGAATGCCTTGAAATGCTCGTATATCTAAGAAGGTTCTGGATTAATTATTGTCCTTTGAAAACTTTTTCAAGCAACTCTCTAAGGTCTTTCAAAGATATTTTTATAAAATTAATTAAGTATTTAAATGTACCTATAATAAGCCTTCAATGCAACCTTGCGTCTATCGACAATTACTAAAGAATATTTTAATTGCAGCTCTATTTATATATCGTTTAAAATTACATTCCTATAACGGGAAGTGTGAGTGTATCAAGACACGATCAAGATTTATATTTTTTATAATTTATTTACGATTCGAGGTCTACCATGGGCATTCTGTGCTTGAGCAGATTAAAACTACTCCAAAGTACTGAGAAAATTATGAATTCTGTGTAGTTTTTGCCGTGTTTTCGAATAACAAGAGTAGCCTTCGACTCATGCCTGTTTTCGATTCGTACTCTGAATAACGTGTGACAAGAATATAGTTCAATTTTTATAAGCGGAGGTAGAATACGAAAAACCCGGCTAAGTGCGAGTCGGACTCGCGTACGAAGGGTTCCGTACCATTATCTATAAAAACGGGAAAAAATCACGAAGTCTTAAACGGGAACCCTCCTAAAAATGTGAAGTAAATATTCATTCAATTGAATCAATTTAGACTTAAAATGAACGTTATTGTTATGACTGGTAAGAATAAATGTTGATCAAAAATACATTCCTATTATTACCGTATTCTGTTATAATCTAGGTTTAGCGTAAACATGCCAAGAGATACTAACTAATTTGAACTAGCGATTCGTCGTTCGGTCATAACAAAAAAATATATAGTAAGTAAAAAAGTCTCTAAAATAAATCAAACTCTCTAAACTAATCAAAGAAAGAGTGTTTGAAATCGGGTAACCTATATATTTTACTAAATGTAAAGGGGTATTGTTAAATAAATATCCTGTTCAAACCTAGCCACAACACAAATTTGTACAAACAATAACCCACATCATATTAATTAAATAGGAACATATATGGCAGTTAATTAAATCAAACCATGACGTACGAGTTTCGATATTGATTTACTAAACTGAGCCGTTTCAACTCCGGGTGGTAACAGGGAATTTGGAGATTTATTGGCGTTAAATTATCGGATGGGGTAACCACGAATAGGTTGTAATAACGCGGGAATTACGTTACTGCCGGTAATGGAATAGGCTGTGGAATTTCAAGGGCAACCCTTGCTTAACCCTGGTAATAACTTTTAATATAAATTCTAATGAAAATCGGATATTGTAGGTAAGTGTTTAAGCGTCATCTTCAAACTAAATTATCTATCATGCTTCCAATGTTATCACCAAAAGGCTGATAGTATATACGTCATATTGTTTAGAGTTCAATATCCAGAACGAACGTTTTAAAGCAATACTGTGTATACATATAATAAGCTCTTTTCATGGCAAGTCTGTAAACTTGTTAAATGCATTGCAGTCGATGTTAAAATTATTACCTCCATGTTTATAGCACTTTTTGATCAATTTACAAGGGTTTGTAGAGAGATTAGAATTTGTATAAGTTAAGGGGTTAATTTATAAGACAGAAATATTTCTAAAGCTCTCAAGTTAAGATTGATCATAGTATGTGTACCTATATGCATATAGTTTATTTGTGGTCTATGTTTTCTGTGTTTTTCGATGAAATAATTGTTTACTGATTCAAAAATAGTTTACCCGCGCGCCAGTAAACGATAACGTCTGTTCTTCGTCGGGTTTTTTCCTAAGCCGCAATAACTGACGGATTTACGCGATTATAAACAAAAAGTCTAAGCATGGATTGCGCAATCTGTTTGACATGTAATTTACCGTATACGAGTGACCTTGCAATGCGAGATCAAAGCCATTCAAACAAGATAACGCCTTGCAACTTCTGGGGCTAGTGAATGAACTTGTATTTTTAGGAAAAAATTACTCTGTGCATGTACTATAAAAATATTGAATTTATGTTGAAAAAGCCGCATGACCACGCATTTAAGATCTCACGCGTAATCAGAGGCATTTTGTTGAAAAATGTGCTTCTTTTAATACAGCTCGTTTTAAGTTTGTGAGATGCATGGCTTTGTACAGGGATGTATGTCTAATGGTTATGTAAAAAAATGTGGGTACACATAGGTGCAAAAGTACAGTATATATATATGAAATCAACTGACACCTCACCGATTACTTAATTTATAACATAACACATAACGTTGTTATTTAAAACGAATATACATTGTTAAATACGCGGGGATTATAGTACAAATGTTGGTAGATTATATTTTTTCCGAGCAAAAATCCATCATACGGTAACATGGTACTGAAGCCTTATAAGTAAGGCAATTAGTGGCATTATTAATGTAGGTATTGTGTCGCCAACGAGCACATCTACTGAGTAGGGTTCCGCAACTTTTGGACCCCAAAAGAGAGGCTTCCATGAAACTCCCTTAATTTCGTAGCACGTACGTAATTAGGGTTGAATAGAACATAGTGGGCATTGAAAAATAACTGTAGCCCCATGAAAACAATTGCACTAACAGATTGGTATTACTTTTTGTAACCTAAGTGACTGAAGAAGGGAAAATCGAAATGAGGAGGAGCGTGGCTAGAACCGTTTGCAATTTTAAGCAATACTGTCTACAGTGCCGAATGTATCTACCAAAAAATATTTTTTTTTAATACTTTCCGCATAAGTCACGACGCGTGATGGCTTGGTCTGGTAGCCTCAATGAACCGGGTGGCAGCAGGCTTGATTCCTGCCAGCGGCAAATTTTGGAAATGGCGTTTTGGAAATGGGAATTTGACCTAACCTGGGTGTAACTGGAATCGCCCCCCGTCCATTGTATAGTAACATAGTACAAGATTTACATAGTTTTTGCCTGGCGATATAATATTATAAGTATGTAATAAGTAGCTATAGTATGAGAAAATTTGTTCTGAAGGGTCGCCTTTGCGCCTTATGGGGCAAAACTGAAATAGCTATCGCCTTATTTATATTTACTTATTTATATACTTGCCTTATTTTAGACAGTTTTAGCCGACAAGGAATGGCAGCCGAGTGGTCGAACGCACGCCTTGCAATCAAAGTGTGCAGGGTCAAACCCCGGCTCGCACCTCTGGTTTATGTGCGAATCTCATTTTCATCCGAGATTATCACTTGCTATGAAGCGGTGAAGGATAGCATCGTGAGGAGACCTGCACGTCTAAGGGAACTTGTTTTAGATAGATGTGTGAAGTCTGCCAATCCGCACTGGGCTAGCGTGGTGGACTATGGCCCGAATCCCCCTCGCATTGGGGGAGGCCCGTGCCCAACAGTGGGACGTTGAAAAAGGCTGTAGTAATATACAGCACAGTAATTGTAAATTATGTTGGTAATATTATATGACAGATTGACTGTTCCTGTCAAAGGCAGGGTCTGACCTGTCAGGTGCAGGTGAGCTGATTACTGTCCGATCCCCATTATTGTCCATTATCGAAACACATGTGCTCCAATTCAACATGATTGACGCCATCAATAATAATTGATCCATGTATCCATATAACTGTTGTAATTAAATGTAAGGAAATCAATTAACTTATTAATAAATATAATGTTATATCTGTGTTTATAGGAATTAATATTTGCGTATAATGTAATGTATAACTTTGCAATAACAAGTAAGTCGTTAAAATGTGTCAGCTTTCTATAAATATTTGATTGAGTTTATCAAAACAAAAAGAAGCAATTTTATGACCTTATTATTCTATATTACCAATTCACTCTAACATCAATAAAATTATTAAAAATTGAGCTATTAGATGATATATTTTGAAATAAATTCAAATAACTACTTATAGAAAAGCCAAAACATATGTTCTGTTTCAATAATACGTTTATTGGCTACGGCCATAGAACCCGTCCGTGCCTGAAAGTGCTTCGTAACACTTGGAAATACCCAGCACCAATTGCTTCCACTTATTGTGGAGTACTTGTCACACATCACGCTTGTAAAGTGAATGATTCGGCGGTGTATTGCAGGAAAAGAGGATATACTTATTACCGGTTCATTATTAGTAATCGTTTTGTACACTACTTAGAAGCTAGCGAGTATAATACATCAACGGACTTGCTTTGTTCCAATGGGTAGGCAGAGTATGAGTAGATCGATATAATTAGGTCTCAATGTAATAAGGGGTGAACCTATTGTCATTATGGCCGCAAACGCCTCGTCATGGTAAAGTTATTACGCTTATAGTTATGTCAAATATTTTTTACATAGAATCGTAATAAATATAAAATAGCTACTACAAAGGTCGGTCTAAATTTAGTTCTAAATAATGAAGCAGGCATTGAATAAACAAAGCAACTAACAAGGTATTTACATTATTATGAAATTAGGACCTCTCACAAGCTGTATGTTTTAACTATTAATTATTTACTACACAGCTCTCGCCAAACCCAAGGGCAGTGTTGTATTTAGCTGCATACGTATAATAAAGTATTTCTGAATGTTTTATTAACCTGCGGGGCGCCCGCCTCGCTGGAAACTCCAAATTCCTGTGTTTCGCCATTTTTAAATTACAGTAATCGCTAACCCATCAAAAAAGTGTTATCATAAAAAATTTGAAAACATTTTTAAAATGTATAGTCACTGAAATCAATTAACGATTGATTGATTTACTACACAGCTCTCGCCAAACCCAAGGGCAGTGTTGTATTTAGCTGCATACGTATAATAAAGTATTTCTGAATGTTTTATTAACCTGCGGGGCGCCCGCCTCGCTGGAAACTCCAAATTCCTGTGTTTCGCCATTTTTAAATTACAGTAATCGCTAACCCATCAAAAAAGTGTTATCATAAAAAATTTGAAAACATTTTTAAAATGTATAGTCACTGAAATCAATTAACGAGTTACAAATTATTTATAATTATTAAATATAAATTTAAAAGAAAATAAACCTAACAAGAAAACATTGCAAAATATTTATGTAAAAAATATTGCCCATGCAGAAGCGTACCCAAGACGCTGGCTGCATTCCCTCGTTGAATGGCTACTTTCTATCTAAAAGTTCTCTACAAAGGCATATTGAACTACTTACTTTCAAATATAATTTCAAGATAAAAAAAACATCTGACACGACTGACATTAAAAAACTAATTCAATTCTGATTATTTACTTTTATTTGACTATATTTAGACTATGTCTGTGTGAAATATAGTACCTTGTACTACATTACTTACGTATATTAAAACGCGAATAAAACAACGTGCACTACCTCATATTTCAGGCGCACTGAATTATTCACTGAAACCTTGAAATAACAGTTCACCCTTATCGTTTATTTTCCGTAAACAGTTTCCCTCGTAATCAAAGGGCAGAGCTGTTCGTCTTTGCAATTCTACGAACCACGTTTGCGCTTAAAATTACCATCCCTTAGACATTTTTTAAATACCTACCCTGTTTTTCAGAACTCGCCCTTGTAATACAAAAATTACAACTTTGTCGTGATAAACGGCTAAAAGGTGAAAAGTAAATACTAAAATAACTTAAAGGTTATTTGTTTTCAAACGTAAGAAATACCTTTTTGAGCATAAATAGATTTCATTAAAAAATTTGTTATAATAGAATTAAGTTATAATAGAAGCAGTGGTAGCCTCGTGGGCAAGAACGTAAGGGGTGCAAGTTCGAATCCCGGGCCCGCACCTCTGAGATAATTTTCATGTGCGACTGTCATTTTCAACAATAATTTACCACTTGCTGAACGGTGAAGGAAAACATCGTGAGGAAACCTGCACGTCTGTAGAAAGGCGTGTGAAGTTCACCAACCCGCACTGGGCCAGCGTGGTGGACTATGGCCTAAATCTCTTTCGTATTGAGGGGGAATGTGCCCGGTATAATGGCAATAGGATCGCCCCCTATTACATTGGGACTAAAATACATCGGCGAAGTGTGGGTGCACTACAGTGCACCTCTGCCTACCCCTTCGGGGAATACAGGCGTGATGATGATGTAGAATAATTTTCATTTTTGAAGAGGTTTCTGTTCACTTTCTTTAATATAAAGGAAACATTAATTTATCTGGAGAAATACCTAGATGAGGAAGATTCTTGTATTAGCTTAGGGTGATTGCTACGTATACTTTACATACTGCTATTAATTCATATTTCAACAAAAAAATGTAACGTTAAAAATGTCGGACTACATTTCAAGCTGTTTATTTTAGTACAATATAAAATTTGGAATACATAAGAACACACAAAGGGCTCTAAAGTTCACATACAATTACCATAAAATTGGGTGAAATTACCCCGTGAAGTGAGCTGAGAGGCTATGTATCATCACGTATTATCAGAATTAACAAGCAGTGACCCTTCGAGGGTAAGCCAGGATGTTGTAGAGAAATTAATGTCTTTTCATAAAAAAAAAACCATTACTGAAAATATTTCGAACACTCGATGCATATTTAAAAAAACTATGTGATTATTTTTCTACTTAGCCAAAAAAAAATTCTCTGCTAGAAACAGCAAATTGTTTTTCGTCTTTTGAACTGGGATTCCTGCAGTTACCAAAATGGCACTTGAGTAATTTCGCCTTATTACCATTGATATATACTTTTGGACGTAGGCGACCGAATCAAATGTTTCGGAAGATGAACCCTCAAATTGGAATGAAATGTTTCTTGTGTTTTCATATTTTCTTCTCCTATCGATATCTATACATATACTAAACTACTCACATCAGCCTTGGCCAAAATACCAAGAACGCATTGGTCGTTTGAACTCGAGTGTTATATTGAGTTAATTATCCACGGTGTTCATTTACAACTCTTAGACGTGCGCCAAATGGTTCCATTATCGCTTAACTGCCTCGTACACAATCTGAATAATTTTAGTGTCATTCCATACATTAAAAATACTCCATCTCCCTCTCGTCAAGCTACGTGCCCGAAAAGAGCAGTTTGGCGATATAGCACTTTGGTAGTGGCTCGTAGCATTTTTGTTTGTGCTTTAGAGGGCACGTCTAGCTGTCGTATCCGACTATTGAAATCATTAGACCTTGTCAACGGCCTTCACGTACGCCTCCTGGCGCCTTAAAAAGCGCGCGACCAATTTATTGCCAATATAAAAAAGTATTTTTTTCACTGAAACGCTATCGATGGGACGAGCCAATTCAATCGCGTGGTTTTATATAGACCACGCGGTCTTTGCTACAGGAATTTAAACTATATGCATATTGACATCGAGTATATTTCAATAAAAGTCAAGCGTATTGGCAACTCCGACACCCGTATTGGAAGGGTAAGGCTAACTGGACCTGATCGACGGGCGGTATAACTAATACTGGCCGTTTTTACTGACAGATCCAGAAGGATCACGTGTTTCGTGTGCACTTCTATATATTTTTTACTTTTTTTGCTAACAGAATATTCGTTGTTTTTTGAGGATTTGGCTCCGTCTCATAAGGACAATACAATAACAACAGACCTTTACTGCACATTACCAAAGTCACGTTATTCACCTTATCACGATAAAATTTATGTAGGAACGACATTAGCAATGATGCTCTTCTTAATATAAATCAATCTTCTTGATATCTTAATGTATTTGGCAACGATATAAAGGAAATATTTCATAGTTCGATTGACATCAGAATCATCGAATTTATAGAATCAGAATCACAATCAGAATATTTTTTATTCATATAAACCAATACAGGCACTTATGAATCGTCAATAAATAGTCAAAATAGTAGCCCTACCACCCATTCGGAATGCATTTCCTATGGAGAAGAATGGGCAAGAAACTCCATGGTTGCTTGTTTCAAATACATAGACAAGAATACATAGTCAAGTGTGAGTATCCTCTAGCTAGTACAAATCGTCCCGTAGATAAAATTTACTATGAATTTTATTGTTAATAGTGTTGGTAGGTCCCGTACACATTATAATATTTATAATTGTCGATACATCATATATCATATAAATATTTTTTTTTATAACACAATATTTCATAAGCCACACATTTATGGCCCAAATTATCAATATCTTATACATACTTACTACCTTACTTACATACCTTAATATATATATTTTTTTATAGCCTATTGTATGTCCCACTGCTGGGCAAAGGCCTCCCCCTCTCGTCTCCACATGTCCCTATCCTGGGCTTGTTGTGGCCACGTTTCTCCCGCAAAAGTGACCAAATCGTCGCACCATCTTCTCCTTGGTCTGCAACGATGCCGGCATCCGCCTTCGGGCATCCAGGTGTTGACACGATTTGTCCACCTCTGCGGGTCCATTCGTGCTACGTGACCGGCCCACTCCCACTTCAGCCTTGCCGTCTTCCCACCCACGTCAGTAATACGAGTAATGGAGCGTAGGGTATTATAATAAACATAATATGTATTCAAAGAACAAGCGGAAGTTGCACCGGGTTAATAAAATCCTCCTATTTTGAAATCGATTCAAATCAATATTCAATGTAGAAAGATACGAATCGCTTGCATAAGACCATCTGGCAAAAAATATATTTGACTAATATAACTTAATGAGACATGATTGTATTGTTATACAGCAAAAACGATGAAGTTTTTAATGACAGTCTATTGATCGGAGGCGGAGTGAAGTATTTGGACAGGTCCGGGTCACGGCCAGTCAGTGTGACCCCCGTTTACGCTAAACACCAAACATGTTTTAATTTATCTATACCTAGATATAAATTAAATCGAGTTTCCATTTATAATGTCAAAATTAATACGTTTTACTAAATGCATATGAAAGTATATACGGTACTTATAACAAGAAAAAAACATTTTATTTTTATTAGTACAAACAGTACTACCAGACACTCTCCGAAATGTCTAGTCCAATCCTTTCACTGGCATATTATAAATAGTCACTTTAGCTTATTTTATTATTTTTGAAAACGAATTAAAAACTCAACGTGAACGGAGCCAGGGGCACGGCCAATTACATACATTAGTACATGTATTGTATGAAAGTCAAGCAGTGACAGTCAATTTGAGAGTGACACTGCAAAATAATTTTGTACTTAATGTCGTTGTAGGTGATATTGTTTGCACTAAACTAAACTCAACATAGTGCATGTTAAGTGTAATGCCGTGCCGCCTGTAGTCGAAATTTAGGAGCTCGACAGCAATATACTGAGTGCTTTTGGTACCAATAAAATGAGCGCCACTATTTACTTAGCGCAAAGTAATAATATTCTACATTGTTGCAAGACTAGCAAAAACTAAATTGCCCCTATCTAGTAATAGCCACAAGAGGCAATTTTGCAAGGAGCTAAAATAAACGGTCCGCGCGTCAAGCATGTTTGCCCCTCAAACTTTGCCGGCGCGTTCACAAACAATTTGTAACTATAAACTTGAAGTTTGCCGCCTCAGCGTTACGTTCCGCTATCTCGTGTTGTTTGTGAATTAATTTTAACAATTTTCACTTTAATTATAACATAGATTGTTAATTATCTATTTAAGTATACCTAAGAAAAGCGCTCATTAAAAAATATCTTGAAGTCGCAAATAACATTAATGGCTATACATTTAACAAGTTAAATGTTTCTGGAATTCATATCACCAAATGATTCCAAATTTTCTGTATACAAAACCACCAATTAACTAAATTTGACAGTACAATAATTTATGCCTAGTTAAAGGAGTCAACGGTACTAGTAGGTTGTCAAGTGATAAAGTCACATTCATAGGAAACTAAAAAAAAATATGTTACCATCTTCATCACCAGCCGGTGTCAGTCCACTGCTGGACGTAGGCCTCTCCCAAGATGCGCCACTGAGCCCGATCTTTGGCTCTTCTTTTCCAGTTACTGCCCACCGCTTTGCGTATGTCGTCGCTCCACCTAGTCACGTCCTACACTACGTTTGCCGATTCGCGGTCTCCACTCTAGGACAAGTCTACCCCAACGGTTGTCAGTCCCGCGGCAGATATGACCGGCCCACTGCCACTTCCAAGTGAGCTATGTCGATAACTTTAGTTCTCCGGCGAATTACTTGTTACCATGTTACCTACTAATAATTTAGAACCACTAGAAGAGCGGCAACTATATTAGTTTTGTCAGTTTTGCAAAACCCATGTTTATAATATTATCTTTAAAATCCCCGTAAAAATAAAACTACCAAGAACCGTTTGCAAGAACTTTCAGTAAATATACATGCAAGAATATAGCACATTATTGTTTTTATATTCTTGGCGAGAGTGAAATTCACACTGGCGCTAACAGAAATAAATGAACAGGAATATCATTCTTATTCGCAATATAACAAATTCGATTTTATATTAACACACCATTGAATGACATCATCATAAATAATCTAAATCCAATACATATCGCGTTTAGTGACATAACTGGAATCACATTATCCCCGGATTGTACGCAATCTGTCGCGCGCAAATATGCATCTGCACGAGAATCAACACAGCTATACATCATTTTGCATCATTCATCGGATAATTGCAAGCGATACTGACATTATTGTATCTATAATAGAGGTCATATTAAAGTGTACTATTTTGGTATAATTAGCAATATTGCATAGGAATTATTGCAATAGTATTAGATTGTTAAAAGCTTTGGAGTATGTACTAAATGACTGGTCCATGCGAAGATGATTTGTTAATGATGAAATAAAATTATGATTTGGAAACCTGACCCAGATTTTAGAGGGATTATTTCTTCTTTATTGGTGTAGTAAGTTTATCTTTTTACAAATGAAATATATTTTTTTCTATTGATGTTGTAAAAACGTGACTATATTGTGTTTCATCATTGACTGTTTGCTAATATTTTTTGCATAAAATTATATACAATGTAACAATTCAATTGCAAAGGGTATACAATCAAATAAAAAATATACCAACATGCTTAGTAAGCAAATTAAACGATAATCTGAACTTTAATTTCTTACGCGGTCGCCATTCTGAGCCCTTCATGTACTTGGATGGACTTATTTAATTCGTAAAACTTATACCCCCTTACGGTACAGTACAGTCAACTGAGTTTAATATGTACGTTATACTGTATTATAAGAAAAAAACCGCATGAATTTCGTTTCTTGAGTCAGTGAGTTGCTTAACGTTAAGTTTTTAACATAAATGTAAACAAAATAATAAATATAAACATATTTAACATAAAATGTTAAGTTGTTTATCACGTCTTAGACTAGCCTTAATTATCCTAAGTTGGGATGCCTGACAGCTTATCTAGTTCAGTGTCATTTATAATCCTATTCTTGGCGGTTCCGTTACCCAGTTTATCCTAGATTTTGCTTATCTTCAATTATTTTGGGATGTTTGAGTGACGAGGGTAGATACATTTTCAAGGCAGAGGAACTTAAGGCTAAACACGTTTTGCACGTACGTAATGGACTCAAATAAATGGCCAACTCGCACTACTTTGGCACATATAAATAATGTGACGCATAGATCACAAAAGGTTACTCATCTCGCGATATCACATAACACCGTCCCGGCAGAGCGTAAGTGTAGTGCATGCTATTTTATCTACTTCAATAAACTGCTAACACGTTAAAAGCTTGAGCATTTGCTTGCAGCGGCTTAAAACACATGTGCACATTAGTTTGTAGCTCTGTTTAGACATAATGAGACTACCCTGCCAACGAAAATATAACTGTCGCTGCATTGGGAGCTGATCCCGTTTACGTTTGAACACTCCTCCATTCAGAGAGAACCAACGGGTGTTGCTTGCGTGTTGGTGTTTCATGTGTGCATTTCGAATTCTGCGTCCGTTTTTCTCTTTGGTTCGCAATATTTAAAGGATGTTTTTTTTTATTTGCAGAGCGCTTGGCGTGGTTATGCGAAATGTCGATGGAGTTTACGATACCTATAAATATATTTTTTTACATTTCGATTTTTAGCTGATTTTAAATACAGTATGATCTCATTAAATTACATAGGAGTTGGGAATAATAGCACTAACCTGTGTTTTGAATCTACAAACATTCTATACAGATGATTCAGCACAGATTCATCGCACGCTGCTTTAAAAACAGTTTTTTTAAAGCTGCTGTTGAAATCAAAAGGTTAAACATAATATATTGTATTGAAGATATTTAGAAAAGTTGCTAAGTAAAAAGCAAAACAATAATAATTAATTTGTACAACTTAAAATGATTGTAGTTTTGTTGTGATAATAATTTTATTAGGTTAGTTAGTTAATTTGCGATTCCTATATCCAAGAAACGCCCCGTTTCGCTGAAGGTGATAATTTCCACAGACTCATAATAAAAAAAATCTGTAACCAATATAAAAGTTTTGTAAGTATTGTTCGGTAACAATACTCTTCAAAACTTTTAAGTATGCCTGTTACGACTCTTTACTCCTTCCTTAAATAAACAAAACGTTTCTCTTACCGGTAACGATCCGTACAGCATTAATGTTTAAAAGGAAATCGTGAACAATAATTGAAATTAAAGTAACAACTATTGTGTCATTCGTGCGTAAACACTTTCAAAAAGGATTTAACAAGTTCCGTGCTAGTGTTCCTACGTCACGAATAGATAAAGGTTTTTTATTCATGTAACATGTACTATTATTATACCCACTGTGAGCTTAAAAGTAAGTACTGTATCGCAATTGTTTTCATGAAAAAAGTTTTTTATAAAAAAAATGCCAACGTTGTTCAATAGTCTACGGACGGCAAAGGATAGTAAAGGCAGTAGGACTATCAATATAATAATCGTGGGAAATTATATAAGCCACAGATCCGGCCATCCTACGCAATGTAATTAGAGTAATAACCGTTTTGCGTAAACGTGTCATTAGCGATTTAGTGTAAACAGACCATTAGTGGCTAATGCTTTCCCGGAAAGTTTTAAACCGCTTTCCTATTCTTCAGCGGAATTCCGGCTTTTCTCCAACGTAAAATAATTTTAACGGGACCCTTAAAATGTTTTAAAGAACTTTGTGCTATTTGAACTTTATGTCAACATAACACTATATATTTTTTCGTCCAAATTTAAATTTAGAATACATTCGTTAAAAAAACACACGGTACTATTCGTTAACTTCCGAATCAGAAACCTTTGATGCAAAAGGAAGGTACAACGGTCGACCGGTAGCAGAGTCCTCGTCGTTTTGTTAAACGTAAATGGGAAAGAGATTCTGCCCCACGATGAGCAGAGTTCATTTTAATAGCGGACTAACCAAGTTCGTTCGTTTCGTTTTGTTTTTATACCAACCACCCACGGGCTTGATGCAGTTTTTCCTCCAAACTTTTTGATGACGTATTTGCTTGAGTAGTCATATAAATATTCCCAGACAACACATACTCATCGTATGAAACTTCGCAACACTTGTACCATGAGAACCAGACCAAGGACTGGAGGGCGATCCCAGTTACACCTAGAACGGGCAGATATTGGAAAGACACACACACACACATCATCTAACGGGTAGGCAGAGGTGCACTGCAATGCACCCACTGTTCGCCGATTTATTTTGGTCCCAATGTAATAGGGGGCGAGTATATTGGCATTATACTGGACACGTCCCCCCTAAATACAAGGGAGATTAGGACCGTATTCCACCACACTGGCCCATTGCGTTTTAGTGAACTTTCCACGCCTTTATATAGCCGGGTAGGTTTCCTCACGGTGATTTCCTTCACCGTTCAGCAAGTGGTTATCAATATTGGAAATGACATGAAAATCTCAGAGGTGGGCCCGAGATTTGAACTTGCACCACTCACGTTTAAGGTGGGCCGTTCTACCAACTGGATTACCAACTGGATACCAAAAAGACAATTTCCAAAAATTGCCATTAGACCGAGCTGTAAATTTTTATACTGCATAATTAAGGCGAAGGTTTTTCCTAATATTATCTGTTCCGGGATCAAAATACATCATCATCATCATCACGCCTGTATTCCCCGAAGGGGTAGGCAGAGGTCAACTATAGTGCGCCCACACTTCGCCGATGTATTTTGGTACCAATGCAATAGGGGGCGAGCCTATTGCCATTATACCGGGCACATTCCCCCTCAATACGAGGGAGATTTGGGCCATAGTCCACCACGCTGGCCCAGTGCGGGTTGGTAAACTTCACACGCCTTTCTATATACGTGCAGGTTTCCTCACGATGTTTTCCTTCACTGTTCAGCAAGTGGTAATCATTGTTGAAAATGACATTCACACATGAAAATTATCTCAGAGGTGCAGGCCTGGGGTTTGAACTTGCACCCCTTACGTTCAAGGCGGGCGTTAATGCCCACGAGGCTACCACTGCTTCCGGGATCACAACATGTTTTACCAATGTTTATATCGATACTATTGTTTCAGTCACGAATAATCGATTCATTAACTTTCGATATGAATCTCAGTGATGTCAGCTTGGCACTGACATCATTGCGGGTTCACAGATCGTGACACAAGGGTTAAACTTAACATAATAAGACTAATTATATAATACCATGACTAAGTCTTTATAATCGCTTAAGTAGGTATTCATGATCCAATTATTGTAATAAATAGATCAATGTGAGAATCATGTACCGATTAGGTGCTGATGTCATAAATACGCTGTTTCTAATCATATTTTGAATTTAGAACTTTTAGAAGAATATTATATCAATGTCCACAATAATTATACTAATAACTAGCTGTGCCCGCGACTTCGCCCGCGTGGACTTTAGGGAGATTACCCGGAAATATGGGTATTATGTTTTTCCCGCGGAACCCTAATGCTTTTTCTAAAATTAAAGTAGCCTAAGTTACGTCAGCTATCTGTCAGTGAAAGTCCGATTAAAATCGGTTCAGCCGTTTAGAAGTTTACCTCAAACAAACAGACAGACAGACAGACAGACAAAAAAATTCAAAATTGCGTTTTCGTTATAGGTATCGTATATACTTTCATACGCATTTGGTAAAAAAGTGTTATTTTGATATTACAAACAGACACTCCAATTTTATTTATTTGTAGAGATGTAGAGATATCTAAATTCATTAATAACCCTACTTTTGTTGTACCGATTAATAACCAAACGAGTTCGTAGCAAAAGACACGTACCTACTGGAAAACTGACTTTTCGACTTCGGAATACATTATCTATCAGGAAACGTTGAAACTATCTTGGTTCTCACGTGAATAGTACAGTTTTCAGCAAGTTTATTAATTGACATCACTCTGAGATCAAAATTAAACGCCAATTACTTTATTATAGAACGACCGCAATTTCAAATGCAACACCAATCTTTTTATTTTTTGCTTGGCAATACTATGCTGATCATGTTTAAATGTCGGTTGATGAACTACTGTGCAACAGCAACCCATCCACAATTAAAAATCTAATACACGCATCGCAGTTATGATTTCATATCTCACCAAATTCCACGCGTTCCCCTCGTCAGAATTTTCGGGGCCCTTCAAACGTAAATAACTCATCTAAATTTACCACAGCCAGTTATTCAGGCGATGCCAGTGAAGGCCAGGGTAGGCGGGCGTTCGTTTCGGAGGGTTCCACAAACGGATTAGTCCGTTGCAGAAACACACATAAACGTTTATGTTACTTCTGAACCACGGATGTGTGCATATTGTACGTTTATACGCATTAAAAACTTCTGCGCAGTCCGTACTAAAAGAGGGTTTTGATGTTCATTCGATAGTCATGCTTATTTAATAGCTTCTTTGATTTCGTCTTATTAATACCAAACGCATTGCGGGGCCCGATTTTCGTTTGATAGGTCAAATTGGTCGTATTTTTTTCTTTTGTTTCGACATATCTCTAATAGAGATGGATGTCGATCGCACGAAAATCGCCCAGCTTGTAAGATACTTTCAAAATATAGTACCTATGCAAACTAATAGATAATTTATAAATTATAGATTAACATAGGACATACATACTTAGATTTATAGTTTTAGTCTTATTAGTTAAGTATGTCCTACTTTTAAGTTTTTTGATTATGTTTTATATTTTATGTTTCAGTATATGTGAGCATATTATTTTATTTTATACTACGTATTTATTGTTTATATTTATGTATATGTATGGTATATTTATATAATAGATTGGTACACAACTGTCTGCCATCATGTCATTATGACAAAATCCTCTCCATCCAAAGGTTGTCTGGAAGAGATCGCAGCTTGCGATAAGACCGCCCAATGTACACTACTATTTGTTCCTTGTTTTGTCAATATATTGTGTGTAATATCCGTGTAACTATTGGTGTACAATAAAGAGTTTTCTATCTATCTATCTATCTATCTATAGGAGATACTGCGTAATTTTGAGTCTGTATTATTTAATACTTAAATAGACCGTATTATTCTTATTTTTATGGTATTAAAGTATGATCAAGACAGTAGTATTTCAGAGCTGTCACATTATGTTTAATCTTAGTATGTGTAAGGGAAAAGTTGGGTCATTATTGAGCGTAATGATTAGAGTAATGGATGTTAACGGGTTTAATTGGTGGCGCCACGCTGCCGCGTTGCTACGCAGTGCCCACATCTGTTGCTAATTTGCTTCACTTCATTATATGACGCTACATTTAGATACAACAAAAAGTTAAATTTTAATGCTAGCATTCTAATATTTAAATCCAATAAAGAGCTTCTTAATCAAATAGTTGATGCTGATGCAATATTTAAATGGAAAAACAAAGGACATTTTTCGGGTCTTGTGTATTAGAGCTGCCAATAAGTAAGTCTTATATTTGTAATAAAAATATAGCTACATATTAATATGTATGAAATATAGTTGACAAAAATGGAAAAAAAAACATATTGATTTTATTCACCCGTCAGATTTCATCCATTACATTTTCGAGCCGCAACTCTACTCCAAACTGAACCCATTTGGCTTGAAACGAACCAATGATTTCGCCAGTGTCAGGGGGATTAGTGGCAAACTACTAAAGATCCAATTAGGACAAATATTGATCGCTTATATAATCTGATATATACACATTTATTACAACTATATTCAGGTAATTTGAAGTAGTATCTGATTTAATAATGCCGCGGGCAAATGGTAGCTTTAGCAATGTCATATGATTATAGAGAATGTAAGTAAGTACTGGTGATAATATGTATCCCTTACAAAGATGCAAACAATGCCACCTCTGTCTTGCTTTAGTGACCTACATCGTTAATTATAGTGTTATGACGCCATTGGCGCCGCTCATTGAAATATATATTGCATATACCCTTGTTTAAATTTATTACCAAGATAAACACATGTCATGAAATAAAACATAAAATATATTATAAATGGCCGAGCCAAAATCTTTCTAATGGATTTAAACGACAGTTACATCATGGTTGGCTTGTGAAACTGGAGGAAGCGACTTTGTGTGAAATAATTCGGAATATTGTTCTTATCATGGTGTAAGTGCAAATGAGGTTAATTTGATAGCGCTTCGGAGAGCCACCAGAAAGCTACGCCTTGACAGAGCGAGGTGTGACAGCATTGCGAGACAGCGTGGGATCTTTAATGGGGTTTTCATGAGAACAAACATGCCATTATAAGCAGAAGTAATATTAAACCTACCAAAAAAAATGTTATATCCAAAATACAGAGAGTTATGCCCTGATGGAATGCAGTTTACTCAATTTGCACTCATATAATAAGCCGCATAGCTCATTGCCGTTATACAGTGTCCAGCCTTATTATGTCAAATGTCTTAGGAGGATTCAATCTAATTCAACAAAGGAAAGGTCCGAATATCTGCAGACCAAAATTTCATAAAAATCCACATCGCTCCATCTACCTCAATTTTACAGCACATTTAACTGTAATAACGACTGCAGATAAATGGAACAAATGGGGACGACGCAGCTCAAAGGACCGTCCGAAAAACCTTTCTGTTACACGGAAAATCTTTTAGCTGGGTTAGCTCAGACGAGGGGGTTTAAAACGTATGCCAAGTGCCACAGGAGGTTTAAAGCTATTACCGATTCAACTATGGTTATGAAATTCTTGGACGACCTTTGCATGTATTTTAATAAAAAGATGATTGCTTATCAAATTGTTAAAGTGTAAAATGAAATAACACGATTAAATTTGTATGTAGTGTATGCTCAACAATGTTTGGTTTCTTCAGTTTAATTCACGAAATAAATACACTTGAAAATATTAATATAATTTTGATTTGAAATATTTTAAAGGATTACTAGCAATATAAGGTTTTTACAAGTAAGCTCAACGCTTGAGTGAGAAGTGGGTTTCAAGTCAATAGTTTAATGGTCAGGGTGGGTATGAACCCGTAACCTCTTGGTGACATGAGCTTAGCTACTAGGCAATTGTTACCAAACTCCCACCTCTGGAACACTTCTAAAAATTTAATGACGAACTTTTTCATGACGTCGTCAGTCATAAAAAAGTCATAATATATAGCAATATAACAGATAACTACTATTCGTTCGTTAGTTGATGTACTCTTAACTTTGACAGTAAAAATGGTCCGTTTAGAGGGGTTTAAGTGCACATTATAATAATTAGTTGTTAAAGATTTTTTTGGAAAAAAGAGGATGTATAAAGAAATACCAAAACTTACGTATTATCGTAACTATTGTTGCAGATTATTACAAGTAACTATTTCGCATGGGTTTTAAAGGCAAATAATATGTCGGCGTGAATACAACAATTGGCCTGTTATAAAAACAAGAATAATTAAGTTTGATAATGTGATTATTCTAAAATCGTCAATCGATTAATTTGAGTTTGTTAAGATGTAAAATTTAACATTAACCTTAACCTTAATTTAACATTAACCTTAACCTTAAACAGCATGCCATTATTTTGCTTATGGTAATTCTAACATAACCTAAAAACTTGAGAACACGTGCACGTGCGCCGAGCCTAATAAATACGGTCGCACTGTCGGCGCCGGGGCATACTCCTCCGGTGAAGCTGTAAAGGCCAACTCACGGCCAACAGCGTAGTCCATTCAAAAAAAAAAAAAAGCGCCGGGGCATTCGTGCTCGAGCTGTCGTGCAGTGCGGACCTCCTTGGGACGTCGTTAGGCTGCCTGTCGACTATAAGCTTATTGTTATATTTCAGATATTTGTGATACTGCCTTTCAAAGACCCAAACATGAGTCATCATCAGGAATCCGACGATGGTGACGTCAGTGGGGCTGACGTCACACTCTTTAAAAATATTAATGACGTTCCTACTCCGTCAAATATAATAAGTATCCAGTAAAACATAGAAAAAAAAACGTATTTAAGTTATAATAACGCTCCATTATAAGATATTATTACGCATTAAGACCGACATAAACAAAGCGCAAATTTTCATTGGAAATTCATGGGTTACATTATATTACTGTTGAAATGAAAAGGGTTTGTTCAAACGAATATCAATGCTTAAATGGGTATGGATGAGACTTTATTCCCAGAAGTAATTTCAAATGAATGAAGCTTGTCATTAAATAAGACTGTTTAAAATTAAAGAGTTTTGATTGTTACAGGAAGTACTCTTCCTTCTTCTCTCTTCTACTCTTCTTACTTCTTACAGAAGTTACATCGCGTACAAACCATGTACAAATATTTGTACATTCTATCTAATCTGTGAGTAGAATCATGTAAAATAAAAGGTAGACTCCTCATGCCGTAAATGTATGCATGAAATTGGTTCAATTACAATTCCATTTTTACCACGCTAACTTAATTTCTTGTAAATATAAATTGGAACTAAAAATAACTATAGCAAGCCAAGTTAAATGTACGAAGATTTTTTTTCCAGTTTATGGTATTTATATAAAAAAGGTCGACTTATATCACTGTTTTGATCTACGGCACAAAAAATACTGAAAATGTTGGTTTGTAAATAGATTTGGGAATCTATTATAATGCAGAAAAACCGGCCAAGTGCGAGTCGGACTCGCGCACAAAGGGTTCCGTACCATTATCTATAAAAACGGCAAAAAAATCACGTTTGTTGTATGGGGGCCCCTTAAATTTTTATTTTATTCTGTATTTTAGTATTTGTTGTTATAGCGGCAACAGAAATACATCATCTGTGAAAATTTCAACTCTCTAACTATCACGGTTCATGAGATACAGCCTGGTGACAGACGGACGGGCGGACGGACGGACAGCGAAGTCTCAGTAATAGGGTTCCCGTTTTACCCTTTGGGTACGGAACCCTAAAAATTGAAATTAGTCATAAAATTAGGACTTATGGCTAGAGATGATGTTGAAATACATACAGAAACACTCGCTCAGTTAGACTTTAGACCCGCTCTCAACAGACAGAATCAATAAGAGCAACAGATACATATAGATACAGAACAGAAATACTATGTACCTAAGTAAAATGAGACACACAGTGGAAACTACAAGGGAAGACTCTCAGTGGAGGCGAGCTTGCGGTCACAAGACTGCAAACAAAGGGGTGCAGAGTAAAATTTAGATTTACGTCCTGAACTCAATGGGACGAGCGAATCAACTTGTGTTTATTTGAAAATTTACTCCGTGTCAATATACATAAAGATTCAATTTCTGTGGTAAAGTCATATAATCTCGCGGACAAATTTGCTCCCGTTATCGATTGAAGAAGAGCTTTACCCATGAGTTAATACAGTTTGTTTTGGTATGAGCAAACAATTTGGTCGGGCGAGTTTTGGTGTCTGTATGTACAGGGCTATAAGCTGTACAATGTTGCTTTGTCGTAAACTTTATGGTCACCTAATTACGAGAGACGCTTTATTCGGTAATAATTTTGTGAGTTCCCATAAAGTTTATTGTTTTCAGTCAAGCATTATTGTGTTCGTGAATTATTTTTTCTATTCAAGGTTTGACATCTGGCGGTTGGATTTTTAATGTTTTACTATATATTTAACATCTTGACGTGTACTAAAATTAAATGACTAATTTATGTTGCTATTAAACCATAACATTGTTTATATTTGCAACACATAAGCCAAGTTATAAATGTGTCACTGATCCCTGGGCAAATAGGCGCGTCAAAATGCGTGCGAGTTTTTTTTCAATATTAAAATGAGTTGTATCAAGTCATAAACAAAGCACATTTTTCAATGCAATGTCTATAATACGAGCGAATTCAGCCTTTATGTACAGTACCATAGAGTATATTGGGTCTAACCAGTGGGTTTAGGTCATAAAACTATATAATAATAAAAATATGTATGTCAAGTTCGTAGGATGATGTGTTATGGAGTATTTTAGACCTTATGATACCGGTGATAAAATGGTGTAGACACTTCCGCACACCGTAGAAATAATATCATCGTACCTTCACTTCAGACAACTCTTAAGACCGCAGTAATTATCTTCTTTTTTTTACGAAACGAATGAAATGATGAAATTTAATAGAATAAGATGAGGAATGGCTTCATCTGAGGTTAGCGGGTATTTCAGCCAGTGTTAAGTAATTTATAATTGTAATTTATAATAAAAAATGGGTAGCAGTGGTAACCTCGTGGGCAAGAACGCCCGCCTTGAACGTAAGGGGTGCAAGTTCAAATCCCGGGCCCGCACCTCTGAGAAATTTTCATGTGCGAATGTCATTTTCAACAATAATTACCACTTGCTGAACGGTGAAGGAAAACATCGTGAGGAAACTTGCACGTTTATAGAAAGGCATGTGAAGTTTACCAACCTGTACTGGGCCAGCGTGGTGGACTATGGCCCAAATCTCCCTCGTATTGAGGGGGAATGTGCCCGGTATAATGGCAATAGGCTCGCCCTCTGTTACATTGGGACGAAAATACATCGGCGAAGTGTGGGCGCACTGTAGTGCGCCCCTGCCTACCCCTTCGGGGAATACAGGCGTGATGATGTATTATTATTATTAAAAAAATGGGTGATGAACGTGATAAAGATGGTGGATGATTCCGTAGTAATTATCAACTTCTATTGATATTTGCGCCTGTTTTGAAGGACATTTGAAACTTCTTACTGTCCTGTTGAACTATAGACAATTTAAGAACTATTTGGACAATGAACCGTTACTGACGTAATCTGTCACATTTGCATTTAGAACGCAATAATTCTGTACAGAGTCCATCACGTAATAAGAGTTTATGCGAAAATGATGTCATATTGAACAGTGCAAAGTCAAAAAGTTATAACAATTCCGATTTTGTCGATGAGTAAGTGTTTACAGCATAGAGATATTATAACGTAGATGGCATTTCGAGCCCGCGCTGCAGTATTTTTTTTGGTTTATCTGACTCCGCCATTGTTGTTTTTTAATATAGTTACCGTATACTACAGGTACATGAGATAACAACAATGGCGGAAAAATCGCCGCAGAGCTATACGAAGGGTGGAGTCGTTATGGGTACTGTAGATACTCTATGGCTCACAAATACAACAACCATAAACGCAGGATGTCATTGACAGCACTATTTTTAACGAATTTCCAAAAAGGAGGAGGTTCTAAATTCGACCGAATTTGTTAACCGTTATTTCTAGCTTTTTAGGGCACCTAGGTTTTTGAAGCCGGTTTTTGATTATTGCCGATTTAATGAAATGTAAAATAACACCAGCTACTTTCTATAATTTCCATACTTCTCGTGTTTAGCGTAAAAAAAACCAAGTTGAATACTTATAGTTACTTGTTATGTTAAATATCCAAATATATATTATAAATATATAAACCGGATTTACCTACGAACTTTTATACAAGTACTCACACACCTACGTAAACAGGATACGGTCGCTATCAATGATATTAATTCTTTTAAATAGAAAATCTCGATTATCTGGAGCGGAAACGGCAATCGATGTCATTACATTTAGGAAAATCGATTTAGCACGTGGATGTGAGTCATTGATTCTTAGAAGATTATTCGATGCGATGATCGATATATTACGTTTTTGAATCGATATGGAATGATCGATGTTACTACGTCGCACAAGACGTGGGAGTGGTACCTACGTATGTACATAACATTTGACGACATTATTATTACGAATTTAATTATGTATGTACACTTATAGAATTATACTCGTGATAGACACATGAAGTTGAGGTTTTAATTTATAATTGATTAAATTCACATTGAAAGTAAAAAAAAACCCGACCATGTACGAGTCGGCCTCGCGCACGAAGAGTTCCGTACCATTATCTACAAATACGGTAAAAAAAATCACGTTTGTTGTATGGGAGCCCTGTTAAATATTTATTTTATTCTGTTTTTTAGTATTTGTTGATATAGCGGCAACAGAAATATATCATCTGTGAAAATTTTAACATCATCATCTGTGACAGACGGACGGACGGACAGCAAAGTCTCAGTAATATGGTTCCCGTTTTACCCTATGGGTACCAAACCCTAAAAAACATATATTTATAAAACAATAAATCTACACAAATGGGAAACCTGAGATTGTATCTGAAGTCCTTAATTAAGGTTGTAGATCTAAGAGTTAAACGCACATTTTACGTCTCGCTAGTCAAAAGCGGTGTTAGCAATAATTATATGAGTTTTGTCGTTAAATATCTTATAGACCTCTACCTACTACACGCACCATACGATATTTTAAGACAACTATATAACAATTTGCCATACAAGTATATTGCGTACTTAAGTAGCTCATGATAGAGTCATGTATCCTCTTTCTACATTAAACACCCATTGAGGTATTGAAATAACAGCTAACACGACTCAAGATTACTATCTGTTATCACTTGAAGCCGAATGTTAGCGTTAACATCTTATCTTAAGCAAACAAAGATATATGCAATGAAACACCTCAAAATTCCTCCTGCTCAAACTTGCTATGTGTCTTGCAATTACTGCTTTATTAGCAAACTATTAACGTGAATTTACTATACTTGAGCCAATGTACCAAAAATGTGCTAAAAGCAAAAGCCCCAAAAATTGGATCCACAGCTAACATACAACTGAGAAGACACCTTACAAGAGGGCTGGCTCTTTTCCCGTTCAACGAGTAAGTAGCTATTCAATGTGGAAATACCAGCCAGCGATTATGTTATCCCGTTTCGAAGACAAAACTTTTTTTTAATACTATGAGTAGCCCACCAGTATACATATTTTTCCTTCAAACAAGAAAATGTTCCCTCACCAAGCATCCAGTTTAACTTAGCTTAGGGTACTATTAGTTCTGAAGTAAGATAAATCAAATATTGCTGAAAATCGTACTACAGATTTATCCTTAAATCAAACGGAATTTTACAATAACTACAAAAGAGTTTAGTACCGTGCCACTGTTAATGGATTATAATTATTTATAAATTTGAAGGTTAAACCTTAAAATATATTATTGAAAAGTGGTCATGTCATGTCATGAAGATGAGAAGTCAGACACGAGACAGAAAACATACATTGGCATAATGCCGGTGGGTACTGTAAAAAAAACTAATAGTAGGTACCCTCTATAAAGGCATGTACAAAGTGTGATTTATAATTAGAAGGAGCGTATCTCAAGGAATTTTATACTTTGCCTAACGGACTTAAGGCATAATTTAAATTGATTGTACAACTGTTATAGATCTGACGGGTCAATGACCATCCCATTATTTCCGTACTAAAGATCAGAAAGCGATTCAAAGGAATTCAGACGTTATATGCAAGGAGTAATGAACTATTTTCACTTTGGATATATAAGATTCTGATGAATACAGGTTGAAAAAAGAAATTGACGAGACACTTTAACGCCTTCATTGGCAAAATACGGAACAACAAAATACAATTTGCTGATACAGTATTTTGGTCTTTGAAGATTTATTGTAACGTAGTAACTATTAATTGATGACACCTATTGTGTTGTGAAACCCATTCTAAAATACATTTGTGACCATACAAGATAGTGTATTTATTCGTCTTTACCCAAGCCCTTATCAGAAGGAAGGTACTGGGCCAGTCCATCTGAATGAACTCGTAGGTCCCTATGAATAATACCGTCAATATTGATCACATAAATATTGGTTCGGCTGCCCACGCAGGAGCATTCAGTGCCACGGTCGTTGCGCTTACGCCAGTCTTGCCCACCACGCCGCGTGGAGCACACGCGAACCAGAAATTACATCTACATGTGATAACGATAAGGTGTTTAAGGAAATTTGTTGTTTATGACGTAATACATAAACAGTATATTGGTGTGAATCGACTTGTTGTACTGAAATTACTTTTCAAGGTGCGTACTATAGTTTATTTTTTAATCAGTTGTTATTTTATGAATTAAAAGGGCACGGGATTCGTGTTGTGAATAGTTTAAGTTCCTCTTGAGTGTTAAGATGTCACAATGCAATATTTACTTTCAAGTAAATTGTGATCTACATAGAATTTTCAAAGTCGTATACATTCCGATAACGGTTATAATCCCGTACAAGGACGGGATCTGCAATTCTCTGAGTTTCCATTAGTTCAACTGGTTTTTCGTGCTCACTCATTATTATATAATATTTATAATAAATGTTATATTGATATAAAAGAGGTATATTATCGAAACACGAGTCGGTTCTTGACTTAATGTTTTTTTAATTACCGGTGACTAGATTTTGTAAATTAAAAATATACCAGTAGGTACCATAGATACCAATCACTTCGAATGGACTTTAATGTAGCGATTTATAATATTAGTTATTGTACTCTAGACTTCCACACAGGCCCAAAGTATTATTATTACAAGTATTCTTTTGAGAATATTCACAGTTCGTTAATAATACAAAAACTGTGAGCAGTACAGGCGAAATGTCAACAGGTATTTCGAGATATATTAAAATTCAACATAGGTAGGTGCCCAGAGGTCGTCAATGTTAAATACGTAATAAATACCTGAGATAGCATACCACACAACCTCGAACGACAAGGTTTGTTCACAAATATAGCAATATCTGATTGAACAAAAATCTATCTGCACAGTTAAGGTACATATTAGGAAAAAACAAAAAAAAGTACACGTACGTCGCAAAAAAAACTACATTATCGTTTAAATACATCCGCATTTCAGAAATTAAAGTTTACTGTTCTTCCTTGCAAAATTATTTTCTCATTTCCAGATGAATACACTTACATTACTCGGTGTACTGTTATGTCTCGTCATGGTTACTGGAAGACATTTCGAGGACCGGAAAGAACAAGATCGATTTGCAGACATTGAGGATCAAAATGAAGATTTTACGAAGCACAGAGAACACGCCCAACCAAGTCACCGACGGAGGAGGTGGCAGATGGGATACGGGTACGACTACCCTCCACCCCAACACGGCTACTACCCAGAAAGAAGGGAGTACGACAGGAACCAACAAGAACTGTCACAGATTATAAAATTGCTGGAAGAGATTTCGGCTTATGTCAAACGGCCCCAGCCCCCGCCGCCTCCACCGCAACCAATCTACATCCCATACCCCGTTCCGTACCCGATTCCACAAAATTACCCTTGCTTCAACAAAAACAAGTCAAAGCAGAACGTCACCACCAGATGGCCGGAAATGGAGGACACGAACCAGAATTGGGGATTTGTGGTATCTAAAGAGGATGAGGCTGATGCTGACTATGATTATGCGAGACCGATCTCCTTTGAGCCAATCAAACCGAAACAACCTATGAAACGGCCTGTCCCTGAAGTGGAGCACGGGAGCAGTCAAGCAGAGGTAAATAAACTACCTAATACATTACTTGGCAATTGGTTCTAGATCTTCTTCTTAATTACTGTAGGTCGTGTCTAGTCTGAAGTGTTGATCCTTTGATAAACTATACTCTTTCACGTGTTTCTGTTACATTAGAAGCAAAAAATATCGTAGTGCACCTTTGCCTACCCCTTAAGGGAATATAGGCGTGATGATGCAGTGATGGGAACATTCAATTTAATAAAAGAAAGTGACAGAAAGAAAAGACAGTTGAGATTTAAGGTATTGAAATAGAAACGATTTTAACACTAATCGAGTTTAGACACTCGAGCAGTTGGTGCCTACGTCACAACACTATCAAGCTATTTACACGATACTCGTTTCCACTTTCTGATTTCGTTCGCTCGACTGGTAATACTTTTAGATGATATTAGAAGCCATCCATATTGTAATAAAATAGTATTATTCCCAGCTCTAGGATTATTTACTATAAGTGAGTTTGGGTGGGAAATATCGTATATTTTGAATTATATCGATATCGAAATCAAATATCCAATCATCAAAGAATATGTATCTATACTCAGATACGTATTTTAATTGCTTAAAAGAGACATCGATATTGGATTTTCGTTGATATTTCAATAGGTATGCACTGCATTCGACGCAACTGCACGTGATGTAGTATCAATTTTAGCTCAATGATAATAAGGTCTAAGTTGTCTTCAAATCTCTTATATTTTTCTAGTTCCAGGTAACAACTGGTGCACCCGCTTTCGCCGCAGCTCCTAGGGCACCAAGTGCGTGCAGTGCAGCGATACTGGCCTGCTGTGCTGATAAAAACCAAAAGCTATGTTTCACCAACTTCGGATGTGCGGATTCTTTTGACAGCCTAAACGTTTGTGGTCCCGAATCAATTTCAAATGCGTTGGAGTCTCTCAAAAATGCTTACGCCCCTGTAAAATGAATCTATTGATTAATGTTTAGGTACTCATCATCAGTATTCACGATATTTTGATTAGTAACTGTTTTGTGTCGCTTTAAAACTGTTATTTAATCGTTATATTACCTAAGAGAAATAACTATAAGTCTTCATGGTCCGTTTCACCACCTCTTTAGTATTGTTTCATTACAAATTTTTTTTTGGCACCTTCTATATTACAAAAAACTGTTTTAATGAATGTTCAAACAGTAGTGCTAAAGAAAGGATGGTAATGGTGCTGGGCTTGTTCTAAATTGATGTTACTTGGCTCTGTTCGTGGTATTGTAGAGATGTATATGCAATCCAATTGGTTTTATACAACTCTGTCCGTTCGCCTGCGATTCCAGATACACCAGCGGCGAGCCATTTAACTTCAATTGAAACCCGCCATGTCTATATTGAACGGACGTGTTTGCACAGAATCCATTAATATCAAAATGGAATTCTAATTATTGGCCAAACTGGAAATGTTCTAAATTGTCAATTATTTTTAGGGACTACGAAAGAAGATTTGATTTGAATTTTAGTGAATCTTAGGTAAATTTTCGAAATACCTTTTTATTAAATTCGCCACCGATTTACAGCGTATACTTATAAAATATATTGGATACATAACGTAAATAATATAATATTATGAATCATAATAATTGTATTGTTAGTATTATATTAATTGAATTTAAGTTTATATTGCAATGTCTATATTTCTTTTGTGATCTGCGAACATAATTTCGTTGCCATATTTGTTGTTCCTTTTACTATATCATTAAGTAAATATATATATTGAAATAAAAATATAATTCCAGGTAACTATTTGCAAGAATCCTGCATTTGCATTTGTTATAAAAATTGATTCAATAAACCTTTATAAACGAAATTCTTTTGATAGGGATAGACCCAGTGCGTTGCAGCATTCAAGTGGCATTTACTAATCACGTTTAGCTTATTTTTATCGGCAGCTGTTTATCGAATAAGTGTATACTAGTCTGTATTTTATATTACTAAAAGTTAAGTTACGAAATAAAAAATAACATTCATATAGTTTAACATTTTCATTGCTAAGTGTCCTATCACCCCATGCTTATGTAGATATTATTTTATTGCAATACCTAACAGCTAAATGTACGGTATACGTGTAACTACCGACAACGTAGCAGTGTTACTTTTATGTAATTTAGATTTTTTTACAGTTTTATACTACTAAAACTGTCACAATTAAAATTAGTATTAAAACGATACTGTTAAAGAGGAAGTGGTAAGACGAGAGTTATATGTATACAGATTATCAGGCAGTTTTATATTGTTGAATTGGATTGAAATTTGAATTGACAGATTAAAAAAGGAAATACCTATTCAACATTATTTTTCTAACTTTACAAGAGTAATTATAGTTTTCACTTTTTTGTGTCCATTACAAAATTGCAGTAAAATCTAGTACCCAGGTAATTGCTGCTGTGAAAACGCCATTGATGTGTGGCCTAGAAAGATAATTTGTGACTCAGTATACAATACACCCACCGTATTGTTATCGAAGTTGACATTATGTTATGTTTGCCAACATTAGTATTATTAATTGAGTGTTATGTTGACTCACATTGCTTCCTGTATTCTGTAATTACAATTACCTACTTGAATGAGAAGCACGAGCGCCAAGACAAGTCCGCTCGAATCCTATGACTTTTTAACCGGCTTCATTTAAAAATGCACCCTGTGCCAATATGCATAATGATTAAATATCTCTGGGTAAAGCTACGAGACCACGCGACTAAATTCACACGCGTTATCGATGATAGTTTATTGAATAATGTGCTTATTTAGATTTAAAAAAAAAAAAAAAAGTGCTTATTTTATTTGTTATTATAGTTCGTATTGGTATTGGCAAGAAAATGGGCGGAGCTTTATGGCATAAATGATACGCACTGAGTCGCTGTCTCACTTTTATTATTCATACAAAAGAGAGAGAGACAAAATTGACGTATCGTAATGAAGTGATAATACTACGTACTACTATAACTCAACCTCTATCACTGCTTTCTGTTTGAGGAGGTCACAGACAGTGAAAGTGAACGGATGATATACTTCGTAAAACAGAAAACAAAATACTATTATATCCTCCAACAACTTGGCGCGGTCGTCACAAACTAGAAAAATAGGATGCAGGTACAGTTAGCATCTGTTTTTCTAACCGGTTATGCATCTATGTAGGTGCTATGCAAATTCGTCACTTGTTTGAAATAACACCGCGAATCGTGACTGCAGTTCAAAGGAGATACACGTGTACTTCCAGCGACGTTCATTCAATGACTGACTTCATGTGCATCATTTATTGTTCAAATCTACTTGTGGTTTGCACGGGCTCGTATTTAATAAATATTTATAACCTTGGATTTTGTTTTCAAGATTACTCACAATGAGGTTATCACTTGTAGTAGATACTGTTAGCTCCTCCGACTAAGCTAATACTAGGCCATTAACCAGGGTGGATATCGAACCTTCGATTCTAACCACTAGTCTATTGGATGCTGTTGAGGATATTATTATGTTTAATTCATAGAGAGCAATGAAATTGAAAAAGATGATAGGATTCCTCAATTTTCTCTAGACAGACCAAATACACGTGGCTATTATAATATGTGCAAATCATACAGCTACAATCATGCAGACATTTTAAAGACTTGTCTTTAAGTATGTTTTAAAGACAAAAGTCTTTTAAATGTTTGTTGTTGTTGTTGTAAATGTTTTTGTTTAAAGAATAACATAAATGGTTTTTTATATACTCATGTGGGGAAAAATCCACAAACATCTACCATTACACGTGGCTGCTGGAGGCCAAGTACCAGGACCCATAGATACCGGAAGGGGAATTCTTAACATAACAGTAAGACTATAAAAACTACCATTACCAAACTAGCATTTTGGTAGATTTAAAAAAAAGGATAATTTCAACTTATAGCTTTATGAAGGCGAACAAACAAACTGTGTGTTGTAGTGACGCCGCTTGACAAGACAGGTTTGCTGTAATGCATCATCTTTGAAATAACAGGAAAAAGAGGAAAACCCGAGGCGAAACTGGTTTGCAGACAAAAATAATAACGACATCTATTGCCACGGCCGGATCACATAACCTGTTGATAGTGTTCAAAATATCTTCGCATGGAGCGAACGTATATTCGCATTTGTTAATTCAACAAAAGGAAGACTTCGAGGTGATATTATGTGTTTTATTTTTGTTGAAGTTGTTGTAAATGCATATAATAGTGTCAGGTGTGCTTATGAGGTAAAGCGGAGTGTTACCAGTGTCAATGAATACAAGGATGGGGCCATTTCTTATTTATAAGCATGAGAATTCTGTACCAAGAATTAAAGAAACAGCTGGGAACCGTTGTAAAACGCTATAACTAAAACATTCGCTTTAAAATTATAATTATCACAGTTTGATTGAATACGAACGACGACTAAGCTAGATATGATGATACAAAATACAAAATATTTCTGTCTTGCTCATACATTACGGCCAAGAGAAGGACGGCAACATAATTAGTTTAGTTTAGTGTCAACGAAATCATAACATCTTTATGACGTTAGAATGAAAATTATCAAAAGTAGGTTATCTCGCTGTTGGTACTATTGTCATTTTGAAGCGATTGTATCAACTGGTCTGGTACTCTGGAATGCGATCGAATCCGGTTAAACTATAAGGCAAAAGCCACAGACCGTGAGGATCAAGGAATGCGTGTCTTGGTCAAGTGACAATATGAGGAATGAAAAATACCCGCCCAATATCATACTAAAGCTAGCTATAAATCCTGGTAGTAAATCAGGTTTTATATTCGTAGTGTTAGTTGTATCGAGGGAATCGACGTTTTGAGGAACCTAATTTAATTATTGTTTTTTGTTTGAGTACCCACTCGCCTTTTATAAGCTAACCCTTTATGTATATAATATGCATGGAGATACGAGTTTGTGAGCCACGAGCGGGTGTAAACTTTTATTTCAATTTTGATTGAGATTCAAAGACAGTGTCAGCAATAGCTGATAACATTAATTTTGTCCATTTTCATAGCTAATGTTGAAATTAAATCGTTAACCTTTTGAATAAAAATGCAATGTTATTAAGAATTTATCAGGTTTACGATGTTTGGCTATACATCCGGCTTTGAGCTTTTTATTATGCGTTTATGAAAGAGAACTGGCAACATTTAATTCTAAGTCTGCCAATGCCAGATACACCTGTTTGTCAACAAATGTTGCCTCATTCGCGAAATCGTTGTACTATTCGAAATATAATAGAGAACCGGTATTCATATTAAGGTCTACCTATTTTACATAGATATATGTTATGGAACGTAAACCAAATATTATTATAATAATTATTTTTTCAGATGAATACATTGAAACAGATTGCTGTGTTACTATGTGTAGTTATTATAGAAGCACAAAGTGAAGAACCCGCAAGTACAGAACTGCAAGAAGACAATTATAACAATCGTAGTAAACGCGAGCCAGATTTGTCGGCGTATACATTTCCAAGCAAATGTAACCGTGCAGTAGTGTCTTGTTGCGCTGAAAGTGTGCAACGTCAAAAGAAATGCTTCAGCAACTTTCGATGCGCGCTGACATACGACAGTGGAACTGCCTGCAACAAAGAAAATATTCTAAGAGTGCTGGACTCTTTTGTTGGCGACCACACTCAACATAGCCACAGCCACACTCGAACGAAAAGATGGAATTACTACAATGAAAATTCCTATCCTCACCATCAATCAAAACTAGAACCTGATCCCAAGCAACCCGAGCAATATTTACCGCATATCGTCAAATTATTGGAAGAAATCAAGTCCTATGTGAAGACACCTCAATCAGTACCCGTTCCACACCCTATATACGTCCCTTACCCTGTACCGTACCCTGTATCCCAACCAAGCAATGTACTAACCTACCGGCCAACCACTGTACCAACCAGCCGACCAACTATCCAACCAATTATCCGACCAATCAACCAGCAATCGCCTCAAGTAACAATAACTAAGGTGGAAACAATCAAAGTACCGAATATAGACATGAGAATTTCTGCTAGTGGTGGAAAATTGTCTGGGCCGCTGCTACCCACTGGAGCCGATGACAAAGATGGTGCCAGACCTATCACTTTTGTTCCCATTAAACCTGACCGACCACTGATCCTGCGTGCGCCAAAAGTGGAACACGGCAGTGTACAAGGAGACGTGAGTAAATCTTTTTCTGAATTGTATTTTGCTTTCAGAATAGAAATTCAGATCTGAATCAGAATAAGTTCTACTACTAGTGCTTATTAGTCGTCAGGAAAAAAAATACTCCAGCTAAGCCCTGAGCGCTGTGCGTCCAAAGCACGCCAATGTCTTATTAGTCGAAAACCAAATTTTCCTATTGTCAAACTCGTATGCGCGTAATAAACTCGACATTTGCATTGTTTGAGGTGGTAAAAATTCCATGTTTTAAAACAAATTGTAGTCTTATTGCTAAGATATTCTTCACCGTGCTATGGTACGGATACGTCACGATTTGAACTTGATAACACTTGGGCATGAACCATAATACTTTAAAGTAATGTACAGGTACAGTGTGAGTGTAGTCTGACACTATAATTCACTAAATGTGATGTTCAACATCTAGCTAATGTACCGTCTGTATTTCTGTGGCAACTCAGCCTATGCAGTTATTTTTATCTCCCGCTTTGCAATGGAAGGAAGTTGATATTTTTTTCTTTTAACCTTTGTACTTTAGATGCGGGATCCAAGACAATTTAACTTTTTTCCCCGGGACTCACCGTGGGTCAAACCTCGGTGACTTCAATGGATACCTACCGCTGTCGATCCTACACCCTCAGCCTGACCGTGTAGACATAAGTTTTATCTTTTTCAACTGTTAGATCTGTCGAGAAAATGACGTCACACTGAGCCATGTCCAGTACAAAAAGCTTGGTGTGACGTAATTTTCTCGACCAATCTGCCAGTTGAAAGAGATAAAACTTATGTCTACACGGTCATGCTAAGCCTACTGGCTTACAAGAGTAACAATGATGGGAATGTGTGGCCGGCTTAATCCCAAAAAGAAATCAAACTCACGATTTATTGTTTTAGGTGAGATTACATTCGTCAACAAGTCAATCTTCTCCAGTCTCTGTACCTGTGGCACCGCCTCGCACCGTGCAAAGTCCATGCACCGCCGCCATATTAGCGTGCTGTTCAGAAGTTAACAAGCAGCAGTCGAATTGTTTCTACAATTTCCAATGTGGCCTACCGTACGACAATGGAAACGCTTGTAAATCCGATTCTATCAGGGCTGCGTTATCTTCGTATTACGTGTAAACCACCATGACGTTGCCAATACCAAAACTATCTTTATTGACTCATAGAAAAAGTTCATTCTGCAACGAAATTACATGGGGAGTGGGAACGAACTTTGATGCATGGGGCGTGTCTTTGACCTCAGAATTTCATCTTTATGTATATTATCACTGAGTTCGTTTTGGTATTGGCTTAACTCATGTTTGATCAGAAAAATGACGTGCAATATAACAATTACTGAGAGAATCCCGTTGTTGTTGTTAACAAATTGATAGTAAAAACGTTCAGTTTAAAAACTTGCTCCGGATCTAAGATTGAATGTGTTTTTTTTATTATTTTAGAATTTATTTTAACATAATTTTAATGAGTTATCGTCCTTGTCATGGAATAACTATACTTTTCAACACTGTGTAACTGTAAATAATTATCAATATAGATCAATGATTTATCTTAACTGTGCATACTAGTCGGTATAATATTAGGTAGTGTAATCCCTTCAAATTAATTATCGAATAAGTACAACGTTTTTTTATAATGTGTATCACTAATATTATAAATTAAAGGTCTTTCTTAAAACCAATTATCTTGGTAACAGGTAAAAAATGCCTTGTTGTATTGTCATTAAGTTTCATTTTCACACTGGCTCAGACAAAATACCTACATAAAAATATTTGCGTGCTCTTATTTTATCTCATACAAGTTGTTTGTCCCACGGGAGAATGATTGGACTAGGTACCATAAGTTGATTCAATTTTGAACACGTTGCCTTTCTCATCATTTATCAATGTCGTATATGTGAGATTTATAGCATTAACTTCTTCGTCAGCTTTCTTTATATTGTGGTCATGTCTTATGATGAAAAATGTACGCTTTGAACATACTGGAACGAGCAAATTCACTTGATTACTTAAAATGTATCCTGTGTCAATACACATACGTTTAAATGTCTGTTGAATGTTTAGTAATTTCCGCCACACGCGAGGTGTTTTTGCGAGCCTTCAGCCAACTGAAAGATATTCGTCAAAATTCTTTAGAAATAGATTTCAGCATACAGCTAATGGGTTACATGGACACTTTTCAATTCTGTTAGTTTCCGTCAAACATGAATAACCATGTACTTGATTACTGCCCAAAGTATTTTAAACCTGTGATGTCCTCTATGGTCTGCTGACTGCGAACCCCTCCTCTGTTTAATTATATTTTGGACTAACAATGGCCGCACGGCGTCAAGCCACTCTGCTCACGAATATGGTGAGTGAACAACCATAATAACTAACCGGATATACTCGCAAAATCCATAATCGATACATCGTCATACTAACACTATTCATTTTGGCATGTCAGTTCTTAGCTCTGAAGCTACGTTTTGCTACTATCCTGATCCAGTACCGTTCAAACGAAAAGTTTTTTAAGTATTCTGGAAGGGATATCTCTGATAGTACACATTGGAGCTATTGTCGTAATCTGATCATAATTGTACCCCTTGTTACAACAACTACCAACTTCAATGAACCAATTTAAGGATTCGTCATCAACCAAAATGTTCCAGACAATAATGACACTTAAAGCTGTCATTTTGAATCACGACAATTGACCGGCGACACAATCGTCACATGATATCACCATTAATTGAGAACATTAAACATTTACGACCGATAGTGTTTATTGGATGGTATATTTTAATAACAAAATTAATTGAAACTGACCTTTATTACAGCTGTCTGCGTTCATCAAAGTTGCAGGCGCAAGTGAAGCAAGCGGGAATAATAGTTACAAAGACCTTACCACTACTACCTCTTATACTACTACTAACTGATAACATAATTAAATATTAACTTATTTTGAAAGGAGTAAACATTGAGTTTCTTACCGACTCTTCTCAGTGGAAGCAGTATTCTGAACCGGTGCTAGAATCTGACTTTTGAATGACGAATAAAAAAATGATTTTGATTTTGTCATTTCCTGACACATCACGAAATATTTTAAAAATCTCAGTAATATTAAAACAATACTACCAAAAACGAAGCCCTTATTCTGGGAAAGGTGGTGATAAGAAAGCAGGGTAGCATAAAGTTAAAGAAATTACGAACACAAAACCTTCCCATTTCAAATCCGACAAAGTTTTGGAATTTCATACTCCATTCTATGTTTTCTAATAAATCACAATCAGATTTTTTTATTCATGTCATCAAATACAGGCACTTATGAATAAAAGTATCTTTAACTCTAACACCCATTGTTGAAACAAATAACAAAATCGAGTCAGCTTGGGAGGTAATAACTACCTGCAGCAATATGATAGGATCGATATTTGAATGAAGAATTCGAATATACCAATTTTTGTTACTAACATTTGTTATATATAAAGAAAAAAAATAACGTTTATCGATGAATGATTCGCGCATTTTTGTATGACCTTCACAAAAAAAAAATCTTGTTTTTCCGTGAGTATGTGTTATATAGCTGAGTATATGCTTTTGTAATTCGGCTGAAGGTCAACTTGAATAGGCTCTAAGTAACAAATTGTGTAATCGATCGATTGTGATTGACTTGATTATGGCATTTAGTGAATACTATCGAAATGCTTACAATTAATCTATGTTACACATTTGATACCTACTAGTAGGAAGTGTGATATAATAATGTAGTGTTGCAAGTATTCAATTTTAGTTACTTACGAAAATACTTAGTTCAAGGCCACGGCAAAGAAATCCGGCCATAGTATACCTACTCCTGAACATCTAATTTAGCAATTAAAACACTGCATTACCTTATTACTTGATATTTCCATAATTTAGATATTTGTTAAATATATGTCAAATAATTCAAATTTAATGTCTCGACTCTTTAATCCGCGTAATAAAATAACCAGTTTATCGATGCAAACAAATGACATCATTGTGTATATTGAACTGGACACTCATCGGATAATTATTAATATTATCAGCATTTAAACAGCCGAGCAAAGGTTGTGATGAGTAGGTACTTATATAAGTGCATTATCAATCAAAGTGTGCAGGTTCAAACCCCGGCTCGCACCTCTGGGATTTATGTGTGAATCTCATTTTCATCCGAGATTATCACTTGCTATGAAATGGTGCAGGAAAACATAGTGAGGAAACCTGCACGTCTGGGGGAACTTGACAAGTTCTCGATAGATGTGTGAAGTCTGCCAACCCGCACCGGGCCAGCGTGGTGGACCTGAATTGCCTCGCATTGAGGGGGGCCTGTGCCCAGCAGTAGGACGTTAAAAGGACTGTAGTAGTAGTAGTTAATCTGTTGTATTAAATTTAATGTATTCTCTTTTTATGTAATCTTTTTAAATCCTATCCTGTTGGCTTCAAACTCCGGCTCAACATTTGATAGCACGAAAAATATTGCCGCCTCGCTCATACATTACGGCCGTAAGAAGGACGGCAATACACTCAGTTAAGTGCAGTTTAGTATGGTGTCAGCAGAATTTGCACCAACTTAAAACAATCCCTACCAAATCACTATTAAAACACATTATTCATTCTGCCAATGAAATTTGAATTTAGAAGTACCGAAGATTTGTTTTTTTTGTACCCGACTTCCAAAATCGACCCATATGTTTCTTGGCTTTTTTTTTAACTCGAGTGTTATTGCAATTAAGTCCTTACTTACCCTTAAGTTATAAACGTAAAACTCTATATTACTTATATTAATCTTAAGACCGGAACATACGTATTCGATTTAAATTCAGAAATGTTTAGATATGTCTATGATTCGAATTTTCTTAAATTCCCATCCGATGGGGACAGCGAAATCTAGCGCCGGATTTTGTAACACCTTTGAGGTTCTCAGAAAATTAAGTTTAGGCAAGAGCGTGAAGAATAGACAATTACTTACAGCATGCGACTTTTTAAAATATATATTGCACCGTGAGAAAAACTAACACTTTACTTAGATACCATAGATAGTAATCCGTTATAAGACACGTATACAACCCAAAGAATATCAATTTAACTTAGATTGACACTATGTTGGTATTGGGCCAAGTTATTTCGTTTATTTTTCCACTGACAAATTTTACCGTCATAAACTTTATTTACTGTAATAGTGAAACTTATACAAAAATATTATAACTACAACGAACGTAACTCTATCTGTTATTGCAGTGTTTTTAAACATAATGTTTTTTTTTAATTTTTTGGGCCGTCAAAGACAGGCAGTATTATTTAAAATATCTCTAAAATAAGTGGTATAGCCTATACTCAATTTTAACTTACGTCAAAACAAAACAAAACAATCTCAAAACAAATCTCAAAACAAAACAAACTAAATGTATATCGTTATTTACATTATCTCACGTCTTGGAAAACCCACTATAACTTTGTTTTTGTTTGGTTCAACGTATTACTTTCTAAATTTGGTTCCCGGAATTGAATTTACGTGTTTATGTTTGAGTCATACCGACATTTTTCTACTTAGTGTATAAAGTAAAAAAAACTATCTATATAATGATATGAAAGGTACCTAACAACTCTTCCTTCAAAATATTTATCAATGAAAGGTGTATTACTTTATATTATATTCTTTTCTATTGTATCTAGAGGCCGAGGTCCCTCTACACATTGTAAATAAACGAATATTATAAGTGAAAAAATGAATATTTAGAAAATTTGAAACTACGAAGTGTCTTTGTAGTTTTAAATTTAAGTGTAATTTATTATTATACATTTTACTATTATACTCTACATAGAGAGGCCGACGGCCTGGATGTGGAATTACCTCTTTTCAGTCATTAAACCTTCTTTATCCGAATCACACAACTTTTAGCAATGACTGGTGCAGTTAACGTCCTGTTGGATCGTTAAAACACTGATTTATAATCATTTGATCCCGTGTACTTGGTATTTTTAATTTAACTAAAAAGGACTTTTTTTTAATTCGAATTTTATATACGCTATTGTCTTAATACAGTCCAAAAAAAAGTAAATAATAATTAAATAGTATCACGTGAGGCACAATTGCTTATTGTCAATTTTAATTATTGCATTCCAAATTGTTTTAATTTTGTCGCTAATTACAATCTGTAATTACACCGTTCATTGTGTGCTAATACTCTATCATCAGATGTCATTGCTGACATGAATAGATATAAATAGAGTTCAAAATTGCATCAATTATTGGAACGATGCACGCGTCAACGACAGGATAATTAAGTGAAGTAGGTATGTAGGCCCATGTAAACATGCGAATAAAATGTGGATGGATATTACCCTTATAATATTTTAAGTCCCGTTTTATTTCCATCTGGAAAACACATGGGCTTTTTAAATTAGTAATTGTAACATTGTAGGCACCTAACACACTTAAAGGAAACTGCAGTGCAGTTTATTTACTGTTTGCAATATAAGTGAATGTTTGGACGCACGTATGTACGCTCAGTAGTCAGCGGATTTAAAGTAAAAATATTAAAATGAAACGAAGAATTCAATTTTGTAACATTATAACTTAACCTTCTTTTTTTATCGAGGGAAAATGCGTTACGCATCCCTCTCTGAATCGGGGGAGTCAAAGATGGTATGTCGGGTTAACTAAAAACGCACGGTATACCTTCTCCTACCTAGTGACGAGGCCACGGGAACGCTTGCGCACACATCCGCGACCAACATTATACCTTAACCTAACCTAACCTTTTGTTTATGACTTTAGCGTCTACGTACGACAGACGTATCTAATCTAAAAATATTTTAGTGAGTTTATTCTTAAATAATAAAAAATGAAGAGCGTATTTAAAAAAGTAAACTTAGGCACACTGTAAATCAAGTTGGTCACCAAGGATACATAAATGCGAAGACGATATATCAATGAATGAAACAAAGTCGAAAAGCGAACATGTTGGGTGTTCATTTCAATCAAATGAAATGTTTTGTTATCGGAAAAATGCGCTCGAGTTTTTTACGCGAGCAAATGGTTACGCAACTAACGCATGTTTCCGAAACGATTGCTCTCGGTGAGTACCGTCCTTACGCTAAAAACGTGATCGGCAGGCTTATATTAACCTAAGGATGACGTCATTATGACCAATGCGGGTTTACACCTCCGATTTGTGGGTGTGTGCGAATAGTCACGACAGGTTGGTCCTTTACGTTACAACCATTGACTCATTCCTCGTATTGAGCCCGTCAAAACGCGCATGCCTAAACCTCAAAGCAATGTTTTGCCAAGACCAAACGGAACTGTATTAAGTAAAAAGTACATTTAGTGTGGTCATATGTTAAAGGTAGTACATACACATATGTATGTATATGTGTAGTAGGATATATTTATAATTTAAAACTGTTTAAGTGGTCATCGGCAGCACTACTGTATTGGAGTTTGGCTCTGTAAAAGTTGTGCTTGTGAAAATTAATAAATAATTTTGCAACGAAATTTCATCGATGACGGGAAAAATTGTGGAGCGTGGTCGCATGTCTTTTACCGTAGAAATTGAATCTTTATTTATATCGACAAAGAGTTCATTTTCAAAACATGAAAAGTTAATTCGCTCGCCTCAATGAGTGCAGAGTATTAATATTATGAGTATTATGACCTATTGTGGTTAAGTCCATTCAAATAAAGGTATTTCCAACAGCTTTCCGGGAATAATGTCATTATTTTTTATAATTTTGGGGGTTTTAATTCAATAATATAATTAATCAGCTAACTAGGTGTGTCTAACAGGATATCTACAATTTATTAAAAATTACAACGAAAAATTAATTGAAAATTAATTCGGAGGTTGGATGTATTAAATACTTTCCTACTTCAATTTAATATATTATTTAGCACTATCCATTTTACACATAATTAATTCATTAATACGGATTCTCTACTTATAATGAGGTTCTGAAAGGTTACATGGAAGGAAATAGGACTAGATATTTGCATGCAACTATAGGTATATTTGGCCACAATATGAATAAACGCATGTGTTTAAAATGAAAAATAACGGACGTTTAAGAGATATACTGGAGATTGATTGTTTTCCTAAAAACACACACATAACATATTGAAGCATTGGTAGCATAGAGTACCTAGAGTGCCCATAACGACTCTACTCTTCACTATCCAGCTCTGCGGCGATTTTTACGCTATTTTTGTTATCTCATGTACCTGTAGTATACGGCAACTATATGGGAAAACAAAGATGGCGGACTCAGATAAACCAGAAAAAAATTACCGCAGCGCGGGCTCGAAATGCCATCTCCGTTATAATATCTCCATGATTGGTAGCCAGTTGTGACGTCTGTGTGTTCATGTCAATTTTATCTCTTTCTCTGGTATGAATTCAAATCAAATCAAGTCCTTTTTTTTTATTCGTGTAGGCCAAAAAGCACTTACAAATAGTCAGATTCTACCACCGGTTCGGAATGCTGCTTCCACTGAGAAGAGCCGGTAAGAAACTCAATGGTTACTCTTTTTAAATTGATAAGTAAGGATTATGAGTAATACATTCTCAGGAGCAGCAACGCCATGAGAGCAGGAAGCACCATTGTCTCAATACCAGAGAAGAATTATACTCACGCAGTCTAATATTAGATACAGATTTTGGCATTATGTTCAGGAAGCTAGTATAAGGTGCGCCTACTCCCACTTACAGTATAATGATCATTTACAATCACAAGTGGCTATAGAAATAATTGCTTTGGCTTTGCCTTTGCCTTCAACGCTAGATGAACGATTCAAAAAGTGAGAGAAAGACTCGGGGCGATAAAATCCGTGTTATAAGATTTCTCTTGGCACGCGTGCTAGCCTTGCTGTATACTCTGTGACATATACCTTGTCTTATCTAAACAAAAGAAATATTAATGTGTTATTTTATAAATATTATAATAGTGTTAAGTAGTAACAGATATAGGTACCTAGTTTACAAATGCACTTTGTTCGTGATGTTCCTATTACGAACAGGACGTACTTCAAATGCAATAGTATTTACAATAAAGTCTTTAAGTACTCGTGCATAAAGCCAATTTTTATTCAGCGTGCATATTCAGGTACCTACCCTTGATATTTGAGTCATCTCATCGCAACGAATCGACTGACATTTGGTTAAGTGCAATTGCTAGTATAAATAAACTTTAAGTGAGGATTAAAGCAAGTTTGGGAAGCGATTAACTTGAGCATAGAATCAATCACAGAACTTAATTACAAGTAGGTAGATAATGGCGCTAATTTTGTTGGCAACACACTACGACTGAACTCAATTTTATATAAAAACTAGCTGATCCGGCGAACTTTGTACCGCCTTAGAATTAATAAATGTTAAATGCGCCACCTACCGGGTCCAATTGTGTTTTACAAACCATCCAGGAAACCATTGAAACCATCACAAAATTTCATCCAAATCGGTCCAGCCGTTTAGGAGGAGTTAGATGACAACACACGTACTACGGAAGAATTATATATATTAAGAAGATATTGCGGTCTCGTTCATACATTACGGCTGAGACAAGGACAGCAATACACTCAATTTAGTTGATACCAACAGAATAGGTATCAATGCTACCAATTTGAATTTTAAATGTTAATACCAGGTATATACACTGATCAAATTCATAAAAACACTAATTCAATCGCCCTTTCGCCCAAATCTACCTAAAATATTTTTGTTTTACTTTTTTATACAAAGGTGTTAAGTGCTTTTTTATAAACCAGGATCTAAATACCAGACAATATTGTTCGTTTATAAACGCTGATTTTATTATTGTTTCAGCGTACCTCACTGCTACAGAAATGTAAATAATTTGAATGCGAAAAAATGCTTCACTGGCTTCGGTAGATGCTAGCTATCTACTGTGGCCGATATTAAACAGAGATGATATTCAACCTTGGTCGATATGAAATTTTCCAGACCTTGTTAACTACATAAAAATAGGTTAGCAATAAATCTGGTAAGTACAGCAGTCCAAAGATATTTTTATATTAAGAAAGGACGCTACATATACTGGACAGTGTGTTAAATAGATATAAACTATGAACCTACGTGAAACTTTATGATACCTTGCGCTCATAGGTGCATCGAATAGCACGCGACAAATTGTGTGACAATGGTAAAACTAACTGTATTAACACATTAAAAAAGGGTTAATTTTTCAGTGACATGTCCTTGATCAGGCAAGTAATTTTGTCGCGAACGTTTTACCTCAGAAATTTAATCTCCTTACATATATTGTTTAGACAAGTTATTACGTTCGTCTCAGTGGGTACAAGGCGTTACTTTTACTTGTTTTACATGGTAATGACCCCAATATTGTTATAAGTACCTACTAGTATTATGATTAAATTAATTTTGTCAGCACTGAGAATATTACAGTTCTGCATATATCATGAGAAAGACGGCAATACCCTTAGGTTAATGTAATTTATAATAAACAATAATATGTAGCCCGTCCATTCAGGCCATAATCCTTCACCCCAGCCCAGTGCTAAATGGCAGACTTCACACGTCTATCGAGAACTAATTACGATCCTTAGGACCTACAGGTATCCGCACGATGTTTTCCTTCCCTGTTTGTAGCAAGTGATAATCTTTAAGTTAGCGTTAGTAAAATAAATACCCATGTCGCTTTGATAGCAAGCAGATAGATAACATAATTGAAAAGCAATTTTATGTACAGGCGTTACGATAAACCACATTGGATGTCGACAATTAAAGCAAAATTAAACATATTGGATGTGATGTGATGTGATTATAGATACTGTCTCGCCCGGTTGACCTATATCAAGCCACTTTTTACTTATTTAAGTAGGTAGTAGTATTATCTATCCGAAATATGAGAAGGTTTGAACCTTTTTTTCAATGTTTATTGGATTGGAATATATTTCTTCCGTATTTTAGTAAGGTATGTTCTTTTAGAAATAAAAGTTGTCCCGTTCGCTCCTCTGACTTAGCTAATTGCTTGTGATAGAAGAAGACTCCAATAAATCGTTTATTAACTAGGGCAGGGATCTAAACCGGAACCTTTCGGCTGCGGGCCCGTCTAACCACTAGGCTATCGACGCTTATTTTACTCTTAAATTTTCAATTTATTGAAGACTGGAATACACATTTTTTAGAGTACCTATTCAGGCCGAATTGTCACTTACATGTATAAAATTCTTTACTCAGTCATTTCGGCCGGCACACTAAGATTTCCTAGTTCAACATTTCCTAGGTCTTTATTCCATGCCTAACGTCTTGAAGCACCTACACGTCTTCCAAGACGAAAAGATGGATGGAATATTATGTTACGTACGTATTCAATCATTGTCAAAGCCCTTAACATCCTGTGAACCTATGTAGGATACTGAGATAACCAATCATCCACCCTGCTGTGAATTCCCATTTACGTTGCCGGCTCCCTCTATATAAATTTGTAACATGTATTAGAAAGAAAATTGGCGTGTGATTAACACATCGAATGTAATAATTTATAGCTACGTCTTACCATTCATCTTATTCCAGTTGTATGTTGACTTGGTACTTACCTGTAAAAAGAAAATACATAAATTCATTGTGGTTCGCAGTCCGAGTAGTGGATTGCAGCCAGCCCCGATGAATTCAACTAAGCATACCACATTATTTACTTAGTATAAATAATATATAGATAAACAAAAAAAAAATATAAAAAAATCTTTTAATCTAAGTTTTATATTCAATAAACTTGCAAGCTTTGGAATGTTAGATATTTGGTTTTTTTGTTTGTGGGTATGCACAGTTTAATTGCATTTCAGATTTCAACCAATGTAATTTATTTTGTGCATCAATAAATTAGAATAAATAATATATCTCTGCATCGTAGATTGTATATTTAATTACTTTGTGATACAACCTTATAAAATTAATTTACTATTAATTAATCTCGATCGATCTTTGGCAACATCTTTTGATTAGGCACTTGGCATATCGTCTGACATTTAATCGCAAAATCGCGTGACTGTCTGGTGAGCCGGAGCCTTATTATCATCCGAACTAACCCACGCCTTCGAGGTCAATGTACCACTTCAATTCTATACGAACAACACAAATTATGTTACAGTTTTTTTTGAACTAAACATCTATGTAGAGGTAAGGCTGGGGTAGAGCTAACTATATTCGGCTTTAAAACGTGCATTACAAAAACAAAATTGTGTATTACATTTTCTGCTGCATTAAATATAAGCGTGAGTTGAATTCGAAGTCACGATTTTTTCCACATCAAATTGGTTAGTATATAGATTCGATTACTTCCGCATCGTACTAAACTACAGAGGATTATTGCAACTTTGAAAATCCAACTTCTAATTATAGTTAGGTATGATTTATTATACTTTGCACAATAATTTATAGCGGTACACGGTACCAGGGAAACAAATATGTATCAAAATATAAATAATTAACTGAGCATCTTAGTTCTTCCTTTATCGTTTATAGCGGGAGATACACACAATATCGTAATAAAAGTTTGCTAATGCAAATTACATAGGCGTTACTTCTTACTTCGTTTATATTCACGTAAAATTATTAAACGCCATTAGTTTGATGACAAATAATGCCCGTATGACAATAACATATCATCTAGGTCGACTCTTTGTGAGTCCGTATGTACGTTTAGCTGTAATAATTACTTTTTTAAACTTAGTCCAAATCTTATTACACTGTGGTGTACCCACAAGAAATGAGTACCACATATTTGTCCACTTTTTAAATATGCACTGACTAAACTTAGTCTCTTAGGCACCTATAATGATTCATTCGACTTAAGAAAGTTTGCGAAACCCGTTTCACATATTTGGTGAAAGCGATGGAACAACTTTGGCGGAAATACTTAAAAAAATGTCTTTCTAAATAACGTACAAATTCAAGTAACGGAAAATATTTTTTTAACTTTGCTTCTAAAACATTATTTTCGGTATCGTTAGGTGATTAATATTGTCATGTGAAAGCGTCAAAACTAATTCAATAATAATTTGTATAATTAATGTACACATTTATAAAACGCGGGTCCGTTTGATTAATTTGACGTCAAACATGTTGAGATTTCATCTTTAGATACCGATAAATTGACTTATACAAATTGTATAAACAAAACGATCCAAAACGACATGTTTTAGTCTAAAAGTTTTCTAAAAACGCATTGCGTAGAACCAACTATGTAATAAGTGATGATAACAAAACACATACATACCTTCTTAATGTCCCTACAATATAGATTGCGCTGTCGTTAGGGGCTTTTCAAGTTAACCGTGTCATTCTAGGTTTCTATACATATTTGCAATAACAAAGGGATCAGTTAAGTACGTTCCACGGATGGAAGTAACGGTGCCGAAAGCCGCTACTTCTATTCATGTCTCTCGGTGTGGTGGTGGCTCCGTGATGAGCACCAGGCGTTTTCGTATAAACCATTCTATCCGCGCGTCCACTGCCAGTCGCATGTAACCTCGACGAGACACTGCTTGTCCGTTTCATTGTGAAGAATACATTCGATATTTGAATATGACATAACAGAAGACGTCACATAGTTTTGTTTTTTTTTTAACTCGCGTGAAAGTGTTGCGTGAATTAAAATTTCAGATTTGGAATATTTACCGTAGAAGGTGAGTTTGGATTATAAATATTATGTTAATGATAATTTTGCGAATGTTAGAGTCATTAGTAATTAGTCTTTATATATTTTTCGGTTACTTTCTATGTATTTTTTTTGGAAATTTATGCAGAAGATTCACTATCGCTCTAACATTTAGATAATAATAAAGATGGTAAAAGTGTTTTACGTCTGAGTTCAAGAACATTCAAATACAATAGTAGATTGTATCACAAGGGAGTAAAATAATATTTTTACGGCGAGAGCGCTTTTTTGAATCCAGAGCGAAGTGAGGGATATTATAGTAGAATCCCGAGCGTAGCGAGGGAGTCTTTAGTAGAGTCGTGAACGTAGCGAGGGATTCAAAGTACGTCCCCGAGCCAAAAATATATTTTGCGCCCGAGAGATACACTCTACTTTTCATCACCCACTATGAGAAAATAAAAGGCGCCTCATATTTTATTGTAATATTGTTATTTAAAAGACATAGAGTAACAATTAAATTGAAATGAAATAGTATCTAATAATAACATTACTAAAAACTTATATTTACATTTGCGAGAATTTAAACAAAACCATGAATTTCTAACAATCTGTGAAAATTGACGAAAACGTGGGCTGTAGTTCGCGCGTTGTAAATTTGATTTCTTTTTTTTTATTATTGAGCTGGCGGCACAACTATAGGCCGTCGTACCAGCCAGTCTTTATTCAAACAATATTTGCGTTCGATTTCTTTGGCGCTGAACACTAAGATGTTCTAAATTCAAAAAGTGCGCGCCAAAGTAAATTGTGGCGAACTTATACAGAAGATTAAAAACTCATTACTGCCCGCTAAAAGTTTCATAGAGAAAACACCACCTTTGGGCGCACTTAAAAGCGAACCAAGTCGTCCTTTTCGAATAGATGGGATGAAAATTATATTAAAAAACTTGTTCAAACATTGAAATTTTAAAACCCAAATATTAACTCAATTTTCAAAATAAACCAATGAAAAAATCGTTACTATAGTCTTTAATGGCACGAATTAACTTGAACTATATAGGTAGTTTCAAAATAAAATAATCAATGGAAAAAAACGTCTTAAAGAAAATAAAACGCACTTAATATTAATAATCCATCATAACGCCCTTTAATAAATATCTTAGATCTAAGTATCGTCGTTACTTCACTTTGAATCAAGGTCAATCGCCTACCTAATGCAGGAGGCATTTATATACTGCTCACGTACTTGCATAAGTCACTTGAATAATTAAAACCTTATCCATACCATCTTTAGTCTATAACATCCATTGTTAAATTTTGGTGCAATGAGGTTTGTTGCGCTAAAAATAACAACGTAATGTTTTTTTTATAATTACCGGTTGCCAGTTATTTATAGAGTTCATAAAATATTATAACTAGGTTATGTCTTGAAATTAATAGATTATAATAGATTTCATACATCATCACGCGTGTTTTCTTCGATACGATAGGCAGCGGTGTATTGCGGTGCACAAAATGTTCGTAGATATATTTTGAGGGCGAACCATATTGCCACACTCCTCTTAATTCTCGAGGGATTCGGAATATGGCACAGTGCAGGTTAACAAACTTTACACATCTTTAAACAGATGAGCAGTTTTCCTCAGGATTTTTATTTTCACCAGCAAGTGATAATCATTATTATAAAATTATAAAATACTTAATAAATACATCATCATCATCATCATCACGCCTGTATTCCCCGAAAGGGTAGGCAGAGGTGCACTGTAGTGCGCCCACTCTTCGCCGATGTATTTTGGTCCCAATGTAATAGGGGGCGAGCCTATTGCCATTATACCGGGCACATTCCCACTCAATACGAGGGAGATTTGGGCCATAGTCCACCACGCTGGCCCAGTGCGGGTTGATGAACTTCACACGCCTAGACGTGCAGGTTTCCTCACGATGTTTTCCTTCACCGTTCAGCAAGTGGTAATCATTGTTGAAAATGACATTCGCACATGAAAATTACCTCAGAGGTGCGGGCCCGGGATTTGAACTTGCACCCCTTACGTTCAAGGCGGGCGTTCTTGCCCACGAGGCTACCACTGCTTAATACAACTTAATAAATATTGTAAAAATATAAGCGTAGGTACCTATAGCATATATATATAACCCAGTAATACAAATAATATAAACCAAAAACTTATTTTTTATTATTATATCTTAAGAACTTTAACATACATAGTCAACACTCTAACTGAACAGCCTAATATATGAGTCATCAGCTCGCTCCTCTTGAATATAGGAACGTAGAATAAACCTCTGATACAATCCTATAGAAAGTCACGAACAAAACTAGTAAAAGACATAACAAAATGCAAATTTTCACATAACAATATAATAAAAACACGTACCCGTTCTAATAAAATTAACAACAATGTAGGTTAACGAGAAAACAAGTTAGAATAACCAATACGAAAACATAATGTTTATTTATTTCACCATTAAATATCCATTGGGAAACTCTGTATATGTTAATAAAGAAGTATATAGACATTAGGGTTACGTAACGCATATTGAAATCGATTCCGTATTCTTGTTAAATAATAATGGTATTGCAATATTTATTTCGATGAGCCTACATTAAATATTTTTAAATTTTATTTTTGACTAGCTGTGCCCGCGACTTCGCCCGCGTGGACTTTAGGGAGATTACCCGGAAATATGGGTATTATGTTTCTCCCGCGGAACCCTAATGCTTTTTCTAAAATTAAAGTAGCCTAAGTTACGCCTTGGAACGTCAGCTATCTGTCAGTGAAAGTCCCATTGAAATCGGTTCAGCCGTTTAGAAGTTTACCTCAAACAAACAGACAGACAGACAGACAGACAGACAAAATTTTTAAAAATTGCGTTTTCGTTATATGTATCGTATATACTTTCATACGCATTTGGTAAAAAAGTGTTATTTTGATATTACAAACAGACACTCCAATTTTATTTATTTGTATGTATGTATATGTATATGTATGTATGTATGTATAGATGGATTCGATTTGGCTGGCACAAAACTAAACTGCACTAAATCAAGCGTATACCTGTCGTTCTTACCGCAATGTATGAGCAAGATGGAAATCTTTTTAATTATGTCAAATTTAGTTTAGTTGTAGTTTGTGTACGACAGAATCGACATTAATTTCTATGAAGTTTTAAATCAATTAGCTTTATTGTAAGTATTGGTCTTTATTACTTTCAATTTTACATTTCAATAAAAGAAAAATGAACCTAAAATACCTTAAATAATATAATATAAAAACTAAAATATATTATTAAAAGGAGTCCCTTTATGCAAAGTTGATTAAGTCTAAGACTAAGTTGATTAAGACTTGATTAAGTCATAGTATCTACCGTTAAACTGTGCATGCGGTGTTAGCCTGTAAGAGATTGTTACACTTATAAATGTAGACTAGTCAGTAGTAGTAGTAGTAGTAGTAGTAGTAGTAGTGGTAGTTAGTAAGTAGTGTATACAATTGTTGGCTAACCTATTAAATAAATAAATAAATAAAAGTTCCAAAGATACTGGCAGTATTGGTTATGGTCTATATTTACAGTACGTCTTGGGTCTAACTAAATGAATATAACTGAAAACGTAACTAACACCGCCATCTTGTAATTTTTTACACATATTACAGTCACAATTATACGCCCTTTTGTGCAAGGTTTAACAAATCAATCCTATTAATATTCTTATTCTTCATGATAACCATACTGTCTTAGATTTCAAAAAGTTTTACACTTTTATGGTTACTTATTTATTGAGAACTAGCGGCCCGTCCCAGCTTCGCACGGGTGGACATTCTTTTTAAACACTTTGAGATAAATAAATATAGCCTATGTTACTCAGTGATAATGTAGCTTTCTAACGGCAAAATATTTTTTGCAATCGGTCCAGTAGTTTTTAAGTTTATTCATTACACACAAAAATACAAATCTTTCTAATATTAGTATAGATATGCTTAACTATTTCGAGTTTGCGTAAAACCACGAAGCCACAACTTATGGCTTCACCGTTAAACGAAGGTCTGAAGTTACCGTTCAATATACAACGTACTTAAATTACGAACGGACAAAGGGAATGACGTGTTTACGATAATTACATACTTATTTCTTCGTGTTATATCCCTGGACAAGTATCTCCATACAGTTAAAGTACCTAGTAGGATGTCCGTGACGTCACTAAACGGCTTCCACGGAAGACCAGCGCTGGTTGTTTGCACAACTAGCTTATGCTGAGTGAAGGCTGATTTGTGACAAACATTTGAACGTGAGCCTAAGTATTACATTGATAGGGCAGTTTGTAATGTTGTTCAAATGTATTTGTCATAAATAAGTGTTTTTCTTTCTTTCTTCAAAAAAAGTATCGATATAATGTCACGCTGTATACCGTAACAGACGTTACCTACTGTAATAGAATAAGTAATGAAATAACCGATGTTGATATTGACGATGGTGTAGTCAGGAGTAAATTTCGAAAATGTTTTTTTCGCATTTTGTTCTGACGTGCTATACCAATAATATTAGCTTTGCTTAGTTTGGGATCATACCTAGTATGAGTTGGTGTTATGTGCCGAGATTTATTTTTATATAAGAATAATGCTGGACAGACATAAATCAATCTTATAACCATAAACTTAGAAACTAGTGCACTCAATGGACGCTTATACTTCAAGATTTTGACTCGTAGTAACGGTTTCATTGGACTACTTTTACTATAATAATTTAGATTTTTATAAAACAGGTTTCAACCATTTAAAATCATAATAACGGATTCGCGGCCTCCTTCGTAAGGTTTCGTTTACGCGGAATCCTTAAAAAATACGCAGTGTAATCTACCAACAAGAAATATAGCAATACTATTAAGATTTTGTCGAATATTTGCGAATTATGTTACTTCTTACGTTATGTGTTAAAATAATGTGAAGGTTTCATTATGTTGCTTTGCTGGATTATTCTGTCACATCACGTTTATTAAATAAATCCTCAGAGGAAACGGAAACGACTCAATTATCGACTGAGATTCATTCGTCATGGATCATTAACACTTAATGACTCTGGTTTAGTATTCTGACTTAGAAATAAGAGTAAGAAATGTACCCTATATGGAGAGTTAAATGTTGTACCAAACTGAAAACAGGTTGTCAGCAATAAGCGGAAGCTAAACAAGCTTCAAAAGTGTGTTTATTTATTTTTATGTTGCATCAATAAATTTGAGTTTCGAATGGTATAATTTCAAAGATATAATTTCAAAGATGCATCTTATCTTCAATGTACTAAAGGTGATCCTGACTGTACTCCGATTTTCTGCTCAAATAAATAACCAAAGCTCTACCTCAAGTTTGTAGCCTGTTTAAAACTTTCGTTTCTACGAAAATACCTTTTTAATTTAGTTTTTTTCATTCGTCAGTATTTACATGAAAACTAACAACTTTCCATATAAACATTTAGACGCGAGCGACTAGCGAGCGTAAACTGAGCTCTACACGTATAGTAGAGCTGCTGTTATTATTCCTCCTAACTTTTGAAAACTATTATTAGCCATGTAAAAACCAAGCGGTGAACTTTAAAACGATCGCTCAAGTACATCCTAGTCATGAAAATGAGCGATAAATCGAACTCTACATTAGCTCTACGTTTGTCAAGTCACGACGAACATCGCTCATTGATATGTACCTATAAATAATGTACCGGATAACCTTTATAGCCACCTTAATGTGAATCCTTTTATACATGATGTAGGTACTTAAAGAAGAACTACTGTCGTTTTCTTATATTTACGCGAATACTATACATTGAAATAAAACTATTTTACGGATTTTATCGCGTTTATTTACTATTGTATTTTCCCGACCATGGTTGCTGTAAAGCAGCCGAACCGTCGGGAAAATAAAATAGTAAATAAACGCGATAAAATCCGTAAAATAGTTTTATTTCAAAGAACTACTGTCATTTTCATTATAATCAAATATAATATAATATTTTTCATTCATAAGTCTTAACTATTACAGCTCTACAATTAAGACGAGGTAAAACTTGCCTTTTTATTGGTAGGTGAGAAAAATAAAAACTGCTATTTTCACTCACTTTGAGATTATTTTTTAATCTATTACTGCTCTCAAAGTATAGTATCTACCAAGTAGTTTTGTGGGTAATTAATAAGTTTACTTACGTTAAGTGTTATTCTTATACATGAAGCTGATACAAAATTAGTAGGTATTTTGCCATGCATCGTGCAAAATATTCTGAGTTCATACAATAAAGTTAAATAAGTCCAAAAAGTGTTTATCAATTATTGTAAGCATTAACTTACTTATTTTTCGCTATAAATATTATTTTATCAAAGCTTTACAAAAAGGTCAAATACGACCGTAAATATTATGTTAGGTACTTAAAAGACATGTTTCAAAACTAGAATTAAAGACAGTCGTAGATTGGTTACGTTTGATTGCTCATAACGAAAAAAAAAAACAATTTTAAAATTTAAGATTATCTTCGGAACATTTAGTCACACTAATTACTGTAATTATAACAGATATTTGCGATGTAAAGAAAATTGTTTATGAATGTTTTTTAAACAAATTAAATTAATTGGCACAAAAAATAATGCTGGGTTCCTATAAAAACGGTTCGTTTTCGGTAAAAGTAACGATTCGTTGTTTGAGTAAATTGCTTATAAAACTTTTTATATAGGAGAAGTTTTGACTAACGTCCAGTTTAATCTTGTATCGTTGGCCGTTTGAAAACACCTCGTCGTTTCTTGAATATGTGGGCAGGCAGATCTTGATGTATCCACATAATCAACGCTGCTACTGACGAAGTAAGTTTTGGCGATAAAAAAATAAAGATTAGTCCACTGAGTTTCTTGCCGGATCTTCTTAGTAGAGGTCGTGTTTCGATCCGGTAGTAGCATATAAGTAAAATAATGTAAACTTGTCAATTCGTAAGTGCCCCCGTAGGCCTGTACAAAATCAATTTATTAAATTTGACTTAGTATGGAAACGATATAAGCGATGGTAATAATATTATTTTATCGGACTCACAAAGCATTATAATTTTGGTATTGGTACAAATTTGTATTAGCATATAAATAAGTGATGGCATTGAACTTGCGAGTCACATTTAGGACTAAGGCAGCTTAATTGTAACATAAGATTCGCTGGAGGCGTGTAGGTGGACAGAGCCAGTTCTTTTTTATAAGCCAGGATTACTGTTGGTGAGTATACTATATACACTCGTATATAGTACTACCAGTAGTCGCGTTAGTTCCTTAACATAGGTACCTAAGCTAAATAAATATCACCAGACAACACATACTCATTGCATGATCCCAAACTAAGCAAAGCTTGTACTATGGGTAGCAACCAGAGCAAGTTCCGAAAACGCAATGTCCGAAATTAGCCGCTGGCGGGAATCAAACCCGCAAGCAGCTAGTACAGTGAGCGGAGCAGACTACGTTCAAACCACTCCAAATCATGCTACAGGGCCTGGTATAATGGAAAAAGGCTCGCCGCCATATTGGGACCGGAGGTCTCGGCAAAATGTCGATGCACCATAGTATGCCTTCGTTTACCCCTTCGGAGATTATAATATACTTAATTATGTATTGTTAAAACGAGTTAAGTGTCTAAACTTCTTTGTTACCGGTATACGAAACCCTGTTTCATTAACTTAATTATCCCTTTCCGTTTACATAATTTTAACAATGCGCAGGTACCTTGTATAGCAGTTTGGAACTTAGAACAAACAGATAACATCTTAATACATAACCTATAATGACGTAATAAAAGGCTAAATTAAATCTCAACGCACGTTGAGGCTTCAAATTGTGCGCGTCAAATTATTTGTCAATACTAAAACGAACTAAATATACTATCTTCTTTAGTTCTTACAAAATGAATGAAATTGCGAAATTTTAATGGAATAAGATGAAGAATGGCTGCACATGCGATTGGCGGGTATTTATTTCAATAAGCAAGGATAAATTCAATAAATACACATTATAAATAAAGGGGATGATGAACGCGGTAAGGATCAAAAGTACATTTGATTTGCTCTAATAAAAGCCACGCGACCAGACGTCTAGATTCGCTCGTAATATGACTGCCATTTTGTTACAAGCTTTATATTAACTTGCAATATATGTATGTCCGGATGGAATCTTGCAAATGAATTTTTAATCAGTTATCTTTAACCGATTGAGCGGAAATTTGGTATACACGCTTATTTTGGATGACAATGCATGCTTAGCTATGTGACGTCATTCTAATTCCAATATGGCGGATCATCCAAGATGGCGGAATAGTAGAATCTTTTCTGCACTACCACAGTATGGGTATCAAATGCAAGGGCATGCTGAGGAGAACACGAAAACTAATACAACGCCACATATCATAAAAAATAAATAAATGGTAAAAAAACTTTGTAAAAGCTTGTTTTAAAAAAGTTTTTTTTACAATTTTATTTAAGAATGAGCTTTTTGTCTGAGTCAATACAGTTGTTTTTAGTTTTGGCAAACATATTTGACGCGCGCGTCTACCCAGCGACCGTTTATGTAGCAATTATCACAACCAATACAATATACCTATAGCAAAAATAACATCGCATCACGCTAGTACCATCGCGTCATCTCAATTAGCGAACACGTCATGCACCGTGCGTTGATCCCTGGAATAATCGTTCCGGCGTGATCAGCACCGTGTTAATTTGTTTACGTGGCTATTGCTTGTTGGGCAACTTTTTTTTTTTAATTTACCCGATACCTAATGGTTAACAATAATGGTGATTTGTTGTACACAGACTACAACTAAACTTCGTTTGTTAGCACTATAAAGGACGGGCAATACGCTTAGCTTAGTGTAATTTTGTTAGGCGCAACGACATCAATAAATAGATACGCAAAGATACCACACGTACCCTTAAAACAAATGAAAGGAGGACCAGCTGTTACAGGGATTAGGGACCTTATAATACTTGAAGAGGTGGTGGTCTTCAAGTATTATTGTTTCAATAGTAGGTATCTGTCAATTTGTGACAGATTTTGTACTGATTAACTGTCAAAAGCTGAAAGTAGACATTGCTGCAAGACAGGTGATGTTAGTAGTCGAAGTCCTCATTGAGGGTGTTTCAAATCAAAATACTCGTAAATCGAAATTTTTAAATCTTTTTTTCCAACCGCCTATTGTGGAAATCCATTCCGGATTTTGTGAATCCGCTACCGCAATCAATTTCGAATTACTTAAATACCCTCACCGTTCTGATGGGACCAGTATAAAATCGGTCCACGAGTTAATAGAGATACAATTACTTATGCAATTAAATTTAATCTAAATGCAGAAATTCAAGGAAAATACCTCACGTAGTTACACCTTGGCAAAGAAACCCGCCATAAATTGCTAGATTCTGTAAATAGCCCTGTGCATTGTATCCCAGATTGCCTATAAGAGAATATGATTCCATAAAACTTCGTAAGGGGTGGCGCATTCCGTAGATAAAAGCCTTTGATGGGGCCCGCTAGGCCTTCAAGTGTTTTATAAGTTTGCGGACAAATCCTAACTCAACATGTGAAGGTAAACATACTATGTTGAAATCGCAAGACGAATCGTTAGTTACTGCAATTACTGGTATTATACTGTATTATTTTATTGCTTTTCTGAGAGAATTACCGTAAATATATTACGCGGGTAGCGTATACTTAATTATTGTTTGGATTCAGAAAAGTAACAGATTTTATCTTTTACCGCATATCCTCGCTAAAGAACACCGACTCCGACCAAGGCTGATACGTGAGGCCATTGAAATTAAAAAACATCCTAATTTCAATAGAGAAGATGGCTGGGTGCTACCACCAACTTGGGATCCAGTAATCAATATGATTAAATCCAAAACCAAGTGTACCATTGCAAGACCTCAGGACACCGTAAGCACTTTCTGCGTGGATCGGACCGCAAACAACAACTAAATATGAGGGTACCCAGTTATTAACTATGACATCAGGACGTCTAACACCTCAGTCCCCCCGTGACCATGGTTGCTGTAAAGCAGCCGAAACGTCGGGAAAATAAAATAGTAAATAAACGCGATAAAATCCGTAAAATAGTTTAATTTCAATGTATTGTAATTATCAATAAACTAGTATTATGTTACTTTGCATCTATATTACAGAATATTGTTATAATAATTTTACAATATTATATTGAGCAGTAGCATTTTCATTTGGATACGGTTTCATTATAAGGTTTAATGAACATTTTAGAATGAAACAGAGTGAACTTCTGGAACACCAACACTCACAAATCTAAGCAAACTCAAGTACGCAGAAACCTTATCAAAGATTGTTTTGTTAAAAAGTATATGCCATCATACAAAAAATATGAAAAACAGTGATTTAGAAACGGGTACAAAATTATACCGTGCCTCAAATCACAAAACAGTAATGTATCTATTAGGGTAGGAAAATAATTATGTATATTGTGTATATGCTATCTAATAATTTATACAAACGAGATAATAAACCTACCTGGTAATAACTTGATTTAATATTAAACCATTAAGAGAGTCATTCGATGCATAATTTTCTGAATATATCAATTCCATATTTTACATTGTTTGTACTTCAAATGTTTCATTCAAAATGTTTTATTATGTACAGCTTTACAATTTCTATAAAGACAAATCCAATAATGATCGATAGACTAATCTGAATTAATCCTAATTATAGCAGTGGTAGCCGAGTGGTCGAACGCACGCCTTGCAATCAAAGTATGCAGGTTCAAACCCCGGCTCGCACCTCTGGGATTTATGTACGAATCTAATTTTCATACGAGATTATCACTTGCTATGAAACGGTGAAGGAAAACATCGTGAGGAAACCTGCACGTCTGAGGGAACTTGAATAGTTCTCGATAGATGTGTCAAGTCTGCCAACCCGCACCGAGCCAGCGTGGTGGACTATGGCCTGATTCCCTCTCGCATTGAGGGGACGCCCGTGCCCAGCAGTGAGGCGTTAAAAAAAGGCTGTAATATAGTAGTAGTAATAGCATGGATAATGCCTGGTGGCCAAATAACCTATTTTCCAAGCCCACAAGGTACTATGATTAATTGGAACAATCGCTTTTGTCTTCCGGGATAGATATTATAATCAGAATTCAATATTTTTTACACTTTAAACGCAGTAGGTTCTTATAAGTTACTGGCTGAGCCCACGACTTTGTGCAGGTGGAATTTAGGAACCCTAATAAAAGTAGCCTAAATTACTCCTTACGAATGTCTACCAGTGAAAGACTCGTCAAAATCGGTATATCAGTTTGGGAGTTCACCTCAAACAAAGAGACAGATGTTTTTTTTTTATATTTGCGTTTTCCTTATAGGTATATACTTTAACATTCATTTAGTACAGAGCTGTTTTTTTTACATTACAAACAGACACTTATAAATATTTTATTATTAAAACAACATTTTATGAAGAAAATACTTTTAATTATCTCGCAGGTATTAAATTAAAAAAAAAATACATATTCGTATTGTATTGATAAAAATGTAAGTAGGGATTATCTTGGGCCGTATTAACTACCTGCTCTTGTAGCAGTATTATTTTTATAATATTACATGAAATAATATTAGTATAATCCTTCTAAATAAGTGGTATGGCCTTTTGATTACATAAAGTAGCCTTTTCATCCTTCATACTTAAAATGTCGGCTATATACGCTACCTACCCCACTTTAATATATCACCGTGAATCATTATTACACCTGCAGAATACAAATTGTATAATGTGACTCGCCGTGTGTTTCAATTGTATTTGCACGCGTTTTTTTGCCTTCGCTTCGTCTTTAAAGGAACAATACAACTTTTTGCAAGCCTGTCATTAAAGACACAATGTTCGGTGACTGCCCGCAGACCCTCAGAGTAGATAGAGTTGACATAAGAACTTAACTCTTCGTAATGCTCTGCGGCGATTTTTTTGAAGGTTGGCAATCATGGTATTGTTTTCTTATATTTACGCGAATACTACCTACACATTGAAATAAAACTATTTTACGGATTCGGGACGTCGGGAACATAAAAAAGTAAATACCTAAACGCGATAGAATCCGTAAAATAGTTTTATTTCAATGTTGGCAAGATACGCCATCTTAGAATTAAGATCAAGTAGGTAAATACGTAAGTGTCAAACAATATAAACAATCAAATTCTAATATGGCGGAAATTTACCGCAGTTCGGGCTCCTAAGGGCCGCTCCTTAGTACTAGCTCGATGCGCAGACCAAAGACTTTAGTTTGCAATAATAGATAAACGTAAGATTTTACCTGTGGTAATTTATGGTCAAATTAGATATATATTATTATACCAATTAAAGTCACATCAGAGGGAAAAAATAACAAGTATAGTAGAAGTAATAACCTATGCAAGCAACCTTCGAAGACCGCGACGGCTTGTGGCATGCTTGCGACCGGTTGCAGGTTTCATTCCCACCATAATACCAAATTGCAGAAATGGCCTTTTCTAAATCTGCAGGCTTAGCATGAACGGGTAGAGATAAGTTTTATCTCTTCCAACTGTCAGATTTGTCGAGAAAATGATATCACTTCGAGCTATTTGAACTGGACATGGTTCGGTGTGATGTCATTTTCTCGACAAATTTGACAGTTGACAGAGAGTCATGCTAAGCCTACTGGTCTGGTCTGGGTCTAACTAAAATCATTCCCAGTCTATTTTATGATATTTATCCTCATACTACAAGTTATGCTTAGTTTGGGATCATACGATGAGTATTTTTATTTTGTTGGTAAAATAATATATAAATTTAATATGAATTCTAATAATAGCATTATAGTTCAGAGTACTATGTAAAAACTTAGTAGATATATCTTGAAAGTATTTTTTTAAGATTATTTTATGCCGTAAGAACACGTGTCAGTTTACTCTGGTAAATATCAGTGAGAAACCCGAAGGCCAACTACTGCTGGCTATTAGGTACCTATTATATACTTCCCTTTAGGAAGTCCTCTTAATAACGCTAAGCCACTGATTTGCTCTACTTAAAAGCAATTTTCTTAATCTAAGTGAAACGATTAAGATTATGCAAATTATTTGTCCCTTTTGTCGGTTCTGATATATAGTAGCAGACAACCACTTGTACCTGCAAATAGTTCCTACTCCCATTGCGGCTGAAACTACATGAAAATTCGCTCCAACTTTCCTGTTACGTGTGAAACGGCTACAAATTAAATTTGACAAGCAATTATGTATCAACCAGACTCCACACAACAAACCACTTTACTCTCAGCTTCTATATCTTTAAAGTCGTATTTGCAGAATCAGTTAAGAAGAGCTTGGTGTTTGTTTAAATTGGGATTTTCTTGGGAATATCTTGACTTGTTTGTTATTTTTAGACGTGCGAGCGCTTGTTATTGTTAAAAAAAATCAGGGAGGGCTAAAATATCCTTATCCTGTAGTAATATGATCCTCATAATAAATACACACTGAAGTAAAGATTGACGAGTTTTTAAGGGTCGAGCAGGTTCGAGACCACAATAAGATGCGGGCTTACCGAGATTAATTAATTTCATTACAAATCAACGGCCTACTTTTTTAAATGACAGAACTTAATCAATGAGAATGAAGCCATTGGTATCTAATCAATCAAATGTTTTGGATTGGAATAACGTAATTATACGAAAACATGTCAATTATGTAAGCTTTTCCATCGTTAGTAAATTGCTTGCTTACAAAGTCTATCGCAATAAATTATGTTTATCCTAGATTTAGGAGAGTCAAAGGTTATGTGGCCAAGTCAAAGGTGATTTGAGATTTCAAAAATAAACGAAAACTTATCCTTAATTTGATGAAGGCCTGGTCTAGTGGATCGAGCGCAGACCGCTTGAGACTGCACTGGGTTTTTTTTTGGGACTAAGCTCGTCACATTTTCCCACCACTGTTACTCCTGTAAGCCAGAATCAACAGCGGTGTCCATTGAAGACACCGAGGTTTGACCCTCGGCGAGTGCACTGAACTGGGTAATTGTGGGTTCCCGTCAGTAGTAAATCTGGGAAATAGTATTTTCGTAACCCGCCCTTGTTACTTGTAACTGGGATCGCCACCAGTCCATTGTATAACTTAAGTAATAACCATAGTACAAGCATTGCTTAGATATTTATTATTTGCAGTTATAAGCATTATTAATAGCTGTAAATAAGATTTTTGGTATCAAATCAAAAGTTCTTTGTAAATTCAATGGAGATACAATTATAGTTCCAGAACGTTGGATTACAATGTTTTCCTTTGATTAAAATCTTATAAAGTATGTGCACAAACCTCCAAAGCGCACGTTCGAATATTAACGCTATCTATAATCTAAAAACTATGTGAACAAACCGACTGCGCTCATTCCGAAAGAGTAACAGCTCAGTAATGGGAATAAGAGCAGTGGCATCTCAATTGTGAGCCAGACAATGGCTGGAAGCTGCACAAAAATACTTTGTTCTTGTCCAACGCGACGCTGTAACAACCCTAGATAGGCTTTTGTTAGAAAAAGATCTCGGACAATCTTTATTGTAGATAAATACATTAAATACTACGTTACAAGATGAATACAAATTAAAACCTATTTATAGTAGGAATGCAAATTATATTTTAAAGCATAAGTGTAAGCATTTAATTAAATTAATACATTTAATATATTTTCACGACATAATCCATTTAAGCGTCCCAGTAACAACCAAATAGAATCGAAACCACGTCTAACAGGTACAGTTTAATGGTCTATGCATAAACCCACTAGGCCCAAGGTGGTCAAGAAATGAAAATGGCATCACCACATTTGGAAGTCAGATCAGACATACATAAGCGCCTACTTAAGTTGTGGTTGAGATTAATATCAAACGATTGCTTGCGTGTAGCAATATTCAAGGTAGCTCTAATTTAACAAGTGACCCTGATTGCTGCAAATGATAATATGTAATACAATTTGGGTTATAATTCACAAAACCACACCTAGACAAAAATTACAACAGGTACCATAAATATGTACGCGATTAAATATATATTAACAATAAATCAATAACCGATAATATTCTGTTTCGTATCTACAAGATATTTATAGTCTGTGCAATCCACGAAGTCTCCTCCCATCATTTTTTACCAAGTACAATTTAGGAAGAGGAGAATGAATTAACAAATAAAATATTGCACAATTCTATGTTCGTCATTTATTCTGTTTAAATAACAAAATTAAAAAGAAATTTTATATCAATTTCAGATGGCGACCGTAAGCCAGCTACTACTCGGCGTGCTCATCTTGCAAATATACGTCAACGCTGCACCAAGCGACATTAGCAAGCTAGAAGACATCGCCAAGTTATCAGAAGACAGTCTAAAACTGGACGCCGAACTCGAACAAGTCGAAAACGAAAACTCAACACAAACGCAACGGCAGAAACGATGGTTCAACCACTACGGTTATGGATTCCCACCTTTCAGCCCACTAATCTATCCAGCATACAATAAAAGAGATGAATCCGCCAATATAGGAACTTACGGATATGAGGATCCGTTTACCCAGATTCATCGAAGACTTCAAGAAATCGCTTCGGCTGTAAGGCAACCGGCGCCCCAACCTCCATCACACATCCCTATATTCTACCCTGTAGTATTTGTACCTACCTTCAACTGTGGATGCGATGGCACCACAACCAACAAGCCTCAAACAACTACTGAACCTTCAAGCGAAACAACACCAGCAGTTACTGGCAGATGGCCAGAAATGGAAGATACTAGACAGAACTGGGGTTTCGTTATCAACGAGACGGATTCTGATGACGACGTGGACTACAGTAGACCTATATCTTTTGATCCAATCAAACCGGATAGACCTATGAGTAGACCAGCGCCGCCTGTCGAACGTGGAACTGTTCAGGATTCTGGACAGAATACAGCACAATCTACAACTACTACGGTGAGCACTTTGGCAAACCCGCCGAGTGTGAATGAAGTGGATTCATCGCAGCCCAACGCCTGCGATGGAGCAATTCTAAGCTGCTGTCACCAACTCCGCGTGGTCTACGACTGCTTCGCCAGCCAAGGTTGTACAGACTTCACATCGTACCGCAGTGTTTGTGATAGTAATGTTATTTTAAGGGTCATAGAGAAGTTCCGCAAGTACTATGGACAGAGGGGATGAAAATAATCTGTGGATCGTCGGTTATAAGTGTCAAATTATAATTTATTTTGTATCAAACCGCCTTTTATACAGTGTCACAAATAATTATAAGAGAGTGCAGGCAGAGGTGCACTCCAGTGCACCAACGTTTTGCCATACTTATAAACCATTTGTAGTGTCTATTGTGAAGGGACAACAAACGTAAACTTGTCTTAGATATTGGCTTCATATATTCACACTCATATATTAACACTGTTCATAGTTAAAGTATATTAAATAACCTTTTTCAGTATGAACAGGTCATTTTCGGTTGAAAGTTTATGACAGGTTATAAATAATATTTAATTATAAGCAATTCTGACAAACTTCAAAAATGTATTTACGATACAGTTGTTATTTATTATCTTGTAAACAATCCATAAGAACCGCTCATATTTATATCAGTTTTAAGTAGTAACTAAGTAACTCAGCATTTGCATTTTTGTTATAATAATGCTACGTGGCCTATATTTCAAAACATATTAAACATACGTCAGTATCGACTCTCCTTTTTGTAATATGTGACTGAGAGTACAATAGAGTTGATTTGCAATACGTTGCACATACCGGTACCTATGTATAGCAAACAAATTAATGTCAAATGCAGAATACTCATTTCTTTCGCAATAGCACAGGTCAGGGATGTCGAAGTGGCCGTCGCTTTGTAGAGAATAAAGATATATGTCACAATTAATGGTAACTGACTAGGTGGAGATCATTAACGCATAAAAGCAACGCATTATCCTTATAAAAGTATAAAAGCATCCTTACAAAACTGGTCTCGTGATGGCGAAGATACTCGTAAACAATGCAAAGAACTTTCAAAATGTTAGATTTTTTCTATTTCTTTTATTCGGCTCGATGTGTCATAAGTATCTATCATAAAAATATGGAGGGTAAACGAGTGTCATCACTGTATTGAAAATGTGTCCGTCGAAATGCATGAAATAATAGTTCAAACCCTTCCACAATGGCGCTGGTGACGGCATGGGTATATATCGACGTCCCCCGGGAACAAATCGGTTTCGGAAAAATCGCTGGTTCCGAATCTGGCATAACAGCAATAACAGCAAACAGTCCATAATAGCGCCATAACGACTTATTCCAGGGGGCGTTGATATATACCGATAAAAAAATAATAGAACTTTGAAATTAAACTATTTTACGGATTTTATCGCGTTTATTTACTATTTTATTTTCCCGACGTTTCGGCTGCTTTACAGCAACCATGGTCACGAGGGGACTGAGGTGTTAGACGTCCTGATGTCATAGTTAATAACTACTCTCATATTTAGTTGTTGTTTGCGGTCCGATTCACGCAGAAAGTGCGTACGAAACGTCGGGAAAATAAAATAGTAAATAAACGCGATAAAATCCGTAAAATAGTTTAATTTCAATGTATAGTATTCGCGTAAATATAAGAAAACAATAATAGAACTTGTCAAATAATTACAATTGAAATTAAACTATTTTACGGGTTTTATCGCGTTTATTTACTATTTTATTTTCCCGACGTTTCGGCTGCTTTACAGCAACCATGGTCACGGGGGGACTGAGGTGTTAGACGTCCTGATGTCATAGTTAATAACTGGGTACCCTCATATTTAGTTGTTGTTTGCGGTCCGATCCACGCAGAAAGTGATTACGGTGTCCTGAGGTCTTGCAATGGTACACTTGGTTTTGGATTTAATCATATTGATTACTGGATCCCAAGTTGGTGGTAGCACCCAGCCATCTTCCCTATTGAAATTAGGATGTTTTTTAATTTCAATGGCCTCACGTATCATCCTTGGTCGGAGTCGGTGTTCTTTTGCGAGGATATGCGGTTTATCAAATCTGATATAATGGCGTCTAACACCTCAGTCCCCCCGTGACCATGGTTGCTGTAAAGCAGCCGAAACGTCGGGAAAATAAAATAGTAAATAAACGCGATAAAATCCGTAAAATAGTTTAATTTCAATGTATAGTATTCGCGTAAATATAAGAAAACAATAAATAATTACAACCTTAAAAATCGAAGGTTTCGCAGAGACGTTATTATGTCATCAATTTATCTTACTATGAGAAATAAACAAGTTATAATATATTTGTAGGTCCACTACAAGGCATTTTAACTTTGTAAAAGTGCTTAGTTAATCCAATGTATATCTACGTAAAATATTTGTATGGCGGATTGTTAGTTCCTCCTATGACCGATAGAGGCACAGTACGATTTGCCAATAAATGTTGTCTGTAGATGCTACTGGTAAGTCAGCATGCAACACGCATAAAAATCATAGTGTCCATATATTAGGTGTATAAGAAATCCGAAATATTTTGGGTACATATACGGTAACTCATATGTGTGGATGGTTAGTGGAGACATATTTTACCTAACTATCACAGTTTCTGAGTTATGGGCCTTTGGATATTTGTCACAGGTATCGTGTTCTGGCCTTTGGGTACATGCATAGCACTATTCAGCACAGTAAACTACACTAATGCGGCTACCAATATTTACAGAACAGAACATGCAAATTTTACATAGGACTCGAGATTAAAAATTGACGATGAAAAAAAAGTTGCAAATGCATGGTCAAATTTCATTCAAATTTTTATACCATTCCCAACGCCAAAGTATTATTTCGGACTTCTGATACGCCCTGTATGTTATATAAGTAAACTTGCTTCATAAACAGCGTTTTCCTTCTAGGCAGCTGCTTGTATTTAATTACGTTATTAAGAAGTAGGGAGGTTAAAGCAAGTTTATAATGTTACATGATTGTAATGTTGTATTTATTATGTGTTCCTATGTAATTAACCAGGTACAAAGCAATAAATATATACATTTGTAGGTTACAGTGATTTTATTTTATGAAAAGTCATCTACCTAACGATTTTGGTACAAGATTGTTATACAATGAGAATGGATCACTCCTAACCTTTAATATAAAGATTATCTTGCTTGTTTTAAACAAACACGAGAAGCTAGAAATATTTTTTTATAGTTTTTAATTTACAAAGGAAATAGCCCAGGACTGAGATGTGTGGAGAAGTAAAGCGGAGGCTTTTGCCCAGGAGTGGGACATAAAAAGGCTATAAAAAAAAGTTTTTAATAGCAGTGGTAGCCGATTGGGCGTACGCACGCCTTGCAATCGAAGTGTGTAGGTTCAAACCCCGGCTCGTACTTCTGGGATTTATGTGCGAATCTCATTTTCATCTGAAATTATCATTTGCTGTGAAACGGTGAAGGAAAACATCGTGAGGAAACCTGCACGTCTGAGGCAACTTGACTAGTTTTCGATACATGTGTGAAGTCCGCCAACCCGCACTGGGCCAGCGTGGTGGACTATGACCCGAATCCCCCTCGCATTAAGGGGAGGAGTAGTTGTAGTAGTAGTTTTTAATAAGATTTTTAACGCGTTCAGTTTTCCTTAAAAACTAGAGCAGCACAATTTTAAAATCAAATCTAAAAACTTTGACGTCTCTTTGATTTAAAGTTTAACATAACAGTAGGGGCAAGTTACCTTTAGAACTGACCCTAATATGTTTGAATTATATCGATGAAAAATAATTACTTATTAATATTATGTCTTCATAAAATGATTCCATGCTAAACCTGACGAAGGTAGCTCATATGAGGATGCTTAGTAAAGACAGTTTGTACCTAACTATCATAGTTTCTGAGTAACAGACCTTTGAATATTTGTCACAGGTATCGTGTTCTGGCCTTGGTGTACATCCATGACCTCATTCAGCAGTGTAAACTGCGCTTATGAGGGGCAACTACAAATGTTCACAAAACAGAACCTGAAAATTTACCATAGCACTCGAGATATTACAAGTTATAGTAATCGGCGACGAAACAAAGTTGAAAAACATGGTTTAATTTCCATCAAATTATTCTATTGTTCAGTTGTATACCCGATACTGATGCAAACGTCAAAGTATTATTTCAAACTTCTGAAACACTCTGTAGTTGGGTATAATGTACTTATCGTACCTACTACACAGATTTGTTCTGGTTAATTATCCAGATATTCCATCACTATTAAGGCAAGGCAGATTCGATTCCGGTCAGCAGTGATAGGGTTCAGAGTTCTTCAGAATTTGTCTTGATCTGATTGTTACTGCGATCGCTACTAGTTCATTGCAAAGTGTTGCTTAGTTTGGTATCATACGACAAAAAGGTGTTGTGTGCCGATATATATTAATTATATTTTATTACTAAACGTCTGAGCCAACTTTATATCTTTTTTTTTTTTAATTTTTAATCTCTACTTTATTAGAGCGAACAAATCAAAAAGAAATGAAATCAGTCAAGCCGTTTTTGAAATTAGCGCGACCAACGTACATACATTGAGTGTTATGATGTTAAATGATTAGTGGACACATCCTCTTCTATCTATACCCATTGACGCAATTATGATGAGAAAGGAAAACATTGTACAGGGCTTTCCCCACATTCTGCGAACATCTGCCATAATTTACCGATTCCAATGTTCTAAACGAATTGATCCCATGAATTCCGATAAACAAAATGTCTCAACCACGTCATAATGATAACATATTACGAAAAAACGAAGCCCCGTTTCCTACGTCACGTCAAATAATATTCAAAAATATGATGTTAATATGCGTTGATAAATACAAGAGAGCTCAGACGAAGCCAGTGTCGACAGTGTAGCGGACGTGTCTTCGGGAGTGAAATAAAATAATTAAGTGTTACGCAAAATACAACTGCATTATCGGAAGAAAGTGAGTAACTTGTAAATATGATATTGATTTATATTAATATAAAATATTTGTGGTAATCATTATCTTTAAGCATTACGTTCCATTGTTTTTGAATTTCTAAATAAAAGAAATAAATTTAGCTGGCTTTACATAGGTCTGTTGCATATTACGTAATTTTAGTTAATACTTATTTATGCAATCCGTACCTGACCCACCATCGCTGTTAATATTTAATATCAATAAAAAGGTTTTTAAAATTACTGTACTGTACTACCTTATACATAGCTTACTGTAATGCTGTGTGCTGTTTAACAATATTGGTCGCAAATGTTTACATATACCTACAATTTGATAGTAGCCTTGACATAAAACATATCAATGTTTAAGTGAATCGAAGTGCGCCAATAAAAGATTTCGACAAACTTCTCCAATGTCTAATATTGGAATGTTTGACAAATGTTTGTATATTGGTCGTATCGCTCGAACAGGCTCACCGTGCGTTGTCCTCGAGGTCTGGGAAAACCAACGGCGTCGGCTACGAACATTAATGCATTCATTACTCGATTCACGTTTCTTGTCACGTGACTCATTATAAGAATATAATGTTTACTCTATGTTTACTCTACCTTATAAATTATGTTTTTACAAATGTTGATCACCTTGTCTTGAATTAATGAGAATGATCTTTGTTTGAAGGTAGTTTATGCTTAAGAGCACAAAAAAATATGAATAGCCATTTATAGGCACGGTGCGCCATTTAGGGTATTAAGTACCTACTAACTCTCACTCTAACATTAAAGTCCCACATAAAATTTGAATATTCGATAGATTCTAGTCAAGCCGAGCTTTGAATGTACATACCTTGCTGTACTAAATAATAAATATATTTTACTTTTCTTTATTTGGGGACTGACCACCAAATTTATAGAAAGTTGAACCCTTTTGTATTGAAAAATGTTACTAAAAGTAGTTTGTAGATGACTTGAAATATTTATTAAAGCTTAGGTTAAGTTAAGAGTTAGTAATTTTATCAAAAATCGTTCTGTAGAACAGTATAGATAGCCTCAATACTGGTCTCACTTCCAAAGTTCAAATGATCACCTTGAACTCTCTCAACAATTATCTCATCGTGAATAATCCAGTGTGCTGTTGTTACCATCGACTTTAAACATAATGTTTAGCCTTCTCTACATCTCTATTAATCGCTACTTTTATTCTATTACAGCAATGTCAACCACTACATCACTAATATTCGCGATGATGTTAGTTGCGCAAGCGGCCTGCGCACCGCAAGCGACCAACGCAATCGGCAGCACCATCAGAACACCAGCTAATCTGTCCTACGAAGAACTGCTCTATATTACGCAAATGAGAAGTGGTGGCACAACACAGAGGCCTAAAGAGCTCACGCCGTGCGCGAGAGCCATATTGGGCTGCTGTAAAAATCAAGTAATGAACGAATCTTGCTCGGAATCTCTCAATTGTGGGGCTTTCTTCTTCGATGACAATCCTTGCGACGATAAATTTGTGGAAGATGCTCTGAACGCGGCGAGGAGCTTCTACCAACAATTGGAAAATTACTCTACATAAATCATGGGATTTTAAATTGTATAGGGTTTAGTAAAATTGAGAAGACTGGTGAATGTGTTGAGTGAATCAAAGCAGATTTATTATGCTTTCAACGAGGCAGAATAGATGTTGCTGATGGAATTTGATGTAGATAAATTTATGTGATCTTTTTAAATACAAAAAATACATTAGAATGATAAATTAAACTAGAACCTAATTAATAATTTTGGTTTCCAAAATGTTAAAGTTCACTGTCATTCGTTTGTAGAGCTAATAACTTTTAGTTGCTTTGGTAATATCAACAACAATTTAATTGTACAGATGTACCTAAGAGAAAAACATCTAAACTTTATGCCTTACTTTACTAAATGAAACACTTGAGTGACAGAATACACTAACTCTATTTAAATAAATTAATGGCAAAAAAAACTTTTTAAAAACAAGCTTAGATTTAATTGCCCTTAGTTTTCGTGTTCTCCTCAGCAAGCCCTTTCATTTGATACCCATACTGCGGTAGTGCAGAAAACAACAATTCCGCCATCTTGGATGATCTGCCATATTAGAATTAGAATGACCTCACATAGCTAAGCATCCAAAATAAGGGTGTATACCAAATTTCAGCTCAATCGGTTAAATTCAGTTGCAAGATTCCACCCGGACATACATTGGAAGTTAATATAAAGCTTGTAATAATAAAAAAATGATGTGAACAAGAAATACATATTTAATTATTAAAATATTTCAGACAGCACAGATAAAAAATACAAATTAAAACGAATAAAGCCTGTTTGGCGATGGTCCAAGTTTTGCCACAATGGCTGCAGGCAACAAGTGAATGTAAATCATATAAATTATATCACATTTTGTCATTTTCCTTCTTATAATTTTATTTTACGTATCTATATTGTAGAAGATTATGTCGTATTATAATTTAAAAAGATAGTTTGTTAAGTTTGTGGTATAAGTAGGTAGATACTATTCGAAACAAGTTTCAATCAAAAGTGATAAATTTTAAGATAGTGTTGCATATATTTAAATTAAGTAGGATATAAATTTTCACTAAGTATAAAGTGTAAAACTAATAGTTATGATAGAAATTCTTAAAGTATATTAAGTCAATTTTGTGAATTATTTATAAAAGCTCTCTATTGATCATTATTATTTTATGTACTAGTACTTTATATCAACAATATTAGTTTATGTACTAAATAAAAATACCTTTTAGATCCTAAAGAATTTCAGAAGACTGTTTTACAGCTGCTGTTACTACTGGTAGATACATAGGTCGGTACTCCTATAAGAGTTTTACAGCTATACTCTTTTACGAGCAAATTTTGCAGGTATTTTAGATAGTACCGCGTGTTGAAATAATTTATATAGTTGATTGATATTAGACATCTACTTTATTTTATTTTATACATTTATAATGTTCGGAACCTGTTAATAAAATCAAAAAATTTATAATCTTGAATAATTTTATAGTATTAATATTTTATTGACTGTAAGTTTAAAATAAGTCTATCGTTGATATCATTTTTAGATATTATAGAAAAGTAATACATCATCATCACGCCTGTATTCCCCGAAGGGGTAGGCAGAGGTGCACTGCAGTGCGCCCACACTTCGCCGATGTATTTTGGTCCCAATGTAATAAGGGGCGACCCTTTTGCCATTATACCGGGCACATTCTCCCTCAATACGAGGGAGATTTTGGACCATAGTGCACCACGCTGGCCCAATGCGGGTTGGTGAACTTCACACGCCCTTCTATAGACGTGCAGGTTTCCTCACGATGGTTTCCTTCACCGTTCAGCAAGTGGTAATCATTAATGAAAATGACATTCGCACATGAAATTAATCTCAGAGGTGCCGGCCCGGGATTTGAACTTGCACCCCTTACGTTCAAGGCGGGCGTTCTTGTCCACTACCACTGCTTTTAGAAAATATTTTTTAGAAATAGAAAAATATAAATTATTTTTTATTTAAAAACAATATTATATGTTTTCATGTCATTTTCATTCGACTACAAATTTAATGTAATAAGTAATTATTCCAGTAATTATTGTTCATAAATTTGGGTAGAATTCATACAAACCGCAACATAACTATATCATTCCTGTCTTCATCGGATGAATAGGTAAGATACCCTTTCCAACGTGAACTTGCATAATGACAACATAACCGTAGTCCTTATCGACGCCCTTCCCAGGGACAATAAAGTTGAACATCTGAACATTGAAATCGGTTTATTACCTACTAAAATATGTTTTGTACATCCCGCGTTTATACGATGCTATATTTCGGGACTGTCGGTAGAATGGCTCGTATATCTGTAGCGCTACTATGATTATACGCTTGTCAATGACGTCTGCGTTAATTCTATATTTATATAAAACACGAAAAATCCTACCTATGTCGGTTATAGCCTTTGAAACCATCCAACCGATGTGGCCCAACCCGGTTTCCTTTTATAGCCATTATGCGAAGATGGTTTTAGACCACTACAACAATGCATTCAGCCCATTCATCGCAGTAGCACACGCCGGGTATCCGCTACTATTCAATATTTGTAATACAAATAATTTTAGTAGACCACGAGGATACATTATTGTCGTTAATTAAGAACAACCTATACTATTAAGCAAGCTTTTGTTTAGAAACACTTACAGTGGTGTTAGCACGCATGTCAAGACAAGACCTCTATCACAGAATGGCTCGGTCGCTCTCTGTCTTATTTCATACGAGAGAAAGAGATAATCAACATATTCTGTGACTGTGAGTCTTGGCACTCATACTACAACGTATTGGTAGTTCTATGTTAACTTATTATTACTCCATACTTCAAAGTAGTTATATTTATACGTACTTATATTTGGCAGGTATTTTTCATAAACAGTAACGAGATGCAATCGAGATTACTGTTTGGTTAAAAGCGATTCTCTATTTTATGTTCAGATAACTAAAATACAAATTACCCTGGCAACCGATATTTTCTAACAGTAACTTGAATATAATACATTTTTCGACAGAGATAAGAGATAGTTAGCAAACCGGTACTATACTTTAGAAATTTTATGGATAACCAAAATGCTTGTGGTCATTTAAATTATATTGGAACGATTGCTCTGTATGCCATATTCTTGGTAAAAGTAAACTCACATGAACGCAAAAATAGAGAACATAGGCAATTTTATCTAGTAAAGCAAAACCAGGGATTAGACCGAATTTAGGTATAATAAATACAATATAATACTTTCTTTGAAAGCGTAAGTAATTTCAATCTTTCCCTAGATGTGATCACACATCAGTAGGCTTAGGATGACCTAGTAGACATAAATTTTATCTCTTTCAACTGTCAGATTTGTCGAGAAAATGACGTCACTTCGAGCTTTTTGTACTGGACACGGCTCGGTGTGACGACATTTTCTCTACAAATCTGACAGTTGAACTTATGTCTATAAGCTCACTGGTTGCGTTGATGCATAAATCATTCGTATTCTACCTTAATGTATACTTAAAATACAAACTTCCATTCTAATTACAATGGAAGTTGGTTTCTAAAGGAAAACTTTTGTACTTATATGCAAGGTTCCGGAGAATTTTTTTACACTAAGTTCCTTTGAATCTAGTAATTATAGTGTGAGAGGGTTGTGTCAAACCTTGGGGAATTAAAACCTAAATTATACTCAACTATTATCAGGTCGGCTCTGGCGTATAAAGGCCCGAGTACACAGACTAGGGCCTCAATACACGTGCGGCAAAATTATTGCCCATCAAAAAAAGGACTGTATTGATGTACAGAAAAGGCTCAAAATCATTATTCATTCATAGAAAACGCTCACTCTTCAAAGAAATGTCATTGACAGCGCGAGCGGATTTTGACGCATGGTCGCACGGCGTTTACCACAGCAATTCAATCTTTCTTTATGTCGTCACTAAGTCCATTTTGGTATTAGCGAAAAATATGCAACGTGTATTTTGAGGGCCTAGTGTATCTGGGGTTTAATAAGTTAAAGTAATTAATAATAATAATAATTTAATTTAGATCTATTGTAGCCAATAAGCCTGATATTGTGCTGATAGATCGCCAAGAGCGCCGTGCAATGATTATCGATATCACTGTCCCCCATGACGAGAATCTCGTGAAAGCAGAGAAAGATAAAGAAAGTAAGTATCTTGATCTGGCTCACGAGGTTGTCGACATGTGGGACATTGATGCGGCAATCATTGTACCGATAGTCGTTTCCGCCCATGGCTTATTAGCCAAGAGCCTCGACAAACACCTAAAGAGGCTCGCGTTAGGCAGCTGGATCAAGGGACAGATTCAGAAAGCAGTACTTCTGGAGACGGCGCGCATTGTGAGGAAGTTCCTCTCTCTGGAGCCCTAACCACTGGTAACTAGGACCCTGTTCCAGATGCCGGTGGGAACTGTTTTTTATATTTTTAAATGTATTTTTTATATATATATTTAAAAATGTAATTAGGTATAAGAAAGATAAGAAATAAAGGAGATAATAATTTTTATTCATAAACATATCAAGTAAGTTACATTATTGGTACTTAAATTAACTTAGTATTAAGTAGGTTTTGTAACAAATGGTTGCCTGTGGCATCCACACTAGGTTAGACCTGTCTCGTGGATGCATGTTGCATAATGTTGGCCAGTTTTTTTAACTGTGACCGAGATCTAAATGAAGTTAGTAAAATTAAACAAGTAATTAATTAATTAACAAAAAAATACAAAATAATTCTAAATTAATATAAAATGACATTAAATTTCAAAATTCAATTGCATAAAATGAAAAGAGAAACAAAATTAATAATAAAAAAAAAAGCATGAAATGTATTAAAAACAAAGTTTGAATTTGGACTTTATTAATCTTTATTTCGTTATACTATATTTTGCTTATTGTTTCAACGCCAGTCTATGTCATTTACTGAAATTATAATAGTACACAGTGTAAACTTTGTTGCAATTTAATTTGCTAACTGGCTTTAGTCGAGACAAAGCTAACAAGGGTCTGTCGAAGTTGATGTATATGTACAGAGTTTCAGAATAACAATATGGTGGAACTTATTGTACAATTTGATTCTAAATTAGTATACTAACCCTTAAAATGTGGGTTCTATTGCTCGGACTAAACTTTAAATAAATATATGAACCAGAAAGTGAATTGGAAGTTATCTTATTGCGCAGTAGATAATTACAATGATCGATTTTAGTTTTAATTTTAAAACTAGCTGTTAACTGTGACTGTCACTTCCAGTATTAAAAAAACCAGCTTGTAGCACTTTTTATGAAAAAATCGGTACAACCTTTCTGGAGATTACTTACAACAAACAGACAGACAGACGGACAGGCAAAAAAAGGATTTTATTATATTATGTCTATACATTTATCACAAAATGTTTTTACATTATAAAACGACGCTTAAATTTTATTTGTATACATAATTAATAGTTAAAGTTTCCCAACTCCCATATTTCGCAATAAACCAGTTTAATACCCGGCCGGGTGTAAAAAGCCCGGTGACTGGGCACTTTCGACCACTGAAACAAAATGATCAAATGCCATCAATCAATCAGTGCGGGACAGTTTGGCACGCGTCCTTTATCAATTTGTTGGGGTGATTGCTTTGATAGGTATTTTATAAAAGACTATGTTGATGGATACTTTTATGACATTTTATTTTATTCGAACAATCTCGCCATACGTACGTCAAATTGTTTATTTCAAAACATATAAGACTAGACTGGTGTCAATGAGACCAATTACAGGCATTTCTTTTTGGACGGACTTCTGACACCTTCGAGTAGTAACATTGTAGCAAGTATTAGAATATGTCAATCGTCGGAGTGCCTATATTTGTCGAAAAACATTTAAAGACAGATACTAATGACTACAAAATCCTCTTTTTGCTTTAACCACATTTATAATTTCATTTACTTCTGGCGAATGAGCGTACCACGTTGACGTTTCTAGAGGAGATAATATTTTCCTCTTTATCTTTTTTTTTTTAATATCGTTTGCACCTCATTACTTTATATTGGTAGGTACAAATCACACGATGACGTAGCTCAAACACCCTATCATTAATTCACATAACTTTCCCGTTGCCAATTAAAACATGTGCGAAACAGAACAATACGTTATGTCCCTAACAAGTAAAGTTAACCTAAACTCATCCGACCCGGAAGTCTAACATCATTATATGACGGCAGATCTTTCTGACTTTGACGTAAATAGGCACAAAATACAAAATCATTAAATTGTAGTAGACCTCTTATACGTATAAAAAAAATTAAGAGGCTGTCATTTACACGACTCGCGCGCAAAATTGCGGTAATAAATAAACATGGGCACTGTTATATATACAATAAATATACCTAAGAAGTAATAAGAACCGAATAATAAATTACGGAATTACAATGTTAATTTTAAAATGCTGCGGCGATTAATAAAGTCTTATATATAAGTTATGTAATTACTTAGGTAATGGTGGAATCAGTTAAAATTGTCCCCTGTAGGTCTACCACGAGTTTTATCCGTGTTTTACACTTAGTTGACGCAAACGTCAATTTTTAATAGTTATATAACATACTAGCTCACCGGACGAACTTCGTACTGCCTTAGAATGAGTGACATACGAAAGCAGCGCCACCTACCGGGTCCAATTGTGAATTTAAACCATCCAGGGTGCCACCCAAACGCATACGAAAAAAAAAACATTCAAATCGGTCCAGCCGTTTAGGAGGAGTTAGCTTACAACGAAAAGTGGCGTTGATTTTTATATATATTGATTAATTTTAGAGCACTGTAGTCACAAGAGATACTAACAAATTGCCTCAAAAATATTTTACACAGATATTACCAGCGATCAGTTGAGATAGTTTAGAATTTTCACAAATGTCTGTAGTTTGATGAATGTAGGCAAAAAGGTGAACGTATACGGTACTCAAAACAAAGTCCAGCCTTATAAATATTAATGAGAGGTTGTTAGATGATAAAATAATTACAGGAAAACCCTCGGCCGATAAGCTGGCCTGAGAGTTGCTGCAAACTGAGCAGCAATTTTAGTGAATTTAGGCAATTATTGTTACTTTGTACGATATCATGGCGATCAATCAGTTTGAAAATGAGTACAAGTTTCACTCCTGTCAAAGGCAAAGACGAAAGAGAAAATAAGAAGTTAAGGGAAGTTGGAATGTCTTACAAAACTTATCAGATAAATAATCGACCCGATTCCGATTTGTCATTCTAAAATATTAATATGAAAAGTTCTGGAAGATTACGGTACTAATAATTACTATACTAATTTAAATTTTCTCATACCCTGAAAATCAATTTTTACTTATTTAAAAATAAGCTCTATGTACACAATGTGCGACCGAAAATACACATTTTAATTTTCCTATGTAAATTTTATTATATCCCATTTGTAATTTGAATATCTCGCCGAAGCGATAACGGCGGCCCTTGTGGGATAAGCACAGATAATGAAACGTCATTCAGGCGTCCCTTTTGGTACATTATTTTGTTACGTATGCAAGTTTCCCTTATTTGTTAACAGTGTTAATGTAACGAAGTGAATACCTAATCCAAGTGTGTTCATTGTAAGGGTCACAAGAAAAACGTGAACATGCAAGTTTTGACGAAAAAAAAAACTGAAATTGTACTTGTAACTGAGTCTTTGTGGAACCTTCAACGTATTTTACAATACAAAGTCCCATGTCCTATGTTAATAAGAACAATGGTGCTAGGACCTCACTATTGGTTTATTTACCTGTTCTAGATAGATTGATAAATAGAGTGGTATTTATAGTACACCAAACAATGAGGAAAAAAATGCTTATGTCTAAATACTACTGTATTTTGGGCGTTCTTATCACTAAAATCAAATTTTTCCTGACAACCTATTTATTATAGTATATATAATATATAACTAGCACCAACATAACATCGAAGCAATTAATTTTTTTTTGCTAACTCAAAGCTGAAAATATCCATAAATGAAAAACTTTTTGGTCATGTAACATCGTTACGTAATCGCCTAAACCTACTTTTCAAGCGACTACTATGATTAATTTTACATGTAACTAAGAATTTAATTTTCCTGAACGTTGAATATTAGGAATTAGAATTCAACATTTAATAATATTTTTTAAGGCAAAATCCCAAAATATTACAGGGATATTTCAAAACAAAAAAAAAATTGCCAGAACGTGTTGCTATCCCTACAAACGAGTGAAGAAATATATTGTTATCATGCGTGTCTTGAGAGCAATTTACCCAAATATACGTGAACCTTCGTATCACGTTCGTTCTCCTCCGATCTTGCAGATAATATTGTGTACATTTGGGATTTTCTTGCTTTATAATTTGGTAAAGAGGCATTTAGCTACCTACAAAATACCATGAGGCATTTCTGTAAAAAAGAAAATTAGGAGATTTATCATTGTATATTATGAAGGTAAGACTCACGTAAGAAGTCCAGCATGAAGCTGGGTCAATGATTTAAAAACAAATATTGTAAGAGACCTTGCTTAGTTATTAGTATCTGTAAAACCATCGCTTTAGAGATCAGATTAGAATGATCGCTGGCTACGCCTTAACGGCAAGCAATAGTCAATATTAACTTTTATTTACATGGTAGAAACCATGCGTAACTAGTAGCCGCTTGTCACAAGCACCTATGTAAAAACAAATATAGAGCATATTACTGATTTCTCGCGAGATCGGTTGACTCACGGTAGAGTTATGTCCGCTAAAGTATTCCACCCGGTGGATAGAGACCAATATGTAGGTATATATATAGAGTCAACTTCATTGTGCAATAGTCCTCCGTGACCGAACCAGGCTCGCTCATTAATGCGACGACATCAACTCTCCCCTAACGATATTTCTAACCTTAACCACTTGCACACTAATGAATCTAACTTTAGAAGCTATAACATTTTGCGTTATCCGACGCAAATTGTTTTTTGAAAATCCGTGGTAATAGCCACACAATCACGCATCAAATTTCGCTCACAATGGAATTTCGTTGAAAAGTGAGCTGTTCCGATTAGTTAATACAGATTATTTTGGTAATGGCAAAGACTGGCGCCTGTGGCCATGTAAAACTCACCATGTAGAATTAGAATGAATTAACAGTTATGAATTGTTAATTTACATCTAAACTAAACACAAACATCGAAATCTCAGTGTAACACAAACTTGAACTATTTGAAATTAAGTTTAAAGTTAGCACGAACTCGTAACTTGCCAAACATTATTGACTTCCGATAGAAGTTTACCTGCGCCCTCGGTTCCGCGTCAAATTATCTGAATAACTATACGTACAACTGTCACTATTAAGTTTAGCTCCAATTTTAAGCATGTGATCTGTAGGTGGGCTAACATGAGCTTATCCATATGCTCGCTTGTAGAGTCCACGTAAGATGTGGACTCTACAAAATATTAGTCCGGTCAATTTACACATCCAAGGTGACATTAATTTGCAGCCAGCTGAAAAATTGGTAGAATTGTTTAAAACACCATTATAAATAAAATTTCAAAAGTCCCCATCGGTCCGAGCCCTGGAAAAAAAGTTACCCGGGGTCAAAGGTCACAAAAACGGGTTTGTCGCGATTTTCAGCAAAACGGTAAGTTTTATCATAAAATTATGTAGACAAAAAATGTACATCAGATACGGTAGCTGAGTGGTCGAACGCACGCTTTGCAATCGATCGATGGGGACTTTTGAAATTTTATTTATAATGGAGTTTTGAACAATCCTACCAATTTTCAGCTGGCTGCGAATTAATGTAACCTCACACCTATTTTTTGGTTTAAATTGACCGGACTATATATTCATGGAAAATTATCAGTTCCTGAGGCAAATGATCGAGATGCTGTACAAATTAGCTATGCAAATAATTCACGAAGACGCAGTTTAAATTCAGTAGCTCTACTAATACTACTGTGTAAATATTTGGAATCAGCGAATTTTTCTGCGCGAATGATTATGCTCTCCTGTAAAGTTTAAAAAAAATAGCTTAAGTCTTTCACCCCTCGACATGTTTAAGACACTCTTGACAATGAATCAATGAAATCACTGTCTACTGTACTTACTTCAAATATTACGAGTTTGTGAGTAAGCAAACAAGCAGTGGTAGCCGAGTGGTCGAACGCACGCTTTGCAATCAAAGTGCGCAGGTTCAAACCCCGGCTCGCACCTCTGGGTTCCATGTGCGAATCTCATTTTCATCCGAGATTATCACTTGCTAAGAAACGGTGAAGGAAAACATCGTGAGGAAACCTGCACGTCTGAGGGAACTTGTCTAGTTCTCGATTGATGTGTGAAGTCTGCCAACCCGCACCGGGCTAGCGTGGTGGACTATGGCCTGAATCCCCCTCGCATTGAGGGGAGGCCCGTGCCCAGCAGTGGGACGTTAAAAAGGGCTGTAGTAGTAGAGTAAGCATAGTTAATTTTGGTTCCAACATGTTTAGTTCAAATCAACATGCTGAGTTATTTTATTGTGTTACAAGCAAAGTTTTCAGCTTCCCTGACGGTCTCAAATATACAAACAAAGGAAATCCGCTATCAAAAAGCTGACACAATGAAATTCACCGTTTCTTTTCCCCTTAATTAATCATCTGTGATACTTTCAACGATAATTAATGTTTTTCTTTTTCCGTCCACTCTTGTATCGGAGTGTAATTAGTGGACGGGAATCCCGAACAATAATTTCATTATTTATGATGATAAGATCTCTTTGAACAACAAATAAATACGTTTTAGGATGTTTCTTAATCGGTTTCCTCATCTTAATTGTTAAACAAAAATTATAAATTAAAAATTCGACCGTCATACATTTAACTATTTTTTTTAAATTATTTGTATATAATGTCAGGTACTTACATAATATCAATAGTTTCTTAGGACACACACAATAACACAATAAGTAAATACTATGAAAAATATACTTTGGCAGGTTTGTTGTTATATTTAAAACTGTATAAAGCACAGAATATGCAGCAGCGTTATCTATGTTTTATTTGATTAAAAAACAATTTTCCGAAACTCCGGACTAAAGATGAATCGGATAGTAAATTGCGTATCGCAGTGCCGTATGGAAAGTGGATCGAAAACGAATCCGATACTGTGACGATACCATTCCGTTCGTAATGAAGCCATTTATTTCTACCTGAAACTCAGATGAAATATTTTCAAGATGGCATTTTGAATAAAATACCTTGTCCCGTTTTGACGAATAGGAACTCTTGATACAGAAATGTGTCGACTAGAGGCAAAATTACTTTTACTACTTCTCGGACCCAACTAATACACAAATTTATAGAAAGTTCTTGTCTTTATAGAATTTTAGTAATTATAGGACACTTTGGTATACAATTGTAGGTTATTTGCTGCTATAATATTGGCAGGAAATTAAGGAAAACAAATAATCTGGAACTAATAATGACACGTTCTTAAATTAAATCAATAAGTATTTAAAAAAAAAAGCTTAATGTAAGTACATAAGCGATCTATGTAGGTCCCTATAATATTTAAATTTGGAATAAATTAAATAAAACCACGAAAACGTTTCGTGTTCATGAATACATACGTAAAATTAAACTAAACAAATTAACTAACACAAGCACAGCTAAATAAAGTTAATCACCTATACATAGTCTATCAAGGAGTACAATTTGGCTTCCAAGAGGCAAAGCATCACAGGCTGTGTCAAAATGCCGATTCATTAGGGGCCCGATGAGACGGAAAACGATTGGATGGGACGCGGACGAAGAGGGATGGGTGTATTAGACACTTGTCTGCCAACTTCGAGGGCCAATTTAGTTTGAAGATACCATTCCATCGATTTCCTGTCATTACAGAACCTTGGAGAAATGAGGAATTTTGTGCAGTGTTTGGTGTTGTTATCTATCATTTTTAGGGTTCCGTACCCAAGGGGTAAAACGGGAACCCTATTACTAATACTTCGCTTTCCGTCCGTCCGACCGACTGTCACCAGGCTGTATCTCATAAACCGAGATAGTTAGAGAGTTGAAATTTTCACAGAGAGAGAGAGAGATGTATTTCTGTTGCCACTAACTGTGCCGCCCGTTCTTATAATTACTCCTGAGACTTATCATAAACATGAAGCGGCTCTACTTCAACAGATCCTCGTCCCACCCCAACTAATATTTTCCTTTTACGGAAAGTCGCGTCGTCATTTCCACGTTATTCCAGCGAGATGGGAGCTTGTGACTTTCCTTCCTGTCCCATGTACGATATCAGGTAGTTAGATAGAGCTTTTTGCACGAAATAAATCGTAATACACTTCGTAAGATACTTTTGAGGGCTTACACGTAATACTAAACTATGAAGTATGTAAATAACTTTGGTATAATATATATAGTTATTGGCGACTTTAATCAAAATATTGTATACAAATCTTACAATAATGAATAAACTAGATTTAGAATTCTAAATTAAAAAAATAATAATAAGGACATTATGTTTAATATTTAAATTGATGTCAATTTTGTTTTGCATACTTGGCGTAGAAGCGAGCGAGAGCGCGTTATTTATTTAAAACAACACAATGTTTGACAGGCTACAGACCGCAAAGTAAAACAAAAAGTCAAGCAAGACCAGCTTTTGAAGCAGGAAATTTTGTTGGCCTTTCCCTGCTTTGACGGCACAGGCGCCAACCTAGAAACCCAGAAAGGCTAGGCAGTAATTAAAGACGCTTCAGGGTGGTGTCAGACTACACTGAAACCACACGGCATTCAATCTTGAAAGGTCTACTTGAAGGGTAAGGTCATTGACCTTAAAATAATATATTTAGTGCCATAATAACATAAATTCATTACATCACTTTTTTTTTTTTAAAGCAGTGGTAGCCGAATGGTCTAACGCACACCTTGCAATCAAACCCCGGAGAATGTGCCCGGTATAATGGCAATAGGCTCGCCCCCTATGACACCAAAATACATCGGCGAAGTGCGGGCGCACTGCAGTACCTACCCCTTCGGGGAATATAGGCGTGATTATTTTCGTCTCAGTTGAACGAGAGCTTATAATTAAATTGAGAGCTTAATTAGTACACACAACGCGTACATTGACTTCTATAAAAGTGTAGCTTCTGTAGCCTTTTGATGGTGCCAAATGAAATTTATCGTGGCATTGGTTACTCTGCGGTTATCGCCTTACGGCCTAAATCTTGGCGTCGTGAAAAGTGTACGTTGCAGCGATATTTTTTGCTTTGCGGCGGTATGTCTACGGAAAGAACCGATTTCGTTAGTAAGCGTTGGAATTTTTGTTCTTAAATTAAATATTCTTGGTGTAAAAATTGATAACTTTACATAACTTATAATCTTCCTAAAATAAAAATAAATAAATACATCATCACGCCCGTATTCCCCGAAGGGGTAGGCAGATGTGCACTGTAGTGCGCCCACACGTCGCCGATGTATTTTGGTCCCAATGTAATAGGGGGCGAGCCTATTGCCATTATACCAGGCACATTCCCCCTCAATACGAGGGAGATTTGGGCCATAGTCCACCACGCTGGCCCAGTGCGGGTTGGTGAACTTCACACGCCTTTCTATAGACGTGCAGGTTTCCTCACGATGTTTTCCTTCACCGTTCAGCAAGTGGTAATCATTGTTGAAAATGCCATTCGCATATGAAAATTATCTCAGACGTGCGGGTCTGGGATTTGAACTTGCACCCCTTACGTTCAAGGCGGGCGTTCTTGCCCGCGAGGCTACCACTGCAATCTTCCTAAATGTAAATAATTTATCGCGCGCGCTCGCCTAAATGTAATGATCATAAAATAACATTATTTAATTACTTTTACTATGCCTATCGTAAAATTTAACGCGGAGTTATGACCCCGCAATTCTCAGCCATTGTTTCCTTCATAAAATTTATTTTACTTTTATTATCACAACTCAATAAAGTCAAGAAATTTGCCGGTTTCATTAAATACTTACGTGTTCCATAAATTCTCGTTTATTTCGAACGCATAATTCGACATCATAACCTGATTATCTGTTATATAAATGTTACAGGCGGGCAATTTAGGAAAAAAATATTTATATTACAACTCTAAAAGTAAATATTTTTTTCCTATAATGCATTGTATATTCAACTTATAAATGAGATATTTTCGTAGTTTTCGACTATAACAGTGAGCTAAGAAATGTCGTTCTATACTTATTCTAATATACAAAATAAAATAAAAATTCTACAACATACTTACATTTGGTCACAAAACATCAAAAAAAGAGTAAAAAAATCGAATTTCGACGCTTGGCTTTTACCACTTAAATTCCACCTTTATGCATATTAACACAGAGTTCGTTTTGGTATTGGCGAATATTCTGACGCGCCGCTTTAGCTGACGCTTTAAGGTTCATTTACTAGGTACCTACTAATAGAAAAAGGGTACTCACATTTCTGTGAGTCGGTTTTCTGTGGTTTCTTGTCTCGCACCATGGTGGCTGAGGGGCGGTGCGGGGTTGGGTGCGGGAGAGGGTGGCGGCGCGGGCGCGGCCCGTGGTACTATCGCCCCCGCCCGGCGCCGCCCGCGCTCAACGCCACCGTGTTTGCGTGGTTGTGCCAGATACCTGTGGATGCCATGCTACATTAATACAGGGTGGATCGTGCAGTGCTGCTAAGGTCAATCATAGGATGGGAGCAGTTTGCCAAACGTTCAAGTCAACAAAGGTTTTCAAGTTGACACTACTCCCCAAGCACTAAAATGGAACTCCATGGGGTATGGTTATAAAACGTGAGAGGAAGGGCTTGAGCAGACCTTAATCTGAGTACCTACGGATAAAACAGTATGACAAGTTTGAGATCTAATAAAAAGAATACAATGATAACTTGGTTAACATAACTTGGTTGATAACTAATATTTCAACCAAATCCTATAATTGACATACGAGTAGAAAAAGTTAACATGAATAGAAGACTAAAGAAGGTGTGTATATGAATTATTTTATTAGTTAATTTATATGAAAGTTCTTATCGTTTTTTTCTACTAGAATGTTGCAAGTGATTTACTTGCGTAAGACAGTCCGTATCAAAAATATGGAAAAAGTTGCGCTGCTCTAAGTTTCACTTATATAACAAACGTGTAAGAGACGCGATACAATTATAGGGCATAAGCACTGGAAAAGTTTTTCTTAACAAACTCAAGAAATATAAAATAACTGGGTTGTATAGTCTAGCTAGAAAAGCACGTACTTTCATAGACCCAAGAATATTGTTCTTGTTAAAGTGAACTGTCTAACTTTATCTTTGAAACACAGACGTATATTATTTCAAAGATGTTCACAGACTTTCCTCCATTTAATTAGAGGCAGCTTCCGTTCTAATCTGTTTTCATTGATTACCTATATTTTTATAATGAATCTTCTATCCAAAATTACAACCTTGCCGTCTTACCATCTTCCAACTGCAGGAGTATTCTTAGATATTTCAGAATAATTAAACGAAAAGGTGGAAACGCATTTTTTTTTATTCGTTACCCTAACGTTCTTGGCAGAGTAGGATTGTCATGTGGAACTATCAGGAGCGGAGGTGGCTTGCCCATGGATGTCTTACTCATGGAGTATAGCATATGTCACCTTTTACACTGTCGTTTTCCTTCCGCCGTGAACCTTATACCAAATTTTAGTCAATATCCAAAATAATCTAACTGTCTCGATTTCGATTGCCTGAAGATTAACTTGGTAGCGAACGGCGTTCGGGGACCAACTCAGTCAATACTTAGTTTAAAGTTTCACCAAGTATGTGCCAAGTTCTGCGATTGAATTACGGTACACGAACATTTTACCTATTTCGTCTAGTCAGTCGGAAAATCTGATTTAGAGCTAATTTCAGAAAATCACTGTTTATCCTGGTGTGATATACTCCACATTGTATTAAACCTGGTTCATGTGAAGATAGTAAGATCGAAATTGAACTTAATAGACTTAATCGTTTACGGAATCATGTTCACAAAATTTTTGTCGTAAGCGACCTTGCTACGACTAAAATCGATAGCAAGGAAGGACTCTCTTTTACACGCAACGGCATTGCATTATTACTTTCGTGCTACATTTCATCACGATTTTCAGCCATACTGTAATAAAGTAATAATATAAAGTTCATACTGTTAAACCGAATGGATCAGAACCAAAGTTTGTAAGGCTTAACTTTGAATGCAATATTCCCTAGGTTCATTTCAGAGCAGGTGCATTTGATTGGGAAATTAAATAATTTGTGGCTTTTGAGGTCGCCAAATTGTAGCTTGAATATTCAACCCTTAAAATGAATTAAATTCCAGAAATATGCAAACACACAAAATCTATTTGAGTGTTCCCAAATCCCTTAAACGTAATTTATGTATGAATGTTCAAACTTAATTAAAATTCGAGAGAATCAACGTGCCCAACAAATTTGCTGTTCAGTTAAAATTTACACTTCGTCTTATGTGTTAATTACATATATTCTAGAAATTACGTTTATCTAGCTAGCTTATAATTATTAAGTATGGACATACCTTCAATATGCAGAAACTAGAAACAATAAATAGGCAAATAAATCTCTAAAAATAAACATACAAGGAACCGAAAAAAATAAATTTAAATAACACAAAAATTTATGAATTAATAAAATGTTTAATGAACGCGCGTGCCCAGTACCGGTGACAGGAGCCAAATAACTTTATTTGGAACTCTCCCAAAACTCTTTTACACAATCGCTTTTAATTAAGGACTTAAGGAGTCTTAGTAATAGGGTCCCGTCCGTTTTACGCTTTGGGTACGGAACTCTAAAAATGACAACAATTTATAACACATTATGAAACTAACAAAAATGGCTACTTACAAAAGCTATGTTTTTGCGTTAAGCTGGAGACCGAGATAACATTAAGCAATTGGAAAAAAATAAATGATCTCATAACATTCACCGACTAAAATTAAATCGTAATAAAACGAGTTCCCCAATTTTCAGTTTCCTTATTTTAATTACCAAAACCTGTATTTCTGTTCCCACAAAACTGGCAATATTTGTAGCCGCCTCTCTGGTGAGCCGCGATGATTACTGGAGCGAGAGAATTCATTAGCCTTCCGGAAAAACGATCAAAGCAATTTAGAGCCCATTACGTGGATTGAGCGGCGCGATGTGGCCCGTCAGACAGCTGCTGCCTCATACGGTCTGCTACACAGGGCCGCACGAGACTGTTGTATGTTACATTCATACTTACATTGTACTTACACTTGATTTATTTGATAACTGTTAACGTACAACGTTGAGATTTTCAATAACAATAGGATATGGCATCGGTTAGGCAATGACACAGGATCTTAGGAGCCATCTAAAGCAACGACACCAATTGAGAAACGCGTCATGTAACTCAATTGTTTGATATATTTGTCAGTCAGTCTTTCACGTCGTAAAATTATTTTGATTTGATTGATTGATTCGCCATCATTTTCATCCTGAGCACCCATTTTTTAACCGACTTCAGAAAGGAGGAGGTTCTTAATTCGATTGGTATTTTTTTATGTATGTACACCGATTACGCTGAGATTTATGATCCGATTTACGTGATTCTTCTTTAGTTTGATGCGGAATAGATGCCATTTGGTCCCATAAAAAAAATACATTTCAAATTAACATTCAACGATTATTTACACCTACGTTTTTGAAGCCAGTTTTAGTTTTTTGGTATTTTTTTTTATTTTTGTTTTGTGTTTGTTGCATTTTTTATTTCTATTAATTACTTGATTGATACTTGACAGAGTACCAGCTAATCATAGCTGAAGCCATTCCTCATTCTATTAAATTTCATCATTTCGTTAAAGAAGAATATAAACCGTGACGATTTACTGTGAAACAATAAACGTGTCGTACGGTACCTATAGAAATAGATGTAGAAGGTATATACATATTACTAACGTACCTACTACTAGTTGAGGCAATTTCTCATGAAACACAAGTACGTAGTTCCGCCATTTAAGCTGTACAAGCGACATGACGTGCTATGCACCGTCTCTGATGGATTGATCGCTTGTCGGTACGTGACTGTCATGGACACGGGCCGTAACTCACGGGACAGTGGGTACCTTGTCTTGTTTCGTGTGTGCTAACTCCAAAGTGAGGAATCTTGTCATTGGTCATTTTATTGTGCTCTGACAAGAGAGTATTTCATTGACAATATTGTAATGATATAATATCTCACTCTTAAATTTTGATGTCTTCTTCTATGCACTAATTCTATTGGTACTTTACAAAATTTGATTTGTTTGTATTGCCCTTGCTAATCCTATCTTATCCTATCCTACTAATAATAATTATCAATGTGAAAGTTTGTGAGGAGAATGGATAGATGGATGTTTGTTACTCTTTCACGCAAAAACTACTCAACGGAATTTGATGAAACTTTATAGTATTATCAATATAAAAATCAATGCCACTTTTCGTTATAAGCTAACCCCTCCTAAACGGCTGGACCGATTTGAATGATTTTTTTGTATGCGTTTGGGTAGCACCCTGGTTGGTTGTGTTGTATAATGGTTTAGATTCACGATTGGACCCGGTAGGTGGCCCTGCTTTCGTATGTCACTCATTCTAAGGCGGTACAAAGTTCGCCCGGTCAGCTAGTTGTTTATATATCAGAAAAACATAATTTATAACGATATTGAGTAATACTGGTGGTTTTTAAAAGGATTACTAAAGAACTGGGGGTCTATAATAAGGATAAATTTATCTTAACAAAATCATAATAATTATTCTGATTAGGTACTTAAACTGTAGTGATGAAAATTAAGTAACCGAATAAGTTCAATTCACCATTTTAGAGACCCAGTGCTTAAAAATAATCCCTGATTTTGTTTTTAGATTGTAACTGCTCACATCTTGAAACAATGATTAAGCAAACATCTTCCTAAATTCACTCGCATCATAAAAGCTCATTTTTATATCTACTTCACCCCTCCTCAGCTCCGTAATGTAAAAATGTAACATAAGTATAAGCTGTTGGTACGTTCATTCGTGATAAGATATACTTTGATGGATACTGGCACTTAAGCCCATCCAAGTAATAGCCGTGGAAATAGCGGCGAAAATCAAGGTATTTATGTATGTTTATTGGCTATAAGACCTTTATGAGGAGGTTGTTGGCAGCAGCGAAGCTCTTAGTGTAGATAAGCTTGGCAAAAATTGTGTGGAAATTTGTGATCGTTAGCATTAACAACTAAATCTGAGACGCGAAAAACGCTGGAAGCTTACTAGGTACATCTGTTCTAAGAATTTCGACTACTAGAAAATCCTCAGGTTGATGCCAGGGAACCATGGTGAGGTTTTCAAATAAGAAATGAAAGGATCAAAAAGTTTGTACGAAAACTTTTTAACTTCCCTTTCCAATAAAATTAAGTTGGCTTGGAGAACTCCACAAGCCATCCTAATAAGCAAAAGTTTGTTACAGTTTAAGTCTCTTGTTGACGTCTTGGGAGTTTGCACTCAATACTTTTAATTCGTTTGTCGAAAACTGCCAATTGTCGACGTTGTTTCAATTGAATTTGTCGTTTGTGAGCCGCTTAATCTGTTTAAAATTGGCTTAATTTACAAGGTAATGTCTGTCTACGTGATAATGATGGGTGATTAGACAGCCGACTCTACCTTGCCAATAGAGCCTTTTAATATGATAAGTTGACTGCGATAAATATGATGCAATTCATTTAACAAAATGTAAGGGTAGAGGTAATAAAAAAGACACTGTTTATGAAAAGAAATCAGTAAATTATATTTCTCCAAATATAAAATATCTATTTATAGAGGCTTTAAGGACCACTTTGGGATCGAAAACTGCCATTGTAAAATTTAATCTTGTATAATTTTAGAAGTTAGTATTTATTACATACAATGTAGCAATAGCAATAAAATAATATTTTTTTAATGAGCAAATACGTAGATTTATGAAAGCGATGATACTTATAATGTCCAGGAACCAGAATCACAATTGAATGCAGATGAAAATGTTAAAGTTGTTTTAGTTTAAGTTGTGTGCAAATCTCATTTTCAACCGAGATTACAACATGCTATGAAACGGTGAAGGACAACATCGTTAGGAAACCTGCACGTCTATAGAAAGGCGTGTGAAGCTCACTAACCCGCATTGGACCTGCGTGGTGGACTATAGCCCAAGAATCTCGCTCGTATTTTAGGGAGAATGTGCCTAGTCCAATAGCAATAGGCTCGCCCACTATTACATTGGGAACAAAATACATCGGCGATGTGTGGGCGCACTGCATCTCTGCCTACCCCTTCGGGGAATAAACGCGTGATGATGTATATATTATAATTTATTTACGATTTATATTAGAATATGTTGATTTCTGGTACCAACACGTATACAATTAGGTTACCTAAATGATTTTCCTCTAACCAAGATAAGCTCGGCTGTCTATTCGGCTGCGGAAACGTTCACCCACGAACTTAAACCCAGGGTAAACCGCTCTATTGGACCCCAGAAATTGATTCGTTATATCCCTTAGTATAGAGAGAGATCAAAATAATGTGTGATAGTAAATCGGTGTTTTGTCACTACAAAAACTTTTATACCGGAGTATAAATGCTCACTTCCTGTATATATTAATTTAAATTAGGACTTAATTACTCGACACAAGTAAGTACTGTTTTTGATCACCTTATAAAAGTTTTACACTTATGGAAGATTTGTCATAAATACATATTTAAAATCAGCAATTTTTTCTGCATCGAATGTATATGCTCTCGTGTAAAGGTAAACAAAATTTTGCTTAACTCAAATACCTTTTCACCACCGATATATTATTAGCCATTGATGTCGATTCTGTTGCACACAAACTAACACTAAAGTGTATTTAAAAATACTTAATATTTTGCTACTCTGCTCATACATTATGGCTGTAAGAAGGAGGACAATACGCTCAGTTAAGTGTAGTTTAGTTTGCTGTCAACAGAATCGACGCCATAACCTAAATCATTATACACTCATTTTAATATTTAAGAACCGTGCACGCTATTTTTATCGAATATTCTACAAACCAGTGTTTTTAAAGCCTGAAACGCCTTAAGCTGAATCATAAAGTATACTTCATTTATATCGTGTTGATTTGTAAATGGGGTCGTGGTACAAATTTTACAATAAGCCGGGGAAAACTCGGACCGGGGGCGGGTGGGTTTATCTACGTTTTAACCGGGACATTTGTTATTGTTGGCGCATCGGGCGCCCGTTATCGCTTTGACTAACGATATGAGGGTTGTACGACGTTATGAATGAAATCCTTTTACAGAGAAAGTGGAAAAAGAGATTTGTAAATAATCAAATCAGTAGGGTAAACTAGCTATTGGCACTTTAAGCGGCTACTCGGAGAAAATCAGTCACCAAAACGCTCTATGACCCGTTATTTCGCTAAAAAGGATATTAGATTATAGAATATCCACTCGTTTTTGAATATTTCGAGATTTTTGTAAAAACATTATAATAGAAACATAAGTTTTTTACATTTGTTCAATAATTTTCCGATTTCCCGGTTACTGGCACAAGTACCCCTCCTGAAAATGCGTAAAATAGGGTTTTTTTTAGTGTATGTCCCAAATAAACTTAAAGTTTGTACTAATTAAGTCTGAGTTTGAGGTTAAAGTTAAGGGTTTTAGATTAAAAAATGTACAACCTTTCCATTTTTGACACAAAATAGGGGTTAAAGTCATGGTTTTTTTGTTATTTTAACTTAGTCATGGGTGCCAATAAATGGGGAGATGCCAACAGTGGGTATGGTTACCCTACTTGTTTTATTTAATTAACCCACAAATTTAAAGCCTGCCTGAATTGGAGCGTCAAGTAATAATTTAAAAAATACAATCCCCGAAATTGACATAAATGAGTATACCAAACGGTTCCAAAAGGTGGCCTTTTCAATCAACAAAAAGGATCCCATTGTAAAATAAAAGCAAATAGCATTTTTACCATTATGCTACCATCCCACACGTCGCTCATGTAATACATTATCAAACTTCAAGCTGCCATATCTGAAAACTGACTTGATGTAGATTGGATCAGTTTTGTTTAATTACGTCCAATTTATTGAAAGAGTATATCCCTAGTAGAGTGTATACCAAATTAATTCGGTAAGCTTTTAGTTTAAACTTACCCAAAGGATAACTGGCCGTCGCAATTACAAAATATCAAAATGCTCTAGGAAGTACTTCATAGAAATATAAATAAATAAATAAATACATCATCACGCCTGTATTCCCCGAAGGGGTAGGCAGAGGTGCACTGCAGTGCGCCCACACTTCGCCGATGCATTTTTGGTCCCAATGTAATAGGGGGCGAGCCTATTGCCATTATACCGGGCACATTCTCCCTCAATACGAGGGAGATTTTTGGGCTATAGTCCACCACGCTGGCCCAGTGCGGGTTGGTGAACTTCACACGCATTTCTATAGACGTGCAGGTTTCCTCACGATGTTTTCCTTCACTGTTTCAAGCAAGTGGTAATCTCAGATGAAAATGAGCTTCGCACATAAACCCAGAGGTGCGAGCCGGGGTTTGAACCTGAACACTTTGATTTGCAAGGCGTGCGTTCGACCACTCGGCTACCACTGCTTACATAGAAATAACATTGTATTTTAAACCTGCCTCTGTAGCCAAACACGTAATGTATGTACCGTAAAAGGGCTATTTGAATGATCGTCCCCGTGATTGCAGAGACCTCCGGCAAGCGCCCCCTTGAATAATAAACTGTGTGGTCATTGGGACTCCACTCAGGCACATTAGTTAGCAGGATTTATTCACACCCATCGCCTGACATACGATTCTCGTTGTATTTGGGTTTTTTGGACTAGATTTTGGAAGGGGAGGTTGAGAATTGTACCTGTAATATTTTATAGGGAGCGCAGTGTAGGTAACTTACAGATAAAATGAGAAATATACCTACTATACCTTAGTATCGCTGTAGTTTTTGTAGTAAATGAACTATATACTGATAAAGAAGCTGATTACCTAACGATCGCAAAGATGTAAAGATTTATAAAATTGTTGAAGCTATAAAACTGTTTCGTTGCCTGGAGGCTTTGCCCAAAGGAATTTCGTAACTTCGTCTTAAAAAGGACCGAGAAATTTGATTTGCCCACGCACCGCAATCCGTAGCGTAAGCTGATTATTATACGTTCCTGTTTTATAAGGGATCCTAAGCTGCGAGACTTTCCCCAATCCGTTTATATCGAACGTTTGATTATTGGACGATGTCTTGTTAGCAGGATGGATTTAATATTATAAGTTAATAAGACAACCAAGCCTCGTGTAACAGAATTATACAAAAAAATATATTATTCCAGAAACAATCTTAATAGTCATCAAAACGTTTCTACAGTAAACATTTTTTTTAGAATAGCCAAAGAACGTGGCAATACTGCCAGCGTTCTGGGGACCCTACCACTCGACAGTGGTGGGGGAATGTAGAGTAATACATTTTTAGAATTTGAAATTTATATTTGATACTTGTTCTAAATAGTGGTTATGTAAATATTTTTTTTTAATAAATAATTAGACATAAACATTTAATAAACCTGTGTAAATGAAAGTTATGCAGCCATATTTTTTAAAGTCTTCCCCATATAATTTGATATATATTTTACAACAGTATTGCCAGCACAATAATTCGAAAAACTCTCTCCACTAACGGGACAAATAAATAAATCATAACCCCACCAAGTACCTACGTGAAGTAATAAGTTAGTAAGTGTAGCGTTCCCCAAACAATTACACGTGCGGCACGGAATAGTACAGGAATGGCTTTAGTACAAACAAGTACACTCGTCACTACTCCGCCGTAATGGAGATCCCTCATTCGAGAGCCTATACTCAGTCAGATGAGGGTCACAGCGATAGCGATTTGTAAATATCGCACTTACTACTAGGCGCATCAAATTTATTTAATAACCAAATTAAGTATTGCGTGAGAATGCCATTAATATAAGTTAGAATCTATTTAGAACAATCATTAGGTCAACGAGCAATTCGATTGTCCTCTTCGTAAAAATTGCCTGATGACTTCTATACTATTTAATATACTTTGAGGCAATTTAGTTGTACCTGCGTAAGTGCCTTCAGGGTGGACTACCTAGAAATTTGACGAATTATCCTGCTAATTTATAGGAAGAAGACGCCATCTAAATTCACGTTTTGGTTGACTGTAGTTATAGCTACACATGAGCCATAAAACAAACGGAGCACCGAATTTTCAACTATATACTTTTGTGACGAAGGTCAAAAAATTGTCTACAATAAACTCCTCTTTTCACGACGAAGAGGTTAACCGGTATAGATATGGTATTGTTGGCGATCCCGGTGGCACAGCTTTGATGAAATCATCGCGGGCTATGTGAATCGACCCTGTGTTCCCGACCCAGACGTAAACACCAACATCGAACTTCACTTTGAGAGTCATTAACAATTACAACGTTAAGGAGTTGGGTTAAGATAAGGCAGCTAGGCAGTCGTGCTCTGTATGTCGAGAAAGCCTAACGTAAAAATTGTAATATTGTAAACTAATAATACTTTGATTAAACTATTCTAAAGTAGTACTCACTAGTGTCACTGAATGGTATTATTTACAGTATGATGACTTTAACTCCTTTGCGGACCTTAGTGTGGAGAAGTAAGAACGAGGTTTTTGTTTGGGTGTGGGACATAGAAAGGCTACAGAAATAAAGGATTCTCCTGCAATGGGAACCCACCCCAAAGTACTAATACGTACCAACGTGGACACAAATGGATCTCATAAGGGTGTTGTAGTTAGCAAAGTACCATTGTGTGTTAGTGCCGGTACTTAACCGTATAAATAGATTCGTCTCTGCCAAGCTTGGAGGTCGAGGGAGGGAGGTTTAAAAGCTTTTTGACTGTTGGAATTTGTCGTCTTAACATTAAGGTTGCTATTGAGGAGATGACAAAAGGTATAATAACGTGACAAAGGTAGTATTTACGATTATAAAATTTTTATGGAAACAGATTTTTATAGTTGGTGTAAATTAAATGCTCTATATTCCTATACCTACTTGCCCACTTTCAGCTATTTTCGTACAGAAGTAGCAAATACGGCCTAGCGATGGCGATTCACTGTGTAAAATCTTAGGTTATACCTATGTAATATCCAGGTTTCCGATTAATGTCTGATTCCTATATTCTAGAACGACCCCGTTTCGATAATGGACCAAAACATTTTTAACAAGGCGTTAGACTAAACTGTTCCTTCAAAAAATCGTAAGTAACACTCAATGCCTGTTACGGCTCGATACTCGTCTCTCAAAAACGAATCGTTGCTTTTACCAACAACGATCAGTTACTTATAATCCAAACGTGACTCCGGCATTGTTTTCTATTACAATAACAGAGCATCTACTTACGTTCCTTCCTCCAGGAACGTTAAATCGTTAAGAATTTATTTCCAGTGGTTTTCCACTAGCGAAAAAAAAATATTAAATTCTTCGTAGCTCTTATGTGTATATAGATTAGAGGCTATAACAGCTGCACATTGGGTTTTTATGCGAATTTAGGTCAGTTAGATAATCCGAAAAGGCAGAAAGGTAGTCGGTACGCTATTATGATATAATAAAGGTACATAACATCCGCGAAATGTAGGTGGAAAACCAAGCACTTGTGCTTCCCCCAATCAAACATATAAGTGTATTTGTATTTACTTGGTTGGACATGCGAAACCATTAGGACAGACTTTTATGTTCCTAATTGTTATACGTATAACAATTCCACGTGGAACATGTCACAGGAACAAATCGTGTTCCGCACGGAACAAACCGACTAACTGTTGTGACAGTTTTCCCACACGAAATAAATCGACACGTATTAGTCGTGCAAATTTTAACTGACTTAAATGTTGTGGTTTTCGTGTTCAGTAGCTCTACTATGTGTTTTATACGTTTGCTCGAAGTTGTTACTGGCAGCGTTCATTATTTGAATGCAATTGTTTTGGTTTTCGGGATGCTAATAGAGCTGTAAACTTTAGTCTATTGATCAAAATGTACAGATTAGTTACCTAGTATAAAAAAAAAAGATTTCGATAATTATCACATTTAATACGGAACGATACAAAACGCTTGCTGAAAGTCGTTTTGGTTTGAGAGCTAAGTACTAAGCACTTTTGAAATAAGTGTTTTTCATTGGAAAAAATTTAAACTGGATAGGTACTACACTGATGAAACTAAAAATTGGGGTATACCATACCTACTGAATCACTTTAAAGGATAAAGTACAAAATTATTTTTAATATGAAATCTAAAAACAACAAATTTTAATACCCATAATACACCATAACAGACTATAGTTTATAAAGAGCTTTAATTATACGTACCTTTAAAGAGGTAACTTGAAATAGTAGTTGGTAAGTTGGTAATGGCACTTAATATGTGATGCCTACACGTACCCTCACAAAAACCGTTCTCACTAATTTACGGTTAGTTAATAAATAAAATGTAAGAGTGTCGTAAAATTCTCCAATATTTTATTTAACAGCATATTCCGACTTAATGAAATCGAAAAAATATTCTAAAGGATTTCCTAACGAAATTGTCTTGTCTGCGGAAGTATTTGATGATTTTTATCTGACAAATGTGCGGAGATCGAAATATACACAAAGTAGTGAATAAAATACATAACTTACGAATATATAAATGACTTACATAAATACGAGTAGCCCACGAAATTTGGAGGCCATCAATACGGCTGAAAAAATCGAATGCAATCGCCACATGGGGGCAATCAGGACGGGAGCAATCAACATCCACACAACGCAATGGATTCCAAAAAAATGCTCAATTTGTTAAATTTAAAAACACCCAATCTGAAACCATGAAAAAATGTTACAGACAAATTCATGACTTTATAGTGCGTGACAATTATTTATTTACAGTTGTATTATAACACTATTCTACAAAATGATTTCTACAGCCATTGTGCATTTTTGCTGCAGAATTTTCAATAGTCATGATGCCAGTCTGGCATCATCTCGTTTCATAAAATATTTTACTGCCTCGATTGATATCGATGCCAAATCGATTAATATTCTACAAAGCGACAGGAGTTCCATAATTTCAACTTTAAGAGGACAAACTATCGGGAAACAGCATACAAGATATAGCCGTTAAGCAAGCGATTTGTTACAGGTTTCTTTAGTTTTTAATGTAATTAACTGGTTACTGGTCTTTGGCATAAGCTAGAGACAAATATTCTGATAATTTTTCTAAGCAATAAATGGCTTTTTTATGGTCTCTTTCCATTGTGTCTGGCCCAATGTGATTCTGTCAATGTCAACGTAGTGCTGAAGACACGATAGAGATTGATTAATCGGTTAAATTACCGCAGCTGTTTTATGTTGTTATTGACTGGTTAGAGAGTGAGGTATCTAAAACAACACAATACAAAACGAACTTAAGGATAACATAACAAACAGAAAAAAAATGCCACAACAGAAGAGGTTATAATTTTATATTGTTGGAAGTTAGATATTTAATTAATATTATGTTATTAAAAGGAGTACCAACAAGCATGAGGAGGGAGTGGAAGTTACATGGATGGGGAATTCCGAGAGGGAGCATAATGTCGTATAGTGAGACAGGATATTTAGGGCAAGAGAAGAAAATGTGGTCGGTAGAACCTTAATCATAACCGCACTAACAAAGGGAATGATATCTCACTCTTATCTTGAAATAGCAATTTAAATACAATACCAAAATTAAATCAAATACAACAACAGGTGTGAAATGCCGACGTGACTAAGGACCGAACGGACAAAGAAAGTGCCAACGACAGATCGTAGAGCAAGGTAGAGACATGCTGAAGAGTCGGAATTCCCGGTAGCAAAAAGCTCGCTGTAAGTAGGTTATCATTTCTCTTTTATTTCATAGCGAAAATCTGAGATTTATGGTAAATTCCCGCATTTTTGTTACTCGAAATAATATAATTGGTTCGAATTTTCTAACTAATAATTGCATTATGAGTTTTAATAACTGATTGACAGCATAATTATCGACAAGCCCTGTGACGTTCGTTCAAATATCTCGGATTCAATTTTAATTTAAAAATGTTTAATGGATAATCGACATATTGACAGTACGTAAAGTATTTTTTATAAGAACGCGGATTTTTATCTCCCGTCTTCATTACTTTTTTTTTTAATCTGTACCTACTTATTCAATTTGTTTTGCTAATAACTTGACTTTGGAAAATAACCCCATAGCCGCAGGTGCAGACATTTCTCATCTTATTCCATTATATTTCATCACTTCATTCATTTCTTAAAAGGAGAAGAAGATTATAAATGCGTTCAATGAGCAAGTCATTAATGCGAGTTTATTCCGACTACTGAGACTGGCCGCATACTCAAAAGCCATTCAACATAAATTATCTTAACTGAAAATTAAAAAACAAAAATTGCAATTAACCCTTTTATTCCAAATTCAAATGAAACTCAAAGGTATCTGTACCATATTTCTTTGTTATCACCCTGTAGGGACATCTCAGTATTTCACGATCGACGTTTTATTGTTAACCAATAAACAGCTATAACATGGACGGTTGACGGTCTACATTATTACTCGATTTTATCTGTTCACACGTGTGGAATGGAAAGGAACATACCACATATAGGACTCTAACAAGTACATTACTTTTTATTGCATAGGCAGTGTACGTTAAACCCCACACACTGTGGCGTCAAAAAGCGCGCGTCGAATTTTTAGCCCATACCAAAACACACTGTATTGAGTCATGAAAACAGTCCATTCTTCGCCGGAATGACAATGGCGTGAACAAATTTTGACGCGTGTTCGTGTTACTTTTCCAATAGAAATACAATCTTTATGTCGACGGGTTTTCATCCGCCATCTTTTTCACTGTCATCATCCATTTTTATCTAGAATATGTATTTATTGGACTTGCCCTTGCTATTAATTACTTGATACTGGCTGAGATACCCGCTAAACGTATCTGGAGCCATTCCTCATCTAATTCCATTAAATATCATAATTTTCACTCATCTTAATATATATAATTCTACTGTATGTATGTCACTAAACTCCTCCTAAACGGCTGGACCGAATTGAATGTTTTTTTTGTATGCGTTTGGGTGGCGCCCTGGATGGTTTCACAATTGGATCCGGTAGGTGGAGCTGCTTTCGTATGTAATTCTAAGGCAGTACGAAGTTCGCCGTGATAGCTAGTTTCGTATAAAAAAGAAGAAGATGTCGACGAGGTAAAAGGCGAATTGACTCAAGCGCCATTTTGGTAACTTTGCACAAATGCCAGCTCAAAATACGGAGGAAAATTAGCTGATTCTAACAGTATATATACGAGATATCGCCCAACATGGCGCTTGAGTGAGTTCACTTACCCATCGATATATAAACACAGAGTTCGTTTTGTTATAGGCAAAAAAATGACGCCTCACTGTGTCCAGGGTTTTAGGGTGTATTCAGAAATAACAGTAGCTGTAACAGTTTCGTAACGTTCGCACGATTTGTCGATACAGGAGTCCTGTAATCAGACAGTTCGTGTGAACGTTTTGATACAGAATTCTCAGTCACCACACATTCCTTCTCATTAAGCTTGTAATTATCTGGTCTACCAGCTTTATCATGCCAATAGGGCCTGACTTTGCAAAAATCTACACAGTTAAATCGATTCTGTCTGTTATAGACTTTGAAATCTACCAACCTATTGACCCCAAACCAATTCAATTAGAAAAGAAATACCTAAAGGTTTTGAAGCGCTAAATAAACAAATGTATTCAGTTTTTAGCGTAGTAGCACATGCTGCGTATCTGCTAGTATGTAATAAAACATAATTAACACCGTACAATACGATTTTGCTTTAGACTGAATCATAATCGGAATATTTTTATTCATATAAAGCAATACAAGCACTTATGAATCGTCAATAAATAATAAAAATAGTAGCACTACCACTGTCTACCACTGTTACAAAGGAACAAACTAACACAATCAGAATCAGATTTTTTTTATTCATGTAGACTGATACAGGCACTTATGAATCGTCAATAAATAATAATAATAGTATCTCAGCACCCTCCAACTCCAACACAGATGCATAATATACCTATGTAAGGTACATTATGATTTTATTCTAATTAAACGCATGTAAAGATTAGGTGTTCTAAGTTAATTTGCTACTGAAAAAGGACGCGTTCCCAAGGGACGGTCAGACGATGTAAAGTACGTAAATAGGTAAAGTCAGCTCAATATAACTTCCTTATAAAATTTCTTGCAGAAATATATGACCTTTAAGCGAAATTATTTTATTTATTACTAAAATTAACTTTACCATTATATAAATCGTCAAACAAAGTAAATCATCTTTTTAGATTTCCCTATCTAAAAAAGAAAAAAAAACGGAGCTCTTATAGGATCACTTTGTTGTCCATCTTTCTTTTTCTTAGAAACGCGTTTCGTTGATAACTTCTCAAGTTGAAATTTATTTTTGTGAGTAATAAAAATCATTTACACACAAAAATGACTTAAGTATGTACCCCTGAAAGAATTCAGTTCTAAATACCTACAAAATTAAAGATATCCTATTAACTCACCAATCATTATACCAGGCGACGATCACGTAAAGCTTCACTTCGGCAAGCAAATACTTTCAAAAAGTTTATTGTTGCGCGGAGAAGATAAAAATTTAAAAAATACCGAACCGTACCAGTAAATTAATTCCCAATATTTATAATGTCCGGAATATTGAAAACTGTTAGGCAGGGTCGCAATCACAATGCCTTTGCTCTATAATGTAGAGTCGATTATTGCATGGGAGTTAGCGAGGGAAGTTCTCGCGGTGAATGCCCCGATCCGACTGGATAGAAGTCCGGGATGTCTCTCCCCTATTCCAAATTTTCCATGGAAACACAACTTTGGGGAAGGATTCAGTGCACAACGGAGGCTGTATAATTTTACACAACAGCGCCACCTAGTTTGTTATAAGGAAAATACGGATGCCATCTGTGGAAATTTTCCAAAACTATACTGTAAAGAGGAAGAAACTTCTGTCTATACTTGAGAACCTTAAGCGTGTAAAGTATTTTGATGTTATTGCAACAGATGGCGATGTTTACACATAATATTACAATTTGGTAGATTTTAATTTAAACTTTAAGTTGGTATAATTATAGGGAGTTATATAGGAACTACTGATGCAATTCTGAACATGCTTTGGCTGATAAAAGGCTAAGAATTTACATTAACTGTAAGTGCCTGGGCTATGATTCAAGCACAGATGCTACCATGGGCTGTAGTTAGAACTTATTTGATATATTACCAGACGAGTTGGGCATAATACAAACGATTGGTTTTCTATTATTATCGGACGTATCGTCTTGCGCGCAATTAAATAGAAGATACTTTTCAAACTTGAATAACTACTTATTTGTTTAAAAAAAAACAATGCAAAACCATAGCCATAGCTAACAAAAAAAACACGTTTATAATATTAGTTTTTTATATCTTTTTTTTATATAAAATGCTAATATTATATGAATTATCTCCATAAAATAATCGAGTAGGTATGACTGTTAATGACTAAATTAAATTAATGTTTACAATCGTCGATGACGGTACAAGGATTAACATGTCAATGCCGAAATATGAACTACTGGTATTTGATTTTTTATAAGTAAGCATTCATATTAACAGCTTATTAGTACCTAGTATTCAGTTGTCCATACCTATTAATGTAATCACCAAACCCTATGATATTGCCATCTCACTCACTGTAACTATGATACATTAATATGTTCACTTTTATTTTTGTAAAACGTAAGTAGCCGCCGCTGGAGAGACCAATATGACTGATTCGAAACGTAGGGTTCGATTTTACCTTTAAAACTTTATTCCGTTAAACCAAGCTAAAGTAACTTAATCCTAGTTCTAAACTGAGCATAAACCATTGATCACTATTTTATAAAGCATTCGTCGACTTCGAGCAATCATACTATCATTTATAAAATCTTTGAAGTGAATCGGATTAAAAAAGATATCCAAATTACCGTTACTAAACTTCGATTTATCAATCCGGATTTCCAAAATAATGTTGAAGCTTGCCCTATGCAAATAACTCTTACAGATAGAATGATAACTCGAAATATGAAGTGTAGGGAAATACGCGTTATTACCGGTTTCCGCCCAAGCATGGGGCGCTCGAGGGCGGGCGGAGTGGCCGGAAGTGGACATCATATACGGACACCATTGTTCCGCTAGTGGATTATATTAGACTGCAATTATTTTAGACTGATATCCGTTACTTATTATAAAGTATATGTATATGTATAGTATAACTATATGTATGTGTATATGTATAAAGTATAAGTATATGTATAGTTTAATTCACGCAATAAATAAATTTGTATATTCTATTCTAATAAAATTTTGTCACGCATTAAATTCTCCAAGTGTTTTATTCACATTATTTAAGTATACAAAGAATTTATTTTAAATTATCAAAACCATATAATAATCCTATAACAAATCTTCTTCATTTTCGGAATGAATGAAATGGTCAAATATAATAGTATTTGTAAGTTATATTTTTAATACCACCTCAATGTTATCATAAGCAGCCAAGTACAAACAGTACAACTAAACTGAATTGATCATAACTTAACAAAATATGAAAAGGCCGTCTCCCTCTTTACCCGACTTCAAAACAGGAGTTCTCAATTCGACAAGAATGGCCTTTTTAGTTTTTTTTAGGGTTCCGTACCCGTAAAACGGGAACCCTATTACTAAGACTTCGCTGTCCGTCCGTCCGTCCGTCTGTCACCAGGCTGTATCTCATGAACCGTGATAGTTAGAGAGTTGAAATTTTCACAGATTATGTATTTATGTTGCCGCTAAAACAGCAAATACTAATAAACAGCATAAAATAAATATTTAAGGGGCCCCCTTAAATATTTCCCCCTCCATACAACAAACGTGATTTTTTTGCTCGTTTTCATAGATAATGATACGGAACCCTACGTGCGCGAGTCCGACTCGCACTTGGCCGGTTTTTTTATGTTATAGTTATACCTAAATCGTAACATTTTTATCCTACCAGTGAACTTTCTCATTAGTTAACGTCTGATAGTAAATAGGCGCAAATAAATTATCCTACTTGTACTTAGTAAAGGGCACCGGGAACCATAGCATCTGCACTCAGTTTATCTTCGGTAATGCCCACAGAAGGATCTCTTTGTCGTGCTAATGCCCATTCGAACTGTTTAATTGCTGCCTCAAAGATCCCTTTGCTAAATCTATTAACGAGCATTGAATGCCTACCATAATGTTCACGTCAGACCAAAATCTTCAATAAATAAGTACTATTATTTAAATTTCTAATGCGAGATTGTTGTCTGATAATATTACTTGTACTTTTATATTCTTGTTCTAAATTAAAAACACGCTATTATTTATTTGCCCTTAGTTTACGTGTTCTCCTCAACAAGCCCTTTCATTGGATACCCATAATGTGGTAGTGCAGATAAAATAACTATTCCGCCATCTTGGATAACCCGCCATATTGGAATAAGAATGACGTTACATAGCTAAGCATGTATTGTCATCCAAAATAAGCGTGTATACCAAATTTCAGCTCAATCGGTTAAAGATAACTGATTTAAAATTCAGTTGCAAGATTTCTTCCCGGACATAAATACGTTGCAAGCTAATATAAAGTTTGTAGGAAATCCTCATTTTAACAAAATTTGAATGATTTGCTTTCACATGTTATATACCTACTCGAATTGCTCAAGTCAATTGTAGCTTTATCGGAATTTTAGCGAGTAATGGTTTTAACGAAGTGTTCTTTTATAAAACAAGAATGATGACTAATTAGAAGGGATTTATATTTTGTTTCTATACCAACTAGGAATTTTATGAATGAATCGATGTTGTTTACTGAAGTATACCTACGCGCGGTGTCTACGATATTGTCGGCTACGCTACGAGGTTCGTAGCCTCGTTGATAATACGTACTACGCGTGTAGTAAACATTTGTTACTCTATTGATTGTCCTAATTCTTATATACACTCACTATTATAAAAACACGCAAGAATTTAATTTATTATATCTATAGGGTTTATAACATTGGAAATAAGATACTATTCAGTTAATTTAACTGGATTTTGAGCACCATGTTAGTAAAGCTATTAAAAATAGTGTAACATTTGATGGAAGTAATTTGTATAAGTGCATCTTAACTTTCTTACAGTATTAAGGTAATTAACTTCTAACTTAGGTAGACATGTACTTAAAATTTATGATAAAATGTTCTTTATAAGTATGGGAAATCAAAAACATTTTATAATCGCTTTCAATAAGAATTTTGTCGTTCAGCGAAACAAAATTCAGCGCAAAACAGCTCTACAATCAGCGGATACTTTTGAACTATTTTCGGTCTAAAGATTAACACAGCAGAAGGTACAAGCAAGTTTACTGATCTTCGTAGACGTCCAAGTATTGATATAAATTAATATTTAAATGTTTAGGAAGAAATAGTGCTCGATATTCTGACTTCATAAAATAATTTCACATATTAGAACCGACAAAGGGTTTCAGGCTTGTACCATGACTTTTATGGGCTAACAACAGCAGTTGCGAATTAATTCAGGGGCTTTACCTTGTGGTACCTCGTGGTTGAAGAGGTCGTCCTCTTCAAGTATTTTGTGTTCAATAGCACCTGTCATGATTTTGTACTGAGTAATCTGTAGAAAACTAATAATAATACATCATCACGCCTGTATTCCCCAGGCTCATCATCTGTAGGCATCATCTGTAAGCATCATCTGTAGGCAAAGGTGCACTGTAGTGCGCCCACACTTAGCCGATGTATTTTGGTCCCAATGTAATATGGAGCGAGCCTATTGCCATTAAACCGGGCACATTCCCCCTCAATACGAGGGAGACTTGGGCCATAGTCCACCACGCTGGCCCAGTGCAGGTTGGTGAAATTCACACGCTTTTCTATAGACGTGCAGGTTTCCTCATGATACTGGTAGAAAACTGAGAGTAATAATAAAAACATTGCTTCAAGACAGGCGGTAAGGGGGCAGTTCGTTTTAAAAAAATATCGCACTTGTTTAGCCGCGCCTGTGTGTGCAGGGCTAAGATATCACCGTGAATAGGTAGCAGCTACCAAATGACTCGTTTACACATAATGTAAGAACGTGATTCATTAAATCATAATTTATTTATACAATAGAAATTTGTATTTAAGTATAATAAAGCGACCTAAATATTTATATGTTCATAGGTATATTAAGTATTTACTTTATAGGTTAGCCATTGTTATAAAACTATTGCAAACCGCGAATACTCATCGACAATGGATAGTAGGGTTCATGTAATTATTACAAGTATATATGGGTGCTAATTAATAACCAAGTATTTAACCGCCGAGTTCGCCTACACTGCATAACTATACAACAACACTTTCGTCTGGCGAAAATTCACACATCTTTCATGGGGTACTGTGTCAAATTTTATAATAAAATACCCCCTAACGTCATTAACCTCAATTTAAAACTTGCATTGGACATACACTATGCAGATGAGCATACTACACAATAGGCAATTATTTAGAGGATAAACACGCTTGGTCAGGCGCTGGTCCGGCTCCACAGGAACTCATTTGGAGGATATTAGCTATTTGTCCCGTTTTCCTCCTCCTTCCTACCTTTAAATCTTGCACTGCACGTAGTTTGAATAGTTAATTAATTGTGCTTTAAAAATGTATAGCCTCATTATCTTTATATTCTACAGTTGTTAATTATTAAACTTTTTAATAAGTTAACATAAGTTACTAGAATACATGTTGGAAAAAAGCAACCAAGGAGTTTCTTGCCCATTCTTCTCCATAGGAAATGCATTCCGAATCCTATTATCCTATTACTACCTTCTGTAAATTGACGATACATAAGTGCCTGTATGTGTTTATTTGAATAAAACAATTCTGATTCTGGATGAATATATCGTTACATTTACGAAAAAAAAATAATGTGTGTGTATCAGTCCGAAACATTTTTGTAGGTGTGTACATATACAGTGGTTGATTTGATAATACAGGGTATATGAAAAGTCCGAAATAATATGTTGCGCCTAATAGGCTGTAACATTCGGTGCTTTTTGGAATTTAGAATTAAAAATACTATTTCCATGAAATAAACAAGATTTTTTTTGGGATTCATCCCACCATACATCCCACCACTGTTACTCCTATAAGCCAGGATCGACAGCGGAATCCAATAAAGACACCGAATTTTTACTCTCGACGAGTCCCGGGGAAAAGAATTGTCTTGAAACCCGCATGAATTTAAAGGCGCAGGAAGAGTTGTAAGAAAAACTATATCCATTTCCCTCCAACGTAAAGTAATTAACGCTCATAAAATAAAAGTAAAATACGGGAAATTTCAATATCCCGCGATCTTAGTACGCGCGCCAACAACAGCGCGTCGGTCGTATCTAGCGCCGAGTGCGGCCGGCCGAGATGGTGGCCGCGTGCGGTCATACGACGCCACTTCTCTCTATCAGTGCCCTCCGCTCCTCCCGCGCCTCCTCCGCGGCCAGCGCGGCGCCCGCCGAGCGGAATTTGCACGAGCGACGCGCCTCGACTCGCGACGCGGTTCGGTTCAGTGTACGTGCGACCGTTCGCGGCCGAGGACGAATCGCCGCGCGCGCCACGACCACAACTAGATACGCTTATTACGCAGTTAAAACTATCGCCGCCGCGTGGACTGTTGTGAAACAACTTCAAGTGTATCTAAACCCTATTAGGCGTCCCCGCGACCCCCCTACACCGTGAATGAACCCCCCTTAGACTATGTGATAACTCTTATCAGTGTGGAAAAGTTGTAAAGTGCTAGACCGACTGGGAAGGACAGCCTGATTTGCGCAGTTTTCGGAGCCTTTGACGCCGGCGACGGTACGATTTTTGTCGATTCTGCCGATCGGAGCCACGCTCGCTGCAAGGTTATCGCGTCTATAGCCCGCCAGTGATGAATTGGAAAATCGGCGCGTAGTCACTCACGTGGTGTCCGCCCCGCCCCCGCCTCGGCCGCGCTTATATTTAGCGAAAATAGCCTCTCGGGAGCGGCCCGACGGCCGACGACGTCCCGCGCTCAACGCTGTTTATGAACGTTAGCGAGACGCCACATGTTATTGGCTTCGAATAACATAGACGATAAGCAAAAGACAGATAACCTCTTCGGATCGCGGTCCGGGTCCGACGTTTCTGGAAATAGAAAGACATCGGTGAAAAAAATCAGAAAAGAGAGCGCGCTGAAATGCTAACGGCCAGTATCGGCACGCGCCGGTGAGCGCTCCATTCGGCACATCTACCGAAAAATTCCACTGGACGCGATAGAGCTAGCGACATGTCTATACAGGGGGGCAGCGGTTACCAGAGCCCCTGGTCTTCGCAGACGGGTATCTCGGAGCTGGAGGGCACGATGGGCGAGCTGGAGCCGCTAGGCGAACTGACCGAGGTCGGCTTCGAGCCGCAGACGCGAGCGCGGTCTAACACGTGGCCGCTTCCAAGGCCGGACAATTACGTGGATCCGACTGACGACACCGGCTCCAAGAAGAACTCCAATCAGAATTTGAGTGGTAAATATCAATTGCCCAAAGACGCGATAAAAGTAGTAGACACGATACGTGCGGCTATTTAGGTCAACCCACGTAGGTAGAGCTCGCTGCCTGTGTAGTAACAATAACAAAAGCACAGAATGTCCGTCGATACTTTTGATCGAAGGATGATACAAACAAAAAGAGAACATACTAGCGGTATACGAACATACATGTTTACCTACCATACTAGCGGTAAACTTGTTACATTAACAGGTTGATAGGAATTTGTAGGTTTCTAGGTATATAAATTGGTCTCTGCAAACATAGATATATGTGATAATAACACTGATATCAATGTTGTTTGGACGTCGCAGGTAGTTAAAAATAAAGTTACAGGCACATGGAATATGTGATCATGTAGTCTCATATTATACAGTTAGGTAAATCACCTGAACATTACGAATGCATGCATCGATCACAGTATTATAACTTTTTTATTAAATTAAGTAGGTTAACGTAATTACTTATAATTCCTCAAAAACTAAATTGAAACGTAATCACACGCATAATTAAATAAGGATACTCCATTATGCACTGTACCTATTTAGACCTAAGAATGTTGTATTTTTTTCATCGTTTGGTGTACAATAATGAGTATTCTATCTCTATCTATCAATCAATGTCATGTCAAGGTGCTTATCAATAATTCGTAAACCAAGAAATGCTTAATCGCAAGAATAACTTTTTTAAATTGTCAAGAGTCTGCTTACCTAATGTAAACATACACCAAATATTACTACGCTGCTTAAAAATTTAAGCTTGGCAGCTTTAATGGAAGTTATTCTGATTTATTTCGTTATCAACAAATATAAGCAAGTTGTGTAATAAACATGTCACATATCAATCAATTGAGTTGTGTCACGTATGTAACAGATTTTGCGTACAAAGCGGCGCATGATCACGTAGTAGCTATGTATTATTTTAGTTACTATACGAGGCCAATGCACCCAGAATTTCTTGACTTCTAATAGGTAACTAACGTGGTATTGACGTAGCTTTTATTGTTTTGTACGATTCACATATGAATTGAATTGGCAAAATGAAGTGAAATGACTGTATTGCCATCCTTCTTACGAGCTCAATGTATGAGCAAGGCGGCAACATTTATAGCTGATAGGTTAGTTGTAGGTAGTTTGTGTACAACATAATAATTGGCGTCAGACTAACTTTTTAGTTCAGTAATTCGGTACGGTATTATCTACAGAGTACTTAGTCGTATGTATTGACCAAAGGGATGTCATTACACTGGTGCATATACGAGTAGTTTATTGACCTATTAGTTGAGTAAATTAATTATTCATCTGTGGTCATGGCACGGGCAAAGCAAAAAAATGAAGGTTAGGTTAGGACTATAGTCAGCAAATTAATGTGCAATTGAGGACGATTTTTTTTAAAATGACCTTAAATTAAAGATAACAAATTACATTAATGATCCAACCCAATATTTTTATGAGTAAATCGATTGTTATTGACCCGGTATTATAAGTTAGAAATTTCTATGGATCACCAAAACGTCAGTTGTAGGAATATTGGGACGATTGCTCTGTCAGACCTATCCTTGTCAAAAGATAAATAAATGTTGGGAATCAAAAATGCAGAAGATAGGAAACTTTATCTTTAATTAGGCAAATCCACGTAATAGGTTTACGCTAAGGGTTTATGAACATGCTCACTTATTTAACTTGGAGCGATGTAAGTATAAAAGAAATATTTTTTTACCTTAACAACACGTAAAACATTACGGAACTAAACTTACTTAGGGCCATAGTCCACCCCGCTGGCCCAGTGCGGATTGGTGAACAGTGAACTTACTTAAATGTGTATTTTTTTTCAAATGTATGATTGAAAAGATGTATGAATGTGGATGTCGCGAAAGATGTATGTATTGTCAGGTTCGTAGCACGTGTGTGGCAAACGGTAGTCTCTGTGTAACCCTGTGGGATACAGGCGTGAGTATATGTATGTATGGTTCTTCCTTTTCCATACTTAACTACAAAATAGCTGGCTGACCTATTGCGGTGTTTCCTTATTTTTCCCAATATTCAATTATAAAAGGTACGTACCTAATAATAATATAAAATTGATTCATTAAAGTAACCATAGTTGAATCACATAACAATAAAGAATTATAACTATCAATAAATAACATAAATGACCTCTTCATTGTATGGATCAGTTTACCTACTTGTCTACTGGTAATTTTGAATAAAATTTGTAAAATACATATGACGTCAGCAGTGTGAAAAATAAACAAACTAATTTATAATTAGGTTTTTTTACGCACATACAAATTACATTTTATTTTAATAAAATATCAGTAGATAGGTCGAATTAAAATCAAATTTCTAATTAAACAGCCAGTAACTTTCGATGAAAAAAAAAACCAGAAAACTTGTCGGTATGAAAAAAAACTGCTAGCATTATTTCTGTGACTATTTTTTTCTCTTTACGTAGACGTCCTCACTATAGATACCTCTAACTATTTTCTCTTTTAAGGTGCACCTCCACTGCCCTCTGCGGGAACTAAGAAGAACTCCTCCCGTCGGAACGCATGGGGAAACCTCTCCTACGCTGATCTCATAACACAAGCCATCACCTCCGCACAAGACAACAGACTCACGTTGTCGCAGATATACGAGTGGATGGTCCAAAACGTGCCATATTTTAAGGATAAGGGTGACAGCAACTCATCTGCTGGATGGAAGGTAAGATTATTTTATCTTCTTCTTTTACGAAGGAATGTAACAACATACGGCTGTACCCGCAATAAGCGGGTATTCTGCTAGTCTCAATAAGTTAATTAACATACAAAAATCACTGAATACACTTTCTATATTTTCCGTAGTTATTGCACTAGATTTTCTGTTTTATGTCCGTGTAAAGCTCGGTGCAAAAATAGTTAAAGTGGCCAACCTAAGCACATCCATGATATCTGTTACTATAAACAATAACGTTTGGAGAAACATCTCTTATTCTTGAAATTTTAGAACTTAGATTTTTAGGGTTCCGTACCCAAAGGGTAAAACGGGAACCCTATTACTGAGACTTCACTGTCCGTCCGTCTGTCACCAGGCTGTATCTCATGAACCGTGATAGCCAGAGACTTGAAATTTTCACAGATGATGTATTTCTATTGCCGCTATAACAACAAATACTAGAAAACAGAATAAAATAAATATTTAAGGGGGCTCCCATACAATAAACGTGATTTTTCTGACGTTTTTATAGATAATGGTACGGAACCCTTCGTGCGCGAGTCCGACTCGCACCTGGCCGGTTTTCTTTTTGTTTCAATTTTCCAAACATGTTTTTTCGTTTTTGCTCTGTGTATTAGGCTCTGAAATAATTCGTAAATGTTTGGCATAAGAAAATGCGAGTTTCGGTACATTGTTTACATTACACACTAATCTATTTACCACGAATCGAATTAATTTCGTGAATTTCTAAGGGCATTCCTCAATATGAATCATTTGGCGTATGTCCATCAATGTTGGATGTTTAATGCAAGACAGTGGCAGTGTGCCATCTCGAGCGGTTTCTTTGATGTTATCTCTGCACTTTTTACTTTTTACGCGAATTATCTACGTTTATTCTTATCGTTTAACGAAATGCTTTGGCAATAATATAAGGCTACAATAGTTTCTAAAATTTGATGATTCACTGCAAGTATAGCGTTTACCTATATTATTTTATATAATCAATATTCTATAAAAGGTTTTAAGTTGGTATTCAAATATTGATATAATTTAAAAAAAAATTACAACTGGATGGATATTAGCTGAAGTGGTGTTTGCGATGATCGCTAACTGTACGGCCGCAACCCGCAACGCGCTGTTTCCGCGTTCGGCCTATCGCCTTGAGAACTTTAATCTGTTTCATGAAAAATGTTATCGTGAAAATTTTTCAATTAAATCTGCAATTGAAACTAAAAGTATTTACGAAACTATGAAGCGTGTAGTACCTATATGTAATACAGAATTAAAATAATCATGATAGGTAATTATATTTTCGCGACATATTGATTGAAAATATATCTAAAGGAGGAGTCTCAACTATAGGGGCTAACGCAACATTTTATTGAATTTAAAATGAAAACCTACCTTCTCACTTATTTCATGAAAGCATTTATTATCTCCTTAATACAAGTAATATGTACGTAATACTTATTAGAAGTAATAGGTAGTAAATAGTAAAACTGTATGCAACTAAAGTGGCCTTCTTGACTATTTCTTTTAAACAGCGCATTTCGGTGGAACTGCGCAGTGGCACACGTTATCTCAATCGGCTGTGACACGACCGATATAAATGATAATAAAAACACTATTATACGCTCTTTTAAAACGTTCTAATCTCTATACGCGGATACATTGCCGTTACGCAACGAACCCCATCGCGATCCACCGGAACTAACGCTTCGATGAAAATCGTTCGACTTGATACACTCGTGTTTATCATTTAGATGCGTGCGGTCACATGACGTTGACACGCCTTCTTGGCTACGACGAAGTTGAATAAGAATGACGACGATTCCTAAATGCGTAATATTATAGAAATCATTCTAATGAAATGTATATGTAGTACTGAACAATCCTACAGCAGGTCATGTCTAAGTGGATTAAAAAAAAGAACAAATTAAAAAAAGAACTGTAATCTTGTCTTGTCACAGCCGGCTGTGCTAGCCCCGCTGGAGTGTAGTAGATTTGCGTAGAACGCCACGAACTCGCTGACCTTCGCAAGCGTACCCATGGCATTGATTAATATCCACGCATACAATGCTCATTGAGGCGCTGCACGCGTGTCGGTCAATTATAGTAATTAGAGCTCGCACATTAAAGTCGAAAATCAAACGGACACGGCCCGTGTCATTGTGAACTTAGTTAATTAGCAAACTGTTGAAGTCGTGCATCACACTCTTGCGCGATACAAACGATTAAAAATGAAAGAGACGGATGATATGCCACCTCGTAAGGTGAATGAATTGTGTACACGTGCTCACTGTAATTTGTTTCTTCGAGAGTTTGTCCGAATTGGAATTTTAAAATCTATCGCTCTATTTATAGAGTTCAATACGGAATACAGTTTAATCGCATAATGTTTCTTTGATATTCCCTAACACTAGGAGTGTCCCGATAATAGTCTGGACGATGGCCATCAACTGGTGTCATCGGGTAGTGGACACGTGTAAAATTGTGTCGTAATCGACGAACTGGACCAGCGTATTCTGGCATCTTACACCAGGAAATATGCTGTCAGTTACTGGTCTTAACACTGTGCATATTTTTATTCGGCTACAATGAACCAATGGTAAGAAAATAACGTATTGTATGAAGATGTACGGGGTTGCGTGACATAAATATTCACACCAAAAATTACACGATTATGTATCTTTCAATTTGGTTGCTTAATCCTAATTGGAAGGTAGTATGCAAAAGTGCATATGCAGTGGAAGCCGAGTGGTCGATCGCACGCCTTGCAAATCAAAGTGTGGAGGTTCAGACCCCGGCTCGCACCTCTGGGATTCGTGTGCGAATCTCATTTTCATCCGAGATTATCACTTGCTATGAAACGGTAAAGGAAAACATAATGAGGAAACCTGCACGTCTGAGGGAACTTGCGTGTCTAGTTCTCGATAGATGTGTGAAGTCTGCCAACCCGTACTGGGCCAGCGTGGTGGACAATGGCCTGAATCCCCCTCGCATTGAGGGGAGGCCCGTGCCCAGCAGTGGGACATTAAAAGGGCTGTAGTAGTAGTAGTAATGCAAAAGTGAGACAGAATCATTTTATTAATGAAAATTAGATATCTAGGTACTCAAAGTGCCAGCTAGTAAATCTTAAGAAAGTAATAAAATAGTGCGACTGACGGGTTAATGTATATTATGAAAAGTAATACGAGCACATTACTTATATCGATTGTTTACGAACCATAGCAATTATTCTAAGAATTTCTTATCTTGACTCAGCCTCAGTTTTGCTGGGCATCAGATAATAAAACGTATAGAGGTCAGCCAATAACTATGTGCTAAACATTAAAAGTGGTCTGATTTCAAAATCGTAACAACATTATTAAAGACATAGTGTACATTTGTACATAATTTACATTATATTAAATTGGTCGAACGCACGCTTTGCAATCAAAGTGCGCAGGTTCTATCCCCGGCTCGCACCTCTGGGTTCCATGTGCGAATCTCATTTTCATCTGAGATTATCACTTGCTAAGAAACGGTGACGGAAAACATCGTGAGGAAACCTATGTGCCCGGTATAATTGCAATAGGCTCGCCCCCTATTACATTGGGACCAAAATACATCGGCGAAGTGTGGGCGCACTGCAGTGCACCTCTGCCTACCCCTTCGGGGAATACAGGCGTGATGATGTATTAGTATTATTATATTAATTTACAAAAATCGGTCAACCCATATGTAGAAGATGTGGGTTAAAAATGATAAAATCGGTGCAATAATATCTGTTCATTGCATGGGTACTGGTCATATTTGCACTTGTAACCACAAAACTGGTACTTCAACGGTATTTATTTACTTAAGCTACTATCCATATGCAAGTCCCATTTAAGGTCAAATCTGGTGCACGGAATCCCACCGAGCGGTTTGGCCTTCTATGTCATTTTTGTATGCAAAACTAATTGATAGTCAATTAATTAGGATTTGTTACATCCTATTTTGCAATACGACCTCCAATAAGAAATTAATAATCAGCCGTAACAGACGTTAAATAGATTTGATGGCATAAATTATGAAGCGATAGTACCTACATCTCACGCGCAAATGCAATTGGAAATAATAGCAACCCTAACAAGCTTTTCAATACTTATCGTATTCTTCAGGAAGGTGTTCATGCATTAAATAACCAACAAAAAACGCATAATGAAATTGAATTAGAATTTTAAATAGACGACGAAAAAAAGTGGTCAATAAAATAAAATAACATTCAATTTGACGAGACACAATGTTGCACTATTCAGTTTGATGTTCTTGTACTTTTTGTAATTCAATATCATCAGCATTTTCAGGAATACTTTATTAAAGATTGTCTACTGTAAAAGGTTGTAAATGTATTGGACAGGTCATTCTATGAAAAGAAAGAAAACTAGTTCATACGTAATGGGGTCCGAGATGGAAGAGAGAGTTTATTGGTTCTAATGTTGCACATTAAAATACAAAATATTACCAAAAATTATTATATTGTGGGTTGACAACACTACACGCTTTTGTTTTATTGGTCTATCTATACATCTATACAAATAAATAAAATTGGAGTGTCTGTTTGTAATATCAAAATAACACTTTTTTACCAAATGCGTATGAAAGTATATACGATACCTATAACGAAAACGCAATTTTAAAATTTGTCTGTCTGTCTGTTTGTTTGAGGTAAACTTCTAAACGGCTGAACTGATTTCAATGGGACTTCCACTGATAGATAGCTGACGTTCCAAGGCGTAATTTAGGCTACTTTAATTTTAGAAAAAGCGATAGGGTTCCGTGGGAAAAACATAATACCCATATTTCCGGGTAATCTCCCTAAAATCCACGCGGGCGAAGTCGCGGGCAAAGCTAGTATCTAAATATACTGAACAATCCTACAGCAGATCATTGTGTCTTATGTCTTATATATTGGTGGATGTGTATGCACAACAGTTGATACGCCTATACTTATACGGAAATACTTATGCTAGACTTCCGCGCGTATTTTGGGTGTAGTTCAAGTTCAAGTTTAAAAGTTATTTGAATTTCTGACAAATGAAAAGAACGTAGTATCTATCGATCACACGGGCCGGATGTTCGAATAGAAGTGGTTTTTGGGGCAAAAATTCGTATTCTCCGTAACGATGTCGCGATGGGTCCAGTTGAATAGCAAATGAATACTACCGTTACAAACGACCGTTAGCACACCTTCGCAAAATCTCATATAGGTACTATCCTTGTCAGGTAAAAGATGTATAATCGCATTTGGAACAAGGTATTATCGTCAATCTATTGGTGATTAGAATGAACTTTTACCACTTTGCAACGTTGTGGACCTAATATTAAATTATATTGTATTAAAAAATAATTACTATTGCGATGTTCTTACATACATAGGTACATACATATACTCACGCCTGTATCCCATGGGGGTAGGCAGAGACTACCGTTTGCCATATGCTACGATCCTGACATAATTATCATAATTTTCATTGCGTAAATCACAATATTTAAATACCGTCCGGTTTTAACCGGAGATTTGATTTATCAAATCTGATGATGGTTTGCTGCATGAAACCCTCCTTTTAAGCGCTTCCCATGATTCCTTTTATCGATCTACTGCTAATTCGGTTTCATCATTAGTCTTGTTTTCGCTACATTACATACAGCCTTTTCTGCATCCACAGACTAGCTATGACTTAAAATTTGAGTAGCGAGCCTTTCGGCCTTCGCTGCCAGTAGTTTATGTAAATATTTTTTTCTGACATTTCATTTTTTAATTGATGTCAACATTATATTACCTAATCTGTGGAAAATTCCAACCGAGACCTTTCTTAATAAGTAATTGAGGTTACATTGATTTACACGGTCGCCATCTTGCTATGTAGATAACACTGAATGTTATACTTATTTGCACAGCGGTGTATGAGGCCGATAACAGAACCATATGACGCTCATTCATTCGTTACATATGCTGTGCCGCGCGGCCCGAGAAATAAGAGAAATTAAATTTAGGGCCGATTTAACAGTCGTCAGGAAAACTATTTAAAGGACACCTCGATTGCCATGTATTAATTTGACCTTTTGTCTGGGAATCAAAAAACTGCCTAAGTTTACCTATATTTACCTATGCTGACATATCAAGCCATCTTCTGAGGTCTTGACACAGCCTCTTCCGTAAAAGGTATTATTTAATATGATATGCTCAGTTTTTTTAGAGTTAAAGTGTTAATTGCAATAAAAGACTTTCAAAATGTGTAAATACCTAATATTAAAAGTACTGAGAAATAATAATGTAGAATTAAGTACAATTGGCGTAGCAGAGGTACCCGTGTGGTCGAACGCACGCCTTGCAAATCAAAGTGGTTCAAACCCCGGCTCGTTCCTCTGGGTTTCATGTGCGAATCTCATTTACATCCGAGATTACCACTTGCTATGAAACGGTGAAGGAAAACATCGTGAGGAAACCTGCACGTCTGAGGGAACTTGACTAGTTCTCGATAGATGTGTGAAGTCTGCCAACCCGCACTGGGCCAGCGTGGTGGACGATGGCCTGAATCCTCCTCGCATTGAGGGGAGGCCCGTGCCCAGCAGTGGGACATTAAAAAGGGCTGTATTAGTAAGTAAAATGGTAATTTGACATAACCATACGAGTACGAGTACAGTTCGAGTATATATACCTACAATGTCAGAAATACCCTCCTGAGACTTAATTAAAAATAAATATAAACTCCTGCCTGCTTCATATAACATTATTCTTATTGATTACTCACCATAATACATAATAAACAATATACATGATTCGTGTATAGTCTGTCTATAGGAAAATGAAGTTTTAATTTAACAATACCTGTAACAGTCATTGGATTAGCACTTTATTGGCCTTACATTAAAGTTTAAATTGCAACATGACAAACACTAAAAACAGTTTATCCTATATACTTGATAATTTTGTTATTAGACTTGCCACTTTTGTTTTGAAAAACATGAATGATTGTGACATTAGTATTCCCCATACGCATACCAACTACCCTACCAAAATCCCATGATAATGATTCACGTATTCTGTAGCAATATAGTTTGTAATACACGCCCATACACTCCAACACACAAAACAACACATCACACACCCATACACAAAAATCATATAATATGAATATTATTAAAATTATTGCATTAATTATTTTTTTTCACATTGCACAGTCATTTGACAGCTCGCACCTATGTTAAATTTGTTTTGAAATTGGTTACCTGCGAGACAAGCTTGCTTAGTGTAGGAACCAAGTTTAAGAAATTGTTTAAAACTAAGCTCTTAAATTGTTAACTAGTTATACACCCATCTTTAATTTTAATAACAGTAACACATGTACTCAGTACTAGTGTGCTAGATTACAATTTAAGATGAATAAATATATTTTAATATTACAAAATAAATAGAATAAAATAAAATATTAGAATAAACAAAAAAAAAATACACTATATTGTCTAATAGGTAGTAATAACGGCTACAGTGCGCATACGCATCTTTGTCTGCATCTTTTGATGTAAATACCTTCATATTTTACACAAAAAATATATATATCGAGGGGTGAAAGGCTATTTCACTTAAGTGACACTTTTGGGCTACATTGACTTATGTACATTCTAGTTACAACCCGCGACTTCGTCGGCGCAGACTTCGTTTATTCAATTATTGTTATAAATTATAGCCTATGTGTTATTTTATTTATAACTAATGGTAAAAAGAACTTTTTTAAACAAGCTTTTATTTAATTACCCATAGTTTTCGTGTTCTCCTCAGCAAGCCCTTTCATTTGATACCCATACTGTGGTAGTGCAGAAAAAATAACTATTCCGCCATCTTGGATGATCCGCCATATTGGAATTAGAATGACGTCACATAGCTAAGCATCCATTGTCATCCAAAGTAAGCGTGTATACCAAATTTCAGCTCAATCGGTTAAAGATAACTGAATCAAAATTCAGTTTCAAGATTCCACCCGGACATACATAGGTGCATTGCAAGTTAATATAAAGCTTGTAAAAAATAATACTATAAATTTCATCAAATCCGTTCAGTACTGTATGCGTGAAAGAGTAACAAACATCTATCCATCCATCCATCCCCACAAACTTTCACATTTATAATATTAATAGGATAAGTAGGATTTGGTATCAGATTTTTTTTCCGCGTCGAATGATTATGCTCTGTGGTAACATTAAACAAATGTCGTTTAAGTCTATCACCCCTCAATATAGAGATAATAGACCTACGTAGAAACGTAGTATTTCATCCATGATTAATTACTTATTATAAAATTATTTTAGCAACCACCAGCAGCTCTGGTGCTCACATGTCATGCCGTTATCATTGACACCACTGATAAGATAGGTTGTCAATATTTGACACTGACACATTTTCGCGAGGTATCTCGCTCGGCTCATGGTAAATGTTTATTAATTACATATAGCTATGCGCACTTGACCCGTTGTACCACTAAAATTGTTATTTCACATATACATTAAAACTGTTTGTCATATTTTGAACCATAAATATATATACTTACCAACCTTATTTCAACGTATACGCACAGCTTTCATAGCATGATTTTTTCACGTAATTTTCAACTTTAGGTAGTGTAATTTCAAGGGTGTTTTTCATCTAACGTCTGCCCATTATCCTGTTCTATTCTATGGCTACTATGCTCGCTAGAACTTATCAACACCATATCGCCATATATTGCCATCGTGAAATAACTGTCAGTCCGATCAGGGCCCGGGACGATTTTGATCGGTAACGGAACGGTTTTTTGACACGTTCATAGTATGTATGACATGGTGTAATGGATAGACTCCTTTGATGTAAAATAATATTACAGTATTCAAATCATTTATTCTGTACAGGCCTATGGGGCACTTACAAATTGTCAAGTTTACATTTTTTTTTCTTATCTTATCTTACCGGATCGAAACGCGACCTCAACTGAGAACTCAATCAAAATTTCGACGTAAATCTTTGTAGACGTAAACACGTCATTTCACGTCGCACAGGATGTCGTTCTAAGATTTATGTAGGAAAAACAGTGCGCCCGCGCAATTGACGTGTGAATGGATAATGCAATGAATTAAACAACACGTGTGCATCACTGGTGGTATAGTACTATATACGAGGTTCCGCGAACTGAAGCCAAAACAACGTGGAGAGCCCTGGGCGGACTGGGGCGTCAAGACGAGCTATGTAATTATTTATCCAATTCCAAAATGAAATTTATTGACACAAAGAAAAAGATCATTCTTCAACGAAATGGATTTGATGGCGCGAGTAAATTTAGAAGCATGGTCGCGTGACTTATTGCATGTAAATATAATCTTTATGGGTATGACACAGAGTACGTTTTATTATTGGCAAAAAAATGTGCAGTGCGCGTCGTCTCTGTGTTCCCGGGGTTTTATGTGACAATGAAACATGTTATGTAATATCTTTAACATGAAACTGGCGTTGGTTTTATTAGTAAAAAATAAATGAACGCCTCAACAATTATAAAAAAAATCCATCCATGTACAAAACTATCCACAAAGCTGTTTTATTACAAAAGTGATTCACAACGCTACTAGTAATGAATAGTTAATCCTAGATTTGGGGTTATTTCTTTAATTATTTTACATTTTCACGACTAAATGTAAATTGATTGGTGGATCTTATGTAACACCACTTAAACTATATTATTTAAGTTTGGGCAAGTATAGGGAGTGTGTGGGAAATAACAAGAAAAAAAAAAAAATGTAACATGTCCGGTTTTTATCTCAAGTGTCAGAAATACCTAATTAAAACTTTATCTTAAATGACAAACAACAGCAATTATATTGTTACTCCGTTACCCCTCGATACAAATAAGTCTCTTAAACAATATTAAGTTTCGACGAATTAGATAAAATGTATTTTTATAAACAACCGAATTATCTTGGGATAACAAGTGGGCGTACCATTAATGTCATAAAAAATGATTACCTACATTTAACAAAGTTTATTATTCCGCAATATTTGAGATGAAAACATAAATGGAAAATTTCTAGCAATTTATATCATGGTATTTAAATGATTATTAAGAATCTTAATAGCACGAGGCACAGGAAGCGTTTGCTAATCTTAATACTTGTCTTACTAATTTATCGACGTTGAAAAAAAATTGATATAATCAATACATTCATATCTTCGTTGTCTTTATTGCTAATTAATTCGTTTAATTAAAAGACGAATACAATTTTACAGACAGCAGACTCGCAATATTCTTTCCTGAAGAAGTCTTAGATAAAAATATAATTATCTATGGTTATTGATTAGAATACTTAGCTATCGAAACACCTTGTGACTTTGCAAGTTACGCGTATTTAGAACATATAACACCAATATAAACTACCATGAGAGTCCCGTAAGGAAGTCAAATTTTATTGATATGGGTCACGAAATAGATACTATATTTGCCACTGGAAAACGAACTGTAAAGTAAAGTTCATTCTACAATGAAATGACACCGCGGGCAAATTTTTGAAGTGTGGTCGTATTAGTCGAATTGAGAAACCCCTCCTTTTTTAAAGCCGTTCATAATATACCTAAGTAGAGTTAACCGCTAAGTTTAAAGATAAGTTCATGCAACCTCCTTTGACATCTTTTATAACACGTCACAATGTTTAATTAACAACACACAACGGGATAACCGGACAATTTTAATTACTTTTTTAACTATTATTACTACCTATTAAAAAATATTTATTTTAAGATTCAACCTTTCGACCATATCGGAATAAATACGGTATCTTATCGTAGTCTTAGCAACGGGCGACGTGAACGATAGTAGCTCCGTGATTTGTGTTATCACTTCACACATTATTTGGTACACAGTCTACATTGGCTTATTTGATGGCGCCGAATAAAATTCTACCAGGATTGAACGAGCAATGCACCGGAGACATTGCGATGTTTCAAATTAATTTTAAGAAATATGTGCAAGTTGTGACCGCTCTCTGATGACTCTCTCTAGCCTTGTTATATAGGCCTAAATTGAGTTCAGAAGTCATTTTATTTGGTTATAGGTACATAAGCGGTTTACTTACTTATTTGGGTCGATTACACTATTTGCTGTAGTTGATATTTGTACTTGGAATACTATTTGTCCTAGGATATTCATTGTGTACAAAACGTGATACAAGATAATTATTATAAGTTGTAGAACACGTGCTTATTAAATTGTCTATAATATGTTAGAATTTATGTTAGGAAGATATCCTGATAACGCCCTTAATACGGCTTGAAACGTGTTTGATTTTTGATTTCGGATTTTTGATATGATTTCGGAATTCACTCGCTTTTCCATTGTATGTTAAGTAATGTAATGTACGATATACAGGGGCGAGGTTATATAAGAGGTTTGCACGTCCGATTCTGATAATTTTCTAACTGTTGGCTATTGTTCTAACTATGTGCAAATATCTGTACACGACCAATCACCAATTCCCGGCGATACCGAAATAAACTTTTACACTAACGAATCTCTCGTATAATACCTATAAGTAGTATGGATTCAATGGATAAGAAAGAGCATAAATCAAAAAGAAAACCCGTAAATAAAATATCGGTGGACCTGAAACTCGTTACGAGTTTAGTTTTAACCTTGGCAATAAATTTGCCGATACAAATTAGTTGAAGTTTTGATATACCTACAGGGCTCTGAAAGGGCGGCTGCAATAGAAGCTGCACACCACCTTGCCATGATTGATTTATACGTCTTGTTTGTCACAGAGCCGATTTATTTGAATTCCTGCCAGGGCCCGGGCAGCCAGCGGATTAATATCGAACAGACCCCGCGATATATCCCCGACTTCGGGCAATAATTCAATATTTCATCCTTCGGGCCGGGACTTACGCTGCGAATTAACATACAAACGTCAAATCGTTTCATGAATAAAAAATGTATTGGATTTAGTGAAATGAGTCGCGCGATCGGCGGCCATTTACGGTGTTGCCGCCAGAAATGCCTATTGCGGATATATAAAACGGTTCGGATTACTGGTTTAGTTTGATCGCACTCTATACGTATTTGGAGGAGACACGCGATTCGGCAGCTAAGTTTCCAACGATGGCAGTTGGGACTCGAAAAACTCTCAGTCGTAAAACGATCGACCATTAACCGAGCAGCTCAGGAATTGGGTATCGCAAAGCATTTACTGCCTTTTAATGCAACCAACAGACTGCTGACGTTATTTTATTGGGGGGAATGGTTCAAGCGTTGCCGCTGTAAAAACCAAAGGATGCGTACTCATCGGTTATTATATGATCGATTTTCAAATAAAAACAATGTATTATTTGAGTCGAAATAAAGCAAAAAAAAAAACTTGCAAATGTCGTAACAACGATAGTCAGTTTTATTTTTATAGTTTCCAAGTTAGTACCCACTTAATACGGCATTGTAAAATTCGGATGTTAAATCTTTATAGCAAAAACGAAAAAGTTCTTATGAAGACAAATATTCTTTTTGTACCTATCTATCGTATGTAAATAAATAGTTGATGGGATTTTTATTGGCAAAGCTTAAAACCTTTTTCCAAGTAAGTATATGAATTATCATCTGCTTTAACTATTTAGTTATATCAAATAAATAATTCACGACAACGTCTCAATCAAACAATCATCAACCAGATCGCCTTGAGATTGCAATAAAATTGATATCGTACTACGCCAACATTCAACGTAATTTTTTTTCTAATATATAGTGCATCAACCAGCGCGATACCACTTATTTACAATAAACCTTATTCTTTGAAACTTAGAGTATAGAGTAGCTGTTACACGAGGATTGGTTAACTCATTATTGCTTGGATAAGGTCAATTACGGTAAAGGGTTAGGCAACGCAGGCGAGCGAAAAATTCCACGAACCATCGTATCTAGTCAAACCGGTTATTTAAAACTAGGCACAAAAATTAATGCGTTGGTATTTAGCAATGTGTTCACACTTGTCTGTAGCTAATAGGGCGATGCAATTGAGACACAGATTAAAATTGCATTTCTAAACCTACCTTATAAAAAAGTGTTTCCATAAATTTATAGACATGTCAATCTCTCTACAAATCATCAACTATGACATTTTCAGTGATTACAATGGTTTTTAAAATGACACGGTTAATAGATCTAGTTTTTTATTTTTTTATGAGATAGGAAGGCAAACGAGCAGACGTTTCACCTGATGCTAAGTGATCAACGCCGTCCATGGACACCTGCAACACCAGGGGCATCGCAAGTGCGTTGCCGGCCTTTAAGGAATGAGTAGGCTCGTTTCTTGAAGATACCTTTGTCGCATCGTTCCGGGAACACCGCTGCAGGAAGTTCATTCCACAATTTGGTGGTGCGAGAATTTACGAAAACTTTCTTAAGCATAAAAAGAAAGTACATCTGGTTTACATTGGGACAAAAAATGGCGAAGTTTGCATGTATGTAGGGACGCCTCTACCTACCCCTGAAGTTCAGTGATGGTGTACTGAATCCGTGCCTGTCTAAGAACGGGTACACCATGACAACATTGAGGATTAAACTACTAAGGCATATAAAAACTGAGATCATCGACGTATAAAAAGGGAGGGCGCCGCGCACATTGTAAGTGAAGCATCGTATCGAAATACGTTTGTGTGAATTAAGATATACCAACCAATGATGCCACGTTACGGTAGCGATCGACTTATTATGATATACCTACTCGTATGCTGATTAACTATGGGTGCTTCAACTATTACTTAGCGAGATATCCTTTTCTATACTAGCATTGCAAAACTATCAATATACAGTCCTCTTCGAGATAAGCATTGGCTTGTCTAATTTACATAATACTAATACAATGAAATCATGATATCGGTTCTATTATAATAGAATAGCGTTGCCATACCGAGCAGGCGCCAGCCCCAAATGCGTGGGCGCACCGCGCAACTAAACTGCCAATTGACAGTTCACGTTTGTACACAAGCTTCGAATGAAATCGCCGGAAATTCAATGTTTTCCTATCGTGGCGGATGAGATCAACGATAGATAGCTGAAGCCATATTTCTGATGATATTAAGCTGGTTGTGTGAGTTTTAATACGCGGAGAATATGACAGAGTACAGAGGTCTTACCACCACCTTTTAAGTGGTAGACTAGTTAACAAAACGCCCGCTTTGATAGCACGAGGTGCAGGTTCAATCCCCGTCCTCTGGGATTTTCATGTGCGAATGACATTTTCAATAATGATTAACACTTGCTGAACGGTGAGCGCATTCCGTATCATAAGCCAGACTTGGCGTACATGCTATCCTACTGCGTTCTGTGTAGAAAAAACCGGCCAAGTGCGAGTCGGACTCGCGCACGAAGGGTTCCGTACCATTATCTATAAAAATGGCAAAAAATCACGTTTACTTAATATAATTATTTTATTCTGTTTTTTAGTATTTGTTGTTTTAGCGGCAACAGAAATACAACATCATCATCGAAAATTTCAACTCTCTAACTATCACGGTTCATGAGATACAGCCTGGTGACAGATGGACGGACGGACGGACAGCGAAATCTCAGTAATAGAGTTTCCGTTTTACCCTTTGGGTACGGAACTCTAATAGGGATAGATGCACTGCATTGCACCCATATTTCATCGATATATTGTGGTCACAATTCATAAGATGTAAGCCCATTGCCATTATACCCTTTGATTGTGAAGCGAATTAAACGAACTTATAATCATATGAGGTTTAATCGAATGTGCATAATTGTTGGGCCACGACCTCAATTAGCCAACAGTCTAATAATCGCGATTAGCCCTGCGCCTACAGGCGCGACAAAACGCAAGCGACCAATTTAATGCCAATACCAAAACAAAACGAATTGTATTGATACATAGGAAAAGTTAATTATTTAGCGAGTGAAATTCAATATTTCTGAATATTGGTATGGAGCTAGTTTTTATATTGTGGTATACAGGGTGTTTCAGAAGTCCGAAATAATACTTTGGGTACATACACGGCAGATCATATGTGGATGCTTAGTGAAGACAGTTTATACCTAACTATCATAGTTTCTGAGTTACAGACCCTTGAATATTTGTCACCTATTCAGCAGTGCAAACTACACTAATGAGGAGCCACTACCAATATCCACAAAACAGAACATGCACATTTTACATAGGTCTTGAGATATTACAAGTTTTACATATTGACGACGAAAAGAAAGTTGGAAAAACATGCTCGTATTTCAATCAAATTTGTATACCATTCAATTGCCTACATAATGCTGTTTCAAACGTCAAAGTATTATTTCGGACTTGTGAAACACCCTGTATATTGTAGAATCGGACTCTTTGTAGGTGCTTTTGGGCCTGCACGATTAACAATTTTGATTTGATTTCGGCAAACATTTTGACGCCTCGGTGTGCGAGGGGTTTCAATAATAGAACTACGAATTTAAAGATCGACGACGGTTTCCGAGCCCCGACAAATCAGTCTACCCACTCAGTGACCTTTGCGGGTTATGAAAGTACATTCGAATACATACATCTTATCCGACTTTATACGAACGAATAATTCATTTTAAATTTGAATTTAGAAGCAGCTAGAAAAGAATAGATACATAATTTCATATTCATAGATAACGGACATATTCCAAACACTTGGTAACATTATTACGTATACCTATATTACGGCACCTACTGTTTTATGAATTGTTTGTGTCATAAGTAAGTATAAATCATAATGTTTTGTTATAGGTTAGAAGCCTTTAACATTTATTATATCTACATCATCAGCACGCCTGCATTCCCCGAAGGGGTAGGCAGAGGCACCCACACTTCGCCGATGTATTTTGGTCCCTATGTATTAGGAGGCAAGCCTATTGCCATTTATGAAAAGTAGTAAGTATGAAAAGTTTTAGAAAGAAAAAAATATAATAAGTTATTAAAACGACGGTTTGGTCTAGTGGTTTAAGCCTAGGCCGCTTGATTAACTGCACCAAAAAGGTTCCGTTCTGGAAATTGCCTATACGGAATTTGCCCTGGTCTGGGTGTAACTGGGTCCCCTTCAGTCCATTTTATGGTACCCATTGTACAAGCATTGCTTGGTTTGGGATGATACGATGAGCATGTATTGGCTGCCGATATTTACTTAGTTATTCAATTGTGGAGACAAGATTTATCTTCGTAGCGTTTTCCACAGAAAATTTAAAGAGTTTTAAAACTTTTGCACTTGATTGTACCCTACAGTGCGATTGGAACAGAATTAGCATAACCGGTCGAGATAAGAAGCGATTATGTTAATTACATCTCTGAGCATAAAGACCATAATTGTAAAGTATTATATCTAATTCATGGAACTCCTATGACACCTTTTTGTAGATGTGAGGAAGGACGACAAGTAGAATGACCTTTATGATTTAAAAATAGAACTTAGTGGTGCAAGTTCAAATCCCGAGCTCGCATCTCTGAGATTTTCATGTGCGAATGTAATTTTCAATAATGATTACCACTTGCTGAATGGTGAAGAAAAACATCGTGAGGAAACCTGCACGTCTATAGAAAGGCATGAGACTTTCACTAACCCGCATTGGGCCCGCGTGGGTGACTATGGCCCAAAATATATGGCATTGTCTCGCTTCCTATTGCATTGAGACCAAAATACATTGGCGAGGAGTGGGCGCACTGTAGTGCACCTTTACGCCTAATACAGGCATGACAATGTAGTTATGGAACTTATTCTAGTATTAAAGGAGATATTTAGAAGTGCGGAGCGCGAGTTCGCGCGGTTCGATGTTCTCAAGCGTCTTAAGCGTATAATATTTGTATGACATCGGTACTGTTCGGTAAAAAGATTAAGGACTTCAAGGGGTAAACAATAACTCCTACACTAAGTTCAACACTTGTAGCGTATGTAGAAGATAGGAACATAGGTGCCATTTGAGTGAACGCTGAAGAATACTCTAAATCTAGCGTAAAGCTATTCACCTCTGCTTGTACCTATGTATTTTAATAAGATATAGGAAAAGAAATAAAAAATATCAGCAAATTTATAAAAAAAAACTTCAATACATCAACAAATAACCTACAATAGCATTACAGTAGCCGAGTAGTTGCACGCACGCCTTGCAATCAAAGTGCGCAGGTTCATACCCCGGCTCGCACCTCTGGGTTTTTATGTGCAAATCTCATTTTCAAACGAGATTATCACTTGCTAAGAAACGGTGAAGGAAAACATCGTGAGGAAACCTGCACGTCTATAAAAAGACGTGTTAAGTTCACCAACCCGCACTGCGCCAGCGTGGTGGACTATGGCCCAAATCTCCCTCGTATTGAGGGGGAATGTGCCCGGTATAATGGCAATAGGCTCGCCCCCTATTACATTGGGACCAAAATACATCGGCGAAGTGTGGGCGCACTACAGTGTACCTCTGCCTACCCCTTCGGGGAATACAGGCGTGATGATGTATTTTTTATTTTAAAAATGTTTAAAACACCACTGTAAGTGGGTCAGTACTCTCTATAAATGTATTGGGTTAAATTGGGATTCAAGGTTACCTAATTACTATGGCGCGTTAATATACTTATTAAAGGTACCGCTATCGTGTAACCTTTGAAAAAAAAATTGATTGAAATAGTGCAAACTATACCGTTCCGTCACCGACCAACACCGGAAAATGTCATGCTCGAACCAACAGTCAATTCACAGCGACAATAAGTTCCGAAACGGTGCTGTAGTGCCGTGATAAGTGCGTATCTGATAAGTTCATAGCACGGTTATAGTATCGAACGTGGTAGTGGACAATGGGCTTTAAAGGGATCAATGAGAACCGACATCTTCGGTGGATATCAAAAGATTAATTTGAATATACTTTATTATGATTAATTAAGACGTCTCGTCGGAATGTTTGTTTATTTCGCACTCATTAGAGGTCGGGTTGGTGACTAATTTGGGCGCTTAGTGTAAAAACAGTGATAAATAGGCCACGCTTGAAATCTATAGATACAAATAAATAAAATTGAACTGTTTGTTTGTAATATCAGATTTTTACTAAATGCATATAAAAAGTATATAAGTTACACATCACGTGACATAAATTTTGAAATTTTTGTCTGTGTGTCCGTTTGTTTGCGGTAAACTCCCAAACGGCAGGACCTACTACTCACTCACATTTTGGCGGGAATTACTACTCATTTCACTTGACTTAGACTACATCACAGACTCATATAGAACAAATTTCTATTGTATTAGAGATCTTAAAAAAAGTTATCATGAAAGGCGGAAGTTTAACGTGACAAAATAACAAGTAACAAAATCTAATTCGTATGATTAACGAGACAGTTGTATTTATTCCATTAGTTTTTATTGGGATGTTTCGAGGTCGCCACATTCCGGTAGCAATTGCTGCCATATCGGTACAAGTGAAAGTTGATCGATGGAGTGAGAACTGAGAGGACTCACATCGCGTTCCTGATCTCGAGAATGTGTAGATACCCGATTTTTTTTTTGTTTAATCTCATAGCATGAAAGTAACCAAAACTTTGTATATCAGTAACGAAAACTAAGTGACAGCGGAACCACGTGTAACACATAACAGAGGGTAACTTGATATTCCTAATTCAAACAAATTTCGATATTAATGTAACATTTGGTTTTTTTGTGAATTACCCTAAAAAAGGTTGATTGTTTATTTTTCTCAGTGTGGCATCAGCTTTTCGATGTTAGAATCTCGGAGGATGCACAAAAAAAATCGAACGCATGCCTCGCTGAGTTTGCGCTAAAATCTAATCTAACATAAAGCGTTGAACACGACCCGTTCCACGTGTATACAGTAGCCCCTTCCACGAACAAGTTCACTGGTATTTTCCATTACGACATATAGAACTTGACACGACGATAGTGTCTAGTCGGTAGTGCTTAACTACCTATTACTATACTATAGTAACTATTTATAAGTAAATTAGTTTCATAGTACAACTGCTTCCTCAAATCTAGTACTTAGTAATCAAATCGGAGCATATATGCAAAAAAATACACAAAGTCAAGAATATAAATGATTAAATTGAATTTAAGAAGGCAGTTTGCTTTTATTTATAGTATATTAAAGTTTAAATAAGTATCTACCTTGTAAAAAAGAAATAGATTTTGGAAATTAAAAACAAAAAACCGGCCAAGTGCAAGTCGGACTCGTGCACGAAGGGTTCCGTTCCATTATCTATAAAAATTGTAAAAAAATCACGTTTGTTGTATGGGAGCCACCTTAAATATTCATTTTATTCTGTTTTCTAGTATTTTTTGTTATGGCGGCAACAGATATACATCATCTGTGAAAATTTCAACTTTCTAGCTATCACGGTTCATGAGATACAGCCTGGTGACAGACGAACGGACGGGCGGACGGACAGCGAAGTTTTAGTAATAGGGTTCCTGTTTTACCCTTTGGGTACGGAACCCTAAAAAAGGATTGCGGTTTCTGTTTTGGGGCGATTTGACACACACATAGGGCGGATGAATTGACTCCATTATTAAAAATAAAGTATACAAATTTTATAACTTCCATTTATAATTTCTACTATTGCGTTTTAATGTGATTGATACGATTTTAAATACGGTACGTCTGAAAATAAACGAGTCAGTCATTACTCAGTGATCGCTCGACGGTTTGGTAGGCGTACGTGCGGCAAAATTCGAATGGCGAGGAATGTTGTGGGTGGACATAGTGACAGCTTCAAAATTAGAATTATTATTGGCGAGACTATCCTGAGCTTTTAACGGTATTACCGTATTTATTCATGCTAAATATAAACTTGGCGTACTGTGCCCTCAAGAACTGCGAGGTTAACTTTAATGACGTTTTAAAATAATGATTGCATGCTCTCGTTTTATGATGTAGTCTTCCTCCCGAACGATGCTGTCGTGTGATCCAAGCGTAGGCCACTCAGCTCACAGCACCGGGTGGTTGTGGATTCGATTTCCGCAAGCGACAAATAGCGGAAGTAACTTTTTCGAAATCTGCCCAGTGGTGTTAGCACGCATGTGACGACAAGACCTCTGTCACGGATTGGCTCGCTCGCTCTCCGTCTTATTTCATACGAGAGAAAGAGATATAATCAAAATATTCTGCGACATAATTCTAGTCTTGGCGCTCATGCTACGACTACTGGTCTAGATCTAGATTATCTAAAGTGGAACATGATTTTTATATGAAACTTAAATTCGTATCCGTGGTGTTAATTCGACCATAAGCGGGGTGCGAAACGCACCTGAAACGTGAAATGGAAGAACCTAATGAGTATTGATTAGTAAATGCTTGACAAATCCAAAGACGAGTTAAAAAAAAACCACATCACAACAATACTTCCATTTATTTTAGGGTTGGTAGGGGTAGTAAATGATTGGACAACAAAGCGCATAACGATATGTCCAAAAAGAATAAATACGATTGAGTAAGGAAAAAAATATTATCGACATTTGAAATTCCAAACAAATTGGCAAAAAAAAAATAGCGGAACTCGTTTTGGGCTGCCTACCTACAAACGTTCGTACTTATTAATTTTGTTTTCTTATCTTACGAACTGCGCATTTAGCTCTCCATCAGACGCAAAACAAATCGAATGACTTATCTAGAATTCGGGATATTTACGTCATGTTGTAACGTTTTTTGCACGAAACCATACCTATTATAAGGTACTGCTTATCATATCGTGAGCAATCGAATCGCGAATAGACATCGATTGTAATCGATAAACGGCCAGCATTTCCGAGAATCGGTCGCCATTGACATTTCTAAGCGTAGCGTGGCCATGTTTACGTTCGGCGGCTGTTGTTTACAAACAGCGAATTGTTTACCCCGCTGACATAACGTGGTGCAGGCGTCATGTTGCGTCACAGACCGCGTCACGGCTGGGGCTCTAAAATTACAACTTTAGCAATTCCTCTTACATGAAATCATTTCTTGATTTTTTTATTATAATAAATTCTGAATATGAATTATGCTGATGATATGAAACAGCGCGTGAATCATATAAATCATTGTATTGTTACGGTACAGATTAAAATTATAAAACAAAAATGGATTCGTTGAAGAGAAATTGCACTGTAGCTATTTTGGAACTACTTCTAGACATTTAAATTGATCGTCAAAAATCTAATAGTTCCGAAAAGTTCCGAGTTCAATCTCCACTTCGGCCATTCAACTATTGACGGAAGCCTATTCACAGAACAAGACTTTGGGACTTCTAGTGATGTGATAATCTCATATGGCTAGTATTCCAAATAAAAAAAAATCTAGAGGTTTTAATCTCACCGTTCCAAATTCAAATCACTAAAACATTGTTTTCCTTTGTCATTGTACCAACAAATCCCATCAAACTTATCCCAACCGTTAATATATCGAGTTATTTTACGATGGAACAAAACTAAAAATAGTTTAGAGCCACATAGAACAACAAAGCTATCTAATTTTAGTGTCTCTAATGTAACCGGTTTGCATTGAATGCTAAAATCTTAATAAGTTAATAGGTATGTATCTCCAACAATCGCGAGGCATGCTCGCAATACGAAATAATACTTTAACACCGTTACTCCCACCCTCACTGGGATTTCTGAAATTGTACTTTGTTTCAATGTGTATAAAGATTGAATTTCTGTGATTAAAGCTGCGCGAACACGCACTAATATTTTCTAGCGTTATCAATAAGATTTCGTTGAGAAATTAGCTCTCATATGACTTAATACAGATCGTTTTCAGGCAAATAATTTGGCCGCGATAATTTTGACGTGCCTGTGAGATACCTAATTAATGTTGATATTTAATGTATATGAAGAATTGGTTAATATTCACGCACACACCCTAAGTTTCACACACTTCATTACACACACAATACATGCACACACTCTTTATATTTTATCTAATATTTCAATAATTAATTGCCTATTTTACATTTATTTAATTAACTTCTCAAATAATTTTAACACTCCACCCAAAATACAGGCAACGCCTAGTTTGTGATAGCCTAGTGACAACTAGTGACGCCTAGTGAATAATAAATTTTATTTTTATTTTTGATGTTTTATTTTGAACTAGAATATGGAGGTTATGCGAAAAAAATATTTCTTGTTTCAATGGAATCCGAACAAACCTATTATAAAATATAATTAAAAAAAAAATTAACCTGTTTTAAAATTAATTCATGACTTATATAGCGTTATTAGATACTAGTGTCAACTAGTAGGTATAAGTTGGTATCTCTATTAACGGTCAATATTCATTCGAAACTTTATGCGTGTAGATAACTTGTTTAACAATTAATGTCTAAGAAATGGTAAACTATTAATCATTTATTTAAACTAAATTTTATTTAGGTAATAAAAAAGAGTGTATGACGTAACTATAAAGCCACACACACATTGGGGCGTCAAAACGCATGCGTCAATTTTTTTCCCGATAAAACGAACTTTATTGACTCATAGAAAGAGTTCTTTAAATAAATGGGAGTAACAGCGCGAGGGAAGAACACAATTCCTATGTATATTTTTATACGAAGTTAATTTTGGTGTTAGCAAAAACTATGACGTGCATCTTTTTATTATTATTACAAGTTACAAGCTTTATATTAACTTGCAATGTATGTCCGGGTGGAATCTTGCAACTGAATTTTAAATCAGTCATCTTTAACCGATTGAGCTGAAATTTGGTATACACGCTTATTTTGGATGACAATGCATGCTTAGCTATGAGACGTCATTCTAATATGGCTCATCCAAGATGGCGGAATAGTTATTTTTTCTGCACTACCACAGTATGGGTATCAAATGAAAGGTCTTACTGAAGATAACGCGAAAACAATTAAATAAAAACTTGTTTTTAAAAAGTTTTTTTTACAATTTATTTAATTACGTATCATTGTGCCCGGGGTTTAAAGGTTGTACCAGATAATGTGTATTTTTATAATGGTTTATAGCGTGGTTTTCCCTTTGAGTGTATGAACTAATTGTTTTGTAAGTACCTATCAACGGCAGAAAGATGTCGTACCTCGAATTATCCAATTTTACATCAGAGCCGAAAAACTAATTTAAAAAAATCATGACTCCTTAGTATAACTAGAAAAAAAACAATGTTGTATTTTTTTCGTCGTAGGCAGACGAGACGTGGACCATTCGATGCGGCTTTTCTTTCTGATGAATTATATATCAATAAGTAATTTAGGCCAATTTTCGAGATAGTATTATGCAATACAAATAAATTCGAACAGTAACAATACCTAATATATACAACAGTTTGTAAAACTGTGATAATCTATTGTACTACCTACTTAGTAACCACATTCGAAATTATTTCAGTTCCTGCAAAAATGGCGCAATCTAATTATTCTAATCGATATGATCAACTCGAAATGTGTCATCGTTATATGCGACATGCGATAGATAATTTACTACTTAACATTCATTGAATTTCAAATGAGGTGTAAATAATGAGCATGATATTACAACACAGCAACCTATGCATGACTGTGTTATATTACCAATTAACTTATTGGGCTAAATATAGGTACCAGGTGTAGGTAACTCTATTTTTTAATTTTCCGGTATAGCGTAAGTAATTCTGTCAACCGGCCGTTAAATCTAGCTGACACAGACTATCATAAACTTGCAAAATCGGAATTGTTTTTTTTTTCCATTACAGTGTTTATGAATAGTCAAGCAAATAAAAAAAATACAGGACTCTACAACCCATTCGGAGTCAATTTCTTATGGAAAAGAATGGACAAAAAACTCTATGGTTACTCTTTTCCAGCCAGTTTCAACAGTTCTGCCGCTATTACATAATTTTGCTACATTTCACTAATAAGCTTGCACTATAAGCACAGTAATACAATCATATTCAGATTGTACGGTATGCTTACGTTTTGGTTATCTAAAACGTAGTTATCATTTATTTATTCTTAGGAAGATTTACAGACAAATAGTATTAATATATTAAGATACAAGTATAGCCGAGTAAGCCGAGTGGTCGAACGCACGCTTTGCAATCAAAGTGCGCAGGTTCTATCCCCGGCTCGCACCTCTGGGTTCCATGTGCGAATCTCATTTTCATCTGAGATTATTACTTGCTAAGAAACGGTGACGGAAAACATCGTGAGGAAACCTGTGTGCCCGGTATAATGGCAATAGGCTCGCCCCCTATTACATTGGGACCAAAATACATCGGCGAAGTGTAGGCGCACTTCAGTGCACCTCTGCCTACCCCTTCGGGGAATACAGGCGTGATGATGTATATGATGATGTAAGTATGTAGTCCCGTGTTATTAACAAATCTTCACAGATTAAATATAATTTTTAGCTAAAAATAAAAGTAGTAGACAGTAGTTAATTATATTCAAATCCGTAAAATTCGAACAATGTATAACATGTATATGATAACCACTGAATCTAAAATTTGATTGAACTCGAAAAAATAAGTGGATAGCTGTGTCTTATAATAGTTATCAACGTAAACTTGTTATATCGTTGATATTATTATTGAAAAAAATCGTTACTTATTAGTTTTTTAGCTGAATCAGTGCTACAGCAAAACAGGTCATAGTATCATAGTTATCACGTTGTGATATATCACATCTTGAATAGAGAGTTTATAATGAAACTAATTTCTTTCATAATGATTTGTCTTAACACTGCCGCTGAAACAGTTTAAATATTACAAACGACACTGTCTGAAAAATAAGTTATATTAAATTATTTCTTTTAGAGGTGGTGTGGCAGAGTATATATTTTTTTATATCAGTGTTTGCCAACACCTTGCCAATTATACCAGTTCTATCAATCAAAGTCATTGGCGACTTTGCCGTTGCCACGCATTTCCGTCCACTGCGTCATTGTGACGTCAAACGATACACGAGTTTCTATTGTCACTCATAAAACCCCGGCCACAGGGAAGTCAAGACGCGCACTACAAATGTTTGGCAATAACAAAACGAACTCTGTGTCAATATACTTAAAGATTGAAATTATGTGTATGCACGCGAAAACACTGCAAAATTCACTCGCGCGTTTGAAGAATGAGCTTGATCTATGTGTCTATAAAGTTAGTTTTGGTGGTATGAGCAAGAATTTTGCAGCGCGCCTCTTGCTCTTGACGCCTCAGTGTGCTCGGGGCTTAGTAATAATTCTTGAGATATAGGTGTTATTATAAATAGCAATACAAACTAAAGTCCTCTGTACGCACTGTGGCATAAAATAATGAAGGAATCATAGTTTAAAGTAGAAACAGACGTTCTTAAGATGAACTTTGGTATTACGGCGCCGCGCGCCGCCACCTTGAAGCGGAACAATGAATGTCAATGAAATTTGTGTATAACCAGACTATGTAACCTTAATTTCAAACATTTTTCGTTTTATACGTAATAAACCTGTAAATACGTAATAATCCCGCTCATACTTATGTATTCATGCGAGTAATACTATACACTTCCCAAAAACTCCTCTATATAGTTTTCGTAGACTGTTAAAACTTATAATAAGTTCTTAAACTAAATACAATACGGTTTCCATATCGAACGGTGACTCATCATAAGCAAATTACCCATTAATATAACCCACTCATCCGGTATATCTCAAGTATGTATATCTGAGTGCTAATTATATCTACTAATTAGAGTTTACGATCCGTCAGTTGGCAGCGAACCCGCGAAGGTTGCCCACTTTGTGTGTGGTCAGTTAATACCGATACGACCTTCGTTGACTAAATAAAAACCTTAGTGAGTACGATAATGTTCATAGTACCTCTTTTACGGAAGATCATGTTCGTGACTTTATTAAAACGTAGTGGCCGTAAATAACAGTGTTATTATACAATGCTCAATTCTTAACGTAGCTTAATAACGTATCTACTATAATAAACCTTTTATTATTTATAGTTAAAGTTATAAGATAATTTAACTTGGGGTAACAAAAAAGGGTGACTAGGGGCATTATTATTAGTCACATTTTTTCACTCATTGCGTTACGGTTTAAAAATATAATCGAATTTCACTTGTTTAATTTTCAAGGCTATTGTCACCTTTCAGTAAAAATAATAATTTAAATGGGTAGCAAAAAATCTATAATTGATAATGTTTTACTTAAACTTACTAGTTACATTTCGAACTACGCTATTACGACGCAATCGGGTAGCTAGATCTATACATCTAGTCGTAGGTCCATTGGCGACGTCACTCAGCATTCCAACCTCATAGCCATTCAACATAACTATTTATAATTTGTTATATTATGTTAATTCAGACGCGAGTCGAAAGGCGGCCGGCCTTGTGAGGCGCCGCACCACACCGGCGACAAAGTGGATCATTGTGTACTAACTTGTCAATTATTTATAACGTGACTTGTACCATTTAACTACCGCTTCGGTGAACTTGAATTTTATCATTTAAAAGCCCATTACAATTGTCAAACTATCTGTTAGGTATCTAGCTCAAATTGTGCGCACGATACTAGATAGCCTTGTTGATTTTGAGACCGGTTTTTTTAAATTATTTTATTAACTGGTTGTCCCCCGCAACTGCGTACCTAGTAAAATATTAGTAGGCGCCAAGACGTCGAGAGGAAACGAATAAGTACATTAATTTCAAGTTTATAAGATCCGTAGTATCAAAGATTGTATGATCTACTAGACAGAGATTTCCGATTTTATATTGTAAAATAATATAAATAGATAAAAATAATAGTTTAAATAACCGTAATTATAGTTTCTTAAACGCAGCCCGTTAATTGCTAGACCTACTGTTAATCACTATAAGAAAAAAATATTTTTTTGTATTCTTAATAATTAGATAAAGACGTATTACTTCCTCTTTGCATATTACAAAAAGTTTTTTTTATGCGAGCTGAATTAATATAATAAGTATTTAAAATAAATTATTACCTTATGATTATCAACAAAGGAGACTTAACAGTTTAATCCCGCGTACGTCTAAATGTGATATCTATTATTAAATAAATGAATAGCTATAGGTATTAACTAAGTAAGTGGTCTTATGTATGTAAAAGATTATCTTATCGAATACGCATGTGCCGTAATGCCCTTCAATTTCTCTAGAGATACGTCTGGGTTCTTGTTCCAATTTACCCTGACCACCTCGCGTAAGCCAATTATTACATAGTGTCAATTAGCGAATAATTTTGCTTACACTTTAGCAGATTAGCAAAAACGTTAGCTGTTGTCTAAACCATAGACTGCTAAGAGTCTTGTACCCATTTTCAGTAACTCTTTGAGACGATTGACGATACTAATGGCTAAATATTAGTACACAGCTAATGGAAACTATTTAATACTTAGTTATGACGCGTTAGTATAAACGGCCATTGGAGTCGCAAGTATAAAATTATAAAATACCGGCCAAGTGCAAGTCGAACTCCCGCACTGAGGGTTCGGTACAAACTTGGTATGTTAATAAATAGTTTGTACATCGCAGGAGTCGAGTCAATTTTTTTTCTGCTGGAGATTTAGGTAACTACAAATTTACGGATTTTGGATTTTCCTTTTAATTGTGCTATAAGACAGTTCTTCTTGCCAAATGTCAATATTACTGGTAAATGGGGAGTATCCTATATATTTTGATTTGTTCGCGAGACATAATATGCGACATTCACGGCTGAATCTTTTGATTGCGTTGACCTATAATTTAGATTTTTTACAGCTCCAAGGAATTGCATACTTGGAGCTGTAAAACTTGTTTTTAATTGATACCTCCACGCATTCCTGAGCTCCGCTCGTAGGTGCATCTTTGCACTTAGGAGCACAGTCACTACCTCTTCCCTCACGGTAACTGCCCAAGCCGAGTTCGTGCACTCTGTGGCGCCCTTGAGCTAGTTGTTAAAAAAAACGCATTCCTGAGAAAAAAGGGCCTTTACAGACGGACAGACAGATTGACAACTAAGTGATCCTATGAAGGTCCCTGTTTTCCTTTTGAGGTACGGAACCCTAAAAATACATATTTGTGATTAGATTACAGCTTAGAAGTAGGTACCCGCGCGCCAACGCTGCGTAGTACGACATAATGAATTCGCTACCGTCGACGCCACTAGAGGCATTAATTTAATGGAATCCGTACTGCGTATTTAGTTGTAAGCGGTACATACGCCAGTGTTCGACACGCCTATTTAGCTATGTACGTACAGGATGTATCAGAAGTCCGAAATAATACTTTACCGTATGTGTATCGAGTATATAACTGGGGCCTGACTACCTCTCAAAGTATTGTTTCAGTAACTGTAAAATTTTTGCCAGATTTTTTACCGATATAATTATATCTTATTTCTTATTTTACTTATTTACAGAATAGGACCCAATATGTAGTTGTCAAGGGATTTAATTCCGAAACCTACACAGCTACCTCTGGAGTGCCCCAGGGCTCTCATTTAGGGCCCTGGCTGTTCAATTTGTTCATAAATTACATAGTTTCGCATATTAAACATAGCAGCACTTACCTTTTCGCAGACGACATAAAAATATGTAGACCTATAAAAAGTCCGTTCGATTGTGCTCTGCTTCAGGAAGACCTAAATTCCGTGGTTAACTGGTGCTCTGCAAATAACATAGCCTTAAACGCAAAAAAATTTAATCATATCATTTTCACTCGTAATCATAATATAATTCGTACACAATTCCATATAAATAGGACGGATATTTCTGAACAACCAATATTAAGAGACTTGGGTGTCTTATTTGACACTAAACTTACTTTCGTACCTCACATAGATAACATCATAAATAAATCGTGTAAAATGTTAGGTTTCATAATTCGTAATGGCAAATTCTTCCGCAATCCTACAAAAAAATAACTATCTCTAACGCTTATGTCAGAAGTAGTCTCGAATATTGCAGTTCCGTATGGTCCCCACACTATAATGTTCACCAGTTGCGAATAGAACGCGTTCAAAAAAGATTCTTAAGGCATCTCTCCTTCTCTTGTAAATTACATAGACAACTACTGACTTACACTGACAGACTGAATTATTTTAAAATGGATACCCTTATGGTCCGCAGAAAACTCCTAGATATGTTGTTGCTTTATAAATTAATTAGTAATAAAATCGACTGCCCAACACTCTTAGAAAATGTTAAGTTTCGCGTACCGCGTCGATTGCCGATTCGTAAGACGCGCTCATTCGGACTTTTGCACCAACCAGCAGCTAGAAGCAATTTAAAACAATATTCGCTTATATCCAGATTTTCAAAAATATATAACTCAATTGGTGATGAAGTGGATGTGTTTAATGATTCACTACCTCACTACCGAAAGCTCGTGTTAAACTCGTTAAAACGATAGATTCGTTAATACATTAAATTATTAGTTTTTTCGGTACTGGGTTTTTTTATATTAATTTTCTTGTTTTTTTTTATGTAAATATTTTCTATATTTAGCTTTTTTATTTTTGATTTAGCATTTTAACTCTTAAATTTTAGTTTTATTTTATAAATTGTATCTTTTAATTTTACGTATATATAGATATTTAGTCATTGTAATAATTTTAATATTAAGTGCAATACCTTATTTCTAATTATTGGTTACCGTAATATTAATGCATGTTGTGACACCTTAAAAAACTGTACATTTAATTTACTTTAGCATACTTTATTCTATATATGTTTACAATGTAACAGTTACTGGTTTGTCAAAAAATGAAAGTACTGTAATATTAATAACATTACTGCAAGACAAGTGGTGGTAAAGGGGCAGAATGATATATATATTTTTTGTGGCTATAGAATACATTTTCAAAAGAAAAGTCAATTGAATTCGCTCGCCGCAGTAGGTTCAGGGCGTACCTAAATCTCGCTCTATTACACATTTCGATACCTTACTACGAAATCATACAAAGTCACACGATTTAGTTAATATTCAAGAGATTAACGTAACTAATTGAACGCCTATATAACACTTGAGTTATATACCTCTCTGAAGGCCAAGGTGAATGGTTTTAAAGTTGTCTATTGAATTACAATTGCGTAATTGGTAGGCCGATACATTTACAAGGAGTTCTAATCGATATTGAGTCTTTTGTCGTTGGTTTGAAATTTTAGAGTTTGTATGACTTCCGGGTGTTATTAACAAGAGCTAATAGCAGGCTATTGAATAATGTTATATTTCCGGATTAGCTTACGTATTATAGCATCGGCAAGGAAACTTTTTACGGTGGCAATGTTATGTGCCTACCAGGGAATTACTTCCAATTTTTAAAGAAATATACAGCAGTGGTAGCCTCGTGGGCAAGAACTCCCGCCTTGAACGTAAGGGGTGCAAGTTCAAATCCCGGGCCCGCACCTCTGAGATAATTTTCATGTGCGAATGTAATTTTCAACAATGATTACCACTTGCTGAACGGTGAAGGAAAACATCGTGAGGAAACCTGCACGTCTATAGAAAGGCGTGTGAAATTCACCAACCCGCACTGGGCCAGCGTGGTGGACTATGGCCCAAAATATGGCATAGTAAAAAGGCAAAATATGCCCGGTATAATGGCAATTGGCTCGCCCCCTATTATATTGGGACCAAAATACATCGGCGAAGTGTGGGCGCACTACAGTGCTACTACACCTACCCCTTCAATTTTTGTTTCAGTAACTGTAAATTTTTGGAAGATTTTGTACTGGATTCACTGTCAAAAACTGAAAGTAATAACTGAAAATAATAATACTTTTATTTCATGAGTGGAGACAATAAGTTTTTAGAAGTATTATTATCTTATAAAGTATTAGTATCCCCGCGTTTGTATGCGTACGCTCAGAGTAGCGGATGCAGAGAAACCAAGACCCGTTTGCCTTTTTTTTTTGTTGAGAAATAATGATTACTGTATTCTCTGTTCGATTCTCAACCTTGCGTGATTAGTACTAAATATCTTACAGACCTAATGTAATCGGGCGTAGGAGAGTTAAATGTATAGAGCACGAACTCATTAGAATGACTGAAGCAGAAGTTACTGTCATACTATTTCAATAACAGTAATCTAAGTATTGAAATTAAACTATTTTACGGATTTTATCGCGTTTATTAACTATTTTATTTTCCCGACGTTTCGGCTGCTTTACAGCAACCATGGTCACGGGGGGACTGAGGTGTTAGACGTCCTGATGTCATAGTTAATAACTGGGTACCCTCATATTTAGTTGTTGTTTGCGGTCCGATCCACGCAGAAAGTGCTTACGGTGTCCTGAGGTCTTGCAATGGTACACTTGGTTTTGGGATCACCAACTTGGGATCCAGTAATCAATATGATTAAATCCAAAACCAAGTGTACCATTGCAAGACCTCAGGACACCGTAAGCACTTTCTGCGTGGATCGGACAGCAAACAACAACTAAATATGAGGGTACCCAGTTATTAACTATGACATCAGGACGTCTAACACCTCAGGCCCCCCGTGACCATGGTTGCTGTAAAGCAGCCGAAACGTCGGGAAAATAAAATAGTAAATAAACGCGATAAAATCCGTAAAATAGTTTAATTTCAATGTATAGTATTCGCGTAAATATAAGAAAACAATATAATAATCTAAGTACAAAAATATAACAAGGATGAACAATTAAATTGTAACGAAGTTACAGGAAAACCACACAAACTCCTATCATTTGACGTGGCTAAAATAATGAAACATAACATTATTTTACAATTTTGTACTATAGCCCTCTGATAATAAAATCATAATTCATGTAACGCGTAATTATTTTACCTCGACAAATGGTTAAGTTGTATAGGATACAGAATATATTTTCCTTGAACTATGCTTCCTTTGAAACAGTAAAAAGTATCAAAGGGACTATGAGTTATAAATATTTTACTCACGGTACTTATGGTCCTTTGTAGGATGTAAAACCATTATCCTGTGTCGATAGGACGGTGAATTTGACATAAAATTTTTGATATCCCTATAGTGATCAATTTATGTACTAAATAAAATAAACATAAAAGTCGTTATTAAAAAACCGGCCAAGTGCGAGTCGCAAGAAGGGTTCCGTACCATTATCTATTAAAAACGGCAAAAAAATCACGTTTGTTGTATGAGCCCCCTTAAATATTTATTGGAACGTAGTTCCTTATGGCGCGTTGCGAAAGGGGGGGAAAAAATTAAGACTAAAAGTGTCGACCGACACTTTTGTAAATGTGTGTGTGTGAGACTAAAAGTTGTAACGACACTTTTGTAAATGTGTGTGTGATTTCGATTTCGGTTTCGATTTTCCGGTTCCGGTTCCGGTTCCGATTCAGATTCCGATTTCGATGTGTGTGTGTGTGTGTATGTATACGTACATTTTTTTTCTTTTTTATTTATTTCAAAAGGAACTTCGTTCCAGCCGGGTGTCCCTTGACACCTCTTAAGTTTTTTTATTATGTCTTTTAGTATTTGTTGTTATAGCGGCAACAGAAATACATCATCTGTAAAAAGATGAACTCTCTAACTGTCACGGTTCATGAGATACAGCCTGGTGACAGACGGACGAACGGACTGACAGCGAAGTCTCAATAATAGCGTTCCCGTTTTACCCTTTGGGTACGGAACCCTAAAAAAGGTTTTGTCTACGTGGAATGGTGGCAAGAACACTGAATGCATTCCCTCGTTGAATAGCTAGACTGATTCGTTGAACGAGGAAAGATAATTGACATTTGAATTTAGAACTGTACTTCAATAGCCAGAACATGTTAGTAAGCATATACTTTACGATTTGAAATTTGCTTTATAATACTGTAAGGCTAGGCGCGCACTAGGCAGCGCCTGTATAAAACGCGCCTGTTTGCACGGCAGCCAGTTGGCTGCGCGCAGCCATAGCGTGTGTAGGTGAATGTAAGTGGCTGCCGTCAGTCTCCGCGCACTAGTTATAGCAGCCAGACTATTTTGGGTTCAAACTTTAAAAAAACATTACTTTCGATACAGAGGATCTTGAATAGTCGTGGATTGGCTGCTATAACTGGCTGCGCAAATATTCTGGCTGCCGCAGCCTGGCTGCGCAGCCATGGCTGCCTAGTGCGCGCCTTAATGTACCTATGGTGATTGTCTTGTGACCATCGAACGTAACGTAACAACGAAGTACACGAAAAAAAATTACAGATGACAGAACCAAATTTGGGGGCAACACAAAATCCTTTTTCCAAATAGCATTTGCTCATATGAAGACATAAGCTATAAAAATTTATTTTAATTAAACTATAGTATACAAGAGCAATAGCTAATACGTAAAATGGATTGGCATTGTGTCAACACTTTAGTTCTTCGGGACTGTAGTTTATAAATAGCGAAGATATCGAGTACACACTAAAATAATCTTATTCATCTCGCGACTATTAAAGTCAACGTGAACCCAGACGGTGGAACTATTCAAACTTAGTAAATGAATAGACTTTAAAACTAGTCACATAAGTTAGAAACCCTTGATGTAAGGCATTACTGACTACTCACCCGTTTACTACTCGCACATCGGAAGCGCAAGCGGTTGTGACAAGACAACATTTGAAAATTGAAATGAAATTTGCATCTCTCTCGCGTGAATAACTTAAGTTTGAAAAAAACGCATTGCTATATAATCCTTGACATAAGTCATTGTATTCTGTACATCCGGAGTCCAAACTAAGTTCGCGCGCAAACCGATTATCTCCACTGCCTGTAATTTTATTAGTCACGTAACGTAAAATCAATAAATTTCTTACTATTCCGTTCTACAACCACGTTTTTTGCACGACAAAATACTTGCAATTAGTTTGAACGACCATATCAGAGTAACCCAAGGTCGTATTATGTAACAAACAAGCCGGATTACATAATAATACAAAAACCGGTTGACAGTTAAATTTCAACTGTGTATATTGTGGGCTGTGACTTTTTGAAGGCAGAGTTTTTGATAATGGTTACCAGAATACAGCCAAGTTTTAAGGCTTATCAAACAAACTAAATAATAATTATCCAATTGGTTATCTACTTGAGCAGCACCCTAGTATTCTAGAAATGTTTAAATATCGAACGGGTTATAATTTTTTTTTGTACATTTTATAGTAAAGCTTCATTTTTCCAACCAATGGCGCTACATTGCTTACTCTGGGATCATACGTTGAATATAATATTGATGAACGATTTATAAAAAAAAAAACAAATAAATTCCTACTTTGTAATGTGTGATATACTAGACTTAATTTAGTACCACTACAAACAAACCTAATTACGAAACGTTATTGAATTAATAGTTCCTACAAGGGTAATTTCCTTTTATTAAACTTAACAAGAACCCCGCTGATTTTTTATTAAGTGCTCATTTCACCAATTGTCTCGTCATTATCTCAATTGATTTCCGCATAGTATGTACCTATATACGATAATTAATGTGTTTGGTACCTACCATAACCATAGACTGCATTAAGTATTATAAAATTTACTTATCTGCATTTCATATGATAACACCTTTAATACCCGGCCCGGTGAAATGGATCAACATTTTGCTTAACTTAAAATTGTAATGGTTGAAACCTTCAACAAATAATCGTTTGCCAAAATTGAAGCGTGTTTTTTTTTTAATAACCATGCACCATAAGGTTGAATACAGATGGGTGCGACGACAATTGGATCTCGTATATTTTTTTAAAACTCCAGAGAATATATTGTGTGAAATTGGGTTGTCATCTTCAGACAGAGAAAGAACTCGGACACGGCAGGACATCAATCTAGTAGTTTTCTAAACATTTGTCCTCATAACGTAATGTGTTTGACATTACGTCAGACCCTTTCTGCCCATAAAATAACGAGATAATTATTATAACTCGTTTTCCTTTCCAATACACTGTTTCACATAAATCGGTAAATGCAACCTTGCTGACAGAATTGTAACAAGTTCATGTAATTGTTCCAGATTTAATTAAGTACCTAAAAGTTGTAAGGTTCCATACAAGTACTTGAAAATATAAAATGGGCGCAATAGTAGACTTGATTGCACGTAACTTTGTCCGGAATGCATATTGTCACCTGACTTGTTACATAAACAATTGGTTATTCTTTTTACCGACGAGAAACTAGAACGTAAACTGAATGACAAATGCACAAAAACGTTTTAAAAGTAATAATTGCGTTATCGGCCCCTTTTATCGAGTCACCATAATTAACAGCGTCATCCGTGCCGATACCGAGATAGGCTTGATTTTCTCGTTAACATTTTACACCGGAGCGTAATGTGAATATACAGCGTATAACAGCTGACGTGGAGCCGTTTAATAAGACTTTAAAACTAGCTTCTCCAACAGCCCATTCGCTCGTCCCCGTCCGTGAACTCGACACAAGAGCATTTAATCGTAAACTGTGACATTTTACTGACATTGCGCTTCTATTGCCGCACTGACATTTGCAACCTGCACTAACCTTGTATAGAACTCGCCTTGTACGGGGTGCTTGGCTTATAAATTAATAGGTTTATAGCTATTTAGTGTCTCGCACCATATGGAGTTGCTTGCTTGATCGGATTGAATGTGCGAAGTTTGAAATTCTCTCGATTATCTACGCTTCCGTGATTGATCGCCGGTGTCAACGTACAATTAACCTAGCCCATGTCGTGATAAGGGTATCAAAATCGGTCACGTTTGCAAGTACGGCAAGGGTGCCGTACTTGCATATGACCGATTTACGACCTATGGTTCGTTCACCGTACTTACATTGTGAGGAATATAATACAGATGCGGTTATCGCGAGTTTATTTTCTCGCTTTGCTCTTTATAAAGAGCTAGCTGACGCGCTGGCAAGTAGGGGTCGTTGAACTGCACAGTTACGGGCGGGATCGTTGCGCGGACGCCGACTTTGACAATCGCAACCTTGGAGGACGGTGGCAGGCGCCTTTTTTTCTGTTACCTATCTGGAACGATGTAATTAAAGGTCAAGTGCGTGACGGACCGCGCGGTTGAACGTGGTTCACCCGCCACTTGTTTACACACGCCGATCGTCTACATGTGCATCTTGCAGATTTTGTATTTCATTTGAATCAACCAACCTCTTTTCAATGGAATTTATTATTTCAAATGAGAATTCAAATTAAGAAGCTTATGTTACTCAGTTTAGTTTCAAGCAGGTTGACAATATTTTTAGTATTTTATATTTACTTAGGTATCTGTGAAAATGTACTTAGGTATACCGTACGTGCGTGTGTTTTTATTCAAACAACTAACATGTTTTTGAATATTATAGAAATAATTTATGAACATTTTATTATGAAAAATCTTGTAATTATTGGAGGTAGGTCTAGTCTCGTCCCGTGCTGTATAGATACCTATTTAATATGTATACATCACGGGACCAGACTAATAATTTATTTATTTGCGGTTTGCCTTGACTAAATCAATTGGGTGTTAAACATCGCAGAACCCTAAAATAGAATAGATTTTCGGTTTTTATACAACTTGTCGTTACTCAACCGTGGCAATTGGCATTAGCTTTTTATCGGCACATCTTTTAGGCTACTTAAATGTAGCGAATTAGGAAAGAATAGAGTCGGTTTAACAGTATACCAACGGGTTTATTTTTTTGTTTGTACAAGTTAGTCGCTACAAATTAACAACTGTACTAGCCGGGGCAGACGGCCCTTGCCCTTCAGAGCACAAATAAAGGCATAGCAAAATAAATATGCCAAAATTACGTTAAAAAAAGGACATTCAGACGTAGACGTTAAAGTTACACATAAAATTGTACGTGTGAACCTGCAAAAAGTTGGGAAAAGCTCCCTCTTTGAATCAAGTTGATGTCACACAGGACAGCTTATCTAGAGCCCTTTGTCCATTTTTCTCCATAGGACAGGCATTTCGAATAGTCCTATCCTTTTAATTGTGTGACGATTCATAAGTAAGTACTAACCCCTTACGATTTCCTTAAGAGTGTTATCTCTTTTTGAATATCAGCACCTATGACTACTTGCCAGAATTTTTAGTATAAGAACTGGAAAAAAAAATCTTAATAATGCTGCAACTGCAAGTTTTTTTTATTCTGATCTTATATAGGTATACCGCGAGCGAGCTGTCATAGATTGTACGTCCGCTGCCTGGAGTTGAACTAACGACCTTTGCATCGCAAAGCGCGGGCGTTCCTACTGGCATACTAGATAGCTTACAAACTTAAATACCTGGTATTAGCCCACAAAAAAACAATTCCGCGAATCTTTTTAAAGAAATGTATAAGTTTCTATTTATAAAAAACCATTGCAAAGCACTTATTAGAATTTATATAAATGTAGGGGCTAAAGTTTTATAAACAAATAGTAACTTCGGCCTAGTTTACGCGTATCAGGTGATATTCGTACCAGTTTTCCTCACCCTCGCTGTTCTGTGGGTGGTGTCCCCCGAGGGCCACTACACGTGGAAGCAACAAGTGTAGTGGTACGCAGGCGCCTGCGGGTGTACCCTGCACCCCGCGACACCCCCCCCCCCCCCTTCCCTTCACCCACCTACGTCCAAGGGAAACAATTCACGGCCGTACTTTTCCACTAAGAAATGAGTCTATATTATTTAAAGAATACTGGTTGGTCTTAACAAATTTTTAACTGACTTCAGAATTTAAATGAAAGGTTTTCAAACAAGACGTACATTTCTTAACATTCATTTAAAACCTACTGTATCTTACCTTATGCTCATCAAAAGTGTTAGAGTTTGCCTGGTGCCTGGTATGATGATAGACATGCCTGCTATTAGGCTTGCAGAAATATGTGAGGGCATTGTCACAACCAACCCATTGTAGTTCAGCGTGATGATTAACTACGAGTGGTCCTCCTTACAAAATAGGTAAAGTACGCAACAAAACTACACAGAGGCCCATAAAACTTATTTTCCTCAATAGGAAATACCTCTCCGGCTCATGCTTATAAATGCTTTATTTATATCGTTCTTTAATATGATGTCCTTGCAAAGTGTCATTATATAACCAGTTTTATCTCTATCAAAAAATAGATAACCTATATACATAATCGTGTGTCCAATTTGTGAATAAATAGGCATACTAATCTATGGACAGTTTTTAGATAAAATTATTTTGTCTACCCCATTATTTAAAGAGACATTACAGAGAACTTTTTTTACAAAAATTGTTGCTGCTTTTTTTAAATGACTTCAATAATTGCTGTTATTTATAAAATGAGCATTAAGCACACACAAGAATATATATATATGTATTAAGTATATCGCCTTGAACTAGGCTTGACACGACTGGCCTGAGGCAAATAAGATTTCTCTTAAAAGTGAAAGAAACAATTGGTAGTCCACCAATCTTATAACACGATTACGGGAAATTGTGATGAAAAGTGGTGGCTGAGCTCAGTGTGCGATCAGACGCTGGTGGCAATTACGCGGCAATTACGTCTCGATTACGCGACGCGCGTAAATGCGTAATTAAGCGGTTCAATTCACTCGATGACTTGGAACATTGAGAGTTCGAGATGGAACTCTTCTAAATTCAAAATCTATAGCCAACAAGCTTATAAGCATAGACAAACATTTCATATTAATCCGAAGATCTTTTTATTTTGCGCTTTCTAACTCATAAGTATTAATTTGATAACTCCATACGTCCAAATTTGAGATGGAAGACGGACTGCGATGTACGGCACATTGTCTATGAGATGCGGTCGCAACATCGATGGGTCTAGTTTTGGTCCAATTTTATTGTGACGTTCTTCAGGAACGATATTTTTTTACACTACTATAATATCATTGTGTAAACCATTTTAAAGGAAGTTATGAATAGTAAAAATCTTGTATAGGACTCTACCACCCATTCGGAATGCATTTCCAATGAAGAAGAATTGGCATGTCTAAGGAAAGCTATCTTAAATCATGATAGTAGCGGGATTGACATAGATAAAAGCAGTTGTATGTGTCATGCCTACATATCATAACCCTCAGTAAAGTGAAACAATGAAAATAAAAATTAATTATTGATTTTATTTGTATTATGTATGAATTATACAATTTCCTATAGAATGTTTTTTTTTTTTTTTAATTCCTCGGAATACTCTCCATGATAGAAGCGGTAGAAAATGCAGAGGGAGCAGAGGAGATGTTAATTTGCGATACACCTGAACGGTTTTTTTAAATAGAAAAAGTGTAATGGCAAATCCCGGCAGAGAACGAGCATTAATAGGTTTTTCAATTGAAATAATCTTTGTGGGTAGGCCATGACAGCGCTTCTGGTGGTACTAACCAGGATAATGTGACCTCTAGTGTTAATAACAACTAAGAAATTCTGTTTCTGATTTAGAGTGCACTTTATGCTATTTGGTCTTGGCTATTGCTGTATTTAGGCCATCTCGGAGCCCTGCGAGCGGCCTAACAGGCCACTCCATAACGAAGACGATGAGTGGTATGAATTCACCTTAGAATCATATCATACCATTACATATATTTTATAATTTTAAAACAAGTAGCCATTGAGTATCTTACCGGCTCTTCTCAGTGGAAGTAGCATCCCGTATCGGTGGTAGAATCTGACTATTTGTAAGTGCTTTTTGGTCTATACGAATAAAATGCTTTGATTTATTTTCTCTCTCGATTTACAAGGTCAAACTATAACCTTACAAAGAAACCAAGTTATTCGACTTGTTTGGCTTCAAGGTGTTTGGTTTGGGAGGAGCCCGTTACCATGGTTACAAAGTCACGCTACGATGCCGTCGTCAGGCCTAGAGGCAATTACGGGGCTTTTCGCGTTAACACACTGAGACGAGCGAATTCACTTGTCTTTTTTTTTAAATGTACTCTGTGTCAATATTGAATGTCTGTGGCGATAAATTATTTTACATAATAGATGATCTTTCGTTGAAAAGTGTGCTTCTTTATAAATTTCAATCAGCTCGTTATGATACAGGGCAAAAAATTGATCGTGTTTCGACGCGCCTCAATGCGCAGGGTTCTTTACTTTTGGAGTTCCTGTAAGATGATAGTTAAGATCTGGATCTGCTTAGCATCTAACTTGTGAGCTTGTTCTGCGCTGTTGGATATATCCTTTTTGTAAATGAGTTGACCTTTAAGAATTGCATTGCAGTGATCCTAGATATTTTGTGGATATTTATTTAATAAGTATCTTAGATGTTACTTTTGTTGTAGGTACCTATCCAGAAGATAAACTGAATTTGCTACTTTTTAACGTTAATGGACGGGCTTGGTAAGCTTTTAAACGTAAACAGTATCTAACTATAGTTATTTACCAGTACTTAGTAAATAAATGAGTAAAATTGAATACACACTCTTTGTCCCTACTCAATTACGTTCAGAATACGAAGAGACACGTGTAAACGTATTAAAATTCAGACACAGCCTGTCAAAACAACGCGTATTCTCACGATTATTAAAACGATATCAAAGAGAAATGTCCTATTTATAACAAACAGAGTCGTATCCGTGTTTTGGTAGCAACACTCACTCACCATGTGGTTTTGTTTACTCACAACAGTGATACCAACACGTAATCATAGGTAGTCTCAAAGTATTACCTAGAATTTGTCCAACTGGACCGGCTTCGGTGATTCGTGAATCCACCCACGCGTATTACTACGCAGTTCGGATTTGCCGACCGCAACCGTACCTACCGTATATTATTTATAACTCGGTCGCTATATTAAAACTACGAATATTGACCTGATAATTACAACATTTATGAAAATAGTAGTTTACTCTCAAAATTCCTATATCTTTTGTCACCTTTATATCAAAGATTGAATACAATTAGTTCTGACTCTATCTCCTTTGTTTTGTTTACTTCTACACGTGGGCCCGTGAGGATAAGTCGTGGGCATGGAAGAAAATGGTTGTCTTTTGCGTAGTATAAATATACGATACATGAAGAAAACTGTGTTCAACAAATACATTAGTACACAGTATCATAAGTGAGGTTTGTGTACATTTGAGTGCACTTGTACTCAGCACGTTCCGTTATCACTGTTAGGTATTAATTTTCCTAACCTATAATTATGTCTAGTTTTATCAGAGGCTAGCGTCAGTAGTGATGTAGGTATCGCGTGAACGACAACGATCATGACAATTTATCGATTCGTATCGGATCTAAAATGGATTTATGCTACCGCCTTGATTGGATACTGACGACAGTTTTGATGTATCGGAAACTGGTGCGAAAATTCTGATAAAATTACATTCGTTTTGACTATGTTAACTATCTTGTAAGATTAATAGTTTGTCACAATGACCCTGCGTCTTGGACTAATGTCCTGGTTTACGTACAAATTTAGTTTCCTAAAGATCAAAATTTTTAGAAGGTACTGGGAGGCAAAAGAGCTAGCAGAAAGAAGACAAGGCAAAAATCCTTCACCTCTTAAGATTACGAAAAAAAATATTAAAAATCTTAACAAACATCACTGTCTAGAATTCGACGTTTGGTAATGATTATACCCATGTCAGTTTGACACAAGGGGCAAGTACACGACAGTGATTCTAAATTTTTTTTTCTCCTCCCTAGTGTCGGTTCACTTATTTACATGATCACGCCTTCATAGAAATGTTAAACCGTACGTGATAATAGGCTTACCATGCCTTGATCTTTGCGTATATTCTTAGGGTTCAGTGAGCATATTTTTTAAGTATATTTCTACGTTGTAAGATTCGGTGATACTAGCTAGATATAATAACGCGATGGATATAAATTCTCTAATGTATATAAAGTCATAATCTATTTATTAAGGTATTGCACTGAAAAATAAAAAAAATGGTGGTTCATCTATAGAGATAGCGTTAGGTGATGTAAGAGGAGTTCATAAATTTATAATCAGGAAATATGTAGTTGTACTTGGTACGGAACACATTTTCCCAATTTTGTTTCGCACTTACCTGAGTTCTTTTTACATAGAAGGTCAAGCAAACGTCATAACGACAGAGCTAACTATTCAGTTGCTCTCGAAGTACGGCCATGTTATACTTCCGCGAAATCTTTATCGTAAGCTTTATGATTATGTTGTGATGAATGGGCACGTTGGACGATAAGCGAAACAAATGTCGCCTAGTTATGTCGTGAGAGATACATAATAGTAGATTTTGGAGGTATCCACATACTTTGGAAGTACTCGAACTGGGCACGTGAACGCTTCAAGGCTTTTAAAAACGGAATCCTAGCTATTATCATGCCTGTATTCCTAGAAGTAGTAGACAACGGTGCATTTTTCTTCCAACTCCTCCTACACCTTTTTCGATTAAATTCGTGCGGGTTCCAAGATAATTTAGCTTTTCCCCGGGACTCGCCGAGGGTCGAACCTCGGTGTTTTCAATGGACACCGCTGTCGATCCTGGCTTACAGGAATAACAGTGGTGGGAATCTGTGGCGGGTTTAGTCCCATTTAAAAAATACAACGGTGCAGTCTTTTGCTGGTGTATTTAATGGGCAAGCATATTGTCATTTCTTTTCAACGCTTGAGAGATTCGGGCCACGGGTCCTACACTGGCACAGTGCGGGTTGGAAAATTTCATCTGACTTACGGCTTTCCTCACAATGTGTACCTTCACCTTTCAGCAAGTGATTTTGAAAAGGAAAAAGAATGAACTAGCTTACAACACATACCGTCCTTAAAATAAAGACGTTAAATCAAAGATATATCTCCTATAAATTGTGGTACATTAGTTGTCACATACAAATCAGTAATCAAGATATAAACGACTTGTACAGGAAGTCAAACCAACTCTTATAAAAAAATCTGTGTAGCAATTCGTGAATAAAGACTTACATTGAAATGTACAACTATAGATTCTATTAAGACTTCAAACGTTGGGGAGGCGAGACGAAAAGCAGTACGGCTTTTTCCATTAAACACTCAGTTCCACGTGGAAGTTGTACCGGTCATCGACAGAGACCGTTGACATCCGTCAGAGCGCATTAGCCAATACAACGGGTATTAAATCAATGCGAAAAAAAACGCCTTAATGGCTTGCACATACTGGAGCAAGCGAATTCACGTTACTTTTATTGAAAATCTGAATTTCTGCAGCAAAGCCACGCGACAATGAAATTCTCCCGCAACATCTTTGACATTTTTATTGTAAAATACACTTCATACAGTTTGTTTTAGTATTATCTAAGCAAAATATGTTCGCGCAAGTCTTGACGAACCCGTGGACGCAGAACTTTCCAAACGTTTATGCGTGAAATCCCCCCAGGCAAGGAATTAAATGGGTACCCGCGCGATTTTTCACTGAAAACTTGCGAATAAATTACTTGAAATAATTGGTTTTATATAGCATTCGTTTTGCTTTTGCGTCGACACGTGTAAGCGATCGCAGTTCGCTTGTCCGGATAGCCTTACAGTTTACACGTGTATGCTCTCTTGTACTAGGTATTCCGACGTTTTTTGCAATAAATACCGTGAGTTCAGAGCTTCTGCTACCGAATTATCTGTTAAACGAGAAATTACAATCACGATCTCTGTGAAAATACATTCGAATTCAATTTCATTATTAAACCTTTTGTTATTTCACGGTGGTGATCTAACTGATACCTGGAAATAATTAATATGTTTCTTAGAAGCGTGAGGGAAGATTTGCCAGGTTGCAGCTCACTAAGGCTTATAAGTGATTTACCAATACTTGTATATCTCTCGTTCAATTTAATTATTATTCATCTTATTATTAATTTTCCACGAGTTCAGTCTGGTATCCATTTTTTTTCATCATATTTAATCCAATATAACTTCAAGCTAAGGCTGGCCACAAAAAAAAATTAACGTTTACCATATTACAAGTGGATTTTATAAGAACGCTGAATTTTAGAATAATACACTTCTGTATGAACACATGACCGGAAAATGTCGGAAACATTTTGATAACACCAGAATTATACATTTAGAATCAGAATCAGAATTAGTACAACAAGTTACAATTCAGTTTTTTTTAGACCATAATGTGAAATCGGTTTCATGATTCAAAAATATTATACATGTGTGAAGACAAACTGTATCTGTGCAATGTAAATAAATACATAAGTTATTTAGACTTAAGACTTTTATTTACAAACATGCTTCTATACGACAGCATAATAAGATAATCTATTTTTAGTGAAATATAAATCGATACATTGACATGGTCTGACGTTAACATTAAATAATTATTGTAAAAAAAATCTATAGTAGATAACATTAACTGCGGAATCTACGAGTATGTAAACTTTTCAACATCTACCATCAGCAATTTGTGCAATCATAGCAGCATGAAATGACCTTTTGATTGCTGTAACTTTGGACAAGAGCTATTCGTCTCAAGTTTAGAAAAAATGCATCGCAGGTGCCAATAGAAGAGGACAGCTTGATTTATTGGTTCGAGCGTTAGCCGCTCGACTTACTGCTCAAGATGGTTCAGGTCTCAATTCTCGTCAGGAGCAAATTTTCAAGGCCAGACCAGGGTCTGGGTCTAAATGGGATCGCCCCCAGTCCATAGGTGTTGTCTTAATTAGAAAGCTAAGCCTCATTTTAAGCCTGATACCTTAAAAATATGCTCTGTATGTTACAGTTATACAACACGTTTTAGATCTGCGCGCGCGTCGAATATGACGTATTATCTCAAAAGTGTGTTAACTGCGCGAGTGTATCATGCGTGGATTTTAAACGTCAAGGCCGAATTCCTTACAGCCTCATCAAAACGGATCTAATTGTAATTTACAATTGTTGTCAGTTGCATTTTAGCATAAAATATAGACGTAGGAGGTCGGCCTACATTACATAGTGCCATTTGAGTTGGCATAGCGAGTAGGTACCTAGTTAAACTCGACTTGTACTGTAAATTATAGCAACACTTATAAAACCAAACTGCTCCGCCTTAAATACTCATCTCGTTATATCCTACCGATTACCGATCTCTGACCACTTCAAAACATATAAAAGTTATTCGCATAATTCCGAATTTAGACCACATTTTTTCGCCACATCCCGCGATTTTTAAATATTCCTAATTGAAAATTAATCATTCTAAATTCGGCGTAGGCATTTGTGATGATGAGCGATCGCCAAGTCGACTTGACAGCCGAATTTTTGTGGCATTCGGCATTCCGAAGCCGAACGAAGCAGTGTAGTCGGAACGGCAACGTCGCAGTGGCCGCGAGGTAGTGGAGGGGAAGGAGGTGGAGGAGAGGAAGGTGGGGGAAGGGTCGAGTAGCAACAGGCGCCCCGACCACGTGCTCGACGGCCTTGCGACTCGCACCGCGATGGAAGCTTCGCGCCTTTTCAGATAGCATCTAATCACCTATTACAAAATCGTCCGATTCACGTCGTAAAATATGACTTTGGAAGGTGAAAATGTGTTCGTTTAATCTTCTGCCTATTTCCATTTTTTCCGGATTTCCATTTGAATATTTCATTATTATAATATTATAGGTGTACCAGAAGTCAAATGGTGTTTTAAGTAGACATATACATTAGCTGGTATAAAGATGCTTAGCGGAGGCAAGTTACTGATATCTACACGTATCTAACGATTATAATCTTTGGATTAAATGCTATAATGAAGCAAGCAATGAAATAAATGTATGATAATAAGGGTTATAGGTATCTATAATAGATATTCGCGTGAATTGATCCAGTGGGTATGTCATTCGTGATTAGGCTTGTTCTATTACATCATCAGGGAAATAGGGCGCCGGCTCGGTCCCGCGGCGAGCGAAGGTCACAGAACGTTAATGACTTCCGCGTGGAATCCTATCTACATACGAATTTAATGTGACTACTCGACAGTGCTCTGCGTATGCTCGATATATCTGTGCGTACGCCTTATAAACTTTTGCAGATCCCTTCGATTTTCTTCCTTCTTCTTTTATTATACTTATTTATTAGAAATTTGAGTGTGACGCGAATTAATTGTATTGCCAATACCAAAACGAACTAAGAACTTACTTAAGTTATAGTAAGTACTCATAGAAAAAATCCTTGATAAAAAAGACCGAATATTTTTTTGTGCTTCACTAATCATAGTTCAATGCAATGAACTCAATCCACGAAAGTACGTTTTTTAGAAGGTAGGTATAATTTTATTGGCCTCCACTGAACGATAGGCCCGATAGCGACAGATTAGATAGCCGTAATCCGACATCGTACGATTACTTTTACGAATGTCACTTGTCTTTCCAAAAAATCTGTCCGATGACCGATTAAAAGTATGGAGCGAGCCGGCATAAAAGAAAGTCAATTCAATAAAGTGCAAAAAGTTACGAAAACCACATTTTCTCCCGCTTTCGAAACGTGCTCACTAACTTGGCAGACGTTGCACTCGCTATAAATATACATAGTGCCAATAAATTTGGAATGCAAGTAAAAAAAAATCGCACCCGTGACGCAGTTTTATTCATCAAAATGCGTTTCGAAGTAAGTTGCATGCAAAACTTTTGAAAACGTCTGCGATCGCCCGCTTGGCTATTGTCCAATAGGAATGGGCGCGATTGAATGTTAACAGTTTTATACTTATAACGATTGAAACTTCCACTGTGTTTGATTTGTAAAAGAGGGCTATAGAGTGCTTTTGCTTTCGCTGAAATGAGCAACGGGAGGCTATCTCCTGATAAAATTGCGTTGTGAATCTGGACTTGTAATCCAAAAATCAATATCAACGCAAAATCGTGTAGCGATCAAAGACAAAGTCAAATAGTTAAACTTATAGGCCTAAGATAGCGCTTCAATATTGTCAAGTATACAAATATTTGTTATGACCCACGACTCTGACTGAGAAAATGCTGCAAAAAACATAATGGGCTTGTCCTTTAAATTTGAAGTCAAAACTAACACCAATCAAAAACCATTGCAGATCTCCATAATCAGTCTCTACCAGATCTCTCAATCTTTACTTATTTTACTATTTTTCATTACTGTTCCTAAAATTTCATTTTTATTCTGTTTCAGGTAAATAACATCACACTTCTACAATATTATGACGGTGAGAAAACTGGAAACCTTATTTCAGACGACTATTAAACGAACAAGGGTATATCATCAGTGAGATTTGCAGGTTCTTTCTGCCTATAAAATACATAGTACTAGCCAACCCTATTGTCAATTTAAAAAAATCTAATTCTAAAATTGAGTGTATTGTCATAAAGTATGAGCGAGACAGCAATATTTTGAGCGCTGTCAAAATTCGTTTAGGTACTCGTAGTTGCCTACAGAATAAGGAACATTTCCACATACAATTTTATTATTGGACAACCCATGGTCAAATTGGTCGCTTGTCCCTTTGTTGTGTTTATCTTTAGATCAAAGAGAGTTAAAAGTAACAACTGATTTTAGAGCTGTGTAGCGCAGCGCCAAGTTTTAAGACACAGTCAATTAAAAATCTTAGTTAAAATAATGAAATTTTAACTCTGACTTCACATAATCGTTTAAGCTAGAGGACGTCTATTTTAAGGGATTTTATGTCCTTCTGTGGGGTTAGCATGCATATCAAGCCTAGGTTCATTCGTTCTCTGTCTTATTACTAACGACAGAAAGAGAAAAAATCAATATACCTATACCGTGACATAAGTCTAGTCTTGGCGCACATGCTACAACTTCTGAACCACATTGCATGTAGCGTAGACATAGTATCGTGAGAAATAACAGATGTTATACAATTGAACCACCGATTGCATAGATAAAAGCGATATTACTACACGAAGGTGCCTGTTTATCGTTATTAATTCTTTTCTATTCATATCTACAGCTGCGTTTATACATGGTTAATGATAATACATAATTAGACGCAATTAATCGGCCTGGAGGTTTTCCACGTAAAATATTGAAACATTAGAATTATATACTTTGGCGGAAAAGGGAAGATCTTCCTGCCAGGCGGATGGTATGCCTGGCGGGGTCCGCTACACCCCCCACTTTGGCGGAAAAGGGAAGATTTTCCTGCCAGGCGGGTGGTATGCCTGGCGGGGTCCGCTACGCCCCTGGTGATGTTGTCGGGGAATTTGTATATATAGTTCAGATCGTCGAACACACCAGTACCGCGAGCCAGGATTTTCATAGTACTTTGTATGGCGGATAATTTCTTGAACGCGTAGAATTGCGATGTGTCTACAGTCGCGCCATCTAGTAGCGACTGGTGGAAGTGGCGAGTTATTGGGTTCGCCACAATACATTTATGTACAATTTTCTTTACCCAATGGACAGCTTCATACTATATAACTAGTTTTTCCCCAGTACGACTTCGTTTACACAGAATTTCCTATAAAACCACTATAGACATAGCGTGATCATTTGTACCCTATATTTCAATTCTATCTATACGTTATCCCAAAATGAAAATCACGTTTAAATCGGTTCAATAATTTATAGTGAGTAGAGTCAATCAGACACGAACCGTCCAAAAACCGTATGTTTTGGATTCAGGGATGATCATTTGAATATCCCTGAATTTTACAGCACCAACATTCATTTAGATGTTCCATGTAACGACACTCTCGTTGTACTTTTATTATAGTATCTACTTAGATAGGTATTACGTACAAACATTTATATTAAGCTAACCTAACTTCTTATTTTAGGTAAGTATAAATATAGCGGAAAATGAAACAGGTAAATTTACAATAATATTAAAGAACATGATAATCCATTAGGGTAATTGTAAAGCACTAGTAACTACCTTTTATCTAGGTACATATGGCAGGCATCTTGCTACACGTGACTGCGGTCACGAAGTCGATATATTTAAATTTAAGTCAATAATTACATTCGTAATAATATGAGGGATAAAATAATTTTCGAAGTAACCTTGAATATGAATTTCAATATAGAAGACAGGTATGAACCTGTCTTCTTTATTGAAATTCTCCATTAAAAATTATAGTCTCTCTCTCGCTAAGAGTCCGCCCGCCACACAGTCCCATTCCCATTAGTGTTAGTCTAAGTACACAAAATGTAAACTTGTATAATCCTTTTAGAAAATAATACCCCAAATGAGTTTTATGCCCATTCTTCTTCATATAAAATGCGTTCCGAACTTTGTAATAGTTGACCTGAATAAAAATATCTCTGATTGCTGCTTTCTTACAACCACCTGCAAATGTTTTAACAGATGTTATACTGAGTTAACTATCAAATACTGAAAGTAACATTTAAAACATCACTGCAAGAGCGGCATTGGTAAGGAAGCAGTGTAGTACCACGCACATTCTTCTGCTATTCCGAATTATTTTACCTAAAGGAACTTCTCCACTGAAAATTATTATACGGAAATGGAAATATTTTAAAGCGAATATTGAGAAAACTATTTCGGTAATTAATACCAACCAACTAAATTGGTAGTAGTTACGTATCTACTTATGATTATATTTTTTATTGTAAACCTAATTGCTCCGTATATATTTTAAGATGGATAAGTACAAGACGGCAACGCCATCTTGTACTAAACGCGCCTAAGTAACGATTTAATGTTTTTTCTTAAAATATAATTTGATTATACCTACCGACTGTAAAGCCCTTCTGAATGTTCATAACCTTGGATTTTTTTAATACTTTACTAAAAATATACTTCCTTGTAATATGCGACCAACGTCATTGGTCTTGTGTAACTTTTATCGGGTAAAAATTGCGGTCGAGTGGACTGTGCACCTATTAAGGACGAAAACATAAAAGTGACATTACATAACTTTCAATGCCTTCTACCTGGATTCTGGATTGATTGCGGAACAATAACGTAATCTCACGTGGCCACCGAGCTGTACCAGCGTAATTAAAAAAATGTATCTAGTCCTTAGTAATTTTTTTTTTATTGGTGCAATAAAAATGAACGAATTATTTTTTGATCAGTAATTTCTTGGTAGTCAAAGAAATAATTCATTATTATCTTTAAAATTCGCGTAATCTTGACTATGGCTTATTGACGATTTTCCATGAGGCGAGCATTAATCCTATTTCGAGAAGCGTCCTCCCACATCCCCATTATTATCCGGTCGGCTTCTGGAAAAATGGATATAATTTTACCGGCCAACGGTTTTTTTCTTGGTTGCACAACGGCGGACGCAAATTGAATTTTTCGCTATGCCTCAGTGGACTAATTCGACTAATACGTTTAGTGCGATGCATGCTCCTCGGGCCTGCGAGTTTTTAAAATCAAAATACATTTACTTAGTTGGTGCTCTTAATTTGTCCGTAGGTTTTCATGTCGTTATATTTTTTTACACTTGCCAAAACGTGCCTGAATTATTGATATTTAAATTATGCACACACAAAAAGTAGATACTTATTTTTTTTTTATTAATAAAACCGAAATAATTTGACTTATTTTGATAATGTACTCTGTGTCAATGTACTTAAAAAAATGTATTTCTGTGGGAAAAGACACGCCACCACACGTCAAACTTTGCTCGCTGCATCGATAATACTTCGTTGAAAAATTAGCTTTTTGTGTGAGTTAATACAGTTCGGTTTGGTTTGGTATAATTTTGTTTGAACTATACCTATGTTAACATTATATTAGGTATGAATTAAATGCTACTGTAATAAATAAATTATATTTTATATTTGTAGATAATTGTTTCTGTAACAGGTCATAACTAAAATAAGAACAAAAATTGTACTTATTTTCCTCGTAATGTCAACGACGCGATTATAATGTATTGCTAACAAACAACCATAATTGACTATAGAGTATGGACTTATATTCAGACGTACCTTGGTAATTTTTTTAAAAGTATATTATGGGCAACACTAATCAATTCAGATAAGGAAATTCTTAAATTCACGGAACTGAAGCTTGCAAGTAAACATGCAGTTGCGACATTTATTGATCGAGCTTATGTTGTGTAAATTTGAGCACGAGCTGGAAAAGTGACTGCTGTAATAGTCTTTAACTAGTTTTTACAAACTTCACTATAATGCAGATATGTGATTTTACTGTTCTCCACAAAATCTCAATAGTTTCTTTGGGCATTTGACCACTTTGCGTCTAAGGTGTGTAGTATTTTGTGTTTGTGTAGCGAGTTTAATCTAGATGAGACTCGTGCGGATTTTTTTTTTGCCAATATCAAAACGAACTATATTGACACATAGAAAAAGTTCACATTTTAACGCGTGAGAGCGTGGCTGTTACCGCAGAAAGGAGACGGGGATCTCTAGCCCAATTGTAAGTTGAGATATGGTTTAAAAAAAGCGGTATTTTTTCTGTTTCAAAATATATATAAAAAAAACAACTCAATTCACAATCTGGGAGACGAGAAATCATAAAAATAAGTTTATTTCACTGAAGAAATAGAGTATCGATTACAATAATCGATTATTGTGAATGATTTAAACAATTGAACATAAAATACTTGATTGATTCAATCAAAATGAATAAATAAATTGTAATAATTAACAATAAAAAACTACAATGAATATAGTAAATAACTGTGTGGCGTCCGCGTTTCCGAACGCTCCACAAAATGTCGACGGACGAGTTTCCGAACGCCCCAGACAGAGTGAGCACGTTCGATAGCTCAAAAAAATTGTGTTATCAATGATTAAGCACATAATTGTATTCATTTTAATATATTAATATACACTAAAGTGGTTGAATTAACACCAAAACTGTATATTAAAACAAAATAACAATCACAGCTCAAAAATCAGCTGTTTAGTATCTAGGTTTTTGTCACTGTTGAATAACCACACATTTACTAAATCTCTTATAATTCTGCTCTCAGATTGCCAAGATCAGCAAAATTTTCGGAGATGGTTTGATAATATATAAGCTCTTAATTGACACTACTCTCATATTTTTACAACTGGGCCCAAGAATGTATGAAAGCGTATACGTCTCCTTTAATCTTTATGCATATGAACGTAGAGTACGTTTTGGTATTGGCAAAGAAAATGACAGGCGACATTAGACGCCCCAGTTTGGTGGCTTTAATCGGCGTTTAGAGGACAAGATATTAATTGGAGGACACTGCTGATACCAGAACCTATTAATAGTGTATAAACACGAACCAACGCTCCTATTAGTTGATTATGTTTATACGAAACTCTATGATTACGAAGTTCAACGGTTAAATCATCGTTTATACCTAAACGATAACGTATTTATCGTTTCTTATGTGTATAACATACCTACACGTAGGTATTAACACCTATTATAATTATTTATTTTTTTCCTTCATTTATCTTGTTATAAATTTACAAATGACGTCTCGTCGATACTTTATTGACATTTATAATATATGTACGTATTGTACGAGTAAATAATGATGATCTGTGGTGTTAATGCCTCTGTTCTTAGATAAAACGAACAGGACCTCACATTATTGCAAAAAAAAACAAAGATATGTACACAAACCGAACATAAATGAATAAGAACCGTTTGTGTATGGTATAGAACCTCACCAGCGTAATAGTGTCCCATTTCCATATTTCAAGTTTGAAATTGGAAGGAGAATATAACCTCAAATTAATAGAAATTTTATCCCACCTACAAGACACCTACAGTGTGTTCCACAAGGCCATTGTAAAATTAATCATAACTTTCTAAAAATATGAGGTGAATCTAAAGCGGATGGCCGCGAATCTTTGTGATTATATCAATGATTCTTATATTAATTGTTTAATATAACTTCTTAAAAGAGGATAGTTGGTAACCTGCCTAATGTTTACATATGGAATCTAAAAACCAACGAGTCATTCATATAACAACTGCGGGGGTTTTTAACTAAAGATTTTTTTTTTTTGTTGACGGGGAGGAAATCTTCAGAAAGATTCCCAGTCTTCTGTGTGGGAGAAGACTTGGATATGTGTGATTCTTACCCTCTAAAACCTACCCGGTGTCCGTCTTCGACACGTTAGAGGGATTCTGGGATCTCCTATCGGAACGCACCGGTGTCCCTCTGTGCCTCGCTCCCGAGCTTTAGTGCCCAGGAGCTGGTCTCAGGGGGGAGCAGATGTTTGCTCCCCCCTGCACCCTCGCAGTGCATACGGCGGTGAGAGACCACCTCTCGCCGCCGTCCTCCTCAGGGTCGTTGTCTACTTAAGAGCGTCCGGGGCCCACACCCCAGACGCTCACGACTCGAAGGGTAACTAAAGAATCTGCCCTAAGATTGCTCAACTTTAAAATTGGCGAAAATAAAGACATTTTCGACAAGGTTTTCCAAACACAGTATACTGATCGGTTTCCAATCTCAATTCAAATATTTTTAAATACTCCCGGTTGCACATGGATTTCTTACAATCTCTGTAGGAGCATTTTAGGAGAGGTTATTAATTGCGCGTACGCAGTCACGAGTAACAGATAGTATATACACGCAAAACTTTTTATGACGTCACAATAAAATAATAGACGTTTCATCATGACGAACAGTAAAACTTTATTAAAAAACTGCGCTTAAATGCACTTGTCATTTGTATCTCTAAGTTCATCGACATACCATATCATGTAACCTAGAACTAAGTATTTACACCTATACTTGAGGGAACACATTATGCCAACATTATGCGGTTTCACCCATAAAACGAATCCCTTTACGTTCCAAGGATTTTTAAAAACTCCACGACCGCGTCAAACTCGTTTCCACACCGTTCATATCCCGTTTATCCGGTAACATTTCCACGAAGATATATGATAAATGATGATTTTCACACTATCCCCGCGTTTATACCCTTAAAATTATTCCGTTAACGCACTAAACTCGTAAATCTAACGCAATAAAGTTTACATTTACATGATAATTTGCAATAAAACGTTCTATTACGTTTTGTTTTGCTACTATTATTTTTTTACGTTGCGTTATTAATTCGATAAGGATCATCCCAACACAAAAGGAAAAAAAAAATTATATATTTGGGTAGATGTTAAACACTTAAAGATTTTTATTGTGCGCATAAAATGTGGGTTAGGTTTTTTTTATTAAATTTATCCATGGAAGTCCTATAAAGGCACTATGCAATACTGTTTAAAGTATGTTCGTGTATGTTTCCTTACATATCGTGAATACGGAATAATCGCCATTATTCGCCATTTTATGTTTAAATATATCCGCGTTATAATTTAAATGATATTTTAACTATTTGTATATTTACAATAGTGGCGAGGTGGCGTATTAAGAATGTGTCATACGATTTTTATATTGCTAGACGATATTCACCTATGCAGACGATGCGTTCCAATGCATGCGATAAGAGATATGTGTGTTGGTGAGTGTGTGTGTGTGTGTGTGTGTGTGTGTGTGTGTGTGTGTGTCGACGCCCGCGCACCTACTCGGTGCAATGTCACCTCCCCAACCTTGACGCGTTAGGGTAATCTTCGGGTTGTTGACCGTACATTTTATAGATTACGTAGGCACATATAAGCTATGAATACTGTACATACAAGCACATCCTAAACATAGTTAGAATTCAAATGACACTAATTAAAACAATATTTTAAGGACGGGATAGATAAGTAAAAAATCTGAAAAGTGCAACTTAAAAATATTTGTGTAAAAAAAGAGTTTTCTTTTTTATACAAAGAACAATCACATAAAGATAAAAGCGACTTCGAACAATACATTTGAATATTGTTTTTTTTTTATAAAACCAGATTTTTGAGGCATTCCAAAATATAGCAATATATCTACCTGATTGCAATAATACGTAGATATATGAATGTAGGAATGTTGGTGAGTACAAAATACAAAATTAGAGACAGATCTCCTTGACAATTAGCATCCGACGACGATGGACGAGCCACGGCTAAATGCAGATAGCAATATCAAGGTGATCTTCACTTAGGAAATGCACATTGAAATTACAGTTCCAAGAAACGGCGAAATGTACAATTCTTGTGCCAAGCTGCCAATTTGGAACGTTTGGATAAAAATTACAGCAAACGTTCGTAACGAGTGAACTTGAAAACCGAAAATAAATTGACGACTGATCTTTCATGGACCTTTATTATGGCAATCGCTAGCCGAAGAGAAAAATATACAGGTTAATTGTTAAAGATAACTATTAATAAATGAACCATTTAAAAATTTGCATGTGTTTAGGAATGGTACTTTTTAATAAAAAGTTCTAGTTTTAAAAAAATGCACACAGCTTCGTAAAAACGCAGTCGACATCAACCGCGGTTCAATCAAAATTATCCATTAAGAGCTACCAATTTTCAGCATACCTAATAATGCTCTCATGCATACCGCATGTCCCAATGCATTACTTAGGTATAGATTGACCTGGATCTGCTATACATCACTGTCCTTAGCCGTGATTTAGACTTCAAATATTTAATTTCCTCGAAAAGCGCGCGTGGGCGTGACTTTGCGAATGACATCTGTTTTTTGTTAATACCATTGTATTCGATTAGTTATAGATATACATTAGTACCGAGGTAGACGATCGATATATTGTCAAAGCTGTCAACGTGCTACAATGACATTGATGAGATTTATGTGTGACAATCAAAATGTAATTATATCACGTAATCTCATCAAGTTGAGTGATCCGCCTCGCTAATCGTATTGTAAGTTATCATTGAACGACTTTTTAGCATTTCTTAAATAATAATATCAAGATTTTTAGGGTTCCGTACCCAAAGGGTAAAACGGGAACCCTATTACTGAGACTTTGCTGTCCGTCCGTCCGCGATTCATCCGCCATCTTTCTCACTGTCATCCCCCATTTTAATTTGTAATGTATTTATTGAATTCATCCTTGCTATTAATTAGTCGTCATTGGCATAAATACCGCTAACCGCAGCCATTTCTCATTTTATTCCATTAACATTTCATAATTTTATCATTTCGTAAAAAAGAAAATAAACTACAGGGTTTTAAGAAGTGGTGGTATGATGGCTGTACAGTGTTCTATCGTCATGATTAGGAATGTTGAGCTCGTGGCTGATTTTTTGCGTGCATCGCCACACGATCCCAACGGCGTCAAGGCCGTTTAAACCCAACTTCTAATCTGGCTCTGATCTGTTGCCTAGTGCTCAATGCTTATAAACTATACTTCGTTTTTATTACCATCATTAAATCAAGCCATCGAACAGAATTGCGGTTAATAACACACCGTAAATGATAATACAGGCGACGACGTATAAAATATTGATTGAAATTCGACAGTTTTACGACTACCTGTGTTGAGTTCCCACCCCATACTGGAGCGTCAACCGTCGCGCGTCAAATTTTTTCCCAACACCACAATGAATTCTGTGTCAATGCGCATAAAGATTAAATTTCTGTAGTAACAGCCATGCCGCTACGCGTCATTATTCGCCTCCTCCGGTAAAGCTGTAAAGGCCACCTCACGGCCGACAGCGTAGTCCATTAAAAAAAAAGCGTCATTATTCGCTCGCGTAGTCAGTATAATTTCGTTGTAGAATGAACTTCTTTTTATGTCACAGTTCGTTTTGCTAATGGAAAAGAGACTATGCGCGAGGGCCGACGACGCCTAAGTGTGCAGGTGGCCTTAAGAGTATATTGTTGCCCTTGAGTTTTTTTTATTAATGCAAATTAAGTGTCGGTTTGCATGCTTTTGAATATGGATAGATGACACGGCAGTAAAGTTTATATAGTACTTAATTAAGATCATTTGTTTAAAAATATCATGTGGTTATTTTTTAAAACGTAGATTAGATGGGTCTTTAGCGAAATTCAGTCATGATGCTTTAACGCAAATTTCGAGAGTCGTTAGGTAGAGTGTGTGCATGTGCAAACTCGTGCCTCACAATGATAATTGTTCGCGCACATAGCAGCTCTATGTTTATGTAGAGTCGATCCTGGCTGTTATAGGCCATGTTGGTCTTAGGGCGGCCTGAAACTCTTTCAGTAGAGTTCGCCACTTGTTCATTTAGTGTGAAGCTTAACTCATATTTGACACTATTTTGCCTAACTTTTATGGTACTAGTCCTGTGGTAATCAATAATTTGCTTCTTTATACTCCATTTACCTTGAAGGAAGGTACTGCACAGATACATGTATTTACCTTTACCTAGATAAGGTGTGTATCATATCAGATAGAGGACCTATCTCTAAACAATATTAACATTAAATCTTAAGTTGCTTTAGTTCGTCGTTCGACAGTGATGATTTTGATGGCGCCAAAACCCTACGAAACTAGGTGTAATGCGGTCCTTATCACGGTACTAAAGTACAAGCGAGATGGTAATATGTTAGTGATGTTAAATTTATTTAAGTCATACTTTATGAACAACTGAATAGGGGTCATTGTCATTTTATAAATTGTGCCTCTCATATCGTACTAATCTTGAAGCAATTCACTTTAAATCACCCATAATTTTCAAGCAACTGCACTAATAAAATATTAACATTCGAACGTTTACGCCCTGAACATACTGGGGCAAACGAATTAATTTGACTTACTTTCAAAATGTACTCCGTGTCAATATACATAAAGATTGAATTTCTTTCCTAAATGCGCGAATAAATGCGCTCGCAACATCTATGCTCTGTGACATTTCATCGAAAAACTTGTATAATACCTACAGCTCGTTTTGGTATTGACCAATGCAAATAATCGGTCGCGAGTGTCTTGACGCGCTTGTCTGCGCAGGCGTTCACCCAGTGGAAATCGGCTCGATTAAACGGAGAGGGCGGTTTTATTGAAATGCGGAGGAACTGGTAATTTCCACAATTAACGTTGAGACATAGTTACGAATTCAAGCTCATGCAACATGCAGCGCGCCAAGGGTGCCTCTATTTGCATTGCACTTCGATGTCATATGTTCCTTTAATTTAGTCAATGGATATGGCTGTAACAATAGGTTTATGACGCTAGCTATACTTACCATCTTCTTTTACGAAAATGGCGGATTGTCAATACATTTTGACCCTTTTTTCCTTTTTTTGAAGGACTTACACTGTTGGCCGTGAGGTGGCCTTTACAGCTTTATCGGAGGAGTGGCGAGCGCAGAGTGCACTCCAACCAAGGCCTTAAGGGCGGAAAGGGGTGGCAACTAGCTCAAGGGCGCCACAGAGGGTACGACCTCAGCTTGGGCAGTTACCGTGAGGGGAGAGGTAGTGACTGCGCTCCTAGGTGCAAAGATGTGCCTACGAGCGGAAGAGGGGGTTCCTCGACCTCGCCGGCGAGATCGGTGTCTGTTTGAGGCTGGTGTAGGTGTGTTGGTGGCCCTCTCAACGCCCGGGATGAGGAGGGCGGTGATCGTGTCGGGAAATACATTTTGACAGACAGTGAAATTCGTTTGCAATATCATTATGTAACGACGCTGCAGGATAATATTAGTAACAAACTGAAATCGTACCGGTATATAGCTACAATTATATAACAGGTAAATAATACGTAGATAATTTACAGAATTATTTAAACGTTTACCGTATGTGCCGCATCCGCAAGTGCTCACTACTATTTATAACTGCGGTGAGCGTCCGTTGGATGGCCGATCGCAATGTATTAAAATGAGCTGGTACCAGCGGCCCAGGTACCGCGGAAATCTATAAGTGCCACGTAAGTACTATTAGCGAATAGGATATACGGCCGGATTTAAATACCCGCCATTTTACTACCGTTCAACTAACGGCCCGGTAAAGATTTTTATCGCTGAACTCATCGCCTTGAAAAAATAAACTATAACACTTGACTTTTAAAAACGAGATCTGCAACTTTTAAAATTTACATTTTGTACATTTGACTGGTAACATTCCTGAGTTGTGTTCGTTTCGATCGATTTACTATCGTCAAATTCGTCCAATTTAAGTTTGCACGTATCAACAGTTTTAACTTTTATATGAGTAGATGACAGTCGAATGAAATGGGAGCGAGCATAAAAATTTACACGGAATAAGGAATAAAATCGGGCACGCGTTTACCCTCGCTCTAGCACAATAAAAAGAGTTGCCATATTTCGCCAAGTTTCAACTTGTTATGATCAGAAGGTAGAATGCGATCCCCGATGTGAGACGCGCGTTCTGATTGTGTAAACTTTTAAAATTTCGTTCCTGTAACGTCGCTGCGAATTCGTGTCAATAAAAGCTCAGACAAAATATAATAAGATTGAAACTTTGTCGGATTTCAAAAATGTTTCATTCGCTCCTATGCAGCGAACACATTGTTGTATTTAGAGTCGTAAATCAGAGATAATTGTGTAAATTGTGCGAAGATTTCGGGCAGCTCTTGCGGTCTCGCCTTTATCCTCGCTAAGTACGAATCACGTTTTAGCGTTCTCTTTTTAAAACTTTACTCAGTTTCTTTTTGCAGTTTGTCGAAAGTTTCCCTTCCTGTAACATTTTACCGTGAAGCAGTTTCCACGGGGCGATCACATCGAGTTAATAAGTTCCCGTTTCGATGGCTCCTGCGTTTTAAACTTTTAGGATATGAGATAACAAGCTAAGAAATGGAGACGCCGATTTGGCTAAGTCCACTTTAAAATCACAGTGGATTACGTTGTTTCCTTCGGCGAACCGGAGATTTTTTTGCCAAGTTAAGCTTTTTAAGGCAATATTGTTAAAGACTTACACAAATGACTTACATTTTTATGCCATATTAAACTTTGAAATAAGTATTATGAATAAAAAATAAGTACGTACACGTTAAAAATTAAAAGACGATATATGAGATCTCGTAAATGTATTTAACTTTGATTACGGGCATTAAATTTTATTACATGCAATTACGGTGAAAGTTTGTTCTACCGTTTAATTTTTCGAGACAACTTTTAAAACATATAAGACACCTACTTACTTACTATCTACCAGTTTGATAAAGCACATTGGAATTCAAGATGCCACACGGATCTTTTGAATACAGCATTATTTTATTAAAAAGCTGCCACCTCTCTCATCTTAAAAGTGAGCGAAAACTTCGAGAAGATTCGACATCTTCTCGAAGTTTTCGCGGAAAATACTCGTAGCGGATCGGCGAGACGACAGGCGCCGACGGCGGGCGGCCGCCGAATGAATGATCTCTACATCCGCGTAACCATGGATTCCATCACACTTGGTGTAGTTCCAAACTCACATCCCCAACCGTTTTTATCTGTTTCCGAATTCGAGATTTATGTGAGAATTGAGACGAGTTCAAGACTTATGGCATTACAATCGGTATCCATTATAATTAGTCATCTTTTAACCTTTATATGACCAGCCAAGGATATTATATTTTATGGTTCAACATATACAAAATAAAATCACAAGGTTCATAGAGCCTAGGAAAGACATATTAGATAGGACATTATTAGTTGTAATTATGCGACTTATAATGGGCGTTTATTAAAATTGCTAACCTTCAAGCAAAATCCGCCTTTAGTACTGAAACTAGAAAAGTTACTTTGGTATAATGCGTATATTTTTTTTACTGTAGGTCATATCTGTAGATATTTTAAGAGGAAAAAGATATTCCCCCAATAGTTACGTTCTCAGGGTCCCCTTTCCCTATCGTTGGCCGTGACAACTTAATTTTCATGAAACCTCCATATCTCCGTCCAAACGATTGAGTTTGCTCTGCGGGTTTTGTTAGATGATATACTGTCGCGTAGAAACAAATTATTGATATTCAACTATGGTAACCACGACTAGAAATCTTGTGGTTTTATGCCTCACAAAACAAAAATATATTTCCCCTCACATTTCAAACCTACTGCAACGTCATTTTTCAGTGCGAAACTGTTTCATAATGCCATTAAATGTGTACATAACTTTTTATAAGTTTGGGGTCAGTGTAAGCCTTTCTCATGAAAACCAAAACGCAGACTCAGTACACGTGGAAATGCTTATTAGAACCAAACTTAATTCTTAGTAGACAAATGGATTCAACATTATACCATAATATACGGTGTATGTATACCAATGTACTTTTACAATTATTTAATAAATAGAAATAAAATTAATTGATTAATTGATTTTGTAATCTCCGGAACCAATGGTTCCATATATTATTTCACTGCCATAATGCTGTTAACATACCTTGGTTTCGGTTATGACTTTCAAGCGAGTTAAACCGCAGAGCGTAGATAGCTACTAAAAAAAATGCATCCACCTTCGGCGTATCAAACTATGTATCTACCTAATTGAATATCGAACTTACTATACATACTCTAATTTATTCATAACATTGATGGCACACTTTCGGAAAGATTGTCCTAGTTGCACGGCGGCCAGTTAAAGATGGCGCCGGCGTTCATATTTTTTCTGGTCCACACCTAAATTATCCCCGAACCTAATAGTTTTCACCTATTACCGGCGGCGGCCGAAATTTATCGCTTTCGACTGTTGATTTATCTGCGAACCGACCGGATTAACTACCGCTAACTTGGCGATAGTTAAGACTGCTATCTCTGGTGTTTCAGGGCGAAAGCTCTTTCCTTTTATCTAAATTGGTCCGCTACCAATAAAGATCCGCCGACGACTGTCGTAAACCATTCGCCCCATACGCTTCATTATGGGGCAAACTTTCAGATATGATGGAACAATTTTATTGTCCACCGATGTCGCGAGATCTCTATCGGTAATGGGATTTGGTGTCGTGAGTTCTCCGGCGCTATCGGACACTAGTTTCAGCAAGATTTAAAATGTCTGTCAGCCAACTTGCGAACTGCTACCCTGCGACATTGTACTGTAACTGTAGTGTAATAGTTTGCTTCGACGGGCGACTCGCAAAATGCAAAAAGTTAGTTGCGTTACAGAACTAGCTACTGAATACTGTAACTTTGCCTTGTAACAATTTTTATCTAGTACGATTAAAATTTATTAACACTGTGGTAGTTTTTATATAGACAAAATCAAAACCTCTTTCTCTTTATTTCGGTTCGTCAATAAATCACAAATTTTACCACCGGTTCTTCTCTCTTCTCTCCACCGAAAGAAGTTCAATTCCTAATAATTTTTTTTAACATAATAAAAGTTTGTAACGAGCTGCAACGCAATGCGAGGAAGCATCACGGCTTCCTACAGTCAAACTTCTATCTACCAATCATGATCATTAAAACTTATAAGAAATAAAAGGCATTATGAATTACTAAGTCACTTTAGTTTACTGAACAAATAACGGCTGGAACTTAGCTATCAAAGGCTTAACTCGTGGACCCTTACCGTTATCCCTTATCCCTTTCTCTAATTTTATATACGATAAGTGCGACAGAGACGCATAAATCTTCTCCTAATTGAATTTGTCATAAAAATTGAAAGTTTCCACGCTCCCAGGGCACACACTTCACCAACTAGCTTTAATCCATTCTCCTTTGAAGGGAACTTCTAATTTATTGTGAGTGCTAAGTTTGCTACGACTATTCCAGATACAGAAACTTCACCCTTGCTCCACCTACGCTGATGTAATCGTTTTATCTGAAATTAAATCGATTCAGCGCTGTTCGAGATGTGATTTACAATAGTAGGTATCGAGTAAACAAATTCAATTAGCTGGCTAGCTAATGCATGAAATAAATCGATGGACGCGTTTTGAAAATTCAATTTTCGTCCAACTGCGTTTGGTCTTTACAAGTATTTCGATTGGATGGTGTTATGCAATAGTTCGGCAGCCGCATTTGATAAATAACGCGATATATTAAGTAAGGATAAAGCGATATAAGGATGAATGTACCGTTTTGAGAGCGTCAAGTTTCATTGATTGATCGATAACGTATTGATAGTAATCGTAAGTAGCGACTACTTCATACACATGTCTGGGTCTTTACGTTGGTAGTTATCTAAGCGATAACTTTTACTGATAGCGATTATCGTTGGAAATTTCCAGCGCACTTTGGATGCAATGAGCATTGGGTTGACTTCGAACTTGGCAGTGATCTTGCGCTAGTCTACTAAGAAACTATTTTGGTATGAATTTGACGTTGATGTTTCGACACTATGAACGAATAGTTGTCGTTGAATGAAGTAATGGATCGTTGTAAGCAATGAGTAACGAAACGTATATAAGGAGCATCACTTCCAAAACTACTTTGTAAGAATAGGTTTTTACTGACGTCTCGTGGACATTATATCATAACGGGCCGTTTTTTAATAACAGGAATTGATGAAATTTTGTTTGTATAACGACCAGTCTCAACTATCAACTGACATTTTTAATAATGCATTTAACAATCAGCACACAAAGTTGCCAGCGTTAAAATATTACGGAGGAAACCACCAATCTGAGTTTTTTTTGCGTTAAGTATCAATTAAATTAACATAATCTATTTAATTCACTCTTTTATCTGTATAGAATGAGTAACGTTCGAATATTTATCGATCGTTAGATTTTAGCTCAGCTGAGGGTGTTCACCTCTCGCATTATATCAGTGTATCCGGTGATAAGGCGGGTTTTACACCTTTGTTCTGTATCTCACCTGTGTGGGGGCCGCTGTCATTGACAGTGTGTCTCTTATTAAGCTCCAATGACACTACTATCGTATATTCATAAATTTATTCACCAGTACTAATACAAATAACTTAATGTGGTGATTGCTCAATGTGTATGGTCTCTATACTTGAGATCCGAAGGTTTATATCAGGGTGGCACGGATTTTTAACACAGAACACGATGCGCGTTAATGAGGTCTAAAAAACGGAAGCGCTTATAGCGGTCAACACGTGATTGGGGGGGCAACTGAGCACTTCTGTAGTTGTAACATGTGTACCAAGACTAGACTTGTTGATATTGTTTCTTTCCCTCTCGTATGAAATAATACAGAGAGCAAGCGAGCGAATATTTTCTTTTTTTTTATATTGGTAAAAATTAAGCCATGTCGGCCTCCGAGCAATTGAAAACTTCGACACCTGGACCCCAATTTTAGCTTCTCGAAATCATCTCTATCCGATATATGTCAAAAAAATACGACCAATTTGACATTTTGTTTCGATATATCGAATATACAGGATGTTTCAGAAGTCCGAAACAATACTTTGGGTATAGAACTGAATGGTATAAAAATTTGGTCGAAATTCGACGATGTTTTTTCGTGGTCAATTTCTATAACTCATATCTCGAATCCTATGTAAAATTTGCATGTTCTGTTTTGTGAATATTGGTAGCCGCGTGTCATAAGCCTTGTTTACACTGCTGCATGGGGTTATTGATGTACCCAAAGGCCAGAACACAATACCTGTGACAAATTTTCTAAGGTATATTATGATAGTTAGGTATAATCTACCGACACTATGTATCTACAAATTTGCTACCGTGTATGTACCTTAAATATTATTTCGGACTTCTGATACACCTTTTAGATGATGTCGACCTCACAAAAATCGCCCCGCTGAGCTCAAACTAGCAAAAAATGTTTAGCATACTTATCTATACAATTTGATTATACAGGCGATGTAAATATATTTTTTTACATAAAAAAGTTATATAAGAATATTCATGAAAGTTCTCAATGTGCTCATAATTTTTGATTCATGATTTTTGCATTATCTTATATTTTGAACGATTATCGGCTTGTTAAAAATAAAATTTAATTTTCCAGTCATGATTAGGCGCAGAACGCAACTTTTTCGCGCACACAAACATTACGTGATCCCCACTCTCAGACCCCTTGCTCCACAGGACAGCTGAGATCTCAGTTATTTGACAATATTGGAATATATCTGCTATTTTGTTTCTCGTTTTTTGATTTTCGTAATGTAAAATGAAAATAAAGATTTTAAAAAAGTCAGAGCAAATCTGACAAAATCATTGATAGTTTCATGAATTGTGTGCATAAATAGACCCAAAATCATTTTCATATCTAGGGCAACAAACCACTGTAGACCAGTGTAATGATTACCACTTGCTGAACAGTGAAGGAAAACATCGTGAGGAAACCTGCACGTTTGTAGAAAGGCGTGTGAAGTTCACCAACGCGCACTGGGCCAGCGCGGTGGACTATGGCCCAAAATCGGCTTGCCCCCTATTACATTGGGACCTTAGTAAATCGGCAAAGTGGTACGCAAAGCACACAAGGCAATTAGTTAAGAAAGTAGTATTTTTGAATAGGTGATAAAAAAACACAGTTAAGGTCGAGATAAAGTGCCCGGGAATAGTACAAAGGCGAAGTGGGTGGACAACTCTGCACCCCTGATTACCCTTTCATTGGAAAATAGGCGTGATGATGCATAATTTATTAACAAACGCCATCGCAATGTTCTAGTTCAATTTTGTGATCATGCAAAGTAGTTTCAAAAACGTCCAACATCAGTAGAATATTGGAACTCGTCAAAAAGTTTGAAACTTTTTAATACTACATATCGAAGCGGGATGTTACTTTTAAGGTGGGTTTACTATCATATACGCAATCGTAAAAAGTTGTGTCATTCCGGCAATTTTACGTATTTTGTACAAATTACCAGTTGAAAGAGTGCCAGCGTCATAAATCTGGGGGTGTATACCTATGCCGATGACATTGTAATTTATACGCTGTTTTATGCGACAGAACTATGTCAATCTAACTTTTAAGATTATCACTTCCGCCTTCGCCTACACGCTACCTTACCTGCTGGTTTATAGGGTTGAACCTTTTATTTTGCATCATTCAAAATGAACCAACTCGACAGTTTTGTTTAATACCTTGTAGCTAAACATTAAATAAGAAAACCTTTTAACAATTAATATCAATCAACATTTTTATATACGTAAGTAATATATATTTAAATCGCATTGTAATTAGTTAACTATAAATAATAAAGGTACTACAATTGTCAATATTGTGTTAAAGTAGGATTAAGCCTACGGTGCTTGACAACCCTGGAATAAGGTTAGTATTCCTGTGTGTAGCTACGCAATACTACAGCGATTAAATGAATAAAAAAAACATAAGTGAATATTTTTGCGATTGTTATTCTTGGCACTGTAAAGAATAAGCTTAATTAATGAAGCAACTTTTGCATTATATTTCGGAAGTGATTGAATGATTGAACATATTTTAGCTCTAATTTGTGTAATAATTTGTATGCATTTTGAAAGCATCTACAATTTTCAGTGCACGCCTTTTATCTATTTTGTAAATGCCATTTTAAATATGATTTAGGTACATAATTAGTGACAGATTTTTCCATCCATAAATAAACTGACAGATTGTTTTTTCCATAAATAGCAATAGTAGCAAACATAAAAATTTCCCAATCGTCGTAATATACAGCCAAACAACTTAATTTGTTAGGTGAAAGATATGCCCTTAACAACTTTGAGTTCTGATCTCATGAATGTGTTCTTGCGTAAACTAGATCCGAGGTCTGTATCACGGGGCATAGCTTTATAAGATTTTGGAGGTTAATTTAGAAGTGACATAGCATCGCATACAGTGGAAAGTCATCGCGTCGTATTGGCGTCGCGGCGGCGCGCGCTCCCCCGCTACCGAAAAAAGTTGCAAGTCGACGGGCGGCGCCGGCGAACATTCAAATTTATCGATTGTCCCGACCGTCTCATTACAACATTCCTCAAAACTTACCCACTCACCAACTTAGCCCTTCACAGCACCACTATGGCCGCATTACTTTTTATTCGCCCCCGCAACGGAGGCTTTTTTCATCGCCAGTTATTATTGTCTGTTAAACTTTAAGTGCTTGGCGGCTAACTTTCGATGTCTCCGTGATTTACGACGAGCCGTTTCGAAGTGTTTTATCGAGCATAAATGTAAGTTCGCTACTTGTTGAGACTGAAGGTCGAAGCGTTATGATCTGCGTATCAGTGGGTCAGTATTTTATGGGCCCGATCCATTCAGTATTGTCTATTTGTGGCCATCTTATGTTACAGATTCATATTGAGAAGCTCGACTATCTATATTCTTAAGCCACGTACGTGGAGTATCCAATACATACTAAGGCTATGAGTTTAATTTTACGATAGAATAAAAAAGTTAAATAAAGTTACTTACGTTAAACTTGCCCAATCTTTAAAATAATTAACGTAAACGAAAGCGTAGCGTAAACGAACGTAAGGGCAGAATGAGCATAATACACCTATCACCTTGTCAAGACATAGTAGAGTCACTCAAAAAGTACTATTTTTAAAATTTAAAATTGGAGACCTAAAAAAATTTAAAAATCATGATCGAACTTGTTGTATATGCGAGAGTCGTAACAGCCAAGTATTATTTCGGACTTCTGAATTATCCTGTATAAATAAATATCGCCTGACAATACATACCCATCGTATGAACCCAAACTAAGCAAATCTGTATTATGGGTGCACAGACCAGGGTAAATTCCGAAAATGTCATTTCCAAATTTTGTCACAGATGGATATCGAACCAGTGGTTCAGTGAGCAAAACAGCCTAAGCACGAACCTTGTCAAATTTATGTTAAGTAAAATTCTTTTTTTTTTGTTTAATGGCCTCTTTCTATTGAGCCTGGCGTAATGTATCTATAAATTCATTCCAAGTTTTAAAACATCCTTATGACTTAGTTACGTATGTAAAGCCATGCACAATGAAGAGCGTAATGTGGAATAGTGTTAAGTGTAGGACCGAAGGTCATATATCTAGGAGAGGAAGGAGCGATGTCGTCGAACAGTAGTTTCGCATCTGCGGGCGTGGGGAGGGGGGCAATGATCCATTAATCTGGCAGAAGCCCATGTGGCGCCAGCGTCCTACCTGCCGACGCGACGCCCGGACGCCTACCTAACGACATAGATCGTACGTTACAACATGTGCGAATATTCCTAGTTTTAATCATTTAGATGTAAAGTTACATGTATGTTTCGATAGTGGGATTGTGTCATTCATATACAAACTTCCTCTATGTATAGAGATAATAAGTACTTACTTAGCTATTGGATTTTTAGGGTTCCGTACCCAAAGGGTAAAAACGACACCCAATTACTAAGACTCTGTTGTCCGTCTGTCTGTCTGTCTGTCTGTCTGTCCGTCTGTCACCAGGCTGTATGTCATGAATCGTGATAGTTAGACAGTTGAAACTTTCACAGATGATGTATTTATGTTGCCGCTATAAGAACAATTACTAAAAAACAGAATAAAATAAATATTAAAGGGGCTTCCATACAACAAACGTGATTTTTTTGCCGTTTTTATAGATAATGGTACGGAACCTTTCGTGCGCGAGTCCGACTCCCACTTGGCCAGTTTTTTATTAAACTAAATGTATATACAACGATAGATATTTTTCAAATGAATTTATGAAAACCTATGATTCATTTATAAAGGCTGATGTAAAATGATGTACTAAAAATGAATTTGAAGGTAGATTGTAAATAGACTGAAATTTCAAATAAATTGGGGATACTTGTTTGGCTATTTAATTCTTCCTTTATCTGGTTTACTAAACTTTTTTGAATGTATTAATAACTTTAAATGTGCTTAGTACTAAATATATTATCCTATTGAATTGAACATAAATTTATTAAAAAGTAATGGTTGTTCTCAAATTTGAGAATGAACTCACGTGGGCGCTTAGCAGAAAACTGCAATCAGCTTAGGTCCGCGCTCGGATTTAAGATAGGTTTATAGTGTGGTAAGTAGCTGATATATTTCCTTCAGGTAATCAATACCTATGAAGGACAAACGGATGCTTATGCAACGCGGTTGTCAAATTATATACGTAAGTATATACCACATGTAAATTGTACCCACAAAACATTTCCATTGAACGCTCCACTATGCACACGAAAATTGAATGGCTTTATGCAAAACGTGTCACGTAAAGTTTGACAATCGGAATTTGTTCAGCAAATATTCTTCGGTCAACTGACGTCATAGTATTTATCACATATAAACTACTTACTTTAATATTATTTAAATATATTATATTATCGATGTATGCAAATACGGTTGCTCATAAGACTCTTTTTTACAACAATGAGATAGGTGGTATTTGTAGAGATGACGTCATTACTACGCCGTAGTACCTCCTCCGTAACTACTGTCGTTCCACCCCGAGTGGGTCGTGATTCCGGATATAATTCCGAGAAAGACTTTCCGTCTATTTATTGGTCATATGCAGTAGTAGGCTCACATGTATGTAAGGCCTTCGTAGTAAGTATCATTCCGCGACTACGAAACGTCGTAGTCCCTCTACGCGATAATAAAATCGGAGTATCAACTTGTATTTTTATTTTAGGGAAATTCGTTGACCGTGATTCAACGTCTTATTTCCATTATTTAATATTACATTTAAAAAAATAGCTATTCGATTCATATAATATATTTGATGTCAGTCAAGAAGCCTTATCTAAGTAAGTTTACTACCTACACGTTGAAGAGAACTTATTTTCAATTACACACTTTTCATTTTGCAAGGAATAACATTTTTCCTTGTACTATGTTTAAAATAAAACTTATATTATCTCAACGACACAAGTCCGGAATAAGTCCGTAGCGCCGGTGAAACGGTATGATAATTGTGGCAATATACTGAGCGCAATTCGCTAAGTGGAATATTTTACTTATCCTCCCGACGTTCCACGAGGCACGGCTGGCTACCAGCTTATACATTGAGATGTATCGCCAACATTCATTACTGTACACACCTCGTTAATAACGTGTGTATGAAATCAATGGATACATTGCGAACAATAGACTGTGTATTGAAATAAAACTATATTACGGATTCTATCGCGTTTATTTCGCGCAAACAACAACTAAATATGAGGCTACCCAGTTATTAACTATGACATCAGGACGTCTAACACCTGTCCCCCCGTGACCATGGTTGCTGTAAAGCAGCCGAAACGTCGGGAAAATAAAATAGTAAATAAACGCGATAGAATCCGTAAAATAGTTTTATTTCAATGTATAGTATTCGCGTAAATATAAGAAAACAATAATAGACTGTGTACTAACAAACTTATAAAAATATGACTACAGTATCAAATTAATAGCATCCCGTCATCTCCCAACGGGATCGAGTAATCGATTAATTGAATTTGATCAAGTTTAAATAAATAATTAGCTTGTAATTAGGATGCAGTAGTTCAAATCGATCCTGGCTAATATTTTAGACGAGTGGTAGTTCCTATTTAAACCACTGCACGATTATGCGTTAATATTGGTTTTAGAATTCAAGTCGATTTGAATTCCATTGATGCTCAACTGGATCCTGACGATTAAACCCGTTCACAACATAACAAATATCATTACGAATAACATATCCAAATCTTACAATTTATATTCTTTTGAAATCAAACTTCAAGGAGGAACGTCCTAGCTTCTAGTCGTGATATATGACCTCCTTTCTAGGTGCCATGTATACGAACATACGTAGGTATACCTAAAATGCATGCGCTATGCATCGGAGTGTCGCCGGCGGCAACTGCGACACCATATTTCAATCGCCGAATTGACAGATGGCTCCACCAACGCAAAGTTTCGTGCGCAAACTCCAACCTGGCATATTTACTTAAGGTATTCCCCTAGAAACATACCGCTAGCTCCTTGACGAGTGAAAAGTTTTATTCACATAGATAGGTCATGCTCTAACCGTTGGAACTTTTCACATAAATTGGCGGTCATTCCGCGCGAATATGCTGACTGAGGGAGTAACAAATATGCCAACTTGGGTTGTTATAACAGCGATATGTAAGTTCTGTGATACTTTGCCATTAAGTTTATGGAAACGACGGTCGAGATTACATCACACTTTCTGAAAGCTTTATGTAATTCTTCTTTCTCGGTTATCTCCAACGATGGCTAGTCGAATAAAATGTTCGAGTATTCACGTCCGTCTATTAATCAAGAAGACGGATCCCGAGGCAGTTGTACGAATTAGTCTTCTTTTTGGAAATTTGCGAATGAAAAATCGGAACGCAATCTGTCAAACTGCTCCCTAATTCTAATATAATTAGCGGAGGGAAGTTTTCACGCGTGGGAGGCTACCGAGCGACAATGACGCGTTAAAATGATTAATTTTTGTCGAGGCTCGGATAGTACGTAGTGGGCTGCGGAGTGCGCCTTCCAAACCGACGATTAATCTTTCTCTTTGCACCATTGTACCGCGATCCCGGTATTTTTTATGTCTTACAATACCATTAAGAAACTGCCACCGCTAGTTGGTACTCCGCGGCTCTTCCCGCCGCCTCATCGTTAGGCCCATTGAAGGATTGAAAAGGTGTTTGCGTTCCGTGGAAAAATAGGTCTCCCCTCGATTTTTTAAAACGGTATCTCGGGATCACTTAGCCTTCGATAGTTATTATACGCCGAGAATGTTTTAATCTTCCACCGTCATTCGCTGACAATGGATCTTAGGCAAATTGTATGTAGTCATTCCCTGTTCTTGGGATTATTTTAAAATATTTTTTCAGAGCGTGATGCAAGTCTATTTCAAATTGCATTGATGCTGAATGCATTGTAGCTATGGATAATAAATGAGATGAAATTGTTACATTGTTGGAGAATATTATCGTAAGATCACACGCTAAGGAATCTTAGGTGGGGTCAAGAGCGTGATGAGCAGATGTCGGATTTAGATCTGGGAGCACGCCAATTGTTCCGGCACCATTCGAGCGTCTCACATAAATTCAATTCTCTTTTATTTTAGATAAAATGCAATTACACTTCTTTGATTCTTGAGTGCAATGAAAATAAATATGAATTATTGTTATATCTCGTAAGTAGTTTTATTTTACATTTATATAATAAGTTAGTGCGTAGCTACTTATTAATGATATGAGACCCGTACGGAAGTCCGAATTGCAATTGATTGAACAGCTGTTTTGACGGACGGCGATTGGATCAGATTCACGCAAAATTACTTAGGTAATTCGTTCGTCTTTTGATACGACGTAATTTTTGTCTTTTCAGATTTTTTAAAATTATTAAATAAGTATTCCTTAGTTAGTGAATCCTTAATTCCATATTACAATAAGGTGTACATAGGTGTATAATACAATGAAAATAGCGTTGATAATATCACAACATCTTATAACGAGAAAGATACGTAATGCAAAAGCAAATCGATATACGTCTTTGTTACCACGGATCTGGATCCAGATACCGAATTTGGAGTCAAAATAAATCACGTTAATGTTCCATGTAATGTCTCGTACTTACGCGTAAAGCCCTGCTATAGGCACATCACCTTTTTTTTGCTTATACCAAAATGATCTGTATAAACTTATAGAAAAAGCTTACTTTTGAACGAAATGCTATCGATGACGCAAGCGCATTTTGACGTATGATGGATTCAATCTTTGTGTATATTACAACAGAGTACATTTTCAAAAAAGTATGTGGTCGTCTCAGTATGTGCAGGGCGCAAGTCTTCAACATATACAATACAATAATAATCGTGCTGTTAGAACAACAACAAACTTACCTGACAATTCGAGAGGTGACTACGCCATTCGCCTAAGGAACTTCTATCGCCACTCACACATTATAATGTCTGGTTCTAAGTAGAACCTACCAATCACTTTATCGTTTTAACACTAACACCTCCTAATAATTCGTTCAACATGATTTTGAAACTACAAAACAAGGTCAAGTGAAAACAAATGAATGTGAAAACCACTTCAAAAGCCTTCAAAAGCATTCAAAAAGTGAACACGCGTTTGAAAACAAGTGATCGTGTAATTTTTTTTACTTCTGACGGTGTCATAGACAATATTCTGTCAAGTTTTAAAAATGTAATCGATAATCGACGTTTAATTTTATCATGGTGGGTAATAAAATAATTATGTTGATAATGTTAATGAACACGGACGTTGCTGATAGATAACTAAACGTCCTAGTCCTACAGATCACGGCCTCTGATAACTGAGATCGTTATTTATTTATCTCTGAAGTACGATATCAGTAAAAGGGTTAACTATTCCTACCATATTTTTATACACAGCTTATTACGTTTAATAAACTTTTTTTTTTGTATTTGTAAATAGTGTAATATCAACAAAGAAGGTTATGAAGGAAGCTCTAACGGGAAGTGTTAATAATTTTCTTTGTGTGAATACCTAAGTACGCATATTTTGTTTTATGTGTTCGATGATTCCTACTTCTAATATTACTTTTTTTAAGACTAATGGGTACTAGTGGAGTGTCCTGTAAAAAATTGTCCATAATTCTTGATAATTAAAATTAGAGACAAATATAAGTAGGTCCTTACCTACCTACCTACCTAAACTTAAACCAACATATTTACATTCCTATAATTTATTTAACAATTGCATTACAAACCATATTTAGAACAAAAATAATGTGTATTATAAATTGGGTTTTATTGTCACTACTTTACTGATACAAGTTTGGTGGTCAAGGGTATTAGACTCATTCGCCTCTTAAAAACTCACCTCTGTTATAATAATTTACGAAGGGGTGCGCATGTAAAGAGCAAGTGGGTTCGAGACCTAGTGAAGTGGTTGGCGGGAGAATATTGCTTATCGCGCGACCTCGCTCGTGCCGTCGTCGTGTTGAGTTATAATTAGTTAGGTGTAGGTACCTACCATCACATCAAGTAGTAATCAGGAGTCACTGATGATGAGGAAATTTTTCTGTACTTACAGCCGTTGGTGACACAAATTGGCCAAACTGACGTGTTTCGGCTGCCTACATTGTATTGTAAGGCAGCTTACACTATTGTTCAGGCTACGGGATTTATCGGCCACTGTAATCGTTTACGCTTTCGCCAGTTTCGAAATTTTTTTAATCATCATAAGTAAATAAATAACTCGTAAGTTTATTGTTTTCTTATACAGGGTGTATCAGAAGTCCGAAATAATAATTGAACCTGTATATCGCTATAAGGAGTGGAGCTATATGGCCCAGACTTTAAGTTAAAATTCTTAACTTTATTCTTTCATACAAATCTAGGAAATTCATTTTTTAAACAATTTTCGGTCGGCCCTTCGCAAAACGTGGACCAGCTGTTTATTTAAAGGTCAATGCTTCACACCCATTGTGACAAACCCCGCCCACAGCGGGGGTACTAGTACTCTAACACATGAGCCGCGCGGGGGTGGGGTACAGGGGTGAAGCGGCGGCGGCACGCGGCCGGCCGGCGCGCGGCGGCGCGGTGTCTTTGAGCGGCTTTGATTGTGTCGGTCGCCCGTTGCCAACTCGCCCACAGCGGTCTCTTTCGCACTCGCGCCTCTCTTTCGCACTCGTCGGTCATTGTAATTGACAGTAATTTTGATATTCTTAGGTAGGTATGAGAATGACCAAAACATTGGTAATGAAATTACTGTAAAATTAAACCGCCGAGAACTAAGCTTCCTTTAATGAAGGTAATTATGTAATTAGGTAGGTATCGAGACACCTTTTGTAAAACGCATTCATACATTTTATTTTTTGTTGCTAAATAGTAAACATTATTAAATCTTTTGTGGTTTGGTAGGTAGCTTTCTATCAAAATGAACCTGGTAGCTGTTTTATGTTTGATAATGACTACGCTGTTGGCCGTGAGCGGCAGCTTTACCGTAGGGGGTTTGTACTATTGAAACTTGGGTTAGTGTGTAGGTATCTATCTAGGATCCCAGACGTCCTACCTAACTTACAAACACTATTTAGGTACTAATGAATAAGATGTATGACTTCTTTTTACAACAGGTGTCTAGGTATCTACCTAATTACGTAACTACGTTCTTAAGAAGTAGGTTGGTTGGTAAGGTTATTAAAATTGTAAATTAGAAGGTACCTACGTAAGTTTTCATTTAACAGATTTTCTTCACTAATTGTAATAGTAAGTAGGTATCTGGGTAGCGACTTACTTAATTAAAGGACCCAATCGTCCGAGTAAAAACTGCTATAAAGATAATAATAGTAGGTAAGTATTTACCCGTGGCCATGTGTGCAGTGTATCAATCCATGGGTTTAATTGGAATTTATTCACTTCTCACATATCACAAAGAGCTAGGTAGGTACCTACCCACCTGCACACTTGAGTAAATATTACTTTCACGTTTTTTAGAAGACATAAAAGAAATCACAAAACTTTTACCGGTATTCCCTTTAGTCGCACCAATGCACAAAACCATCTCATAGTTTTCCGAGTTTGGAAACACTTCACTATTACGCGGAGAACGAGACATTTTTCGGAACACATGTTAACGCCTTGACGGATTGCAAGGAACTAAATATTTTGATTTACGTTATTATTATTAAATAAAAATATCAAAGGACCGCTCCGACATTGCACAAAGGCACAGTGTTTTACCGCGCTGCAGCGCTGGGCCAATCACCGCTGATGCAATATGGCCGATGATTTGTCATTGGACGTAAATTGTCCTTGTGTGTGATATCTCCGCCCGCTAATGTTCACTACATTGACATATTCGCGGCCATGATTATTAGAGTAATCAAAGATTAAAGTCTTTCAGATATGCCAGACCAATTCTAATAATTGTCTACATCATTAGGTACCTACTTGTATTCTGAGAATTGTAGTGATTATGATAAAGACAAATAATAATAATAAAATAATATTTTTTTTCTTTTAATCAACTCTCACTATGTTTCAGTTTAAAAAGAAATCCGTTCACGAAAACTAAAACGAAAATGGATTATTTGCTTGTGTAGAAGTTTTACTTTACATCGATTTAAATGAAGTATGATTTTTTGTCATAGTTAGGTAACTACAGTGGCCGATTTTTATTTCTGTATTGAACTATGCTCGTAGGTAAAAACCTTGTGTCATATCTATCACTCCCTCATCATTTTAAAGCGAGTTCATTCGCCTCATCAGCTGATTTTTAGGGTCGCGGTGCGTAAGTTTTGACACCAACTTTGGACACAAATTGCTCAGAAACTAAATTAGTTACGTATATTTTGCTTGAACGTGTTGATTGCTTATCATCTGTCCTATATGGCCCCCAAGTATTATTTCGGACTTCTGATACGATCTGTATTTACGCGAATACTATACATTGAAATTAAACTATTTTACGGATTTTATCGCGTTTATTTACTATTTTATTTTCCCGACGTTTCGGCTCGTAAGTTTTTTTAATTACCGGGCAATAAATTTTCAAATTTCGAATGGGTTTCGTTGATAAATAAAAAGTTTTAAAAATAGAACACGTGTTCCAATATTTGAAAAGAAGTGTGTAACCACAATCTTCAACATTTATATTCAACCTGTAAGAACAGAACAATCGCCATTAATTTTACGCACGCAAAATTCATAACAAATAAATTTGGTTGTAATATTAATTTTGCTAGGATTTAACTTCAATTCAACAAACAAGGCTTGTTTGGTTAAAGCCATGATTTCAAACACATAAACAATTCAACATAAATAATGTTAATACTTGCCTAAAATTACTATTTCTATAATTTCATGGAAAGCTTGCTAGCAATATAATAGTCTGAGCTCGTGAGGTATCCTTACTTACTCATGCTTACACTTAGGGACCTACATAAGTATGTATACAATTTTGAAATACATCGGTAATGATTTTTTAGTTCCGCACTTAACAACGCTCCACTAACAGTATCGCCTTCCTTCTCAAAGTAGTAACGTATGATAAAGGCAGGAATATTTTTATTGCCACTAAGATGTAAATTAAACATCATTGATGTCCATTCTCTTGGCACCTATCTAAGCTAAGCGCATTGCTGTCCTTTTCACAGCCGGAATGTATAAGCAAGATGGCAACACTTTTAGAGCTGTAAATACAGACACGACATCATCGTTTATGTACAACGAAATTGGGGTTAAACTCAAATAAATAAGTAGATTAGTTGTGAAATAACAAGAATAGGGTCTTGTTAAGGCATTTCGTAGGTATTGTTGAGTGGTTACTAGACTCCAATGTTTTCCCAAATCCGCGGCTTCAGGTGGGAGACAAATGGTCCATAATGACGTATTCAAATCGGTACGACTCCATCCGACCTCAGTACAATCGAATTACGAAAATTCCAATGTTTTATTAAGTTAAACTTTGCTTCGGCAGGCTCTAAGTGAATTTATTTCTACTTAGTTATCGGCTCGGGGAAAAGTCATTGCTAACGTTTCGGTAAGTTGAATAATTAAATTTGTCAGTGGCGGTTGACACGTCACTGGATTTTCTTCCGTTAAATTGTCGGGGCCGTCACGTTTGCACCCCCCTACTCCCCACTCCCAAGACTCCCCGTTCCCCATTTGTAGAATCCTGATTCCCTAATTTGAATTATTTATTATTTGATTTCACACTTCGAAATATTTCGAACGTTCTTTTTCCAAACCGATTTCAAGAAAAAGGTTATCAACCCCGTAATTTATACAAAGTTATGATTGATATATAGTAGCGTGTAGAATACTTATACTGAAATATAATATTGCAAATGGTTTGTAAATGGATTTATAATTTGACGACGAAGGGACACAGTTTAAACGTTTTGTGACTGATTTTAATTTTTTTTTGGGACTAAGCCCGCCACACATTCCTTTTACTTTTACTCCTGTAAGCCAGGATCGACAGCGGTGTACATTGAAGACACCGAGGATTGACCCTCTGTGAGTCCCGGGGAAAAAGCTGAATTGTCTTGGAACCCGCACGAATTTAATCGTAAAAGGTGTAGGAGGAGTTGGAAGAAAAATGTAACCACTTCCCTCCTTTGCAAAGCGGGAAATATGATTTTTGCTATGACAATTCAAGTTAGGTCCTAATATATCTTAATGGGTCCTAATTGTTGACGTCTTAAAAAAAAAGGTTGTGATCTATACCCCTAAACAAGAGGGTATGTGGTGATTAGCTTGCATCTTTTACGAATAAAACAAAAAGGATCAAATTTAATATTTAATTCTGGCCGTTAGTGAAGAACGGAGTTAGTAGCATGTTTTTTATTTTTAGAATGGAATTTCAAAATGCAGGGGCATATTTGTCTTAAGACCACAGGGTTACTAAGACGTGTTATGTAAAGCAGTGTAAGTAAATGGAGTGCGGTGGGTTCCATTCATCTAATAACAGTACTAAATTTTTATATGCGCATATATTGGGACGCGTCGCATTGTCTTACTGACTAGGCAAAGGGCAGAGAGATGGGGCGTTCATTCACACCACATACTCATATAATTACAATAATATTATAAGAATACATACATGTATAAGACAACGAAAAAAAACTTATCAATATACAATTTATGTTATAGCAGTAAACACCTTACCTACGTACAATTAACACATATAATTCCTTAATAATAACGTGTAAGTTTAAATAAATTATCACCACAATCTTTTGTTGTCAAGTTACGTTATTCCCAAATTTAGTTTGTATAATACAGTGAACACGCGATGTACCTACTTTGTAAATCGTTAAAATTTATTTCGTAGGACCATCATGTGTGCACCCGGCATGTCGCCATAGGAGAATGATCGCACTGAATTATTCACCAATCGGTTATTCAGTTGGTCCGCTTCTGCGGTTCCTTACAAAATTTTTGTTTCTCTCTGTAAGCAAAATAAAAGTAATAAATTCGGCAGAAAAAAAAAGTAGTAAGAATGGAAAGAGGAGGGGGCGACCTTTGCCCAACAGTGGGACACAGATGGTTATAAAAAAAAAAGTATTGGGGAATAAGAGACACATCATCATCGTCATCATCACGTCTGTATTCCCCGAAGGGGTAGGCAGAGGTGCACGGTAGTGCGCCCACACTTCGCCGATGTATTTTGGTCCCAATGAAATGGGGGGCGAGCCTATTGCCATTATACCGGGCGCATTCCCCCTCCTTACGAGGGAGATTTTGGGCCATAGTCCACCACGCTGGCCCAGTGCGGGTTGGTGAACTGCACACGCCTAATAAGAGACGTGTTTGATATTATAAATATTCTTTCTCTACCATTTCAAATTTGGAATGATAATACATTTATTTAATTTTATTGCCTGGATACAAACTAAGGGAGCTATTACATAACTAATTAAATAAAGATACTATAACAAGAAGTCTCGTTTAATTGAAACAAACTATTTATATTTGAGGATTTGATCCTATATGATAATGTTATAACTCCCTGAGACTATTATTAATTAGATCTTTACCAAAAGGCATAATTGCAAACGAAAGTTCCCCTTTTATAACAGCCAAAACGAAACCCCACTTAACTATAACTAATCAGTCGGCTCGTCAATCCCACAGAGAACAATTCGCCAATAAACAGCGGAAATCGTAAGACGTTCGTAGATTGCGTAACTGTATATAATAGCTGTGGAAATTCGACAAAATTTAAGTCGGTGGCATTATAGGGGATGGCGTAGACGGTTAATTCACCCCATAAGGGTCGCACTGGCGCCGTGGATCCTGCCGTAGACAAAATTCCTAAGTACGACGTCTTGCCGCCCCGGTTCGTGCGAACGATGGATGTAAAGTGTTTCTAGAACGACCGGGTATTTGGGTTACCATACCTTATAATAGGGTAGTGTGTACATTAATCGTTCTCTACACTATTATTGTAATGACAGACACGTGTGAGTGAGCGTTACAATTTTTTTTCTTTTTGAACATTAAAAAAAAGTTTTAAAAAAGGTTTTGTTTCGCTTTGATTCTCAAATAATATTTATATACATAATATATAAAGTTCTCACTATAATGTATCAAGTAAGAAGGTAAATAAGTAATTTATTATTAAACATGCAATTTATTAATGCAATACGGTTTAGTGTTCCTGTAAATCTGCTAATTTAGGCATTTCATTTTAGTGAAATTAAACTTGTGGTCTCGGTTTTAAGCTTTATAATACCTACATTATTAAAAGCAGCTAAACAAATTATTACAATAATTATGGTTGCGTACATTTAACCACAGTTTCCTCTTGCCGTATGTAACAATCCCCGTTTATAAACATACATAAACATACATACCTGCTTTATATCTATACTAATAATATTATAAAGAGGAAAGATTTGTATGTAACGCATAAACTTAGAAACTACTGGACCGATATCAAAACTTATTTCGCCGTTAGAAAGCTACATTATCACTGAGTGACTGCTATATTAATTTATCCCAAAATGTTTAAAAAAGAATGTCCACCCGTGCGAAGCTGGGACAGGCGGTAGTATATCTATATTATAGCAGGTACATTTATTATTCAAAGATCCTGTCCCATATATCTGACGCTTCAAGACGGATTATATTTCTGTCGTTCCCTGTACGAAGTACCGTATTCGGTACCCGTTCAATCTTCACTGGCGCGTGACGAAATATGGCCGTGTAACCATAATATATACCCGTATGTATGTAACCTACGAAAAAAAAAACAGGTAAATTACGTGAAAAGCGCGCGTGACATCACAGAAGCAGAAAATTCGATTAACTTAGTAGCCCGTCAGCAAACTATATATCTTTACTGCCCATAAATTATATTCGTTAAAATATTATATCGGATACATTAATATCGAGGCCCCGCATAAATATAGTAGGGTTTTATCCAATTCTATAAATAATTTTGGCGAGGCATATAGATAAAAATAACATAAAATATATTGGCATTGACCAACTCGGGCTTAGCAGAACTTTTAAAGTCAGGTTTGGGTAAAATATTATTTACTTAACATTACCAGTAAGTAGGTTTATTGGAGCAATTTTTTGACATATCTTTTTAGAAACAGATTTTTCATGAAAATTTTCATCATCAATATCCTTTTTTTTACTCTAGGGATAGTAAAATAAAGGATATAGGTAGGTACTTTAAATAGGACTTTAACAATATAATACACTCACTTTACAAAAGAGTTGCGACTTCAACTTTTTGATGTGAGCGCAACTTTAGTATCAAATTTATCGCTTCAATATTAAAAGATTTTCGTTACTAAAGTGTGTGCTCCGCAAACTTTATATCCTACTACGATTTGTCGCTGTGAAACTCGAAAAGTCGGAACAAAAGCCCGTCCACGATTTTATGTTCCCATGACAGGGTCGCGACGCGACGGCGATCAACGCGAGCTTGTCACTTTTATAGCTCGCGTAATTCATGGTAAGGGCTCCTGGCGACAAATCCATCAAAGCGTCGACAGGCCATTTGTTGCGTGTGTTTTCACGCTTGATAAATCGCGGGAGTTGTCCACATTTACACGATTTATGTACGCGTTCAATTGTTGTACGTTACATAAACTTAATTGAACGATAGTTGATAACTTCCAACTGCTATGACCTCTTGGAATAATTTACTGGAATCACCAACATTATGCTTCGACGTGTACATTTATCTGAATGTGTCATTCTGACGCATTGGAAATTCAGAAAACAAAAACGTTGGATATTTATAAAACTTATAGAACTTACTTTGAAATTCAAACTCAACTATATAATATTTTCCATAATAAGAAAATGAACGCCGTATTCTCATAATACTACTGACGACGGATAAATTGACGGGTTACCCTATCTGCATGCGTAAGTTGAATAAATATTGGGTTTTTTCTTGACGACGTATACATACAAAGTTGAGAGATTAACATAGTCGAGATTATCATAGTGGACGTACGTCCAGGATTTATGCATCTGAGCTGAAAGGTTAAGATGACAGATATTCTTGTGAAATTATCCGCGAAAAAATCGCTGAGAAAGATTTCTCAGCGATCTGTGCACCCACGGTGATGAAGCACTTTTTTTAATGATTAAGTTTGAAAGCGCACGTGTTTGCGTGGACCGTAGAGTACGCCGCAAGTGGCGGTTCTCATAGGGCACGCAGAAAATTATTTATGGACTGTTTTATAGCTAAACTTCATTCGTTGCTGCGGTCGCTTTTATTCCATTCGACGGGGAAAAGTTGCCGCATTTTATTGCCGGTGTGAGATAGGACACGTTATTGCATTAACTTTCTATGGTAGCGGGAATTAAAATGGTTTTTTTTTTTTTTGTGGTCAGCGCTAGCGAAGCCCGGATATCGCGGTGACTTTAGTTTATGGCCATCTATTTTTAGCGTCTCTTCACCTCAAATTCCACCTTAGTGCGTGCGTACCATTGAGTAGAGATCATACATTGGAATGTGAACGTAAAAATCCACGTTTCTGTGCGATTTTCTTCAAAGTTACCGTTACGTCTGTAATTATAGTTTTACGAACCCATTATATGTATGAGTGGTTATTAAAATGGAACTTCGGAATATTACTACGAACAACAGTTTTAAGTATCTAATCGTTATTGATACCTACTTCTATATTTGTGGTCGCTTTTTTGTGGTCGCTATCATCAGAACTTTATGATAGTAATTGTCTATGGATTCTTCTTAATCATGTATCGATTGTGAACTGGTTTATCGCAGTTTGCCATTTAAATTAATAGCAATGGATGGTCCTGCACAATATGCATCGTTAAAATATCATACGATTCTTGAACTTATCTTCTTGTTGAGCTTGTTATACACTGACAATTGTTGAGATAACTTCAAGATTTACTGGAGCGTTCAGCGTAAGATGACTATAATATTAAAAAGCTAATGCGTCGATTAGGTACGGTTATGGTTTACGTTCAATCACATCATACTTAAAAAAATCTATTGTGACGTTGGTATTTATATAACTATCCGAAAAATCATGTAATATCTAATTCTGCACCAAAAACCTAAAGAAACTTATTAGACTATTAAGAAAACTTGCGTAACTAAGCGTTAACTTATCTTGGTAGCTGTAAATAACTTCAACTATTGTCTTATCAACAACACATAAACTTCTAACTATTACAACGCACAAAACTTACCACCTACCATGGGTTTGTCACGTGACCAGTTGGGTATAACTGGATCACATTACTCAAAATCTACATAAAAACCACGTTATTGAAACTCGAATTGTTTTAGGTACAGTCCTCAGTGTATGCTACGGCTAATGAAAGTATATATGTTGCAGAACTCGATCCGACACAACCTCTCGCTGCACAACCGGTTCATGCGGGTACAGAACGAGGGTACCGGCAAGTCATCGTGGTGGATGATCAACCCGGACGCGAAGCCAGGCAAGTCGGTGCGACGGCGCGCCGCGTCAATGGAGACATCTAAGTTTGAAAAGCGAAGAGGGAGAGTCAAGAAGAAGGTATGGATTTAATGAACTGATCAAACCTAATCAAACCTTATTTTAGGAGCTTAATGCTCCAAAATTCAATGTACCTTAATGGATTCCATTTCCAAAATGGTTTCTATATCAGCCAGTATGATTATGAACTGAGATAAAATCAGCTCTAGTTCATTAATGAATTAAATTCAGTTGAAGTCGAATTTGTATAATGTCTCAAAGACTGAAAACGAGAGTATTAGAGGCCTTTTAAAAAAAATTAACATATAATTATTATAGAGATTTTACTCTTTTAGGCGGAAGCATTGAGAAATGGTGCAACAGCCGACGCGACACCAAGCCCCAGTAGTTCAATATCAGAAAGCCTCGACATGTTCCCGGATTCACCGATGCACAGGTAACATTACAAACAAATATCCTACCTAGAAAATTGTCCTTAGCTTACAATAGTCTAGATTAGGTATATTTAGAACAGTAGTATACATCTCTCTCGAATGATACAGGTAGATAACATCTTGGAAAGTCCGAAAGAGCAGTGGCATCAAGCCAATAATGGCAACGTTCTCGGACGCTACTTTATGCTACTAATTTGACTTTAAAGACTATAATTTACGTACGCTAGCAATGCGATGGCGAGTTTTGCCAAAACCGCAAATATCTAACGTTGCCTTGGTAATATTGAAATTTAACGACTACTAGAAACAAAGTGAGCGACACATGCTACGCCACTCCATAATAAACCCATCGGCATAAAGCTGCGTTGACCAGACTAATAAAATTGAGTTATTGCAACTCTGCTACTTTATGATAAAAGGTTTTAAATCATTCAGAACTATTAGATGATGAGTTATGTGGACGCTGAGTCTCGTCATTTCGCTGATATTTAACATTTTTATTGCCGATTTATTTTATATGGATTACGGGCAAATATATTTTGAATGGTTCGATGAGTGCTCGAAGGGCTAGCCTATAACCACTATCTTATAAGACGTTTTTGTCATCGTTTGTAGTAATAAAGATATTTCTTAGCTGACCATTCAACCTCGTTATAGTGATCGCTTCATTTAGCATACGAATTATGTGTTAGCGGAGGCCATAGGCATTAGATTTGCATGTTCCCCATTACACTTCATGTTTGAGATCGTTATATAGGTCCTACTAGATGAACTAGCTTTAAGAATTATTTATGCTCATCATTTTGATTATTTGCCTCTTAATTGACGATGATTGGATCCTGTGGACTTATTATCGTTAATATTTTCAAGTTCTATGCCACATTACCGGCATCGTCAATTGAGTTTCTTTTAAGTATTGTTATTTTGACGCTTTTTCGCTTGCGCGTAGCAGCAATTTTCAGTTGTCGCCGGACTTCCGTCCGAGGGCGCCTTCCAACGCGTCGTCTTGCGGCCGGCTGTCTCCAATCTCGTCTCTGATTCCTCCGGACCCAGACTGGGGCACTGAGTACACCCCCTCCGGTGACTACACGACATCCAGTGAATTCTCCCAAACGGACTTCGCGTCGGACGAACTCGCCGGCTCGCTCGCCGATTCCATGAAATTAGCCGGAGATCCATTCCTCAGCACGTAAGCATTTTGTAGTACGCTTATATGCGTCGAGGTCGGAATTTTGGTTGGAGTCCAATAATCCGTTCTCGACTTTACCGAGACAATTGTCGTAATCGCCTTGGCCCTAGAATACGCTTTGCTTCATTTAGATTTCCCTTAGTTTTAAATAACTTTACGAGTTATAAATAATATAATTTTATTGAGTCACTTTAATGGCTTTTTCCTCAATCGTTTTGATGGATTGATGATATTATATACAATATTCGAATGTATTTAGATTTTAAGTCGTTTTGGGTGACTATTGTAACTAGATGAAGTGTAATCGTGGCTTTTTAAGGATTTTTTACAATTTTCAATAAGCCAAAAATGTCTGCCTAATTGTCATTTAAATTGAGTAAATGTGGCATACTACCAATGCATAAGGTGTCTTATCCGTCAATTTTATTTGATTTGTATTAGACACTCAGCAAGCTCTGCTCAGTTACCTTTTGGGGGATGGTAATTTTGGATCCATTGAGATTAAGAAATTATATGGCAAGAGTGCACGGTACAGGATCGATATTATTTGATATTTTATAAACCTTTTCCATCACCTTCAATCCACCTTCAGGTACGTTCCAACGACTTCGTCATCGTCATCTGGTGGCAGCTACCGGTACGGCGGGTACGGCTGCCCGCGTCACCCGCACGGCGGCTGCTCGTGCGCCTCCATGTACCCGCACCCCGCGCACCCCGCACACCCCACCCATCCGCATCACAACGCGATGGATTTCGTTAGACCGCCACCACCAGCGGACCCGGCTGACATTATGCAAACAGGTAAACTAATGAATCAGTCTTTCTATTAATTATGTTAAACAAGCTAACAGATTCCAATCTAGACGTCTTTAAAATTTAACCCACCTACCACGGTCAATGCTACCCAGCTAGCAAGTACATCAAGATTAGAGTTATATCACGGACTATCTCACATCGAGTTGATATGTCACGGTCATGACGTGATACACAATTCTTGTCTTGTCATAGCCGGCCATGTTGTTTGTCACTGAGGTTACATTACATCACATTACATTTTTGACAAATGTCATAACCATTGAATAAACAAAGACTGTAAGTGATGAGAGTTTGAAAAAAGGAGTTGACCTAGTAGTATTACGCACTTATTTCTTAGTAATGTCATGTTATAATGAAAGACTAATTCCTAAAGTGTAGATACCTATAATGAAAGTAAATTATAATATCATATAATGTACCTATTGAAGATGATTCTTATACAAGTGAGTACGTGACCGCGTGTTACATTTTAAAATCACAATTGTAAACCACACATACCCAACATGTCAAGTTGGTTTTAATTTACGTACCTTTCGACGGACAGGAAAATGATTAGCGTAAATAGGACATAATATGTTAACAGAGTTTGTCATTCTTGTAATAGGTACTGGTAGTTATGGAATTATAGGCTATTTATTTAAGTATCATTAGAGTGGTAAAATACTCCCACAGTAAAACTATCTATAAAGCTTTATACTCATGTTATTCGCCTATTATCTCCAGAAAACAGTCAAATGGTGACGACATCTGACGTGGGGTTGATGAACGGTGGTATGATGGTGCAGGCCGGATCTATGGGGCCAACGACAGTTATGGGGCAGATCATGGGAGCTCTGAACACGAATCTCGTGGAAGATTTGAATATTGAAACCTTGGAGCACAGCTTCGACTGTAATGTCGATGAGGTAAGAGAAAGATTTCAACTTGCTGGCGTTAAAAGCAGGTTTTGTGAAAATTTGTGCTCAAGTTTAGAAGATTTACTACTGTTTTTTGCACACATATATGTGAAGAGGATTCTATACCTGTTTTTATTTGACTACAGTTTGAACGTGTGTAGACATAAGATAGGAATTCACTTGCTCCTTCTTTTATGAATGATATACGACTATCAATATTGGCTGATGTACTTAAAACCCTGAAACTTATGGCAACAAAGTAGGATTTCCCATAGTCCCTCACATTAATTATTTTTATTTTCCCAATCTCTCCTATTGTAACTTAACACGTTGGTCGATAAACAGTAGCGGTTACCTACTACAACCGACTTTCCATCTTTACATTTGGATTTAGTAGAGTTTCCAATTTGGTATTGTAAGTAATTAGGAATTTGATACGTAGCTATAGAAAATACAGACAACTACAGAACATAGTCTTGCCATTACCAAGTTAGACGTATATAGCGGGTTCGCTTACAAAACTTCTTGACAAATACCCTTAACACCCACATTTTTCTCAGGTAATAAAACACGAGCTCAGCATGGACGGCTCGTTAGACTTCAACTTTCCACAGCAGCACGGTGGCATGGCCGCGGAGGCGGAGAGCCAGTTCGCTGCGCCCGCGCCGCCGGTCCCCACCACGCTGTCCGGCGGCGGCGCCCCCCGCACCCCGTACTCTGTCGCCCCCTCCTGGGTCCACTGAACACCACCCCAGAACATTCGGACCTACCTACTTACCAGAAGTTGTTCAGAACATTCGTGTTTTTGGAAGACGAGATTTTTGTTCTATCATGTTAACTAATGTTAGAGTTTTATTTAGTGTTAAATGGACCGTTACCGAGCGTTGTTGCTGTGTCAATTGTGTTAGTGTAGGCTTTAGTGTTAAGCTAGGTGGAAGCTTGTGATATAGATAGGGTATTATCCGGAGTGATAGACCTGGAGGGGGTGAGGAATGGATATACTTGGAGAGGACGAACATTAATAAAAGGTAATCTAACATTTATTTAAATCTATTTATGTTTGACAAAGTATTTTAGGTATCGAACTTACAACAAAATGGTAATATTAACGGTGAAATCAATTTTTTTAATGCAGGCGTTATCAAAAACAAGGTTGAAATCCAATATATTGTGACATAGATTCAAAGGCTAAATAAATTTCAGTTACGTGTATACTAACTATGCGTCTATATATCGGCTGTAAGTAGTATAATAATTACCAACAATATTATTTCGAATTTCAAATTCCACTTGTTCCTATTTTGCAAATCGACAGATGAGCTGCGTAACAATAAAAACTCATATGGTGCGCTTGTACATTCCTATCTATGATTTAAAATAATAAAACTTACATTCTTATATCTATATAAGAATGTAAGTTTTATCTTGGTTTTGGAGTAGATATCCGGTAATGTGTATTGGAATAATGGCCGGTTGTGACAAGAGAAAATGTAAGATATGACTATTTTGTCTCCTTCTCTCGAATGAGTTACGAACGTGAGAAAGCGACTCAGTGCCATAAGACTAGTCTTGGTGCACGTCCTAGCAATGCTGGATTAAATTAACGGTCTCCCTATTTTCTGAGACACATTTTTGGTAATACATAGCCAGTTACGCCTAAGATGTAGCTTTGATACATACCTAGTCGCCTATTTCTTTTGGTCCTGAATATAATATTACAAGATTTTTATGACATGTATCGCGACAACAACTCTTTTATGGGAACAACTAGCTACAAGATCACCATCACTATTCACAATCGTGAAAAAAAAAATACCAGAGCATAAATATTTTTTGGTGTTTTACGACGACCACCTAAAACACAGCACCAGCAAAATATGTAGTTTCACCGAAAAAAAAATCTGCAGTTAACTGCGTATTCCTCGCATTCATTTTTACGACATTATTACAAAAGATAAGTGCGTCACTCATGTTTACGTTTCTTTGTACGCGGATTATGAGACGTGATGCCCTCCTTATTTATGTAACAACCAAAAGAGGTCCTAGGTGTAGAGCCGTGTCGTTTGTTTGCAAATTATATTGGCCTATGAATAATTTGTTACTACTAAAACGACCGAACGTGTGGATTTCTTGTAACCTTGGCCACTGGTGATGGTTTTGTTTCTCCCCATAAATCTATAGTAGTAGATATTTATATGATTTTATTTAAAAATAATAAAAAAGACTTGCTTAATATATTGGTCCTTCTAGGTCTCCTTTAAAACTCGAGCCTTACATAATTCAAATAATTTATTTTCAATTCTTATGAAGCAAACATGTCCCTTTTAGGGTTCAACTTATATAGCTTTTATTCCAAAAATATTTATAATATCAGACATAAACTGTTATAATAAACTAGGTACCTGATAGAGCATCCAAATTATTGATGGATATACCCAATAATAATAATTATAATTAGAGTCCAATTGAGCGTGGTTCGGCAGCAGTCGTGCTTCAATTTCACCGCTGAGTTAACCTATTTGCGCCCTAATGAGGGAGACCCGAGCCAGTAATTAATCATATCATTTTAGCGTAAACGGTGGCGGTCGCGTCGCGTCGACCGATCGCCTTCGAATAATGGAATACCACGAAAAAATCTCCAGAACACGACGCTAGATTAAACCCGCTTCGGTAATGACTTGTTTTTTAGGGTTACAAAAGAATGAATACGTCCTCCGCAGACGGTGAGATCGCGCTGAAGGAAAAAATCTTGTTAATTTTTTAATACTTGGACACTGGAGCGACGCAAGTTAATGGGGGGTAAAAACCTCGGGCGGCAATACGATTTTTAAAAAGTACCGAAACGTGATTTAACTTTTCATTTGGCACGCGATTACATAATAGCAGTTTCGTAACCGACCGCTCGAGGAAACGGTGCGGGCAATCATTTTAGTATTAAAACAATATTTTAAACGAGAACAAATGCACACTTCATTAATTTTATATTCCGTTTCTTTTGACGAGTGGGTAGGAGCGCGAGTCATCGGTCAACACCCGAAGATTTTATTAACGAGCTGATTTTCATAAAGCGCCGGGCCGGGGGTAGACGACGTCGCTTAAATTTCTGAACTCATCGGGTATTCCGTTCGGCTAGCGTCGTAATTAGGTGCGGGCCCACCTTTACACACGATTTCCCGGCACTTGTTAAAAGTTTTCAATTGCGTTACGAGGGGGCCCTTACACGGAATTTATTCATTATATTCTCCCCCGCCCTTCTACTTAATAAAAATCTCCTTTGCTCTTTTTTATACCTTCCCCGGTAGTTATAGGTAAGTACTTTAAATATTTGCCGCATGGCCACACTGATTAGTGATGAATTATACATTTTTATTTCAGAATTTTTATTACTGTATTATGATTTTCATTTGAGTAAATCAGGGGGTCAACTATTAAAAGTGAAAATATTTTAACATTAATATTAATCAACTTTAATTGTTCATATGATTGATGATATTCCACACTCGTGCCTACCGTGTAGTTTCTAGGTACTAAAGTTGTTGTTTATTACCAAGTGCTGGGGCCAACCTCTTAACTTAAAGTATTGTTAGTTAAATAGTAACTGACAATTTTTTTTTGCTGTAATTTTTTTTAAATAATTTTGTGAAATATACCCAATATGTATTGGATTAAGAGCCCCAAAATCTAATCTTATTTAGTTAAAGGAAGAAGAAATCTCAAAATGCCATCAATCCAAAAAGTTGCGGCTCAATTTTCGCAGCTAATATAAGTCTGGGTTGTACGCGGCATATCCGATAAGGCCCCCGCACACTGGGGCGTCGAGACGCCCACGTCAAATTTTTGCTCCCTCCAAAACGAACTGTATTGACTCATAGAAAATGGCACCACCCTTGAAGAATTCCCTAGCAAACGTTAATTTTCTTTTTAATTGGTTAACTGTCGCCGAAGATGCGTGGTAATACATAAAAAAAAACGAATTGTTTTTCGTCGGTTAAAAAAAGTTTATTCTTCATTGAAATGACATAGTCAGCGCAAGCGAATTTTGACGCGTTGGTGCTATTACCCCAGAAAGTCAATCTTTATGTACATAGAAACAGATTTCGGATTCATCCGCCATCTTTATCACTGTCATCATACATTTTTATTTATAATGTGTATTTATTGAACTTGCCCTTGCTATAATTACTCGACATTGTCATTGCATATCGCAGGTGCAGGCATTCCTCTTCCTATTCCATCAAAATATCATCATTTCACTCATTTCGTAAAAAAAAAAAGAAACAGATTTCGTTTTGGTATTACCAAACATTTTGACGGGCGACTTTGGACAGCTAAGTGTGTGGGGGGCTCAAGATGGTGACTCTTTATTGTTTGACGTTCCTCCAGCAAGTTTGATCACTTATTCAAATGAGTACCAACATAGTTAAGCATGTCAATTTTTCTTGCGCATTACGTGACCGACGCTGGCTTACTTCGTGGAATATTAAATCGCTGTCTTATCAAAGCAGCGATGAACGCTGCCTTTGACGTTTTAATAGAATTTAAAAGTCAATCCAAGATTAGGTGCCCACTTACTTAAAGCGAAATAATTTACATTCATTTTTAAATAAATATACTAAATGCATGCAATTTGTGCATGCAATTTAATACTTATTTCATCCAATTTACTCGCGGACACTGTTGTGGGTTACGTGTTTAGTTTATTGTTGATATAGTACTGTAAATTTAGTAACATGTAACTGATTTTTGTCCCAATAAAATAAAATAAAATAAAATAGAGTTAAATTATTTTTATCATATGATACCTGTCTTGCAGCAATGTTGATATTACTTTAATTTATGTCAGTTAACTCAATAGAAAATCTGTCAAAAATTTACACTTAATTGAACCAACAATACTTCAAGAGGTCTAAGTAGATATATACAAAGATTTTGATGTACCTACTTGGAATTTATAAGCAGGCAATGAATGTTTTATCCAATTATAGTAATCTAAAGCGGTTAGGTACCTAACATTATTATCTATTCTACTATAAAACATGATCTAATGTTGTAGAACTCAATAATTACTTGGATCATAAACCATCATGAAGAAACAAGAATATTATACGCAAACTATAAGATTTGCACAAAGTTAAAAGTGTAAACCTCTTTTCTAAATACTTTCTAAAAACTTTTCGGAACCAGTAATATTTCGAATTTCTTTTTTTTAAGAACATTTTCAAGGGTGTGTAATTTTGTTGAGCTCGGGTTTAGCATTCTTCGTTGATGTCGGCCGACGCAAATTGGATTACGTGTTAACTGTCTACTGAAGCACGCGCCCGCGCTGCTAACGATTTTATGATTTTATTGCGGGCCCCCCGAATGCGCCGCGATTATCGCGATACAAATGAGGGCGCCTCAAATTTTGCGGGTTTTTAGACGAGTTTTAAAAGTTGCTATTATCGTGAATGTTTCTTGTCTTTGAAATTGAACTTTTGTATCTTATTTATAGATAGATAGATAACTCTTTATTGTTCCACAGCAAAAAGTATCAGAATATTACACACAATTTATACAGTGTCACAATGGGCGGCCTTATCTACTACTACTACAGCCCTTTTAACGTCCCACTGCTGGGCACGGGCCTCCCATCTATGCGAGGGGGATTCAGGCCATAGTCCACCACGCTGGCCCAGTGCGGGTTGGCAGACTTCACACATCTATCGAGAACTAGTCAAGTTCCCTCAGACGTGCAGGTTTCCTCACGATGTTTTTCCTTCACTGTTTCAAGTGATAATCTCGAGTGAAAATGAGATTCGCACATAAATGCCAGAGGTGCGAGCCGGGGTTTGAACCTGCACACTTTGATTTGCAAGGCGTGCGTTCTACCACTCGGCTATCACTGCTTATAATATTATCAGTTATCAATAATAGCGATCTCTACCAGGCAACCTTAGGATGAAGAGGATCTAACGAAATGATTAAGTCGAGGGTGTACTTAATAATATATACTAACAGTAAATATTATTCATATTATTTTAAATTATGTATCTAATGCAATTATGAATTAACTTTAAATATATGTTTTCTTTGAAGTAATTTTTTTAGGGTACTTACCCTTATGTCAGAACAAAGCTTTATCAATTTTCTCATATATTTTATAGATTGGAACTTTATAAGTCCAGCTGTATAAGCCTGTATCTAAAATATATTTATAGATACATCACCACGCTTGTATCCCCTAAATGGGGTTGGCATTCCACTACATGTTTATTTCTTAAATGTATAATTTGGTCCTAATGTTCGATACATTAGGATAAAAGTAGAGGTTGAGCCTATTGCTATTATACCTAGTACATGCCACATTTTCAAAATTTTACGGTCCGTTTTTTTGGGTTTCATTGTAATTATGAGCCTGGGCTGTGACAGATAAGTCTGTGGTACTTACACCTACTTTGAGAATCAAAATTATATTTATTACGTTATATTCCTTTATTTCTCATTTTTCTTATTAATTACATTTTTAAATATAAATATAAAAATACATATATAAATATAAAAAACAGTTCCCCACCGGCATCTGGAACAGGGTCCTAGTTACCAGTGGTTAGGGCTCCAGAGAGAGGAACTTCCTCACAATGCGCGCCGTCTCCAGAAGTACCGCCTTCTGAATCTGTCCCTTGATCCAGCTGCCTAACGCGAGCCTCTTTAGGTGTTTGTCGAGGCTCTTGGCTAATAAGCCATGGGCGGAAACGACTATCGGTACAATGATTGCCGCATCAATGTCCCACATGTCGACAACCTCGTGAGCCAGATCAAGATACTTGCTTTCTTTATCTTTCTCTGCTTTCATTACGTTATATATTGTTATGAAATTCAGTCGTTAGGCACGTTCAGGCACGTGTCTCGTTGGGCGTTGGGCGTAACCGGCCCGCCCCTATGCAACAAGTGCCCCCTCCCGCGCCCCGCTCCCTCCCCCAGACACCAGCGAGGCCGTCGCAAAGACAAACCTATAAACTCATTTAAAATTTTCAGACTATAGGCTTTATATTATACCTAGTATTCGTATAGTAAAAGTACCTTATGGGTTAGGTTAGATCTGTGTGTTTTTAGATAGATTAGGTTGAGTTTAAATTACAATTTGAATTGAAGGATGTCTGCATGATGGTTTATGTTACTTGAACAACTTCAGTCTTTGTTTATTATTTTAATTTCAATCGTTAGTTGTTTTTTAGCGAATTATTCAATATCATCACATCACTACTGCACCTGCGGTAAACGCATCGAAGTGATATGCGTTAAATACAAAAAATAAATGTTCATTAGGTACTTTCAGCAGTGGTAGCCGAGTGGTCGAACGCACGCATTGCAAATCAAAGTGTACAGGTTCAAACCCCGGTCCGCACCTCTGGGTTTCATGTGCGAATCTCATTTACATCCGAGATTACCACTTGCTATGAAACGGTGAAGGAAAACATCGTGAGGAAACCTGCACGTCTGAGGGAACTTGACTAGTTTTCGATAGTTGTGTGAAGTCTGCCAACCCGCACCGGGTCAGCGTGGTGGAGTATGGCCTGAATCCCCCTCGCATTGAGAGGAGGCCCGTGCCCAGCAGTGGGACGTTAAAAGGGCTGTAGTATATAGTATAAGGTACTTTAGATTAAGAATTATACGTTCATATTATATTATTTTGAACCATTACATAAATGTCACAAGAGGGTAAAACTCAGCCTTAAAATAAAATAGACCAAAAACCCCTATGGTTACCCTTAGTCTTATCTACTTCTATGATCAACATGCACTCTACATGTATGGATGTTGTGGTTGTGAGAACCTGAAGCTAGAAAGTATACACGCTAACTCACATTTTTGATAGTATTTATTTATTTTTTTCTATTTCAAGCTCGTTCCCTGTTACGCAAACACTCCAAAAAATAGTCGGATATTTAAAAAAAAACTTGACACCTAGTAACGAATCGCCGAACCATAGGAAGTGCGCCCTAAATAACACCGAAGTTAGGTCGCCAGTCCCCCGTAGTATGAATAAATTTGCGTAGACTACCACGCCTTGCCGGATCCACTCGATAACAGCCGACGCCTATGCTTTATAATCCGTGACATCCGAAACTCGATTTATTATACCCATGTCTTGCCAGCGCGAAAAAATCCGGGGAGGTTCGACTGCTCAGAAGAGGTTTCGTGGCAGAATTGTCATTTATTTTGAGAATAAAACAAACTAAAACCTCCAGGTTTAAACCTTTTTTGCTATGGCTATTTATTCGTTTTTAAAAACATTCCAAATCTAGGCAGATTCACACTGTAGGTACAGTACGATAAAGGTCACATGAACGCGGGAAATTATTCAAATTATTTTGACATGCACAAGAGGAAATTGCTTTTTATAACTAGTATATTAATACGTTAACGTACCAACCACTATCGTTCAGACTTATCTGTAATCATTATTGCTACGATAAAACTATGAAAGTCAAACGTTCACCGCTATGCGACGTATGACATTCAAAGGTCCTGTGGTTTTCGTTATATGGACGGCGACCTTTTACCCAATAATTTTCTTATTTATTAAATACTTTTTTTAAGTCCAGTGAACTGTTTCATTGCATAGACTTCACGAAAATCTAATTTTACAGCCCCTATAATGATAGCAATACAATGTTTAATGACTTATAAAGTTTACCCGAATATAACACACTAGTTATAAACTGTTTTTTTGCACTTGTACAACGTTATTTAATTTTTTCACCTGTCTAACATTTTAGACACGTTTTAGATCGGTTAGTCATCTAACTTTAATCTCAATTCATTCGCCATCTTTATCACTGTCATCAGCCATTTTTATTTATAATGTGTATTTATTGAATTTGCCCTTGCTAATAATTACTTGACACTGGCTGAAATACTCGCTAAACGCAGGTGGAGTCATTCCTCATCTTATTACATTAAATATCACTATTTCATTCATTTCGTAAAAAAACCTTAATCCGTCAGCTAATTATTGTCTATAGTATAATACGATATTTTCTTAATTTCCTTTCATCTTGGGTCGGCTTATCTTAGCACAGAAACCCTTAAATGTATCACCAATTTCTCAACAATTACATAATACTTCGTTTCAAAAGAATCACTGTATACATTTCTAATCTTTCTTAATATTTGAGGTATACCACAGAAATCAGAAATTGGCTGTTATTTAAAAATACGAATTGTAGGAAATATTAATTTCTATCGTCAGACCAATTACGCTGCTATGGATTGAGTATTCACTGGCGAGACAGAGGTCAAGACCCAGCTTATTGCTCTTACCCAGTGCGCAATTAGATAAAGACAAAGTAGATACCTATTTGCGGTTCACTAAAACCTTGAAACCGACTGATTTCTTATACCTACCGGCTATATTATATGTAAGCTAGAGACAGTGTCTTGTGTATCTAATATTTGTCTACAATATGTCTTACCACCACGTCTTTCAGCAGTATTGTTTTAATATTACTTTATACTCTGTCCACTCACCAACTTCCACTAACCAACTGTAATAAATTAAAGTATGTTATATAAAATCACTACTGCACAAGAGTGTATGAGAGCTGTTCCAGAATTGTTATTTTTCAATCTATCGTCCGATTTTTGGGGCTGATTATTTTTTTACCTGCCTTTTGCTCGGCAGTAGTCCCAGATAGTTGTAAGCGTCTACGTAAAATACTTATACAACATATTGTGTAGCGCTTCTTTTATCGGACACACAAAAACTAAAAAAATGCCTTATTTGGCACCTATATCACCTATAGCGAACGTGGTCATGGAAGCTCGTAGTAGAGTCATAGATTCGTAACATCTATTTTTTTTTCATATCCTAATAATGCTATAGTGACTATTTTACGACACATAATAAAAAGTAAGTAAGTAAAAAAAAAAATCACGTTACTCCTTCAACTAAAGTTGAGCCTTATTCCCAAAGGCATCAAAAAACTTTTTATACGGCATAGAAGTTTTAATTAAATGAAACCGAATCCATACTATCCCCAAATTCTTAACTTACTTCTTAAGCACAATATAATATCTTCTGTTAAAACCGCTTCAACTAAACTACATGGAAAATCCCGCAAAAGTATCTTATTAATTGAAGCAAATGTACGAGTCTTATTTCGGGATGAGTATGCCAATTATCCGCGTCTCATATTAAGAACACGCTTTATTCTGAGCTATGAGTCACGCAGAGAAAGTCTGTTACATTGGTGAATATGCGACAGATTTATTGTGGTTTGATAGTGATGCGCCACTCCGTACATTCTCGATTCTATGTTCATATGACGATCGAATTCGATGCATCGATTAAATAAAATTAATTCAACGATAATCGTATAAATCTAATTATATTGGATCCAGTTAAAGTCTTATTGGTGTTCTCTTGCCCCATTAGTTCCAGTCTTTAGATGCTGCACATTTTTTATATATAAGACTTAATCTATATACCTTTATACAAGCCTAGAGAATATTTAAGATCTTAATTAAGCTATCGTTGACTGTTGTTACTTTTTATTAAAAACTAGCTGATTCAACACACTGATGATACACGCTTTGCTGGGCACAGAATATGAGACATTTTGTATGGGAATTTTAAACAAATGCTATTAATTGCGATATGCCTATATCCGTGGCGAAGTTTTATCGTGCTCAGATTGACGGTACAGCAGCGTATACAATACGAACAAATTTATATTATTTTTATACATTAGATGAAAATAGCCAAGAATCAGAAATGTCATAATAAAATTGATTTTAATCGATATTCGTAGCGCATCATTAAGGGTCGTCACCTGGGTGGTGCGGGGTGTGGGGTCCGCAGTCCCGGCGACGCAATGTCGGGCAGGTTACGATTTACAATCCACCAACTCAGCAGAAACTCTGCCCGAACGAGAAACGCTGATCCACATCCAGACTGGAGCGAGAATTAGATCGAGATTACTACGATAACGAAATCTCGTGAGACATTTTATTGGTCGTCGCATTTAATTAGGATGTAAATCGTTTGACATCGAGATGATACATTGATACATCTAGGTTATGGAGGGTAGAATTAAAGGAGGGCAATCACCTATGGGAATAAAATTGAAAGTGTCGGTCGAAATGCATAATTAGTAGTTCAAAAACCTCCCACAATGGCGCTGGTGTCGATAAATGACATATCGTAGCCCCCCTGGAATAAGTTGGTAAGTGCCATTATGGACTGTTTGCTGTCAAGCCAGATTCGGAATTAGCGATTTTTCCGATTTCCGGTTTATTCCCGGGGGGCGTCGATATGTCATTTATCGACACCAGCGCCATTGTGGAAAGTTTTTGAACTACTAATTATGTATTTTGACGGACATTTTTTCAATGCCTAGATTACACTCCTTTACTCTACCCTCCATAATCTAGGTATGTTATCTGTCTTTTATTTATGGGTAGAGTTGTTCCTACAAGAAGTTGATACCCAACGAATTATTATGTTAAAGAGGGAGCTTTTCATAACATATGACAGTTGCCCACGTCCAATTTTGTGTATGACTTTGACGTCTTCGACGCACGCTTTGCAATCAAAGTGCGCAGGTTCTATCCGCGGCTCGCACCTCTGGGTTCCATGTGCGAATCTCATTTTCATCTGAGATTATCACTTGCTAAGAAACGGTGACGGAAAACATCGTGAGGAAACCTGTGTGCCCGGTATAATGGCAATAGGCTCGCCCCCTATTACATTGGGACCAAAATACATCGGCGAAGTGTGGGCGCACTGCAGTGCACCTCTGCCTACCCCTTCGGGAATACAGGCGTGATGATGTGTACTTTGACGTTTACTTACGCAAATGTCAAGACGTATAAGACGGCCATGGCGTCAGTAGGACTAATTTTGGTAACATTTTTGGAACTACTATTTCTATATCTGTACTTTCAAATTTCATGATTCATACCTTACTACCCATTTTCACTAACACGAGTATACGCCTTGACTTAATGCCTTAAAATATGAAGCAATTGCCATTTGCTGTGTAAAAAGATTTAGGTGTCTCCTCGAGTTAGTACAAAAGGTCCACTCAGTGTATATAACTTTAGATTGTTGAAACAAATTTCAAAACCGGATCATTCATTTCAGAAATTACCCTGAACCAAAAAACTTCCTTTACTGTTCCATCAAGAAGCAATATTTTTACAAAAAGATGCCATTTAATTATAAGTGCAGTAGGTTCTTGAGTGATCTTTTATAAAGCTTAGATACTTAAGAGGTTATTAAGCAAGCGTTGTGACCAAATATTCAGTCTTAAATAAAATATAATGCATAGACCAACCCTATAACCCTCTAAGAAATAAAAGCACAAGTAGTCCAATTATCTATTCTTAGGACTCAAGACTCTACAGGATACCCAATAGGTATAAAAGGTAATAGACCTTATCAAGATAACTAGAAGGTTTCAAATTGATCGTCTTCGACATTGGATCTTTAATTGGAGCACCGGTGATCGTGATCTTTGATTGACTTGAATCAATTGGCTTATTGATAAGATCAATTATTGAAGTCATCATCGACTTTCAAAGGGATCATTCAGTTCTGAATCACTTTATTATATGACTTTGACATGTGTACAGTAGCTCTACTATGAAATTAACGTTCGTTAATCGATTTCGTATAATATTTTCTATGGCAAATGGTAGTGCTACTATCAGTCACTAATAATGGCCATACCAATAATTTACTAAGACGGTGGCGTAGAGATTCCAACCGAAAGTTTTATTTCACGGTCGAGCTAAAGATAGCGTTCTACTTCTTGAAAATATTCGGAAATAATAATTTTAACAGAGTAAAAATGTATTTTCTTTTTTTAAAACTATATACATGTAAAAAGATGTATACATATAAATGGAATACAGCGTATATAAGAAGTTCGAAGTAATATTAGCTGTAGCGGTAACTAATTTATGCAGATGTTTGGTGAAGATATATGTATTACCTAACCAGCTGAGTTACAAGCCTTTTAATGTTTATCATAATTATTGTTTTATGTGCGGCCTTAGAGCACATCTAAAACTTATGAACTATCAAAACTGTACATCATCACGCCTGTATTCCCCGAAGGGGTAGGCAGAGGTGCACTGTAGTGCGCTCACACTTCGCCGATGTATTTTGGTCCCAATGTAATAGGGGGCGATGCTATTGCCATTATACCGGGCACATTCCCCCTCAATACGAGGGAGATTTGGGCCATAGTCCACCACGCTGGCCCAGTGCGGGTTGGTGAACTTCACACGCCTTTCTATAGACGTGCAGGTTACCTCACGATGTTTTCCTTCACCGTTCAGCAAGTGGTAATCATTGTTGAAAATGACATTCGCACATGAAAATTATCTCAGAGGTGCGGGCCTGGGGTTTGAACTTGCACCCCTTACGTTCAAGGCAGGCGTTCTTACCCGCGAAGCTACCACTGCTATCAAAACTATTCATGAATATTTCGCATGAGACTAAAGATACATAGTTTTAAAATAGTACCTAGCAATAAAAGCGACGTCCAAATTCCAAATTAAGAATTTTTTTTTGCAGTAGCGAAAAAGTTTATACAAAGAAATAGATAATATATAACCAAGTGTTAATTCCAGAATGATTCAAGATATTATCATTGTTCACAGAATTGACATAAGGGATAAACTTCCCTGTGCCGTCACGGAAGGAGCGCCCGGGTCTCGACCCAACCTGGAGGATATCCTCAGCTTGGTAGCGATACCAAACAACGATTCATCACAATAACGAACCAAAATCGAGTAGACCAGTTAATATCGTGGAGACTGATGCGTGTTCTAAAATTGTCGAGAACATTGATTATACAGTGATATTTTAGACAGTGAACATTTCTCCTAAATTAATAAATAAAATTGGGTAATTAACGCAATAAATTAATAGAAATTTCCATTCATACCATCTATACATACCAAAGTATTCTGAAAAGCCGATAGGGATGGTTCATACTACCTTAAATTTTGAGGTTATAATGTCATTAGTAATCACATTGATAGTGATGTATATGAATTGGAATTTCTATAAATTTAGAGGTTTATTTGTAAGTTAAATGTGAACTCGCGTTGATGAGTAGTGACGTGCAACACTACCATCGACTGAACTCAGGGCGGCTGCTATTCAAATTGATAATCGATATATACCGCTACATTTTTTACGAATCGTGATGTCATCATAAATGACTGAAGGAACCTATAGATGCGCCACTGTCAATGCGACTAGAACTGTTATGGCGTTCGCAGCGATATAGTACAAATGTAAATCGTTATAAGTTTCCAAGTGATCTTTCATTTAAAGTATTAGGCAACTCCAAACGTGTTTATATCGGCATCGATATTATGTATATCGATTATCGATATTGCTAGTAGGTACACGCCCTGGAAAACGGAACAACTGCGATCTCCCTCCTAAATCTATCGATACTATGTTAGCTATACGTTCACACCACATCTCAGTGTAAGGAGGCACACCTGACTGATTTCGAATTATTTCCGATTGTCTTTTATTTGTAGAATCGTTTCTTCAATGATCTATGCTGTCTGTGGTAGTTATAAATACGTGTAACGAGATGCGATTCAACCTATACAAAGAGCTACAATGTTAGCAGTTAACAAATATGACTCTTGGATATAATATAATAAAGTCTTATCGTTGCAGATATAACGTACTTGGTATAGGTTGAAGTGTTGTTCTATCAGCAATAGCCGGCCATAGAATTAGGTTATCTATCATAAACGCAACGGGATAATATGTAACTGTCATAGTCTCTAAATACATATAAGAGCTATGGAGGACGCACTAAACTCACTAGGGCAAGCGAACTCGCTTAAACGTACTTTATAGTGATGGGCATAAAGATTGTATTTCTATGGCTAATAGCTACGCGACCACGCGATTAAATTCTAATCCGTCATTAAAGTTATTTTGTTGAAAAATTGGCTTTTTGTATGAGTTTATACAGTTCGTTTTGTTTTGTTAGTAAAAAAACTGGTCGTGCACGTTTTGAGGCGCCTATGCACAAAGCGTTATGAATAGTGATGGTCGGCTATTGTACGTATATGTTTGATATATTTTTCATGGCAATTGAGTCGGTAAATGTATGTACATTATTGTGTGTTCTGGTTGGTCCACTGAATGAAGACAAAGCCAATTATAACACGTGCATGCTTACTAACTACTATGGCAACAGTTTATGTCGAGTGACAACTAATACCTAATAAAATGTTGGACTGATTCGTTTTAATTAAATACCTAGTTTTAGTGGCAGTGTGTCACCTGGCTTAATTCAATGGATTGACTAAAGTGCTATTTGCCAGTTCTGCTCTAGAAATACATAAAGCCCCGTAGACACTGTACCGTCAGCATGCGCGCGTCAAAATAGTGGCAATACTAAAACAAACTGTATTGACTTATAAAAAAAAATTCAACGAAATATCATTGACAGCTCGAGCCAATTTTGACACGAGACCGCGTGGCTTTTACCACAGAAATTCTATTGTAAGTATATTGATACAGATTTATTTTTAGTAGTGGCAATAATTAGACGCGCGTGACTTGACGCCCCAGTGTGTTCACCGCTTAATGAATTCTCGTAAAAGTATTAGCAAAAGTTGACAAATAGTACTATGCACTCGACCTCCTGTAAGTTGTAAAAAATAATTAAATGTGAATTTATCTCAACAACAATGCGAACATTAATAATAATGCCATAAATGTATATAATATTATTTTTAATTACTTTAATAAATCATGCGCCATTTTGAACCAAAAACCGTTCTAGATTGCTCAACATATTTGAAATTGACGCCAAATTCACAAAAAATATACTTATTGATGTGAGCTTAAAATGGAAGCGACGACGATCAAGGTTTTGCTAAAATATGTTTTAACGATATAATAACAGCTGCAATAATCGTGCTTACCTAATACGTGATAGGATGTAGAATAGCCTCATCTTTCAACGCTTTTACGAACCGTTAGTTGCAATTTGTGTCCTGTTGCACAAACAAATTCTGATATAGTCAAATATCTAGTCCCAGACTTTTGTTTTCAATAAGCTGTTTCGTCATATATAAGCAGAATTCTACTCATAGATTAGCTCCATAGCCCCATGGGGCTAGCCTGATTTAACTCTAGTAATCTGCGGTCATGAAAAAATGTAACGCCGCGCGCTTTAAAAAAGCACTGAGAGCAAAAATACACTATCCCCACTTGTACCTGAGGGTTTATACATTTTTAGACAGACAATGAAGATCAAAATCATAATGTTTGACACGGATTAGGTTGCACCGAGTCGCTCTCTTACTTAATGTAACTCATAAGTCTTTTATGTTGCTGCTTGAAGCAAAGGTAGCTGTAAACTAAAAACAACGATTATCTGACTAATATGAAACATTGAAGTGGACAAAGCGATGCTCTGAAATAATTCGCGTTGATATTACTCGATTGGCCTGCATTGACTTGATGCTGGGGAGCGTCGTAATTTTTTTCATGACAGCGGTTTCTCATGGCAAAAAGAGTTGATCCTGTGAATTACCTCAGTGGACTGTATGTGATAGATTTAGCCAATAAGTGTTCAATTTAGTACGTGTATCGAATAAGTCAATTCTTATACTTTTTGGCGTCCATTTATATTGTATAATTTGAAAAGCAACGTTCGGTTAATTGTATCGTCTCTCATATGGTTTATTTACGAAAGCCATTTTCAAGAAATCCCCACTGCTTTATACTCTATAACGTATTTGCTGATATTGGTGCTATAGGTAATTTTTAAATAGAGCATTTTTTGATGTTTTAGTTTTCGTAATATAAATAAATATATACCCCAAATTTATAGAAATTCGACTCCTCTTAAACTTACACAAAACATTACTAAGTATATTTTGTAGTCCCTTTGTCAATGGATCAAAAGTTTTCATAAATTTGGGGGGTATCGAAATGCGTACAAAATAAAATAAATAAAAATCTTTTTGGAAACGCTATGAAATGTTCCACGGCAATTTGGTCAGTAAGGTACCTATGTTAATTTCAGGATAGTGACGCGATAAGAACACATTAATTTCTATAAATATTGTAGATAGATAATGTATATATTTCGTGAGCGACTATAAGTCAGCTGATGTTCGACATCGAACCTTAACCGAGGTGATGGATTTATAATAGTAACCATTTGCCAAATATAAATACGTAAAATCAAATAACAAATCGATTGTAATGTTTATATAATCGATATCGTTTAGTATGTATTGAATGTTAGACGAATGACTCTACGGAGGTATCTCAATAAATTAGTTAAGGATGTTAGTTAATTGTCTCCTGGTTGTTTGTTGGAATGTAATTTTAGGACTATACAATGTGAGGAGTCGTCAATGTTTGTGGTCAATTAAATTCGGACCGAATTAAGTCTAGCGTATAAAGGCGTGAACACAACAGATCACGGTGCTTTTAGTCATATAGCTTAGCATGGCCGTGTAGACATAAGCTTCATCTCTTTCAACTGGCCGATGGCCAGTACAAAAACCTCGAAGAATTTGGAAGAGAAAACCTATGTCAACGCGGTCCACCTCAGCCTACCGTTTGCTATTCTAAGCCTAATTAAGTTGGTCGTAGTAGACCAATCGCTAAGTAAATGGGTCGAAACGCTACAAATGTCACAGTTGCTTAAACTAACAACGAACAAAAAATAATTAAAATTATCGTGTAAGATTAATTAACAAAATTTGGTGCAAATATAATCGATCCATTTTGATGAACGATTCGAAAAAAATATAAGATGATATGATGTGCACTTTTAAAATATTTTCTTCGTGCCACTACCTACTGCTGCCATTGATATTCAAAACGCACGAAGTATTAAAATTTTCAGAATTTATTGAATATCCATTTATAAAAGAAAACTGAATATCCTGTGACTAAAGGCACAAGGTGCAAGTTAGCTTGCAAATAGCTATCGGCTATAGACGAAAGGAAAGGAATGTTACAAATTCGTTAACCAGTGGATCTAAAATGGTCACTTTGAGCAATTCCTCTTAAACCAAGAAGATTCAGATACCGAATGCGAAAGTAACTTATGAATGGAAATAAGCTGAATTACTAGGAATATTCAGGAAATGAAGTCGTTTAACAGGAAATAATTGCTTAGTGGCGGTTTAAGACTCCCAGTAAAGTGTATAATATTATTGGATGGTGTCGTACTTGTGTGGTTAGCTTTCACGAGTAGAACGCAACGAGTATAGCTAAGTAGAATAAAATTGTTTTGTGCAACTGAGATGCGTACACGCGTAGGCGCATATGTTGACCCATTCATTTTATAGCCTAAGGGAATTGTCATTAGCACGTAATAGATAATATATTTTAATAATAGATCGTGGTTATTGCATTGTTAGTAATCATTAAGCACCCTGTACACTTGGGGATCAAAACGCCAAAATGAACTGTATTGACTCAGAGAAAAGTATATTCTTCAACGAAATGATATTAACAGCAGCGCGAGAAAATTTCGATGCCTGGCGACGTCGCTTTTACTAGAGATATTCAGTCTTTAAGTACATTGGCACAGAGTTCGTTTTGGTACAACCAACATTTTCGACGCCCGAGTTTTGACGCCACAGTGTGCGCGGTGCTTTACTGTATTTATAAGATATGGGCGCGCGTCCATTTGCAGAAAAAAAAGTTCTGTGTAAATTATTTTGTACAATGTTTAACTAGTTATTTTTTAAGAATGCATCATTATTTTTATTGCGTATCGTTAGTATGTTTATTATTATTTTTGTTGATTTTTATTTTCAGTTGCTTACTATTATAAAAAATAAAATTATTGTAGGTACGACAAAAAATGTGAAAAAATCTAGATGAATTAGGATGAAATTATGTGTTTCAGTGTAAATATTATAGACGAAAACATGTATGTAGGGGTACATAAATATTACTTATGTATTAAATTTGATATTGTTTTCAAAATTTAATTGGTTGTTTTAATTTATATCTACACATTTACGATTATAAACATCCTATCCCACCTTGGTTCTCTATTGCTTAGATAAAAATACTGAACGCATCAATTAAAAAAAAATCCAAATTAAAAACTTGAATTTTTGACAGTTTGTTGGATCTGATCACACTTCTTTCTTTGTAGATTTCTGCTCTTAATGCGTTTGACCAATAATAGCAATGATATTTTATTACTATGAGATATAACACCTATCTACCTATTCATAGACCGGAATGATCGTGGTAGACGTGAAAAAAAAGTTGGACCAAAAATAGACTCCTTGATGCCTCGGACATAGACAATGTGACGAACATGGACGTCAAAGTCACGCACATGGTCGCAGATATTATCTTTAGTTGAAAGCATCTACCATGTGCCTTCCGAGACCTCCTTTTCAGACCAGTAACCAAATAATTACAATATTTTTTTAGTGTTGTAAGGTAGGTACTTAAACTTTTTATGTTCCAACTTTCTCAATTACATAATATTTATCAGAAGGAGCTAAGTTTGTCCGAATATAAGAATATAAAGGACAGTATAGTAAAAATAAATAATTCGGTCATTTAGAACATTGTCATATCACATTATAGTTCGTGAAATGACTCGACGCACGATTATGCCTACTACCCACAACATAACACATTAGTTTCTCAAGGGACATTTTTATTGTTAAACTTTCAGAATATTTAACGCTTGTAACGGAGATTTTTTTTATTACAACTCGGTGAAGTTTTTATTATGCCGAGAGCTATTTCTAAAGATTTTTATGTCTGTTTCAGTCGTACCAAAGTCATCAGTTTATAATAAAGTTACAATATAAAATGGAAGTTATGAAGGCGGGATTGTAATCCGAATACAGTCGAACTTAGTTTTGTGGGCTCGTGTGAAAAATATAGCTGTTATGTAAAGACCTGGTAGGTTTAAATTAAAACTGTTAAAATGGTGGATCTTCTTACTAATCGAGCTCTACGTCTAAGTTGATTTTTACTTTTTATGACGAATATACGCCACGAATTCATACATACCTACTTACATAGATAGGTAAATACTTAGTTTAACTACATATTATTCTTTTTATTATTCTTTGATACCCACACGTAACATAGGTAGAATAGGTACAAACACTTACAACTACTTACAATATAACTATTAACATAATAAATATGTTTTTTTTAACGTTGGAAAATCCTTTAAGCGTACCCTGCTATGCCACTTAGCGGGAAGTAGCAAGGTTATGTGGGAGTCTGGGCAGAAGGCCGTATACTACGAAGTGGATATAAGGCCTCCGTATCGTTTTGTACACCTAATACGTAAGTTTATTATACTAGGTACAGCATGCCTGTTAGGAATACTAGGTACCCTTGGAGTAGCTTGGGGCATGGACCGACAACCCATGCTTCTTCACAGGCATTCTATATACTTAGGTAGATAATTATTTACATAGATTCCCGACGAAAGCAGAGTTAAATTATGTAAACTAAACACTGGCCGCAAATAATTTAAAATAGTTAATTCGTAGGCGTATTTTGACATTTATACCTACTTGTCATTTTTCTGTTGATAAAAAGTGAATACCGAGAGAAAGTGGCATATAAAGTTACAAGAAAACTAAGATCCGAAAAGCTTATTCTGTGGACATGAGGACCAGGTTGTTGAGTTTACGGAAGAACATTGGTATTGTCATCAGTCGGAGACAATATGGAAAACCTGGTAAGTGTTATTTTTGTGAATAACAAACCAGAATGCGTAGGTACTGACATGGAATTTTCTACCAGTATTTCCTAGATAAGTTAGTCTCTACGTAAGGGCATACCATCGCAGTAGATAAGTAGGGTTGTAAATCATTGCAATGCACGCATAAATTAATATAAGAAAATTTCAACGATACTTCGTGTATCTTTCTTTTGCACCTAATATAGGGCGGCCTTATGGTCATTTTACCAAGCAAATTGACGACGGCGACAGCTTGGTTTGTTGTAATTTCGGAAATGGTCTTTTCGGAATTTGCCCTGGTCTGTGTGTAACTGCGAAGGCCCCAAGTCCATTGCATGGTAGGTACCCCACAGTAAAAACTTTGCATAGCTTGGGATCATAAGATGAGTATGTTGTCTGGCGAAATATCCTGGCCTACAGGTGTAACCCGTGTAACAGTGGTGAGAAGGAGTGGTGGGATTTAGTCCTTTATAATAAAAGTCTATTTGTGTCCGTCATGGGGGGTTTTGCCATAATCGCCACGCTTGGCATGCGGGTTGGCGATCGCAGTTTAAGGATGGTGTTGGGCTCACGGCGCTGCTGCCCACCGAAGGGCGAGTTAATAATCCCTTAGTCGCCTTGTACGACACCCGCGGGAAGAGTTGGGTTGGAGCTATTCTATGCCGGACTCCACACGGCATGTCACTCGACGAATCCAACTCGGCTGGGCAGCGTTTGGGAAACTGCGTCACATCTTCTCGTCCGATATTCCTCAGTGCCTGAAGACAAAAGTCTTCGAACAGTGTGTGTTGCCAGTGATGACGTACGGATCCGAGACGTGGTCGCTCACAATGGGACTCATAAGACGGCTCAGAGTCACTCAACGTGCAATGGAGCGAGCTATGCTGGGAGTTTCACTGCGCGATAGAATCAGAAATGAGGACATCCGCAGAAGAACCAAGGTTACAGACATAGCTCGAAGGGTTGCACGTTTGAAGTTGCAATGGGCCGGACACATTGCCCGGAGAACGGATGGCCGTTGGGGCATCAAAGTCCTAGAGTGGCGGCCACGAACAGGCAAGTGGAATGTGGGACGACCCCCGACCAGATGGACGGACGACCTCACCAGGGTCGCCGGGAGTCGATGGGCGCATAAAGCCCAAGAACGTAATTTGTGGCGATCTATGGGGGAGGCCTATGTTCAGCAGTGGACGTCCCTGGCTGATAGATAGATAGATAGAATAAAAGTCTGGCGTAATTGAAATAATTAAACAGCAGTGGTAGCCGAGTGGTAGAACGCACGCCTTGCAAATCAAAGAGTGTAAGTTCGGCTCGGACCTCTGATATTTATGTGCGAATCTCATTTTCATCCGAGATTATCACTTGCTATGAAACGGTGAAGGAAAACATCGTGAGGAAACCTGCACGTCTGAGGGAACTTGACTAGTTTTCGATAGATGTGTGAAGTCTGCCAACCCGCACTGGGCGAGCGTGGTGGATTATGGCCCGAATCCCCCACGCATTGAAGGGAGGCCCGTGCCCAGCAGTGGGACGTTAAAAAGGCTGTAGTAGTAGTAAGTACCTAATTTAAATTTTGCGAGCGAGATTTTGCAGATAAGTTAAGTCATATTCACACTCCTGAAGAAAATAAAAATAATTTTAAACTTGTTTTTGGACTAGCGCGCTGCGACGCCCATATGAATGAGCTGCCTGTCCCATGTGGACCCTGGGAGCCCTGGTACAGCGACAAACAAAGCTTCTACAATAAGGTGCTTGTGTTCGGCGCCCTGTGGTAAGTAGGTACTACATTATTGTTAAAAATACATAGGTACTAGAATGGATTAAGAATATGCTAATAAATCGTTATCTATTTCCTATCTAGTTAACTGCGTCCAGGGTTGCAGGTTCTATTCCAATACGTTTACAAAAAATCCGGCCAAGTGCGAGTCTGACTCGCGCACGAAGGGTTCCGTACCATTATCTATAAAAACGGCAAAAAAACACGTTTGTTGTATGGGAGCCCCCATAAATATTTTATTTTATTTTTAGTGTTTGTTGTTATAGCGGCAACAGAAATGCATCATCTGTGAAAATTTCAACTCTTTAACTATCACGGTTCATGAGATACAGCCTGGTGACAGACGGATGGACGGACGGACGGACGGACAGCGAAGTCTCAGTAATAGGGTTCCCGTTATACCCTTTGGGTACGGAACCCTAAAAAGGCTCATCCTTAATATTCTCCTAAGTTTTTTTTTATCCGGGCCCTAATTCGGCCCGGCTTGCGTGCTAACCTCTGATGTGGGGGTCAGAGTCCTTATATTATGCCTTATAATTACCTAGTGTGTAAAATGTTTTTTTCCAGTCTTATTTTTATTTAAATAAAAGTCAACGTTTTATATTATAAAAGATAAAAGTCATAAAAATACACGATAAAATAATAAAAACCTGTGGATAAGGATAGTACATACATAGCTAAGACATGGTAAAATTAAAACAACAAAATTTCCCTACTATCCATTGCGCAGATCTGGCAACCAGAGCCATTGATGCGCAGTGTAGTGTATTACTCTCTCTGCTTCAGGTTTTATTTCTATCAATGACTCTGGTCGCCACCTCCGCGCAATAGACTAGCTGGGTATCACGTCTATCCTTGTCCATGACAAGTTTACTGAGACTCCTTTTAAAGTGTTACCGCTGCTGTGATGCTAGGACCACCCTAATTATATCTTCGACGACTTTGTCTATTGGTATGACGTGGCCGTGGGCCACTCGGCTCACTAAACCGGGTGTTTGCGGGTTCGATTCCTGTCTGTGACAAAATTTCGGAAGTGGCCTTTTCTTGGGAGTAACTGGATTCGCCCCAGTCCATTATACGATACCCTTAGTACAAGCTTTCCTTGTTGTCAGGCAATAAAAAACAATTAGTCACGTGGTTTTAATTCCTCAGGTTTATATTCTCGTTCGGCATGATGCTGTACACTGACAGCTTGTACCTGAACTGCAGGCCGCCGGCGCAGCCAGGCCCGCCGAGCGACATGGTGGAGGAGTGCGAAGACATTGATTCATAATTTATACTTAATGCCTTATTTATTAAATTATATTTGTCGTTGAATGTTTAGTCTTCTTCATTGTCAATAGTTGCAGGTGAATAAATATACTATCCCACATATCGCCATTTAAAGATTAACCAATTAGGACAGTGATAGTATGTTTTTTCAATTTTTTTTAACCGACTTCCAAAAAGGAGGAGGTTTTTCAATTCGGCCGTATATATGTTTTAATATCTGTAAAGGGTACAATCTTCAATCGAAGCACTTTCTCTATAGAAAGTGCAATTTGCAAGTGGTAGGTAAATGGGTTGAAGTTCCTATGAATTTAGGTGTAGGTATATCTACGAGCAGTGGTAGCCGAGTGGTCGAACGCACGCCTTGCAAATCAAAGTGTGCAGGTTCAAACCCCGGCTCGCACCTCTGGGTTTCATGTGCGAATCTCATTTACATCCGAGATTACCACTTGCTATGAAACGGTGAAGGAAAACATCGTGAGGAAACCTGCACGTCTGAGGGAACTTGACTAGTTCTCGATAGATGTGTGAAGTCTGCCAACCCGCACCGGGCCAGCGTGGTGGACTATGGCCTGAATCCCCCTCGCATTGAGGGGAGGCCCGTGCCCAGCAGTGGGACATTAAAAAGGGCTGTAGTTATTATATCTACGACAATTCAATGAAAGAGATGGCAGGAAGACAAAATTGTACCATTCTAGCAAAACGTATTACTAGTGGAGTACCGATTACCGCATTGCCGCCTCGTTTGGTGAATACTCCAAGATCTTATGAGGTTATTCAATCAAACAGATAAATTATTTTCTTGCTTTATTTCCTCAGAACATAATGGAAACTTGTGTAGATATTCATAACAATGTTTGCAATACTCGTAACATGGAAAACCGTCAGGGTCCAAGTCTACAAAAAAAATCGTTGTAGTATAAGTATAGTTTATTTTTTTAAGGCATGAAAACATTTTTTATCAATCGTAGCTAGAATATGACTAGTCTAATGGCTCAAAGTAACAATGTCTGTTAGCTACACCGGTCGCGTTTGAGCTATCATTGATAAAAATGTTTTTACGCATTACAAAGTGAGTCACACTACAATTATTGTATTAGATTTAGGGCCCAGATCGAAGGTAGTATAGTAGTTAAGAGTAGTGATAAGCTGGATTTTTAAAAATGTACATTCGCGGATACGGATCGTAACAATTTAATAAAAACTCCTTATAATAAATGTTTGATAAATATTTGCAATATGAACGTGCCAAATATTTAAAAATAAATCTGAATGGAGTATAATAGTTCTTCGTTGCTACCTAATTACCTATAAATATATAGAATTTAATATTTGTCTTGAAAATTATTAAGATAAAAGACCCGCCAAAAAAGTAATTGATACGGATTTTTCCCTCGGATATCCGCGGATACTGATACGGATATCCGGCACATCACTAGTTAAGAGTGGTCCGTGTTGTCAGTAAATATTTCCTATTTATAAAAGCCTCAATCCATCTAGCGGTAGTTTACAGTACATAATTGATCTACAATTCCACTGATAATGGACTTTAAGTTCCTATAAATTAGTGGTCAATATTTGAGAAACTAACATCTTATTGGTTCTATTGTGTTTGTGAGTGTTTAATACATAGTATATCGACTTATCTGTGCCTTTACTAGAAAATTACTGCAGATTTTACTTATTTAAATGAAATAGACACTACCCGTGATATATACAATAAAAAAAACAAAAAAATATACGCGTCGAATTGAGAACCTCCTCCTTTTTTTTTCGTCGGTTAAAAAAAGTGGTTATACCATAGTGTCCCCTGTAAAGACTGCTGTCAGACACGAAATTTAAAAAAAACGTCGGGAAAATATAATAGTAAATAAACGCGATAAAATCCGTAAAATATTTTTATTTCAACGAAACTTTATTCCATATTATCCAATTTTTCCAGGTAATTGTACCTCCGCCATTATATAATAGTACTAGGGCAATATAAACACAGAAGAGTTTGAGCCAAATATATTCGATTAAATGTGTTATTAGCGCAGCAAACGATTTCAGTATCTACCAGGGCAGCAGAAGTATTGAAGAGATTTTATTTATGTCTACGCTTAGCAAATGTTAGAACCGGGCTACCAGCACGTTTTAAAAATGATTTGAGAGTTTTGGTTGTTTTTTAAATTAATTAGTTAAATTTATAAATATTGAGTAATTTATTGCATATGTAAGTACTTATCCTATATTGTAAGATAATGGACTCATATGTGAGTTTATTTGGAAGCATTGGACACAACATGTTTAATTAACTAACGTAGGTAGTACGTAGACTTTGGTCCAAATTAGGTTTCGTATGATCAATCTAAGGTCAGCAGAGGGCTTAGCATGACCGTGTTGACATAAGTTTTATGTCTTTGAAATGTCAGTTTTGTCGAGAAAATGACGTCACGTAGAGCTTTTTGTACTGGACATGGCTCGGTGTGACGTCATTTTCTCTACAAATCTGACAGTTAAAATAGATAACACGTCTTATGTCTACGCGTTCATACTAATCCTACAGGGATCCAAATTGGAGTACATACCTCAAGGCGTCGTTATTGCTATAAGTATTTGTAATTTATAGACAAAAAACTGATAGTTTTAGCAACAAAAAACCCGCTATAAGATTTAATGAATACATCAAATAGGTACTAATTGGTAATAAAGAAATCGTAATTACGTTATCAACTAACGAATTTACAGAGTATTTAAAAGCTATCGTTAACACTATTTTAAAAGATTTTTAAATGTTCAGCATTATATTATTATACTTAACCAATTATCATCACAACATTGATTTGTATGGACTTATTGCAATTCAAAACCACTTTACATTTCAACACTTGTCACAGCCGATTCAATTAATTATGAAAATAAACCTGACAAGTTAGATTGTCTACTACATGACCAACGAAAACATTAGATACACACGAAAATAGTTCATATCTGGGAAGTAAAATCACTTTATTGTTCAAACTTGAACTATCTTAGAATTGTAATAAAGCTAATTCGAACTATGATATAATTATAATAGTAAGCGCGAGTTATCTGCTCTCTGGTTTGGGCTTGGGCGGCTTGAAGCCTTGGATTTTCTTCTTCTTTTTCTCCTTGCCGCCACCAGATTGGAACGATTTCCAACTCTCCACACGGTTTTGCCGAGATTCCTGGAAATTTAGAATATTAAGTACTGGCAAACACACAATGGTTAATAGTAACCAAGAAAAAAAGACAATCCGGGAATATAGATTCCCGGATTAACTGTCTTTTTTCTTTTCTCTTTCAAACTGGTTGTCTGGAAGAAATTGCTTTTAGCGATAGACCACCCAATTGTACATATGCTACTGTATGCTACTGTATTTAGACTCAATACAATAATGTTATATTTTTATTTGTTTATTATTCTGTTTCTTTTTTTTGTTCTGTCATTATTTGGTGTACAATAAATAGTAGGTACTCTATCTATCTAACTGTCATATGATCCATAAAGAAACATAACAAGATTCATTCGGTAGATACCTCAAAATTCTTCGCCCACTCCTTTTCAAAAGTCTTCTGTTCTTCCTGTTCTATTTCCGCTTCCCGTTTCCTCTTCCTCTCCTCCATGTCGCGGACCTCGAGGTGCTGCCGCTTGCGTTCCATGTCCGCAAATAACTGGAAATAGCGATGAATTATAAATGAGACGGTATTATTATTATTATATAATGGGTAGGTCGTACAGGTAAACATAAATTTGACACCAGCATCGTTTACCACAGAAAAGTAGTTGTTCATGGTTTATCACTTTCAATACTAAAGTACAGCTACATAGTCATCAAGGTGTTATCATGACATAAGTATCTTAGTGGGCATTAGGTACTACTACTACTACAGCCCTTTTAACGTCCCACTGCTGGACACGGGCCTCCCCTCAATGCGAGGGGGATTCAGGCCATAGTCCACCACGCTGGCCCAGTGCGGGTTGGCAGACTTCACACATCTATCGAGAACTAGACAAGTTCCCTCAGACGTGCAGGTTTCCTCACGATGTTTTCCTTCACCGTTTCATAGCAAGTGATAATCTCGGATGAAAATGAGATTCGCACATAAATCCCAGAGGTGCGAGCCAGGGTTTGAACCTGCACACTTTGATTTGCAAGGCGTGCGTTCGACCACTCGGCTACCACTGCTACTGCATTAGGTATTTAGGATTTTTAAAACACTTTTATTAAATGACAGAAAATTGTTTAGTAAAATGAAGTGCTCGGGGTTCTACCGACACCTCTTACGAGTAGCGTTGTATTATTCGTTAACGAGATTAATGAAATGCTGAAATGAGACGGATACGCTTTCATACATTCTTGGGCCCAGTTGTAAAAATATGAGAGTGGTGTCAATTAAGAGCTTATATATTATCCAAACCATCTCCGAAAATTTTGCTGATCTTGGCTATCTGAGAGCAGAATTATAAGAGATTTAGTAAAAGTGTGGTTATTCAACAAAGTGACAACAACCTAGATACTATACAGCTGATTTTTTAACTGTGATTGTTATTTTGTTTTAATATACAGATTTGGTGTTAATTCAACCACCTTAGTGTATATTAATATATTAAAATGAATACAATTATGTGCTTAATCATTAATAACACAATTTGTTTTTGAGCTACCGAACGTGCATACTCTGTATGGGGCGCGCGGGCGTTCGGAAACTCGTCCATCGTCATTTTGTGGAGCGTTCGGAAACTCGGACGCCACACAGTTATTTACTATATTAATTGTAGTTTTTTATTGTTAATTATTACAATGTATTTATTCATTTTGATTGAATCAATCAAGTATTATAAGTTCAATTGTTTAAATCATTCACAGTAATCGATTATTGTAATCAATACTCTATTTCTTCAGTGAAATAAACTTATTTTTATGATTTCTCGTCTCCCGGACAGTGAATTGAGCTGTTTTTTTTTATATTTTGAAACAGAAAAAAATACCGCTTTTTTTAAACCATATCTCAACTTATTACAATTGGGCCCAGAGATCCCCGTCTCCTTTATAGAATAAGGTGAGAAATGGCTGCATCACCGATAAGCGGATTTTCTGTCAATATCAAATAATTCGTAGACTTCAACACTTTAAACGAAAAATAGAATATAATAATATCACAGCAAGTTTATTTTTTATCTGATGTTAACACCGCTTTTTGGAGCTGTCTCGAATACAAAACAATATTAAGTACCAGCTGCGGTATTATAACCAATTAACCAATCTCCATCGTGTCTTCGCCACTATGTTGATATTGGAAAAAACACATTGGGCCTTACTACATGGAAAGAGACCATTAGACAAAAAAAAAACATTAAGCACAAGTTGAGGTACCTTCATAGTCATCACGTAAATGGCATGTTTATATTTGACGGGATCATCCTCTGGGATGCCTTCGTCAGATTTGTTATCTTTTTTTTGTTTCTTTCTTTTTTGCTCAATCTGAAAAAATAAACCACAATTATGATAACAATTCCGTTTTGTCCCAGTTCAGCTCTGGGATTCTATTATTAATTCTAATGGCTTATGAAAACCAGATGTCATTTGTGATCTTTTGAATAAAATTAGAGATGAAACGGATATCCAGTAACTGTCTGGTATCCAGCCTATCCAGCCTTGTTTTCACTATCCGGCCGGATGCCGGATAGTAAAAAAAAATCTCATTATTTTTATAATCCCACTTCAAAAATATATGATGCAAATTAACTGACCACCATATGTATGGGTCGTGATTGCGATCGATTCGAGATGTATTTAAGAATCGTCATATAACGCGATAAAGGCCCGAATATCCGGTAGCCGGATATCCGGCGCTCCGGCCTGGTACCTTGCCGAATATCCGGTATCCGGCCAAACCACTATCCGTCTCTTCTCTTATTAAAATACAAATAAGCATTTATACAATGCAGACAAAATAATCCTTGGCATGGTCACATGCGTATTGTATGATTCCAAGCCATGCAAATCTCGTACTTTGGGTACTATACAATGAATTGGGAGTAATACCAGTTAGACACAGACGAGGGCATATTTAGCGATGTGACTTGGAGGAGAAAAAATCGATTATTAAATCATCGATATTTTCCTCTTTAAAATAAATCGATTTATTAAAAATCGATTACAAAAAAAAATCGATTTTTTTAAAAATCGATTATTTTTTCCATCCCTAGGCGTATTACGTGGAGAGCCATTTCCGAAATTTTCCGGTGACGAGAATCGAACCCGCGACTACCCCGTGCAAAGGGCCTTACTAATAAACCAAGCCATCGCCAAATTTCGGTTTAGCCCTATACAGAGTGTTTCAGAAGTCCGAAATAATACTTTGACGTTTGCATCAGTATCAGATGTAAACTGAATGGTATAAAAATTCGAGCATGTTTTTCCAACTTTTTATCGCCGTCAGTTTCTATAACTCGTTATATCTCGCGTCCTATGTAAAATTTTCATATTCTGTTTTGTGAATAATGGTAGACGCCCCTCATAAGTGTAGTTTACACTGCTGAATTGGGTTATGGGTGTAGCCAAAACACGATACCTGTGACAAATATTCATAACTCAGAATACTATATGGGCTACCGTATATGTACTCAAAGTAGTATTTCGGACATCTGATACGCCTGTATATCACATATTTCGAGTAAATATTATGACAGGCTGACAATGACTTTAAGAGCAAACTATCACTTAAGTTTACCATGTGATCAGTTCGTTCTTTGGCCTCCTCGCATACGTCCAAACATTTTTTCCTCGTATCATCATTCTCCAACGTCTTCCATGACCTGTTTACAATTTCGAAAGCCTGTTGTGCCCGTTCAGAATCATCCTGGAAATTAATAAATGTTGCAATAATAACAATGACATATAATTGTTAAGAGGTGGCACATTATGTCAGCACACCAATTAAACTTGACTTAAATTTATTACTGTCCTTCTCACAATGTACGAGTAAGACGGTAATGAATTTAGTATTGGATTTTGGAGACGACAGAATTGATGACATTGACATATAAGAATGTGTCAACGTTTTTTTTATGTCACACCGCTGATCTTGCTCCTTACCTACGATGAGCGGTGTCTGGCCCTCCCGCCGTATGTTCCAATCTGTGGATAAAAATGAAATGTTGACGGGCATAACCGTCTAAACACGTAGACTTCTCCTAGTGGACTGTTTCATTTACTAATTGAAAGAAAGGAAATTGAAAATTCTTAATGTGACAGTTCAAGACACCTAGATGGGAAGGAACTCTACCTGTTTTTAACACAATGTCATTTCTAATGTGTATTATTTACAATAATTGGTACTTTTTCTATGTTGATTATATGGAATGGCTGCTAAACTAAGTAATGGTTTTTGTAATTGTACATAATATTACTTTTTCCTCACCATATTTTTGTCGGGATGCACAAGTATTGATAGCCGTCGGTATTTCTTTTTGATCTCATCAAGGGTGGCACCTGGATCAACCTGGAGTACTTCAAATGGGTTTAGATTGAAGTATGTCGATCCTGGACGGAGTAATCTCTCTATCTGTTGCACTGGGGTCAATACTGAATCACGCTTCTCTATTTCTTTGACCTGAAACAGTAATTAACATCAATTATAATACAAACGATTACATTCGATAATATTTTATTTAACTTTTACACAACCTATGTAAATAAAAACAGCACAATGTTTGGTAATTACTTATCTGAACCTAATCCAAACAGACAGGAAAGAGCGATCGTGTAAATGTCCAAACATACAAAGCGTTGTGTTACAAAATAATATGGAACACGTTCGTACCTCAGTATAGAATTCGTCAAAAGAATCCGACGGTGCAGCCGCTGTTGTGGAAGCCATTGCAGCGTTGTGGTGTAAACTACTTCATACAATCCACTTCAATTCTATCACTGCTTGAAAACGTCTAAATAATAGTGGGTGATCATAAACAAAATATTTCACTTGATTTCCACAAAATATTCAGCGGCAACGCAACAAAAAGCAAGTAAGGAAACACGCAGATTTCGTCAGGACTCGTCATTCATAGACAACACAGACAAGTCAGTATACTTATTCTGTGGTCAGTTCCATAGATAGGCAGTCGCAGCCAAAGAGATAAAAAGTCTATATCTCATGAGAAAGTAACACCTCAAATCCTTGATTATATTAATCCTATCTCCATGCATAATTATAATAAAATTGTTAACATGAATACAAATTTCTACCTTGAAATAATATTTTTTTGAATATACGAAGAAATTTAGTGAAATGTAATGAGAATTGGTTCCAACTGTGTGAAGGATATTTCGCCATTCATGAATCATTATTTTCCTCACCCTATCCCATTATTTGGGGTCGGCGCAGTATGTTCTTTTCTTCCATTCATCTCGTTTTCCGTCATACCGACATCCACTCCGATCTCATTCATATCACTTTTTACACAATCCATCCATCTTTTCTTTGGTCTTCCTCTCGCTCTGTATCCATCCACATTAATACTCATCACTCTTTTAGTCACATGCTTCTCATCTCTTCTCATCACATGCCCAAACCATTCTAGTCTCCTACTTCTCACTTTTTCCGTCATGGGCGCGACTTTTATGAATCATACTTATACTTAAGTGAATCATGAATAAATTCAATAAGTTCACATTAAGTAAAGAAAAAAATATCCCTAATTCCCTTAGTCACAACTCACACCATACCTTGAGAACGGATTTACCGATTTTATACATCTTTAATTAAAAGTTTTTATTCTGTAAAAGGTTCTTATAAGAAAAGATAACTGAAAATAGTTAAGGTTCCCGCACGAAATCCCAACCTCAGCTAGAATATTATAATAATACTAATAAATGGGTATAAAACGCGATAGAGATAGAAGATGAGGGAGATGTTGAGAAGGGGTTTCTTCTTTTACGAAAACCATAGACTTACTGGTGCTGCAAGCAAAGCAAACACAGATAACTAATTAATTTTTGACTTTGACAGAGACGTAAAGGTAAACTTTGCCAGACAGACAGCTGGATTAAGATCTTGGTAGCAGTCAGTAAGAACCAAATGGGGAGTCATCCGCCATCTTTATCACTGTCATTATCCATTTTTATTTAATATGTGTATTTATTGAATTTGTCCTTGCTATTAATTACTTGACATTGGCGAAATACTCGCGCTAGTCGCAGGTGATGCCATTCCTCATCTTATTCCATTAAATATCATCATTTCACTCATTTCGTTAAAAAAAAAAAAAAAAAAAAAAGATCTTGGTATTTTCCAGTATTTTCGAGTTCGTGGCTTTATTCAGTTCCTCACTTTTAGAAACTTCTACGAGTGGCTTAAAATAATTCTGTACTTACGTAAGTATTTTTATCTTGGTGTTTATATATTATTTATTTACCAATGATTATATACCATTGTTATTGACATTAAAAATTAGATTCAAAGAAAATATAAATACAAAGATTATGTTAAGTACTGTAAAGTAAGTATATTTTATATTTCTACATAAAATTTTAACTTGGCCTTGTCCTTGCCAAAGTAACGTAAAGTACCTACTCACCTATGTGAAGTATTATAAGTTAGGTTATATCTTTAAATTTACCCATGTCACTAACTACGTCTAAACAGTTACCTATTTGTCTACTTTTTGCAATATATAAGGATAAGGGATTAATTAATTTCCATTGTCTTCTGTTATTTTTTTTATAGTTTGGCTAAGTATCTACAATGTTCTTATCAATCAGTAGTGTGGCCTGTATAACGTGTATTCCTTGCCCTGCTTAATTATTATTATAATCAACAAATTTGATGCTGAATATGACCTTGGAATGACAAATATATGTGATATAATTTTCTTCTGGTAAAGTATTTGAAGTTGTAATTTTTGAGTAGCTATCATGAGTCCAGTATATCTGTGATTTTGCATAACTATTAAATATATAAATAAATATCGCCAGACAATACATATACATACATACATTGACACGTCATTTTATGATCCTAAACTATAGTCTATTTCACATAGGATGGGTACGGTGACATTTGATATTATGTTCCAATACACTCACTATTTTCAACAAATCAGATAAATATTTTTATTTTTTAAATCACCAATTAATTTCCGAAGCAAACAATAATGCTTGATTAGATTGTAATTGTATTTAAATATGCGTTCTTACATTTTAAACAAATTAAAAAAGGTACCAAAATGTAAATAACCTAATATTAGAGGCATGAAACGAAACATTTATTAATAGGGATTGACACATAGTAATCGGCAATAACAAATAATCGTAAACAAAAACGAAATAGTTTTATTTTATAGGTAGGATTGGAATCAGATGAGTCTTCCTGTTCAGACAGATAGCGAATAAATGTATGAAAAATTGAAAATATTTAATTTTTTACAATCCGCTTATAAGTTAACCGCAATTGTACTAGATAATCGAATCATATAAATTAATTATGCATGGTCACCTCACTATACAGTAAATTTGACATGTGACACCGTACCCATTCTATATGAAATAGATTTTATGCAAAGCTTGTACTATTCACTCAATTCGTAAAAAAAGAAGAAGACATTCCCATAAGGCCAGTTCTATTTGCTATTTGCAGGAAACCCACAGCTGCCTGGTTCAGCAAGCTGAGTGGCATAGGCTGTTTGTCGGAGAATAGTCTCAGACCAAACTATTGTCAGAATGCAAATTATTTATTTCTCCATATGATAAAGCACTGTATTTATAGACAGACAATATACCTTTGTAAATATCTATTTATTCTATACAACTGCTTTGAATGGACTACTGTAGCCTAAGCATGACCGCATAGCATAAGTTTTATCTATTTCAACCGTCAGATTAGGGAGTGTTCAAGTATTACATAACACAATTTTTGGAGATTTTTCTGTAACATTTCAGAAAAGTAAAGTAGGCATGAGCAAGATGGCAATGTTTTAATGCTCTCTAACATAGTTTAATTGTAGTTTATACACAAAAGAATCGATAAGAATATTCTGTTTTATAATAAGATCACAGGCTGTATTACTTAGTTGAGTTAATAAACATTTTGTTTAATTTTGTGACTTGCATTACAAGCTTCTGAAAAAAAAAGTATGATAAGTGTTCAATTGTTGAGGCTATGGAACGCTACCTTGTTTGTGACCTTACAGATAATTGGCCTTTATTAATGAAGACAACAGAACAACACAAATTCCCTTCTAATTTGTTTATATTTGCTCATATTATATACTTTATGACCTATAAATGGATAAATAAACATTCTTTTTGCTATCTACTTACCACAGCCTTCTCTACTAAGAACATGTTTTGTTAATCAGGTACCTATCTACAATGTTCTCGAATAAAGTTGTAATAATAACCGGAGCCAGTTCTGGTATTGGTGCTGAAACCGCCATAGAATTTTCCAAGCAAGACGCCAAACTGGTAATCACAGGGAGAAATAAGGACAACCTTGATAAAGTTGCGACGCAATGTGAAGAAAATTCAACCAAAAAGTTGAAACCCATTATTGTGATTGCTGATATGAACAAAGAGAGTGATGTTGAAAGTATTATACAAACTACTATTGATACGTTTGGGCAACTCGACATTCTCGTGAATAACGCTGGAATCCTCGAATCAGGAAGCATAGAAAATACTTCTTTGGAGCAGTACGATAGAGTGATGAATACTAATGTACGCGGGCCATACCATTTGACTATGTTGGCCGCACCACACCTCGTGAAAACCAAAGGCAATATCGTAAACGTGTCCAGCGTCACTGGTCTGAGATCTTTTCCGAACGTTTTGGCGTACTGCATGTCCAAATCTGCTTTGGACCAATTTACAAGGTGCGTTTCTCTAGAGTTGGCACCGAAAGGCGTACGCGTCAACGCTGTGAACCCTGGGGTTATTACAACAGGCTTACACATGAAGAGTAGTATGAGCAAGGAAGATTATGAAGTGTTTCTGAAGAAATGTGCTGATACTCATGCTCTGGGCAGAGCTGGCGATGCTACGGAAGTGGCGTCTGTGATCTTGTTCTTGTCTAGTGACGGAGCTAGTAATATAACTGGTGCTACTTTGCCCGTAGACGGCGGACGCCACGCTATGTGCCCTCGCTAAATAGTGCACGATAAATGATGCATTGAGATTTTGTAACTAAGATTTATTTTTCTTTGTATCTATTAAATTTAATATGATTAATTTATTATTGTTATTCCAAAATATTGTTGTATCATAGTTATTAAATTGATTTCGGAATCACAGTTATTTTTGTTTTCCAAATTTCAACAATCATATTGATTGTCTGAAAAATTTGGCTCATTACGAAATGTATACTTAACTTCTTCTAGGTCAGGTTGTAACAATGTTCGCTGGCAAAGTAGTTCTTATCACCGGAGCGAGTTCTGGCATTGTGCGGAAACTGCTCTGGAATTTTCGAAGCTAGGCGCAAAATTGGTGTTAACTGGGAGAAATAAGGGAAAAACTTGAGAATGTTGCTAGGCAGTGCGAGGAACTTTCACCTGGTAAAATCAAGCCTTTAGCCGTCATTGTTGATGTCAATGAAGAGGAAGATGTTGAAAAGTTGATGAAGGAAACTATTGAACACTATAAACAACTCGACGTGCTTGTTAATAACGCTGGCATCGTGGCTATAGGCACAATAGAGAATACTTCTTTGGAACAATACGACAGTATAATGGCGACTAATGTTCGGGGGCCGTACTATTTGACTATGTTGGCTACGCCTCATCTAATCAAAACTAAGGGTAACATTGTTAATGTATCAAGTGTCACCGGCGTGTGGTCGTTCCCAAACATTCTAGCTTACTGCATGTCTAAAGCTGCCTTGGACCAGTTCACGATATGCGTTTACTAGAGCTTGGTTCTAAAGGTGTTCGGGTTAACGCGGTTAATCCAGGAGTAATAGAAACTGAAATTATGCTAAAGCTGGTATGAATGAGAAAGATTATGAAGTTTACTTGTAAAATGTAAGACAAGGCACGCTTTGGGGAGGACAGGCACTACAAAGGAGGTTGCGTCTATGATTATATTTTTAGCCGGTGATGGAGCTAGCAATATTACTGGTGCAACTATTCCTGTAGACGGTGGTCACCATGCAATGTGCCCGCGATAAAACTCCTGTAACAAATTGCTTATAAATAGTTTTGTCATTAGTAGAATTTTATGGTTGCTCGTAATTTTAAATACTGCATGTAGTAAGTACGTATATTTTGTTAGTAAGTATTTATATAATAATCTATACTGAAGTTTATTAAGTATAAGTAGGTATATTTTTTTATTAATATTCATGCCGAATGTACAATTGTCAATGAAGTAAATGTTATATTTTAAATTTGGTCCCTTTTTATTTTATTATTAACCTAATAAAGGATCCTTCTTATTCATTTTTTACCGACTTCTCGGTAGGTACCGAACTCCCAGCACACGACACATAATTCTCTGAAAATATTCACAAATGTGGGTAGTATGTAGGTAGGTAACCTACTTACCTACAATAGACGGTATAAATATATTTTGTACAGTGAAAGCCATAGTTTTTAAAATAGAGAAGTGCAGTGAGGTTTTTTTAAAAGTAAAATTCATCGCTTCCATAGTACGAAGTTAACTTCATTAGGTAATTTATTATTATAGATTATATTGTCAACAATTACATTGCCAAGATATAGTTAAGCTTGTTGCAACGCCTCAATTATCGTATTTACCGTTATATTCCACAAGTATATTAGGTTAGTTACGTTGAGATGCTGTATGTCTTTGTGAAGCTCATGTAACGAGGAGCGGAGCAACGCCGGATCAACTATGGCAGTATCTTGAGGTTGGTAATTCCCTTTTTTTAAAGCTTTTTGCTATGGAGACAAATATATCAATAGGTTAATTTAAATGATCGTAGTTCTCGCCATGTAGCTCGCATGGGCCCGCAAAGGTGGGCAAACATCTCTACCAATTGGATACTGACGACGGTCGCCGACGAAGAGGTCGACCGAGGAAGAGGTGGCGAGATGATTTAAACACCTTTGCGGGGACATCGTGGCAGGAAATAGCCCAGGACCGAGATGTGTGGAGAAGTAAAGGGGAGGCTTTTGCCCAGGAGTGGGACATAAAAAGGCTATAAAAAAAACTTGTCCAAAGCAGTGGTAGCCTTGTTAGTAGTTCATCAACTCACACTGAGCCAGGGTGGTGGTCTATGGCCTAAATCTCCCACGTATTGAGAGGGAATGTGCCCAGTGTAATAGCAATAGACTCGCCCCGATTGCATTGGTATTAAAAAACATCTGCGAAGTGTGGACGCACTGCAGTGTATCTCTGCTACCTCTTCAGGGAATACAGGCGTGATGATTTATTTTTAGGGATCCGTACCTAAAAAGGAAAAACGGAACCCTTTTAGGATCACTTTGTTGTCCGTCTGTCTGTCTGTCGGGTGTCAAGACCTTTTTTTCAGAAACGCGTGAAGGTATCAAGTTGAAATTTATAACAGAGACTTATGTCTGCGGTCCCTTGGTGCCCAAAAAATCAAAATTCTTGGTTAACGCAATCAAAAGATACGGCTGTTTATATTGTATTTTCAGTACCTACATTTGCACAGGAATCAAAAACCTATAGGGTACTTCCCGTTGACCTAGAATCATGAAATTTGACAAGAAGCAAGGTCTTATAGCACAAGTAAAGGATAAAATTCGAAAACTGTATTTTTTTTTGGTTAGAAAAAGTTTTTTTGCGATTACAAACTTATTTTGTAGTTACTTTGTATGGGCACACCAGTATACCAACTGCAAAGTTAAGTTTGTCTCTCTATCCAGTTTATCTTTTCGTAAGAGTAATGCTCGGTGCTTTCACAGCTTAGGTAGGTACGGAAGCCTCGGTGCATGAGTCCAGCTCGCACTTGGCCATTTTTTTATTTTAGGCGTAATTTTAGGGACCTTAACATACGTCATGCATACTTAAGTATTAGGTATAGCTAAGAAGACTACCTAAAAGCCTTGTTAATTGCAGTTTTTACCACATTGAAGCCTTTTTCGACGTTTTTCCAAAAGCTTTGAGCGCCTTTCTTTATAATACTCCAAGATTTATTGGCGCCTTTTTTTATATTCTCCCAAATTTTACCTGTGAAAGTGCTACCGTCTTTATCTTTATCTCTAAATGTTATTTCGTCATTGCCAAGTCCCACTTCGCTGGAATGTGTAAACTGCAATGAAAAATTAGCTATCTATACACATCTATATGAAGATACAGTTATCAAAATAATATCTTATTCTTACCTGATACAATAGTGCGATCTGAATTAAAACTGACGCGAGCATTATTTGCAATATTAAACTAAGCTTGATAAGTGTATACTTCAGTAACGTACTTAATCAATACAATTTAGTCTTAATGGTCATAATTTTCAATTACCGCTGTTATCTTAAATGGGTAATAATATAAAATAATTTGTTTTCCAATCACACCTTGAGTTAAATTACTTTTGTATGTACTTGGGTACTTCCCTAGGTACTTAGACTAAGATGTCGTAAAAGGATATACCTAATAAAATCTAAATCAAAATATTGGTTTTAATTTTTTTTATTACGACTATTAGGTATGAATTATGATTCTAGAATCAATTATTGTTATTAAACCCTAACAGCTGTAAGACCTTCTCAAATCCACTTCCGACACGTTTGAAAAATCTTCGAATGCCTCCATTCTGTGCTTGTTCTTTGATTTTGTCAATGCCTTGTTTTACGCCGTTCCATACTTTGCTTCTCATACTGATCCACGGTATAGATTCTTCTTTTGGGTCCTCATTAACTGGTTTCCCTGATTCGTCATTAATTGAACTTAAATCATTTTCAAACCGAACTGGTACGTCTATAGAATGTATAATCTGAAAAGAAACTAAATTAGACACAGAAAGAATTGAAATTTTTGCACTGAATGTTTTTTATTTACCTGACACCACAACATGAACTGGACTAAAATTGTAAGGTGCATAATATTTTTATTTTAGAACGTGAGTTTCTAATGAATGTGTTGGATATAGGGATGCTTCTTGTATAGAGCTATGAAGTGAAATGGCTCGTGAATAGGTTGATCCAATTGTTCGCGTTAAGTCTGGCGTCATAGTGAATCATTGATCCCTCCGCTTACTGCGGCGTTGAGACGCGTGAATTTTTTGTCAATACCAAAGCGAACTGTATTGACGAATTGTATTGAAAATTACATTGATAAACCAGTGCAGATGCCTTTGAAAATGGTCAAAATCAAAATAAAATAATAGTAGGATGAAACCCGTTAACAAAAAAAAATAGGAAAAATAATTTACGGGCGATCTGAGGTCGGGAAGTGGATGGGTGTGCGGTTTTAAGGGTAAAAAACGGTTTTTCTCGATTTCCGGCAAAACTACAAGTCCTATGGAAAAAATAATAATGTCAAAATTTTAGGTAATAAAAAGACCTACAACTTTTGTATTTACACTTTTTTCACATAACCTCAAAATTTATGTGAAAAATTCAAATAACCAAGTTTTTGTTTTATTTATTTTTATGTTATACAAAAATTATTATTTCTTCACGAAATTTAGTGAAAACTTACCTTTTTATGTCCCAAATACATTGTATTTTTTCTGATTTAGAATATTAATTTTTTCACCTTATTTTGACTAGAATACCGAAAAAGCACCCTAATTTTCAACCGAAAATTCTCACGTCAAAATATCGGCTTTTTTAAAAAACTCGGAGGGCTTTTTGTTCTTTGAAACTTCTTCTTTCTGATGATGTAAAAAAATATACATTACTATGGTAAATGTTCTCAGAAGACGCAAAAGAAACATGCGGCAGAAAAAAAAAAATTATGGACACAGGGTCCGATTTGCTATTGGCAAAAAAATTCTCGCGTGACTCGTTGACGTCCCAGTGTGTCTGGGGCGATATGCGTTGTTTTGCACTACCGGCTTAGCTGAAATATAAAACACGTGTCACCGTACATGCCTATCGCCTTTCTGTCGTAACTTTCATATAGCCCATTGTTATTTATATTACACTGCGTAATGAAATACAGGCTAGTATAGTCGCAAAGTTTAATGCTTCTTATGCTTCGCCTATAGTGTCTATCAACCTTCTTTTTAGTGGTTCCTATAAAATTTAGGTTGTACCTACAGTTTTACCTTCTTCCTTCAATCGTATGGTAGTTCTCATTTTTTATGTTTATATTTTAAATAACCTGGTTTTGGTATATAGGTCCTTAGTTTACTACTTTTAAATTCCTTGGGATTAAGTTAGTTGAAGAATAAAGACAGGATTGGTGTTAAATTTTCATTTATTGAAGTTCAAAACATAAATTGTTCAAAATAATATTCCACGATGTAGTTTTTGTTGACATTAGGTACTAGTTTTTGGGTGCGTTGCCGACCATTGCCGTAAAGAATGAATTAGCGGTGCAGCCTCCGATGTCCATAACGATCTTGCCGGTTCCCAAGCTCGCTTCGAGAAGACGAGCCCCGGCGCAAACTTCCATAGCAGCCGGCAATGTCGCTACGGCCAGATTGATGCGGGCAATCTAGGAAAAGAATTCAATGATTAATTAATTTGATGACATTAAGATAGATGGTTAAATGTTGTCTATCCTCATTCAAAGGTATAAGTACAGTTAACGGCTACAAATTAGAAATGTTCGGAATGTTGAAATATCCTACAGTTTACTAAAATGATGATAGCTTACCGAAAGCCCCATTTGCGTGGTCGAGACGAATCCTTTACCTTCAACCTGAAGTACAACACCTCCTAAGCAGGAACCAGCAGTAAACAAGTTGTGGTTAGTCTCAGTGCATTGCTTCATATCACTCATGGCTATATTTGCGTATTCCAAAGAACTTGTGGCGAGTTGCGTTAAGCTTTGGATTTCTTCACCAATTTTATTGATGCGTTCGTCGACACAGTTCATTGTTTTGTCAACTGTCGAGTTGAATAGGTCGCTGGCATCTTTGCGACGAGACTGTAAAGGAGGCATTAAGAGCACATAATTATATGCACTGTAATATTTCAATCAAAAGTCTACCTTGAACCTAATAGGACTTAGGGTGGATTTTGCGATTGGACGTTAGAACTGTAAAAGAACAATAAACTCGAAGTTAAACTTACATCAACGCATTCCCTAACACCAGCTGTGGCATTAGAAAACCTATTAACGACATTATCAACAGCGTCTTTAACCCTGTCTCTGAGGTTTGCGATGTCGCTCACGATTTTCTCTCGCATGTGTGTTGCTTCCACCCTTACGCCTGTTGTGAAGTTGCCAACTGCACTTAGAGCGTCTTGCGCCGACTTTTGCAGGCCACCTGCTAACTGCTCAATCAGTTTTCTGTGGAAATAAAACATTAAGGGTGTGGAGTGTCCAGTATATTGTAAATTCCCTTCGTTTTGAGGGTTGACTTCTGTCTAATGAGAAGTTATATAATTAGTATAGGATGGAATAGGATGAGGAATGGCTGCACCTGCGATTAGCGGGTATTTTACCAATGTCAATGTAGTAGTAAATTACCTAGAATCAGCCAGCAAGTCGTGGTCTCTTGGTTGTATAAGTAGCGTTAAGTCCTCAGACTCTGGGGTGATATAAGCTGCGCTCGCCTGAAATTACAATTATGGAAATAAGAACTGGTTAACACAGTGTTAAGATTCCATATTCGGGTTACCTGTAAACTGAATAAAGATCTACTAGATTTGTAAGACAGTCTTCAAATTGTTAGCTGAGGAGTTAACAATGTGAGTCTTCATATCGAGTCTTCATATCTAGTCTTCATTCTAGTCTTCATGTCTTGCATATCTAGTAGATCTTTCGAATGACATCAATGACATCGGCAAGTACAAATATTCAAAGTCACTTTTACACGTCTTGTTTAATCTCCCATATTTACCTGCATTAACTAATAAGTCCTGTGTACTGATATCACACCAATATGTCTACCGAAATAAATACATATAAATAAATATCATCAGACAAATCGTATGATACCAAACTAAGCAAAGCTTGTGCCATATAATGGACTTGGGGGCGATCCCAGATACACACAGACGGGAGGAAATATCGAAAAGGTTATTCCCGAATCTAGCCGTTGCTGGAAGTCGAACCCGTAGCCAACTGGTGCTGTCAGTCGTGCGGCTTACGCTAAAACAAATCGACCAAGCCGTCGTCTTACAGACATACTAGCTAGGTGGAAACTAGGTAGGTACCTAATAATTGAAATTAGAAAGATCTGATTTTATAGCGTCGCTTTCTTCCGAGCTTCCCATTAGGTCGATAAGTAAGTACCCAGACGTTTTTCTTCCAACTCCTCCTACACCTTTATCAATTAAATTCGTGCGGGTTCGAGACAATTAAGCATTTCCCCGGGACTCGCCGAGTGTCAAACCTCGGTGTCTTCAATGGACACCGTTTTCGATCCTAGGTATCTACAGGAGTAACAGTGGTGGGAATGTGTGGAGGGCTTAGTCCCAAGAAAAAGTACTACCCAGACAATTTTGTCAGAATGATAAAAGCTGCTGAGAGAAAATGAGCTGTGAGTCTGTGACTCGTAGCCAATACCTATAGCCACGAAATAGGTACTTATTAAGTAAAAAGTCAGTGATAGAATTTGAAACTTACCGCCCCCAAAATGAAGCACAAAACGATTAAAGATTTCATTTTCAGGATGTTCACTAACTTGATCACGGCTACTTGCAATCTGATGCCGCTGACCACTTTCCCGAAGGGTTTTATACTTCTTTATGTAAAACATTGCGCTATAGTTTCGACTTAGTGTAAATATGGTTTATCTTATCTGATCGCCATGAAAATGGGTAAACGGTGTGTGGTAAATAGTAGGAATATGGTTTGATTACCTAATTGTTTGCTATGAAGGTGATTAGTCGGTCACTAGCGCTTTGCCGATATTAAAATCGTTGCAAGATTTTCTTCTAAAGTTGCTGTCTACCTATGATGTATGCCATGATCCATGATAGGTAAGATATAGGTGCGGTAGTACATACATAACTACTTAATAAATTATACATCATAACGCTTGTAATCTCCAAAGGGGTAGGAAGAGGTACACTGCAGTGCACGAACACTTCGCTGGTGTAATTTGGCCCCAATGTAATAGAAGGCGAGCCTATTACCATTATACCGCGCACATTCCCCTTCAATAAGAGGGAGATTTGGGCCATAGTCCACCACCCTGGCCCAGTATATGGTTTGGTGAATTTCACACGCCTCGAATACTATATATAGGTACCTAGTGCTGATTTCCTTACGATGTCTCCCTTCGTGAGTGGTAATAATTATAGGTACTATACATCTATCACTATCATACTACTATTATTATCTCTTTAACCGACTTCCAAAAAGGAGGAGGTTCTCAATTCGGCCGGTATGTTTTTTTTTTATGTATGTACACCGATTACGCTGCGAGTTATGATCCGATTTACCTGATTCTTTTTTTGTTTGATACGGATTGTTAACAAGAATCGAAACCCACCCCCGAAGGGGTGGAAAAGGGGGGGTGAGGGGGTATGTTTTTTTTGGCTGTAAATATTTACTTTTTTAGGGTTGTTATGAGGTGGTAATAATTGCATATTTTCAACGATTATTGACACTAAAAAGCGTGAAAAACAAAAACCGACTTCAAAAACCTAGGTGCACTAAAAAGCTAGAAATAACCTCATAATTTGAAGTCGGTGCCAGTCGGTTTTTGTTTTTTGTTAAAAAAATATTTTTTGTATATTGACGATTCATATGTGACCATATTGGTTTAAATCTGATTCCGATACTGTTCAAAATTACATTCGCACGTGAAAATCTCAGAGGGATTTGAACATGCACCCCTTACGTTCAAGGCAAGCGTTCTACCAACAAGGCTAACACTTCTTAACATAAAATTGTCCTAAAACTTCTTCTAATTATAATTATCCTCATTTGGCAATGTTGGTAGTAGGCTTAATTACTTTAAATACATGTATAATGTTCTCATTTTTGTTATGATGCAAGTGCAGATAAACACCAGCCATTACAAAATCAGGTTCGCTGTATCAAACATGTAGGTATCACTATGTTTATGTGTATTTGTCTGTTAGTTACAACTACCTAACCTTTTTTTGTTTTGAACGTAGCTAGTAGTAGAAGTATCTAGAATATTATATTACTAGCTGTGCCCGCGACTTCGCCCGCGTGGACTTTAGGGAGATTACCCGGAAATATGGGTATTATGTTTTTCCCGCGGAACCCTAATGCTTTTTCTAAAATTAAAGTAGCCTAAGTTACGCCTTGGAACGTCAGCTATCTGTCAGTGAAAGTCCCATTGAAATCGGTTCAGCCGTTTAGAAGTTTACCTCAAACAAACAGACAGACAGACAAAAAAAATTAAAATTGCGTTTTCGTTACTTTCATATGCATTTGGTAAAAAAGTGTTATTTTGATATTACAAACAGACACTCCAATTTTATTTATTTGTATAGAAGATGTTGTTTTTAACTCAGTAGGTAGCCTACCTACCTACATTGTATTCATTCACAGTTTAATATAATTAAATATTGATTTACGTACTAAGGTACGTACTAGGTATATAAATAATTACCTATGCTCTTTATATGGGTAGGTAAAATGTATGGGTTACTTAGGTAAATCATATACCTACTTAGGTACCTACACAATAAATTCAGTATGTTAGTACTGCTCTCCGCTGTACTAGTCATAGGTACCTACGTGTAGAAAATATAGTTTATCTAGAGTCAATATTATTACATAACACGATAATATGTTCAACCTACCTAAGGTTAAATTTAATCGCAAGAAAATAGCTTAGGTACCTACCTATAGATAGGTATTTACCAAATCCTAATACGTAACTACTTTCCTAGTGAAGTAAAAACTTTTTTTTTTTGGGACTGAGCCCGCTACACAATCCTACAACTGTTACCCCTGTAAACCAGGATCTGCAGCTGTATGCATTGAAGACACCGAGGTTTAACCCTCGGCGAGTCCCGGCGAATAAAAGCTAAATTGTCTTGGAACCAACGCACGAATTTATCCAAAAAAGGATTTAGAAGGAGTTGGAAGAAAACTATACAGTTTTCTTCCGACTCCTACATACTCTTCCCTCGATTGCAAAGCGGGGGACCAAAATAACTATATTGGTTGAATTGCCACAGAAATAAAGAAGGTACCATGGGTTCTACGAGTATTTGACACTAGTTGAACCTAACAATGTGAGCTGCATTATACTTGTACTGCATTATATCTATCTACCTACCTATATCTTATGAGCGCACGGAAATTTTCCGTGGTCGAAAAATAGAATGCAAACAATGGTAGGTACTATCTTTTCAAATTCGCCCATTTCTATAAATAATTTGATTAGTTGTTTCTTTCCTGTGCTTACCTACCTTTAATGTTAACACGCGGAGCATGTAGTTCGAACCCTCTTATACCTATATCATACAATCTGGCTGAGTTATTAGACAGCCCTAGGCCAGGGTACTTTAAGATCGAACACGTATTAAATAAGGGCCTACCCCAGTTTCTATCAAGGTGACCACTGAATTGACAGGCGCCGATTAGGCGTGTTATTTTGTTACCTATATTATCTATAAGTTATCTATCTATAGTCTATTAAGTGGATCGAAATAAAAGGTTACAAGTTAGACAGGTTCGTGACATGGAAATGACCGACGACGTAGGTAACCATTGCATAATATTATGAACTATTTAATGTAGGTATTGTCGTTATGTCGTTAGCTTTATCCTTATACACAAAAAGATACGAGATTATTATGATTGATTAATTAACTTAGCTGCTTCAATACCTACCTATGTCCGCCTATATAGCGCTAATAAGCCTTAGTGTTAGGTAAATAAAGCCCCGGGCACCAGGGCCGTCTTAAACTAGGCTGGGGCCCTTGGGCACACAAGAATTTGGGGCCCTTTTGGAAAGTAAAAAAAGCGAATTATAATAAAAAAAAATTACTAAGATGTTGTTAATACCCTTGTAAATACCTTCTGATAAGATCACTGATTTGTGAAAAAAGTGTAATGTGCCCGACAAAAATGTTTTGAGAATAAATGTGTGAGAGAAATTGTCGGTTCTTCCCCCGAAGAACTGACTACCCTGAGAATGGGGGCCCTGGGCACAGGCCCAATGTGCCCTTATGGTGAAGACGGTATTACCGGGCACACTGGGACGTCATGACACCCCACGCGCTTCAAAATGTTAGCCAATCAGTACCAAAACGAACGGTATTGACTCCTAGAAAAGGCTCATTCTTCAATTAAATGTCTTTGACGGCGCAAGCGAATGTTGGACCATGGTCGCTTAACTTTTACCACAGAAATTAAATCTTTATGTATTTTGCTTCACGTTATTTTACTAAACGAAGTGAAAATAAACGCCTAGAAGTAATATCAGAGCAATTTTTTTCCCGGATTGAATGCTATAATTATTTAAGTAGGCGTTCGATAATGTACGAGTACGCGAATTTAAGCTTTCACTTGAGCCACATAGATAGATTGACAACCTAGGTGTCTTACAAATTTTCAGCCTTGTTACTTGTAGAATCAACTTTGTAAGTAGGTACAGATATTTCAATGTCGATCTCTTCCGTTTCAAAATTAGCAAGATTCGACTTTACCATCAAGACGGTTGAGTATCTTTTCTTTTATTAAACGTTCGTGAAACAAGATTTTCTGGTACCTAATAAAGTTCGTCATGGTCCGGGGGGATCCCGTGTATACAAAACTCTTCTCAGTATTAGTCGTGATTTCAGAATAAAATTAAATACTTCGTACTGTGTGGTTCGTCTGAACTGTTTATCAGAATCAACAATAAAAGATACTGGATTAAGGACTTTCTACACACCCAAGCTGATGTGTACCTACTGTAGATAGGCTATGCTAACATGTCTACCTAATTAGTAGCAGATAATTGTCTCAGCACTATGAAAATATATTTATTTTGTTAGAAGGTACTCTACCTACTCATTATTGGTCTTCCGATGGGCCTTTAAATAGAAATAAAACCGGCCAAGTGCGAGTCGGACTCGCGCACGAAGGGTTGCGTACTATTAGCTATAAAAACGGCAAAAAAATCACGTTTGTTGTTTGGGAGCCCCCTTAAATATTTATTTTATTCTGTTTTTTAGTATTTGTTGTTAAAGCGGCAACAGAAATACATCATCTGTGAAAACTTCAAGTGTCTATCACGGTTCATGAGATATAGCCTGGTGACAGACGGACGGACGGACTGGCGGACGGACGGACATCGAAGTCTTAGTAATAGGGTTCCCGTTTTACCCTTTGGGTACGGACCCTTGTCCCGACTAGACCCAACTCTGAGACCCTTGGAGCTGTAAAAAATCGTTTTTCTAAGTTAACGCAATCAAAAGATACGTACGATCAGTTTAAGTTGCATTTTCAGTAGGTACATTTGCACGGGAACCAAAAACCTATAGGGTACTTCCCGTTTATCTAGATTCATGAAATTTGGCAAGAAGCAATGTCTTATACCTATATAGCACAAGTATAGGAAAAGATCTGAATACAGTTTATTTATAGTTACAACGCATTTATTTATTTATTTTTGCGATTACAAACTTATTTGCAGTCAGTTTGTATGGGAACAACAGTATACCAACGGCCAAGTTAAGTTTGTCTCCATCCACTTTATCTTTTCGTTAGAGCAATGTTCGGTGCTTTCATAGTTCCAACTCGCATTTGAGCGGTTTTTTTTATTAATCTTATATTATATCAACCGACCAAGAAAGCAGTTAATTACTAAATAGTGGCGTGATCATGGTACAGGTACGTTATGTTCCATTGAATGTAGTTAGTATAAATAACAATAGTAGACGTCATTGACGTTTAAATGGCGTCTACTGTTGGTTAAATTACGTGTAAAACTAATGTGTTCAAATATAAATGTCCTTAAAATAACAATTGCTATCAGCAACGGTATTGACTTTGAGTCTTGACAAGGTAATAAATCTACATATTGACCGGCATGTCTTGAACCCTCATAATTTCAAATAAAGCATCATACATTTCTGAAAAGTAGTATCGAGTATGTCTCTTATGACTGGGCGGATGAACACCTGTCTACATAAATCCGCGTTGTTGGATAACTTTTGCGAATAGAGTAAATCCTACATACAAATAAGTTAATACTTATTTGTATGTAGGATTCGATTGTCGCATGCTATTTTCTTAAGGTTCTGTACGTATAAAAGAAAAAAAGAAATTCATATAGGATCACTTTGTTATCCTTCTGTCTGTCTGTTTTAGGAAATATATCTTAAGAAAACCATGAAATTAATTAATTAATTTCTCAAGCTGAGACGTACAAGGAAGGACACAGTTAATAAAGTACAACTGTCAAAAGATGACAACTAGTGTAGTGTCTGCGTTTAGTATCCCACATATCTTAATAAAATCTCGATTTTCTTTTAGAAAGTTTAGTTCTTACTTAGCTAACTTACTTTTACAAGTATAGGTGACGTGAGTATAGGTGAAGAGGTGTTAAACGTATGGTTTTTGTAATTCGGAATGTTTCGTTACGTTTGTGATAGTCTGCGTCCGTTCGGCGAGTAAACATTGAAATATTCGTGTCTTGCATTTTAAAAATGTTACCTAATTTCACAAGAAGCACATGAGCCGCGACGTACACCTTCCAATTTAACATTCAACGAGTTCTTTATGTTAGCTGCTTCTCACACCTTGGGAACTTACCTACCTATGTAGGTTCTGTAACACCTGCTTATTTGGACGCACCATATTGTTACCTATTATTTCTAGCTACGTTGAGACTTGGTAAATTGTGAGACGTACATAGAGGAAGATATTATGGCTTTGCTGTTTTCCGTTTTTGAATCCGGCTCGAAGGACAAATGTGGGATATTATTACGTTGGTGTTGTATTTTTGGGCCCTGGGGAATTAAACTCAGCTTTAAATAAATAAACGTGTATTCACCAAATCGAACGAAGAAGATAGAGACCATAGATAGCAAAACGGAAGAACATAGTTTTTTACCATAGTCACTAATAGTTTACAAACCAAGAACAATTTACATAATAAAACCAAAAGAGGCTTTACTCATTGTCATTTTCAATAATGATTAGTAATCATCTGAACGGTCAAGGAAAACATCATGAGGAAACCTGGACGTCTATAGAAAGGCGTGTGAAGTTTACCAACTCGCACTGGACCAGGGTGGTGGACTATAGCCCAAAAAATCTCCCTCGTATTGAGAGAGAATGTGCCCGGTATAATACACTTTAAGTACATTAATAACTTTATTAGTTAAACTATAATTTAATTACAGGCTCCTTTGTTTGCACTACGCAGTTACGCCCTGCGCCCACTGGGGTCAGCGAATTAATTTGACTTTCTATTTTAAATTGACTTTGTGTACATACAGATTTAATTTCTATGCTAAAACCCACGCAACCACGCTTCAAAATTGGATGACAAAATGCCAAATGTGCTTACTCTCGGCAAAAATTTTGTCGCACGTGTTTTAACGCCCCTGTGACTGTCGGTCTGTAAGTTGTTGTTAGCTAGTTTAGTAACTTAAGTCGTGTTTATTAAAGTTTTATTTAGTCCTGCGACCTTACCCTGCTCTCCTTTCAATCCTTTCTAGCGTAGTGGATAAATTATCCGTCGGATAATGAACTCGCGTGACCTCCATTAACTCGCGAGCGGTGTGCACTGACTCCTAAACACGGAGTTGCGTCACTTGACTCGACTCTATGTAGAGTCTACATTGCAGGTAGCTGTATGTGGTAGGGTTGTTACGAGCATTCAGAGGCACATGCGAATATTTCTTTCTCCTAATATATTACTTTTCTCAGTCGCTGTGTAGAGTCTACACTGCAAGTAGCTGTGTGTGGTAGTGTTGTTAAATGTATTTAGAGATTTATGTGCATAATTTAACCTAATTTCCAATATCTTGACAAAATGATCGTGATCGACAGTACAAAGTTGAGTCAAATTATGACAATTCTGTGACAACTTTTTTACTCATAGTTATTTTCAATAATGATGACCACTTCCTATACGGTCATGGAAAACGTTGTGAGGAACGTCTATGGACAGGCGTGTGAAGTTCACCAACTCGCACTGGGCTAGGGTGGTGGTCTATGGCTCAAAAAATCTCCCTCGATTGAGGGAGAAAGTGTCCAGTATAATGGCAATAGTCTCGCCCCTATTACATTGGGACTAAATACATCGGCGAAGTCAATCAATCACTCAATGGATGATCGTCTTTATTTGTTGGACTCGTCGACCTACATCTTGTAGCTGTTCCTAAAAAAACCTAAACTTAGTCGCATACAATTGTTGTTACCATATCGTTAAATTAGTTGAATCGTGTCCTCAATACAGGTAGAGAGGGCATTGACAAAACCTGTAATTAAAAGAAAAAGAATCAGAAGATGCATCATTTGGACAAAACATCTCTATACAAGCTAAGAATCCAAAACTGTACGATGCGTTTAAGTATGGGCCTTAAATGCATCGTTCATTGACGCTCCATCACCAATAGGTCATAAAACCCTGACTCAAATTAATATAGTTCTAGGTCAAGCAAATTAGGTAACATTACTAATAAACACACTGAAACGGTATTAGGTTATATCTTATCTCATATATAACATAGTACTATCAAGAGTTATATCTACATTTCTTGGCCATTTTTCAATCTTCCCATTCAAAGTGGCTTCATAAGGAAAGTAAAAAATAGCCATTACAAGAAGCAGCAGGTAACTAGGTACGAACCGATATACTTACTTGCCCAAATATTATAGTGAATTCGCGGCTGTTTATTAACATTTATATCTTCCAGAAACCTCCAGAGGGGCAATTCGAATTAGGGATAATGTCGTTCACGCGAGAATTGCCCCTATTTCTCTTGTCATCCTTTCCCCGCCAATTACTTACCACTTGATTTGAACCTATCAATTTGGCCATGTGACTTCACAGTACGAGTCACGAGTTCTTCAATTATTACCAAGAGGATGCGCGAACTGGCTGGCCCACGTTATTGCTAAATTACCGTTCAAAATAGAAGGTCACAATGGCTTATCCCAGTCTTATAGTTAAGGTCATGAAACTTCTAGTTTTTTTGTCTCTGTCTTGGTACGCAGTGGTAGGTATATGTACACTGCAGAAAATTAATTTTAACAAGTTTGAACCTTACATAGCTACTGTATTTAGACCTAAGCATGTTTTATTTCTTTTATCATTGTATGGTGGAAAATAAAGAGTCCTCTATCTCTGTCTAACCGTTTATATCTATTTAAGTATTGCATTCATTTTCAACAATAATTACCATTTGCTGAACGGTGAAGGAAAACATCGTGAGGAAACCTGCACGTCTATAGAAAGGCGTGTGAAGTTCACCAACCCACACTGGGCCAGCGTGGTGGACTATGGCCCAAATCTCCCTCGTATTGAGGGGGAAAGTGCCCGGTACAATGGCAATAGGCTCGCCTCCTATTACATTGGGACCAAAATACATCGGCGAAGTGTGGGCGTACTACAGTGCACCTCTGCTGATGATGAATTTATTTATTTATGTATTTAAGTATAGCATTTTGATCTCATTATTACATGTCTCTGTACTCAGTAACAAATAGATAAGCACCATATTACAATCGCGCCGTCGTGATTGTTTCAAATATATACAGTCTTAAATATACCTTAACCTAAAATTGTGCAATATCGGCAAAATACTCGACCTAAAAATAGTTTTGATGGCATTATAAATAGTTTGTAGATGGATATGAATTTATATTTCAGAGTATAAGCTAGATTTTTCATTTAACAGTTCGAACGAAGTTCAAAATACAGTTTGTTCTAAATCAATACGCCAATGTGAACATCACGCGTGTCCATTTATTTGTGTAAATAAGTAATAAGAAGGCTACACACTTATTTCAGCTGATAACAGTAAATGAATGAATACACAAATATGTATATTATGTATAGGGTTGTTTGTTGCTTTGCGTGTCTCTTATAATATTTACTGTATTGTTTCAGGTAATTCTTCTCTTACATTGTGATGCTGAGCTCCATTACAAGCTTCTAAATAAAAAAAATACCATTGTAAATGAATGATAGGTTTAATCAGACTAGTATATCGATACCTAGACCGAAATGATTGAAAAATACCCGATCCCACACTAACAATATTGGAAATAACATTGCCAAAAATGACATTTAAAAGATAATTGTAACGTGAAATAAAGTAAACATGTAGGGAAACCAGATAAACCTGGAACGAAAATATTTTTTCTCGGAAATAAAAGACCTGAGGAGCCAATCTTTAGTTCGCGAGAATACTTGTTCTCAACCTAGGTTTTAATCAAAATAATAGTAAATCACGTCACATCGAGCTATATCTACTAGGCGTAGCTTGGTGCGGCGTCTTTGCTCGACAACTGAAACAGTCAGAAGAGATAACATGTCTACGCGATCTTGTTAAGCCCGCTGTTCTTGTAACAACCCTAGGCGAGCATCTTATATAGCGCAGGTTACATGATAGTGCTAATTGGGCCGTATCAAACGCGGCTGAGTGTATTACGTTCGAGGTGATCTGGTTGTGACCTAGGGACAGCCAATAACGAGCGTGTATTGTGTTGGCGTGGGCTCCACCCATTTTTAATTGCATTCAGTTTACTATCCTCTTGATAGATTATTATCTCCTTACTGTTTTTTTTACCGGGCCATTTTGGCCCGGCCCGCAATGCTACCTTTGATATGGGAGTCCTTAAAATTAGCGTAAGCCTAATGTGTGTGCAACGATTTCTTCCCAGTCTTTTTATTTTAAATAAAAGTCATAAAATATTTATAACAAACTTAAAAAAAACCGGCCCAGTGCGAGTCGGACTCGCGCATTGAGGGTTCCGTACCATTATCTATAAAAACGGCAAAAAAATCACGTCTGTTGTATGGGAGCCCTCTTAAATATTCATTATATTTTGTTTTTTAGTATTTGTTGTTATAGCGACAACTGAAATACATCATCTGTGAAAATTTCAAATAAACGAAACGTCAAATTGGTCGTATTTTTTTCGTATTTATTCGACATTATCTCGAATAGAGATGATGACTATCAAACGAAAATCGGCCCCCTGGATGCGTGTCCGCTTGTGACATACACAACTGAGTGTTTTAAAATATAATCCATATTGTTAAAATCCAATTCGTTATAATTTCTGAATTAGTTGCACTTGTTTAGCTCATGTAAATCTAATTAATATTTACGTACGAAATACAAAATGGTGTACAAATTTCCATAATTTCTGGAGATAATGAGAGGCTGTAAGGATGAACAAATATACTATGTTCCAATAACAAATAACATGCCGTAGCTATTATGTTGATCAATTTCCGCTGTCCTCAAAATTCCTTAAAAAACCACTAACTTCCATCATAGGTGTCAAACGTCACTTCTAAACGACTTCTGTATGTTAAAAGGCCACAATGTAAGGTCAATCTCGAGAACTTAGGAAAACGGTAAGTTTCCTCAAAATTCAGTTTGTAATACTCATTTGATGCTTGCAAAGGCTGAACGGTTAATATCCTTGTACAAAACCGTGACGAGAGACAAGACCCCGCTTAGAATAGTTTAGTCCGTGTAATATTTCATGCAACTAAATTATAAACAGTGCCCTGATTCTCGTAATTAAAATCGTAGCGAATTAATTTTTCAATTTATATTGATTTTAATGTTTTTAAGTGTAATTTATTTATTTTTTTCGACAAAAATCACGATATTTAGTGCAAAAGACATTGTTTTGATATTACGAGAATACCAATTTTGGATAGATCTACGATAGAGCGGGGTCGGTACTGCGGCGACGCTTGGACTATTTGTAAATACGAGAATTAGCCTACTGGGCGTTAAACGTTACGACCGTTTTTAATTGGACTTTTTATAATGGCAATAGGTTCGGCCCCTATTACATTGGAACCAAAATACATCGGCGAAGTGTGGACGCACTGCAGTGCACCTCTGCATAACCCTTCGGGGAATACAGGCGTCATGATTTATTATTATTTATGTAAATCCTTATTGGAAAAGATCAGCCCATGGAGTTTCTTGCCCATTTTTCTCCATAGGAAATGCATTCCGAATGGGTGATAGAGACACGATTATTATTATTAATGGAATTTTAAAAATAAACGCGCGAATTGTAGGTCTGTGTGTCATGTTGGTATATCGATTTGGATTGTAACACCAAGTCAGTCGTTGAAAGGACAAGACGAAAAAAAAAATAAGACGGAAATTTAAAAGTCCAAAAAAAAGCAAAACCACGAGTGAGGACAAACTAATTATGAAATGTTATACTTACTTAAGACGCAATTAAAATGTTCAAATATATTTTCTCGTAACTGGCCTTTACTTTCGTTAAAGTAGAAAGTAGTCGTTTATATCTTATGCTCGTTCATAAGTTAATGTTATTTAAATTATGGTTAAAATGGTAATGAGAATAATTAGCACTTTAAATAAATGCGTGGTAAGACACACAGTTAGTGTCTATGGACAATAGCTTTTAATAATTTCCTAAACGTATAAAATAAAAAAACTACCTAGATGTTTTTTGAATATTCTAGCTATGAAAAAAGCCAATAAAAATTAACCAAATTAATTTAATGACATCATTTACCTAATCTTGTGGAAATCTTGCCTACTTTGACTACATCTGTTTCTTAATTTTACTACAATAAAAAACGGTGGCTACAAATTGTTTCCTTCACCCTAATAAATTAATGAAATTAATCCATTGTTAAAGTTAAATAAAAACACCTGCCTTGATTGAACTCTTACTACTAACAATGTTTTGTTAGATTTACGTGCATGCACCAAGTGTTTTATTGACCGAAAATTATTTCAGTGATGCTACACGAAAACGAAAGTGTTTGCGAGTGAAAGTTCTATCGAGACACAATGCTCTTGTAATATTTTGCACTAATAACAGCCGTGTTATACGATGTGATTGAGAATGAGTATAACAAGCCTGCAACTAGGGTTGCCAACTTTTTTTGACAAAAAAAACGTAAAAAATGGTTCGAATAGAAAAAAAAGTACATATTTGAAAGAAAATAAAAGTATTTTTCGAATTTTATGTTTTTATTGCCTTAAAAACGTATTTTTGTGTGCTTTTAGCACATGCTAAAAATTTTTGCTATCTTTACATGTTTTAAAGCTTGTTTGAAAATCAAAATCACCACACACGACATCACATCTGACATCTAACATTTCGTTTAGTAATTATAAATCGTTTCCTTCATCCGTTTTCACTTATGTGTACCGTTAAATAGTTAAGTACTCATAATAAGTATTTTGTTTTACGCATCACAGTAAAGGTTGGAAATAAAGTATTCTCACATACTTTATTGGTATGCAAAAGTATAAAGTATAATTACCAAAAATAAAGTAGGATACTTTTTTATAAAGTATGGTTGGCAACCCTACCTGCAACCCTCACCATGTATATTATATCGAGAGGTGAAAAGCTATTTGACTTAAGCGACATCTTTTTAACGTTAAGAGAAATAAACGACTGGGTCCCAGAAAGTGGAAGTCGTCGCCGTGGTAGGCCCAAAAAACGCCGGCGGCGCGATGACCTTGACGCTTATTTGGACGGATGGTGTGATTTATTTTATTTTGAATGGACTATGCTGTTGGTGAGTTAAAGATTAAAAGATTATTTATTAATTTATAAACATAGAATTATAACAATAAAGTTTTCGTAAACAACTGCGTTAGTAGAAAACTGTGTTGCAGCTGTTTGCGCCCATCTCCGTAAACATGTGTGTAATCCGTGTGTGTGTGTATAACTAACTAACTACAGCCCTTTTTAACGTCCCACTGCTGGGCACGGGCCTCCCCTCAATGCGAGGGGGATTCAGGCCTTTGTCCACCACGCTGGCCCAGTGCGGGTTGGCAGACTTCACACATCGAGAACTAGTCAAGTTCCCTCAAACGTGCAGGTTTCCTCACGATGTTTTCCTTCACCGTTTCATAGCAAGTGGTAATCTCGGATGTAAATGAGATTCGCACATGAAACCCAGAGGTGCGAGCCGGGGTTCGAACTTGCACACTTTGATTTGCAAGGCGTGCGTTCGACCACTCGGCTACCACTGCTTCCGTGTGTGTGTATATATACCTATCAATAGGTGGGAGTCAATATGTGTTATGTAATAAGAAATTCAGTATCATCATAAGACTGGTCTTGAAGCCAATTTAAAATCTTAAGTTTACATTCCCGATGCGAAAGGGGATAAATATTTAAGGTTTTATTTACCCCATTGTAAACTTTAGAACTCAAGAAATAACTTGGCCTTTACAGCTTCACCGGAGGAGACGGAGACCGGAATGAATGGAAGGAGGAGGGGGAGACCATGGCCCAGCAGTGGGACACAAATGTTTAGAAAAAAAAGGAGATAAATTAGGTGATTCCAAATATGTATATAAGTCAATATCGCTAAAAAGTGTTGCTTAAGTTAAATAGCCTTTATGAAGACTATCGAATATCGATAGCTCAAGTTTTTACTCCTGCATAATTAAAAATAAATTTATTTCTATACTTCATCATTTATTAGCACAGCCCAGGTGCCGTAGACTACGTAACACATCCTCTTCAAGCAGTTTTTTTGTACTACAGGTCGCCTGGGCCCCAAGTCTACTAACACTATCGTGGAGTACACGTCGTGGAGTCAGGACGTAAAAATTACATATTTTATCAATGGTTACTAGAATATAACTAGTTAAATTGCATCAAGGTGACAATAACTAATGTCTACACTGCTCATATTCTAGGTACCATTTAAAAAAGATGTGATGTCCTCCGGTAAAGCTGTAAAGGCCACCTCACGGCCAACAGTGTAAGTCTTCAAAAAAAAAAAGAAAAAAGATGTTGTTTTCATGCCTTAAAAAATTGACTCAACTCCACGACGCGACGATAGTGTTAGTAGGCCCTGGTAGACATCATTTTAACCGACGAAAAAAAACGGAGCAGTTTCGTAACATTTACACGTATTAAAATAATACTGCCAGAAGAGGTGGTGGCTGTAAGGAAGCAGATAGCCAGTAAGAATAAGCACTTAAACCAAGTAAACGGAAATATAACTCAAATAATTGCATAGTAATTTTCTATTGCGAATAGAACATTTAAATGTAATTAACTAATAATTTTATTATTTTATTAGTTCAGTGCAGACTTCCTCGTATTTACTTCCTTATAATAATCCCTAGGATTGACAGTTGAGGCGAGGAATTACAAGCTGTCAAAGTTTGAACATATACGCGGTCATTAACTGCAACATTAACAAATGCTTCAAATGATACAGATGAACAAAGAAAATAGCAAAGAACAAACATTGCATATATTTCAAATTATCAGATATCATATTATGCAGTTGCCTATCATCTACAAACTAAGACGACAAAGTCAGCGGTGATACAGCAATAATTACGAAATAGCTTTCATTTGAGCGTGCGAACACAATGCTATAAATTTGTTAGTGGGATGAAGACTAGAGCCGTCCAAAGCATATTATTTTTAACGTGTACTACCGCCAACCATAACGATTGTAGGTATATCTACTTACTTAAACTCATATGACGTTGTACTGAAACACCTTGCAACGGTTCAAGTACCCTTTAATATTTAAATTCAAAAATATATAATGAAGATACAGTAGGTACCTCTGTGGTGTCAGTTCATTTTATAAAAGGGTTTTGCGGCAAAAAAAGTGTACAGTCATTGCTTACAGTTATGATCTCAACCATGGCCAAAATAAGCGTCATGTCATTGAAAGATATCCGTTTTGTCGTCCCAGTTCTAGGAACGAGATTATTTCCTTCCTCGTGCATATCAAAAAGTCGAGCTTAAGAGTTTGACTTAAGTTCGGTTTCACTAATACTAGGTGACGCCTTAACGTTATGACTGTTAATACACTGCAAGAAGCAACTTTCTTAATTAGGCATCATAGTATTGGAAACAGGTATAAGGTGGCGAGGCACGATTAAGTAGTTTGTGCAATATTGTACTTAGTTACTTAATAATATGTCAAATTTACAAATAAACAAATTGCGACTGTGCATTAATAATAATAAAACCTAAGGATATCGGAAAGATAATTCAAAAGTTTATTTTAGAAAAGCCGACAAGATACGTTCCAAAAAGCTTGACTTCAATCTCAGAAACAGATTCTGAACTGGAAACTTTTCCATGAGCTTCGAAATTTATAGAAGTTTTTAGTAGTTTTTAGTGGTAACACAAAGTACTATTAGTATACTCGTATAAATACAAAAGCCCTATGTAATACAATTGTAAAATACATACTCAAAAATGTCTTTAAATTTACGTGATAGACTTAGATAACCAGCGAGTTTTGGCGCACATGGGTTGCATGTGCGCCAAAACTATAGTTGTATCACGGAATACCTTTATCGGTTTTATATTATGTTTTTCTACTATGTAATAAGATAGTCCGCGACCGGTCTTGGCATGTGTGCTAGCCCTGCTGCAATAAATAGACATTAAATATAAAAAACCGGCCAAGTGCGAGTCGGACTTGCGCACGAAGGGTTCCGTACCATTAGATAATAAATAAATAAAAACGGCAAAAAAATCACGTTTGTTGTATGGGAGCCACCTTAAATATTTATTTTATTCTGTTTTTTAGTATTTGTTGTTATAGCAGTAATAGAAATACATCATCTGTGAAAATTTCAGCTCTCTAACTATCACTGTTCATGAGATACAGCCTGGTGACAGACGTACGGACGGACAGCGAAGTCTTAGTAATAGGGTTCCCGTTTTACCCTTTCGGTACGGAACCCTAATAACAGTAAAGTATTCGTCTCATTAGAGATAGAAGAATAATAATACCGAGTCATCGCCGTCATTCATCTCAAATTGCATTCATAAGTCACGTGTTATATCGAACACACGAGTTCAGTGTGTCAAGGATTCTGTACGTTACCTACTCGTAATAGGCACGTAAGCGATGGCCACGTTTGATGTTCAGATTAAGACGTCATATGTACCAGTCCATTATATTGTCAGACAACCCACACTCATCCTATATCTACCTATTCACAAATTAAACAAACCTATAATGGCAATAGGTCTTCCCCCTATTACATTGGGACCAAAATACATCGGCGAAGTGTGGGCGCACTGCAGTGCACCTCCGTCTACCCCCTTGGGGAAAACAGGCGTGACGTTTTCCGGTGCTTTATTAAACCATTTCCCTAGTCGTTACCGCAAGATAATTATTTAAGTTTATATTTTATATTTCTATAAATGCAAACTAGCAAAATCATGGTATTAAAATACTATAATTATAGGCACATTACAAGCCCTGCGGCTATACCTATTGTTATCTATGGCACCGCTATAAAACATTATTTCACTTCCCTCAGAATTGCGCAGATTGGATTTGTAGGAAGGAACATGTGGTGTTTATACCTATTGTAACAGTAGATACATGAATGCATTACCGATGGATGCTGATAAGCAATACAGTGTCAATCCTCATAACCAAAGAAAATTATCAACAAAAGAGATTATCATGCTAAACAATAGGCACCAAATAATATTCACGTACATTTTTTAAAACAGAGTTACACTATATTACGCTATATTTGTATAAAAAATACATTAAAGAACCTTAAAACTAAACCGATAGCCAATTAACAACAATTCGCACTACCTTATTCCTTAACGTATTTCTTTTTGATTTTAAGGTTCCGTACGAAAAAAGAAAAAAAAGTAGCAAAAGACGACCACTTTTATGGTCAGTCTGTGTGTCTGTTTTTTAATTTTCTTGTAACAGAATTATAGTCCATAATTGGTCCCGGATGGGTAAGCAGGTGTGCACTGCAGTGCTACCTGCACATCGCTGATGCATAAGAAGCCCTACTGCTAGCATTATTAATTTAGTAAGTACCAACATTAAATAAAATCTACATAAAAGTTTCGTAATAAATTACACAAACCTTGCTATGGTAGAAACCTAACTCTATTACAATAATTCGTGATTCGAATTAAACACATTTAGCAAAAAGTAAATAAGTTAAAAATTGGGACCAATTATCGCTCTTGTCTCTCCAAATATAAGGTTTAATGTAACATTTAATGACCGATACGTTGAGTACATAAGTTAAGTAACCTTGTTCTAGATAGTCACCTATTTGTTCGTAATGGTAGCAATTTAGTGATATGTTACGGCAAGCTCGCTAAGCAGGCGTAACTTTAGCTTGAAGTCATCCTTGACACAATACCTATAGATTAAGATATCGATAACCGTAACGTATTCAGATAGATCATCTGGGAGATAGTTCTAATCGTCTTACGGTTCCGATATAAACATAAGTACCAAGACCTTACCGCCACCCCTAAAAGTATTATTGTTTCATTAGTAACTGCCTATTATTGACAGATTTTGTACTGAGTTAACTGACAAAACAGATTAAAAACATTGCTGCAAGACTAGACGTATGTCACGGAATATCTTGATGTTGTCTCTTTCTCTCGTATGAAATTAGACAGAGAGCGAACGACCAAATCTGTGACAAAGATCTTGTCTTGACATGCGTGCTAACACCACAGGTGGTGGTAAGCAGTTAACAAAGAAGGCGATAGTGCATAATCCTTTTTTCTTCTTCTTTTATCAGCCTGTACCGACCCACTGTTGGGTGTAGGCCTCTCCTCTATCGCGCCATCCGTTCCGGTCCCGTGCCAATCTGGTCCAATATGTCTCCACCGCCTTTCTTGTGTCATCGGACCTTCTGGCTGATGGTCTGCCTGGTTCCTGTGCCCTTTTCTCTGTTACCGCCATCTTGTGTCCTACCCATTTCCCCTTTAGATTTGCAATCCGCATACCGACATCTACTACTTTCGTTCGTCGGCGAAGTACATAATCCGCCCCATTAAAATCATTGCACCAAGAGCCTTTTAAAATTAGCGTTATTAAACGAGCGCATGTGCTCGATTTTTGGAGTGCATAACCTAAAAACAAATCCCAAAAGCGAGCCGCGATGTTCCAATGAAATGGTCTTATCGAAATTTCGAACTGATTTGGGTTTTGAATCGCCCCCAGTTCATTGTATGGTCGTGTAAGCTACCCATCGTGTAAGCTTTGCTTAATTTCGGATCATACAATGAGATATTTATTTATATTTGTTTTCACAATACCTACCAATGCTACCAATTAGCCGTGCCGTTACCGTACCTATGTAGTTATGTAGATATATTATGAGTGGGGTTGCCAACCGTACTATAAAATATTGTATTGTACTATATTTCAGCTCTAAGTACTATATACTGTTGAAAAAAAAATAGTACGCAAAAATACTATATTCTTGTAGTATACTATACTTTTTTCAAAATGTCGGCATTTTTTTTTTATAAATTAGCAACATCTGTAGAAAAAAATACGCATCCTTATACTTATTTTTGCCTTGCATGGGGATGTGTGGATTAACGATTTCGATAAAAAAGTGAAGTCGGCCAGACCTTTTTTTTGGAGTGACCGACAGTTTTTCGTAAGATTTTTGTGAATGTACTATATTTTTGAGCAATGTACGACTGGCTGGAACATACTATATTTTCGAAAAAAATAGTTGGCAACCCTAATTATGAGTATATTAACTTAAATTATAATTTACACATTCATCAATCTACAGAGTAAAGATTTAATTTACTTATGCACTTAACAGCATTTGGAGCTGCAGGTAAGGTTTTCATGATGCAATCGACCTCATCAAGCAATGTTATTAGTGATGTGAATAATCGACTAAATTAATCGATTCCAACGTATAATGTCGGTAAAAGCTAATTGATAGAAATCGTGGTTTGGGTTTTCCAAACTACATAAATAGGTATATAACTACTTATCTGTATACTCCGCGATTGTCCCAGTTTTGTCAGAAACCAAGGCAGACTGGTTAAGAAAATGTCAGCATTGAAACCATTCTAAAAATACTAAAAAAACAACAACTGAAAAGCAGTGGTTACCTTGGCGGTAGAATGGTTCGCCTTGGAAGCAAAGGGTTGCGGGTTCGAACACTGGACTCACATTTCTGGGGTTTTGAAGTGCAAATGTAATTTTCTTTGGACGGTAAAAGTAAACTATGTGAGGATTCTACAGGTCTTTAAGATGAAGTGTGAAGTTTAACTCTAACTAGGCCTGGATGGTGGACTTGGACTTGCCCAAATCTCCCTCGCATTGAGGGCTAATGCGTCTGGTATAATGACAATAAGGGGCTTTACCACCACCTTTCAAAATATTGTTGTTTCTATAGTAACTCTCAATTTTTAACAGATTTTATATTGAGTCTACTGTCGAAAAAATTTTAAAAGTGGTGAGGGCTTCTCACCCTCTATTACATTGTAACCACAATAAATAATACATCATCACGCCTGTATTCCCCGAAGGGGTAGGCAGAGGTGCACTGTAGTGTGCCCACACTTCGCCGATGTATTTTGGTCCCAATGTAATAGGGGGCGAGCCTATTGCCATTATACCGGGCACATTCCCCCTCAATACGAGGGAGATTTGGGCCATAGTCCACCACGCTGGCCCAGTGCGGGTTGATGAACTTCACACGCCTAGACATGCAGGTTTCCTCACGATGTTTTCCTTCACCGTTCAGCAAGTGGTAATCATTGTTGAAAATGACATTCGCACATGAGAATTACCTCAGAGGTACGGGCCCGGGATTTGAACTTGCACCCCTTACGTTCAAGGCGGGCGTTCTTGCCCACGAGGCTACCACTGCTTCTTGGGTTGTTATGGGTGACTAAATATGGAGATAACAGAATAATGTTTTTAAAAACAGATAAAAGAGAATAAAAAAGAGTCTAGATAGTCTAGACTCTAGCTAGAGTGTGACGTGTGAGGTAAGTTCAGAACAGCCGTAGAGTTCACGCGAGGAATTTAGGATGATACTTAATTAATAGCTGTATGTTTAGCTGTTTAAAGTACAAAATAGCATGAGTGCTCAGGTAACTGTCATTTGTTTTCTCATATTTCGTTTCACGCTATTTTGCACTTTAGTACAAATGCCATAATGCTGATTATTAATTCGGATTTCACATAATAAGAGTCTAGATAAGAATACAATTTCCAATCAATTCTACTACCCAAATCTTTTAGTGGCAGTGTGTCTAATTGCATCCATTAGCCGTTTAGTAAAAATAACGATTGCCGTGCGATGTGCAGGCGACAGTCGTATACACGATGCACCGGGGAAAGTGGGTTACATAGAAATGCAGTACCCATGCGAAAAATCTCTGCCCCGAGTTAGAATTAAAGAACGTCACGCTTAATAAAAATATTTTTGAATTAATAATAAAAAAATATATTGGGTTCTAGCTCTTAAAACAAAACAAAACGTAATTTGTTTAAAAAAAGGTTGAATAAAACTTCTAAAATGAGATCACCGTTGGTCGGGCGGGATATGTTTATGCACCATCAATACATAAATTAGTATAAAAATATTATTCATCAGAGTAGTCTCAGGATGGTATTATGCAATAAGAGTGCATTCATTTAAATTATAGTCATCATATAACGAACCTACCTACTCACTTAATTTGTTTAAAGTACCCATCCAACAGTATTGTGTGATACCTACATACTTATTTATTGTATGGAATTTCACTTTAATGAAAGATAATATTGCCGCCATCTAAGTAAATCCACTTTCTATTTGTTTTCTATATTTGCTGTTTGCCCATACCGCTTTTTAGCAGTATTTTTAGAGAAATTATCGCTAAAGTTCTGATACCCGGCACCTAGAAGTCTCTTAGTCGGTTGTGAAACTCACCATCATAACATTGCGGTCTAAAAACTCCTCGCACGTTCTTGAGTGAACGAGAAACGTTTGAAAACTGCACTTGTTTTAGTTTTGCAATGCCCGCGTTAAAGTTGTTTTCTCTTTAGTCGAGACGACTTGATTTATGAAGTGGTGATAAAACCTTTCTCTTCACGTGAGATATCCACTCTAGAATGGCATGTAATGTAAATTGCATTGTGGATAACAATGTTTAGAAGACGATAAAGACACTTATTTTATTGGAAGTGTACCGTCGATTGACCGGCTCTCTCGGCGACTTTCTTTTGCCATATACACTAGGTATGTCCCACATCAAGTGATTAAAAAGGAATCAATCTAATTGTCGCACTATGTTTTTTGAAGTACTCTTTGTAAAAAACATGTTATTAACATTAAAAAAAATATTTTTGGTGGTGAAGTAACTGCACACACTACGCTGATTGTTGTAATTTCGAGTGCCTAAGGGAGTTGGTATAAAAGATTTCAGAGGAAAAACATGGAACCCGTGTTGGTAGGAAGCCTTAGGCAGATGGCTAACAAAGAATAATGCACTTGTGTCTAGAATGGTCATGCGGTAACAATTTCATATGTGTTGCTACTTTTACGATAAATTTATGATGTCCAAGTATCGTTAGGAACTAGTCAAATGAAAAAAAATACAATCAAGAACATTTCCTAAGGACTTCTCAAATCACCCTTTTAATTGTAAACTGTTAACAGAAACGTCATCCATCCAAATTATGATTGCTTTCATATAATACAATAGTTGAGAAAGGGACCCACCACTCACCCTCGGAATTGTTTAGAATCCCAAATTATAAATCAAATAAATTTGATCGATAATAGAGGAAACCAACAAGACCGAACTCCTTGTCAGTCGAGAGTCAGTATGTCATAAGTCATGGGCCCTAACTATGAGCAATCCTCCGCAGAACAATCGAATCTAAAAAATAATAATTCGACACGTGTTTCGCCTCTCAACGAGGCATCCTCAGGACGGTTGGGCTGCGACTGAGTGGGTCCCTTTCTCTACTATTGTATTAACAATGGATTTCCGCAATATTACGCCTGATTCCATCAATTATATAATATAACTACAGCCCTTTTTAATGTCCCACTGCTGGGCACGGGCCTCCCCTCAATGCGAGGGGGATTCAGGCCATAGTCCACCACGCTGGCCCGGTGCGGGTTGGCAGACTTCACACATCTATCAAGAACTAGTCAAGTTCCCTCAGACGTGCAGGTTTCCTCACGATATTTTCCTTCACCGTTTCATAGCAAGTGGTAATCTCGGATGTAAATGAGATTCGCACCTGAAACCCAGAGGTGCGAGCCGGGGTTTGAACCTGGACACTTTGATTTGCAAGGCGTGCGTTCGACCACTCGGCTACCACTGCTTTACTATACTAATAAACAAGGAAAATTTGTAGTTTTGTATGTAACGAATAACCTTAATCCATCAATTGCTTAAGAATATATATAATAAGAATATATGAATACACGAGAATAACTAATTTAAAAGCCATAATAATATTTAACGATAAAGTAATACGGTTTCCAGACGTGCATTTTCTATAAAAATTACTGCACAAAATCATCACAGCCATGATTGTCTTTTAACAAAAAAATACGATCACAAGGCCCGGCATTCGTTGCCCTTAAAACGGGTTCCACAATTGGGCAGACGCCCATCAAGTCAACGATTATGACAAGACACGCATCGGAACATTTAAGCTGTTATTGCTGAACTAAAGTAACAAAATGGCGTAAGAACGATATATTTTTGGAAATTCCAAAAATGCCCATTTTTATCCACAAAACAAACCTGTAACTAAACAATGAAAAATAAGTAGTTACTTAAGTTTAATCTAAGCCAAACATTTTGTTTTAAATAACTCCCAAGTTTATATAAATACTAATCCATTTTAACTTACAAACAAACTACGTCAATATTGGATTACAAAGCCTCTGTAAATGAACCATAACTTTCTAAAAATTGGGGGGAAACACGGTACTTACAGAAATTAACTAGGTACGTAATAATTGACATAGAAAACTTATTTTGATAATATTATCAAAATTAATGAAATTGTAAAATGGCAATATTACGAGCAATGTTGCAATTTGTCTAACGAACGTTCACTAGTATTCATTCATCTTGTAATAAAATAACAATCAAATCACATAATAATATACCTATTTAAAACCGATTCCTTGACACGTCAAATAAGTTGTGTTGATTGCAGTCTTATTTTTATTACCTATCTATCTACAATATTCAGATCACGGATATTAGAAACAATCAAGTAATTATTTGTTGCATTTTATTGGAATTATCCTGTCACGACTAATAATAGTCTGTGGTACCTACGAGCCATATTATTTCGCCAATAAATAATATAATAGCTCCAATATTAGTAAAATAGCACGCAATATAAAATTCGTCAAAAATATCTGTATGTATTAAATAATACATCATCAATAATAATACATCATCACGCCTGTATTCCCCGAAGGGGTAGGCAGAGGTGCACTGTAGTGCGCCCACACTTCGCCGATGTATTTTGGTCCCAATGTAATAGGGGGCGAGCCTATTGCCATTATACCGGGCACATTCCCCCTCAATACGAGGGAGATTTGGGCCATAGTCCACCACGCTGGCCCAGTGCGGTTTGGTGAATTTCACACGCCGTTTTATAGACGTGCAGGTTTCCTCACGATGTTTTCCTTCACCGTTCAGCAAGTTGTAATCATTGTTGAAAATGACATTCGCACATGAAAATTATCTCAGAGGTGCGGGCCTGGGATTTGAACTTGCACCCCTTACGTTCAAGGCGGGCGTTCTTGCCCGCTAGGCTACCACTGCACTGCTATTAAAACCAATTAATTTAATGTTATTTAGTCTCGCTAAAACAGAAAAACGGTTTGACGATTAGATTTTAGACATAAATAAAAAAAAATAGGTTATAGGTACGCAGTTATAGCAGACCAAACAATTTGTTTATTATATCTTCCTGGTTCCTTATCTTATGGCACTTTAACATTATAATACTGTTTCACCTTTTGCATACTAAAAACCATACTATCTACTTGTATTAGACGAAGAATAAGGACTATAATTATCTTCGTAAAGAGCAAAAGGATGAGGCATGCCTTCACCGGCTACTAACTGAGTTACCGTTTGAGGTAATTTATTAACAACTGGCTGTGCCCGCGATTTCGCCCGCGTGGACTTTAGGGAGATTACCCGGAAATATGGGTATTATGTTTTTCCCGCGGAACCCTAATGCTTTTAAAAAAAATAAAGTAGCCTAAGTTACGCCTTGGAACGTCAGCTATCTGTCAGTGAAAGTCTTATTGAAATCGGTTCAGCCGTTTAGAAGTTTACCTCAAACAAACAGACAGACAGACAAAAAATTTTAAAATTGCGTTTTCGTTATAGGTATCGTATATACTTTCATCCGCATTTGGTAAAAAAAAAAGTGTTATTTTGATATTACAAACAGACACTCCAATTTTATTTATTTGTATAGATAAAACATTATACGTAAGGTGAAAAAGATGGCGGATGAATCCATCGACTATATTTTTTTAAGTTTTTTGTGTACCTCTTCTAGAGTCGCCTTACATGCACGGTAATAAAATAGGGTTGGCGACCCACAACAACGGTCGAATTAATTAAAAAATAAAAATATTTCTGTGATTTTCAAGTCTACTTATGCATCGTTGGGTTCAATATGAAATAAAAAAGACTATTTACGATCATTTTGGCTTATTCAAATGATTCAGTTGCAATATTTTAAATTAGTTTTAGGACATTTTTGTATTGTATTTAAGAGACGTTTTCGTCTTCATGTTAGAATACGGTAAGTTTGGACAAAATTGAGATGCACTCTAGTGCACCTCTGCCTACCCTTTCCCTATGACGCGAAGCGTGATGATGATAATAGTAAGTAATGTGTGTATCCTTATAAATTTAAAAATATAGAGTGCGGTAATTGCTTGTAAAAATAGTATCTACTTTGCCTCTTCTTGCAGCTTCTACGTTATCGTTGAGGGTTGTCGACCCGCTGCGTCGGTCAAAAGCGATTTAATTGAAACACCATAAACAGAGATACGAGAGCCGCACCTGCGCCATCCGATGCGTGCGCGCATCTCACAATTTAACGACGCCGCCGCCATTAATTGCGCAATGAATTCCCGACGCAATTGCAAATATTAATAGTCAACGAGTGTTCATAATCGCTTGTACTATGATGAACAAGAAAAAAGTAAAAAAAACTGTAACCCGACTACGAAAACACGGTAAAATTGACTCCTGGAGGAGTTAAAACAACTTCAACAATAGTTGAAGTTGGTAAAAATGTAGCCTATGTTACCCGGGCCATAATATCAAATCGATTGACACCGGATGAATCAAAATCGGATGAATAGTTTAGGCGCTAGGGAGGAACACATACGTACGGTAATAAAACAAACATACATACATATACTTTTGGCTTAGCCTTAGTCGGGTAAAAAACGGCAAGTACCTAGTCGAAGTACCAACCTAGGTGTCCGGTATTTTCCCTTAGAGTTATAAGAGCATCAATTGCCAAGTGCCTCTTACTAGTAATGTTATACGATTAACGCTCCGAACGAACTGCCTCTACCGAATTCACTGGAGTTTTATTTAAAAATGTACTCTGTCTCAATATACATAAAGATTGAATATCTGTAGCCAAAACTCTAACGACCACGCGACTTTATACCCTAGCGTCATCGAAGTCGTTTGATTGGAAAATGTGCTTTTTCTAGAAGTCGAAACCTTTTCCTGTAGTTTCTCAAGAGCTGTAAAAGTCCGATCTAAATTAAAAGTGAGGTCATTATTACGGTACCTTGATGGATTACGCCCACATGTAATCAGAAACGTATATGTAATTACTGCTCAAAATTCAAGCAATAAAGTCGTATACGAGGATTGTAAGATACGGCTTTTCATGTTTATTGGCATATATTGTCTTTATTGATGACTGGTTGAAAGAACTAAGAAAAAGAGTCGAGATATAGGTACCTATAGGGAGGAAAGATACTTGTTTCAAACATGTTTTGATCTTTTGTTATCATCTTTCTAAACCTTTCGTGAGACCTACAAAATGTTTATTTAAATGAAAAGATTTTTTTATTTTGAGCTTCACTACTCTATTAATAACACAAATATATAATTATATTTGAAAAATGTTGGCATAGTACAACCGCTGTAAAAACGCCCCCTATTGAACTATTACTACTTATCTAGTTAGTATAATTGGCATCGTTGCCACATAAAGTATTTTTGCACTGAGTTTATAAGGGGTCGCTACAGAAGTCTAGACAAAACCTACCCAGGATTCAACTGGAACAGCGTGATGGATTATGACCCCAATTGTTTTCAAATTAGGGCTCATCTTTTACATAACTACGCCTATACTAACTAACTACAGCCCTTTTTAACGTCCCGCTGCTGGGCACGGGCCTCCCCTCAATGCGAGGGGGATTCAGGCCTTTGTCCACCACGCTGGCCCAGTGCGGGTTGGCAGACTTCACACATCGAGAACTAGTCAAGTTCCCTCAAACGTGCAGGTTTCCTCACGATGTTTTCCTTCACCGTTTCATAGCAAGTGGTAATCTCGGATGTAAATGAGATTTGCACATAAACCCAGAGGTGCGAGCCGGGGTTTGAACCTGCACACTTTGATTTGCAAGGCGTGCGTTCGACCACTCGGCTACCATAACTACGCCTATATAACCTGCAAAATATGGGTCTACTCACAGAGAACTAGATGATATGAATACCACATACAAATCGTATACACAACTAGTTATTTTCACAATAACTTAGTCGATAACATAGCAACATAAATCACAATTTATGCGTGCGCGCAGCTATTTTGTAACGTCGTATGTGCATTTGGCGCGTCGGCTGGCCCACTGTGCGGCCCTTTCACCGACATTGATAATGTCTGTTCGCAAAAAGTCACCTGTGTCCATAGTTACAAATAATTGTAGGTCAACGTTGAAAGTTTACGCTTATCCTCTTATGTCTTGAACCGTTATATTACAAAAAAAAACCCGGCCAAGTGCGAGTCGGACTCGCGAACGAAGGGTTAACGTTTGTTGTATGGGAGCCCCCTTAAATATTTATTTAAATCTGTTTTTTAGTATTTGTTGTATTTGCGGCAACAGAAATACATCGTCTGTGAAAATTTCAACTCTCTAACTGTCACGGTTCATGAGGTACAGCCTGGTGACAGACAGACGGACGGACGGACGGACGGACGGCAAAGTTTTTGTAATAGGGTTCCCGTTTTACTCTTTGGGTACGGAACCCTAAAAGTCATGCAAAATGTAAAGATATCGCAAAAAATCGTGTCATGATGTTGGTATGAATGATTGACATATTTAAATTGTTGGTACCATTGAAGTATTTGGGACGTAAGTTACTTAGCGGGCATTTTAACTAACACCATGAGATGCTTTGACGTGACGCCTAAAGATTAAGCAGTTGCAAATACATGATCAACACACCAGTATTCCCGAAGGGCTAGGCAGGAGAGCACTGCAGTGCACTCACACTTCGCCGATTTATTTTGGTCCCAATGTAATAGGGGGCGAGCCTATGGCCATTATACCAACCCACATTCCCCCTCAATATAAATATATAAGACTGAGATTTGGGCCATACTCCACCTCGCTGTCCCAGTACGGGTTGTTGAACTTCACACGCTTTTCAATAGAACTGCAGGATTTCTCACGATGTTACACTTTACCGTTCAGCAAGTGGTAATCGTAATTGTCAATAACATTTCCACATGAAAAACTCAGAGGTGCAGGCTCGGGATTGAAACTTACAGCCCTTACGTTAAACTGATAAACATATCTTAAACTACTGCTTAACTAACTTGCAATAATATAGTTATATGTATGTATATATTTTACTAGCTGTGCCCGCGGTTTCACCCGCGCTAAAAGTTATTTTGGCGTAGAGTGATGTTATAAAGTCTATAATACCCGATTCATGTTCGGGAATTTTCCCGTTTTTGCCACATTATTCGTTGCTGCTCCGCTCCTATTGGTCGTAGCGTGATGATATATAGCTTATAACCTTCCTCGATAAATGAACTATTTAACACAAAAATAATTATTCAATTCGGACCAGTAAATTGTAAACCAAATTGTGGAATGAACTTCCTGCAGCGGTGTTCCCGGACCGATGCGACAAAGGTATCTTCAAGAAACGAGCATACTCATTCCTTAAAGGCCGGCAACGCACTTGCGATGCCCCTGGTGTTGCAGGTGTCCATGGGCGGCGTTGATCACTTACCATCAGGTGAAACGTCTGCTCGTTTGTCTCCCTATCTCATAAAAAAAAAAAAAAAAAATAGTTCCTGAGATTAGCGCGTTCAACCAAACAAACAAACTCTTTAGCTTTATAATATTTTTATATATGTATAGTATAGATTTGTAATGTTTTCTTCTTCTTGCTTTTAAGTCTGTATTAGCGGATACCCGGCGTGTGCTACTACGATGAACGGACCAAATGTGCATATGCCTTGTTTTAGTGGTTTAAAACCATTTTCATAATTATTGATTTCCTACGAAACCGGTTTGGGGAACAACGGTTTGATGGTTTCAAAGGCAATAACGGACATAGGTTGAAACATTTACACATCATCATCACGCCTGTATTCCCCGAAGGGGTAGGCAGAGGTGCACCGTAGTGCGCCCACACTTCGCCGATGTATTTTTGGTCCCAATGTAATAGGGGGCGAGCCTATTGCCATTATACCGGGCACATTCTCCCTCAATACGAGGGAGATTTTTGGGCTATAGTTCACCACGCTGGCCCAGTGCGGGTTGGTGAACTTCACACGCCTTTCTATAGACGTGCAGGTTTCCTCACGATGTTTTCCTTCACCGATTCATAGCATGTGGTAATCTCGGATGAAAATGAGATTCGCACATAAACCCAGAGGTGCCAGCCGGGGTTTGAACCTGCACACTTTGATTTGCAAGGCGTGCGTTCGACCACTCGGCTACCACTGCTTTGTTTGCAACATTTGTTTTGTTTTATTTAAACAGGTTGTAAAAGAAGTGCGAAATAATACTTTGGGTACGGTAGCTCATATGTGGATGCTTAGTGAAGACAGTTTATACCTAACTACCATAGTTTCTGAGCTACACACCTTTGAATATTTAGCACAGGTATCATATACTGGCCTTTGAGTACATCAATAACTCTATTCAGCAGTGTAAACAACACCTAAGAGGGGCGACTACCAATATTCACAAAACAGAACAGTTATAGAAACTGACGATAAAAAAAGGTTGTTAAAAACATGGTTGAATTTCAATATTTTTTATACCATTCAGTTGTATACCCGATACTGACGCGGACGCAAACGTCAAAGTAATAGTTCGGACTTCTGAATAAGTTTCCGCATCATCACACAATTAAGTACACCATACAATAATGATTAATAATGTTCTTACGTAACATGAACATATTGCAAAATGAACAGATGACCTTATACTAGGGTTGCCAACAATTTTTTTCAAAAATATAGTATTTTCCAGCCAGAGTCGTAAAATATATAGTACGTTGCTCAAAAATATAGTACATTTACAAAAATCATACAAAAAAGTGTCAGTCCGTCAAAAAAAATCCGTACAATAGTACGGATTTTTTACAGTGCCTGTTAATGCCATGTATGCACAAATTTAATAAAATCTAACTGTATTCGGCAGCTTTATAAGCGGTACCGCGCGGTACGTAAAAAAGACCAGTACTTTTGTTTGTATGAAAACATCTTCCACTTGATAGTAGTTGACAGTGACAGTTTTGTTTAGTTGTCCTTACGTTACGAAACACGCTATAGTATACGCGCAAATCTCCATGCAAGGCAAAAATATATGGATGCGTATTTTTCTCGAGAAATGTTGCTATTTATAAAAAATAATGATTGCTTTTAAGAATATAATACTTTTGCGTACTATTATTTTTTTCAATGGTATATAGTACGCAGAGCTAAAATATAGTACAATACTATACTATATCTTATAGTACGGTTGGCAACCCTACCTTATACAGACAAGGAAGCTCCACGGCGGCGTTTCAATATTCATAAAATTGTTACCAACCGCGTAACACGAAGACGGTGGCGGCCAGTTTTACAAAGGCTTGGTTTGGTATTATGAGTGTAGGCCCCTCGGCTCACTGAACCAGGTGGTAACGGGTTCGATTCCCGCCAGTGGCGCAAATCCGTTTTATTTTTATTTTTTTATACATGTGTTATGATGCAATCATCAATCAGTCATGTCTGAGAGTATGTTGGCATGTGCCGTAAGAGCCCTGCGTGCATGAATGTCACTGCGGGGTTCATAAGTTGTGAAGTTACTCTATTGGGATGTTTTAGGATCCTATCGTGATATGCTTTTAGTCTCAGTTGTATTACTTCCTTTATCCTTTGGATTTTAAGTTCCTTGTGGAGGCGATTGTTTGTGACATACCAGGGTGCATTTGTTATTATTCTCAGCAATTTAGATTTAAACCTTTGCAAAATTTATATATTTGAGTTGGCTGCAGTACCCCACAGCTCTATTCCATATGACCATACTGGTACCATAATGCATGTGTAGATGATTATCTTGTTTTCTAGTGTTAGTTGTGATTTTTAGGGTTCCGTACCCAAAGGGTAAAAGGGGAACCCTATTACTGAGACTTCGCTGTCCGTCCGTGTGTCCAGGCTGTATCTCATGAACCGTGATAGTTAGAGAGTTGAAATTTTCACAGATGATGTATATCTATAGCTGCTATAACAACAAATACTAAAAAACAGAATAACATAAATAATTAAGAGGGCTTCCATACAACAAACGTGAATTTTTTGGCGTTTTTATAGATAATGGTACGGAACCCTTCGTGTGCGAGTCCGACTCGTATTTGGCCGGTTTTTTTGATAGCAGCCAATAATGCTTCCTTAATATGAGTCCTAAGGCTTACGTTTTGTGAATATGTGTTTCGGAAATTTCCTTTTTGAAATTTGACCTAGTCTGGGTGTAACTGGGTTCGCCCCTAGTCATTTATTTGGTACCTATAGTTCAGGCTTTGCTTAGCTTGGGATCATCAGAAGAGTATGTATTGTTTGGTAATATAAAAAAAATAAAATTAGTTAGCGATATAAGAATACTCCCAATAACACTTTGCCGATACTTCACCCACTTACCTACATGTTTTATTTCAAAACTAGTTACGTACTATATCGCATGCGAGGAATGCAGTTAAAACACAACAGTCTTAGGTATTTAGTACTTAGTATTATATCAGCAAACTGTCATTGAAAATTCCGTCATAATATCCGTCCGCAGATTACCCGGAATAAATGGATAGGCAGACAGGCAGGCAGACAAACAAACGGTCAAACAAAAGAAGATTTTTTTTTTTGTTTTGAAATGGCACCAGCTCCGCGAAATACTACAGACATTGTTCTTTTGTTTTTAGGGTTCCGTGCCTAAAAAGGAAGAAGGAACCCTCATAGGATCACTTTGTTTGTTATCTAAGTGATGTATTTGGTGTTCAATTAGACGGTTCATGTTAAATAATAACTAAAATATGAACATAATTTATTAATCAATTAAACGATATAATATAAATTACCTTCAATAGCAGTGGTAGCCGAGTGGTCGAACGCACGCTTTGCAATCAAAGTGCGCAGGTTCTATCCCCGGCTCGCACCTCTGGGTTCCATGTGCAAATCTCATTTTCATCTGAGATTATCACTTGCTAAGAAACGGTGACGGAAAACATCGTGAGGAAACCTGTGTGCCCGGTATAATGGCAATAGGCTCGCCCCCTATTACATTGGGACCAAAATACATCGGCGAAGTGTGGGCGCAATGCAGTGCACCTCTGCCTACCCCTTCGAGGAATACAGGCGTGATGATGTATTATTATTCATTAAGGTTATTTAATACAAGCGGCCCGTCCTGGCTACGCACGCGTGGACATTTTTCTCAAACATTTCGGGATAAAAAAATATAGCCTATGTTACTCAGTGATAATGTAGCTTTCTAACGACACCGGCCCTGATGCCCGGGGCCCAAAACAACGGGCTACCCTTGGGGTCGTGAGCGTCTGGGGTGTGGGCCCCGGACGCTCTTAAGTAGACGACGGCCCTGAGGAGGATGGCGGCGAGGGGTGGCTCTCGCCGCCGTATGCACTGCGAGGGTGCAGCTCGGGAGCGAGGCACAGAGGGACACCGGTGCGTTCCGTTAGGAGATCCCGGAGTCCCTCTAACGTGTCGAAGACGGCCACCGGGGAGGTTTTAGTGGGTAAGAATCCCACATATCCCAGTCTTCTCCCACACAGAAGACTGGGAATCTTTCTGAAGATTTCCTTCCCGTCACCAAAAAAAAAAAGCTTTCTAACGACAAAGGATTTTTTGAAATCGGTGCAGTAGTTTTTAAGGTTATTCGTTACATACAAAACTACAAATTTTCCTTGTTTATTAGTATAGTAAAGCAGTGGTAGCCGAGTGGTCGAACGCACGCCTTGCAAATCAAAGTGTGTAGGTTCAAACCCCAGCTCGCACCTCTGGGTTTCATGTGCGAATCTCATTTACATCCGAGATAACCACTTGCTATGAAACGGTGAAGGAAAACATCGTAAGGAAACCTGCACGTTCGAGGGAACTTCTCGATGTGTGAAGTCTGCCAACCCGCACTGGGCCAGCGTGGTGGACTATGGCCTGAATCCCCCTCGCATTGAGGGGAGGCCCGTGCCCAGCAGTGGGACGTTAAAAGGGCTGTAGTTAGTTAGTTAGTTATTAGTATAGTATATTTTAATGGTATATTATTATTATTAGTATAGATAATTTTCGCAGGAATACAGAAACTTGTACTAATATGTAGAAACACCTAAAAATCACGGTTTATTGAATAACAAAAATGTCAACACCACTGCCCTTAATCGCGACCGTTGTCCCACATAAAGGCTCTAAAGAAATAGTGTCTAATCAATAATTAATTAATTCATTCAAATGTAGATAACACTCGTGAGTCGTGAGCGATTCGCATCCGGCAGTGACGTTATTGTGTTAAGTAATAGGTACTATTGTCCGTGGTGAGATAACGTAAGAAGGGAATAACATGGTTAGTAGGTGAATAAATTAAAAAAATATACGTCACGTTTTGATCAATTTCAAAAGTTAATTTTCGAATGGAATTTTCAAATCCATGACATTCACATCACTTTTGTTAATTTAAAAGTTAATTGTTCCTTTTTCAAAATATTAAATTGTTATTTTTTAATAAAAACGTAACGACAATGTTGTAGGAAATAACAAGGATGATAATTATCTGATGACAATGAAATGTTTCCGAGAATGTCATTTATTTATTATGTATTTTATACGCACTGACAGCCGCTGACAATTCAAGTTAAAATCTGTGAGCGTAACCGAAATATTTATCTCAATCTCCGCGTAAATTATGAATTCGGAATAATATTTAGGAAAGTGGGTTACGAATTCAAATCTTTTACTTGACAACTTGTTTTCCTTTAAGTAACGATCAATTAAAAAAACATACGGGTCGAATTGAACACATCCTCCTTTTTGGATCGGTTAAAAAAAAACTAAAAAAGGAATATTTTAAATTATATGTCATTCCATTTTTAAAACCGTTGCAAAACCATTATGTACAGGGTGTTTCAGAAGTCCGAAATAATACTTGACCGTTTGCACCAGTATCGGGTATAGAAACGAATGGTACCTATAATTTTTTTATCAAAATTCGAACATGATTTTCCGATTGTTGTTTGCCACCTTTTTTGAATTCGTACTATATCTCGAGTCCTATGTAAAATTTTCAAATTCGGTTTTAGGGCTATTAGCGGCCATCCCTCTTAAATGTAGTTTACAGTGTTAAACAGAGTTATGAATGTGCCCAAGGCCACAATACCAAATCTGTGATAAAAATTTCAGACGTCAGTAACTCAGAAACTGTGATAGTTACATAATCTGCCTTCTCTATACAGGGTGTATCAGAAGTCCGAAATAATACTTTGGGTACATATACGGTAGCTGATATGTGGATGCTTAGTGAAGACAGATTATACCTAACTATCATAGTCACTGAGTTATAGACCTTTGAATATTGGTCACAGGTATCGTATTCTGGCTATTGGGTATATCCATAAGCCTATTTAACAGTGCAAACTACATTAACCAGTGGGGCCTATTAATATTCAGAAAACAGAACATGCAAATTTGACATAACACTCGAGATATTACGAGTTACAGAAATTGAGGACGAAAAAAAAGTTGGAAAAACATGGTCGAATTTCGATCTAATTTTTATACCATTCAGTTGTATACTCGATACTGATGCAAACGTCAAAGTATTATTTCGGACTTCTGAAACAGCCTGTATATCTACATATTAGCCATCGAATATGTACCTAAAGTATTATTTCGCACTTCTAATACACCTGTATACAAAGATGAGATAAGAAAGGGACTTTTAGTAGAACAAATAATACGTAGGTTACCTATACAAAGTCAAAATCATGTTCCAACATCACGACTTCATAAACGGATTCTCATCAGAATTCATTGCAATTACCATTTGATCGGCCCTTCATTTGAGTCAAGGTTTAACTCGATTCTCTGTACAGGTGAACAATAATCAACGGCGTTTAATAATTACCACGCTTCTTCGAATATATTAACACGGATTAAATTTCTCGTTCTCTGTCTTATTTTATACGAGAGAGAGACAAATTCATCATATTCCGTGACATAAGCCTAGTCAAGACTAGGTTGCAATAATATGCGCCAAGGAGCACATGATACAATCGCTGCTTTGTCGCAAGTGACAAAGTAACTCTAATCGTGAATAAAATAAAAATATCGCCAGATTACATATACACATCGCATTATACCAAATTTAGTCAAGCTATGGGTACCGTACAGTGGACTTGGAGCGAACCCAGTTACGACCAAACCTTGGCCTGTAGTATGACCGTGTAGACATAAGTTTTATCTCTTTCAACTGTCAGATTCGCTGAGAAAATGATGTCACACCGAGCCATGTCCAGTACAAAAAGTTCAATGTGACGTCATTTTCTCGACAAATCTGACAGTTATGCTAAGGGTAGGGCATGCTAAGGGGGCAGGACAAACTCCGAAAAGGCAATATGCCTTTAATGGTTGCTGTAAAGCAGCCGAAACGTTGGGAAAATAAAATAGTAAATAAACGCTATAGAATACGTAAAATAGTTTTATCCGAAAAGGCAATTTCTGAAATTGGCGACTGGCGGGAATTGAACCCGTTACCACCTGGTACAGTGAGCCAAGCGGCCTACCCTCAAACCACTAGACCAAATCGTCATCAAATATATTCGACAAACCCTTTTTAACGATTACGGTAATATCAATACTATTGACGAAATATCTCAATGCAATGTGTTTGTACACGTCAGTGCTATAAATGGCACACTGTGGGAAGACAATGCGTTTAGTGTACGCCGATACAGTGTAATATACCTACCTAGCCCTGACCAAACTGAAACGTCAACACATCCCCTTCAATTTTTTTGCCAATACCAAAATGAACTCTTTTTCACTACATATAAGGAATAAATTTCTTTGGTAAAAGCCACGAGACCACGCGTCACAATTCATTTCACACATCTTCACATTTCGTTGTTGAATGAGATTTTCCTAGGAGTTAATATATTTCATTTTATTATTGGCATAACATTTTGACGCGCACGTCTTCACGCCTTAGTGTGCCCGCGGCTGAAGTAGCATGCTCGTACATACATCTGTTGAAAGTGTCTGTACCCGCGTCGCATTCACGGCGAGCAAGTCCTTCGACCTTGGGAAGTGCACTGCGGATATTTAACTTGTTCGTTTTTTCTCCTTTTCCGCAAATCTCCGCTTCGATATTCGATTGCGAATCTTGACGGTATCGCTTCCCTATCGATATTCGTTAATTAATGCGGTCACGTCTCTACCATTTTAAAGAATGTAATTGCTATTTCGAATAGCTCATAATAAACTGAGCGAGCGATTCCGATAAACTTTTATGCTCGGCTAAACAATCGCACAATAGTATTGTTTGTTTGTAAAAAGTTCCAGGAGACAGTTGCCTCGATGCATTTCCATGACGAGATGATAACGAGAATCGAACATTAAACACCGCATTATACTCCAGAGGGCAATAGGTGCCGCGATATGATAGCTCAGGGCTCGACGAGCGGTCGAGGCCGGGCTCCTGGCTCGGAGAGGTGGCAAGCGTTCGCATACCGCATTCAGTTTACAATCGCGCGCCGCAAGTGTTGCGCGCACGCAGTCATTCACTGCAGCGGAACCTCGCGTAGTTATCGAATCGGCCTTATCGATCACACCTTCCGCTACTTGACCGTCGCGAATACCGAACCGTGATGAGTGGTCGTTCAGATACCGTGTGATTAGAGAATTTGTGTAAACAAGTGCGCGCGCTGCTGATGTAGCGGTTTACACACAGACACCTGGCGGAGACTCTGCGGTGCCGTTCCAGGACCAGACCCATGTGTGCCAGTCTCGCGGCGGCGTCCAAGGAGATAACGTGATGTGACAACGATACGTGTCGTGGTGCCAGTGGAATTGTTTTGTGAAAGTGCGCATAGAGCGTGAGTGAGCAGACGGCTGCCGGCGCGGCCGGTGCCCCGTGACAATGTTGAATTGCACCGATCTGGAATGCATCCTACACCACCATCATTACTATGCACACCTGCATCACATCCATCATTTACAAAATGCACAGGACTCAGGTACGTGGTGTAGCTGTAGCTACAAATTTTGCGATCATTACGACATTGATGATTTTCTACACTGACTCGTCGAAGAAAACAAAACATTGAGTACTAACAATGAAATTGTTTGTTTAAGACTAAACGATGAGTGTTAACGATAACAAATGAGACGAGCGAAACGTGTGGGCCTCGGTTGATATCCTTGATTTAGATACTAAAACTAATGTTCGTATCGATGTTGATGATGAAATTAACACTAGTTAAGTATTTTCTTGCGATGTACGGTTGTTACGAGAGACGGTCTTGACCTTTGGTTAACAATGAAAATAAGAATCGTCTATGAAACGCAGGAGCGATAATAGTCAAACACAAGGCTTGCAATAACCAGCAGGTGTTTGTTGATATCACGCAACGCGCCGGCGTGTCGCGGACTGTTTTCACTCGACCGTCTTACTCGAACGAGCGACTTTAAAACCGGCCCGACGACGTGAAAAGAGCGAAATATTTGTACAAACAAATGTTAAATGTTTTCTCTTTCGCCTCGTCGCAGGTATATTGAATAACCATAGACATATCTAAACTTATGGGGATAGCGACCAATGATTTGTAACTGTACTCCAAAAATACTAGGAACAAAAATTTAAGAAAATAAGGTTAAGTGTCGAATCATTTTTTTTACGTTCTACAAGTTACTCACTCAAACATCACGTAATTTTATTCGAAAATGAGCTACACACTTGCGTAAATAATCCTCAACGACATCAAAAGACGTTGTCATTCTAATTAACATACCGCCTTCTTTTGTTTTGTATAGATTTAGATACAGTGTCCTTTCTCGAATTTACATTTTGTATATACGTAAATGGCTCGAATTTTGAATATCTCCGATTCTTTTATACTCAACCACTTCAAGATGGGCATTTCTGACTTTATGTTACCTTCTAGAAACATTTCATTAAAAATAGTTACGCTAAAATCTATTGAAATAATACCTATCAGCCGAGGATAAATAGACCGCGTGGCTTATCTTATTTTCATACATTTTAGCGTTTCAATAAAAAGTCATCTTCTCTAAAGGGGCTTCAACTTGTTGAATCATAAGCTGGGGTTATATACAATAAATTTGTTTTTAAATCAACATTCTGATGCACCGTTTCATTCCAATCCATCATAATAACCGTTGTTTTTCTACTGATTCAACAGCTTATTATAGTTCCATTGACAATGATCAATGCGTTTAAGTTCCAGTATTATAGCCGCATGCAAACTATTCAATAACAAAAACAATTAGAAACAAATAACACTACTGCAAGTCCAACGCTTGACCGATCTGCGAAGCTATCCTTGATTCGCTTTGAAAAAAATTCGGCATCAGTTTCTCTCATGTCTTTTTCATTTGCTAATCAAATTGTTGAACAATTTGATTAAACAATTTTATACACTTTATTTTTTTAATTATTGTATTTTACAAAAGGGTTTTTTGTTTCGTCAATTGTACTAAATACTAGTTAATTCATGTTTGATATTGAGGTCAACTGATTTTGTTTTTATCAATACAATTAGATTTACTTAGTTAAAATGTTACAACTCTTTTATAAAGATTGTGATTTTAAATTGTCCAACGTCGTTAACCTGGAAAACAACCCATTTAAGTTGCGTTAATGCGTTAAGCAATTACTTTAAGTATCGCATTTCAAATAGGTGTAAAAGTTAAACAAGCAAGTTGTTTTTTTAACTATCAATGACTTTAGATTAGTGGCAGTAAATATATTTTTGAATGAATTGCCAGTAGGCAAAGAGCATTATCCTGTATCCAGATATATATGAATGAGGTGTTGAATAAATTCTTAAAATTTCGGTTACCATAATTGTCTCGTTTCACAGACGCGTTGGATGATCTTCTTCTTCTAATTTAAGGGCTCGGCCCTTGTCGGTGCATCTGATGAAGTCCCCGCCATCTGGGTCGATCCAGTGCAGTCTTCTTCACCTCCACATACGACATGACACCAACCTTATCTTCTATTTGACTCATGTAACATATTCGCGGTCTACCTCTCCCCCGCTTTCGGTCGATCTTGCCTTCTATGATGTTCTTATTAAAGTTGTCATGTCGCATGAGATGGATGATCAGCGAATCGAAAATAACAAAGACCTGTTATGTAATTTAAAAAAAACTGGCATTTACGTATGCATGCGAATACTAAGCAGTGCTGTTCCTAATGTTATTTTAAAATGTTATTGTATTTAACCTTGCAATTATGCAGCTTCATCGATACTGACGTACGGGCGGTGAATCGTTGTAATTATTTTTTTCTCTTCACTAGTTCTTGGGCATTACAATAATAATTTAATATTATTATAAGTCTGTTATGTCCAACTGCTAGGCAAAATCCTTCCTCCCCTTCCTCCATTTATCTCTATTTTGAGCTAAGATGTGCCACTAATTTTGATAGTAGTTGCAGCATGTGCGCCAAGACAAAGATTTTGCCACGGAACATGTTGAATTTGTCTCTGTCTCTCGTTTGACATAAGACAGATGGTGGGCGATTGAATCAGTGACAGAGGTGTAGTCTTGACATACGTGCTTACCCCACATCATCCCGATATCTCAGGGGGTTGCCGGGATGTCGTTTTGAATAACTGGGGATCCACTGATTGATAATAAAGTAAAATCATAAAAGAATTTGCATAATCGACATCTTGTAAACCTGTACAAGTAAGTACATTGATTGCAATCGTTACATCTTTTTTAGGGTTCCGTACCCAAAGGGTAAAACGGGAACCCTATTACTGAGACTTCGCTGTCCGTCCGTCCGTCCGTTCGTCCGTCTGTCACCAGGATGTATCTCATGAACCGTGATAGTTAGAGAGTTGAAATTTTCACAGATGATGTATTTCTGTTGCCACTATAACAACAAATACTAAACACAGAATACAATAAATATTTAATGGGGCTCCCATACAACAAACGTGATTTTTTTTGCCGTTTTTATAGATAATGGTACGGAACCCTTCGTGCGCGAGTCCGACTCGCACTTGGCCTAGTTTTTATAGCTCGTTTAACAATCGTTGTAATAAGCTAATGATTGAACACAATTAAAAATAATTTACAATTGATACATGCGGAAGTTTGTTCATTAGCAGCCAGTGGGTGATTATTATTTAGTCCAAGCTTGTCATGACTCACAAATCCGTGACAGTCTACGCTATGATATTATTCCAAATGTCCTTAACGTCTTTGTTGCTTAAGTTTTAGTAGCTAACTCCGGTGTCCTGACACAATTTGATTAAAATATTCCGCTCGAATCTATTTGTTGTGTTCTAGAAACATTGAAAAGATAATACAATCGTGGTAAATTTAAAACATAGATGAAAGATACTGGTATTGTTCGTTATTTCATAATTACATTAAAAATAAGTGTATATTAATATTAAAATATAATGGACAGGCTTAGAAAACCTAATTTTTAAGTTTCACTCTTAAGTTCTTCGTCGTAAAACTCTTGGCTAAAAGGTAATTTCCATTCCTGAAACTTTGCTCTTATAGTTCATTAAAAAAAAATACATCGTCACGCCTGTATTCCCCGAAGGGGTAGGCAGAGGTGCACTGTAGTGCGCCCACACTTCGCCGATGTATATTGGTCCCAATGTAATAGGGGGCGAGCCTATTGCCATTATACCGGGCACATTCCCCCTCAATACGAGGGAGATTTGGGCCATAGTCCTCCACGCTGGCCCAGTGCGGGTTGGTGAACTTCACACGCCTTTCTATAGACGTGCAGGTTTCCTCACGATGTTTTCCTTCGCCGTTCAGCAAGTGGTAATTATTGTTGAAAATGTCATTCGCACATGAAAATTATCTCAGAGGTGCGGGCCTGGGATTTGAACTAGCACCCCTTATGTTCAAGGCGGGCGTTCTTGCCCGTGAGGCTACCACTGCTATCTATACATATACATACAAATAAATAAAATTGGAGTGTCTGTTTGTAATATCAAAATAACACTTTTTTACCAAATGCGTATGAAAGTATATATGATACCTATAACGAAAACGCAATTTTAACATTTTTTGTCTGTCTGTCTGTTTGTTTGAGGTAAACTTCTAAACGGCTGAACCGATTTCAATGGGACTTTCACTGACAGATAGCTGACGTTCCAAGGCGTAACTTAGGCTACTTTAATTTTAGAAAAAGCATTACGGTTCCGCGGGAACAATATAATACCCATATTTCCTGGTAATCTACCTAAAGTCCACGCGGGCGAAGTCGCGGGCACAGCTAGTTTATTCATAAAAGGGATTGTTATTTGTGTTACAAGCATAGGTGATTTTCTATCCCCTCATTTGCCTTCAACGTGACCGTGCATATTGAGACGGTCATGAATACACCTTGTTACTTGTAAAATGTGGAAATTAATTTTTGGTTCTTGAAGAATTGACACATTATTTTTTCATGAGACTCCGGATATTTCCAAGATTTCTTCCCAACACATTACTAAAGCATATGTGTTGCTGTAAAGCAGCCGAAACGTCGGGAAAATAAAATAGTAAATAAACGCGATAAAATCCGTAAAATAGTTTAATTTCAATGCATATATTCTGCTTTACTCTTTCTTTCAAGGTCCACAAACAGCCTAATAAGAAGCATTAAAGTACCAAGAATACCGATTTATATGAATATATTCAGCCAAATTTCATTTTCGTTTCAATAATTTCAACAATGTTTTTGCTATCCATACATTTAGTTCCGCAATATTCATGTTTCAGGTATTTGAAATGTGATGAAAGTTTTCTCATTGTAACAACGAATTTGCGAATACGACCACGCTATTATAACGGTCGTAAAATTCAATTCAAAGCATCGCAGATACTAAATGAGATTTAAGACACTAGATAATACGCTGTAGCTGAAATGGAAAGTTTGAATGACGTCGACTATTTCTATTGTGAAATACTAATAATGAGATAGTATGATAAGGCCGTAGATGGATTGATAACGTTAGATCGAGCTAATAAACTGAATTGGTTGTTTTAAATTCTTAGGTAACATCCTGTTGGACTAAACCGGCGCGAGAGTAGGAAACGCAAGTCGCTATATTAGACTAATTGATTTTAAATTAAGATTACTGGTGATACTAGGCTCGAAGATATCTATTACGAGGGCTATCCATATCCTTATTCAATGTGTAATCGTAACACCTGTGTTGACATTCTTCGGACATGTTTCCCGGCGTGACAACCAGTCCATAGAACGCCTTGTCGTCCAAGGAAAAATAGAAGGCACTAGACCGCGCGGAAGGTCACCCACGCGTTGGACTGACCAGATCAAGTCCGCCATTGGAGGCTCAGTCAACGAATGCAGCAGGATGACCTCTTGCAGACAGCGGTGGCGAAATGTCGTGAAGCGCATTACATCTGCCCCTTCCAATACTGATACTTAACGATCACGACCGCTCTGTCAAGAGCGTACCGGATAAGAAGAAGAAGAATCTTAACACCAGTTTCACAATTTGTCGTGGTAAAGCAAAAAGGATGCAATCCACAAAATTTACAAAATGAAAAGTATAAGTATGTGAAATGGTTTGCTAAAAAATGCCTTTTCAATTAACAAAGACGATCATATCGAACAATAAGTCCAAATAGCATTCTTACCACCTGGATCACCATTCCCCGTGTCCCACATGTACTTCATTATCAAACTCCAAGCTGCCATATTTCACAAATAACTTGATAGGGATTGGATAATATTTATTTAAGATTATTTTAGTTTAATTACGACCAATCTAGGAAGATAATCGCTTGAATTTAAATGTCGACTTGTCTAGTTACATTTAGATTAGACCAAGACGAGTAGCGGACGGATTATTTCAGACCACGTCAATATCTCAATTTTGAAATTCATAAGAGGGAATAGAGAAATGCGTTAATACAGGAGTTAATATATAAGAAGGGTGTAATGTTACTGAGAGAACGTCTGATGTATGTAGAACATGTATAGTGTATTGACTAAGAAATATTAGTAATCTTTTGCGCTAAGTTGAGCCATCTCAATTCCAACTTTATATTGTATGTAATAAAAACTAAATAACAAAAACGTAATTGAAATAAAATTTAAAAGCAGGATCTAAAATAATTTGAGAATAAATACCGTTACTCGAGCTGTCATTAAATTAAAAAATATAGCGCCACTGAACGTCTTAATTTATAACCTACAAACAAGACGATTAATTTTATTGTACGTTTACAAAACTACTTATCACCCGAATGATATCGGTAAGAGCAAGTCTGATACGTTTATCAAAACACGTGGTGCAATGGTCTTAGAATGCAACAGAGCAAGAGATAATCCGATCCGTCACGCCGATTGACAAATAGAAATTATAATTTCACATTCACGCCATCTGCAAGATTACATGTTACTAAACATACTGTGTTTGTATACGACCTTGGTCATACTAGATTTGATCAATTTTAAAAAAATATTTATATCTCAATCTCTGGAATCTGCGTAAAATATTTGTGCCTAAAGACGTCGAATTCTTAGAGAACCGATTTGACAACTAGTTATGATTATGACAATATATTGTGATTTAGCATGAAATCGAGTAAAATATGACTATTATATAACTTTTTGGGTTCAAAACTTCAAATAAACACTTATTTTATTTTTTAACACTTAAACACTTTGTTTCTTTTCAAGAAATAGTCCATGGTTAAATGTAATAGAATAGAATAGAAAATTTTATTCAAGTAACTAAGACTCATACATGGGTTAGTAAACTTAAGACTAACGTTAGTATTACCTATTCTAAATAACCCCTAGGGGTCCATTCCGTGTGCGATAGCACAGCAGCGACTTACGATTACACAGTCTAACCTACAGGCTATCATATTTAAAACGCTGTTGGAGCTGAGAATGTAATGAGTTTTTTTTTTCATAAAGATGCGTAGTGCGTACGTTTTGTTATTACTATACCTGCAATATATTAATTTTTATTTACAGTTTTTGTAATTGTTTGTTTTTTATGACAATGCAATTAATTACCTATTATTGCTCACAAAACCTGTTTATTTAAAATAATTCGTTTGATGATTGCTGTAATCGTATACACAATGGTAGCAGTGGTAGCCGAGTGGTCGAACGCACGCTTTGCAATCAAAGTGCGCAGGTTCTATCCCCGGCTCGCACCTCTGGGTTCCATGTGCGAATCTCATTTTCATCTGAGATTATCACTTGCTAAGAAACGGTGACGGAAAACATCGTGAGGAAACCTGTGTGCCCGGTATAATGGCAATAGGCTCGCCCCCTATTACATTGGGACCAAAATACATCGGCGAAGTGTGGGCGCACTGCAGTGCACCTCTGCCTACCCCTTCGGGGAATACAGGCGTGATGATGTATTATTATGTATTGTATACACAATGATATTTGCGTTTTAATTTTGTTAAACGTGATTGTATTATTGAACCAGAATTGATTCAAATGTATTAAACTTCTTGTACTACGTAGGTACTTATGCGCGTTTAAAAATATGAACAAGTATACAACTTCAATAGAAACGGCTTTTAAAAAAACGTAATAAGGAAATTGGGCCGATACTTGAGTATTTAATACTGATTAAGGAAATAATCCATGAGTTGCATTGACACTGATTGGGTTATTGGGAGAGTACTTTAAATTACGAGCCAGACCCCGCGCACACATCATCCACTCGTCGCCGCCGTCCGCGGCACGTGTTGATTGATCCTCCCGACACGATCACCGCCCTCCTCGACCCGGGCGTTGAGAGGGCCACCAACACACCTACACCAGCCTCAAACAGACACCGATCTCGCCGGCGAGGTCGAGGAACCCCCTCTTCCGCTCGTAGGTGCATCTTTGCACCTAGGAGCGCAGTCACTACCTCTCCCCTCACGGTAACTGCCCAAGCTGAGGTCGTGCCCTCTGTGGCGCCCTTGAGCTAGTTGCCACCCCTTTCCGCCCTTAAGGCCTTGGTTGGAGTGCACTCTGCGCTCGCCACTCCTCCGGTAAAGCTGTAAAGGCCACTTCACGGCCAACAGTGTAAGTCGTTTAAAAAAAATAAAAAATAAATTCCAATAGAAATATTTCTTAAAAATCAATATTGTACGTGTTAAAAACCAATAAGGAAATTTAGAATAATAAGGATCTACTTAATTATTAAAATCGAAGCAAGGAGATTGTACATAAATGAGATACATTTTTATACCTGCCATTACCACCTCTTTAGCAGGATTGTTTTAATATTGCTTAACTTTTTGACAATGTATTCGTAGGTACAGAAACAACCAGTAAAGTTTTTAAGCGACGGTAATACGGTTCTTATATCAATAGTTGTACTTAGCATGAGCGCCAAGACTAGACTTATGTCACGGGATATGGTGATTATATCTCTTTCTCTCGTATGAAATAAGACAGAGAGCGACCGAGCCAATCCGTGACAGAAGTCTTGTCTTGAAATGCGTGCTAACACCAGAGGATTAATTTTAAATATGCCTTTGATGAGACATAAACCAATGTAGGTTGTAATCACATGCAAACGTGCTAATTTTAGATTTTTAAATAAAATAAAAATCTAGAAACTTAAAATATGTTTTATTTATTGGAATCCAAACTCACGTTTTGAATCTTTTAAAAAATAGATTATTTAAATTAAACCACGTTCCGCTACACAAGATTTGTTTTGCAAAAATATTCAGATGATTATTTTCGAGAACCGGTTCAAGGAAGACGAAATTGGCTCCAGCGCCAGCGGCTCGATTCAGACGACGAATACGAAACGGCGAGTGCCGTTGATTATGTATTTTACGTCTAAATGGTCGACATCCGACCGCTCGGTACAAAGTGACCGGCCCGGATAGGATTTTCCACAGTCGTTACATAAATGTTGTAAGAGCCGCACGTTGTTTGCTCGTTGTAAGATAATAGGCTATGAAGCTTTTTGCTCTTTTCTGTTTATGTCATTATCATGTTGTCTGCAACAGTTTGTTGATGCTACTTCAATTCTTTCTTGTTTATTAGCTTAACGAAGATATATTCCTACATTTTAACAACGGCTTTATCTAGTGGTTTGAGCGCAGACTAAGTGCACCGGGTGCATTCCCGTCTAAATAACTGCATATGCAGGTGCAGCCATACCTTATCATACTTCATTACATTTCATTTCTTAAAAATGTTGAAGTCATTGGTGAATAAAAAGTAAATCGTATCATGATATGTACCTAACCTTCTTTAATATGTTTTTTTTGCTGTAATTCATAGTTCAGATTGGGGCTCGTCAAGGAAAGCATGCTTTGACTATGAACACCAGTGCACTTTCATACCTAATTCCCAGGAACAAAAGTCTTCTTAGTAATGTTTCTAAAACAGCTTAATTTTGTATAACTACGAAGAAATTAATTAAGCCATTTACTGTGTCATCGAAAATGTTATTTTTTTCAACCGTCCGAATTGATTCTCCACGGGAGTATTATCGCTGTGAAAAGCAATATTGCAATTGTAACTCAGGCCAATTGCGTCCAATTTGGAACAATTTATTGGTCGAATAATATGAGGAAGTGCGAATTTCGTGCGTGTTTGGGATGACAGTGTGATTGCATAATGATTGCAGTTACAAGTTGAGTCGATAAAGGGGACCTGTGGAAGCATTGATTACAATTTATAACTCCGGTAATTAACACATGTGACATGGGTACATTTCCAAGATACTTGGAGGTTCTAGACCTTATAAAAGATAGGCATGCATAAATTTGTCCTTTATCCTTATATTCTCGTTGTTCTACTTTTATTAACGCTTCTGGTTTTAGGGATGTATATATTGCATAACCATAGAAGATAATAAGTTTAATTATCCGCAGCTCTATAGGTTAACTTAATAACTTTTACTTAATTTTTTAACAAATAAAATTATCAAGTAGGTATTACTTATACAAAACTAATGTTACCAGTTACTTCTTATATAATATTTTTAAGCATTATTTTTCTTAACCAAATATAACCTGGGTCTATTGTTATCCCTATCCCTATTACCGCTACGAGACATCAAATGATACAAAGTTCAGCGCACTTGACCCCTTGTACGAGTTTATGAAGCAATTGGTATTCGTGGCTGTGGGTGGAACAATTGGATGATATAATTCGATTGCTCGGACGTAATTAGATCATTAGACCAGTTTTAATGAGTTTTGAGAGGATTTAATGAGTTATTTTAATGACAGTAATCTAGATACTGATGATATTGATTAAGACTGAAATGCAACTGTGAGCATAATACCGTTTAGTACATTTACGTACGCCACGTATGCCAATAAATACACTTAAAGCTACTATCTTCATCAAGCAGGATCGTCAACAGATCATATAATTCACACACAAACAAAATAAGTCGAAAAAACTTAGACAATATTGAAGGAAATCAACTTTCATGGAACCGGTAATTCGACACGGCGGCGGCGCGGCGGTGTCGACTTTCCGTTCAAGAGCTAGACAAATTATAATAATTGGCAATGCAAACTCTTCGCCGCTATGTTTGTAGTGCCAATACTTAAGCCGGGTCTAGATAAATTAACATTTGCACATCCCCTCTTCAGGTGGTTACGGATAATAATATAATTATTTGGATTAAGTTCGTAAAACTGGCACTAGATGTCGGTGTACGTTGGCTTCAGTTCCTGGATGGCGGTGTTAAGTTTAAGAGTCGATTGTGGTATCACAAATGGTATAACTTTTTCTTCAGTTCCATCTGAATCCTAATTAAAACTTGATATTCTATTAGAAGTTAACTCTAGAACTTAACCTTTTAGGAAGAACTTATTGCAGCACCTATAGCCTATGTGCCTTACACACCCGTATTTCAGCGATGTGACTTATGCACGTAATGTATACATGTGCACTTAGCCTCATCGCTGAGATAAAACTGATGTCACGGATAATGTCGCGCTGACTCGCTCTCGCTCTGTTACTTTAGTAATTCAAACGAGAGAAAGAGAAAATTGAGATATATTTCATGTTAGTCTTAACAACAAGCTGTACAATGCTACGTGTGTTTACATAAAATGCGGTCAAGCCAGCTGGCGGCGGCTGACCGCAGGCAATTTGTGATAAAGACTAAACATTTAGGTGGTGTCCCAATTTAGTATGTAGGTATTTAACGGGCATTTAGCAAAATATCGCATTTATATCATATATCGATCAAATATTGTAACTTCTACACAAGAACCATGTACCTAATAAGCCGTCTAGGAATATTTAAACGTTATTAATTAAAAACATCTGCCAGTCGTTTGAGTTTTATAAAATTGATAAATCTCCTTTAGCTATGCACTATGATCTTTAAATTGCAACTGAGAAGAATATTCCTCTATTTGTTTGTAACAAACACGTTTTGAAGCACGTCGAATGCAACAGGTTTGTGTCAAGGTATGGCGATTACAGTAATCACTTCATATAATGCTTTAACAAAAGAGACTTTTGTCCGAAACTAGCACAAGCGGTTAATTCGCGGTTGCATTTCGACGCTTTAAATAATATATGAGTTATATATACCAATCGACGGAGAAAAATCTGGCCGTTTGAATGGTATATATATTCTCATTTTACGATTTTTTGTTGCTTAGTAAGGATTGCTTTTCAAGCGTCGATTTATATTTTATTTGTATTTAAATGGTTCCTTACGGTATGGAGATTAAGGTTGAAATTAGTTTGAGTATAATTAATTTAACGTACGCAACAATTTAATATCGAATACGTACATCTTAAGGAAAATACGATGTGACCTCTTTATTAGCGTCACAAACACAACCACTACATGACGTAGACAGATGGCGCTTGTACTACGCAGTATACAAATAAAGATTCCATACACAATCCTGGATCGCGCTAGAAGAGTTATCGCTCAACTTTTCTATATGTACAATATAAGATTCCGATATTTACCGTTAGAACGTAGCGGCTGAAAGGAAGTTATTTACTTTACTTCTAAAACACTAACATATTTGAAGTCCCAAACCTTAAGTCTTAGTGATAAAGTATAAATTTCAACGGCATAAAAATCGGATTTTGAACATATTTCTTGAAATTATAACACCAAATCATCGTTACTCTGGTGTTAGACGACAGCTTGTTCTTGGGGCTTGAGTGTACGCCGCTTGGCTCACGGAAATGGGAAGCTGCAGGTTCGATACCCAAATTATAGCCCTTTTTAACGTCCCACTGCTGGACACGGGCCTCCTCTCAATGCGAGGGGGATTCAGGCCATAGTCCACCACGCTGGCCCGGTGTGGGTTGGCAGACTTCACACATCTATAGAGAACTAGTCAAGTTCCTTCAGACGTGCAGGTTTCCTCACGATGTTTTCCTTCACCGTTTCAAAGCGGTGATAAACTCGGATGTAAAAGAGGTTCGCACATAAATCCTAAAAGTGCGAGCCGGTGTTTGAACTTGCACACTTTGATTGCAAGGCGTGCGTTCGACTACTCGGCTACCACTGCTATTACGGTTCGATCCCCGCCAGCCGCAAATTTATAAAATTGCCTTTTAGAAATTATCCATAGTCCGGGTGTACCTGGGATCGCCCCCAGTCTGCTTGGCTTGGGAGCATACAATGAGTACGTGTTGTCTAGCGATATTTATTTGGCAAAGGTAGGTTTTAATGACCTTACTATGAAGGAGGTTAAACCATAAAATTAATTGAAATTCTTCCGTTATTTTTTTACTGGTCAGTTAGCTCATTAAATTTACGTTTTAAAAGTGCCGATCAATTAATGTGTTGTAAAAGATCAACATAACACAGATAAGTTCAAATACTATTGATTTTTACTAAATCACGAGGAAATCTGCACGTCTGTAGCAAGGCGTTTGCGTTTCACAAACCGGTACTGGACCTTCGTGGTGGACTATGACCCAAATCTTCCTCGTATTGAAGTGGGATATGTCCGAAATAATGGCAATAGGCTCGCCCCTACTACATTGGGACCAAAATACATCGTCACATTGTGGGTGCATTGCAGTGCATCTCTGCTTACCCCTTGGGGGAGTACAGGCGTGATGATGTGTTATTTTTAATAAGTTATCAATTATTAATATTCTATGTATGACTATTATTTGCCTTGTATTTTTTTATTGAGTGGGTTGTTGACTATGTTTTTTTTGTTTAAATTTTATTGTTACATTATTTATTTCTGTAAACTTTAATAACCTTGACATATATATGCTTAACCTTGACAAATCTTTGAAATTATAATATTAAATGATTTTGAAGTACCTCATAAACAAAAAAAACCTACGATTAAGTACATCATGTAGACATACTTGCTAAGCTCTACATAGAAGGTACAGACTTTGTCAGCGTTAAATTTTGTTGAAAAAAGTAGCTTAAGTTACTCCTTATCACATTGGATAATCTTGCCAGTGAATGTCATGACAAAATCCGTCAGGCCGAGATACAGACAAAAAAAATCATGAACTCGTTTTTTTAAGAAGTAGTACCTATATTATACTTTGATATTGACGCTTGATAGACAAAGCGACGCAGAAAAATCTGGCTGTTCGAATGGTATATAACTCATTTTACGATTTTTGTCGCTTGTTAAAGATTGCCTTTCAAGCGTCGATATTCGTTTAATAAAACTCTGTTATATTTTGGTATTAAAAACAGTCACATCAATTTTATTTATTTGTACAGATAGGGCTCTTAGATTTTCGGTTATTGAACCGTTCTGAGGCCAATGTTATGTTAGATTGTATTATGTGGGTCATGGTACTCGATACGATCGAACTGTTAATGTGTTTGTTGTACATTGAGTTTAATTGCTTGATAAAGGACGTTGACTTTGGACAGTGAGCGGCGAGATAATTATATTGACAAACAGTTTGTGATCTTGTAATTGTAATTAATGGACGAAGGCGTGGTATAGTGCTGGGATTCCCAAACTTGGTTCCGCGGAATCTAGGGGTTCCGTAGAATAGTCATCAGGGTTCCGCCAAAACTATATACGTATACAATTTTCGGACGTAATACCGAACTATAAAACAATTATTTATAAACAGTAAAATAATTTCATTCTTCACATAAATCTTAAATAAATAAATGTCAGTATTGATTTGTAATTATTTGATACTAGCTGTGCCCGCGACTTCGCCCGCGTGTTCTTTAGGGAGATTACCCGGAAATATGGGTATTATGTTTTTCCCGCGGAACCCTAATGCTTTTTCTAAAATTAAAGTAGCCTAAGTTACGCCTTAGAACGTCAGCTATCTGTCAGTGAAAGTCCCATTGAAATCAGTTCAGCCGTTTAGAAGTTTACCTCAAACAAACAGACAGACAGACAGACAGACAGACAGACAAAAAATTTTAAAATTGCCTTTTCGTTTCTGGTATCGTATATACTTTCATACGCATTTGGTAAAAAAGTGTTATTTTGATATTACAAACAGACACTCCAATTTTATTTATTTGTATGTATAGAGTATAGATAGATACAGATTTGATATGTGGTTCTATAAAAACAAAAAGTATTTGGCTAGTGTTCCGTAATCTATAAAGTTTAGAAAAACCCTGGTATAGTGGTTCCAGAGTACGCCAGATGGCTCACTGCACCTGCTGGTAAGGGGTTTAATTCCCGCCAGTGGTAGGTTTCGAAATTGGCCTTTGCAATATTTTGCTCTGGTCTGGGTTTAACTGGGACCACCCCAGTTCATCGTATACTGAACTAGTGACGTGCGTTTATCCGTATCCGCGGATATCTGAGGGAAAAGAAAGTTCCGTATCCGTAACTTTTACCTTATGAATTTTCAAGACATAGATGAAACTATATACTTTTAGGTAAATAGGTAGCAATGAACTTCAACTCCATTCTGATTGTTTTTTATTTCTTAAAATCAAATACTTGGCTCCTTTATATTTAGGTATCTTAGTGAGTTACCGTACCAGTATTACATAACTCACAGGTACTAAATCAACTATCTTTATAATGAGATCAATGACAAATCTTTGTGATAAGGTTATTAAATATTAAACATTTATTAAAGGAAGTTTTTATGAAATTGTTAAGATCCGTATCCGCGGATCTTGAAACCAAATATCCGTATCCGCGGATATACATTTTTAATTATCCGGCATATCACTCTAAACTAACCAATGCTGGTTACTTTGGGATTCTAGCGATATTTATTACGTCTGAGTAAGTAGATACTTATATGCTCTAAGATTGTAAGGTCTTTATATCAAATAAAGAATCTGATAAAAATTACCTGTTTATATGAATATATAAATCATTACTCTTTGATAAATTGGCGTCGATTTTGGTAGCACCAAACCAAACTGCACTAAATTATGTCTATATACGTTCAATTGAGTGTAGTCAAAGTAGTCAGTTTTGTAGTAATTAGTATCCTAAGTCTTCTAACACAAGCGTTGTATTATAACAATGTCTTCATTTCTTAAAGCTGTCTTTTATCAATGGTAGCTGGAATATGACTTGTCTAATAGCTTTAAGGTGACAGGCTCGCCCCCCATTACATTGGGACCAAAATACATCTGCGAAGTGTGTGTGCCTGCCTACCCCTTCGGAGAATACAGGCATGATGATTTATTATTAGCTGCTGATTAGTTGCAGTCTACAAAGGGCAAGATTGTGGTCATTACCTTCATTATTAGGCGCTCATTGCCATATCGTTTTGTTGCGTCATATGTACAGATATAGGTAAGCATATTTATTAAACGGATTGTGTAATTCTGTTTGTGTTCTTTCTGTCACCTTAGGAGGCAGGTATATATACGGTCAACAGCGTTCAGCGACATTAGTTCAACGTCTTTGTGTTTCTAGATCCATTCAAAGCAGCACCCGGCAGAAATGCTGCTAATATTTCCATATTTTGTATAGAGGTAAACGAGGTCGGTATCTATGACCAATGCATATTTGAGCACAACAATGTATCGGCAGATTAGCTAATATGTTGTACACAAGGTTACTGTAGGTGAAGATGTAGAAATAAAGTTTGAGTAGCAGCCAGACAATAGACATACAAACAGGTAAATCCACTGGCAATAGGTAGGTGAATAATCTCGAACTAATACATTTCTTGTCTACGTTTTAATAAGAAAGCACTAGCTGTGCCCGCGATTCCGTTCGTGTGGCATTTTGGAACTCTTATTATTTTAAAAAAAGTAGCTTGAGTTACTCCTTATAAAATCAGCTATCTGCCAGTGAAAGTCCCGTCAAATTTAGTCCAGCCGATTGCTGGAACAAACAGAATCAGAATCAGATTTTTTTAGCCATGTAATCCAATACAGGCACTTATGAATCGTCAGTAAAAAAATAATAATATTAATGGTATCTCTACCACCCATTCGGAATGCATTTCCTATGGAGAAGAATGCGCAAGAAACTCCATGGTTGCATTTTTCCAATAAGAATTTACATGTTATTTGCATTACAATGTGTTTTTCTTAATTAAGAATTATACAATACAAAGTTAATGAGGCTATACATTCTCAAAACACAAAATTAATCAGCAATACAAATTACAAGCTGTGTCAGTGTTAGATTCAAAGGTAGGAAGGATGAGGAAAACGGGACAAATAGAAAACATCCCTCAAATGAGTTCCTGTGGAGCCAGACCTGAACACTGTATATACTTTCATTATTACGATGCATCTAGAAAACGCTGTTATTTTGACATTAAAAAAAGAATCTTCAATATTAATCATTTGTATATAGATTTTGCGAGCCGTGATATCGATTAAAGTGGGCCGTGGGACTACATTCAATTCGCTGAAACTACTAGGCGAAGCCATAATAGTTCGACACTAAGATTTTATTTGACCATAAACTTTTGAAATTCTTGACACGGATTCATCATCTCTATCAACTTCATCACCCATTTTTATTTTAAATCTGGATCTAACTTTTAATTGAATTTGATGTTACTATTAATTACTTGAGACAGACAGAATGCCTGCTAATTGCGAATGCAGCTCTACTTTATTTTTTCCTCTCACATTCCAATTCATTTAATAAAAAGAAAAAGTTGTTAATTATTCTCCCAACATTCCGTCCCCTCGATGACCTTCTTAGAGATAAGTAACTGCGTTATTTCTGTCATTCCCATAACGACATGGAAATTTAAACAACGTGTTCTACGCAAACGGTTACAGATCTTTGTATCATCGTTTGACATTTGAACTGTAAACCAAACCGCACCTAAATTACGACACACACCGTAACCGCGGTGGTTTGGTAACTTTAAGTTATCTTTTATGTTGAAGCAGTAATTAATTAGCAGTGGTAGCCGAGTGGTCGAACGCACGCTTTGCAATCAAAGTGCGCAGGTTCTATCCCCGGCTCGCACCTCTGGGTTCCATGTGTGAATCTCATTTTCATCTGAGATTATCACTTGCTAAGAAACGGTGACGGAAAACATCGTGAGGAAACCTGTGTGCGCGGTATAATGGCAATAGGCTCGCCCCCTATTACATTGGGACCAAAATACATCGGCGAAGTGTGGGCGCACTGCAGTGCACCTCTGCCTACCCCTTCGGGGAATACAGGCGTGATGATGATGTATTATTAGTAATTAAGATATACAGGGTTTATCAGAAGTCCGAAATAATACTTTGAGTAAATACACAGTAGCTCATATGTGGATGCTTTGTGAATATACAGATTATATCTAACTATGATAGTATAAGTGTTATAGACTTTTGAATATTTGTCACAGGTATCGTGTTCTGGGCTTTGGGTCCATAATCCCTATTCAGCGGTGCAAACTACACGTATGAGGGGAGACTACCAATATTCACAAAATATAACATGAGATATTACGACTTATAGAAATAGACGACGAAACAAAAATTAAAAAAAAACATGTTCGAATTTCAATTGTATACTGATGATGCAAACGTCAAAGTATTATTTCGGATTTCTGATACAGCCTGTAGAATAAATTAATAACTCCAGACATCATTATCTCATTGCATGATCCCAAATTAAGCAAAGCTTGTACTATGGATACCATACAATGGACTGGGATAGATTCCATTTACACCCAGATCAGGGCAATTTTCGAAATTCACTGCTGGTGGGACTCAAACCCACAACTACCCGCTGCAGTGAACCGAGTGGTCGAATCTCTAGCCACTGGACTAAGCTATCGTCTTAATCATTACTAACTACAGCCCTTTTAACGGCCCACTGCTGGGCATGGGCCTCCCCTCAATGCGAGGGGGATTCAGGCCATAGTCCATCACAGTACATCCCAGTGCGGGTTGGCAGACTTCACAAATCTATCGAGAACTAGTCAAGTTCCCTCAGACGTGCAGGTTTCCTCACGATGTTTTCCTTCACCGTTTCATAGCAAGTGATAATCTCGGATGAAAATGAGATTCGCACATTCACACATTATGAGATTCCCAGAGGTACGAGCCGGGGTTTGAATTTGCACACTTTGATTGCAAGGCGTGCGTTCGACCACTCGGCTACCACTGCTGCTGTACTGCTGCTGTCTTAATAATTTTCTTAAGTTATTATTAACCGACAAAAAAGGTCCTCAGTTCGTCTGTATGTATTTTTTGCACTTATTCCTTACTGCAATAACATTTTGAAGATAAGTTTGAATGTATATGTTAACAACCTTATTGCTAAACCGTAGCCGTACCAAAAAACCGTAAAAAAACAATAAAAAAATTACATATTCGTTTGGCGCTAAGAAACTTTATGCTTGTTGAAGAGTTACTTATAGAGAAGTAACGAGGTTTATAATTATAAGCAAATAAAAAGGCCACAAAATGTAGTTATATCTCTCTCGAACGGATTACCAACTTCCATGTTTTACTGCCGAGAGGGCAATACAGGTTTCAAACATTGCAATCCTTCGTGATTATCGTCCATAAGTTCACTGAACAAAAAGTAGTCTGCACCTTTCGGGGTCGTAAAGATGTTGTTGCATCAACTTGGTTTTTATTCAATGCAGTATGTATCTACCTACGGTACTAAAATTCCCAACGTGGGTAGGTATGTCATCACCAAAATTGAGTGAACCATAAAGTACCACAAGCTATAGGACTGCGCTCAGCGCGATCAGTATTTGCCAATACGAAAACGAACTTTATTATCTTATAGTCAAAGCACATTTTACAACGAGAGTGAATTAAGTTGTGTGGCTTTTGAAACAGAGATTCGACGCACGCATCATACTTGACGCTACAGTATGGCCGGGGCTTAAAACGATCAAACGTCATCTATCTTAAAAAAATCTTACCGAGGGAACTGAGACCGGATTGATCGTCTAATGGACCTCCAATACTTAGTGCCGATCGTTAAGTAGTTTTCGGCAAGGTAAATTCGAGAAATCCGTTGCGTCTCATGCAAGCCTACACAAGCCGACGAGTACCTTTAAATTATAGGCGTCGATAATTTTGAAGACAACACGCTCAGATTTATTTAACTTAACTGCTACTTAATAAACTTCAAGACAAATGTGTAAATGGAATATCTTAATTTATGACTCAATTATCATATGTGCCAGTCGGAAAAACGAAATATGATTTGCGGCACTTTGATATATTTGTAATGTTTGTTGCACATCAATTTTTTTTTCTTATATGTAGTAGTTGGCTACAGCTTGCAAGATTTTGTGTTTGACTTTGTTTTGAGTTTGACTCTCTGCCTAACCCTTCGGGAAATACAGGCGTGATGATGTATTGATGTACTTACATAAGGTTATAGCACCATCTACCAGTTGTGCAATTGGACCGTCTAAGGTTTGGCGAGGCTTGTGCCTCAGATCTGTCAAACAAGTGTTTTTGAGATTTTGCTTTGGCTGAAGGCAGGCTTTCCGAAATGAGAACCTAAAAGAAATGACTTACGGTTCAAATTACGAAAGTGAGATAGAATTAAAACAGTTGACAATATCCATTCTTTATTCTAAACTACGTTGTGTGATCTTGAGAGTAGAGTGTAGCAATCAGTGTTGCATTACTAGACGGAGTCATTTGTGTTAATGACCCGCATTTAGACTGATAATGCTCGATGATTTTGTCGGCACAAAACTGAAATAGTATTGGTCTTTTTCATTGTAGTAAAGTGTGAGCATGATAGCAATATACTGTTGTATTTTTTTTTAAATTGTTCGAGTATGTGCAACAATTTTAGGCCGTTGCCGGAGTTATTTGTGAGGAGTAAAAAATATACTGATAATAATGCAATAAATTAATTAAGCTGCTTCATGCCAAAACTACACAAGATTGCTAAAGATTAAATATGAACTTGTCTGTAAGCATATTTCATATAAATGTATTTATTATTCCTTTATTTCTCATCTTTCTTATAAATTACATTTTTAAATATATATATAAAATACATATGAAAAAATCTGACTCAGATTTGTTTTATTCCTGTAAACCAATACAGGCACTTATGAATCGTCAGTAAAAAATAATAATATTAATAGTACATACATACATACATATACTCACGACTGTATCCCATGGGGGTAGGCAGAGTCTACCGTTTGCCACACGTATTAATAGTATCTCTACCAAATAATATGTATCTATTATTTATTATCAATAGGTACCAAAACCAAATCAAAACCATTTCAGGCAACTTTGATGACGATAAGGTTAACATATTATTTTAAATGGGCTATGTAAATATCAATAATACACTGACTCAGCATTTGTGACAAGACGAAATGAGATATACGAGTTTTGTTTCTTACACTCATAATAATTGAAATAAAACTATTTTACGGATTTTATCGCGTTTATTTACTATTTTATTTTCCCGAAGTTTCGGCTGCTTTACAGCAACCATGGTCACGGGGGGACTGAGGTGTTAGACGTCCTGATGTCATAGTTAATAACTGGGTACCCTCATATTTAGTTGTTGTTTGCGGTCCGATCCACGCAGAAAGTGCTTACGGTGTCTTGAGGTCTTGCAATGGTACACTTGGTTTTGGATTTAATCATATTAATTACGGTATACCAAGTTGGTGGTAGCACCCAGCCATCTTCCCTATTGAAATTAGGATATTTTTTAATTTCAATGGCCCCACGTATCATCCTTGGTGAGAGTCGGTAGTAGTAAATAAACGCGATAAAATCCTTAAAATAGTTTTATTTCAATGTATAGTATTCGCGTAAATATAAGAAAACAATATGTGAACTCATAATAATGTTATGTCTTAGTGGGTTCACTGTAGTGCACCTCTGCCTACCCCTTAGGAAAATATAGGTATGATGACGATGTATGTATGTTTAAATAATTTTTAAAAAGGTAATTTATCTTCATTAAAAATCAAGTAAAATGTAGTATACAGGCTCGGATACGGTAAAAACCAGTATGTACTGACAATATTATCGATCGTGTGTTCGAAGCTTTTGTGAAAGAATCGAGGCGAGAGCCTCAATGTCAGTTTCTCATTAATTATGCAAATGTTTCGTTGCTATAACACGTTAACCATACCAGACCATTTAGTGCAATCACCCCTGCGGAACTCGCCGCTATATTGAAACTGCTGAACTCTTTTGACTGTAGGAGATACTTTGTTATCACCACCTGTTTGTAGTCTTGTTGTAATATTACTTTCATTTTGTCAGTTACAAAAACTGTCAAAAAGAGTAAAATGTTATTACTATACCAATAATGTAGAAGAAAAAATAGTAGGGCCCCAGGATTTTAAGCAACAACTTATGCTTCTTCGTTAATTTTTCACTAGGCGACTCTTATTGATACTTTTTGTTTTCTTTAATTGCTTCTTTCCATTGAGTTTATTCAGTTGTTAACTTGCGTTTTGACGTTTCATTGTTATGAATAGTTTCGCATCAATATGCATTACTGATTGAATTTCTAAAGTAAAAACCACGCCCTAGCACGTCAAAATTCGTTCGCGCTGTCGGTATCATTTTTTTTAAAGAATGAACTTTTACTATGAGTAAATAAAGGTTATTTTGGTACTGGCAAAAACACGAGACAATCGACGCCCCAAGGCTTTAAAGCCCCCACACACAGGGTCGTCAACCCTCGCACGTCAAAATATTTGCCAATACAAAAATAACTCTGTGTCAATATGCATAAAGATTAAATTTACGCGTCAAAACTCCCTCGCGCTGTGAGTGTCATTTTGTTGTAGAATGTACTTTTTCTATGTGTCAATACAGTAAGTTTTCCTATGCCAACAATTTACGCGCGAGTCGGCAACGTGGATGACTGTCAAATAAGTCAAAATTGACAGTTGCCTAAGCTCATGCGTCGGTAAATCGTTGTTGTTACTTAAGGAAGGTTTAGGATCCTTAGTCCTTGACTAACGGTTAGTGCAATGATTGTTTCGCGCAAAGCACTGCGCGATAATTTGGCAGCACATTAAGGCGTTTCCTAACGTTAGTGAAAACGGACATAGGTGCGTTCTTAACTCTTCAATTGTTACAGTTATAACTAAAAAATGCAGTTATAACTAAAAAATGCGTCATTTTCATACTGTTCCACGAACTGCTGTATAAACTGTTATTACGTTTTCGTGATATATTATTTACTCTTTTGAAAATTAAATTACGCACGTTTCAACACACGCTGCTATACGACGGCCAACCGGAATCTCTACATTAAACTAGTCAATAAATATCGCCAGACAACACATACCTAATAATCCCAAACAAAGCAAAGCTTGTAAACCATAGCATACACTGGCAGAGATCCTAGTTAAACCCAGACCAAATTACGAATAGATCATTTCCAAAAGTTGCGACTGAAGTGAATCGAACCTGCTATCGTAACTTGCAGTGAGTCGAGCGGACTACGCCTTAAACTACAAGACCAAGCCGAACCAGCCAAGCCAACCAAGCCGTCACCGACACCAGAACGAAAAATATCGTATGAAACGATTTTCTGTGATTCAATCGCCGATTTTAGGTAACACCTTCGGAGCGAAGATATGAAGAAACTAATGACGGCATCCACTGTAATGCCCGCCTTGCGTAATAACGTCGATGTAATGCTTTCGATACAAATCACTCAGTAAGTATACTTAGAACACTCGGAAAAGGAGTGTGCAAATTGTACCTAATGATTTTCTTACTGCACAACCGATGCGGGTCACTAATTTAAACCTTAATAGCTCGGTTACTAAGTATTTATTTAAATAAACTCTATCATTTTTAATTTCCAAGTCAACATATGAAACTGGGTCAACAACATAAACCTTCATTCAGTTAATTGACCTCTGACATTTGCAATCTTCTCTGCCTATTTGACCATTTAGTTTGAGTGTAGGCCGCTCGGCACACTGCTACAAATGGTTATGGGTTCGAATCTCGTCAACAGCAAATTTCAGATATGATCTTTTTGTTAGCAGTGGTAGCCTCGTGGGCAAGAACGCCCGCCTTGAACGTAAGGGGTGCAAGTTCTAATCCCGGGCCCGCACCTCTGAGATAGTTTTCATGTGCGAATGTCATTTACAAGAATGAATACCACTTGCTGAACGGTGAAGGAAAACATCGTGAGGAAACCTGTACGTCTATAGAAAGACGTGTGAAGTTCACCAACCCGCACTGGGCCAACGTGGTGGACTATGGTCCAAAATCTCCCTCGTATTGAGGGAGAATGTGCCCGGTATAATGGCAATAGGCTCGCCCCCTATGACATTGGGACCAAAATACATCGGCGAAGTGTGGGCGCACTGCAGTGCACCTCTGCCTACCCCTTCGGGGAATACAGGCCTGATGATGTATCTTTTTGTAATTTGACTTATATAACTGGGATCACCCCAGTCCATTGTATGACACCCATAGCACAAACTTTGCTTAGTTTGGGGGCATACGATGAGTATTTATTGTACGGTGACATATAATATTATATTTTATCTGTGCAGTGTACGTAAACCTTGAAACACCCTTCTTAAATCCACGGAAATATATTCAAATGCCAAAGATAAACAATGAAGTGTAAATAAATAAAAGTGAATCTTAATTACCTGTAATACATTACATTTTATATTTTCCTAATACTCCACGTTCTGTTAAACAGTCGGCTGCCATTGTGTTTTCCGGATACTATGCTTATCTTTTGTTATATATCATACATTGTTATTGTAACTAAACACGTTTATGTTATTAGAAACACGTGGAGTAGGTGCAAATAGGTGATTTCTATTATTTATCAGCTTTTACTCGGATAAGAAAGGTAGTATGATAATGGTCGTGATAATTGTGGAGTTATGTCATGAGTTGCATATGACCATAGAGTAACTAGAGAACTCATATAAAAATTGCCGCAGGGCGGAATCGATAGGGCATCTCCGTTATATATCTCTATACATATGTTTGTTTTTAAGTCTTGGGTTGGTTTTTCTGGGTATCTTTTTCACCTTCATCATTGATTTAATTTTGAATGAAAACTGGTCAAATATTTGCTAAGTGCAGGTAAAGCCACTTCTTCTTATACCATGATATTTTAATCACTTCATAAAAGTACTACAAGTCTTGACTTTTTACTACATCAATGTTTTTGTATAAACTCCATAATAACAAAATGTAGGTTTTCTTGTAAAACTGTTTCGACACATTTCTAGTTATGTATAAAACCGAATGCAAAACAAGGAGGTTCTCAATTCAATTCGTAGGTTTTTGTTTGCATAACACCTCAGCAAATTGATTGTCTACCATTTAAGAAAAAAAAAGATAAATGCAAATCAAGTTCGAAAAAGGAATGTATTTCGTAAAATCGCAAATCCATTTATGGATTAAAACTCCTATCGTGTTAGGTGCGTTATTCAAACCATACGCCCACGCTCTGTTATTTTTGTATTACCGACACACATACATAGAGTATTTAGCGGGCCATTGTTCGATTGTGTAAAAAACCTACAACAGAGAACATTTTTCCATTCCCATTCGACATATAAACCTAGTATTTTTGCTTATATCTATATAACTTTATGTAACTTTGTATAAATGGATTTATACAACACGTATGGTTAAATGGACCATATATGTACCTTACTAACGACAGTGTGGTTAAGTGGTTCGAGCGTTCGATCGGCTCATTGTACGAAGTGGTTGCAAGTTCGATTCCCGTCGGTAGCAAATTTCGGAAATGGTCTTTTCAGACTTGTTCCTAGTCTGGATGTAACCCTAATTGCTTCTAGTCCATTTTGTGAGAGGGTCCATTTAAGCATTTTATATTTTAAATATGATGAGTATTATCAAATCAATAGTGTTAAAAAAATGTTACTGAATAAGGGCTCATTGAATGCATGTTTAGAAATAACCTAACAGCCAATATAATATTAAGTAGGTACTTACTTAATCACAACGAGTAACCATGTACTCCTATACTAATTGCTTATAATAGCTTTCTATATGCGGTAGCTTGTTACTGGCATGTAATATCACATATTGTTATTACTTAGTGTTAATGCTGTAAGCTATCCAAATAAAATAAAATAAAATTATGTGTGTTGTCTAGCGTATAAATAACGTAAAGTAAATAGTTACATAAAGTAATTACTAATTAATTAAAAAATATATAAAATTTGTACCGAGATATTAATATTGTGTTATTAATAATTCAGTAGTGTTAATATTTATTTTACAGAATAATTCGAATTCATTTTCAATGTTATAATAGCTGGTCTTTCAAAACGGAAGTAGGAAACTATTACCGTCTGTTATTGCAGTATTATTTTAATGATAATATGATTTTTTGACAGGTATTTTACGACTACTGTCAAAATAAAGTAAATAATAAAATAATTCTGCTCAAAACATTATGGTTAGGGGGCAAGGGGCCCAATTCTCGCAAGATTGACATCATCTCTAATTCGACATAATTATGTAGAAACATAACAAAAAAAAAATTAACAAAAAACAAAAACCGACTTCAAAACCTAGGTGCACTAAAAAGCTACAAATAGCCTTCCCATTCATTACATTTAGAGTAGGTGTCAATCTACGTCAGACTAGGCAAATACACAAATGAATTGGCACCGACTCCAAATGTAATGAATTATAAGATTATTTGTAGCTTTTATATGCACCTAGATTTTTGAAGTCGGTTTTTGTTTTATTGTAAAATTATTATTTTTTTTGCATTTTTTTGTGCCAATAATCGTTGTAAACTTGCAAATACACCTTATAACAGCCCTAAAAAGTATGAAACTACAGCCAAAAAAAAATCATCCCATTGTTTCGACATATCTCGACAACTTGATAATAATTTATATGCTACTAGCTGTGCCCGCGACTTCGCCCGCGTGGACTTTAGCGAGTTGCTTTTTCTAAAATTAAAGTAGCCTAAGTTACGCATTGGAACGTCAGCTATCTATCAGTGAAAGTCCCATTGAAATCGGTTCAGCCGTTTAGAAGTTTACCTCAAACAAACAGACAGACAGACAGACAGACAGACAAAACATTTTAAAATTGCGTTTTCGTTATAGGTATCGTATATACTTTCATACGCATTTGGTAAAAAAGTGTTATTTTGATATTACAAACAGACACTCCAATTTTATTTATTTGTATGTATGTATGTATGGATGAAAACTATAAACTATAATTATTTATCGTGTTAATCTTACAAGTAGATATTGGCCTACTCGATGTTCTAATGTACTAATGAATAGCATAAATATAAAATTATTGCTTATTTCTAGCCTCAGGCCTTACAGTTAAGACTGTAAAATTAATATGCCCTACGTTAACCGATAAACCGTACAAGTATTACTATTTTAACCTGTCTTAAGGAGCCATGGGTCCATAAATACATACATGGCTTTGGAGCACCGATACAATACATCATCATCATCATCACGCCTGTATTCCCCGAAGGAGTAGGCAGAGGTGCACTGCAGTGCGCCCACACTTCGCCGATGTATTTTGGTCCCAATGTAATAGGGGGCGAGCCTATTGCCATTATACCGGGCACACAGGTTTCCTCACGATGTTTTCCGTCACCGTTTCTTAGCAAGTGATAATCTCAGATGTAAATGAGATTCGCACATGGAACTCAGAGGTGCGAGCCGGGGATAGAACCTGCGCACTTTGATTGCAAAGCGTGCGTTCGACCACTCGGCTACCACTGCTATATTATAAGCACCGATACAAATAACAAACAATTACCAATTACCTAACTATTAAATACTTATTAGATATAGTGTGCTTAGTTTATGCAGATATTTCACCCGACTACGGCGAAGCCAAAAGGGTTATGCTTTTAGCAGACCATGTATGTATGTATGTATTCACGTATGTTCCTCCGTAGCGCCTAAACTATTTATCCGATTTTGATGACTAAGATGTCAATCGATTCGTTATTATGGCATGAGTAACGTAGACTACATTTTAATTTTGTAGTCGGGTTACAGTTACCAACCTTATTAGGGTTCCGTACCTAAAAAGGATAAAACGGAACCCTTATAGTATCACTTTGTTGTCCGTCTGTATGTCTGTCTGTCAAGACCTTATTTTGAAACTTATTTTGTACTTAATAGCAGTGGTAGCCGAGTGGTCGAACGCACGCTTTGCAATCAAAGTGCGCAGGTTCTATCCCCGGCTCGCACCTCTGGGTTCCATGTGCGAATCTCATTTTCATCTGACATTATCACTTGCTAAGAAACGGTGACGGAAAACATCGTGAGGAAACCTGTGTGCCCGGTAAAATGGCAATAGGCTCGCCCCCTATTACATTGGGACCAAAATACATCGGCGAAGTGTGGGCGCACTGCAGTGCACCTCTGCCTACCCCTTCGGGGAATCCAGGCGTGATGATGATGATGATGATGATGTATTTTGTAGTTACTTTGAATGGGGACACTAGTATACCAACTGCAAAGTTAAGTTTTTCTCTCTGTCCATTTTATCTTTCGTAAGAATAATGTTCGGTGCTTTCATAGATACCGAAGCCTCGGTGCGCGAGTCCAGCTCGCACTTGGCCGGTTTTTTTTATTTTAAACTTAATAATCTTAGAAATTAGATTAGTAATACCTTGTAGACTACCTACTCATTAACATTATTAGATAAAGCGCTTGCGTCGCGATAGTTGGTACGCCAAAGGTGATCTTGCTAGACAGCATGCCTTCACATAACGAAGGAGGTAGCGGTCTTAAGCTCCAGCCACACCGGGGCTTCGAAACACGCTCAATAATTTTTTTTACAGCTTCTACCCGCGACTTCGTTCGCACAGACTTCTATTATTCAATATCGTTTAAATTATAGCCTATATGTTATTCTAATGTATATACAATAATACTGTAAAGTTCTATCAAAATCGGTTCAGTAGTTTTTGCGTGAAAGAGTAACAAACATCTATCCATCCATACTTAAAAACTTTCACATTTATAATATTAGTACGAAGTCGGATAGGATACTAATTAGAAATTGGTATCCAAACGAACTCTATAGACTCATAGAAAAAGTTCATTTTTGAATGAAATAACATTGACAGCGTGAGCAAACTTTGACGCGTGGTCGCGTGGCTTTTAACACTGAAATTCAATCTTTATGTATACTGGTACAAAGCTCTATTTGATATTGGCAAAAACGCGCGTACGAGTACATTATTGTAATAGCATGTAACTTGATCTACTCTATAAGAACATTTATTGCATAACATAATGATATGATTTTTCTAATTTGGGCACACATTGTATTGAGTAGATTTTATATATAAATACAAGCGTCTACCAATTGTAACCATCCTTACAATGTAACCTAAGCCTGTAATAGATTGTGGAGAAGGCTCCATAACTTTACGACGTTGCCGACAGCAGTAATATATCTCTAAGCTTACTCGTCTATCTCGAACGTGCATACACTATAACACTGAGAACATGGTAAGCTTACAAGCGAACCAACCGTAAGTTAGTACGTGGAATCTCAAGTAGTTACGGTTAAGACCTACGATGGAAACGAGGACTTTTGAATAGATGAATATATTAACTGCTTACTGAACCCGCGACTTTGTCCCCGTGAAATTTAGGAACCCTAATAATTTATCTAAAATACAAGTAGTCTACGTTATGCCTAATAACACCAGCTATCATCTGCCAAGGGTTTATCGGTCGAGCCATTCTTAAGATTATCCGACACCTACATACGTAGACAGACGGACAATAATTTAAAAAAAACCAAATACCGGCCAAGTGCGAGTCGGACTCGCGCATGAAGGGTTCCGTACCAATATCTATAAAAACGGCAAAAAAATCACGTTTGTTGTATGGGAGCCTCCTTAAATATTTAATTGATTCTGATTTTTAGTATTTGTTGTTATAGCGGCAATGGAAATATATCATCTGTGAAAATTTCAACTCTCTAACTATCACGGTTCTTGAGATACAGCCTGGTGACAGTCGGACGGACGGACGGACGGACGGACAGCAAAGTCTTAGTAATAGGGTCCCGTTTTACTCTTTGGGTACGGAACCCTAAAAAAAGTGTTTATGTTATAAGTACCGGATATACTTTCATATGTATTTAGTAAAAAGTTGTTATGTTTATATTATAAACAGCCACTTTAATTTTACTTATTCGTATAGATTATTTTATTAAATAGTGCAAACATTGACCTTCATGTTTGCAGAAAGTTGTGATTCATTTACAGTTGTATTGTAGAACTGTTTATTTCTAAAAAAAACCTGTTGTAGGTGGTTGAAAATTGGTGTTACATACATCCTTTGATTATTTTGCCATTAAGTCAAGTTTTTACTATCATCAACATCACTTGTAAAGCGGGCTTCAAAAGCACATTAGGGCGTTGTTGCTCGCAACGTCAATGTTATTTCATTCAAAAATGAACTTTTGTATGACTCAATACAGTTCGTTTTGGCACGAGCTTAAAGATTTACAATACTCTCTAATACATACTATGATTCTCACGACCTACTTCCTACGCTACGTTATTTACGTACGAACATTGAGCATCGCCTTTTGTTCGCACTTACTACGACTGCCTACTATACGATAGATATTATTTCCTTATGTTTATAAACCAAGCACGGGTCGTGGGAAATCTTTCGACACCTCAAGAGTGCAGCAACCGTTTTCCATCAACAACTGAATCGCACACTGTGTTTTAATATCGAGGGGTGAAAGGCTATTTCAGTTTCACTATTTCAGTGAAGTTCACCAACCCTCATTGGGCCAGCGTGGTGGACTATGGCCCAAATCTCCCTCGTATTGAGGGGGAATGTGCCCGGTATAATGGCTATAGGCTCGCCCCCTATTACATTGGGACCAAAATACATCGGCGAAGTGTGGGCGTACTACAGTGCACCTCTGCCTACCCCTTCAGGGAATACAGGCGTGATGATGTACTTGTGATGTACATATTACTATTAATTACTTGACATTGGCTGAAATACCCGCTAATCGCAGGTGGAACCATTCCTCATCTTATTAATTAATTTCATAATAAATGAAGAATAAAAGAGGAAAATAATACCGCAAGAGAGATATAAGGGCCCAGTTCTCGCATAATGGACATCATCTTTAATTCGACATACATCGAAAGAAACTGGAAAAATGTATACTACTATTGAAATAAAACTATTTTACGGATTTTATCGCGTAAATTTACTATTTTATTTTCCCGACGTTAATCCGTAAAATAGTTTTATTTCAATGGATAGTATTCGCGTAAATATGAGAAAACAATAAGTATACTACTATATACTACTATATATGTATATAGTGAAAAAAGCAACCATGGAGTTTCATTACCATTCTTCTCCATAGGAAATGCATTCCGAATGGGTGGTAGAGATACTATTATTATTATTTATTGACGATTCATAAGTGCCTGTATTGGTTTACATGGATAAAAAAAAAATTGATTCTGTAAACGTCAAAATATGATCACTTTATCTTTTTGCCCCCTAGAATTGCGTCCCAGGTATCATCCGGATCCTAATAATATAAAACAAGCTGTTGAGCAGCAACTTGTCAGCAGCTTTCAAACTTTTACAACTTAGGTTATCATAGACTCGTGTCTGACGGGTCAGTATCAGCCACTCTAATGTCTTCTTATACTCTTTGTATTTTTGTGTGGTCGGTCCGGTGGGTGTAGCCTGATGACGTAGCAGTGACGTAGCGTCCATTCGGTGGTTGCGTCAGCGCAGTCGATTCACAATAGCTGTGAAAGTCCAGTAGAAAGTGCAAGTCGACTGTCTCACGTACATATTATATCAGACGGGGATTTACATAACGAACGAATAGTTTTGTAGGTAACTAGAACTGTTATGGCGTATAAACCATTACTGAGCAAAATGTAGAGGTCAGTGGGTTTTTGTGGCGTTCTGTTGGGATTGGTTGATCAAAAATTGTTACTCAAATTCTGGTTTTGTTTATAGTATAGAGTTTATAGAGACAGTAAGTTGAAATTTCAGACTCTACATTGTTATAACTGTGGGTAAAATGGCTTATTTAGTTGGATTTTGAGGCAGCCTCGCTATAGAGAATTGTAGAGGTTCATGTACCAAATAGAGTAATGTAATCGACAGCTCTACCAACATAACGCGCCATAAAGAATGCGGGTTGAATTATTGTGGTCATATAATGTGGGCAGTATGAAATCGAACTCTACATTGAACCGTCACTGGTTCATCTGACCTTGTAAAGACAAAAAAACAGCTATAGTATGACCGCTGAAAACAACGAAATGGGGTATGTAACATTCCTTATTTCACCACTCTCCTAATGTCCGGCGTTAGATATTACTCTACATTCCCAATGAATTGAATAGAAGAAATTTTGCCAATAGTTTCGAAACGTAATCGATAACTCTACGGGGACAAGTCGAACACGATTTTTTCGTTTCACTTTTTATGTTATTGCGTTTCAGGCTTCGCTTCCGTCATTATCTAGAGAATGGAACATTGAACTCGTATAAAACTAGTTTTAGAATATGGCGAGTTTATTAACAATGCTATTCCTATTTGTTCCAAGTTAATCCGAGGTTGATACTGGGCTAAGAGCCAATATCTTTTAATTATTTTTGTGACTCTACCCACCGACTCTACATTATATATTTCAGAAGCTTAAGTTGAGAAAAGGTGAAGTCAGGGTAACATTTAAAAATGTCTGAAATATTCCGCTATTAGAAATCGAACTTATGACTCTCCAGTGCAGTGAACGGAGAGATCTAGTCAAACCACTGGGATAGGCGATCGACAAATAATAATAAAAATCCGGCCAAGTGCGAGTGGTTGAGGGTTCGATTCCCGCCAGAAGCTAATTTACATTTGCCTTTTCGAAATTTGGGTGTAACAGGGATCAGTTCATTGTACGGTACCCATAGTGCAAGGTTTGCTTAGTTTGGGATCACAATGAGCAGGTGTTGTCTGGCGTATGTCTATTTTGTTGGTAATAATGCTGAGAACGTACGAGGGCGGGCATATTGGTTTTCCGGTGTTTGATAATGTACTTTGTGCTAATATACATAAAGATTGAATTTCAAGCGAGTTTTGTGGTGCTTTTGATTGGCGTACCTAATTAAATTTATGAGACGCGGATAGAAAGAGCCCGATAGTATTTATTTACCGTTCATTATCATGATAGTGTGGGAACCTTATAATTAATACATGGGTCTATGTTTCAATACATGGGTAAGTTTCTTCCGTGAGAAATGAATAGTTTACACGATATGATGAAGTCATGAATATATTACCTGTAATTAATATTATCATTTGATATTTACAAATCTATAAAAACAATTGAATGGTTTATTTGTAATGTCAAAATAATAGCTTTTTATTAAATTGTTATAATAGTACCTATAGCTACCTAAGAAAACGTAATTAAAAAAAAACTGTATGACAGTTTGATTCAGGCAAACTCCAAAACGGTTGCACCGATTTTAACGAGAATTTCACTGGCAGCTGATGTCACTAGGAGTAAATATAAAGTACATTGTCGTTCCGTGGGAAAAATAAAACCCATTTAAATAGGTAAATAGGGGTTCTAAATCCCGCGCGTACTAAATCGCGGGCTTTAATGATTTTAATTATTTGATGAAATCAAGGAATCACTGTGACGTTTACCTTTTGAATAATTACAAATGCTAATTAAATCTTTTTGTAAGCGGATTTAAAAACCCAACAAAAGTCAGAGCAAGGCTACCCACGTGCATTCAAAGTAGGTTTGTAAACATGTTACAATCACTAATCGCTTGTAGTAAATAAACCTGAATGTGAACCTGTCCAGCACAGTTACCACTAAGATTATAGCAGTACTACAAATATCGCCAAACAAGACATACTCATAGTATGATCCTTAACTAAGCATGACCGAGGTACACCAGGTCAAATTCCGCAAAGGTAATTTCTGAAATTTCCCGCTGCCGGAATGGAACCCAGAACTACCTGGTGCAGTGAATCAAGCTGCGTTCACTTGGACCCCTATACCATGCCCTCGTCACATTATTTATATTAGTTATCCCAATACTATTTTTATTCTTAACAGTTTTAGCATCAGGAAAACTGTAAATAACCATTTTGAATCAATACTAAAATAACAGATGTTGGTATGGCCCCAGTTCTCGAAAGTTGTATTGAATTTAATATTGAAAAGTTTTATCCTCTTCACAAATCAGATAATTTTATGATTAATTATATATATTGAGCACACAATTTATCGACAAGTAACTGACATATAAAAATAAAACAAGTCACATATTGCGCTTTGAACATACTGGGGGCGAGGCAATGCACTTGACATTAATGAATATGTACTCTGTAAAAATAGACATAAAGTTTAAAATGCTTGTTTGACAAGCTACGCGATCGCGCGGCTAAATGCCCTCGCGGTATCGATGACAGTTCGTAGAAAAATGTACTTTTCCTATCAGTAAATACAGTTCGTTTTGGTACTGGCGAAAGAAGTTGCAGGCTTTGAGCCCCGCACCCGCAAAATGAACTCTGTGACAATATACATAAAGATTGAATTTCTGTGGTAAAAGCTACGCGACCTCGCGTCATAATATCATCGATTATATCTTATTGAAAAATGAGTAGTCTCTATTAGCTAATATAGTTCATTTTCGTTCAAAATGGTAGCTAGGCTTTAACTTAACTAAGTTTGTACCGTACCTATTTCGGTATATTGAAAATAACAAAGTCACAAGTACTTTTTGTTACTCGTAGTTATAATGAGTTCATTATTATGGTGTATGATAAAAACCATTTTGCCCACACAATCATTCCCACAATACTCACAGGTGAGTTCGTGAATAATGTTTGTCATGGTTTGTTGATTTGGGCGTCGGGACACACGGGCACAAAGATTGTTAAGCCATATTTTTAACGTAATTATTCCAACAAGTTCGAAACACAATAAAAATTAAATGAACTTTTTAAAAACAAGCTTTTATTTAATTGCCCTTAGTTTTCGTGTTCTCCTCAGTAAACCCTTTCATTTACCCTATCCATATTTACCCTACCCATACTGTGGTAGTGCAGAAAAAATAACTTTTCCGCCATCTCGAATGATCCGCCATATTGGAATTAGAATGACGTCACATAGCTAAGCATGCATTGTTATCCAAACTTCAGCTCAATCGGTTAAAGATAACTGATTTAAAATCCAGTTCCAAGATTTCACCCGGACATACATTGCAAGTTAATATAAAGCTTGTAAAAATAAAAATAATAATTTTAAGAGTCACAAAAAAGGTCAGTCAGTCACAAAAAACCGTGTGGCAATTGCCTAATAGGCACATTAATATTAAGTGGTAAAAAAAGATTATGTATAATCGTTATAACCTACAAATTAATTAAATACATTAATGACAAACCAAATTATGTAGTTTGCAGGTAGAAGCTACATAATAGAGGTAATAATATTTATTTCAACACCCGAATTTTCTTAAATTATAGTGTTTTGTTCTATTTATAATCTGCGGGTATCTATTGAGGTGACCTCTGATCGACTTGAGTTAGGACATTGCGACTTTGAGAATAGAAAGTGACAATCCAAATTATATTTAACTAGGTTGATATTTACATGATTACTCTGATTGATTATTTACGCTAATTAATCAATATCGATTATATGTCATTTATTTATATGCACGAACAAGCGTACACACACACACGTTAATTACCATAGAAAATACCTGTAGTTGTAATTAATAAAAAATAGAAACAATAATTAATAAATAATGATTAGCGTCTCGTGTTTCATGCAGTCGGTATTAAATTATATACTTTTTGTGGTTCTACCACACTACAAATAAATAATGTTCTTCTAATGACCGATATTTCAAATGTCAATATATGACACATTTGATTAATAAATCTATTGTAATTCATTAAATTGTCAGTATTCAACTGTGTATTTGAGATTTGTAAAACGCTCTACATGTGTTATAATCGCGCAAATTACTTTAAAATTAATCATAATGCATTTAATATTCACCGCAAGCAAATAAAACATAGTCATTTTCCACAAATATTCTCAAATTGTTGTCGTACAATTGCGTGTCTGACAACCCTAGTTCAGGATTTATGTTCGATTGGCTAACTTATTCAGACGTGTGTTCGTCAATAACCAACGACAACAGCCTGAACAAAAAACAACGAGCGGCGGTTACGCAAGCGAAGGCGATATTAAAACGATTGTCACGCCACGCTGTATCGAATGTGGTTCGTCTTTTTGTAGTTACTCTCAAGGAAGGAACGCGCTTATTCAAGGTCGGAACTATTTAAAGATCTGGAGTATTTTTTAAATTGCGTACTATTAATTAGGTAAATTCTAGTGCGTTGCTGCACCTAACACAAGCAGAAGTACATTTTCTTTTATTACAAGCTTTATATTTTAACTTGCAATGTATGTCCGGGTGGAATCTTACAACAGAATTTTAAATCAGTTATCTTTAACCGATTGAGCTGAAATTTGGTATACACGCATATTTTGGGTGACAATGCATGCTTAGCTAGGTGACATCATTCTAATTCCAATATGGCGGATCATCCAAGATGGCGGAATATTTATTTTCTCTGCACTACCACAGTATGGGTATCAAATGAAAGGGCTTGCTGGGGAGAACACGAAAATTAAATAAAAATTAATTTTTTTTACCATTAATTTTTAATACTTTAATTTAAAAACATGTTTTAAGCCCTTCGCGTATACGTGTCTTTGTTATTAACAGAAGCACATTTCCCAAAATTTTTTTTTCGATTACGCGAGCTAATACAAGTCGTGTGGTAAGTTTGCCACAGAACTTCAATCTTTATGTATAAGATTAAAAAGAGTGCATTTTAAAAATGAAATACTCTAGTATCTACACTTTGATAGAGGGTATGTTTTGATGGCAATGTTTTAGTAACTTAATTCTGTATATAAGGTACCTAAATATAGTTTACTGTATAACCTCGGTTTCGTTCACGTTTTGTTACTAAGTTAGATAACCACCTAGAGAAGAGTCTATTTATACAGAACAAATTTATACCGACTACCATCTGACTGAAGCCTTTAGGACCCTTCATTTGCAATTACACTTATATACGCTTAAATACCTCGCTCTAACCGAAAGTTCACCGCGCCGGAACATATATCTGATATTATCGCTATATGATTGAATCAAACACAATAATAGACGGAATCTGACGGCCAAATTAGCTGTCAGTTGCTACAATCCGTTTAATAATGAGAGAGTAATTTACTTAATCATATTAGGTAGCTATTATTATGTAATGTACTGTATAATTTTGAGCTGAACTGGTTCGTTATATGTAGCGTCAAGCGGTAATATTTTATACGTAATGCGTAAATATTATAATACAAAAAAGCAGTGGTAGCCGAGTGGTAGAAAGCACGCCTTGGAAATCAAAGTGTGCAGGTTGAAACCCCGGCTCGTACCTCTGGGATATAAGTGCGAATCTCATTTTTATCCGAGATTATCACTTGCTATGAAACGGTGAAGGAAAACATCGTGAGGAAACCTACACGTCTGAGGAAACTTGACTAGTTTTCGATAAATGTGTGAAGTCTGCCAAACCGCACTGGGCCAGCGTGGTGGACTATGGCCCGAATCCCCCTCGCATTGAAGGCAGACCAGTGCCCAGCAATGGGACGTTAAAAGGGCTGTAGTAGCGTAAATATATATAGTAGGATATTATAGTCGCACACTGAGGCATCGGGCCAAGCGCGTTTATTTATTTCCGAGATAATAAATAAATATTGCCAGGCAACACATATTCATTGTATGATCCCAAACTAAGCAATGCTTGTACTTTGGGCCATGGACTGGGGGCGATCCCAGTTACACTCAGACCAGGTCAAATTTTGAAAAGGCCATTTCCAAAATTTTCGCTTTCGAGAATCGACCTGCGGTTCAATGATTCTAGCGGCCTCCACTTAAACCACTAGACTTTGCCGTCGTTGTAAAAAGCAGACAGACAGACAAAAATGATTTTTAACCGACTTCAAAAAGGAGGAGGTTCTCAATTCGACCCGTATGTTTTTTTTTTATGTATGTTACCATGCGGTTAAATACATAAAACATACAATAAATCGAAAAAATCGATTGAAAATCGGTCGTCAGACGCCGGAGATGCATATCTTACCGACCGATATCTTGTCGACCGATTTCGAAATTTATTTTGGGGTTTGCTAGGGAATTGTTCAAGGTCACATAGTTTCAAAAATATTTTTTGACTGACTTGAAACTTTGTATATGTATTTTACATACAAAATAAAGAAACACGTCTTTCAGGAATTTTGAAAGAAAAAATATGTAGGGGTTGAAATGGGGGTCCCAATCCGGACTAGAGCATATCTCCGGCGTTATCGAACCGATTTCGAAAAATCTTTTTTGTTTAATATGGATTCTTAACAAAAATCGAAACCCACCCCCAAAGGAGTGGAAAGGGGGGGTGAGGGGCGGTGATTTTTTTTTACAAGAAACATTTAAATGGACACTTGGATTACACTTGGAGTCGGTGCCAATTCATGTTTGTATTTGCTTTGTCTGACGTTTATTGGCACCTACTCCAAGTGTAATGAATTGTAAGGTTATTTGTAGCTTTTTAGTGCACCTAGGTTTTTGAAGTCGGTTTTTGTTTTTTGTTAAAAATAATTTTTTTCACGATTTTTAGTGTTAATAATTGTTATATAGTTTCATGTACATTTGGTAAAACGCTGTTATATCTGAACATTACAAACATACACTTAAACTATATTCCTATTAATTATGTACAAGAAAATTAATGATGTCAAACTATTTATATAGACGAGTCTTAAGTTCAAGTCAAAAATAGCGTCAAGAAATCGGCTAAATTATATTAATTTGTATACTTAAAGATATAAAATATGCGTAAAGGCAAGCCTTCTACAGCTACTCGTATTTCGGTATCATAATCTGTGGGCTGTTATTTAGAAATTCTTAGCACCAAAGTGCAGATACCGAATCTTGACCTCATAATAATTATGTGTACGGTAATTTAAATAATGTAGCAATACTTAATTCATGTTCATTACAAACTTATGTCGGACAGTCTGAAGCCAGTACACTGGAGCGTCAATATACACGCGTATTTTTTTTTCGCCAAAACTAAAACGAACTGTATTGATTAATCGAAAAAGTTCTTTCTTCAACAAAATGATATTGGCAGCGCGAGTGAATTTTGAAGCGGGCGGGCGTGGGCTTTACCCATGGAGATATTATAACGGAGATGGCATTTAGAGCCCGCACTGCGGTAAATTTTTCTGGTTTATCTGAATTCGCCATTGTTGTTTTCCCATAAAGTTGCCATAAACTACAAGTACGAGATAAGAAAAATGGCGGAAAAATCGCCGCAGAGCTATAAGAAGAGTGGAGTCGATATTAATACTCTAGATACTCTATCAATGGCTTTACCAAACATTTTTTTTGTATATTTATTTATTGGAAAAATATCGCGCGCGTTTAGACGCCCCAGTGTGCGGGACTTTAATCCGGGGACGAGTTACGTAATCGCCGAAAGCAATTCGTAATTGACATCGCAAATTTGTCATAGATTAAAATTAATGTGCGCATTTAGTATAGAGGGTCCATCGTGTGCTGTTACGTTTTGGATGACTGAATTATATTTGATAAATTTTTTTTCTTGTTAAAACTAACAATATTTCTTGTTTGTCCACGTGTTAAGTGATGTCTATCTTTTTTATTTTATTTAGACAGCATTCAATCTCCTCGATTGAATGTTGTCGAATTTTTATTTTAACTTTATTATTTATTGAAATAAAACTATTTTGCGGATTCTATCGCGTCTTTCGGCTTTTTATTTATCTCAAACAAAACATGCAAGTATATATACAAACTCGTAAAACACAAAAAAATCTAAGCTGCACATTAAATGGCTTAAGTAATAAATAACTTTTAGACAATACATTATAATTTTTTTTTTGGCTTAGGCCAACAAGCACTTACAAATTTAGTCATATTCGACCACTAGTTTTTTGTTTCTTGGTGTATCTTCCTAGTGGAATCAACTTGCAAACCGGTACATTCTGACTATTTATGAGTATTTTATTTCAACTACATAATTATTTTCTACAATAAACTCGTAGAACTGGTTATTACTACATTGTAATGTTATAAATTCCTTATTTGGTACTACAAGTGATATATAAGCCCTAATATATATAAACGTCAATAATTATGCCTGTTCCATGTTAGCATTGGGTCAAGGTACATAATAGTCGTTCTAGAAAGCACTTCTTTGCTGCTTATAAACAGGCTTCCGAGACAATGAGTGGTTATTATTAATATTGTAATGAGCCGATTGTCTTCGATCAAATGTCTTTTTGACTATAGATGAGCGTTAGCTTGACAGATGTGAATTGAAATAATGTTTTTATATATATCTATCAGTAGCTATTGTAACTACTAAATACTTATCAATATTACCAGAAAGACGTCCTAAAAAAATGGACTGAAATTAGTCTTATTGATGCCACAGCCGTCCGGACATAGACATAATTTCACTTACGTAGATGTCAAAGTCACACAAAATTGGATGTGTGAAACTGTAAAATGTTAGGAAAATCTTTATTTGTTATAATAACTCGTGCTTTATATTTTTTTAAGTTTACCAGCAGTTTGATGGTCATTAATTAAAAGTCTCATTAGACCTTCCAGATAAGATATTTAGCGCGCCTTAGGAGTGGGCGTATGCCAATAGTTTAATGGCCAGATTGAGGTTCGAAGCGGGATCCTCTAGGTCACTAATGGCAGTCCGTCTAACCACTAGCCCATTGACGCTTCAAGCTCATTCATTATTATTTGAAAAATAATTTGTTCTTAAATTGACTGTTTTTTAAACTCCTAATAATTAGGTACTACTGTACGTCCTTTACAAGCAAAAATTTATCGCGGTTAAAAATTTATCTTAATAACTATTAATATTAGAAAAAAAGATCAAGGTAGGCCTATAGATAAAAAAGTTTCGTTTTCCGACAAATGAGAAGCTATTTATGTAAAAACACCCAATAATAAAATACAAGCAAATAAGCAGAAAGTGGTGTCTTTAGAAATTGTGGCACAGAGAGTTGAAAATAAAACCATGACCGGTAAATGGAGAAAATGGTTGGATTTTATGTAGTACCTAAATATAAATCAAATTATCCAAAATATTACTTAACGGCCTTTTAGCCATAGAACGGCAGAATGTCCATGCTAAAATAAAATTATTATGAAAGATTTCTACCTACAACCAGGTGACCTGTCTATATTTTTGTAATCTGTACTAAGCATATCTGTAGTAGTCTCATGTCCTTAGGTTGTGATCTTAGAAATTTATATGCACCGCGGCCATCGAAATTGTAATAAAACCATGCTCAGTAGAAGGTTCCAGATTACATGAATGTCAATGGTCCATTAACTTAATAGTATTTATTGGTCCACATTTAATAAATACCAAGTATGATTAGTTTTAATTACATAGTTCGTAGGTATGGAAATAAACTTTTCAACCTTGGGTAAATCAAGACGCACACTGCTAAATGTTTGTCAATATCAAAACAAACTATGTCATTATATAATGGCCCCGTCCGTCGCACCGAGAACCATAGACTTCTTACCGGCTCTTTTCAGTGGAAGCAGCATTCCCAACCGGTGATAGAATCTGACTATTTGTAAGTGCTTTTTGGCATACACGAATAAAAAAAAAAGATTTTGATTACACTGTCTTTTATTTCGCGCAGCGAACAAGTATCGCCATCCAGCGCGGAAATGCGGCCAGCCTGCTGGGAACTTTCAGCATCGACGACGATGTGGAGGCATTTCTTTGTATATAATTTATTAATATTTTTACCACTTTATTTTTACTTTCATTGTACATAGGTTTTAATGTAAATACAGAATTATATATAATTTTGAATTTCTATGGTAAAAGCCACGCGAATACGCTTCGAAACTCACTCGTGCTGTCAATCATATTTCGTTGAAGATTGAGCTTTATCTATGAGTCAATACAGTTTCATGACAATCGGCTTAGAGCGAGAGCTTGGCGTACTGCGTCGGGTGGTTGCGAGTAGTGATGTGCCGGATATCCGTATCCGTATCCGCGGATATCCGCGGAAAAATAAAGATCTGTATCCGTCACTTTTTCGGCGGATCTTATACGGATCTTTTACCTTACTAATTTTCAAGACAGGTGAAACTCTATATACTGATGGTGGCTAGGTAGCAATGAAAACCTATTGAACTAAAACTACATTAAGATTATTTTTTATTTCTTAATGTCAAATATTTGGCACCTACCTAATATTGCAAACATTTATCCTAGTGAGTTACCATAACAATATCACGTAACTCAACGGTCTACTTTATAATGAGATCAATGACAAATATTTGTGATAAGCTTATTAAACATTATTGATAGGAAGTTTTTATAAAATTGTTAAGATCCGTATCCGTATCAGGATCTTGACGCCAAATATCCGTATTCGGATCCGTGTCCGTGGATATACATTTTTAACGATCCGGCAGATCACTAGTTGCGAGTTCATTTCCTATCTATACATTTAATTTTGGGAACTATCTTTCGGAATTCGCCCCGATCTGAGTATAACTGGGATCGTCTTCTATGTATGGCATGTTACACATAGTCCAAGCGTTACTTAGTTTGGGACCGTACAATGACTACATATATGTTGTCTGGCGACATTATTAGTATTTGGCAGTATTTGACATACATTAGTATTTGTTACTAAAGTCAGTTTGAGTATATTTTTTCTTGTGAAGTATCCCGTCTACATTACTTAGTATTCTTTGTGTATCACGACAGGCATCAGTACCGGGAATATATCAGGTGCAATTTGTATGATACTCCCGTCTTGCAATCATAATCCGAGTTACCGATGATGAAAATGTTCTTGGCACATTCTTTCATTGAGAATTATTTGTTTCATATTACTTAACTACCTACAAAAATATTTAACGCACCGCCTATTGGTACCGATTGGGTACTATTTATTATTATATGTTATAAAAAATGAACAGATTCACTATGTTTTAACCCCATCTCACGCCACAGATTACATTACTATTAATGCCGACTACTTGATTTCTCGATGACGATACGAACACGTTAAAAGATGGGATCACCATTATGCTTATGAGTAAATGTCCCGATATTATTAATTAATCCCCATGCCGCTTAAAATATAATGACTCCTTACAATACAATGTATAATCATAACTCCTTCGATGTTGATAACAAGCGCACGCATCGAAGCGATCATTCAACCGATTTTAAATATTTCATGTGTCACACGGTGAAATGCAAAGCAACGTAAGACATTATCAACTATAATGACATATTTTTATAATACACACATGTTGGGTTTCTGCAAAAACTAATCGTTACCGATAATTGCAACGAGTAACGTGCCGTAACCATTTGAGTAACCTCTCGTTGGATGTTTAGTACATTAACGAAATGGAGAGTTCCTTGAATATTGGAATCGAACATTAATATTTGTTTTGTTTTTAAAATACCGGAACGGGGGGTACTGTTTTAATGCCCCGAGTACACAGGGGCGTCACGACATGCATTGCACAATTTTTGCCAATACCAAAACGAACTCTGTGTACATATCCATAAGTATTAAATTTCGGTGGTATAAGCCACGCCCCCAAGCGTCAAAATTCGCGCGCGCTGTCAACGTTGTTTCGTTGAAGAAAGAACTTTATATTAAAGTCAATACAATTTATTTTGGCCTTATGCCTAAAGTATTATTGTATTGTAGTATACAAGGTGTACCAGAAGGTGTACCGCTTAATATAGATGAAACGGATATCCGGCAACTATCCGGTATCCGGCTAATCCGGCCTTGTTTTCACTATCCGGCCGGATACCGGATAGTAAAATTTAAAAGAATCTTATTATTTTACACAAGGCAAATCATACCACAATAGATTATGGACACCGTTTATTTTTATAATCGCACGTCAAAAATATTTGTTTTATTAATTAGTTTAGTACTAGGTACTCAACATTAACAATTGGCAAATTGTTGGTAAGAGGCGACTCAAGCGGAGTCTTTGGCTTCGTATACCGGACTGTAGGTGGCAGAATCTGACCATATGTACCTAAATGCTTTTTGCTCCACACTAATTTTTTTTGTGGTCAGCTTCTGAAAATAGCCTTTCGCTGTAAACGCTTCAGCCATTTTCTTTTTCCTTCCTTCCTTTTCTCATTCCACGATTGGCTTCTTTAATATTGTTCGGCAGTTTAGTATAAATTTTGGACGCCGTACAGAATACACTTTTATTAAGCAGGGCGGTTCTGTTTGATATATTATGTACCTTGTTTTTATGACGCGCACTATGAAAGTTATTGAGCAAATCTGGATTTTGTTGTACAAATATAACAATTTCATGGATGTATAGACATGGTAAAGGTAAAATTTTTAAATCACACATTGATCTAATACATTTTTTTTGAGCTTTAAATGCACATTCCCAGTTAGTGGAATTCCCCCAGAATATTAAACCGTATCTCATCATCGTATCTCGTCTTGATTGTAATTGATTTGATATGTCTTGAAGAAGCTTATGGCAACCCAATAATATAGTTGTTTTTTTATATTTTTATGTGTGCAACATTAATGAGGAATAAATTGTGTTCCGTCTCAGACTTCATTACGACTGGACTTGTTTTCTTTCCCTCCATACAGCGACCTATCCAAACCTATCCAATACAGCCCACTATCCTTTTACAACCTTTTACAGAAGCGACATCATCATCATCATCAGCCGGAGTCAGTCCACTGCTCGACGTAGGCCTCTCCCAAGATGCGCCACTGAGCGTCATGTAAGGCGATAAACGGCCAAATATCCGGTAGCCGGATATCCGGCGCTCCGACCTGGTAGCTTGCCGAATATCCGGTAACCAGTATCCGGCCAAACCACTATCCTATCTCTTCATCTCTACTACTTATGGCTTAATGCCTGGCATACACGAGGCTCAACATAAAATCTCATTCTACGACACCTCGTGGACATTCTTGACACAAACAATACGCTTGTTCGGAGAAAGGGACCTGTCGCTATTTCGATTTCGAATTCCAACGTTCGGAAATCCCATGTTTGCGTTGAAAATATTATGCAGTAATCATGTATGGGAAAGGCGTTAAGCACGATCTCTTTAACATTCAGTGACGTCACATGAAGACGTACTGCCGCGAAGAAACTCACTTGCCATTTTTGAAAATCTACTTTATGTCATGGATTAGTAAACTGAAGTGGCAGAGGGCCGGCAATATCTGCCGCAGGACTGATAACCGTTGGGGTAGACTTGTCCTAGAGTGGAGTCCTTGAAGCGGCAAACGTAGCGTAGGACGTCCTGTGACCAGGTGGAGCGACGAAATACCCTCAGGTGCGGCTCACAAAGCGGTTGGCAATGACTGGAAAAGAAGAGCCGAAGATCGGGCTCAGTGGCGCATCTTGGAAGAGGCCTACGTCCAGCAGTGGACTAATACCGGCTGATGATGACTCTACGTCAAATCTTTATGTAAATATACATAGGGACTGAATATCTGTGGCAAAAGATACGCGGGTACGCGACTAAATTAGTGCGCGTCATTGATGACTCTTCATTGAATAATGTGCTTAATTGATGTGTTAATAAAGTAGGTTTTGGCGTATCTATTTGCGTAGGCGGGGTGGCACACATGTCTTGAATAGATGGATTGTGTCGCATCGATTCGCTGCCTCTCTGTCTTCTTTCATAGGAAAGACAGAGACAACATGGATATTTACATGATGAATATGCTACCCGTGAAGGGCTTCATTCAAGTGTCAATTTGTATGCTAAGCCAATAGATAGTCGTGCGTAATTGTTTCTAGAAAACTTGGTGTGAATTAGTAAAAGTCTAATTAAATTCCATGCATTAGAGAGTCTTACGCCTTGAATTGTAAAGGATATTCTGTAGATAGTTGATAACTTCCGTTTAATATATTGTTTTCTTATATTCCGTCCTTAACTTCCGTTTAAGTTAAATGTGAAAGTTTAAGGCAATATTTTAATGGGCAGGGTGGGGATCGCACTCGGAAGCATCGGGCTATTGCCGTTTTAAAAAATGCATATTACGAATACATTCATCGTTGAGTAGCCTGTCCAACCAATAAGCTGTTGCCGCTTCCAAACTACGATCCCATTCAAAGTTACGTTCGTTTGCTAATACCAAAACGATCACTGTGTAAATATAAATAAAGATTGAATTTCTGCAAAATATATTTGCGCTGTCAATGACATTACGTTGAAAAATTAGCTATTTCTATTAGATAATAAAGTTCTTTTTGCTTTGCGCAAAGAATTCCTCGCGCAAATATTGATGCGCCTGTAAACGCAGAGTTAAATATTCGTTTACAGAAAGACAGTTTTTAAACAAAGCATATTGCGTGTACCTAAAACGACGTTTTTCTTTAAGTAACTGTATTCAGAATATTGGAACGAAGTTCCTTACGGCAGGCTTGGAGGGAATAGGGATTTTGCTAGGCGACCGAACTGAAAAAAATGTGATAATAAAACCGTAAGAAAAAATCCGTGGAATCAAATCGTTAAATGAGACGACTTTAGTTGATAATTTGAATTACGATGTCTTTTATATTATTATTATTATAACTTTTTTATTTTATTACTTTTATATTTTGTTGTTTTTTTTTTAGGTTTTGCTATAGTTTTTATTTTATATACTAATAATAATACACACATATTAAATACATTGAGTATACTGCCATCTGTGGGACAGTCGTTGAACTATTAAAATACATAGAACTCCGGGTCGTTATCGACCTTTTTTGTTTTTTTTTATTTACTAATAATAATACACACATATTAAATACATTGAGTATACTGCCATCTGTGGGACAGTCGTTGAACTATTACAATACATAGAACTCCGGGTCGTTATGGACCTTTTTTGTTTTTTTAAATTTCATGTTATTTTTCATTCATTCTACATTAGCCGAAGGAACTTCGTTCCTACCTGGTGTCCCACGACACCATTCAGTTTTTTTTATACCACTCATGAATTTGCCAATGTTTGTGTTGGCAACACAACATTAGGTTATAATTTTAATACACAATTATTGTGCTGGCAACTGGCGCTCTCTCTCGCTGCGTCCGCCGAACGGGTCGGTCGGTGAATACAATATTTTATAACTATTAAAATAAACTATTCAAGAGCACAAAAGTGTTGTGTTATTAGTTATTACATATTTTATATTATATCAACCACAAAACCTGCCGATATTATATGTTTCACGTACCAAACAGTTTGTTTACTATGTAGGTCATGTTTTATTTATTTTTGACCATAAAAAGGCATGCTGTACCGCATTCGTACAACAGTTATGGGTACTATAAACTTATGTGGTATTTCCTTAAAGTAATGGTAGGTAGGTTCACTTTTGGTATTTATTTTTTGTTGTCACTGATCGGAATATAACCGGTTAGTGGTAGCCGAGTGGTCGAATGCGTGCAGGTTCAAACCCCGGCTCGCACCTCTGGGATTTATGTGAGAATCTCATTTTCATCCGAGATTATCACTGGCTATGAAACGGTGAAGGAAAACATCGTGTGGAAACCTGCACGTCGGAGGGAACTTGTCTAGTTCTCGATAGATGTGTGAAGTCTGCCAACCCGCATTGAGGGGAGGCCCGTGCCCAGTAGTGGGACGTTTAAAGGACTGTAGTAGTAGTAGTAGGTACATATATTTTTGTAGGCATCGCTAGTGTTTTGTTTATCACGCCAAAATTCTTTTAAATTGGCCTGTTATAAAATAGCAACTAAATTTGTTAGTGATTGAATAATTGCTTCATAATTAAGAACGAAAAACGTCCTTCGAGAAGAATAAATCTTTATTCACGAGACACGTCTTAAAATAGACATAACATGAGTAATTTGTTTAAATTGAACTTCCGCTGGTGAGGAAAGTACTGACGTCATCGGAACCTTAAGTCCGTGGGCGAAGTCAAACCCGCGTGTTAATTTGTCCGCCGATATCAAAATGAACTTTATTAACTCATCGATGAAGCACATTTTTCAATGAACTGTTATCGATGCGCGGTCTTACGTGGCTTTTACCACAGAAATTCAATCTTTATTTGTATTAATCTAAAGTCCATTTTCAAGTGAATTCGCTAGCTTTAGTGTCATGCTTAATGGCATGCTGCGCCCTTAACTACGGAGTCTGAGCGCTGTTTATTGTAACGCCCTAAATTCACTTGGCCTTTTTTTTGAAAATGTACTCTATGGCAATTTGGATAAAGATTAATATGTGTGTGGTAAAAGCTATCCGATCGCGAGACTATATTCTTACACGGAGAAAAGCCTCGCAGACAAGTTTATTTTTAACACATGAACTGACTCAGAGCCTTTAAAACTTCCCACGGGACATCAAACAAGGAAAAAGTACCCTTTGCATATTTATTATTTATGTCAAGCAAAAGAAAAACAACCTTCACGACATAGACAAACGGATGACTTTTAAGATTTATGGCAGCCATGCAAATGGTAAAGGTGGTTTTATTTGCATTATTATTTATAAGCGGGCCTTCAGGATCAACCTAATAGATTATAAATAAATAGCTGGTAACATGCCAGCATCGGTTTAACGTGTTATCCAGTTGGTAAAGATGCACCTGGCAAAAAAGGCACACTCAGACGAGTGCGATTTTTTTTCTGCCAATAACAAAACGGACTCTATTACCTCAAAGACAAGGCATATTTTATGTCAAAATATGATCAACGACGCGAGCGAATATAGTCGCGTGGTAACATGACTTTTGACAAAAAGATTCAAATGTGTATTCAATGCTTAAGACTCTACATCCCTACACGTAATGCAATTCCTATAAAGTAAATTAAACAAAAAACTAATTTTTACAGAGTGTATCAGAAGTCCGAAATAATATTCCAAGTACAGTTGATATACAAGCTTAGTGAATTCACATTACACCTAAATGTCATTGCTTCTAAGTTACAGACCTTTGAGTATTTGTCACAAGTGTCGTGTTGTTGTCTTAGGGTACACTCGTAACCCTATTTAACAGCGTTCAAATCAGGTCTTGAATAATTCACATTGGACTCTTGATATAATAAGATTTTAAAAATGGCGGCGAAAATAATATTTAAAAATCATATTCGAATTTCGATGAAATTTTCATACCATTCGCTTGTACACGATACTCAAACAAACCGTAAAGTATTTCCCATCAAAAACAAAACTTGTAAAAAAACAAGTTTCGCAACTCAGTTCTTCTACCGTTAAAAGTTGTGAGATCCATGTAATACTAAGTCGGTTACTTTAGACTTAATAAAGTCCTTACTTAATGGACCTTTTGTATTAATATATTACGTACTTAGCTACCTAACAACATCTTATAGTGACCATATCAATATTAAAAAACTTTTATGTTTTAAATAAAATAGATTGACGGCCGTGCCCCCAGATTTCAAACTTCTGATAAACCTGTATAAGTTAGAAAACGAATGTAGGACTTCTAAAAAATAGTTGCACAACAAATAATACTTAGTATGCAGTCTTAACGTTGTTGACATCTTTAAACTTTCACTATTACGCCGCTGCTGGTTCCGCGAATATTATAATTGCATACTGCGGATACCTGAACTTCCCATCCGACTTGTTTGCGCGTCTGGGCGTCTCGAAATGTCGGTCAAGTCGTACCCAAAAAAAGTAATGATTATCTTGACAAGTGATAATTATCAGCGCATGTAAACCATCCGCATACCGAGGCGTTAAAACGCATGCGTCAAAAACAAAACGAATTGTATTCACTCACAGTTTCTTCAGCACAGCTTCTTTTTTACGAAAATAATGAAATTTAATGGAATAAGATGATGAGGCTCCAGCTACGGTTAGCGGGTATTTGAGCTAGTGTCAATTAAATAATAGCAAGAGCAAATTAAATAAATACAGATTATAAATAAAAAAACGGATGATGACAGTGATAAAGATAGCGGATGAATCTCATAGAAAAAGTTAATTCTTCAACAAATTCATTGGTTCTTCGTTAATTTATCTTTAACAATCATATCGATATCAACGTCAACATTCGTTGTTGCCATACGCATTGCATGAAGAAATAACCTAACTGGCAGTGAAGATCTATACTTAAATATTATAAAGTTCATTGATGAATACGAACTTTCACATAAGTGAGTGAGTAATAGATCCCATTTTCAAGCCAAAATTTGTTATCTTCTGATTAAAACATGCGTCGCGGGCCGCATGAAAACAATCCGCGGGCCGCATGCGGCCTGCGGGCTTTTGTTGGGACAGCCCTATTTTAGCACATAAATTCAATCTTTATAAATATTGACACAGAGTCCGTTTTGGTATTGACTAAAAAAATACGCCTGACGCCCCAGTGTGCGATAAGATCTTTTGAGAAATGCTAAATCATTTTGGTATTATGAATATAATTTTCTTTTATTGTTTACAACTGTCGATAATGTTTTCCATCAGCAGCAAATTTCGGAAATATCCTTTTCGAAATTGGCTCTGGTCTGGATAGAACTGGAATCCCCAGTCCATTGTATGGTAATGATAGTACAAGCTTTGCTTACTTTGGGATTATATGAGTAGGTATGTGTTGTCTGGCGATATTTATTTATTATTTATTTACTTTTTACATACTCCACCTATCTTTTCTTTGGTCTTCCTCTCGCTCTGTATCCATCCACATTCATACTCATAACTATCACATGCTCACACGGTCACATGCTTCTTATCTCTTCTCATCACATGACCAATCCATTCTTTATCTCTTACGGCTTACTTTCTCTGTTATGGGCGCAACTTTTATACTACTACTACTATTACAGCCCTTTTAACGTCCCACTGCTGGGCACGGGCCTCCCCTCAATGCGAGGGGGATTCAGGCCATAGTCCACCACGCTGGCCCGGTGCGGGTTGGCAGACTTCACACATCTATCGAGAACTAGACAAGTTCCCTCAGACGTGCAGGTTTCCTCACGATGTTTTCCTTCACCGTTTCATAGCAAGTGATAATCTCGGATGAAAATGAGATTCGTACATAAATCCTTGAGGTGCGAGCCGGGGTTTGAATCTGCACACTTTGATTTGCAAGGCGTGCGTTCGACCATTCGGCTGCCACTCTGATTACCAATGTCGTTCAATATTTATTTAAGTCGTACATATGTTAAAGTTATGCGTTACAAATGTCATACACTTGAATTATGGACCAACTACAAACCAAACAATTACATACAGTTAATATTTGATTACGTCATAAAGAATCGTTGCAAAAAAATAACAAGTTTTATTTTACGTACAGATGAAAAAAAACTGGTTTCACAATGAATTATGTAACAAACATGTTACTATAGTGTAACTAATTGAAAAACCTTGGTATAATATTCGTTATTTTTGACCATAATTAACTTGAGAATGATATTAAATCACACAGAGATTCAATATCTATGTTTATTAATGCAGAGTTCATTTTAAAATAAAAATATTTTTAACAAAAAACAAAAACAGACTTAAAGATGATAGATAGAATAGATGCACTAAAAACCCATATAATTTATTACATTTGGAATAGGTGCAAATCTACGACAGACTAGGCAAATACACTCATGAATTGGTTTTTGTATGCAGTTTTTATTTTTTGTTTAAAATAATGTTTTTCCACGATTTTAAGTGTGAATAATTGATGAAAATATGCAAGTACTAGCACCTCCTCCCTTTTGAATTCGGTTATTAGAGTCTAATCTTCGGCCTAGTACGTGCAGGGTATAACGGTGCCTAGTCCAGTTCACTCGCAACTATAATTGCTCCGCCATATAATAACACGATCTTTGGCAGGAGATAACGATTGTACTAATTAAATTCGGTCATACAAATATAGGTCGTAATGTTATGCAGATGAACTATTATTTGGCTATAATTAGTTTCGTAATGTAAACCGGACATGGTTTTTTTTACTTAGGCCAATTGTTCGGCCAGCTTTTGGACTCTATCAGTAAGAGAATCTGGTTGTTATTTTTTTGTACTCTACATTGTTTATTCGCGTACTCTTTTAATTTATGCTAAATAACTAGTTATATAGAGTCCAATAAAAAAAAATACAGCACCACACCTGTATTGATGGAAGGGGTGGGTAGAGGTGCACTGCGATGCATCCACATATCGCCGTTGTATTTTGGTCCCAATGTAATAGGGGGTGAGCCTATTGCCATTATACCGGGCATATTTCACCCTTAATACGAGGGCGATTTGGGACATACACCACCTTGCTCCAGTGTTGTTGAACTTCACACGCCTTCATAGATAGATGTTTTTCCTCACGTTATTTTCTTTCACCACCGCAAGTGGTAATTATTATTGAGAATGATAAAAATGAAAATCTCAGGAGTGCGGGTTCGGGATCTGAATTTGGCCTTTATGTTCTACTACTACAGCCTTTTTAACGTCCCACTGCTGGGCACGGGCCTCCCCTCAATGTGAGGAGGATTTCAGGCCATAGTCCATCACGCTGGCCTAGTGCGGGTTGGCAGACTTCACACATCTATCGAGAACTAGACAAGTTCCCTCACACGTGCAGGTTTCCTCACGATGTTTTCCTTCACCGTTTCATAGCAAGTGATAATCTCGGATGAAAATGAGATTCGCACATAAATCCCAGAGGTGCGAGCCGGGATTTGATGTTCTTTATGTTCTACCAATTAAAAATAAATATTATTACATATTTAGCTTAGTAAATACATCATCATCACGCCTGTATTCCCCGAAGGGGTAGGCAGAGGTGCACTGTAGTGCACCCACACTTCGCCGATGTATTTTGGTCCCAATGTAATAGGGGGCGAGCCTATTGCCATTATACCGGGCACATTCCCCCTCAATACGAGGGAGATTTGGGCCATAGTCCACCACACTGGCCCAGTGCGGGTTGGTGAACTTCACACGCCTTTCTACAGACGTGCAGGTTTCCTCACGATGTTTTCCTTCACCGTTAATAAACCGTTACTGTCCGTCCTTCACCGTTAGCTTAATAAATGTTTAATTAATATTTTGGCATCTAATTAAGTTGTCTCCTCGTGTAATTGAGTAAACTGGCATTGTTTTAATAGCTAACAACAATATGAATTGCTACTTTAGTTAGATGCTGATTTTAACGGTACTCTCGCATCTAAATGATAGTTATTAATAACGAGATGTTAATCAGTATGATGTGCATATATCAATAAAAGTGGTTCTAACTGTATTGTAAATTGCTGATGTCTGTTTATCTTATAAAGGCCTGTACAAACAGGGGAGTTAGGGACGCACGTATATTTTTGCTAATATCAACACAAACTGAGACGTTGGACGACGGTGACGAATAGTGGTTCGAGCGCCGCTTGTCTTACTGTACTTTTCAAAGTTTTCCTTTCAATTTACCAAGTTTGTAAGAGAGATTTCATTTTTGTAATTGACTCTAACGATAGATGCAATAAAAGTACAGGGTGTAGTTTTTACAGATTTTAGTCAGTTCGATTCCCGGGTGTGGATAGCAAATTTTCGAAAATCTTTGAATGCAAATTTCTTTTGAAAAACAAGGGAATGTTTTCTTTGAGTACTATTTACTTTCCCTTCAGGTGGCATTACAAAATTACACCTGTAGTAGGAGAGTTGATTTGTTTGGTGTCTGGCGATATTATTTTAGTGTTTATTTATCTGTATAAAGCCACTTCACTTCACTTTTTAAAAGATATGGCCTCCATCGTATTTAGTCGATGATTTTGCCAACAACAGAGTATATAAAACATTTGGTCGGTCGGTGAGATTCTATGGTGAGACTTTACAAGATAATAATGAGAAAAAGTCATTGCAAAAGTGCAGTTATCAATGGAATGTCGTCAATGACGCGAGGAATTTAGTTGCGTGGTCGTTTTTTTTCGAGGAAATTTTATCTTAATGTACATTGGAGCAGAATTCAATTTCAAATACAGTCTAATGAATTCGCCCGCGTCTGTATGTTCAGGGCATAGAAGATATAATGATGTTTGACCTCGGATGCCAAATAGCATATCCAGAGCAGGTTAATGTTAGTTTTTAAAAGTTTTATTAGTGTCAGTAATTTTTTTATGGACGAACCAGCGTCAGCAATATAGATAGTTAGATTTGATAAAATAATGTAGATTTGTATATACTTTTCATGTGTTGTACCTACTATCTTCTATCCCCTTCTCACATTTGTTTTACTATCTAATACTTCTACTTTTTTATTATCTTACTAATTAATTATCTTATTACTCCATGAATTTCTGGCAGAGTAACGACCGCTGAAGCAAGCGAATTCACTTGCCTAAAAAATATACTCTATGACAATGTATATAAAGATCGAATTTCCGTGATAAAAATCACTGGAAATTTGCTATTGGCAAAACGTTTGTTGTACGCGTTGCGACGCGCCTGTAGGCGAAGGGATTTAATATCTTAATACGTAGAGCCCTGAAAGGAACGTTTAGGTCCCATAACAATAGAAAATCAATTGTTTTAATTATGTGTAGCTCTCAGTTTTGGACTGTACCTACTCAATAATTGTAGCTATGTTTCATTGCTAACTACTTGGTGATATACTCGGAAATTTACGTTACGTAAAACATGTGCGTGGAGCTCATAGTAGATGTTAGTGTCCAACCGAAGGTCCATTTTTGGCCGAAGCCGAAGCCGGTGCCGATTAATCGGCTATGACCACAACCTTCGGCAGTAGCCAAAGCCGAAGGTTTAACAACCCTAATAAATTGCGTTCAAGATTGGCCAAAAGTGAATAAAATAATGTTTTCTTTTTAACCGACTTCATATAAACAGGCCGATTACGACTTGCACTCGGGCACTGAGGATTCCATGCGCCTTCGCGCGACTCTGTCCATTTCGTTTACGCGCATTTTAAACACTTCCTTCAATTGCGCCACTTTCTAGAAGCATTCAGCTTTGGCCCGTTCATTTGGCCGAAGCCGAAGCCGAATCTTCGGTCAGACACTAGTAGATGTATACGTAGCATACGACATACGTCGGCCCATTTATCTTATATGACATAAGTAGGTACCTACTCACGGAAACTAAGATAGCCAGTCCTGACATAATGATACTACCTATTTGCAATATTAATTATTTATAGCGACAGCTGGGCGTTATGTATTGTGGGGACATTTATGTAATATGTTCATTATGTCATTATTTACCCTATGCACCTGCCTTGGACAAGACGTACTCGTGGAAATAATTCAACATACGTTACCATGCATACCTCACAGAAATAGGTAGTATGTTTTTGTATAATTTGTATTTTGGGTGGTCATAGATTGAAGAGGAAGCTATTTATTAACGGTATTCATAGGATGCCAATACCAAAACAAACTCTGTGGCAATATACATAGATGTTCAATTTCTGTGATAAGAGCAACGCGACCACGCGTCAAAATTCGCACGTCCTGTTAATGATATTTCATTGAAGAATGAGTTTTTTCTATAAGACAATACGGTTCGTTATAGTATTGGCAGAAATGTTACGGTGCGCGTTTTCACGCCCCTGTGTGCTCATGGCTTGAGACAAATATCCAAAGGTACCTGAGAAACTAATCCGCCTTGCACAGGACAGGACCCAATTTCAGAAGTTGATAGCCAACCTTCACTAGTTGGAAAGGCACTAGAAGAAAAAGAAGGATTTCTTTATAGAATCCTTCATCTTCTGTGGGTGTGTGGGTTTGTATTGGCGAGAAATAATAATAATATTATTTCTCTATAAAATAATCCTACAGTGGACTGTCCATTGACGCCCTTTCGTCAATGGACAGTCCGCTAGTGCGTCAATGTTTTTTTTTGTATCGTCTGTTTATAAGTACGGGGTTATCCCCGTACTTATAAACTTATAAAAAGAAGGAAAAATATTTTATCTTTTATTTATATAAAAAACCGGCCAAGTGCGAGTCGGACTCGCGCACGAAGGGTTCCGTACCATTATCTATAAAAACGGCAAAAAATCACGTTTGTTGTATGGGAGCCCCCTTAAATATTTATTTTATTCTGTTTTTTAGTTGTTGTTCATTTGTTGTTATAGCGGCAACAGAAATAAATCATCTGTGAAAATTTCAACTCTCTAACTATCACGGTTCATGAGATACAGCCTGGTGACAGACGGTCGGACGGACAGCGAAATAATAGGGTTCCCGTTTTACCCTTTGGGTACGGAACCCTAAAAAGATAATATATTTTTCCTTCTTTTTCTGTCCATTAAGTCATGAAAGAATGCAATGTTGCATTAAAAATACAGGAAAACTATAGTACTGAGAATTGTTTATATTATTCGTGTTTAAAGCAACATTTGAATCCTGTTTTTGTTTATACAGAAAGTATCAGAAATCTGAAATAGATAATATTTATACTTTCCATGAACACCTATAGAGCTAAACAATTGAATGCCATAAAAATTTTATCGTTTTTCGAACATAATTCTTCATTTGTTTTTCGCGACCACATTTAAATACTTTTATAATATTTCGAGTCCTGTGCGCAATTTGTAAAGTCCTGTTTTTTGAACATTAGTAGCTCCCCTTGTAAATGTACTTTTGATTAAGTGGGTTGCGGATATGCCTTAACAACAACTCGCTTCATGTGGCAAATATTTAAAGGTCTTTAACTAAGAAATTATGATAGTTAATTAAAACTTTAAATCCATAGTTCTCTATATTCTATCTTTACAATGCATCTACCGTATATGCACTAAAATATAATTCCGGACGTCTGAAACACTATGTTTAAATAAAAGGAATCTACGACTTTATAAGGAAAACAAGTCATATTTTCACGTGTGTACGACGCTTATTAGAATGTGGTCCGTATAAGGAGTGTCCCACATCGAATTAAAGCAACTCGCATGTCTGACCTACCCCATTGCTTAACGTACTCTACGCACGATCTCTTATTTCAATTGCTAATCTTATACCGAGCTGAGCTAGCTAAGCTATTTAAGCTCTACTACGAACTCCATATCCATTTACCCACTAATTATATACTGACGCATATTTAGTTTTACTTTGGTCATAGAAATTAGTATGTTTTCCATATCTAATTTCTCACTTAAAATATAAAATTGGCTTCCCAAAATACAGACTGTGCCTAGTTTGGGAGCCCCTGCAATGATCTCACTCTTTAGGGTTCCGTACCCAGAGGGTAAAACGGGAACCCTATTACTGAGACTTCGCTGCCCGTCCGTCCGTCCGTCCGTCTGTCACCAGGCTGTATCTCATGAACCGTGATAGTTGGAGAGTTGAAATTTTCACAGATCATGTATTTCTGTTGCCGCTATAACAAAAAATACTAAAAAACAGAATAAAATTATTATTTAAGGGGCTCCCATATAAAAACGTGTTTTTTTGCCGTTTTTATAGATAGTGGTACGGAACCCTTCATGCGCGAGTCCGACTCGCACTTGGCCTGTTTTTTAGTTTTATTTAATACTAGCGGCCCGTCCCGGCTTCGCACAGGTGGACATTTTTTTAAAATATTATGGGATAAATAAATATAGCCTATATTACTCAGTGATAATGTAGCTTTCTAACGGCAAAATAACTTTTGAAATCGGTCCAGTAGTTTTTAAGTTTATTCCTTACTTACAAAAATACATACAAAAAGATTAATAAATATTTTATTTATATGTAAAAAAACTTCTCATAATAAAAATAGATTGGCGTGCTCAAGTTTTATTTATTTCTTGTGTAATTTGTATAAGTTTGATATGAATTATGGCTGACACTATAATAAACTATAGGGTGATGTTAAGTTTATTTATTGACTGTAATGAAGGTTTAAATAATAGTCGCATTTATTTAAACTTCATGCGAATAGGTATTTTGATTTATTAGGCTACTAAGTACAGGCAATGAATTAGAATTATATCTCACAAAATAAGTCTAATCTTGCATATTATTTATATCACTATAAGGTTCTATAACATCTATGATCGGTGACAGTTTCAAAGGAAATTTTATTGTACGATCATAAAACTAATCTTATTTTCCTATTAGCAGCGCGAAAACATGTTTAGCTGTAAAAATACTTTTATGTGATTCTATTAATAAGTCGTATCAGATTCAATTCAAAATTTATGAGGTAAAATATTTTTTTTTATAAGCTTAAACTTTTATATATTTTAACTAACAGTAATTTCTATGTGCATATTTTTTTTGTATCACAATACTTTATTTGATCACACTAACGTATTTCGAGACGAAATCGCTTCGAGAACCACTGGTAGGCGTCTAATAGAGTTTCGGTGTCAACATAGTAGGCTCGATGTGTGCGCCGGAGTGCAACTACAGACCGCGAATGGTAATTGGACTAACGGTGAAATTATGTGATAGTGTTTTGATAGCCTCCGTAATGAGAAGCTAGATTATAATTGTTATTATAAGCTGAGTTATATTTTATAGACGAAACAATTTTTTTTATATGTGTCTTCGAATAGGGGCGTCCATTTTTGGGAATACCAAAACGAACTGTAATAAGTCATACAAGAAGCACATTTTTCAACGATGTGTCACCGAAGACACGGGCGAATTTGGACCCATGCTCGCGTTTGCTACAGAAATGTGAACTTTATCATTATTGTTACAGAGTACATTTTCAAAAGATTCAAAGACAGATCAAAAGGTTTTAGTTACGTTACTTTATTATCCAATATTAATTAAAATAACGGAAAAATCTTTCACAAGTTACTATTTACATTTTCTGTATGTTATAGTTTCCTATAAAGTTGCTTTTACAGGTTTTCTCTGAATTCGTACGCAGTAAATATTTAGCAGTACTTTATAGCTCATAGTTAGAACCATAAAGCGTATGTTAGCTCAGCTTTATCTTGAGCTATTTACCTTGTATTACTAAGGAACGCTGACAAACTTCCGCATCAATCTATCATAATACAGATAAAAAAAAAATTCTAGACATGGCCATTGGGTCTCTTGATTGAGTAGAGATAATCTAAAAAAAACCGGCCAAGTGCGAGCTGAACTCGCGCACCGAGGCTTCCGTACCTAAAGTGTGAAAGAACCGAGCACTACTCTAACATAAATATAAACTGGATAGAGAGACAAACTTAACTTTGCAGTTGGTGTACATGTGGCCCCATACAAACTAACTACAAAATAAGTTTGTAATCGCAAAAAAACATTTTCTAACAATATATTTATAGTTTTCGGATTTATTCCTTTACTTGTGCTATAAGACCTTGCTTCTTGCCAAATTTCAGGATTCTAGGTCAACGGGAAGTACCCTATAGGTTCTTGATTCCCGTGCAAATGTACTGAAAATGCAACATAAACCGCCGTATCTTTTTAGTGTGTTAACCTAGAAGTTTGTTTTTTTTAGGGCACAAAGGGACCGCAGGCTAGAGTATCTGGTATAAATTTCAACTTGATACCTCCACGCGTGTCTGAGTAAAAGGGTCTTGAGAGACAGACAGACAGACAGACGGACAACAAAGTGATCCTATAAGGGTTCTGTTTTTTCTTTTTAGATACGGAACCCTAACAAGTACTGATTTCCATTTATCCGGAACGAAACGTATAAATGAATTTCTATGCTTCTGTCTTCTAAATTTACAGTAACTACTGAAACAACAATACATAAAGAGGTGATTGAAGGTCCCAGATGTCAATGCAATTCTTATTTTCAGTAATGATTACCAAAATACATCAGCGGTACTTCTGTACAAAGTGAAAGTTGGAATAAAACTATTTTACGGATTTTATCGCGTTTATTTACTATTTTATTTTCCCGATGTTTCGGCTGCTTTACAGCAACCATGGTCACGGGGGGACTGAGGTGTTAGACGTCCTGATGTCATAGTTAATAACTGGGTAACCTCATATTTAGTTGTTGTTTGCGGTCCGATCCACGCAGAAAGTGCTCACAGTGTCTTGAGGTCTTGCAATGGTACGCTTGGTTTTGGATTTAATCATATTAATTACTGGATCCCAAGTTGGTGGTAGCACCCAGCCATCTTTCCTATTGAATTTAGGATGTTTTTTAATTTCAATAGCCTCACGTATCATCCTTAGTCGGAGTAGGTGTTCTTTTGCGAGGATATAAAATAGTTTTATTCCAATGTATAGTATTCGCGTAAATATAAGAAAACAATAAAGTGAAAGTTCTTTAAAATCGGTGCAGCCATTTCAAAGGTTACCCGAAACAAACAAACAGACCTACAAAGAATAAATTATTTTTTTAGGGTTCCGTACCCTAAGGGTTTTTGTTTTTGTTTTTTTTTGTCCCCGTTTTGAACCCTATTACTAAGACTTCGCTGTCCGTCCGTCCGTCCGTCCGTCTGTCACCAGGCTGTATCTCATGAACCGTGATAGTTAGAGAGTTGAAATTTTCACAGATGATGTATTTTTGTTGCCGCTATAACAACAAATACTAAAAAACAGAATAAAATAAACATTTAAGGGGGCACCCATACAACAAACGTGTTTTAATTGCCGTTTTTATAGATAATGGTACGGAACCCTACGTGCGCGAGTACGACTCGCACTTGGCCGGTTTTTATTTGTTATAAGTAGGTACCGTTACTTTGAAATTTCTTTTATATGTATGTAGTGAAAAGATGTTATTTTGACTTAACAAACAAACATTTAAATTTTATTTATTTGTATAGATATTGTTAAGAACTCCGTTGAAATGTGTGAAATTTCTTAACGCATTCGCTGATTATACGACTTGTCTATGTATGAGACGGGTTTGTATGCAACATGTCGGTACTAATTACTGATTTCTCCTATGTAACAGATATATACTTGTGCCCTTTTTATATTAGGTATAAATACGTTGCGACCGGTTGAAAGTAATTAGCAATCTCGCGAGCAATGCGGAGGGATATAATGTGGTCTGCTTTGAAATTCACTTATAGAGTAGGGTTGGAAGTTTGCAATTAGTATAGTATGATCTGTTTACAGAGGTGTTGTAGAACACTTTTATACTGATAAGATATAAATAAAATATATCATCATGCTAGTATTCCCCGAAGCAGTAGGCAGAGGTGCATTGCAGTGCGCCCACACTTCGCCGATGTATTTTGGTCCCAATGTAATAGGGGGCGAGCCTATTGCCATTATACCGGGCACGTTCTCCCTCAATACGAGGGAGATTTTTGGGCCATAGTCCAACACGGTGGCCCAGTGCGGCTTAGTGAACTTCACACGCCTTTCCATAGAGGTGTACGTTTCCTCACGATGTTTTCCTTCACCGTTCAGCAAGTGGTAATCATTATTAAAAATGACATTCGCACTTGAAAATTGTCTCAGAGGTGCGGGCCCGGGATTTGAAGTTGCACCCCTTACGTTTAAGGCGGGAGTTCTTGCCCGCGAGGCTACCTAAGTATAATCTCTAAATATAATAGTCCAAAATACATCGGCGAAGTGTGGGCGCACTGCAGTGCACATCTGCCTACCCCTTTGGGGAATACAGGCGTGATGATGTATTTATTTATTTATTTATAATAGCCCCTACTTTGTAGATAGATTAAATTAAAATAAGTTTGGGAACGAATGAAAACATCGTGAGGAAACCTGCACGTCTATAGTAGGGCGTGTGAAGTTCACCAACCCTCATCAAGCGTGTTGGACTATGGCCTATATAAAAAAAAGATTTAAAGTCATGATCAAATTTCGATCAAGTTATATACCATTCAGTTCACACATTTCGGACTTCTGATACACCATGTATAATAATGCATGCCAATCTGATTGTTATTTACCATATACTAAGATCCTATCTCTAATATCAACATTTTTAATACCACCTTCACATTTTGTTTCGCAAACAGCCCCCGATAGTCACGAACGCATCATACGTGAGCTTTTAAACTGCATTAACAATGACACACTATTCGTCAACATCAATCACGCTGTTCTGATCTCTATTAGGAGATAATAGAGGTTATAACCGCGTGAGGGAATTTGACAAATGACAACCTCTTGTTACAGGTAGATCGATGTTGTAATAAAAACAATTGAAGCTGTATTGATTGAATCGTGCTGTTATAAGGTCACTGTTGGTAGAAAGTTTGAACTACCACGCCTGTATTCCCCGAAGGGGTAGGCAGAGGTGCACTGTAGTGCGCCCACACTTCGCCGATGTATTTTGGTGCCAATGTAATAGGGGGCGAGCTTATTGCCATTATACCGGGCACATTCCCTCTCAATACGAGGGAGATTTGGGCCATAGTCCACCACGCTGGCCTAGTGCGGGTTGGTGAACTTCACACGCCTAGACATGCAGGTTTCCTCACGATGTTCTCCTTCACCGTTCAGCAAGTGGTAATCATTGTTGGAAATGACATTCGCCCATGAAAGTTATCTCAGAGGTGCGGGCCCGGGATTTGAACTTGCACCCCTTACGTTCAAGGCGGGCGTTCTTGCCCACGAGGCTACCACTGCTTGTTGTTTATGTCAACGAAAATACCGAATAGAGTTATAAGTAATTAGAATATTGCCCGTCATGCCAAAGTGTAGCGTGTGTTGCCTTACTAACGTATTATTATCTTATCATTATTATTAAAAGCAACTCTAAAAGCAGTACACTGGAGCTATATGTTCCTGTGTATTTGAAATAAGTTTTGGCGATTTAAAAAAATGATCAGCCCACTAAGTTTCTTGCCGGATACTCTCAGTTGATGTCGCGTTTCGATCCGGTAGGTAGTAGTATAGTACTTTATAAGAAAAAAAAAAGTTAACTTGACAATTTGTAAGTTATAGGCCTATACAGAGACTTTGAGAATATATAGATACCTAAAAATGTCAATTAATTTTGGGCGTCTTTTGCCCAAAATAAATTGGATCAAAATTGGTCTCATTTATGTCACACGCAGTCTAGTATACGTCTTGGCAGTGGTCAAAGTCACACATTAAATTCGACGATTGAAACTGTCAAATGTTAGGAAAAGCTCCCTCTTTGTGTAATAACTCATTGTTAAGTTATAATAGAGAATGCTCTACTGACTAATGGGTAATCGTCATCATAATCTGCCACTGTATATCCGTACCTTTTAAAACACATCATCACGCTTGGATTCTCCAAAGGGTAGGCAGCGGTGAATTACTTCACACCCACACTTCGTCGATGTATTTTTGGTTCCAATGAAATAGGGGTCGAGCCTATTGCCACTACCGGAGATTTCCCTATTTATGTTGGTTCGCTAACTTTTGCTTGTCACTGTCAAAAAAATATTGGTATCGGCTTAAGCTTATAATTATCGTACAGCCGGCTTTACCGTTGGAATAGGGCCTTAGTAAAACATGAAGTAACTATGTTAATGGCTACTCGGTTACCCATCACGTAAGATCCTATTAAGGATACTCATAAACAAAACTACTAACGAGGAAGTTTTGAAACACGTTACTAATAACAAAACACCGCCTTGACAGCTTACGAGGTCGGTATATGAATAAGACAGTTGTACAAACTGGTACACTATAAGTATATACAGGGTGTTTTAGATAACCGAAATATTTTTTTTAAGTTTCCATGAGTATGGTATAAAAATTTGATTGAAATTGGAACACTTTTACAAGCTTTATATTAGCTTGCAACGTATGTATGTCCGGGTGGAATCTTGCAACTGAATTTTAAATCAGTTATCTTTAACCGATTGAGCTGAAATTTTGGTATACACGCTTACTTTGGATGACAATGCATGCATAGCTATGAGACGTCATTCTAATTCCAATATGGCGGATCATCCAAGATGGCGGAATAGTTATTTTTTCTGCACTACCACAGTATGGGTATGAAATGAAAGGGCTTGATGAGGAGAACACGAAAACTAAGGGCAATTAGATAAAAGCTTGTTTTTAAATAAGTTGCTTTTAGCATTAATTTATTCTTTTTCAATTTCAAAAACATGCGAATATTTACCCGTCCTATGTAGGTGTAGTTTACACAACTTGTGACAAATACTCAAAGGTCCGTGATTGAGAAACTAGCAGTGGTAGCCGAGTGGTCGAGCGCACGCTTTGCAATCAAAGTGCGCAGGTTCTATCCCCGGCTCGCACCTCTGGGTTCCATGTGCGAATCTCATTTTCATCTGAGATTATCACTTGCTAAGAAACGGTGACGGAAAACATCGTGAGGAAACCTGTGTGCCCGGTATAATGGCAATAGGCTCGCCCCCTATTACATTGGGACCAAAATACATCGGCGAAGTGTGGGCGCACTGCAGTGCACCTCTGCCTACCCCTTCGAGGAATACAGGCGTGATGATGTATTTATTATTATTATTTACATATTTGAAATCAGGCATTTTTTCTGCGTCGAATGAGTATGCTCTCCTGTAAAGTTATAAAATTGTCGCTTAAGCGAAATAGCTTTTCACCCCTCGATATTATTTCGGACTTCTGATACACCCTGTGTATGCTTTCGTATGTACGCGTTAATATTCGTCGGTGGTACCCCTCTCGCCTTGGACGCGAACGACGATCTCGACGCGAACGAGCGAGGTAGAGTCGCTGGATGTGACAGTGAAAATTAAGGATATATGAGTTGATGACTATTGTTATAGTAAAAAATAATATTGTCGATATACATCCGCCATCTTTATCACATTCATCACCCATTTTTATTTATAGTGTGTATTTATTGAATTTGTCCTTGCTATTTATTACTTGACATTGGTTTTGCAGGTTCACTTGGCTTCAGCCATTCCTCATCTTAATCTATTAATTTTAATTACTTAAAAATAAAGCATTCCTTTTACCGGCGGGAATAAAATGAATGTTCCATCCAGTGTGTTTACACATCCTTGTAGAGTGCCTTCCATCAGCCAAGAGGAAAATGACAGACAAACGGCCACTTCCTAACACCGATCCTAGGTCAGTCTCGTTAAGAGGCGGCTGGCTGCGTGTGTATTCTTGCACGGGAAACTGGGGTCATGGTCCACTACCTACACTTCTTCATCGAAAGGAAATTTACTGAAATGACAAATGTTTTGTTTCACCTACTTTTAGAAGCTATGTCGTACATACAAATAAATAAAATTAAAGTGACTGTGTAATGGCAAAACAACGTTTTAGCATTAAAACTAATATATACGGGGCTGCTAACAATAAAGAACTTTTTTTTCAGACTTAATCATATTTTTTTCTGGGAGATATCCCATACAGCTGAACCGATTTGGACGGGATTTTCACTGGCAAATAATTTATATTCTAAGGAGTGACATATGCTTTTTTATTTTAATTTACATCAAAAATTAGGGTGCCTGAATTCATCAAACAAAATGGCTGACGTTGTAAAACAAATAGCAATATGTTATTGGGGTAGTTTTTTACACTTTTCGTAATAGATCCTTGTATTTCAATAAATACAGGCTAATCCCCTTAAAAATAGGTGTGAGGACACATAACTTGTTTTTAAACCAATCAGCGACATTAACTGGTATATTAACATAACTAATAATAAAAAGTTTAGCTGTTTCCGCGTGCATTCACCGACTTAGTGGCACAGAACCGGTAACGTTTCTTAATTATACAGGATGTTTCAAAAGTCCGAAAGAATACTGTAACCTTTGCATGATTGACGGGCATTAAAAATTGTTCGAAATTCGAATTTTAAAATCGCCAGTTTAAAAAAATTGCAATATATCAAGTCCTTTACGAGATTTGCATGTTTTGTGTTCTGAATACTAGTGCTCCAAGTATCTAAATATACTCTACGCCCTAAGACCATAACACGGTAGATCTTTCTTCTTTGTCGGTATCACTCTTGTCAGAGTGGTCGTGGTCATCACTTCAGGTGTTGGTGACAAGCTTCACAACACGCCGCCACACCTCTCCGATAGCCGCCTTCCTCGTGCATTGGTGTAGTGATGATGAATCATTTACTGCCACTTTTATCTGGTCAGTTGGTAGGTACTTGTGACAAATATTCAAAGGCTTGTAACTCAGAAACTGTGATAGTCAGGTTCACTAAACTCTACATAATCACAGCTACCATATATGTACCTAAAATATTATTTCGGATTCCATATACTCCCTGTACATAGTTCAAGTAATTATTATATTTTAATGTTAAGAACACAAGATGTCTTCGTGTAGATTTCTTGATATTTGAATATAATTAGTTATTTGTGATTTAATAGTTCAAATAAATAATAATATTGTATAACGCAGCTCTATTTGGCTTACTTCACAAAGTAAAGCCGACCGCCCCAATATTAAGTAATTTACAGGAACGTAAGAGCATTAGCAGAACATTTTATATTAAAGCGTTCTGTAATAATTAAGCGTGGGAACACTGCGGCGTCAAAAGACGCACGTCAATATTTTTGTCATTACCAAAATGAGCTGTATTTACTCATAGATAAAGCTAATTGTTCAACAAAATGACACGAGCAAATTTTGACAAGTCTGTGGCTTCTACCACAGAAATCCAATCTTTATGTATATTGACACAGAGTTTGTTATGATATTTGCAAAAACAAAGGACGCGCTATTTCTGATGCCCCATTGCTTGTCTTAAATGTTTGGTGTGAATTTCTACCGGAAATAGTTCACATCCGAGGTGCGCGAGACACGGTGGCGCGTGCGCAAGGCAGGGCACTTTTGTGTACGGCCATGAGAATAGCGATCTCAAACTCGTAGCGGATGTGAGAGTGATCGAAAGGTCTATTTTGTTTTAACTTTCAGTGAGGTTGAAGAGGGAGAGAGGCCTTACGACTACCTTTAGTAGTACTGTATTAATATTAACGAGTTAATTAGTACAAACTCAAAATAGTATTAAAATATTACTACAAGAGAGGTATCTATAAAGGGCAGTAACTCTATTCAACATACGATTAAATGCTTTAAGGATTTATTAAGTTCCAGGCACAATCAGCTGTCAAGACGCGCTGCAACATTTTTGCCATAACCAAATCTAACTTTGTGAAGCTATATATAAAGATTGAATTTCTGTAGCAAAAGCCAAACGACCATGCTTCAAAATTAGTTCACGTCTTCCAATACATTTTGATGAAATATTATATTCTCTATGAGTTTGTACAGTTCGTGTTATAATAAGCAAGAACGAATGATTTCGCAGTTCTGTGAGATTTTTACACAATTATTTTTACGGTTCCGTACCCAAAGTGTAAAACAGGAACCCTATTACTAAGACTTCGCTGTCCGTCCGTCCTTCCTTCCGTCCGTCCGTCCGTCCTTCCGTCCGTCCGTCCGTCCGTCCGTCTGTCACCAGGCAGTATGTCATGAACCGTGATAGTTAGATAGTTGGAATTTTCACAGATGATGTATTTCTGTTGCCGCTATAACAACAAACGGAATTAAATAAATATTTAAGGGGGCTCCCATACAACAAACGTGATTTTTTGCCGTTTTTGTAGACAATGGTACGCAACCCTTCGTCCGACTCGCACTTGGCCGGTTTTTTTTAATCGATTATTTTTTATAATCTCATAATTTTGTTAGATCATGTGTTAGCATTAAATGTTTGTATTGTATTCATGCCAGAATTTATCTCTATTGTTATAAAAAACCTTGACATTTTATATCATCATATCCATCCATTCATCACAGTAAACGATGAAATGTTTGCACAAATTATCATAAACACTGTTGTTAAATTTATTTAAAGGTTAATTGATTGTTTGCAATGTTATTTATAAACAAATTTAGACCTTCGAGTGCTAAAGGAGTACTAAAAATAGTTTTAGGTATCAATCAGAGATGGCGCTGGATTTTTTTTATTAAGGTACTAGTGTGTGCCGAGGCTATTCAATTATTTTCTGTTGTTAGTATTTATACACCTATATTTATAGATATTTCCATCATCAATAACCATAGCATTGTTCATAACAAACGGATTTTGTAATTGTATTGTGAATGGTTTATTAACATTCCACAAATAGGCTCTTAGAGACTATAATTACCACAACTTCATTTGATTTTTTCTCGCAACTTTTGCTGCCACATAGGGTTGTAATGTGAAATTAATAATCATTTGTTCTCAAAGCACTTATTACAGTTACACAAATTACATGTTGGTTATAAAAGTCTTTTAATATTTTTTTAGTAAATAATGTACGCTATCCTGATTTTCGACAACAAAATGTAAACTAAATGCAATAATATCTTAAGGTATGACGTAAATTGATCCCAAAAAAGGGTTTGTTTGGTTGTTTGATAACACCTACATTGCAGTCGTGTTCGTATGCTTTGCGAGTGAAATGATAATTTGCAAATCAAATATTAGCGTATCCATCAAACACGTCGTCCTGATCTTTTCATTTGAAGGTGGATACGAAAAATAATATGTTAATATATTTTTGTGTGGTCACGATTTCACAAAGAATAAGTTTTTTTTTCTGTTTAATGGCCTCTTTCCATGCACCGTGTGGTTGCAGATTCGAATCCTGTCAGCGGCATGTTTCATAAAATTGATGATACCAGAATTAATTATAATGTTATTCATATTTTTATTTACTTTAATCTGTATATGTTTTATTTGATATGTACATACTTAATTGCAATTTATTGTTTCAGGTAAAAACAGTTTTGGAGTGTACAAATATTTTTGTGTAAGTAACGTTCATATAACTTTGAATAAGGAAAAATATATAATATAGTAAAAAATTAACGCGATTTGTTTTTTCTATACATATTTAATGAGCGTTGTTATTGGGCGATCACGATTCAACTTCTAAAATTAGAATTGTAAGCTATTAGATTGATACGACTACTAGCGCCGGCTATTAGCATCTACCAGAACTACGCACCAACTCAAACAAGGGACTTCTCGTCATCTATTAAAGTAGTATTGTTTTAATACTACTACTACTACAGCCCTTTTAACGTCCCACTGCTGGGCACGGGCCTCCCCTCAATGCGAGGGGGATTCGGGCCATAGTCCACCACGCTGGCCCAGTGCGGGTTGGCAGACTTCACACATCTATCGAAGACTAGTCAAGTTCCCTCAAACGTGCAGGTTTCCTCACGATGTTTTCCTTCACCGTTTTATAGCAAGTGATAATCTCGGATGAAAATGAGATTCGAACAAAAATCTTAGAGGTGTGAGCCGGAGTTTGAACCTGCACAATTCGATTGCAAGGTGTGCGTTCTACCATTCGGCCACCATTGCTGTTTTTATATTAACTGTAAATTCTAGCAGATTTAGCTCTACAAAAAATTAACAAAAATTCAAGTAATATTTTAAAAAATCTTCTCTTTGCGGCAATAGCCTCGTGGTTAGACGGGGTGCCCTCGTAACCTAGAGGGTCCGGTTTCGATACCCACCCTGGTCATTAAACTGATTACGTAAGTCCACTGTCTATGAGTGCAAAGATACCCGTTACATATACATATATTAATATAAAATTTCGTGAAATTTAATAAATAACCCTAATTTAATTATTAGCCTAATATCCAAAGCTCGTATGTAGCCAGCCTAATTTAACAGGATCTAGGTAATTTTAGTGCGATGGGGCATTCCTTATAAGTCAATAAAAGCGTGAATTAGTATAGCGATGTGAATATTACGATAGCGTGTCTGTAAAAAGTAAAGTCACTAAGATCTATCTTATCACCAACAAGTCCTTTAGTTGACCGAATATAATAAATTAGTAGAGTTACAGCTCACAGCTCTACCCTGAGATTATCACGAGTTTTCCACTCGGCAGAGATCGTAGCGTTTACACTCAGTCACCTTTGAACTTATAATTCATCTATAAAATATTTTAGGAAGACTATTGACAAGCGAATCTATATTAATACAGGGTGTATCAGAAGTCTGAAATAATGTTTAAGGTACACATACGGGAGCCTATATGTAGATGCATAACGAAGGCATAACTATCATAGTTTCTGAGTTACACACCTTTGAGTTTTTGTCACAACGTATGGCTTTGTAGGGCACACCCATAACACTACTAAGTACTGTAAACTATACAAAATGCTAAAAATAATGGGGACTAATATTCAAAGCACGGAAGTTGAAAATTTCGAGATATTACAGTTCTGAATATTGCCGGCGAAAAACAGTAATTGTAGAATTATAAAGTCAACGGCTAGGATAGTAGGAATGTAAATAGTTATCTTACTTTTTTAAAATAAAAAAGTGATGATTGAATTTTGATCATTTTTGATACCAGTACCCAGGCAAACGTTAAAATACTATTATGAGTTTTTGATACAACCTGTATACCATACCTACACAATATATTATTTCTTGAGGAAAATTCACCTAATCATGTGAGATAATCGTGATGCTGTATTAATTATTATAAAACAAATCTCATTATACGATTCACGATTACATGGAATTATGTAATTATTACATGGATTATAGTCGTTTATAGTCGCACTTGGTACGCCAATTCTAATTACCTGTTCATTGTTTGTAGATGGTAATAATATTAAATGGTAAAAAAGACATGATTTCTCGATTTAAAGTACTGTTTAGTAATGGTAGAAAAAATACATTTAGGTATTACCAAAATTAAGAATGAATAAGAATTTTATACCTTTGATTTTGGCATTATATACATTTTTGTGACTTTTAATTTTTTAAATAATGTATTTCTATTTTATTATCGTGTGGGAGAATGTATAAATTGAGAAAATGACATCGTATTTATTTATAGCTGCCATTGAAAAATAGTCTCTGACTAAAAATAATAAAAGTTCTAATTTAACTAGTTCATAAGAACCTAACATGCAATACCAGATAAGACTTTATTTAATTTATTTCTAGGAATTAGGCATTTATTTTAAAAGTTATGCAATTAAGCCAAATTGGCAGAACGCCTGCCTGCCCGCATTGAACATATGGGTTGCAGGTTCAAACCCCGAGCTCGCACATCCGGGATTCCCGAATTTGAATAATATATCATTTACCGAGTAAGCATTCAAAAGAAATAGGGTTCTAATTTAAATGTTATATTCCAGGCTCATAAAAAGTTAACAATGACAGTAAACTAATGCAAATTAGTGATAACAATTTTGCATGTAACGCAGAAATGTAAAACCCTGAGCACACTGGGGCAAGCGAATTCCCTAGGCCTTTTTGAAAATGAACTCTATGTGAATATGAATAAGACATTTGAATTACTTATGTAAAATCCACGCGATCGCTGACTGAATTGTATGGCGTCATCGTAACGTTTCGATGGAAAGTACACTTTTTCTACAAGTTAATACGGTTCGTTTTGGTATTGGCAAACAATTGATCAGGCGTTTTTTGACGCGACTGTTTGCGCAGGGGTTAACGTGAATTTAAATGGCGGCGTGTGCGGACAGGATGGCAGCCGTTATGATGAGCAGTCGACCGTCACGGCAGATGTGAGACGAAAACGTGACCCCATCGACATAATCTCTTGATACTACCATGAAATGGGTGATAACACAAGATAAGCAGTGTGTATAAGCCTGCAAATACATTATAACCATAGAATTAGAGCGAAACTTAAATTGGTTTGATTAAAACGTTATAACAATTTGGCTCAAATTAGATTATTTGTTTCATAATTTATAATTGAAGAAGTCGTTATGGCTAATTGCAGTGGCGGACCCGTTTATGTTGGAGTGGAAAGAGAATATAATAATAAAATTATAGGGCTTGGCAATGCCATCAGTAATTCTGCGGTCACGACTTTGCATGATTTGCGCTCGGTTTGGGCAGTTTATTATTTTAATTTTCTCGTTTTTGGAAATAATTAACACAGTAGCATATAAGAAAAACAATGTTATCACTTTGTAAGTGTCCCCGTAGTACTGTACAAAATAAATGATAAGAGTTGACACTTAAAAAAAAAAATGACTTACAACGTAAGACGCTATAGTTGGCTGAAAGGTAGGTACTACAGAGTAGGCATCTAATGGGGCATGTTATATATTTTGCTACTATTAAAAGGCTACAAGAGCAACACCTTTAACAGAAAGCCGTGTACGCTTTCCGAACACTAACACTCCATCTAAGGATTTGTTCCTAGTCCGTAAGCAATTTTAGAACAAATATAATATTTCTCTATACGAAGAAGATAATTATCGCAAATAGGTTTTATACATCCCAACTAATTGCCATTTGCATATTCTAATATATATCTTAAAGACTTTAAATAAGGTGTATTGTTATCAAATGTGTTCGAACTGTTGTCGCAAAACAATTGAATTGTCACATCGGCTGGGCTTTTGTCGGAAAACATCGTCCGAGAATTCCGCATTGACGCAAACCTGACGCAGCCTTCGCGATTTAATTTGCATAATTACAATTGGGCGCGGATGGGTTTTGGACTTGAGAGTTACAGAGATTTATTATGACACTGACACACCTCACAAAAAGTTTGACTACGACCGGCGACGGCTTGGTGTACTCACTGCAACGTTCGGTTGCGAGTTTGATTCCAGATACCCGAAAATTTCGGAAATGGCCTTATCATAATTTGTCCTAGTCCCGTTGTGACTGGGATTACCCTCAGTCCATTGTATGGTACCCATAGTACATAGCTTTGCTTAGTATGCGATTTTACGACGAGTATGTGTAGCATGGCGATATTAAAATATTTTTTACAAAACGAGAAAATTATCCATGGTAGGTAGCGTTTACGACACTAATTATTAGTTTCACATTAGATACACACAGACCAGGGTATATTCTGAAAAGGTTATTTCTGAAATTTGCCGCTATCAAACTTAGATCAAACATAGATCCTTTCATTTCATTTACCATGTGTGTTAGAGAGATTTCACCCTTATGATTGACTCTAACGAGCGATGCAATAAATGTACAGGATGTAATTTTTACAGATTTTAGTCGGTTCGATTCCCGGGTGTGGCAAGCGAATTTTCGGAAATATTTGAATGCAGCTTTCTTTCTTTTCAAAACTAAAGGAATGTTTTCTTTGAGTACTATTTTCTATCTACAGTATTAAGAGTGTATATATTTTAAAATCTTATAAAATATAAGCAATTGGAGGTAAGAATGCTACAATGGTTTCACACTAATTTTTTTTCCCGAAACTGGTAGAATTAATTGGTTTTTTTTTAGACTAAAACTTGACTTTGCATTATAACAGTGTGGCAAGAATAATAAAGATCCACGTCTAAATGTTTGCCAATAATAAAACGAGCTGTATGAAGTTTTAGACAAAGCTCATTCTTGAAGAAATTCAATCTTTATAAGTATTACCACTGAGTTCGTTTTGGTATTGGCAGAAATACGACGTGCACTCCATGACGCCCGAGTAAGCGAAATTTGGAATGAATTTAATTAACACACACAGAAAAATCGTGTTAAGGTTTAATTATACTTTGTGAGGTATAAATAATAAATATTTAAAATTATGCAACACAGCTCCTAAATCATCTGTAACTTTATTGACCATGCCTAGTCTAGTCAAAGCATTAAAATAAATTAATTAGAAAAACTGAGCCATCGCTAGACGCCTGGCAGATGTGAAACATAAAACATAAACGTTGTAGCGGCGAGTGAGCGGAGTCAGCCGGTGGGCGGAGTCTAAGCGGTGGAAAGAACCGAAGAGCCGAGGAGTACAAAGCGTGGCCCCATTTAAAACTATACTTTATGCATTAAGTAATAAGGTTGATTTAATTTTGTTGTGGCGAAGCGTCGGCAAATCTTGCCACGCCAATAATCAGGTTTACCCCTCGCCTATAGATGTTTCACATCAATAAAATTATTTCATTTACTGTACCAAGAGTTGCAGACTTGTTAAACCCATCACAGAGTAAGTCACATTGTATAAGAGGTGCTAGTAAGACCTTATGTTGGAGAACGCACGCTGTATTCGATCAGTGCTCACTCAATCACCTTCCTCAATCGATTATCAACAAATAGTGACGTATCGACATCGAGATTTTCCGTCTGTGAAGCCTTCGACCCGTAAACTCGATCGAAACGAAAATGTAATTATCGTAGTAAACAATGGAGAAGGCGGCTTGCGGCATTCGTTTGTCATACACCGTGCGAGCAGCACGCGCCCGCGCGGCGGCCTCCCTTATCGCGACACGATATAGATGCATTCATCTCGATATGTGATAGTGCCAACCGCGAATGCACTTGACATTGGCGATATAAGCTCGTGAGTTTCAGTGCCAGTGCGTTCAATTCACACATCCATAGATATTCGAATATCTCCTTGCATTTTATTTATTTGTTATGGTGATTCTCGAGCCTTTATTTAGCCGAATGAGCCGGTATTAGTGGGATTATCTTGTCGTGTTGTTTGTTTATCATTTTTGGTAAGAAACAGTTATCAGCGTTACTAATGTTCACGTTTAAAATGTTGACTGTTCTGTGATTGTTTTTTGTTTTGTGATAAGTTTTTTGCTTTTAATGAAGGTTGTAAGGCGCGATTGTGCGCGGTGCCTCCGGTCACGTGGATGCGATGCGTTCGTTTCGCGATCGTTGGCTGGTGACGATTAGACGACAAAAAAAATATAAATCGAAGTAAAAACTATTTATTGTTAACCAGCAAATACATAGACGAGGGTTGTAGTTTTTTTACAAGAAAACCTTAAGTTCAGATAATAAATGCAAAACTCAAGGAATAAATTCTGCAATATGATTTATTGAGAATTATTTTGATTTGAACCTTCATGGCTATATTCTTTTTTAAGTGAATGGTTTCAAATAAAACTAGCGTCAGTCATGATTTCAATCATTAATTTATCTACAAAAGCGTAAAAAATCTCATAATAATATTCAGGATAACATTTGCAAAATGTGTCAGGAAGAATAAACAAACAATTTTTTACAGCCATAAAACATCCATTCAGACAACGTAATGATTCATATGCAAACTTCGTGAACCATCATTGTGCGTACCATGACTTAGGACATATAACTGATGTCACGATATAATCTCAAGTATATTTGGTATAGATTATTTTCTTATACAAAATCATAATACATTTGTTACGGTGTTGTAGAACACTTATGTACGAAAAAAAACCAGCATAGGTGTTTTATAGATGGCTGGAATTTTTTATAAATTTAAGAAGTTTTTAACGAGGAATTTTGAAAAAAATAACAATTAAAAATGTAAACATTTTCAAAATCTAAATTGCGTGGTGCTATGTTCATAGAATCTAATAGACGACGAATTCAATTTTACTGTTACATATTTCACCTCATAACTCGTCAACTAGGCTTAGTAAATGTAATTATGTAAATAACATGTGACAAAAACCGAGAGCCGTCTGACGTGTTTGAGATAAGTACAGTTGTTTGGTTATTTACATTATTAAAGTTTATTTTTCTTCGTTCGTACCTACTTATCTCACTGCGCCAACTGTTTAATGTAAAACAAAAACTTGGCAGAAAACATTTTTAAGATTTCAAATAGTTTAAGTTACTAAAAGTTGGATCCAAGTAATAATGAAAGAAAATAGCGAATCCGAGATCTTCGTTTTAAATTTATATCATTGTGTGATATAAATTTAAAACGAAGATCTCGGAAGAAATAAAAGTATTAAAAATTAATATATTCTAAAATCAATCAATCTAAAATTAATATATTCTAAAAAGTATTAAAAAAAAAACTTTCACTATCAAATCACGCTTTTAAGAGTTATTTTGTAAGCGCATTAAATACGGAAGCTGTAGTAACTTGTACTTATATTCATTCACTTACGAGCAGATTGTATACCCTAGTGTCATACGTATTTTTTTTTCCTTAATACACGTACGCATTGTAAAACGTCATAGACTTTAAATGAACTTAATGAATCACCATAGCAAATATTAGACATTACAGGGTCATTTTCATTATGTCTTCATTTTAAACTCATTCAAATATAATGTTTTAAAATTTTTCTATATACTACACTACTAGAGCAAATTACTGTGCCCAAAAATATTTTAACGATATATTGCTCTGAATTTTTATACCAGTGATAGTGTCAAATACGTTGACTTAGTCAACCTTGAACTATCGCATTAGTTAATCATACAAGTTGGGACATTAGTCTTATGTCGGTTCGATCTTAATAAATTCATATCACTTAAAAAATATTGATATTAAAATTAATATTTTTTGTCATTAATAAATAAATGAATCTTTTTTCGAATTAATAACTAGGAATACCTACAGAGATTCATAGTTTAAATAAAATTTTACTTAACTTAACAAAATTCAAAAGATAAAATTGGACAAGTTTCACATAATCGATTTTTCTTTTAGTTAATCGATACTAGCTGTATAAAATCGATATCCAAACTAAACGACTTCAACGCGCTACAGTTCTACAACCGGAAGCGGAAATCCTCGACGTTTCAGTGGCGGACCACACAACAGTTACCAAAGTGACCATTGATCAGTTGATCAACTTGATCAACTAATACAGTGCGAACAGTGATTGTGATCAGTGCGATTGTGATGTCGCAAGTGCGATTTTGACGTGCGTTTTGCGGATAGGAAAACTGGAGGTCGACACGTATGAAGTGTCAGTTGACGTCCAGCTGACAACAGATGTCATCCCGATCGAAGGAGGTGAGTCATTTATTGAGTACTAGTCCGATCAGTAGTTTTTGCGTGAAAGAGTAACAAACATCCTTACATCCATTCATCCTCACAAACTTTCAAAATCATGATATTAGTAGGCCAATCAACAAAGTCTACGCTAGTACAGCTGAGCAATATCATTGTATTTAAGAGTCCAAATACCCTTAAATCAGTTGCAATATCAGATAAGTATAACTTTTCTGACAAAATAACTACCTGCCCCTTACCTGTCTAGCAGCAATGTTTTTAATATTATTTTAAGTTTTTGACTGTTAACTTCATACAAAATCTATCAAAAATTTAGACTGAGTATTGAAACAAAATACAGAATCAGAATTTTTTTATTCATGTAAACCAATACAGGCACTTATGAATCGTCAGTAAAAAATAAATAATATTAATAGTATCTCTACCACCCATTCGGAATGCAATTCCTATGGAGAAGAATGGGCAAGAAACTCCATGGTTGCTTTTTTCCAATTAGGATTTACATGTTATTTGCATAACAATGTGTTTTTCTTAATTAACAATTAGATAATATAAAGTTAATGAGGCTATACATTCTCAAAACACAAAATTAATCAGCAATACCAATTACACGCTGTGTCAGTGTAAAATTTAAAGGTAGGAAGGAGGAGGAAAACGGGACAAATAGCAAACATCCCTCAAATGAGTTCGTGTGGAGCCGGACCAGCGCCTACATATTATATTGGGACATAATACAGGCGTGATGATGTAACTATATTTTAAGAGGTGGTGGTTAAGGCCCAGTTGGAGTAGTAGCTACGCACGAATCACCTATTTTTATTTTCATTTTTAAACTGCTAGCCATACCTATGATATTTATTTTCCTTGTGTATTGAGCGTATAGTTGCTCGTTCTAATAAATGTATTTTCTTCTATCATTATTTTTACCTTGATTCAAATGTATGTTACATACATGTCGTTCAAAGTATTTAGTTTTCAAAGTGTACTACCACCAACTGTGCCGAATCATTAAGAGTAGAATATTGAATAAAAATTGTAGAATTGTGATCATCGTATCCATTCAGTATTTACGCTGTTTTCTTAAATCAATTAGATAAGGTGATACGATACTGAGATACGGTAGAACGCGGTGAAAATTTGCAAAATTAGGTATACCCAGGTTATGTTCTTTCACGTCAAAGTAAAACTGGCTCCACTCACAATTATCGATCCTTGTAATAGATTCTTATTACAAAATGCACTTGCGAGAATTACATGCTCAAATACGTGTACAGATAGGAATCAAAGTTGCTCAAATAATTGCAATTTATTGGTATATATCCTATAGTGATCTATTAAATAAGTAAGTTACGGATTTTAACGATGATAATGAAGATGTGAAAACTACTAACTTTGCGTATAGATGGCGCTGAATACAGTAGGAACACAGTAGGAAATTCGCGATTATACAAACATTCCTAAATCACGATACAGAATTTTGCGACCACAATTATAAAATATATTTACTACGAGCTCAGTCAGGCATTACACATAACAAATTGTTTTATAAACACGGCTGTTCAAAAAATTTCCCGAATAAGTCAAAAAGGCTGTGTAATAAAAAAAAATACAAAACAAACTAATAACCAATAAAAATTATTGCTACGGTATTAATCTTCTATTCGTTTCATAAATATTCGTTACTAACCGTACACAATCGATTCGAATCCAGTTTCGTTCCAATCGATTCCGAATCCGTACAATAAATTCGTTAAATTGGCGCAAAAAGTGTCCTCCTTACAAATTCGTCGTCTACACGTCGCTTTATCAAAAATGGCGGAACTGGTCCTGCCTGTGTTTTTCTTTATTACCTTCGGTGTGAGCTGCTTTTGTTTCTTTTATTACGGTCGATAGGATAACATTGTAAATTCACGTTAATTGTAATACGTGTATAAATTAACTTGTTTTAACTGCGAAGCCATTCTAAAAGTAACACATAAGAGGAAACACGAATATTCGTTTTTTTTTTGTTTTTTCAGATGTTTTTTTTTGCTGGCTATGTCTAGCAGACAATAAGTATAAATTAATAAGTAGGTAATTAAAAGCTCTTATACTATTTTTATGTTTTTTTTTTTATGAGATAGGGAGGCAAACGAGCAGACGTTTCACCTGATGGTAAGTGATCAACGCCGCCCATGGACACCTGCAACACCAGGGGCATCGCAAGTGCGTTGCCAGCCGTTTAACGTTTTAATGTTATATTATTATATTTACCAATACAATTTATACAAATTATAAACTATGTACACAAGACACTTGAGTACCTTTTAGAGCAAAAGTATTCTGCAATACCATTAAAAAAGGATGTTAGTCCTTATTAGTATGTATGTATTTTCAGAGACGGAACGAAATGGTGAAAAGACTAGGTATTTAATTTAAGCGACATAGACTTATATACATATTTGGAATCAGCGTTTTTTTTTCTGCGTTGAATGAGTATGCTCTCCTGTAAAGTTGGAAAAATGTCGCTTAAGCCTTTTACCCCTCGATATAATCTAACTAGATACAATGTTATAGGACCATTTTGACAGCCCAGTTACACTACGGTGTCATTTTTAAATGTCAAAATGGTGTTGATTCTGTTGTAAACAAACTACACCGACATAATTTTGGCAGCACTAAACATATTGACATATAATTTAGGTTAGTATCAACTGAATTGATGTGAGTTAAATAGATACCTACTTGGATATTCTGGTAACGTCATAAGTATTTCATGAGTGCACTATTTACACATATTTTATTGTAAAAAAAAAATAGTTAAGTGTTTACTTTTCACTTACAACCTCGTTCGAGTTGGTTCGCAATGAAGACGGGAGTTGTGACCTTGCCAATACGTCAGTATGATGAAGATAAAGAGGACGAAACAATGCTTCGGCGCAAGGATATAACTCTTATCAACGCCACTTAAAAGTCACATTCACGTGATACATTTTTTACATTTCAAATAGCGAATGTTTGTCGCTGACTATAATTTTTTTTTAAAGTTCCTTTTGCTGGCCGCTAAGAAAAAGAAAATAATGTGTAATAAAAAGGTTTTTCTTAAAAACTGTGCTGTACTCATTACTTTATGTTACGATGTTATTTATATTTATATGTATTTAATGTTGAAGTAAATATACTTAGGTGTAGAAGATAGGTTACTTCACATACATAGTAACTAAAATAAGTGGATACAGGTGAAGATCAAAAACTGTTCGACGTAATAACAAGCGCATTGTAAGGTCATAATAATAACACTGGGAATGAATAGGTTACTCTTTCAGTATTTAGGTACCTGTAAGGAATCTAGATACTAGTTATATAGTATTCATATCGATTATCTGTACGAAATGCCAAGCCTAAAATGTCAGACGAATAATAACAGATTCCTATATTCAGAATACGCATCGTTGCGCTAACGGCCCGTAAATGGTCACGGAGTCGTTAGTGAAAACTTTTCGGATATTATAGAAATATCAAAAGAAATTATTAAATTAATAAAATTAAAATTAATAATTATTAATTATTATTAGTATTATTAAAAAAATACTGCAAACAAGTTGCTGATGCCCAGTAAAAGCCAAATTATCCTAATCAGGCATTAAAATTTGCAAACTTTTACAATAAATCTTTGTTTTAACAATCCTATGTAAACAATACAAACAATACAATATACAATACAATATATTTATTATATACAATATAAACAATACAATATAAAAGCGAACTAAATGCTTAAATTAGCTTATCCTTAATATTAGCTACCAATCACAATTCGAAGTACACCGCTCCCATTGATAATTTATTTCGTGACCTGGATACTTTGAAATCCACCACCATTAAGTAAATTGATACACACATAAAAAACCATTTGCACTCTCTTTAAGAGACATGAAGGATGGGCAAGCTAGGGTTGGCAGATACTGAAAAAATATGAAATTTAATGGAATGAGATGAGGAATTGCTCCACTTGCGATCAGCGGGTATTTGAGCTAGTGTCAAGTAATGAATAGTAGGAGCAAATTCAATAAATACACATTAAAAATAAAATTGGTGATGAATGTGATAAAGATGGCGGATGAATTCAGTCCCAACAGCCCTCGTGAAGAGATCTTTCGTGCGTCGCTACTATCTGAGAGATAAGTTTTTAAAACAAAATGTGTTTATTGATCTTCTTTACACCCTTTGAAAAATGGTTATAGAGATCGACCTGTCAAAACTATATTTTTTTTATTTACGAATTCTCAATTAAACATAGCCTTTCAAAAGTTTATACATATACATATATATACATTTATATATTATACAAATACATATATACATTTATATATTTCAAATATACATTTTCTCTTTTATCTATCACTGTAACATCTAATGAATTCAGGTGTCAATAAAATTTGTAATAACTTCGGAATAATACATATTTTCCTCCATGATATTATACTACTACTACTACAGCCCTTTTAACGTCCCACTGCGAGGGGCATTCGGGCCATAGTCCACCACGCTGGCACAGTGCGGGTTAGCAGACTTCACACATCTATCGAAAACTAGTCAAGTTCCCTCAGACGTGCAGGTTCCTCACGATGTTTTCCTTCACCGTTTCATAGCAAGTGATAATCTCGGATGAAAATGAGATTCGCACATAAATCCCAGAGGTGCGAGCCGGAGTTTGGACCTGCACACTTCGATTGCAAGGCGTGCGTTTGACCACTCGGCTACCACTGCTCACATTATATTATATTACCTATTACCCTAAGAGGTCGGCAGAGGTACACTGTAGTGCACCGCCACATAAATAAGATTCTGTACATTATTTCCTATGAAGAACATGAACCAGCTCTTGGCAATCACCTGTTTTGCAGTATTTTTTAAAAAATACTTTCAGTTTTGGACAGTCAACTGAATACAAAATATATCAAAATTGACAATAGAAGCAACAATTCTTAAAGAGGTGGTGAATATGCCCCAGTTTGTCAGCCCATCCCTGTCTGTCCGTCCGAAGTATACAGTTTGACAGCCCTGGCCCGCCCTCTTTCAATGACCTTGGTTCTCACGTCATTGCCTCTCCCATGGGCCATTTCGCTGACCTCGTCAAGGCCTCGTACACATTGCCCATACGCTTTGCCGACACGCAATCAGTCATTCTATTTTTAAAATTATGTAACTATTTTGTGTATGTATACACACGCAAAAAATGTCAAGTTCAGATTAGTTTGTGATTAATCGAATGACCGTGTAATATTTGTATTATTTTGTTGGAGTTTATAGCAAACATGGTTCTGCATTCATAAATTCCATTAATATTATATGACATGTGAATGTTTTCATGTGTATGAACCATTCAAATAATACATCATCACGCCTGTATTCATCGAAGGGGTAGGCAAAGGCGCACTACAGTGCACCGACACTTCGCCAATGTATTTTGGTCCCAAAGTAATAGGGGGCGAGCCTATTGCCATAATACGAGGGAGATTTGGGCCATAGTCTACCACGCAAGCCCAGTGCTGGTTGGTGAACTTCACACGCCCTTTCATAGACATGCAGGTTTCCTCACGATGTTTTCTTTCATCATACAAGTAATTATGAATTGTTATGAATTTATTTCAGTAATTAAATTTTGCAACTAGTGAATTATCTGTATGATAATATCAATGATATTCTATATAGTTAATATCATTGGATAATATAATAAATTTAATTATGGGATTCGAAATTAAAACCTATGTAAACAGTTGTACAATTGCCTTAGAACTTATTAAAACTATAAACCTATTAAATTCCAGTACGTTAGTTACACCTGTTTGGTAGCAGGTTACCTTAAAGGTTCCAATGAAGTACTTGTTTCAATTTTATTTATGTCCTTAAATGGATTGGCATTTGTGAGAAAACAATTTTTCAGTCAACATTCTCATGAGTCATAACTTAAGACTTACAACCGCTTTTTAACTCGTATTGGATAATTGCTAATCATATAAGTACTATAATTAAACACGACAGTAAGCATACTCAGAAAACATTGACAGTTGAGTCAGCCTTCATTTGCTTAAGTACCTAATTGTACGTTAATTGTAGCGAGATATACGACCACTAATTTCCAGGTAGCTTAGGATTTATAAATCGGACAAAACCCATTCATATTATTATTTGTCAAATAAAAATCGTGATAAACGTGTTACGCAACAATTAGTGACACGAAACAAAAAACAAACGTGACTTTAAACTTGACAAATTCGTGGCTTTTTTGTGTTTTAATGGCTCGTCGATGAGGTCGACAGTGTGTCCCGTGCTATAAGGCCACGTCCGTTTATTCCAGTAACATTTAGACCTGTTGTAAACGAAACAAGCAATGGATTTAGTACAAGGCCAGATTGTCACTAGACACAAAAGCTGTTCTGTTACTTTAAAATGCGAGCACGATACCTGTGCCGGTATTGTAAGTGTTATTTGGAACAAGTATTAAGTAGGTATTACGATAGAACGTGTTACAAGTAGAAAACATTGTTACGAAATTACAAATCATTTAATATATAGTTGCGATAAGGTGTGAAAATACCTATCTAGGTACATTAAAACATTGCAAACGTAAAAATGTTATCTACTCACTGACTCACTCAAATTCTTTAAATCTATGACTTAAATATTTTAAAAAACGTTCTATTTTATAAAAGTTAATAATATTTAAATCTTCCAGTCCTGTTAGGTCTACTATCCACTAAAATTGTTGTTGCAAAGCATAGAGAAGATTTTTCGTAAACAATAGGATTTAGTTGTTTTCACATTTCTCCTTTTAACTTTAATTGACATTGTCCGAGCAAAGAGGAGATATGAAGATAATTAATTTGCCTTAAACGCTACCGCACTAGAAACGAGTAGAGTTGGAAGCATTAGATGTTCTCGATTTCTTCTTATGCGTGAAGTCTTCAATCTCGCAGACAGCTCAACTCTATTCTAGATAGAACACACTCCATCCGTCTTTGGAGAAAACACTTCGTCCGCTCAGCCAGTCTTCCCCTTTCTTTTTCGTCTGAGCTTAATTTTGGTGGATACTGATCTAAAGAATGGAAGTTGAAAACCAGAATTAAAATGCAGCAACAGGAAAATTGCAATCATAATTTTAAATATAAAGCATCTGAACTTTTGAATTTGATTGAAACCTTTAGATTAAGACCTTTATAAAGGGTACTTTTGTACCTGATGCATTTGTGTTTGCTTTTAAATGTATGAGAGGCGACATTGGCAAATATTATTCATTGCCAATACCCTGTTCACGTTATGTAGATTACCTAAAACCAGCCTACCGTAAAAACAATGAAACGAAACAAGAGAATTTTTAAATTTCGCAAGTCCAAGTACACTGACTGACAAAGGTCATATGTAACATTTTAATATACACCGCGAAAATCCCAGTCGAGATAATAAAGCGTGATGAATCGGAGACACTGATGAGATGAGACATTCCAAATTCTCCCATTATGTACATTGGCTAACAAAAGTCATAAAGTGTAACATTGTCGAATTTGTTGAGAGGCATCCGTGCGTGATGAATTGCGCTCATGACGTGACGACTCGGCGGTATCAGGTGACGTGACACGTGGAAACTTCCAACCATTGCGCCGGTAAATAAACACAGATTGACGGTGAATCTCATGCGAGATAGCGCAGATGGAGTATTGAATTGTTTGCGAGCGTGAGTGATACAATTGAGATGCTATTTACATCTATATAGCTACTCATCAACATCTACCTATAAGTATAAAGATTTTGTTTTATATCTATTCTCCATTTGTAATAGCATTAAAAAGAAGTTAAAAAAGGTAATGGCTTTTTAATGTACACTTTGTAACACAAGTAACAATTAAAATATTACAGTTACGATTGACGCCCAATTTATTAGAATATATTTTTAAACCAGCAGTGTCACTGTAACTAAACATTTTCACTATTTATCTTATTAAATTAGGTGGATTTCATTTAGATATATATTTTTTTCCAACTTAAAATAACAGTGTCGATACAAAAAACCTAAATAAGCATGAAGGGATGAATAATACCGGGAAAATTTTTGTTTCACTATGATCCTACCAAATCTAAAATGTTACCTAATCCCTTCATCCGTTGTGACAACAGGATCTTTCTTATTTTGCCGGTTTATGTTGGCAGTCAAATAGACGTAAACAATGTTCTGTGATTGTCATTCACATGTGAATACTTCTGAATGCTACACCTTGTTTGTTGTTATTACCGAATTTTATTAATTTTGTTGTTATTTGTTACTGTTATTCCACTGTTATTGTTTTGTTTTTGAAATAAAATGTTTGCATTCCTGCTTCTATGAGCCTCTTATTTCTAATGTTATAACAAATGGAGTATACTTTGGTTTTAAATTTCGTACAAATACTGTTAAGAAGATTTAGAGTGATATTAAAATAATACAAGGGTAGGCAATACTATGGCCCTAGCGTTTAGAGAAAATAATTGATTAACTTATGCAAATATGCGTAATGTGAGACAGTGGGATTCTCCTAAAATTATCTAACTTGGCCAAGCATTAATATAACGTACTTCAAATTCGTAGGCTGTGGTATTGAGATGTCAAATTGCAGACTACATAAAACCGAGTTATACAAATAGATTAATGGACAGATCAAGAAAAACGAACAAGGTCGACTATGAAACTGCGTTCCATTTTGTATAGGTAGGCACCATAACAAAAACTACTTAAATTTACTGTCATAAGTACCTACATTTTACAGTAGTGGACATACGTTTAATACGCAGACGGGACTTAAAATATCAATTACAAGCATAGCAAAAAGTATCGCCAATCATCGTGTAAATCAAAATAAATACACGGTAATGAGCATGACAATAAAACAAATGTTTTAACAAGTACTGATGCTCTCAATGCTGCGTCCTTACATTACTAAGATAATAGTAAGGTGAATACGAACAGATACTACTTGTTTAGAAAATACATTTATTATAATACACAATGATAAAGTACTAGCTGTTCCTGTAATCTGTATTATTATTGTTATTAAAAGCAACACACTTCATCTATTTTTTTACCTTTGGCAATTTTAAAAAATGATTAGCTCACTAAGTTTCTTGACGGATCTTTTCAGTCGAGGTCGCGCTCCGATCCGGTAGTACGCGTAGAATATAAGAAAAAAAAAATAACTTGACAATTTTTAAGGGCCCCGAAGGCCTATCCAAAATAAACGACCAAAATAAGACCCGTCTTTAGGAGTATTCGTCAGTCAGTTATGTAGTTTTTGCCTACTTTGGTCCACAATATGAAATATACCTACGAACACCTCATCACATCGTATTCTATCACACATATCCTACACATCGTATTCCATGTTTAAAAGAAGAGCCATTTAAATTTGTCACTGTTTCCATAGTAAAAGAGAAGATGGCTATCTTAAGTTTAATGATATATTTTAAGTAATTTTACAGTTCTAAAGTCATAATCTGTATTGATATACCTTTATGACCGTATATTTAGAATATATATTAGCACATAAGTAATGAAAAATGTGAAACGTATACACGAGAACTGCTGCTGACAAACTGTTATGCGGTTTGGCAGACTTTTTTGATTGTTATAATTTTATTATATTGAGAAAAAAAATGAATCCATGTTAAACACCAGATCATACGTCCTAAAAGATGTAAACCATCTTATTTTACTTGACTTTTTCTTTTATCTTGCCTAATATGTGATTGTAGAAGGGAGGATTTATTCTGACCTAAAAATTCAATGGTTCCTTTAAAATCCAAGGGTTAATGAAGAAGTCTTACATTAGTCGTATATTATTAACCGACTTAAAAAAGGGGGAGGTTCTTTTAATTTATGTTATCGTATATATTAGTCTATGTTATTTGTTTAGTACACCTCGTCCTTACTAGTACTTTTATTCCTCTCCATCCAAAGGTTGCCTGGTAGAGATCACTTTTAGTGATAAGGCCGCCATTGTTACACTTTTTTTATCGTATACGTATAGCTTGTATTTCTCTAAGAGGTGGAACAATAAAGAGTTATCTATCTACAATAAAAAAAAATTTCACCGTCAGTTTGAAGGTAAAAACCAATGTCAGTGTTACATTCAAACCATTTTCCAATTTTGTCACGTGAATTCAAATTATTGGCACAAAGGGCGTGGACATAATGAGCCATAAACATCATATGGAAGTGAACAACTCGTTGTGGTTGCTATAATTCGATACGTGACTCGCATCTGAGGTGCACGGCGAGGTCTTACTATGGATTGACATTGTTGATTAAAAAAAGAACATTGTCCTGTATTGCTGTACCAATTAGTTCGATATTCCTTTGCACGTAGTAAGATATGACGGTAAATTGTATGTTGTCTAGTTTTCGACGGTCCACGTAAGGGTAAACAGGAAGATCCCCATTTGAAGAGTCCTTGATCCGATGAACCTCGTTATCAAGTTCAATATGATTCACTTCCAAAGGTCACTTTTTTTATTAGGGTAACAATTTAAGGAATTTAGTTTACGTGTTACAGTACATACAAATGGGAACCTAATAAAACATAAGTTTAGTATCTATTTAGCTTACTCAAGGTACTCTCGTAGATGTAATTGGACGTAGTTAAACATAAAGGATCCAATCCACATCAAGTCAGATTGGAAATATGGCAGCTTGAAGTTTGATAATGTATTACATGTGGGATGGTAACCTAGGTAGTAAAAATGCTGTTTGTTTTAATTTTTTGATGGGATCTTTCTTGTTGAATCCTTTAGGAACCGTTTGGTGTACTTAACTCATTTGACAATGTTGTAGATTGCATCCTTTTTGCTTATATACTTCGAATTAATACAGATTTTTTTTTCTTTAGCATCGTCGTGGTATTCAGCTCCCACATGTTTCTTAGGTCTTGTTTGACACAAAACAAAAGACGCTTACGAATATTTTAACAAGAACAATGTACCATATTCATTAATTTATGACAAAATATCCATATTAAAAATTGTGAAACATCGAATTGTCGTGACTGCGCATACTAATGTGTAAAAACAGACATCTGCACAGATTTCATTGCTTAGGTTTGAATATTTACCATCGGAACTTCTAAGGCAAGCCTTGACATTTATATTTATTACACACAGCGACAAATATATCACAAGAGACGTGTGACTTTTTAAAGACATGTCACACGTGATAATGACTAATGACTTCTAAAAAGGAGGAGGTTCTCTGTTCGTCTGTATATATATATTCTTTTTTTTGTGTATATTTGTAATTTACCAATCGTATCAAATTTTTATCATTTAACAATAATTCCACCTGCTCATCAAAATTGTATTTCATCTTGTGTGAAAGAAAACAGCAATTGCTTCTCGCGTAATCTATTACTCATAAAAAATATGAAGCGTGAAATTAAACGCGACCTCAACCTTGATTGGTTCGATGATCACAATCCTCTCGCCGAGATGGCGCGGACGGTGTAAGGCCCGGTGTCGATAACGAGCTCTGCGCTCACAGGCGCGGTATTGTTTTAACAATACACGAACTGTTTTAACTCATATGAGTGTCTATGATATCATAGGAAGAGCATTTTTTTAACAAAGTGAAGAAAAATTTAATTTCGACGCGTAATCTCGTGGTTCTTACAAAATAAATTCAATCTTCATGTTTATTACTATAGAATACCTTAAAGAGAATCAGTGGTAGAAGTGGTAGACTAGTTGGAATTACGCCCGCCTTGAACGAAAGGGATGCGTTCGAATCCCATTTTGCAAATGTAATTTTCAATAAAGATTACCACTTGCTGAACGGTGAGGTAAACAGCGCGAGGAAACCTGCACGTCTAGAGAAAGTCGTGTGATGTTTCACAAACCCGAACTAGGTCAGCTTGGTAGACTATGGCCCGAATCTCCCTTGTATTGAGGGAAATGCTAGTAAAAGCGCAATAGGCTCGCCCCCTATTACATTGGGACCAAAATTCACCTGCGAAGAGTGAGTGCACTGGCTGTGCAAATCTGCCTTCTCCTTCGGGGAATACAGGCGTGATGATGTGTATGATGTATGTTATAGTACCTTCGTAAAAGAATGTCAAACAAATTCGCTCGCGCCTGTAGGTTTAGGGCGTAACAAGCCGGTTTATAGTTCTGTCTTGTTCTTTTCTGTTTTCCGTGAACGATTTTCTAGTTTTCTTTCTGAATTGTTCAGTTAATGTTACTACGGTGCTATTGTTTCATTCCTAAGCGTACGGTGTTTGAAATTCATGCATGTATGAATATATTTGTAAGATTTCTGTCGGTCTGTCGAAATTCAATAGAGAGATACAGGAATTTTAGATTTTTTCAGTTATCTGATATTAAGACTCGGCTTTGACTACGTAGCTAATGAATTATAGAACCGTGATTATTGGAAGTGGAATATAAAATGACGCTGTGCGTATTTTTATTTTTTTATAGATTTTACAGATGTCTTCTTGTACTTTTTTTACGAAATGAATGATATGATGAATTTTTAATGGAATCAGTTGAGGAATACGTCCAGTGATTAGCGCGTTTATATGCCAATTTCGAGTAATTAATAGGAAGGGCAAATTCAATAAATACACATTATATAAGAAAGGGTGATGACAGTAATAAAGATGACGGATCTTGTACGCATTCCATGTGATCTATCAATTTTATAAAAAAAAAACAAAATTAAAATTAGCATACCTCAACATGTATAATATTTGGACTATTGTTTGTATTATCAAGTCAGAAGTGTTATCTATCTTATTTTATCAACCAAAAAGATACTTGGAAATTTAAACCATAAACAGCACATTTGGTTCGCAAGAAGTAAAATAATATTTAACATTCTCGCATTTTTTTCTACAATAACAACGTTACAAAGTGCAGTCATTTGACAAAAAAGGTGTGTTGTTAAAACTACAAAGTCTTTAAGCCACTGCACTCTGATAAATAAATACATCATCATCATCACGCCTGTATTCCCCGAAGATGTAGACAGAGGTGCACTGTAGTGCACCTACACTTCGCCGATGTATTTTTGGTCCCAATGTAATAGGGGGCGAGCCTATTGCCATTATACCGGGCACATTCCCCCTCAATACGAGCGAGATTTGGGCCATAGTTCACCACGCTGGCCCAGGGCGGGTTGGTGAACTTCACACGCCTTTCTACAGACGTGCAGGTTTCCTCACGATTTTTTTCTTCACCGTTCAGCAAGTGGTAATCATTGTTGAAAATGACATTCGCACATGAAAATTATCTCAGAGGTGCGGGCCTGGGATTTGAACTTGCACCCCTTACGTTCAAGGCGGGCGTTCTTGCCCGCGAGGCTACCACTGCTTTTACCACCACTGCTTGCTTTTTTTGCTGAATTAACAATAATCTTGATTTGTGTTCCTTAAATACACATAACGCCACAAAACACACACGGACACACTCTCATAGAGATACGAACGCATACCCATTGTAACCTTGTTTGGTTTTACAAAAAAATGTACACTCCCAACATTGGCTCTCAAAGAGTCTATAATCTTATGGTGTTGAATTGATTATACTTAATTTTAACATATAAAATAGAGACAGCAAATGTAACCACTTGATAAACGTGTTCTGTTAATAACTGATGTTTGATATTAATTTACACATAAGTCGTAGTTAATAACAACACAAGTGTTCTCAAGCATCAGTAAAAACTGCTGAGAATATTTAATTTCCAGGAAAACCATGTTTTTGCTCTCGATCTTTTGATTTGATGCATTCGTGAATTGAGGTTTTACACATAAAGCTAGGTGCTGCATAGGTTTGGAAATATGCAATGTAATTTTAATGAGCCCGACAATGGTTGCAATCTACGTCTACTACGTCTACGTGGTAACGTTATGGATCCCAAACACTGGAAAACGGCAACGCGGCAGGCCCAAAGAGAGATGGCGGGATGAGCTGGACTCCCACTGACCGGAATGGCCACGGTTAGCTAGTGATCGGAGCGTGTGAAATAGGAAGGAGGGACCTTTACCCTTTTGTTGGACAGTCAATGCTAGAAATGCAATGAATGATATTGGTTATTACATAACTAGCAGTTATTTTAACTCCAGCAACCTAAAGGCTTGTGCTTCCAAGGCGAAGAGGTATCCATAAAGAATTTCACCACGTTAAAAAAAGGTGTGGGCCCACGTCAAAAGTCCGATATTAAAATTATGTATTGATGTCAACGTATAACGCTACTGAAGATGCCGATTGCATCATTATGCAAACATAACTTTGTTTTTATAACGTCCAATTCTTGAAAATTTGCTTTAATCAACACATAAAGCAATTCGCCGACATAGGTGTTTGTTCATTAACCACAGAAACATTTGAAAACAATGAGACATGATCTGTGAGTAATTTCCTTGATTAGGTATGCTTTGGAAATATGCGGCAAACACTTAAGTTCATGTGTTATTGAAATTGAACAGGTTTCACTCCTTAGTAATAATACTTTTGAAAATACAGTACTATAGGTGACTGAACTAATATGAACCCTTTGAAACACGTGACTTGGAAACACGTTATGAGTTTAATCACGAAAGGTCAAGAAATACATTTCTTATAACAAATAAATCAAGTGTATTCTTAGTTTAGTGGAAAAGATAAGACTGCCAAGCCAACATTTTAAGTTTTTCCACAAAACTTTACGCTAAAATGTCTGAAAATGCAGGTGATAGTTTGTTGAAACCCCTTTAGATTTGTGTCACTTTGATGACATGAATAAGACAGGGAGTGAGAGAGCGAATCCGTGACAGAGGTCTTGACATTTGTGCTAACCTTTCAACACAAATATGTGAAGATTTTAATGATGTTCTAAAACAAATGTCCAAAAGATGTACAGTGACCACGCGTCTCAGGAAGCCAGTAAACGTGAATGGTGGAGAATTGCTAAGAGTGAAATTCATTTTGTGAGATTCAGATGCCTTGATGTTAGTTATCTAGTCTGGCAGAGTTTGACTTAGGGCAACGTAGGATAGATTTCACGATGAATTTAGGTGCTACTAGTTTGTTATACTAGTTCGTATAGTTTACAAAAAATGCCACAGTATACACTATTTTAAAATTGACATAGCTTTTATCTCTCTAAATTTAAGAGCTATACGGATTGTCAAATTCAAACCCACTGACATTAAATTTCTTAGAATGATATCCTCTATATAGTCCTGCAGGAATTAACAATAGTCGATGGGTCGCCAATGGCTAAAAATACTGGTTAAGTATTTTTGTTTTTAAAGGACTACGCTGTTGGCCGTTAGGTGGCCTTTACAGCTTTACCGGAGGAGACTGGTTAAGAAGTAAACATACCGGCAGTAGTGGCTAATACTCTATGCAATAAAACAAAGAGTACGAGAAACTTTAATTGAGTTATCAAACGTACAAATGAGTTTGACTTTACGGCACGAACAGTGATTATAGACTAGTTACAATCAATGAGCACGCATCACACCTGCCTAACGAATATTCAGTCATATAAAAGAGACAGTCAATAATGTAACATAGTAACGAAGCGATAAGGGTCAAAGTGGTACGTCACGACAGTCAAGTTCATGTTGCTCGAATCATCTTGAATCCAAGTCAAGGAATGACAACCGTACAATGTTGTAGATGGACGTAATCGAATATTTACAACAGTAAGTGTCGTCTCGTGTTTTTGTTTTTATTTTATTACATTATTACGTGCAGCATTTGATTAAATCTATTTTTTATTTGTCTTGAGCAAGGGAAAATTACATTACGGCTTGACGTATAATAGTTGCGTTTTTCCGTGTATTCTTGTGCGTAGCCCACGACTTGTGACTTTGGTATTATTATAAAGACCATTTTTTTTGCATAAACCAAAACGGACTGTATTAACTAACAGAAGAAGCACATTTTTCAACGAAGTGTCACCGAGGACGCTAGCGAATATAGCTGAGTATTCGCGTGAGATTTGGCATACAAATTCAATCTCTGTGAATATAGATACAGAGTTTCAAAAAAGACAAGAAAATTAGCTCGCACCGCTGTATTCGTAATTCTCTTTTCCCTTTCAATATGTCTTATTTTCTAGGCAGAACGATTCATTTTTATTTGTAGGTATGAAGTCGGTAAGTTTTTCTTTATTATACAGGTAGTGGTCATCGTTATGTTTTTATCGCAACACCATTGTTAATGTATACTGATGGTATCGCAAACGCAGACGCCTTATAAGCAGTAGCATGCAGCCTCATTCACATGCCAAGCTCCCGATTAGAAGATACACGTGATTCACATTGAAGACAGTTTATTCATGTATTCTAATAATAAATCTTAAAATATATAATATATTTCTCATTTAAAAAATATTCATTTAAGTTTAAAATACTTAAAACAATGTTTGAAGATGTCGTTGCTATAGTTATCTACTATATTTTGAATCATTTGGGGAAAATGTCTATAAAAACCTATAAAGGTTGTATCTAGTTGTATTTAGGTTTTACGAGTAGTATCATACCCGTCATACAAATTAAAACAGACTGATTATCAAGAATGATATTTTATTGAAATTAAACTATTTTACGGATTTTATCGCGTTTATTTACTATTTTATTTTCCCGACGTTTCGGCTGCTTTACAGCAACCATGGTCACGGGGGGACTGAGGTGTTAGACGTCCTGATGTCATAGTTAATCCTCGCAAAAGAACACCGACTCCGACCAAGGATGATACGTGAGGCCATTGAAATTAAAAAAACATCCTAATTTCAATAGGGAAGATGGCTGGGTGCTACCACCAACTTGGGATCCAGTAATCAATATGATTAAATCCAAAACCAAGTGTACCATTGCAAGACCTCAGGACACCGTAAGCACTTTCTGCGTGGATCGGACCGCAAACAACAACTAAATATGAGGGTACCCAGTTATTAACTATGACATCAGGACGTCTAACCCCTCAGTCCCCCCGTGACCATGGTTGCTGTAAAGCAGCCGAAACGTCGGGAAAATAAAATAGTAAATAAACGCGATAAAATCCGTAAAATAGTTTAATTTCAACGTATAGTATTCGCGTAAATATAAGAAAACAATAGATATTTTATTTTATATTTTATTATTCCAGCCAAATAAATAGTTAGTAGATCCTTAAAATTTTATCTAAGAGAACAAAAAATGAAAAGTGTTGAGTCGCCTTTTACCTTATCTACCGATATACAAGAATGTAGCAAATTATACTGTCGTAGCATGTGCGCTAAGACTAGGCATACGTTATTAAATATGTTTATTTTGTCTCTCTCTTTCGTATGAAATAAGACAGAGAACCAGCTAGCGAGTTCGTGAGGTCGAGACTTGAGATGCGTGCCAACAATGGACAGTTTTTTGCCATACCAAAACAAACTTGGCTCCTAATAAAAGTTTGGCTAGGGTAAAAGCTAGGGCGGCCGTTATATAGGTGCTCGCAAATTTTCCATCCACATTATCTCACATAGACGTTAACATCAAGCAAGCTGTACTCGTAAACTCAGCAAGCAAGTTGACGTAACCATATATTACGTAAATTATTCACGTGCAAAATATATAAAAACTATTTTCACCGAATCTCAATGGCGCTAACATTGTGTAAACGATCAATCACGTTCGTCAAATCGTGTCCGCGTTTTTTGGCGGAGCAAACATTTGTGTTGAGATAACTGAAATGACACGAACTGTGGCGCTACCGTCGCTATAATTGTCTTCCCGTGTACATAACAATTGATAACAACTTATTATGTTTATACTATGTACCACCTTTTTTTTTAAAAAATCATTTATGGATACCCTGCCACCTCGGGGGAAGTAACAGGGTTATGTGGGAGACCCGGCAGAAGGCCGTATACCCACTAAAAACCGACGGTGTACCATCCTCCGCTTATATCGGGGCGCCACGGGATCGCTTTGGCATGCATCGCGAACTATGTACCACCTGCGTTTTATTTTGCCATTTCGTTTATCCCACGAGTTCGTACCTAGGTGAATAAATTTGTACAATACATAAATAGCTGAATCTTTTTGGCTTCAGGATATACAGGGTGTGTCAGAAGTCCGAAATAATATGTTAGGTACATATATGGTAGCTGATTTGTACAATAATTAGTGAAAACATACATACTTAAGCATACATACATACCTAACTATTGTAGTTTCTGAGATACAGACCTTTTGAGTATTTGTCACAAGTATCGTATTCTGGCCAGGTTAGGGCTCACCCATAACCCTAATCAACAATGTAAACTACATCACTGTGAGGTGCCTATTTATATTCACAAAAAAATCTTGAATATTTCACATAGGACTCGAGATATACCAAGATTTAATTTAAAAAAAAAATGAAAAATCATGTTCGATAAAAAAAATTATACATACCATTCAGTTGGATACCTGATACCCATGCAAACGCAAAAGTATTATTTCAGACTTCTGAGACACCCTGTATTTATTATTTTGTTTCACATAAAATATTAAATAAATCATATTTCAATAAGAGTATTTAATTCTAAAATGATAATTATTTTGGAATTTCGCGGGCAAGATTTAAAATATATTTAATTCGTGAAATAAATAAATAATCAATTTTAATTACTGAAAAGGAATTGTGATAATAGATTTCCAACCCCATTTAACGGTTTAATATCAAAATATTGCTTTGTAAATTTGTTTTTTATTGAGATCCAATTTTTTTTTCACTGAACCTTGTGGTTTGATTCCCGGCTGCGGAAAATTACGTAAGTGATCTTCTCGGAATTGTCCCTGGTCTGGACGATTCAGGGATCGCCCCCACTGTATGGTACCCATAGTAGAAGCGTTGCTTAGTTTGGGATGATACGATGAGTATATATATATTGTCTGGAGATATTTATATTTATAAAATAAATTATTCTGACGTTAGAAACATAAATATTATTTAAATTGATAATATATTACATAATAAAGAAGAACAATGGCCTACGTTTTCAAAATGAATTAATTCATTGCAAATTTGCGGCTGGTATTCTATTCAAATTGACGTCATTCAGTAGAACGCCCTGAACTCACTTGGACAAGCGAATTACCTGTACTCTGTGCTTTTGACGACAACTTCGTCAACTTGTTTAAACATCTATCTATCAGCCAGGGACGTCCACTGCTTGACATAGGCCTCCCCCATAGATCGCACCAAATTACGGTCTTGGGCTTTCTGCGCCCACCGACTCCCGGCGACCCTGATGAGATCGTCCGTCCACCTGGTTGGGGGTCATCCCACATTCCGCTTCCCTGTTTGTGGCCGCAACTCTAGGACTTTGATGCCCCAACGGCCATCCGTCCTCCGGACAATGTGTCCGGCCCATTGCCACTTCAAACGTGCAACCCTTCGAGCTATGTCTGTTACCTTGGTTCTTCTTCGGATGTCCTCATTTCTGATTCTATCGCGCAGTGAAACTCCCAGCGTAGCTCGCTCCATTGCACGTTGAGTGACTCTGAGCCGTCTTATGAGTCCCATTGTGAGCGACCACGTCTCGAATCCGTACGACGTCAGTGGCAACACGTACTGTTCGAAAACTTTTGTCAGGCACTGAGGAATATTGGACGAGAAGAAGGTTTAAACGTAGACTGCTTGAATCACTGACCCAGGTGGATGCGGGTTTGATTCCCGTCAGTGACAAATTTCGGAAATGGCCTTATCGAAATTTGTACTGGTCTAGGTGTAACCAGGATTGCCCCAGTCCATTGTATGGTACCCATAGTACAAGCTTTGCTTAGTTTGGGATCATACAATCAGTCAGTCATCATCGTGAACTAGTTGTATGTATTTTTTTTTATATACTTAAAGATAGAATATCTGAGACAAAAGCCACACGACGCGGCGACGACGATGCGTCTATATTCGCTCCCATCATTCATTACATTGCATTGAAAAATGTGCTTCTTTGATGAAGTTTTTTTTTATAGCCTTTTTATGTCCCACTCCTGGGCAAAAACCTCCCTTTACTTGTCCACATATCTCGGTCCTGGGCTATTTCATGCCACGATGTCCCCGCAAAGGTGTTCAAATCATCCCGCCACCTCTTCCTCGGTCGACCTCTTCGTCGGCGACCGTCGTCCGTCAGGTATCCAATTGGAAGAGATACCATTAAATTGGATTTTAGTATTGGCAAAAATATTGTCAGGTGGGTCTTGACGCGAATATTAGCGCAGGTTTTATTGTATAGGGAAACGTTACATACATACTAAAAGGCGGAATGTGCCGGCAATTTGGCATTCCGCCCGATGTACGAACTTGTTACTTAGCACTAACGTTTAGCACTAACTGATTAGCAACTGTATGAAAGATGTATTCTTTTGTATATAAAAAACATAATATAAACTACAGGGTTTCCTCGCAAAATTGTTAAAAGATATATCATGATATTTGTCGTGTCAAATCCTATACTAAGTTACATAGTTTTCCATGTCCAACATGGGTATAGACGAACACTATTGGTAAATCTTATTTTACAAATAGACTAGCTGTGCCCGCGACTTCGCCCGCGTGGACTTTAGGGAGATTACCCGGAAATATGGGTATTATGTTTTTCCCGCGGAACCCTAATGCTTTTTCTAAAATTAAAGTAGCCTAAGTTACGCCTTGGAACGTCAGCTATCTGTCAGTAAAAGTCAGCCGTTCAGAAGTTTACCTCAAACAAAAAGACAGACAGACAAAAAATTTTAAAATTGCGTTTTCGTTATAGGTATCGTATATACTTTCATACGCATTTGGTAAAAAAGTGTTATTTTGATATTACAAACAGACACTCCAATTTTATTTATTTGTATGTATAGATTGACACTTAAACAGATTGTTTCAGGAGTCCGAAATAATACTTTGACGTTTGCATCAGTATCGGGTATAATTATAAAAATAACAACTGAATGGTATACTGAAGTCGGTTAAAAATTTGATCGAAATTCGATCATGTTTATCAACGTCAATTTCTATAACTCGACTCCTATATAAAAATTTCATGTTCTGTTTTGGGAATATTGGTAGTCGACCCTTATAAGCCTAGTTTACACTGCTGAATAGGGTTATGGATGTACCAAAAGGCCAGAACACGGTACCTGTGACAAATATTCAAAAGTCTATAACTCAGAAACTATGATAGTTAGTTAAAAACTGTCGTCACTAAGCATCCACATATGAGCTACCGTATATATACACAAAGTATTATTTCGGACTTTCGATACACTCTGTATACATTTTGAGGTTAGTCTAATGTACCTTCTTCTATATCTATTTAGCTACATAATGCTTTTGCAATTGTTAGTCTCGATAAAATTTTAAAAACGGCTTGATCGATTATTTAAAATTTCTTATTTTAATTTCGCAAGTCATATAAAAAGTTTTTATGTCCAGATATTTTTATTAACAGCATCTGGACATTGTCCTTGAAGAAATAATTAACATGTAATATTTCAACATACCTATCCCAAGAAACATACTCGTAGCTGTTCAATTAAGAATTGTGTCAATGAAAGCTAAAATAAACAGGAAAATAATGAAAAAACTCACTCACCTACGGTTAACCGCAAAAAGAACTTGGATGACTACGAGTACTAAGACAACATAATAAATTACCGAAGCTTTTCAGTCATTTCAATAATATTTTCAACTACGTGGTACCTATCATGTGGTAAAGATAAGTACTTATTATTATCGTCAGTTCGGTCAAGTTTCGAATATTTTTTTTTTTACACTGCAGGTATTATTTTAGGGAAATATATAAGACAACAGAGACAGAGGATGATCAATGAGAAGTTATTTACCAAATAAAGGAAAAATAAATTTCAATGTAAAAGAGCTCGCAAGAAGCAGAGAAGACTGGAAATAACTACACCAACAAGAGCCCACATTAAGATCTCCTCCTCTCAAGTTTAAAAAGAGTTATTATACATTTTATAATGCAAAATACACCAAATTTACAAGTTAAAAACAATAGAAAAAAATGTGTTGATCTTTTGTTATATAACTGAATAAAGTACCCACATATATTAGTACCTACGCACAGTAAGTAACATTAAGATCGATATTCTAAACTGCAGTAAACTAACCATATCGCGTTCCTTCTCACTTCCGTAATGTATGAGCAAGACGGCAGTATTTTAGTACTGTCAAATAGTCTAGTTGCTGTTTGTGTACAAATAAAAATCGACATTATTGTCAAGTATCCTTCGTTCTATCTCTACGACCGGTCAGAATGATAATGAAAGTATGACTCGTAACGACGAAGTCACGATTATTCGGTTTTCCGAGTAGACGTCCCGGATGGCCCGTCTAACTACTAGGCTTATTGACTCATATTTAGACTAAAACCGTGTCTGCCAACTTAACGTCAGCATCGGAAATAGGTAGCTATATAGCGGTCGTCCGAAATAAACTTCTTTTCAATTCGCTTCTCCCGACAGAAACCGGACCGGTGGTCATCCGAACCGCATTTTTGCTAACAAAAAATCTTATATACAGGCTGTATCAGAAGTCCGAAATAATACTTTGGGTACATATACGGTAGCTCATACGTGGATGCTTAGTGAAAACAGATTATCCTAACTATCATGGTTTCCGAGTTATAGACCTTTGAATATTTGTCACAGGTATCGTGTTCTGGCCTTTGGGTACATCCATAACCCTATTCAGCAGTGCAAACTACACTAATGAGGGGCGATTACCAATATTCACAAAACAGAACATGCAAATTTTACATAGATCTCGAGATATGACGATTTATAGAAATTGACGAGAAAAAAATGAAGTTGGAAAAACATGGTCGAATTTCTATACCCGATACTGGTGCAAACGTCAAAGTATTATTTCGGACTTCTGAAACACCCTGTATATGACGCCGACTGCCGATGTCTGATCGCAAAAAATGCTAATACCGCCTTTGCTTACAACTCACGAATATCTCTACGTATTTAATTCGCTGAATGCTAATTGTTTGCATAGATTTACCCAAAAAAACATCGGTACTAAACCCGTAAGCTTATGTTTGGTATTAGCACATGACTGGTAGTGATAGCAAATATGATTGAAGAAACTAATAAATTGTTTGGCTAGGTTTTACTTTAACGACAGCTTGATCTCGTGATTCACCGCGCCGCGCCGGGTCGTTGCGGGTTCGATTTCCGCCAGCGGAAAATTTAGGAAATAGCCTTTTCGGAATATGATCGCCACCAGTCCATTGTATGGTGCTTATAGTACAGGGCCCCTATTTTCGTGCGAGCTCGATTCATATCTATTCGAAATATCTCGAAACGAAACGTTAAATAGTATGTATTTTTAGGGTTCCGTACCCAAAGGGTAAAACGGGAACCCTATTTCTGGGACTTCGCTATCCGTCCGTCCGTTCGTCCGTCCGTCTGTCACCAGGCTGTATCTCATGAACCGTGATAGCTAGAGACTTGAAATTTTCACAGATGATGTATTTCTGTTGCCGCTATAACAACAAATACTGAAAAACAGAATAAAATAAATATTTAAGGGGGCTCTCATACAATAAACGTGATTTTTTTGCCGTTTTTATAGATAATGGTACGGAACCCTTGGTGCGCGAGTCCGACTCGCACTTGGCCGGTTTTTTTCATTTGTTTCGAGATATCTCGAATAGAGATAAATCTCGATCGCACGATAATCGAGGCTCAGGTCTTGGTTACTTTGGAATCCTACAGTGAGTATGTGTTGTCTGGCTACAGTTAGCTAAAGTATAATCGTTCTCTCGACTCACCAATTATTTTTTTCTGTCAGTTTTATGATAATAATGACAACTATTTGAACACAAAAACCTTTAACCTTCGGATATTTTAAGAGTAAGTTCAAGATCATACCATCATAGAAATATCATCAACAAAAACAGTCGATATTTTAAATCCACATTTTAAACAATTCAAATGTCGTCATCAATATTCATTTGTTACAAACACTAAGCATGAACTAATTTAATAGCTCTATAATTTATATCGCATCCCATACACTTGACATTTTAAGTTTTAAATAAACAGGTATATTAAATTCATTGAGACCATTTTATTTTCGTGTAGAAGAATGATTGAGAAATGTGTCTCCAAAATGCTACGAATGTAGCTGTATGCTATTCGTAGCTGGACTTGATTTTATATTTTACTTTATTGGCCTGTGACATCCCACTGCTGGGCAAAACCCTCACTTTTAGTCCTCCACTCCTTCATGAGTGAGTAAAATATGGATTTAGACGTAAAACTTGCCACGTGGATCCACTGTGAGTTGGTAAGTGTTTAGAAAGATGGGGTACTCTTTATTGTAAACCAAACAATAAATACTCATATATAGGTTATATATTCTTAGGTCTAAATGCAGTAGCTATGTATAATTGGGCGGTCTTATCGTTAAAAGCAATTTCTTCCAGACAACCAGTTTGGAAGAGAAAACTACTCGTACAAAGAATTCGTTGGTGGTGAACTCAAATAATAAACCAATGTATGCAATATCAATACATATACATAGCTTTAGTGTTAATTAGATCTCTTTTCTTACCAGCAGCATTACCACTCATGGCTTATTTAAGACTAGCTGTGCCCGCGACTTCGCCCGCGTGGACTTTAGGGAGATTACCCGGAAATATGGGTATTATGTTTTTCCCGCGGAACACTAATGCTTTTTCTAAAATTAAAGTAGCCTAAGTTACGCCTTGGAACGTCAGCTATCTGTCAGTGAAAGTCCCATTGAAATCGGTTCAGCCGTTTAGAAGTTAACCTCAAACAAACAGACAGACAGACAGACAGACAGACAGACAAAAAAAAAAAATTGCGTTTTCGTTATAGGTATCGTATATACTTTCATACGCATTTGGTAAAAAAGTGTTATTTTGATATTAAAAACAGACACTCCAATTTTATTTATTTGTATAGATGTATAGATGGTTTGGTAGGTGAATATGGACAATGTTTTTTTTTTCTTTGCAGTTTCATATAATGAAACTATTGAATAACAAACTGATGAATCATTATGAAATTGATGTTTCCATGTAAATACTCTGAGGTAGTAAAAACGTGAGGCACAATGTGTTGGTCAAATAATAATTATCGTGTCAATAATTACTTATTTACAAACTTATGATTTGGATCACGATCTTGGTAATATTCCGCAAGTTTCTAGATAGGTAATTTAAAAGTTTATTTTTATTATAATTACAAATTACATATTACCCAGTAGGTAATAGGAATCATAGAAAAAAAACTAATTAGCGAATCTATACAAATAAATGAAATTGGAGTGTCTGTTTGTAATATCAAAATAACACTTTTTTACCAAATGCGTATGAAAGTATATACGATACCTATAACGAAAACGCAATTTTAAAATTTTTTGTCTGTCTGTCTGTTTGTTTGTTCGAGGTAAACTTCTAAACGGCTGAACCGATTTCAATGGGACTTTCACTGACAGATAGCTGATGTTCCAAGGCGTAACTTAGGCTACTTTAATTTTAGAAAAAGCATTAGGGTTCCGCCGGAAAAAACATAATACCCATATTTCCGGGTAATCTCCCTAGAGTCCACGCGGGCGAAGTTGCGGGCACAGCTAGTCTAACATAAGTCTAAAGATGCGTCCGGTATAGGTAGTTAGTAACATAATATTTTTTATTTCAAAAACGGATTTTTTCTAACAAAAATATTATTTTTATCCACCTCGTTGTTACGCCAGTTTTTACCTGAGAGATAAAATAAATAAACATACGGGTCGAATTGAGAATCTCCTCCGTATTTGAAGTCGGTTGCTAAAATACATCCCATAGCGTCTTGGGGAAGATGGATACTTTATGCTCAAAGTTTAGCGTAGACACCATAAAACTTGACCAATAAATCTTAACACGGGTTATAGTATAGAAAACTAGGAATCGTTCAAAGTCCCCGGCGTCAACGTATTTTGAAATAACTCCTACGTTTTTCACAGCACTGGGGTACGTCTAAACGCGATGCCCTAATGTGGACTAATTGCCAGTTGCAGTGTTTAGGTGTCTTCAAGTGTTTGTAATAACCGACATTAGTGATAACATCATATCGACGGGTGAGTCTATTTGACTTAAGCGACATTAGACGAGAGCATACACATTCGACGCAGAAAAAATCGCTGATTCCAAATATACAGGGTGTTTCAGAAGTCCGAAATAATACTTTGACGTTTGCATAAGTATCGGGTATACAACCGAATGGTATAAAAAAAATATCGAAATTCGACCATGTTTTTACAACTTTTTTTTTTTTCTATGACTCGAAATATCTCGAGTCCTATGTTAAATTTGCATGTTCTGTTTTGTGAATATTGGTAGTCGCTATTTATAAGTGTAGTTTACACTGCTGAATAGGGTTGTGGAAGTACCTAAAGGCCAGAACACGATACCTGTGACAAATATACAAAGGTCTATAACTCAGAAACTATGATAGTCAAGTATAAGCGGTCTTCACTAAGCATCCACATATGAGCTACCAAATATATACCCAATATCGCCCAAAAGTGCCTATCACCACTCGATATGGTATTTAAACAAGAAAATAATACTTGAGAAGTGATATAAATGAAATAAGTCACTGCCTTTCAAGTCAGTCACATAACAAATATGACATGCTATTATAACATAAAGTAGGACTTTGCCATCTATAACAAGACAATAAAGACTAAACTGAAATGGTAATCTTTTCATATGAATGGGTAACATACTTGTATACTCTACAATTTCGTAGGCCTGTTTGGATCTATTCAAATAAGTATTTAAAAAGGACGCTGTGCGGTACTTTTATTTTGTGAATACAACAAGTATTATTGGTACCGGTATGCTTTTATGTACGTATTTGTGTATCTGAATAAATTAAAAATAAATAAAGATGGAAGTACGTGAGTCTTTTTTGCGAAGTGTGATTTTTTCGCATACAATTTTAAATTCCCCTATTACATTGGGACCAAAATACATCGGCGAAGTGCAGTGCACCTCTGCCTACCCCTTCGGGGAATACAGGCTTGATGATGTATTATAACTTTATTCTTGATGTGGAAATCATAATACCGTGTGCGTGTGCGCACACAGTTCCGTGTGAATGTAAAGTATCAAATTTTATGGATCTATATTTTTATTGATTTATATATCCTTCATACTGTCATTTTTAGCACAAGAGTGTTCTACCTACAGTAGTAGCATTGTAAATGTAGAATAACAAGTGGTCGCATTTTTAATTTTCTTATCATTCTTTAAGAACTTTTATTTACGATCACATATCTTTTGCTTTTGAGATAAGTTACTTGTGTGTAATACATAATATTATTTAAACTTATCTGATTTAAGTTATAGCCATTTTGGTGGATTGATCACGATGTTGTATTGGAAAAATTAAATACTAAAGTAAGTTGTTATTTTTTTAAAATAAAGAATGTGTTTACAGACTTCAGTTATTCAAAAACTTCATAATAATAATAACACCTAAAGAGGCTCGCGTTAGGCAGCTGGATCAAGGGACAGATTCAGAAGGCGGTACTTCTGGAGACGGCGCGTATTGTGAGGAAGTTCCTCTCTCTGGAGCCCTAACCACTGGTAACTAGGAGCCTGTTCCAGATGCCGGTGGGGAACTGTCTTTTTATATTTTGAAATGTATTTTTTATATTTATATTTAAAAATGTACTAAATAAGAAAAATAAGAAATAAATGAATAATAATATAATGTAATATTCTTTTTTATATTTTTAAATGTATTTTTTATATTTATATTTAAAAATGTACTAAATAAAAAAAGTGAGAAATAAAGGTATAATAATATAGTCGTATAATGTACCGCAATGATTGATGCGCGTCCGGTGTCACAAGTTGACGTTGAAAGTTTATTTTTATTACTAGAGCTAAGTTATTTGTCGACGATACTCATTATAAAAGTAACGGTGTACTCAACGAACTCTAAGCAGAAACAAATCTAGCTCTAAGAAACTTTTTCGTTAAGCGGCTTTCAGACTACGCTACAATATATATAGCACAAAAATATCGCGCACCATACTAAGCCAATAATGTGTAGTACAGTACAGTTTGAACGTGGCCATAATAATGTATGCTGCGCGATATTGTTGTGCTATGAGCTCTATACTTTCCTCACTATGTTTTCCTTCACCGTTTCATAGCAAGTGGTAATCTCGGATGAAAATGAGAATCGCACATAACTCCCAGAGGTGCGAACCGGGGTTTGAACCTGCACACTTCGATTGCAAGGCGTGCGTTCGACCACTCGGCTACCACTGCTACTATTTGCTATTATATTATAGCGTAGTCTGAAACCCGCTTGAGAAGGTAGGACCCCTTCAATCGTGGTTCAGGCCCTGTAGCATGACCGCGTAGACATAAGTTTTATCTCATTCAACTGTCAGATTCGTCGAGAACACAATTTTATTCTTCTTTTTCTTAGCCTATTTTCGTGTCCTACTCCTCAGCATAAGCCTCTCCTTTAATCTTCAGCACACTGCGGTCTCGTGCTGTTTGTGACCAAGTATTATCCGCAAAGGAGAATAGAGCGTCTTGCCATCGTCGTTTTGGTCTTCCCCGGTTGCGGTGGCCGTTGCTCGGGATCCAATTTGTAATGATGTTTGCCCACCTCTGCGGTAATTTTATTCCATACTAATTTATATATACGAACTAATTACTCATATAAAACGGTATTATATTAAATTAACTCCCACGGCAACACGAATGGCACAAAAATGGCAAGCCGTTCCGTATAATTACGTGGACTGGCAATTGATAATTGGCGAGTGGCAAACGATCTGACATGTCTATTTACATCCACACACGGTGCATTGAACTTTAGACTGAACCCAAGTGGCGCACAGCCTCTGAATAATAAATATTTATTCATAATAATTGCGATAAGTATTGATATTATTTATAAATTAGAATGTACACATTTTTGTTTAAATATTACAGGAGAAGATGGTACTTACATAAATGGCTGATAACAGTATTGTTTTTGACTTAAATTAGATGTTTCTATGGATACCAAAATGCCAGTCGTCATCAAAATAAGATTGTAACGATTGCTCTGTCAGCCCTATCCTTGGTAAAAGTCAGCCCTATCCAAAAATAGCGAAGATGGGCAATTGTATCCTTTGTAAGGCAAATTCGAAGATAAGACAGAAATCAGAATAATATGTTTGCACAATAAGAAATTTCATACTTAAACTCTACCCATGCATACTTTAGCTTACAATGAAATGTAAAGTTGGAAAAACGTCAGAATATGTTTTATTGAATGTGAATCTTTATACCGGTTTAAGTAATATAAATGAATGAATTAGCTGGCATCATCGATGCCATTGCGTTGAAAATTGAGCTCTTTTGTGAGATAATACAGTTCGTTTTAATATTGGCAAAACATTTCTCGAGCAGGGTTTTAACGTCTGCATCGAAATAATCTATGTACTGTGTAATGTAGCTACCTAGCTACCCACCATTATGTATGCACGTAATTATTATGTAAATACAGAACAAGTACAGACACAAGTAAGTGGAAGAGATTTTAAATGATACCACTTCGTACTGACTTCTAAAGGCAAAGATAAAAAATCTTTATTATTCCTTTTATATCTACGTAATATAAAAACTTGTTACTTTAATTAAATTCACATTTGTGAACAAGCAACATGGAAATATTATTGTTTGTTTAAGAATGGGTAGGCATGCGGTTATTTTATTATAGTACTAGCTGTGCCCGCGACTTCGCCCGCATGGACTTTAGGGAGATTACCCGGAAATATGGGTATTATGTTTTTTCCCGCGGAACCCTAATGCTTTTTCTAAAATTAAAGTAGCCTAAGTTACGCCTTGGAACGTCAGCTATCTGTCAGTGAAAGTCCCATTGAAATCGGTTCAGCCATTTAGAAGTTTACCCCAAACAAACAGACAGACAGACAGACAAAAAATTTTAAAATTGCGTTTTCGTTATAGGTATCGTATATACTTTCATACGCATTTGGTAAAAAAGTGTTATTTTGATATTACAAACAGACACTCCAATTTTATTTATTTGTATAGATTTGTATACATTATAGTATTTGTAAACAGACTATTTATAATGTTTACATAGGTATTTACTTGATTAGAATCAGTGACGACTGACGAATGCTTGACTGATTCATCCAGTTATGCGATTGATGCCATTTCGTCAGTAAACTAAATTATAGATTGCTAGATGGACCACTGTTGAATGTCGAAATAAATAAATAAAATTTGTATAGTTACTACTACAGCCCTTTTACCGTCCCACTGCTGGGCACGGGCCTCCCCTCAATGCGAGGGGGATTCAGGCCATAGTGCACCACGCTGGCCCAGTGCGGGTTGACAGACTTCACACATCTATCGAGAACTAGACAAGTTCCCTCAGGCGTGCAGGTTTCCTCACGATGTTTTCCTTCACCGTTTCATAGCAAGTGATAATCTCGGATGAAAATGAGATTCGCACATAAATCCCAGAGGTGCGAGCCGGGGTTTGAACCTGCACACTTTGATTTGCAAGGCGTGCGTTCGACCACTCGGCTACCACTGCTGCTGCTGTTGTATAGTTACGTGTAGACTAAAATATCAACTATTATAATAAAAAATAGGTTTAATTATGATGGTATAGAATTTTTTACCAAATGTGTTTTGATTGACACATAATTGATTGTAAGGCGAGAGCTTTTTTACGTACAGAACGTTGTCCGTTAACGGAGTTCCGGGATCTCCAGACGAATGCACCGGTGACTATGCATATGTCGCGCTTCGTGGAGCCAGTCCTAGGGGAGAAGGCTCTCACAGTGATAGCAATAATCTATCATCACAGCCTTCCCCGGTGTACTATCATTGACTTCCCCACGGGGAGATAGTATTCTTCCCGGGATACCAAAATTAACTTCTCCACCGTACCACCAAGTATTGCACACACAGTTTTTGCTAATCCCAAAAGGAACTGTATTAACTTAAGGAGGACGCACATTTTTCGACGACTCAAGCGAATCTTGAAGTATGGTCGCATGGCTTTTTCTACAGAAATTAAATCTTTACATCTGCAAAAAAATCAAGTTCATTTGCTAGTGTCATTAATGGCATGTCGTTGAAAAATGACCTTTTTCTATGTATAAATACAGTACGTTTTGGTACCGAGAAAACATTTATCGCGTGCTTTTTGACGCGGCTGTGAGTGCCATCATTTACAGGGACATGTCCGTAACGCGTCAATGCAGTGGGAAGAGGTTCGTTAGACCCAATTTATTTTATGACCGTGGTGGCGAACACACACGTGATAATGTGAGGGGCGAATCAATGTGTTCTTTTTGCAATTTAAATTATTGGCGTGGAAATGTTGCAATTGTTTTTGTGGCGGGTACGATGTCATAGATAAAGGATAATTAGGTGACATGTGCTTCCTCTTTGCGGGCTTTGGCCATGAAGGTAGTATAGTAATAAGGAGCCGGCATTTCGAGCCCGCGCTGCGGTAAATTATCCGCCATATTAGTTTGACTAGTGACACTTAGGTACTTAATTGATCTTAAGAATGATGAATGATGATGATGAATGAATGATCTTAAGAATGGCGGATCTCAGATAAACCATTGCCATTACGAAGAGTGAGGTCGTTAGGGGTTCTCTATCTACTCGGAGGCTTTAGTGTACGCCATGTGTACTAACCATGCGTACACATTAGGGTATAAAATATTATAATAGATTTTAATTTTTTTTTTTTTTTTTTAATTTATTTGATTTAAAAAGGTAACAAAAATATTCGATCGATATATCAAAGCATGTACCTATATATTAATGATTTGAATATTATGTTATTTCTCTCTCAAACACTAATTACAAATAGCTTACTCACGACTATTCCTTTAGCAGTATTATTTATATATTATGTTTAAACATTTTGACAGATTTTATACGAATTTTAGTAATATTTAATTTATTTATTACGTTGAATAAAAAGTAAATATAAAACAAAAAAAAAACTGAAATTTCGTACACTCTACTTTACCCATACACACTAAGGTCGCTAATAAGGAATGGTGGTAAGCCTTCTACCATAGAAATGTTAACTACTTAACAGTCAAATAATTTGACCTTTGGCCTTATCTCGAAGATCGGAAGCCGTTGTACCTACCTCAATCGTAACATGAGTTAGGTCTCTTACATACTCGCGCAAATCATTTGACTTTTTTAATTTGTACTCTGCCATGTACATAAAGATATTATGTCTCTGACAAAAGCCACGCGAATAATTTCGCGCGCGTCATCGACATAGTAGTGTAGAGCTACGCATGATTGTTTTTTTTTCTTATTTTATATATTACTAGCTGTGCCCGCGACTTCGCCCGCGTGGACTTTAGGGAGATTACCCGGAAATATGGGTATTATGTTTTTCCCGCGGAACCCTAATGCTTTTTCTAAAATTAAAGTAGCCTAAGTTACGCCCTGGAACGTCAGCTATCTGTCAGTGAAAGTCCCATTGAAATCGGTTCAGCCGTTTAGAAGTTTACCTCAAACAAACAGACAGACAGACAGACAAAAAAATTCATAATTGCGTTTTCGTTATAGGTATCGTATATACTTTCATACGCATTTGGTAAAAAAGTGTTATTTTGATATTACAAACAGACACTCCAATTTTATTTATTTGTATGTATAGATGTATAGATAATTGGATGCAATTAAACAAAAAGGATCCAATCTGTTGATTGGTGATTGATTAGTGTTCCAAGTCAGTTTGAGATATGGCAGCGTGAAGTTTAATAATGTATTACATGAGGGATCGTAACCTAGGTGGTAAAAATGCTATTTGATTTTAATTTCCGATGGAATCTTCATTGTTGATTAAAAAGGCCTGATTTGAGAACCGTTAGGTATACATAACTAATTTGCCAATTTCGTGGATTGGATCCTTTGACCTACGTCCAATTATACGGTATGCGCGAAACTTTATATTTGTTACAATGCGTTTTGATATTGGAAAAAAGATTGAACGAACGAGTTTTAAATCGTTTGTGTGTTCAAGCCTTTATCACCACGCCAGCCGGTCATGTGTTTGAAAGGTCAATGCTAGCAATGGTGCGTGTGAAGTGGTATTAATACTCTCGGATATTTAAATTATACCTTAGTATAATATGTTTTAGTAAATTAATCGCCTAAACTAATACATTTCGTTACCTAACTTATTTTAGGTTAGTAACACAAGTTGCAGGACATGTTAATATGACATTGGTTTACAATGCGTCTTTTGAAACAAAGGTACTTTTTAATATCACTGTAAAAAGATTATAAAGAGCATTCAATGATACATAAATATGTTTGTTTGTTTTCTCTACATTAATAGTAAAAACCCGGCCAAGGGCGAGTCGGACTCGCGCACGTAGGGTTCCGTACCATTATTTATAAAAACGAGCAAAAAAGTCACGTTTGTTGTATGGAAGCCTCGTTAAATATTTATTTTATTCTGTTTTTTAGTATTTGTTGTTATAGCGGCAACAGAAATACATCATCTGTGAGAATTTCAACTCTAGAACTATTACGGTTCATGAGATACAGCCTGGTGACAGACGGACGGACGGACGGACGGACAGCGAAGTCTTAGTAATAGGGTTCCCGTTTTACCCTTTGGGTACGGAACCCTAATAAAAGAGGTGTCTGAAGGCGTGCATCAAAATGTTTGGTACTATCAATAGGAAATCAGTGTCAATAGACATAAAGATCAAAATTATGTGACAAAAGGCACGTAACTACGCGTTAATTAACCCGCGCTGTCAGTGACATTTCGTTGAAAAATTAACTTTTTCTATTATTTAATACAGTTCGTTTTGGTATGTCTGTGGACTTTTAAACTTATGTTTCGCATTGTATACGTCGTCATTGCATTTTTTAACGCGTGGGAATGGAATAGCTGGCAAAAGGTAATTACAGTTTTAAACAGGAAGTATGATACATTGAACATCTGAAATCCTCCAACTTATCAAATCAGAGGCGGATTGTATGATAAGCTGATAAAATACATTGAACACATAAAACTAAACATTTCAACAATCCAATAAAAATATTGCTAAATTCCAAGAAGGATTGTCATTCCAGTAATAATATAGAATAATATCTCCAGCTTATAGCTATTATATTATGGAGGGTAGATAGAAGGAGCACAATCTCCTATGGGAAAAAATTGAAAAAGTGTCCGTGGAAAAGCAACAATTACTAGTTCAAAGAACTTCTACAATGGCGCTGGTGTCGACAGGGTGACAGGTGTGAATATGCATTTCGACGGACACTTTTTTAATACCTAGATGTCACTCCTTCCATCTACCCTCCATATATTATATGTAGCAATTTATCGTAGGTTTTGAAGTTTTCAGTGGGTCATTTGTCCATTACAAAGCAATAGAGTGAAGTTTTATTAGTAGATGTTATAGTGAGTAGTTATTAGTAGAGGCATATTAGCTTATTACTTAGGGTATAGCTAGCAATGGCTTGGCGACGTGGCGCCTGGACGAGCAAAGTGTACTACCGCTAACGTTGCCTATAGTTTCAAGCACGAAATCCGGCCCTGCTCTTCGCCATTACGCCAATAGTCTGTCATTACGGTTCACATATTTTGTGAAAAAGATATAAATTCGCGTGTAACGTTTGTGTGAGCTGCGCACAGAGGAAATGTTCAATTATTACAAAATAACGTGGTTGTTAGGCAAGCCCACGAAAATGAGCGCCGGACGATAACCTGGCTAAGGCCTTTCGCATACCGGAGCGTCAACACTCGTGCGTTTTTTGCCATACTAAAACAAGCTGTATTGACTCATAGAAAAAGATCATTCTTCAACTAAACGACACTGACAGCGCGGGCGAATTTTGACGCGTGGGGGCGTGTCTTCTGCCACAGAAATAAAGTCTTTATGCATATTGAGACAGAGTCCGTTTTGGTATTGGAAAATGTTTCGAGACGCGAGGGTTGACGCCCCAGTGCGTCGGGGGCTTAAGACAGTTTTTGTGTGGATGTAGGAAGTAAAGTGCATGTTTAATTTATATGCATATATCATGTTCATTGCTACGAACAACACGATTAGGTTCCCAATCGACAGCACGGCTAGTAAGACCTACGCCAGCACCCTTAGCATGACCGTTTAGACATAAGTTTTATCTCTTACAACTGTCAGATTTATCGAGAAAATGACGTCACATCGAGCTTTAGACATGGCTCGGTGTGACGTCATTTTCTCCGCGTAGACACGCGGTCATACTACGGCGCCTGCACCCACTGGGCAGAGCGTATAAACTTGAATTTGACAGAAAATGTACTACCCTGTGTCAATACACAGAAAGATTGCATTTCTGTGGTGTAGAAAACTGAAAAATGCGCCAAAATTTGCTGAATTTGACTGAAAATATACCCTGTGTCAATAGACATAAAGATTGCATTTCTGTGATGTAGGAAACGGGAAAATGCGCCAAAATTTGGTGAATTTGACTGAAAATGTACCCTGTGTCAATACACATAAAGATTGCATTTCTGTGATGTAGGAAACGGGAAAATGCGCCAAAATTTGCTGAATTTGACTGAAAATGTACCCTGTGTCAATACACATAAAGATTGCATTTCTGTGGTGTAGGAAACGGGAAAATGCGCCAAAATTTGCTCACTTTATTGATGATATTTCGTTGAAAAATAGATATGCTTCTTGTAACGTACGTTTTGGTATAAAACCTCAGTCACTGGAAAATTTGACCAAAATTTATTAAAAAAAACTTTTTTTTAAAATCTTGATGCAATGTTATCGAAAAGTTTGATTATGATAAAATTTATTTTCCTTAATACACACTTCAAATTAAGAGCCGAGATGGCAACATTATTTATAATTAAGTATTATAATTAATTTGTAGTTTGATAGGACGGAATAAAACGGAAACATAACTTCCTATTGTGGTAGTAATTGGTATAAAAATAACTTCATTAAAGAAGGACTATAATAACGCTTATTGTTTTTTTTCTTTTCCAGGTAAGCACCGAAATTATTATATCCTAGAAAACTGCTGAAAATGTGTGTACAGGCTAAATGGTATGTATTAACGATTTCATTATAGTGTTTAAGAAATCCGAAATAACAATTTAATGTTTGCAAGAGTATCAGGTATAATCAGGAATTCATTGAAATTCAATATTAAGCAGTGGTAGCCGAGTGGTCGAACGCACGCTTTGCAATCAAAGTGCGCAGGTTCTATCCCCGGCTCGCACCTCTGGGTTCCATGTGCGAATCTCATTTTCATCTGAGATTATCACTTGCTAAGAAACGGTGACGGAAAACATCGTGAGGAAACCTGTGTGCCCGGTATAATGGAATAGGCTCGCCCCCTATTACATTGGGACCAAAATACATCGGCGAAGTGTGGGCGCACTGCAGTGCACCTCTGCCTACCCCTTCGGGGAATACAGGCGTGATGATGTATTATTATTATGATGTATTCAATATTTTCTTCAACTTTTTTTCGACGACTTTTTTTTTTTTTTTTTATTAATATCACGTGTATTTTGCGAAATTTTCATTAACTGATTTTGAACACTGTCATTATTTCTTGCTGCTGCCAACAACGCACTATTGTTCCTTGCCGACTTAACGATCCTGTACAGGATAAAGAAAACTTGATACAAAAATATAGTTTCGCAAAATGGACCTCTGCTTACATTTTCTGGAAGATAAGGCAAAGGTGATTAAGTATATAATTTTAAATAAAGTCAATGGAGTAGGATGATGAATAAATTTAAAAAAATAGCAGAGTGGTGGTAAGTAATCTAACAAGTGTCAATTTCTACACTTACGGAAATACAAATTCAAATGTGGACTTTTAAAACTAACTGCCATTTTTTATGCCACAAATGTTAACGGCACCAGCTTTTATTAATCGTTTTACTGGGTTTTAGTGTGTCAGTTTTGTAGTCAGTGGCACAATCAAAAATATTTGCTTTTATAAAAAAAAATACATTTATTGTTTTCTTATATTTACGCAAATACTATACATTGAAATAAAACTATTTTACGGATTCTATCGCGTTTGTTTCTTATGTCAAATTGGGGAACATAAAAAAGTTAATAAACGCGATAGAATCCGTAAAATAGTTTTATTTAAAAAAATACATTTGTATAACTATTTGCTAAAGTGAAATTTGAACCCCAAAAACCATTACCGAATGCCAATATTCGTTATATCACTAATAAAGACGAAGGGAAAGGTTAGTAGCGTAGGGTGTAACCTATTAATTGCAAATACAAGCTATTTCTGTCGAAACTAGTTCAAGCTAATTTAAGTGGGCGTAGCTAATGTTGAATGTCACTTAGCAAGCAAATAGTCAATTTGCCAAAAAGCCCACCAAGGTTAAAAGGTCGTGTCACTTAAGGTCACTTTTCCTTGGTCCAATTAACAAAAGATTCGAGTTTTAGTTTTATTTTGCATTGTCGTACACAGAAATTTATTTTATTTAAACACCAGCTGTACACGCAACTTCGTCCGCGTGGAATTTAGATAAATTAAGAAAATAAAAAGTAGTCTTAGCCAGTAAAAGTCCCGTCAAAATTATTAGTTCAGCCGTTTCACATATTACTCAAAACAAACAAACAGACAAAAAGTGTTTTCGTTACCCATAGGGTATATTCTTTCATATGCTTATTTTCAAGGTTTTCAACTGAAAATTATTATTTTGTTAAAAAAATCAATATAAATCTAGGTGTTTCTGCGATGTATATCAGATTTTTTTTTACAATAATTGCCGTAAAAATAAAAACATTAATATTTACGAAAGTTTAAAAACTGTCGATGTCACTATTGAGATTCTTCTATTTATTATCAAGCAATGTTTATAAACGTAAACTAATATTTTTACTATTACGACACTCAAAAGAAAATCGCTGTCTCTTGCCATTAAGCCACAGCTGTTTGACGAAGTCCAGTGAAATTGCCTTCGTGATTTTCAGCAATATTTTATTGTTCAGCCAATAGACTGCCTCTCCTGTGAAATATACAGGTACCTTTAAAATCTAGTGTTAGAACGGAATGTATTAATAAAATTGAATATATAAGTAATTATAATACATCATCATGCTTGTAGGTAGAGGTGCACTGCTGTGTGCCCACACTTCCCCGATGTATTTTGGTCTCAATGGGGGGCGAGCGAATTACCATTATACCGGGCGCCTTAATGCGAGGGAGATTTGAGCCAAAGTCCACCATGCTTCTCCAGTGCGGATTGTTGAACTTCACATGCCTTTCTATAGACATGCAGGTTTTCTCACGATGTTTGACACCCTTCAGCAAGTGGTATCATTATTGAAAATGATCCTCCTCCTCGCGTCGTGCTCCTCATTACTGCCCTCAGTAAATGTGATTCCCCCATGGAATTATTTTCTCCTTGAATGTCTTGCGCCACCTGTGCTTGTCTTTGGCGACGTTGAGAGCTTCGTGGAGATTAGTGTCCAGAGACGTGACCGAAAAACTCAAGTATCCTACTGAGACAGATGGTAGATTGAAAATGATATTCGCACCTGAAATCTGAAAATCTCAGAGGTTCAAACCGAAGTTTTGAACTGGCACCCGTTGAGTGAAAGGCGGGTGTTTTACCTATAGTCTATCACTGCATAATACGTGAATTATTAAGGTTTATAATAAGCAGGTACTTTAAAACTACTGATTCAGAACCTATAGTTGTCGATACCTTGAAAGGTTTTTTGTTTTAATTTTGCTGGCTATTAATTAAGTAGGCTGCCGGTTAAAGGATTTTTAGTTAAAGGAGACCCTTTCTACTCCCCAAGGTTTAAATATGAATGGTGATCGGTAAAGTACGTTTTAAGCCCCACGCACACAAACAGGCGCGTCAGAACTCGCGTGTAGTATTTTTTGCCATTACCAAACATCCTGTATTTACTCTTGGAAGAAGTTCTTTCTTCAACGAAGGGACACTAACAGCGCAAGGTAATTTCGACTCGTGAAGGCGTGGTTTTACCACAGTAATTCAACCTTTATGCATATTGATACAGCGATAGTTTTGGTAATGACAAAAATTTATACCATACATCATCACGCCTGTATTCCCCGAAGGAGTAGGCAGAGGTGCACTGCAATGCGCCCACACTTCGCCGATGTATTTTGGTCCCAATGTAATAGGGGGCGAGCCTATTGCCATTATACTGGGCACATTCTCCCTCAATACGAGGGAGAATTTTGTGCTTTAGTCCACCACACTGGCCCAGTGCGGGTTAGTGAACTTCACACACGTTTCTATAGACTTGCAGGTTTCCTCACGATGTTTTCCTTAACCGTTTCATAGCAAGTGATAATCTCGGATGAAAATGAGATTCGCACATAAATCCCAGAGGTGCGAGCCGGGGTTTGAACCTGCACACTTTTATTGCAAGGCGTGCGTTCGACCACTCGGCTACCACTGCTATGACAAAAATTTGACGCGTGAATTTTGACGCCCAAGTGTGCCAGGGCTGTATAAATATGGAATGTACGCCCAATCGAAGGTAGAAGGACATTTGAAGGGTACAGGCAAATAACAGGGAATGTCCTAATTAATGAATTTAGAGAAAAAACTATTTGAAAGTTCAACTATTCTAACAATTCTATAGTTTGGCCATAAACAAATCTGCATTTTTGGCGCCAACTCTTGACCTCTAATTAAAATCTATTGATTAGAATTCAAAATACCTTACACAAAATATGAAAAATAAAACCGGCCAAGTGCGAGTCGAACTCGCGCACAAAGGGTTCCGTACCTATATCGTACCTATACATATCTATAAAAAAGGCAAAAAAATCACGTTTGTTGTATGGGAGCCCCCTTAAATATTTACTTTATTCTAAATTTTAGTATTTGTTGTTATAGCGGCAACAGAAATACATCATCTGTGAAAATTTCAACTCTCTAGCTATCACGGTTCATGAGATACAGCCTGGTGACAGACAGACGGACGGACAGCGAAGTCTCAGTAATAGGGTTCCCGTTTTACCCTTTGGGTACGGAACCCTATAAAATGTGACATTCCCTGTTATTTGCCTGTACCCTCATTTAATTGTGTGCATAGGAAATGAGGAGTTACCTTTAAGCATGGCACCTGTTACTCACGGCTAGGGCCTTAAAACATATTGGGACGTCAATAGACACGCGTCCAAATTCTTGCCTGCCCTGTCTGATTGTTCCGGGTAACTGGAACGGCTGCGCCGATTTTAATGGGACTTCCACTGGCAGATAGCTGATGTTATAACAAGTAACATATGTTCCTTTAATGAAGGTGATAAAGATGGCGAGCTGGCTGGAGCGATGGAGACCTGGTATTGACCAAGGGGGCAATTCTCGCATGTTCGACATTATCTCTAATGCGACATGTGTTGAAACAAAACGACAAAATTTATCATATTTTGGACATATGTCGAATTAGAAATAATTTTATAATAATTGCACCTCGACAATTTGACATAAAAAATATGTCGCATTAGAAATGTTATTTTGATTGAACGTAAACACGTATTATATTCGTATAAATATCTATGCACGTTATATGTGTCCCCTTCCGCGGCAGGGAGTGAATAATTGAAGGGTTGACTCACCCCGCCAGACGGAAGGGAGTACGTTTACCTACGTTTCTTGTACTTCGCCAACGTATTTTTAACGGTGAAATAGTTAGCATATTCTATTGATTGTGACAAAGTGTTTCAGAAATCTGATATAATTGTTGCATTAACCCATTAGATACCACACCAATGTTCCCATTTGGGACCACAGTTGTTTTCAGATTTATTTGGTTAAATATTATTTAAATTATTTTTGATGCGTTTTTTTTTTACAGAATATAGACAATTCTGTAAAAAATACGTCTTACAACATATTTTTTTTTACTGGCGGATAGGTGATGTCGTAAAGAGTTTTTAAATTACTGATTCTAAATTACACGCGAATATAGTCGTAGGTAACAGCTAATTATATATAATTTGCACACTGTTGTGGACGTGTTTTGATAGATTCGGGATTGAATAGAGGACAGTGTCAAATATTTGGACGTGGTTTTGGTAATAGATGACGTCTGATAACACACATAAATACATCATCGCGCTGTATTACCAGAAGGGGTAGGAAGAGGTGTACTGCAGCGCAACCACATTACGCCGATGTCTTGGTCCCTACTTTAGAGGAACTTAGGTCATACATATAAGTATGGTAACATTACAATTTAACTTCCAAATTGTAAGGTATTTGTAAACCACCCACAATACACTTTTATATCTAAAAGGTACTTATAAATCTGAACAGTCTAAACTATATTTACGAGAGGCGTTCACTCATACTCAGAAAAAGGTACACGATAGGTTAAACAAGAGATAATGCAAGCATTTTAATTTTGAAAAAAGTTCTAATTTCAATCAATTTTTTATTCCATTCAATAGTATATTCGATACTAATGTAATGCATATCTGAAAGTATTATTTCGGACTTTAAAACGCCTGTTAAAAAAACTGGCCAACATTATGCAATAGGCATCCACGAGGCAGGTCTAGCCTAGCGTGGATGCCACAGACAACTATTTGTTCTTCTTCTTCTTCGAGTGCCTCTCCAACTAGTGAAGGTTGGCTATCAACTTCTGAAGTTCGGTCCTGTCCTGTGCAAGGCGAAATAATTGGGCTGCGTTGGAGATTCCAGTCCACTCCCGTATGTTGCGGAGCCATGATTTCTTCCTGCGACCAACTCGCCTCTTGCCGATGACCTTGCCCATCATAATAAGTTGCAGGAGTTGATATCTTCGTTACAACTATTTGTTACAAAGATAATTTAAGTACCCAAATGTAACTTACTTGATATGGTTATGAATAAGATGAGTAGAGGCGTCAGCGTCGCATGCGCATCTCATGGGCGTGGCGTTCAGTCACGTGCAGATTTTACACGCTACTCAAAGGACAGGTGATATGTATCGAGAGATATTTTTTGCACTGTAATATATCTTTGTGACAGAATTATCTTTATACGTATTAAGTGCTCGGTTGGGAAGGAAAATATGTTAATATATCTTAGAAGTGGCATATTAAAAAAAATTATCTTATGTAAAAAAATATTTTCCTGTTACTATTTTTTTAACAGTATTATAACAATGTGTTTCAAAATGCTTAGCTAATTCTAAACGAATATGTACAATCTGAAATATTTTTATTGATGTTTTCCTTATGATTCGGTGCGACACAGTTCCAAAATCAGCTGTAACTTCTACACGCTCTTAGTTAGGTCGTTTGTACCTTCTGCTGTGTTAATCTTTAGATCAACTAACTAACTAACTTACCATGCCTAGGTTCGTCAAGTCATGGAAAAAAAAATCCGGGAGAAAAGAAGTTGATTTATCAATATTCTGTCTTCGATAAAATGATTGCATATTCATTTAATTTAATGATTCAACTGTACATAATAAAGGGGCAACCTGCTTGGTATATCCATTCTATAATATTGTATAATACAAAAAACACATTGTATAATATAAAAAAATATTTTTAACAAAAAACAAAAACCGACTTCAAAAACCTAGGTGCACTAAAAAGCTACAAATAACCTTACAATTCATTACATTTGGAGTAGGTGCCAATCAACGTCGGACAAGGCAAATACACACATGAATTGGCACCGACTCCAAATGTAATGAATTTTAAGGTTATTTGTAGCTTTTTAGTGCACCTAGGTTTTTGAAGTCGGTTTTTGTTTTTTGTTAAAAATAATTTTTTTTCACGATTTTTAGTGTCAATAATCGTTGAAAATTTGCAAATATTATCACCTTATAACAGCCCTAAAAAAGTAAAAATTTACAGCCAAAAAAAAAATCACCCCCCCTCACCCCCCCTTTCCACCCCTTTGGGGGTGGGTTTCGATCTTTGTTAACAATCCGTATTAAACAAACAAAGATTTTTCGAAATCGATTCACTAACGCCGGAGATATGCTGTATTCCGAATTGGACCCCCATTTCACCCCCTACATATTTTTTCTTTCAAAATTCCTGAAAGACGTTTTTTTTTATTTTGTATGTTAAATATATATACAAAGTTTCAAGTCGTTCAAAAAATATTTTTGAAATTATGTGACCTTCAACCCCCCATTTCACCCCCAAGGGGTTAGATTTCTGATAATATTTTGGAAATGGGACCAACCTTGAAGAATTCCCTAGCAAACCTAAAAAAAAAATTCGAAATCGGTCGACAGACGCCGGAGATATGCGGTAACATACATAAAAAAAAAAAAAAAAAAAAAAAAAACATACGGGTCGAATTGAGAACCTCCTCCTTTTTGAAGTCGGTTAAAAAACGGCCAAGTGCGAGTCGGACTCGCGCACGAAGAGTTCCGTAACATTATCTATAACAACAGAAAAAAAAACAGGTTTGTTGTATGGGAGCCCCGTCAAATATTTATTTTATTCTGTTTTTTTAGTATTTGTTGTTATAGCGGCAACAGAAATACATCATCTGTGAAGATTTCAACTCTCTAACTATCACGGATCATGAGATACAGCCCGGAGACGGACGGACGGACAGCGAAGTCTTAGTAATAGGGTTCCCGTTTTACCCTTCGGGTACGTGACCTTAAAAAGGGTTTTTTTTTAAATATGTTATGATTATACGTAAGAAATTACAATTGAAATAAATATTCAGAAAAAAAAATTGCGCCGTTAACCGATCAATCTTTCTGAAGCTGTAACATTACTCCTTAATTTACAGAAATTTAAAATCCATTTATAGCGGAATTTTAGATCACTTCTTTTCAAACAAATGTCTTACAAAGTATTGCAAACCGCATATTGTAGGTATCATAAAATAGCATAATTGCATGTGGTTTGTATCTAAATGGTTTGAAATTCCTTTTCATTTCGGCATAAGAATATAAAAGTAGCTTTTAACTGCTCGATGGATGATAGTTGCTTACAAAAAACAAGTTACTATTATGGCTCATTTCATGTCAAAATAGGAAGTCATTACGAGAAAAATCTACGTAATTTATATTTTTTTGCTTATTTTTTTTCCATGGTTTTTGTACTTATGCAGACATTAATACCGTTGCAGCTGTCTAGACTCTTAAAAGCCGTCTTAATTACACGTAGTAGGTACTTTAACATAATTATATTACATTAGAAAATTACAAAGATAAATAGGTAGATAGATAACTCTTTATTGTTCCACCTCTTAGAGAAATATAAATTATAAATACTTTTTTTTTTTTTGACGGGGAGGAAATCTTCACAAAGATTCTTCTGTTGTTCTGTGTGGGAGAGGACTGGGATATGTGGGATACCCACTAAAACCTCCTCGGTGGCCGTCTTCGACACGTTAGAGGGACTCCGGGATCTCCTATCGGAACGCACCGGTGTCCCTCTGTGCCTCGCTCCCGAGCTTTAATGCCTAGGAGCTCGTCTCGGGGGGAGCAGATGTTTGCAGTGCATACGGCGGTGAGAGACCACCTCTCACCGCCGTCCTCTTCAGGGTCGTCGTCTTAAGAGCGTCCGGGGCCCATACCCCAGACGCTCACGACCCCAAGGGTAGCCCGTTGTTTTGGGCCCCGGGCATCAGGGCCGAAATTATACATACTTATACTAACTAACTACAGCCCTTTTAACGTCCCACTGCTGGGGACGGGCCTCCCCTCAATGCAAGGAGGTTTCAAGCCATAGTCCACCACGCTGGCCAGTGCGGGTTGGCAGACTTTACACATCTATCGAGAACTAGTCAAGTTCGCTCAGACGTGCAGGTTTCCTCACGATGTTTTCCTTCACCGTTTCATAGCAAGTGATAATCTCGGATGAAAATGAGATTCGCACATAAACCCAGAGGTGCGAGCCGGGGTTTGAACCTGCACACTTTGATTGCAAGGCGTGCGTTCGACCACTCGGCTACTTATACGATAGAAAAATAATAATTAAGTGCAACGAAGGTAAGTATTTGAAAATTTTCTGTGTGCACGTGTCCCAGCTGATTATTGAACACTAGAGGGCCATTCATATATATAATATTCTGCTAGAACGTATAATATTTAAGGAGGGAGCGTAAGTGAGTTTTAAAAAATATCTTTATGAAATGCCCCATAGCTTTTATTTTATGTATTATGAATATACAAAATGTTTTAAAAACAATATCGAGGGCTATTTAACTTAAGCGACACTTTTGGGCGATATTGACTTATATAGTTTTTTTTTTTTTTGTCTTTCACTCCTCGATATGTCCAAAACCGAATGAATATCGGGAATACAACTCAATAGTTCTTGTTTTTACTGAAATTCATTTTTTTGTGCTTTAACTACGAGTCAATACGGTTTATTTTTGCAATAAATTTGCAGCGCGTGCCTTGTCGCTCTAGATACCTAAGGTTTAAGTCGATAGCCATCTATTGATAAGTAGTAATACCTTATCAATCAGTATAACATTCCATTCGTCTCAAGTGCGGTGATAAACAACGCTGAAGTATAAACCAACACAACAATCACGATACCTACTTGTATTAAAGCAAACAGTTTAAATTATCAGGGATGTGAAAAAATAATAGATTTTTATATTAATCGATTCTTAATAAAAAAAATTCTAAATATTTAAAATCGATTTTTAATAAATCGATTATATTACTCTTACTCTCTTTTTTTAAGTAAAAAAGATAAGATATACGTTGTTGGATTAAACCAATGGAGCCAAACTACACATTTTAATCGAATTTTGCAAACAGCGCCACCTGTGCGATAAATGAAAAAACGCGTGATCACTAAACGTAATAAAGGAATGTCACTCGAAAAATGGCGCCATGTACAAAAAACTTTTTGAATTGTTAGAAAAAAAAACATAATTTTTTAGTCTATTTTTTACAAATCGATTTATATTAAAGAGAAAAAAAATCGAATATTTATTAATCGATTTTTTTGACCTCCAAGTCACATCCCTAATTATCACCCGACTGGAATCTCTATTGTATTGTTATCAATACTTATCTCAAGCCCTGCACCCACACGCGCGTCAAAACTCACGCGAACAATTTTTTTTGCCAATGCCATATCGAACCTTATTAACTTCTAAAAGAAGCAGAATTTTCAATGAAGTGACATTGATTACGCAAAATAAATTTGAAGATTGGTCGTGTGGCTTTTACCACAGAAAACTAATATTTATGTACATTGATACAGAGTCCATTTCAGTAAAAGTCAAGTTGATTCGCTCGCCCTAGTGTGTGGAAGACGTTATCGCGCACTCAGACAACTGAAGCGAGCGGAAGGTTCTTTGACAACCTCGTAGAATGTAAGAATTAATGACTGCCTTGTTAGTTTCTTCTATAGATCAACTGATTTGATGATAATTTTTAAAATCGACACGTAGCTAGTATACAGGGTGTATCAGAAGACCGAAGTAATACTTTACATATATTGTAGCTCATATGTGATTGCTTAGTGAAGATATTTTATTCCTATCTATCATAGTAGTTTCCGAGTTAGACCTTTGAATATTTGTCACAAGTATCGTGTTCTGGCCTTTGGGTACATCCATAACCCTATTCAGCAGTGTTAGTGCCCCTCATAAGTGTAGTTTACACTCCTGAATAGGGTTATGGATGTACCCAAAGGCCAGAACACATATGAGCTACCGTATATAATACACGGTAGTAGTTCATATGTGTAAGACAGTTTATACCGAACTGTCATAGTTTCTGAGTTATAGACCTTTAAATATTTGTCACAGATGTACCCAAAGTATTATCTCGGACTTCTGATACAGGAGATAACATACCTAATTTAAGACATTTTTTTGCTATTCAAGTCAGACACGTTTTGGAACATGTTTTTTTTTAACGTTTTTTTTTGTACATTAATAGATTTTTGGTCATTTAATATGTGAACACGTGAGGAAATTTAAAGACCGTAGCTATATAAATTTAGATCATGTTTTAATGCCCAAATTATCATAATGTCTAATAATAACGTAGCGAAAAAAAGTTGTTTGGCTGTTTTCCATCTGACAATGATAACATTTATTGCTAAAATAGTCTGATTAGAACATCGGAAAATATAGTAATACTAATAGTTCCTGAGATTAGCGCGTTCAAACAAACAAACTCTTCAGCTTTATAATATTCAGTATAGATTAGTACAAGCAGTGGTAGCCGAGTGGTCGAACGCACGCCTTGCAATCAAAGTGTGCAGGTTCAAACCACGGCTCGCACCTCTGGGATTTATGTGCGAATCTCATTTTCATCCGAGATTATCACTTGCTTTGAAACGGTGAAGGAAAACATCGTGAGGAAACCTGCCCGTCTGAGGGAACTTAACTAGTTCCCGATAGATGTGTGAAGTCTGCCAACCCGCACTGGGCCAGCGTGGTGGACTATGGCCTGAATCCCCCTCGCATTGAGGGGAGGTCCGTGCCCAGCAGTGCGACATTAAAAAAGGGGCTGTAATAGTAGTACAAACTAAATTACTATGCTAATGTAATCACATAAAAATAAATAGACATTTATGTTTATTCTTGCGACAGACTAAACTTCACTAATTAAACTGTATTCCCGTCCTTCTCATTACCATAATATTTGAGCGAGACGACAATATTTTTAGTGATGTCAAAGAATGACCAAGACTAAACTCCACAAATTAAACTGTATTCCCGTCCTTCTCACTACCATAATATTTGAGCGAGACGACAATATTTTTAGTGATGTCAAAGAATGACCATCAATATTGTTTGGTTGCATTATAATGAGCTAAAATGCGTATACTCGCTTGAGTACGTGCCTAACAGTATGAAGCAAATATATTTGAACAGGGATTTCCCTATCATTATCCTTATTTATATATTGACAGATACAGTTTGTTATCTGCTTATGTACCTAATATAATTAGTTCTATGTTTACGACACAGAATGTCACTGTAATGCATTGGTTTTACTGTCGGTTCTGGCATGACAAAATAAATATCGCCCGATTAGATATGATGTCATTATGTCAATGATGAAAATGATAATTAGGAAAAATATATCTATGTTTTTTTTTATCGGTTGGTGTTTTTAGGGTTCCGTACCCAAAGGGTAAAACGGGAACCCTATTACTGAGACTTAGCTGTCCGTCCGTCTGTCACCAGGCTGTATCTCATGAACCGTGATATTTAGAGAGTTGTAATTTTCACAGATGATGTATTTCTGTTGCCGCTTTAACAACAAATACTAAAAAATAGAATCGAATCGGACCGCAAACAACAAATAAATATGAGGGTACCCAGTTATTAACTATGACATCAGGACGTCTAACACCTCAGTACCCCCGTGACTATGGTTGCTGTAAAGCAGCCGAAACGTCGGGAAAATAAAATAGTAAATAAACGCGATAAAATCCGTAAAATAGTTTTATTTCAAAAATAGAATAAAATAAATATTTAAGGGGGCTCCCATACAACAAACGTGATTTTTATGATAATGATAATGGTACGGAACCCTTCGTGCGCGAGTTCGACTCGCACTTGGCCGGTTTTATGTATGTACACCGATTACGCTGAGATTTATGATCCGATTTACGTCAGAATAGGCAAATACACACTTAAATTGGCATTGTTTACATTTTCAAATAAATAAAATTTGGAATTATACAAAAGTTATTTTATACATCTGTCATGTTTTTTAGATTGAATCGCGCAGGTAATTCGTACCTCCATAGGCGCAAGCAACCAAGTCAGAATTTTAATAAAATCACATAGTTAATAAATAATATTACTTTCTTAATACATTATCTATCTATGCATAACCAATAATCAATTCTTACGTCAATGCCCCCAACCACAGACACAGCAGCAAATTAATGGAGTAAAGTAAATATTTCTACAATCTTATGTTTCCCAATGCTAATGAGTAAACCAGTGTAAAGGTCAATAACCGCTCACATCTCAATATTTCGCGATAACGATAAGCTCGTTTCCAGATTGCGGGTAACAATTGCCACTTTTGATAACGCATATCTACGCATAACTTGACATTTGACTGAAACCGTACTCTGTATCAATATACGTAAAGGCTGGATTTGTTTGGCAACAGCCAAGCTGTTGTGTCAAAATTTATTCATGTCATGGATGACATTTTGTTAAAAAATGTGCTTTTTCCGTTATATAATACAGTTCGTTTTTAGGGTTCCGTACCCAAAGGGTAAAACGGGAACCCTATTACTAAGACTTCGCTGTCCGTCCGTCCGTCCGTCCGTCCGTCTGTCACCAGGCTGTATCTCATGAACCGTGATAGTTAGAGAGTTGAAATTTTCACAGATTATGTATTTCTGTGGCTGCTATAACAACATATACTATAAAACAGAATAACATAAATGATTAAGGGGGCTCTCATACAACAAACGTGATTTTTTTGCTCGTTTTTATTTTTAGGGTTCAAAATTATTATAAAGTGTGTTTTTTTATCTTTTTCAAATTCTAAATTGACCATTGATACAGTGCATAAATAATTTTCATAAATTGGGACTAAAATTTTGGTGTATATACAAACTAGAAGCTTTTAACTCAAACCGAAAACACACTCGTAACTTGAAAAGCGACTTTGACACCTTGGATTTTTATAGATAATGGTACGGAACCTTTCGTGTGCGAGTCCGACTCGCACTTGGCCGGTTTTGGTATTGACCAAACATTTGTGGAGGGCTTATTTGTGACAGATTACCTATATTTCCTTCGCGGGGTTCAATGTATTTAAATATATCGTGGAGTGAAAGGCTATTTGACTTAAGCGCCACTTTTGGGCGATATTGACGTATATACATATTTGGAATCAGCTTTTTTTCTGCGTCGAATAAAATTAAATATGGTCTCCTGTCGGCTCTAGTACAATCGCGCATTCTACGATACTTTGGGCATGTCTCTAGACGAAATGGCGACTTAATAGAGCGGCTGGTAGTGCAGGGCAAGGTAGAAGGAACCAGATCGCGCGGCAGGTCACCTATGCGCTGGACTGACCAAGTGAAGTCCGCAGTGGGTAACCGTGTGCCTGACTGCGCGAGACAGTCTACTAACAAACAGCGATGGCGCGAGATCGTTCGGGGAGTTGTGTCCGCCCCTGCCACCGACATGGATGCCTCGACGTGACCACGACCGCTCTGTCAAGAGCGAAACGAATGAGAAGAAGTAAATGAAAAAAAATGTCGGTTAATTCCTTTAGCGCTTTAGTGCTATTCAGCTAATATATGTTCTTTGAAATTCTTGTCTTATATAAATGTCTATTAAATTGTATTTAATAGGTTTTATTTAAATCAAGTAAAATGTTAACTACTACTACTGCTACTACAGCCTTTTTAAAGTCCCACTGCTGGGCACGGACCTCTCCTCAATGCAAGGGGGATTCAGGCCATAGTCCACCACGCTGGCCCAGTGCGGGTTGGCAGACTTCACACATCTATCGAAAACTAGTCAAGTTCCTTCAGACCTGCAGGTTACCTCGCGATGTTTTCCTTCACCGTTTCATAGCAAGTGATAATCTCGGATGTAAATGAAATTCGCACATAAATCCCAGAGGTGCGAGCCGGGATTTGAAACTGCACACTTCGATTCGAAGGCGTGCGTTCGACCACTCGGCTACCACTGCTGTTAAAGGTATGTTACAGGTAGTGGCTTCTAAACCAGTATTTCAACTCGGAAAGTCAATAAAGAGGCGTTATTTTTTTGTTCATGTCAACTCAATGTATTAATTTAAATTTATTAACACACATGACTGTTCCAACAGCCTATACGCCTATGAAGACAGCACATAAATTTTAAATGTAAATATGAGTATTGATAAGAACTGGAAAATTGTTCTGCTTCGATGATAATTATTTGAATATTAATTCGCCTCACATTTTTATTATCAATAATGAGTACCACTGAACGGTAAAAGAAAACATCGTGAGGATACCTGCACATCTATAGAAGGGTGTGTGAAATTCACCAACTCGCACTGTATCACCGTGGTGGAATATGGCCCAAAACTCTCCCACATATTGAGGAGGAACGTGTCTTGGCATTGGGACCAAAATACATCTGTGAAGTTTAGTTTAATTGCAACGTACCTCGGCCTACCACTCTGGGGAATACAGGCGTGATGATGTATTTATTCATTATATTAACTCCCCTCATATTTTTGTTTTATTAGAGACCTCTCTCTCTCTCTACCAAATATGTTAACTACTTACCGTATAATAGTATTATTCAACTCAAATTCAAACAAACATCCATCCATCCTCACAAACATTCACATTTATAATATTAGTAGTATGGTAGGGGAATCCCCCTCGCATTGAGGGGAGGCCCGTGCCCAGTAGGACTTGTAGGATTATAATGAGTGCATAAAGTTGCTTAACACATCACGTGACTTGTTGTCTTACTAAAACTTTAAGAAGCAGTGACTCTTGATAACGTGACACTAATAAATTGGTCACCGTAACATCCTGCAACCACTGGGGCGAGCGTTTAAACTTGTTATTTGAAAATGTACTCTGAATCAATATACATAAAGATTTAATTCCTGTCATAATAGCCACGTGAGCACGTGTCACAATTAACTCGCTTCATCGATGAAGTTTCGTTGAAAAATGTGCTTATTTCATAAGATGATAGAGTTAGTTTTAGAATTGGCAAAAAATTGGTCGCGAGTGTTTTGTCGCGCTTGTGAGTGCAGGGCTTTCTTGGCCACACGATTGGCAGCTGGAAAGCCAGAACACGATCAGAACCAGTTTAATCGCGCAATAACTAAGGTTTGTTAGTAAATTACGTATAAGAGCCAGTAGCTCAAATTCGATGTCTATGAAATGAAATATATGAAATTTTAATTTAGAGTTATGAAATCGACTTCTAGAGACGATATGTGTCAAACTGAACAAACAAATATATTGAAGATATAATATATTTTTTTCTAGAAAAATTTATAAAGATACTACTGGTATTTATACTAATGTATTTATTAATACTTATTAAAATAGGTACTTAATAAATTGTCATTTACGTTTGACATCGCCGGACGAGCTTTGATATTGCAATATTGTTTTGACATTGCTTTGAGGTTTTCGACAGTGATTGTACAAAAAAATCTGTCAAAAAGTACCTGAGTAATAATTAAAGAGTACTCATAACTTGGTGATGACATGGAGACAGGGTGATTTAAAAAAAATACATCCTGCAAATCTTTTCAGTCATCGTACTTACCATTATAATACAAAGTATATACTAGTCATTATGTTTCATATAAAATAAGGATTACTATAAACTGCACGACGAGTGACGCAGTTCCTATTAATTAATTAACCTGTCATCATTCCTTTTCATATTTGTATATATTCCATTAGCCGTTGAATCGCGGACTGACGTCAGTGACGAAGGTTCCGGAAGAGCACGTTGATTTATTATTATCGTGATTATCCTTCATGTTTTTTCGTTACTTTCCACAGACAAAGAAGGGTTAAGACGCAAGAAATATCAAATTAATACTTCTACCGGCAGAAACAATTAGTTTATTTATCAACGAGTTACGAACCGTAGCCGAGCGGGGGCTTACCACCACATCTTAAAGTATTATTGTTTCAACTGTATCTGTCAATTTGTGACAGATTTTGTACTGTCCAAAACTGAAGTAATATTAAAAATCCGTCCAAGTGCGAGTCGGACTCGCACACGAAGGGGAACCCTTCACCATTATCTATAAAAACGGCAAAAAAATCACGTTTGTTGTAAGGGAGCCCCATTAAATATTTATTTTATTCAGTTTTTTAGTTTTTGTTGTTATAGTGGCAACAGGCATACATCGTCTGTGAAAATTTCAAGTCTCTAGCTATCGCGGTTCATGATATACAGCCTGGTGACAGACGGATGGACGGACGGACACCGAAATCTCAATAATAGGGTTCCCGTTTTACCCTTTGGGTACGGAACCCTACAAATTTGGCAGCAAGATAGGTGGTGGTCCACTTTCATTTCCGGGTACTGTAATTGGGCTTATCTGAGCAATAACGAGTCCTAATTGACAGCCGACGAGATTAATGAATCGATTATCGAAATATTGCGATTTCAAGCGTTAATAGCGTAGTGGTTAGAGGAGTCATCCTCGTAACCGAGAGGTTAGAGTTCAATCAAACTATTTTAGCTCAATCTTAGCGCAAGCATTTAATTAAGCAAGAGAGTCTAACGCATAAGGCACCGCATAATATGATGTGATAACTTCAGTTTCCTATTGAATTTTATTTTGTTATTTTTCTGCTCTATGTAGAGTTCTGATATTTAATTCCTAACCACGATATTTTTTCTTACAGAATTATTTATTTCTCTATCTTAGTAACTGTTCTTCCATTATAATTTAGGTAAAACTACACTATAGCGTCAACATAAATATCGAACTACAGACAGTGTTTCAGAAGTTTGAAATCTCCCATAAGAAGTACTCTCCCATAAGAGTGGGTACAAAATATTTAAAATTTGAACATGTTTTTAAAGTTTTATCACCACCCACTTTTTAAACTTGATATATCTCAAATTCTATAAAAAAAAATCGTGTGCTATTTTGTGAATATTAAACGTCGCTTTTCTCCAATGCGTCTCATAGACTTATTGACTAAGTAGATTCTAAAATATTATTTCAGACATCTGATACACATGTATAAGAACACCACCTCTCAAGTACAGACGAAGTAAAAACAAGTAAATATTAACATTACACTAACTATGGCACGCTAGTTTAAGGAAAAATACAAATACACTTGAATAAATAGTGATGTTGATTCGCTGAACTACGACGCAACTAAATTTGAGTGCACTTAAGGTATTGCTATCTATAAATTAGGATTAGTAGGCTTGTGTAGGTACCAATTGACTTTGCTGTAGGTCAACATCCATTTTTTTATTCATTCATTCACTCAAGTTATTTACGGTCACGTGGCTGTTAACGTTTATAAATCATTTGTTATTCAATTAAAGCTTCTTCTATGCATGGTATGTGAGATAAGTGTATTCGAATATCTTAAAGGATTAACAATGTGAGAAAATGGCGTTAACTAATAACCTTATTAACAAACATTTATACATACGGCGGCTAGGTGTAGTGGTTTGAGAGGAGGCCGGGCTCACTGCACTGAGTGGATGCGGGATCAATTCCCATTAGAGGCAAGTTTCGGAAATGAACTTTTCAGAAATTTATCTGGTCTGGGTATAACTGGGACTAACCCAATCGTATGGTACCCATAGTACAAGCGATACTTCGTTTGGGATCATCAATGATATTCTAGTAAACAGATATGTTATACACCCACAAAACAACCGAATAAAGGGTTCCGCGTAACAGCGGCAGCACACATACACATTTTTCATTTATTTTACATTTCACAACACGTAGAAATGTGCAAAAGAGATGGGCTTCTATGTGATGCGTTTCTATGTGATGTAACATTCATCTGTCAACGAATAAGTCCTAATTAGGACATATTCGAGTCTTCACTTTTGCGCGCTCTTAACATATCTGTATCATACGATGAGTATGTGTTGTATGGCGATATTAATTTTGTATAAAAAAATACTTTTCATACCGCCATCTTTTAATTTAATCAATCATATTCTAGTATCTATCAACATAAAACATCCACATAATTTCCATTGACTATATCATTAATTAATAGTTACAATAATACTTATTATCTAATTTTTCTAAAACAACTGTGCTAACAATATGTAAAAGTATGATTGCAAATACATAATTAGAACAATAGTAAGCTAACTCGAGTAGATAGTTACTCTATGATGTGTGAAATAACACTGGAACATGTGATATTTACTCGTCTTTATTGTAACATGTAACATGTGATATTTAATTACGTAGCCCTCTCTATGTGTCATTGTCAGTTTGCGAACTAAACTTGGCGCGCGGTCGAGTCCTCGCATCCACACAAATAGCAATTATTGACCTCTCAATTGTTTAGTACGAATTCATACTTCCGATACAGCTGTGAGCAATGCGATGTATTTTTGGTCCAAATGTAATAGGGCGAGCCTATTGCCATTATACCAGGCACATTCTCCCTCAATACGAGGGAGATTTTTGGGCTATAGTCCACCACGCTGGCCCAGAGCGGGTTGGTGAACTTGAAAATGAGATTCGCACATGAAACCCAGATATGCGAGCCGGGGTTTGAATTAGCACACTTTGATTGCAAGGCGTGCGTTCGACCACTCAGCTACCACTGCTGATGATGTATTATTATTTTATTATTATTTAATAAATATATTTCGTCTGACAACACATACTCATCGTATGATCCCAAACTAAGCAATGGGGACCATACAATGAGCTGGGGGCGATCTCAGTTACACTGAGACTAGGACAAATCCAATAAGGTTATTAAAAAAAAAATCCGATGACGGGAATCAAACCTACAGCCAGTGCAGTGGGCCGCGCGGCCTACGCTAAAAAAAACGGTTCTTATGAGAAGAGCCGGCAAGGATGTTAGCGAAAAAAATGGTTCAAATTCATAGAAACAGTACACTGATTTGAGCAAACAAACTTTTTTATGTGACTCGTTAGGCCCTCACACTCGGGCGTCAACCCTTTCGCGTCAAATTGTTTGCCAGTACTAAAACGAACGTTGTGTCAATATGCATAAAGATCAAATTTCTGTAGTTTTAGCCACATCCCAACGCGTCAAAATTTGCTCGCGCTATCAATGGCATTTTATTGTAGTGTGAACTTTTTCTAAATGTCAATAAAGTTCGTATTGCTGTGGCAAAATATGACACTCAAGCGTAGACGCCACAGTGTGCTTAGGTCATCTTTGATAGCGCGCTCAAAAGATTAAAATACTCTACATTTTCTTGAAGGACAAGGTTTTCCTGGTTTATATTGCTTCCGGGTACTTTGTAGGCCCATCTTAGTATCAGCTATCCTTATAATTTTCCTTACTATCTTTATATTTCCTTATTACTAATTTATTTTTGTCCACGTAAAAAAAATATTTTATTAAATCATTTATTAAAGAACTAGCTGTGCCCGCGACTTCGCCCGCGTGGACTTTAGGGAGATTACCCGGAAATATGGGTATTATGTTTTTCCCGCGGAACCCTAATGCTTTTTCTAAAATTAAAGTAGCCTTAGTTACGCCTTGGAACGTCAGCTATCTGTCAGTGAAAGTCCCATTAAAATCCGTTCAGCCGTTTGAAGTTTACCTCAAACAAACAGACAGACAAAAAATTTTAAAATTGCGTTTTCGTTATAGGTATCGTATATACTTTCATACGCATTTGGTAAAAAAGTGTTATTTTGATATTACAAACAGACACTCCAATTTTATTTATTTGAATCGATGTATGGATTGTATTATGGAAGTACCAGTAAGAAAAGGTATGGAATAATTATTTCATATAAGGACGAATAACAATTTGCGTTACGTAAGTCAATTATTTTTTCATAAATTCTTGCTTAAATTCTTTGCATGTAATTGAAAATGTACTTTTAAAGTTGGATTTCAGGCTCAAAATTGATTGCACAAAGTCCTCCTAAACTCTTTAAAGTAAGTATTTCCCACTTATTATGGTACATTGTGACAATTGAAACTCTACTTTTATCGTCCGGCTTGTGGTTCAAAATTGTTTGTGCAAATTTGGTGAATTCTATGTGTTGTAGGAATGGTTGCTATTGGTCAATTTCCCCCATGACCCGGTTGTCTGTAATGCACCCTTTTGTTATGAAACGTGATTCATCAACTAACACCCTATTATCATTCGTACATTCAAACATTTTTATTATCTGTGCCATTAGTGTTACGTGGTTTGTTTGCAAATAATAATACTAGTCGGTGTGTGGGCTTTGTCTAGTTCAAGGCCTAATCCCTGCGCATGCTGCCGCGTCAAAACGCGCGCGATATTTTTTTGTGCCTAAACCAAAATTATCTTTATTAATTTGTAGAAGAAGCACCTTTTTCAACGAAATGTAATCGATGACGCGAGAGTATTCTGACTCGTGGTCGCATGGCATTTACTAAATGAATTCAATCTTTATGCGTATATCCACAGAGTATATTTTCAAACGAAAGTCAAGTTAAATCACTCGCCCCTGTGTGTGCAGGGTGCTATTTGTAGTATGTAACGTAATAATTTTAATTGCTTTCACTGTTACAATTTTTGGAAAGTTTCGCTCATTGTTCTAACATGAAACCCCTGGATCCTTTTAGTAATTGAAACTCGTACTTATATTCATTGTAATCACTTTTTGTTGCCGTTTGAAAAAGTACTCTATTACCTACCTAATCTAGCTCAAATTAGGCTATAATATATTATGAAAAAAACCTTGTACCTTTTTGTCCAGTTGATATAGGATCTCCATAGTCATTGAAATAAAACTTTTTTACGGATTCTATCGCGTTTATTTACTTTTACTTTTTTGTAAGTACTACAAAGTACTTTTTTAAAGTACTATTTTTACTTTTTTTAAAGTAAATAAACGCGATAGAATCCGTAAAAAAGTTTTATTACAATGTGTAGTATTCGCGTAAATATAAGAAAACAATATCTCCATAATCAGTTTTACCAGATTCGATTTCCCTCTGCGATAAATCTCGGAAGTGACCATTTCAGAATTTTCGGTCTGGTCGTAACTGGGATCGTCCGCAGTTCATTGTATGGTACTTATAGTACAAGCGTTGCTTAGTTTGGGATCATACGATGGGTATGTGTTGTCTGGCGATTTTATATTCCATCACACTTTAAATGCAACTTCTGAAGTCACGTAGAATAACACGTGTTTCTAATCACTAAGCCCTGCGTCCACAGGCGCCTTAAAACGCGCGCGATTTTTTTCCAATACCAAAACAAACTTTATCAACTCAATGAAAAAGTTTATTTTGCAACGAATTATCATCGAACACGTGAGTGAACTTTAAACAGTTAGTGAGTGGTTTTTACCATAAAAAAAGCCATCTTTATGAATATTGATATAGAATACATTTTCAAAAAAAGTCAAGCTAGCTCGCCAGTTCTACTAGCTACAGGGTGCTATTGTTCTGAATGTGGTCTTGATTAGGATTTATTGCTAGTAATACAACACCTAATAAAAAACATAACAAAGTGTATTCAAACCACAATATCAAGAATAATCGTGATAATGTTGTTATCGGCGCCGACCGCAAATCGTTGCTAATCAAACTTATTAGGTACAGTAATTGTATGCTTAATAAGACCTACACTTAAGTGGTGTCTATAAAAATCTAGCTATTGTTAGTTCAGGTATTTTATTTAACTTTTCCCCGGGACTCGCCGAGGGTCAAACCTCGGTGTCTTCAATGGACACCGCTGTCGGTCCTGGCTTACAGGAGTAATAGCGGTGGGAATGTGTGGCGGGCTTAGTCCCAATACAAAAAGGTTCAGATATTTTTGAAGCCCCAGATTAGCCCTAGATTACCATAGAAATTCAATCCTTACGTGTTTTGATACACAGTCCCTTTTCGTATTGGCAAATGTTTTGCAGCGCGCTACTTGCCACTCTTGCTAAAGTCAGAGTCAATGCCCCATCGAGTAGGATGTCACAAAAAAATTGATGGATTGATGGATGGATGGTCAGTGGGTACCATTTGTTGGTATATTTACTTAAATACCTACTATAGGTTTTTCTCAATTATTTTAAAGGCTCACTTTATGATGACGACATTACAAAAAAAAATATACGTGTCGAGTTGAGAATCTCCTCCTTGTTTTGAAGTCGGTTAAAAATAACAAATATAAAAATTAATATTTCTCTATAAAAATAATATCTATTGCCGACTCTAAGTAGCCGCCAATTATAATAAAATCAATGTATTTTTATCGATACCTCGTTATAATAATCGATTGTTACCATTCGATTGGTCCTCGCAGCTGGACTGCGCCCGCGCACCGTGTCACGCCGTCACGCTCCGATCGCGGCCTTCACAATTACAGGGGTTACGATAACATTTTTTATGTAATAAACATACAATTTGTAAACAAACCAATGTTGTTAAAATTTTTGTTTTGATTTTGCTGTCTTTTTCTTTCATTTTAAACAGATATTGATTACAACCTTATTTGGACTAAAAGTAAATACTTTAAATCATCAACATCGTACTAGTTCATAAATATAAACACAACACATACTCATCGTATGATCCCAACTAAGCAAAGCTTATACTATGGGTACCATACCATAGACTGGGAGCCATCCCAGTTGCACCCAGATCAGAGGAAATTCCGAAATGGTCATTGACAGAATCGAACCCCATACCGCCCAGTTCCGTGAGCCGATCATACGCTCAAACCATTAAACCAAGGTGTCCGACTTTTTTGACTATAAGTATCATCAGGGCAGTCTTAAACTAGGCTGGGGCCCTTGGGCACACAAAAATTTGGGGGCCCTTTTAAAAAGTTAAAAAAGTGAATTATAATATAATTTATTTACTACCTTCCGATTTCTACATTCTGATATGATTACTGATTTGTGAAAAAAGTGTAATGTGCCCGACAAAATGTTTTGAGAATAAATGTGTGAGAGAAATTGTCGGTCCTTCGGGGCCCCCTGAGAACGGGGGCCCTGGGCACGGGCCCCGTGTGCCCTTATGGTGAAGACCGTATTGAGTACCATCCAATAAGGTACTCTTGCTGTCACTTTCTTATGACAAATAAGTAGATAATATATTGATTCATATCAAATTTCAACTTTATGAAGTCGAATATCAAATAGAACAAGTCTAAACAGCCATAGAACAGAATATGTTGACACATGATGACACTTTTATTTCCCCGAAGGAGTGGGCAGGGTTGCACAGTTACGCATTTCGCAAATAATCTTGAAACTATTGCAATATGGAACATTTCAGGGTCTATTCGTACGGTAAAGCCTGCCCGATGATTACGAGTTTACAAATGATTTGTTTTAGCTGTAAATATTAACTTTTTAGGGTTGTTATGAGTTGATAATACTTGCATATTTTCAACGATTATTGATACTTAAAATCGTGAAAAAAATTTTTTTTAACAAAAACCAAAAACCGACTTCAAAAACCTAGGTGCACTAAAAAGCTAAAAATTCATTACATTTGGAGTAGGTGCCAATCTTCATTAGACTAGGCAAATACGTAGATGAATCGGCAACGACTCAAAACGTTATGAATTATCAGTTTATTTTGTAGCTTTTTAGTGCACCCTAGGTTTTTGAAGTCGGTTTTTGTTTTTTGTTAAAAAATATTTTACTACCCACAACATACTTAATATAACGATATTATTTGAATAACATTCATAATTGGTCCTTAAACCTGAAATTTTGGATGTTTCTAAAGTAACAATTTTATACCTATTGGCTTTTAGCATTATATACCCTCGTATGTGTTCATAAAGATTGAAATTCTCTCGCAAAATGTTCTCGTGATGTCAGTGTCATTTCGTTATTTTTTTTGTTCAATGGGTGATTTCGTTGTAGAATGAACTTTTTCTATGTGTCAATACAGTACGTTTTGGTATTGCAGCACGAACGCCAAAGCCTCAGTGTGTGAGTGCCCTAAACCGGCAACTCCTGAGCATATTTCCTTAAATGCTCTGCCATTGTAGATGTGTTCCCATTAAAACCACAGGCAATTAATGCAGTCGGCTTTGTGGTGTAGATAGACTTGCTCACTGTGGGCTAGTTCTATGAAATTGTAAGATCTGTTTACTTACTCAGTATTAAGATTATAAGGGTCGATGACCTATTTGTTCATACGTAAGCGTATTGATAAATTGCTGAATGTCTCATCGAAGTAGGTACCTCTAGACTATCCTTAGCATATCAGACGTAACTTTACTAGGTACTGATTAGTTAATCCGTTGTAGATGACTGATGAGTCAGATTCATTGCAATATCTTTATCACATTCATAAAACTGCCAATCGCAGGTGCAGCCATTCATCATCTTATATTAGTAGAGTTTAATTTTATTAATTCCAAAAAAATGTTTTTTTTTAATATAAATAGTGCGTTAAATATTCTTTAAAATAATTCGTTCTTAAAAAGTTCTTTATTGTTCCAGCAATGTCGGCCGATGGGTCGACCACGGACATCAATGCTCTTCTCAATGACACTGGTAAGATAATTGTTTTCATTTACGCGAATACTACACATTGGAATAAAACTATTTTACGGATTCTATCGCGGTTATTTACATAAAAAAACTAAATAAACGCGATAGAATTCGTAAAATAGTTCTATTTCACTGGTAAGATAACGTTAAATAATTATAATTGTAATTAAATGCCATCTATGGAAATAAATGGAAAACATTTTGTTTCAGTTTTAAATATCTCTTTTGATTGTTAATAGATGGCGCCACTAACACGGTACACTATTGCCACCTAGTGAATTTTTAGCCAACTAGTAACACTTAAGCTAAGCGAAGTAGTTTACCTAAGTTTTCAACAGGTGGCGCTAACAGTTACGATGCGACACTGTTTTCAATTGAATCAAAACATTTCTTTCGTAGTCAGTAGATGGCGTTTTAATAATCACCATCATAATTCGCTAGATGTCGCGCACAACGCCATAATAAGTTGTTCGTTTACTAAATAAAAAAAGAATATTCTAAGCAAATCATCAACTTACTGAATCAAATATATTCCATTATTTATCTTTTTTTCATGTGACCAATATACAAACAATAAACTCACTGTGAGAAATGACCTACTTACTTGCCTATACCTAATACCTATTACCTAAGACGTATAAGCACATGAAACCCCATAAATCTCGATGCCGGGCTACATAATAGGATTTCCCACGTCACATATGACGTCATAGGCCATAAGGCAATCCAATTTGTACCTACATTCGGCTTAATTGAATAGCCAGGTGAGTGGTACTACAGATTCATTCATACGAAGTTACTAGTAAATCACTGTATGCCAATAAGAACGAAGTGCGTCATCGGATGTTGTCATCGAGTTTTCCGACTATTTTTTATACTTACCCAATTATTATTTTTTACACCGGTAAGTAGGTAATTATTTTAGGTAGACAAACGAAATACGTGATATGGTAATTTTACCTTTGGAATTAATATCTTAATTGGTTTTATTATACCTAATTATTTTAAGATTTGTATCAATGAATTTATGTAAATTGTCAACTTGCCACTAGCGATCCTTTTATAAATAAGTCCTAAACCTAAGTACTAAAACGGTTTTTTTCTTAGGTAGGTTTATATGTAATATATAGGGTTTAGGGTTTATTTTCAGTGTGCAGGTTCAAACTCCGGCTCGCACCTCTGGGATTTATGTGCGAATCTCATTTTTATCCGAGATTATCACTTGCTATGAAACGGTGAAAGGAAAACATCGTGAGGAAACCTGCACGCCTGAGGGAACTTGCCTAGTTCTCGATAGATGTGTGAAGTCTGCCAACCCGCACTGGGCCAGCGTGGTGGACTATGGCCTAAATCAGCCTCGCATTGAGGGGCGGCCCGTGCCCAGCAGTGGGACGTTAAAAAGGCTGTAGTAGTAGTCCATTGTATGGCACTGATAGTACATGCTCTGCTTAGTTCATACGATGAGTTTTTTTTTTATACTTCGTGAATATGAAACATTGCAAAGATCACATTAAAATGTGTAAATGCAGATTATTTAACAACATCTTAACAATGGGCGTGGTTGCTCTACGTAGAGTCTAGTAATCTGATCTTAGGTAAAACCCTTTGACGCTGACTGTCTGCGGTTTCGCTTGTAACTCTATCATGGCGCCGTGCAACCCTGCCAGGTTTGGCCTCCACAAGCGCGACAAGATATAAGATCCCGATCTTATATCTTGTCGCGCTTGTGTGTGCAGGCCTTAATCCGTGACGTAACCTGGTTATGGTACGCGTGTTAGTAACCTTAATATATACCAAGAAACGTCAGTAGTCACTGGTAATATTCTAGTAAATTTAATTTAGGTTGAAAAGTTTTATATTATCAATATCAATACATCATCACGCCTGGGTAGGCAGAGGTGCACTATAGTGCGCCCACACTTCACCGATGTATTTTGGTCCCAATGTAATAGGGGGCGAGCCTATTGCCATTATACCGGGCACATTCCCCCTCAATTTGAGGGAGATTTGGGCCATAGTCCACCACGCTGGCCCAGTGCGGGTTGGTGGACTTCACACGCCTAGAAGTGCAGGTTTCCTCACGATGTTTTCCTTCACCGTTCAGCAAGTGGTAATCATTGTTGAAAATGACATTCGCACATGAAAATTATCTCAGAGGTGCAGGCCCAGGATTTAAACTTGCGCCCCTTACGTTTAAGGCGGGCGTTCTTGCCCACGAAGCTACTGTTTTATATTATACCAAATGATTTAGAGATTGGATGTACACGTGTTAAACGATACTAATGTTATGTTTCATCTATAAATACACTACCCATTAGGCTCTACATTTACTCTACATCAAATCCCACTCTACAATATTATCAGTGTCAATACAAACATCAAAAACACTCGGATAACAGTACGTAAACAAAGATGACGTATTTAGGAAGAGTTCAATTACTGTAAGCTGTATTGTAGAGCAACATCCTATATTATATCTGTTAATGTGTTTGTTTGTATCTTTGACCTAGGATAACGCAAAAATGACTGCAACGAATTTGAATAAAATTTCGCTCTACGTTAGAAAATATTTTGGAATAGATTATACTATTGAAATTAAACTATTTTACGGATTTTATCGCGTTTATTTACTATTTTATTATTATATCAGATTTGATAAACCGCATATCCTCGCTAAAGAACACCGAATCCGACCAAGGATGATACGTGAGGCCATTGAAATTAAAAAACATCCTAATGTCAATAGGGAAGATGGCTGGGTGCTACCACCAACTTGGGATCCAGTAATCAATATGATTAAATCCAAAACCAAGTGTACCATTGCAAGACCTCAGGACACCGTAAGCACTTTCTGCGTGGATCGGACCGCAAACAACAACTAAATATGAGGGTACCCAGTTATTAACTATGACATCAGGACGTCTAACACCTCAGTCCCCCCGTGACCATGGTTGCTGTAAAGCAGCCGAAACGTCGGGAAAATAAAATAGTAAATAAACGCGATAAAATCCGTAAAATAGTTTAATTTCAATGTATAGTATTCGCGTAAATATAAGAAAACAATATAGATTATACTACTTTTTACTTCACACAAACGCAAGCTCCAAACGTATATGTCGCGGGTTTTTCATAAAATTAGGTTTTTGAACAAAAACCTAGGTGTTTGATGAAAAACTGGAAGATTCATCATTTCTTAAAAGAAGTACATTGATGTATTTTGCGTAGCAATATATTATTTATCCGAAATGAATGTCGGGGGTAAACCTAGTTGTAATATCCGCAGGGGGCGCGATAAGGAAGCAATAATAGTCGACATTGACGCGACTTAACCCTCTTCTGTTATCATCGAATGGAATACGCCGTTCGCTCGGACGATGCGATAATTCAGTTAAGTTGTTTGTGAAAACGTATACTCTCGTTTCATCAGACGTGTTTGTTGATTCAGCCATACGCAAATACGCGCGTCCAAGTTTTTCCCCACAATAAAACGAAGTATACTCTTTTTCTTCTTTTTTTACGAAATGAATGAAATTTAATGAAATAAGATGAGGAATGGCTCCACCTGTGATTAGCGGGTAATTCAGCCAGTGTCAAGAAATTAATAGCAAGAGCAAAATAAAATAGTAAATAAACGCGATAAAATCCGTAAAATAGTTTAATTTCAAAGCAAGAGCAAATTCAATAAATACACATTATAAATAAAAATGAGTGATAAATGTGATAAAGATGACGGATGACTTCGAACTGTATTCACTTATAGAAGAAGTGCATTTTTCTATTGAATGTCATCATCGACGCGAGGTCTTTGCCACAGACATACAAACTTTATGTATATTAGGATAGAGTAGATTCTCAAAAGAATTCATGTGAATTGAATCTCCTCAGTATGAGCAGGTGTCCATAGATAGACAACGGACTATCGTCGTTGTTGGATGAACTGCGACCTCTTGATTTGTATGTATTTACCCTATTTTAGGCATTAAGAGCCTGGTAACAAGTAAATAGGCCGCCCTGGCAACTGGCAACGAGGGTTAGCTAACGGGATTACCAATAATATGACAAACTCAATGGTCAACCCAAAAAAAAGTATTTTTAATATACCCAGACAATATATACTCATGGAATGATCCCAAGCTAAGTAAAGCTCGTATTATGGGTACCATACAATGGACTGGTCACAGTAACAGACAGATCAGGGCAAATTCCGAAAAGGCCATTTTCAAATTTGCCACTGGCGGGAATTGAACCAGCAACCATCTGGTCCAGTGAGCCTAGTGGCCAACCCACGGACCATTAGACCAAGCTGTCGTCGACTGTATAACACTTACCATACCGTAATCAAAGTTACTTACTGCTAGATAAAGTCTTATCAAATGCAGTTATTAGCAGTGGTAGCCGAGTGGTCGAACGCACGCCTTGCAATCGAAGTGGGCAGGTTCAAACCCCGGCTCGCACCTCTGGGATTTATGTGCGAATCTCATTTTCATCCGAGATTATCACTTGCTATGAAACGGTGAAAGAAAATATCGTGAGGAAACCTGCACGTCTGAGGGAACTTGACTAGTTTTCGATAGATGTGGGAAGTCTGCCAACCCGCACTGGACTATGGCCCGAATCCCCCTCGCATTGAGGGGAGGCCCGTGCCCAACAGTGGGACGTTAAAAGGGCTGTTGTAGTAGTACTACTATACTACTTACAGTTAGATGCAAGTAGTGTATTTATCTATATTTTCAAAATGATCAACCAATATTATTTGTACATCCAGTTGTGTTTCAACCTATTTCATACCACCTGTCTTTATAATCCTTGGTCGTTCAACCTAACAACGAGAATGTACCTGGGTTTGTTAAACTCGTCACAAAAAGGTAGTTTGACAGGTAGAGCATCTGTTGTTCAGTGAGGCCAACTGCTTTATAGCTCTACAGTGGGAGAGTGCACAAAGGGGCCGAGAACCACTGACGTAAGAATACTAGACGTATACTCAATTAAATTTATAAAGGTTGTCAAAAAAATTAGCGAATAGCGCCTTGTCAGAAAGATAGCCCCAAATAATACTTTAGATTTATAGATTTGATCGAAATTCAAACATGTTTTGTGAACTTTATAAACACGTAATATTTCGAGTCTTATGCAAAATTTTAATGTTCTGTTTCGTGTAAATAACATGTTCCTTAAATACTATGATACATCCTGTGTATTATTTTCTAGAATTCTCCTGGAAACTTATTTATTGATTTATTAAAACTAGAACTTTACATATACTTTAAATTTTTTACATATTTTATAAATATAATATTTTCTTAATAGTTTTAACTTATTTTAATTTGCATTGTAAATATTTTGTAAATAGTTGTCCATTTATATAATAAATAAAGCTTTGTACGAACTTTAAAATAATTATACTATTTAATCAATGTACTGATGCCGAACCATTCATACATCTTGCTCCCAGAACCTCATACACACCATTTTTGTGTTTTATGTATACAAATATATATAGGTTGACACATCTCTGAGTTACATTTATTATGAAGTAAGTGTCTTTGCATTGTTAAGTCAATGATGGAAGAATACGACTCTATATGGCACTAGCCATTTAAAGTGCAATGTAATTGTACCTATCTTAACATTGCTTTTGCCATGTACACGTCACTGGGAAGACAATTAGTAGTAAATCAATCATAATAAACTTTCAATTATCTGATATTGACATAACTGTACTCAATCAGTACCCTCGTCATAATTGTTTATCAGGATCGCAAGTTAATTTTAATTGCACTTTTGTTTATTGCTAACTGTCTGTTTTTAGATTGGCTTTTGTTTTGTTTTAAATGTCTTGCGCGAAATCATTGCCAGTACCAAATCAAACTGTAATTACCTTACGGGTAAAGCTCATTTTTAAACAAAATCTCATCAAGATGTAACACACTGGGACGAAATATTCGCAATATTTTTAAAAGAAACGTAATTTATTAACAGTTATTTATTTTTCGTTACTTGTTTGTTACTCGTATCACAAAAGTTTATTTCAAAAACACCTGTGACAAGTAATGCAAAATTAATAAATTATTATCCTGTGACTTTAATAACGAATTTAGAATTTTCCATTTAGGTAATAAAATTTTATGGATTTACCTTGGAATTAATGAAGGCGTTTGGAATATCGATTTAATTTTTAAATAAATTTATGTAATTTATACTTTATTTACTATGAGGTTTAAGCAGACGACGTACCTACATACGTGGCAACCAAAATTATTATTGTGCCAGTAATTTGAAGATAATTATTGAATACGTCAACACTGGCCTTTAGCAGTCACAAAATATTATTGTTTTGGGCCGTATCAACGTCATCATTTGGGGAATATGGGGCGTTCTTTGATAAGCCACACTGATATGTATAGAGAAATGATCTACGCAGTTCCACATTTCTAATCAGCCGGTTTTGCTGCATGTTTTAATTATTTTTTCACTGAAGCCATGTTGATTTAATTTTATGCACGCATTCATTTAGCCATTATTATCACACATATTTTTCTTTTTTTTCCAGAATCAGACCTCACGAGTCTTTCGCATGTTGGTGAGTACATTACATTTTTATTTTACTCGTATCTGACATAGTTAATTTTCCATGTCATTCAAAGGCAAATTTATTAAGGAATACATTAAAATAATTTATATATTAATTGAACAATTGGTAACTTTTAAAGTACGTGTCATTTTAACATCTGTTGCAAAGAAGGTTGATGTCACAACTGTAATTAACTTGGATTCAGAAACGATTGACAGTAAGACATCATATTGAACCCCTTAAATAGGATGTTTTGGATAAACCATTGCCACGAGGCGCGAAATTCAAAATAAACATCTATTCTTATGTGACCACATTCCCTCACCAGTTATAAACCGACATTGTTCTCAAAATTCCATACATCGACGCTGAAAATCTAACATCGAATCGGACGGAAGCATAAAAACGAGCGATGTATGAAGAATTTTGAATATCTAAACTTGTGTCCGCGGTAATACTGAGTTGTATAATAGTATAGTTGTTAGGTAACATTGTCACTGGCATTTCGCAACGAGGTGATGTATTTATGAGTTTTGTGTTTGAGGCTAATGATACGTTGGGGGTCAGGCTGGTTTCATTTAGCGCTAGTGTGAGAATAACTGACAAATTAGAAGAAGACATACGGCTGTGGAGGCATTTTTATGTATAAAGTTCCGTTTTGTCTGTTGTAAAGATTGTACATACGTACATTGATTAAGGATTGAGGTAATTTGAAAAAGATGTCGATTCTACTGTACATAAAATGAAACTAAACTTTATTTGACAATACTGAAAAGTTTGCATAGAAACTAATACGCTAAATTTAGTGCAGTTTAGTTTAATGCGAACAGGTACGGTAGTACTCACCGTATATGCTTCAGTAGAATATCACATGCTTTACTTATTGTAATCTGTCACGTTTAATGACAATGTAACACGTTGATACAGTTGACAATTCTAAAATTAGCAATGACTTGATATACCAGACACGTTCTTACTAAATAATATGGCGCTTGTAACCTTGTAGCTTTTAAAGTATATCCAGAATTCCAAATCAGTTTCAATTCTTGATTTTTGAGTTTGGAATGCTTCCTCGGAAAGATGGTAATCTTTTATGTAATTTTTTCACGCCTTGAGTAATCTCCAACTAGGGTAGCCTATTTATATAATTCTATAATGTTTAGTATTATAAATCTGTTCAAAATAATCTACCTTACCCTTTCACAGTATCTTTGGGCCACCCTTATAATCAATCAATTCTTCGTACTTATTTGTCTCATACTAAAATTTACTCATAATACAAAACCAATTTCAGAGGCCTTATCACCATCTCATAAAGTATTATTGTTTCAATAGTATCTGAAAATTTATGAGAGATTTTGAAACGAGTTGAAAAACTAAAAGTAATATTAAGAACATTTCTGCAGGGCAGGTGATCGTAAGGGTAAACTCAATTCTCGTGGAGAATAATTTAGTTGAGACACGCGTGTGTGTGGAACAATGTAGCGATATTCAAAATCATTCATGGCACACATGATGGGAGATGTAAAAAAACTCGAGACTGCTCCGACGCCTTCCGTCATTCCATCTCAAGTCAAAGCGTCAGTCATTTCTGCAATGTTTGGACTAGACTTCCTTGTAAATACACATTTCATAAATGCCATGATCAAAGCAACAGTATTTTACTTCTCTAGTAATGTTGTACGATAATCAAACTTACTTAATGACGTTAAGGTTCATTCTAAACAATTATGTGGTCTTTTGATCATTGAAATAGATGGAAGGTTTGTATAACAACGCAGAAAAATTCCTGAAGATGCTTGGTTTTATTATCATTGCGTTCGTTCATTATATTGATACTGATACTATCATAATAGTTTTAGCTTTGATTGAAATGAAATGGACAGCATGTCTATGTAATCAACCTGTTTAATTCAAAAATATACTTAATTTTCAATAGACTAAATTTTCGATTGAAAACCTAGCAATTACCTCCTAAGTAGTATTATTTTGTCAGTTTTTAAACTAAGTAATCTGTCAAAAAAGTAACTTTATATTAAAATAAAACAATACTCCTTACTTTATTGAACGCCAGCCTGGAACGCAAGGGGTGCAAGTTCAAACTCCGGGCACGTCCCTCTGGGATTATGTATTACATGTACGAATATCATTAACAAAAATGATTACCACTTGCTCAGGAAACCAGCACGTCTATGAAAAGGTGTGTGGAGTTCACGAGCTCGCACAGGACCAACATGATGGACTTCATCCTATTGAGGAAGAATGTACCCTGATAAGGGCAATAGGCTTGACTAAAAATACGTCGGCGAAGTGTGAATACTACTTAAGAATTTGTGATAAGGGGTCTGGTTAGTATTAACAGGAATATTCCACATCTCAATTCAAACGACTCACAATGTCAATTCGATCATAAGTACTTTGAATACGAACGATTGCACACGCTATCAATTACAAAGATGCCATTGATTAATAAATACAAATTGTTTCGGTATATGATAAACTAGCATTTACAGCGGCCTTATTGTACGAACATGCGTTTCAATTAAAGCTTATAAGTGTAATTGGTAGACCCCCACCATGTTCAGTCCTTTGAACGTTGAATAGTTCAATTGAAATTCTCATTTCAACAATTCCATTTTAGCGGGATTTGAAATTACCAGAAATTGGTACTAACTGTGATAAATACACTAGGTGATATAACTATTGTTGTTCCGTTTAGTACACGTTTAACAGTCCTCTTTTACAAGCTTTATATTAGCTTTCAACGTATGTATGTCCGGGTGGAATCTTGCGACTGAATTTTGGATCAGTTATCTTTAACCGATTCAGCTGAAATTTGGTATACACGCTTATTTTGGATACCAATGCATGCTTAGATATGTGACGTCATTCTAATTCCAGTATGGCGGATCATCCAAGATGGCGGACTAGTTATAATTTTCTGCACTACCACGATATGGGTATCAAATGAAAGGGCTTGCTGAGGAGAACACGAAAACTAGTACAACATCACATTAAATACAAATAACTAAAAAAATAATAAAAACAATAATGGTAATGGTAATTAAATAAAAGCTTGTTTTTAAAAAGGTTTTTTTAAGTATTGAAATTAAAACGAGTTACACATCTAATGGTGAAGTATTGGTTTTTGTACGAAATAGATCTGTGAGTGCAAAGTCTGCGCTAAAAACGTTTCCCATCAAGGAAGAAAAATATAGTCTCATCAATGTTAACGTGTTCGTTGAAGGTCGCTTTATCAAACCACAGCACCCACCCGCACGTGTATGCAGTCATCATAAATACATACCTTATTTTAATTATCATTTATAAATAAAATAAAATTCCTCATCACCCTTGTTTTCCCCAAAGAGCCAGGCAGAGGTGCATTGTATGTATTGTCCAATGTATTTTGATCCCGATATAATAGGGTGCGAGCTTTTTGTCATTATACCCAGCACATTATCCCTTAATATGTGGGAGATTTTTGGGCTATACTCCACCACGCTGCTAGCCCAGTGCATATTGGTGAATTTCACACGCCTTTTTATAGACATGCAGGTTTTCTTACGATGTTTTCCTTCACCCTCAGCAATTGGTAATCAGGTTATAAATATCAGAGGTACCGGCCCAGGATTCGAACTTTGGCCCTTTAGTTCAAGACGGATATTCTACCAACTGGGCTACCACTACTTAATTAACAATTTAATTAATTTTATGATGATGTTTACATTTGTATACGATTTTCTTCAGACTCCTTAATGATTATGTACCCCTATGTCTTTATTAGCGTCGACCGGACATAATATGTTGAATGCAAGATCAAATGAATTGATTGCACATTTCCATGAAATTGTCAAGCGAATGCAATAAGCAAGTAAATACAACAGACTCGTTAAAATTCCCAGACAGTTTGGCATACCACCAATATTCGGCATGAGGTTATAAAACTCATGACACGACGACTGCATTAGTTTTCATACAACGTTTATGTGGGTTCCCCATCCTGATTCGTTTGGCACTCAATAAGTATACTATTACTGTTATTTCCGTAAACAATCGATTGCGCAGGACTTCGAAGATTGTACGGTAACGGATAAGTAGAAAATATTTCATTTGGCAATGCTCCAGAGTTAATGACATATGAGACAAAGGTAACGTATGCAGCCGCAGTACAAAGAGTATAAAGGCTGAGTTTGGTCTTAAAATAAGCGATGTTTGACTACCAACTGTTGGTATCAGCGCATTGCAAAGATTGCGTACTTACTTCATTTGCACCTACGCCTTTACTTGTTTCAACTGTCAAATGATACAGGACATCACTGAGATTTCTTTGTACTGTATATTTTCATATTTTGTGGCGTCGCATAAAATATGTCAGGAAAACGTCTTTTAAACAGTTTCTGCGGAAATCACGTTAATTTGTTTTTTAAAGATTAGTACCTAGTAGGTTAGTTTATTGATATCCAACGTTATTGAAATCTTGTAAGCATAGTAACAAAATGTAACAAAGTCTTAAGACTTTTTGTTATACTTTTACCAGCTAGAAAATCATACCAAAACACTTTTATCTGCGATGTTTTGCATCTTCTGGTATGTTCCACGAATTTCTTTGCAGCTTTTGTTTTCCGTTTAGTAATATTCTTTTGTTATTATAATTACTTGCGCTAATTTATGTCGGATGAGAATAATGGCGCGGTCACATTGCAAGTCGCATGCGCCGTTCGTTAACAACTATAATTCTCAGACATATTTAATAGACCACTTATTGACGATGTCGTGCTTAATAACATAACGTTGTATATACTCTTAAACGTTTTATAAATATGGTTATTTTAAATAGTTAGTTATTTTAAAAGTTGAAATATATTGTGGAACAATTCAAAATATATTTTTTTGTCCTCATGTTAACAAAGTTTTTGCCTGAAATATGTATAAGGTATATTCGACTCTGATTATTCTAAATCTTCATACGAAGCGGTTGTTACCAAAGGATTTAAAAAATCTGTATCTTTCATATATTTACTGTGTGGTAGAGCAATCTTAAATGAGAACAATATTTACCATGAGGTAGACGCATGTGGTAGAGTTCGCATATTTTAGATAATATCCAAGAACAAGGTGTAAATCAAAAACAGGAAAATAACTACGTTGCCGCGTAAATAACCGCTAACTTCCTCGTTTTCACTAAATATGTAGCCACGATCCGACGCCAGCGCAACTCAGTAGTCAATACGACTATTTTTATTTTTTTCCCCGACGCGCAGTATGTTTGAAACTGTCCAGAGGATATCAAGTGAACAATTAAACTCGGCCGGATTATTTTTGTTAGACGTAAAAGATCTGACGGGTTCGCAGCGTTGCATCTTTAACACACCTGAGCGAGCGAATTCACTTAACTATCTTTGAACATGTACTCTATGTAATTAAATATAAAAAATAAATATCTTTGTCAAAAGCTTCGTATACTTCGCTTGCGTGTTCCCATTGAAAAATATGCTTCTTTTATGTGTTAATACGGTTTGTTTTAGTATTAGCAAATAAATTGGTTGTACGCGGTTTGACGCAACTGTTTGCGCAATGCTTAGTTGTTCCAGCCAAAATGTTAGGTATCGGCGATTTTACGAAACTGTTATCTTGTTTACAGCTGCAACTGATAATAACAATAACAAAATACACGTACCTGTGGTTTGAGCAGAGCTAGTGGAAACAATTAATAGTGGGATTCCCATACTTTCAAAATACAAATAGTGTTATCAGTTGAACGAAAGCGGATGTTTTTGTGCGTATTGTTGTTTTGTAAAAGATTTTCATATATCTTCATAGTAATTTTAATCCATCTGCAAATCGCCTACAGTGGCAGTTTTCACTACAAAAGTACTGTACGATGCCCTATTCTAAATTTAGGTTTAGTAGATATAATCATTTAAGACAGACACAAACATATTATAGTAGACACCGCAATGGCGCATCCCATGCTCGCCTTAGGTTATATTTAAAGTTATAATTTAAACGCAATGACATTACGAAGTACTCAAAAGACTCAGTTTCAAAAAAAATATTATGCTTGTTTGAATTTGAACTTTTGCAACTTGGTCACAAATAATTAAGATTATTAAATTAAAAATTACCAGTACTATTAATTTATAGGAATTTATTGACTTATTAATGGCATAAACCAAGCACGAGTTTTTTTTATAAATAAATTAAAATATTGCATTAATTTACCTTACCGTATTTTAAACACTTGCCACATAAAAATATCAACATTATTATTTGGTACAGAAATAAAACCAGGGTTGCAAGACTTATAAATAGAATGCATCCTTAAACTGTCAGCCCGATAACGTCGTTTTCACGTCTTATCTGAAAGGCCAGAATATAGATATATAACGAAAGGCATTGAAATTTTAGTAGACCATGAAGTATGTAGTTAAAAAATACACACGCTGAACACTCCTAATTGTTTTTAAGTCGGATAATGAAGACATCATTTTCAGTTATGATAAGGAATTTTAATGTATCTAACGATGATAAATAAATAGTTTATTAAATTAAAAACTATTCTGACATATTGAAGATGCGCCTTTGTTTTTCTTTTCTTATAATGATGACAAAAACATCATTTTTTTTTACAATCTTGAAATAGGAACAAACTCGGTATTTTATTTAGCCCTACCTGAGCCCGCGACTTCGTACGCGCGGAATCTAGGAACCCTAATTACTCGGAAAACCTGGCTTAATTTTTTTCCCAAATATTTTGCTTGCCAGTTACAAACCTATTAAGTGTCATACTGACGCGACGATAATGTATAATATGCTTATTATTGTCTCGTGTTCGGTTGTATGACGAAAACGAGTTTTCTAGGGCATCTGTCAATCAATTTTCATTTGACATCCGATACATAAGCAATACGAGTAAGGTCGAATTTAATTTGTCATATCCCGGCGCCGCTGTGACAAAGTTATTTTTATGTAACACATATGTGTATATGATGTTTTAAATTCGAAATTTAAAAATGGTTGATTTAAAAACATGAATCTTGTCGGATTCGAATTTCATAAGCCATAGCCTACATTTTTTTAAGTTTTTAAAATTAAATGTACCTAAGTAGGTGTACTAATTGACTCCCGAATACTTGTACGCCACTAAAACAATTATTTATGTCTCAGGAATTTCGAATTCGTCATACGAGCCTTCAAATTTGAGTGGCATTTATGTTTTTGACGGTTTATGTCCAATCTAAATTTATTATTGCCAATAACCTAACATTTATAACAAGGAAACGCATAATAGGTCATTTTAATACTCATATCTTCTGTAATATATTTTAATAGCTACTTTGAGCCGCCCACGCACTGGCCACAAACTGCCAATGTGCACTCTCAATCCTTCCGTCATAAAACTGACAATGCAACGTTTGTTTTCTATTACGTCAATTTATTTAAGAGTAAATGAGTAACGTATATGGATGATAGACATGGATTCATCTGCGATCTTAATCACTTTCATCACCAATTTGTTCTTGAAATTAATTACTTGATATTGGCTGAAATACCCGCTAGCAGCAGGCGGAGCCATTTATTCCATAAAATTATATCATTCGTAAAAAAGACAACGAAGAATGTAACTTATTTTTTTTGTAAATTAACTCGGTATAGGATATTAATATTTAAAAAATAATACTGCTAAAGAGGTTAAGTTACGGCCTCTATGCTTTCAGTCGAAAGTAAAAAGAGTATTCGATTGTTATGATGGATAAATAAAAAAAAAAAATTATGGTTCGGTGTTTTAAGGGTTCCGTACCCAAAGGGTAAAACGGGACTCTATTACTAAGACTCCTGTCCTGAAGTCTGTCCGTCTGTCCGTCTGTCACCAGGCTGTATTTCATGAACCGCGATAGTAAGACATTTTAAATTTTCACAGGTGATGCATTTCTGTTGCCGCTATAACAACAAATACAATAAAATAACAGACAGAATAAAATAAATAAACATAGAACAAACGTGATTTATTGCTCGTTTTTGCTCGATATTGATAACGACAACAGGTAGATGCTTGAAATATTCACAAAATTAAAAAAATAAAATTAAGTGGGGATCCCATACATACAAGAGACATGCGAGTCCGACTCCCACTTGGCCGGCATTCTTTTCCTATCAGTCCTGCACTCACGATTACTCGCAAATCTTGTACGTATCTATGTATTGTTGTTTGCATCTCTCGTGTCCAAGGTTAAGCTATCAGCTGACCGGTAAGACGTGCGGCGATGAAAAGCGTTTTATTTTAAGCCCCCGCACACTGCAGCGTCAACGCTCGCGAGTAATTATTTTTTTATTTAACGTCATCTTTCCATTAAGTCAGGCTCAATGTGATGACAATACCAAATCGAGCTTTGTATCAATATATATAAAGATTAGATTTCTATCCTAAAAGCCACGTCCCCACGCGTCAAGTTCGCTCGCGCTGTCAGTGTTATTTCGTTGTAGAATAAACTTTTTCTATGTGTTAATAAAGTTTTGCTATGCCAAAAAAGTTGACGCGTGAGTGCTGTCGCCCCAGTAAGCGGGAGACTATTTATATCGGTCGATAAAAGGGCGTGAATGCAATGTTTTGCGTAGGTGCAACAGTGTTGTAAGCACAAAACCTTTGTCAGGGATTCGCTCGCTCACTCTGTCTAATTTCATATGAGAGCAAGAGACAACATCAAGATATTCCGTGACATACGTCTAGTCTTGGCGCTCAGGCTACAACTACTGATGCCTTGGGGCTTGTCGTGTGACGTCACGGTGGCAATTGTTACATAATCGCATAATTACCTACTGTAATTAGCTAATTGATAACTTCCAGGTGGCTTTTATAATTGCAAGGGTTTGTTTTGTTATGTATTATCGATACTGTTTTTTTCGTAACTCCTTGACAAGTTAATTTATGGTTGCTACAATAATACCTGATCATCACATTTGTATCTATTGCCTGAACGGGTAGGCAGAGGTGCATTGCAGTGCTCTCACATTTTGCCGGTGTATATTTTGGTTTCAATGTAATAAGGGGCGAGCCTATTACCAATATACCGGACATATTTTCCCTCAATACACAGGAGATTTGGACCATAGTCCACCACGCTGGCCAGTGCGGGTTGGTGAACTTTATACGCCTTTCTATAGACGTGTAGGTTTCCTTACAATTTTTGCCTTCATCGTTCAGCAAATGATAATTAAATAGATATACTGTGCGAATTGAATTGGACGTGTGAAAGGGACCTGCCATCATTATCACGTTCATCACCCATTTTTGTTTATAATGTGTATTTATTTTAACTTGCACCCTCTATTAATTACTTGGCACTGGCTGATACCCGCTAATCGCTGGTCGAGCCGCATCTGATTCCATTAAATTTATTTAGAAAAACCGGCCAAGTGCGAGTCGGACTCGCGCACGAAGGTTTCCGTACCATTATCTATAAAAACGGCAAAATAACACGTTCGTTGTATGGGAGCCTCCTTAAATAATTATTTTATTCAATTTTTTAGTATTTGTTGTTATAGCGGCAACAGAAATACGTCATCTGTGATAATTTCAACTCTAACTATCACGGTTTATGAAATACAGCCTGGTGACAGACGGACGGACGGACGGACAGCGAAGTGTCAGTAATAGGGTTCCCGTTTTACCCTTTGGGTACGGAACCCTAAAAAAGAAACCAGAAAAATAATCAAATGTTAGGATTATCTCCCTCTTTGATATAATAACTCTAGATAGTACTAAATAGGGAGAAACTTGAATTCTTTCAAGAGACTGTTTTCTTAGGGATTACGCTTGACTCAAAGTTACAATGGGGTCCACACATTAGAACTCTAGGAAAGCGCCTCAGCGCTGCTGCCTACGCTGTCAGAAAGATCAGACAGCTAACTGATGTAGACACCGCGAGAATAGTTTATTTTAGCTACTTTCACAGTATCATGTCGTACTGTATTCTATTGTGGGGTAGGGCCACTGATATTGAGGCCGTTTTTATTTTACAGAAGAGGGCCATTAGGGCCATCTATACTTTAGGTAGTCGCGATTCCCTAAGATAACTCTTCAAAGATATCAACATAATGACGGTCCCATGCCAATATATCTACGAGAATATCATGTACGTAAGGAAAAATTTACATCTGTTTCGAAAAGTAGGTGATGGCCATCGTTTTAACACTAGAAATAAAGATAAATTAGACCAACCACACTTTCGACTGGCGAAAATTCACACATCTTTTATGGGGTACTGTGTCAAATTTTATAATAAAATTCCCCCTAACGTCATTAACCTAAATGAAACTAAATTTAAAACTTGCATTAGACATACACTATGCAGGCGCGCATACTACACAATAGGTGATTATTTAGAGGATAAACACGCTTGGTCAGGCGCTGGTCCGGCTCCACAGGAACTCATTTAAGGGATTTTAGCTATTTGTCCCGTTTTCCTCCTCCTTCCTACCTTTAAATCTTGTTCAACACGTAGTTTGTTTAGTGATTTAATTGTGTTTTGAGAATGTATAGCCTCATTAACTTTATATTGTATAATTGTTAATTAAGAAAAACACAAAAATTTAAATCCTTATTTGAAAAAAGCAACCATGGAGTTTCTTGCCCATTCTTCTCCATAGGAAATGCATTCCGAATTGGTGGTAGAGCTACTATTTTTACTATTTATTGACGATTCATAAGTGCCTGTATTGGTTTATATGAATAAAAAATATTCTGATTCTGATTCTTACAAGAAATATTAGCCTTGAATTTTCATCAGTACAATATTTCTAGACGTTCGTTAATCCTGTGTCGAGTTTCTTTGAAAATGAAGGAACTAATTTTGTTAATTAACGTTTGTTACGAGTGTGCTTTTCAAACTAGTTCTAAGGCCGTGTCTTCGTACCACAAAAGATTGACGTCAATTTACTTTGCATGTTTTAGTTAGGTACAGTCAGAGTAAAAAACGTTCGTCACCTTAAAGTCGACAATTGCTTGCATCAGTGCAATTCTCAGTCATGTCAACATTTAATTTCGAACGAAACAGAATATCGCTTTGACACATCGAGCTAGTATATATTAAGGAGCGGCTCTAAGGAGCCCGAACTGCGGTAAATTTACGCCATATCAGAATTTGATTGTTTATATATTGTTTGACACTTACGTACTTACTTGATTTTAATTCTAAGATGGCGGGTTTCATATAAACCATTATTTGGGGAGCCCGAACTGCGGTAAATTTCCGCCATATTAGAATGTTTATATTGTTTGACACTTACGTAGGTACTTACTTGATCTTAATTCTAAGATGGCGGATCTCAAATAAACCATTATTGCCAACCTTCAAAAAATCGCCGCAGAGCATTACGAAGAGTTAAGTTCTTATGTCAACTCTATCTACTCTGAGCTTTGACACAAAAAATGTACGAGAAAATATATGACACTGACAATAAAACAGAACATTTTTAATTCTATCTTCGTATTGATTAGGCCATTAAAAGGTTTGATGTTGATATGATACTATCATATAAAATAAGTATAAATTTTTATGCAGTTGTCTGTCTAGTGCTTCAGTTTCAAAAGGTACTAAGAGTCTTCGACTTGATAAAGAAATTAATTCGAAAACTGACTAAGGTTTTTGTACCCCGCCTGTACATTTAAATGTCTCCACAGGGTGTTGATGCGTTCCCATACGTGGCTTTTGCCCCGGCAATTTAATCTCGAAGTGTTTTGTCACACAGTTCGTTTTGGTATTGCGTGTGCCCGGGGTTTAGACGGCATTCAATCAGTTGTTTGACTACAACTGCATGATTCGTCACTGGCATGTCAAGGGTAAGGTCGCGTTGTTTGATACAAGCAATGAACTCCTTTATCGCTACTTTTACTGATAAAGCCCATCACACACTGGGACGTCAGAAAACGCGCGTCTAAATTGTTGTCAGACTAGTCAGAGTCAGAACTATATGTCAATAAAGGTACATAAAGATTGAAATCCTGGTTTAAAAGCCACATCCCCAGGTGTCAAAATTCGCTCGCGCAGTCTATGTCACTTTTTTAACCGACTTCCAAGAGGAGGAGGTTCTCAATTTGATCGGTATGTTTTTTTATGAGTTACTAGCGGCCCGTCCCGGATTCGCACGGGTTTCTAATATAGCCTATGTTACTCAGTGCTAATATAGTCTTCTAATGGCAAAATATTTTTTGAAATCGGTCCAGTAGTTTGTAGTTTAATTCGTTACATATAAAATTATTTTTAACATAAACAAAAACCACCTACGTTTTTGAAATCGTTTTTGTTTTATGTTAAAAATAATTTTTTTTTCACGATTTTAAGTGTCAATAATCGTTGAAAATATGCAAGTATTATCAGCTCATAACAACCCTTAATAGTAAATATTTAAAGCTATGCTTTCCAACAAAAATATAATCATCATAATCGGTTCTTAAACGACGACGAAGTTATCGGCGAACACACATAAAAAAACCGTCGAATTGAGAAACCTCCACCTTTTTGGAAGTCGGTTAAAAAAATCTTTCCTCTTTATAATATTAGTATAGTTATAGAATACAGTTCATTTTGGTAATGGCAAAAAATCTTGACGCGCGAATCTTCACGCGCCAGTATGTGGCTTTACACGAAATCAGGTTGTGTTATTATTGTATTTGATAAAACTGACGTGGGATTATACGTTTATAGTATTGATAAGATAATGATTTCGTAATGTTTTTATTCGGTTATCAGGATGTAGGAAATTTTTTTCATGGTTGGTGATTTTCCGATGGATTAAATATTTTTGCGTACTTCTTATATCTTATCATCAGTAGATTTTGAGATAGGGTTTACTCCTAGAAATAAGATACAGTTTTACCGTAACCTACTCACATATAGCTGATTTTTTTAAAGAGATTAGCGTTTTTTTGCGAACTCGTAGTATCAGTTAGAAGGTTTTATCGATAACCGAAATATCAGTTGTCACCAAAATAATATTGGAACGATTGCTGTCAGACCTATCATCAGCAATACATAGTATAAAACAAATTCGCTTCCCGCTGTCCCTATGTACGTTTAAATCTTTAAAACTACGCAACAGATTTTGATGCGGTTTTTTTTAATCGATAGAGTGATTCAAGAGGAAGGTTTATATGTATAATACATGCATAATATAGTAGTTTAGGTGGCGCTGCTTTCGTATGCCACTAATTCGATAGTGGTACGAAGTTCGCCAGGTCTGCTAGTTCTTGATAAAAGGTAAACTCACACGAATTTTTGGATGCAAAAATAGAGAATAAGCATTTTTATACCGAGTAAGGCGAATCCACGGATTAATCAGAATGTAGGTTAATCATATAATATGAATTTATAACAATATATTCTCTTTGGAATAACTCTGTACAAACGTTACAAGGTATGCATAACAATGAAACACCTTCGAAACATTCAGTTTTTACTGTACACATACTTTTGTACCTACGCACAAGACTATTGGAACCAGTAAACAGGTAGATCACCTAATCATTCACTCAACTCATACGTTAAACCTTCGAGGTGTGTTTACGAAAAATCTAAACAACTTCATTCAGTTCTAATTTTGAAATTCTCAAGCACAACGATAAAAGGGATGGTAAAATAAATATAGGAAATGGGCTACTTTTATAAATTGGTCGTAGTTAAACAAAAAGGATCCAATCCACATCACGTCAGTTTTGTGAAATGGCAGCTTGAAGTTTGATAATGTATTACATGTGGGACATGTGGGATGGTAACCTAGGCAGTAAAAATACTACCAATTTACTTTTATTTTTCGATAGGATCTTTTTTTTTTTGGGCAAGGACTCCTTTAGGAACAGCCCCCTCACCATCATATGTCTTGCAACAATATGTTTATTATTACTTTCAGTTTCTGCCAGTTAACTCAGCACAAAATCTGTCAGACATTTACTGTTGAAACAACAGTACTTTAAGCAGTGGTGGTAATTCCTCGTTTGGTAGACTTAATTTTTTTTTAGAATTTTGTGGATTTGATCCTGTTTAATTATCTACGCCCAATTGTGGTTTCGACACCGAAAACCGATCGAAAACCCGTTTAAAAAGAGAACGTGACGTATTAACCCGTCGTCTGCCGCGTGGGCGTCTCGGGCCGGCAATGTCACAGCAACAGTCACGTGACACGACGCAATTAGACGCAACGCTCGGCATTCATGTCACCGAATATCTTTTCAATACGTATACCTCACAGGCAAATATGGGCTCTAAATCTGTTAAATTTAAGGCTAGAATTAAATATAACTATCGCAGTTGGCCGCTAGTTATTATACTGCGCAATTATCGTCGTTACATTGGTATGTTGTACGCTTAATGTTCCAAGATTGGACAATGGATGATGACGTTGTACGTGGTCTTGAAGATGCTCGTGGGAATTTCGTCAGTGCGCTCTGTTGTCACCTAATTTATTGTGACATGTGTAAACAGACGAAACTGTTTAATGCGTCTAAATAAACGTTTAGTAGCCCTTGATCCGATTAAGTCCAATTTATCACTGAAGTAGTTGAGTGTTCTGTGGCAACAGATTGCCTCCTTATGATTTGATATATTACTGTCCTCATTTTGTAAAAAATAAAATGTATACAAACTTTTTTCTACTTAATGTCAAATAGTAAAACAGGCTAGTCAACGTTGCAATTTTTTTTTTGTTTATTTTGGATCGTGATCAAAGAAAATTTCCGCTGCATCCCATATATCTGCTCTACTAATTGTCTTGATGTGTAAACTGTACATATTTCACGGTCCTAGTTTAATGCGATAATATATTAGATATTCATCTCACGACCGTTCTTTACACATTCCTTGCTTTTTATGATAAAAGATTTCATTACTGTAGAAATAAAGCAGTTTAATGGAAGTAATAGATTTATTTATTTACAATGTTGTACCGCTGTTGTACCTGTCTTTCATGACAGACAGGAGGGAATCAGTTCGTAAGAGGGCGCTGTAGTTGCGTGGCAAAGATACTTTCCGTTATAAACGTGTTTATGGCTACATTCCTACAATTACTTTTATATTTGAATTTTACTCTCGATATTTTGAGTTCTTTTGCCGTATATCAATATAATATGTACTAACATAATAAGAACAGAACCTTTTGCATATAATAATATTACAATATTGCGTAGTTATCGTACCGTGTGTGCCATAAATTGACGCATGCCATAAAATATACAAATCGTGTAACCCGGTCACGTGCATAGTAAATACAGATCAGACATTATTCTAGACGGATCAATAGTTTGTGACGCAGAAGACTTACGAGGCCAGAGCGTAGTAATAAAAGCCTTGGTGACAACCTTGGCCCATCGCTTTCAAGGCTCCGGCCGTCGTAGTGTTACTGGGAAGACACTTTTAGAATAGGTACCCTAGTAACTATCTACGACAAGCACTTAAAAAAATAATGAATTAATATATTACTTAGTTATATTTTGATGATAGCTTGGTCTATCTATGTTGGTAGTGAAGGAAAACATCGTGAGGAAACCTGCACGTTTATAGAAAGGCGTGTAAATTTCACCAACCCGCATTGGGCCAGCGTGGTGGACTATGGCCCAAATCTCCCTCGTATTGAGGGGGAATGTGCCCGGCAATAGGCTCGCCCGCTATTACAATGGGACCAAAATACATCGGCGAAGTGTGGGCGCACTACAGTGCACCTCTGCCTACCCATTCGGGGAATACAGGCGTGATGATGTATTATAGTATTATTAGCTTGGTTTAGTGGTGGCTCAGTGAACCAGGTGGTGGCGGTTCAATTCCCGTTAGTGACAAATTTCAGAAGTGGCTTTATCGGAATTTATCCTCATCTGGGTGTAATCGGAATTGGCCCCAGTACATTGTGTAGTGCCCATGGATCAAGCTTTGGTTAGTTTGGAATCATATGATGAGTATGTGTTGTCTGGCGATATTTATTTACTAACGAATTTTGAATTCTTCCAGATAAACAAAAATATTATTGAATCGCTATGATAATAAAAGACGTCTGTGTTTGCCATCTTAAAAGTATACGATTTGACGTAACAGAGAATTAGTCGCAAAAGCTTTGACGTCTGGATTATCCTTGTCAAAGATGTGCTCATCAGATGCGTGACGTGTGTGGTGCCTTGGGGATAAGTCCCCGCCCGTCACTGCTTGGAAATCTGTCGCAGTATTTACACATTGTATTAAGAGAACGGACAGTGTTTGACTTGCTTTTAACTCACGGTTATATTTAGTCCGATACCTACTTCAGGTGATTCGAGGATTAACATTTTCTTGATAAAAGTTTTTTTTTTAATTAACGGAACGTTGTAATTTAACCTATACCTAACACATTCCTAAAAAAACTTATTTTGTTTAATTCGTTAATTTCATACATACATATACAACTAACATCCACTTACTTAGACAGTTGGCAATAGCGTTAAATATTTAAACATGCAAATTATATTTTAATAAAAAAACAAAAAAGGATTAAACTACTAAATTATAAACGCTACAATGCTACAGATAACATATACAAAAAAAAAAACGCAACGCCACCCAAAGAGTCTTATAATATGACAGTGACTGTCACGTTTGCCGACATAGAGCCGTTATCTGTATTGATTGACAGTATGTGAAAATCAAAGGGATATTTTTAGCCCCGGGCGGGCGAGGGTTGACCAACTACTGGCGGTCATTAATGACGCAGAAAGGAACCTTCAGATTATTTTTTTAGTGTGCTCAGTGGTGTTAGCACGCATTTCAAGACTCTGTCTTATTTCATACGAGAGAAAGAGATATAATCAACATATTCTGTGACATAATCTTGTCTTGGTGCACATGGAACAACTACTGCAGTATTGGAAATTCTATTTAGACTATCGGTTTCAAATGAAGTAGTGGACAGGTCAGCATCATAAATATCCTGATAGACTGACCAAAATGAAGTAAACTGCACCTACGCTGTGTGAATAAACGACAGCTCTCATTCAAAAACCATTTTATCTCATTGAGACAAAGTTTTATTTTCTTTGTGATTAAGATCGCTTTGATCAGTCCGCGCGTCCAGATATTTATAAAGCTGATTGCCAGGCTGGGTAGGTATTCACAGATTCAATAACCAACCAGTTTCGAAGAATTTGATTTTACTGAAGTCGTCAACAATTCCAGTCTTTCAATTTTATTTCGCATTTTATGGAATATGTTTTGTTATTATTTGCATTTGTTACATAAACGCATCAGATTTAATACCTACTATAAATACGTATAGTTATGTATGCATGCATAAACTGACTTAACTATATTTAAATGTTGCATAATATAAATAATTTTCAAGTGCGCAAATTAATTAACATCTAATGTAATACGCCAGTGTTATTAAACACAAAGTTGCTATAAAATATGACACATTAATTAACAAAATAGTGAGTCAAACATATTTAATTATGTACTGCGTATATTTGCTTAATAAATAATATAACAAAACAGAGTTGGTTTTAATCTTACATTCAATCAACGGCATTGAAAATATTTCCATAACATTCGAATCTACAAATCGGTTATAAGACCGGTGATTATGTACGGCTCAGAATGCTGGGCGGCTAAAGTGCGTGAAGAGAAACGTCTCCACTCTGCCGAGATGCGAATGTTTTAAAGATGGATGTGTGGAGTGACGCGAATGGATAAGGTGAGAAATGTGTATATCAGAGGTAGTATAAAAGTGGCGCCCATAACAGAAAAAGTAAGAAGTAGGAGATTAGAATGGTTTGGACATGTGATGAGAAGAGATGAGAATCATGTGACTAAAAGAGTTATGAGTATAAATGTGGACGGATATAGAGCGAGAGGAAGACCCAAGAAAAAATGGATGGACTGTATAAAGAGCGATATGAATGAGATCGGAGTGGATGTCAGTATGACGGAAAAGCGAGATGAATGGAAGAAAAAGACATACTGCGCCGACCCCAAATAATGGGACAAGGTAAGGCAAATGATGATTTGAAAAAAACAAATAAATAAGTACATTGACAAAAACAAAATTAGTTTCCATTTTATGAATAACATGTTGTTATTTATTTAGTTATGATATTGTCAAGTGTTTATGCATAAATCCGCTTGATGTCAACTTGGATAACCTTGTTACATTTGAATGGACTTAATAGTGATAAGGAGTGTTAAGTGAATTAATTCCGGATATTACATTAACCCTATAACGTAACCGTGAGAAAATGGAATCAGTTTAATAAAATAAATTTTGTTTATAAAATTTAGCCGTAAGCTTTTGATAGTCGTTTATGATTTCGTATTAAATTTATGATACAAAATCAAATGAAGAGCATTAGGCGGTGTCAAAATAATATTAGCCATGTAATAAAGCTTACTGATGTCTTTGGAAACATTATCGTATAAATATAATATATTAGTTATTTTTTACATCATCATGGTTGTATTCCCCGAAGGGATGTGCAGAGGTGCACTGCAGTTGGGTGCACTTTCACCTTCGACGATATATTTTGGTCCCAATATAAATAAGGGCGAACCTTTATACCAGGCACATTACCTCTCAATGCGAGGGAGATTTAAGCCATAGTCCACCACGCTGGCCCAGTGCGGGTTGGTGAACTTCTCACGCCTTTCTGACCTGCAGGTTTCTTCACGATGTTTACATTCACCGTTGAACAAGTAGTAATGATTAATTACTAAAATTATTCTTTAGGATTAAGATATGATAAACAAATGGCCGGATGGTGTGAGAGAGCGAAAGACCGGGATGAATGGAAGGAGAAGGGGGACACTTTGCCCAGCAGTGGGACACTTTCCCCAGCAGTGGGACAAATGGTAAGAAAAAAAAAACAAATGGCCAACACAATATTACATTTATTTTGCTTACTTTCGCTCTCATCATATAAGGTTTAGGAATAGACCACCTAATCTATGGGAAGCTATCGCTTCTGATTATATTGAAATATTCCATCGCGATACAATATCACTTAACTGACTCATCGGTGCTGATATTTCTAAAAAGAGATTATAATGCGTAGTTAACCTTAAAATACATTTACGTTATCCGACGCGACGCGATGTTGTTTCAGTTATTTTAAACCAGTGTAGCCACGGTAATTAAATTACCGTTAAAATAAATCTTTTTTGGATGACCTAAATATTTTTTAATGTCATTCTTAATTTAAATTATGGAGTGTAGATGTAATTTAAATGTATGTTAACACATTTCATGTTCTATATTTAAACCAAATAAATTTAAAAAGATTTTTTTTGTGTAATCGGTCCTTGTGTAATAGTGTCACTTTATTGTTAAGTACACTGGCTGAAGATGTTGTAAACCCATCTAAAAGCTTTTGCAACGGGCTGTTTAATACATGTTTACCTATTGTTATTTTCGATTTACATATGGCCGAAATGAATATTTTTTAGACTTAAATAAGCGATAGTTAGCGGACCGGGGGTTAGTATAAAGTTAGAAGTTCCTACGGATTGACTGTCAGTTGTCATCAAATTAATATTGGGACAATTGCTCTGTCAGCCCTAATGTAAACTCACCTGAATGTTAGTACGCAAAAATAGAGAAGACAGGCAATTTAAGCCAGTAGCAAATTCACATATTAGACAAAATTAGGATTCGGCTGTGAATGATTGAAAATTTCTTTTTCTTTTTTACAAAATTTAGTAGGAATTTTATTAGAATATTATTAAACCACCATAACGACACTTCGAAATCGGATTAACATGCCACGCTTACACAATTAGTTCATCATTAAAAATACCGTTATGTTTACGTAAAAATAATTATTAAAACTGTATGTAAAATCCGTTTTTTTTTGTATACTAAAATCGCGTCGTATCCTATAAACAGTGTAGCTATGGTGGAAGACATTGGCCAGACACAGTTTGTTCCGTGATGCCGTTACACATAATTTGTAATGACTGCTTCTGTCCGTAGTCTGATGATTGTTCGTGGAAATCGAATGAGTAGACACCACCTCTCTTGTTTTAATATCAGTTATATCTGATACGTGAGAGAAGATACTTGTGTGGCATGCAACGAGAGATGTATGTCGTCATTTGAATTGTATTGTACAATGGGACACTTCTATAGCCACCTTGGATTTATTAACCCTTGAAGACTCAGTGATTCCGAAGCGTAGTGGATTATGTTTAGGGTTCGACATCCGTTTATTTTGTTGTTTGCTCTAGTAAACGCATTTACGCATACTGACGAAGCCCGGAGTTAGGACGGTTATGTGGGACTCCTAGTCAGATAAACCAGACTACCCACTAAAACACAGCGGTCTGCTTTCGACGCCTTAAGTTGGGGCGTCACAAGATCACTTAAAGCATGCGACTGTGACGCCCTGGCGGTAAGGGTGGGGTACCCCTACCCTAACCATTGAACTGTTGAAGTAAAATTACACAAGTATTTACTTAGCTGGAAGAGTTAATGGGATTAGTTATAGGTCCTAAGCTATACATATAAGGGTTACCATTAGAAAGAGGTAGCAGATATGTGGAATAACCATAATACAAACTTTGTAACTGTCCAAACTTTTTTCGACAAACAACTTAATAGTAATTTTCCCAAAACATCTGATGTTTACACACTAACTGACTATTTATAATCTGTACACAGTATTTACGCTACGGTGGAGTAATAAAACTGTTCTTCCGAAGGTAAACTGTACTTAAGATTACCCGAACTCCCACTAATGTAATTTCGAAACTGGCTGATTCACCCGCGAGTGTTCCGAAGGTGTGATTAAATATCTGTTAACGTAAAGATTAGAGGCCATAAGTAACTTTTTACGCAACTCAGTTTGTTAGATTTACGCATTAGGGCCGATTTTGCGATTAGTTCAAAAAAAAAAACTTTAAAAAAAATAGATGTATGGATTTTAGTAAGTGCAAAAAATTTTTTGTGCCTAAACCGAATTAAACTTGGCATGGTTGCGTTTAGTTTTAGTGGTGAAAGCTGACTTTAAGTACTAGTATAGTATGGTGTCATAACTCCTAGAACAAGTAACAGAAAATTATGTATAAAAAGTTCAAAACCTTATTGAAAAATAGTGGTAGAAAGAAAAAAATCGACGAAACCACAAATGTGTTCGAATTTCAAATTTTAAATTAGGAACGCTTCCATATATCCAATGATTCACATCACCAAAGTTTGTTTACACCGGTAGAGACTGTAAAAAATAATTGGGGCACACGTGGACGTGGTTGGTTACGTCGGAAGGGCTGGCTGCATCGAGACTGGGTTAGCGATGACGTCATTAGCGCCCTACATCTACTGCCAGACTATTTTAGATGGATTTTTATAGAACGCATCTTGATGCATTTTAGTTTCTTACGAAATATGTTATTATAGTACACCTTTTAATAGAACTAGAGAGGAACACAAATATCAGATATTCTATATAGTAAACCTCTAGGAAGTGAATGATGTCCAAAATAATTGAACAATACCAAAAAAAGACTACCATAACCTCAAACACAAAAGTAAGTCGTAAAACTTTCTTCTTCTTTTTTTTACTAAATTAATAAAATGATGTAATTTAATGGAATAAGATGAGGAGTGGCTCCACCTGTGTTTAGCTGCTATTTCAGCCCGTGTCAAGTAATGAATAGCAATGGCAAATTCAACAAATACACATAATAAATAAAAATGGGTGATGACAGAGATCCTATTTGTTTTTTTTTGTCTCATAATCCGTTGATATCCTGGTAAGCCTTTAACGTTATCTGTGCTATCTAATTGTAACGAAATAAAAAAAACAAAGGAGTATTTATTTTGCAGTTCGTTATTTAAAATTTAACGGAAACAAATTTTGTAAATCATACAAAGTGAAGATGTTTTTCATTATTATGATGTTTATTTAAAGCTATATTTGTGTTATTTTCTCCAGTTCCTTTGATTATTTACGTGCATATTTGTTTCGGTTTAGATAAAGCGCAGTATCCTTATCACCTTGTTGTGATGATGCGTCCGTTTCAAATCAAATTAAATCTATTTAAGTCCGGTATGAGTCCAACAACTTCTTTCAAGTGTAAAAGGCAACCGAGTTCATAAAAGGAGCGGTAAATCAAATCAAATCAACAATCAGACATGTATTTAATGTATTTGAAGGTACAAGTAAGGATAAAATACGTCATTATTGTGGAAAATGTTTCCGTTCGCTTCTCACACTCCGGTCAAAATTGTACTGACGTCAATGGTCCTACAGTTTTAAAACCCAACTTAAAATAAAAATATTTTTTAATGTGATGCATATTATTTCTGGTATAGGAGATTGAGCACGGTAGACTAGCTTGTTATTTTTTTATCATTATTGCACCACTCTATGTGTTATTATTTGCCAGTGTCAAGTTTATTATTTTGTATAAATTCGCGATGAGTGCTTTCAAATATCGAGTTTGTTTTCGATTCAAATTTAGAACGCTCTATATTTTTTTTAAATTTTGTTCACTATCATTGTTCTTAGTCATGGTATGCCATTATTTCATCTAGTGATGCGAAAAGGTCACAATATGTGACATTTCACGCTGCGGCAAATTTCACGCATACGCCTCGCTTTGCGGTGGTAGTAATTTATATTTAGTCGAGTCTGCCGCCCCTCATGACGTCAATGCTGACATTTGGGTTTGTGTGTGGCAAACGTTTCTAGTCTAATGGACATCGTGGATTATTGCTAATAAAAAAAATGGGCACTCATGTTACGTGATCATTTGGGATTTTTTTATTACTTGAATACCTAATAAATTGAGGTAATTTGTAGACGGAGCTATTTAAAATGGGCTTAGGCAGGTAATATTCGGTGAATATTTAAACGAATGAGATTGACATTTATACTTAGTACCTATAACTTTCTGAGATGTTTGTTCGTCCTTCTATTTATAACGCTAACTGTACCTACGGTACTGACGTCATGGGAACCTTTTAAAATTCATACTTACTAAGTAATGTCCCAAATTTGTCTGCGTCGTATATTGTAACCGAGAAGAAGGCCATTTATATACAGTCAGTGAACCCATTTTGAGACGAACAGACAGTTGAACAAACCCGCACTCGCTCTACACTAATGTAATCGATATTCGGCAATATGGAGCTGTATTTGATTTGTTATCGATTACCATAACTCCATGATTTAAATTCAGAATTCGAAACCCTGTACGTTGGCATAGAATCTTCTCGATGGTCGAACGTTTGATGTCTTCAATCCGCACTAGTCGAAGATAAATGAAATCTATCAGACGATTGTTTATATTTTTATAAATGTCTGCCAACATCGTCATAAAATACGAGATAAATGCTACTGGTGACGAGTAAAATAAATAAATAAAAGGAACGGAACGTTACTTTTTTAAAAACAAAATCTAAATAATTTACAGGTAATTTTTACGCCTATCATAGTTGGTCTCTTGAAAGGTGTGTTTGCGTATTTGGTGGGTAGTCACCATAGAGTATCTAGTTAGAGTACCCATAATGACTCCACTCTTCGTCTTCGTCTTCGACGCCATTGTTGTTATCTCATGTACCTGTAGTATACAGCAACTATATGAGAAAACAACAATGGCGGAGTCAGATAAACCAGGATATTTTTAACCGCATAGCGAGCTCAAAATGCTATCTCTGTTATAATATGTCCAGGGTTGTTACTTAATTTATATCCTCGATAAAGTAACTGCATTATAATAAGTCATTTTAACAAAGAAGTACAATTACCTTTTAATAGATTTAATTATAGTATGAGCCTATCGACATGAAAAAAATCTCAATACAGTGTCCTAAACAAAAAGATACAATTTATCTATCCTAATCTACTCTATCCTCTCTAAGCAAATCCTTGTAATGAAGATTACTTACAATTCCGCTGTACATTTATTGTAAGTTTATTTAAATACCAACGGGTCTTAAAGGCTATCACAAGTAAAGGATAAGTATTCTTTTCTTAAAGTTTTCCTAACTCACCAATCTTTTATTACAGACTTACGATTATGGAAAATCACGAATGTCATGCCTTCAAGGAAAACCCTTTTCCATGTTAACGCGATGACTCATCACTTATGTACCGTAAGCTAAGTAACTTCGACAAAGAACCTTCCAGCCATATACGCAAACAGCACTCAGCTATTAACAAGAAATGGTTTCCTTTCGCAAAAACAGTTAAAACTGGAAACTGAGGCAACATTCCGTTGATTTTTTCAACGGAATACTGCACACGGAGATGTTTCGGAAGTTAATCAGCTCTCGTGTAAATATTATGGATAGTTTAGCATAGGATATAATAAATAATGCGTCCAGTATAAATACAGTGAGACGGCTATCGCATGCGTCAAGACTTGACTTATGCCTAAGAGATTTTTTGCAAATACCAAAATAAACTGTATTAACTAATAGCTGAAGCACATTTTTCACCAAAACTAATCTCTCATGAATATACCAATTATGAAGTTACTCTTATTACCCTTGTAATAGAGACTAATATAATTAAAGAAGTAGCAATAGTTTCTGCTTTCCATTGCAGAACATAACGCTCTTATTGAATGCCAAAGAGCTTGTTCATTTTCCGGATGTTCGCACTACCTGGCTGAATATTTAGTCAAATTATTACAAATAATTTAAAACAGAGTTTTTTTAGAGCAAGTGTTTTGTAATGCCAATACTAATGCCTTACGTCCGTCCGTTCGTGTAAACAAATCGGTATCACTCCAAGCATTCCAGATACAATCTCCAAATAAATTGAATATAAAATATATTGTGCAAGCCAATGTAACGATGATTCACGGAATTGTACTGTACCATATCCAGATGGTCCGGTTATAAATCATACACTGGATGCAATGTAAACATGTTTAGCAGACGCGCTGTCTACTAAGATGGATTGGATTATTTTTTTACAGGAAAATATACCTTAGATAACCACTACGGTAGATTTAAGCTATCCTTTGGCTGAAGAAACGGAAGGGACTTATAATCGACTAATAGAACAATTAACTGATAGATATTATTTTCTTATATTTACGCGAATACTATACATTGAAATAAAATTATTTTACGGTTTTTTACCAACTTGGTATCCAGTAATTAATATGATTGAATCCAAAACCAGGCGTACCATTGCAAGTCCTCAAGACACTGTGAGCACTTTCTGTGTGGATCGGACCGCAAACAACAACTAAATATGAGGGTACCCAGTTATTAACTATGACATCAGGACGTCTAACACCTCAGTCCCTCCGTGAGTTTTATTTCAATATTAACTGAGAGAATTTATAAAACAAATATATGAAACATTGGAAAATAATGAAATGAGATGAGAAATGTTAAGTAGTTAATCCCAACAACAAGTACAATAAAAACACATGTTAATGAAAATCGGTAATAGTTGAAGGTTATAAAGATGGCGGGTAACCTCTAAGTTCATTTAATTGATGTGAATAAAAATTACATTCTATTGTCTTTCTTAGATGTCAAAAGGTATTTTTACGAAATTATTGAAACGATGAACACGCAGGCTGCACCGGCGTGTATTCTGCCAGTGACGAGTAAATAATAGCAAGGACGAATACAATAAATACACATAATATAGTAAAGTACACACAAATAAAAGAGGGTAAAGGAGGGATAACAAATAAAGTGAAGTGGTCATTTATATTGAGACTATTTTAAATGTCAAATTAGGTTGATGTCTGTCTGACAATGACTATAACACATGAAGCTATTTTAAGCTTAGTTTACTCCAAGTCTCGCTGTCAATTCCAGTTACAACCATGAAAATCAGGGTAATCAGAAAGAAGAGGTTCATGTGCGTAACAGCCAACTGAGCCGACGCGCAGTCTGGTCAGATTTATAAATGTATCTTATTAATATCCTTCCAAATGTACACATTACTTTGTAAACATAACGCCCGAGTGTAAAGTGTAAAGCTTTTTGAGTACACATTTTATTGCTCTTCCTTCTGTTGATGCAGTTTCACAAAATGTCTGTTCCTGAATTTGATGCTGAATTTAACATACATAAGGCTACATAAAGTTCACGACTCAATTATTTGATTTGACTTCAGACAAATATGTATAGCTATATATATATATATATTATTATGCATTCCTTACTCATTTGATTATAAATGGAAAATGTATTTATGCAACACAGACATACTTATTCAAGATAAGTTTATTAGAATAGTTGTCAAATGTATATGTAGAGGAAGTAGGCAGAGGCTCAAAATTCAGTCAGTCTTTTACACAAGTTCTGAAGCAGGTAATTCAAATTAATGAGTTAAATGTCTTTATGACATACAAGTCTTAACAATATTGCCCACTCCTGGTTCTTACGAACAGCAACATTTTGAGGGCATGAATAGAACTATGGCCTGGATGTATAAATAAATAAATTTAGGCTTGTCCTCACAAAGGTTCCGTTTCATTATCTCGTGAACTCAATCCTCGGATAAACGTTTAGATTGCCTGGAAGGACTTCCTGGACTACTATGTGATACCTATCCTTAACAAAGAATAAAAGTTAATAATTTTCATGGACGTCAAATGAATAATAAATCTCAGTTTTATTCTTGTCTTTGTTAAAGTTGATTAAGGGTCTTAAGTATGACATTTTACAAGTCCGTAATGATAATTTAATTCAGTAAATAATACATGATCGTTTTCCTGATTTCCTAGACTTTGTGTTATATTGCGTAGGTGTCAACCCAGAAGATTTAAATTGACAGTATTTATAAATATTTATTCAGACAGATATTTACTACGCATTTACCGGTTACGAAACAACAGCGAAGGAAGGAATCTATCTTTGAAAACGTGATCTGATTATTAAAACATGACACGGTATTTCAGATGTAAAATTGTCTTGAAAAGCTATCCTTATATTTGTAAAGGTACGCGTTTGAAATACAAAAAGTCGTTAAATAACATTGTGTGTCTTAACATATTTAAATAAAACTTTTAACCAAGACAGGTTAACAACCTTTGTGTTTGTCAAATGACAAGACACTTTAGTTCTTATTTTATTCCTTTTGCCATACCACCTAGATAAGGTCTACTGTGAGAATTAAAGTGTATGCTTGATAGTCGTTACCTGTTACATAAAATATATGTTTTTAGAGAATTATACGGCGCTTCTGTTGGCCCTTCGAGAACAATTCGATATACTTACAAATATTAAATGAAGATGCCGGCGTATAGCAAATCTTGATGCAGTAATGGTACAATGGTCATGGTACAATCCTCGTCATGGTACCTCGTATTTTTTCTTTTTTAATTTCAAGTGTTATTATACTTAAAGAGAAAGGCGTGCTGCTAGGGTGGTTGACTGCTTGTGTCTCTGCCCAGTATTGGTAGATACGTTAAAAGGTCTAATTATATATCTGCAGATACTACTGCAAGTATTCTACTAGTTACCTGTTTTGCTGATACGACCGGAGGATTGGAGCGTAAAGATCTATAGTATTTTACGTCTTGTACGTAATTTCGTCCTGCAATATTTTGAACAAGCAAGTTGACTTTTTTTGTAAATGAACTCTATGTATAATATACATAAAAAATGTATTTCGGTGGCAAGAACCACGCGATTGCGCCTTTAAGTGCACTTGCGTCATCAATGAGATTTCGTTAAAAAATGTGCTTCTGCCATAAGCAAATACAGTTAGTTTTGTTATATGCAAAAATAAAATGTCATGCGCATGTTTTAACGCGCCTGTGAATACAGGCTTTTACATATCATTCTAATTAGATCTAGCTAGGTATATTGACATGAATATTTTATAGGCTCTAGAAATAACTAAGTACTTAAACCGTTAGCTATTAGTGGAACGACTAGGTGAAGATAAGATTTCTCTTCCTTATACGAAGACTTCCGTAAACGAACGAGATTAGTGAGAATCTAAAATAGTCTTATATGTCAGATAACAGTATAATTAACGTGGTTAATTCAGTATAGTGCTGTCAATCAAATGTTATCTTAGAAATAAATGATTTCCGAAAAAAAACGATTATATATGATTTCTTTTATGGATACCAATATTTTTGTCTAATTTAAATGTTTTAAATGGTGTTTTCTATATCAAAAATGTAGGATAAGTTGCTTTATTTTAATGACACAAGATTTTAACATGTAGGTTACAGTCAGAATTCATTTTTTTTCATGAAATAGAAAATAACTCGTAAGCTTGAACTGTAACATTCATAATTTTAATTTCATTAGACTGTATTTCATGAGAATTGATTGCGTGGGTGACAGCTCCCGTGGACCTCCATGAAGCCAGCCAGACAGTCTGAAGTGTCGCTGGTCCTGAAATAAATAAGACGTCATTGCCATCGGTAATTTACGTCACGGTTTGCGCTTCGGATAAACACACATTGATGATATTAGTTTGCGTCGAGTTCTATGCAGACGTTCGACTATCAAACAGATTTTACTGCGACATACTGAAAGCTAGGCCTTACCACCACTTAAAGTATTGATGTTTCAATATTACCAACTACAGCCCTTTTAACGTCCTACTGCTGGGCACCGGCCTCCCCTCAATGCGAGGGGGATTCAGGCCATAGTCCACCACGCTGGCCTAGTGCGGGTTGGCAGACTTCACACATCTATCGAGAACTCGTCAAGTTCCCTCAGACGTGCAGATTTCCTCACGAGGTTTTTCTTCTCCGTTTCATAGCGAGTGATAATCTCGGATGAAAATGAGATTCGCCCATAAACCCAGAGGTGCGAGTCGGGGTTTGAACTTCCACACTTTGATTGCAAGGCGTGCGTTCGAACCAAAACCGTTGGTTGCAAAACTTTTAACAGAGTTAAAGTCTATAGGTTTAGTCCACTTGTATGGAATACCAGGCTCAATTTTAAGGGTGAAAACTGTACTAGATATCATTCAAAGATAGAGAAGAAAAACGTTGGTCTGCTCTGGCATTTGTCTAAATAAAAATAAGAGCAGTGACAGGAGCGTTTCATCGGCTCCAATATCGTACGTTTGATGCGAAACGTCTGCAAATCCCGACAGTTTCGAGATTATTCCACGTCTAATTTGTACTCCGGAATATTTTGCCAATAGTCGGCCAGATGACAGCTTTATTATAATAGCAATAATGAGATCTCCAGATGACATCGGCTAGGGGCAATCTCATCGCAAAAGGCCTTTTCCGAAATTTACTCTCGACTCTGGACTAGGGCACTGAGGCTTCCGTACCTAAGCTGACAAAGCACCGAGCATTACTGTAACGAAAAGATAAACTGGATAGAGAGACAAACTTATCTTTTGATTGCGTTTACCAAGAAGTTTGATTTTTTAGGCCACTAAGGGACCGCAGCCATATGACTCTGTTATAAATTTCAACTTGATACCTTCACGTATTGACACCCCGACAGAGAGACGGACAGACGGACAAAAAAGTGATCCTATAAAGGTTCCGTTATTTCCCTTTTAGGTACGGAACCCTAAAAAACAATTAGGTCTTTAATTCGTTCCACTACTGGTTACGGGTGTTACTTCAATGCCAAGAATATTCAGGTCATCCGAGAAAGGTCCGAGAAGAATAACGCTATTAAAATCCATAACTCTTATATCTATGTGGATAAGAGACTATATCAGTTTATTATACGGAAAGCAAGAACGGTATTGGGTGTTCGACTTTTGGATGCATATACAAGAGAGGCTGTAAAAATCTTTATTGCGACCTTGCTTCCGCAAAAATGTTATAAATTTCCAAAATGTTTCCTTATAAACGTTTCACGGTCTTAGTTGAAAGTATCGGATAGTCTGAATTTATGTTTTTGCCTTGATAAGGTTCAGTTCAAGTTCAAGGCGTGAAATAAAGAAGGTCGTTCTTGTATGAGGACATATAAAATAGCCTTTTTGACCTTCGCGTTAACAAACAGGCACTAGTTTATTTAAAATTGAGGTTGAAGCTTGGAAACAAATTGTTTCAGAACGCGATGGTAACGGTACAAGACGGCTTTGAAGAGTGATAAAATAAAATGAGTTTAAGTATTGCTACGGTTGTTTGAAGTCTCAAGTTCAATTAACTTCAAATTATAACAAATTGTAATTATAATACTTATAATTAAATGTAGTGCCACTCGGCTGACTGCATCAAGTGGTTGCAGGTTCAGTCTTCCAGCAGCAAATTTCTAAATTTGCCTTCAGTCTATTGTAAGTCTGAGAACCATAGTATAAGATTTATTTGGTTAGTGATAATACGGCGAGAAGGTATTGCCTGGTAATATTTATTTATTCGTTAGGTTCGTTCTTATTTATTTACTAATAGAAGGATTGACGCATATACAAGTAAATCATGAATCATTTACCGTATTCCATTTGACTAAATACACAAGAAACACGTGAATCTAAAACGTGATCAGAATTAAACTAGAATAGAAATGTTTAGCGTCCAAATAGAGTCATTGCCAACTCGGCTAGATTTTCAGTTTCGTAACCAAATGCTGTTTGCTTTTTCAGACGTTGATATAGTGCCATCAATCTTATAAATTGGTACTTTAAATATTGTTTCCTTGTTTTCTTATTTTTTCTTCCGTTTTATACATCTCGATGCGAGGTATATTAAAGAACACTGCGGAGCAAAGAAGTCTTGTAACTAATTTTTATCTTACAATCAGTTTTATTTTTAGAGATATTAGGGCTTATAGTCCAAGTTATTAACATAAACTATACATTCTTAGTTTCCATGGTCCTTGGTTATTGCTCCCAAGGCGAGTTATAATTATTTACTAGTAAATCTTTCATTCTATTTCCAAGAAGCTTTATCAAAAACTGAGGGATATTCACGAGAGATCCCTCAAAAACGATACGAACTCATTAGGAGAACGTGATCGAAGGACTGATGGCAGCGAATATTAATTCAGGCATACCTAGATTGGTTAGAATGTTCTAGAGGGGCCTTTAAACGTAGGTACCTATTTAAAATTATTTGTTTGTTTTTATGATTGGTATGTAAAGCTCCGAGCATACTGAGATGACGAGACGCATGCGTAAAATATTTGCTTATAGCAAAAGGAACTCACAGAAGAAGCTTTTTCTTCAATGAAATGTCAAAGACAGCGCGAGCGGAGATTCAATCTTTATGTGTATTGGTTCAGAGTTCGTTTTGGTGTGGGCAAAAAAAAATATGCGCGCGTTTTGATACGCTGTGTGTCCGGGGCTTGAAGGTCTATTATTTGCGCGCTACATTTAAATTCAAAGTTCATGCAGATCCAGTTTATCTTATATCGTCACTGGATCATTTCCGAGCTTGCCATGTACGGTTATCAATGCACTCGTGATAATTAACATTGATCATAATTTCCACTATTCTTGACAACACGTGTATGTTGACGCAATTTTCTAGATCCGAAAATAAACTGTATGATCACGGTTTTAAAATTTATATTTGCTTGCTCTAGCATTGTTCTATTAACGAGTTGTACTATACCGTCTATTGTGTGTACGTAAAAATTAACGTAACCAATAAGGAACATTTCGTGGTTTGCTATTTAATTTTAACGTCCATTTTATTATTTGTTTTCGCGTAAATTTTTTATGATCTTTTCACTTGTACGTAAAACAGAATGAATGTTTTACTTTTTTTCTAACAATGAATTTCAGAATGGATATCTCACTAGCTTATTGTTATACCATTATGTGAAATCAGAAATAAATTTTCACCATTTTTAATGCGTTCTTTCATGTGTTTTCATTTTAACTTAGCGCAACACAGCTCTAAAATCAACTGTTACTTTAGAATTATTTTTAATCTAAAGTTAACCACAATAACACCCTTAGCATGACTTAATTATTTCAACTGTCATATTTGTCGAGAAAATGACGTCACTTCGAAATTTTTGTACTGGACACAGCTCGGTGTGACGCCATTTTCTCGACAAATCTGACAGTTGATAGAAATAAAACTTATGTCTTATGCTTAATTGTATGAGGAAAACATATGCTTAATAAAAATTCTTACTTCACACAATGATTTCAGATCCTGGTTGATAGCTCAGGGTTTAGGGATTATTAAAGGCATCACGATTCAAATTGTTTATGTAACTTGTGTTATTTGCAGATTATTATAAGATAGCCTTATAATTATTAAAATGTCTTAGTTGATAGGTATTGTTGGCAACCGCTCATATACATAGTCCACCTTTTTCAAGTCGCGATCCAGTATCATCTCATAGGAAACAACGTAAAATGTAGTGGTAACAGGTTTTAATTCATCTAGATTCCCACTGACCCAATCTGACTGGTCCAGATTTACGCGGAAACACTTCTGTTACCATTTCACGAGTTTATAAACAAGGTCCATGTAATCGATTTTTTGAACCCACCTCCTAATGCGGTTGCCGTACCAAATTGTATAATCCAAATATTTATGCGGAGAATTTATTGCCGTTAGCAAAAGATTAAGTGTACTCAAAAGTATTTATTTATTTTTAATTTCCAAACACGGAAATATAAATAAGGAAGGACTTCAGAAATGATGATGTACAAAGTACACCCAAATAGATGTACATGATTGATATATTGATTCGGTAGTTGAAGATTGATAGATCGTACAGTAAACTCTTTAAGATTTTTTATGTGCACATTGTGGGGTTTTAGTTACATGCTTCCTATAGTATACAAAATGTTTCTTTATTGTAATAACTTATGATAACTCAAGACAATATTTTTCACCGCCTTTTTGTATCAATATATATTTATTATTTACTATTAATAAAAGTAGCCTTTGCAGACTATTGTCCAGTTCCCAGCACATGTCGTTTTGTGTAGTACTAAAAGAAACGTATATAATGAAGCCTCGATAAATTATACCTCCTTATTCCTCCCACCAGAACACTCCGAGTTACTTGTCGGTTTATTCGATATTTTCCGCTTGTAACCTTCATTGCTCTTTAAACATCTGTCCAAACAGGAGTCATTGAAACTTTGATGTGAGACACAATAAACATTAATTTAATGAGACAATAAGGAACGTCACTATTGTCAACGTGAAGAAGTTCGTACAAGGTGTTGCAATAACAATACATTAGTTGTGACGTATTAAAGAAGTTAAACATTATGCAATATTTGTAGATTACACTTCAGAAGAAACAATATTATCGTAATGTGTGGGGACGATACGGTAAATTTTCGTACTAAACATTAACCTGACCCATGAACTCAACGAAATGCCAGATCAGAATTTACTTAAGATATTTTTTTTTAATGCAGTCGTCAAATGTAAAATATATAATATTACAAATTGAGATAGGAAATCGAATAACACTTGCATAAGTGTTATAAAATGAAATGACTAGACTTGGCATATGACCAGTGTTAGGTGTCCTTGCTATCTTACTCATCTGGTATAAAAACTATGCGTAATACCAATTACACCAGCCACAATTTCAATAAAATCATCTTCAATGATTTATCTTTTTAGTCAAGGAACCATATGTCAAATTGAGATAAACTCAATTTAACGCGTCCCAGCACTATTCAACATTTCAAATTCGGCATACTTGCTTTGATGTAGGTATCTAAATATAACCTATCATGATAGATGATATGTCATTTCTGATAATGTGGGTCATGTTTTATCGCAAAACCAAGACACGTCTTGTCTTGTATTGTCCTTAATTTTAGGTTATAGCGAACATAAATCTCATCACATACTGTATACTACACACCGCCATCATTCAAAGAGGCCTTCAAAATACCGCTTCAAACGAGAATTTAATCTAGATATAACTGCAGATTATCCAACCCATAGTTATTTTACCGAACACTGAGTTACAATATTCTAATTGTGAATCCATCCAATAAATTCAAAATCCAGAGTCCAATTCACCCATTAGCCAAATCCACGGTTGTAATTACTGTCCTATCAAAACCAGCTTCGCAGTAATAAATAAGAGCGTCGTGTGAGTGTAAAACGAGCACTTTTTCAATCTGGCAATAATTCACTATCAAAAAAAAAATCCGACCATCTCTTTTGACTTCATCTAGTTCATTTTATGTCGATGGTGATATTAAGATCTAAGGTATCGTTGCCACAGATATGTATATCATTTAAAATTCTAAGAAACAAATTTTCAAATTCAGAACGTGTTCTATATCCGATTACCTTCGCTTTCGAATCGAGGTGACCTATAAACAATTCGTTTCGCATCTAATGCTTTTGGTTCTATAATAATATTATCAGTCGTCAAACGTTTGAAACATCAAAGATATCCATCGACAGTTACATTTACAGATATCCCGTTTTATTCCGAGGCAATAAAGTCTATTTTCCAATGATAGTTGTTTGGAAATCCGCAAATTATGGATTGGTTAAAAGTTATTGCAGATTGATGTTTGACGCAAGTTTGGCGAAAGCAGAAAGCTGACCCATTTCTTTTGGGCTTGCACGTCATGGTGACGTAATTGGAAGTACCAACACGAAGGATGGTCTGTTCCGTAACAAAGATAATATTTCGTAATAAAAGTAATGCATGAGTATTGATCAATGTTTATGGAATTAGATCCGAGTGGCCGCGTAATGGATATGAGATGATTTATTTTTATTATTATTATACCGACCATGTAACTATTTCGATGTAACTACAGATTTAATACGTATGAGACTTTAAAATAGATTATGTAAATTTGTTTGTTTTGTAGGATATTCTTTTGTCGTAAATTATATCACTACAAAAAACTTTTTTACACACATTACCACGCCTGTATTCCCTAACGGGTATGACAGAGACACTGCAGTGGATTCACAATTCGCTAATGCAATAGGGGGCCAGCTGATCTCCATATACATTCCAACATAATTCGAGGGAGATTTGGGCCATAGTTCATTACGCTGGCCCGGTGTGGGTTGGTAAACTACTGGTAAATAATATTGAAAATGACACTTGCATATGTAATCCAAAAACCCAGAAGTGAGGGCCAGGATTTCAACTTGCACCCTTTGCGTTCAAAGCACCAATAGTCGACCACTACTTTCTCAACATAATTCTGAAGAGAATATGTTATGTTATGAATTCTTAAATGCATTTTGGAAAGGCTACGTGCTTATATATATTTTGGCATCTCTTCACCTACTTGCAAACAGTGCCGCCAAATTATGTTTTGCTGTCACCAAATTGAACCTTAATGCAAACTTAGAAGTGGTTTTTGGGGGGGCGAATCATAATTATGCGCTCTACGCGACGGCAAATGTTAATATTGCCGTCATAAAATTTTGTCTGCGACTTCAGACTATACCTGTATGTAGGTACACATAGCTCTGTCTGGGTTGTTTCATTTGGCAAATTGTGCATTTGGCTGCCATTCAAACCGTATTATATTGGAGCCAAATAAACAACGTGTTTTGTCCAGACCGCTAGATATGTAAACAAAAATATGACTAATGGACTGAAGCATGTTTATTGGGTAAAAAAAAAAACTTAGATTATTTTTTGCCATTACTGAAACGTGCTCTGTGTCAGTATATAATAAGATTGATTTTGCCGAAGACATTCGTTCTTTATGTACAGGTACATAAAACGAAACAACCAGTTCTCGCCATCTCACGCCGTGTGCAAGTCTTTGTGCCCCTGTCTTGTCACTGACGTCGCGTCACTGCTAATCCTTCTTGGATCAAGCGTGAGGGCTTTTTTGGAAATTCTAGTAAAGTTAATCCTTATCAGCAGCATTCTTTCTTATACTTAATAAGTTGTTTCTAGAATTTATGATAAAAAAAACCGGCCACGTGCGAGTCGGACTCGCGCACGAAGGGTTCCGTACCATTATCTATAAAAACGGCAAAATAATCACGTTTTTTGTATGGTAGCCCTCTTAAATATTTATTTTATTCTGTTTTTAGTATTTGTTGTTATAGCGGTAACAGAAATACATCATCTGTGAAAATTTCAAGTCTCTAGCTATCACGGTTCATGAGATACAGCCTGGTGACAGACGGACGGACGGACGGACGGACAGCTAAGTCTCAGTAATAGGGTTTTCGTTTTACCCTTTGGGTACGGAACCCTAAAAACTAAAATTATATTTCAAACATGATCAAACCAGCGTGGATACTATCAGTAAGTATAATAGTTTTTATTACAAACACGTTAAAGTCTATTTCTATATTTACTATGCTTTAATTATTGACTGTAAATTTGGCCTGTAAACGTTTATAGCTATTCCGTTAACACTGACCATATCCGCTACGATATAACTCTTATTACCCTAATGTCTGCGCAGTAGTTACTCAAGAATTGCTTTTTAAAGCTATTTTAAGACAATGGTGTCGATTCTATTAAGCTTATTGCCGTCTTTCTTACGGGCGTGATGTATGAGCAAGATAGCAATATCTTAAGTGCAGTCGAATGTATACTTGTAGTATGAATAACAGGATTGGTTTAAGTGAAACTCCTTGAAATATACACAGTTCTTGATGCCCAAAAATAACTAGAAGAGACGCATTTTTAAGTCTACTTAAATAGATGGACATAGAGATGGTGTAGAGTTAAATAAACAAATAAATATCGCCAGGCAACACATATTCATCGTATGATTACAAACTAAGCAAATCTTTTAATATGGTTACCGTACGATGGACTGGGAGCGACCCCGTTACACCCAGATCAGGACAAATTCCGATACGCCATTTTCTAAATCGTCTTAAGATGGTTGAGGTTTAGTTTTCTTGTAGAGACAGGGGTAAATGGACTAGTTGCCATGTAGATAGAGTCCTTGAATATGTAGAGGCACCGCGCGTGTGGGGTCAAGAATCTACTGGTCCCTGACATCTGCCCTTGAGTTTTTTTTTCATAAAAGCAACGGTCTCGACTCGCCAGGCTTGCGGTGTTGCCAATCGTAAAAATATGTAAATTGGCTAAAACTAAAATTGCCTTTTGCGTGACTTCAAAGTGGATTTTTTTTGTATTAATACATTTTACGTGATGATACAGGTTTTTATAACGACAAACGTGTTTGTTAATTATTTTGTTATTAATTCAAATAATTATATGTTTTAAGTAATACATCGGCGTTGTTTGGTGAGTTTATAGAAAAGAACAATTTCAAAATCGTGTAGGGTAAAACCTATTTAGATACCAATACAGGTTTTTTTTAATAAATTATTTTTCGACGTTTAAAAAGAAGGTCATATGAAATCATTAGACATTCTACAGTGAGTATAATTATAAAAGGATATTGGACCTTTTTGAAACTAGTATTCTCAATTTGATGTTTTATTGGCAACCCTGTATTGTTCGGGATAAGGAACAAAGTTCAATAACATTTTGTGCTTATGGCGGAAGGAGATAAGGTTTGATATCAATAAACTGTTGACATAGTGACATGAATAGAGAAATATTATAGCTGTAGTGTAAGGTAAATTTAGGTTATTGATTATGACCGTTCATTGAATAATAAGTCTTATATTGAACGGCACAAACTATATATTTGATGAATTTATGATGATGCCTAGTTGATTGCTACTTTGCTTACGCAAATTTGCTACGCATTGAATGCTGTAGTATATTTTTTACTTACCTTACTCTACAAAGGTAAAATAAAAAAGTCATAAAATCTCTCTGGTTTACTGCAAAACAACTCCAATGAACATTTCATTTCACATTTTCCTTTTAATATTCCGTGAATTCAGAAACCGCAAATCGTTATTTGAATACCTAAGAACATTTACAAAAATAAACAACAACAACAAAAAGTATATAAATCGATGTCACCGAGTTTGTCTTTTTACACAACAACCTGTATTTCTATGAAACGATTTTTTTTTTTTTTTTGTGCTTCATCGTGCGATCAGTCTAGACTATGAGCAGATGCGTTGTGTGGTGTTATGATGGTCAGAGTATGGTCCGCAATGGGATATCTCTATACGGTATCAGATGCAGTTATCCAGTTCTAGGATACGCCGCCTCTTTAGTCTTTGGACTATGTCCGGAAGTGTCAGCTGTGCTGCAAGCTTGTTAAAACGCCTTTTTTATTAATATTTACCTAGGTGTTAAAGAAATGAAGTTAACCTAACAGACTATGATGATGCATTTTCAATGAACACGAGTTGATTTATTCATTAATAGAATACATTTTATCGAAATACTAAGCAAGTATAGACGCACTCGATCCATTATTTGTACGAGACAAAATCGAAACATCGTCGTTTGACTTCGTATTTTTTTTTCTCTAGTCAAGAAATAAACTTAATACATATTTACTAGGTTTGTCATCCCATATTGTATTTTTAGGGGTTGCAAGACAATTTAGCTTTTCTCCGGGACTCGCCGTAGGTTAAACCTCAGCGTCTTCATTGGATACCGCTGTAGACTTTTATTTAGACCTAAGATGGTTATCTTTTTGTTTGTTTGTTATTTTGTTTCATATTTCTCTCTCTCTCTCTCTCTGTGTTTAGTGTACAAAAAAGAGTACTCTATCTATCTGGATCCTAGCTGACATGAGTAACAGTGGTGGGAATGTGTGTGAAATAATGATAAAATTCCATGTTATCTGATTTCATTCAAAGACAAGCGGAAACACTGGACTATATCTACTTATCAGTATACGAATTTTTATATTAAAAAAAGTCGAGGTCCGCTGAGTTTCTACTAGTTTCCAGCAGGCCTACTAAAAATAAACGATTTAATGTCTGTACCAAAAGCGACGCGCCTACGAAAAAAATGTCGCTAGTATAATCGAAGAGATTTCGTAAAAAAAAAATCTTTTTTTATGAGTTAACACAGTTCGTTTTGACTTCGCCAAAAAATCTGCAGTTAAGAGAGAATTATACTGGCGTCTTAATAAACCTAACAATTTTATTATTAAAGCGATTTAAAGTAATAAATCTTATTTATGTTTCCTCTCTAGTGTGATGAGATCTGGAAGTAGGTACTACCCTTGTAGAATTTTTATGATATCCGTAGATAAAATTATCTTATTATTTAGCTACGGTGGAACTGTTATGTCATATCATTGACATTTTGTAGAATAAATAAATCTTAATTAAAAAAAAACAGAATTTTAATTAACACAATAATAAGGTGACTTTTAGGAAGGTAGGTGCCTTTTTAAGCAAGGTTAGGGGTGACCCTTTTGTTAAAGTCACTTCTTTTAACAAAAATAAAAACTAATATAACTTCCTGATGTTTTATGAATTAAAAAAACATTGCAGGTAGCAAAGAACCTGTTAGGTCCTTAGCTTAGAATCATAAAAAATAATTGGAGGTTTTTTTATATATTTCCTTTTATCAGATAAGTAGGTATGTTACTTTCTGTACGTACTTATGTAAGTGAAAGCAGTCAATACGCGGAATAATTACGATTACATCCGTTACGTGGGCAGACCTGAATGAACTTGTAAATCTTGAAAAGTCATAAACTTGATGTGTTTCGGTCACAAAGATCTTTGAAAAGACGCCGTTTTCGTTTACGACTACATTATAGATGAATCCGAATCCGGGTTGTAATAAGGATTGATCTTTCGGATGTGCAAGCAAAAATAAACCTAAGCACTTTAATAAATACGCTTTTCGTGACTACTATTAGTCTAATGTAGGAAGGCGTTTGGAAATCCCATATCACAGGTCTGTATTCATATTAGGTAAGTGAGTAACAACAATAGATATTATATTTTATTACAATGTAATAAGATGCAGAAAAAGGTTCTAACAAAAAGAGAACGCACGCGCACATCCCCATTTATTTCTTAGAACTGTATGATGCAAGTTGAATAACCGCTCGGGAGCCTTGATCTCACAATAAAACGGTTTTCTTCCGTCAGGACAGGGTAATATAAATTTTAAATTACAAACGTAAAAATAATACTTGCGTTTAAAATGTAAGTTTAAAATAATCTTGTTATAAATTAAATCAGCAATAGACTAATGTAAGTATTTTTTTTCTGTTTTTCAAAAGGTTCCAAAACGGAATTCCGAGATTCAAATTTTAGAACTTCCAAAAAAATATCAGGTACCTACGGAATACCTAATAGGTATTTAAATACTTGTGTTAATATATTAATTTCTTATTTTTTGTTAAAATAATGGTGTATTTAGTAAGGATCTATTAAGTGAACCGTGGAAAGAATATGGTTATCCTATTAAATGTCAATTACGTATTATATAATGTCAACAACGTTCCTACTTTACATTTGAATAAAGAATGCAAACATAAACAATATTTTAAACCTCTAACGACAGCTCTGAGCATAGTTTTATGCGTAATTGTATGTAAACATAACACTTTAGGTATTCCTTCGACTAACCGCACTACCAATAATACCACTTGTTCGGAACCGCGGTTATCCTTGAAGTCTCTAATAGTTTTTGTCGACTATAATCAAGTTCAAAGACTCGACAGTGATTTCAATTCCATGTAACGGTTAAGTGGTATTCGCGGAATTATTTGCACGTAATTTACCTTCTCTTTCAACATCAGAAAATCCATTATGAATATACCATGCCAACTCGGGGGAAGTAGCAGGGTTATATGGGAGTCCCGGAGTTATGTACTTACCTTTTTTTTAACGTCGGAAAATCCTTTATGGGTACCCTGCCACCTCGGGGGAAGTAACAGGGTTATGTGGGAGTCCCGGCAGAAGGCCGTATACCCACTAAAAACCGACGGTGTACCATCTTCCGCTTATATCGGGGCGCCACGAGTTATATACTTACCTATTTTTTTAATGAATAAATAAAAATATCTCCAGTATATATATAACACTTAATCGTCGTATGATCTCAAACTAAGCAGCAAACAATGGACTGGAGGCGATCCCAGTTATATCCAGACGAACGATGACATCTGGTGAACAAATCATTGTTTCGAATTCGAATTTCGAATTTTTTCGAACGATGACATGAGTGAATACAGTTCGTTTAACATCTCGAAATGTCGAAGGAAAACACTTGAGGATGTTACGCTGTTCTTGGTTTCATTGGCCCCTCTGGGTCTTTCCTGCCATTCATAGTAATGATGTCGTCATTGTCTTAAAGTCAGTATTATCCGAAGGCATTGCTTACGTTTAAACAGCTTTGAGGAATATCCTCTTTAGTTGCGATCTTCCTTGGTTTGTGACGTGGTTTAACGCACTTCCATCACAAATTACCGATTCCTATATACCTACAAGCAATGCTCCATTGCGCTAAAAGATCGTAATATTATTCCAAACTGTTCTTATATGAAAATAAATCTTTATGGGTAAAGCCTGTAACGACTCGTTCCTCATAACGGATCGTTGCTCTTACTGGTATTGATTCGTTTTTATGGGAACCTATCAAAAATTTATTGTTATTCTGGCAATGATATTTTATTTGAAAAAAAGAGTCGCGGGACGCCTGGCAGATGTGAAACATAAAACATAAACGTCGTAGCGGCGAGTAAGTGAGTGAGCGGAGTCAGCCGGTGGGCGGAGTCTAAGCGGCGGAAAGAACTGAGGAGCCGAGGAGAACGAAACGTGGCCGCATTTAAAACTATACTTTATGTATTAAGTAATAAGGTTGATTTCATTTTGTTGTGGCGAAGCATCGGCAAATCTCGCCACGCCAAAATCAGGTTTACCCCGCGCCTATAGATGTTTCACATCAATAACTGACAACAATATATACTTACTCACCTGACGTATTGTAGGTACTTTGGGAGAATAAAAAATATTATTATATTTCATAGTACCTACTGAATTAATTACAATAGAGTGAACACATCTGTTAAACACTTCAAAAGTCTATGTAGACATACTTATGTACACATTATAGGATACCTGGTCTACTTTATGCGTTATATAGAGAAAAAGTATTGTTAAGAGTTTTTTAAAAACCGTATGAGTACCTACTCATTTTCTAGCAATGCCAAAATGAAAAGACTCATTATTTTGAATCGTTGCAAACCACAGCAAGCGTTAAAAATTGAAAATAACTTTAAAATGTCAGTGTTCTGTGGTTTTAAATCAACCTATGACTGCCATAGCAATATTCTTGAATACAATTTTTTCACTTTTCGCTCGAAATCGATTGCCTCGAACATTAGTTCAATATGTTACAAAGAGGTTTGCGGACAAAAGACTTTAATACAATACATTCGAGCACCTGTTTCTATTGTCATAGTGACGTTGTACATAAGAGACGGTGGGTATATAATCTTCGTATATGACAGACATTTGCACGCTTTTCAAAAATTTTCAGTAATTATAAGTCATGTCAAGAAAATTGATTTTCATCTAAGTGTTAAAATGGCAGACTTTTGTATTTTTGAAATGGATTTTAATGGTCTGCTGAGCGGTAATCATTTACAAAATGCATACTTAAAGTTTTCGTTATAATTCAAACTGGCATAAAACAAATTTACTTTTAACTACATGCTTTATGGTTGAACCAAAAACAATATTCTTTGGAATGAATTGTTTTTTTCGGATGTTTAAATTTCGTCACCAGTGTGTTCGGAATTCGAATTTATATGCGTAATGAATTATAATAGGTAGCTCACCGCTAGACGTTATCAATGTCGCTCGTACGGTTTCTAATCTGTCCCACTTTTTAACTATGACAGTAGTACTTCCCGCCATTTTGTATTGGACTTTTGAAAGTGTGCGAGATCCGTTAATATGTTAATTCGGTAGTAAGCAAACCATTCGCAGAACAATAGCTTTACCTTAATCCTATTCTAATGGAAGTGATTGTAAAATCTTTTATTGCTTTTTGTTTTAAGCCACGCTAAAAATAATCTACCATGGCGGTATAACTACAAAAATACCATGTCATTAGTATGCAAGTTATTGAACGTATAAATAGTCTATGTCGCGTTTTGAATTTGGAACTTTTTTTTTTTGTAATTCCATTTCGCGCGCTATCTGTCAAATTTTGATAGCCATGTTTTTTTACAGGTTGCTTTGATAATACTATTTACAAACAGATAATAAAAATTCCACAATGCGTAAATTACGTCCAAAACAAAAACAACAATTTGTTTTGATGATTGTAAAAAGTAAGTTAATTCTGATAAAAAAAAATCAATGTCATGGTAAGAATCGGACTTAACTAGAAGTGTTGCATTTCTAAACCGGCGCAAATAACGATAGCAATTGTATCTGAAACGTTAGACACATCCATCATTAGGTACTTTGTTTCTTTGTAATCCATAGATTTGAGTCCGTTATTTTTTTTAACAAATCAAGGAATTTATTTACATAACCATCCGCTGGGGTCGACCGAGAAGACGGTGGCGAGACGACCTTGACACCTTTGTGGGAAAAACGTGGCCGGAGGTTGCCAAGGACAGAGAAGTGTGGAAGAGGAAAGGGGAGGCCTTTGCCCAGGAGGCTAGTTAAAAAAAAAAAACATTATTTACCATTCACGATTTATGTACAATTATTAAAAAGAAATAAACAGTAAGTATCAAATATAACTAAAAACTTTTGTTTGGTTGTTTTCAAACTTTAGTATATCTTATTCGGTACTCAACTTTCGTGTAAAAGGCGAAATAAATTTGAAAGTAGGTAAATTTGGCTTTTGTTTTGCTCATCATTTACTTTCGTGCTATATGCTACGTGTTGCCACGCGCTTCAAAACAAGATTCAAGTCTCAGTTTTTGTCACTTTGAAGTGCTCTCTTGTTTTTAACCGACTTCCAAAAGGATTTTTTTGGGTTGTAAATATTAACTTTTTTAGGGTTGTTATCAGGTGATAATACTTGCATATTTTCAACGATTATTGACACTAAAAAGCGTGAAAAAAAAACAAAAATATTTTTAGATAGATATTTCTATATTATTTTCCTTACCTTTCTGAGATAAATAATATCAGTACGTATTACCTAAGCTCTGTACATCTAGACTGTTACTATGAGCCGTTACACTAAACGTAATTTCTACCGGGCAACCTTTATTTCATCTCGCATTCATAAAAAAATCGTCTATTTCTGCCAATCTGAATAATTAACTTGCTATAATAACGTCTCCTTATTGTGGAACATCCCTAATTAAAAACCGTGATATTGATCTGACGTCCGTGAGGTAGGGGAGGCCTCGGCTGAAAACAGCGCTGTAGTCTACTGCAGCTTCATGCTGAGCTGAGACCTATTAGGCATGCAGAATTTGTGTACCTAGCATGTAGTTATCTTCTATTTTTTTTGTGTTGCCTAATAAACATTATTCTTTCTTTCTTTTTTCCCCTCGCATTGAGGGGAGGCCCGTGCCCAGCAGTGGGACGTTAAAAGGGCTGTAGTAGTAGTAGTAGTAGTAGTAGTAGTAGTTTCTTTCTTTTCTTTCTTATATAACCGTTTACGGTATGACTTAATGACATGTTATGTCACTCGCAATACAATCATAAAATATGTACCTAATTTGTTCCTATTCTGAATAGGTACTAGACTGCTTGGAGATTTATGCAGACCACAATAATTAAGCAGGTTCTTCAGCACTAAATATTAAAACAAGATTGTTGTTCAAAGTCGTTCTTGTACCTAAAATCGATAATTTTCGATGGTTTGGCTTTTAAAAGTCCGTAATAATACTTTCACGTATTAATGAGTATCGGGTATATTCCTGTAGGTAGTTATAGCTTCTATCACGGAATGTTTTGATTTTGTCTCCTTCTCCCGTAAGAAATAAGACAGAGAGAGAGGTTTAGTCTTGTCATGCATGCTAAGCCCACTGAATGGTAAAAAAAACAAACGTTTAATGTGCCGCCTATTTTGAAAACCGAATTTTCATACACTTATATCAAACTTCTGATACAACCTATGTACCTAATTTGTGCGTAAATCTTTTGTTGAACAGTATCCCGATGTAATAAGATGCTTACAGCTTCCATTCAATTAATTTCCATTGTTTTATAGTCATAAAACTATACATATACTAAAATAACCTTAATTGTGTAAAATACGTTTAGTTTGAACCGAAGGATACACGCGCACGTATATTTGTGATTATAATTTTTTTGTGCATGTGTGCGTGTGTCTGCGACCACCAAAGTGTTCGTCACAGATTAAATAAAAATGCTAATGACAAAAGTAAACTTTAATGCCTACCGATTTTTGGATGCTTTTGAGAACGACGATTGGTTTTGCGGATTGTTTTGGCTAGGTATCCGACACAAGACGTTTCTTGATTAAAGAAACTGGCCAGCATTGAAGCTATCTTGTAGTTTCGGTAACTATGTCGACGCTAATATTTACATGTTATTTGATACCGCGTATCATATATAAATAATGGAGTTTCCAGAGTTGAATTAACAGGTAATGTTTGTGGTTATTTAGTTAATTTATCAACGCAATGTTGCCAAACCCGTGTTAGTATAAATACTTGGTCCCAATATCCGGCCAGCCGGGGTCAGAGTGGCCTAGTTTGAAAGCAATGTATTGCGAATTGTCCGAACTCCATTGCGAATGCTTTTGTCTTGGTTACAAAAGCCGATTACTTACGAGTCTAGTACCTATTATTTTTGAACTAACAAACTACGTTACGTCATTTATTATGCGCAATTATGATTACTTTATGTTTTATTATATTGACTGTATTTACGACACATACATTACATAAGTCAGTGAATTAATTGTGTATTGACGATAAAAAATATCTAGAAATACTTCCTTGTTGTAAAACCTATTAAATGTGATTCATTCAAGGATTTATAGTAAAAAAAAATACTTAAAAGTCCATTACGGAAAATATGTAAGATATTTCAATTAATTCCTGTTTTTTAATAATATTGTACACTAGCGGCCGGTCCCGGCTTCGCACGGGTTTATAATATAGCCTATGTTTCTCAGTGATAATGTAGCTTTCTAACGGCAAAACAATTTTTGAAATCGGTCCAGTAGTTTTTAAGTTTATTCGTTACATACAAATCTTTCATCTTTATAATATTAGAATAGATATAGATTTAATCAAATATTGATAAATACATTTTAAAATGATAAAAATGTAAGCAGAAGTAATTAATAAAGTCGTACTTCAAGTACAATTTTTTTACGCGTTGATTTAAATATAAAATAAAAAAAAACAGCATTGACATATCTGTCGCATTACTCTATGTCACGGTACAGTCACGTGCATAACGTATCACACACAAGACGCGTGGAGAAACGTTATTACTATGTGTGTGATTACTACACTGTGCGTTAAACGTGTGAGTTAGGTTTCAGTAATTAATGTCGTATTGTAGGGACACATGTTGTGCAATATATTGTTCGATATGTTGGGCAACCTAGATTAAAACCGATATCTGCCCCTGTTACCTTCAGTTTCTGACATTTAACTCAGTGAAAAATCATTCAAAAATTTATAATTAACTAACAGACCCGGCCACGCTTGCTGTGATCTAAGCTATCCTATCTCTCAAGTTGGACCAGACTGCTCACGGTGTGCCAATTTAATTTAAAATCGGTTAAGTAGTTTAGGAATCCATCGCGGAAAAACATCGTGACAGGAGATTTATATATATAAAGATATTGAAACGACAATACTTTAAGTCTTATAGTTTAAGAGGTTAAGGACCTTGGGCAATGGTGCAAAATTTCATGAATTTATTCATGATGTTGCATAGTTATTCGAGGAACAAGACACTGTAGGTTCGGGATAGATCTGTATTGTTCTATTTTACAAGTGTCTCCACTTCTCCACCATAAGTTTAGTTAATGACACTTAAATAGATGCCATATATTTAAAAACTTAACTATGCTTCTAATGGTTTAGCAAGAGAATACTTGCTACATTTTTTTATTACATTCCCATCTTCCCTTCAAGAAACTACTATTAACCTAAGAGTTGTAATAGCTGTGCACTAGCTCTGGCCATCCATTAATCACGTGAGGCGTTAAAAAATTATAAAAAAAACATCACGTGATTAATGGACGGTCCCTTACTATTTAAAAGCGAGTATGTAAACTATTTGTTTGGTAAGATTAAAATTGTAGAGTAACTCAAAAACCTTCTGAGGCATAAAAACGCTAGCGATGAGCGTCTCTACGCCAACGTTATAACTCGTGGTAGAGCAAACTTTATCAGGTTTTGGACTGTTGAATTTTAATGACAATCATGACTCTGAAATACTAACTATATCACTTATCGTGAATGAGGTTGGAAAAAATGAGACATTTTCAACCTTATCCACGTGGCGTAGGTTTGAAAGTAGTTTTATTACGGATGTAGGCATACGAATGTCATTGGTAATTGACTGTATCAGTTACGGTTTAATTTTTGAAAGTAAGTCGCCATGGATTTGTCATAGACTTAAGTAATACTTATATTTAGATTAACCTTAATTTACTTAGATAAGGAAAATCTTAGTCCCATCTAATTTAACCTTTCAACCTAACTACGCCGAAGCCAAAAGGCAGGGCTATGTATTTATGTTTGTATTTACGTATATTTCTCCGTAGCGCCTAAACTATTGATTCGATTTCGATGAGTACAGTGTCAATCGATTCGTTATTATGGCCCGAGTACATTTTAACTGACTTCAACAATAGGAGGAGCTGATTAACCTTATAAATTTCGATATTTTCCATAGTCAGGTCGCAGTTTTTTTTCAATCCTTGTAAGCCTTGTTAGAACTTAGTAAGTCAATGACGTCATGAAAGTCTGCATTTCATTATGATAGTAGACTCTTGTCTTACTCTTGAGTACACAATCCCAACTTATTTTTTAGTAGAGTTAATTTGTAAATAACTTTTTTGACGACGTCTTGGTCTATTGGTGTAAGGTCCACTTGGCTCACGGCATCGTGTGGTTGCTGGTTCGATTACCGTCAGCGGCAAAATTCAGAACTTGCCTTGGTTACTAGGATCGCCCCCAGTATGGTACCCATAGTACAAGCTATGCTTAGTTTGGAAGCATACGATGAGTATGTGTTGTCTGCCGAGATTTATTATCATAAAATTGTATATTATACATTATTAATGCGAGTTAAAGATAAAATATTTATAATTTTATATTAATTTGATTATCCGTACGTATTTCCCCATTGTAATAAACAGGCAAAATGTAACAGCGTGTCAATAATAATTACGATATCCATAAATATATTGCTATAATACCTACGTATCGGTAATTATATCGCAAGATAAAAATAATGATGTTTTATTTTCTATTTTTAATTATAACTAGCTGTGCCCGCGACTTCGCCCGCGTGGACTTTAGGGAGATTACCCGGAAATATGGGTATTATGTTTTTCCCGCGGAACCCTAATGCTTTTTCTAAAATTAAAGTAGCCTAAGTTACGCCTTGGAACGTCAGCTATCTGTCAGTGAAAGTCCCATTGAAATCGGTTCAGCCGTTTAGAAGTTTACCTCAAACAAACAGACAGACAGACAGACAAAACATTTTAAAATTGCGTTTTCGTTATAGGTATCGTATATACTTTCATACGCATTTGGTAAAAAAGTGTTTTTTTTTTTTTATGTGATATTATTTTGATATTACAAACAGACACTCCAATTTTATTTATTTGTATGTATGTATGTATATGTATGTATGTATGTATGTATGTATGTATGTATGTTGTATGTATGTTGTATCCGCGGTTACATATCTAAGATCCCCGACCGCTGCCGAAGCGCGCGGGGAAGTTTTTGCCAAAACCAAAGCGAACTTTATTGACTATTAGAAAAGTTTATCCTTCAACGAAAATTCATCCACACCGCACGGCGAAGCGAATTTTTTCGCCTCGCCGCGTGGAAATTCAAACTTTATTTGTATATAGTACAGAGTACATTTTAGAAAACAGGAAAATCATTCGCAAACAAATGAGCATCTAGTTAGTGTCAGTGTCAACAGATAATATAAAATGTCACTCAGCTGATGTGACTTTTTTGTATTTTTAGGGTTCCGTACCTAATATAATACAGTTTATCTTTTCGTTAGAGCGATGTTCGGTGCGTGACTCCAACTGGCACTTGACCGGTTTTTCAATTTTTAACGAATGTCATTCCATACCAGCCGTCAATCCCTCTGCAACACGCGTTCGATTACTTCAACATAACACACCGATAAAGCTCTATATTGATCATAAGTACAATAATAACTTGAGATTTTACAAGGGAATCTATGAATAGGTCTCAAGTACCACTCAAATTATAACAGGAATTTAAAGGTTGACGCATATTACGTGTTATTTACTATCGGTCCACTACTTCCTTGGTTATTTACGTGAACTGAACATTGACATAAAAATGCTGGACGTATAAGTAGCTACTCAAGAATGTTCCCGAAATATTAACACTAAAAGTGTCTTTAAGTTTACACTGGGGCGTCGAAACGTCAAAATGTTTGCCAGTATCAAAACGAGCTCTGTGTCAATGTATATAAAGATTGATTTGCGTGGTAATAGCCACGCCCCGCGCGTTAAAATTCGTTCGCGCTGTCAGTGTCATTTAGTTGAAGAATCAACTTTTTCTATGGATCAATACAGTTTGTTTTGGTATAGCAAAAGATTTGTCGTGCGAGCGTCGGTACCCCAGTGTGTGGCTTTATGAAGGTATTTATAAGTAGGGGCATAAACCAGTAAGGGGCAGCGTGTCTCTGCATTTTTACGTCAATGGAACATTTCAAATGCTTTTGGCAGCACTGTTCGTTACATGTTTAATTTGTCAATTCATATCGTTTGATTTGTGTGCCGGTGATATAGTTATGTAAACAAAATTTTCTTGTAAAAATAAAAAATACTCAGATTTATGAAGATTACCCGAATGACAAATTAACATTTGGCAACCCTTGCCTAGGTACTGTTTCTTTTGTCAATGCCATGATTCAAAATTTAAATAGTTAAAGTCGTGCTAGATGACTTAACTAGCACCTAAAAATAGAAGTGTAGTATGTTAACTGTATTGCTATCCTTATCATAGTGTCGTTTACTAGTAAAGTATAAGCGGGACAGCAATGTATAACCTTCAAAATATTGTGTAGACGAGGATTTTGTAGAGCAAACTTGGAATCAATACCGTTCAATTATCTTGATTTCTTATCCGTCCAAGTGTTTGCATAGACAATTGCTTAGTGATAAGATTACTCCCTTAAAATATAATAATGAAGTCACATACAATTCCGTTATCGAATTTGTCACGCTTTTAGCTACGGCGTTGAATATATTATTATTGCTTTTGAGATCTTCCGATAAAACTATGAAGCAATTTAATTTTATAGTTGGGAAAACCTCGATGAAAGATAAAGCGTCGAATATTTTTTTTAAGTAGACTGACTGAAGGGTTCGACCTTATTATACTGTAAAGGGAATTGAACCCACAAACGTCCGGTGCACGGCCGACCAACGTAAAACCGCTAGACCAAGTGAATCTAGAGTTTTTTATTTGTCGCCACATTTATTGTATTTGCCAGTAGTGTCAACGAAGAATATTAAATTACATGTCAATATAATCATACCAGCTCCAATACTGATGATTGTGATGGCAATGATGATGATGATAATCCTTTTTTCCTATCTATCATTAAAATGGCGGACACTGGAGTCTCGAAACTCATGTTTGCTAATACTAAAACGAAATCTATTGAACGAGAGAAAAATTTAATTGGTCAACTATATGACATTGACATTTATCACAGAAATTCAATATAATCATTTAAGAAAACACAAGTTTTTGTAGCTGATTCCATCCTTCCAAGACTCATTAAAGCCTTTTCCAAATCTGTGATTCGTTTGACCTATTGCATTGTTTTATTTAATTGTGTCTAGACTTTTGCCCATTATACTTTGTTTTTTTTTATATGGGAAAATCCTTTACCCCTTCTTTATCTTGGGGCAGATGAAGGGATTATATGGTCTCAGCGAACCCGTGATAAATGCCCCTTAAACCTACGTTGTAGTAATGTCAGCACATCGACCTCTAACATTATCTTTGTACGATAACATTTAGCAAGTATTTTATCATCCAAATTACAGTAGTACAATATGTAATCAGTTACGCTGGAGTTCCTCTAGATTTCATTATGATGTTGAACCCTAGACAGAGAAAGTTTTAGATCCCATCACAGACCGATCTCTAAGTTGTACAAGTAATATATCTTGCTGTCCCGATTCTTGTAACTGTTAAACAACACTTTATTAACTAATTTGAAATACATAATAATATTTTAAATTCTAAACAGATTGTTATTATAAGAGAATTATGTCAGTTTTGTTGGCACCAAACTAAAGTAGTATTGCCGACCTTCTTTCGGCCGTAATGTCAGAGCAAGACGACAATATATTCAGTCATGTGTGTAGAGGTTAATTGTAATTTGTGCACTATAGAACCGACGTCAATGCATAAAAGCTTTTCTTGACACAGTATTAACGTGCAGTATTGTAATTTCTCCTGAATACAAGTATTTCCATCCCTTTTCCCCTAACAAGGTTCATTGATCCAAATAATCCTTTATCGTTGTGTTTACTCCTGTGTGCTGCGCAAAAAGAATTTAATAAAACTGTACTAACTACGTAGTTGGCATAAGGGCAATTATACTCCTATTAACTTCTTTGAATGTGGAGAGAATCTGATATATTCGTGCAATTAGAATTGGTATAAATATGAAGGTGTGTCTAACACATCATCTTTAGCCATTTTGATATTATACCGCACAGATTCTGACTCGAAATTCGAAACATAATTTCGAATTTACATACTTAGGTTTAAATAATACTTACTACTTAAATCGAATTTGAAAACATTAACAGTTAGTAGGTACTTGAAAAGGAAATCCCACACATCAAGTTTTTAAATAAATCACAAATAAATAGTTCTTTCAGCTCTTCTCTTGTACTTCGAACAAACAGTCCCAAAGAAACCCATGAAAAGGTTCTGGTAGTTTAACGAGGTCATCAAATCAATTAAAATCATCAAACGGTCAGACAGTTTAGTAAAATATGTCGGCAAAATAATAATTATATTCATACGTAAGGCGGTATTAGTGACAGCGGTTTTGCCTTGGCATAGTTAGCGTAGCAGCTGTTCCTTAGCTCTTTATCAAGCGCTTGTATTGGAACAAACGATATCATTTACAGGGTCGCATGGGGCTAGACTTGCTTATGGGTATTGCAGCAATTCCTGTCCAAGAAAAGTCAGCATATTTGAATTTGGAATCCATAGATAGTTAATTTAAAAAGGTATAGGAATTAGATCTCTTTTCTACTAAGTAGTGCGGTATCGTCTCGATTACTCAACATTTTTTGGGACAGTGATAAGTAGACTAGGTTAAAAAAAAATTGAGATTCTATAAAGTTTTATTTGATTTTTAGGGTTCCGTACCCAAAGGGTAAAACGGGAACCCTATTACTAAGACTTCGCTGTCCGTCCGTCCGTCCGTCTGTCACCAGGCTGTATCTCATGAACCGTGATAGTTAGGGAGTTGTAATTTTCACAGATGATGTATTTCTGTTGCCGCTATAACAACAAATACTAAAACACAGAATAAAATTAATATTTAAGGGGGCTCCCATACAACAGATGTGATATTTTTGGCGTTTTTATAAATAATGGTATGGAACCCTTCGTGCGCGAGTCCGACTCGCACTTGCCAGGTTTTAAAAAAAATTACATGATACAAATTATGTAACAATGTTATTTTAAGACATCGCAAAAAATCTATTAATTCGATGGTCAGTCTTCAATTCAAAACTTGTATTACTTATTGCTTTTTAATTCAATATAACTTTAAGACAGTATGCTTTCATAATAAATGTAAATTTATTAGATAATAATCACAACGTTATCAAGTCTCTGAGATTATTTTTATGGCTAATTTGTTATACCGGTCAAGACCTATATTAAACCATCGCTAAATGCCATTGACTCATTAGTAACTTGTAAAGGCAATTTTATGTCCTCATACATCGTCCAAGGCTTGTTGTACCCATGTGGTGGGCTCGTGATCGGTCCCGTCCAATGGGGCAATGGCCTGATTTTATACGTCATTGTATCAGTTAGTTACTAGTTCATTTCAATTTATTGTTGGAAAACTACTATTTCTTTTATTCGTCGAATGCAAATAAGTTGTTGGAAAATTTTGTGAATAAGACTAGCGAGGAATTTATCGGAAGGAAAGTTTCGTACGGAATTCTATTTGGTTGGTTAAATGATCAATGTTACATCCATTCAAGCAATATTGCTGGCTTTATCCCAAAAAAGTAATCCAGACAATTCTGACAAATGTCGAGTTACCGTCTTGGTTCAACATTTTGCGGTTCATTGTGAGTTATCTTAACAAGTAGGTAGTAACAATTGTTATTATACAAACACGTGGATCAGTTTTACTGTTAACAGAGGTTTTATCATTACTTTATTACTCTTATCGGCTTTAAACCACAATTCATTCTCATTCCACGTTTCTGGAAAAAAGCTATCAACAGTGTTTGCACTCGATGAGTAACCACTTTTAAATTTGAATGAATTCTTCAGTCCATATGAATTCAACTGTAAATAAACAAAATGTTGTTCGATACATCTGATACCAGGATATTTTTGTTTGCATACAATTCCAAGTATAGTTCGAAGTATATAATAAAATACTGCAAAAACCTGTAGTGTGGGAGCACCCCGGCGTGGCCTTTCGTAAGTAATCATGACTAAGTCGCGTGATTGCAACAGCGCATGCCCCCAATACTTTGTCTGAACTTGACATCCATCTAGTGGGCTTCGTACGCGAGCCCTATATTATTAATTAACAATTATTAAAGGTGTCTTAAGAGTAATTTGCACATACGCAACCGTGACGTGGAAGTTTAAATACCAAGCCAAATGTTTGGCCAGTATTGACATTTTGCATTAAGGCCAAATGGCCACCTTTGATTCTTTAATATCAATCATACAATTATCACAATATTGATTATTTTATATAATTTTATTCTATTGCTTTCAAACATGAAGTTAATCCAAGCTTCAATATCTTGAGTTATGTCACACGCTGTGTTAAAATTTCAATGAACAAAGTCGATAACTCTGATTCAAATTACAATGACCACTCCGTTAATTTAGGCAACAAGCCCAGGATAGGGACATGTGGAGACGAGAGGAGGAGGTCTGTGCCCAGCACTGTGACAGACAATACACTATATAAAAAATATAGTCCATTTACAATAGCATTGTAGTACACTTTATTACATAAAATTGCCATTGTGAGATTTCAGCTGTAAGATACTGTTTTTGAACATGATGTGAACACTTATGAGTTGATCTGACATTATCATTTGAAATCTGTCGACCTTTGCATCAAATGTGATGGTCGACACAAACACGATTTTAAGATACACATTACCAGATAGACACTAGTTTCCTTTAAATATCGAGTTTTTGTGAATTAAAGTGGATATTTAGTGTGTGGTCTTATTCAGGCATAGTTATCTTAATTACTTTGAATATAACGATAACCTCGATATGTGCTTGAACTTGACATCTATTGAATAGGTTTAATATATCAATCTTTACTTATTTTACAGTGAGATTTTTACCAATGTCGCGACTTTGTTGTTACAATATAACCTTCTGAAGACATTGTTCAAAGACAGAATATTTTACGCAGGGCGTTAGGTTAAGTCAACATAATTGATTATACCTATATTTTATCTTTTCTTATTTCAGTTTTTATATTAAGTTTTTTTTTGCAGGGTCCTACCGCCACCACTTAAAGCATATTGTTTATTATTTAGATCTTAACTGAAAAAAACTGATATAATATTAAAATCACTACTGCACCAGATGTGATGGTAATGGGCATCCCATTACAAGTAGCTTCTAAGCAGTATTAAATCAGAATTACTTTGATTTTTGACTGTAAATATATACCGAGTACGTACAAAAACGGTAAAAAATGCAAAGTAATATTAAAACAATCCTTTTTTATTCTCTCAGATTATGAGAAATAATAAAAATTTTGTAATTCTAAGAACGTTTCCGTCACATATATTACACGGTGTGAAAATCGATCAGATATAATATGCGCTGTCCCTTACAGGGGCCTTACAGTAAATTGTTGACAGATTTTTTACTGAATTAACTGTTATAAACTGAAAATAATATTAAAAACATTGCTGCAAGACAGGTGATAAAGGGCCAGGTGTCCCTGCTCCCCTCTAAAGGATACTATGTATTACTAATACGTCATATTGCGGCAACTTTATCTAATTAATCCGTGGACAACGCCGTGGACTGTACTGTGTTTGCATAACTTTTTGTAATATTAATTGTTAACTTTTATGTACTGTTGTTTGTTGTTTCTAATAAATAATTTAATTTAATCCTTGTTCATTAGTTACATCGAATAGTTTCGTTAGTTAGATCTTAGTTAAACAAAGAACTAATGTTAAACTTGAGCAATGTTTCGTTACACTCAAAGTCAGGTTTTTTGTAATAACCATAAAATATAGTTATTGCGTAGGAGACAATGATAATCTTTATCGTGTCTTTATTTTACTGTTCTTGAAATGCTTGTGACGTAATACCTGCCAAGTCACCATTCCATGTTTTGTTCATTCTAACAATACTTTTATAAAACAAAGAGAATATTCGCATAGAAACAAACCAAGGTTGTCGATAATCGGATATGTTATTGTAATGTCTTGTAACTTTAATAAAAATTGTTAATCCGGTTATTATAATCAATCTCGTCCAGGCCAAAGAATGTTGGAGCTACCTGTTTACCGAATGATTTAACATTTTGCAATGTATATCATGAGGTTATCTTGACAGGTAAATATGTAGGAATCTAGTTTATCGTGGAAGAGTGATTGGCTTTTATATAACTTTTTACGCAATATTGACCGTGATTTCAAACTTCCTGATGCTTTCATAATTAGATATTGTATGTGGGAGCCATATGTACATGTCTGGTAAAAGGAGGTTACATGGTCTTTTGTATTGTAAGCGATTTGTGGAATAACTACTGTAGAATTGAAATGATACCAAAACAGATTATATCGTCACGTCTACACGGCTCGGCGACGCAAATCGTAATGCGCTTGCCACTATAGTCTAACCTTTATCAACGCCCACAGATGACGCTGTAACTGCATTTTATATATTTTTAATATGTACTTATAAAAAAGGGTTTGTTCGAAAGGTGCCATACATATATGACTTGCTAGGTCTGATGGTCATCTATAAAGATGTATTACACTATTTTACAAATGTTTTGCATCCAAAGTCAATGAATGAATAATGAGGAAAAATAATAAACATTAACTTAATCGAACTGAAGCGTAATGAACAGTCAGTGTTAATAAGAAATGAACGGTAAAGTTACTCTTACAAACTATAATGAACTCTAAACACCATATAAAAAGGTTGAGATTTAAGTAAAAGTCTTAAGACAAAACGTGTTAAGGAAACATGATAATAGGTCTCGCACTGATTGCAAGGAACAAAATAATTGGATTGCAACGTGACATCTTTGAAAGCTATTGTAACCTTATGGATGTAAAATACACACAATTAAAGTGTAAAACTACACCGGGATAGATTAATACATGCATTAATACCAAGTATACCTAATAACATTGAAAATGCAGAATATTTTGATTGAAATTTCTATAAATTTAGGGGTTATAAACTATTTCAAATAGATTTGAAGTTGCAACCTGTTACTGTCGGGTTTGTAGCAAATAAAACCTTCACATGATGACAATAGCAGTGATTTTTCAATGGAAGTATGTCCAGTATGTCTTTGTTTGCATTGAAAAGTACTGATCGTTGCGCAACTGTTGCGTTGTATACTACAAAACAATCGTTACGTCACGCCGAAGACTAGGCAATGCAACAAAGTTGAAATTAAAAAGAAGTCACGAAGGAATTACTCAATTCGACTTGAGTAAATTAAATCTGTATTTGAAAATTAGAAACTAGTTTCAAAAGATAGTCTTATCGTTCCAGAATCAGATGGTGACTTCTATATAATACCCAACAACGGGCATAACTACTACGTAATTACATTCGTTCACTTAAGTATTTGACGTGGGTGGTTTCCAACTGCTATTTGTAATGAATTAAGTAATATTATTGTTAATTGAAATAATTATAAATGTTTTTAATACTTGGAATTGAAACCAACAGTGATGTCGTGACTAACGTCAACTTTTCCGGCAAATCCACAAGCTTAATACAATTTTGAACTCAATAAGAAGTATGATAAAGTTGAATATCTAATGACTGTTCTCGATGTACGCAACTTCCGCCGGCAACCGTGATGCGCAAACGCCAGCAAGATGTTCTTAAGTAATGAGGTCAGTGGATTCGCATCAAACATCTGCTATAAGTGAATGAACAGAACTGACGAGTTTGCAAGGAAAATATAAATTAGGATACTGCGCCTGCGTAGCCAACAGCATCGTTTCTCTAGCGTTAATAGTTATACAGATACACGTAGGTAATCTAGATAATGAACTTATCAAACTTTTCTCTCATGATCTCCGTATTTTCTGTAAATGTATTAAGATTTATAAATAATCGCCAAATAAATAATCGCCGAACTACACCTAGTCATGATATGGTCCCACCTAGGCCATAGAGGGGGCCGATCCCAGCTACACCCAAATTCATAAAATAAAATTCCCTAAATTTGCCGCTAATAGGAATTGAACCAGCAACCACTTGGTGCCGGGCCAAAAGGCCAAATGCAAAGGTCCAAAATTTAGTATACCATAAATCTAAATAAAATAAAGCATATATTGCTGCTATGTTCATACATAACAACCAAGAGAAATACGACAATATATACAGTCAAGTTTTAGAACCAAACTGCAAACAAAATTAGCACTTATATCTTCTGAAAAAGTGAAAACGTTGTACTTTCACTACCCTCGAAGTTGATTTTAACACGCATAAACGCAACACTGAAATTGGGATCATACCTGCCAACTCACGACGGTTAGTCAATGTACAATGCATCATCCATCTTAGTAAATCTTATCTGCAACCAGATAAACCAGTGTAAACTATGACGCCCTAAACACACCTAAGCGACCAAATTCACATGACTTCTGAAATTGTACTCTGTGTCAATATCCATAATGATTGAATATCTGCGCAAAAGCCATGCAAAATTTAATCACGTCATAGTCATCATTCCGTAAATAAATGAGCTGTTTGTTAGAGTTAATACAGTTACAGTTAGAGGTGGTAAAAATTTGGATGCGAGCATATAATCGCGCCAATTTGCGCAGGGCTCGGCGTTATTTTGCGGTAGCGCGCATAAAAGTGCAAACAAGATAGGTGGCCGAATCGTGATTCACCGAGACACGACCCAGTTCAACCACATGGGGTAATGAGTTAAGACTATAAATATAAGCAGAACAGTTTTCAGAAATGACCCGCACTGAATATGAGGTGGATTTTGGAGGGATTATGACGCATTGTGTAGGTGCTAGATTTCTTAGTCATCAATATTTTAGAAAGAGATGTAGTGGTTATAATATCTTGACATTGAATTGAGTAGTTATATATCAGAGTTTGCCAGTATTTTGAATACAATTGTGCGACACATACTACCTGATACACCCTAAACGTACTAGGGCGAACGAATTCACCTGCCATTTTTCAAAAACTCATTCTCAAAGTCTTAAAACCTCTCTTTTAATGTACTCTGTGCGTATATACATAAAGATAGAACTTTTGTTGCAAAAACAACGCTAACTCTTGACTAAATTCGCTTTTGTCATCGTTGACATTTCGTTGCAAAATAAACTGCTTCTACAAATTAATACGGTTTGTTTAGTTATTGGCATAATATTGGTCACGCGCGTTTTGATGCGCCTATTTTGCAGGGAAGCACATGATCGCGTTGATGGTAAAAATATTGTTGTTGTAATAATCGTCAGAAGCATAAACTAATTTAGTTCTTCCTACCTTAATAATAAGACTAGTTTAATTAATCCCCTGTCCATGTGACCTTCTATCACAAATTGTTTCTATTAATGCCATTTAACTTGTACTTTCTTTGAAAGTTATAGTCTCGCATTTACGAAAGCAGTCTTTTAATTATTCAAACTTGAATGGGAACCAACAATACTCGTTTTGGAACTTTTATCTAGAAAGTCTTGGAATAAGAAAGAACCTGTAATTATAGACGGATATACCCGCTACGTGTTTATAACAACTCATGGAACGTTGATACCATTCAATAATTAAAATCAATCAATAACTAGCATGAGTTGTTACATACTTGTTGGTTACCACAATATTAAATAATTAAATATTTTATTAAGAACAACTATTTACAAAATATTTACAATGCAAAATAAAATAAGTTAAAACTAATAAGAAAATATATATTTATAAAATATGTAAAAAATTTGGCCCATGCGGAAGCGTACCCAAGACGCTGGCTGCATTCCCTCGCTGAATGGCTAGAGCCACTCGTTGAGCGAGAAAATGGCATGCTTTTGTGTCGACCAATTTTTTGCCTAATATGTTCATTAAATTTTGGGTGCTTGGACCCCATGGACCTAGGGTTTTGACTCCAAAAGGAATGAAAATATTTAAAGTATGAAGACTTTTACCATGGGTAACTCTGTGTCAATAGCCCCCATTGTGATTGATGAGACCGTCGTGGCAGATGATGTATACGTGATTCCTCACATGTTATACGGGACAAATCGTTGCGATAGTAAATAGGAAAATGTATTGTAATTAATTAAAATTAAAAATTTATTAACACGCAGTTGTTTGTATCTGGGTTTTCCAGTATGTTATACCACTGGTATGTATGTAATACCTTTAAATGATCTTTAAAAAAATCAATTTCATAGAAGACATAACTGAAGCTAAGGCTTACAATTAGAAACTATTTTATTTTGAATCATCTTATGAATCATTTAATGAGTTGAGTTTGAGTTTGAGTTTCTTACCGGCTCTTCTCAGTGGAAGCAGCATTCCTAAGGCCCCTAGCACACGGCGTATTTTAAACGCGCAGACGACTTGCGTTTCAGGAACACGCGTTTTCTGCGCTGTAGATGCCGATTTTTGCGTTTTTATAGATTCAAATGCGCGTAAAACGCGATACAAACGCGCGTGGTAAGCGCGTTCGAACCTCGTTTGAAGCGCGTACAAAGGGTCGGAGGAGGGGTAGAGGAGGGGCGCGCGCACACGCGACCGCACCGCCCGCGCTGCGCTGCAGTTGCAATAAGAGGAGTCTCTGACCAAAACGCGGAAGCTACGAGCGACTACAGCGCGTCTGTATCGCAGTATCTGCGCGTATACGCGCAGTAGACGCACGTTTCACGATCGCCCCGTGTGCTTAGGTTACAAGGTTGCGTTCAAATCTCGTTTTAAGCGCGTATACGCGCGGCATCGGCGCGTCGTCTGCGCGTTTAAAATACGCCGTGTGCTTGGGCCCTAACCGGTGGTAGAATCTGACTATTTGTAAGTGCTTTTTGGCCTACACGAATAAAAAAAAAATGATTTTGATTTTGAGCAGAAGAAAATAATTGAACCGTACATTTGGAATGTATATGGACAAGAATTGGCAGAAATTCCTTGGTTCTTATCAATAAATGTCCAGATAAAGATGTAACCAAAACGTTTTTGGCATAGACAATTTTCTTTGAAATATTGTGCAGACTAACTATACAATCAAAGGAGAAAAGCAATTTTGTTTCTTATAATATTCTAAAAATAACCTTTGTATTCACAGCATTATGAGTCTAACTAAACAAAATCTCCTTGAACTTTAAAATCAGCATTATAACTGCTCGCGAACATCAATTCTTTGCACGTGAAGTGCCTTAACCTACTTTTACGACGGCTTACTTTCGCTCGACGTGTCTGTGTGTACTTTCATTATTTTTGGGTAACAAGACGGGGAACAAGGGTCGGCTCTATTACTTTCGTCATAAGTGGGGAGGAATTGTCAATGGTCGTGGACTCATTTCATTACACCGTTGATTGACAATTCATCGATTGATAAGCTAACATCCTTACTGACTTTTCTGCACAGACATAATGCGTGTGTAAGATTATTTAATGCGTTTAACACGCGCGCTAGTCGCTGCGGCTCATGCAACAACAAAATGGCTGCTTTACTTATGGTGTTGCTTTCTAATGTAAACGACTTGATTGGATAATGATATTGATGGTGATGATATTATTGCGTCATTCGACATTTAATCTTGACCTCCATGAAATCATCAAGCTATAAAATTGATGGGACTGCTGAAGTAATTGCAGCAAACACGCGATTTCAGCATTAAGAACGTTGACATGTTTGGAACGGTTTTTCAATGTAACGAAAAAAATTGTCATCAGCTCACATGATTTATAAAAATATTTATATTCTAAAAATAATTATAATTTTCTAGGCTATACGATGTTTTGAAATATTTTTTTTGTATAACTTTGCTATCTTTTTTGAATAAACTACAGTTAGTTAGAAACATTTACCTATATTCATCTCGGTTGATATAATAGACATAAGAAGAACCGCTTGTGTATTACGTTACAGTCTATTAATACTTTCTAAAGAGTGAGTATATTTAACTAACCTCGAGCAGCTTCCTAATTTCAATTTAGAAACACTATTTCTAATAGTTGACGCGTAGGTTTAAGTTGACATGACAAGGAGAAAGCTTGCATCTGTATACAACAACAAATTTATCATTGCAGTTGTCCACGGCGCCACTGTCCATACAAAACTGAGCCAGACACCAATATTACGTAACGCCAATGGTAGTTTAAAATTTTACCACGCGCACCATTAAGTTTGTACAGTGTATTTCTGAGAATTTATTGTCAAAGTACAGTTACGGCAGACTTTAAATGAACGGGCGGCTAATTGGTTTTCTTGGATATTAGGGTTCTCGCCGACCGATGAGGCGTATTGGCAGCAAATAAGTTAAAATTACTCACTTTGACTTATAACTGAATATGCCTTTCGACAGTTCTTCCCAACTCTTTAAAGTCATGCCCTACGCGTCCAAATAGACAAACTGCTAAAGTCATTTCTTTGAAGAATACTTTTTTTGTGAGTTCATACAGTTCGTTTTAGGTATTCGCCAAAAAATCTTGGCGCCTGTTGTTACGCCTCGGTATGCTCGGGGTTTAATTAAAAAAAATTAAAGATAACTCAATAGTACAACAGTATTAAAGGGGGTTTTAGGTGCAAATTGCCGCGCCAGTCGCTGCAGACCCTAACGCGGCCCAATCACGTGGGAAGCGAATGTTTGAACTGTGTTGTGAAAGTGACAAAAGTCGCACGCGATCATTATCACCGCAGACAAGAGTGTACAGACTACCTACTTGCTTTTTAGGGTTCCGTACCCAAAGGGTATAACGGGAAACCTATTACTAAGACTTCGCTGTCCGTCCGTCCGTCCGTCTGCCACCAGGCTGTATCTCATGAACCGTGATTGTTTTTTTCCGCTATAACAACAAATACTAAAAAACAGAATAAAATAAATATTTGAGGGGGCTCCGATACAGCAAACGTGATTTTTTTGCCGTTTTTATAGATAATGGTACGGAACCCTTCGTGCGCGAGTCCGACTCGTACTTGGCTGTTTTTTTTTTACTTACTCGTTAAACGTTAATTAGCTTCGGTACCAAACCACATTTATACGAGACCTTAAAAAAAAAATAAGAACTTGTGTTTGTACTTCTTGGAATACGTTCTGAGATACCTCTTGGGGCAGGTTTTATCGATTGGTGAAATTCGTTTTGCGCGTGGAGAGATAAGAGGTGTGCATTCAAAATTAAAGGGCGATTCAAAATTATGCGAAAAGAAACAGTCATAAAGGCGATTTTGCTATAACCTTTTTTGTATAATTAGTCTCCGATGCATTATATAATGTGTATATATACAAGTATGAATGTACTAAGTATTATTAGTAAACAGAGCAACGCGCTGCAGTAATGACTCACAGGACAGTCAGCGTGTCAGCATCGGCGAAGATTCATTAATCATTTGTTTACTACCGTGGCTCAAAAGGTCTACAATGGCTACTTTAACAATTCTGCCGGGATTTTATTTATATTCAAATTCTGATATTGAGTATGAATTCGCTGGCGACACGAATCCGTGAATGATCTTATCAATTGGCAATACTGGCATTTTAAACGCTCTCAACTGACAACCTATCCTAGTCTGCAGTATGTAACTACTGGACACATCAATCATTTGAGAATAGGTAACCACTGTCTGAACTATGACAAAACTGAAAGGCCCTAGCTACTAATCTGATTAGGCAGACAGGCACCTCTGGGCCTTTAGGCCTAAACGGATTTAATATGTGCATAGGCAGTCGCTGGGGGACAGGTGTCTAATAAGTGGCATATGGCCACATAACTCTCGTATGTCCCCTCTATTATAATGAGACCAATTGATACAAAGGTAAAGTGCACCTCTGCCTACCCTTTGTGGAAATAAAAGCGTGATGATGACGATGATGTATTTTCAAGTCGGGTAAGTGATTACTTAGACAACAAGGAGGAACTGTCGATTTTAGTTTCATGACTCTGAGTAGGTTTTTACTGGGTAAGTTTCATTCAACTATATGTCTAATTAATATTTAATTAATCATAATTAAAGATCTAATCATGGTGCCTATCCGTATGTCATGATTGGATAGTTAATTAAACAAGGTTGTTACGATGCCAGAGGATTATTTAATATATACATTTTGATTGACACTTTGATACAAAGGAACGTAAGGTATAAAACCGCACTGCGGTACAAGTTAAATACCGAGACAGCATAATAGGTGTGTGCTGAGTTCACTGATGTCCCTCAAACAAAAGGCAGTAAAACTGAATCATCGTACAAATATTTAGAGAAACAAAAGCTTCAAAACATTATTTATTCGAGGTATTTTCATAGATGATAGGTTTTGTGGTCGATTCATATTTTGGAATTTTTGATGGCCTAACATTTACAATTTAACTTTAAATTCAAAGTACCGTTAATTTTAATTTTTTTTTTCATCGGAAACAAATAAATTTACTACGTAGTTAAAACATTCGTTCGAACAACATGCGCACGAGTGGCTCAAATATTATGCTATTATTGGTCTTATCATAGAATACGATACTACCAAACATATTGTATATGATTAAATAGATATACGAAACTAAATCTAGATCTGGCACACACAATAGTCATTCCGTGTTGCTAGATAAAGTACTTACGTAGTAGGTATTATTATAAGGAACACGCCCTGCACACGCTGGAGCTAGCGTATTACCTTTTTGTGAAACTGTACTCTGCGTCAATGTTCTTAAAGATTGAATTTCTGTGGTAAAATCCACACGTCACAATTCGCACACGACATCGATGATATGTCGTTGTAAAATGAGCTCTTTCTATAAGACAATACAGTTCGATTTGGATTTAGTCAAGACTTGGCTGCCGCATGATTCAAAATCGTCTGCAGTCGTGTCTGCCCTCTTGGTTTATTTTATCATGATGTAGTCCGGTCATTATCCTATGTTAAACTTATGACCAATGGTTGAATGTGACTAAGAAAATCTGGGCTTTGTCTGATGAAATTGCACTTTAGTTTTGAATCTTAGAAAACAATTGAATATGGATGCTTTTTAACACAAAAAAAATAATATTCTTTTCACACCAAGTTACCCTAAACCATGTGTGTTGTCGTCCTTCTCATCGTGTTCATATGTATAAGCAAGACAGCAATACTTTTAGTGTTGCCAAATAGAGTTTAGTAGTTTGAACACAACAAGACTATCGAGGAGTGAAAGACTATTTGACCATTTTTAACTTTACAGGAGAGCATACTCATTCGACCCAGAATTAACCAATTCCAAATGTGTATACATAAGTCAATATCGCCCAAAAGAGTCGATTAAGTCAAAAAGCCTTTCACCCCCCCGATATGTGGTTTGAAAATGAAATGCAATTCTCATAAATTTAGCGTCTTAATTCTACCTCCATTTTTTTTCCATTTAACTTGTACAATACAGTAAATTTTATTACAAAGAAAAGTAATAAATTCTACTATTCCTATGTATTTCTACTTAAGTGTTTCCAGCCTACACCACATGACTAAGAAGCAAATCTATTTTAAGCCAAAAGGGCTCACATTCCCCGCCGCCGATCCAGCCTCTCGTGTTTTTGTTGTGTGCAGGAACAAGGAGGGAGGAACTTAAATAGAACAAAACTTGGAAATGGATATCGGATTGGGTTCTCACAATATTTTTTACGTTCACTTTACGGTCCGATGGTTGTGGTCGTAAAACGTTCTTGGATTTCCATGGTAGTGTGGGAACGACAGCGTTAAAACTGCTGGGTTGTCTATCGGATTCGGTTGCCATGGGTGCTGGTCGGGTATAAATACGAAATTGCTATTTAAACCTTATCTACAATCGGGTAAGGTTTAATTTCCTTCAAATGCACAATTGTTATTATTCTGGATTAGGTACGGTATATTGTTTTGATTAGTATTTCCAACTATACGCATGCACTAACAATCTGATTTAATATTAGAACCGTGATAAGGAACAAACTTCAGGAAACAATTGAATTTCCATAAATAAGACCTACTGACCTCGTACTTTACATCTCTGTAATCATAGTGGAGTTAACTTCATAAATATGAATCACGAAAGTGTAGAACTTGGACAGATTATCCATATGTATTTTAAACCTTATGCGAAGCGTATGTAAACACAGATTTGCATGAGGCTAGTCGAATTCTGTCAAGGGCAGCCAAATTCAAACAAAGAAAAGTTTATCAGATATATTTTTTTTCTAAGAAAATAGGGTTACCCCCAACGTAAGATGAACTGTTGCATAAAATGGACTGCGTTGTCTATACTATTTGGATAAGAAAATATGAAAATCACTGCAGCAATCCCAGATACTTCAGCTTTCTCTAAAACTGGACCACACTTCCGCGCCTGTGAACGACCATAATAGCTTTGGTCTTTACCAGTGAAAGTTGGTCTCAGGTATTGCTTAACAGTTACCGAACCGGACAGAATTCACGAGTGTTCATGATAACTTGTCAATACATATTAATTATAAGCTCAAACTCTCTAAAGATAATGCGTTATACCCATAGAGGAGATCAAATGGAGTTTGTAACGAGATCTATCTACCTTTTTTGCCATTTGTGGTGCAGAAGACAAGGTAAGGTAAACACGCATAGCACACATTGAAACGAATCATGTTCTTATAAACGCACACTTCACCAAAACACTTGCAAGGGAAACACACAGAGTAGGAAAGTTGGTCTCTATAGAATCCAAATGTATCTGAAAAAGGCAAATTCGGTTAACTAAAGTCAATAAACGCGATAAAATCCGTAAAATAGTTTTAATTCAATGTAAAGTCATTTCTTCTATCGCTAAAAGTCTGATGGAAACTTTCTTTAAAACGTTATAAAGATATGTGGCATTTAAAAGTTGATAGAATAGCGCAGTTTTTTATTCTCTTTCTTGTGTACCGTTATCATCTTAAGTACAGCTAGAATTAGTGCCTCTGCATGCCAAGCTAGGTAATGAAGAACAAAGCTTTAAAAAGAAACGTGAAATTTGTTAATAGTCAATGATTTTAGGTTCTTAACCCTTTGGTTCTCCATGAGGTTGAAACATTTGAAATTAACTTTAATTTCTTCCTATCTTTTCACCTGTGGTTCAGCATGTGCGCCTAGACTAGACTTATGACACTGAATATGTTGATTTTGACTCTGTCTCTCGTATGGAATAAGACAGAGAGCGAGCTAAAACCATTGTAGACGTAAATTAGTTGTATATAGCATATGTTAGAAATATGTTAGTGCTGAGTATACCTTAAGTGCCTTCTTGAGAATCGTGGCGCCTGAGATACTTGTCTAGTCTAGATTATAAGACTTTCTATATAAAGACGCGTTAACTAGAACGATTTCACTGTGTGGAAATCAGAGTACAATAGCCTGTTTAAATTCAGATGAATTCTCATGTCCAAAATGACCATGGCTAAGAATGACAAAAAATAGATAGATAGAGTACTCTTTATTTGACTATAAAAAAAAACATGCGGGGGGGACCCGCATCCTTTTTTGAAGTCGGTTAAAAATAAAAGTGTCTATTGAAACAACGATTTTCCTCTATTCTTTTTAAAAGTATGATTTACATCTTTTATTGCAGAATTAATGAAGTGATGAAATTGTAATGAGGAACGGCTGCATCTACGATTAGCGGGATTTTTTCTTTGTCAAGTAATTAATAGCTAGAACAAATTCAATAAAAACACATTTAAAAAAAAGCAGTGGTAGCCTCGTCGGTAGAGCGCCCGCCTTGAACGTAAGGGGTGCGTTCAAATCCCAGTCCCGCACCTTTGAGATGACTTTCATGTGCGAATGTCTTTTTCAATAATGATTACCACTTGCTGAACGGTGAAGGAAGAGATTGTGAGGAAACCTGCTCGTCTATAGAAGGCGTGTGAAGTTCATCAACCCGCACTGGGCCAGCGTGGTGGATTATGGCCCAAATCTCCATCGTATTGAGGGGGAATGTGCCCGGTGTATTGGCTATAGGCTCGCTCCCTATTACATTGGGACCAAAAACACATCGGCGAAGTGTGGGTGCACTGTAGTGCGCCTCTACCTACCTTCGGAGCCTATAGGAGTGATGATAAATTATTAAAAAAATTGTGATGGACGTGATTAAGATGGCGGTAATTTCTTTATCTTTCATTAAACAAAGCGTCGCCTTTATAATGCAAAGGCAATTAATACATTAACAGGTCAATATCAACGACCAAAAGCGGCTTCTTCAGAAGTTATAATTTACAACATTTTCTATAGCGACCGACATGTTCAAGATAACGTCATTTGCGTACCAACATGAGATTTATCACGAAAAAATGACACATTTGAGCGATTTTTATTGCCTATCATCTCCTCACGATAGGTCATACATTAAACAATCGTCAGCGTTGACGCAATATTTTGAAGAAGTTGTACATTTATCATGTAGATGACAGTGTGTACGTGCTTTATAATGCTTTTCGTTTTTATGTTCCGCAAACGTGTCGTAGTACGATCACGTGTATGATATAAGAAATTAAAGCTTTGCGCACATTGTAATAAAACAATGATATTTAAAAAAAAAAACCGTCCAAGTGCGATTCGCGGCTACTCGTACCAAGTCTTCTGTACCTAAACTATGGAAGCATCGAACATTGCTCTATTGAAAAGATAAACTGGATAGAGAGACAAACTTAACTTTTCCGTTGGTATACTTTTGTCCCCATACAAAGTAACTGCAAATAGGTTCATTTTTCATACGTCGTAAATATATATTTTATGTTTTCTCATTTTTCTCTTTACTCGTGCTCTTAAATATTCTATTGGAGACATTAAAGTGAGGTTAGCATGGCTTGCAAGAAAAAAATACAAGACAAGTTTTGACAATTATAATTTTTCTTAATTTTCTTCTGTACTAGAATTTATACGTGGTATTTTGAAGCTTACTTTTCTTTTGAAATAAGCATTTCAATATATTAACAACAGTGGCAGTTGTCAGACTTTATTACTCGATCGTGATCCATCCAAACATTGTATAATTTTTATGGAATACATACGCAGTCACGTGTTTTAAATTGTTGATTCTAACAACCGCTATTGTTTGGCAACGTGATTTCACTCTGGACCGTTTCTCAATACAATGTTATAGTAATGCCGGTGCCGTGGTTGCATACAAAACAATACGATATTTACTTATCATTTGTAGTGAATTCTCAAAATAAAACATAACCTGTTACAGGTAGACACTGCTTTAAATCAATTAATCTGAACGCAGTTAGATTTTCTTAATATTTAGTATTTTATTGAACTACTTAGAAGTATTTGTTTGGGCTTCATGTATTCACTACTAGTGTTGTTGGCACACCAAAAATGATCGCTGCTTTTGATGGCAGTCAAAACTGAACCTAAATTTATTGGCATCTGACTATACTGGTAGGGCTAGCACGCTCCTCAAGACATAATATATGTCACAAATTTTGTCGCACTGATTGGATTTGGGTCTCTCACTTATGTAATTTACTAGGGAGACAGAAACAAAACTGACAAATACCACAATTTATCTTGTCTTGTGTTGTTATAATGAGATTTTATAAACAAAATTGAACTAAATTTAAAATAGACATCAGTATTACTCAAGTTACATCATTGAACATCAGCATTTTGTATTCGAATTAAAGTGCACTATGAAGCACATTTGAATAGCTAACCCAAGAACATACTACATCATCCTATGAGTAATTACTGCAGTTCCTGTCGCCATGCTGCTAAACGCAATCTTGCAATCAGGCACCGAACATGTTACTAGTTACTACTGCTACTTGTAATGTGAGAGCTGAACAAAAGTGCAACGCTTGGTACAAATGCATCGGCGATGTCAGCAGTTATCGATCCATCCATATCAGGAACAAGGTTACACGTGGAACAGTGAAAATGATGGTGGTGCATAATTGGTGGTCGACGAGGCCGACACGGGTGGTTGATGGATATAATTATTATATTTTATAAAAGGAAATTAGCACTGAGGGATATGACCGCAACTACTAGAGAGTAGAGACACCAATCAAATACATGTATGCAAAAATGGTAAAACAGTTTCAATATGAGTGAATAGCAGTGGTAGCCGAGTGGTCGATCGCACGCCTTGCAAATCAATGTGTACAGGTTCAAACCCCGGCTCGCACCTCTGGGATTTATGTGCGAATCTTATTTTCATCCGAGATTATCACTTGCTATGAAATGGTGAAGGAAAACTTCGTGAGGAAACCTGCACGTCTGAGGGAATTTGTATAGTTTTCTATAGATGGGTGAAGTCTGCCAACCCGCACTGGGCCAGCGTGGTGGACTATGGCCCGAATCCCCCTCGCATTGTGGGGAGGCCCGTGCCCAGCAGTGGGACACGTTATAAAGGGCTGTAGTAGTAGTAGTAGTATAGTAGTAGTAATAAACATAAAAAAATCATACTATCTCTATCCTTGCGTTGCTTTGTACACAATTACGAAAACTACTCTTTTTATTTAAATTTGGACAGCAGATTAGTCACAACAAATATATAACTGAAGACTTTCACTATGCTAAAACAATAGTCCTCGTGATCTTTTAAAAAACAAATACGGTTTCAAGTCACTTGCTTATATTAAAAAAAAAAGCAAAAAAGTTGTTTAACGTGAAATAATGGTAAAAGAACATAAAAGGCACAGTACAAACATAAGTTTGGGATATAAAATTACCAAGAAGCCGTAGATAACGACTTAACAGTTGACTTAACACTTGCGACTACCTAACCTTCCGATTTGATAATATTTCAGACAAGACCTTTTAATTTACCGTTTTTAGGCATTTACAGTATAGAACTTGAAAATGCAAGATGTATCATGCATTGAAGTCAGATTACGTTAAGCGAATATAAAGACAAAACTTTGGTTGATACAATAATTCTATTGCAACTCTGTACCTACATTTTTTTTTATCTATTATTGTATGCAATAGAACGGATTACACAACGTGTGAACGCTTGGATATCGTTGTAAATACTACGCTAAAGGAATTCCGTTAAGCAATTATTCCTCGAAAACGTTTGCTACGTTCATTCATCTTCGCTTGGTTGGACTTTATCGAAAAACTTCGCTTTAAATCTAAATACACAATAGACGGGGTTTCCCCAAAAAAATATACCGGAAGTAATGTAAAAAGAGTCCATATTAGTCTACGACGAACTTGGCTGTGATAAAATTGTAACGGCAGGGTTAGCACGCGCGGCAAGACAAAAAAGGCAGTTTTGCTCATTTATAGATGACTAACATAGAAATGTTTTGCTTTTAAGTTACGAGAGCAAGTCCGCAAACTTATGAATATTGTGATACCTTTATAACTTTTTCTTTGTTGTTATGTTAATGGAAGTATGTGTTTTATTTTTAAATGCAAAAGGTATTTTAGTCAAAGATAGCTATTTTGAGTCAAAACAATAACTATTACTACCGTCTTTGTGTTTAAAATAAAACGAAGTAAGCAGTTACATACACAAATAGTGAACTAAAATAAGTATCTACAAAAATATTTTGTTTTTGAAATAAAACTATTTTACGGATTCTATCGCGTTTATTTACTATTTGATTTTCAATGTATATAGTATGATAGTTTTATTTCAATGTATAGTATTCGAGCAAATATGAGAAAACAATATTTTGTTTTTATTAACATTGTTCCCAAAATAGGTTCATAAATAATACTTTATTACCAAACCATTATGTTGACAAACAACAAAAACTAGGATCTTATTTGATATGGGATAATAGCATTTTCAATTTGCACTATAATAATTCACACGCTGTTTTTTGATGAGTTACTCTTTGAAACCCTAAGTTAAAATTATGCAAGTAAAACTAAGTACTTACTTTCTTACATTCCTCGTTTAAAACACTTAAGTTTTATATATATCCGAGTCTCAGGCAGCTGGCCGAGTCCCTAATAGCAAAAAGAACATCGAACCACGGTGCATTAACCCTTGCTCGAGTGCGATGCACTTACATCTGATCCCGTCGTTATAAAGCCATCCACGTGGACCATTACCTAGATACCGGGTGTCAACTTCGACACTCACGGGAAGTCAATGACCTGAGATACACCTTAAAGGCTTACGGCGGAAACTATATTCTGTCTAATCTGTCAATTTGCCTGAGAATAAAATTGCCTTCTTTATTTATGCGTCGCAACATTCATGTATTACCAAGGATAGGGTTGAGCAAATCGTCCCAATTTCATTTTGATGACTACTGACATTTTGGTTATCCATAGAAACTTCTAACTTATTTACCAGATCGCTAACTAGCTCTGTTGTAAAAAAAATGTTTCGGCATTACAGTTTGTTCGCTACGTTTAGCTGTCACACAACTATTAGCATCGTTAGTTCCTTAAGCTAATCACCTCTACCTTTTAACAGTCAACTCCAAAAATATCAGCATAGCTCCGGGAATAGATATATTACATAATATATCTCTTTTGTCTCTTGCTGTTGGTATGAAATAAGGCATAAGTGAATGACATAATCCGTGACATAAATCTTACTAAAACTTAACACATCATAGAACTTATTTTAAACAGTAGTAGAAACACCATGAGGATTCATCCGCCATCTTTAATCGCAGGTGATTTCATAAAAAAGAAGAATACAGCAGTAAAATATTTCAAACTACATACATATATTAGTTCCAATATAAAACCTATATTTGAAGGGATAGTGCACGTATTGTGAATCACAACTGTCATCGTAGGTAAGGACATTGTCAAAGTATGTACAAGTCTCATATTCTCAATAGAAATATACCTAATCTCATGACGTAATGTTCGTTTCACAAGAGTGTATAATTACAAGAAACTGTTTATACGAATAACCTTGATATATGCTCGCATGTAGTTATGTGGTGCCTATATAATGTTCTAAAATAAGAGGAAAATTACAGAATTAAGTAAAATAGCGTCATGGTCGCCATTATTCAGTTAAATTAACCGCATAGGGATTTCCAGGAATCCAAGAATCTAACATTTCAGTTTTTTTTATAAATTTTGTTTATTTTTTGTCTCATGTAGTGTATAATACAAAATGCTTGCATGATAATATTTTTAAAGGTAGGTATTTATAAAAGATGTTTATATTTCTACAATAAAATTACTCGAAGTAAAACTATGTACTAACATTTGGTGCGTACCCATTAAGACGATAGTATTTGATCAGAATCTCTTATTCTAGTTGGTAAAACCGCCCGACATACATCGGCGTGTTAAGCCTTTCATGCCTCAGTAGAAATTTCGATGGGTGACCATAACATCTGATCTTCTCCGATCTTCGAAGGGCACGTTTGGCTGGCAGGCCGGTCAGTGATTGAAACATCCTTGTTTATTACTAGTCGGTAGTCAAAAGTCTACAATAAATTAATGAACTAGGTATCACGAAGACATTTAAATAGGATCTTCTAAAAAAATAACTGATTTGTAGCTCGTTAATGTAAAGAGGTTCAATAACTTCATATACGATTTCTTTGAAAGGCAACCGACTATATAAAAGCCGTTCGTTTTTAAAATCGATTCCCAATACGATAATTGGCATCGATCATTTACAGAATCGATTTGTACGCCGACGATTAAAGCTCTGCGCTCACAGGCGCGTCAAATCGAGCGCGACCATTTTTTTGCCAGCACCAAACATTTTTTAACGAAATTTTATGGGGAATGCGAGCGAATTTCGACGCATGCTCGAGTGGCTTTTACCAGAAATTCTTCTTTTTCTTTTTTTACGAAATGAGTGAAATGATTATATTTTGATGGAATAAGATGAGGAATGCCTGCACCTGCGATATGCGGTATTTATGGCAATGTCGAGTAATTATAGCAAGGACAAATTCAATAAATACACATTATAAATAAAAATGGATGGACAGTGATAAAGATGGCGGATGAATCCTACCAGAAATTCAATCTTTACGTATGTTGACAACAATCAAAGAGGGAGTTTTTCCTAATATATGTCAATTTCACACGTCCCATATTGTGTGTGACTTTGACGTCTATGTTCGTCTGATTGTCTATGTCAAGACGTATACCTAACTAGAGGGCACCTTGAAACCAATTTCGGTTTTTTTTTGTGGGACCTTTTCACATTTTTGGGTGTCTATACTTTCTAATATTATCGATCGACATATTGCAGATTTCCAAAAAAAACATCGAAGTAATTCGATCGCTATAGTAGGTGCAGGGAGTAAGGATGCGACACCGTTCGAAGTGGTACGATCGCCCGTTAGCCGGTACACGCTAGTTGCTATGGAGGCAGTTACTGAGAACGTTTAGACTGTAATCAGACATATATCGTGGTACGAATATTCATGGTCGAAAATACGCATAGTATATATTTGAATAATCTATCCTATCCTGGATGGATGATGGATGTTTGTTACTCTTTAGCGCAAAAACTATTGAACGGATTTGATGAAACTTTACAGTATCGTTGCTTATACATCAGAAAATATATTTTCTATGTTGCTATAATTGCTTCTACATCAGAATAACAAATAGGCTATAATTTATAACGATATTGAATAATCTAAGTCAGTGCGGACGATTCAGGGGTAGAAGCTAGTCTAACTAAACTAACTTATGATAAATTGATTCTACACTTGACAAGGATTAGATGGCGTATCTTTAGATGTTTTTTAAAAGAATTTCCTAGACCCAAAATGTAATCTGGTGATTTTTAAAAAGAAACATGTATTTTTGGATTCTCCAATAAAGTTGTTAGTAAGGCAAATTAAAAAAAAAAACGTATTTCAACCGACTTCAAGAAATGGAGGAGGTTCTCAATTTGACCTGTATGTTTTTTTTACGGTGCCAAATCACGAGTATATCTGTCGTACTGACGTAGTGGCGCATCAGGGTAGATTGTCACCTTCTTCAAATGTAACGAATTATGAGGTTATTTGTAGATATTGCACCTAAGTTTTTGAAGTCAGTTTTGTTTTTTCAAATGGTCATTCATCGCAACGTAACCATCACTAACTATTTAGTTTCTTAGTTAGAGTGCAAAAAAGACTGCGTACCAGTAATGACATAACGCTTTGGGCGTGGGAACAACCGTTCGAAAACGTTTTAGAAACGTGATTTCTGCTGCACGCGTTCGTCGCGTGCGAAACGACCGCGTTCAGTTCCTGGTTTTTAAAACTTAGATACATCATCATCATCACGCCTGTATTCCACAAAGGGGTAGGTATAGGTGCACTTCAGTGCGCACATACTTCGCTGATGTATTTATGGCCCCAATCTAATAGGGGGCGAGATTATTGCCATTATACCGGGCACATTCTCCCTCTATACGAAATGGGAAATTTTGGGTCACAGTTCACCATGCTGGCCCAGTGCGGGTTGGTGAACTTCAAACGTCTATATAGACGTGCAGGTTTCCTCACGATGTTTTGCTTCACCGTACAGCAAATGGTTGCGTTCTACAAACAAGGATACTACTACATATTAAACTAGGAATCTTCTTTATTTTGTAATATTATTCATATGTATTTTTTCGTTTTTATTTTCATGCTGGTCCGCTAACTAAAATCACTAATATTCTTAAGATACTTACATAATTGACCTCTGATATTAACAGAAAGTTACAAAGGACTTTGGTTCTGTAAAGTGTTGGTAAAGCCATTGAAATTGGTCCATCTGTGAGATCATTATGAGCTCACTTACGCAATTAAAACGTGTGCAAAAATGATTCTTGCATTTATTATCACGTAATCATAATTGGAATTGGAGAATTTAAACACTAAACGATATTGATTTGTAGTTCAATTGAAATAAAGTTGGTTTTCCTTTGTTGCAGATGCCCCGAATGATGCGAATTACATGATATGCGGCGTCGTGATTGCTATGGCCCTCGTCGGGCTTATTATAGTGCTGCTGGCCCTCACAATAAAGTAAGTACTTATACAGGGTGTATCAAAAGCCCCAAACATATATTTAGTAACTAATAATGCAAATGCTTAGTGAAGACTAACTAAGTAGGTATTTACATACTATCACAGTTTCCGGGTTGTAACTCGTGTTGGGCTTGTAGCCCTTTCAATATTTGTCTCAACAGTCAGTGACCTTAGGGCACATCAAAAGGTACAACAGTGTAAACTGCATTATCAGGTGATTATCTTAAAAAATAGGACACACATAAAGTTCAAGTCCCCCAAAATGGCTGTAATAAAAAAAAAATATATTTTTTTATAAAATATCCTTAGCTGATATTTATGTATGTGGCAAAGTATTATTAAAGAATTATGAAACACTCTGTATAGATGAATTGGGTACAAGATAATAGGGCTAACTAGCACCATATGGCCTACCCCGCCATGGCCTGTCATTGGACTGTCAAATCTAATTAGGTCAGTGTGCTAAAAAGGTCCCAAGTATCTATCATCGTAACTTGGATTATGGACTTTGAAATTGAAGCATAAAGCTTAAAACTCATTACTGATAATTCAAGGCCTGAAGTCGAGTTGGTTAAATGCATAATTAATTTCATTTATCACACCAACTTTAGATGCGTTTGCATACCCTACCGTTGAAAAGTTTGCTAATAGGAAAAACACAGTCTCACACAGACATTAAAAGACTGTACGAGGAATTTCACTTTGTCCGATGAAAAATGTTTCCAAGTTAACGTCAATTTGGTTTAATGTCAAACTGCGTTGACGTCATACTTTTGACGGCAGGTATACATATACCTGTAACCGCATGATATGACGTTGTTTAAAGAACGTCTCTTAGTTTTAAGTTACGGTTATTAAGTTTAATCCACAATATAATTAACGGGCACGTTTTATTAGCTCCTTAAATTTCTAGTCATTTCTGGATTTTACCGCTATTATTATTATGTATGGACATTTACGATTCACCGAATATGAATTATAAAAATCAACAAACAAAAATGTTTGGGGTGGTACGTAAAATAATGCGTAACTGTCAGTCCTGACCATTAGGTACAATAAATAGGTCATGTTGAAGTCCTTCAGACGATCTAAAGTAGCCTAAGTTACACCTTATAACTTCAACCAGTGAAACTCCCAACAAAATCAATCCAGCCGTTTGGGAGAATCCCTGACACAAATACCCGGACAAAAAAATATAAAACATTGCGTTTCTATTATAGGTATCGTATATACTTTCATATGAATTTAATAAAAAGATTTTCTTTTGATTGAAATTAAACTATTTTACGGATTTTATCGCGTTTATTTACTGTTTTATTTTCCCGACGTTTCGGCTGCTTTACAGCAACCATGGTCACGGGGGGACTGAGGTGTTAGACGTCCTGATGTCATAGTTAATAACTGGGTACCCTCATATTTAGTTGTTGTTTGCGGTCCGATCCACGCAGAAAGTGCTTACGGGTGTCCTGAGGTCTTGCAATTGTACACTTGGTTTTGGATTTCATCATAAACGCGATAAAATCCGTAAAATAGTTTAATTTCAATGTATAGTATTCGCGTAAATATAAGAAAACAATTTTCTTTTGATATAAAAACAGACACAATTATATTATTTTTGCATAGATGACAAACGCAAATATTTTTACGGGTGTTCCACTACAACAAATACAATTTCCAATAGGTAACTCATATAAATCGAATATCGATAGAACAACATTTACCAGAAGCACTTATGTTTACGATATTTCCAAATCGTAAAATTAGAGATCATCTTACACATGAAAAATTATTTATTTTCATTGCAAACGGCTTCAACTGATTGATGTTTGCCGTAAATCTAGAGTTATTGACTTTAAAATCTAAGTCGATGCCAAAGTTTGCGTATGATACAAAAGTAGGTAGGATTTTAATGAGATATTCATATTAATTATCTTGTGTTCGCGGCTATGGCCTAGATGTGGGTTCATTTCAATTCTTATTACGCCTTTTAATTTTAATATCATTTGATTTTATAAAGGAATCCAAAACGAACCAATTGTTATAAATAATGTATGTCACAAACACATTAATAATATAAGGATACATACAGCCGTTTGATTTGTTTCTCCTGAACACTTTGACGTCACCGTTAATCTGTTTGAGGAAATATTCGCTAGTATAATTAACCTCATTGAATTAAGACGTAATTTTAACTCCCTACATAAAAGAATGACGCTTAAAAACCCACTGTTGAGACACTTTACTGAAAATGTTCTTCACCTTGAACAATACCAAATCAACTCAATAAACCTTCAGAAAATCATAACAATTATTGTGCAAATAAAACTGTATTTGTAAAAACAAAAACAGGTCGGTATTAACGTAAAATTTATTGCAAGGAAGTACAGAGTCTGATAATATCAAAGATTGGAATGCAAAGGACGGATTTTATTGAATAAAATATACACCTTTATTAGGCTGTTTACGGCAGCTGTAACCCTGTTCTAATCGGCACTTTTGATTGGGACGCAAGGGCAACTCGTGTAAATTGGTAAGGCAACGAATGTTCGTTGCAAGTCGCCGAGAAATCATGCTGTCACTGTCATTCTCATTTCAATAATTCTTGTGCGAGAGAGATGGGATATTCATCGCAATTAGGCCCAATAAGACGACAACAAAATAGACACAATTGTATTCACTAGAAAAACATAACCCACCTTTTGGGACTAAAGATCTTGTGTTTAATCCTCATTCGGCAGGTAAAACATGTAAAGTGGATCTTAAACCGGACATCGTAAGGAAAATAAAAGAATGAATTGTCCAAAAAAATCTGGAGTTTGTAACGGAATTCTAACGTGTTTGTAGATGCGAATGTAGCATTTGGAAATTTCATAATGTTTTTTTTTTTGCATGCCATCATAATAGAATTTAGTTTATAGTTAAAGATAACCAAGTGATTTAGCAAAACATAAACCTATTAGGAATGGATGCATCTTGTAACGTAATATTGGCAATTTGACAGGGATTTTTTGGTTCCCCGAATTCCCAGTCGATAGTGTCAGCTCCGTGACGATTGTGGAAAATATCATCGACTACGAATCTTGTTTAGGTTTCTGGAAGGACGAAATATGATATTCTACATTTGTATAGCTATTACTACAAGGTGAACTGAATCTATTCAGTAGTTATAGCATGTGCGCCACGACTTATGTCACAGAATATGTTGATAAGAAAAAGAACAACCAAATCCGTGACAGAGGTCCGTGCGTGCGGGGTTAGCAGAAAGTGGCCTGAAAACTCCAACAGGAGTTTCCCAATAGTTCACACAAATAAACGAAATTCAAAATAAAATAAAAATATTTGTGTAGACCACAAAGTACTTACAAAGAGTCAGATATTACCACTCGTTTGGAATGCTGCTTCTACCGGGGATAACTGGAAAGAAACTCAATGGTCACTCTTTCCATGATAAATGGGCAAAGCATTCTTTAACGATTTTGTGAACTAATTTTGGCAATCCTACTAAAACAATAGTGATTATCCCATTTACAAAAGCTTTTGTAAATCTTTACAAACGAAGCTTCTAGTGATGATTATCAACTATTGAATCAATATCAATAGCTTCATAAATTCTGATTGACGTATACTTACAAATGGCTTAGTGCGTTCACAATTGAAGTCTAATCGTAGCTTCAAGGCAATAGAATGGAAAGGCTTGAACATCTGCGTCGGGTCACTTCAAGGAGCTTGCGAAATGTGCCTTAAGTTGCTCAGTTCAGACTAGATATCATGACTCAGTCAGTCGAATAAAGTCCTGTGCAAATCAAGGCAATTCAAAACGCTCGCAACCAGTTTTACACCAATACGAACTGTATTAACTTATATTGAAAGCACATTTTTCAACGAAATGTCATCGATGACGCGAATGATATGTATGTGGTCTTGTGGCTTTTGCTTTAGAAATTCAATCGTTTTGTTTATTCAAGTAGAGATAATTTCCAATTAATGACAATTAAATTCGCTCGACGCAGCAGCAGTAATAGTAGTATGTCCAAGGCGTTATGGGTTAAATCTTTCCTTGCAAAAATCTTACTGTGTTTTCCAAGATTTCTACTTTAAACATTTTTGGAAATTACCTAATTGGTAGGAGTCATTCAATTTTAAAACTGGTTTTATCTGTCGAAATCACCCATGTTATTTCCATTAGGTATCCTCAAAGGGAAATCTTGGGGTATTTCCTACCAGCTTGCTGCTATGTAATAACATATTTGAATTTTAATATTTTTATGAACCGATTTTAAAACTAGAGGCGGTTCTCAATTCGACACAATGTGTTTTTAATGTTTGTTACTGCATACCTTCTTCGGTTGTGAACTGATTACCTTTTTTATATTTCATATGGAGTTCTATATGATTGGTCCCAATAAAAAAATAATTTCCAGAAATCACTCCCCTAAGGGCCTCAGCGGTGTTAAAGGGCAATGTTGTTAAATGCAAAAAAAAAGTATTTAATTGTTTGTGGTTATAAAGTAACATAACATAACCAGTATATAAAAACAAAATGGCTGTTATATAAATATAAAAACAAGGAAAACGATAGGTTTTACCTATCAACATTACAGTTCCATGTTTCGATATGATTTCGTGGTGACAATCAAATACTAGTTTTGTTCGGTATAGATAAAGTGACCTTACTACATTGTAATAAGCACGTATATGATAATGAACGAAATATCCACTTTTAATTTCGTATTGAAATCGGGTCTAACGATAAAAAAAATGTGGTAGGTAGGTAGGTAACGTGACATAATGTACTATGTAGGTATGTTGGATATTTATTTGTGGAATGTATTGCAGGAAACAATTATAAGAGTTTGCATGTAGTTATGATATATGACTTTTTTGCCGTACCAAAACAAACTGTATTGTCTCATAGAAAGAGTTCAGTTTTCAACGAAATGACGACGTAGACAACTCGAGTGAATTTTATCGCGTGGAGCGTAGGTTGTACCACAGAAATTCAATCTTTAAGCATATTGAAACACGAGTTCGTTTTGGTATGGGCAAAAATTTTGACTTATAAGTATTTACATCTGTACAATTAAATACCTGTCAGTAGGTACATGTTTATTAATCTAGATTCTATCCTGGCCTGGGAGACAATCTATATATTTCATTCCGATACGCACAACTCCACTTTAAATCTATAAATAAATTAAATTAATGCTTACTACTACAGCCCTTTTAACGTCCCACTGCTGGGCACGGGCCTCCCCTCAATGCGAGAGGAATTCGGGCCATAGTCCACCACGCTAGCTCAGTGCGGGTTGGCAGACTTCACACATCTATCGAGAACTAGTCAAGTTCCCTCAGACGTGCAGGTTTCCTCACGATGTTTTTCTTCACCGTTTCACAGCAAGTGATAATCTCGGATGAAAATGAGATTGGCACATAAATCTCAGAGGTGCGAGCCGGGGTTTGAACCTGCACACTGATTGCAAGGCGTGTGTTTGACCACTCGGCTACCACTGCTTTATTTATTTAAATAAATATTTCGCAGCATAATTTACATCGAATCGTAATTATACTACATTTATTTAATCTATATTTTTATGAACGTGTCTACCAGCCAGTACTATATACTCGTGATACTATTAATTGACACTTTCATTACGTTGTTACTACGGGAAAATAGTTTCATGTTTTAAAACGATCATCTCTGCCAATTATTGAGTGAAACTGAAAAAAATATTATGTCGTATCACGCTCATTCGCAACACGCAATATATATGCTTGATGAGAGATATTGTTTGTAAAACCAATTTTTTAAACGCCAGATAAACTACCAGACAGACCATTTTTTTTTTGTGTTAATGGCCTCTTTAGACAGACCATTATTCCTCAAAAAGTGGGTTGACAATCTTTCAAACGTCATAATTATAAGCTTTATTTGACGGATAACTCGACTGACAAACAGTCAAGTCGCTTTATTCGTTGCGTAAGTATTTATTCATAGTAACTATCTTTTTTTTTTCGATATGAAAAAAAAAGATAAGCTGAGGAATTATTCCACCTGTGACGAGCGCGTATTTTAGCCAGTATTTAATAACAAGAGCAAATTCAATAAATAGATATATCTATACAAATAAATAAAATTGGAGTGTCTGTTTGTAATATCAAAATAACACTTTTTTACCAAATGCGTATGAAAGTATATACGATACCTATAACGAAAACGTAATTTTAAAATTTTTTGTCTGTCCGTCTGTCTGTTTGTTTGAGGTAAACTTCTAAACGGCTGAACCGATTTCAATGGGACTTTCACTGACAGATAGCTGAAGTTCCAAGGCGTAACTTAGGCTACTTTTAATTTTAGAAAAAGCATTAGGGTTCCGCGGGAAAAACATAATACCCATATTTCCGGGTAATCTCCCTAAAGTCCACGCGGGTGAAGTCGCGGGCTCAACTAGTCATACATAAAAATGGGTGATGAATGTGACAACGATATCGATTGAATCCAGTAGTTATCTGTTTGGGGATTAAGAAAATAGCTTTTAGACTAATAAAAAATGATTATTTTACATCAGTTATCACAGCCAATATTAATAATTTGATTTTTTTAACAAAAATAAGAATAATTTAATTCAGAAAACTAAGTATTCTATACTATTGTTCATGAGCAAACCAAACTAAACTTGGGGTCTGTATTTTAGTGCTCTTTTGACATACTTATTGTATAAGTAAATCTAGAAATAAAAGAAGCATAAAATAAAGTAAAAAATCATTAATTAATTTACGTGTCGGACGAAATAGTTATTAACATAAAGTATAATCATTCCCTCTGTGTCATTCTCGCGTCATTAAATACTTAAACATTATTCAAAACAATATTTTAATCACTTTCTCATAACTTTTCATGCGAACATCGGTCACAAACAATTTAAAACTGAGGGTAGTTACAAAACAGTATTCATTGTGCGAACGGATTATCTTACACGCAGTTTGTTCTTAGCTACGGCCTTGGGAACGCGAGTGAATTCAAAAATAATAAGTTTCGTTAGATATTTGACTAAATAACTATCTGTAAACGACTTAATTAAGATCTCCAGACTTGTGATATAATATATTATATAGGATTTTGACGTGAACACATCACTAATCCAATTTGAAAGATTGATTTATTTTGAAGGTAATATTACGACGAAGATTAGTATGACGATATTAGTGTTGAGACGTATAAAAGTAACTTTCAAGAGAATAATAAGGAAAATGTAAGTTCTTTTTTATTAATATACATCATCATTACGCTTGTGTCCCGAAAGGGGTAGACAGAGGTGCACTGCTGCTGTTGTTAAAGGTGTTTTTTTAATTTATTTTTCACTAGCTAAGCCCGCGACGTCTTCCGCGCAGAATTTAGAAACCCTAATTGTTTTGGTAAAATAAAATGTAGCCTGAGGTACTGCTTATAACAAAAGCTCTCCAGTTCAATAAATTTTTGCCATTACTAAAACGACCTGTTTTGACTCATAGACATAGTTCATACTTCAACGAAACCAAAAATATTGACCAATGGTCGCGTAACTTTTATCACAGAAATTCAATCTTTATACATATGAGCAAAGAGTTCATTTTGGTTTTGGCAATAATTTTCTCACGCGATTTTTGACGCCCCAGTGTGCGCCTTTTTGTGTGAATGCAATAGATACTTACCTACCTCATGAATAAGGAAATCATTATCGCTTATACTTAGAAACCAGTGTTAACTAAATTAACACGAGGTCAATGTCACATTGTCAATGTTTCAATGTACATACATAGATACGTATATACTAATTGGTATATTATATTATACAAATACGGCGACTGAAACCTTGTGTGAAATATCGTTTAGACGTGTAGATATTATGTATAAAACTTTGTATTGTGCTAGTGTGTAATGGAATTTTCTTTTAGTTCTTGAACTTGCAACTAATTAACAAAATCCGTGAACGTTGACGTACGGGAGGCTTAAGTCAGAAATAATATCCAAGAGTACAATTAAATAGTACCTCGTTTAAAAAATATAAAAAATCGAATGTTTTTTTTTTAAATAATAATTTGCGGCCAGTTTTAAAAACATTGCAAATCTCGAACTCCATGCGAAATTTAGAGACAGTTAAATATAACTGTTGTTGTTTTTTTATCCCGTTGCGTTTCTGAACGGATTGTACGGTTAATCCGAAACGTCGAAACGATGGTCGATAGCTCGTTATTATGATGAAACGTTCGGCATAATGTTTTTATCGTTGCTTAGCAACAGGATAAGATGTTGTTTATATCATATGCCTTATCAAAAACGAAAACGTAATAGTTGTTATGGCAACTACTTACATAAACATAAAGTTATAATAACCAAATGAAAACAACAAATGTTTTTACGAACAACATCTGACGCAAATCGTGATGTATACAAATACTTACTAACATAGGTATGTATTTTGGAAGTTAATAAGTCCACAGACACGATAACTCAAAGACAAAAATGTCAATTTTGAACAATTCTCCCTAAACAAACTAATTTCAGAGTAATAAGTCGGAAATCTCCGTAGAAGAGCGATGATATCCAACTCATCTATACATCTATACATCTATACAAATAAATAAAATTGGAGTGTCTGTTTGTAATATCAAAATAACACTTTAAATTGGAGTGTCTGTTTGTAATATCAAAATAACACTTTTTTACCAAATGCGTATGAAAGTATATACGATACCTATAACGAAAACGCAATTTTAAATTTTTTTGTCTGTCTGTCTGTCTGTCTGTTTGTTTGAGGTAAACTTCTAAACGACTGAACCGATTTCAATGGGACTTTCACTGACAGATAGCTGACGTTCCAAGGCGTAACTTAGGCTACTTTAATTTTAGAAAAAGCATTAGGGTTCCGCGGGAAAAACATAATACCCATATTTCCGGGTAATCTCCCTAAAGTCCACGCGGGCGAAGTCGCGGGCACAGCTAGTATATTATATATGTGAAAGTATGTAAGGATGGATGGACGTTTGTTACTCTTTCATGCAAAAACCACTGAATGGATTTTGTTGAAACTTTACAGTATTATTGTTTATACATCAGACTATCATATAAGCTATAATTTATGACGATATTGAACAATAAAGTCTGCGCGGACGAAGTCGCGGGTATAAGCTAGTTATATTATACAACTGTTGTCTGGCGGTATTTATTTATTTATTTAAAAAAAAAGTAGAAAAGTCATCCGCCATCTTTGTTTGGAATATCTATTTGATGTGAAATATCTATAGGCGAGGGGTAAACCTGATTTTTGGCGTGGCGAGATTTGCCGATGCTTCGCCACAACAAAATGAAACCAACCTTATTACTTATAGCATAAAGTATAGTTTTAAATGCGGCCACGCTTCGTACTCCTCGGCTCCTCGGTTCTTTCCGCCGCTTAGACTCCGCTCACTCGCTCACTCGCCGCTACGACGTTTATGTTTTATGTTTCACATCTGCCAGGCGTCCCGCGACGGCAGTTTTTTTATTGAATTTTTTGTTGCTATTAATTACTTAATACTAGCAGAATACCCGCTAATCGTTGATACAGTCCTTCCTCGTCGTAATCCATTGAATTTCAATAATTCGGTAAAAGAAGTATGGTTGGTAACAATATGTTAGAAAACGCTAAACAAATGGCCTTGGCCGCGGATAATAGGAGATCTAGCATTAACTGGTTCGTACCGATTACATCAGTTTAATACTAGTCGTTTTAATTTGCCATGTCCTTTGGTAATTGATAGTTTCCGCGTTGGGGACTGGGGTGCCTAATTGATCCCACAAACTATGTAATTACAGTCCTAATTGATTAGCACATGGTGTTTGCCTTTAGTTTAAATGTTGATGTGCGAACGTCATTATATTCTGGATATGTAGTTGTTTTGATCATCATTATGTCACCATGTGTTGTGAAATTGTAGATATGACTTGGCACATTTAAAAAAATACTTCAAATGATATCTAAATCAAAAGAAGGTGAATTGATAATAAATAAACCTAAACCCAACACGATATTGGCATATAGCGGAAACTTAATTTACCTATAGATCAACAGTTATTTTCCCTATAGATGATTTTTTATACAATTTAATTGCCTTATAGGAATATCACGCGATAGTTGCACTAGTCAACTGTTATTTTTTTATTGCATGGAAGTGATGAAATTTCTTAGCCCATAAGATCTAAAGGAATGTTCATAGGGCGTAGTTTTACCACCTATAAGATATAAAAAAACCGGCCAAGTGCGAGTCGGGCTCGCGCACGAAGGGTTCCGTACCATTATCTACAAAAACGTGCAAAAAAATCAAGTTTGTTGTATGAGAGCCCCCTTAAATATTTATGTTATTCTGTTTATTATATTTGTTGTTATAGCGGCAATAGAAATACATAATCTGTGAAAATTTTAACTGTCTAACTATCACGGTTTATGAGATACAGCCTGGTGACAGACGGACGGACGGACGGACAGCGAAGTCTTAGTAATAGGGTTCCCGTTTTACCCTTTAAGTACGGAACCCTTAAACCATAACAGAAATATTTAAAGGCGCAATTCGTGAACAGAATTATTATATTTATATAACACACGTTCATAATGGCGTGTATTATTAGAATATTTGCAAATTTTAACGCATGAAGAGCCCCAAGGTTTGATAAAACTCTAGCTATTGGACGGCCGCCAAATTTTCGTCTGGACATTACAATGATTTGTATTTATTTTTGTTAACTGTACGCTGTTTTAAAATCGCAAATCACAAGGCGATCAAACCACAGGTTTGAAACTTTAAAAGCAACGCTTGTCTCATCACACCGTGAAACATGCGGTATACAAAGCAATTTCAACCATAATTTTACTAATTTTACACCTATGGATTAGAATCTGGCCGGTTTCATCTTTTTAGCAATCTGTAGTTAACGTTGGGATGGATAAACAGAAAATGGAAGAAAGAGATATCTTTAAGCTTGTAAGTTTTTCCAATCATTGCAGTTATTATTTCAACGGCCTAGAAACAGTTTGTTGGGATAAATTGAATGCAATATCAATAATTTTACGGGAGAAATATAATTACAGTAAACTGACACATTGGTTTTGCTTGCAAAAGAATGATCTCACATATCTAAACAAATTGTTTTTTAGGAGGTAGGACTGTTTTGACAATAAAGAAAATATCAAAGTACCTACGTTAACGATCATCAAATCATCGACGATATTATTCTTACAGAAACTATATTATTTCACAGCATAGATCCAATGATAGAATGTGTTGCATTCTTATCTTCTCATATTGGAAGTCAAGATTGTATTCAAAGCAATATTAAAAAATAAATTGCCACTCTTACGCCCTTTGCCTAAAGACGCTGAAAAACGTGTGATTGCGTGGCTTCCACCACCGAAATTCAATCTCTATGACTAATAACACAGATAACATATTTAAAAAAGTCAAATTACATCGCTCGCTTAAATTGAAGCAGGGAATTACATCAAATAGTTATGTAACAACATCTAATAACGACATGCATTGAAAATACAATCCTTTGGTATTAGCCACGGTAGGCGCAACGAGGCCGCCCATTGTAGCCAACAGCGGACCATGGCTAACATGTCGGGGCATGGCGTTCCCACGTCGAGGACCGGCAATGGACGCAAATTAACATGTGAATTATCGCCTTTGGTTGCAGAATACACAGCTCAGCACAAGAATAGCATAATATTATTATTAAGGATAAGAGTTTAAACATGACAATTATAGCTAGTTTGGGTAAATGTTGAAATACAATTGACTATATTGTTGGCAACGCAACAATATTATATTTTGTATTTAAATGTGTCCAAATACTTCCCCGCATTGAGGGAGAATGTGTCCGGTATAATTTCAATAGGCTCGCCCCCTATTACATTGGGACCAAAATACATCTGAGAAGTGTGGGCGCACTGCAGTGGACCTCTGCCTACCCCTTCGGAGAATACGGGCGTGGTGATGTATTTTTTTATGTGCAACATTAGAACCAATAATCTCTCCCTATCGTCTCCGAATCCACTTCTAATGGACTTGGTTTCTTTCCTTCCATACATCAACCTATGAAATAACATTTACAAACTTGTACACATATTCACCGTTGGAAATATCCACATTTCCAATATTAGAACAGATTGCCCCTTACATGCATAAACCGCTTATAACAAGACGGCTGCATTTTACCTCAAATTTATATACATTATCATAGGTATAACCGAAGACAGTGGCATTTTTCCGTACGAAAGCCACTAATAATCGATTTAAACTTTTAAAATTGGATAGTTTTTGCCGTGTTCTACGAGACTTTTAACATGATACTACATCTGCAACTGCTCGTTATTAAACCTCTCCTAGCGTCTGTGAAAACGGGAGTTATTCTTATATTGAATCAATGAATTTCGCCAAACAAACTGTGGAATGAACTTCCTGCAGCGGTGTTCCCGGACCGATGCGACAAGGGTATCTTCAAGAAACGAGCCTACTCATTCCTTAAAGGCCGGCAACGCACTTGCGATGCCCCTGGTGTTGCAGGTGTCCATGGGCGGCGTTGATCACTTACCATCAGGTGAAACATCTGCTCGTTTGCCTCCCTATCTAATAAAAAAAAAAACAAAACATAATCATCGTATAATCCCAAACTAAGCAAAGCTTGTACCTACTATGGGTACCGTATAATGGAGTGAGGCGAGGATCGGATGGATTAGGAAATTGCACCCAGACCAGAGCAAATTGCGGAAAGATCATTTTCGAAATATGCCACTGGCGGGAATCGAACCCGCAACCTGATTCGATGAGCCAAGCGGCCTACGTTCAGACTTGACCAAGCCGATGTCGTTCACAAATTTTACTTGTTTCATGATTTTACTACATATTACTAATGAACGATAATTATTAATTACATCTGATCAGTTTTGAGATGAGCTCCGAACATTTTCTGCTCCGATTGTATAATACAGAATTGGAAGCGATGACGTCAATGTTTGATCGAACGATGCAATGCATTTCTTCACTCCAGCTTGGTCTAATCTCAATATCTCCAGTATTTATATCGATACAGCAAAATCTTTTCTTGAATCATATTTTTGGAAAGAGGATTCCAGAGGCGACTATCATCGCAGCCCACGATAACGATGTTATTAAAACCCAATATTTTGGCACCGAAACACATTTAATAGAGAGGAAACTACAAAATGATAACATGCTAATCGAATCTAAAGAATCTTAATATAACCATACAATGATTGTTCGATTGTCGTGTCTCCAACGGTCTACGCTATTTGTTATGTATGAATGCGACACGCAGGGACCGATATCCGCTGACGTTCAAGTCCAACTGTTTTCAGTTATGCCACGACAGGCATGTAACAAAGCCGTCTTCGCAGACATCATTTGAATTTGAAAGACGTACCCTGGCATCTGGAGAAAACAATGTGTTAATTCGTGACACTAGCTACATTCTGGCGTGACAACGTTCTCAAGCGTGTGCCCAATGATGTATGTGACCGTAAGTTATAGGTTATAGGACATGCTAATAGAACTCGGCGGTCGTCCGCATCGCGAATGCAGCGTTTCCTGAATAGGAAAATAGGTGGAAATGAATGCAAATTACTTGCGCGTTAGCCTACTATAAAGGGCTTTCGCAGCGCGGGGTCGGGTCCCAATAACATAGCAATAAGGTAACGGGAGAGCTGCGTGTTCAGTCGCCACCCACCTCTGCGCGAGGCGTGGTAGCCGGCGCCACGGCCGCCGCTCAGGCAGTCAGATAGTCACCGTCGGGTCGGTTGTGTGTATTGGAAACTCGCGGTGGCGAGTGTCTGCCAGTGTGCGCCAAAACGCCCGTCAGTACGGCTCATATTGGCGCGTTGCCGCAACGGTTCTCGTTCAAAAGTCTGTGGAACCCTCACGTGAAGTGTCAGTGCCCGCGTTTCGATGCTCTTCGCTCCCATCGCCGTGGAGGCGATGAAGTGTAAAGAGGAAAACTGCGAGGTCGGCGTGGTGCTGGAACATAACTCCCTGATCGTGTTGTCGGTCGACAAGACCATTGTCTGCCTATGCGGAAGGGATAGGAACAATCCCTTCGAGCGCGGGTAAATTCTCAACGTTCCGCATTTATGGTACGACGCTAACTGATTACATCGACTTATCTCCCATGTACTAACAACCTGGTAATCTTAGGTAATTACAGCTCACTTATAATGGCATTACCCGATCGTTGCATAGCCACGTAGACCGGTCGAATGGCTAAGCATACCTCATTGGTCAGATTTGAATATTTAAATTTCTGCACAAAAACCGTGATTTCTATATCGCAAAAACCTGTTCGCTATCATTTCACGCTGCGAGGTTGTCTTCTGTGTGGTCAAGGCGAATTCCTTGCAATTGGCTATATTCCAGTCTATATTTACCTGTCTATATTTGCATGTCTCAATTTATAAAAGAAATGTGATCAAAATAGCATGGGCATTTTGGTGTCGTGACGGAGGTTCCGTGTTCTGCGATTGGCGGTTCTATCTATGGTGGTTCTATTTAAAAACTAATAATTCCATGAGTCAGAACTTGTGCCGGTAATTGACAAAAAATATAGATACCAGCTGTAGGTATTAGCACGTATCTGGTGTAGGAACAGATTCATGACCGAAAGAAACATACAAGGTCGTGGTCGGCCGTACAATGGCTTCCAAACGAACAATTCGCACGAAAGAGCCAAATAATTTATACCTCATTAATATTTATGAGGAATAATTAATTTACTCAAACTGAAATGTGTGATAAATTTGAATATAAAATACTGACACTTTTGAGTTTAAGTTACATGCACATAAAAGATTTATAGGATTTAATTATTTGATAATAGGGAAGTAATTAACGAGTATAGACATGCGGAAACCAGTGACAAATGTATTATATGAAACGCAACCCATAATCTGCTGACAAAACTAATTAGTATACGAAGTGGTATAACAAAAAAGGTTACAGTGTGGAGGTTGGAGCATGATAACCTTCTATCTATATCGGTAACACGTTTACCTACACGAGGTACAGGTGTGAGCTTGCAGGTGCCGCGACTTTCTTCCAATGTCTAAATAAACCTGGAAGAATCCGTAAACACTGACTGACATTTACGTCGTTGCCGTAAACAAAAGCCTGCCAAGAAATGTTTGAGACCAACAAGCATCTACAAGACCCAAGGTTGAGCCAACCGCACATGAGAAAATGTTGAAAATCTCTTCTAATATTATTTTTAACTACGAGCGTTGTGAAAGCTAACAAATTGGCGACAATAATCGATAGTTTACACAGCCTTGTACTAGATTATAAAAGGAAGTTATATTTCACAAGCACATGTAGATATAGTCAACGATTTTCGTTATGTTTTCAATAGTTTACCGTTAAGTTGCTCGGATCGTTAATTCATTGTTCCATAACATATTAAAAATGTACCCCTGTTGACTCCGATCACGTTTGACGTCAATGCTAACAATCGAACGCTTTGCTAATAACCATTGCATCAATACATATTGGATGGGTTTTATTGTTAGGAAACCGGCACATTTTTAAAATATGATTCAAAATGAGTAGACTAACCCTTAATAGGTATATACTTATGCTTATTCTTGTTATATTACAGTTTTCAATAAGATTTTTGACGTGCTAAGTATCCTTAAAATTCGGCACAACACGGCTCTAACTCAACTGATACTTTTCAACTCCCTTTGATCTAAAGATTAACACAGCATAGGTATTAGCGACCATGGTTAGACTTGCCAAAGTGTAGAAATCAATTTGTCTTATAACTTTGTGGAAACATTGAGTGATAACTATTTAATTTAAATTTAATTTAATATTGTGTCGTCATAAAATGATTTCAATTACTGAATACGACGAAGAGTTATATACTTGTTACGTACATCCTGATTCACATTTAATGATAATCGTCTGAAATCAACTTTTAGGTTAAATTAGGGGGTTTTTCGTAATTGCAAAACAACAGATTTGGGTAAAGTTTTTAAAATTCAGTCGAAACTAAAGAATTATCTTTTTGTGTTTTATCTAATTATCCCAGGTATATGCAATGGTTATGTGTGATTATGTCGATTGTATAAAAAATAATTACAACGTGATTTTAGATAGCCTCTGATTGACGCACGAAGAGGTCAAAAGAAATATTTGGTTACTAACTTGGCACCATTATCTTAATGAAATTTTATGTCACTTGAAAACATCGTGGCAGATATCAAACTGATGAAATACAAAAGAATCTTCCAGCAATATATTCTCATAGGAATCTTCCAAGACATAAACTCAATTGACACTGTGGCAGTTATCAAAACAATAACTTACGGCGACTTCTTTATTACATCATGTATAATTACAATATGCTTGAGACACCTGGCTTCTTACATGGAATATCAAGCAGGAGTATTGATAAACATTACTTAAGAACTTGGCACCACATAAACCCGGGATTTCCGTTTGATATAAAATTATAAAACTATCGAAACAGTACATTGGGTAGACGACACAACAGCTACAAGCACAACCATTAATTAATTTGCTTTCAAACTCTCGTAAGCATAAATTAATCTTAAATTCATAACAGTATGGTACAATTATCTCTGTAACTATTTAGATCAAGATTGACAGTAGTTCATTGGTGCTGATTAGAGCGTCACTGATGATGAGTATAGAATAGTCTAAAGAAGTGATAAATGTGAAAATTAGGAGAGATACTTACCTGAAATAACTTATTGAGAGTAGTAGCACAATGAAATACTTTTTTTATTATGAACAAGCGGGCGGGCAATGAACTCATTGAACTAAATGCATCTATATTATAAAGTGGAATAAAGCAACCACGATAATCGGTCTTTAGTATATTTCAAGGAAGTAATATTTCATTCATCTACTTACATTTTTGATATTTTTAATCTGCTACAAACAATAAAATCATTAGATAGTAGGAATTTATACTTAAAATCGAACGTTCCTATATATGTTTGATTTTCGAGAATTGTCAGAAGCAATTTTTAATCTTAAAATCGTGCAGTCACGACTAGACACAGACTTTTTTCTGCCTTTAATAATGATATCCTCTAGACGTATCTCAAGGGTAACGACTCATAATGGTTCACTACCTGTGTTTTTTACCCCGCCAGGCATTGTTCAAGTCAAAGGCCCCGAGCTTTACTTAAGTTAGTCCCTGCGAAGGGCATTGCTCCTATCCGCTCTCTGTTGCCCTGCAGCCCTACTTTGTGTTTTATAGCCGAAAGCTCCAATTGCAAACCTCCCTTACCTTCCCGTGAATGCAAGTGTTCGTCCGAAAGAGATGCAACGTCAGTACACGTTCTGTCTGCTCTACCCATAAACCCAGCTGTGCGTAAAGCAGCTATACACATCTGTGCATATTTATATTGTGGACTTTGAACACTTTTATGGTGAAATGCAGAACGCCCTCGGATTTATTATTATCTGTGGGATCGATAAGACCACGTTTGATTGCTTTTATATCTAAAACAGTTTTAATGAGGGCGTGCTCTATACTTATGTTTTCTCATTATGAATATGTGATCCGGAGCTAACTGCACAAAATATAACGAGTCGAGTGCTTTGTTCCTGTATTTTGTGGTGCATCACTGTTGTACTCTTTACATAACATTAGGTTTAACTGTAACTACTGTTTGATATCATGTTTATCGTATGTAACGTGTATTTTATGTATTTGCAACAGGTTCAAGGAGACGCAAGATTAACTAATCGCTACGTAAATTGTAACTGGTTTACATCCTCACAGCCGTCGCGGAATATTTATACCTTGTGGTTTTACCAAAAGTAAGACGTCGACGAATAAATTTATAGGGCCGGGGACGAAACAAACCCAACGGTCGTGCCTACCGGTGCGTCATAGCCACTACGATACGATAGCGTCGGGCGCCGCCGCCCGCCACGCCACCGTTCGTAGTTTTTCGCGGAAAACGGTCATATCGTCGACCGAACCTCCCCCTCGCCCCCCCCACCCCCTCTGGCCGCGTCACAAGCGCGTCTATAAAAGCCACGCGCGCCCCACCACTTCAACTCAGACGCATGGAGTACTCCGTAGAGGTCGTTTGGCACGAGCGAGCGCTTTGCTAGGCACCTGCCGGCCACTCTTTACGATATAATTCTAGTCACCACCCGCGCAGCTGAAGTTCGCTAAACGCGGTCTGCCGCGCGTTCCTAAGAACAGTGATAGTGCAATAGCCTTACAACAAATTAATTGTGATAATTTATTTAAATTAGTTATTAGTTAAAAACGTCAATTAGACCGCTATACGGCTGTGAGTGATAAACTGTGAATTTGAAATGTTGTGACTGCCCGATTGGAACTTGTTACCTGTGATCCAACCCAGTGCGATCAGTTACTCTTGCGTCGAAGGACCGTTTGCAACAATGGTTGGGAATAACGGTACTATGATGGCGATTCGCATCGTCCACAGTAAGCTGCGTAAGCGAGAGGAGCATTCGGCTTCTGTGCACCCTGCTGAGGTCCTCCAGGCCGCGCCTGCGCCTCAGCCGGAGCCTCTAGGCTTCCGCCAGCAGCCACTGTGGCAGTTCCCGCCGCCGCTGCCCCCGCCTTACGTCTATCCTCACGATCAGGTTAGTACCTCACCCAAACACAAACAAATAGTCACAAAAGATCACGCCGATGTCTATTTCAAGAATCGAAACCAGTTCCAGCCGTTATACTTGACCCCAATACTGCTTTAACGAGCTGCAATGTCCAGCGACGCATTCCACTCCGCGAAACCTCAGCCTCAAACAAATAACATTGAAAGTTGCACGTTGGGAAAGAAACGTTACATTGTAATAAGAAATCGTGACTTGTCCGACCCTCCCCGCTACAAGAGAGAGTTGGTACCATACGCAGTCGCGATATCTAAGTGCGAAATAAATTTAAATGTCGGGACACGCTCGTCGAATAGAAAGCTGCACAAGGCGATCGTGTCGTAACGAGCGACCTTCTTTCCTGCAGCCTGACTAACAAAAGAGGCTAATGCAAACGTCTGAATAATATTTCAATTTCTTAAAACACTGACCCCAATATCGCGCTCCGATAACGCTTCCCGAGGCGAGGCTTACCTGTGAAACGGCCCATTCATTTGCTATATCGAATTGTAGACAATGTTTGCATGTCTGCGCCACATATCGAGACGGCACACCAGGAAGTAGATAATGCTAATGTGTCTTTGAATAGCGTATTCAAGGCTTGCTGCGTTCTCGTGTGGCCTTACGGTTTACTTTGCAACATTAGCTTCCTAGTCATATACCAGAACTTATTGCATGCTGAAACACCAAACTGTACAACTTATGACGGTCCAAAATATAACAAGCAATTCCGCAGATTTGTTATTGCAAAAAGTCGTCGTCGCAAACGTGTAATGCGACGACCTTCTTTCGCGTCGTTGGCTAGCAACAGTCTGAAAATAGCACGAGAAGGGCATTGTGTAACATTTAAAGTTGTTTCGCGTCGGGCAAATGCAGCTAATGCATCGGGGTCGATAACGGAACTGAAATCTGTAAGGTCAACAAACTTAAATGAACTCCCGGAAACGTCTGACTTTTGAGCAGCGTATCTGACCTTTATTTCTATTATTTCCAGGACAACCTTATGCAGCCGCACGGTAACGAGCGTGCGAGTTTCCGCAGTCTTCGCAAGAATATCGGCGGACGTTGGAAACGGCTAGTGAAAAAGAAGCCCGAACAAGAAGTCTACGCGATCCCGCCCGAGCTCAAACCGCAGCTCAAACAAATCTACGTGTACTAGACATACGGACATACGTTCCATTAGTTGAAGCTGAAGCAGGACACTTCGCTGCGCCGTTCTCAGGCGATGACATCAACCTCAATTCGGTTGTAAAACACAATTCATATCATTACTCGAATATCAAAACTGTTGAGCACGTACGGCTCGCCAGCTACCGCGTTCAAAACATATCTATTTTCGACCAATTAATTCTAATGACCAATGTGACTAAAATTTGTTTTCTTTCTTTCACCGACCTCATTGTAAGTGATTTAAAGCCTATAAATTGTATTATTAAGTATTAGAACTTGATGTTTGTGAATGGTGAGTGTTCAGTTGCAGTCCGTATGTGAATGTGTGATAGTCAAATGAATTTAGTTTAATTAATTTAATGCTATGAATGTGAATTAGGAAGATGCGGTCGCGCATATTAGTGACGAAAATCCAATAATTATGAATATAACAATTATCTATGATGCCTTGTTGAATGTAATTTTTTGACTAATTGGGGCATTTCGTAGATCATTTTTAACTTATTGTAGACGTGATCGTTTTCGTTAGAGGACACCGATCAAAATAGTTTATGGAGCTACTTATATACATAATGTATGTATTCTGTCTGTGTGGTAACAGCTGACGATCGGAAACGTCTTAAGCCACCGGCACACTGGGGCGTCAAAAGACGCGTCAACACTTTTACCAATACCAAAACGTACTCTGTGTCAATATGCATAAAGATTGAATTTCTGTGGTAAAAGCCACGCTCCCACGCGTCCAATGTCTAAACGACATTGAAAAATCAAAGTTTTCTATGAGTCAATACAGTTTGTTTTGGTATGGCAAAGAATTGACGGGCGATGGTTGACGCTCTTATGTGCGGGAGAGGCTTTATTGTTTGATGCAGTATTTTTATATCATTCATTTGTGTTGTGTGTGAGACTGAATAATGGTACAATTTTAAGTGTAACGTGACATTGTGAATCGAATAAAAAACAAATATTTTTCTGATATTATTGACTGTATCCAAATATAAACAATATCACGATGGAATATCAAATGGCCTAGTTGTTGAATGTTGCGTTCCGCGCATTGCTATTGTAGTATAATTTTTCAGATTTTCGCCCGGTCCTTACTGTGATATAAATAAGAAGGAATAAAGAATTTGTTGAAGGAGTGATGTAGTTTTGAATTGATCGCCTCAATACCTTGTCAATTAATGTCTGGAAGGGCCGACGGTCGAGAATTTTGATTGCTCATATTGAGCTCGATATTTTGATGAAGTAAATTGATAGATAGGTTATAGCCATGATAATATCATTACAACTAACCATCGCTGCTGTAGATATGAAACAATGTTATCAAATATACTTATAAACATCGTGAGAAATTTTGTTTCGAAAGATAAATGTAACCCTTCGTTGAAATATTGGAAAATAAATTCCATCAATATACTGATATTTTGTTTTTTTTTAAAACCCGTAGGTATAACTACCTACAATAATTGCGCCATATAAAAGTGAAAACCAAGTAATGAGTAAATATTTTTAACGCTTTCACTCCCTGCTTTGTAAAGGTACCTATTTATTTATTTACCCAAATGTATTTTCCTCAACTAGTAGTGTAGACACAATAACAATACCACTATAGTAAGTAAGGTACTCGTAAATACCTATGTGAGGATTTTTAACCTTCACATTAATTGTATTAGTCGTTTTTGGTCGCATTCAAATTCTATGCATTTTTTAAATATTTAAAAAAAGCGACATCTATCGGTAGCCCTTCAACTATATTATTACAATAATAGCGACATCTTTTATTACAAGCGTAAAACATTTACAATGCCGATGCTACAGGTTTCATTGTTTAAAATAGCGCCATCTACTGTTACTACACAATACTATGTCAAAAGATTGATATGTAACAGATATAATTAAAAAATATTGTTGTCAGTGTCACTTGCCAGTGTTCTCAATTACTTCATAGGAATACCAAGAGATGTCGTGTTGTTAAATACCGCTGTAGGGAACTAAACGTACAATAGGAACAACAAATTATTACTTTTTAACAAGAAAAAAAAGTGTAGTAGTAAGGACCAAAGGCAAACTTCACCTATTATAAATTTAAAACAAATATTGGCACGGACTTTCCGGCTAAAAGGCTTTGTAAATAATTAACCCGTTTGGATAAACGAGGCCCGCATGTCGGGCACGACCCTAAAACCGCTAACCTTTGAGAGATTAGTTTGTATTAAGAAATTATCTTCTTCGTGTCGTTTTAGGGCGACCATTATAAAGGAATTTAGTTCGTGAAAACGGTCGAATTAATAGTGTCTAGTTATCATGATTATCTATACAACTAATACGGTTAAAAAAATACACAGTGGCCGATTATGTAGTGATATAATAAGCCCCAGTGGTCGAAACTGGTCATAAACATATAATTTAATTGACTGTAAGACCCGAAAATACTGACTTTACTTAATTCTGTCTGTACAAATGTATAGAACTTACCAAAAGGCGTCCAGACGCTCACTATAAGGCTTCGCGGTGCTCTCCATTAGGCATCGCGACGCTATCATAAGGACATCCGTTCTCAACGTTCAGTAGAAGGCTACGCGACGCTCATTACAAGGCATCATGAGGCTCACTACCATAAGTCACGAATCTCACTATAAGACGTCGCAACGCTCAATATAAGGTATAGCGACGCTCACCATAATGTGTCGCGACGCCTACCACAATATGTCGCGACGTTCACTATAAGACGTCGCGACGCCCACTATAAGGCGTCGTGATGTCTTGTAGCAGGCGTCGCGACTCTCGCTATAAGGCATCGCAACGCCCACTACAAAGCGTCGCGACGCTCACCATAATGAGTCGTGACGCTGATAGTGATAAGGATATGAGATGAAACGGTAACTATTCGGTATCCGGCCGGATACTGAATTACTATCCGTTATCCGGCCGGATAGTGAACAAGGCCGGATAGGCCGGATACCGGATAGTTACCGTTTCATCTCTAATCTTTATCACTGTCTATTGTGGTTGCCTTGTGCAGAATAATGAGAAATTTTTGAATTTTACTATCCGGTATCCGTCCGCATACTGGTAATTCAGTATGCGGCCGGATACTGAATGACTTTCCGGTATCCAGCTTGATACTGAATTACTATCCGGTATCCGGCCAGATACTGAATAACTATCTGGTATTCGGCCGGATATTGAACTACTATCTGGTATCCGGCCGGATACTGAATTACTATCCGGTATCCGGCCGGATACTGATTACTATCCGGTATCCGGCTGGATACTGAATTATTATCCGGTATCCGGCCGGATACTGAATTACTATCCAGTATATGTGGTGAGGGATTCAAAGGTACTAGATGCAAAAAACTTTGATCTCGTGTAACACATATAACTTTTCTCTTCATCAGCGAGAACACTTTAAAAAGTAAAATAAATATCAGTTTTATCTGCAGTAAATACTTATTTTCGTTTTAATGCAATAATAAGTTAAAAATTCAACAAATTACATTAATAGACATTATTGTCTTTTTGCATTTCTTTAGTTACTACGAAATTCCTATCGTGTTTGTCTTTGAGGTCGAATTCAAAATCAGAATTTCGAAAGGGCTGGTCTTTGTCTCTCTCTCTTTCTAATTGCGGGAAAGAGATAGAGTGTGAATGTTTCGAATTGAATGATTAACCCAAGGCTGAATAAGATATTCGCGGCTTTCTGAAAACAAAAATTAAACAGTTACTTAGTCTCACTCAGTGAGCGAAATCGCATTTTGCTCACTGATTTCAGGCAGCAAAACCTGTATGTTTGAGCTACTGAAGTGAAAAATACTTAACTACATACTTACGATTATGCCAAATAAAGGTTTCGTTTGCGTGGAATAGGGACCAGTATGATGGCTGCATTTCCTCGTTGTTTATAAAAATCCTTAAAATCTGATCACTAACAATCTATCGAACGAACCGCGACCACCACTGCCGCCATCTGACGACCCTCGGTTAAACAAATGGCTCGATAATTAGCTTCATTGTAGAATCCCAGTGACTCCCTCATTACACGACACTTCATTATATCTGAGACGTGTCAATTTGATTCTAAGGGGACTTTGAAGATAGGGCTTGCGGTTACACGCTTATGGTGTACATAATATTCTACGGAATTTCATATAAATAAAGCTAGATAGCGTATATAATAGGTTAGCATTGCAATTTTTAACAAACTTTTTTGTACTTAGCTGTTTCAAAGTTAAATACATAGTATCTTATTAGTATCATTTGTGTTTATGGTTACAAGAAATCCGAGTTTTTTTTTCATGTGCTTACACAGGTTACGGTGTTTTTAACCAACTTCCAAAAGGTTCTCAATTCGATTGGTTTTTTTATGTATATACACCGATTACGCTGAGATTTATGATCCGATTTACGTGATTATTTAGTTTGATTCGGAATAGATGCCATTTGGTCCCATAAAAATTTAACATAGTTTGGCCAAGCAGTTTTCATTTTATGAACATTTTTATATATATGAACTTTTTTGTTTGCGTAGATGATGTAACTATAATTTGTGTACGGTTTTTTAGGAGATTTCATTTAAGTTGATTATTAGTTCTTGTTTAATACGGATTGTTAACAAAAATCGAAACCAACCGCCGAAGGAGTGGAAAGGGGTGATGTTTTTCTGGCTGTAAATATTTACATTTTTAGGGTTGATATGAGGTGATAATACTTGCATATTTTCAACGATTATTGACACTGAAAAGCGTGAAAAATTTTTTTAACACCTGCAGTGCACCTAGGTTTTTGTTTTTTATTAAAAAAATTTTTTTTTAGATATTCAATCACTTAGGACGCAACCGCCCATTAGGAATGCAGTCCATATGGAGAAAAATGAACAAGAAATATGTATCTAGATGTTTTAAATAATAATTATTATCTTGGATTGTACATAAATAATGTACCTTTATGGTAAGTAACTTCTTACTCATGTATGTACTCGACTATCTGGTAGAGATACTATTATTATTATTTATTGACGATTCATTGGTGCCTGTATTGGTTTAGTGAATAAAAAAACAGATTCAGATTCTACAAACTTGCTAACAAAAACAATTTAAATTTTCATTCGATCACAGTATCTCCTTTGTATTTTATACCTCTTTTGTTTTTTCCAAAAGCATCCCAAGTGTAAGTCTGTAAGTGGAAATCACATAAACTTTACGCACCATATAGTTGAAACGATTGAATACAACATTGATATAACTGTAGGGGAACTCGTAAAACAGCCATTACACCGACCGATGATCCGACAAAGATGTCTTCTTGATTTGTTAGTTTTAAAGCAACTTTGTATGTTTATGTTAAAGATACTATGTTGCTTGATGAGATGTTTTTAAGTGCTATTATCGAGAGTCGTGCTGTGAATATTGACGGTCGTTCTGTGTTATTAACGCCTTGCGAATTTACTTGATTCAATTTCTACGGTATAGTCACGTCTTCTAAAATCGCTAGCGTCAACGATGAAAGGTTACGTTGAAAACTCTATATATTCTATAAGTTACATTATTCCCAGGTAAAGCAATTCCTCATCTCTTATTCCACAAAAATTTCATAATTCGATTTTGTAAAAATAGAAAACCCACTAAAAAGTTGGTCTCGTTTTGACTCGCTATTTGCGCAGGGCTGATTCCATTATCTATTTTTGTATAAATTGTAGGATAATAGTTTACCGCTCTCCACAAAACTGACAAAACAGATAAATATGTATAAAATATGTAAATAAAATGTTGGTTCCCTCATTAAGTTATGCAATAGTGGTAGCCGAGTGGTAGAACGCACGCCTTGCAAATCAAAGTGTGCAGGTTCAAACGCCGGCTCGCACCTCTGGGATTTATGTGCGAATCTCATTTTCATCCGAGATTATCACTTGCTATGAAACGGTGAACGAAAACATCGTGAGGAAACCTGCAGGGTACTTGACTAGTTTCCGCACTGAGCCAGCGTGGTGGACTATGGCCCGAATCCCCCTCGCATTGAGGGGAAGCCCGTGCCCAGCAGTGGGACGTCAAAAGGGCTGTGGTAGTGGTAGTGGTAATAACTTTTGAATTACACGCTTCCTAAGTCGTTAACTCAAGCCACTTCATAAGCAATTCGCTTTCCAAGAATTTCTTATTCACATATTCAATTGCTTTTGTTAGGTGATGCGTAAAATGACTCCGTTCCATTGAGCATGTAACTTATGATCAATATAACATTCGAAATACATTATTCGTGGCTTTTGTTATTTTGATAGGATTGAAGCATTCCATCTTAGAAATTATAATTAGTTTTCTCTTGTTCATGATTCCAATTATCTTATAGATATTATGACCAAATATTGCAATCCTGCTCATCTAATACGATCGGGAGCAAAATGACGTTCGAACGAAAACAACAAAAATATTTTTTAATCTATTTTTATGGTTGATTCGAGTGATTTTTGACTCGTGAATGCAGTTTTTTTATCACTGGGGTTTAAGTTTTATGTTTATAAACATTGAGTTTATTTATCAAAAAAGAAAAGTGTCCTATATTATAACTAGGAGAACACGACTAAAACAAAGGCAACGATTAAGGTCATCATTTAATTTCAATTCGATTAGCCAACAAAAATCGTTCATGAATATGAAACGGCCGCAGTCGTGAGTAAACAACAACGGTGGAATGGGAAGCCCTAACAAAAACGCAATTCTTAAGAGGTCGGCCTAGCACGCGACCTAATTTCTCTTAACAAATTGTTGTAATCCATTTACCAAACTGTTCAATTGGAGGGACAATCAAGGATCGAAAAAGTACTCCAATAATGGCTTTGTTTCTTGATGTCCGTGTTCCGTTATAACTCATTAAATTATTATGAATTGAAGTGTTCAATAATTGATACTATATCCAAAAAAATGCTTTCTTGAAAATTAATTTCTAACTAGTCATAACTAGTCTTGATATGGTAATTTGAACATCAGGGTTTTATTTTTTGCAGCGGAAGTCAGCCTCACCCTAAATTGGTAGAGTTATTATACCAAACGATAACTGTTCTGCCTTACTCCAAATTAGTGAAAAATTTCGAATTCTTCTCCAAACTACCTATAATGGCATTTCTGTATTAAAGTGGATTGAAAATGAATCATAACACTCTATAAATGCTTTATCACTCACTTTGAACGATTGTTAAGGAATTGATAAAGTAAAATTTTGACTTACTCATCTTCTCTCGTTTAAAATTTTCAAGACTCAAGAGTCGCGGTCCAGCATCAGTCGTCTTCTTTTTAAAGAAATAAAATTTTAATGGAACAAGATGAGGAAAGGATTGTGGGTGTTCTGTCAATGTAAAGTAATTCATAGCAAGGATGAATTCAATAAATTCGTACTGTAAGTATGATAAAAAAGGTGAATAAATCCACAAAATGTTCAGCATCAGTAGTCTGAAAATAGATCCAAATTTCACGGTCCCCCGAGCACCAAAACGTTAAGTGACGGTTACCACCCTGACCCGGCAGGAAGTAGTTCAGGTGCGAAAATTGAAAGCATAAATCCTCATGAAGCGTTGAAGTACATTATAATTACAGTCGCCATTTGTAATTCATGGGCAGGCCGGGCGTCTGTGCCATTACGCGGGTCGCCCACCGCACAATGAGTACAAGTAAGCGGTGACATATTAAAGAGGTCGTCGATTTGATGGAAGCGACAGGGGTTATCGAAACCTCTTTTATTTTTTATTATTAAAGAGGCTTTGTCGCTTTGGCGACCAGATCGCCTCATATGAACACAAACTATCTTACTTACTAGGTTCCTATACTAACTTACATAATTGTTTAGCTTCGTGTGAAGATGGTCTAACTAATATATAAATAAATCACCACGCCTGGGGTAGGCAGAGGTGCACTGTAGTGCGCCCACACTTCGCCGATGTATTTTGATCCCAATATAATAGGTGGCGACCCTATTGCCATTATACTGGGCACATTCCCCGTCAATACGAGGGAGATTTGGGCCATAGTCCACCACGCTGGCCCAGTGCGGGTTGGTGAACTTCACACGACTTTCTATAGACGTGCAGATTTCCTCACGATGTTTTCTTTCACCGTAATATAATATAGTGTTACATAAACTCGAAACCTTTAAATGAGTAACTATTAGTAAACACTAAATACAGTTTTTGTGGGTTCATCCGCCATCTTTATCATTGTCATCATCAATTTTTATTTATAATGTGTATTTATTGAATTTGCCCTTGCTATTCATTACTTGACACTGGCAGAAATACCCGCTAACCGCAGGTGGAGCCATTCCTCATCTTATTCCATTTAAATATCATCATTTCACTCATTTCGTAAAAAAGAAGAAGAAATGACGGCTGCCGACTCGTGGTGCGGTCAGGGGGCAATTTTCGCATGAACGACATCAACTCTCATCAAATCTCGAATAATACTACCAATTTGGCATTTAGTTTGGACATATGCCCAATCAGAGATAATGTAGATTTTGTGAGAACTTCCCTCCAGGTCACAATGGCTAGGTCACGAAGATCAAATCATGGCTGCCACTGAAGTTAGATCTATCCAGAATCCAAATCAAAAAGACCCTAGTTGCGAGTCGTTAACTGCACGTGACCTATTTATATAACATTTATTTAACAAACTGTCTTGATGGTCTGGACCAAAGTCATAAATAATTTGTTTTCTATGTCCTAGTACAAAGCATTTAGCTCAGTTAGTAGGGCTAACTGAACTTTGCAACGCTTTGCAACGCAAAAAAAAAACGATTTTAATGGAAAACGAATCCATACCCAAAAAGTACAGTAAGAAGAGTGACCTAAGCTCTAAACACTAAGTGAATTAAATATCCGAGAGTGCATCTAAATTGTCTTATCTAGGACCTTCTCTATCCAAGTGCCGAAAAATCGCGCGGCCCACAATCGTCGTTTAAATGAACAAGGGAATTCCATGAGTCTCCTTTACTACGAATTAAGTAGGTTTAAGTGCGAAGGAAAGTGCAAATTGAACGTGACTGCCATCTGCCGGCCGGCATTCCACTTATACGAAATCTAGTTACTTTACGTCTTATTTATGTGCAACGTAATTAATGTTTCATGTAGACCTAGTTTAATTAGAAGGTTACGTCCATTGATAATAATAAACGCACAGACAGTTTTAATTAGAAGCTTACGTCAGTAACATAATAATAATAATAAACGCACAGACAGTCACTCAAAAACATCGGCTAGAAATAAACGCTGGAACGCACTTTGAGAAGGAAAATGATTTAACAGGTAAACAAATTTGTAGGATGTCTTGTTCTCTTCTAATGTCAATGTAACCATAAAAATATCATAACTAAGTTCAATGTCGTGTTGTGTTAATGGGGAAGCTTAAAGGTTGATGAGAATTATTCTTATACGTGGTACCTATTCTCAGTGATAATAAAGCTTTCTAACCGCAAAAGATTTTTTTAAATCGGTTCAGTAGTTTATAAGTTATTTCGTTACATAATTAAAACATAAATTCAAATCTCTACTCTTTATAATATTAGTATAGATATAGACTAAAAACGGCCTAGACCTATTGATCCATCTAGTAGGCATCTAGTGAGTGGTAGTCTTATTTTGTTTTTGTGAGACTTATAACGATTCACAAGCACTGTAATGCGTCCCCGTCAAAACGCGCGTGACAATTATTTTTGCCAATGACAAAATGAACTGTATTTACTCATGGATAATGCACAATTTTCAACAAAATGTTATCGATGACGCGAGCAATGACGCTTGGTCGCGTGGCTTTTACCAAAGAGATTCAATCTTTATCTATATTGATACAGATTACATTTTCAAAAAATACCAATTAAAGAAAACATCGTGAGGAAACCTGCACGTCTATAGAAAGGCGTGTGAAGTTCACCAACCCGCACTGGGCCAGCGTGGTGAACTATGGCCCAAATCTCCCTCGTATTAAGGGGGAATATGCCCGGTATAATGGCAATAGGTTCGCCCCCTATTACATTGGGACCAAAATACATCGGCGAAGTGTGGGCGCACTACAGTGCACCTCTGCCTACCCCTTCGGGGAATACAGGCGTGATGATGATGATGATGATGACCAATTAATCCACTCTCCCAAGTTAGTGCAAAGTGTATCAGTTGATATGAATTTTTCTTTTTTTTTAATTTCTGATATACTTTTTATATTGTACCATAAACTGTTGTACTTTAGCTTTAAAATGCTTAAAATTTATTTCAGTGTTACTATATATACTATTGAAGTTTTAATAAACATTGAAACATGTTCAAGAGGTCTCATCCTCAATGTGCGTTTATGGGATCTTATCAGCGTTCATACAGTATTGAAGTTGTAAAAAGTTTAGCCCTCTACGTAACATTTGCGTGTGTTGCCAAATTACTATATGCAGACCAAAAATCTATTCCCACCCTCTTATTTGTATGTAAAACAAGGTTGATATCTCCGTGGCAAGTTGATGAAAAATAAGGGAAGCGTGTGGAAGTTGGTCTCATATCTTGTCATAACATTTTACTGTCACAATACATACGTATAAGTATGTAGGTAAGCATTACGGGCGCTATGTACCGAAATCTATACTATAGTAAACGATTGCGTTGAAAAACAGCTTGTATTTCAATGTAATTAGATGTCAATATTGCAGTATTGGGAGAACGCCCGCCTTTGAAGCTAGGTGTGCAAGTCCAAACCCCGAGCTTACATCTCTGGGATTTTCATCTGCAAATGTAATTTTCAATAATAATCACACTTGCTGTACAGTGAAGGCAAACATTGTGAGGAAACAGGCACATCTGTGAAGTTCACCAAATAGTACTGGGCCAACTTGGTAGACTGTGACGCAAATGTTCGCCTCATTGAGGTGGAATATGTTCCGTATAATGGTAATTTACTCACCCCCTTTTGCTAATTGTTGGTACAGTGAAGTCCACCTCTTCCTACTCTTTGAAAGAATACAGGCGTGATGATGTGTTATTATTATAACTTTATTAAAACATGAAGTGTAACGTAGCTTTATGCCAGTGTGTGCGAAGCCGAAACATGTGAAATATACCCACTGCGGAAATTGGCTTTCCTGTAATCTGTAACAAACTTTATATCTTCTGACATGTTACATAGTAACCTGTATTAGTTACTCGTATTCTGAGACAGTCAAATTGATTCTGTAACTTTAAAATTGTTTCGTGAAATTTCATGCAGTCTAGTTAATAGGTAGAACGTAACGTAAGAACAGTATTTAGACACACGGTAGTGTGTTAAAGCCAGAGAGAGAGAGAGAGAGAGTTCAAGCTGGCTTGCAGCACCGTTTACACGAACCATTTGGACCCACTTTTGACTCCCTCATAACTCAAAAACTATTTTACATAAACATATCAAATTTGGCTCATATATAGAGACTTGCAAGATACATATTATGAGATCCAAATTTCATAAACACACCTTAAACGGTTCTTTATAGAATTTTCGGATACAACCCCTAATTTATCAAAGGTTATTATGTATATGTACTTACCTAATGTCTCGTCAAACTTCATAGGGTCAGTGTGGTAGGCAAGTTGATGGGACAGTAAAATGGCTTACACAATATTTTTTTATATCTTTGTAAAAGCAGTAACCAACGAGTTAATATATCAAAGAGGGAGCTTTTCTTAACATTTGACAGTTTCACACGTCCAATTGTGCGTGTGACTTTGACGTCTGCGTAGACCATGGAAATATTATAACGGGGATGGCATTTCGAGCCCGTGTTGCGGTACATTTTTCTGGTTTATCTGACTCCGCCATTTTTGTTTTCCCATATAGTTGATGTATACCTACTACAGGTACAACAATGGCGGAAAAATCGCCGCAGAGCTATACGAAGAGTGGAGTCGTTATGGGTACTCTAGATACTCCATGAATGACACTAAAATTTGATATTTTTTTGCAATGTTGTTTTAACACAGCACACAGTACCGAACAGTACAGTACGCAGTAATATTTATTATTATAATCAGAATAAAATTAGGATTTTGTTTAATAGGTTGAGCCCTGAACAAGATATATATTATTGTCCCATAACAAAATGAAATATCAATTCTGCATGGATCGAATAGTTAAGATGAAAATAATGTAAGAAGTTTCAAGAACCTAATTTTATTTACATACTCTATTGTCTAACTTTCATAGTACGTGGTAGGTAATAATCACAAGGTTCCCCACAAGCGCATCAAATAACATACCTACCCATCTAATGGATTTGCAACACAGATGTTCCCTAAATTTTCTTAACAAACGAACCGCGAAAAATAATATTCCGTTCGCATACGAAGCTATCTGTATGTTTAACAAAAGGATAAGTTTCCGATTGACTTGACAATATCAAAGGGCGAGGCATTAACGCGATGAGGGTTGGCTGAACTTACATGTAAGCGACCGTGCACATTTGGACGATATTAAGTATGCATAAAGAGGGGTAAAGTAAGAGTAAAAAAAATGTAAAAAAATTGTCAGCAGGTAATTTTTTTTATGTCTCAACTTTCAAATTTGTAACAACTTGTAACATAGCAACAAACTTTGTAACATAGCAAAGCAGTTTGCCTGATCTGTACTTAAATTAACAACTGATACACATAACTTTTTTGAAACCTATCGTATTTGTGTCGATTATTTTACAAAAACTTGGCTGTAAAGAATTTATGATAAACAAATTAATAGTGAAAAATTACGTTGATGTAAATACGCTGTTATTGATTGAAAGTTACCAAAGTATGAATGCCATTTAATATAAAAGTAATGAAATTTATTATTATTTTATACAGTAAATAAAGCAAATATACTAAAAATACTTATCAAGCTTTAAATATTAGCAGTTTCTTTATCATTCAACAGAATTGCCACTAAAGTGGTTGTTAGATCGTTGCCCGATGAACGCAATTGTAATAGATGTAACGCAATATTTCAGTAGCCATTTATCGAACATAAAATCAGTCGTAAATTTTATGAGTAACTACGCGTTTCCAAATTCAAATCACTCGCCAAAAACATTTAATACATTTATAGCATCTATCCAACCTGGTAGATAATAAAAATATTTTCTTGGTATCAATGCCACTTTTCGTTGTAAGCTAACTCCTCCTAAGCGGCTGGACCGATTTGAATGTTTTTTTTGTATGCGTTTGGGTGGCACCCTGGATGGTTTAGATTCACAATTGGACCCGGTAGGTGGCGCTGCTTTCGTATGTCACTCATTCTAAGGCGGTACGAAGTTCGCCAGGTCAGCTAGTATACTTTAAAAGCAGGTGTAATTTTATGTCAGCGAAAAAAAATATACATTGAGATTTTTTACATATGCATTCAAAGTTTTGTTGAAAAGAAAACGGTTATTTGATGCATTTTATAATTTATGAATGAACTCAGAATGTTGAGTAAATAATAATATTACTGGAATTAAATTATTAATGCAATATTTTCAATTTAACAAAAATTTACAAAAAAAAAACTTAAATATTCCATTTAAAGAAATCACAAATCTTAGACGGCCAATCAATTAATTTATTGGATTGTAAGATAAAGTCCGTTACAATATTCAACGTTTAACAAAACCATTCCCCCTTTGTTCGATCGAAAATCTTAAAAACACTTTCAATTCCTCCAATTACTTAAAACATTCCGTATTGGAGACTTTTCATTTGTGATGTTTAACCAACGGATCGACTTTTCGATTGACTTGAGCAGTTCAAAGGGCGGAGGGTACGGAATTAACGCAACTCTTAGGGTGTGCGATGAAGGAGCAACGAATTCAAAGGGAAAGTGATTTCCCTATTTTCTTTGTAAAAATATACATTGTTCGGCGGTAAATTGGCGTTTAGAATGTAAAACTTAGTATTGTTTTAATTAGAGTATTCAACAAGTTAAAAGCCTATCGGTTGTAGTCTGGGTATCGACGAAAATCGATAATCGTTTTGCCAAGTCGAATCTTACTCTCGGTGAAACGCTCTGACTCTCTTGACGCTCTGAGTTTGGACGATGTTTCACGAACCCACGTTTCCCATAAATAAGAAACGCAGGTCTAAAGTCGCTCGGCTCACTGTGATGGAGGGTAGGAAGGTCGAATTCCTTCAGTGACAAATTTAGCCTTCTAGAATTTTCTCTTGTTTGGGATCGCTCCCAGTTCAATGCATGGTACAAATGACTTAGTGTAGGATCATACGATGTGTGTACGATAAATGATGATGTATATTAATCATAACAAAGTTCGTGAACAACAATTGAAAGGATGTATTCGTTCCACGCGTAACGTTTTAAAGGAACAAAATACGAGTGAAGTGCTACATTAAAAATATTCCCAAGATACTCCAATTTCCAATCGATAGGACAGCAATAAAAAAATCGAGACAACCCGTCGGCTGCTGCTGTCTCGCCAATTAGTCACGTCGAAATCCTTAACATTTAACTGTTGCTAATTGACTGCATCACAATGCAGATGAGACACGGCGACTGTTCCACTTGGTCGCCCACCGCTCACGGCCCACTGAATAAATAAATAGCTTCGGATACCAGACATCGGGAGTGTTAAGTGGTACGAGTGATTTTTGTTAATCGATCTTTCAATTCAAATCCTGAGAGATTTTGTGAACAAGGTGTATTCTATTAATAGATAATCGTTATATATTACTCTGAGTAACATCGTTTTCACTATTGTTCCTTTTGATAAATGTCAGATCATCACGAAATATCTAAAACAGACATGAAAAGATCTACTAGATTATGATAAATCAATGGCTTCAAGGTGATGTCATATCAAATGTCTACAGTGCTTTTATTTTAGCTGCCATTGATGAAAGATGTTGTATTCATGCTTTGAAAAATTAAGCCATAGCAGTTGTTCCACAACGATGGTGTTAGGGGACTTGGGAATCAGTTGTAGTGTTCTATATTTTATTTATATACATCATCATCATCACGCCTGTATTCCCCGAAGGGGTAAGCAGAGGTGCACCGTAGTGCGCCCACACTTCGCCGATGTATTTTTGGTCCCAATGTAATAGGGGGCGAGCCTATTTCCATTATACCGGGCACATTCTCCCTCAATACGAGGGAGATTTTGGGCTATAGTTCACCACGCTGGCCCAGTGCGGGTTGGTGAACTTCACACGCTTTTCTATAGACGTGCAGGTTTCCTCACGAAGTTTTCCTTCACCGTTTCATAGCACATAAACCCAGAGGTGCGAGCCGGGGTTTGAACCTGCACACTTTGATATATTTTATTTAGTCTGGCGAATTTTTGAAATAGAAATTCAATAAAATTTAGGGAGTTTAAAAATGTTTGCGTTTTCTGCGGACTTCCGAGTTGACAGGGAGAATTATGTGGGCTTAGCATGACCGTGTAGAAATACGTTTTATCTCTTTCAACTGTCAGATTTGTCGAGAAAATGACGTCACTTCAAGCTTTTTGTACTGGACATGGCTATTGGAAAGGTAATTGCTGTAATTTTCCGCTGTTGGGAATCGATCCCGGTGGAACGAGCTGAGCGGCCTGCGCTTGAAGTTTCGTCAAATAGAACACATTTTCTGAATATAGACTGATATAACAATGAAGTGATTCAGGCACTCCTATGTCTAGATGTCAAGGTTCATGGAAACATAACGGATGGCTCCCCCTCAAGCGTTTTATCTAAATTAATAGATTCTATCTATATGTTATATGTTGCGTCATTCCTTTCGACCAATATGACGAATGTATATGCCAACTAAAAAACAACAAAGAAAACTGGACGGGTAAAGAAAGCTAAATTTATTAGGTACCACTAACAATCTTACTGTAAACTCTGTCTCTGAAATTAGGCTTGAGTACTTAAAAAAAGCTCTTCCTTTATGCCTACTATTACTTCAATAATGCAAAAGATATCAATATTACAACTGCATGTGATAACTAACAACGTATAATTTACGAATTTATTTATTAAATATTTTGAAGTGGACGATGGAGACATTTTACTTAAAAATATCATTTAGACAATGAACGTTTATAGACTAAACGTAAAATCCATCCGCCATCTTTTTAGGGTTCCGTACTCAAAGAGTAAAACGGAAACCCTATTACTGAGACTTCGCTGTCCGTCCGTCCGTCCGTCGGTCCGTCTGTCACCAGGCTGTATCTCATGAACCGTGATAGTTAGACAGTTGACATTTTCACAGATGATGTATTTCTGTTGCCGCTATAACAACAAATACTAAAAACAGAATAAAATAAATATTTTAGGGAGCTCCCATACAACAAACTAGATTTTTTTGCTCGTTTTTATAGATTATGGTACGGAACCCTTTGTGCGCGAGTCCGACTCGCACTTGGCCGGTTTTTTCACTTTCGTAACCTATAAGTGTAGTTTTTAAATTTGTCATCGCTATTAAACTACTTGCCTCTGTCAAAACACCTGCTCATTGAGGGTGAAGTAATACCTCACCTTGTGCAGTTATATTAATTTCGTTAAAAGAAAATAAGTATCCTTAAAGACACAGACAGATTTCCCACGAATTAAGATATCCCCACGATAGATTTTCACAGCAAAAACAGCGCTTGAAAAAAGCGTTGAAGCGCAATCCCAGTACGTTAAGTCTGCGAGGCACTTAGCAAGTTGCCAAATGGATTCCATTACAGCAATTTGGGATATGGGCGCCTCCCCCACTAGGGATTGGGAGTTCTGTAAACGTAGGCGGTTTTGTTTTCTTATACGGGTTTTATTTGACTTGGTTAAGACAATTTGATTTGAAAGATAGCTAGCTAGCTAGGTAGCTGTTAACAAAACTGTATCTCCAATTTGTTAAATACTTGCGCACCACTATAAAAATAACAATTTTTGAACACATAAAAGACATACGCAAGGCAATATGTGTCTTATACCATTGCAATACTTGTGAAATTCAAACCAATAATGTATTATATAAATTTGATAGTAAAGGGAAGATTTACACAAACGTCGATGTACTAAAATGTTTTATAGGTTGGGTTGTGCTATAAAAATGTTACAGCAGCGTTTTGTTATAAAAACGCAAGGTAGAAGTTTTATAATCTAGGAGATAGCTACTCATACCTGTTATTTTTAGTTGAATACTTCCTTGTTTCAAATAACATACAAAATTGAATTTTATCACGTTTAAAAATAACAGCTTCAACTGGAATGTAACCAAATCAAATATAGCACATTTTCGTATCTAAATGTACAAATTACTTGATCGATGATACATAAAATCAAAAAAACCATCCTTAAAAGTTCATAGACAAATATAAATACTATCACGATATTAATATCTTGTAGCATACTAAACATTTCTTTAAATTATCAATGAACTTGACCTCCAGCTCCTCGACTATAATATTGACAGTTCGTGTATTATGTCGTACAACAAGGCTCACTGGGACGGTTCATTAGGTATTTATGCAAATGAAAATTTTATCGCTCAAAATATCGATTCGTTCTAGCCGGCATGCGGGTGAATCGGCAATCGATGTGAACGACATCCATGCTTAGACTAGCATTGGCTACGTGTTTTACTTTAATTGAGATTCTTCTATGAATTCTACTATTCAAAAGGACAGTCAAGTGAAGCTTCCGTTTTATGAACTTCAAATAATATATTTAAACTATAAAAATAATATAAGTTAGGTATAAAATGACTAAAATATTGAGCCCGGACAAAGGAGCTCTTGTCTCTCCAAATTGGAGGTTCCGTCCAGCTCAGTAAGTTTAAGCATTATATAGTTATAATTAAAGCAGTAAGAGTTACATAATGGTCAAGCCAGACATGGACTATGGTTTCAATCACTTCACTTTATTATTTGAGTACTGAAATATAATACCTATTTGGAAGATTCATCTCCTCACAACGAATGCACTATTACTAAATCAGTGTTTCGCAGTATTCTGAATTTTCCGCGTAGTCAGCACTGTAGCGTCAGCTACGCTCGTAGCGCCGTAGCACCGTAGCACCGCTACGTACGGTATAAATATTGGAGTACAGGAAATTATGTTTCTACTGATACCGTGCAAGGTTTCAAATGGGAAGCGAGGATTCGACTGCTAAACTGAAGTGCGGGCTAAATTATGTATTGCGGATCTGTTATTGCTAATCCACTGGATTCAGTCTTTTGAAGTAGTTGTTCTTCATTTAAAATAATGTTTACTATCTTCTAAATAGAGATCGGCTGCAATCGTTAAGAAGGTCGTCGACATCTGGCTAAAATGCCATAAGTCCGATAATGACTTTAAAATAAAAGTACTTAAATCTGATTACGTCAAAGTTACTATATTAATTGGCTGATATTACACAAGAGGGATGATTGTAATGATTAACTCGAGTAATACTAAAAGATGTGTGTATAACGCCTTAAACATACTGAGGCGACCGAACTCAGTTGACTTGTTTAAAAATGTACTTTGTGACAATTTACGTAAATTATAAATATCAGTGGCTTATCGTACGCAAGTCCGCGAATAAATACGCTCGCGTCAACGATGACGTTGAAAAATGGTCTTCGTCTACGAAAGGATACATTTCGTTTTGTAATGGGAAAAAAACTTGACGCCTTTGGTTGTGCAGGTTTTTGAAAAACACTATCAAGCGCGCATGGAATGATTCATTAGTTATTTATGCCGCGTTGATACGGAAATTGCACTTTTGTTATATTCACGAGAGACTCCGGATTACATTTTAGGTTATAATTGATAAGAGCTAGCGATAATAAGCCTCGTGTATTTCTTTATCTTCTTCTTCTTTGTCAGTTTCAGTCAGTTTATCAGAGTGGTCGTGGTCATCACTTCAGGTGTTGGTGGCAAGCTTCACAACACGCTGCCACTCCTCTCTGATGGCCGCCTTTCTCGTGCATTGGTGTAGTGATGATGAACCATTTACTGCCGCTTTTATCTGGTCAGTCCACCTCATAGGCGATCTTCCAGGAGGGTACCAGGCCGTGGCCTGGTACCCTCCTCAACCTTTCCCTGGACCACAAGTCGCTCAATAACCACCTCCCCTCGGCGGCATACGTGACCAAAAAAGGTGAGGATACGGGACTGTACCAAAGATGATAAACGCTGTTTGATGCCGAGTTCTCGAAGTAAAGACTCGTTGGTACGGAATTCACTCCACGATACTCCGAGTATTCTCCGCCAGCACCACATCTCTAGGGCTTCTATCTTCTTCTTCTCTATTTCCCGCAGGGTCCACGTTTCTGCTGCGTACAAGAATATGGGGAATACAAGTGCCCGAACTAGCCGGATTTTTGTGGCTCTATATATATTGCGATTCCTCCACATTTTCCTCAGCTTGTCCATTGCAGACTAGAAATTGCCATACGCCATTTCTTTATCTATTTAAATGAAATACATCGTCACGCTTTTATTCCTCGAATGCAGAGGTGCACGGCAGTGCGTCCACACTTCGCTGATGTATTTGGTCCTAATGTAATAGGGGGCGAACCTATTGCCATTATACCGGGCACGTTCTTCATCAATACGATGGAGATTTTGGGCCATAGTCCACCACGCTGACCCAGTGTTGATTGGTGAACTTCTGCAGGTTTCCTGCAGTTCAATATAGTATTAAGAAAAAAATGCTGCAGAGTCCTAACGCCGCAATGTGCCCAGTGCTGCGTTAAATTACGACTATATTTAAGACTTCATCTGAACCGAGACTTTCAATAGACTGTACTTCCATGGTACCAAATTATATTGCCCCCTGTAGATACTCTGTGGTTATCGCCTTTCAGCCAATATTGATACAGTGATCAAAGCTTATGATCTGCACCAATAATTATACAGTATGCAACAAGCCCTGGGGAGAGTGTTAGTAAGTTTGTCGAAACGATTCTATACGTCCCCGGGGATTTTCAACCCTTTAACGCAGTGCTAGGGTGCAATTTCATTTATAAATAACAACTTTAAACAAAAAACGATGCAAATTGATGGATGGATACATTATCCTACAAAAGATGACTGTACTGATAATGACGTCAATATGCAGTCTTCAGATAATGAGCTGTAATTAAATTAAATGTAATTATTGCTGTCTCGCTTATTAATTACGTGCATGACAAAGACGGCAATAAATGTTTAAACAAGATCAGCATGTGTAAAGTGGTTTCGCTAATTAGTATAAGTAGTCAAAACATGCCCCACTGCACCATTGATGGAACAAAAATGGTCACTACCCCCAGACACTTATTGTAACTTACTAATTAGTCATAATTAAATAAATAAATAACAATAGCATCAGGATATGAAACGCGTTTGTTCTAAAAAACATTAATGGAAAAAAAACTTTTTAAATACAAGCTTTTATTTAATTGCCCTTAGTTTTCGTGTTCTCCTCGGCAAGCCCTTTCATTTGATACCCATACTGTGGTAGTGCATAAAAAATAACTATTCCGCCATCTTAGATGATCCGCCATATTGGAATTAGAATGAAGTCACATAGCTAAGCATGCATTGTCATCCAAAATAAGCGTGTATACCAAATTTCAGCTCAATCGGTTAATGATAACTGATTTAAAATTCAGTTGCAAGATTCCACCCGGACATACATTGCAAGTTAATATAAAGCCTGTAATAATAATAAAAAGCTTGTAATAAAAATAAGACATGAATGGTGCCAGATTTCGCATAACATTGCTGATCACATGCAACAAACCTTAAGAAAGTGTCAAAAACTCAAGTGGCACATTGAAGACAGACGAGGTTTGCGACAGCGTGAAAGCGGAGCGGCCCTCGAGCCACGGCTGACACTTCCAAGCGATTCCAATCAAAGCGGACCCTTAAATATTAAAAGGTCGTTACACTAATGAATCGTATCTGATTTTCCCGACGTCTAGAGCCGTCGCCTTCAATGTATCTTTTGGCCTTCTTTGCAACTGTTTCTTAGAGCTTTTTGTTCGAGCATGATGTACAGACGCCGAGAAAAGAAATCGCGTTTATGCTGCCACGGATATGGAAGTTATGATAATCTTTTATTACAAAGAAAAACTATTCATATGAAGTTAGGTTAGGTAAGTGAGAGCGCCATAAAATTACGCGTATGAACAAACAAATGAAAAGCATCTGAACAGAGCAAAGCGATTGAAAGAGGTATAAATGAAATACCTTTTTTTCTGTTGCTAACAGATAGATTGATGTTTCTGTTAATAAAAAAATGCATCTTAAAATGCACTTATTGACTTTATAATGCATACTAACGTGCATTTTAAGGTTTCCGTACCCAAAGGGTAAAACGGGAACCCTATTACTGAGACTTCGCTGTCCGTGTGTCCGTCCGTCTGTCACCAGACTGTATCTCATGAACCGTGATAGTTAGAGGGTTGAAATTTTCACACATGATGTATTTCTGTTGCCGCTATAACAACAAACACACTTAAAAACAGATTAAAATAAATATTTAAAGGGGCTCGGTTAAGATTTATTTGACGTCTTGTAAATATAATAAATCACTTTTAAAAATTCAAATTTTCTTTCGATGATTTTTCTATTGAATTCATCCGCCATCTTTTTCACTGCCATCACTCATTCTATGTACAATGTGTATTTATTGCATTTGCTCGTGCTATTAATTACTTGACACTGGCTGAAATACCCGCCAAGCGCAGGTGGACCCATTCCTCATCTTATTCCATTAAATATCATCAAGTCATTAATTCAGTAAAAAAGAAAGAAGAAAGAATTTTCTTTCCACTTTTTCTATATTTATTTTTAATACTTGCCTATAGCGTATAATTTCAAAAGAAAACAATAGAACAATAAAAAGGAAGGAAACAAAGAATCGAAAACAATTCATCATGCCGTAACTACATTTAAAATCTGCCCCCGAATTCGCAACAAACATCCCCGTCCCTATTCTGATTTAATCGCAGTTTCGAAACGAAACTGTTGCTATTCATTACTTGCACTACAAGAGTTAAACACCTTTGAATTTTACGTCGATTGATCGGGAATACGGACTCTGATCGACGAAGAACACGGAGCGTAAAATGAGCTGTTCGCATCGTCGCTTCGGCCGTCTGCCAACACTGTTCGCCAGTCGAGCCCTGAGGACACAGGGGCGTCATCATACGCGCGTCCAATTTTTTGCCAATACCAAAAACAACTCTTGTGTATATATGCATAAAGATTGAATTCCTGTAAAATCCTATGCGTCATAATTCACTTGCGCTATAAGTGTCATTCCGTTGTAGAATGAATTTTTTCTATGTGTCAATTCAGTTAGTTTTGTTATTAGCAAAAATTGAGCAATGGTCGTTTACCACAGAAATTCCATCGTGATGTATATTGACATATCGAGGGGTGAAAGGCTATTTGACCTAAGCGACATTTTTTAACTGACAGGAGAGCATACTCATTCGACGCCGAAAAAATAGTTGATTCCAAATATGTAAGTCGAAATGATCCTCCATCTTTATCACGTTCATCACCCACTTTTATATATAATGTGTATTTGCTCTTGCTATTAATTACTTGACACGGGCTTAAATACCCGCTAATCACAGGTGGAGTCATTCCTCATCTTCCATCTTTCATCATTTCATTTACTACTACTACTACAGCCCTTTTTAACGTCCCACTGCTGGGCACGGGCCTCTCCTCAATGCGAGGGGATTCAGGCCATAGTCCAGCACGCTGGCCCAGTGCGGGTTGGCAGACTTCACACATCTAACGAGAACTATACAAGTTCCCTCAGACGTGCAGGTTTCCTCACGATGTTTTCCTTCACCGTTTCATAGCAAGTGATAATCTCGGATGAAAATGAGATTCGCACATAAATCCCAGAGGTGCGAGCCAGGGTTTGAACCTGCACACTTTGATTTGCAAGGCGACTTCGACCACTCGGCTACCATTTATTTCGTAAAAAAAGAAGATGTATACACGTCATCATTGAAAAAGTGTCGTTTAAGTCAAACAGTCTTTCACCCCTCGATATAAGTCTTACCCATCCAGAGATTATCTACCAGAGAGATCACTTTTAATGACACTTTAACTTTATACCGTAGGTATACGTAGTTCGTATACCTTTAAGACGTAAAACAAAAAAAAAACCGGGCAAGTGCCAGTTGGACTCGCGCACGAAGGGTTCCATACCATTACCTATAAAAACAAGCAAAAAAATCACGTTTGTTATATGGGAGCCCCCTTAAATATATATTTTATTCTGTATTTTAGTATTTGTTGTTATAGCGGCAACAGAAATACATCATCTGTGAAAATTTCAACTCTCTAACTATCACGGTTCATGAGATACTGGTGACGTACGGACGGACGGACAGCGAAGTCTTAGTAATAGGGTTCCCGTTTTACCCTTCGGGTTCGAAACCCTAAAAAGTGTTATCTCTACAGAGTATTTTTTGGAATTGTCAATAGTATTGATGCGATACTTTTGACGTACCAGTGTGTGTGGCTCAAACATCTATTGTCTCGCTCGTAAAACGTACTAAGATTTCGTTCGGAAATTGCAAACGTCTTGGACGAGTATTTATCACTAGAACCGACTTCCCGGTTGACATCCTGTAGGCAATAGGAATGCGATGAAGTGAAGTTCCATTCAGCAATGAGCAATTCTGTTTAGCGGAGAAACCGAGTCACACAACATTATTTTATTTCAACTCTACTTAGTAGTTTTTTTTAATATTTTACGGGACCCTATTACTAAGACCCTATTATTCATGAACCGTGATAGACAGTTGTAATTTTTTACAGATGATGTATTTCTGTTGCCGCTATAACAACAAATATTAAAAATCTGATAAAATAACTATTTAAGGGGGCTCCCATACAACTGACATGATTTTGTTGCCGTCTTCAAAGATAATGGTACGGAACCCTTCGTGCGCGAGTCCGACTCGCACTTGGCCGGTTTTTTTAATTATAATGTGAAATATCGAATTTATACTGATATTGTGGCATAATACTTACCACATTGTGTTGCCATACTTACCTGATATTATTCTATTTCAATTTTAATTAATTTTGGAAAGGTAACACGAGTATAGAGAAGAAGAAGATAGACGCCCTAGAAATGTGGTGCTGGAGGAGAATGCTCGGAGTATCGTGGACTGAATTCCGTACCAACGAGTCTATACTTCGAGAACTCGGCATCAAACAGCGTTTATCATCTTTGGTACAATCCCGTATCCTCACCTTTTTTGGTCACATATGCCGCCGAGGGGAGGTGGCTATTGAGCGACTTGTGGTCCAGGGAAAGGTTGAGGGTACCAGGCCACGAGGAAGATCGCCTATGAGGTGGACTGACCAAATAAAAGCGGCAGTAACTGATTCATCATCACTACACCAATGCACGAGGAAGGCGGCCATCAGAGAGGAGTGGCGGCGTGTTGTGAGGCTTGCCACCAACACCTGAAGTGATGACCATGACCACTCTGACAATAGTGATACCGACTAAGAAGAACACGAGTATTATTTTAGTAAGTATAGAAATTCCATAGTTCTGTCCATAACATTTTGTTCTAGACTTCAACAACGAATACATTGTTGTGTTTGACCTATGATAACCTTTTCAGGTAGCATACACTACTATATAGGTATGCATATCATTAAATCTGTTATGTTTTCCCAAACAGGGCCACAAATCACGCTTTTATAGCTACGGAAAACACGTCTCTACGCTTAAAGTCGCTACGGCTTCGCATGGTAAGGCCGGCTATCTGATAAATATACTCTAGCGGATTTAGCATATAGTAGCTATAGCTACCATTGATAAAGAATTTTTTAAAAATTAAGGCATAGTCACTATAACGATTGTGTTATTAGACGTGGGGGTCTAGGAGTCCTGGCGCCTTACCACCAGCTATATTGCAGCAATGTTTTAAATATTAATTTCAGTTTTTGACAGTTAAAAAACCGGCCAAGTGCGAGCTGGACTCGCGCACCGAGGCTTCCGTACCTAAGCTATGAAAGCACCGAACATTGTTCTGACGAAAAGATAAACTGGATCTCCGAACCGAAAGTTTATCTTTTTAGACAAACTTAACTTTGCAGTTGGTATACTAGTGTCCCCATACAAACTAACTACAAAATAAGTTTGTAATCGCAAAAAAACATTTTTTGACAATAAATTTACAATTTTTGGATTTATCCCTTTACTTGTGCTATAAGACCTTGCTTCTTGCCAAATTTCATGATTCTAGGTCAACGGGAAGTACCCTATAGGTTTTTGATTCCCGTGCAAATGTACTGAAAATGCAACATAAACCGCCATATCTTTGGATTGCGTTAACCTAGATGTTTGATTTTTTTAGGGCACGAAGGGACTGCAGACTAGAGTCTCTGGTATAAATTTCAACTTGATACGTCTACGCATTTCTGAGAAAAAGGGTCTTAAGAAACAGACAGACAGACAGACATACGGACAACAAAGTGATCCTATAAGGGTTCCGTTTTTTCCTTTTCAGGTACGGAACCCTAAAAATTGCATTTATTATTGAAACAACATTACTTTAAGAGGTGGTGGTAAAACCCCTGTAATCTAACAGCTCATGTGAAAGCTTCAAATAACAAATGTGCTACCATTGCACATCTGTTTCCGTTAAACTGGTTATTGTCATAGAGCCGGCTTTACCGTGAGAAAAGATCCCAAGCTGTCCCCAGTTTTCATTACATCAACTTATTGGATCGCCTCCAATATTTTTCAACCGATTGCGTCGGATTGCATAGTGCGTTCGTTTACTATTATTGATAGTATTAAGCCCTGGACACACTGGGGCGTCGAGACGCGCGACTCAAAGTGTTTTCCAATACTAAACGGAACTTAATATCGCCAAACAACACATACTCGTCTTATGATGCCAAACTAAGCAACTTGTACTATGGGTACCAATGGGTTCGATACCCACCAGTGGCGAAATTTTCGGAAATGGTCTTTTCGGAATTTGGCCTGGTTTAGGTGTAACTGGAATCGCTCCAAGTCTCTCGTATGGTATTCATAGACTGCATTACCATCCTCACCATCTGGATGAATGGCGTTCCAGTACAGTGCGATTTACCAGGAATTTTCTCCCTCGCACCACCAAACTGTGGAATGAACTTCGTGCAGCGGTGCAGCGGTGCCCGGACCGATGCGACAAAGGTATCTTCAAGAAACGAGCATACTCATTCCTTAAAGGCCGGCAACGCACTTGCAATGCCCCTGGTGTTGCAGGTGTCCAGCGGCGTTATCCACTTACCATCAGGTAAAACGTCTGCTCGTTTGCCTCCCTATCTCATAAAAAAAAGCTTTGCTTAGTTTGGTTTCATACGATAAGTATGTGTTGTCTGGGGATATTTATATATTATATCCAGGTGTGCAAGGCTTTTTCTCTTAAACGACACTTGGGCTATATTGACTTATACAGGGTGTATCAGAAGTCCGAAATAATACTTTAGGTACATATACGGTAGCTCATATGTGGGTGCTCAGTGAAGACAGTTTATACCTAACTATCATAGTTTCTGAGTTATAGACCTTTGAATATTGGTCACAGGTATCGTGTTCTGGCATCTGTGTACATCCATAACCCTATTCAGCAGTGTAAAGTACACATATGATGGGCGTCTACCAATATTCACAAAACAGAACATGCAAATTTTACATAGGATTCGAGATATTACGAGTTTTAGATACTGACGACGAAAAAATAGTTGGAAAAACATGGTCGAATTTCGGTAAAAAAATTAAACCATTCAGTTGTATACCCGATACTGATGCCAACGTCAAAGTATTATTTCGGACTTCTGAAACACCCTGTATATTTACATATTTGGAATAAAATAAAAAATCTGTGTTGAATGAGTATGATTCCCTGTAAATATAAAAGAAGTCGCTTAGGCCAAATATCCTTCCACCCCTTGATATGTTTAGTCTTGCCCGGCTCGTATATAGCGCGCAACTCCCTAACGTACCGAATATGAAACTTCGTACCAACAATATTTTCTATCCATGCGAAAGTTCATGGACTTACTGTTGTTTAAGTTTGCTAAGTTATACTTAAGGCATTATCTTAGTTACGCAGGCGGAGTAGCATTAGAGAGTAGAGGCTATGAAATGTCGTATCTAGCTTGTTTTACCACACTTATATGGTCCTTGCTAGATATATCTCAAGCGTTTCAATATATTTACTTCAAAGTTTATAAGACAATAATAGCAGTTTAGAAGATAGTAGCAGTGGTAGCCGAGTGGTCGAACGCACGCCTTGCAATCGAAGTGTGCAAGTTCAAACCCCGGCTTGTACCTCTCGGATTCATGTGCAAATCTCATTTTCATCCGAGATTATCACTTGCTATGGAACGGTGAAGGAAAACATCGTGAGGAAATGCACGTCTGAGGGAACTTGACTAGTTTTCGATAGATGTGTAAAGTCTGCCAACCCGCACCGGGCCAGCGTGGTGGACAATGGCCTCAATCCCCGTCGCATTGAGTGGAGGCCCGTGCCCAGCAGTGGGACGTTAAAAAGACTGTAGTAGTAGTTATAAGATCACCTTCTTTTCCATCCTCACAAACTTTCGCATTTATAATACACTTCTCATCAAAAAAATCGAAACACCTCGCAGTTTATGATTTGATAAGGATTATCAGAAAAATGTGTATATTTAGGAATAAATGTAAAATGTCATTTAATAGTGAGTAGTATGAGGTTTATAAATCCTAATGTTAATGTTCTAAATTCAAATTAAGTCTTCATAGGTTTTGTATTTTGTATGATGAGTAATTTTAAAAATTAGGACAAAAACAATAAAAACGAAAGTGTTTCGATTTTTTTGATGAGAAGTGTATTAGTAGGAGGATAGGATTAATACAATTAATGAAATGGTCAAATTTAACTGACTAAGACAGAAATTAAAGATACCTAAATAATATGTCAAAATAACATCTTTTTATACATTGTTGACGTCCAAAACGTAGCTTTCCTAGCATTTGACAGTTTCAAAAGTCATAATTTGTTTTTGACTTTGACGTCAACGTAGGTACGTCAGATTGTCTATGTCAAGACGTATATACTACAGAGTAACTAGAGAATCCATATCGACTCTGCCCTGCGTATGGCTCTGCGGCATTTTGTTCGACGTTTATTTGACATGTCGTATATTGTTTGACACCTTAGGTACTACCTTTCATCCAGCGACTACATAGGGCAACTACAATGGCAGATGTCAGATAAACGTCAAAAAAATTGCCGCATGGCCGAGTCGATAGGGCATCTCCGTTATATATCTCGATGGTATGTACACTAACAGATGGGCGTAGCGTCTAAGAGAACGATTTTTGATCGGATTTTTGACACATTGCGGTATCTATATTTTCAAATATCATTGGTCGTTAATAAAGGTTATGAAAATCTTATAAAATTTAGCTAAGTAGGTACGTGGTTGCATTTCATCCGTATTCCTTGGTAATGAATAATGAATAGCATTTTGATATAATTTATAACTGGCACGGCCGCGGTATCTATGCAAATGTCACTTCACCTTGTTTCAAAACGAAAATGTCTGTTATTGTAATATTTTATATTTATAAGACGTTTTTAGTTTAATAGTCGAACGATAAAAACTTTTTCAAATTAAAAGGGCAACAGTAAACACCAAAGAATTCGGATATGATCGTAGAAGTAGCAGTACATACCTAAAATACCACAGTATGACGTACACTTTTCAAGTCGCAATTGTTATCTAACAGGCAGTAACCAAAGAGTACTAAATGAGGCAATGAATAATTACAACTAAGTACCATCGAAAGGCTACAAAGGCTACACTTTTGAAACCCCGAAGCTTTATTAAGCCGTGTACCTATTATGCTTTTCAAGTACTAATCTAAGTTACGAAACGATTCCAAAAATGGAATACGTTCTTAATTTAAAACATAATATGCTTTTTTTATAATCTGCCTGTAAACAATAAAAAGTTTTTAATTACCAAAGATGGCGTGTGCGGTACCTAATATTTAGGTTAGTTATGCCCAAAATAGAACATTCTAACTAATAATGGTGCATTGCAATTGCGAAGAAGACGCACCATCGGTGGTTACAGTTCATAAACGCGGTTTATGTTGATGTTACAAAGCGATAATAAAACTAACCGAATGGCCCGCATCAAAATAGATGACGATACCTTAAAATTGCGATAACTTTTTAAAAATGTACTCTATGGTTACATACATACAGATTTAATTTCTGTAGTAAAAGCTAGGTAGGTACGCGTCCACGTGTCATAATTTGTTCACGTGATCCGTGATTAATCATATTTCGTTGCAAAATGTGCTTCTGGTACGAGTTAATAAAGCTCGTTTTGGTTTTGGCAAAATTGACGCGCTTTTGGATTGGATTTATGACAATTTCTTTGTGATGGAGATAATAAATAAATACATCATGACGCCTGTATTCCCCGAAGGGGTAGGCAGAGGCGCACTACAGTGCACCTACACTTCGCCGATGTATTTTGTTCTCAATGTAATAGGGGGATATTACCATTATTACCATTATGCCGGGCACTTACCCCTCAATACGAGAGAGATTTGGGCCATAGTCCGTCACGCTGGACCAGTGCGTATTGGTGAACTTGACACGCCCTTTTATAATCGTGCAAGTTTCCTGATGATACTTTTCCTTCACCGTTCAGCACGTGGTAATCATAATTGAAAATGATCTTATTGCGAGGAAGATCACTTTAGTTAAACTATTATTACTTGATACCTTTTTTATTTACGAAACGTCCTTGTACAGAAAAAATATCATAAGCTCAATGATTACTTATATTTTTTTTTTTTTGTGAATTTATACATGTTTGAACATAATGTTGTTTGTAATAAATGTGCTCATTCAACACGGTGCGGCACAAAATTAACTCTCCATGAAAAGGACAATTGTTTTAGTATATTCTTTCAGAATTAATAATGACAATGGGCCATTAAGGATGTCGCGTATGTTTCATAATGTCGGTTGTTTGGCTTTGTTAAACAAGAAAAATGAACAAAACAAAACAGTTTTTTAATTACTTATATTAAGAAAACAGGTACACAGGTTTCCAAGTTTTTTTGTCAATAGCAAAATGTACTCTGTGTCAATATCTACAAATATTACATTTCTGTGATACGCGACCGCGTGCTGCAAAATTTGCTAGCGCTGTCAATGACATTACATTGAGAAATAAACTTTTTCTATGAGTCAATACAGTTCATTTTGGAATTGGAAAAACCTTTGCAGCGCTCGTCTTGAAGCCCCAGTCTGGCCGGGTCTTAAGTTTTTAGGGTTCCGTACCCAAATGGTAAAATGGGAACCCTATTACTGAGACTTCACTGTCCGTCCGTCCGTCTGTCATCAGGCTGTATCTCATGAACCGTGATAGTTAGAAAGTTGAAATTTTCACAGATGATGTATTTCTGTTGCCGCTATAAGAACAAATTTTAAAAACAGAATAAAATAATTATTTAAGGGGGCTTCGATACAACAAACGTGATTTTTTGCCGTTTTTATAGATAATGGTACGGAACCCTTCGTGCGCGAGTCCGACTCGCACTTGACCAGTTTTTAAGTTTATTAAAGTGCTATAGCCCATCAATTTAAGAAGCCTATAATTTTCAGTGACTCATCCAGTAGAAATAAAGAAAAATATCACAAAATCCAGACCGAAGCCTCGCGAATGGAGCCGTTACTAACGCGGTGGACGAAGAAAATGTATTTTTAAGTCGTCGCCGTCTCGTCTTGGCGAATTCACTCAATTAGTAACTGTGCAGGCGTCATTAATTACAGCCCAGTGAGACAATGTATTTGTGTACGTACTTCGCGACCACTAGACGTTGACGATGGTGAAGATTACCATTTATTTTGGATGTCAGGGGTCACTACCTCTTGTACTATAATTGTTGTAATGTTAACTCTCAATTTTCAACTAAATTTCTTGTCAAAAACTGAGGCAATATTAAAAACGTCACTGCAAGAGAGATGGTGGCCAATTTGGTTGAGATTTATTTTATAAATTTACCAATCTGTACATTACAGTACAGTAATGTAGAGTGAAGCGACGACATTACGCAAAGCGGTGGGCAGTGACTGGAAAAGAAGAGCCGAAGATCGAGCTCGGTGGCGCATCTTGGGAGAGGCCTACGCTATACGATACCGGCTGATGATGATGAATGTAGAGCAGTGGTGACCTAGTTGGTATAATGCCCTCCTTGCATGGGGTGTAAGTTCAAATCCCGTGCCTGCACTTCTGAGATTTTCATGTGTGAATGAAAATTTCAATAATGATTACCACTTGCTGAACGGTGAAGGCTGAACACCTCTGCTTACCCCGTCGGGGAATTGTTGTGCAAATGTGTTATATATCAGTTATATTCACAGCATACCTCGCAAACATACAATATGCACGAGAATGTTAATTAAGTCGGAAGCAAATACAGTCAGTCAAACAGCAAACAGATTTAATTAATAGGGCACTGTCTCGGTAGTTAAGAGATTACGTCAATGGCAAATACTCAAGTGCGCTTTGGGCTATTTAAGTATAAGTTGGGGGCTTGCCTTCGAGCGTTGGAAACACAGCGGCTGTGACAAGACTAAATGTGACAAACATCAATTTTGTCCATTTCCCTTGATCTCGCATGTAAGTGAGAGAGCAGTATTGGTGAGACATCATTGCCTTAGCGCATGTGCTAAGCGCTCTGTAGGGCAATTCTCGCGAGTTCGACATCATCTCTAATTCGATATATTACGAAATAAAACGAAAAACTACGACCAATTTGACGTTTTGCTTCGACATATTATGTCGAATTAGGCATGATGTCGATTTTGCTAGAATTGGGGTCCAGGTGAGGTGGAGAGCGTGGCTTCAGTTATGAGGCTTGTGTTCATTAGTGAGATATGCAATGAGAGTATAAGTAGGCACCCATTTAGTATTCAACTTTGAAAATAAAATAAAAACTTTGTTCAAAATTCTATAGGTTATTCAAAAGTACTAGAGAAAACATATGTATTCGATGATATTCCCCTATTACCAAAGCTTTGAGCATAAACATTGATAACGAGTTTTCCATAGACAATCGTAGAAACAACGACTTATGTCTATACTCTACATTTCGACATTTTTCGTACGTTCTCAGTGGATCTACGTTCGAGCCGATATAAAATATTTAAAGAATACTGTAAGAAAGTTTTTCTTCTCTTCTCGGAAAGTACTTATCATTTCCAAATTCAGAACTCAAATACTATCTAAAAGTTACGGGCACAGACAGGTGGCAGACGGCACCGTCCGGCGTTCAGCCAATAAATCAGGGGGAGGTTGGCACCGCGCGGCCCACCCGATACGCCGGACTACTACTGATTAATGCGCCTGATCTAACCACAGTGGATACCTCGGGATTGGAGGATTTCTATACAACTTGTTTGAAATATAGAATTTGGAGAAGTGAAGATGAAACATTAAATTAAAATGAATAACTAAACCAGCGTGGTGGACTATAGCCCAAATATCCCTCGTATTGAGGGAGAATGTGCCCGATATAATGGCAATAGGCTCGCCCCCTATTACATTGGGACCAAAAATGCATCGGCGAAGTGTGGGCGCACTGCAATGCACGTCTGCCTACCCCTTTGGAGAATACAGGCGTGATGATGTATTGATGTATTTTTGTAAGAAAAACTAAGTCGGTTAATTAATAACAAGGTGGTCAAACCACATATCTCAAATTCGCTCAGTATCTCAGTTAAATATCAACTAAACGCGCAAAAAATATATATTTCCCTTATATAAAAATGTACCGAGAGAGAAATTTTAATCTATGTAATTGTAAACCCTCTACAAACTTTCTATAACGATTTTTTTTTCAGGATTTTTTTTTGTACAAGGTGTTTTAAAAAGCTCTGTAAATAGATGATAACTTGTAATTAATTCAGTGTTCATCTTTTGTGGTAAATAGGGAATTATGTTATATATATATCATTGAAATACAATTAAAATTGCAAAAACTAAAGATGCTGTCTTGAAATTTTCTTAATTACCTTTCAACCTACATTATCCTCTACCATAAACATAAGTACCTATATCATACCTAGCCTAAACATAAGTAGCGATAACGCACCCTTCTGTATTTCAAATACGACAAAGGAAAACTTTTCAGCTCAAGCGCCTGAAAAATATTACCCAACTTAAGTTTAATCTCCTGAAAACGTTCAAGGAAACAATTGTAAATGGCGACGGTTCGGTTGAACAACGACAATGTTTGTCGAGACGTTCCAAAGTAAGAGGAACTGACAGAGATAAAAATATTATACAGGGTGTATCAGAAGTCCGAAATACTTTTTTCGGTAAATATAGGGTAGCTGATATGTAGACGCTTAGTGAAGGTTGATTAAACCTAACTATTATAGTTTCTGAGTAATATACCTTTCAATATTTGTCATAAGTGTCGTGTTGTGGCTTTAGGGCACATCCATAACCCTATTTAACATAGCAAACTACAACGAGAGGTACTAATATTCACAATATTGAACTTGAAAAAATTCGCTTAGGACTAAATATGCCCGATATTAAAAGTTTTTAAAATTCTGCTGCAAAAGTCCAAAATACTACTCTACTGGTTGCATAAGGATCGGGTATAATAGTTACGTTTAATCACGACCGAATGGTATATAAATTTCGAATAAATTCTATGTCGCGGGTAATTTTATTAATATATATTGATCTATAGATTAACACAGCTCGAGGTACAAGTGACCTTCAGCTATGCCTAGTTTCGTCAAAGCTGTGAAATAAATTAATGTTTAATATCTTTACACGTTTCTGAGAAAAAAACTTTACACAGAAAATATAACGTGAGTCATATATGGTCATGTTCGAGATACGGAACCCCAATAAAAACGAACAATATCCCACACGTATCAATTAATAACCGCCATTATTTACACTCAAACATATCCGCGCGTCAACTGCCCCAATTAAGATCTATTAAACATTAAGACAGACAAACAAGCGATATACTCGCTTGATTGTCTGATGTTAGAACACATAAAGCATCTATTAAGGATTCACGCGACGCTCCAACTTGATTGAACAACAAAGGAATGAGATGATTCTGGATACTGGATACGATGGTGACCGTATTGCTGCGTATATGCTGAGCAGTGGTAGGTAGAGTAGTGGGTGGTCGAACGCACGTTTGCAATCAAAGTTCAACAGGTTCAATACAGGTACCCCAGCTCGCACCTCTGGGTTTCATGTGCGAATCTCAGTTTCATCTGAGATTATCACTTGCTAAGAAACGGTGAAGGGAAACATCGTGAGGAAACCTGCACGTCTACAGAAAGGCGTGTGAAGTTTCACCAACCCGCACTGGGCCAGCGTGGTGGACTATGGCCCAAAAATCTCCCTCGTATTGACGGAACATTCAGCTCACCCCCTATTACATTGGGACCAAAATAAATCGGTGAAGTGTGGGCGTACTGCAGTGCACCTCTGCCTACCCCTCCGGGGAATACAGACGTGATGGTGTATTTTTTATTTGTTTATGATACTGTACTGCAACTAAAAGCACTGCTTTTATTATTATATAACAGTCAAAATAACAATTTGCAATTACGTAATTACAGCAGAAATTAAAATTCGTCCACCGCCGCTGTCGGGACGTTTCGAGATTAAAGTTTACGCCCTCAATACACTGGGGCGAGCACACTTCACGTTTTTTGAAAAGTACTCTATATCAATATGAATAGAGATTGAATTTCTGTGATAAAGGCTACGCAGGCACGTGGATTAAATTCACTCGAGTTATCGATGACATTTTGATGTCAAATGTACTTATTTTATGAGTTCAAATAAATATTGCCAGACAACGCATACTCGCCGTATGACTCCAAAACAAGCAAAGTTAATTCTATAGGTACTATACAATGGACTTAGAGAGATCCCAGGTACTCCAGGAAAAAATCCGAAACGAACATTTCCGAAATTTGCCGCTGACGAGAATCGCTGATGAAGTCAGCCGAGCGGCCAACTAAGTGTTGGGAGCGAGGATTGGGCCCTCGGTCTAATGGTCTAAGGACCATTAAACCAAGGGCCCAATTCTCGCTTGATCGAAATTATCTTTAATTCGACATACGTCGAAACGGAACGACAAAATTGGCCGCCATCTGTCAAATTAGACATCGATCACGCGATAATTGTCTCAAGCAGTTGTCAAAGTTAATACAGACTGTTTTGGTATTGGAAAAAAAATGCTCGCGTGTTTAGACGCTACTGTGTGTGCAGGGGTTTTATACAACACGAATATTTCTGAAACTTCGACTCGGAAACTTTCGTCTTTGTCATGTAAGAAAGTGAGGAGGAACAGGATCGTTTGTCTTCGAGTGTGGCACTAAGCTTCAGAGTTTTGCATTTGCGCAATAAATATTTGTAGATGTAAGGAGGAATGGAAAAGATTCTAATCTAGAGATAGCTCTCTTTCGTTTTGAATGAAATTATTTAAATAATTTAATTTTGAATTAAAATTCAATAACTAAGCTACCACTGAAACTGTACCTACTAGGCTGCTGTACTGCTGTGCTGAAACTGTACCAACCACTGTTTGACAAAAAAATACTTTGTTCTGAACTATTTCACGAATAGCATATTTGCTTTGACACGAATGATGTTGGAATTATACAGAGCGCAACAGGCTCGTATTGTGCAACACTCTCTTATTCAGCAAAGGTCTAACGAAAGATTCTCCCAACTTCGGTTTTACGCTGCCGCTTTTGGGAAATTTCCCGTAATTACGAAAAAAATAACCTTGTGAAAATAAAAAAGACCTTTTTACGGTCTTACGCTTCTTTTGGTGATGAAATTTCTAACTGGCATGGTAGAAACTAAATTAGTGTCAATAGAGTTCTGCTTACGACTACTCTAGCCCTTTTAAAGTCCCACTGATGGGCACGGGCCTCCCTTCAATGCGAGATTCAAGAATATGTTCGTATAATACATATTGTGCGCGCGCGAGCGCTAAATAGGATGGAATAATTGGATGCTTCAAACTACTTGAAACGCAATGAAGTCACCGTTGCTGTGCTATATGTAGAGCTATGCTATATTGAACATAAGGGTCCTTATATTAAGATCCCATCTAGATTTACCAAGTATCATAAATATGAGTACTATTTAGTGTAGTATAGATCGACTTCGATAGATGTTATTAACGTCGTTTGTGATCGCGCTGTGGTTTCTTTACAGCGATTGACCCATGTAGTAACCTGTAGACGTAGCATGAGCGCCAAGACTGGACTTATGTCACAGAATTAGAAAGAATATGTTGGTTATATTTCTTTCTCCCGTATGAAATAAAACAGAGAGCGACCGAACCAATCCGTGACAGAGGTCTTGTATTGACATGCGTGCTAACACCACTGGATGTGAGAACTTTTTCAAGTTTGTTGAATGAAACCAAGAGTCTCAAAAACCGTAAACCGGTGAGTACATCACAATACCTACTGGCTTACGGTTTTTGAGACCCTTTACTTGATACAACAAAATTCAACTAACAAAGTACGCACGTCCACGGCTTAGCATGACCGCGTAGACATAAGTTTTATCTCTTCCAACTATTAGATTTGTCGAGAAAATGACGTCACTTCGAGCTTTTCGTACTGGACATGGCTCGCTGTGACGCCATTTTCTCGACGAATCTGACAGTTGACAGATATAAAACTTATGTTTACACGGTCATGCTAAGCCTACTGGTATGTACAATAAAGTCGGTTAAATAGGAGTACGGGTTACGAACAAAAACTTTACATCTCGGAAAGTAAGGATATAATTTTAAAACACCCGCTTAAACGACTTTGATTTTGATGATGGCTTGGACAATATTATTACCGTGGCTTGGACTTGTTCGATCTTCGATTTCCACCAATATAAAAAAATGGGATTGGCCTTTTCGGAATTTTCTGGTCTGGGTGTAACTCGAATCGCCCCCAGTCCATTGTACTCCCATAGTACAAGCTTTGCTTAGTTTGGGATCATACGATGAGTATGTGATATCTGGCTATTGTCTGACATTTCCATAGACTATCTAGAGCACCCATAATGACACCAGTCTTCGTATAGCTCAGCAGCAATTTTTCCGCCATTTTTGTTTTCTCATGTACCTGTATTTTGACGGTCCAGAAGTATAAAGTAGATTCTACTTAGTACAGTTCAACAAATGCTTTTTTGCCATAATTCTGGCCCTACTCTGAAATATCTTAAACTTTCTGCCTGCCCCCCCCCCCTTAAAACAAAGTTTGCCCACTTTGCAGACGTTTATTTTTGCAGACGTTCCTACGCTGCCTGTCGACGGCAAGTATATGAGAAAACAAAAATGGCGGAATCAGATAAACGAGAAAAATTTACCGCAGCGCGGGCTCGAAATGCCATCTCCGTTATTATATCTTCAAGGACATTTTGTTTTAAAATTGGGAATGCAGTTCGGTTTGATATGGGAATAAAAATGTCATGCGCGTAGTGACGCGTCTACTTGTGCAGGAGTGAAATACACGTTACATTAACGAAATAAACAAATGAATAAATTGCTCTTGAAGTATGCATCAACTTTAAACACAGGGTTTGTGAGCTTTATGATGAGAGTGAAATAACATGAATATTTTCAATCGTTAAAAGTTTTGCAATAATTTCGTCCCCAGTGGCGGGGGTGGAATGCTTTGACACACCACCATTATCTGTCTCTCAGTATCCTGCCAGTATTATAAATGTGAAAGTTTGTGAGGATGGCTTGCTGGATGGATGTTTGTTATTCTTTCTCGCAAAAACTACTGAACAGATTTTGATGAATCTTTACACTATTATCTATATCTATACTATACTATAATAATATTAATATAATATAATATTATAAAGAGGAAAGATTTGTATTTTTGTATGTAACGAATAAACTCAAAAATTACTGGACCGATTACAAAAATTCTTTTACCGTTAGAAAGCTACATTATCACCGAGTAATATAGGCTATATTATAAACCCGCGCTAAGCCGGGGCGGGCCTATAGGCTATAATTTATAACGTTATTGAATAATCGAACTCTGCGCGGACGAAGTTGCGGGTAGAAGCTAGCTATTGTGGAACCAAAATAGTTAGCTAGTACACTCATATCTTGTGAAGCTTACATCGTTTGCATTTTGTCATACCTATAGTCATAGATTAACGAATAGGTGGAAAGATCGCCGCATAACTAAAAACACCAAGGTTCGATTAATGAGATGCTTAATATTTCCTATCTTCCTGTATGGAGCTGAAACATGGACGATCCATCAAAAATATCGTCATAAGATAGACGCCCTTGAGATGTGGTGCTGGAGGCGTTTACTACGAATAAAATGGACTGCTCACCGCACTAACGTTTCCATCCTGAAAGAGCTCCGCATCAAACAAAGACTTTCGTCGATTGTGCAAGCGCGAATCTTTAAGATGTTTGGTCATATCATTCGTAACGAAGACTCATTGGAACGACTAATGATACAAGGAAGAGTGGAGGGTCAACGCTCCCGCGGCACATCACAAACAAGATGGACAGACCTCATCAAGTCCTCAACGAAGTGTACCCTTAATGAATGTGCACGTAATGCTACTGACAGAGAGAGATGGAGAAGTCTCACAAAAACCGCAACCGACCAACTAGACAATCCATGACCACGACCACTCCGCCAGGAGTGTACGACTAAGAAGAATAGTCATAGATTAACGAATAGATGGAGATTAAGTGCTCGTATTCACGGCCTTCTGTCTGAAGTGTAGCTCTTGTACTCTTTTGATTGTACCATTGATTATATTGCCCCATTAGGTACTCTGTGGTTTTCCCTTTTCGCCCAAAAATTACGTTTCGAAAAGTCATACAGTGATGTTTGCTTCGCGTTACTTCTCCGGTAATATCCGAATTCTATGTTCAAGTACGGTACAGATATTACAACATTTTAAATTTATATGGCATAAGCATGGAGATGGCATTTCGAGCCCACGCGCCACGCTGCGGTAAATATTTCTGGTTAATCTGACTCCGCCATTGTTGTTTTCCATTATAGTTGCCGTATACTAAAGGTACATGAGAAAACAACAATAGTGGAGTAATTACCGCAGAGCCATATGAAGAGTTGAGTCGTTATGGATACTCTAGATACTCTATGGGTCTAAGTCACGCTCCCACGCGTCAAAATTCGCTGATAATGTCATTTTGTTGAAGAATAAGCTTTTTCTATAAGTTTGTTTAGGTATTGGTAAAAATGTTGTAGCGCGACTCTTTATGCTTCCGTCTGCTCACCACCCTTAGCATGACCGCGTAGATATAAGTTTTTTATCTCTTTCAAATGTCAGATTTGTCAAGATAATGAAAATCGGCCAAGTGCGAGTCGGACTCGCGCACGCAGGATTCCGTACCATTATCTATAAAAATTAATGGTAAAAAATACTTTTAAAACCAAGCTTTTATTTTATTGCCCTTAGTTTTTGTGTTCTCCTCAGCATGCCCTTTCATTTGATACCCATACTGTGGTAGTGCATAACTATTCTATAATATAAAAATAACTATTCCGCCATCTTATCTGACCATGATGCTTTTCGGCATATGCAACAACAAGTTCGATTGTAACGATCTCACGAATGGCTTATGTTATGTTATACCTAGATCAGTATTGCGCCGCGAGGCCCGCGTGCCCAGGCTGTTCTACACACCCAGATGTAGAACGAACGCTGGCGTACGTGCTCCTCTCCGGCGACTACTGGAAATATATAACTCACACTTTTCTGATATAGACATTTTCTCACTCTCAGAGCTTCCTTTCAAAAGACTGCTCATTAACAGACTTACTATTGCTACTCCTAGTACTCCATAAGCATTAAAACTGGCTCTTCAAGCAATTTCAAACAATTTTTTAGTACCTACCATTATAAATACTTTCTGTAGTTTCTTTTTTTTGTGCATGCAATTTAATATTTATTTCATCCACTTTACTCGTGGACACTGTTGTGGGTTACGTGTTTAGTTTATTGTTAATATAGTGCTTTAAGTTTAGTAACATGTAACATGTAACTGTTTTTTGTCCCAATAAAATTAAAAATTAAAATTCAATCTTGGATAATCCGCCATTTTGGAATTAGAATGACGTCACATAGCTAAGCATGCATTGTCATCCAAATTAAACGTGTATACCAAATTTTAGCTCAATTGGTTAAAGATAACTGATTTAAAATTCAGTTGCAAGATTCCAGCCGGACATACATTGCAAGTTAATATAAAGCTTGTAAAAACGAGCAAAAAAATCACGTTTGTTGTATGGGAGCCCCCTTAAATATTTATTTTATTCTGTTTCTTAGTATTTGTTGTTATAGCGGCGAAAGAAATACATAATCTGTGAAAATTTCAAGTGTCTAACTATTAGGGTTCATGAGATACAGTCTGGTGACAGACGGACAGACGGACGGACGGACAGCGAAGTCTTAGTAATAGGGTTCCCGTTTTACCCTTTGGGTACGGAACCCAAAAAATGACCTCACTTCGAGCTTTTTGTTCCGGACATAGCTCGGTTTGACGTAATTTTCTTGACGAATCTGACAGCTGAAACAAATGAAACTTATGTCTACGCGGTCATAATAAGCCTACTGGTCTTTAGAGAATCATGAAAAGGTTTTGGCGTTTTGACAGAGTCTATGTTGAAATCAAAACCGAATAAATATCTATATTAGTTCCAGAAGTATTTTATTTCTAGATAGCAATTTTCACAGAAAACGATAGCTATTGTTGACAAAAGATAAATAAGTAGTCAGTAAGTATAATTATTATTGTGAATAACTTCAGATAATTGTAAGGTCACCTGATTGGTCAGATGATCCCTATTATGAGTTCACGCATCAAATAATACAGGATGTTTTCTAACATGTATTATTTTAAATTGAATTTTTTGAAGTCGGTTTTTGATTTTTGTTAAAAATATTTTTTTTCACGATTTTTAGTGTCAATTATCGTTGAAAATTTGCAAATATTATCACCGTATAACAGCCCTAAAAAAGTAAAAATTTAGAGCCAAAAAAAAATCACCCCAATTTTGAAAATGGGACCAACCTTGAAGAATTCCCTAGCAAACCACAAAAAAAAAATCGAAATCGGTTGACAGACTCCGGAGATATGCGGTAACATACATAAAAAAATAAAAACATACGGGTCGAATTGAGAACCTCCTCCTTTTTGAAGTCGGTTAAAAAGTGATTCAAGAATAATTATATTTTCTTTATGACTATTGCTACTGAGGACTCATTAACTCAAGTAGGTACATATAATGAGTAACAAAAAACTGATGATATTATTTAAGATTTTTTTGTTTTATTGCTTTCGGTTATTATTTAATGTTTTCCATTATCATGTGAAACCTTCACGGATTAAGTAATTTAGGACACAAAATTATTATGAAATTTTGAAGCACGTGTGACAATAAAAATAAATAAGTAGACAATACGTTATTTTTATGTAATGTTGAATAATACGCAGTACTTCATTGTATATTGTTACACTTGTATTAAACATATGTTTGGGGTTAACGATCGGGTAATGGCCGGCTTATTAATTTATTTTACTGTGCATACTACCTTTTGCTTCAGATTTCTTTGTTATTTTTTTACATAATATACAAATTTGTTTCAAGTATATAATAATGAGCGGTACTATTTCTATATTTCGTACCAATTTTTATAAATATAAGAACTTCTAATTTTTTTAAGGGGGAGGCCTTTGCCCAGCACTGGGACATAAAATAGGCTATTAAAAAATCCAAATACTCAAGTATGTAGAACGTTGAGGAAATTAAAATAAAAAAAAAATATTCACCAAAAATCAATAAAAAAAAATAGTTTTACAATATTATGAAGGTGGTCTTCGTACTACCAAATATATATTATTTAAATCCCATTTTTTATCCACATCTGTATTAGAGCGAACAAAGCAAAAAATCTAATCAGTCAAGCTGTTTTTGAGTTAAAGCCAGACTAACGAACAACAATAAAATTTTATATGTATAAATAAATTGACGACTACCGTATGCTATTGTGACTAATTAAAATTGACCCAATTTGACGCGAAAAAGTGCATTCTTGAATTGTTCTAACAAAGGTATTTGTGTAAGTGTTTTCTCATTGACTCACTATCGATTTTCACTTAAAAGGAACGCGCGGAGTATTTCAGCGCCATACCATATTTATTCCTCAACACGCTGTATACGAACTGATATAGAAGTTGTGTTTTGTTTATTAACTACGCTTCACTATTTAAGATTGAGTAGACAGACGAAGTATTTGAAAATGTTGAATTATATAAAATTATTATTGTGCATTATTTTTGTGGTCGAAGTTAGGTCGATGGCTATAAAAGGGCCTGCCCTGACTAGGTACGAACCATGTGGACTAGGTGTAATACATTTTGACAGGTTAACGGATAAATATTGGCAAGGTAACATTCAGTTTGGATTATACAAGAATTTAGTTGAAGTCGAAACAGTACTGGTTTTCAAGAATGACGTGACTATATCCGCTGTAAGTAAAGTATTATCAACTAATGTCACAGTCTCATGCCCTACACATACCTTCACTTGAATTTTTAACCGACTTCTAAAAAGGAGGAGGTTCTAACTAGATGAACATCTTATAAAAAAATTGTTTGTTTAAGAATTCTTTAAGCTTAGTCACATTGCATTTTTTTTTAAAACCTACCCCGTCAATACCTTACAAATAAGCTAATAATGTTCTATTAAAATATTATGTATCTTATATAAATTGTAATAGGGATCATTATTCTTTGTTTCTAGCAACCAGGGCCTTCAAATATCACAGCAAGAAGATCGAATAAACACGACTTTGTGATACACGCTACAAAGCCGATACCTGAACGTTATGTGTTTTATGTCCTAATGGACAATGTCAAGCCTAACGAAACTGATGTACCTTTTATTAACAGCTTGACGTTAAACAATGTAACACTTTGTAATGATCGTATTAAAGTGAGTATTTACCAGAAATGATAAGATCGGTAGCAGTAGTTAGTAGAATGCCAGCCTAAACACCTAAACACCCCGGTTGTTTTTTTAAACCGGGCCTTTTCGGCCCGGCCCGCGTGTTAACCTCTGATGTGGGGGTCAGAGTCCTTAATTAAGCTATATATAATTAAATGTTCAAACCCCGGTTGAAAAAGGTACACCTCTAGGCATTTCGCATTTCAGTAATGATAACGATGAAAGTAAGCATACTGAAGAAACTGATGTATTTATAGAAAGACGTGTGAAGTTCACCAACCCGTATTAGGCCAGAGCGTATGAACTGCTCTCTCAACTTCTATGGGGAAAGCGTAATATTTTGTAACTATTTACAAAAAAAACATTTTCAATCAACCTTTTTTCGTTCAGAAATTTATATCAAAAATACCAGTAATGCTAATAATAATATAAGCTGCTAAGCGATTATGTACGTCATACCTCTATTAATTTTCGTTAGGGACCAAACATCATGGTGGATTTGCTATACGATAAATTTACAACAGAATAAAATAATCACCCTACTGCTCTTAAATGGTACTGCTGGTGGATTATGGCCCCAATCTCCCTCGTATAAAGATTTTAGATTTTATTTATTTCTCTCACAATTGATTTCATGCGATATGATAGTGTACAAAAAATTGGTGCAAGGCAAGTCAATTCCACATTGTGAGAGCTGGTGCCTGTTATAGGTTTACAAGAAACCTGTATTACAGGTCACCAGGGACCACGTTGCAGATTGTAATCTTGGCCATGTGTGTACGAAATATTCTTAGGTAACTTAACATGCAAGGTGTCGCGAAATTAATAACAATAATAATTTAAAAAAAATGAAATAAAAACCGGTAAGTAATGAAATAAGTAATAAAGGAAGCAAGTGCCCGGTATAATGGCAATAGGCTCGCTCTCTATAACATTGGGACCAAAATACATCATGCTGATGTAGCATGCACGATGCATGATGCACTGCAGTGTGGGCGCACTGCAGAGCACCTCTGCCTATCCCATCGGGAAATACAGGCGTGGTGATTTATAATTTATTATATTATTATTATTATGTGTCTTGAAATTCCAGGCGTCACAAACAATAACATCTTTAAATGTGACACAAAGGTTCACTGCAAAGCATTATGCCCACGTCTGCGGGAGGCGATACATTGAAAACGAGGAGTTGGTTTCCGTGAGAACTGATGCTAAGGCTGGGGACTGGCCGTGGCATGTCGCCATCATGGTCAAAGATAATAAGACTGGTATACTGAAGTATGAATGCGGCGGGAATATTGTGTCTAGAACTGCTATTGTAACAGGTAAAGATTTTTCTTTGTTTGATGAAATACTTGCGATATCGTTCGCGCACACATCGATTATCGTTATAAATTATAGCATATATGTTATTTTGATATATAAACAATAATACTGTTAAGATTCATCAATATCTGTTCAGTATTTTTGCGTAAAAAAGTAACAAACAAAGATCCATCCTCACAAACTTTCACACATATAATATTAGTAGGATACGACTATTAAAACAGATGAGGAATGACTGCAACCACACTTTGAAGATATTCTGCCGGTGGCAAGTAATTAATAGCAACAAAGAATTCAATATATACACATTAAAATATTGCGTGATGAAAGTATTAAAGATGGCGGAAGATCCATTTATAGATTATCTTGTCAATTTATATGCCACATAATTTTTAGGTGTCCAGAATGGCTACATTAAGCATTTTTTTTTAATAAACAAAGAATTATATTATGTAAAAAGATTTTGTTCTTCGATTATCTTGTTTAAAATAATGACGACGTAATTATTTGTCCGACTTCAAAAAAGAAGGAGTTTTCAATTCGACCCATATGTTCATTTTAATGTGTAAATTTATATTACCTAATTATTTTCAGCCGGTCACTGTATTTACAAGAATGGAAATAAATTCGATGCAAACAGAGTTGTTATTATAGCTGGCATGAATAACTATAAAGACCTCAAACAAGTTGGTAGGCAAACATTGACGGTATGTAAACACTTTACTATACATACATACTGATAATTAGGTTAAACTGAAAATCGACATTGACACAGAAATGAGTTTTCTCGATGTTTTTATTTATGTCAGTCAGTACATGCCTTGTAGTTGAAATATGCGCTTCTTAATTTGAAAAAAAAAGGAAAAAAATATATTTAAAAATTAGTTCTATCATGTGAATCAAAAAAATGAGAGTTGGAGAACTCTCATTTTTTTGAAAGATTGTGTTAACAAAACTGAAACAAGTGAGGTTTATACAAGTAAAGGACTTTTGAATACGTTTTCCAGATATGAGGTTCTTACCGTCCACAGAAATAACTTTGTTTTTAATAGTAATACTATGAAACACAAACAAATTTTAGCGGCTGTTAAAATTATTTCGGAACCGTACTTTTGTTTTTTTTTTTAATTTATATCACCGTGAAAGACATTGTGTTCAACAGGCCGATGAAATCATTCTACATCCAGCTTACAGTGACGATTTGGCTACTTCGGACATCGCCGTGATAAGAGTGACTGGTTTGGAGTTTACAGAGTTCGTACAACCCATCTGTATCTGGGGGCCGGTGTACGACAAAACAAATTTATTTGGCAAAGAGGCTACGGTACGTTATATCTTTTTAACGTGATATCGTTTTAATACATCACTAGTTAACTAGGCAGTCGTTGTCCTATGAATTTAAATAATAAATAAATTTTGCCCGTTGATTATTCAGAAAATTCTTTCATACCAATAATATTTTTGACGAGACCGACTATTTTTCAATGTGTTTAAATAATATTGTATCAGTATTATCTTAATTTTCAGGTGGTCGGTTTTGGGAATACTGAACACGATAAACTCTCTGATACGCTAAGATCAACATATATAATGGTTCAGAATGATACAACTTGCATCAATTCTGCTCCTAAACTGTATAGAAATCTGCTCAACGAGTTTACGTTTTGCGCTGGTTATGGACCAATCTCTGGTAACGAGATTTCCTTTATGCAGTTTTTTATTTTTAATAATTTTCCCGAAGATGAACAAAGGTAACATATAAATAGAGCCGAAACTTAATAGTGATGGGTACCTCGTTTATTTTATGTGAGGATGAGGGAGTACCTCAGTTGAGGTGAGGCATCCAATTCGTGGTAAAAATGTAGATTATTATTTTTCGTTCATTGCGAGTTCATAAGTACTTGTACTGGTTTATGTGAATAATAGGATTCTGATTATGATTCGCTTACACTTAGTTTATTCCAAAGACTCACTCACTCACAACACTATTAAAACTTTCCTCAGCAACTTATATATGGGCCGAAGATGTGAACGTGTGAGGCGTTTCAATGTTGACATTTGAGTGACTCGTTCAATTTGCTAACATGAGGACTTTTAACGACTCATGAGTGATGGACTGCTCTCTAAAACTTGAAGAAATCACAGTCATAAATATAATATGTCATATATGTATTTACAAATAAATAGGGCACAGCTCGTAAACCATAAAATATTATATTATTTTTGTGAATACTTCTGCCAAGAAGGGTCTCCCAATATCCTTACAGTACACTCATAAACTTTGCGTTAATGATCTAAGCTAATAATTATCGTATACCACCTCTCCTTGAGTTTTTCTTGGTGACCACATTGCTTTTCTACATCCTCCATGAAGAATTACATTGCATTGCCGCAGTTTTTTTGCAGTTAAGAACATTATTTTATAAATATGTAAAGTGTTAAAAATAATCATAAAAATCCCTTGCCGCCCAATTATTGACATCCGTATATCAGTATTATTTCAATATTACTTTTATTTATATCTAAAACACAAAAACTGTTTCTACCTATGTCTGTCATATACTTTAAACCATCCAACCAATGTTTCCCAAACCTGTTTCCATAGAAAGGCAATATACGAAGATGGTTTCAGACCACTGAATAATGAATGTACTACTTTTTTTAGCGTAGTACTACGCGCCGGGTATTCGCAAGAAAACTATAAATAAAAAGTAGTACATGCGGCCCAAATACCTTCGCATACACACTAAAAGTTTTTTTTAATATTCCAGGTATCAATCCCCGTAACGGTGATAGCGGAGGTGGTTTAGTTGTGAGCACAATCCAAGCGGATCACCATGTCAGCTGGTTTTTGAGAGGAGTATTATCAAAATGCGGCGTCTCACCCGGCCGCAAGACGTGTGACCCTAAATACTACGTGGTGTACACCGACGTAGGCCCACATTACGGCTGGATATACCATCACTCGGGCTTAGAATTCAGAACGAATGTCCTTTTATCATAATTTCTCAATGTATATCTACGATACAAATAGTCACAAGTTTTAAATTGTACATTAAGGTTTCTTGTACATAAATTATTGTGTAATCAGAGTAATATTTACTAGTATATAAGATATTTTGATATGAGAAGTAAAATTACTTATAACGTTTTATAAAAGTAAACATTTATTTTGAAATAACCTCCAATAAAATTTTAAGAGGACGGTCTTGTCTAGTGATATAGGCGAAGGCCGCTCGAATCACTGCAATAGGTTGGTTGCGGGCTCGTTTCACGCATTACGCCTGTATTCCCCGGAGGTACCCCTCCGGTAGAGGTGCACTGCAGTGCGCCCACACTTCGCCAATGTATTTTGGTCCCAATTTAATAGGGGGCGAGCCTATTACTATTATATCGTGCACATTCCTCCTCAATACGAGGGATCTTTGGGTCAAAGTCACACTGTGCGAGTTGGTGAACTTCACACGCCTTTCTTTAGACGTACTTCTTCACGATGTTTTCCTTCACTGTTCACTTTTTGTATGCTAAGAAAATTATTTTAACGTTCATCTTAATATCAAGAATATATTAATATTGTCTCGACGATGTTATATTACTTGGTGAAGCAGAGCTCTTGCATAATATATTAGAATCTTATTAAAAAATGTCAGCGAACAAGAAAAGAAAATTCCAATATTGTAAAAGTCTCTATTATATTCTTAAACTGCGCAAATTCTTATTAGAAGATTATAACTACGACATTTTTGTCGATTATCTTTAAGTTTGGTAGTAACTATATAAAGTGTTATTAGTTTATATCATAGTTTATAGTAATATGAAATAAATATACCAAAATTTTGTAGACATTCAATGTACTTTTTAACCGACTTCAAAAAGGAGGAGGTTCTCAATACGACCCGTATGTTTTTAGGATTCCGTACCCAAAGGGTAAAACGGGAACCCTATTACTGAGACTTCGCTGTCCGTCCGTCCGTCCGTCCGTCCGTCTGTCATCAGGCTGTATCTCATGAACCGTGATAGCTAGAGAGTTGAAATTTTCACAGATGATGTATTTCTGTGGCTGCTATAACAACAAATACAGAATAAAATAAATATTTAAGAGGGCTCCCATACAACAAACGTGATTTCTTTGCCGTTTTTATAGATGATGGTACGGCACCCTTTCTGCGCGAGTCTGACTCGCACTTGGCCGGTTTTATAGATAATGGTACGGAACCCTGCGTGCGCGAGTCCAACTCGCACTTGGCCGGTTTTTTTTTATAATTTTGTTATTGTTTTTTTCTAAACACTTCCAGCCCCCTAACTGCCATATTTTTAGTAGTATTATTTGATTTACACTTAGATTTTCAAAGGTCTTTGTGTAGATGTCGAAAATATGAAAACAAAATTCAAATATATTTCTAAGGAATAAAAACAATTTCTTAAGAATTCAAGCAATAAGATCTAAGCACGTTCATTCTTTGTAAACCTAGCTAATAAAATGAGTATATGCGACAAAAAAATAACAAAACAATGCCAGGAGGAATAATAGTGGGCCAATATAAATAAGTACCTTGCGTGAGACCAACCATAGACCGAACTAGAGGCGAACTAACGAAGCTTTGCGACCGAACCGCCGGTGCATGACTGTGCATTAAATTAGACGGTCACAAACGTTTCCTGAGAACCCTTCCGCAGAAATTGTAGTCCTATAAATTACTTGTACGATTCAGTCGAATATTTACTGTTCGTATGAGTAATTGTTCATCTGCAACCTGAGTTTTAATACTTATATCAAAGCAGCAAACTTGTTTTGTGTAATAGGGCATTATTCATCATTCGCCTTAACTTGTCCCATTATTTGGGGTCGGCGCAGTATGTCTTTTTCTTCCATTCATCTCGCTTTTCCGTCATACTGACATCTACTCTGATCTCATTCATATCACCCTTTATACAGTCCATCCATCTTTTCTTGGGTCTTCCTCTCGCTCTATATCCGTCCACATTTATACGCATCACTCGTTTAGTCACATGATTCTCATCTCTTCTCATCACATGTTCAAACCATTCTAATCTCCTTCTTCTTACTTTTTCTGTTATGGGCGCCACTTTTATACTACCTCTGATATACACATTCCTCACCTTATCCATTCGCGTCACTCCACACATCCATCTCAACATTCGCATCTCGGCAGAGTGGAGACGTTTCTCTTCACGCACTTTAGCCGCCCAGCATTCTGAGCCGTACATATTATTACCACCTCTTAATGTATTGTTGTTTTAACATTAACTGTAAATTTTTTACAGATTTTATACTGCGTTAACATTGCTGCAGACAGGTGGTAGTAAGACGGCATTGTCTAAATTCAGTATGTAAAGTAACAATTTTGATAAGGCAATTTAAAAAAAAACGGCCAAGTGCGACTCGGACTCGCACACGCAGGGTTCCGTAGCATTGTCTAAAAAACGAGCAAAATAATCACGTTTGTTGTGTGGGAGCCCCCTTCAATATTTATTTTATTCTGGTTTTTTAGTATTTTTTCTTATAGCGGCAACAGAAATACTTCATCTAAATTAAATTTAATTATATTAATTTTATTATTTAATCATAATCATCAATTTAATTTAATTTAATTTTTATTGTCACATTCTTATTTTTCATTTAGTATCAATGTTCCTTTTATGTTATTCCTCTTACTTATGCATGTTGTGGCACCTTTGTTAACTGTGCATTTAGTTTTCCCTTATTTGTATTTTATATTAATGTATTATTAATGCTACAGTTTTTGGATGTCCTGTTAAATAAATAAATAAATCTCTGAAAATTGCAAATGTCTAACTATCACGGTTCTTGAGATACAGCCTGGTGGCAGACGGACGGACGGACGGACGAACGGACAGCGAAGTCTTAGTAAAAGGGTTCTCGTTTTACCCTTCGAGTACGGGGCCCTAAGAAATCTCCCTTAATTAAAATATTCGATGGTGTCGATTCTATTAGCACGAAACTAAACTAAGCGTATTGCTTACTCCCACAATTAAGGCAATATTTTTAGGGCTGTCAAATATAATTCAGTAGTAACGGAACAACAGCATCGACCTTTTTATTAACCTAGGCATGGTCAGGTAGGTTTATCTGTGGCTCAAAGAGAGTTGATATCTAACAGCTATTTTTAGAATTAACGCTAAGTATTACGTAAAGACGGACGGACGGACGGACGGACGGACGGACAGCGAAGTCTCAGTAATAGGGTTCCCGTTTTACCCTATGGGTACGGAACCCTAAAAAGGAGTAGGTTCTGAACTCAACGCGTATTTTTTTTAATGTATTTAACTTTACATTTAACCTTAATAAGTCCAAAGAGGTCAGCGTTACTATTTAATATATTTATTTCAAATTTAAAATGCATAAATGGAACATTCGAATTTTGTTTACAAAAATGTTGGAAGCAAATGCTTTACCAATTAAAATAATTCCATATGCTGATTTGCCTCCAAAACACCTGGTTTCAATTTGGCATGCTTCAAACGCACTTAACCAATGGCCGGTGTAGGGTAACTGAGGAAGTAATTTAATTAAGTAATTAACGCTAGAAACGCCTTAATCGCATGTAACACCGCCGTTTCGTTGGCTGCGTTTGTAAAAATAGTTAACTTGTTGTTGCTATAAAAATAAACTTTAAAAAAGTGAGTCCTATGTCTATAACTTTAAGGTAACATTTTCAAGCGAAAAAACACGCAATACGTTGATGGTCGTTTAGTAATGTTTCCTTTTTTGTAAGTATTAAAGCAAGCGTCAAATAATCCTCTGTTTTCCATGTAAAAGCATTCCACACCTGGGATCCTTACGTGACACAACGCAATAAAGGATTGTGCTGCAATTCATCATTCTTATTAGAATAGTAATAGAGTTGAGTATGCTGTGTTATGTTCGTGCATTCAGCTGAAACGAGGTCAGTGGAGCTAGAAGCTGAATGTGTTTGATAACTTAGAATAGGGAGAGTATTACGCAGTAGCTTAGTATTGTACAGTCATCAAAAGATTCAAACGGATGAGATAATACGGTACATAGCCAAACCATATTATATTTGCACACAGCGCATCGAATTTTTAATCCTTGGTCAATATAATAGGATATTATTTTTTAAAGACACATTTAGGGGTGATGTATGTTTACACTGAGATATATAGAAACTTCACTAACCTTTTTAAGGTGCTGTATCTTTACAATGTTAAAATAACAGGAATAATCTATGTGCGAGCTAATAAAACTCAAAAATATATAGTAAATGCAAGTAAATCCGTTTAAAGTGTATTAACTATTTTTTTTGGCACGTGTGGGCGCACTACAGTGCACCTCTGCCTACCCCTTCGGGGAATACAGGCGTGATGATGTATTTGTATTTATAATTTTTTTGATAAAAAAATGTTTACATTTTTACTATTCGAAGTAGATTTTTCTGCCTATCCGTCAGGGAAGTAGCATAATGATACGTGCAAAGAGGGATATACTCCGTTGCGATAACAAGAACACTTTTTTATATCAAAATCAAAGCGTTGCTGGAATTTTCTTTGATGTGCCACAATTCGTTCTCGATTGTGAATCAAATTCGGGGCACGTACTCTTATAATCATGTTGGGAGTCCTCCTATGTTTGATAAAGTTTAGTATGTTGTAGAGAAATGGTGTGCAATTTGCTGGTTTAAAATAAAACTTCTAGTATTATGACTGAACGGTATTTTTTTGTTACGGCGTCATACTTTGTGTATTTACCAGTGCGTAGTAAATTGAACCGTTTATATGTGTTTTAGAATATAAACGGTATTTAGCGAATCATGCTATTGTAAGTGGTTTGTGGATGGATTGTAATTTATATTCTATGTTCATAGTAATTGTTTATGAGAATAGTCATAGTGTTGCCTATAGTGATCGATGACTTCGCTGATGATACTGAAAAAAAATCTCTAGTAAATAAATACATCATCACGCCTGTATTCCCCAAAGGGGTAGGCAGAGGTGCACTGTAGTGCGCCCACACTTCGACGTTGTATTTTGGTCCCAATGTAATAGGGGGCGAGCCTATTGCCATTATACCGGGCACATTCCCCCTCAATACGAGGGAGATTTGGGCCATAGTCCACCACGCTGGCCCAGTGCGGGTTGGTGAACTTCACACGCCTTTCTATAGACGTGCAGGTTTCCTCACGATGTTTTCCTTCACCGTTCAGCAAGTGGTAATCATTGTTGAAAATGACATTCGCACATGAAAATTATCTCAGAGGTGCGGGCCTGGGATTTGAACTTGCACTCCTTACGTTCAAGGCGGGCGTTCTTGCCCGCGAGGCTACCACTGCTTTTCTTTTTTTTCTTTTTCTCTAATCTATCTGTAAAATGGTTGATGAATATTTACTGATATATTATTGGTCATCTCGAAGAATTCAAAATGTTTGTAACTATAAATTGAACTCTTGATTTAATTGCTTACACTCAAATTTATAAACATATAGATACCGGCATCAAATATAAATATTACAATTTAATGAAAGAAGGTTTGGAAGTTAAACCAAAAATAAATAATTATTAATTACGACCAAAAAGTCCGATTGAACTTCATAAAGTTTATATTTATTATTGCTTTTCATAGCTCTACTATATGCTTTTACGTCGCATAGGTAACGTGTAACTGTAACGCCTGTGAAATGTTTCATAACATTGTTTTACATTATCGTACGTAACGTAAACCACGCGTAAAACACATGGTAGAACCATTATTATTGAAATAATTCGAACGAAATTCTTTTACATTCAAGATTACGGTACTTGGTAGTTACAATAACTTAAATCTAACTATCATTGTATACTATGCAATGTATAGAAATTTTATCTAAGTAATACTTTTACCGAAACCCAATTATAAATAAAATTCTGAAAACATATAGTGTCTTGTTCTACATTTTTTTTAATAGCCTCGTATATGTCCCTTTGCTGGGCAAAGGTCTCCCCCTTGTCATGTTTGTAGGGGGGTTTGGGACCTTAGACCACCACGCTGGTCCAATGCGGGTTCTACATGATATGACATTATTTTAATGACCCAAAAAAGGTTTTTATTTGAATATTTTATTTTAAAATTCGCATCTTCCCCTCGAACACTTGAAAGTCTTAGTTCCAAGTCGTGCGAAGGCAAATAGCAAAGTGGCAAATGGGAGCAGTTAGGCCGGCCGGGACGGAGCGTCCGATTGGCCGGGATTTAGTCGAAAATTGCCCAAATGAAAGCTCAATGAACGTGTCACGGCGAGTCGCTGGGCACATTTGTCCACGTCCCGAATTGTCCGCATTGCCGTAGTGTAGTGTTGGCAGTTGTCGATATTTTTTGTCGACATTACTAAATATATATTCCAGTTGACAGTGTTACATACGGCATCAAATTTTCAGATACTTTTGTGTGCCGGTTCAGTAGCATCAGTTTATGCAATTAAGTTACACTCTACTGCAGCTTCAAGTTCAGTAGTATTAATATTTAGGCATACTTTAAGGAGTCTCTTGGTTTTAGTGAAAATGTGCATAAGAAAATGGATTGGCTTTCAAAGCTGCACAAATTGATATTTATACATTTCAAAAATTTTCACTGTCTTTTGCATGAAAAATATTTTGTGAAAATGAAGTATTCAGTACTATTTATTGTTTTGAAACCTATTACTCACAACTGATGTATTTTATTACATAAAAAAGTTCATTCAAAATTTAATTCAGTAACTTCATCGATATTTCTTCATAAAAGTAGTTCCACAGTACCTTTACCATAAGATGCGTCTTTCACATATAAATATTTGGACATTAGAATGACAGACACTAGATGAATATTTCGGAAAATTATCGAAAGTACTTTCTCGGGAGTCCCATCACTATTCTCCAACTAGGCTGTCCTAGGGGTCGGACGTCGGGTCATCAGAGGGAATGATCCCAACTATCCCTGTCTATGACACGGCTCACTGTCATGAATCCGGGTGCATAAAAATTGCTTGCATAACGAGACCGATTGCCGCGGAACGTTTGAATGCAGAAAATTATAGCTAATCGCGTGCTACTTAAAGGGTAATTTATGTGTAACAATATAACATTTCCTCGGTATCCTGTGACGGTTTGCCATTCTGCTACGATAATAATAAGTAGGCAGTAAATATTTATGAGGAGTATTTTTTTACAATGACGTACCAAACTGTCTCTTCAAAGGGTTTTTTTTTTATCCCAAAGTTTTGTTAGCTAAAATATGTTCTATAGTTTAGATTAAATTAAACGACAGTGGTTTAAAAGGCCGCCCTTGTGATCGAGAGATTCCTTGTTAGATCCCTATCCTGGACATTCAACTATAACGGGAGTTTACTCCTAGCAAAAGAATTTACTTTACTTGAAGGTGCCAACGGGACCATTTGTGGTAAGTGGGATAATGTAACTTAGGGAGTATGATCCTAAAAAAACAAAACAAAATAAAAAAAGCATATTGAAATAGTTTTATTATCCTTAAATTTTATTATAGTATGAGTCACATAAACCAAAACGATCTCCCTTCTGCTGGCATAAGTAGGTACGTTTGATGCAAAGTTTTGGAATTTCTCATAATATCCAGTGTAAAACTGAACCCCTCGGACTGCCGTGGCTGCCATTAAATTAAATGTGCAGCTTGAAGGTAACGGCTACTTACGCTGTAAGTACCGGAGGGTATTATTTTGATCCCGCCTTTTACCTGAAGATTTTACCTGGAGACACTGCATTTCTACCTTCATTACAGAGAGGGGTTTTCTGGAAATTTTCGTAGAGACTTTTTTCGTATAAACATGGGTGCTTTTATTTTTTAATAAAATTAGGATTTGACTTGGTGAAGTTTAGTCTAACTCTTTCTTGTATTGAGCAGACCTGAGCGTAGGTACAGTAAAGTTGCTAATGAATATTTTGAATTTAACATATTTTAATATGTTTTTCCTTTAACTTTTCATTGGTTAAGTAAAAAACAAAATAAGTTTTTTTTTACGAGATCATCTAAAACATGGAAAGTTTTTAAACAAAATTCCATTATGGAACTTTTAATAAACTTATAACGCTTTTGCATTTTTTTAAAACTTTAGTGTTTTGCGATGGCTTGTATTTTTTATTTATTATACAAGGGTTGATATATAAACGAACCAGTTAAGAAACTTTATAACCAACCAAACGGCAACGAAGACGTTGAAACGACGCAACACTGGCAGCAAAAAAGCTTTCAAGCGTGTGTCAGAACGGGAAAATATGCACAAAGCATTCGAAGGTCCAATTGACCTAAATGGACACACCGAACAGTTGAAAGGGAGGCCCTACGAGTTCATTATTCGGTCGGCAGTCCGGCAAAAGTGTCAGGACCCGGGAAGAAGGACATTTGTCTACATCCTAAGGGCACCACTGATTTTGGGGATGTATTTGTAGGTAATAGGATTTTTTTGTGGAAAGAGCGTGCGATTTTGAAGGAAGTTTAATAGTTTGGAACCTTTAATTGAGTTTTGAAAGGCCCAAAATACTTTAACAAAAGACGAGACTCTAAAAATATTATAATGTGTTTTTAAGAGTAAAAAAAATGTGGTAATTCCATTTATATACATTAAAATTCCCTCTTCTGTCGTATTGGATCAAAAAATTTATTTTTTATGCTTTCCATTGTTTTTAGGTTTCCGTACCCAAAGGGTAAAACGGGAACCCTATTACTGAGACTTCGCTGTCCGTCCGTCCATCCGTCTGTCATCAGGCTGTATCTCATGAACCGTGATAGTTAGAGAGTTGATATTTTCACAGATGATGTATTTCTGTAGCCACTATAACAACAAATACTAAAAAACTGAGTAAAATAAATATTTAAGGGTCTTCCATGCAACAAACGTGATTTTTTTGCCGTTTTTATAGATAATGGTACGGAACCCTTCGTGCTCGAGTCCGACTCGCACTTGGCCGTTTTTTTTATATGCTACAACTTATATATATGTTAAAATTCACTTTTAACTGCAACCCAATTGCTTTGTTACAGTGAAAAATCGGAAGATTCTTTTATTTTCAGCGTATTTTATTTCATCGATGTTTACCATGTCGCAGTTTTTGTTTAAACTAAACTCAATTTAAACATAAAGGCATTATCGTAGTTTTGAATCATCAAGGCATCTTTACGTTCATAACTCGCTTCGCGTATAAAATATTGTTATATAACTATTGGATTTAGTGAAACAAATATTTTAGAAAAGTTACCCTCCAATGATAAATCACAATTCAGGAGGACATACATACCTACAACTGTCTTAGAGAAACTAGTTATACTTTAAAAAAACCTTTTCGTAGGCCGGCGGAGAGCAATCTTTTGGTCCATTAAGCACTTTACGCTTACCGAATATGGAAATTGGACGTTAAACGAAATAATGTAGATAGTAAGGAAATAGTTCGGTGAGATTTGTTGCGTCGTTAAAGGCCTGGAGTTGGGACATCTGTGTTTTGGCAATGTATTGTGGAAATTGAACCTACTTGTTGGCAGTAAGGTTGGGATTTTTCATTTGCTGTTGTAGTGATTTTAAGTGGTTATTTTTCTCACTGAGTGCTTCGTTTGTTTTGTCATCGTGAGATATCGTCCGTGGGTCGTATCATCAAAAACTTCACACATTTTGGATGTTAATATTTTTTCTGTAATGAATTTTTCATTAGAGTTTCTTTTTGTTTTTAACAAGTAGCAGTTTATTACTAAATAGTGCAGTTTATGACTAAAGGTGATTCGTTTTATACCTATTTAAGTAGAAGCCAGAATATTACAAAAATTTAATACAATGCTTAGTTTTCGTGACTAGACTTTTGAAACCTTTTCAACAATTTCCTAAGCCTTGCATACCGGTACACCAATTACCTACTAATCAATAACCAATAGTTATAATCCTAATAAATTTCATTAACTTACTATTCAATTTATAATATATTTTATTCGCAATAAATTATAATTAACCTAATGAATACATTTTAATAATGTTATTAATTTATAGTTCAAATTAGATTACCGTTATTCACCGGTATTGCTAAATCGAAATAGCAATTAAACGCTATATTCCACAAATGGCCTTACAATGCAATATTGCTGTGCGAGTTCTAACATAATTTCATGGACCACTACATTTCTCTTAAATCATATCTATTGTGAAATTGTTGGAAATGGTTCCGAATTGTTTTCTTATATTTACGCAAATACTATACATTGTAATTAAACTATTTTACGGATTTTATCGCGTTTATTTACTATTATTTACGTTTATTATTTATCCAAAACCAAGTGTACCATTGCAAGAGCTCAAGACACCGTAAGCACTTTCTGCGTGGATCGGACCGCAAACAACAACTAAATATGAGGGTACCCAGTTATTAACTATGACATCAGGACGTCTAACACCTCAGTCCCCCCGTGACCATGGTTGCTGTAAAGCAGCCGAAACGTGGGGAAAATAAAATAGTAAATAAACGCGATAAAATCCGTAAAATAGTTTAATTTCAATGGTTCCGAATTTAATTTTTTCTTCAATACAATAGCATTAAAAATAATACATCATCATCATCATCATCACGCCTGTATTCCCCGAAGGGGTAGGCAGAGGTGCACTGCAGTGCGCCTACACTTCGCCGATGTATTTTGGTCCCAATGTAATAGGGGGCGAGCCTATTGCCATTATACCGGGCACACAGGTTTCCTCACGATGTTTTCCGTCACCGTTTCTTAGCAAGTGATAATCTCAGATGAAAATGAGATTCGCACATGGAACCCAGAGGTGTGAGCCGGGGATAGAACCTGTGCACTTTGATTGCAAAGCGTGCGTTCGACCACTCGGCTACCACTGCTATATAGCATATACCGCTGCTAGCATTAAAAATAAATTACGAATTATTCAATTTATTTTTTCTAATCAAATCAAAAGCAGTCATCCTTATTCACGAAAAAAGTTAAAGCCTCAAGTTGTCCGTAGTTTCTAAGTTTTGCCACTAGATGGCGTTACGTGAGCGATACACAAAACTTTCAAGAGTTACTTATTATTGTTTATTATGTGTACCGCCAAAGACCACGCATTTATAAGTTAGGTATACCGTTTCGAAATATATTATGTATATTTATTGCACCTTAAAATATGTACTTAGTCACATTTAGTATGTGTACATAATTGTTTAATCGCCAGAAAAAATGGTGCGTATTTTGACGGCGCAATATTTTATTGGATTATCAAAATCAATGTGTCAACATATCCCATTTCCCATTCCCGGCATTTATCCCGTAAGTATAAGATACAATAAACAAAACAGGCCCGCATAGCGAGCTCTGCACAAACTTATACAAGTTCTAGTGCAGCTTCCGAAATGAGATAAAACAGATTCAGGATAGTTTAATGAATAACAACTTTAACTGAAGTTAACTTTAGCCCCAGTGGTAATTAACCGCACCGATCAGATAGGCGAGTATATAATTCCGTTGCAAACGTTTTTCAATTGCTTTCTCTAAAAAAGTTGTTAAAAAACATATCGGGAAACCGACTATTGTTCAGTTTCTAACTAAAGTACCACTTTAAAAAAATAGTCGGTTTTCCGATATGTTCAGAATCATAGACAGGACAGAAGGGCGATCATAGTAGTAACTTGTATTGACAAGTTACTAATATGATCGCCCTTTTGTCAAACGATTCCGAATGCTACTATTTATGTAAGCAAAATTCAATATTACCGTATCTACGCGTATTTGTCTTTCACATTATGTGGCAGAGTCGATTGATAGGTAGTTGTGCCGTAAATATAACTAATAAGTTAATACCTACTTCAGTTAAGTAGAATTGATAATATAAGTTACTTACTCGTAACCGTGAAGTAAATTGTGTAGATATCGCCAGGTAACACATAGGTACTCATCGTTTGATCTCAAACAAAGAAAAGCTTGCTCTATGGGTACCATATATTGACTGGGGGGATCCCAGTTACACTCTAACCAGAGTAACTTCCAAAAAGGCATTTCCCGAAATGGGAATCGAACCCACAATCGGTGCAATGAGCCGAGCGACCTACGTTTAGACCACTAGACCAAGCCGTCTATGTCCTTATTTTATGAGATCTCTTAATTTTAATGAAAATAGGTATTAACCATGTTTTTACTATTTTATTAGCTTACTCTACTATGAGCAAGTTAACTATAGGTAAAAGTCAAGGAGAGCAGAAATTACCAATCTCTATTCAACATTCATAACGTAATATAGCCTACATTAGCTTTGCTCCGAATAACTATGTAGAGACGATTTCATAAACGGTTGTAAAAGTTAATAGTTGTTCTATTTAAATAATGGAACGGGTCCAAAAACAAATTTAAAGTGGTCCAATTCACAAAATAGAGGCGCCATGGAGATTAACAAATAAATCCGCGCATTAATCATTTGACACGACGACCACCCGCCGGTCCGCACCGTGTCTACTGTGCGACCGTATTTTTTCACAATAAAAAGACGTTTGACTACATAAACAAATACGAAAGACACTTTAAAAAGTTACAAAAGCTTATTGGACAGGAACTAACGAGAAATGTCATGACGATTAATCCGAAATATCACGTGGTGCGCACACCTCTATGGAGTTTTGGGAGCGATTAAGCTACAAAATGTCAAAAAGCAAAAGCACGGAGGACTAGGGGCGGCGACCGCGGCTCGTAGAGGGGCGGGGGGGGCGCAGGGGAGCGTGGCTGCCAGTTTCTCGCCGACCACCGCGCCGCGAGCACGCCTTGTGATGCCCCCAGTGTTTTGACGCGACATGGCCTCGTCCACGACCGGCAACATCGTGATCGAGTGGTTGCGATCGCTCCACTTGGGCCAATACGCGGAAAGTTTTATCGACAACGGTTACGACGACTTAGAAATATGCAAACAAGTAGGAGAGCCAGACTTGGACGCCATCGGCGTTCTGAACCCTACGCATCGTCAACGCTTGCTGCTTTCAGTGAGGTCTTTGCGGGAGGAGGGGGCCGCGGCCGTTTACTTCACACTGGAGGAAGCGGCCTCGGCCCGGGACTCGTGCAGATGTGAGGAGGAAGCCAGGAAAGAGCAGGCGACGGCAGCGGTCGAGCCTGCAAAGTATGCCGATGAGTACGAAGAAGGGAAAGCGGAACTAGTGAAGATACCACGGATGCAACTGAAACGTTTGCTTCGGGAGCGTCTCGCTCAGGATGGGATCCGGCTGAGCTTGCAGCCATACTCGACCACGGTCAGTGTTAGCCCTAATCAGTGGGCAGTGCTTCTCGCGGTAACGACACGTGTACATGTGAAGTGACGGGTCAAGCATGCATTGTGTATGGGGAATGAGACGTGTTCCTAAGTTGGGATGTGGTATACACGAGACGACCGCGTAGAGACACTGCCCGCGTCTTGTTATTTCTTTTTAAGTTGGTCTGTGTGCGGTATTCGACCGCCACGGGCGAATGCTCCTCAGGACGTGTTGCTATAAAGTTTGTTGCGTGCGTGATTTCCCTCGAGATGAGGAGTTTGCGCGCCTTCCTGTCGTGAGAAGATTGTAATCGCGTGCCTCCCGGCTCTAAATTGGGTTTTACGATAAATCGCGAAACCTGTTTTAGCTCCCTGAGGCGTTAATTAGTAATACGGCTCGTTCTGACATGGAATAAAGATCTCATTCCCATATAAATATCTGATGGAACATTAAGTTCTTGCACGATACATAATTTGATAAGAAACATGAGAGGATGCTTTAATAAAACAAAGTATTATACAAAATAGGATACCTATGTCCAGCTGTGGATGTCTCTGGCTGATAGATAGATAGATTATAAAAATTACGGTTACATTCTTAACGGATTTGATTCATGCGTAATCATATCAGCCTATGCAAATATCTCATACACAGGAAACTGAAATCACTTTGACTATCATCTTCAATTTGTATACCTAATTAGTAGACTGTAACGTATAATCCAAATATTCAGTAGAAAGTGTCAAAGATTACCAATAGGCCAATTTTTTTCTGTCTTTATTTGACAAGCAACTCGACAGAAATTAATTGAAGTATTAATATTCGATATTTGGGTCTAAGAATTGATAAATCGGCACTTAAATAAAGTATAAAAAATAACATTTGGAGTCGAGTACAAAATAACATGTTCTCGTAAAGTTTACATATTCACGAGTTAGCGCTATCTTCATCGTATGGGCGGAATCGCTTAGTTGATATTTTAATTAAGGTGTTATTAATTATTCCGATGTGGTGTTCAGTAGTGATTAAGGGGTTGGTATATTATTAGGCACGCCTTTAGATAATTTATACGAAACGATTCCAACTTCAACATTCCATTCTGTTTCGAGTCTATGCTTATCGTTCATTGATTTTTTCGTATCAAAGTAAATATCAACGCTACCCAGCGATTAGATAACGTTGATTGCTTTGAACTTATTTTCATAATTCACTTGAATGCTACAGTAAATACTGGTACGGCATTCAACAAGCCTCTTAAGTATCCACGTTTGAATAGCAATACATTCCCGTTGCGACTTCCTGGGTATAAAATCCAACACGAAATACGTAAATAAATAGCCTTCCGCGTATTCCACACTTTTTAACTACTTGCAGAATTTCTTTGTTTCAAACTTGGTAACAATGCACCATTTCTAATAATTTCGCATACAAGTGGCTGGAAAACGCTTTACCACAATGAAATAGTATTGTAAACCGAACCGAACCGAACTCAAAAAGAAATAGAGTTACTTTTAAAACAGCATAAACGGTAGGATTACCTTGAGTAAAAGTTACATTTGTTATTTCTTTTCTTTATTTAAGCGTTCAGTTTATTCAATTGTTTATATATTTTCTATACCGAATGGTAAAACGACGGGTCTACAGTAATTACCTGTGATGTTTTTTACCGGTTTTCGGGCTCCCATGTTAAAACCTGTTCCGTCTCAAGTGCGCCAAGAATCCAAGACGAGCAGCGCATTGGATCGCAGGCAAAAAATAATCTGTGAGAGCCACTGCCATTACACACTTCCAGACGACGCCAAGTATAGCTTTTGAATACTGACAAAGTTGACTTACCGACTTGGAGTTTAAACACTCAATTTGTTTGGTGACGACAAATTTGTCAATGAATTTACTCGATTGGATCTGATATAAAATTTTCCCCTAACGGTTATTTCCGCTGGTGTCATTAATGTCGCCATTTGTATCGATGTCACCATTACCGGAACGTGCTGTCAAAGTTAAATTATTACGATTGCACCCCCCGCACACAGAGGCGTCAAAATCTGCGCGTCAAAACTTTTTCCAATACCATAACCCACTGTCAACAAAATTACTTTGACAGCGCGAGTGAATGTTAACGCGTGGGCGCGTGAATTTATACCACATGAGTTATGAATATTGACATAGAGTTTGTTTGGTATTAACATACAATTTGACGTGCGATTTTTGACGCCACAGTTCGCGGAGGTTTTTTGTCCCAACGCGTCACAATGTGTGATACACCCACCCCCATGTCTACCTGGGAGCATTCCTTTCATCCGTTAGCGGCTAACAATGGCGTTGGCTACGTTTTTTTTTGTCTAGAGGCGATTTGTGAAGCGATTACTGGCGGAACTGCACAAAAGCTCAGTTTCAACCGGGGTATCAATGTCGCAGTTCCGACTAATAGGCCAATATTTGTGTGTGTACCTCGCATTGTGACTGCAACATCCGCCCTATGATCTCCGTGTCGGGTGATAATTCGTGAATTGTGCGTAAAAATAGGGTAAGCAGACGGGGCGAGGAACCGATCATTAATTATTGAGATAATTTTTACGAGACCACTAGCAAAGGTAGGAAATAAATAAATAAAATACATCATCACGCTTGTATTCCCCGAGGGGTAGGCAGATTTTTTTAAATACGTAAACAATAAAAAGACTTTTTGTATTGATTGCTGCTCCTTCTTTGTAGTCAGTTAAAACTTTAAGTAGATAAAGGGACATAGGACCGATAACGCTTCAAAAGGTTACGAACGATTCTAATTTAGAATATCATCTTCCTCCGTTCGTATCTATTATAAATGTCGATCTTTTGTGAATTGTATCTCGTGAGCCATTATGAGCCGCGGCTTCCTCTTCGTTGCTAATTTTATTATAGGGGTGGGGAGGTGCGGATGTAACGGATTATATAGACATTAAGGCCTCTTAATGGTTTCAATTCCATTTTTAACCGACTTTCAAAAGACTGACTACCTACAAGTATCTACCTACTTACTACATGCATAGTATATATCTACTACCTATTAGATTTGCCTGGCACCGACTTCAAATAGATGAGTGGGTAGCGCTTATAGTAATTATATTATTTTATTTTTCGCTTTTGAGTGCCCATTTGTGGTTTTGTAGTCGGTTTTTGTTTTTTGTTAAAAATATTTTTTTTAATGTCTACTGTCTATATTATTATTTTGGAATTTGCAAGTTTTTAAATTTTTAAGTTCCGCCACAGAAATCAGAAATCTGTTTTTTTACTTATTCACATAAACCGTTATGGGGTACTTATGAATCATTAAACAAAAAAAATATAGTACTCTACCACCCATTCGGAATGCCAATAGATGCATTCCTATGGAGAATAACGGGCAAAAAAATCCATGGTTACTCTTTTCCAAAACGATGACATGATTTTAATTTTTTGTTAAAGTTACTTATAGGGTTACTTCTACTCCTCTCTAACAGTAATATTTAATTATTACTTTCAGACAACTTTATTTACAAAATCGGTCCAAGATGTACCGTTAATATTAAAATAACAATATCTACTATAAGAGCTGGTGGTCCTAGATTTTTAGACGGCCCTAGGCTGACGGTTTAATAACAAATAACATTACGGTTGATAGAATAGTATCGTCAGCTTGATAATTATAATCCCCGGCAGCGAGTCATGAGATAAAAACCACTTAGATACCTACTACATGATTTAAAATACAGAAAGTAATTAAAGCAGCCAATATATTATGGTCGAATTGACATGTCCAAATTGACAGGTCCTCTCTTGATAACTTCGACATTAAAATCGGCCCCTTCATAAGTATCACGACCACTTATGGCTAAGATACAAAACGGTTTAAAATACCACATTTGTTTTAATGCCCCTAAAAATAATGTCTCACGATTGGACTTCGCTTTGAATACAAAGTGAAAAAGCTACTATCTATTCAATGCGGCTAGAACAAGTCAGTAAACAGGCCCCGTTGATAGAAAAACTAAATAACGGACTGCACTCACTTGTGCGAGCGAATAAAGTTGACTTATAAAGCAACTTAAAAAAAAAAGGTGGAGGATTGCAATTCAATCCGTATGTTCCTGTTTCTTTAAAAAATGTGCTGTTTGTCAATATACGTATATATTGAATTTCGGTGGTAATAGTAATGAGTATGTATTGAAATTGCTCATGATATTCATTATTTGACATTGGCAAAATACCCGCTAATTGCAGGTGCAGCCGTTCTTTATCTGAATCCATTAAGATTTCATCATTTCGTAAAGAAAGATGAAAAACTTTTGTGGTGAAATCCACGCCAGCGTACGTCAAAATTAGCTCGCGTTATCCAAGACTATGGAGGGTATATTAGAAGAGGGCAATCTCCTATGGGAAAAATTTGAAAAAGTGTCCGTCGAAATTTATTTTTATTTTATTTATTTTATATTATTTGGAAAACAAACAGCTTTAGTCTATAATACAAAAATATGATTAAATCTAATTGCCATTTACATGTTTTCGCATTATAAATACTACAAATCCTGTTAGTCCGTATGGCTAATTGAGACATATAAACTAATAAATGGAAATTGAATATAATCTATTAATGAATTGAATATAAACTATTAAATGAAACACTTTTAAACACATTTAAACTTATATTTAAACGGAATCTGACAAAGTATTGGTTAGGTATTAATATAGCAATTATGGATGAACTGAAGTAAGCCGTATATATCAATGATCGACACCGGCGCCATTGTGGAAGGTTTTTGAACTAGTAATTATAGCATTTCGACGGACATTTTTTCAATACCTAGATGTCACCCTCCGAGACGTATCGTTAAAGAGTGAACTTTTTCATTGTGTTAATACAGTCCATTTTGGTATTGACAAAAAAAGGTCGCGCGCGTCTTCACGCCGCTGTCACCACAGGGCTTGATAAACGATCCAATGATTCTCAAAAGAATTACTTTTTAAATCGAGAGCCACAAAGGTCAGTAGTTGTTTATAAACGAATTTGAATCGTCACAAGGTTAAGCACATTTATCTGCCTTTAAAGTGAGTGGGCAAGAATTATGTTTACTCTGTGTAGTAAATGAAAGCATCCGTTTCCATTCGTAAATTTTACAGAGGGTGTATCAGAAGCCCGAATAAATATTTTAGGCACATATACGATAGCTGATACGTAGCTTAGTGATGACAGAGTTTGCTTTACTGTTATAATTTCCGAGTTAAATGACTTTAAACTTTTGTCACAAGTAGGTATCCTTAGTATCGTATCCTTTTTGTTTGTTTTTTTTTTTCATACTATTTTTTCTGTCTCTATTTGGTGTGCAATATAGAATACTCTATCTCTATCGTGTTTGTAGCCTAGGGGCACATCCTTAACCCTATTAAATGCAGTGAACTACATCTACGAGGGGATGACTTCAAATATTTACGAAACGTAACATTCAAATATTGCATAGGACTCGTTCAAGTTTATAAAATTGGTAATGTAAAAGAAGTTGAAAAAATATGTTCGAATTTTGATGAAATTTTTACCATATCCGATACTAAAGCATTGTTTCGGATTACTGATACGTACCTGTATTTGTATAGCTTTTGTTGATCATACAAGATTTGTGAGCAGTTGTTTGTACAGATCATTAGATGTTTTTTTCCCACTGGTTTCAACATACAATTTCCGTTATTTATCGTGTTGTGAAATTTGTGTTCATTCGAACTCATGTCGCGTTTTTGTTTGACTAATATTTGTTTTAATTAAAATTGTACTCTTGTACAAAGACTTGTTTGCTTTGAGACGGGGTTTAATATTAGCCGGAGCGGGTTTTTCTACCTGTGTCGCCGCTTTGTTACGATGAATGTGTGCGGAGTCACGCGGTGTCCCAGGCTCCTTGGTATTCCACGGCCGCTTTACACTTATGTATGCCTGGTAATTTTAATCATATACTATGAAATAGCTCTTTGTATATTTATGATAGGCACTTTGAAATGAAGATTTTTGTTTAAAAACTTTTTACAAATTACTTCATGCGTATTTAAATTTGGAATTCAATTCTTCATTGAGGTTCAAATAAATACGCATTTTAGCCCCACACACACTGGGACGTCAAGACGCGCACGTCAGTATTTTAGCTGTATTGACTCACGGAAAAGCTAGCGAACGAGTATTAACAAGTGGTCGCGCGGCGTTTACCACAGATGTTCAATATTGATGTATTGATACAGAGCTCGTTTGATATTGTACAAAAGTTTTACGCGCATTTTGATGCCCCTGTGCTTTACGCTATATTATTAGTAAAATATTTTTTCCAATCTCTTGTGGAATAAAAATCTCTGATAGATAAGCATGACAGTATAATTTCTTGGACCCAAGTCTCCTAACATTATCGTTGTGAAGCTGCTATGACTTAATTTTTAAGGCATTATAACAACTTATTTTATCAATAGTAGCTAGAATATGACTAGTCTAATGGCTTCAAGGTGACAATGTGTAATGTCCTCACTGGTCTAGTTTTAGCTACCATTGATAAAAGTTGTATTTTTTATGCCTTAAAATGTGAAGTCTTAGCAAATACACAACGATAGTGTTAGAGGGATTTTGGGCCCAGATCATCTTCCAAGGTTAGAAGCTTCAACAGAGGTAGTGCGGCAGGTGTAGGGCGAGCTAAGCTAGTTTGTTCGTCGGCCTCCGATGTTTACTGCGTCCACAGTCCGCAGCCCGAAGTCGGCATACTCCGGGAGATTTGCTCTTCAGCTCTACGAAGATTAGCATCAGTGATTGTAAGGTCCAGGAAGTTGGTCGAAGGCATGATACTTGATAAAACACCGAACGTACAGGCGCGTCAAAATTGGATTGACCAAATTTTTGCCCTTATCAATAACGAACTCCATTAACTCATAGAAAAAGCATTTTTTTCTATGAAATGTCATTTATGTCGCGTGATCGCCAGGCTTTTACTACAGAGATTTTTTTATATAGACAGAGTTTGTTTTGGTATTCGCAAAATTGACTGGCGCGTCTTAACGCCACTGTAAACCAAGGGCTTAATTCGTTTTATGAATCGTCAACTCCATCTTCTGGTGATTGTTGGTTATAGTCAATTATAGTAGATTTATTACCATTTTCATTGTGTACGTGCCTTTGAACTCTCTGTAGTCTGGATCTACAAGTTCTTATTTGGTTTCTGTTTTTCTAACTTAGGCTAGCCTAAGTTAGGTAAATACCTCTACTTGATCTGCGATTAGGTGTTTCCCTATTTTAGTATAGAAATAAGGGTTACAAATATAACATTTCAGCATATTTTTCGCCGTCATCAAAAATAAGGATGTTCTCAATTCGACCAGTTTTTTTAATATGTCCTTGTTTACAAACGTTTGCTGCCTTTCACATTCCTTGATCTCGTCACATCTCTCTCTCGATACTTCCTGAAGTGTTTGCTAAATGTATGGGTGTGTATTATTATTTTATCCAATAGCGTAGGCAGTAGCTATTACTTGTCATCTTGACATCGTAAGGTTTATTTATATTAAGCTCTCAAGAGCGCGTGAGATGAGGTGACAATTCATCAGAAACGGACACTCCACCATTGTTATAAGAGGTGATGAAATATAGAACCATAAAGTGACGGATATTTGTTTTGTAGCATTCAGTCGGAGCTGTCACTAAGCTATTTTTTATGATTACTATCTTAACAAACGAGGGTGTATTGAAAAGAGTGCAAGAACGAAGAACATTATTAGAGACAAGAAGGAACAGAAAAGGAAAGATGATAGGTCACCTCATGCGACATGACACCTTTATTAAGAACATCATAGAAGGCAAGATCGACGGAAAGCGTGGGAGAGGTAGACTGCGAATATGTTACATGAGTCAAATAAAAGATAAGGTTAGTGTCATGTCGTATGTGGAGGTGAAGAAGGCTGCACTGGATCGACCCAGATGGCGGGGACTTCATCAGATGCACCGACAAGGGCCGAGCCCTTAAATTAGAAGAAGAAGAAGATCTATACTGGGTGTATCATTCTGATACATTCTGTTCGAAAGACACTGGAGTAATATCTGCCTTTGTATTTAAAGGAAATTGTGGGGATTTAAAAACTGATTAGCCCACTGAGTTTCTTGCCGGATCTTCTCGGTAGAGGTAGCACTTCGATTAGATTGTCATATAAGAAAAAAAGTAAACTTGACAAATTGTGAAGTTTCCTATACAAGATAAATGATTGGACTTTGACTTTGAAATAATATTTTTGGTATGCGTTTGCTATTGATAAACTATAATGTAGGAACTTAGTGAAGGAAGACCATACTTAACTATTCTACAATTCCTGAGTTATAATAATATTTTCTTTAAGTATTTTAGGATACATCCATAGCTCAATTAAATATTTTAAACTGCATTTACTAGGAGTAGCTACTAATATTCTGAATCAGAACATTGGAATCAGATTGGAGATAGCGAAAGTTTTTTTTTCAAATTGGTGACGATCGAAAAATTTAAAAATATTGTTCAAATTTTAATAAAACGAAAAAGTATTCAGTTCTATAACCAATAATTTTGAAATGAATTTAGTAACACCTTGTTTATGAATTTATCGCAATACTAAAAGTCACAGAAAATAGATTTATATTCAAAGTAAATGTAGTCAAGTAATTTAGTGTTCAATTAATAACTGTCCTTTAGAGTTATATATATCAGAAACGTTTATTGCATAAAACAAAGGGTATGAAAATATAAATCAACAAGCGACTCCTTTTTACAAAGTATCCTTCTCAAAAGTCTCCAATAAAACCAAAAACAGATCTTCAGCCGTAACCTGTCCACCGGAAGATTTATTTATAAGAGTTCTTGATCAAACACACAGGGGCCTTCTTGGAAAGGTTCTTAAAAATAAACTCTAGCCTCTTTGTTTTGGCTTCTTAGGTGGCAACTTTCTATCGCACTAAAGTTTTCTAGAAGCTGTAACAATTATAAGTAAGTAGATGTCTTCGGCTATTCGAAACATTTAAAGAAAATAAAAAAAAAATCCTCCTATTTATTTAACTATGTATTATGAAAACAATCACATACCGTCGCGTGAGACTAATACATCTAGAGTAAGAGAAATCACGACAAAACAATCACACACTGACGGGAATCGAACCCAAAACGAGCTACCCATGGACTAGGCAAACTATCGTTAAATGTTGATCCTTTGCTCCGAAGCGCATTTATTTACAACAGACATTTGTCTTTATGAGCTTTTCCGATTTCGAATAAAAACGAGAGAAAATTACATACACGAAAAAAGTGAAAAAGAAACATCTCCCCACAGAGCGTGTCGCAAATTGGTAACAATGGCGAAAATAAGCGTGGTTGAGAATTTTTCATTTGCACACAGTTTCACGCTTTGTGTTAGCTTTAAAATTTAGCGTTCCCGCCGCGGGCGGCTATCAAACATCGGGCGGCGGCCAACAGGATATTCATAGTTACGTTTGTTTGATATTTGTCCATTATTGAAAGTTCTGACAACTTTTTTTGTGTATGAAACTGACGCGTTTGGCGGTTTCAACGTTAAAATTGGGAGTAAAATTCTACAGTTTCGATACTCTAGCCATTTGTAGATACAGTATTTCGTGTGAAATTATAACTGGCATTCATCATCTTGTGGTTAAATTGAAAAATATGTCTTCTGTAACTTGTCATAAAAAACTGTAACTGTAACAACTTTAAATTAAATGCTTTAGAAAGTATATAGGGCACTTAAACTATCCCGTCTTTTTGTTCCGCAGATAGCTGATGCTTATAACTATGATGCAGTAACAATTTTTTTTTTAAGTCAAATAATTATGGTTCTTTAATTCATCGACAGCTTCAGGACAGGTCTAGGGGATTGCGTGTAGGCCACCCATCTCACTGTACCTGGTGGTAGTGAGTTTATTTCCCGCCAGGGGCAATTTTTGATTATGACCTTTCCGTAATTTGCCCTGGTCTGTTTGCCCTGGTTTTGCCAACTGGGTTTTGTTAAACTGGCATTGCCAATAGGTACTATTGTATGGTACCTATTGTACAAGCTTTGCTTAGTTTGGCACCATACGATAATAATACTGCCCAGCTAGTACTGAATGAAACATTAGTTAACTTATATGTCATCACGTTCTCACAGTCATTGTTTCAAAATGCTGATTAGTAATCATATCGTAGATAAAACTACTCAGAAGCATTATCAACAACATTGTTAAAACCCCACGTACACTGTGGCGTCAAGACGCACGCGTTCCAATCTAAAACGAACTGTATTGATACATACAGGGTGTTTCACAAGTCCGAAATAATACTCTGACGCAAAATCGCAAAACTCTGATGCAAAATCAGTATCGAGTATACAACTGAATGGTATAAAAATTTGATCGAAAGTCGACCATATTTTTCCATCTTTTTTTTCCTCGTTAATTTCTTTATCTCGTAATATCTCGAGTCCCATGTAAAATTTGCATGTTCTGTTTTGTGAATATTGGTAGTCGCCCCTCATAAGTGTAGTTTACACAGCTGAATAGAGTTATGGATGTACCCAAAGGTCAGAACACGATACCTGTGACAAATATTGATATGTCTATAACTCAGAAAATATGATAGTTAGGTATAAACTGTCTTCACTAAGCAGCATATGAGCTACCGTATATGTACCCAAAGTATTATTTCGAACATCCGATACACCCTGTAGACAAAGCTCATTCTTCAATGAGAAGTCCTTGTCTGCAGTAATCTTTGACGCGTGGGTTTTACCTGATACATTATATATTTAACTACAATGTTCGATTTTGGTATTACCAAAAAATTGGGCGCGTCTTAACGTCCCAGTGTGTGCTGGGCAGTACTTCATGTTACATCGTAAACTAATATTCTGACCCTCGTAACTTCCACGAAATTTGATTAACAACTCAGATTCAATGTGAATCAAAGTAACCGTGATTGACATATTAATTGACTTTTTGTTAATTAAACGCTGTTATAATTATTTATGTATTTCGGAAATGGCCTCTTATTGACTTGGCGTCTGATTCTGTAACGACTTATCTAGCTGAAAATTTTGTCATAGCGACTGAGTGTGACATTCAGGGTGTATCAGAAGTCCGAAATAATATTTTAGATAAACGGTAGCTAATATATTGTTGCATATTGAAGGTAGATCATATGAACAGACCTTTGGGTATTTGTCACAGGTATCGTGTTACAGGCCTTAGGACATAGCCCTTTTAACGTCCCACTGCTGGGCACGGGCCTCCCCTCAATGCGAGGGGGATTCGGGCCATACTCCACCATGCTGGCCAAGTGCGGGTTGGCAGACTTCACACATCTATCGAGAACTAGTCAAGTTCCCTTACGAAGACGTGCAGGTTTCCTTACAATATTTTCCTTCACCGTTTCATAGCAAGTGATAATCTCGGATGTAAATGAGATTCGCACATAAATACCAGAGGTGCGAGCTGGGGTTTGAACCTGCACACTTCGATTGCAAGGCGTGCGTTCGACCACTCGGCTATCACTGCACCAACACAAACACAAACAAAACCTGTAAATATAGCATAGATCTCGAGGTATTTAGCATTTATAAAATTTTGAATTTCGATCATATTTTTATGTCATTCGGTTGTATATCCGATACTCTTGCTTAGTATTATTTCGGACTTCTGAAACTTCATGATGTCGCAATTTTTATGATAGGTGCAATAGGCAATGCGTTGGCATTTGGATTGCTCAAGTAAGTTGATTAGTAGCTAAGTTGATGAGATGACAGCTCCCGACATGTTGCCAACAAAAAGCTTCTTGAGTCGAGGTTGTACATTACGAAACTAATTAAATTACGTTGTTGTACAGCCAGTGGTGTCAGAGCGAAGGTCAATTTTCTATTATTTCTTTCTACCAGTATAATTACATATCATATCAAGCCTTGACTGTCCCACTGCAGGGCATAGGCCTCCCATCCCTTTTTCCACTTATTGCGGCCCATAGCCTATATACATAGCCTAATTACCTATATACCTCCTAAATAATCTAAATCTAAAGCACCAACGCTCGTCAGAGCTACCCTGCCCTACTAATGTTATAAATTTAACAGTTTGTTACTCTTTCACGCAAAATAAACTGAACGGAGTTTGATGAAACTTTCCACTATTAACATTTATACCTATATCGGAATAACATATAGGCAATCATTAATAACAATATTGAATACCTAATCGAAGTCTGCTGAACACAGGCAGTAAAAAAATACGCCGACGGAAAATATTTCTTTTAAAAAACATACTTCGCGTTATTTCGAACGGAATTCCATCCACAACACCCTTTCCCGCTATTCGATAGAAATCTCGAACCCATCCGTCCTAATTACACAGTAATTTAACATCCAGATGATTCCGTTCCATTATGTTACCGTTCGTAATGAGCGACAATCGAATGCTATTATTTTCGTATTAACTCCTGATCGAGTTTGATCATCGAATACAAAATTTGATCGGGCGAATGAAATCAGTAAAATGATTACAGTCCGCATGGAAATAATGGCATCCCTTTTATAAATATATAATTATATTTTTGCGCTTTTACAATTTTTTTATTGTTGTTTTTTTTTTAATTTTATAGATGTGTTCGTTATTTAAAGAATATAGAAAGTAATTAGATGATGACATAATAATAAATATATTTTCAGTCATTGTTTCTTAATAAAAAAAAAATCTTACAATATTACCAGATATGGGATGTATTGTATTTAAATCATATATTATCCTCTTTCTTTTACAGAAGTCTTATCGATAAGGCCATGCTAACGAACTTTGATGTAAACATAGTTATTTATAAACTAACTATAACACTTTATTGATACATCCATCAATTTTATATTCAATAAACTATCACACATTATTAAGATATCTATAACATAAAGTATCAATATCTTTACATCAATAATCAAACTATTAAATAAGTCAAGTACCAAATCTAATTTCGCTCAGAACCTTAATAGGATTTACCATGAACTGTTAGATTTAGTTGAAGTTGAACCTATCAGGTTTCACGTTGGTGCTATGAATGAGACTATAAAATTCTTTACTTAATAGCTTACGTGGGTAGGACGCATTCGGATGAGTTAATTTTTAGGGTTCCGTATTTTTTCTATGAAAACTCTCGAATTAATTGCATAGTAAAAGTTACGTTTTCTGTGCAGTATCATTTGGTAAAATGGGTAGTGACGTAAATATTTTACATACCCAACTTATTAATATAATGTATGAGTTATTACATAACTTTATTTATTTTTAACCGAGTTCCAAAAGGAGGAAGTTTCTCAATTGGATCGTATATATATATTTTTATTAGTAACTTGACATTAGCAAAACACCAGGGCCCCAAATCCACTAATACTATCGTAGTGGAGTGGCTATGACTTCATTTTTAAGGCATGAAAACAACGTCTTATATAAATGATACCACAAATGTGAACAGTGTAGATATTAGATATTGTCACCTTGAAGCCTTCACAGTAGTCATATCTTAGCTACCATTTATAAAATACTAGCTGATGCGCGCGGTTTCACCCGCGTGGTTGTCGGTTATCGCGACCAAAAGTAAACATGAAATTTTTGCCGACGTCATTACACAAAAACTTTCATCACCTATTTCAACCCTGTTTTGAATTATAAAGTAGCCTATGTCCTTTTTTAGGCTTAGAATATCTCTGTACCAAATTTTATCCAAATCGGTTTAGTAGTTTAGGCGTGATTGCGTAACACACATACAGAGTTACTTTCGCATTTATAATATTAATAAATATATAGTTAGGATTTTGTTATCATGCCTTAAAAAACAAAGTCATAGCAACTTCACGACGATAGTGTCAGGGAACTTGAAGCCTTGCTAATTGCGGGTAAAATTGTACCTTATAGTATTTCATCATTTCATAAAAAAAAGTTTTTCTTTAATCCTTGGACACTACAGAACCCATGTCATAATGTTTCATCACGCTTGTTATTTTTTATGCCGTTTCCATCACGTAAGGCGCCTCTGGCTCCATGCACCGCACAGCGGGACCGATGCCTTTGCCCATAAATGCTTGATTCACTTAATTTATTATACACCTGTGAACGTCCTTTTTTGCTTCGAATCTTTTGTAAGGTATCATTTTATTGATAATTCGATATGGGTTGTTTGTTCAGCCGATTGGGATGATATGTGACAATTGGATGTAAAAACGTGAGAAAGAGTTTTGTGCTTTAGAAAGTAAAACTGTTAAAATATCTTATGTCACAGCCCATGGAATCTTTATCACCCATTATTATGTATATTTATTGAATTACTGATAGATTTTACTGGCGAAATACGTCATACCTACCTCATCTTGTTTCAACATTAAAAAAAAAATACAACGTAATAATATTGTATCGTCTACAAAAAGAAAACCAAAAGTAGGGAGTAAATATAATTAACAAATTTAAAAACTTGGAATTAGGGGAGTAATCTTTTACTTGTAACACATAAACTATTTATACTCATAAACATGATTGAATGCTTAATAAATAAACTTTTATTCACGAAAAATCTTTGTTTAAAACTACCATTAAAATAATGTAATGACTTATTAATATTCTTGTGTCAATAAAAAGAAACTATAAAGTTGGTATATTCATAGATGATATAGTACTTTTAGGATATTGAAACTCGTTGGAATGGCTTGATACCTTTGAGGATAATACCATAACAAGTGTCTCATTAAATATTTAAATGTAGCCCGTTCAGTAATGTGTTCCATGTTTACCGTTGTTGCGTTGTAAATAAGAACTGCTTCATGAATATTTCATGCCTTAATTATTGAATGTATGTAATCGGGGTTTATTATCTGTGTTACAATATTGAAACGTAACTATTACTTGGACATATCATTACCCGTCTTCACAAAATTGTAGTAAGTTGTGATACAAATACCGAAAAAATACAAGACAATTTGTTTTAAAAAAATGCTACTATAGTTATGAGTGATGTAGATGAGAAAGATGACGCATTTGTAAATTACTATGTTTTTATCATCTGTGGTTACTAGTGTACATTGTCTGTGGTACGATTAAAAATATATGATTCCAAATTTAAAAGTTCAAATTATTTTGAGAATCGTGTTCTGATATTATTTCGAGAATTATAAATTCGTCCAATATTAATGAAAAATATTTCCGACTTAATATTGTTGGTCCTAGTTACTGAACCAATACGCTTGGAGTCAGCGAAAGCCAGCCAGTGGAAGATAAAAATATATACAAGTATAAAACAAGCGTTTTATGAGTTTTCAATACAACCCAATCTAAAGGAAAGGCGTCCTAATGGCATCCAAATTGAAACTTTCACTTAGTTTACTCGAATTTGATTAAGGCGAAAATGGAATAGGATGGCCTTCTTACTGGCAACCTTTTGTAGTTAAAATCGCGGGGTCGAACGAAACTTTATCTTGGAATTAGGTAGATTTTTTGTGAATAAAACTGCTTAATGTTAAATAGGTCTTGTGAAATGGTTTCATTCAGTAATATTTATTTTAATGTAAAAGTACACCTATAAATCTTTTATCTATTTTTATTTGAGTGCGAAATAATCTTCCTTCAATTTAGCTCGTAGTTCTTTTTTTATTTACTTCTGTTTTAGTTATATGTAATATTTACTGAGGTATTTAAAAAATAATAATCTACATTTTGAACTACACCCCTAGTATTTAGTCAATAATACATAATAATACATCATCACGCCTGTATTCCCCGAAAGGGTAGGCAGAGGTGCACTGCAGGGCGCTCACACTTCGCCGATGTATTTTGGCCCCAATGTAATAGGGGGCGAGCCTATTGCCATTATACCGGGTACATTCCCCCTCAATACGAGGGCGATTTATGGACTATAGTCCACCACGCTGGCCCAGTGCGGGTTGGTGAACTTCACACGCCTTTCTATAGACGTGCAGGTTTCCTCACGATGTTTTCCTTCACCGTTTCATAGCAAGTGTTAATCTCGGATGAAAATGAGATTCGCACATGAAACCCAGAGGTGCGAGCCGGGGTTTGAACCTGCACACATTGATTGCAAGGCGTGCGTTCGACCACTCGGCTAGTTACGTTCAAAAATGTTTATACACACAACGAAAGTTTTTTTTTTAATATCGAATATTCGCGTGAATGTGACAAAAATTGTCGCATCGAAAGTTTTACCGGTTTCACACATATCGCATGTCGCAAGGTGTGAATCACTGGCCCAGTTTTTCGACAAACCGGCGTGTCCACCAATAAACTAACTCACCGTGAAGGGAATACACATCTTCTTTTTACAACTAGCTCGCTCGGGAGAGTATAACGGGAACAATGCATTCCTGCTTCGTTACGTAGGTACGGTCAACAAAAAGTAAACAACGAGGCCAAACGCCTCTCGTCGACAACCCTCGCTAAATTAAACAGGGAAGCTGATTTTGTTGTTTTTTTTTTATCTCGGTAGGTCACTGTTTTGGAAAGTAGAAAAGTGTTGCATACATTCGTGTTGAAGCTTGCAATGATGAAAAAAAAACGGGAATATACGGCCATATCTTTTGATTACGTTGACGAATAAGTATGTTTTTTTACTGCTACAAGGGATTACCGATCTGAGTAGTAGTTATTACTTTCAATCTGATACCTCTCTGCGTTCCTGTGGTACAGAGACTCTTGACAGACAGACATACGGACAACGACGTGAATAAAGGTTATTTTTTCCTTTTGAGGTACGAAACCCTAATAAAACAAAATTAATGCTCGTTTGCATTTATGAATTTAAAGACCAATTATTGTCGATTCATTCTAGGTCCTATTATAGTTTAAGTAAAACTTTACATTGTTATAATAAACTATGTAGGTGGTAGAAAGTTAAGATAAAAGCAATCTGAAAACAGCAATAAAAAATAATAACATTCTGTAATAAATATCAATAACCAACTATGGTTGAAAACATGCTTAAAAATCACATAAAAAAGTTAAAAGACAGAAAAAGAAACTAAATTCTGCAATTGAATTTTACGATCATACCGTTGCTGTTTTAAAAATATTACTATTATACAGGTTGTAACAGAAGTCTGAAATTTAATTTTCACATAAGCATGGGTATTAGGTATACAACTTAATGGTAATTTTTGTTTTTTTTTGTACCCCAACTGTACATCTTGTATGTAATATTGACTATTTGAGATTTCATGTACAGGTTTTGTTGATCAATAAAATTTTTTTTCGAATGCAGTTTCACTGTTTTGAAGACTTTTGGATGTGAATAGTGCCACAATCACAAAACACTACTTGTGACAAGTATTTAAAAGTCTTTCAAACAATGGTAGTTAAGTAGAGCTGGATTCACTAGGTATGATTATATCAGCTACTGTATATGCACTCAAAATATTATTGCTGTCTTCTGTTTACTTGTCAATAACTCTTACGCAAAGCTATTTTAGAATTGCACTTTTGAACAGTTATTCTAGTACAAAAGCTGTCAAAAATACAAAGTAAGATCAAAATAATACTGCTATAAGTGTTCGTATGGCCCCCGGAACACCCTGTATAGGTAATAAATATCCAAGAAATGTGGCACAGTGCCGTTTTGCATGGCCACAATCGGTTGTAGCCCGGCTAAATATTGTCGCGTGCAACGGAAATTCGGTGAGCAGACGCAATTAAACATTAACGATCAACTTTACGACTCTACGCTTACACCCCTGCGCAGATAGGCGCGTCGAAAACGCACGCGTATATAACACAAAAAGGGACTGAATTATTTCGTTGACAAAGCAAATTTTTCAATGACATATCATGTATAACTCGAGCGCATTTTGTAGCGTGACTTGACTTGTTGTTGTTACATATATTAAATCTTCATGTATTTGCACAGAGTACATTTTCGAAAATTCGTTCGCCCCAGTAAGTTCAAGCCGTAAAAGTGTACATATTGTTGTATTAAAATCAATGCGAATAAACACAGCGTTTTCAGAATTATGTTTATTGAAGAGCGGGATCAATGAACTATGGGCGATCCCAGTTACATACAGACCACGAAAAATTCCAAAAAGGCCGATTTTCCGATGCAGGAAGCCGACTGGCCTACGCTCGGGCCACCAGACCAAGCCCTTTCAAGCTTATTTGCAATCTATATGTACAGAGGCACTCTGTGTAACATCTATGGAGTGTAGAAGTGAAGGAGGATCATATCCTATAGGAAAAAAATTGAAAAAGTGTCCACCTGCATGCTATAAATAACAGTTCAAAAACCTTCCACAATGGCGCTAGTGTCGACAAAGGGTATGGTATGAATATAGCAAATGTAGTTAAAACTTGAGAGGTGTCAAGGGACACCTGGATGGAACGAAGTACCTTTTGAAATAAAAAAAACAAAAATATTGTACATATACATACACACACACATCGAAATCGGAATCGGAATCAGAATCGCAATTGCAATCGAAATCGCAATCAAAATCGAAATCTAATTTTATTGTATACATAAATGTATACAATAAAAATCACACACACATATGTAAAAGTGTCGTTACAAAATATCGTTACAGTCTTATTTTTTTCCGTCTAGCCCCCTTTCGCAACGCGCGATAAGGAACTACGTTCCAAAAAATATATTACCACTGTCAAAATTGTCAAAGTATTGCCACCTGATGCGAATGTGGCGCCACCCTTATTTAATGCATTTCCACGGACACTTTTTCAATACACAGATGACTCTACTTTACTTCTACACTCCATTGTAATATTGTATAAACGTGAATGTCCAATGTTGACCCACCGAAGGGTTCGATTAACATTCCAGGCTCTGATGGTTCCGGACCCAATCTGTCCGATGTTCACATAATTGTTTGCCGACATGATTTTATCGGAAAACTACAACGGGGCTTCAGTACGGGCGGTTCGTTCCGTATAATCCATCTAGAAATTGTGTATACCCCCAGGAGTTTCGTTGCGAATTTTACGTCCAATAAAACAAATGAGTTTCTTGAAGAATTTCTTCGTGGATTTTTTTTATATCATGCTAAAGAGAGGTAACCTTTTTATTTATCAGAGGTTTATTGCCTCTATTTCATTTCTAATCTGTTAGAAAAGTATTGTAATAATTATTTACTCCTGGCCCGATTTTCGCTTGATAGACACCTATCTCTATTCGAGATAACAAACAGAACGTCAAATTTATCGTATTTTTACGTTTTTTTTCGACATAAATCGAATAGAGATGATGTCTATCAAAAGAAAATCGGGCCCCTGCTCGTTTAGATTTCTAAATGAGGTACTTTTACCACAGAAATTCAATCTGTATGTATTCTAACACAGAGTTCGTTTTGGTATTTGCAAAAAAAATGCGAACGCGTCTTTGCGCACCTGCCACTAAATTAAGAGTCACAATTAATTAATAGAAAAAATGCTAGGAACATGAAAATGTTTATCTAAGTAAACTTAGATTTGTCTCTAAGATCTTATAAACAGACAATATATTTTTAATGGATCAACTTAAAAAATAATTGACAGGCAAGAACCGTTTTAACTCTATCTTCTTAAAAAAAATAACCAACCCAGTAAACAAATACATAATCTTCACATAGATATATTCAAAAAAACTCTCTCTCTCTCTTCTCGTACATTTTCTAAGGCCTTCGAATTTCTCATTAACTTATTCACCCATACAATGGTGACTTTGTTAGGACCAATAACAAGATTATCTTGTTAGTAGATCCCGTTAACCTCACCAGCTAAGAACAATCGTGTGAGTACACATCAATTGGCTATTGGTCAGCAGAAGGATTTACACCGATGGCTACGAAGGCAGGCCTCACCACTAGGTTATTGACCTTTATAGCGGCTTGGATTTTCAATTTGTAGCCAATAAACGTTCGTTAGTCCACAATAGTTCACACGCAATTGTCACTAACACCACCGTTTAACATCAGCGTTGGTATTTGGCCGTATATCGTTCCAGTGTCCCTTATTTAATCTGGTAGTAACTGTTGAACAACAAAACTCATTACTCGACACTATTCGTGGATGTACTGCCACCAGGTAGTTTTGGCTGCTCGTATTGCTTGTATAGCGCGATTGATGAGAGATAGCGGATCCGGTAAGCGATTAAAACACGGCTGTCATAACCGACCTGGCCCTGTAGCATGACTTGTTTTGTCTCTTTTAACTGTCAGATTTGTGTGATCAAAATGAGTACAACATGCGTGACGAATTTTTTACCAATACCAAAACGACATACAAAAATACATAAAGATTGAATCTCTGTGGCAAAAGTGACTCGAAGCAAACGTTCGTTCTGCCTCACATGCCCGCTGTTATTTTTCAATTTCTTTAGTTCTTACGGTCAGCCCTTTGTCCTCAGTCCCTTTTTCAACTCCGCTTGGTCTGAATGCTCAGTGCTCATTGCAGCCGCTTAAATGATGCATAGCATTTCAACATCACAAGACATGCTTATCACGTACCTTTTTTGTAAAAGATATTGGAATTTTGACTGTTCTCTATCTGTACTAAAGAGGAGTTTTCATATAAACTCTACCAGCGAAATTCCCATAAAGTTACCCACGTAACACTGGCCTATATCGCTTTAGTTTAACCATGAAAGTTTATCACTTGCACCGCTCCATCGCTTGGCTTAGGAGATTAGCAAATGGGGCCAACTTGTTCGGTCCACTGTAAGGATAAGCCAGACCACTAAAGCCGGGAGCAAACTTGCTTGTTACCTTGGAATGGGGATTTTTAATTATAACATTAACTGGTCGACGGGCGCGTGCGTGCTCCTGATTAGCGTTTTTATAGCCACAATAGTCACGGTTTCTTGTAATTTATGTCTATGTGTACACAGCTTTATGTAATTCGAAGTTTTGTTGTAATTTGATTTTGGAATTTAAGTTTGTATGACATGACGTCTTTGGCATGACGTCAGGTGTATAAGATTTCTTTACATTAATTTTAAAAAAGATCATGTTTTTTTTAAGTACCATAGAGTAAACTTTTTTTTTAAATATTGTGATACGTTTGTTTATATTTCAATAAAAAATAATTTCAACGAACCTTATCTCTTTCAAATCCTGTCGAATACCTGTATCACAATCATTTACAAATATTAAGCGCCGAATTACTTATCAGTCGATCAGATTAACAATCTTAGCTTGCCATAATCGGCTTAAGTATTAATCCTCCCCTTTCTATTACCGAACTCCTTAAGCTTGAATAATTAATTCCAGTTTTCTTTCTCTTTGTGAGAGCAAATAAGAATTATTGAGTTTATTTTAAATATTTATGAAGGTTAATAAAATTTCTTGCGCGTAATTGTATGCATGGAATTTATTAAGTTCTTTTCTACTAAATCGTTTTCAACATTTTCAGTTTTGTATATAACATTTATATCAGTGTATAAAAAAACAAAATGGTAGGTACTATTGTTTTTTATGAAAATAATGAAATGGTGAAATTTAATGGAACCAACTAAGATGAGGAAGGGCTCCACTTGTGATTGGCGGGAATTTCAGCCAGTGTCAATTAATTAATAGGACGAGCAAATTAAATAAATAGGTACCTACACATTGTAAATTAAAAAAAAAAAATACAAATCGAAATGATAACATCCTCCTTTTGGAAGTCTGTTAAAATGGGTGATAAACGAGATAAATATGGCAGATAAATCGATAGATACTAAAATACAATCTTAAATCTTGGCTGTCAAAGTGCTTTTGTCATTAACATTTCGTACCATAGACAAAAACAAACGGAACTCTTTATCAGGCCAAATTAGTACTGGCCACAAAAGCAATTACATTCCAAATTTGAGACTTTAAAAAATATATTTAATTAACGTGTTCCACACACATGCTGGCCAGGTGAATTTAAAGCACCTGCCTACTTCGCGAAACTTAATATCGTGAGCTAATTTTTTCTACAAAAAAAATTGCAACCTGAGAACTTGTGTGACCACAGACGACAGATGAGCTACTTAACGACCTGAATACACTGGGGCGAGCGAATTTTGAATTTTAACTAAAATGTAATTGTTTGAAGATTGAATGTCTGCCGCAAATGCCACGTGACTTAATTCAAACGCGTCATCGATGGCATGCCATTGAATAATGTGCTTCTTTCATGAGATTATACAGTTCATTTTTGTATTGGCAAAATTGTCGCACTCGTTTTGACGCACCTGTAGGCACAGGTATTAACTCATGCTCTATTGAATTTTCTGTAGGACCCGAATCTCAATGTAATCAAAGGATGAAAGAAAGAAAGGCGGCTTTGTTGATATAAGTTTACTCTGAATAATCGATCATTATGAATGAAATACGGATTTGAGATGATGTATTTTGGATTGAATGAAAAGCTTATAAAAGCGGTAATAGCTTAGTAACCGGGAGGTTCAAGGTTCGGACCCCATCCTGGTCTTTAAACTTTTGACATGAGTCCATTCCTAGCACAAGCATTTATCTTAGTTTTTGGGTCTAACGGAACTAGTAGAAAGGTGATAATCCCACATTGCCACTTAAAAAAAGCTAGTTGAAAATACATACTTATCGTAAGATCCCAAACTAGATAAAGCTTACACATAGGTAAGTACCGTACATTGAACTCGGGGCTATTCCAGTTACACCTAGACCAAGGCAAATTCCAAAAAGGCCAATTCCGAAATTTGCCACTTACGGGAATCGAACCCAGGGGCTTGCCCTGGTACCATACCATAACAACCACAAGACCAAGCTGTCGTACATACCTTAAAACTTATTTACATGAAATTCCTATTAACCTATAACTAAATACTAATTGCTACAAAGTCTTTAAGAACACAAACAAATACATAAATTAGAATGTTCAAAGCTTTCGATAGCACAAAGAAGGTAACGTAACTCCCACTGGAAAAGTATCTGTACAGTTTCAAACACAAATTCATCATCCCAATTATACTTGAAAGACAAAATATCTACCTTCAGATAACTGAAAACAAAGTGCTATTAAAACAATACTGAAGGTACGGCTCGTTATAAGTATTTTTCTACCGAAAATTTCTAACAACTTTCGTGTAACTTGTCACTCCGTTCGAATGGCAGTCATTTATTTTCAACAAGTTCAAAACTAACTGAAGGGAGAAGTGCTACAGTAGTTACGGCACGATTTTGAGTAAAGCCAGTACACTGGGGCATCGACGAGCTTACCAATACCAAAACTAACTCTGTGTCAATGGTCATAAAGATTGAATTTCTGTGGTGCAAGCCACGCACCCACTCGTCGATATTCGCTCGCACTGTTAGTGTAATTTAGTTGAAGAATGAACCTTTTCTTTGAGTCCATACAGTTTGTTTTGGTATGACGCTTAACTACTAACAGAATAGGGACACACGGGCCCAATAGTTGGAGAACATTAGTCTGAATTCTGTTAGTACCAAAGTATACTACGTCCCTTTTACTGTCGTAATGTATAAGCAAGATGGCAATACTATTAAAACTGTCCGTTAAAGATTGTACAAATATAATGAACAACTGTGGTATAGACTATCTCTATTAGCACGTGTTTTCCACTTAAATATTAATGATAATTTAAGCAATGCCAGCCAGGTTTGCAGACCCAAGTGTGCAAAGAAGATTAATAGCACTTATTATTTTAAAACTGAAATCCTTCCACCTTATTAGTATACATAAATCTATATACAGTGGCCTGTATAATCACTTTTATAATGTATTAAACTGCGATCGTCAATAGATTGAGGTGGATTTCCATTTCGATATATGGGGCGGTCCCATTCTAAAACATACATAAAGCATATATAAAACCTATATAAAAATATTGGCGGGTGGCTTTTCACGCCCCAGTGTGCGTTTGTACGTGTGGCTTTAAAAGATACGTTTTTTTGTCTAAAGGGAGTTTGCAAAGAATATGTAATGATCTTTGTAAATACTGCATAGATAGTGAATTTAATGCGGGGCTGTTTGAAGGCATAGCTAGTTAGTTAGCTATGATTCAAGCAAGCTTGGATGATGAAGTCAGCGACCGTATAACATACATGTTTGCTGAAGAAAAGAGGAAAACTTTCATTTTTACGCCGCCTAACGGATTCAATATCGGCGCGGCTTGAATGAGTTTGGGGGGTGGAAAAATCGTTAATCATCCCTTTGTTGGAATTTTGTTACGGCCTAACTCGTTGCCCGCTTGTTTGGGCTCCCATTTTTCCTTTTGAATGCTGAAAGTGGGCTGTTCTTGACGAATTGTTTTCATGGGAAAACAAAAAGGGATCCGTCGAGATTCGGGTTACTAATATGTCGGGAAGAAATGAAAGTTTATATTTTATATCTTAAGAGTATTATAAAGTGTTAAGAAATCCAAAATAATATTTTAACATTTGCATGAGTATTGGTACAACTGAATGGTATTAAATTTAACTTTTAAAAACATATTGTTTTCTTATATTTACGCAAATACTATACATTGAAATAAAACTATTTTACGGATTTTATTGCGTTTATTTACTATTTTATTTTCCCGACGTTTCGGTTTTTAAAAACATTTCATATTTCGTGTCTTATAGGATTTTTTTGCGTTCTGTTTTGTGGATATCAGTATCCTTTCTTAAATATAATTAACACTGCTTAATAGGGTTATGGATGTGTCCTGTAGGCACATCACGATACTTGTGACAAACATTCAAAGTCAAACACTCAGAAATTATAATAGTTAGGTATAGTCAGTCTTCACTAAGCATACATACATATCAGCTACCGTACACCGAAAATATTATTTTAGACTTCTGAAACACATATACATTGGCTCCACTTAAAAATAATATGAAGTACTTGAATATTTACTTCCTTAGACTAGACTTACTCTAACATGTATACCTTAGAGGTCTCGCCGGCGAGGTCGAGGAACCCCCTCTTCCGCTCGTAGGTGCATCTTTGCACCTAGAAGCGCAGTCACTACCTCTCCCCTCACGGTAACTGCCCAAGCCGAGGTCGTGCCCTCTGTGGCGCCCTTGAGCTAGTTGCCACCCCTTTCCGCCCTTAAGGCCTTGGTTGGAGTGCACTCTGCGCTCGCCACTCCTCCGGTAAAGCTGTAAAGGCCACCTCACGGCCAACAAAGTAAGTCCTTAAAAAAAAAAAAAGGATTGTAATCTTAGATGTTGCTACAGTAAATCATCGTAGGTGAATGTTGTGGAAGAAAAAAAAAGCTATCCATATTCTGTTTTCATAAAATATTTCTTGAACGATACAGGAGGAACCGTTGCAGTTTTAATATATATACTTGAATCATAATGTACAATCTATGAGAATCCAAAGAAAAAGTATAAATTCTTCCCGTCATCGGATTGCAATAGTATCATTTTACACCGAAAAAAAAAATCCAATGTACATGATTTAAAATCTGCGGTTAGATGTCATTCTTATAAGAGCTATGATTTCATTTACGTAGCACCTATTTATCATTTATCGAAACAATATTTTGAACCTAATATCATGAAGAATACATCCCAAATTGAAATAACAGAGTATGAAATTTTGTTTGAGTTTTGAATATAAACAAAAAAAAAGTAAAAAGTACAGTAACTACCAATAGTATCGCTAAGCATTTGCGTGCGTTTCAATGTTAACTCGTTAAAGATCGTTGAAACGCGGTGTATATGGAATATTTTCTAGTGTTGCATGTTCCAGTGGTTCATTAACCAGATTTATATACAAGATTGCGCAACGGGACCCTAAAACCGTGTGCCCACAGGCGCGTCAAAATACTACTACTACTACTATAGCCCTTTTAACGTCCCACTGCTGGGCACGGGCCTCCCCTCAATGCGAGGGGGATTCGGGCCATAGTCCACCACGCTGGCCCAGTGCGGGTTGGCAGACTTCACACATCTATCGAGAACTAGTCAAGTTCCCTCAGACGTGCAGGTTTCCTCACGATGGTTTCCTTCACCGTTACGTTCACAATCAGGAATTCAATCTCTATGGTTATTGACACAGAGTATATTTTCACAAAAAGTTTATTTAATTCGCTAGCCCCGGTGAGTTAAGGTCATACTTTTCTATGCATATTTCACGAATATTTCCCACGTTCCCGTGATTTATGTATTCAGCTTAACGTTTGAACCGTAATTAATGTGATTTCTTAAGTGTCGGTTATTCAAATGATTTGTGCACTGTGAGATTTGTGACTTATGATAATTACAAGTCATATTTAAAAAAAATACCATACATTTTATCACAAACAAAATGTTAATTCTATTAATAACTAACTAACTACAGCCCTTTTAACGTCCCACTGCTAGGCACTGCTTCCCTCAATGCAAGGGGCATTCAGGCCATAGTCCACCACGCTGGCCCAGTGCGGGTTGGCAGACTTCACACATCTATCAAGAACTAGTCAAGTTCCCTCAGACGTGCAGATTTCCTAACGATGATTTACTTCACCGTTTCATAGCAAGTGATAATCTCGGATGAAAATGAGATTCGCACATAAACCCAGAGGTGCGAGCCGGGGTTTGAACTTGCAAACTTTGATTGCAAGGCGTGCGTTCGACCACTCGGCTACCACTGCTTGTCCATCCATATTACATCCACTAATCCATATTACAATCTATGCTTAGTTTGGGATCATACGATGAGCATGTGGCTGGTGATATTCGAAATCAGTTCTTGTTATTACTTGCTCATGTCGCAACAACTGTTGATTCAAGATAAATAATTGGAAATGAAAACTAAAACAACATCAATGATATAAAACTTTCATTCGAGTTTATTGACTGTCTTTAAGTGTGAGAGTGTTTAAATAAAACACAATCAAAACAAGCTCTAGTCAAACAAAAAAATTGTGAAAACAAAACAAAAGTGTAAATTATTAAACAAATAAGGAGTGGTGGCGCAGGTTATCGCTGTCCCCTCTAGTTTACACAGCATTGTCGAAATCAACGCTGTGTCAATACTACAACGGTTCCGATATGCGAGCTTACTGGATCCAAACAATTTTGGGGTCTTTGGGACAAGAGTCAAGCGATCTGTTTGCGAAAAGCATATTTGTTGAAATATGCACGTGTAATCTAAGTAAAGAACAAAATAACGAACATTATGATTTAATGATGATAAGAAGGCATAACATAATTATTTTCGATGAATATAACGTCATTTATTTCAGGATTTGATATAACTATTTTTATTACTTACATTTAAGTTGCCGTACCTTTCTTATTTATTATGATTTAAAAAGAGGAGATTCTGAATTCAACTCGTAAAATTATTTTTTTCATACAAAATGGGCACAATCTGTTTTCATTATGGAAAATTGAAAATTAATGACTTTGAATTAAATAAATATCAATCGACAACTAGTATAGGTTGGTACAAAAAGAAACAAAATGAGACGTTACATGATGTAAATTTCCAATTTTGAACCATGTCTATCTAAAACTAACTAACTACAGCCCTTTTAGCGTCCCACTGCTGGGCACGGGCCTCCCCTCAATGCGAGGGGGATTCAGGCCATAGACCACGCTGGCCCAGTGCGGGTTGGCAGACTTCACACATCGAGAACTAGTCAAGTTCTCTCAAACGTGCAGGTTTCCTCACGATGTTTTCCTTCACCGTTTCGTAGCAAGTGGTAATCTCGGATGTAAATGAGATTCGCACATGAAACCCAGAGGTGCGAGCCGGGGTTCGAACCTGCACACTTTGATTTGCAAGGCGTGCGTTCGACCACTCGGCTACCACTGCTAACTCATGTCTATCTATGAAAATTAAATGCATTTTACAAGCTCTATCTTGTAACTTGGGCCATCCGCTTCGAACGCAACTGTGTCAACATTCGGAGATAATTCGAATACTCGATGAGGAATGTGTTTTCTTATCTAAAGGTTTGCGAGCGGCTCTCCCGGGTTCTTTGATGAACTTGTAACGAGCAGTGGCCGAAAGATAATAGCCATTCCAAGTTTTGTTACTTCCCCAAAGTACTAGTACTTATGGAACTAATCTAAATTTATTGGTGTAAAGTTGTGTAATAGAAAATAACCGTCCCGATTTCGCATGGGTAGACATTTTATTAAACATTTTGCGATAAATAAATGTAGGCTATGTTACACAGAAGAATGAGAATGAGAAGAATGAGGACATCCGCAGAAGAACCAAGGTTACAGACATAGCTCGAAGGGTTGCACGTTTGAAGTGGCAATGGGCCGGACACATTGCCCGGAGAACGGATGGCCGTTGGGGCATCAAAGTCCTAGAGTGGCGGCCACGAACAGGTAAGCGGAATGTGGGACGACCCCCGACCAGATGGACGGACGACCTAACCAGGGTCGCCGGGAGTCGATGGGCGCATAAAGCCCAAGAACGTAATTTGTGGCGATCTATGGGGGAGGCCTATGTTCAGCAGTGGACGTCCCTGGCTGATAGATAGATGTTACGCAGTGATAATGTAGCTTTCCAACGACGAAATAATTTTTGAAATCGATCCAGTAGTTTTTAAGTTTATTCGTTACTTCCAAAAATACTAATCTCTTTATAATATTAGTATAGATAATATTTCTATCTACAAAGAAATCTATAAATTTTGGGAAATTAATAGAAATTTTGACGGATAAATTTTACGGATTATCTATTTCTTAATGACGGCTAGGTGTAGTGGTTTGAGGCGGCTCGGGTCACTGCACAAAGTGGTTGAGGGTTCGATTCCTGTAAGTGGCACATTTTTGAAATCAGTTGATCTTGCGCGACTAACTTTATAAATATCATGATGACGTCACAAGGCAGTGAACTGTACTCACCTAACCAAACTTCGTGTTTCATGCATTTGCGTTTAATATGGATTCAGCAAATAAATTGAACACTTTGCATTACCTATTATAGATTTTTTTCATTATATTTTTTCGTGTTTCTTGTTAACACGTACGCTTCAGTAAATTCTAATAGATTTTATGTAAATATATTATTACTGAATTTTTACATTATATTTTTTTACTAGCTGTGCCCGCGACTTCGCCCGCGTGGACTTAAGGGAGATTACCCGGAAATATGGGTATTATGTTTTTCCCGCGGAACCCTGATGCTTTTTTTAAAATTAAAGTAGCCTAAGTTACGCCTTGGAACGTCAGCTATCTGTCAGTGAAAGTCCCATTGAAATCGGTTCACCCGTTTAGAAGTTTACCTCAAACAAACAGACAGACAAAAAAAAAAAAAATTGCGTTTTCGTTATAGGTATCGTATATACTTTCATACGCATTTGGTAAAAAAGTGTTATTTTGATATTACAAACAGACACTCCAATTTTATTTATTTGTATGTATTGTATGTATGTATGTATAGATAATTTTTTTTTTATAAAATCTAGAATTTTTTTTTGTGATAACCAATTGAGTTTTCTACAGCTGAGCATAAAAAATCGTTGACTCGCGGCCATAAGGTCGACAGTACATTTAGTTTAGTTCAATGCTTACGTGATCAGTAGTTGTAGCTTGTGTGCCAAGACTAGGACATATGACACGGAATGTCTTGATGGTGTCTCTTTCTCTCATATGAAATTAGACGGAGAGCGAGCGAGCAAATCCGTGACAAAGATCAAATAAAATATATTTTTTTTTCGTGTAGGCCAAAAAGCACTTACAAATAGTCAGATTCTACCACCGGTTCGGAATGCTGCTTCCACTGAGAAGAGCCGGTAAGAAACTCAATGGTTACTCTTTTCAAAATGATAATTGCGAGTAATACATTCTCAGGAGCAGCAACGCCATGAGAGCAGCCAGCACCTTTGCCACAATACTAGACAAGCAGGTCTTGTCTTGACATGGGTGCTAACGTGATCAGCACCATTTAAAATCACCAGACAACACGTACTCATCGTATGATCCCAAACTAAGCAAAGCTTGTACCATACCATACAATGGACTTAGGACTATCCCAGTTACACATAGACCAGGGCACATTCTGAAATTTTCCACAGACTGGAATCAAGATACGTCGGGATATGTCCAAAAAAACGTGAAATTGGTCGAATGTTTTCGACATATCCCGAATAGAGATGATATCTATCAAGCGAAAATTGGGGTCCTGGTGTCAGAGCGACCTACGGTTTAACCACAAGCCCGGGTCATTTTTTTAAAACATATATATATTTATCAATTTTAAATATGGTAAATGGTCTGTGTATTTTGTTACAGGTAATAGAATTAAGATACTAGCTATCACGACAGTAGCAATAAGCTCTACCAGGCACAAATTAACGGCCTTAGATCGTCAAGTGAAACGGATTGATGTAGCAAGACATATTGCATCGTATACAGCGGCTGTGATCTTAGGTACTTGGGCGCGGGCGTTGACCCCAGTGCAGGTGTAATGAGAGGTGAAGATGGTCTATGTATATCGACACTTAGCGGTGAAGGTCAGTATTTTGGACTGACCTTAATTTAAATGTTATGTAACTTTTGCTAAAGGCCTCCTGTACACTAGGGCGTCGACGCTTGCACTTCAATTTTTAAGAAAGTTTAAAAAAAAAACTGGCCAAGTGCAAGTCGGAGTTGCGCACGCAGGATTCCGTACCATTATCTATAAAAACGGCAAAATAAACACTTTTTTTGTAGGTATGGAAGCCCCCTTAAATATTGTGTTATTCTGTTTTTCATATTTATTGTTATAGCGGCAACAGAAATACATCATCTGTGAAAATTTCAACTCTCTATCACAATTCATGAGATACAGCCTGGTGACAGATGGACGGACGGACGGACAGCGAAGTCTTAGTAATAGGGTTCCCGTTTTACCCTTTGGGTAAACGGAACCCTAAAAAAGTTAATTTTTTCAAGGTAGTTTTTTCACGTATCAAAAATATTCGCGTACATAACAAATAATTGCTTTGAAGAGTTAGCAAAACGATTCGTTATTGTACTTTAAAAATAGACAAACTGCACGCACGGACTTATCAATTTCCAAACAAGCTCACATTGTGATTATCATTCACACTTTTTTTATTAAAGAAATCTATTTAAAAATATATAAAAGCGCACACAACACCTATTGTGAATTTTTTTGCAACAAAAAATCTAATAACAAAGTTTTTTTAAATATATTTGTAGACCAAACGATGGCAATAGCCTACGAAACGTGTATACACGTTTCCGAAGTTTTTTTTTTTTTATAGCTGATCACCGCAGATAGTTTTGCAATGCCTAAATCGGATTGTGTTCGCCCAAAAAAAAGCCTGGTTACGTTTGATTGACAGTTAGTGAAATCATTTTCGAAGTAGTTTTTGATTGACTCTTATTGTATTATTTTTTCTACATATATTAAATAATTTGCTTGTTTTATGTGCTAGTTTTATTACATGATATTAATGGTTTGTTTTCTTTCCTGTTACTTTCTCTACAGATGTTAATAACTTTTTCTTAGTACGAATTGAATATATTTTATTTTTTTTATTTAGGATTTCCAAAAACAAGTGCACTGTGTGAAATAACAAGGTAACATGCATAGGTTTTAAGCTAAGTGCCCTGTCAATTATAGGAAATCACAGCATGCATAAATAACAATGGGTAAACTACTTAAGGCTAAATTATATAAACACAATATTACCTAATCATAAAGGGATACAGTAACCAAGCAAAAGTAACAGTAAGCGGCGATGTTTTTTTTTTTTTTATAATGTACGATTTTATAATCATTAATATAAATATATATAAGCAGATAAGTAGAAGCAGTGGTAGCCTCGTTGGCAAGAACGCCCGCCTTGAACGTAAGGGGTGCAAGTTCAAATCCTGGGCCCGCACCTCTGAGGTAATTCTCATGTGCGAATGTCATTTTCAACAATGATTACCGCTTGCTGAACGGTGAAGGAAAACATCGTGAGGAAACCTGCACGTCTAGGCGTATGAAGTTCATCAACCCGCACTGGGCCAGCGTGGTGGACTATGGCCCAAATCTCCCTCGTATTGAGGGGGAATGTGCCCGGTATAATGGCAATAGGCTCGCCCCCTATTACATTGGGACCAAAATACATCGGCGAAGAGTGGGCGCACTACAGTGCACCTCTGCCTACCCCTTCGGGGAATACAGGCGTGATAATGTATTTATTTATAAGTAGATAAAAATAACTATTTAAAGATAGTTTCTACGACAGTTTAAGTAATATTTTCGCAAATTTAAATAATCTATTAGAAAAAGAATCTATGAACCTCATGACGTGAACAATAAATTTAATAATAGGAAGTAAAACCTTTTTAGTAGTAATTTTGTATGAAATACTGTAGTAGTTACGTGACCACTCAGCTTATTATATTCCCTGATTACCCATTTGTACATAAACAAAAAAAGAAACTACAAAACAGCAATACCAGTATATCATATCTATGACAGGTATAACGGTTACCGGAACTTCGGTTTACGGTGCGAAATGATCAGCATACCAAGTGGGTGTTTGTTTATAGTACATTAAGGTATATTTTGGTGGAACGTTTTATTGTTACGAAGCCTGAGAATATTATACCCACGCAATGTAAGTATAGATATGAAGGCCTCCTGCCTGGAACTCGGGTATATTTTCTAATAGATGAACGTATATTTCCCGTGTAATGGTCAAACTTTTGGAACGATGGTTAGCAAGTTTTGGGCAATCTGTTACGTTTAAAAACTATTATGAAATATTACCTACAGTGTTATTTGTTTGTAAGAATCTACCTTTTTATGTTTACCTACCAAACAAAAAAAAAAACATTTTATAACGTAACAAAGTCGATTGATCTTTCATTTTGTTCGTATCATCCAGCAATATGGGTGTATATTAATTTGTTTTAAATATCTAATAATCATCATCATAGTACCACATCCAATTTAGTGTGATTAATTCTAATTATCAAAAAAATAGAATATACGTAGATGCTTGCAATTATCAACTCCTCATGAACGTATGAAGTAGATAGGAGATCTGTAAAACCGTAATAAAATACAAACTATTTTTTAGAAAAACAAATCTAGCACGTATTCATGAATGACAAGTTGTAGCGTTTCCAAATCAAAGATCATATCAGTGTTTCAAATCATTCCATTTTACCTTTACATGGGTCCCGTTTATAGCTAATTTCTTGCGTTTTGGATAGAAACAAAAGTTGAAACTCGCCAGTTCACTTATATACGAATTGCAATAGCCTATTCGAAGTCACTCTGGAGTCCTTTGAATTGCAAAACGCTACGGCCATTACAAGGAATTGTATAAAAAGCAATCGCAAAGATATTGGGTTATTGGAAGAGCTTTTGTAGCTAAGAAAATATTTTTATGGGATATCTTTCAGTTTGAGAGAAAGTTAGATCCAACTACAAGCCAGCCATGGCATTCTTCAGTGCAAAAATGTCCTACTATGCTACTCTTCTTTAAACACAACTTTGTTGTTACAACATGTCTTATACTACCTTTTTCCTTATGATTAAAGTGTCTGACTTTTGGACAGAAGTATCCCCGATTGTTTTAGTCTCATTGCGGTCTTAATTTCTCTTAAACCAAGATCAACACCCCAAGTCTAGTCACATAACTGCTTCAATTATGACAATGCTTAAATTCTCTCCACATAATAATAAAATTTCAAGTTAACATCTAATAATTATGAAAACCTCGCATAAGTCCTCAGTTATAAAATGACACGAGACAAAATTCAAAGCAAATATTTTTATGGCCATAAAAGTGTTTCACAGTTTCCATAATGTTGGAGCGAAATTAACCTGACGCGGTTCACGCTAGTTATGATACCCTTTTGTGCAAAATGAGTTAACTAAGTCCAACACTTTAAACCAACAATATTCCTAACGTTACCGGCAAATTACTTTGAAGTTATTTGACACTGTTATATATTATTTTGTGCGTTTACTATTTATAATTTGCAGCATACTATTTGAAATAGAATGGAAAACATACCATTGATTTATTAAACAGTTTCCATGACCATTATGTGCCTATTTGACATTTGAAATGGGATGAGTCGAGATAACACTCTTGAGGACTTTGGGCTTTAAGTTGCACATCTCTCTAAAACTAAGACATATTATTTTTCTTTTACAATTGTCATTCAAAATGTACATAAGATCGAATAGTATTTTGATGACTCTCAAATTTCTAACACATTCTCTGCTTAGCATTTTTTATATTGATTTTCCTCAAGCCTTTTCTAGTATATAAACATACATAGATCTTTGTTTTTCCCCACTCGGGATGATAATGCGCGCCGACCTTATTCCTCGATCGGCTGGAAAGATGAAGTTAATGCGGCTATTAGGATATCTCACACATTTGAATAGTTTCCACGGAGAACGGTGATCTTGTGGGTCGCTGGCGAACGAGTATCAAATAGTTCGAATGGAATCTCGTTTGGTTCACGAGATTTACGGTGCTATATTGATGTATTTTTAAAGGCCAACTCACGGCCAACAGCGTAGTCCAATAAAAAAAAAAAAAAGATGTATTTTTTTTTTCATCTCCCCTAAATAATGTACGATTATTTATTGATTACTTCACTATTTACTATATAAAGGTGCCCAGAAGTCATCTACCTTCCAAATTTCAGCGATAGTGGAAGTTTTAACTGACTTTGTGCCAAAGACTATTAATTATCAGTCTGTTATAGTTTAACAGGTCTGTTTTCACTAGTTTTAACAACTTACGTTATGAGTTTTTGGGACTAATTTATTTTGTTTTGTTTCAGGTAAGATGATTTTCATATTAATAAATGAAAATTACGCTACATTACCGAACAATCTTCTCAACAAAAAGGTGTGTAACATACTGCTATCAGTTACCAACGATTGACCCGGAAATTAAAAGAAGTATTCGCTCAGAACATACTGACGCGAGCGACCACTTAACTTTTTTGAAAATGTACTCTGTACCGATAGACATAAAGATGAGATATCTATGACAAAAACCACGCGACTACGCAGATGTATTCGCTTGCGTCATCGATGTGACATTTCAATGAAAAATATGCTTCTTCTTTATTACAGTTAGTTTTGGTATTGATAAGAAATTCGCATGTTTTTATCAATGTTTTATTGGCATTGGAAAACATTTGCTTATTTTGGTGGTTTGTGAACGATTGAAATTGCTATAAGTTGGTTCTTAGTCTATTTGACTAATTAGGTGTCGGCTAAACCCGTGAAGCCCAATACGTAAAAGTAACAACGTAACAGTAACGCTAAGAATTGCGGCGTGCACTGCAAAGGGATTCGTTAAAAGGGTGAAGCAGTCTCGTCACATTGTTTATTCAGTCCGGTCGTCGGTCGGGCGCGGGCCTAATCCCGATCGATCGACTGTCGGAATGTTTGGCTCGCCCTTTAAGCGTACCAACCAACCGACAAGCGCGACAAAACGCGCCCCACTAATTTTGCCAACACTAAAACGATCTGTATAACCTTGCAGAAGAAGCACATTTTTCAACAAAATTAGGTCGCATGGTTGTCTCCATAGGAGTTCAATCTTTATCAGTATCTACATAGAGTATGTTTTAATTAATTCGCTCGCCTCAGTAGAAGCAGGGCGTCACGTATACACTATCTACAAGTTTTTAGGGATCGTGCTTGCAAGGTTTCGGTTGCTGTATTTACTATAAATAATGTATCAGTTGGTATTGGGTGCTTCGTAGGCTAGTGTTTGTGTCTGTTGCGTTTCATGTACCATGATTTTTGGTATTATAGAAACATACTGATTAATTTGGATACATGACAGATATTGCCTATCAATGATTCATAATAATCGTATACTTAGTAAAGTCTTAAACTGTTTCCATCAGTTCCCAAACTCACAGTAATTATAAATCACAATTGCCGTAGAAAATATTTTTCAGAAAAAAAAACTCGCAATGTCATTGTAGCTTTCTGTAAAATTAATTCAGCCCCCTTACCACCACCTGTCTTGCAGCAATGGTTTTTAATAATCTTACAGTTAACTCAATACAAAATCTGTCAAAAATTTCGTCAAAAAAAGATATTCCGTGGGTATTTCAAAAATTTGTCTGTCTAATAAGTTCGATGTCTTAGTTAAACCCTTTTTTTTTTTTGTCAACTTTTTTTCCTTTAAAGTCTGTCTTTTTATTATACCCACGTACTAACTTTAAAAGTCAAATGCTAATGTTAGTTATAACGTTATAAAGAACCATAGAGTATCTAGAGTACCCATAACGACTCCACTCTTCGTATTGCACTGCGGCGATTTTTCCGCCATTGTTGTTATCTCTTGTACCTGTAGTATACAGCAACAATATGGGAAAACAACAATGGCAGAGTTAGATAAACCAGAAAAAATTGCCGCAGCGCGGCGCGGACTCGAAATGCCATCTCCGTTATAATATCTCCATGTAAAGAACGCAAGATAAAACCAAACGCGTAGGCGTCGAAAATATTGAGATTGCTACAATATTAATTGATTATTTGAACAACTCGAGCGTTACTATAGAGGTAAAATCGCAATTAAAACAATTAATTCACATCATCGTTCACAGTTAATTAACACGATCATTTTTGTAATCATTCACAACGCTAAATTATAACCCGACGAAATAACATAGACCTCTAAAAGACTGAACAAACTATTATGTTGGTTTCGTTTCAAACAGGATTTAAAGGTCTTTTAACATTGGCCGCTTTCCGTTGTCTGTCAACAGTTGGCTATTATCGTCGTCCTTTTCTACTACTTGGTATTTAAAACCATCTGTCTCTGTCACGCGTGGTATAAATCCCCGATCTCATGTTTATAATAACTATGCAAATTGGAGCATTTCAATATTGCGCTTCAATGGGGCTGATACGGCTTATTATTAATTGAGTTCTATACTTTTTGTTTGATATATCATCACGTCTATATTCCCGAAGAGGTAGGCAGAGGTGGACTGCAGTACGCCCACACTTTGCCGATGTATTTTGGTCCCAATGTAAAAAGGGGCGGACCTATTGCTTTTCACATTTTTTCTCAATACCAGGGAGATTTGGAACTTCACACGCCTTTCTTTAAACTTGCAGGTTTCCTCACGATGTTTGCCTTCACCGTCCAGTGATGATAATGATTGAAGACTTTCGCATGTCATGTGAGTATGTCATTACTCACATGGCATGCGAAAATCTTAGAGGTGCGAGCCCGGGCTTTGAACCTCCACCTATTGCGTAAAGGGCGAGCGTTACCAATAACACTGCTAGTTTTTGATTATGGAGTTGATATGATAAAATTTTTGGTAAGTAGGTACTTATTTTCCTATTGAATATTTCAAATACTAGGAAAGTGACTATTTTTAACAAATACAATATTGTTGCATCATGGATTTCATGGAAGCACTTCACTATAATCTTATCCACTGTTAACAGACTTAAAAACATTATGACTTAGAAAAACAATGCGTTTATTATCTACTTTAATAGTCGGTGCTCCATTGTTACCAAAATACTTATTATCTTTTGAAATAACTTGCGCTTTCGACCCTTTTTTATCAGCTTTTTGTTCGAATTGTAACGGAGTATTAGTAGCTGCCTTTCATCACAGGCGTTTTTATTTTAACTTCTAAGTAATTTTATCCTAGCCTATCTGTTGGTCTGTCAGGTAGTCAGCTAATTTTAGCATAGTTAATATATCTATACTAATATTATTAAGAGGAAAGATTAGTATTTTCAAAGACCGATTAAAAAAAAATATTTTGCCGTTAGAATGATTCATTATCACTGAGTAACATAGGTCCTCCGGTAAAGCTGTAAAGGCCATCTCACGGCTAACAGCGTAGTCCATTAAAAAAACAGAAAAGTTATATTTATTTATCCCAAAATGTTTAAAAAAAAATGTCTACCCAAAAAAAAAAGTCAATACCTAGAAATTTTTCACTCCTGTTTCTGATGGAAACTAGGCAAAGAGTTTACTAGCAAATAGAAACAAATAAAATGTGGTAACATTTGCGTTTTATTCGTTCTACAATTATCATTATATTTACAAAACTCTTTGTTACAATACTATTGTAGTTTTTACATTACAATTATGTTGATTTTACTATACATATCATTACCAACTAAATATATTTTAAATATTACCACAGTTTCATGGTAGACCCAAAAAACCCAAGAGCTGTCACGATTTTGTGAGTTTTTTTTTCCGTGCAGCACATATTATTGACTCATATCCTATATTTAACCGACTTCAAAAAGGAGGAGGTTCTCAATTCGACCCGTACTTTTTTATCTCACCTTATGCGCTCTACGTAGTAAATTAAGTAGTTCTTTAGTTGTGCATAGTATTAATATTACCTAGAAATAAGAAAAATAAGAATAATTTATATACTACAAAACCATGCAATATCTTTTCTTGTGGATAAGCATTATAACTAGCAATAACTTCTACCTGGCTTACGAAGCCGACTTTCCGAATATTATTAGCTCTCAATAGGATTTCTTTCTTATCTACTACAATATCTCAAGAATCTCGGGCGCTTTATATATTCAATATTCTGAGGATATTGTGTACTTATATTAGATTACCTGCCTTAATTTGGTTGAAATTTCTTATCGCTAATAATATTTCTGTAGAAGTTTTTTTTGCAAAATTACTTATATTTTTTTTAAGAATGTACTGACTAGGCGACTGTCTTATCTATCTTGTTGAATTCTCAAAATGTGTAGTTTGTCTAGAATATGTAGTTTAGAGAGTATGTACATAATTTGGTTTAATTTACTCTGCGACTCACTTAAAGATCTGATATGCAAAAAAAAAACACATGGGTTTATTTGAACAACTTTTTCTTTATGAAGTCAGTTAAAATATAGATTGCAAGTACTTTAGAATACAGCCTAAAATCGCTTGTATTGCAATTTCAATAATAGATATAACATGGTCTGATTTCTAAATAACTGGTGGAGCTGCTACTGACTTTGCTACTGCTAATATTAAGGTTGATTTCCGTCAGTTGAAAGGCAACAGTGTTCAAACGAAATAACATGACGTTCTGTCTAATGTTGAACTAAGTACACTCAGGTTTAAGCTGATTTACGATTTGTTTAGTAATTAATGGGACTTGTGTTACGTGTTCCAGCAATTTGTATGCTAACAGCCTGGTTGGGTAATACTGTTGGTAAACTAATGCTGGGTTGACACGAAGGAGTTGACTATCATTTGAAAGCAAATACCAACAAACAAAGCGACCAAATCAAAGAAAATATTTAAAAAATACGAAATTAGGAAAGGACTTTTATGTCTTAAATTTTCATGGCCATTCATAAAAATTTATCTTTATTTCCATAAATTTTGTAGTTCAGTGAAGTGTTAAGATATTTTTAATCAGTAATAAAGTAAACTCAAATGTCAAAAAAATATAGGTATTTTCTGATAAATTTCTAACAAAATCGAGAACGTTAAGAAGTTTTTATCATCATTTAAAAGTATCAAATAACCCTAATTTATACTAACAGCCACGTAACGTGCCCACCTAGCCAATTTGGAATTATTAACTCACACCCCTGATATTAGGCCTTTGTTACTGAGAAAACTTTTCCAAAAGAATAGAAGTAACCCCCGTTTTATAAGCTGATAAATACTAATAATATTACAATAACCATTCAAGATGATAACGGGACCCCAAGTAATTTACAAGCACGATTACATTAGCATCTTGTTGCCGCATGCCCAGATCACCCCTCATGACTTGCCAAAACATGCTTTGATCTCCACATTGTTTCGTCCGGCCCACGGTGAATTTATTTCAAACACAGTACCCCTGGGTAACGTATTTTAACCAAGTATGCTATAACATTTACAGAAAATAAACATTTCGATGCGTGATCTTTATTTTGGGATACACTTGAAACAGCTTTGGCAAATGTCTTAGGGTATAGTCAACTCTAAAATAGCAGAAGAATTCATAGCCTAACAACGGTCTCTATCAAACCTGTAACTATACTTAGCTTGTATTGTTTGAAAAGAACTTTAGTCTACACCGAAATGTATTCACAATAATGACGAAGTTAGCAATGGATGATGTATTTTAAATATTCATGCAGGCATATAAAACAAATTAGTTCTCAGAAAGAGATCATTGTGAGATTTGCGTTCACTAATCTGTCATCGCTTAACAGATGTCTGCCATCTCAAGAGTAGCCACACGCCCAAAAAGAAACGACGTGTTGTGTGGTATTATCGTTTCTTTCCACAGTTCAATTGCTCTGCGATAAAAAAAGTTGAACCCCATCTCCTCTAAAGCCAGGAAACAATTCGGAATTACCTCCATCACAGGGAGTGATATCTTCTGAAAAAAAAACTTCGACACGAATAGCCATCGTGAACTCTTTTAAACATTATACTTCTAATCTTACTTGTCTACTAAGAGCGCGCTCGCGGTGAGATAAAATACTTCCAGAAGGACCTACCTCTTCAAAACTCGAACCCTTTACTATTGTGTGGTGCATATTAAAGCGAGGGGGGGTTTTCTTGTGCGCTCGCTTCTTGATTGAAGTTTAAAGTCCTTGGGAGCCAATTCACGGGTTAAATAATTTCGGTTAATTCTTGCTCCATTGTTGTATCAAAAAGGTTTGTTTGTTTACTTGCAATTAGCTATGGTTGCTTTAAAGAGATTTGGGGTTTTTCGAATCATGAGAGTGTTTGCTTTAATTTTATAATCTGCTTTGTTTAGTTCAATTTCTGTGTTCTCATTTTACGTTAAAGATTTTTTATATCAGCTTTTATTGCTGTTATAGTTTTTACCGCTTAAATATTTATCACTCCATCTGGCTGCTTTTACGAGTACTGCCATAAATAAAAATATGGGTATTAAAGTCGACTGTAACAAGCCATCTAAAAACTAGACTAGACTTGTGTTGTAAATCTGCTTGGGGGCTGAATGGCAATCGAATATTCATGCGTGTAACAACGAACATACAAAGCCACTTCTAAAGGGAACTTAATTATGTAAATGGTGGTGATATATACAGCCTTAATTTAAATACCTTGCAATTATTCCTCTACTACATCTACTACTAATAAATCAACACGCCTGTAATCCCTGAAGTGGTAGGCAGAGGCGCACTACAGTACACCCACATTACGCAGATGTATTTTGGCCCCAATGTAAGAGGGTGCGAGCCTATTGCCATTATACCGGGCACATTCTCCCTAAATATGTGGGAGGTTTGGGCCATAGTCCACCACGCTGGCCCAGTGTGGGTTGGTGAACTTCACACGCCCTTTTATAGACGTGCAGGTTTCCTCACGATGTTTTCCTTCACCGTTCAGCAAGTGCGAGCCCGGGATTTGAACTTGCACTCCTTTAGGTCTTAAACAGACTCGGATGTGCCGAGGTTTCTACCTCTATGGAAGCGTTCACAGGAGTTTTCAGTTTACGGGATTATCATTCAGTCAGCCTAATTACACAATTAGGCTGACTAATTGATATTCACACGAATATGGGCATATTTTCATTACACTTTTTTCTGTTCTGCGTTTCTATTCATACTATTAGTTAGTTCAGAAATGTCACTAGTTATATAAAATTTCATGTTATTTATTGATATGAATGTGTAGAGCTTTTCTAATAGACGATTTTAAGTAGTAATATTCAAAAATGTGTCACACACATATTCATAATGCCACAAATAAAAAAATAAATTTTATTGAAAACAAGGCAACTTTCAATCCAACAATTCCAATATTTCTGGGCAAAAAAATAACTACGATGCACGATAGCCACCTACGTTGCGGACTGGAGCAGATTGTTACTACTTTTTTATTCGGACGAGTTCCTACAAAAAAAAGCAATCTATGAATCGGGCGCGAGTGCCACCGTATTTTTACCATCGGAAAACTTCACAACACGTCTTATTACATTGTAATTGGGTCGCTATTCGAACGGTTTTCATTTTTTAAAGTTATTGCAGTTACGTAGTGTAATATGAGATTTGCGGCCATGAAAGCCAGTGTCGCTGAGCTTCGTGTATTAGATTACCTCCTCTTTGCGGTTTGAGGAGACGCCATGAGCATTGTGGTCACAAAGCTTCTCACGGTACGCGTTGTTTCAAGCTGATACGTGTCTAATCCGAATTCCTACCATCGTTTCAAGCGAAAGGTGTTAATAACACAATTTTACATCTCCTCTAACAGTAGTTTTTGCTTAAGGAATGACAACAGACCTAGTTTTCGATTGAAAATGTGTAATTAACTAATTAGTTACCGTTCGTTTTTATTATTTACTTTAATAAGATAACTATCTACGTGAGATTCTTACATTACTGGTAGTCCCGTTAGTTCTTGTACTAGCGAATTAAATCCTTCTGTTAGTAGCTGACCTCGCTTACCCTTTGGCTATTGATGATTATTTTCTCCGTGGGACTGTGTTTCATAGGCCTTTATCTCTATTTGTCTTACGCTTTCCCTTTATTTGTGTTTGTTAAGGTATGTCTGTTTCTTCCATTCATCACGCTCTTCTGTCAGACTCTCGTCCCCTCCAATATCGTTCATATCACTGAATACAGTTCATGCATATTTTTTTGTGTCTTCCTTTTGCTCTGGATGCATTCACGGTCGTACTTATAACTCTGTTAATAACATGCTCCACGACTCTTTTCATTTCATGTCCAAACCATATCTATCTTCTACTCTCACTTGGTCTGTTCTGTGGTAACTTTGTAACTATGTATTACATGAAACCATTCATTCTTTTTATAACAGCTTCTGATATTCACTCCGAGATAGTCGTTGGTTCGTAAAAAATATTATTCCACTGGGTATTTTAAAGGCGCATTGAGACTGTATGCGGTGTAAGTCTTGGGAACGGTCGGGGTAATTTATTCGTTCCCTAAAGCAGTGCATCACCGAAGACACCGCTGCTTCTGCCCGTAGCGTGGGCGGCACCTACCATTGTGACAAAATAATGTCTCCTTACTATAACCTTCTTCCATCCCGCACTCCACCCGAAAAATCGCCTTATTCCCACTACAAGGAAACTGTTATAGCGTGGCAAATGCACACCAGATGGTACGATACGATAGCGCTGAATAATCAACGCTTAAAACGTCTGGAAAAGGAAGATACGGTAATGTAATATGAATAACAAAACGACAGAGATATATACCTATTTAATTCTTATTATTTAAAACCGACAATGGTATATAAATTATTTGACTTTATAGTATGGAGCCCTGCAGTCATAGGCGTGATTTATCTTTTGCCAAAACAAACTGTATAGACTCATAGAAGAAGCACATTTTTCAACGTCATCGATGACAAGAGCGAATTGAGTCACGTAATTTTTGCCATAGAAATTCAATCTTTGTGTGTTTTGGTATAGAGTACAGTTTCAATTAAAGTCAAGTGAATTTGCTCACTCCAATGGATGAGCAGCGTTACTATGGACGTTACAGTCGTTCTGCGGTGTAACCGCACCACGTGACGTTGAAGAGTTCTTGTTTAACTCAGGTAATTGAGTTCGGGAGACATGGTGCTGACTGAGTTTATGTAGAAATTAAACTTGACCAATTTATGTACATTGTCATCCTTCTAAAGGGCATAATGGACGGGCAATAAAGCGATACTTATCGCTATTAAATTATGTTTGAGCTTATGATATTCAAAATAACTTAGCTTAAAAGCAATTTTATTTTGATTGTATAACTAAAAGATAACATATTCGTAATCATCATTTGCCTTACTTTTTCTCATTATTTGGGGTCGGCGCAGTATCTATTTCTTCCATTCATCAAGCTTTTCCGTCATGATGACATCCACTGCTATCTCATTCATATCACTTTTTACACACTCCATCCATCTCTTCTTGGATCTTCCTCTCGCTCTGTAATCATCTTGATTCATACTCATCACACTTTTAGTCACATGCTTCTCATTTGTTATCATTACATTTGTTATGGGCGCTACTTTTATACTATATCTGATATATACAATCCTCACCATAACTATTCACGTCACTCCATATATCCATCTCAACATTTGCATCTCGGCAGATTGCAGACGTTGACATACGTGGATAACGTCTTCCACGTATAAAATACTAAACATAAACAAAAAGCAATATTTTATTACATCTTTACCAGCTTTATTACACATGACCAGCGCATCCCTTTATCAACAGCACAAAATCGAGACGACGTATCTTGTTAAAATCGCAAAGAGTTCGCTTTGATCTATTTTCGATTCGACCGTGCGATAGCGTTTGGCGATTGTATTTCTCGGTCGAGTCCGTAGCTCCAATTTTCCATGAGAGTGGCTCGCTCGAAGCAATTGATGTGGTCTGACGTAGCGACAGCTCGTGAGCTTGCGATTAATTACTTTCGTCGCTTTTGTCGGATAGGGCTTCGCTTCGACTGTCGTGAAAGTTTTTTGTTACACCGCTTTTTTGCATGCGAATTGCTTGCAGTCGGAACAATTTGAATTGATACGTGGTTCTTGACGACAGCTGTGCCGTATCTCCTTCTGGAGCTTTTGAGTGTCTGTTGGTTTACATTTGTCAACATAAGCTTTACTAGTGATTTTCTAACTAACGTAGTTTCTACTACTTTAAGAGGTGAAACAATAAAGAGTTATTTTTCCATCCCTTAATTTTCCACAATCAGCTGCATTTATGAAACAGTAAGTCTTGCTATTGGCACTTTAAATCAAGACCTAGCATACCGCTTCTTGAAAATCTATCAGAAATCCTTTCGAAGGCTATTTTCTCGGTCAGCTTAGATGACTCATCGGGTTCACTCACCACAATCTTTGTTGGTCAAGATTTAGGTCGTGAAAGCTAGAGTTTGATTTAGCTAACAATCGCAGTTATCTGGACAATATGGAAATATAATAGTGTTCGTAAATTACTTTACCCTCAGATACGAGTATTGTAACTTTTGCTAGCCGTAAATGTGCAATAACACATTAACATAACGAATAATTATAGCATTTGGTATGCCATGGTATAATTCAGCAAATTTGAGTAGTCTAACCTGTCTTGTCTATGTCCATTGCATAAAATAAAGGACCACTTTGCAGGTATCCGGTTATCATAAATATGTATTGCATTTTAAAGTATTTGCATCTGGGATATTAGGACGCGCTGCAAATAATTGGCCAATACCAAAACGAACTCTGTGTCATATATATAAAGATTAAATTTCAGTGGTGAATAATTGCGAAATTGCGCGCGTCTTGACTCCGCAGTCTGCCCGGGGTTTTATTGCAATTCGTCGTTTCCTTTTCCACTGTTAATTGTGGCAAACATTTACTTACAAACAAAAATTTACTCCAAATGAAGTAAAGGTTATGAATCTATTTGCTAATTGACATGAATAATTCCAAACTAAACAATTTTACGTTTTAAAAAGAAAATGCAAACGTAACGTGTAGTTGTAGCATGAGCGCCAAGACTAGACTTATGTCACAGATTATGTGGATTATATCTCTTTCTCTCGTATGAAATAAGATAAGACAGAGAGCGACCGAGCCAATCCATGATAGAGGTCTTGTCTTAACATGCTTGCTGACACCACTGGTATCATAATTTGGATGTATTCTAGTAGTAGTTCTACCTAGTAAAAATGTCTTTTTTTTTTACGAAATGAGTGAAATGATGATATTTTGATGGAATAAGATGAGACTGATTGACGCACACTTATCAACACGTTTTTGTTGACTGGAAGGCGATAACCACAGAGTACCTAATAGGTCGGGCAATATAATTAGGTATATTTGAAAGGTACAAAGGCTTTTGAAAAAAATTTGAGTACGTTTCGCAAGCACTAAGACGCCGTCTATTAAGGTTTCGTTCACCAGTGAAATAAACTTAGTATTAAATGTATAAATTACCTTTCATACTGTTTCAAATGCAAACTGAGCTTCCGGTACTTTCTCTTGTCAGTTAACTGTCACTATCTGCAAACGTATCTTACATTGTGATTTGAGAAGTAAAAGTCGCAGCTCGTAATATAAAATCATTTCAGTCTATGCTCCTACTATTGGCAATTAATAGCATTCTATTATAAGCACTTATGACGGATTTTGCCTTTTACCTACCCCTCTGTCAAATCTCTACGGGTTTCAAACATAGAGTATCTAGAGTACCCATAACGACTCCACTCTTCGTATAGCTTTGCGGCAATTTTTCCGCCATTTTAGTTATCTCATGTACCTGTAGTATACGGTAACTATATGGGAAACAACAATGGTGGAGTCAGATAAACCAGAAAAATTTAGCGCAACGCAGGCTCGAAATGCCATCTCCGGTATAATATCTTCATGGTTTCAATTGGTCTTTTGACTATTGCGTGCCTAATATGTGTGCTGTTTTTGTGTTTTTCTTGTTGGCTTCGTGCAGTATCATAGTATCATCCAGATATATGCAGTAAACGTTTATAAGAATAGGATTCGTTTGGCATGAGTGTAATGTCAGCATGCGCCAAGAACAGGCAGGCTATGATCGTTTTATCAATATTTTGCTATCTTCTCCAAAGCTTCCTAGCTAAAGCTTATCTATGATAGACTTACCAGAAAGTACAGCGGCACACAGGTTATCTAGATTAGAATGAGATGAAAATTGATGCATCGACTTATTCTTTAAAGAAATGTAATTTTTCAGTGAGATCCTGTGGTTTTTAGCACAGAAATTACATCTTTATATATCTAGACTTAAACATGAAAAATAAGCGTTTTCTAAAAGTTCTTAGAGTTCCTTTTGGTATGGTCAAACAATGGACGTGCGACATTAAACGCGCATGTGGACCTGGGGTTTCAAACCACCAATTTATTCTCCATTTCTTAGTATGCATTCCGCAAATAGTCCATGTGTTCAGGCACAGTGCGTGGCTCTAAGCCAACTGGTTGGCGTGGTGCATGGCGTACCGACTGCATGCTAGGATATGTGCACTGATTTATGATCTCGACTCCGCCAGTGAGAACCGCTGCGTGGAGTTTACAATTGAATATGAAGTACGTAATATTGTGTAAGAATAGTTTGGGTTTGGCGTTAATCTTAAGTTTATTCCGTCTGCTTCATATCAAAGATTACGTCTTCCGTAAAAATGACAGTGACAGTTGCTTTTACTAATATATTGTAAGATTTTGCTATAAGCTTGAATTTATTATAAGGAAGGGGTAGTCAGGGGTGAACTGTTAGGGTGTATTACTTGGTATATTTTTGGTCCCAATATTACAGGGACGAGCATAGTGCGATTATATTGGGCACATTATCCTGCGAGATATACATACATATAAGTTTCTCAACTTCAAACGTTCGAAACGAAACTTCACACGTTTTTCTATAGACGTGCAGGTTTCTTTATGTTGGGAACATTCACCATTCAGTGATAATCTTTATTAAAAATTACATGCGCTCATGAGCCGGGCACCCCATACTCTTAAAGCAAGCCCTATTAACTATGCTACAACTGCTTGACGAAATGTAATTATGACCTGAAAATTATATAATAAATAATCATAGAACACAGTTTAATTATCACCCAAGGGATACTTTTACACTCCACTATATTCCAAACAAATATTTGTAATACTAGTAATTCATCGGAGTTAGAGATAGTTTAGAACCTCATATGCTGTCTATTGTGCGGGCCTTTATCTACCGTACCGATCTCTCAGCCCACATCAAATGTGATAGTACATCTAATATCTACCTATATCGGTAACGGAACATCTGGGTTTGCGTAGGAGGTACGCAAGTAGTACTTTTCCTCCGTCAGCTATAGGCCGGTCCGCAGTTCTACGGGTATCAACTTAATATGAATAAGCTGTTTATACGATTATTACGGTATACTGAGCTGATATTTCATTTATTTTTTATATAAAAATGTTGGTGTCCTAAGAAAAGTCGTATTTTTTTGCTAACTTGTGGGACAAACTAAATTGTATTTGAACCAAAAGTACCAAAAAGTACATTTTTCAGCGAAATGTCGTCTATGACGCGACTGAATTTATTTGGGTGGCTTTTACCATAGAAATTTAATCTTTATGTAGGTTAGCACAGAGTATATTTAAGAAAAAAATCAAAGCGAATACGCTCGCTCTAGAATGTATTTTTTATCTGTTGCATTTTTAAGGACTGAACTAATGTCGATTTCAATTTATTTATTTTCAAAGCACTTGAAGCGTCTTCCAATTGTAAACAACATGCCATGCATCACATAAATCTATACAAATATAGATCTGAACGCAAGAGCCTAGACTACATTACTAGCTTGCGTATTATTGTACCCAACGCTAGGTTCCGTAATTGGAAGTTAGGAAATGCTTTGATATGCTAATGTCTGTGGACAAGCAACATGTAGCATGATCTTAGCATGCATACCCTATCCATGACAGAAAGGTAACAGTCAAATTTTAAGAAAGCTTTAAACCATATAAAGAGGCATTAAATAACACTTAAGTTCTGTTACATTATTACAATATCTATTTTCTGTCGACGGCGGATCTGTTCAAGAAACCATAACTATTATTTTAATCATTTCTATTTTTCCTATAAGAAATATGTTATTGTTTTATGTTTACAAAAACAGTTCCAACGATATTTTGGATATTTTTCTAACGTTATAAAACTATTGCGTAATAAAGAAAACACGCAATCGTCACGTTAAAAACGTAATCAATCAAACACAAATCTCTACACCTAATATTAAGGCTACCGAATCCAATGCGTTTTTGACTTTAATAACTGCTAGCTAGCGTTCACATTTGCGCGATATAAAATCAACCCTTGGAATGGGTGTCACTCCAAAATTGACAGCTGGCATTTGCTTTGATATTATTGACGGAGTAATTCATTAGTCGACACTCTGGGGGCTGGTCTATACAAGTGGACGCGATAGTTGAATTTAATAATGGCTAGGGACTTGAAACCTTATTGCAAGGTGAAGCGATACAATTTTGATTGAAAACAGGGTAAAAATTTCAAATATAGGTGTATAGGGATTTTCCTGTGAGAAGTAAAAATAAATAATGCAAAGTTTACATGACTTCTGATTAAAGTGACTTTTTTTAACATACGTCCATACATATACTCACGCCTATATCGCGTGGGGGTAGGCAGAGACTACCTTTTGCCACATGCTACGATCCTAACACACCTTATTCGTTTTCTCAATGGTTTTTAATGACATTAAATCCTTTTTAACCGACTTCAGAACAAGGAAGACGTTCTCAATTCGACCCGTATGATTTATGACAAACGAACCAAAGGGTATCAGATAATATTAATTCAGTAAAAACAAGCCTATCATAACACAGATAGGCACAAAAAACATGAAAAGCTACGGCCAATGAACGTTTCATTTACCAGTAATAACTATACATTATGGATACTTTTGGAATATGAGATGAGAAACATGGATGGCAAGATATGATAAATATTTCGGGTTCGAACCTGCGAGTTTTGCTTTCAAGACGACCGATTACTAACAAGGCTACCATCAACCACGTCACTAAGATACACATTGCTCCAAATTAAAAAAAACTTATGTTCTATTTACTATTACATATTGTACTAAAAAATGGTACGGTTGGTCGTTTGTGGGAATGAAATTTGGGATGTATATACAGTGAAAAAAAAACCTACACCTAACCTTCCTACCTCGTTAAAAGAATAAGCCTAGACTAAGCCTATCCAACGAGGAAACGCAGCCCACGTTCTTGCCATCATCCCACGCGGACAAAACATTTTTTAATTAGTAGGATTATTTAGTTTTCAAATGTTAATTTGTACATTATTGTAAATAGTTTCGTGTTCACGTAATGTAATTTGCACCCAACTAAATAAAGTTAAATTTCTTCGAACTACAGGTCCAACTAAATGTATACCTGCTCTACATTGCCTGAAGTATTTGAACTGCCTTCACCCTTGCCATTTAAACCCTGTACTGATAGGCGCGTGAAAACGCGCTTGATACATTTTTTGTCAGTACCAAAACTGTTTTTACTTATAGAATAAGCTCATTCTTGAATGAAACGTCATCGATGACATTGCCACGGTTATTCAATCTTATGTATATTAGCATAGAGTATATTATTGTTTTAATTCGCTCGCCCTTCTATGTTCAGGGCGCTAACGTGAAAAATCTTACTCGTTACTCACCCTCGCGTGACATTAAATTATAATACAAATCGAACTCACTCCAAACCTGTTATTTTTACCTGTAGGAAGTTGAAGTTATATTTCATTCTTAATAGCTTTTTACTTGTGCGTCACCGGATAGTTAGCGGATATAACAATTGTATAAAGCCCATCATGGAACAACCATTTCAACGACATTTGAAGAAATATACTAATTCTTAAGATTTAGGTATCTTCAAGAAACGAGCATACTCATTCCTTAAAAGCCGGCAACGCACTTGCAATGCCTCTGGTGCTGCAGGTGTCCATGGGCGGCGTTAATCACTTACCTTTAGGTGAAACGTCTGCTCATTTGCCTCCCTATCTCATAAAAAAAAAGATTTTTAGGGGGTTTTTAGGGTATTGCTTATAAATATTATTATCGTCAGACAACAAATATCAATCATATCATCACCAAGTAGACCAGGCAAATTATGAAAAGGATATTTTCTTAGCGACTGACGAGAATTGAATCAGCAACTACCTGGTACAGTGTGCTAGGTGGCCTAAGCCCAGACCAAGCCGTCCCTAAATAGAACCTATAAGGTCGTATAAAATAAACTTAATGCAACATGTTCTTGGTTTGATTAATTTGATAAAAGCTTTGATTGACCATCAATAAATATAACTAGCTAAATCAGGGATTCCCAAACTATTTTGGGTAAGAGCGGGTCTCTTACCCAAAATCTTATCTTTCAAAATGAACTGATACCTCAGAGTCCTCAGTCCAAATTACTTTGAAAATCCTAAATCTATTTTTTTTTATATTGATACAAAATAATTACCAATTTAAAATCATTGCGATTGTTTAAAGGGACGACCCTTTGGGAGTCGCTAAATTACAAGATTTTATAATTTGTCTTGGCATATTATGTGGAATATAATGTAGCATGTAGGTACATTTTGCCGCTTGTCTCAACCACACTTTGCGTTATCCACACCCGCCCTCAGCCCTGTACTCCACAACGAAGGGTATTTCCGTTTAAAGCACCTTGCACCCCGCTCCCCACCTCACCTCTTATTGTGTCACCCTCATCACGATTTTTCATAGACGTGGCTCTCCCGCCCTCTTCAACGCACTTGATTTGCGAAGCACGTATTCTTCACCAACTTAAAACAACACCTGAATACTTCACTTTGAACTTTACATGTTCGTAATAAGAGATACGTTAGGTGCATTAGGGTTCTTGTGATGCGTCCAGACGATCTCATTCTATGGTGGGCTGTAGGCGGTGTTTCGTTTTGCGGTGGAATCGTCCGGTGATTCTTATTGGAAAAATAAATGGGATTTTCGAAGCTTTCGTGCTTACAAGTCGTTATCAATAACACAAAGTAGGTACACTCTCGGCTTAAGTTGCTTTCGAACTGATGTAAATCCCCACTTTGCTTAGTATGAAATTATATTTCAATTTATATTATTGCGGTTTCTGTACAAATTATACTCAAGGTACTGGGTCTTGTCGCCAACGCAGAGTTTGCTATTTAAGGAAATAATTATCATACTTTGCGATTGTTAGGGTAAAAGATTGGAATGCCCGCGAATTTCAAAACACTGTGTTATTTCCTTAAAGCTTGGGGATGGTTCAAAATAGTTTTTGTGTTGCATCAGTTTTGTTCAAAATGTTCTATTCTTTTACAAGCAAATACGAAAAATTTCTTATTGTCATTTTTGTTTGCGTGTTTCAATTCATGCAATAAAACTAGATACTGAGTTAGTATACCCTTCTTACCCGACTACGGTGAAGCCAAAAGTAAGGGTTATGATTTTAGCAAGCTATGTATGTATGTTTGTATTTACGTATGTTCCCTCGTAGCACCTAAACTATTAATCCGATTTGATGAATATGGTATCAATCAATTCACTATTATAGCCTGGGGAACATAGGTGACATTTTAACGGTGTTCCCGGACCGATGCGACAAAGGTATCTTCAAGAAACGAGCCTACTCATTCCTTAAAGGCCGGCAACGCACTTGCGATGCCCCTGGTGTTGCAGGTGTCCATGGGCGGCGTTGATCACTAACCATCAGGTGAAACGTCTGCTCGTTTGCCTCCCTATCTCATAAAAAAAAACCGAATTCAACAATAAGCCGAAATAACAATTTAACCTTGTAAACCCCGATTTTTCCGGAGACGGGTTACAGTTTTTTTTAAACGTTTTTCTTGTTGCATGAAATTGTATATGCAAGTTTATAGCAAGTTACCACACGTCAACGATTTCAGCCATACTGTCTCCCATATGACAGCATGCATACTGAGCACTACACGGGTAATATCACATTGTTATGGACTAATTCTAATCAAGATTATACATCGTCAGACACACATCAAAGCAACATATGTGACCAGCGTAATCCTCTGCACGTACCGACTGAAGCGAATTCAGTTGACGTTTTATAAAAATGTACCCTGTGGCAATATAAGTTAAGATTGAAATTCTGTGTCAAAAGTCACATGACTGAAAAATAAGTCCCTCGCATAATTATTAACATGGCGTTGAAAAATGAGCTCCTTTTATTTGTAAATACAGTTTGTTTTAATACTGGCAAAAAATGGCGCGCGCTTCTTGACGTGCCTATTTGTCGAAACTTATAAAAAACTAATGATTAGTTGGTGATTTCAGTGAAAAATATGTTTGGGAAGTAGTTTAAAAATTTCCTACGTGCAAAATCTGTCAAGAAATTACAGTTATTATTGCAAACAAAAATAATTTAAGAGGTGGTGGTAAAGCGTAAGGACACCTAAGGCCCCCTAAGGGCTATATTTGTATGAAACATGGGAACGCTATCTCGTAATCGTTTCCTATCGACCAACATAGTACACGAGTCAACATACTGAGCGAATTCTTTATTTATGCGTAGTCATGGCAACGGGATGTAGTTTTTGCGGTGTCGGCGCTCACAAGCCCTTTGTTAGAAAAACTTTGCGTTAGCTAATTACGCCGTGAGAAGTTCTGGCGTGTCCGTGAGTTTTGATGTGCCTCCGCACTTAATATATAAGAGTTAATTTACCACTAGACTTGGGCAAAGAGAAAACAAGTGGTAAGTAAATTTATATTCTTTTGGGAGTCATTTTGTATTTTTTCGTGGGTAAATTTATTTTATGTTCTTTTTGGGGTAATTTGTGTTATTTTTCCCGTATTATATTATGATTTTGCGATGTTGCAAGCGCAAGCGAGTCTTGTAAACGCCTCCCCAATTTCACATGGGTCATTTTACCACATATGGTGATGGAAATAATCCTGAGGAAACCTGCATGCTATCTGTCTTATTTTATACGAGAGAAAGAGACAAAATCAACATATTTTGTGACATAAGTCTAGTCTTGCCGCACATGCTACCACTACTAAAATTTCGCTGACTCAGCACAAAGTAAACAACTTAAGTATCTTAGCTCAACGACGCTATATTTATTCTGCTTTATTGAGCTAAGCTCAGATATCATTTTTGGCGGATCTCGGAATTTGCTACTAATTAATTTCAAAAGTTATATGTGGTTATATGCCAACTTAGAGTTGAGTACGTAGTGCTTCTTATCGTTATGTAAGTGTCTAACATAATCAAAGAGATTTTTTTGTTTCCTCTAACTATGTCTGTTTAAGTCAATAGAACAATTTTTTTTTTTGGTCCAACAAATATTAGGAGCTGGTTGTTTAAAAAAACGGTAGATACTTAAAAGTAATGAGTTTTCCTATTATACAACTTACGATAAACAACGAAGTTCTATTACAATAACAATATTGAGCAGTAGTTTTTTTATAGTCTGAAAAAAAAGCAATACTAGACAAAAACCGCCAAGCAGGAGATCGTAAGACCCATGACACTGAAACATGTTTTAAAAAAGAAACATAGTGTCAAATTAATAACATCCTCCTTTTTTTAGAGTCGTTTAAAAAGAGTCAAAGTAAACAACGGCGCTATCGCGGCCAGTCCAATATAATTAAACAATCAAAATTAATCAACATATTCGATATACAGAGAGAGAGATATTGATAATACGGCCGATCATATTTCATATGCGTTTGATTGATCTACAACGCTTCAGACGCTCGGTGCTTTCCATTCGGATTTATTGTTCGCGGTCACAAGGTAAATATTTCACACGGATGTATAGAAACACTAGAAGCGACAAATTTTCATAATTTAACCATTCAAAATCTTATATACCCGTTTTGATAGCTACGCAAGACTTTAACTGTAAGAATGTAACTTTAAATTAAATCAATGAGTAAACAAATATTACGAAACTGAGCTTAATAATAAAGAAACAAAAAATATCTTAATAAGATTGAACATCACAAAAAACAATCTCGTTGATTTAATTTCACGTTACATTCTATTGTCTGCTTTAACTAGCTGATGATAATATTTTTTTAGCTCCCGATAGCAAGTACTTGTTGCTCAATCATTAATTTAAAACACACATTTGTACCCACATAAATTGAAATGTTAAATTGATCGTTTTAAGGAAAATCCACAATATTTTACGAGTTTGTTTTGACAACACATTAAGTCACCGGCCGTAAGCGTACGATGAAACATGTTTTCTAACTTTAGGTGAGGAAATAAAGGGATGTGATTAACTGTTTATTTTGACTTTACATCTTTTATATGTCAAAATATACGTGAGAGATTTAAATTAAAAAACAAATACAATTTAATGACGTCTATTTGTGGGAAATGTTGAGAAATGTGGATGTCGTTTTAATTATCATGAATGCGATATTCATTTAAAATTAACACAAAATGTATTTCGGTTATTAATATTTATTGTAGTTTATTCTTTAGGTTATATAAAAAAATTGCAACATTGACTATAATTAACACGAAACATTAGGACATTCTCGAAAGCAGGACACCACTACATAATTTTAAAAAGTATATAGAAATAGCAAATTTTAAAAACAATTCACAATGTAACAAACGTGTCATAGCATTTCCAGTATTGAAAGTAATTTAAAAGTGCAAACAAATAGCAGTGAGCATTTCAGAAAGCTTTAATTTCATTTAACGAATATGTAGCATGTCTAGTATCTTTGTATCAATGACGTTAGTTAAACGATTTCAAACGTATCGAAGTGTAGAACCATCAATGTTTTCGGCTGCCACCGGGTCAGGAGGTCAAGTTTGTTTAAGAGGTGGTATTAGCTATCATTTCTTTTTATTTACTTTCACAATGACCTTTAGAATAGCGCAACAGTAGATTATTAATATGCAACATATGACCATCGAAATTTTATATTTTGTTTTTGGAATTATTCACCGTAGTTATAAAGTGACTACTTCTAGGTTTGAACAATGGATCTAAAGATCAGTTGCAATGTTGCCAGTATCAAAAAAACCTCTTTTAGAAAAGATTAGGGATAACTGGACCCGCAATAGCATGAATTGTGCTACTATCGAGTAATAAATATTATTAACAAATTTTATACATACACATAACAAAATAATATGACGGTGACAAATATGGCGGATGATTTCCTATAATGCAATAAATTATTTACTCAAGTTTAACTAATTTGAATGTTGCTACAAAGAATTACAGAAAGGCAATCTCGTCCTATTTTTTTTTCTTTATGGTGACATCGAATTAATTTTCCTTTCACTGCTGTATATTGCCATGTGAGCATCCATCAAGACAAATCATGTGCAACGGAGATGTCAGGTCATTATTTATTTGGCAACCACCATCATCATTACGTGTATGGTGAAGAAAAGGCGTGGGAACAAGTCACAGGTAATCAGAGTTAGATGGTTTTTTTTTTATTTTTTTTTCTTATTGTGGGATATACCTCTGAGATATGTAATAACCAAATGAAAAGAAGTTCATTTCTAGTCTAAGTTAGATTATGGACCTGAAAATAACTGGTTCAAGAATATTAATTTTGTTTTTTTTTTGAGACAATTTCAGAGACTATATAACAATATTTGTTATAGTCTTAAAATATAAATTGAACTATGATACCAGTCTTAAAACTATCATAAGGTTGTTTATTTTAAACTGTTCAAGAAGAAAATTAAAAATCATTGTGTTAAATCCTTCTTTAAAATATATCATAGTATAAAATATCGGCTTTGAATTCGGTGGACGTTAAGATCAACTAAAGGTAGTTAATCAAATCACAAAGTCATAAAAAAAATTGTCTATACGGATTTTGTCAAAGGTACGGATGATACCAATTTGACCCTTAAAGATACCCTTTTTTTATGTAAATGCAATCATTTTCCCGTCTATAATTTACCCGCCACCGACTCTAACCTACACCGGAACAGAAGTGTTCCGTCCAATTACATCGAAACGCGATGTTCGCCGCCATAATTCCACAGAGATCACTATAATTTATCTGTAATATTCCATTATAAGTAGCATCCGAGCCTTTAGAGGTATTGTAAGATTGGTTTAGCTAAATCTTCCGACAAAAAGTGCACTCAGGTATTTGTTAATTTAGGTGCATGGGATGCGGCTAAAGTCCCACGCAGAGAAGCGCGTCCAAATGCGCGCGGTTTTTTGTCCATACCAAAACTGTATTAACTCATAGTATAAGCACAAATGGAATTGAACTATTACACTATTGACGTGAGTCGACACCTAGTACACGCATATAGCTTAGTTGGAGGGGCTTACGGGACCAATATTAATGTGATCACCTTACAGTGCTAGTAATCTCATCTCAAGTGTCTCAAAATGTCGTCGACGAAATAAATAAAATAATGGAATTTTATTGGAATAAGATGAGGAATGGCTGGACTGCGATGTATATTTATGCCAATGTCGATTAATTAACAGCCAGGATAAATTCAATTAATACACATTATAAATGGGTGATGAACGTGATAAAGATGACGGATGACCTCCCGGCAAAGCTCGGTTTGCCGGCTTACAATGCGTATAGAGAATAATTGCCACTATGGTCGCCACTACTAAACCTACCCCTAGGAAGGGTCCTAGGGGTAATTATTCTCTACTTTAGTAGCGACTAAAGGGATATAAATGATTAAAGTGCACATACTATACGTCACTCAGGGCACGTCGGGGGTCATGTCATAATCCACCCAAGCTCACAGATTAACATTTAAACAAGTTTTATGTAAATCAAACTGGTTACATTTTTGTGATCGCCCGCTTGGAAATGCTTTCTTTGAAATTGCATCACCCTTTAGATTAGTTTGTTCGTAATACTGCATAGTTTTATAAAACTAGCTTCTACCCACGACTTTAATTATTTAATATCGTTACAATTTGTAGCCTATATGTTATTCTGATTTATAAACGATAATACTGTAAAGTTTTATCAAAATCCGTTCAGTAGTTTTTTCCGTGAAAGAGTAACAAACGTCTATCCATTCTTCCATCCTCACAAACTTTCACATTTTATAATATTAGTAGAGGTAGTGTGATTAATAGGATTAACAAAGCTATTTATTATGTACTAGTTGTAATTATGACTTGGTCCATTTGGAATTTAGGATAATTACATGGAAAAAATGGTTCGTTTCTCGTGGAACTTCTATTATTATCTAAAATAATAAAAATAGCCTAGGGTCTCGCCACAATTGGGCCAGCCGTTTTGAAACCCTAAACAAACAGACACAAAGAAAAATGTGTTTTCGTTTTATATACTTTCATATGCGTTTAGTAGCGAGTTGTTATTTTATCATTACAAACAGACACTTTAATTTTATTATTTTATATAGATATAAAGCCCAGTAAAGGTAACTGTGATAGAATTAGCAAATTGTATGTAATAACCTAAATACGTATTTATATAGGTACTTAGTTTGTAATATATGGTCTGGTATTACAATAAAGGCGCGCCACTACGGCGCCAAAAGTCGCACGTCAACATTTTTGCCAATACTAAAACGAACTGTATTGACTCACAGAAAAGGTTTATTCTTCAACGATAGGACACTGACAGCGCGACAGAATTGACGCTTTGTCGGCGTGACTTTTACCACCGAAATTCTATCTTTATGTATATTAATACAGAGTTATAGTGAATTTCATCTAGGATGGGTACCATGACATTTGATACGTTCCAATACACTCTTCACTATTTTAAAAAATCTGATTAATATAAATTTTTAAAAATCACCAATTAATTTCCAAAGCAAACAACAATGCTTGATTAGATTGAAATTGTATTTAAATATGCGTTTTTTTACATTTTAAACAAATTAAAAAAGGTACAGAAACGTTTAATTATAGGGATTGACACGTAGTAATCGGCAAAAACAAATAATCGTGTAATAATCGGGAAAAATAAATGCCGAAAAGAACAAAGAAGACCGTTTTAAACAGTCAAGCCCGGGAGTTGGTTGTCCGCTTGCGGGAATACTTTGAGTAGGAACGAGAAAATGGCGGTCCATTATTATCTGTCAATTATTATCTGCCTGTTAGTGGATCGAGTTGCACAGGCACTCGATATTGGGCGTAATACAGTGCCAAGAAGCTTTACATGTAGGATCGGAATCGGATGAGTCTTCGTTCAGACAGATAGCGAATAAATGTATGAATAATTAAATATCTTTATTTTTTTATAATCGATTAAAGGTTAACCGCAATTGAACTCGATAATCGAATCACATAAATTAATTATGCATGGTCACCTCACTAAAGAGTTTATTTGACATGTGTCACCGTACCAATGCTTGGTGAAATTCACTATAGTTATGCTTCGAGACGCCCCAGTGTGCGGTGCCTTTATATGACCTTGATATGTCATGCGAGCGAGACACTGTGGGTTATAAATTACCGAGTACACACAAACTCGTGAGCTATAGATACCATTGAAGGCTTTTAAACTTTTCAGTGGAATACATAAATGTACTTATTAAGTAAATATATTGCAGACGGCATAATAATATAAAACTATATTTATATCAAGAGAGAATGTGCCCGGTTACTTACATAGGCTCGCCCCCTATTACATTAGGACTACAATACATCGGCGAAGTGTGAGTGCTCTACCTACCCCTTCGGAGAATGCAGTCGTTATGATGATGATGATTATATCGATGACGACGGCTTGGTCTAGTGGTTTTAGCGTAACCCTCTCGGCTCACTGAACCAGATGGTTGCGGCTTCGATTCCCGCCAGCGCCAAATTTCAGAAATAGTTCATTTGGAATTTGCTCTGTACTGGGTGTAACTGGGATCTTCCCTATTCCAATTGGATTTCAGCCATGGTAGAAACTTTGCTTAGTTTGTATTCATACGATGAGTACGTGTTGTCTGGCTATATTTATTTTATTACTAGCTGATGCGCGCGGTTCACCCGCGTGGTTGTCGGTTATCGCGACCAAAATTAATCATGTTTTTTTTACCGACGTCATCACACAAAATCTTTCATCTCCTATTTCAACCCCTTACAAACGTGTTTCGAATTAAAAAGTAGCCTATGTCCTTTCTTAGGCTCTAGAATATCTCTGTACCAAATTTCATTCGAATCGGCTCAGTAGTTTAGGCGTGATTACGTAACACACAGACGGAGTTACTTTCGCATTGATAATATTATATAGGATGGATTTAGAATAGGTAATTGATAAATAAATACATATATTTAATAGTTTATAGCGACAATGGTCCAACTAATACTACGTCACACATATCAGCGAGAGAATACTCAGGGGTAAAACATTTAGAGGATGAAATTCTAGATTATGTAACAAATTTTCAATCGTATTATTATGTTAACAAAATGAAATTTACGATAACACTTTGCTTGATACCCAATTATAACTGATTCAGCGACAATCCTACTCACAATTGTATGAAACAGGTTAAATTCCCCACAGTATAAATTCTAATGCGCTTTATTGGCGCAGTGAAAGCGTTTGACCAATGGCATTTATTGCGTCCATAATCAAGGTATTCGAACCAATTAGCTCGCTATAGGATCTCCACCCTTTTGCTGTAACCCCGCCTGTTTCTTTGTTCTTTGCAAAAAAATATGTAATGGATGACAAGTATTGTTTTACCCTATGTAGAGTAACCCTCTATAGAGATTTTGAATTACACATTAGGTACTTACTAGGTACCTACCCCATATGAGTAAGGTAATCGGGACTTTTATTGGCAATACGTTTTATTGTGGAATTTTGAGCCCACTATATGGCCCATGCAAATTAAAGTAAATGACTAACAATCATGGTATGTTTTTTACAGGTTTTCTTAATGTTGTTTCGTAATTATAAAACAATTGTTTACACATGCAGCTAATATAAAAAAAACCATGTGCATAATATGTAGTTTTACGTAGCAGCAAAGAATCAAACTGCGCCTAAAACGTTTATAGGTTTAACACTCAGAAATAATACACGTAACTACACCTGAAAAATACCCTTACAATAACACCTTTGAAAGTGAATTGTGAAAATATATAATTAGTTCCCCAAAGTGAAAAATATCCCCACATAAACAATCTAAACAGATTTTCATATTACAAGCGTTTGCAATATTCTCATGTCAATACCAATTGAAGTGCATACAACCCATACGGCATATCGAATAGAAAATGCCATTTTCAGTTTCGCCAGTTCGTAGACACTCCAGTACCGGAGCTATCGCATCCGGCGTCTGACTGATTGGATTCCGGAGCTCCGGCACTCTCCTTTGGCATCGTCGTGTGAAAATAACACGTCACTCAAACACAAACGATAATAAATTCAATTTACCCTCCCGAAGCCGGTGAAATGGCGGCCGGACCGGATTAAATGCGTCCCATCTCTCTTTTGTTACTCTTTTTTTTCCTAGTTTTACCCGGATGGTTCCTCTATTTTCCGCGTGTGCTACCTTTTTTGTTACGTGGCGAATTTGCTTTTAAATGTTAATGATACCCTTATTTACATGGTACCAATGTGTTTTATTACGCAAGTCATTATAGTGTTGAAGCTTTAAGATTCTAATTGTAATCCACAAATTTATAGAAAGTTTCGGACCATTGCAGAAATCTTTTTTTATGGCAAAAAGATATTGTGAGTAGTTTAAAATTTTCTAGATACATCATTCGTTTTTAGGGTTCCGTACCCAAAGGGTAAAACGGGAACCCTATTACTGAGGCTTCGCTGTCCGTCCGTCCGTCCGTCTGTCTGTCCGTTCGTCCGTCCGTCCGTCCGTCCGTCTGTCACTAGGCTGTATCTCATGAACCGTGATAGTTAGAGTTGAAATTTTCACAGATGATGTATTTCTGTTGCCGCTATAACAACAAATACTAAAAAACAGAATAAAATAAAAGGGGGCTTCGATACAACAAACATGATTTTTTTGCCGTTTTTACACTATTAATTTAAAATATACTAAAATACATTAGTTTAATGAAAATTCCAGGTATTCTATCCTAGGAAATGTTAGCCTGACTTTCAAATGTAATGACCCCAAATTCAGAGGAATTTCAATCCATGTATAAACCATCTACATTTGCATTTTTAAAACAAAAGTTTTCTACAATGCTTCTCTAATTAAGTTATTATCTTTTATGAATTAACGAGGACATACTATTCATTATCATTATTTGATATTTTTAATTTAGTTGGTTAACCGAGGATGGTTTATTATTTCTTTAGCCGATTAATTATGGTAGATTTTTCATTTTTATTTTGGACCGTTAATATTAGTCTTCTTTATTTAGTCGCCTAAATAATTTGCATTTCTAAATATATAAAAGAACGATACATTACTTAACGCCCGCAAAAATACTGTCGCGTTCAAATGCGAGGTAACTGCGCCTTTTCCCAGAAGTCATGATCGTGTTCGCACCGAAGCCAATTAAAGCTTATATCTTTTATTTTGCACACACGCACCGTACGAATTGAACTGCACCAACTTAAACTCGGTAGTGGCGTTCAGAAACCGGCCAAGTGCGAGTCGAATTCGCACACGCAAGGTTCCGTACCATTATCTATAAAAACGGCAAAAAACACGATTGTTGTATGGGTGCCCCCTTAAATATTTATTTTATTCTGTGTTTTAGTATTTGTTGTTATAGCAGCAACAGAAATACATCATCTGTGAAAATTTCAACTCTCTAACTATCACGGTTCATGAGATACAGCCTGGTGACAGACGGACGGACGGACGGACGGACAGCGAAGTCTCAGTAATAGGGTTCCCGTTTTACCCTTTGGGTACGGAACCCTAAAAATTCCATTCGATTCGATTAAACGAGTATTTAACGAGATTATATCGATATTTGCTGAAATAATCGATTTGCAATCTAAATAGTTTATGCTAACGGGTTTCTTTACCCTTATATTCCAAGAGCTTTTATGTGAAGTGTTAAAATGCTGAGACTTAAGTTTGTATTAGACTACCAGTGCCCGCGACTTTATTCGCGTGAAAAAAATAAACCCTAAATAATTATCTTCTTCTATACATACATACAAATACATATACATACATACATATACATACATACATACAAATAAATAAAATTGGAGTGTCTGTTTGTAATATCAAAATAACACTTTTTTACCAAATGCGTATGAAAGTATATACGATACCTATAACGAAAACGCAATTTTAAAATTTTTTGTCTGTCTGTCTGTTTGTTTGAGGTAAACTTCTAAACGGCTGAACCGATTTCAATGGGACTTTCACTGACAGATAGCTGACGTTCCAAGGCGTAACTTAGGCTACTTTAATTTTAGAAAAAGTTAGGGTTCCGCGGGAAAAACATAATACCCATATTTCCGGGTAATCTCCCTAAAGTCCACGCGGGCGAAGTCGCGGGCACAGCTAGTCTAAAATAAACCAAAAATTCTAATTCTCTACCAGTTAAAGTCCCGTTAAAATCGGCACCGCCTCTATAAAGGTGTGTAAAAATATCTACTTAATTAGAAAAATAAATACAAAGTTACTCTTTTTACCATCAGCTATCTACCATTGAATTTTACGTCAGATTTGGTTCAACTGTTTCGGAGATTACCCGAAACAAACAGACAGAAAAAAAAATATAAATTGCATTTTCGTTATAGCTTCCGTGTGTACTTTATTAATATGCGTTTAGTAAAGAACTGTTATTTTGGTATTACAAACAGACACTCCAATTTTATTTATTTGATGAATAGATACATTCCTTTGTCGAGGTTACAGAACTTATCATACTATAAGCTAAATATGATACATAAGCCCGTTTATGTTTATAGAAATCTGTAAACGCCTAAATAGATGTGTGCCTACATTACAAGGATGTTTTCGTCGATTTAAATCACGCATCTCAGGAAATTACCAAATTCGTTCGAGATCTCCAAACCGTTCAATTCCCGGTCCGCGTCTCCGTAGATTTAATTTCAAAAATCGAATAATCCGAACCTACTTCGAGAACGTTCGGTACCCGCACGAATATCGGGTCCCATAATAGCATTGTAGGAAAAATGTTGTATCAAAGAGTTTAAGAAGACATTAGAGTGGTGAAGCGGATAGTATCGGCGCACCGTTGGACTGGCAAGGCTGTATGATAAAATTAATGATCTTCTTCTTTTACGAAATTAAAGAAATTATAAAATTTTAATAGAAAAGATGAGAAGTGGACTGCAACCACGGTTAGCAGGTATTTTGCCCATGTCAAGTAATTAATAGCAAGGACAAATTCAATTAATACAAATTACAAATCAAATAGTTTGTGGATCTGATAAAGATGGCGGATGATCCAACACTTGTTGCGTCTAATGTCAAATCGTCAGATTCCGTTTAACAATCGCTCAATACATACTAGTTTTTTGTGCATAGTGAATGATAGCCTTCGCATAACACCTGTGTTTAATGCTAGCGTAGGAAACCCATCGGTGTTGCCCCTATAATGTAGACTGTAATTAATAGTTGCGAAAGGCGTACGTGCTAATAATAAATGCGACAAATAGGCCTTACTTTTTTAAGTAGGTGTAATAATCACTTATTGTTTCGTATTAGTAATAATCACTTATTGTAGTGCAACTGGTAACGCTGGTTTTCATATATACTATCGGTACTGCCGTTCTAACCTTGTTCTTATATTCGATGTGTTTTATTGTGTCTGTCGACCATAGTACAGCGACTGAATGTGGCGAATAAAATTCACTTTTGTTATTTCTTTGTTTTGGAATTGTTCGACTTGGCGTTTGGTGTATGGGCGATCGGATTATGAACGTAACCACAGTCGCGCCGCCATTTTTAACGCCACAGTGTGCGGAAGGCTTTAGCCATCGGAGGGTAGAACTATTCATATCACAATTTCGCCACAGTTACTGCACTTTTAAATTTAAAAATAACCGCGACTTTTCAGCTTACGAGTATTTGTATACTCCATTTTTTTTACTATGAACTTGGACTACAAAATGGTAAAAAAACCTAATAAAAACATTTTTTTATTTAATTGCCCATACTGTGGTAGTGCAGAAAAATAACTATTCCGCCATCTTGGATGATCCGCCATCTTGGATGATCCGCCATATTGGTATTAGAATGACGCCACATAGCTAAGCATGCATTGTCATCCAAAATAAGCGTGTATACCAAATTTCAGCTCAATCCGTTAAAGATAACTGATTTAAAATTCAGTTTCCACCCGGACATACATTGCAAGTTAATATAAAGCTTGTAACTTATAATAATAAAATTGCCTTTATAAGTTATGTTATTTATATTTTAGGTACCTACTTTGTTATTATTACTTTAGGCAAATAAGCCTGTCTTCTTTATGTATCAGCTTGTTCGATTCAATATATAAATAAATAAAATTTGCTGGGGTCAAGTCACTGTATCGAGAGTTGAAAGGCTATTCGACTTAAGCGACATTTTCGGTGATATTGACTTATATACATATTTGGAATCAGCTAACTTTTCTGCGCCGAATGAGTATGCTCTCCTGTTAAGTTAAAACAATGTCTTTTAAGTCAAATAGCCTTTTGCCCCTCGGTATGATGTTTCATCAATTAAAATCGGTTGATACGTGACTTTAAAAACATGAACGCTGTTAGAAAATACCTCTACGTGTTGGACCCATATCCTCACGGAAACCTTCTACAGAACAGAAGTAAACAGATAAAGGAATTCCCGATTGGAATAGAGTACATCATCATCACGCCTGTATTCCCCAAAGGGGTAGGCAGAGGTGCACTGTAGTGCACCCACACTTCGCCGATGTATTTTGCTCCCAATGTAATAGGGGGCGAGCCTATTGCCATTATACCGGGCATATTCCCCCTCAATACGAGGGAGATTTGGGCCATAATCCACCACGCTAGCCCAGTGCGGGTTGGTGAACTTCACACGCCTTTCTACAGACGTGCAGGTTTCCTCACGATGTTTTCCTTAACCGTTCAGCAAGTGGTAATCATAGTTGAAAATGACATTCGCACATGAAACTTATCTCAGAGGTGCGGGCCTGGGATTTGAACTTGCACCCCTTACGTTCAAGGCGGGCATTCTTGCCCGCGAGGCTGCCACTGCTTGGAATAGAGTAAATGGCATGAAATGTAATACGGAAATATAAGAATAATAAATAGTATTAACATATCCTTAACTTTGTCATAGTTGTTACAAAGATATCTCCAAGTTCGATCTTAGATCGGACACCCTGGGCTTCTTAGATAAGACTATTATATTGTACCAAATATGGTAACAATAAACACATAACTTTATGATATGCAATAGGCACACGTTTGCAAGCGTAGATAACCACTATAATCATTTATATTAATAACTAGTTGTGCCCGCGACTTCGCCCGCGTGGACTTTAGGGAGATTACCCGGAAATATGGATATTATGTTTTTCCCGCGGAACCCTAATTCTTTTTCTAAAATTAAAGTAGCCTAAGTTACGCCTTGGAACGTCAGCTATCTGTCAGTGAAAGTCCCATTGAAATCGGTTCAGCCGTTTAGAAGTTTACCCCAAACAGACAGACAGACAAAAAATTATAAAATTGCGTTTTCGTTATAGGTATTGGATACACTTTCATACGCATTTGGTAAAAAAGTGTTATTTTGATATTACAAACAGACACTGCAATTTTATTTATTTGTATGTATAGATATTTTCCGAGATTTATTTTCCTAGATAAGTCCGCAAATTTGCATTTGCACGAAATGGAATTTAAGTACCATAATTATTTTTCTAACATTAAAGTGGCCCAAAATAGTCTTTAAAACATCAGCTATCTGTCACTGAAAGTTCCGTCCAAATCGGTTCAGCCATTTGAGTTACCCAAAACAAAAAGTGTACTATGTACAAAACAATGTGTACTTTTATACGTATTTAGTTAAAAGGTATTATTTTGTGATTACAAGCAGACACTTCAATTTGATTTGTTTGTATATATTAAAATAACAATCTTTATATTTTATTCCAGGTAAGCACATACAACATAAGTAACTGCAACGAACCCGCTTCAGTAAGTAAATAGGAGCCGCGATATTATTCCCTTTGATGCCAACGTAGCTAATATCCGTGTAAGTACAGTTCATTATAGTGTTCTACGAAGTCTGGAGACGTCTCATGTAAATTAACTGAGGTGACTGTACATTTAAGTTCACTGTGTCCTTGATGGTGGTAGCCACGTGGGCAAGAACGCCCGCCTTGAACGTAAGGGGTGCAAGTTCAAATCCCAGGCCCGCACCTCTGAGATAATTTTCATGTGCGAATGTCATTTTCAACAATGATTACCACTTGCTGAACGGTGAAGGAAAACATCGTGAGGAAACCTGCACGTCTATATAAAGGCGTGTGAAGTTCACCAACCCGCACTGGGCCAGCGTGGTGGACTACGGCCCAAATCTCCCTCGTATTGAGGGGGAATGTGCCCGGTATAATGGCAATAAGCTCGCCTCCTATTACATTGGGACCAAAATACATCGGTGAATACTACAGTGCACCTCTGCCTACCCCTTTGGGGAATACAGGAGTGATGATGATGATGGTGATATGAGGAATTAGCTGCTGCGACTTTAGCCACGTAGAACTTAGGAATCATAATTATTTAGCTAAAATAAAACAAGCCTAAGTTACTCATTTTAACATCGTCTACCTGCCAGTGAAATAAATACCCGTCAAAATCCGCCCAGCTGGACGGAGATTAAACGAAAAGAACTTGTTTTTTAAATTGCTTTTACGTTATACTACTACTTCTACTACTATATCCCTTTTAACGTCCCACTGCTGGGCACGGGCCTCCCCTCAATGCGAAGGGACTGTAAATATTTTCATATGCGTCTAAAAGTGTTATTTTGATACAGGCATATCAATTTTATGATATAAATAATTTACGCGTCGAATTGAGAACCTCCTCCTTTTTTTCGTCGGTTAATAAAAGCAATGCAAGTGGTCAAAAATTATGAAGACAAAAAGTGTTCGTAATTTAAATTTATTCAAATTTATTAATAAACAAAAAAAAACAGTATTTTAAGATGAAAATCCCATCGCATCCATCCATAAAAACGGACTCCAAGAAACCCGACTTAATCCGACCAAAATTGATACGACTTTGACTAATGACTTTACGACCTTCGGAACCCTTCTAGCGTATACTGGTCTACGTTTGTCACGGTTTTACACCGTTGGCTTAAATGAGGGGATGCTCTTTGAAGTCCGCCGTCCTAGCCGGTGGTCTAAACATTCAGTTTGTTCCTTTTCACTGTAACATCTCACACGCTTCCGTCCATTCGCATTATCCATTATGGGATCATAGGACGGCCATTATGCTAAACAGTTTGTCTCATTTATGTCTTTATAGATTCCATTTTATTTACCCGTTTATGGAGGTGTTGGAAAATCGTGTTTGAGGATTGACATTTTATGATTCGAATTGTTTTGTATGGGATATGTTTTGTGTGGAGTTTATTACTTGAGTACCGGCCATGTTTAGTATATGAGAGATGTTGGTGTCAACTAAATTAAATGATTTTATTGTTTACTATATACTTCAAGGATGCCATAATTAATCATCTTAATATAATTCTTCTGTACGTCTGTTTGTAACCGAACTCCTTCTAAACGGCTGGACCAATTTGGATGAAATTTTGTGTGTAGGTATAATTCAATAGGTTCCTGGGCCCCGACTTTCGTGCGATCGAGATTCATCTCTATTCGAGATATCCCGAAAAGATAAAAATAAAATACATACGATTTGACGTTTCGTTTCGAGATATCTCGAATAGAGATGAATCTCGATCGCACGAAAATCGGGGCCCTGGATGTGTTGAAAACACAATTGGACCCGGTAGGTGGCGCTGCTTTCGTATATGAACTAAACATTTGTTAATTCTAAAGCGGTACAAAGTTCACCGGGTCTGTAAGTATACTTAGCATGAAAACCATCACACGTACCTTTTAAAATAAATATCAGCAGACAACACATACTCATCGTATTATCCCAAACTAAGCAACGCTTGTACTATGGGTAGCATACATTGGACTGGGGGTGATCTTAATCACACCCAGACAAGAGCAAATTCCGAAAAGGCCATTTCAGAAATTTGTCTCTGACGGGAATCGAACTTGCGACTACACAGTGCAGTAAGCTGAGTGTCCTTCGCTCGAACTACGAGACCAAACAGTCATCGCATTTATAAGCAGTAATCTCAAAAATAAGGTACTGATCTTGTTCTTAAAATTATTTTAATGATCCTAAGCTTATATATCTTATCATAATTACATGAGTCCCAGCTAAAATAAAGTAAAATGGATTCCATGGAAAAATCTGTCCACATTTTGTCCATTCCATTCGTCCGAATGTGTCCAGATTTTTCCAAATTTCAAATGTTTAATTAGCGCGGAAGAGTCACACGTGACAGCCATTGCCATTCAAATCGATTACAATTGCAAATTCAAAACGAATCGATATAAATGTAAAAATGGAATAGGATTTAAAATTGGAACTCCACCCATTCACGACGCGCCTATCGCCACACGCGAGTCTGTCCCATAAAATATTGTTGATATAATTCAGTTCTATTTACGTAGTTACAGTGCCTTTAAGAGGATTTCGCGTCAGTGAGACGTTTACAACAGCCCTAACAATGTTATTCTTCGTCTTGACAAGCTCAGGCGGGAAGCCGACCGATCAATCATGCAATAGTGTCGGGCGACCGGGCGGCCTGCCAATTGTCGATATCTAATGTCGATATCGATAAGAATCAGACGTCGGCGTGCACCTGACGTCGCTTTCGACGTCGTAGATTTGTTTGTTGGGAACGTGCCAGTAATAATTTGCAATGCCGGCATTTATTACGTGTTCAATAAGTGTAAAATAATTTAACATTAAGGCAATAAAGACTTAGGTATCACAAAATCTTGATTTTTGAAAAAGTTACCATTATATATTTCTAAGATGAAATTGAGGCGCCTTATTTGTCAAATTAACTTAGACTATTGCTAGTTTTAAATACTTAAGTGGTTGCACTACCAGATATAATAACATGGCATTTACTATTGTTTTTTCTACCAAATAGCTGCTAGTGTTTTAAGCACTTGAGTTGGCTTGAATGAAGCGGTAATTTGGCTTAACCAATAATGTTGATTTAGTAAAACAGCTCTATTATTATAAGACTGAGACAAAAACACCGAAAAGTGTCAAATTCTTTCAAATAATTAAATTGTTTACACATGAATACAATTATGTTTTATGCAGATGTCATACGATGGAACCGGTGCGATACACCCATCACTATATTTAAGCCCCTTCCCAAAGGGGATTTAATCGGGATAATACATGTGTCGCATCTTATTACCAATCTGAGATTGTGGCAAGAGCAAACAAAACGTGGGCCGGCGAGTCAACAAGATATCACTTACGGGACCTTTCGAAGCAAAGTGTATTTGTACTGACGAATTCTTTTTCATCTTCCATTGTATCCGATTACAAAGGACGGATTACAAGATAATCATTCCGATAGTAGGTAACATTTATATTATTTATATTTGTACGGTACTGTTTCTGTTGGCCTCAATAAAACTTCACTCAACAAAGATTGTCGTCCTTCCCACGGCCGTTATGTACAATTGAGATAGCATTATGTCTATGCGGTATGTAAAGTATATTCGTAATTTAGAGAATAGATTTAGAGAATTTATAAGAATATGATAATTATTAGAGGTGTTTATTCAAAATGGAAACTTTATCGACTAACTTAAATATAGATAATAGTATTAACGATTGTTGAATGAGCATTTTAATAAATTATCTTCAAAGAAATCGTAAAATACAGAGTACCAATCACAGTGAAATAAAATAAAACAAAATAGACTTTACAGCTGTCATAAATTCCGCGCTCCGTGCACATAAAAAGTGTATCGTATATAGACGTCAACGCGGCTGCGACTTAATGTGACGTTGAATTAGTCCGACTTAACTTCTTAATAAACAAACTAAAATGACATAAGCGGTAGAGTAGCGACATTGATGCAAGTCGCTGGCAATCGTCTATAAAATACTTGATGTATTCAAAATCGAGTACTCATTCATATCATTCGAATTGATTTTTAATATCGACTATAAAATCTATGTTTTTATTGAAATGTTATGACATTTTTGCATGTGTATCATGTTTTTATGACGCATAATTATGGTATAATCTTTTGAAAGTCTTGGCTTATCTACTGTCTTTATGTCATAGCCAGAAATTAAAAGGAAAATACAATCTATTTGCAGTTGCATTGCAAAACACATTTTTGATATAAATTGTAATTATATGTAATTATTATATTTTTATAGATATAAACCCAAAATTAATTCAATACAGATAAATAATTTAAGACAAAACAAAGCGACATCTTAATAAGAACTATAAATCATTTAATATCCACTTAATTTCGTCCTTCCAACGGTCTGTGTTCGCTAAAATCTGTCATAATTAATTATTTGATCGTATTACACGATTTATATTGCTTTATTTATAACACCGTTATTATTATCATTACGGATAACGAAGGTAATGGATCGGAGGACGGGACACTTTCCACGAAACTGATTGGTTTAATCTATGACGTGGTGCTTAGTAAAACCTTATGACATCACATCACTTAAAGGACACCGACGCCTCAACGCTCCTGCTTATTTTTTTGCCAAAATCGAAATGAACTGTATTTACACATATAAATAGTTCATTCTTTAATGATGTGACACTAACAGCGCGAACGAATATTAACATTTCGACGCGTGGGGGGTATAGCTTTTACCACAGAAATTTAATCTTTATAAATATTGACACAGAGTTCGTTTTGGTTTTGGCAAAAACGATGTGGCTAGGAGGGGCCTTAAAGTGGTTCCTAATTATACTTATTTTATTATTATAGAAAAAGTACAATCCTGATTACGAATAGAATACTTGAATAATAATGCCCAATTTCACACTAACGCTATGAGAAGCGACACCAAATTAAGAAATGTCTGTAGCGCGAAGCCTACGCTGAAACTTCCGGTACACAATTTTTCACTATGCAACTCGACCTACTAGTTTTCCTTTATTTAGTTGGTGACTTGCGTTTCTGACGTTTAATTACTGTGAATTCAGAAATGTTGACAACTGTCAAATATAGATGCGAAAGCTAGCCATAGCTTACGCGTTTGAATCTGTTTCGTAACATTGAAATAAAACAATTTTACGGATTTTATCGCGTTTATTTACTTTTTTATTTTCCCGACGTTTCGGCTGCTTTACAGCAACCATCGTCACGGGGGGCTGAGGTGTTAGACGTCCTGATGTCATAGTTAATAACTGGGTACCCTCATATTTAGTTGTTAAAAACGCGATAAAATCCGTAAAATAGTTTTATTTCAATGTATAGTATTCGCGTAAATATAAGAAAACAATCTGTGTCGTAACGTTAGGTGGCTCCTAAGCTACCATTATTTGCTCAGATTAAGGCATCTGCTAGTGTTAGGGAATTAACCAGAACACTTCAACTATTAATGAATAGTTCTCAGAGAGTAAATACACGTTGGGTCTTAAGTGTAGTAATTTGTTATGATATATTTAAGTATTTTGTCCGCCATGTCTAGACTAGGCTCTATTATAATTTATTAATGAACACATACTAGCTACCAATTACGTCAAAGTCCGTCAAACACGCTGTCTGGTTGATCGGAGTTGAATTAGATTCTGATTGGTATAACAGTGGTCCAGATTTAAAAGTTTAACTATTAATGACGTCTTGTTGAATGAATATGAGTTTTATACGAGCTAGGATTTTTAATTAATCACAATTACGAAGAATTTCGTATTATTTTATATACTTTTAAAATTAATTTTCATTGTGTAACTAAATGAAACGAATTTAAATATTTTATTGTATGTGTCAATTCAACATTATTAATAGTATCTTGTTGGTGCTGAAAAACTTCAAAACATTTAAACTTAGTCTAAAAGATAATCTGCCGTACGTGAATGACAAAGTCAAACTTGTTTTTCATTTAATAAAAAAAATAAGTATTAAGCTATCAAATTAGTATTTGGATACATCTGCTATCTTTATCACGTTCGTCAGCCATGTTTATTTATAATGTGTATTTATTGAATTTACCCTTGATATTCATTACTTGACCATTGCGCTATTCCTTATCTTATTCCATTTAATATCATCATTACAGTCATTTCGTAGAAAAAGTATGAAAAGATCTGTCTATGCTTATAAGGCGTAAAATCGAAATAATAAGTGATTTAAAAAAAAACTAATAAGAATTAGTACTTAAAAATTAACAACAAATGTTCCAATCAAGTGTTCCTCCCGTTCCAATGATTGTTCTAATCGTGAGAAGAATTCATTAATTGACATAATAAATTAAATGACTCAGTAAAGGCTCTCGGCTTTTGTGATAACGTGTTGAGATTATGAGATTTATTGAAACACGGAAATTGTGGCCTAATTGGCATTTTATGGTTGCGGCATCGCGTTCTGTCGTTTGCTCATTGTTCGTACTACGTTACAGTTATAAAAGCTTGTTTAAGTTTTAGTTGCCGCCATGGCATTCGCCTTGCGCTCACAGGTGCGTTAAAATACGCGCGCCCAATCTTAACCAACACCAAATAGAAGAAGCATATTATTTAACGAAATCTCGCGTATTTTGTCTTTATATACAGGGTACTTGAAATTAAAAACAAGTGAATTTGCTGGCCCAAGAAAGTGTAGAGCTCGATAGCTAAAGCTCTAGGAATATTAGACTCTTAAAAATATTTTTTATCCTGCATAATTGAAAAAATATTTTTTTCTTTTTTAGGATATATATGTATGTCCTACACAGAGCCTAAACTATGTGTATCTTACTTGTTTTATAATAGCTCATAGTTCATTACGGTTTTTGGCATGAATGCATCAGAATACCTGACTAACTACGGAAACCAATAATCTGTCTAATCCGTGGATTTGCCTTACTAAGGATAACATTGTGTGTCTTTATCTTTGCGTTCCAATATTCATGTGAGTTTACCTTTTACCAAAGATGCGGCTGACAGAGCAATCGTCCCCATAATTATTTGATAACAACTGATATTTTAGTTATCCTCGCAAACTTCTAAGTTATGCTGCCGGTTCTCTAACTATCCCCTATCCAAGTAAAAAAAAAATATTTCACCCATAAGCTAGAACCGGTTAATTATCTAAATCTGCATCACAATTTCATTGCTCCAACAATCACACGCCTTTGATTTACGTAGGACCATCTTATCTCAGATGAAAAGCCGACTGCTCCGAGATAAAAGGAATAAATCACATGTCAGCCGCGACTTACGCTGCAAGAATCCTGAATTGGTGTCGGGAAGTACCTTCTTCCTTGAAGATTATCCGCGACCCTTATTTTGTTGTTTCATATTACCGACGATCTATTATTTCCTATTGGACAGTCCATTTAGTTCTGTATTGTGGTTAGATTTTCCTTAAATCTTCTTTACGGCTAAAGTTTTATTCGTCCGGTATACTGACAGATGCTGTTTATTCGACAAATAGCAAATAATATAACTTTTCAATTATCAGATTGGCCTTATAGACTGCAATAAGGAATGAATTGATTAATTGACTCATAGATAAACAGTCAAATAACGTTATTCGTTAGGTACTTATTTGAAAATTGACAGGAGATTGAAAAAATCGATATAACATTTCTTTGCGTCTAAAAATATATATTTTAAAAAGTTATATTTAAGATTGTTTTTACAAAAAAGTCACAACTAACTACGTTAACTATTTTTATCTTAATGTTATGCAACGGGTTTGTAAAAATATACAATTCTAGTGATTTCAAACTGCAATTTAGTTTTTACTGTTCAATTGTAGTTTCATTATTTAAATGATCCTTTGTAGGAGTAATTTCCATAACAAGTCATGTGAATTTCAAGCTTGCAAAACAGCTTTACTTTATTATAATTGTCAATATAAGCTCATAGAAGGTTTTAATGAAGTGGTGGCTTTAAGTATACAATAATTGCTGAAAATATGCTTCTTTAGCCGCAGGTATAAACAATCTCTTAGGAACTGCCCTAATAATTCCAAAATCGCCTATTACGACTGGTTTCTTACTAACTTGGTTAATTATTTCAAAAAACTCAATATTGTATAGAAATTTCGCTTTTGATGGTCTGTTTGAGTCTTCAGGCGGTATTCAATGTAATTTTAAATTCAGACACGAAAAAAATATTCTAAATGCTAATGTATCTGAGATCACATTTCAAATGGTACAAATTTGGACCCTTCGGAAATAATAATAATATAAATTCTGTAACAAAATTTAGAAAGACTATATTGACTATAAAACAATCATAATTATCCCACGTATTATACTGCCATTTTTAGGGTTCCGTACCCAAAGGGTGAAACGGGAACCCTATTACTGAGACTTCGCTGTCCGTCCGTCTGTCACCAGGCTGTATCTCATGAACCGTGATAGTTAGAGAGTTGAAATTTTCACAGATGATGTATTCGATGGTCTGTTGCCGCTATAACAACAAATACTAAAAAACAGAATAAAATAATTATTTAAGGTGGCTCCGATACAACAAACGTGATTTTTTATATCTTTTTTATAGATAATGGTACGGAACCCTTCGTGCGCGAGTCCGACTCGCACTTGGCCGGTTTTTTGTCTCCTGCTTTGCAATGGAGGGTAGTGGATATATTTTCCTTCCAACTCCTCCTACACGCGGGTTCCAAGACAATTTAGCTTTTCCCCGGGACTCGCCGAGGGTCAAACCTCGGTGTATTCAATGGACATCACTGTCTATCTACAGGAATAATAGTGGTGCGAATGTGTGGCGGGCTTAGTCCCAAAAAAAATTAAATATCCCACGTATTAGTTTTTGTTAACCCCATACATAAAAGCACTGCGCCTAGATGCGTCCAAACGCGTGACCAAATTATGTCGGCAAAAGTCTTAACGCGCTCGTCTTGACGCCCCAGTGTGTTCGGGGATTAAATATTTTGACGTGATGGTATGAACAAAAGGGCCGAACTTGGTTTATCTTATCTCGTGTTAGTATCGGCGCACTAATGACCCTGGCTGCTTTCAAACCGTTACGCACCAATGACAACTTCATTATGGAAGGCAATAGTTCTTTGTGGAATTGAACGGTGTGATTAATAAATAGATACTTACCACAGATAAAAATCCAACAAGGCACTTAACTTTTTTTTTTGGAATGGTGAAAATAAATTCCTTTTTTTCCCAATTTTATTGTAGACTAGTTGAGCTCGCGACTTCTTATGAGCGGAATTTCGGAACCCTTATTATTTTTCCAAACTAAAAGTACTAGTAGTTAAATTAATAAGTGTAACATCAGCTATCTGCCAGTGAAAGTCCTGTCAAAATTGGTTTAGCCGATTCGGAGATTACCCGGAACAAACAAGCAGGGGTTCATTAGATAGTTTTGGTAGTCTGATACTGTAGCGATGTTAGTTATCACCAATTTATCTCAAAATTTTGTAAACTGGACGACATGCGACAGTTGCAGATAGAGGAAATTGGAACATATTCGATTTGAATTGGGTAGATAATTGCTTAATCGAAATTGGAAGGAAGGGAGGGTCCGACGGTCACTAAATAAAGGTACTTCACGGTAAAATCGATTTGAGTAGTTTGTGCATTCAATTTTACCTTAGGTATCCTGTAAACGAAGTAAAACTGTTTATGCATGTATACTTACTTATAAACACTAAGTTTTTATACATGAAATACACTTTTGACTTAAATAAATGTATAAACAATGATCTCGTAGATAGATACTTAGGCAACAAGTTCATTAGGGTTCCAATTTTTGCCAACATTAAAACTAACTAATATAGCAGTGGTAGCCGAGTGGTCGAACGCACGTCTTGCAAATCAAAGTATGCAGGTTCAAACCCCGGCTCGCACCTCTGGGTTCCATGTGCGAATCTCATTTTCATCCGAGATTATCACTTGCTATGAAACGGTGAAGGATAACATCGTGAGGAAACCTGCACGTCTGAGGGAACTTGTCTAGTTCTCGATAGATGTGTGAAGTCTGCCAACCCGCACTGGGCCAGCGTGGTGGACTATGGCCTGAAATCGCCCTCGCATTGAGGGGAGGTCCGTGCCCAGCAGTGGGACGTTAAAAGGGCTGTAGTAGTAAAGTAACTGTATTGATTTATAGGAATAGCTCATTTTTCAACAAAATTTCATTAACAACATTCATTAAATCTTGCAGCTTGATCGTGGAGCTTTTACCACAGAAATTTAATCTTTATGTAGATTGGTACAGAGTCCCATTTATATTGGTAAAAACACAAAAACCTTTTAAAAAAACATATTAATATAAACTTATAGGTAGTTCACTTACCCTATGATGGTTTCTTCAAATATTAGTCCTTATAAATAAAGATCCAATGATAGCAATGTCGTATAAAATTTCTTGGTGAGGCTTAAAATCCATGAATAAGTCATAGGCATCCAGTCATGGCCTTTGCTTTCTTTCGCAAAGTAAACTCGCCTATTCAGGGCTGCGTAAAAATGTTGAGCGGCAATTTTAACCCACTCAACACGCAAAGAAAGTAATACCTATTTTGTAGGCATAATGCCTTACATATACCGGAGCGAATTCACTTGACTTTATTTGAAAATGTACTCTGTTCCTGATATACATATTGATTAAATTTCAGTAGCACGCTACTTCGAAACTCGCACGCGTCATCGATGACACTTAGTTGAAAACTGTTCTTCTTCAATGAGTTATTTCAGTTCGTTTTGGTATTTGCAAAAAAATGGTCGCACCTGTATCTGTGGCTGCAATACATAAATCCCTTTCTATTTTGAGCTAAACTCATTGGGTTTTTCTTGTCGGAACATAACCCTTGATTTTTGATCAAAGTTGACTTGCGTATACAACTTTATCTTATAAGGTTATTTTTATATTTTAACATCCTAGTCTGGACTACTATAAGATAACAAGTTAATACTTGTTACAAGTAGTTGATATTACTTGTTACCCTTTATAAAGGTAAGTCAGTTTGTACTTCATAATAATCTTACCCAATCAAATAGGTTTCCATTATTGTTTAAGTTAATTGCATTATTATTATACTAATGGACAAGTGACTTCAATTACCAAATTTTGTGGGAGCCTTTCAGAACAAAACTCCTCGAAAAAATATTTAATGACGGTTTTTTATAGGGTGACACCTGCTATTGTTTTCGTCCCGAAATTTACTTAAATTGGGGACCTTATTTGATGGTTACTAATGCGTTTTTAATACGCGGGACACCTTTTGTTATCAAGTCCGATTTTGATGGATGACCAAAAAACATTACGTATTTAGGAATAAGGGGTATACAGGAGCGTTAAGACGCACGCTTCAAAATCTTTGCCAATACTAAAGCGAAGTGTGACAATATACATGTCATAAAGATTGGAATTCTGTGCTCAAAGCCACGTGGCCACGCGTCAATATTTCTTCGCGTTGTCAATGAAATTTCTTTGAAGAATTTGCCGTTACTTTGGTTCAATACAGTTCGTTTTAGTTTTGATTATGACGAGCGTGTCTTGACGCCCCAGTGTATTCAGGGCTTAAATGTTAACTAAAGACAATATCTTGTATATTTTTTCTCTAATAGCAACCCAACTCATTACATTACGAGCATAATAAGGGAGCAAAACGCACCAAATGTAAGCAAAGAATCATAACACCAAGCAAATTATATCCTGAACTATTATCACTTAACAATCTTACGTCCTCGAAGGTCATACACCCTGGTTACTGAATAGCAAAACTTAATATGAACAGCGTTACGCGCAGATGTTGTGAATACAAGTTACGTATTTGCGGTACGACACGTATCGCTAAGTACGCGATTACGTACCATTTCCGATAGTAAATTGCGTATCGATGTTACCGCACTATGTGATTCTACGGTGCGTGTTAATTTTGCCAATATTACCGCTCGCGTATTATGCGATAGGGATGTAGATAGTCTGAACGTATTATGTGGTTAGAAGGATGTTTGGTGATGTGCGTAGATTACATAATCATGTGAATAGTTTTGGTAGGTTTTTCTATTTACGTATGTTTTCTTATTATTGACAACAATTCTTTACTTCTTTACGGTGAAGGAAAACATCGTGAGGAAACCTGCACGTCTGTAGAAAGGCGTGTGAAGTTCACCAACCCGCACTGGGCCAGCGTGGTGGACTAAGGCCCAAATCTCCCTCGTATTGAGGGGGAATGTGCCCGGTATAATGGCAATAGGCTCGCCCCCTATTACATTGGGACCAAAATACATCGGCGAAGTGTAAGTGCACTACAGTGCACTTCTGCCTACCCCTTCGGGGAATACAGGCGTGATGATGATGATGTATTTTTTAATTCTTTACTTTAAAAAATATACGTAATTTAATAAACTATTTTACAAACATATCGCAAAAATGGTTCCAAACGGTTGAAAGGAATTTATCAATTGTTATTGTTAGTTATTAGTATCAATTGGTAAAAAGGTGGAACCTGCACGTCAGAGAAAACCTCACTATACTTTACTAGAAGAGAACTCGCAACTTTGACTTTTCAACTCGCGCTGACTCAGCGTAGTGGTCGTCTAGTAGTATTTGTTTAAGGCAAAGCCGTTCCAGTTTCTTATAACTCTTTTGCAGAAACTGAGATGGCCTCCAGTCCACTGTACGCTACCCATAGTAAAAGCTTTATTTAGTTTGGGATCATTCGATGAATATGTACTTATTATTGGTATTATTTATAGACTTATTACAGTTCATAAACCATGATGTTAACTTCAAATTAATTGTGTAACAGAGATCTAATACTCTTCTTCAAACAACTATTAATATATTTGTCTCGCGTTAGCTACAATATACGCAATAATTAATCTTTGTACCTCATTTTCTTATTGCAAATTATATCTATTCATGTTCATTTATTCTAAAGTCGAAATCGACGACGGCTTGGTCTACTGGTGTGTGCAGTTGCGGGTTTGATTCCCGCCATGTCGACATTATAAATGGCCTTTTCAGAATTTGCGCTGATCTCGGTTTAACTGGCATTGCCCTCAGTCCAATGTCTGGTACCCAAAGTACACAGTCACTACCTCTCCACTCCTCCGGTAAAGCTGTAAAGGCCACCTCACGGCCAACAGTGTAAGTCCTCCAAAAAAAAAAAAAAAAAAAGTACAAACTTCGTTTATCTTGGGATCATACAATGTGTATGTGTTGTATGGCAATGTTTATTTAATTAATATCTTTGCACAATACATTATTTTATGTTCATTCATTCTAAATTCGAAAGCCTTGTTTATTATCTGTGGTAACATAAATTTGATCAAACAAATGCGGCTCGCAATGTGTGTGTCGCTGCCCATTCATTGTCATTTACTTTGATGTTGTATTGATCCTGGGAAAGTCACGTACTGGGTTTATGCCTACGAGTTATGCAAGCAGTTAGCACATGGGTTTTATCAAATGCATTATTACTGAAAATTGAATTGTTCTGTGCAAGATGAAAATTAAGAAAAAGAAGAATTAGGATAAAAATTGCAGATGATGTAAATACGAACTACCAATGAAAACACATTGAGAATTCTCAATCGAAAGAAAAAGCGATAGGTACATAGATATAAAGAACACTTTTTATTGCACACCAATTAGAGAAACAGAGAAAAAATAGGAAAAAGAACCAAACAAAAATATTATAAGATTCTTAGGTCTAAGTATATCAAGATTTACGGCTACTCTATATTTGACAGGACTAAACATATTGCTGTCTTGCTTACACATTGCGACCATGAAAAAAACGGCAATATAATACTAGTAGTGTCACTAAATGTTATGTAAATACTAACAGAATAATTTTAAAACCAAAAATATCTGTTAAAACTGAAATACCCATAAAAATATAAATTTACTAAAATACCTGCGTCTTCAGACTTAAACCGTAACGTTAACGTGATTAGACTTGAACATACAAAACTATTCCCTTTTGTTGTTCGAGATCAAAGAGTCACCAGGGAACGCAGCCGGTAAAGGACACGGCCTAATTGATGATACCTTTTGTGCATTATTAAGCAACCAAACCTTACTTAATAAGCACAGGGGTTGTTAGATAAATAATCAGTGCAGTAGTAATCTCTCCTCGTGTAACACACTATTCCCATTGGGGCGAGCGAACTTACAATAATTTTTGAAAGTGTACTCTGTATTAATCTACATAAAGATCACATTTCTTTGTCAAAATTCACGCGACAACGCGCCGAATGTGTATACTGCATGATATTTTGACAATTCGATTTTAACTTTTAACAAGTGCAGAATAGACTACAATATCTTTTGATGCGATTGTTATTTCACTGGCATGAACTTGACCAATCCACAAAAGCTCCGATCTCTGGTGGCAATTTAATCCTTATTGCAATACCCGTAAAAGCCCCGTGATCACCCTAACCTTTGAGAGCCATTCTCAGGGTCGATTCAGCAAATCGTCAGTGTCACAACAACTTCCTCTGCCCTTTGTTCACGCAACATCACGTGAGGGCTAATGAAGCTGTCTGGGATTTCACGAGGGGGCTTGTTTGGTCGAGATAAGGCACAGTTCCGACAAACCGGGGCTAAAATAAAGATATGTAAGAATAAACTATATCGAGAAATGAAAGGCTTAAGTGACATTTTTAACATACTTATTCGACGCAGAATAATTCGCTGATTCCAAATATGTATATAAGTCAATATCGCCCAAAAATGTCGCTTGAGTCAAATAGCCTTTCACCCCTCGATATATATTCATAGTGGGTTTAAAATAAATCAGCCTGTATAAAGAAAAGATTTTTTTTTTTTTTTTTTTAGTAGCCCGTAGGGATCCCACTGCTGGGCAAGGGCCTCTCCCAAACATTTGGGAGGAATTGCCATAATCGCCACGCTTGGCAGGCGGGTTGGCGATCGCAGTAAGATGTCAAACGGTTCAGAAGACGCTGCTGCCCGTCTTCTGTGTTCCTTTATTCCCTTAGTCGCCTTTTACGACACCCACGGGATGAAATGGGTTGATACTATTCGCCGCCGGCACCACACAGCTTCAAAGAAAAGATACATTGATGATATTCTTAAATGTTTCTTGATCATGCACTAAGGATCGAGAAGTAAAAAAAAAAAAAATAGATAGTGATGCATTGTATTGCATCCACATTACTATACGTATGCAACACGTTATTTGAGATCGGTGCAAGTGTGGGGACATCCCCACAATTGCATCAAAGAAGTCACTTTTACTTACCTAAATTGGTTAGTGGCAAGGCAGAGAGTACCTTCATCGCTTACGTGATAAGATTATCACTTATCACGTGGCCACAAACAAATCTCCACACTTGCACTGCAAGCTAAATAAGTCGTAAAACTAATTAGAATTTCACTCTTCCATCAAAACAGCACACGACAGCAAAAGCTAGTTCTCATAAATTAAACGTCACTTCATATCAACCATCAAGCGGATGCACACACTCAAAGAGAACTGCACAAAAATTATGCACAAAACACACACAACAACGTCGACAAAGACGTATTAATTTGCCCTCGCTGTGCAATTTTGTGCAAAAAAATACCCGGCCATTATACAAAAACACCGTTCTTGCGGTACAACAACGAGTAAATACACTTCACTGTTAACCTGTCAAAAGGATGGAAATGAGGTATTTAATTAAAATACCGAAATTACATTTAACAATCGATATCCGTATCAAATCGATTCCGTTAACATCGAATAGTATCAAAGCATCGAAATTTAATTAGCCACCTGTCTGACAATACCGTTGTCGTGATTCTCGTCTCTTTCGGTTTAGTGACAAAGAAGGGAGAGCAGGGTATCGATTCTCGGTAGCTGTAGGAAGCGGCGACGGGGCGCATATCCGGCCCATTGTTGGTAATACGGCCCTTGATCGCCTCACTAATTACTGGGAGGCGTAAACAGTTCGGCGTGACGGTAATTATGTCGTCTTGTTGATCTATAAATTGTTTTGTTACCGTTTATTTGCCTGTTAGATATAACACTTCAATTAACGCTGTTAGACGGGTAAATTAATATTTGTTACGATTTTGTAATTACCAAATTTTAGAGCTACAGTGAGTTTATATTGTAATAGCGGCCCGTCCCGGCTTCGCACGGGTTTATAGTATAGCCTATGTCACTCAGTGATAATGTAGCTTTCTAACGGTAAAATAATTTTAGAAATCGGTCCAGTAGTTTTAAAGTTAATTCGTTACATACAAAAACAAACAAAAATACAAATCTTTCCTCTTTATAATATTAGTCTGGAAGTAAAATATAGATAGATTATTTTAAGCTATATGTAGACTAGGTACATATACACTTATTGTCAATCTTATTCAGGGTACAATAATTTGGGCATGAATCTGCTTTCAATGCGTATTCAGCTCATTGTTCACCGCCCTGGTCCAGTACCGGATGGCGAAGTTCACATATCTTTCGAGAACTAATTACGTTCCTCTTGTTGTATTCCTTCGTCGCTTGAATTTTCTTTTAATTATTATTTAATGAAAAAAACTTTACTTAAATCGGCATTTGACTGCATACCTGGAAGCACAGATAACAGTTTTTAAAGTATAAATATTAGGAAAAGCCTCATGAAAGAACCGCTTATGGCCTTCCGCTTATTGTGCGCTTATCGCTTGTAATGCTTAAGCTGCTAGATGCGAGCTAAATGACGCGTGTAAGGCAACGCGAAGCAATTTGGCAGCAGCACTCGGGGCAGCTTAGGCAATAAGACTATTGTTTCCATGACATATAATATTTGAATAGGAACATAGATCTTTAAGCTCACATAAGAAACAAGGATATGTGGACCAAAAATGCTTAGAATAAAATACAGTAGTGGTAACCAGCCTTAAAGACAAAGAGTGTAGGCTCAAACTACGACTCGCGCCTTTGGGATTTTCTAATCTCACATTGGAATGCCATTTAATGATTTCCACTTGCTGAACGGTGAAGGAAAATATTACAAAGAAACCTGCTCGTCTATAGAAAGGCATGTGAAGTGTACCAGCTCGCACTGGGCTAGTAACACAATTAAGTAGTCTACCTACAGATTTGAGACTCGATCATTTTCTTCATCTAATAATTTGAATAGAATTGCGGATAATAAAAGACAAAATAGAACAACTAAAATACTTTATTGACTAGTCTACCAAACCTGATAAGTTGGACTAAACTTAATACACAAATCCGAATGTTTTCATCATATATTTTTATAACCCGACTATTATAACGTAGTTTCTGCCACAAAACAACTTGAAGATATTTGGCAAGGCTTCCGCTGAGTTCGGGTAACCGTTACTCTAGAGTACAAGTAACCGGCGAATATTGAACGTTGCCAACCATTGTATAATCATCTATACAAATAAATAAAATTGGAGTGTCTGTTTGTAATATCAAAATAACACTTTTTAACCGACTTCAAAAAGGAGGAGGTTCTCAATTCGACCCGTATGTTTTTTTTTTTTATTTTTTTTTTTTTTTATGTATGTTACCGCATATCTCCGGCGTCTGTCGACCGATTTCGAATTTTTTTTTTAGGTTTGCTAGGGAATTCTTCAAGGTTGGTCCCATTTCCAAAATATTATCAGAAATTTAACCCCTTGGGGGTGAAATGGGGGGTTGAAGGTCACATAATTTCAAAAATATTTTTTGAACGACTTGAAACTTTGTATATATATTTAACATACAAAATAAAAAAACACGTCTTTCAGGAATTTTGAAAAAAAAAAATGTAGGGGGTGAAATGGGGGTCCAATCCGGAATACAGCTTATCTCCGGCGTTAGTGAACCGATTTCGAAAAATCTTTTTTTGTTTAATACGCATTGTTAACAAAGATCGAAACCCACCCCCAAAGGGGTGGAAACGGGGGGTGAGGGGGGGTGATTTTTTTTTTGGCTGTAAATTTTTACTTTTTTAGGGCTGTTATAAGGTGAAAATATTTGCTAATTTTCAAAGATTATAGACACTAAAAATCGTGAAAAAAAATTATTTTTAACAAAAAACAAAAACCGACTTCAAAAACCTAGGTGCACTAAAAAGCTACAAATAACCTTACAATTCATTACATTTGGAGTCGGTGCCAATTCATGTGTGTATTTGCCTTGTCCGACGTTGATTGGCACCTACTCCAAATGTAATGAATTGTAAGGTTATTTGTAGCTTTTTAGTGCACCTAGGTTTTTGAAGTCGGTTTTTGTTTTTTGTTAAAAATAATTTTTTTTACCAAATGCGTATGAAAGTATATACGATACCTATAACGAAAACGCATTTTTAAATTTTTTTGTCTGTATGTCTGTCTGTTTGTTTGAGGTAAACTTCTAAACGGCTTAACCGATTCCAATGGGACTTTCACTGACAGATAGCTGACGTTCCAAGGCGTAACTTAGGCTACTTTAATTTTAGAAAAAGCATTAGGGTTTCGCGGGAAAAACATAATACCCATATTTCCGGGTAATCTCCCTAAAGTCCACGCGGGCGAAGTCGCGAGAACAGCTAGTATAAGAATAAAACTCTGGACATAATATTGTGAGTAATTTTAGTGCATATTATTCTGGGTTCCTATAAAAACTAATTGTTATCGATACGAGCAACGGGCTATGTATCCATTACTACTGTATGTTTTTTTGTAAAGTTAAATTATTTCTAACCATTTCAGCATTGGTAGCACAGCCTATTATAACAAGAGACAATGTGAGATACGATGATTTTGTCTCTTCCTTTCGTACCAATTACCAAAGTGAGAGCGTGACTCAGTGCGACATAATCTGTAGAATAAGCCTTGTCTTGTCGCACATGCTAGCCGTGCAGTCCCCAAGACAATAGTAACATTTCGTAGGTTGTAAAGTTTAAGATGCAGTTTTATTTCATTCCTTTATATCCTAGACACAGCCCTGCTAGTCACGAAACTATTTCAGCTGAAGCTCGGTTTAAATAAAGTATATCGTACTAGCTAAGGTGTCTGCCAAGTTCAGCTTGAATATTGCAGGCAGGTGGTTTCTCCGTACTAGCTCGTGAACTCTAGATTTCAATATTTAATGTGTCTAGTCTACTAAAAGCAGTGGTAGCCTCGCGGGCAAGAACGCCCGCCTTGAACGTAAGGGGTGCAAGTTCAAATCCCAGGCCCGCACCTCTGAGATAATTGTCATGTGCGAATGTCATTTTCAACAATGATTACCACTTGCTGAACGGTGAAGGAAAACATCGTGAGGAAACCTGCACGTCTGTAAAAAGGCGTGTGAAGTTCACCAACCCGCACTGGGCCAGCGTGGTGGACTATGGCCCAAATCTCCCTCGTATTGAGGGGGAATGTGCCCGGTATAATGGCAATAGGCTCGACCCCTATTACATTGGGACCAAAATACATCGGCGAAGTGTGGGTGCACTACGGTGCACCTCTGCCTACCCCTTCGGGGAATACAGGCGTGATGATGATGTATAGTCTACTCAATCCGATTTAGTGCATTAATAATAAACCAGAAAAGCTTTGCGCAATAATTGGTAACTTTATCCCATGTGCCTAAAAATCGATACCTCTCCCATAATCGATTCATATAGGTATTTACATCACGTACTGGTGGTCTAAAATTACCTCTGAGCAATTAATTTTAAGGGATTCTTTTTTCTGTTTTCGGTTTAAATAATATTTTTTCACAAAAAAGACCTTACATAGTGCACTTAAGATATGAGAAACTTAAATAATATACATTTTCATGAGTAGATATCGTTTGACTTGGCAGATACACTTAAGTAACATAATAAAGTAAGCTTATAATGTTGTCACAAAGCAGATCAGTGACCTGTATTACTTATAAATAATAATAATACATCATCATCATCACGCCTGTATTCCCCGAAGGGGTAGGCAGAGGTGCACTGCAGTGCGCCCACACTTCGCCGATGTATTTTTGGTCCCAATGTAATAGGGGGCGAGCCTATTGCCATTATACCGGGCACATTCTCCCCAATTACGAGGGAGATTTTTGGGCTATAGTCCACGCTGGCCCAGTGCGGGTTGGTGAACTTCACACGCCTTTCTATAGACGTGCAGGTTTCCTCACGATGTTTTCCTTCACCGTTTCAAAGCAAGTGGTAATCTCGGATGAAAATGAGATTCGCACATAAACCCAGAGGTGCGAGCCGGGGTTTGAACTTGCACACTTTGATTTGCAAGACGTGCGTTCGACCACTCGGCTACCACTGCTGCTTTATAAATAAATATCATAAATTAGTCTTGTTTACTTAATAGGTACATCTTCAGTTTATTCCTAGCGTTTTCAATAAGAATCGTAGGAATTTCGCTAATTAACTTGGAAGGGTCACGCTTTTACTTGACTATAATCGAAGATTTTATTTAAAATATAAATAAATTAAGTTTCATGAGGAATTGCTAGTGGCCATTTAAGACTCGCATAAATAAAGACAGGTAATAAGGTATCAATATTTATTAATAATGGACGCGTTTACTGATTTTAATTTATAATTGATGGTATTATAGAATCGATTAGTCAGTATTGGTATCGAGATGGAAGTATCATTCGAAAATCAGTTAATATTTTTATTGCATGATTGTATTTTAAATAAGAATACTAACTTTCAAAAGTGTTATGATAAACGAATTGCTTTTTCTAAGAAGTCTAATTACACTTTCGATAAAAAAAACCTCTTCTTACATAAAGAACAACACTGATTTATTTATATATATTTATTAGTGTCTATTCTGTTATACTCAAAATAAAACTCTATATTTTATAGTGCTTAAAAATAGCTGTCTTTCTCATACATCACAGCCAAAAGCGAGATGGAAATACGCTTCGTTTGGTACCAAGAGAATTGACACCGTTATCAAACTATATCATCTAATTTCCTAGTCCATAAACTAATTCAACATCCATCACCATATTGACGCATAGTCATTGAATGTAGATAGCGTAAGGCACTACTAACACGGTAAAGTTGGCTGCTCGATAATTATTGTTTTAACTCGTTCGCTAAGTAATGATTTTTAGTGTACTCTCAGCTGATGTTTCAACTGTCAGATTTGTCGAGAAAATGACGTCACTGTGAGTTTTTAGGGTTCCGTACCCAAAGGGTAAAACGGAAACCCTATTACTGAGACTTCGCTGTCCGTCCGTCCGTCCGTCCGTCCTTCCGTCCGTCCGTCCGTCCGTCCGTCTGTCACCAGGCTGTATCTCATGAAGCGTGATAGTTAGAGAGTTGAAATTTTCACAGATGATGTATTTCTGCTGCCGCTATAACAACAAATACTAAAAACATAATAAAATAAAATATTTAAGGGGGCTCCCATACAACAATGGTACGGAACCCTTCGTGCGCGAGTCCGACTCGCACTTGGCCGGGTTTTTGTACTGGACATGGCTCGGTGTGACGTCCTTTACTCGATGAATGTGACAGTTGAAACAGATAAAACATAATATATCCACGCGGTCATGGAAAGCCTACTATAATAATGGGGTGGCCGGCTTTATCGTGAGTATAGAGCCTTAAACAATTTGAAATTACTGTCGCTATCTAGATTATTACGCACGATAAGAAATGACTGTAATTATTGAACGTACAATGCAAACTGTGTAGTCGTTTTGTGTTTTTTTACGTTGTCGAATAGGTAGCTTTTCACCATCTAGCCATAAAATGTCAGCCTGATCAGTTACCCATCTTATAATACATCATCATCACGCATGTATTCCCCAAAGGGGTAGGCAGAGGTGCACTGCATTGCGCCCACTCTTCGCCGACGCATTTTGGTCTCTATGTAATAGAGGGTGGGCCTATAACAGGCACATGCCATCAAAGCGAAGATTTGGGCCATAGTGAACTACGCTGACCCAATGCGCGTTGGTGAATTTCACACGACTTTCAACAGACGCGCTATCATTTACCGTTCAGCAAGTGTTTATCATTATTGAAAATGATATTCACACATGAAAATCTCAGAGGTGCGGGATTCCAAGTTACACCCGTTACGTTCAAGGCGGGTGTTTACCAACTATTATAGGCTTTCAATATTTAGGCTTGGTATCTATTGCCATTATACCGGGCACACTACGCCTCAATACGAGTAGAGATTTGGGGCATAGTTCACTGCGCTGGCCAAATTTAGGCACCTAGCTCATTTATTAATACACATAGCTCTCTACATATTTGTCTGTATGTAAAAATAAATCTTTATGAACCGAACTAATCAGTAGGTCTACCATGAGTTTCGCGGTGCATGCGAAAGCGATACCGTGGCGCCCCGATATAAGCGGAAGATGGTACACCGTCGGTTTTAAGTGGGTATACGGCCTTCTGCCGGGACTCCCACATAACCCTGTTACTTCCCCCTAGGTGGCAGGGTATCCATAAAGGATTTTCCGACGTTAAAAAATAAAAAGGTCTACCATGAGTTTCCATGTTCGCTAGGAGTCGCTTGTCGTTAGCGTGTACGTAAAATATATACAAGGAAAATTGTTAGTTACTTCGGAGGCCGATAAGTGCGCTGCACAGCTAATAGTGTTATTTTTAGCATATTAGTACACTTCAGTATCTAAAGACGGTGTTTTCCATAAAAAATATTCCTTCATATTTTTTTTAAACCCCTTTATAATGTCTTAGTGTACAATAAAGCTAAAACGCAAAAAGTTACTTAAAAACTTGCGTGAACTAAACAAATAAAAGTAATTTTATAAAAATTGGAAGCGAAACCTATTTAGATTTATCACACATGCGTTTTACGTAGACGTTTACAACTGGCGTGTGCAGAACACGAGTAGAACAGATGGTAGAGCTTCGTACGTATCTTTCTTATCCTAATTGCTTTTTATTTTGACTTAATGCATTTCAGATAAGGCCCACTTGAAATTACTGCAATAATTCACCGTTCTCAAGTACTCTGTCTAAACAAAACCACATGCCATCAAAGGCGAAAATAGTAATAAGTATATGTGGTAACTATAACGAAAATACAATTTCAAAATGTTTGTTGGTCTGTCAGTTTGTTTTGAGTAATCTCGGAATCGGCTGGACGCATGTTGACCGGAATTTCACTGGCAGATAGCTATAAGGAGTAACTAAGGCTCGTTTTATTTCAGAAAATCAGAGTTCCTAAATTCGCGGGCTTAGCAAGTCATAAATTTGATTACCCAGCAAAATACTGGATACTAATATACTAGAGACATCTGTAGTTCAGATTTTGTACTATTATTATTAGAATAAGAGTTAGTTTTTGAGCCACCGACAACGTACAAAGATAATAAAGTTTCCGTTCAACAATATAGTCGAGGATATAAGCTTTCAGCAAACAGACGGATCAAACGCGTGCGACGCGTGAACTTCTTTTGCCAATACCGAAACGAACTTCATCTATACATCTATACAAATAAATAAAATTGGAGTGTCTGTTTGTAATATCAAAATAACACTTTTTTACCAAATTCGTATGAAAGTATATACGATACCTATAACGAAAACGCAATTTTAAATTTTTTTGTCTGTCTGTCTGTTTGTTTGAGGTAAACTTCTAAACGGCTGAACCGATTTCAATGGGACTTTCACTGATAGATAGCTGACGTTCCAAGGCGTAACTTAGGCTACTTTAATTTTAGAAAAAGCATTAGGGTTCCGCGGGAAAAACATAATACCCATATTTCCGGGTAATCTCCCTAAAGTCCACGCGGGCGAAGTCGCGGGCACAGCTAGTCAACTTATAAAAGAAGAACATTTTTCAACTCGTGGGGTTTTTGCCAGTGATATTCAATCTTTATGTTTATCGACACATGGTACATTTAAAAACGGCAAGTGATTTCGCTCACGATAGCATTATATGCGAGCATCAGTTTACGATATCCCTGTTTGCGCGGCGGTCTTTACATAAAACTAGAAACGTTGTAATATTGAGAGATATAGGTTAAAGCTCTTTGTGGTTAGGTTCTAATATGTTTTGAGGTTGTTTCACGGTCAACGTTTGTTCGTGTGATGCTTGCACCTTTACCACCAATACTACACTAATATTTTCGGTACAACGTCTACAACGGTTCTGCCATACCTACCTATTACTGGAATCAAGTATAATGCAGCTCACATTGTTAGGTCCAACTAATGTCAAATAGCATCCGTGGTGCCTTCTTTATTTCTGTGGCAATTAAGCCAATACAGTAATATTACTATACTATGAAGACGGCTCAGTTTTGGTGGTTGGAATGTTAGCTGCTCGACGGAGTACGCCGGGTGGTTGCGACCTCGATTCCTGTCAGTGGCAAATTTCCGAATTGGATTCTTCAGAATTTGACCTAGTCTGAGTGTAACTGATATCGCCCCAGTCCATTGTATGGTAGAAATAATATATGTATGGCTTAAATTGGGATGATACAATGAGTGTGTTGTTTGTCGATATTTATTTACTTTGATAGTAGATAACTGTCACAAACATAGATTAAAATATCTAAACAAAAACACATAAATAGATAAGTACGCTCACACGGAGCGCGCAGCCTCATGAGGCATAATATCATCCAGTTCGCCTGTTCATGTCAAATTAAGAACGAAATAATTTGCTTGCTACGTTGTTGTTTACATGAAATAGACAGATGAGCTCTCTTAAACCTCTGTCACTCTGGAAATGGCTTTCATAGGCGTACCTCTCTAGGAAGTTTAATTTGTCTGATGGTGAGAGCGAGTCTCTGGAACGAGCGTACATCAAAACCACACTGTGGATGTCGAAGTATTGATTGCATTACATCCCTTCATATCGTAACCGCAATGCCGTACTGCTCCAATTTCAATTATTCATCTCGTACATTTTTAATAACACCCCAACGGTGATACACTCCGAAAAATCGAGGCCGTAAATAAAGAAAATAAACGGAAATTTCATCCAACCAAAATAAGTTACGTTTGACGTTTCTGTCTCAGCAGTTAAAACGGTAATTACTAAAGAACCCGTCTAACGTTTCCCCGGGGTATTCTACTAAAATGTAATTTACGCCGCCCGAAATCCGAGGGGTATCAACAAAAAATCCGTATCTACATGTCGCATGCGTTCGACGACGCGACTCATTTCTCAGAAGACAAATTACGGAATCCGTGGCAGTCGGCCGCGGAAAAAAAGGCAGCAATTAACTGCCAGACGACACCGGAATAACTATCACTATTTTGGGTGATCATTTCGCTCGTTATTTTGGTATGTTTACGTTATTTTTGTCAACAAATAATGTAAACTAAGAATTCACATCATTGACTTGGATACTTCAAAGTAGACAGTGAACGATTATTTGTTTATTCAAATCATCTCAAATAGATACACTTTTTACATTCTGCAGCCTGAGTTTTAACACTAGCAATGCTTCGTATTCTTTTTCAAAATAACTAAATTTATTTGGAATAAGATTGCATCCGTATTCTGTATTAAGTATTCAGCCAATATCAGCACCAGACCATTTTTAGGGTTCCGTACCCAAAGGGTAAAACGGGAACCCTATTACTAACACTTCGCTGTCCGTTCGTCCGTCCGTCCGTCCATCTGTCACCAGACTGTATCTCATGACCCGTGAGTTAGAGAGTTGAAATTTTCACAGATGATGTATTTCTCTTGCCGCTATAATCACAAATACTAAAAAACAGAATAAAATAAATATTTAAGAGGGCTCCCATGCAACAAACGTGATTTTTTGCCGTTTCCGACTCGCACTTGGCAGGTTTTATTCATATAAACCAATACTGATACTTATAAATCGCCAATAAACAAAAAAACGCATCTCTACCACCCATTCGGATGCATATTCTATGGAGTAGAATGGACAAGTCAAGTAATTAATAGTAGTAGTAATTAAGCCCCGGGCTTCATAATTTTAAAGCCTCAAAACGTTTACCCATACTAAAACAAACTTTAATGATACATAGAAAAAGCTAGCACTAAAGCACGAGCGAATTTTGACGCGTGCTGGCGAGGGTATTACCACAGTAATTTCATCTTTATGTATATAGACACAGATCTCAAGTTTGATATTGCCAAACATTGCCAAACGCGAGAGAATTGACGAGCCTAAGGGCTTGGGGCTCATTGTAGTAGCTTCTCTACAAGGCGGCCGTTCTCGCAGATTTATCGAGACCGGTCTAAAAGTAAACCGTAAAAATGAGAGGCACTTCGCGCTTGCAACACCAATGAAATAATAAAGCAATAAATAATAAATCCAGCTTCACGGGGTGCGTGCTCCGACCGTAGAGAGGTTTTAAATTGCTCCCATTTCATTCATTGCTTCCAATAATTGTCAGTTATTTTATAACGAACGGACAAAATATGAAATGTTGCAATCGACACAATTAATCGCGGCAAGTCGTTTTATCATGAAACCGTACACACAGATGCGTCAAAACACCTATGGAGAGTTAAAAATCTCCAAAACCAAAATTAACTGTATTGACGTAGTGAAAAAGCACATTTTTCTATGAAATGTCGATGACACATTGAATTTATTCACATGATTTTTGCCAGAGAAATTCAATCTTTATCTATATTCAAATAGAGTACATTTTCGAAAGAGTCATGAAGGTCCGCTGGCCCTATTGTGTTCAGGGCATCAAATCGCGAGCGACAATTATTTCGCTTTTACCAAATCGAACTTTATAAACTAATACAAGAAGCATATTTTTCGATGACGCGAGCTAATTTAGTCGCGTGATTATTGGCAGAGAAATTCAATCTTTATGCGAATTGAAATAGAGTACATTTACAAAAATAGTCAAGTTTATTCGTCACCTCAGTTGGTTTAGAGTGTTATGCCGCTCAGATAACTGTTGTCAATTAATTATGAAGGCGAAATGCAGTGTAACATAATCAGTTATTTATCACCGACGTGACAGATGAGTCGTTTGTCTGTGGTTTCACCCACGGTTTCATTCGTCACAACATTCAAACTTCAATCGCCATTATGAACCTTAAGTACACTACCATAAAGAGTTTTATCCCAACCACTCCCCTTATTAGCTGGTGTGATGACAACCTGAGATTACCAGCTTATCAGATTTCATCGTATTGAAAGACTTATTTTTAACCACGTCTAAAACTGACTTTCTCAAGCAAAATAAACGAATAAACAAATAAATATTGCCAGACAACATATACTCATCGTATGATCCCAAACTAAGCAAAGCTTTTAAGTACTATGGGTATCATACAATAGACTGGGCCTAATCCTGGTTACACCCAGACCTAGTGGGCGATTTTCGTGGTATCGACATCATCTCTGTTCGAGACTGAATGTTAATTAAGAAAAACACACAAAAACGTAAATCCTTATTGGTAAAAAGCATCCATGGAGTTTCTTGCCCATTCTTCTCCATAGGAAATGCATTGGTGTGCAATGCAGTGGTAGAGATACTATTAATATTATTTATTTCAGTAAACAAGTAAACTGTAAACTGACGATTCATAAGTGCCTGTATTGGTTTATATGAATAAAAAAAATCTGATTCTGATTCTGATTCTGACATGTCGAAATAAAACGTCAAATTGGTCGTATTTTTTCGACATACCTCGAATAGAGATGATGTCGATCAAGCAAAAGATGGGGTCCAGGCAAATTCCGAAAAGTCAATTTCCGAATTTGCCACTAGCGGGAATCGAACCCGCAACTATCTGGTTCAGCAAGCCAAGCGGCTCAAAGCCCTAGCCCAAGCCGTCGCCACTCAAAGATAATATTATTATTATAATACCCGAGACATAAACGTGGTTACCATCAATGCAATTGCCCCTGAGAGTCCTGTATAAATAAAACACAAGAGTGTAATGAGCACATAAAATTTACAACGCAAATACCGGGCTCCCGGCGAGTACAGTCGGTTAAATCAAAAAGCTCCCATCAATGCGGCTGTCTTCTTGTGCGACGAACAGAATGCAATCCGTGCAGCGTCGGCTCCTACAATCAGGCCGGCAACCGCTCGACAAAAGAGAAGAATTCAAACAACGGCTTTTTTGAGGGCCCCTTCACCATTCAAATTAGCTTAATGCGTTCAGCGCAAAGCTTTGCGATAAGCGTGGAGAACGGGAAGCTATTTTACTAGAGCCAACGAGTTATATAAAAGAGAGAGCATTTCTTAACATTTGACAGTTTCACACGTTCAATTCTACGTGTGATTTTGACGTCTCGTGCCAACAATCCCACCCATTTAGGTTACATTTTCTTGGACGACTTTTTGACACATTTCGGTATTTCTATTTTCTGATATCAATGACTAAATCATTCTGATAGGCTATTATATAACTATTAATACTATAAATTTTAATTAAAAACCAAACGTGGCGGATTTTCAACACATTTTGACAGGTGATTGAAACTTGTTTGTAATTTAATTACTAAATCACCCTGCTATATGCTTTTACAGAAACAATTTTAGATCCAATTCTGACGTATTGAATCCTAGTTTCGGATGTGTCGATTGTATGATTTCCGCTCATCAATCGTAAGGATTCGTGTTATAAAAAGAGTTGTTCTTCGTGTTCCGGCGCAGACAGTCGTCTTGGCAGTGACATATCTGAAAATAGACAACAGATGTAGGTATCGTTTGCAACCATTCGTCGTCGCACAACACGCGCGCTCGACCGTTGACAGATTGGACGTTTTAAATTTAGAACGCCCATCCTTTATTTTGAAATTTTTGAATGAAATATTGTTCATCCATTTATGTAACGTGATGCTGAGATTATTTCTGACTGTACAATAAATTTTAGTACCAATGATAGATGAAGTTATTTAAATTTGATTGTTATTAAATTCGAAATTAAGCAAACAGAGCGCTCTTACTCATCTCTCTTGCAGTAATGTTTGTAATGATACTTTCAGTTTTTGATCGTTAACTTAGTACATAATCTGTCGAAAACTGCCACTTAAACATAAAACAATAATTTTATACAAAGTATACTGACATTTCTATATCTACAGGCTTGTAAAAAAGTGGCGTCAAGAGACAAGTAATGACTTCCGTTGTCAAAGTCAAGGCCAAGTAAAAGACAAAGTTAAATAATTAAAAACTAAAAACTCAAAAAAAACAAAAACTAAATCCTAAAAATCAATAACCAAATAATTTATTATAGGACCACTTAAAAATTTTCTTTTTTCCCATATATGCTACGGTTGGGCCAGGGAGCGATCTCGACTGAGAAGATCTGACAAGAACTCAGTGAGTTTATCGAATATATCCATTCAAAAATGCGTTTTCACTTGTCAGTTACGTTCCCTATAAAGTATACGGATGGCGTATATTTATGATCTCACGATTGGGTTTTCTGAATGTGTAGCACGCTCCCATTGGCTGTCACCCGCTGCCCACATGTTGTATTCAAATGCCTTTGTTTATGGATTATGTGGTCTATGGGTAGGAGGAATACGCCCAAGAACAATTCCATTGTAAAATATTTTATGAGAGTCGTCTGCTATTTTATGCATAAAGGTTTTATCAGTTCCATCGCATCTATTTTATCATAACCTGTCGCCTGGAATGCGTCATGAATACAAAGTCTCTAGTTATGAAATATATCCGATTACCATTCTTAAAACCATTGGCAGCCTAGCTGATAGAACGCCAACCTTGAACGTAAGACGTACAAGTTCAAACTCCAGGTCAACACCTCTAAGAATTTAATGTGCGAATGTTATTACCAATTGCTGAATGGTGAAGGATACCACCGTGAGGAACATCCCACCTAAACCTCTATAGACAGGCGTGACGAGTTCATCAACTTGCAGGACTTCAAACAACTATCTCTAGAATCTTTACTATATCTTGTCATACATCAAATCCTGAGCCCCATGACTCACCGTACGTAATCCCGTGTTATTTCACGAGCGTGTTATTACACTGCGATGTTATCAGTATCGTGTGCACCCACGTTTATATTAAAATGCACTCGCTCAGTGACAACGAAATTCAACGCTCGAGGAAACAATACGTCATTGTCAATCTCGAGTTGCCCAATTAAATAAATAACCTCCGGTTTGCCTGTAATTCCTTTGATTGTCTTCTTCAATTAATGTCTCTTTTCTTTATGTTAATTTGTGTTTGTTGCGTTAATACATTTTGTTTCTTCCTCAACTTTAAGTACTTGTTTGATTTTATTATTGACTTTGTTCAATTGATGTATTTTTACTTCATTTTTGACCTATCAAGCCATAACACCTAACATTTGAAATATACCTTTACCGTATCTATTGTTTCAAAATAATTTGCAACTCTATTATCTATATCAAGTTAAAGTTCATATTTGAATTCAGATCCAATACAAATAGAGTTCAATGAAACAACTCCAGGGACTTTATAGGCGTCGCGTGGAACTATAGTTTTTTTTTTTTATCTCCAATATCTTCTAGCAATATCGTGCTCAACGTAATATAAGACGGAATAGCTGGCGTATTATTTTATTATCTCGAGAATACTTATGATACGAAACATCTATAGCATCAAAATACAATATAAACCCGGTGTATTTGTTATACAGGATGTATCAGAAGTCCGCAATAATACTTTGGTTACATATGGTAGCTTATATGTGCATGCTTAGTGAAGACAGTTTAAACCTTCGTAGTTTCTGAGTTTTGAATATTTGTCACAGGTGTCGTGTTCTGGCCATAGGGTATATCCATAACCCTATTCAGCTGTGTAAACTACACTTATGAGGGGCGACTACCAATATTCACAAAACAGAACATGCAAATTTCACAAAGGACTCGAGATATTACGAGTTATAGAAATTGACGACGAAAAAAAGAGTTGGAAAAATATGGTCGAATTTCGATCAAATTTTTATACCATTCAGTTGTGTACCCGATACTGATGCAAACGTCAAAGTATTGTTTCGGACTTCTGAAACATCTTGTAGATTTCACATTTCCGTTCCGACTAAAGCTCTCTCATGCAAGTACACTATAACATATTTTGAAATATACTACATCTACTAACCAATATGGTGTACCATTAAATTTAACGAGAGTACGGTAATTTTATTACGTACGTTATTGTTTTGGGTACTCCTTGGCTAACAGTTGTTCGTATTTCTATATTACTTTCATCATAAACGGAGTTTAGAGATTAGTTAATTATTGTTAGTTGTTTGCAGTTTAATTGTACCTCTATAGGTGTTTTATCTGTTTTCTCTGGTTTTCATAGCTGTGCGCTAATTGTCGGTAAACTGGTGTGTAATTGCTATGCCAATGTAGATTTAATGGCAACTTTAATAAAAGTCATTTTTCAAATTTATAACAGTATCCAACAAACTGTATTTCTGCTTCCAATTTACCGCAGGCATGTTGGTCGTGACGGTAAATAAAGGAATGCCCTTGCAAGAGTTAGTGGCTGGTATAAATTCTGCTACAAAGTTGTCCCAATTTCCGAGGAACAGCGAATTATTAATTGTGGTTTAATAAATCAAACCTTGTGACGGATGGAGGAAACAAGCTGATTTGGTATTAGCACGCAAAATATTCTAGCCTTGAATTAATGGTTCGGTTTGCGAATAAACTATGTAGTTGAATAAAAGGGTAGATCTATTTATATTACCTAACAAGGTTAAAGTCATTTATGGTTCGCAGTATAAATGATCAGCTCCGGTTGTTAAACATGTAGTATATCTTTTGACACCTTAGGTACTTGCTTGATCTGGCAACTACATAGGGCAACTGCAATGGCGGATGTCAGATAAACGGCAGAAAAAATTGCCGCAGGGCGGAGTCGATTTCTGTTTTACTCTATGGCACTGCCTCAACCGAGCGCTGTCATTTGTTACAGTCGTTGCTACCACCCGAAAGTTTTATATGAAAACGCGCGCCCCGACTCTCACGGCTAAGTCATTGGTATAAACACGCTTTACAGTGAAAACTTCATTAATCTACTAGGTCTAACGCTTCGTCCACAGACATTAAAACATGTTATTCTATAACATGTTTTAAAGCCAGTCTTCCAATTAGGAATATAGGAAAACTTAATCACGAATTTCATTCGTACCAATGCTATAGCAACCATATTCATGTTAAAGGAGAGATAGGATGAATGAAACTACATTATCCCGGTTCGGATTTAGCAAAACAAGGGGGGCAGGTGACGCCGTCGTCTATAAATCGTGTTCAGGCATCGCATCGCCTCCAAGGCACGCGGAACCTCGTCTTATTGTGGTGGCATTTGTTTTGTTCCCGGTGCGACGGGACGCGTTATTTTGGATTCGCGATGTCTATAGCCCCGATGCAGAATTGTGATTGTGTCTCGATGTCTGAATTCAGTTATTGCGAAATATATTACTTTGTTTGCTTTTATGCATGTTCTTGGTTCAATTATGTGTAGGATCACATGTTTTTTTGCTAGCTTGTTCAGCAATAGACCAGACTTATGTCGCACTGATTCGTTCTCTCTCTTTCATAATTTATAGGAGAGAATGAGCCAACCGTTACATATTTTGTAGGTCACAGCACAATATCATAATTTGTCTTGTCACGACTGGCTGTGTTATTTATGTTGATCTTAGAACAGTCTTCTTTATTTTTTATTTTTTCTGTTGCAAAAACAAATATATTGCACACGTATTTCATGACCCAGAATCTGATTTTTTTATTCATGTAAACCAATACATGCACTTATGAATAGTCAGTAAAAAATAAATAATAATAATAATAGTATCTCAACCCAGACTGGATGTACAATCTTAGTTTATTTATATAAAACGTTTATTGTTTTACTAGTTTACAATAGATATCTTTATATTGTTGATGTTTTATACTGATATTCATTTGTACGTAAAGCTCCGATGTAAAATGTTGACTCGAAAGTATTTCAGTTATCCGTAAAATGCTTGTATCGTCCAAATCTTCCATTTGTAATGAAAGCTAAATAGCGCCACATTATCCATAGTACTTTGCGTTTCTTATTTTGCTCAAGTCCCGTGGACCGTGCAATGCTATTTCAGATCCGTGATCTCTTAATAGTATCCCTATTCTAATACAAGCTGCTGAATACACTTCACGAGAAATCTTTGCTAATAGATATACTGCTTTGAACAGGTTTATTCCTTGTTATACTATTCGTGGTATGTGACTTGTTACATTTTTTAATTTGACGGCTGATAAAGGACTTGCTCACAGAAGCGTCAAAACGCCCGCGGCCAATTTTGTTGCCAATGAAAAACGAACTTTATTAACTCATACAAGACGCAAATTTTTCAACGAAGTATCTCTATGACGCGAAGAGATTGTGCCGTGTGGTCTCGTGGTTATAGCCACAGAAATTTAATATTTATGTCCAATTGCACATAGTACATTTTCAAAAAAATATAGTCATTTCACCCGCCATAGGGTGTAGGACGTAAAACGTTGTAAGGTGTGAAATATTATATTTTATAAATGTTTGAATAAATAATTTCTAAGAAGTTTTTGTTTTTCTAGTAAGGTCTCCTTTATCCGACTTCTGGCTATTTTACTCTATTGCCAATGAATAGAAAACCAATAGTTTTCTAATATAGGATTTTACAATACAATTAAACAACATTCTAAACTGTACACTGTGTTGTAGACACTCAAAACATCTCTGAAATTGTATACTGCTTACACCATATGCGTGGTATTATAGCATTTTTAAATGTTATTGCAATGAATTATTCAAAATTTCGTAGTAATTTCAGTTAAAACGATCATAAATACACTTATCTCATCCCAAAACTATTTTGATAGCAATTTATAACATCAACACTCCAAAAGTAAATCATAAATTGTAACATTTATTGCGTTACCAAACTTCCACCTTAATTATGTTAATTATAAAAGTAACAGCGTAATCTTTGACACTTAAAACCCTCCTTACACTGGGGCGTCAAAAGTCGTGTGTCAACATTTTTGCCATTACCAAAACTAACTCTATATCGATATACATAAAGATTGAATTTCCGTGGTAAGGTCCTACGGTCCTACGCATCAAAATCGCTCGCTCGCTCGGGCTGTCAATGACGTTTTGTTAAAGAATGAGCGTCAAAAACAGTTAGTTTTGTATTGAAAGGCATTTTGACGAGCCAGTTAAGATGCCCCCGTGTGCACACCCGGGTGCCTTTATCATCCTGTATCCATAGAGGCGGGCGAATTAAATTGTTTTTTTTTTTTCGAAAATGTGCTCTATTTCAGTATATTGTCATTGAATTTCTTAAGTAAAAGCAACGCTAGGATACGCCTACATTTGCCCATGTCGTCGATGACAGTTCATTGGAAAATATACTTCTTCTATTAATTAATATACGGATCGTTTTGGGACTTTAAGAGAGGGATCCGCCATCTCTATCACTGTCATCATCCATTTTTAATTATAATGTGTATTTATTGAATTTGCCCTTGCTATTAATTACTCGACACTGGCTGAAATACCCGCTAAACGCAGGTGGAGCCATTCCTTATCTTATTCCATTATAATATTATTATTTCACTAATTTCGTAAAAAAAACTTGAGAGGTGTCAAGGGACACCCGGATGCAACGAAGCTCCTTTTGAAAAAAAAAAGCAAAAAAATCGTACATATACATAAACACACACACACACACATCGTAATCGCAATTGACATCGAAATCGTTACATAAATGTATACAATAAAAATCACACACACATATGTAAAAGTGTCTTTACAAAATTTTCGTTACAATTTTTCGTCTTAATTTTTTACGTCTAGGAACTACGTTCCAAAAACAAAGGAAGAAGATCGTTTTGGTATTGGCACTAAAATGGTACATGGTACATGCGCGTTTTGACGCGCCTGTGTGTTCAGGGCTTAAAAGTAATCTATCAACCGGTTACATGATAGATCATAATAAAAATACTAGGTTAATGTACGGACGCTTTTGACGAGACTTAAGTGTATGTGTTACCCATAGTGTATAATATATTAATAACTTGCTTCTACCCGCGATGACTAGCCTATATAGCCTATAATATGTTATTCTGATGTATAACCAATAATACTGTAAAGTTTTATCCGAATCCGTTAAGTAGTTTTTGCGTGAAAGAGTAACAAACATCCATCCATCCACCCATCATCCTCACAAACTTTTACATTTATAATATTAGTAGGATAGGATAATACTCACTGTTTTGTTCGTTAACAGTTGAGTGATAAAGCCTTTTCAGAGTTTGCCCTAGTCTGGGCATAACTGGGATCACCCCCAGTCCATTATGGTATGGTACCCTTAGTAAAAACTTTGCTTAGTCTGAGATCATACGAAGGATATGTGTTGTCTAGCGATGTTTATTGAAAAAAAAAATCAAATATCGATTTTTAGACTATTATTTCGACCTAAGAATGTTATCTCATTTGTTTGGGTAAAAGGCTATTTGACCTAAGCGCCAGCGACACTTTTGGGCGATATTGACTTATATACATATTTGGAATAAGCAATTTAAGACAAAAAGCCTTTTACCCCTCGATATATTCTTTGTCTCTCTATTTGGTGTGCAATAAAGAGTACTTTATCTATCTACAGGTCCCAAGTTGAGTGAGTTTACTAACACAATTAGTACGAATTTTCAATTAAACAGTCCCCAAGGCAACGACACACGCTAAGTATAAATCAAATTAATACCGCTTCGAATACCTTCGGTCCGTTGAACCCTGTATTCAATGGAGGCAATGGTACGTCGAGCGGACGGGCGTCTGCTTAACAAAAGCCTGGACTGTCACAGCGGCTTGGTTAACTAGGGTCGCAATGTGGTATGTAGCTGGAAACTTTAAACTGCATTAAAATAGTTTTGGATACTTTATAATACTTTTGGATACTTTAAAATGCTTTCGGATACTCAGCTTGAAAAGCCCGTAACCTACGACCGTATAAGCACAAACGGACATTTAATACTAATTTGATAGTTCTCGACATCAAATTTTAAGATGGTTGTGTGACTTTGACGTCATCTATGACCACAGCTTCAATGCGTCTATTTTCGGTAAAAAATATTTTTCGGCAACTTTACGGTACCAATTTATGATGTTTCTGAGCTCTTAAAGTTGTTTCTTATATTCGAAATTTAAAAAGATTCAATGTATTATTGGGTAGTTAGATAGATAGATATAACTCTTTATTGTTGCATTTCTCAAAGAAATACAAACAATGTTTAAGGTATAGATTTAAAGTGTTATGAAGGGCGGCCTTATCACTAAATGTGATCTCTACCAGGCAACATGCACACCTATTACATTTGTTTAAAATAAATCGATGGAGTTTTTGTGCACTGCAGTGCAACTCTGCCTATCCCTTCGGATAATACAGGCGTAATGATGTATATTTATTTAAAACTTAGTATAATGTATAGTGAAATAAGTAATTCGTGTGGTTAGTCTACGTTCTGAATAATAATTATAATTTAATTATTAATCGTAACGTATACTTACCGTACCTCAACTGGGACCAGTTTTATGACAGAGCCTTAATAGTGACTCCTAGCTTGTTCGCGTCTGTGGCTTGATGAGCATAAATTACCGATTAAACCAGTATTTTACTGTCTATTATATTCATGATGTACATGCACCAGTACTCGAGACTGCACAGTGTACTTTTTTATTATATTTATTGCATATTGTTTGAATCAATGGATGAGCATAGGACGTCGCGCCGTCGTTTACTTCTTTTAAATATTGGAATAAGATGACATAAGGTTGCACCCGCAATTAGCAGATAATTTGCTAGTGTCAAGTAACTAACAGCAATAGGAAATTCCAAAAATACTCATTGTAAAACTAAATTGCGATGAAGGTGATAAAGGTGGCGAATGAGACTTTCAGTGAAGATTAAGTTACCTTAGAACTTTCATTAATTTCAGAAGAACAAGACTTATTTTGAGGTTCTTCGTGCAGTGAAAAGAATTGTGTCCAAATAAATTAATTTCTACCTCTAAGTATTACTATGTAGAGCAGTGATTAGATTTGTAGCAGTAGAGTGACTCTACTGCTTATTGAGCGTGTAGTCACTACTTGGTAGCAAACATGTTGACTATAAAGCGTTCTTATTACATACCTACATACATATACTCACGCCTGTATCCCATGGGGGTAGGCAGAGATCGTTTTTATTATTTACTTATACCGAAGTTTCAAAAGATATATTAGTACTATCTAAAAAAAAAACAAAGTGCTTATTACTGATAGAGTTGCACTAACCCCTAATTGCAATAGGAATTCTATAATTTCCCTCGCTCAAAATAATCATTGCCACATTTTATTCACGAACGAACAAGTTAAAGTGAACTAGGAACATTTAATAGCCATTACCTCCCGCACTAACTACCTGTAAGCAGATTAAAATGCATTCCAAAAGTTTAAATTTATGTACCGGACGCGGTCTTCAATTAAACTTGTTATAATGAAACTTTGGAAAAACCGAGTAAATTGCTACTGGAAGAGGAGATTAGTGATGTCCAGTCGGTCCTTGGTCTTGTGCAAGAGTCTCGCAAGAATCTTGCAATGCTAGAAATCCAAAAAAAAAATAGGTACATCGTTAGAAAGACAAAACTGTATCGAGGGGTGAAAGGCTATTTGACCTAAGCGACATTGTTTTAACTTTACAGGAGAGTATGCTCGTTCGACGCAGAAACAATTGCCGATTTCAAATATGTATAATGTATGAGTCAATATCGCCTAAAAGTGTCTTATCATAAGTGCGGGTCTTCTTAGATATAAAAACAGCGAACTAGTGAGTGCATTATTATTTTAGCTTCGACTTCTACATCCCTAAGTTTTGAGAATCATATAATAATATTTATAACAATAAGTACTATGACGGCATTTTAGATTTAATACTGAAAAGAATTGTGTACAATATTTTTCTTGATATTCCTTTTTCAAATAGTAGGGAGGTCGTGTTCTTGCGAGATCAAAACCGAGACTGAAAAATTTAAGTCGCTATGGGCATCACTAGTGGTGACGCAAATAACTCTCAAGTTTTGCAATTTATACTCATTTTAAACTCAGTTCGATGGCGCAGACGTTTCGGCAATCGTGGGTTTGATTGTTTTAACGCTTTGGAATATTTACCAAGGTTTATAAAATCGTCTCCCTTGTTATTTGTGGCCCTAGTTCTTAGTTCGGTTCTTGTTTTGTAGTCTTAAAATATAAATTTCAATATTATATTTTTATTAATGCGAAATATAACCAAAATACACTCATTTCCTTCGTAGCTTTAGAACTAAAATCAGACTGTCATCTTTAACAAATCTGTGACACTAAGCACATGAATAACCAATACTAAGATTTTACTTAGCTACTCATTATTTTTTATGTTAGATTCCTTACGTATTGATTTTTTTTATTATTCTGTTGATATAGATATTTTGTTTACATTACAAGACAAAATATTTACATAGGTAACAATTTACAAAAAGAAAAAAAAACCTGTATTTTTAACTTTTTTAATGTAATGCAACTGAAAAAATAAATTAACTAATAAAATATTGAATCTAATTTACTAGCAACGACACATTCGTTTTTTGTTACTTTTTAATTAAATACTAATCACGAATAAATTAGAGCTAGAATCAGCTTAGACCGCTTGAAGCCACATGTAGTAATTACGTATTGGAATTAAAGATTTTATCAGCAAACATCCAGGTGGTGTTGTGTTTGTTGTCCACAGGCCTTAATACTACCCAGTACAGTCATAAAAAAACTAAAATGAAAAATGGTTCACTTGTACAATATCTGATAGTGTAACTTGTAGTAATAATATTAAATGCGAAATATGCAAAAGCTTTACAAGCACTTTTCAAAACTCTACATTGTTTTAACAACTCAGTTAAAATTTTAAATGACTTTATATTACGATGAGTGTCCAACATAGCCTTTTTAATTTTATAAAATCTGCAACTAACATATTTTATTTCTATTGCCCAACGTTCATTTTTCCTAAACATTCCAGCTGTCGTTGGCAAACCATTCAATGAACCCGTTTCTATGCTTTGAACGACGGACCGTGGTCTAAATACATCATTTAAATTCAAGAGCAGTTACCACGCCTTCTGCTAGAGCATCATGAGTCTCATGAGCTATGCATTATTGTCTCCTACGGCGTTTCCTTGACTCAGTTACTTTGGAATTTCCAATGTTATTAGTAGATATGAAACCCGGATAAAGTTTTCCAGGTTATGGTTTTATGGCTATTTAAAAGAAAAGTTATAACTCCATTCAAACCTTTATTAGTTACCACACTGAAAAGAATAGGTAACACCAACTTTACGATTGGATTTTTAAAGGTCTGGAATTAAAGTTACCTCAAGAATGAAATACCAATACATAAATGAGACCTCTAATTCTTTAAAAATAGGACCTAATATATAAAAAATGGTTGGCAACATTGTCGTTGCGAGAACATCTTACTTCACTCAGTCAGAAAAAGATTCGCTTCGTATTGACGTTCATTTCAACGTTAAGCTTTAGGAGCGTGGGAGGCATCGATAATCGCAGATGCACTCTGTTTGACTAGTATTAATGAATTTCTTTAGTTGATTTTTTTACAAAGCCAAGTTCATTTGAACTGTTACCGCGGAAAAAATAAATAAACTACGATCGCGTCAAATTGCGCAGAGTGAGTGCGAAGCCAAGGTCCCGCGAACATTTCTCATGCAAAAGTCGAACTGTTACTTTAATTCTTAGCTCGAGCACTTGTCGGTTTTACGATCGTGGGGCGATTTAATCCACTTAAAACGCAGAGCACAAACTCGAAGCCGACAAAGCTCTCAGCCGCTCTCATTTAAAAATGGAAATAAACCCTCGGCCATCTTTGACTCGGAGCGCGACCGCTAGTTGAATTCTAAGTGCGGCTCTCCACTGATACAGCGAAGATTTTTTCTACGGTTTGATGGATGCCCGTGATTGATTGTTCGGTTTGGGAAACCATTGGAAAAATTAAATTAACTTTACTACTTATTTAGAAACATAAAAGAGTGAAACGCTTATTGTTTCTTAAAGGTTTTTTAGATTACCAGTAAAGTGAAGTTGTTAACTATATTAGTCGTCCCGTTTGCCCCTCTAAGTAAACTAAATGTCTGTGCTTAGTAGTAAGCTCACGTAAATAGTTTTACTCAAATTAAAACTGACTTACTGACTCAACTTAAAAAACGCTTAGTCATTGAGTATCTAAACCACCAATTCTAGATTACGCCTACCCTAATTACCTACATCTACCCTCTTTTTGAAACTCAACGGAAATTGCGTGGAAGGAAGGGATCACTTCAAGCAAATAGGTCGCTAGGTAGGATAATTACTGAGTTTTTTTCTTCTATTTTGTTAATTTCGCCCGTGTCTGAGGTAATTACTCGTGTAATCGAGAACAGTGTTTATCTTTGCTTAAACGTCAGTATTAAAATTGTTTGCTGATTTAATAAAGTCTTTTTCGACAAAATTAATAAGGCATGTTTTGTTTAAAATACCTCTGACAAAGTTATGTATATTAGTCCTTAGGAGGAGGAGTTCTTAAAGGAGTTCTATTAGATGTTGCATCTGAAATTAGGATTACGTAAGAACTTGTGATATGATTATAAAGATGAATACAGTTGGTTCACTCTGCCATGACATAATCGCCTAGTTTAGATAGGAACAGAAATAGTAGTAGTAATTTATAATAAACTTTATTTCAGTTGGAATAAAATCCAACTGAAATAAAGTTGAGAATGTAGGTTGACAAAAAATTCGTTAGTTATACGTTATTTTTTATGTTTTTAAATCAAATGGGAAATATTAATGTTGATTAAAATGACATTTAAAAATAAGGAACCAATAACAAATTATTTTGAAATTACTACCAAATTAAACTCTATTATTATGTCTTTAACAGGATGGAGATCGGGGCTACTTAGAAGGCCTCGCATCAAGATACGCAGATCTCTTTTCTACACACTATGGTGACGTTCTGGACCACCTCGAAGAACTGAGGAGGCACGAATGGGATGAGATGTCGCCAAGAATGAGGGTGCTCGGAGGACCTGGAACTCCTCAAACTCCACCGTCTGCGAGCCCTGGTTCCCTAGCCTTGAATAATTTGACCACATCGCATTCACAACCGATTTATGTGCCTGGAAAATATTCCGTGAGTATTTTTTTCAATACGCCACTTACGAGTACATTTTGGTTAATATGAAATTAGATCAAACTTAAGTTGGACATGGTTTGGCTGGTTATTGATGTTACATGGATTAACTTTTACCCAAAGTTTAAAAATAATTATTAGGAAATGATTTTTTTTGTTTGTCTCAAGTACGAGTAGGTTGTCCAGGTAATAGCCAAAGTAAATAACATTGGATAAAGGTAAATAACAGTGGAAAGTTTTACAAAGTGACAAGTTACGTCTGCATTTTTCAGACCAAAGGGCAACTTTTGGCAATTGAAAGTGATGAATAGAGTGTAATGATGACTAAATAAATTACTGACAAGAAATTATAGAAAATAACTTGTAGGTGATTCTTTGGTACAGAAAGTGCAAACAAAAAAACTCATAACTGGTCGGTCATTACTTTGTTTAATTCATAATCATTTAAATGTCTCATCACTAGTTCATATAACAATTTTCACAGATTATACGAAAATGTAACTTCATAATAATGAGCTCAGAGGCCTACCCACCCGAAACAGTATGAATAAATGATAGGATCATTTCGTGTAATCGGACTAAGCGGGCCGAATCGTGGCTTTGTGTAAAATTAGCAAGAAATATTAGGATTGCAGGGTTAAGCGTAACGAGTTAATACAGGATGTTTCAAAAGTTGGAAATAATACTTTCCGTTACGCGTGGATAAGTGGATACTCAACTAAATGGAACTACGAACATGATTGGTAACTTTTTTCCTTAATTTTTTAAATCCTGTACTGAGTCTCATGCTAAATATCTATGTGTTATTTTGTGTTGGTTGCAGCCTCTCGTAAATGTTGTTTACACTACTTATAGACCTTTGGATGTGTTGAAGACCACAACACAAAATATTATATATAAAATATAATATCAGTTATTAAGTTAATTTCTTATACTATATAACTTTTGATACATCCCGTAAAAGCATTTTTGTATGATATTATTATATTTATTCAACTATACTGACCTGGGATTGGGTCAAGATGATTAGGTTTGATTTCATGCCTATTTGGATTGGTATTAGTAGAAAGAATCTTATATTACCAAGTTGTTATTCAATATAATCTTTCAATCTGTAGTAATGTAATATTGTTAATATTTTTTTCAATGATATATTTCTAGACTGATTATTAAAGCACTAAATAGTCCCACTTTTCCCAACAGCCATCAAGCTGCCTGACTGACAAGGAAGAGGACGAGATATACGGCTTCGGATACGGCGTGTTTGGCAAACAGATGCTGCAACGGCAGCAGCAACAGAAGCAACTGTTGTTAGCGCAACCCACGCAACCGCTGATGCACAATCAACAACACAATTATCAGAGGTAAAGGCAATAAACATATTTCGAAGTTTTGACCATTTTGCTGATGTGTCAATTGCTACAGGGCTTTTGAAATTACTGGTAGTGACGGAAACACACGATGATAATAATAAGTGACTCGATAAACACCTTAAGAGGCTCGCGTTAGGCTGCTGGATCAAGGGACAGATTCAGAAGGCAGTACTTTTGGAGCCTTGATAACTGGTAACTAGAACCTTGTTTCAGATGCCGATGGGGAACTGCATTTTCCATTTTAAATTAAAAAAATTATTAAATATAAAAAAAACGAAAAATCAACGAAATAATGAGCAAATATAAAAATGATGAGGGTTCAACAACTTCGACGTGATAATGTCAACGTAGACTGTTTATAATAAGCTACTTAAAACACCTCTTTACGGCAAATTCCTCTAATCACAACCTATCAGAACATCCATAAAAGCTAACTGCTACGTTTGAGCCGTCATTACAACAATACGTTGTAATCAAAACGTAAAGAAAGCTTTTGCCAAAACGGGTCTATCCCATTCGGGGAAGGAAATTCGCGGTCGGCTTACACCAAACGATAATGAGAATTGTGGGATGTAGTCGTAAATTATTTGGAGTTAAACAGGTGTAGGTCCTCGTTAGATAAGCTTGCATTGCATGTTTGAACGTTAATCTAAATTGAAATCGGACTTCGATTGGCGACGGAAGCAGCGACAGTTGGGAACAGGGATGCACGGGTTCTGGGAATAGGGAGCTGCATTGAGATTTTCTGTGTTCGATAGCAAATCCATGGGCTTTAAGGGTATTAAAATGCTGTGACTGAACCGCAGCTGGGTAAAGGTGACTGAACTCAGTCAAGTCAAAGCATGTATTTTGTATAGGCCTACGGGTTACTTACAAATTGCAGTCAAGTTTTTCATTGTTTTAAATGCATAAATCTGTCTCCAAATAGTCAATGAAATATTATTTCGTGTCGTAACTGTCTACACTTTCACACTCTATACTACACTAAGTAATATGCTTAGACAAATGACACAGCGTGTCAAATTGAAGAAGATATATCAAAGCATAAAACAGATTGAAATTTGTAGGAATAAGTACCTTACAGGTAAAATTTATAGTGTGTCCGTCTTCACCTGTAAGTTTAACAATGTGTGTCTAAGTAAGTAATGTCAAAAATAGCTTAACCCTACTCCTTACGCTAGAATTATGCAAAATTTAGATTCCTATCTGTAGGCATTCGTCAATCTCAGTGTCGCTGTGTCTCGGGATCGCCTGGGACTTAGTTCTCATTACATCTGGCTGAAGTGAAATAAATTCAAATTAACGTGGTGATGGATACGTCCGCGCCCGGCGCCCGCGACCCAATGGAATTGATGTTCAACACAAGTTTGTTCTAATGAACACTGTTTATTGGAGATCAGGAATATCAGGATAACTGGATTGTGAGCTTAATTGGAATATCTATCAAATTAATGGCATTAAAGACTTCAGATCACATCAAAAAAACTTGAATCATGCTTTGTTCTGGGATCATAATGTATGAAGCAATATTGCATAATATTTTTTTTATTGTGTGGAAGGCATTTTTGGTATTAACCGTGTTTGTCATAAACAAGTATCTCTCACATATAGTCTTTATTGTATAGTTATCTTAATAAAAACTTGAATGCAATTTTATAAAGATATCACAGTTGAAATAAAATGTGTCTGAGTTAACATAAGTTTTTAGATCAACATATAAGAAGTTCAAATATGTTGGTCATAAATCAAAATTTATTATATCTGCTCCACCAAAACTATTAAAATATAGTTCCCCATGATAATTCATTTGTTGAATTATTTTCTACCATTCAAAAACATCGTAAGGCGTATTTATCCTGAAATATGAATTGTTCGATACTCATCCCTGTTGGTCTCAAAAAGTACCTTACCTCATGATATCCATCTACCCTAACCAAAATGTTCATGGTCGAGTTAGCGAAAAAGAACGACAGTCTCGAATATTCTAACCAAATGTAGGTCGCAACTAATAGTTGCGGCCTAAATTAAACGAATTAATCGAATTATCTAGAATGCCTTTAAATTTGTACCAGGGAAATGTATTCCTCGTAGCTATGCCCACGCGCCCAATCCGCGGTATTGCTGGTTGCTAATTAGATCTTTGCACTATTTTGCCTAATGAATTAGTAAAGGTGTTATGTGATAAGGAATAATTATTCCAGATGTTAAGGCGTAGGATGTAGGAATAGATCTGCGTGAAGAGCTTTGCTGGAAGGGTTTCAGATGGTTAAAAATATTTGATTAGGATTTTAAAGATTTCTAGTGGTAGTTAAACACATCCAAAGTTTAATTCTTGTATTATGAGTGGGTCCATGGCAACAGCTTATTGCTGAGGATTGCGTTCGAACCCTGAACCTCTGAGATGCCAGAAGCTTCTCTAAAGACTACATAGTGTTGTCATAGTCCATTTGACATGTAAGTATATATTTAATTTGATATAATCATGCAGTAAAATGATGTAAATTCTATGTTTGGTTCTAATGTAATAGGGGAGGAGCCTTTGACTACTATACGGGGCACACTCCCCCTTATTACTAGGGCGATTCAAGCCACAGTCTACCACACATATACATCGCGAGTTTCCTCACGATGTTTATCTTCATCATTCAGCATTAGTGAAAAGGAACCTACATCTTTGTCTACCAACGCAGGCGTTCTAGTAACTAGACTGTAACTATAATTAGTTCTTATCGTCGTTTAACTAACTAAATTTCGAGGTAAGCTAAGCACAATTCCATAAATTGGACCCATAAAGACCCGCAAGCCAATACCTGAACACAGTTAATTGAATCCGGTTGTAAAATTACGTTAATTACAAAATTAATAGTAATAAATGAATAATTTACGATTGCAGGTGGGTGGTTGTTTAAAAGCTTTAGTTATTATCTCGATTGAAAACAGGATTATCCTATGAGAGTTTCTTTGGAGTATTGCCAGCTCGATGTAAAATTGATTTAGCTGAGACTCTAGCCAATTAAGAATGAAGTAAAATTAGTAATACTCCTATAATAATAAAGGAATATTACTCCATGATTATTATAATAATGTGTGCAAGGATGAAGAACAAGTAGAACAGTTTTAAGTAAGTTAAACCATGCCCCTTGCCACTGCACTGATTGCTAAGAAAAATGCTAGGGACTAAGCTTATGTTTACAAAAATACTATCAAAAGTAGGAGTAATGTAGATGGCACTAAAGTCGAGGTATCGGACCTATTTGACCCTTAGGAAGAGTTTGAGACCATAATGGATATGAAGCTAGTATATCTCTATACTATACTTTGTTTCAAAAAAAAACTTTCAATAATTTATTGGTACTTCGAAAGCTTAGTATGATAAATTGACAGGTAATATTCAATAACATGAGAAGTGGAAAAGAAATTAAATATACTATAGTAATAAACCTGGTCTCATTACTGCGGCACGTGTAATAAAAAGCACTTACCTTCAAATGGTATTCGTATTATCTTTTGAGTTTTACAGTGCATGAAATAAAATTTATATTGCAGTAAAAGTAACGTTAAAACGTATAATTAAATGGATTTACTCACTCGGTAGAAAATGTCCTTTGTAAGTAAGAAACAGTTCTCAACGTCAGAGCAAAAACGTTGGTCTCATAAAACCTTATCTAACTCGACACAAACAAAATAAACCCGTAAAAATATCTCATTACACGCTGATTAATACTCTGAAAAAAAAACTTGGTACATAACTGCGAATTTTCCCCCATTCCCTGAAATATAAATGAACAAATTCCTAAATAACGACATCCCTTCCAAAGAACCTTGAACTTTGCGCATCCCGCCGAGCATCAAAGCTTGCGACTTCTTAAAGTATTAAAATAAAGTTACCCCCTCCGTTCGCTTGTGTAAACTAAGCTTACAAATTAACAACTTTTCTATGAATCGTTACGAAAATTTTATATACACGAAATAATTATAGACGGTGACATTTATATCGTCTTACAACGGCGGCCCAGTTAACGTATCTGTAGACTTATAAAAAAATAATATATTTTTTGTATATTTTAAAGCGCGACTTATTTTTCTACAATAACAAAACAAACTGTATGTGTATAATGTGTATTTATTGAATTTGTCCTTGTTATTAAGTATCTACTTAATGTTGGCGAAAAACCAGTTAATCGAGGGTGAAGCTATTTTAAATGTTGTAGTATGTCGCCATGTCAAAATAAAACATACGGGTTGAATTGAGAACTTCCTCCTTTTTGAAGTCGGTTAAAAATACTTCTGATCGGATGAAGTAAAGGGGCCGTCATTGTAAGATCATTAAAAAATCAACGTGTGTATTAATATATCCATCCAGATTCTAAGTAGTAGACGCAATATCTGATTTAATATTATTTATTAAATATTTTAAAAGGCCCACGAATGAAGTTTGTATCTCATATTTTACTGCGCATTGATGTTATCGTTTCTTATCAGTTTCTTGTATCAGAACACATCATCAAAATTCTCCCATCGTGTTGCCTTTCTTACATAATAAACAAAACACTTTATTGCTGGCTATCTTGACGATATCACATCTTATTCCTAACATATTCATGTACGTAACACATAAATATATACACCCACACACCAAATAATTTTAAGTAACTGTAGTCGGTTATATTCACTAATAAATTTGATTCATTCAACATATGGGCATACAACTTACGTAAGGAGTTAATAATTATAGTTTCCTCGTCCAAACTAGTTGTCTGTAAGAAATGGCGATAAGACGACCCAATTGTACATAGCTACTGTATTTAGAACTAAGAATTTTGTATAATTTTCTTTGTTTCTCTATCTATCTGTATGAGGAGTGGGCATTACCTGTTGGGTTGGAACCTCTCGCTTATGAGATCACCTTGTCTAAATACCAAAGAATAAGTCAAACACCAGTTTGATATCAATTGGTTGACATCAAACTAAAAACCTGTATTACCATACTTATCTTAATGATAATGTATATAAATTTAGTTTATACATCATCACACCTGTATTCCCCGAAGGGGTAGGCAGAGGTGCACTGTAGTGCGCCCACTCTTCGCCGATGAATTTTGGTCCCAATGTAATAGGGGGCGAGCCTATTGCCATTATACCGGGCACATTCTCCCTCAATACGAGGGAGATTTGGGCCATAGTCTACCACGCTGGCCCAGTGCGAGTTGGTGAACTTCACACGCCTTTCTATAGACGTGCAGGTTTCCTCACGATGTTTTCCTTCACCGTTCAACAAGTGGTAATCATTGTTGAAAATTACATTCGCACATGAAAATTATCTCAGAGGTGCGGGCTCGGGATGTGAACTTGCACCCCTTAAGTTCAAGGCGGGCGTTCTTGACCGCGAGGCTACCACTGCTTTTAGTTTAGTTGGTATATACAACTTTAGGTCTTACACAAGAATTTATGTCCCAATAATGAATAAACCCCATCCACATACACGATATGCAAACACGTAGTGTAGGTAGGTACTAAAACTAACGAACATACGGGATATGTAAATGCCTCGTTTGTATATGCTCGGATTATACGAATTATTCGTATGAATAGATTGGAATAAACGCTAAAGACGCCTAACGAAGGGTTACCACTATCTTATAGTATTAGTCAAATATTAAATTATGCGGGTTTTGTGTGTTAAATTGAATAAATGTTCGTGCGAAAGGGTAAGCTGTTTCATAGGGTTATATAAAGTAAACTTGCATAAATGCTTTATCTTTCCGAAAATGGTAAAAATCACATTGAGAACTTTTGTTTGAGTTCGTAAAAATAAAACAGGAATAATAACAAAAAACAAAATATATATATATATACGCGTCGAATTGAGAACCTTCTCCTTTTTTTTCGTCTGTTAAAAACTGAAAAATATTGAAAAGCATGGACATTCGACAAAGTTCGAAATGTAATAAATAATTTAAAATATGACACCGTTATTTAAAAAGTTATATTATCACCGCACACAAATATTGTCACAATATAATCTATACATCTATACATACATATACATACATACAATACAAATAAATAAAATTGGACTGTCTGTTTGTAATATCAAAATAACACTTTTTTTACCAAATGCGTATTAAAGTATATACGATACCTATAACGAAAACGCAATTTTAAATTTTTTTGTCTGTCTGTCTGTCTGTTTGTTTGAGGTAAAGTTCTAAACGGCTGAACCGATTTCAATGGGACTTTCACTGACAGATAGTTGACGTTCCAAGGCGTAACTTAGGCTACTTTAATTTTAGAAAAAGCATTAGGGTTCCGCGGGAAAAACATAATACCCATATTTCCGGGTATAAAACATAATACCCATAAGTCCACGCGGGTGAAGTCGCGGGCACAGCTAGTTTAAAATATAATAATAGCATTCAAAATGAAATAACGATGTCATTCACGTTCCAATAACAAAAAAATTATAACCGAAAACATCCGTAAAATCGTTATTACCGGTAATTTAATCATGTTATTAGAGTACAATGAATATAACAAAATTGTGGTGGAAATCAATATTCATATTGTCGCCGGCTGACTGCGCGATAAAGTCCACACACTGAGGCGTCAAGACACGAGCGTCAATTTTTTTGAAAATACCAAAAAGATCTCTATCGACAGATAGATAGAGCTCATTCTTCATCGAAATGACATTGACCACGCGAGCGAGTAATGGTGGCGTGGTTTTTACCACAGAAAGTTAATCTTTATGTATATTGAGACAGAGATCGTTTTAGTATTGGCAAAAATCCGACGCGCGACTTCTAACGCTCCGTTTTATTCTGGTCTGTAAATATAGATATTGATTGTAAGACTACACTTAAATCTTGCCGACTAGGTGTTCGAGCATAGTCCATTCGACCGACTTCACAGGGTGGTTGCAGGTTCGATTCCCGTCAAAGGCCACTTTCAAAAATGACCGATTTGTATTTAACTTTAAAATTTACTGTAGTCTGAGTGTAAGTGGGTTCAACCTTAGTGTATTCTACAGTACCTATAGTACAAGCGTTGCTTAGTTTGGCACCATACGATGAGTTGGTGTTGTCTGGCATTTTGTTTAGAACTACTGTAGTTTGTTATTTATTTTTCTTATAGTCCTTTATAAAAGAGAAATACTTAGCAATCTGGAATCCAAGTCACTTTATTCAATTATCGAATTTCAAATTGATTAATTACGACATCCGGCAACCGAATATGAATCATTTAAATTTCAATCATATTTCAATTTTATAAACAGATCTGATTATGGGCGCGTACACACCGGCGCTTACTCTTCACAAATTTACAGTTTTCATCAACGGCCGCTCGTTTTACAGACAATCATCATTAGCGGCGGTATTGTTAATGCCAATATCGATTAATTTCCCATTTTCCGAATCCCTTTATTAAGAATTTTCCATGGTGTAATCAAGTGTTCATGTTTGTATACGTGTATTTATTATATTAATACGATTGTTCCCAAAAACCGTGGATCGTGTTCGACTGTTTTATTTTTATTTTCGATAAGTGTGGTTATTAGTAAAACGTCAGATCCCCATTGATAAAAAAAATCTTTGTGCAATAAATAAATATATAAATAACGTTATTAGTTGTTATTGAAAGTATATATGGCGATTTTGATTTTGAGAGTTGTATTTCATAGATAATTTTATAGAAACTGCAATATTTTTATTTGGATAAGAAAGGAAAGGCAGACTATAAAGTTATTTTGAATGAATATAACTAACTAGCTATTTATTTCTAGGATAATAAATTAAATATAAATATTTGCTTGTTATAGCTGCCTCAGTCCACGGTCCGCGTATTTCTACGAATTCCCGCCAAGTGGTAAGTCATATAATTTACTATTTGCAGTGTTCAAATATCGCAGTTAATAATCATAATTTAATTTTATTGAGGTAGAGTTTGTTTATGGAGACACTTATATTTTATAGCGTAGAGGATAGACAAAATACCCTGGTAATAGATATGTTCTGGGTTTAATCTCTACGTAGTGTGCCTACATTTAGCATTTATACAACATCGATCGATTTCTGCGATAATATACTGAATAATCTATTTTACCATACACGTCTAATAAGAAACGAAACGGTACTATAAAAGTACTTGCCAAACACGCAATGTACGTGAAAAAGGCTGAAAGTCTCAAGCGCTAAGTGCTTGATTTATCACCTTTTAATGGCGCATTGTACTGTGATTACTTTAGCTTCATTAAGTGGGAAATCAGAAAAGTTTTTTGTAAAGTATGATAAAAATAAAAATGTATAAGTGAAATAAATAGGAAACGTGACCAGTGACCAGCTCACTGACCAACATCTTTTTTGCAGTAATGTTTTAATATTCTATATTCAGAGCGGAATGAAAAACAATTTACGTTGTCCGTAAATATGGATTTAAAATGTCTAACAATTGAGTAGTAAGAATAGATAATCATTTGATCAATTAAATCGCATATGATATATTATTGTTATCCTTTACACAATCTTAATAAAGTTCATTTTCCCCAGACAACTGCCTCGGCACCGCCAAGAAGAAGGTGACAACTTTCTCTAGGCTACTTCGCGGTTTGAAATCCCATAGGAAAGAGAAGCATGGTTCATGTTCGCCGAAGCACACGCATAGTCCACGACAAGTGCTGCCACCACAGCGGGTGAGTAGAGACTTTTGATAGATATAGAGACTACAGCAGACACAACCAAAGAACATAATCTCCAAATTTATAGACATTCTTTTGAAACTACATACGATTCACAACGTATTATTCCAATAAAAAAAGTATTCGGCGGACTTACGGTTTTAGAAAATTAAAGTACATTGGAATGCTCTCTATAAACTCAATAATGATATACATAGATACTAATTTCCTTTCTAATAGTTCTATTAGCTTGTCAGACTACTAGGAATAGGTACTAATCTCATAACCAGGTAGACTCGTAGCGATAACAATTTGATTAGCCGAAACCAATGATATTAAAAAGTACAGATACCTAATTATGCCAAGAAGACCAAAATGGATCCCATTATAGGGCCTCCCGTACATTAGGGCGTCAACGCTCGCGCGTAATTTTTTTTGCCATACCAAAACAAAATGTATAGACTCATAGAAAAAGTTCATTTTTCAACTAACACTGAAAGCGCGAGTGAATTTTGACGCGTGGGGGCGTGGCTTCTACCACAGAAATTCAAAGTTTATGTATATTGACACAAAGTTCGTTTTGGTATTGGCCACCTAGTCTTATACGTCTTGATGTAGACAACCTGAAATACATAGACGTCTAAGCCACCCATTAAATTGGACGTATGAACGTGACGTGTTAGGAGAAGCTCCCTCTTCATATATTAACTCGTTACCCGAGTCACTTGATAGATAGATAGAAAATTCTTTATTGTTCCAACCCAAAAGTAGGTATTAATATTACACACAGTTTACACATAGTGTCATAATGGGCGGCCTTATCACTAAAGCGATCTCTACCAGGTAACCTTAGGATGGGGAGGACCTAGGAAATTGATTAAAGGCGGGGGAGTACTTAATAATAGATACTAACAGTAAATAGTTCTAAAAGTACACATACATGTAAATACATACCTACATTCATATATACATACATACATACAATACAATATCCTCTGTAAACAGAACAGCTCAAGTACGTACAGTTAAAGTAAAACAAATACAAGGAGCAGTTAAAAAACACGAGTTAGACAGTAAAATAAAACTTCTTTACCCGATCTTTGAAAATGTGTGAAGAGGTGGATTGTCTGATCAATACCGGCAGTGAGTTCCACATGCACACACACTTGAATGGTAATTGACATTTCCATTCATCTATTTAAATAGTTACCTAACTTCGAAAACCTTGAATTTATTTTTCCGAACAATGCATTTCACACAATTAATGCATCTAATAAAACTAGCTACATATCCCACACTTGTATCTACCTACTCGTAATTTAGAAGGCCCAGTTTATTACTGTGTTTGTGTGGGTCGTTTATGCTTCGAAACCAACGGCAAATTGACAATTCACACCTATTAATTACCTTTCAATACTAACTAAGTAACGTAATAGGATTTATGGGATGGTAAAGCGTATTTTAAATTTGTTTACGCATTTTTTTATAATTTATTTGTGAACTGATGAACTATCTGTACGTCAATAAAACACCGTGTCAAGTTCACCAAAACGTTCTCAGTGAGGAAGACAGACTGGTTTAAAGGTACTTCAAATTACTGGGCCTGATATAGTTCCAATAAGTTCGCCCCTATTATGTTTGGACCTAAGATACATTGGTGAAGTATTGGTGCACGTCTAGCTCCCTCTAGGGGGATTACAGGCGTCATGATTTTTATTAGTCTATTTGTTTTTAGCCGTCATAATGTATTGTAGAAAAAAAAAATTGCTTACGTTTTCAACTCTATCAAATACCTGATTAAACTGATGACATCCACGTGTTAATTTAATTAATATTATTGTCATCTCGTTTTACATTTCGATCGTAAAAAAGACGGCATTATGCTTACTTTAATGGTGATTAATTTGATACCTACAGATGAAAATGTGCATAGATTCCGTTTCTGAGGATTGAAAGGTTGGAGCACGCTAAGTTAGTCCTTAATGTTAAGTTCTTAATTTTATTATTACAATTGCAACTTTTTATACGTGTGGTTAAGTCTAATATAGAAAACTATAGCTGCAGACGATTTCTCGTTAGCAAAAAACAACGGTATGTAACCGAATCTTAGTTGGAGCGGGCACACGCCCGCGGCGGGTGTCTCCAGCCTTTTTCATACATTCCGTTTGCTCCCCCATCCCCCATTATGCGGATCCGACGCGACGCCGGTACGCCTTTGACATGCACTCCGAGCAATTAGTATGACGTGTCGTATGTACGAACGTACGCGACGCACAATACGTACTTACATCCGTTTAGGTCCTTTTTTCGGGATGTTTTGGCTGGAGCGGCTGGCGTCTCGGCGCCGTTTTAATTTGACGTAGGCTGGTGGATTTTGTGATGGTTGAAATATTTTTCAGCTGGTTTTTGTTCGTCGGATACTTTTGCAATTGCGTACATGTTAAAATAATACAGTTAATGTCCCATTTAAATTGCTTGACAACACATACTGATACGAGACCAAACGAATCAAGGCATGCACTATTGGTATCATACAATGGACTGAAGGCGATTCCAGTTACATCCCGGACAAGGCAATTTCAAAATTTGCAACTGATCGGAGTCAAGCATCCAGTGCTGCGAGCTAAAAAGGCTTTACCTCAAACCCCTAGACTAAGCAGTCGTCATTTAAAGTGTCGAAAAATTAATAAAAATGCAAATCAGTGTATTACCAGTATACATGATTTATTCGTTTTTAATTTATACCCCAAACCACTTGTACAATCTCAAACAAGTCTTTCATAAATTTGACACATAAGAGTATTGGGGCAGATCGTAACGTAACAAATAATTATATTTCTGTGGTTTTACGGTTCACTTTATACAATGTATATCATGAATAAGCAACTTCGTAAAGGGTCAGATAATCCACTAGAACTTCTCCATAACACAGGAAAACATGAACATAATACCAACAAGTGACAAGAAAATATGAATTCCGCACACGCCAATACATCAATAACCCGAAACACGAGAAAGAAATTCTAATACTCGTTGTACGAATACGCAACTCATCTCACCCAAATTAAGTGCTACATTTTTCCACGTCCACCTATACGCGGGCGTTTCAGAAGTCCGAAATAATACTATCACATACACGCGAATGTTGGATATCCAACTAAACTTTTCTTTTTTCAATATCCAAACAACATCTGGCTTCTGGCATCTGGCACAATATTGTATGTGTCGGGCTCTATGCGAAATTTTCACATCCATTTTTTTTTTCTAAATTATCACCTGTACTATTATAGCCCTTTTAACGTCCCACTGCTGGGCACGGGCCTCCTTTCGCTGCGAAGGGGATTCAGGCCATAGTCCACCACGCTGGCCCGGTGCGGGTTGGCAGACTTCACACATCTATCGAGGACTACTTAAGTTCCCTCAGACGTGCAGGTTTCCTCACGATGTTGTCCTTCACCGTTGCAATACAAGTGGTAATCTGAGATAAAAATGAGATTCGCACCTGAAACTCAGAGGCGCGAGCCGGGGTTTGAACCTGCAAACTTTTATTGCAAGGCGTACGTTAGACCATTCGGCTACCACTGCATAAATTGGAAAATTATCACTCGCTTATCATAAATTAAGGTTACAGTTATTTGCAGGCCTTCGGACGTGCGCTAATGTCTAAATAAAACAGTTGTGACAAATGTTAAAAATATGTAACTCAGAAACTGTACTAGCTAAGTCGAATCCTTCTTCCTTGATCAGCTTTGTGGGAACCAAGAATATTATTTCAGACGTCTCATACACCCTGTATATTTATTAATCTCTAGACGGGGGGAGGAAAGATGGGTGGGGGTACGTCACCGCATGCCTTTTGAGAAATGACGCCTGCCAAAGTTAAGTCGGTTGAGCCAACGCAAGGCGTTGAGTTATGAGCGTTTGTTGAGCCAAGGGATAAAGGCCATTAGGGCGTCCGGTAATCCTTATCGGCCAAGTTGCACTTAGGATTAGTCTTGTCAAAAGTTGCCTTTTTTCTGTTTATTGACCGAGGCGTGACCAGCTGTGATTACAGGATTAGGACCGGATGGAGTATAAGTGTTTGTAATTCGTGACGTTTCAACGTTTCCGGTTAAATTATATATGAGACTTTTAGCCACGAGCACCAAACAGAATTCTTCATATGCATGTTATCACTGATAAAAAAAAACTTTTTTACGCATTATATAGTGAAGCCATTGTTATACTGCAACTATAGTTCAAGACTTGCACCTGAATATTTTACCAAATCCTTAACATTTCTAGCTACTGTCTCCTATTAAATTTCCCCTAAAAGGCAGCGCAACACTTCCTTTAAAAACAAGTCCGGTCAATTTTCACTGGAGTTGGTAAATTTAATTTTGTTCGGTCGCGTGCTTCGTCATCGCTTGATATTACGCTGCGGCAAATCCTCGAATAAACTTCATTAGCCTTCGCTGTTTTTTTTGTGTAATTTGCATATTTCCTAATACGATATAAAAGAAAACAGTGTCTTCTTTGATATGTCGTTTTGAGTAAGAGGTCATGTGTTTAACTAAAATGGTAAAATTCGAAAAGCTTAACCAGGTCACTTTCTTGTGATTCCTTTAGACATATGAAAAAAACTAGCTGATCTCGTGACTTAGTACGCGCGAAATTTAGGAACCCTAATGATTTTCTGTAAGAACCTTCTACAATGTATTATAAAACTTTATAAAATAGAAGATGAATGAAATCCGTAAAGTCATTCTTATTCATTGACCAGGGGAAATATGAATTCCTTTTTTATAGATAATATGTATAAAATAAAAAGATCTTGGAAGACCTTATTTCTTTCTGCTTCAATACACATTCTAGTGAAGTATTGTTAAGAATATAGTAAGTAAGTACTTCGCATAGCCTATTTGACTTACTGACGGCGTATTGGCACGTTGCCGTAGATACGGTTTTCTTGCGGGAGGTATTATTGGACCGATACTGTTCCTATGTTATGGGCGTGCAGACTCTATACGGCCAATAAAACGTTATAGTTGCGACTCCACGGTAGCTTTTAGTATTTGGTAGATCGTAAATACGTACCATCTTGTACCGATAAATATGTTATTGCCCATTGCATTGTTGGGCAATTTAGTGTTGTCGAATACATTGTGCTTAAACTTGCCTTATTGGAACTAATGTGACCTATTTCCGAGACTATTTGACAAAGATAAGTGTTAGCGAACCATTAGTAAGTTACTTGTAACCAGTAACCAAATTGTGAAAAGGCTATCTCCGACATTTGACGCTGACTTGAATCGAACCCACGGCCACTAAGAGCAGTGAGCCGAGTAACCTACGTACCGCTAGAGCAAGCCATCGGGAAAATACCTCAGTTGGATCAACATCTTATATTGTGATATTTTAGGGAAAATATCCTGGAAATTAATTATCACTTAGCGAAGAGGTAATGGAATTAAATTGGATTTAATTTGAAATAAATATTTTCAAATTAAAAATGTAAGCCCGAGATTAAGAATTTCCCGTGGAAAGGCTCAAAATATGCAAATGAATTGTAAAGAGATTTTCGCGTTGAATACATTAAAACGTAGTAAGACGCAGAATGGAGGCGATATTAAAGTTTCACAACTAGAAGTCTACACAGACGCGGCGCGGTGGAGTAAAATACGGTTTTAGTAACATATAAATATTCATTTGTGTATGAATAATGGGTTAAAAAGATTTAAGAACGAAAGAGAAATGCAACTGAACTTTAAACAGCTTTCAGCCCAACAGCGACCTTTGTGACCTTTCTCTCAAGAATAAATTTATAAACTAACTCTTATTACTAGGTTCTACAAATATATTACAAAAATGTCTCATACTTAGGTACCATCATCACTATTATGGATAATTAGCCATTTATTTTACAATGGATAGAATCAATTATATAGCACCATATTTGAAAATAACGACTAAAGTTGTTATTGTATTTTTCATTGTAACCAGATGGTAAATATGAGGGCTAAAAGGATTTTTTTTAAAATTTATTTTGGCATATACAGGGTGTATCAGAAGTCCGAAATAATACTTTAGGTACTTATACCTTAATACTTTAGCTCATATGTGGATGCTTAGTGAAGACAGATTATACCTAACTATCATAGTTTCTGAGTTATAACCCTTTGAATATTGGTCACAGGTATCGTGTTCGGGCCTTTGGGTATTCAGCAGTGTAAACTACTCTTATGATGGGCGACTACCAATATTCACAAAACAGAACATGCAAATTGTACATAGGACTCGAGTTATTACGAGTTACAGAAATTGACGACGAAAAAAATGTTGAAAAAACATGTTCGAATTTCAATAAAAAAATTATACCATTCAGTTGTATACCCGTTACTGATGCAAACTTCAAAGTATTATTTCGGACTTATGAAACACCCTGTATAGGAGTCTGGACTTTTAAAATGATTGCCACTAAAGTTTAGTCGAGGGTAATTGCGTACTGCTTTCACTGGAAGGCTCAAACAGCTTGTCTACATTGAAACTAAAGCAAGTTGGCCGCGGCACATTTATCATGCTTAACGCGGTTATATATTCAGAGGCAATGCTTCTGACGCAAATACCTCCTCGCACGTTTTATAGGGATATATTATTTGTAAATATTTATGAATTTTGAATTACTAGTTGAGACTTTATCTTTGAGTGTTGCTCGTAGGACGTGGCATTGTTACATTCATTCTTGCGTATGACCAAAATACTGCAATTTGGAAATTACGAGTAGGTACTGTTCCCAGGTGTGTTTAAATTTGGAATAGAGCAGTTAAAAGTTTAATTTATCGTATAAAAAAAATCGGTACGAAGTTGTTTTAGTTTTTAGGGAAAATCGGTTTTGTTATAATATCGACGACAAGACAACTTATGAATAAATGCGTCAGAACTTCCAATTCTATTTCCAAAATAAAATAGGTAGGTTCTAGATTCATCCGCCATCTTTATCACTGTCACTTCTCATATTTATTTATAATGTGTATTTATTGAATTGGCCCTTCCTATTAATAACTTGACACTGGCTGAAATACCCGCGAAACGCAGGTGGAACCATTCCTCATCTTATTCCATATATGACCACTTCATTCATTTCGTAAAAAAAGGAAGAAGATGAAGAAAATAGGTGTACATTTTACTGTATTAGTGGCCAGGATCAATAAAAAAAAACAAATCAAAGCAACTACAGTACAAAGAGGTTTTACTTCAAGTCGAGTATAATTTTAAAATCATTTTCGTATAAAGAAAATGTGTGTGACTTTGATAAGGGACCAATAAATTTTGCACGGTTCGAGTTCGGGGCATCCGCCGCGTTGTCGCTTATAGGAACGCCTATTGTCGGCTATTCGCATTATGCCCTTATCAAGTGCGAAGTTAATGGGCGAGCATTGTGCCTTCTATGATTAATTGATTCGTACGTACATACCCTCATTGTAATGCAGATATCCTTAGCTTTTTCCTTGCTTAAGTGAAAATGATAAATGAAAATGGCATTGTGTTGCTTGCGAGTATATGAACGTATGCTAATTAGTGTGGTGTGATTTTGATTGTTTGTTTATTTCGTTTGTTCTGGGAGCGTTTGTACAGGGTGTAGTGAATAATGAATCAGTTTACGCCGTTTGTAGGGTAAATTGCGAATCTGTTGCAGAATCTAATTATGTTCTGTGTCAGTTGGAAAAGCTATTTACCAGACCACAGATGACTGAACTTCCTATTTGATGGAATAAGGATTTGTTTATTATAGAACTGATAAATGTTATAACCATATCGTAATATAGAAAAAAAAATGAATTTACCTTATTTTCGCACCTAGCGAGTGCAGGTAAAGTTAGGGTAATGTACGGATGTGCGATGAAAGTTAATGCGAAAGTGCATTATTGGGATGAACTGTACGTCAATAGAACGCTATGATGTTTGCGACTTTAATTTATGAAATAGTTTTGAGAAAAGATGCGATTTAAGTATAAGTAATTTTTAATTATTACGAATATAAGAAGAACGGTACTACAACTTATTTAGGGTGCCTTAGTTTATCGCAAGCAAAATTACCCGTTAATTAATAGTAAATCCAAATTATTGACTCAAAAAAGTTACAGCTTATAAAACATTATTAAAATAAACTAAAATTATGATGGTATTCAAAGTTTTACGGAGTGTAACGATGATAATTTATCATACCCCCGTTATAGGCGGATGGTGATTCGTAAAAAAGTTGGACTTTCCAAGAAAGTGGCTTGTAAGTGTATTTGCGAGAAATCTTTATGGGAAAAATGACTGGCCGATCATTTGATAAATGGTTCAAATTTATCGATCGAGTATACTTATCCACTGTTATCAATTAAATAAATAATTACTTTATTTTCGTAGTGTACCATAAAATGTGTCTCTATTTATTTAACACTAGGAATGTTTGTTTAAATATAGACGATTAATAATATGTACGTATTATTTACTATCTATTTATGATGGACCAGGTGAACATTCTTCGAAAAAAATCTTCATCAAACGCGACTTTACAGAATATGTATTTATTATTAACTATTTCGAAAAATAAACCCACGCAAAGACATCACTTCTAGGTACAGTGTTCTGGACAAAAAACCTTAGCAAAATAGCCTAGATTACAAGCGAGTTCCGAATTTCCCAGGTTGACACTCCTGACAGCGTGCTCCAAAGTGGCCTCGGCCTAGGGCCCGGCCCAGACACAGCCCTCAGGTCTATGGTAGACCCGAGGGACTATGACCGCCTCCGCTTCTTACAAATGACAGCCGCCCACCCAAACACCTTCGAAGAGACTATACATAGGGTGAGCATTTCACATTTTCCTTGTACTCACTTTTTTGATGGATAGAGCTTGACAATGGTGTTCTATGTTTGAAAAAAAAAAAACAAATGAAGGTCATAAATTGTAATTAATTTAAAAAGTGTTTTTTTTTTTTACTTACAAATTTTTGGTGCTATAACTTTTTATAATATTTTAAATTATAAATTTTCTGTTGTAGGTTTTAATTATGCTCTCTATCTGTCAAAATTGGTACAGGAAAATGTTTTAATCTGTTACGCTCTGGATGGCAAAATATTTAGAAGCATATTTATTTGTGTAGATATTTTATTTAATATGTGTATTGTATGTAGTATTAGTATTTTTATATGCTATCAGTAAAAACTTTAATATTCAAAAACCACATATGATTTATATGAGTTGCTTGCTCTTTATTTTTTTATTATTATAGAGTAGCTGGAGTTTTTTCACAATATTATATTACATTTTTAAATGTAAAAGTATATTTATACCGTTTCATATATACACATATATATTTGCCAAACAGAGTATTAATGGGTTTCAAAATTCAAAATTTCATACATATTTTTTTGGCTTCTTTCATTCGGCATGCTCAAAGAATTGGAGGTGGCTCTACAGATTCTCATTTCATACAAATTACACGATCACGGATTCCATTTTATTTATAATTTTGTATTGTATTGCACACTGTCAATTGTCGCACCGTACGGTAGTAATGAATAATTTGCACGAATAATATTTCGCATGATAAAATTGCATGATGTGCACGACTGGAAACAATTTTATTTTATGTAGCGAGGACACATTTATCTACGTAATTTCATGCACATGCAAATTTGTTTAATGTATAAATTATGTTGAAGATTTTTATTTAAAAATATTTTGGCACTTTCCTTTTACAGCACGTAAACAGACTTTTTGTTACCAGTGTAGATATTTTTTTTTGTTTGAAATACCCTTTTTACAACCTTTTTTTATTACATACACGTACGTATAAAAGAAAATTGTATAATAAATTGCATTTCTATAAAAGGGTTAATGTTTGTGTTGAAAAGTATTTTAATTTAATTACTGTCTTATTTGTTACAGTTAAAGGTACAAGAAGCAATGAAGAAAAAAGACAAACTAGCAAGAGAACAAGAAGAGGTAATTCAATTTAAATTAAGTAACAAAAATGTAACATTAGAATCCAAATTAGAATTTCGCATTAATTGAAAAATGTGGCGCTTGCAGTTGCAATCGATTTCTAAAAAATAATCTATCGTATAACGCCACAAAGGGGACTGTCAAAAACTAATCTGATGCGAGACTCGCAGTAACATGTAATCTTCCGGCTGGCTTGGGCATTCCACGCGTACCGAGCCGAGCTAATCGCGCCCTAATCGCGGGCTAAGCCTATTAGAGGCAGTTGTATCGCTTCCGTACGAAACTTCCGAAGCCCCTTGCGCAGCACATTTCGCTCGTAAAACTATGGGACGTCGTACTTCGGTATATTGAACGTTGAAATTTTACATCGACAATAAACCGTTCGCCGCACGAATTTCGGTGACACGTTTCGACACCAAACAGTTTCTGGTTGTTGTATTAAAAATTATATTGAAACTATGTTTCGTCGGTGACGACATTGCCCGCATAAATTTTAATCATTTTGTACATATTGTATTCTTAGGGTTCCGTACCCAAAGGGTAAAACGGGAACCTATTGCTGAGACTTCGCTGTCCGTCCGTCGGTCCGTCTGTCACCAGGCAGTATCTCATGAACCGTGATAGTTAGAGAGTTTAAATTTTCACAGATGATGTATTTATATTGCCGCTATAACAACAAATACTAAAAAACAGAATAATTATTTAAGGGGGGCCCCCATACAACAAACGTGATTTTTTTGCCGTTTTATAGATAATAGTACGGAACCCTTCGTGCCGGTTTTTTTACAACTCAATCCTCATTAATCCATGCGAGTATGTCTACCTCTATTATTTTTAAAGTTTATCTATATACGATACACAATAGAAAACCGCATCGAAATTGGTTCAGTGGTTTTAAAGTAATGCTCATACAATTATTAAAATCCACAACCAAATTATTTGGATTCAGAATTCACTGTCAAATTACTTATTGCCTATGATATCACAAACAATCCTAAATATAAAATATAAATAAAATAAGTATACATACATCATCACGCCTGTATTACCCGAAGGGGTAGACAGAGGTGCACTGCAGTGCGCCCACACTTCGCCGACGTATTTTGGTCCCAATGTAATAGGGCGAGCCTATTGCCATTATACCGGGCACATTCCCCCTCACTACGAGGGAGATTTTGGACCATAGTCCACCACGCTGGCCCAGTGCGGGTTGGTGAACTTCACACGCCTTTCTATAGACGTGCAGGTTTTCTCACGATGTTTTCCTTCACCGTTCAGCAAGTGGTAGACATTATTGAAATAGACGCACATGAAAATTATCTCAGAGGTGCGGTCCTGAGATTTGAACTTGCACCCCTTACGTTCAAGGTAGAATCTGACTATTTGTAAGTGCTTTTTGGCCTACACGAATATTTTTTTTTTGATTTTGATTTTGATTTCAAGGCGGGCGTTCTTGCCCACGAGGCTACCATATAATAATTTTACAAAATATAGTTATTCCTAGAATGCACCGCCAAAAACTCATTTTGTTGAACAGTACGACAGGTAAATCCCTTTTATATATTAACTGCGCAGTCTTGGTAACAAAGTGTGCATAAATTAAGTTAATGTTCAATACTTCTCTACTTACGAGAAATTGGTCTTTTTATTGCCCCCTTTGAATATTTATTAGCTTGTTCACGCGTTTAGGAACACATTTCCAAGGGAAATATTTTAAAAGTTTTCTTTCAGATGTTTATCGTATGCCTTGTCTATAAACTTTATGTCTGGGTACGTACTATAATGTATACACGTCAATACCAAGGTTATGGCGAAAAGCGTGCTCCTATTTCCTTATGAAAACCATAAAGATTTTACGCCTCCCTTTCAGGCAATGGTGTATTTCAAAGCAACTAGGTTGAACTCGGCGGGTGGTTAAGAATTACAAAATCTAAAAATGTTTGGGCACAACGAAACGGACTCGCGAAGATTGCTCATTATTTTTAAAATTAAAATTCTCCTATCTTGTTTCTTCACTCCCCAACAAAATGGCTAGCTCAGTTTCTTTGCAAAATTAAAATAATGCTATCTACATTAAGGGGTGGGGGATTTCGCGTTAAATTATTCAGGACTTTGTATTCATTTTTGCTGAAACATTTTGTTTTGTTGCAGATTCTAAGGGATATAAGACATGGTCTTCTGAACATGGGACGGGAAGGCGTTCGGGGCCCTTTTGGAGGTACGAATATCAACCTTTACGAGACTTTAAAAAATCCAAGAATCAAAGTCTTTGATAAGGGAAAAATAATTGTTAGTTTTTTTAATCAAAATTTATGGATTTTTGTACTTTGAATTAATAGGTACTACATCAAAGTAGTTTATGCTATTTAATTAAATTCAAAGTACTAAAAATAAAATAGAAAATTAATTGGCTATTTATTTTTTGAGCTATCGTGATTTCCGCATGTTGCTTGCACCATTTTGCGATAGATACGTTTTTGGATCGATTTTATTGCGGTATGCTTATTAATTGATAATGACACAAATTTTGTTGGCACTGGAATAAACTAAACTTAGTGTACCGCCATACTTCTTATGGCAATATTTTTAGTACTGTCCATTTAAGTCGTAGTTTGTGTTCAACAAAATTGGCGTCAATGTTCTTTCCACGGTCTACATCATCATCTTCATCTCCATCGGTATGCTTTCGATGTGCATCGTTCATCATTTGTTATTTTAATTATTCGGAAGACTCACAAAAGTTTTGTGCTTAGCGACGACGTAATTGCGTCTGTTCATTTTTTTTTAATGTCCATACACACAAACAAACCATCTCCATCTATCAGATGTTTACGTTGCGACGAAATGCTACGTGCATGTATTGGGAGAAAAAAATGCAACCCCGCACGGCTTAACGATACTCGTACACAGCTTTGCTGCAGTGTTGTCAGTGAAACCGCCACTATGTGGAAGGCATTTTACGGTAAACTTTTTTCGCAATTTTGTTGGCACGTATATTTTTATTTGCATTACTCGAGCTACGCCACAGAAGACTAATAGAAGGCCCGTTTACAGACGACACGTATATGTACGACGATGAAGCGAGAGGTCTCTCAGGAAGAGGGCACTGGTACGACGAACCACCGTACGAGAGTGACCCTGAAGACTTTTTGATGGGCGGAGGAGCACCCGCGGCGTCGTTTCAAAACGGGCGCGTCTGCTTTACTCTCAATCTCCGAAACGAACCGAGAGGTGAAGGCGTTATATCCCTAAGAAGTGCGGGCGATATAAGTTTAGCGAGGACCCCTCGGAGGGGATTAATTATTCCGCAGAGTGGCCCCTACCCGACCACCGTGATCCCTCTGCGGACAGCCAGAGATAGGGAGAGTGGGGATTACGCGGCGTCAGATATACAATCTATAGGATCGAGACTATCCGGAATCTCCTTAGAATCAAACCGGTCGGAACGGGACTCTAGGAGGGGCTACAGGCAAATGTCCGGATATCGGATAGGAGCCGACCCCTTATCACCCGCTTCGTCTGACTATGAAGACCAAGAGAGTGAAACAGATTCACAGCACATAGCCACTGTGCACAAGGTAATTGTTAGTACCATTTTATATTCTCATCGTTGTTCAAATTCGGCAGTCTTGCAATAAATATGCCAATCCAAATTTTGCTTTTGATTTTAATTTCCTTGCCCAATTATAAATTTTAACACTCGTTCCAGTCAGCCGAAGAATGCGACGGAGTGTCAAATTTAGCAGGAAAAGTGCGGGGTCTTAGACAAGATGTCCAAAGGAAAATTTCGAGGTTAAGACAAGAGAGAGGCCCCGAGGGCGGCGACAGGAGAACGAGCGGTGACCAAGCGTTTCCATGTTCTAATAGTTCTTTCGAAAGTCTTCCCAGCGGATCAGGCAGTAGTGAGTGGATTTATTGAGTTATTTGTTTGTGTTAATATAAACGTTTTTGTAAATAAGTTTGTCTTTCCTTTCTTTGTAACCATAACGCCCCATGTGTTACTTACAGATTATGCTCTTGTATTATAATCCCCATTATTATTTACACCACGCCGTCTAATCCTACTAATTGCATTGCATTGATTTACTAAAATTACTAAAACTACCTATCCACAGTTGAACAAAGATGTACCCACAGGTATTTTATCTTTCAATGTGTGTTGATCGTAGACGTTGAAATTTATCGTCTGAGCCTAGAAATATTTATGTACAGGCACACAAGCGTTGGTTCGCGCCGGTAGTAATCACTCATCTCTCTCGGCAGAAGAAAACATAGAATTAAGTCCAGCCGGGCGGAGTTTACTTGTGCCGCAAATGCTGTGTCGAGCCCGAGCACTCGTCGATTACATACCCAATATTTATGAGAAGGATGCTCTGAGATACAAGGTAAGACGACTTAATACTGAAGCGTGTTCGCGGTTTATTGCTAGGAAATAATTTCTAATAACGTGTAATTTGTCTGCAGAAAGGAGACATTATAGAAGTGATAAATATGAACGCGTCCGGCATCTGGCGAGGCGTGCTGAATAATAAAGTTGGTAACTTTAAGTTTGCGAACGTTGAAGTTCTATCTGAGAGAGAAACTGTGCGCTCGAGGTCATCCAAATGGTGCAAGAGTCGGGAGCGACTTTGGGAAACGAGACCCAGAACGGTGGAGGAATTATTGAGGAGGATAGACTTACCGGAATACACTGTGGCCTTTGCGAGAAACGGTTATGAAGACATAGAACTATTTAAAGAGATCGAACCATCAGATTTAGATTATTTGGGTATCATGACCCCGGAGCACCGCACGCGTATCCTTGGTGCTGTTCAACTACTTCATCAGCTTGAATGTAAGTTTTGAACAATCCAAATTGACGAATACTAGATAATCTGATAGAAATACCTAAATATAATTAGCGTCATTTACTTAGGTGGTGAGCCTGAAGTGGAAGCTGATGGAGGTGAATCAAGTTCAGAGGGAGGTGACTCCCCTTTTGGCCGACGGCAGTTCCCCCGTGACTCCGGCTGCTATGAAGCTAGTGTTGGTGTCGGAGGCGTCAGGGTTCGTACTTCCCCACTAGTACACAGAGCAGACGAACCGGTACATAGACCACCGGAGCCCGCGCCTCAAGCGAAACGATCTATTCGTAGAAGACAGCCTGATGATGCTGAATGTGACAGAATCGAGCGTTACCCTGGAACGGTGAACGAGCGAGCAACCGCTCGCACTGGTGGACTTCCCGGAGGTGCAAGAGATGATACTTGCGAGTCCGATCATAGGCTTAACGTTGTCAAATTTGTGGCTGGTGGGGAGCCTTGCGCGTCTGAGAAGAGTAGTGACTCAGGGGTGAGTAGTTCTTCGTTAAGTTCGGCTCACCCCCATCGCCCCTGAGCAAGGCCTGCCGCGCCCGCGCTCGCGTAGGCGCTGGCGCGGGCGCGTGCGCAGGCCGCGCCGTCCGCTCCCCCCGCCGACACTGAACCCTCCGCGCCGCTCGAATTCGAATAAATATTCCTGTTTTCCATTAAATAGATACTATCCTATTTTATAAAGACTATAAGATATCCTAAACTGCGCCTTTTTGCTCTACGAACATAAATGTTTAATTTCGTCGAAAAGTCGATATTTTTAGGCTGGCAACAATGGTGTTTTTTATTTTAAATCTCCTCACGGCTTGTGCGTTTCCGTTATTGTAATTATTTTGATTGATACAGAAACTATCCAGTCCACTGGAAAATCAATTGTTTTGAAACTACAGACGAAAATTATTTTCTTTATATGTTTAGTGGAAAATTGTTGGAAATTTGTAAATTTTAATTTGAGACTACATCTTACACAAACTAACCCTCAAAATTTGTTTCTGATATTCATAGTTCCCATTTGCATTCCCTGATAATTGGGCAACAAACCACCGAATACAGTATCAGGCAACTGAGCAGCTTATTGGCTGCCTATTGATAGGAAATAGACACGCTGTCTGGTTTGATAGTTCAGTGAATCGGCATTGGTGAATTGATTATCTATTCTGGCCTAATGGTGCGCCTATTTTTAGTATTACAACATTTAATAAGGCCTTTATGGAATGATATTCTGTTTAAAATTAACACTTATCTTATAAGGCTGACTTTTCTTAATCAATGCTTTGGGCGGCGCGATTGTTTATTGTCAAACCTATGTGACCAATTCTATCACAATTGTATTTGTTCTGTTGGCACCAAACTTAACGTATTGCCGTCCTTCTGACGGCCATCATGTATAAGCAAGATGGCAATATGTTTAGTGGTGTCCAATATAGTTGTAGTGTTTGTACAACAAGTCGGAAATCTTAATTTAACATCAATTGCTCTTTATGTAAGAACAATTACTTAAAGACTGACCTGAGTTTCGAAACACTCCGTGTTATAATTCTAACGATACAATTTGTTCTTCTTTACTAAAGATTGCAGTATCTTTGAATTTGTGAACAAAAAAAAAGAAATGATGTTTTAATTAATATAGTTTTCAGTATGCTATTATTATGGAATATTAATATTTATATAGATTGCTTGTTACGATTTTATTATGTGAAATCGGTTAATTATCATTCCGTTATAAAATTGGAAAGCATATCATGGATCACTGTAGTTTTAGTTGTTCATGGTTTTGTTACCTTACTCTGTTTAAAATACATTATTTTTAATATCATTGATGAAAAGTGGGATGAGTGACGAAGTTGGACATATTAATTTGTTACTCGAGAGAACATTTTGTTACTCCAGTGGACATATTTTATGTTGAGTTAAATTTTTTGACACTTTCGCCTTACATCGTATAAGATTTGTTTTTATTTGCATTGCTTCTCATTTCTAAGTGACATTACTAATCCATGTCTTTTTAAATCTTCTGATGCATAATGGTATGAATATAATTGATTATGGATTATCCACCACCCGATTATACGCCACCCACAATTAGTAGTAATACTACTAATACCAAGTGATTTAACAATCGAAGCCTGCAAAATTAGCATGACTGTGTAAATATAAATTTTATCTCATTCAACTGACAGATTAATGGAGTAATGTAACATATTTTGCTTGACAAGTTTGACGCATATGTCCTCATACCACAATACTAAGCCTGCTGGTCATTTTTCGATACGTTTTGACATAAAGCGATTGACATATGAATAACATGAAAACCATGCAGTTATATCTTCAGTATCGCGATAGTGGTACTGTTTAAATTATTCCTATAATTCGGGCTCAAAGCTTTTCATTATCATGCAAAATTGCATTGCATTGCATTATACATTTAAATACAGTTATTATCGCACAAGCCTTTGGTGGGCACACTGTTTCGATAATCCAGTTTGTAACTAACTTTTTTTAAATCATACGAATAATCAGTTTTTGTTTTTGATGAAATTACATTTTTTGGTGCGAGCATTTTAAACAGAGTAAGTAAGTATTATTACATTATCGAATATCTTAGATCATTGACCACAATTTTGAATAATGATGTTATTGAAACATTTGAATCTTTGATCCTAGTTTCATATTACCTGTAAATTTACAGAAACTATTTACAACAGCATTTTTTAAATGCCAAAGTTCCTTGTTATAAATTTACTAACATAAATTTTGTTGTTCGGCGATATTATAGTGATGAAGTATGTCAATGAGCCATTCCTTTTATTCATTTAACGGGATAGTTTATACAAATGACTTTCCTACTTTGAGACTATATTTTACATAACTCACGTTAGTTAAATACGATCGTAGGATCATCGAAGATATTTGGTCAGGTAATGACCTCTTAAAAAGCATTTACGACTGTATTTATTATATGTAGCGAAGGCAATAAGCCAGTTTATATAAGTAACTAGGGCGTTCAAAGCGCAACAATCGATAGCAATAATTGTGAATAAATGTAATAGATAGGCTAATTATTCTAATATGTTGATGGATAATTTTTTTTTTGTATTTTCGAGAGCTTTATGCGTTTTGTACATATTAGATATTTGACTAGTGAGAGAGTGAAATTTTGAATTTCCCGTAGAATTGTTTCTGCTTAAGCCCTGAGCACACTGGGGCATCAAGGCGCTACCGTCATTATTTTTTGTCGACACTAAAACGAATTGCCATAGAAAAAACTTATTCTTCAACGAAGTATCATTGAAAGCGTGAGCTAATTTAGACGCGCGATTGCGTGACTTTCACTACATAGATTAAATCTTTATCTATATTGATATAGGGTTCGTTTTTATGTTGGCAAAAAAATGATTCGTTTCTATTGACGCCCAAGTGTGCCCGGGGTTTAATATTATGGCAATGTGACATTTTACGACCCACGCACTTGTGACTGGGCAGGCTCGTAAAAAGGTAACTAGTAACTGACTACAGAGGTAGAACAATTTTGGATTTGGCTCGAATTTCTGCCTAACTTTTCCAATATGTAAAATACATAAACAAGATCTATATATCCACGTCACATGCTTTAGTTTTGCATGTAATTAAAGTTTTTTTCGAAATCTTTTTTTTAGTGATTATCGATTTTCTTGTTCATAGAATACGACTATAATATTGAAATCTACCTATAAATCCACTTTTCCTTTAAAAAATGCCAACGAAAGATCTGTGTAAATAATGCTCAGTCACTTGTGTCAAATAAAGAACACTTTTGAATGTCCACAGTGGTCACATAAATGTAAATTTTGTAAAAAAAAATATTCCTTACACACTTTTCGACTACAATCGTGAACTAGTCCGAACTATTAAAGTGTACATAGTTAAATGTTTGTTACATGTATATTGTAGATAGTATATATTTCTTTTGACAATTGTATATTCAATAAAATTAATTCTTTATGAATAATGTTAACGAGAATTAATAATTTATTTATAATCGAAAATGCGTTCGATGCTCACGTAGATTTGAATTTATCAATAGGTTTTTGGTTATTTTAAGACTCTTATCATAAGTACCTTAAGGTGTATATTTCTCGGTATAATTTCAGTTCTCCCTTCTGTTTAGCATACAGTAACTGTACGTACTTTGGTAGCAATATTTATATTTTTTTAAAGACAGACCTTATGTGTAAGTTTACAAATCTGTTAACATGGATTCTAAATAAATAAATCCAAAAACTTATTCGTCTTTTCATTTAACTCTTTCAGTCAGTTAAAGTATAGAAGTCTAGTAACTACAACAATTATTCAATATATACATCATCACGCCTGTATTCACCGAAGGGGTAGGCAGAGGTGCACTGCAGTGCGCCCACACTTCGCCGATGTATTTTGGTCCCAATGTAATAGGGGGTGAGCCTATTGCCATTATACCGGGCACATACTCCCTTAATACGAAGGAGATTTGGGCCATGTCCGCTGGCCCAGTGCGGGTTGGTGAACTTCACACGCCTAAACGTGAAGGTTTCCTCACGATGTTTTCCTTCACCGTTCAGCAAGTGGTAATCATTGTTGAAAATGATATTCGCACATGAAAATTATCGCAGAGGTGCGGGCCTGGGATTTGAACTTGCACCCCTTACGTTCAAGGCAGGCGTTCTTACTCACGAGGCTACCACTGCTACTTAACTTACTGCTACAACAAAAATTATTTATTAATATGATAATATCGAGAAGGCTATTTGACCTAAGCGACACTTTTGGGTGATATTGACTTATATGTATATGACGGCGGAGGAAGGCATTTTAAGGGTATGTGCCGACTCACCCCTATTACATTGGGACCAGAAATTCATCAGGAAAGAATCGGCACACTGAAGTACACCTCTGCCTGTCCTTTCAGGGAACTCAGCCAAGACATTATATGTAAGTATCTAATGTTACAATAATATCTGGCAATCTTTACTTATATTGTGACAAAATTGGTCGTACCAGAAGGCACTCCCATGCATAATTTCCAACAAACACTCATTAATTAATTATCACTACTTAATCCAAGTCAAAGTATACACTTCAATTGATGCAAATAAGTATTTCTAGTTATAAAGCTAACACAACTTTTTACTATCACATCTAACGATTTTGAACATTATTTCAAAGGCAATAAGGTGTGTACATATACGTTATAATGTTGGCAAATTTATTTAGAGATAACAAGATCCACATCGTGAGAATAAATATTGACAATATTTCACTGTTAGGGTGTCGAGGTCGCATATTACATTTAAATATTACTTATGTATTTTTTTTTACAGTTTTATCTGTCCTAGATATTATAATTACGGACTCTACGTTGTTTTACAAGTCTTGTACAAGTAAGTCGAACAAACATTCAGTTGCCCGCTAACTTGATATTCAGCGAATAGCTAAAGGTACCTACAACTAATATAATTATATTAATACGTAAAAACGTACGTAAAAACTGTGTACCTATTTGTTAAGAAGATTACGCGGACGGAGGAATGTGATGTGTACTTACTAATTCCTATATCCATTCGTAGGGTTAAGGAAAAATGCTACAGTCAAACGAGTATGTTACTGCCATTTTAAATGATACCATAAAGTATTCTTCTTAAATAACTCTAAAAAAAGCCAAATCATAGCTTACCGTAGGCACTTATTGCAATGCATACACTTCAGACACTTGATAAATACAGTGTAATCACACACCTTGAAATACAAATCGCAGCGTTTCCCGGCCAGTGTATAGACCTCTCACAAGGCATTCATAATTACACAAGTCGATGAGTTACGGCGGCTTACCGAGGTACCCTTTATCATAAAACTGAGTTCATTTTTCAATTCGCGAGACTATTAATCTTATTGCAGTAGCCTATGGGAATTATCTTCTTGGTTATGTGCTTTCTGTTGAACTTATAAAGTAAAGTTTGCTTTTATTTCAATATATTTATTATTCATTTCGTAGAGAGATAGAATTACCTTCAATTTATTTTTGAATTACAAAATTAAGTTTGATTATATGTAAAGACACCCATATACTATTTTTAAAACGATATGGCAGAGTCTTATAATTTCTGTAACAAATTTTGGCGACTCACGAGTACTGTGTGTATTGGGTGGTTTATATGGACAGAACAATGTGGATCTCTATAATAAACAAAATTGAAAGACTCAAATTCACATATTATCGACCATGACTTAGTAGTGGTAGCCGAGTGGTCGAACGCACGCCTAGCAATCAAAGTGTGCAGGTTTAAACCCCGGCTCGCACCTCTGGGTTTCATGTGCGTATCTCATTTTCATCTGAAATTATCACTTGCTATGAAACGGTGAAGGAAAAAATCGTGAGGAAACCTGCACGTCGATAGAAAGGCGTGTGAAGTTCACTAACCCGCACTGGGCCAGCGTGGTGGACCATAGCCTAAAACATCTCCCTCGTATTGAGGGGGAGTGTGCCCGGTATAATGGCAATAGGCTCGCCCCCTATTACATTAGGACCAAAATACATCAGCGAAGTGTGGACGCACTGCAGTGCACCTCTGCCTGCCCCCTCGGGGAATACAGGCGTGATGATGTATGACTACATGCACCATTCTAACCCTTTGTAGAGATACAATATTCATAATAGTAAAAGGTACAGAAACTGAGTAACGACTACCGCCATATTTACGGCGCCCGTAAACGTCCATTGCGAGCTCCGTGACGCGAGAAGCGAATGGGAATACTAAAATTTAAAATTAAAACGTGACCATTCGCAGTAAAATTTTGAACGAAACGGTTATATTAACGGTTAATATAAAACAACGATAATGTATCGAAAAGAGTATATCATCGTGTAAGAGGATATCTTTATGACTCTACCATGAGTGTGATGGGTATCGTCTAAAAAATAATACTTAAATACATTTTATAAGTATTTGTCAACGAATTTGTTGGATTATATTTATTTTTAAGTTTAACAGTGTTTTATCAATAATATGTGTTAGATAGATTAGAGATAGATAGATAGGTAATAGATTTTGTTTATGTTGAGGTCTATCGTCGCATAGCAAGGCAATACCTTTTTAGTGAAACCGGTTTGGGGCACACCGGTTGAATGGTTTATATATTTTATATATTTTACGTTTTATATATTACATAGAATACATTCTTGATACTGTAGGAAAAAAATAAGGTAGTCGTTCTGCAAACCAGATTTGTATACCTTGACGCAATGAGGTCGAGTGCGAATTTTACAGTTTAATCAAGATTTTTACGCTCATAAATCTATAGTTGTTTAATATTTGGTAAAGGGTCAAGTTAAAACAAGTACTGAGACTTTCCAAAGATTTATTGTTCGATAGTAAGATTCAAATTTACGCGTTGACCCCATAAAGTCGAGTGATCAATCGCATTTTCGTAAACATTGATTGATTGCCAGTTAAACGCGAAGTATGGAGATTTAAGCAGTGGTAGATTTAAGAGAGTTAAGCAGTGGTAGCCGAGTAGTCGAACGCATGCTTTGCATTCAAAGTGTGCAGGTTGAAACCCCGGTTCGCACCTCTGAGTTTCATGTGCGAATCTCATTTTTATCCGAGATTATCACTTGCTAAGAAACGGTGAAGAAAAACATCGTGAGGAAACTTGCACGTCTCAGGGAACTTGACTAGTTCTCGATAGATGTGTAAAGTCTGCCAAACCGCACTGGGCCAGCGTGGTGGACTATGGCCTGAATCCCCCTCGCATTGAGGGGAGGCCCGTGCCCAGCAGTGGGAAGTTAAACGGGCTGTAGTAATAAAATTGAGATTTAACGAGAAAATATCAACATTAAATCGAGTTCTCCAAGAAATATTTTGTAAGTAACGTTCAGAGAGATGAGAAGCATGTGACTAAAAGAGTGATGAGTATGAATGTTGATGGATACAGAGCGAGAGGAAGACCAAAGAAAAGATGTTTGGAGTGTGTATAAAATTGATATGATTGAGATCGGAGTCGATGTCGGTATGACGGAAAAGCGAGACGAATGGAAGAAAAGGACATACTGCGCCGACCCCAAATAATGGGATAAGGTAAGGCAAATGATGATGATGTTCAGTAACTTACGGCATTGTAGTGTCATGAAATGCGAGTAAATTTTTTGTCAGTACTACAACTGAACTGTATGTTAGTAGACATAAAGATGGAATTTCTATGGCAAAAGCCACGTGACCACTCGTCAATATTCGCTCGCGCTATCAATATTATTTCGTTGAAGAATGAGCTTTTTCTATGAGTCAATACAGTTAATTTTAGTGTTGGGAACAATTTAGACAACTACGTCTTGAATTAAGAGTACATGGTTCTAGTAAGACTACATTAATTTCAAATTTCCTTTATCCACACACCTTTTATACTTACAACAAAACATTTTACAGGGATACTTATTGCAAATTTTTGCATTGTAATTTGAACCCTATTCAAAAGACAGAACACGCTAAGCAGACACAGTACAGGTGGTCTGCATGTGGTGTGAAAATAAATAGTTAATTACTGAGCACATAGCTCAGTGAGGTAAACACCGTTGGACACCCGCATCGCATCCCGAGCCAACTGGGGTAGTTCAAAACTGCACTCTACGTATTTATCTTTAGGTTATCTTTTTGTTTTGAAGAGAATTTGATACTATTTTATCTGTACTGGTGCAAATTTAGCCGTTCTTAAATTACGAGTCCGAAAGCGTTTGTATGGAGAAGTAAGCAAAGGTACCGGCTCAGAATTGTTGAATGGAAATTGAGCTTGACAATGAGGCTTTATTCACACGGTAACGCTCGCTGCCCGATAATTATGGGTGTGACGGGAACGGATGTGCAGTATGAAAGCGTTATCGCGTGTTATCGAATTACAGGATTCCCGTAACTAACAAACAGCTGGCCTTGCCGTTTTTATAACGTTGGAAAATCCTTTATGGATAGGTACTTTGTCACGTCGTGGGAAGTAGCAGGGTTTTGTGAGAGTCCCGGCAGAAGGCCGTTATACCCTCTAAAAACCGACGGTGTAACATGCTCCGCCTGTATTAGGCACCGCGGGATCGCACTAGCAGGGACTGCAATAACTAGCTTTGTCTGACATTATGTCGAAAAATGCGACAAAAGTTGTCGTTTTATTTTCGACATTATGTAGAATTATAAAGTCGATGATGCGAGGCTTACCCCATGAGCCTTGAAAAAAATACAGTCGACTTTTAAATCAATTGTATGCAGTTACAATAAAACTCAGTAGCTGGTATAGTCGGTAATTGTATAATAAAACAAGTAGAGACAAGGTATCACGCACGCCAAATGTTTGCCCACATAACCAATGCTCAGGGTTCAGACGTATCATTACGTCTCTTTATTGCTCACATCCTTGCAGGTGGTCCGGTATAATTTCCCAGGCCGCACTCAGATCTCGCCAATCGATGTTTACTTCGATAAGTCACGAAACAACCGCCAATTTGGGGTACTTGTCTCACAACTTTCAAAAGACTACAGAGTTTACCGTGAAGATAATGCTACGTTAAACATTTTTTAATTGCATTTTAAGTTCTGCATTTTAAAATTATCGTTCATCTGCGAGGTGATGGTCACGATTATGACAGGTTTGGGGAATATTAAGCAACTCCGTGTTGCATATTCGCACTGTAGTTTTAGATACTCAGCGTAGATATCTATTTGTTTACATGTCAAAATTTCAACGTATTATAAATAAATAAGTATCGCCAGACAACACATACTCATTCTATGATCCCAAACTAAGCAAAGCTTCTACTATATGTATCGTACAATGGACTGGTGGCGATCCTAGTTACATACAGACCAGAGTAAATTCTGAATAGGTAATTTCCTAAATTTGCCACTAGCGGGAATCAAACCCACAACCTGGTTCAGTGAACTGAACGACCTACCCTCAAAGCTACTAGACCTAGCCGTCATCAAATCGAATCGTTCAATAAGATGACCAATTTTGTGTCCATATTTTAGAGTTCTAGACGTAATCTTTGCGGAAATATGATTTAATTTACCGTCGAACATATAACCTATGAACCAATTTAAACAATTGTTTCTGTTATTGTTATATTGTATATTAGATAAAAATCATACTGTGCAAACCCAGCATTACTGAAATTGTGAAACATTCACAAACTGAAACTGTCAGCAAAAATGACCTCTTTACTACCGTTTTCAGAGTGGACCACCAAAAAGGGTTACCGAACCCGTTTCAAAAGATTATGGCAAAAGTTTGGACCTGTCCCCACCTGTGCGGGTGAAAACTGTGGGTCTGAAAACAGGCGAGCCTCGGAGGGGCTCTAAGCGACGCATTCTCGGGCCCGGTGACCGGAGTCACACTCGCAAAGCGCCTCGCAAAAAGCCCTCTCTACCCATTTAATTTTATGGCTAGGGCGGCGCGAAAACTCGTCTCTCGTATCCTCTGCTAGTCTTTTATTGTTTGTGTTTTTTCGCAACTCGACGGTATTCACGGGGCGTGCAGAAAAAGAGGAGTATTCATTGTTAACGTAACGTTCCGTGTGGGGCGCCTGTTTCCTACGCCACTGTTATATGGGTGCGGTTTTAATTTTACTATTTGTTGCAATGTTTACTGAAATCACTAATACGGTTGTTAAACCACGAAAGAAATACATCATGTTTCACTATGGTTAAACTCAAATATAATTCTTAGTTTTTCTTTTAATATTTGAATTTGGAATCCAAGTAAAAAAGGACGCATTGAATGAATAAAAAAACAAAAACGATGGCAAACGAATTAAATAAGAGTTTCCATAAAAACGTTTGATACCAAAGGTTTTTTTACAAATGGCCGTTACGTGAGAACTTTCCAGTAGGTCACTACAGTTCAGCTGGCTTGAAGTTATGAAAAATCGCGAAACTAGAACTCCAGCCGAGATAAGTAGTTAGTTATTACTTTTTTTTGCTAGCCAACCCTGGACAAACTCTTTATCCAGCTGGAATTAATGTTATGAGATTGTTTGCAAGATTTCCCCATTTTTTATGTGGTAACTGTTATCAGTTATCACCACAGATCGTATCTGGTCTGTGGTTATTACTATGTAATAAAAATGGCACTTCAAAGTATTTACTACGATGCTGTAAAAATCTTTCTTATACTCCTCTATTACTACAGAACTATATACTTTCTAAAAGGTAATTAGACCTGTACTATTTCTATCCAATTGTAATAGGGGCGAGCCTAATAATTTGTTATATCAAGCACACTTCCTTATCGCGAGGGAAATTCTTTGAAAAAATATGTGATTATTTTCATTTCAGAGCTGAGAAATCATGTAGTTTTTTTGGGAGACATACTCACCGTGTGGTTTCAAGCTGATGCGTAATCCCAGTTAACCGCAAAATACGAGAAAAACCGGCCAAGTGCGAGTCGGACTACCATACCATTACATGGACATACATACCATTATCTATAAATAATTAAATATTTATTTTATTATGTTTCTTAGTATTTGTTGTTATAGCGGCAACAGAAATACATAATCTGTGAAAATTTCAACTGTCCAACTATTACGGTTCATGTGATACAGCCTGGTGACAGACGGACAGACAGACAGGCGGATGGACGTGTTACACTTTGGGTACGGAACCCTAAAGATTTGCTGAAGAGAATCAAACCCTGCAACCACACGGAGCAATTCAAGAAATTTGTAGGTAACAAGAGCATAGAAGACACATAGTAATGTAAATTATCCTTATGTCACCGGTCTATAGTGAAACAATCCAAAATTATCTTGATTGTCACTTACATCACGCCGTGGAAATCGATTTACACTCGACGTTGTCGAGTGTCCATTGCCAAGGGACCCAATCGTGTAGTGACAGCGCCACGGATATTAGCCACTCGATGGCTAATTGTTCCCAGTTCAATTATCGAACAACTGTCAGCGGACGTCGGGCCCGAAACAAGTTTAGCAAACGATTCGATTAACATTTTTTAAATTCGATTATTGGTATGGCTGGACCTTCGGAAAAAATGTGGACAAAATTGTATGTCCATGGGTCTGTTATTACTGTTGAAAATGAAATTATTTAGTGCGCTTATTAGAAATTAAAATTAAACTTTTCATTGGACTCTATTTCCAGTTCTACCTTTGAGCTGACGAGCGCTATGCATAGGGGAAATAATATAGATTTAAGTATCTTTGATACCTATTTAGGTAAAGATCAGAAATTAGTAACAAATTAATGTTAAAAAATACTTTTTAAAAACAAGCTTTTAATTAAATGCCCTTAGATTTCGTGTTCTCCTCAGCAAGCCCTTTCATTTGATAACATACTGTGGTAGTGCAGAAAAAATAACTATTCCGCCATCTTGGATGATCCGCCATATTGGAATTAGAATGACGTCACATAGCTAAGCATGCATTGTCATCCAAAATAAGCGTGTATACCAAATTTCAGCTCAGTCGGTTAAAGATAACTGATTTAAAATTCAATTGCAAGATTCCACCCGGACAAACATACGTTCCAAGCAAATATAAAGCTTGTAATAAAAAATAAAGCAATTAGCGACAATTCCAATGGCAATTTTAAAGTTAGAACAAAAGAGGAACGTAAGTACAAAAAAATAACACACTTTCACTAAATAAAATAGAAGCAAAATGAAAATTCAAGAAAATTTCACTGTCGCTTAAACATAATTTTGTTATAAAATAATCTTGTATTAGTTTATAAACTCGCTTGAGAGATCTAATCTGGGATGTTTTATTTACAATTACATACCTATGTAATGCAAAGTTAGTTTAAGACGGCAACTAATCTTTGTCCTTTCTGTGAACCGTTCGCCTTTGTGTGTTGTCTCTGGAACTTCACTAATTGGAACAAGATCCCTTGTTTAAGAATCACCTTCTGTTGAGTTGCCTGCAACGTAAAGTTTACTTAACACTTCATAAATTTAATTTTGTTACAAAACGTTTCGGAGGAATTCCTGAGAGTGAAGCCTTAGGCACACTGAGGCGTCAAGACGCGTGCGTTATCATTTTTGCCAATACCAAAACGGACTCTGTATTAATATACATAAAGATTTGATTTATTTGTAAAATCGATGCGACCTAATTGGCAGTTATCAAACTTGTGCGTTTATATCAAAGCATGAAGGTTAAAACCCAGGCTTGCACCTTTGGGACTATAGATAACTCTCATTTTCATCACCATGAGAAAATTTCACATCCGAAAGAACCTATTTAGTTCTCAACAGACGCGTGAAGTCTGCTAACGCGCATTGGGTGAGCAAGGTGGACTAAGGCGTGAATCCCCCTCGCATCGAGGAGAGGTCGTGTTTAAGAGTGAGACGTTAAAATTTTTAATTATTTATATTTACTGTATATATTTATTTTTTTGTAAGATTCTGAAGATTATTGCAGCTAAAGCGTGTAATATGTCATCAGTTGCATGTCGTCAGTTGATATACTCGTAAATACATCTTCCTACGATATGCTTTATCGATTTCTAATACTTCTCGTATTTCTAGTGCGTTGAACCGTTTGCTGTGTTTTCATCGTTAAATATATCAGCAACTATTGGTTTCTGGAAATTATATGTCGGGCTGAGTGAGACATTTTGTGCCATTTCTTGAAGTAGTAAGTGGAGGAAATAGTTATGTTTAAGTATGATAATGGAATAATACGGTAATTGAGTTGAATGAATTATTGAAGTCATTGTGCCTTTGGCTAAATATCAGCGATGATAGAGTCCCTTACAGCCTATGCCAAAAGTGCAAATTAGAAAGATCCCACTTATCAAATATCAATAGCAAAACGAGCTGTATTAACTCACAGACGAAGTAAATTTTTCAATGAGATTTCTTAGATGACGGCAGAGATTTTAATCGCGTGGTCGCAAGACTTATACCACTGGTAATTAATCTTTATCTATATTAAAACAGAGTACATTTTCAAATAAAAAAAAACATTTAATTGACTCGCTCCAGTATGTTCAGAGTGTTGAGATAACCATTTAAAAAACATGCAGTTGTTATTTAAAAGCGAGTGATATACATACACAACGGTAAATAAACAGGACATCTTACACATATCAGATTACAAAATAAAAAGCGTGGGAGCAATTTCTTTTGTGTCGTCCCCATTCCCAAATTGGTCAAGCCTGCTTGATGTGCGTAATTTTTATGCAAATGCATGAAGTTTTTGCCTATAACGGTACACTGAAAATCAACCTTATACACTTTAAATTAAAATGCATAATGTAATGTTTGCGATGCGGTTTATTTATAAGTGTACCGTATAAAAGCGGTGCTTCACCACACCTAATTATCTGTCTCAAATTTTCTGATTGTATTTTTTTTTTTCACATAAGATTTATGTTTGATCGGTATGACAAGTTGAATTTGTTTAACTTACGTACTTACCTACTTGCTTGCTTCGAGCGCTTTAGAGTAGCGTTTTTTCTTGCGCGTATTCAGTCGTCTAAGATAACGTGCTTACACGCGCGCTTCAAAACGCCCACCGTGAAAAATCGCGTCTCGCGCTTTTGCGTGCATATAATCGCTTGTGCAAGTTGCGCGTAATAACTACACACACTTCTAAAAACGAGCTTTACACTCGTATAAAACGACAGATGTAAAAGGCTCTAAAATTAAGCACACAATCTCATTTCGACGTAGTTAAGCGAAAAGGATCTAATCCACAAAATTGTCAAAAATAATTTAAGTATACCAAACAGTTCCTAAAGGAAGTATTTTCAATCAACAAACAGATCACATCCAAAAGTAAAAGCAAATACCATACCATCTCACATGTCCCACGTAATTATGAAACTTCATGCTGCCATATCTCAAAAAACCGGCCAAGTGTGAGTCGGACTCGCGCACGAAGGGTACCGTACCATTATCTAAAAATACGAGCCCTTAAATATTTATTTAATTCTGTTTTGTAGTATTTGTTGTTATAGCGGCAACTGAAATACATAATCTGTGAAAATTTCAACAGTCTAACTATCACGGTTCATGAGATACAGCCTGGTGACAGACAGATGGACGGACGGACGGACAGATCGACGAACAGTGAAGTCTTAGTAATAGGGTTCCCATTTTACCATTTGGATATGGAACCCTAAAAACTAACTTGAGGTGGATTGAATCCTTTTTGTTAATTTGCGTCTATTTTTCATGTCCTCTTAAGTAAGTTATAAAGCTTGAAACATAATTGTTACTTCGTCATAAATGCAATAATTGGTTCGTCGAACAGTCAGCTGTCATACCTGCATGTCTGTGTGACACGGTATTCAAAATATCGTCACAAACACGCTCGACACGACCGATGCACTACACTTATGGAATAATATATAATTTTTGCTCATTATGAAGTAATTACTATGAAACTCGCTCAATACATTATTTATGTTGTTGATAAAATAAAGCATTCACTTGTTAAAAGCCTTTTATTTATTTAAAGAGTCCGGTCATAACGCGAAATCCGAAATTATGATGGTTTTTAACCGACTTCAAAAAGGAGGAGGTTCTCAATTCATGTGTGTATTTGTCTTGTCTGACGTTGATTGGCACCTACTCCAAATGTACTCCAAATGTAATGAATTGTAAGGTTATTTGTAGCTTTTTGCACTAAAAACCTAGCACCTAGGTTTTTGAAGTCGGTTTTTGTTTTTTGTTAAAAATAATTAATTTAAAAACCTATTCATGGAAAATCCATAATTGTTTGGTTTGCTATAAAGACATAGAGTAATGCATTAACTGATGCATTGAACTTGCTTTGAAGTGCTTTAAAGAATGCATGGATTCAGATTTGTTAACAGCTTTATTTTTGCTTTGGGGCGTAAAGAAACAGGCGTCGAATTTATTGCCAACACTACAACGAACAGTATTGACTTAGAAAAAGGGCTCATTATTGAACGAAATATCATTGAAATCGTGAGTGAATCCAAACGCGTGTTCACATGGCTTTCAGCACAGAAATTCAATCTTTACGGATATTAAAACAGAGTTTGTTTTTTTGTCGGCAATTTTTTTAGGCTTCCATTCGAGCATTTGTTAAAAGTACATTGCTAGTTTTATCAAACTGGTGTTGGCAAAATCACCCATTAAATACGGTGGAAGGGAAGCCATATCTTCTTAAAAAGTGAGATGAAGTGTATTGCACGGGACTTTCAAAAATATTTTCTTCGCATCTCCCGAAGTTGTTGAAACAATCATAATATGGATATACGCTTTCAAACCGTTATGAGTTCGAGAGTGCTCTTCCTTGTACTTATTTAGGTGCGTATCACACGTGACGTGTCGGTCGACCAACTTTTCTTAATAATTTTTACTTGAATATGGTTTTAGTGAGAGAGGGTAAAATAACCTTGCATTTGTTCGCAACACAATTCTTTGGTTACTCTTTCTAAACTAACTTAATAAAAACTTTTTTGTCTACGATACTTTCAGTCTACTTAATACTTCGGGCACACTGGTGCGTCAAGATATTTGCTGCTAAATTGTTTCCAATACTAAAAGAAATTGAGTGTCATACATAAAGATTGAATTTCTGTTAGAAAACCCACGCTTGTTCTCTCTTGCCCACCCACGCTTGGTCTCTGTTAGAAAACTTGCTGGAAAATTCGCTCGCGCCGTCAATGACATTTCGTTTAAGAACCAGGTTTTTCTACGAGTTAATGCAGTTGGTTTGGGTTATTTTCCAATCGAATAGGCAATAAAGATTAATTTTGGATTAAAGAGTCTCATTGCAGGTGGGTTTTATTCTCCACAATATTAAATTAACATTTAAACAAAATTACTAGACAGGTGGAGATAAGGAGTATTTACTTTTGATCGATTTATAGCTGGCATGTAACAAAATTTAAAAGCAAAAAAGAACTGGCAAGTTTTTTTTATTTCTAAACGAGCCAATTCAGTGTTCCATTTTTGGACACCCACCCACATGGGTTGTCACGTCACGTTTGATATAGTTATTTTTCGAGGCAAAGGTAGTTCAGTGGGGGACAGCGGTCGCAACCGGGGTAACGTATCGGCGGGCTTACCTCCGATCCCTTGACTGATTTATTGCCAGCGTAAATCTCCAATTTACACGACAATGTGTCTATGTACACGTACGTAGCGATCTAATCGATGATAAGAAACGAGTGCCGAGTTTTTCGATTCGAATGATTTGCTGTCCTTTGTTAGTGTTGGGACGTGCGAATTCGCTGAAGTTAGGATTAGCTGGGGTACTAAAATTCTTCTTAAACGAATACATTTCCTGATTTTTTAACCGAATCGAAGCTATATAGCTAAATCTCTTAAAGTTTTTGCGCAATTTACACGCAGATTTATTTCATCATTTCATTCATATTTAGTACTAGCTGTGCCCGCGACTTCGCCTGTGTGGACTTTAGGGAGATTACCCGGAAATATGGGTATTATGTTTTTCCCGCGGAACCCTAATGCTTTTTCTAAAATTAAAGTAGCCTAAGTTACGCCTTGGAACGGCAGCTATCTGTCAGTGAAAGTCCCATTGAAATCGGTTCAGCCGTTTAGAAGTTTACCCCAGACAAACAGACAGACAGACAAAAAAAAAAATTGCGTTTTCGTTATAGGTATCGTACATACTTTCATACGCATTTGGTAAAAAAGTGTTATTTTGATATTACAAACAGACACTCCAATTTTATTTATTTGTATGTATAGATGTATAGATAGATGCTAATAAAAAAAACAACATTTTAATTGATGTAACAGGAATTGCATAAGTGGTAATTTTAGACCCTAATGTCAAAGTCAAATCATTTATTCTGTATAGGCCTATGGGGGCACTTACAAATTGTCAAGTTTACATTTTTTTTTCTTATATTCTACTATACTACCACCGGATCGAAACGCGACCTCAACACCTCAGGTCATAGACCAAATATTTTATTGAATGCATCGACTAACATACATAAATAGATATGCATTATCTCGCTAGTGTTTCCCGAAGAGGTAGGTAGACGTGCACTGCAGTGCCCCACCCCATTTTGGTTCTGTATTCTGGTTCCAATGTACCTATCAATCTATTGCCATCATACCGAGAACATTTCATATACCGTGTTTGAAAGTAAACACAAAGAGCAAACACGAATTCCGTACACATAAATAAGTAATCACTAAGTCCGTTTTTACCTTAACGTCCAGAACACACTGGGGCGAGTGAATTTACTTTACTTTAATTGCAATTGTAGTCTGTACCAATACACATATATATTGAGAGTCTGTGGCAAAAGCTACGCGACTAAATTCGCTTACGTCATTCATGACATTTCGGTGAACATCAGGATCATCCGCCATCTTTATTACCTTAAATAAACTAGCTGAGCTCCCGACTCCGTGCGTGATTTAGAAACCCAATAATTTTCAATTTTCCGTAAAAAACCTTCTACAAAGTAGATATTAGAAAACTTACAAAGAAAAAGATGACTGAGATCAGTACAGTCATACCCAAGTTATGGCGTGGCCAAGAGGCGTGGTCGAGACCTGTAAAATTTGCATGTTCTGTTTTGTGAATATTGATAGTCACCCCGCATAAATGTAACTTACACTGCTGAATAGGGTTATTGATGTACCCAAAGGCCAGAACACGATACCTATGACAAAAATTCAAACGTCTATAACTCAGAAACTATGATAGTTAGGTATAAACTGTCTACCCAAAGTATTATTTCGGACTTCTGATACGACCTGTACATGTGTATGTATCGAATTTGTCCTTGTTAATCATTTTTTGACATTGACATACCCGTTCGTTTCAGGTGTAACTATTACATCTTAACCCATTAAAATTTCACCATTTCATTAATTTTATAAAAAAAAGAAGAGGTAATACAGTTTGTTTCGGAATTTCTAAACAAAAATTCGCTCGCGTTTTGACGCGTATATTAGTACAGGGTTTAACAGTGCACCGCGGGCCGTGGTCGTCACATTGTTTATTCAGTCTAGAACCTCTCTGCTTAATCCTTATCGACCAGCCTGTGTGCGGCCTGCGCCTTAGGATTGACTCAGACGAACTAAGACAATACGTGCTAACAAGCAATAAAGTAACTTATTACTACTACAGCCCTTTTAACGTCCCACTGCTGGGCACGGGCCTCCTCTCAATGCGAGGAGGATTCGGGCCATAGTCCACCACGCTGGCCCAGTGCGGGTTGGCAGACACACATATATCGAAATCTAGTCAAGTTCCCTCAGACGTGCAGGTTTCCTCATGATGTTTTCCTTCACCGTTTCATAGCAAGTGATAATCTGGGATGAAAATGAGATTTGCACATAAATCCCAGAGGTGCGAGCCGGGGTTTGAACCTGCAAACTTTGATTGCAAGGCGTGCGTTGAACCACTAAAGTACCGTATTACATCAGTTTAATAATAAATTCAGGCTTAATGTTCTTAAATGTATTTAAGTATTGATTACTATTGACGTCGTAACTATGTTGAATTTTATTTATTTATTTAATAAACTTTACAGTTTTGTTACAGGTATCCCTGATACAATATCACTAACAAAATTATGGCCTATGGAAAATAGCTTTACTGATAACTTCATATATATATGATGATACCTTCATAAAGAAGAGATACTTAGCTATTATGTAAGAAGTTTGGTTTTTTTTTTATTCATCAACTACCCACTGTTATGGTGTGAAATAAAACACACGAGCGCAAGTAAAATATGTAAGTCTATAAATAGGCTTTATTATTATGTACCTACTTAGGTACCTTCTTGTATTTGTAAATTTTGTTACTTACTTACTAAATTAGAATTTTATAAAAGTTGAACTAAACTAAATACTAAATCCATTGTGATGCACCCGATTATGAAACACAAAGCCTAACACTCCCTGTGATTACTGTATATTCTATGCCTTTGGTACAAACCGCAACCAGGACTCTAGAGCTCCAGTTCCCCGCTCACCTCTTTGGATTACAAAGGATGAAGGGGCGATTGAAAGCATTATCGCGGCTCACCGTAAATTGGACATGTTAACCTGAAGTGGTAAAGCACCCTTTATGCCGGAGATATGATTTTAATGGATGTGGCTCTGCGAAGATTAGAAAAGTGGAGTGGGAAGGCTTTATTACTTTTACACAAAAGACAAAGTACTTTTCATGGCATTATTACGGACCTCGGGAAAAAAGGTAGATTCTGGACGTCTTTACACGATGCCTAAATAATAATACACTACAACTGACACTGGGGTGTCAAAACGCGCGTCGATTGTTTTGCTAATACCCAAAACGAACTGTATTACCTTTTTATGACCTTTTACTATGAGTCAATACTCAAAACAAAAATTACTCTAGTCAATACTCATAGTAAAAGGTCATTCTTCAACGATATGACATTGAGATCGCGAGCGAACTTTGTCGCGTTGGAGTTGGAGCGTGGCTTTTACGGCAGAAATTCAATCTTGTTGTATAATGACACAGAGTAATTTTTTGTATTGGCAAAAAATATGATGCGCGGCTTGTGTTGCCCAGTGGCTTTACGTTAAGCACGTTAATATATAAAAACCGGACAAGTGCGAGTCGGACTCGCGCACGAAGGTTTCCGTACCATTATCTATAAAAACGGCAAAAAAATCACGTTTGTTGTATGGGAGCCCGCTTAAATAATTATTTTATTCTGATTTTTAGTATTAGTTGTTATAGCGGCAATATAAATACATCATCTGTGAAAATTTCAACTCTCTATCACGGTTCATGAGATACAGCCTGGTGACAGACGGACGGACGGACAGCGAAGTCTCAGCAGTAGGGTTCCCGTTTTACCCTTTGGGTACGGAACGCTAAAAAAACGGAAGTATGTGCTAATAATTTACAAAGACACCACGACTCTAGATATATAGAAAATTATAATGCTTTTTAGGGTTCCGTACCCAAAGGGTAAAATCGGAACCCTATAATTAGGGTTCCGCACCCAAAGGGTAAAATCGGAACCCTATAATTAGGGTTCCGTACCCAAAGGGTAAAATCGGAACCCTAGTACTAAGACTTCGCTGTCCGTCCATCCGTCAGGCTGTATCTCATGAACCGTGATAGTTAGAGAGTTGAATTCACAGATGATGTATTTCTGTGGCCGCTATAACAACAAATACTAAAAAACAGAATAAAATAAATATTTAAGGGGCTCCCATATAACAAACGTGATTTTTTTTCTGTTTTTATAGATAATGGTACGGAACCCTTCGTGCGCGAGTCCAACTCGCACTTGGCCGGTTTTTTGTTAACAACATAATATGCCTTATGTTGAATCAACACAATATACCTTCATAATCAACAAAATGTCAAACAGTCTCAAAAATATAAAGTTATACAAAAACAACACATCTAAAAGTTGTGCCTCTAACCCTCTTCCGAAACCGTTCCATGTAACCTAATTCGTGTACTTTATTTGCATTCCAGAGACGGGAGCTGTCATCGACCACAGTTTATGCAGGAGTGACCCATGCTTATAATAACTATGCAAATTATTCCGATATCGTCCCCAATCGGCCTTTGGCGGAGTAAATTGAATTTGTAACTCTGATTAAACCCCCCTTTGAAATTCCGATTTGGTCCACAAAGCAACGTAGGCCGATTTTTTAATTATTTTTTTTTTGGAACATGGTTTGTGTTTTGGTTTTCGCATCTAAACATGTGTGTATCGAAATAAATTTGCATGTTTTTAATCTTTGTTGTACGTGTTTTTAGTTCAGTTACATATTTGGATTAGGGTATGCCACTCGATTATTTTGGTGTGACTATGTATTATTTGCTGTCTACTATTTTCAAGAGTAATCGTCGGGTGACTGGAAAAACTCATTAAGGAATTTAAAAACAATGCAGTTATTTCATCAATCAAATATGATGGGAGCGACAATTTATCAGTTTAAAGAAATATTAATAGTAGTATTTAGAAAACTATTAGGAAGATATACTCTGTATTATTCCTAAATATGTATACTTTCCACAAACGCTCATGACAGCCGAACATTCTATGAATGATTCGTGAGTATTAACATCATAGAAAGTGTTCATGGTAACAAAACATAGCAAAAAACATAAAATACCAACATGGGATTTTTGGCAATAATGCATTTGCAATCAGTTTTTAATAAACCTTACATTATATTCCATATAGCTAAACAAACAAAATATACAATTTATTAACTGAAAGTCCGGGCTTTATCGCCCCTAATATAAAATGGTATGGGCATGATCGGCCACGTGCCGCCCTTTACTGTTGTTAGATACTCACTACAATATTATTCTGTGAACTCTACAACCCTGATGCGGCGTGTCCCATACTATTTCCTTCTTCCCGACTACCTTTTCTGGATGAGTAGCATCTACCCACGACTTCGTCCTCGAAGATTCGATTGTTCAATATGTTATTCTGATGTATAAACAATAATAAGGTAAAGTTTCATCAAAGTCCGTTCAGTCGTTTTTGTGTAAAATAGTAACAAACATCCTTCCATCCTCACAAACTTTCACATTTATTAATATCAGTAGGAAGGATGTGTATTTATTGAGATTGTTAATGCTACTAATAGTTGGATACTGGCAAAATACCTGCTATTTGGGTGTGATTCTTTTTTTCTTTCTTTCTTCATTATTTCATTTCATTGAACAATTTCATATTGTAGGTCAAAGTATAATGATTTAAAATTGTATAATTTCGCACGCCCAATTATAGACTGACCTATTAGGGTTTTGATCCATAGTGAGATAGATAAATTAAATATTCTATTTTAACTTCATCTATTTGCCGGTCTTAGAATGATTTCAACATCTGTGTCAGCCATACCCATACATTTTATAGAACATTTTATAGAATTGCTAAAACGAATTTCGCGATTCCCATTTTTTAAGGTAAGCCATTTGTACGTTGTGTTTGTTGTCCGTGTGTCACATGATATCGTCACGCACATTCCTATGCGATTATACTAATGCCGTTTTGATTAAAATGCACTGCCTTTTTCAATATTGAATTTTACGCTTTGCGTGTTCTAAAGTCCTTTGACGGGAGGAAACAAATGGATTTCTTGCTATAGACTCATTTAATAAATGAATTGGAAGAATTTGAAGTGGGAGCCTATTTGGTAGAACGCCTGCATTAAACGCAAGGGATGCAGTTCAAATCCTGGGCACCTCTGGCATGGACTGTCAATATAGGTAGTAAAGTTTTTTTTTTATATATTTTTTTTAAATATTATAATACCGTGTCCTAATTAGGTACCTTTAACCTATGTGTATTTATTAAATATGTCAGTTACTTAATAAATCAATCAATTTGGTTTTGTCAGAACTAGCTAGTTTATCAATACAACTTGACTTTCGTTATGCCTAAAAAACAATTCAGTTTCAGTTAACAGTTTCCTAGATACAAACAATATAAACAAATAAAAAAACCAATAGTACTATCGGCCCGTCAATCACACCTTTCCAAACAAATTTCTTATCATTGATTTCACGCAACATCGATTATTTACATTGACAGGCCCGGTGTGTGATAGTGTCACACAAGCGGAACGTTATAATGAGCACGATACCACCCACCATTTTATCCCGACCTCCTTTATAGATAGAATTGTAAATTGGATCTGTAAAGTCAGCGCTCTAAATAAACTGGTCGTTATTTAAAGAATCGTTCGAGTTAGTGGAGCGTTAGATTGTTTAACGATATAATTGTTTCAATTATTTTGTGAGTGTGTTTTAGTTGTTTTTTAATTTCTTTATTTTTTGCTTTTTATCATATTGGAAGACAGTTACATTGAAGTTATTCTATATTCAAATATCGTATTGGAAATAAATTACTGGCGATAAAGAGACATTATAAAAGCTGAAATGACGAGCCTGTTTACCCACGTTCTTTACAGTATTTATTCGGTTGTGTTCGCGATTCAAATCAGTATTAGATTTAAAAAAAAAACTTTAAAAAGTTCCTGCGTTTCTTCGATTTAACGTTCGATTCTATCTTTAGCTGTTGGTTATTTGTTTCTAACATTCAAATCTTTAATCATCATACATCATCATCACGCCCGAAGGGGTAGGCAGAGGTGCACTGCAGTGCGCCCACACTTCGCCGATGTATTTTGGTCCCAATGTAATAGGGGGCGAGCCTATTGCCATTATACCGGGCACACAGGTTTCCTCACGATGTTTTCCGTCACCGTTTCTTAGCAAGTGATAATCTCAGATGAAAATGAGATTCGCACATGGAACCCAGAGGTGCGAGCCGGGGATAGAACCTGCGCACTTTGATTGCAAAGCGTGCGTTCGACCACTCGGCTACCACTGCTTTAATGCCATGCCAAATCTTTAATGCCATGTAATATTATAACAATGTAACAAAATAGGATCCTTTTGGTATATTTTGACTATAAATTCCGCTCTGAGGCGGCTACCATTGTTATCAAAACGTCTTATTCCAAAAACACACTAATTCATCAATACTCACGCAAAAACATGCCTTGTTAGTACCTAACATAGGGCGTACAGTCGTTAAGAAAATTAAGGAGATGATTCAAAGAGATAGCGCCGCGTAATCAACTCTCGAGCCGGGTAAAGGAAGCGCTAAAGATACGAACATTTTAATGGATACGCAAGAAATATAAATAAAATGAAATCACTTTTGCTAAAGATGATACTGGCCTTAAATACCAGGATATCATGAACCAAGTACAATTTATTTTAAAAACCTTATACAATTCTTGCTTTTTTATCAGATGGCTTTTAAGGTCATGAATAGATTCGTCTTGTGAGCCTAGAATTATGATTAATGAAACTGAAAACTTAATCCATGCTACATGCCTATTTTAACCGACTTCAAAAAGGTCTCAATAATTCGACACGTATATTTTTTTACGTAGGGTAACCATACCCACTGTTGGCATCCCCCCACTTATTGGCACCCATGACTTTAAGTTAAAATAACAAGAAAAATATGAATTTTTGACCCCTGATTTTATGTCAAAAATGGAAAGATAGATATGTATATTTTTTAATCTAAAACTTTAACCTCAAACTCAGACTAAGGTAGTACAAACTTTAAGTTTGTTTGGGACATACACTAAAAAGCCCATTTTTACGGTTCCATACCCAAAGGGTAAAACGGGAACCCTATTACTAAGACTTGTCACCAGGCTGTATCTCATGAACCGTGATAGTTAGAAAGTTGAAATTTTCACAGATGATGTATTTCTGTTGCCGCTATAACAACAAAATACTAAAAAATAAAATAAAATAAATATTTAAAGGGGCTCCCATACAACAAACGTGATTTTTTTGCCGTTTTTATAGATAATGGTACGGAACCCTTCATACGCGAGTCCGACTCGCACTTGGCCGGTTTTATAGAAATTTGGGAGTTAGTTCCTTATATTAACAGGGTTTTATTAATTCAAACCAACTCCTTCAATTCAGCTCACAAAGTTTAAATTCCTCTTGACATCGTTAATGCAATGTGTATGTAAAATATGAATAACAGAACGCGTAAAGACATCTGCTTTATGCCCTGAATATACTCAGGCGAGCGTATTTACTCAACTTTATTTGAAAACGTACTCCATATCAGAATACATAAAGATTGAATTGCTATGACAAAGGATATGTGACCAAATTTGTTCGCGTAATCGATGACGTTTCGTTGGAAAATGTGCTTCTTGTTAGGAAGAAGAGTCATCTGCCATCTTTATCATTACCTGTTTCTATTTATAATGTTTATGTATTGAATTTGTGCACGATAGTAACTACTTGGCGAAATAATTTTCTTACTAATTACATTTTGAAATATAAATCTAAAAAATACATATAAAAAAAACAGTTCCCCACCGGCATCTGGAAAAGGGTCCTAGTTACCAGTGGTTAGGGCTCCGGAGAGAGGAACTTCTTCACAATGCGTGCCGTCTCCAGAAGTACCGCCATCTGAATCTGTCCCATGATCCAGCCGCCTAACGCGAGCCTCTTAGTTGTTTGTCGAGGCTCTTGGCTAATAAGCCATGTGCGGAAACGACTATCGGTACAATGATTGCCGCATCATTACCTATTATTATTTTCCTTTATTTCTCATTTTTCTTATTTAGTACATTTTTAAATATAAATATAAAAAATACATTTAAAAATATAAAAAACAGTTCCCCACCGGCATCTGGAACAGGGTCCTAGTTACCAGTGGTTAGGGCTCCAGAGAGAGGAACTTCCTCACAATGCGCGCCGTCTCCAGAAGTACCGCCTTCTGAATCTGTCCCTTGATCCAGCTGCCTAACGCGAGCCTCTTTAGGTGTTTGTCGAGGCTCTTGGCTAATAAACCATGGGCGGAAACGACTATCGGTACAATGATTGCCGCATCAATGTCCCACATGTCGACAACCTCGTGAGCCAGATCAAGATACTTGCTTTCTTTATCTTTCTCTGCTTTCACGAGATTCTCGTCATGGGGGACAGTGATATCGATAATCATTGCATGGCGCTCTTGGCGATCTATCAGCACAATATCAGGCTTATTGGCTACAATAGTCCTGTCTGTGATGATAGACCGGTCCCAATACAATGTGATATGACCCTCTTCGAGAACTGGTTGTGGCTCATACCTGTAGTACGGTACCTCGGATGTCACAAGGCGATATTTAAGGGCAAGTTGCTGGTGGACAATCCTGGCTACTTGGTTGTGTCTGTGTAAATATTGACCATTTGCGAGACGCGAACAACCGGAGATGATATGCCTCAGGGATTCACCAGGGCGATGACATGCCCGACAAATGTCAATGGTGCCATCCCTAAGAATATATCTCCGGTAGTTGTTCGTCATCACAACTTCGTCCATAATTGCACAGACAAAACCTTCGGTTTCCCCAAAGAGGTCGCCGAATCGTAGCCAGGCCACGGAGGCCGCAAGATCTACATCGGGCCCATGAAGGGCCCGATAGTACCTTCCGTGTAGCTCCTTACCCTGCCATACCACCCTACTATTATTATTATTTTTAAGATTCATCATTTCTTTCATTTCGTCAAATCAAGAAAAAAATTACCACTTCTAGAAATTCATACAGTTCGTTTCTTGAATTAGCAAAGGTCAGGCGCGTTTTGTCGCGCCTATATCGGCAGGGTTACACGAGAACAGGGAAAAGGGCAAAATTTAATATTAAATTAAGGCGTTACGTGGAAATCGAGAAAGGAGCGAAGGTGGAAATAAATCCTCGTGATATATGAGGGCTCCATGCAGGAGTGTTGACAATTTTAGAGGTGAAGGTTTTTTTTTAAGGTTTTTCCTCGTCGTGTCGATGCTGTAACATTGTTTAAAGAAATTTGCGAGTTAAAGCCCTCTGAATTGTTTGGTTAACGTTCTTGTAGACATATTAAGCGAATCTTTAAATGTCAGAAAAGGTACAAATTTTCTACTCAAAAGCCAATCACGTGATTATATTACGAGTACTTTGATGACAAATATTCGTCATTTGAAACTGCAAAATATTTCCACACATTTTGATGGAAGGTGATTGAAATAGGAATGCAATTTCATACATCTCTATTGCAACTGTCTCTCCATGTGTTTTTTTAATATTTCAGCGACCCTACTAAGCAATTTTGCTAGTAAATAATTATACTACAATTTCATGGACAGAATAATCCATTGGAGTACCTACTGGTATGCGTAGGTTCATTCAATATTCAGTGTCAAGTAAATTCACATCGAAATTCCAATTTGCGCCGTACAAAATGTAGTGAAATACAATTGAGTTGGTCGCAATGGTTACGTGCCGTAGTCATGAATAAAGCATATCGCAGCAGGTTCAATTTTCCAACGTTTTACACACGCCCGCCTCTGATATCTTTTGACTGTAACAATTTTGACACGTAGAGCCTAGGTATCTATACTTATAAACTAACCCTTAAAACTTTCAGAAGCAAAAACGCATTATAGTGACCATAGAAATAAACCGACTTAGCCAGATACATCTCAAGTTAAAAACTTTCCAAAGGTTCCAAAGTAAAAAACTATTGTGATGGCCCCATACAAGTCTTTCTTGATTACATCAAATGTGGTGAGACTAGTTACACGCAGCCAAGGAAAAATTCAGAAAAGTCAATTTTTTAAATTTATAAGAAATTGTAATGGATTTCAATCTGCAAATATGGAACCTGCGAGTGGGATAAGTGGCCTTCGCCAGAATCACTAGATCAAGCCGTTGTTGTCAAAAATTAAATCACTTAATAATTATCTTTAAGTATTTCACAAATAACAATAGCAGCCATCTTCTGACAGTCTGTATTTCTTTCTCAACTTTCTTGACATGGCAATACTTATTTATGATGCTGTTTTGTTCGAAGTTTAAAACATATAGTTATATCAACAGATCAAAAGATTTTAAATTATCATACATGAAGTACAAAAACTAACGTAAAATACTTAAGTTATAACTGAATCTACAATGACACCAACTGAACGCAGCGTAGGTAAAACTTGCGCTCAATATTTTTCTTGCATTTGTGATCAGCAATTCTAATTTGATACCAAGATTTAAAAAGTCAAAAGACCGGCGGACCAGAGAACTCAACGAACCAAAACAAACACTAAAATTTGTTTTCACAGACGTATCATGATTCAAAGCGTATTTCGTATTTATTTTCCATTTAAGCTAAAGTAAATAGAGATGGATATTTTTATTTCAGATCAAAAATACACCTGACTTCGTGTGTGGCGAGCGGCGGACAGGAAAAACGGATAAAACGTCGAGATGGGTCGGAATGTAAGCACTTTTTGGGGAGATAACGTGTATATAAATGAACTAATTACTTGAGCAAAGGGCAAAGTCTTTGTGAGTGACGGTACTGAAATAGAATTAAATAATTTGCGGCATGGGTATTGTAAAGCAAGTAATAATATTATGATCTTTCAACTTTTCTACATTCTAACTGAGATGTTTATGTTCGATCACCATTCTGATTTATAATTAGAGTCTATTTCCAGCACAAGCATTCATTTTGGTTAGAAAGGCTCAGGCGAATTCTAGTAATGTTAAATTCATATTGATATTACGTAATCTACTTTAATAAAACTAATATAAAAACCTGACTGCGAAATCCTAGATGCACTTAGGTGTTGGATGTTATTTATTTAATTTGGAGTAATTACCAAGCTACCCTGACATTACCTTAGGACTACTTGAATTAGCATCTACTCTCCCTGCCCCCGTTTAGGGTTAATATTAGTAAGCATTTTTAAAATGAGACCAACTTTGAAGAATTCCTTATTAAAAGAAATGTGTTTACAATTTGTAAAGTTAAGTTTACATTTTAAAACTTCACAGGTTGAATTTAGAATCTCCTCCTTTTGAAGACAATTAAAGAGAGGAGATTTAAAAGTTTAATTTAAAAGTAAGTTAGGCCTGTGAATTTAGGTCACAAATGTACTAACGTGATCCTAAGGATCCCAGACATTACTGGGTCGTCGACCTTCGTGCGTCAATTTTTTTTCAATACCAAAACGTCCTGTACTGACACCTGGAAAAGTTTATTCTTCAACAAAATGACACTGACAGCGACCAGCGAATTTTGACACGTGGCGTAGGTTATGTTTTTACCACAGAAACTCAATCTTTATGTATATTAAAAATTATTGCAAATTCCAAAACGTACACAGAGTACGTTTCGGAAATGGCAATAATTTTGGTGGCTTTCGTCTGTGAACCAGTTCCAAAATATTCTTGAATCAAATTTCTAAATAAGCATCTAAACAGCGTTTATAATGTAAAACGTGAAGTTGAACATACATAAATTGATCTATGGGTTGTACAATGCCGTAATTACGATCAAATCATGAATTTACTTTCCCCAAAGCACAAAGCTATCATTAGAATCCGTGGCGCCAGATGTCGGATAGTGTCCCCTTAACAGAACTAATTGAGTTTTGATCCCTTAACTAAAAGTAGGTAGCTAGGCTACATGTCTTTTTTTATATGCTCAGAATTATATTTTTGTAGCAATTTAAGGACGTCTTTAGGTTACTCAACAATTATTTTTCTAATTCGCTTTTAGCGCAGCACTCAATTGCCTCTACTGACTTAAAATACTTTTAGCTCATGTAATACTCGGTGAATAAAGTATCTCACTTTTTCAACACACAAAATAAATCATTTCACCGCATCAAAAGCAGCCTTTTGTAAGTAAGTACTAAGCCAATTAAATGGAGCCCGAAATACTATAGTTTCATAATTTTATTTTTTGATAGTATCTTCACACGTTCGTATGTTTGCAATGCGTAGGAAATCCGGTAAAGCTGTAAAGGCCACCTCACGGCCAACAGTGTAAAAAAAGAAATAAAAAAAAAAGAAATAGGTATCATATTTAACAGCTGGTTATGCGCGTAGATGTGAGTGAAGGAACTAAAGCATCTACTCCAAAATCTTCATTAGATATTGTATACTTAACATTAGTACCTACGGAAAAATGCCACTGTAGACAGTATAAACATGAATTATAAAATCTAATTTCTATTTTAACGCTGTTTTAGCATTATTTATAAAAATACAAAATGATATGACATAATCGTTTAAGTTAGATTAAGCCCCTACCCTGCGTCGACGCCACCCTTAACATTAGAAGTAACGGTAAGTGTATTTATTTATTATTTTCCTATTCCAAAGTTCTCTACACGAGTGTGTGCACAATTAAATTTAATTAATACGAATAGTTTGCGGGAGTTATACGCTAATGGGTTGAATATGTCTGTTTTCACAAAGGGATATAAATACACAGTGTTCTGGAGCTTCGCACAGAGAGGTGCTGCGGTGGCTGGCTTTATCGAGCGTGTTCGTGTTTTGTTGTGTATTACACTACTTAGGTATTGTGATATCCCGTGTATGATATTATGTGTATCCGTCAATATCTATACTAATATTATAAAGAGCAAAGATTTGTATTATGTATGTAACGAATTAACTTAAAACTACTGGGGCGATTTCAAAAATTATTTAACCATTAGAAAGCTATATTATCACTTAATAGGCTATATTAGAAACCCGTGCGAAGCCGGGACGGGCTGCTAGTATATTATATTTAGGATATTTGCTAATCATCTTCGATATTTGAATGTTTGATGACAATATCTAATATCAAAACAAAAGCACATATTTCAATGAAATGTGATCGATAACGCGAGACGCTTTAGAACAGAAATGCAACTTTTAAGCCCTGGGCACACTGGGGCGTCAGATCGCGTGACTTGCCAATTACAATCGCGATTTGCCAATACTAAAACGAACTCTGTTTCAATATACATAAAGATTGAACTTACGTAGGCACGCATTAAAATCAGCTCGTGAAGACATTTCGTTGGAAAGTGAACTTTATCCATGAGAGTATACGGTTAGCTTTGGTATGGTACAAAACATTTGTCACGCGAATTTTGACGCGACTGTCAGCCCGGAGCTATATGTATATGTGACTATTATTGTTGAACGCAGGGAATACCTCTCCATAGATACAAAGCCAAAAACATTTATCCAAAACACTTTCACACTCTGTTGCAATTAAGCTCCTAATGCGATTCTCTTTTCAGCAGCTGAAGCGCTGCCCACTACACGATACGGGCTAAATTCGGAATTTGTCTGGATTTGGAACAGCTTTTGCAATGCGCTTAGTTTATTTCAGTTGAAATTGTCACCCGAATGTGAACAAGGACTTAGTATTCTTTTTACAGTTTTATGCATAAACTTTTATTAGTTAGAACAGAATACACGGAACAACAGACTGCTAAGAGACAAGGGTAATCAGGGGACAAAGGGAATCATAAATTGTCCTGGCATTTAACTGTCACCTGAATTCATTGTACCATATCAAACGATCACACATACACGCGAACTGGGCAAACCCCACCGACCCTATATTATTGATTACTAGCTTTACCTGCTACTAAGTCATTGGAGTGCTATTTGTCTATTATAGACGTGTTGTACCTTAAAATATGGATCCATCAGGTTACTTACATCAATGTAGCTATTATACACGGTGTATCAGAAGTCCGAAATAATAATTTAGGTACATGTATGGTAGCTCTTATGCACCAGAATTAGTATAAGCATACTTTACCTAACTATCATAGTTTCTGAGATACAGACCTTGGAGTATTTATCACAAGTATCGTGTTGTGGCCTTAGGGCACAAGCCTAATCAACAATGTAGACTATATCTACGTGAGGTGACTCCTCATATTCACAAAACAAAACTTGAAAATTCCACAAAATTAAAACATTTACGTAGAAATCAATAATGTAAGTTTTCAACAATGATTACCACTTGCTGAACGGTGAAGGAAAACATCGTGAGGAAACCTGCACGCCTGTAGAAAGGCGTGTGAAGTTCACCAATACGCACTGGGCCAGCGTGGTGGACTATGGCCCAAATCTCCCTCGTATTGAGGGAGAATGTGCCCGGTATAATGGCAATAGGCTCTCCCCCTATTACATTGAGACCAAAATACATCGGCGAAGTGTGGGCGCACTACAGTGCACCTCTGCCTACACCTTCGGGGAATACAGGCTTGATGATGTATTATTATTATTGATATAATAATATAATCAATAAGGTCGTTTATCCCTCGTGTTTATCTTTAGATCAAAGAGAGTGAGAAATTAGCAGTTGATCTTAGAGCTGAGTTGAGCCAAGTTTTAAGGAAAAAATAACACGTATGATAAAAGTATTAAAAAATATAACACAATAACTTTGACTTTACATAATCGTTTATATAAAGCTCTAGATAAAATTAAAATTAATCGTGTACAATAAATTTATATTTAAAGTGTTAGTGTAGTCGTTCTTTATCACATTGTATATCAAAAAACTTTGGGTATATATATATGTATATATATATGAGTAGGGTATATATATGAGTAGGTAGTCAGCCAGAAAAAAGCCTTTCTTCCGAAGTCATCTCCCATGTGAAGTGAATATTAAAGTTTAGTTAATAATTCCAGCACTAATGAACGTCAGCTCTGCCGTGCTGTTCGGAAATTTTCCGCCCGGAACAAAGAAACTTACAGTTTATAGAACATCTGGCCTTCCGCTTCGCAACAGTGTGTGCGAAGCTTTACCTTCGATGTCGAACAGATTTCATATTGTTAGAAACTGTGCTTCTTCTGTACTTCATTTAAGTCAAGCCTTTGTTTGTTGTGACTTTGTATCATATCTGCTGTGTCATTATTTCTGACGTCTTATTTTAATACTGCACTCAAATCCTGCTCCGACAGACAGACGCGTCAAAACGAGCGTGACCAATTTGTTGCCAATATCAAAACAAACCGTTATAACTTATTGATAAAGCTCATTTTTCAACGAAGTATCATGGAAGACGCGTGTAAATTTTGACGCGTGGTCACGTGATTTTCAACACAGAAATTAAATCTTTTTATTGGCACATTTTTAAAATAGTCAAGTTATTTGCTCGCTCCGGTCGGTGGTCACAGAGCGCAACTTTGTAATCTTATCCCTCAATTTTCTTAAATTTCAAATCCCTTTACTTTTTAACTAAATTTATTCTGCATACTGTTGCATAAATATGATTACTATCTTATCGATACATGGAAATATTTTTTTTTTGCCCATTGTCACTAACGACGAGCAAAACGACGACAAATTAGGTAATGCCTAAGTAAGGCGTGCGATAGTTTCTCTTTATTGTATTTTTATATCTCTATACCCTATATGCGAGAGGCTTTGCTTGGCAAGGCGGACGATTGTCAAAATTTAGAGCTATCTTAGTTTACGCGTCGTCAGATCAGTGTCGTAAATTTAGACGGCTCTAGGATCTTTAGTCGTCGACTAAAGCGTTAGACGTTACATTCCACGACCTCCTGGACCCTCACCCTGGGTTGGATTTGTTTGTAGATGAGTGGGTGAAGATTGGTATGAGGTTCTAAAAACAAGATGATAGATGGTTGGACTCCATACGAAGGGCACAGGCAAATAACAGGGAATGTCCTAATCAATGAATTTAGAAAAAAAGCAATGTGAAAGTATAAAAGTGTTTTTTATTGAGATCAATGCATGCGATAACTTTTGCTTTGAACTAACGTCATGGACATTCCCAGTTCTTTTCGTTTTGGCCATAAACAAAACAGCATTTTTGGCGCCATCTTTTAACTTTTTTTTAAATTCTAATGTTTAGAATTCAAAATACCATAGACAAAGACAATGATTGTATAAAATAATAAAAAATATTATAATTTGTGTCATTCCCAGTTATAGGGCACCCTATCATATATTGTGTCATTAGTGTAATGTTTTGGTAAAATAAATACATTATTTAAGGTATTACTTAGCGTTAGTACGGACACTAATGCCCGAAATCATTATCAAGCTGTCTTGCCCTAGAAAGGCAGTCGTCGTCTCAAAGATTTATTTCTCGAACCACGTATTTTATACGAGGTCTCCGCTCCGTCGAGAATCTAGTTTATTTTTGACAGAATCTCTTCCACATTTGGCGAGGGATCGTCCGATAAGCGCACTAAATCCGCTCGGGTGCGATGTGTTTAATTCTGAACTAATCCTATCTATCGGTACGTTTGACGAAGGACTTTTAGATTTTTTCTAAAGCCATGTAGGGTGAGGGCGGTGGTCTTATTTGGCAACGGTACTTTATGTATGTTGAGGATTAGAGGGCTAGAACGCGGCATGTAATGGAATTTCAAGATCTATAATATAAAACGTCTTTACTATCTAGAACTGTAATATAGGCTTGCGAGTCTCTTGCCCATTGTTGGCCATTTTTAAACATTCTATTTTCTTAGAGCACTTAATTTTTAACCGACTTCCAAAAGGAGCAGGAGGAACCGATTTTGATGAGATTTTTTTTGTTCTAAAGGAAGCGTTCCCAAGCGTGGTCCCATTTCCAAAATATTATCAGAAATCAACCCTTTGGGGGTGATATGTGTGGTTGAAGGTCACATTTCAAAAAAAAAATTGATGACCGTAAACTTGTAAATAGATATTACCTACAATTATCTACCTACTTAGCTTAGTACATACATAGTATCTATCTACTACCTATTAAATTTGGCTGGCACCGACTTCAAAGTGGGTAGCGCTTATAATAATAGTATTAATTTATTTTTCGCTTTTGAGTGCCTATTTGTGGTTTTGAAGTCAGTTTTTGTTTTTTGTAAAAAATATTTTTTTACATTAGGTTACCTCGTCAAACCGAGCCTAGTGTATGTTTTCATTAACACTAAGCCACGCCTTTACGTGATGCGTAAATAAACTGCAAATGGCAGCTTCATAATTAGGCGTCTCCTTGTCTTATTGAAAACAGACCTTAGGCTCGGTATGACCACGTAACCTCATTTGAAGCTTGATACAAAAATAATGGTGCTTTGAGAATATTTTTTCTTAAAAATTATTCAATTGGAGGTGTTCCTGCTTTCATTTTTATACTTGTCTTTTACGTTAGCTGGCAGACATCTTGGGGATAAAGTTTTTCAATTATCATTTCGTATGATGAATGGCTCAGTGGGGTTTGCAGCCGGTGTGGCGTGCATCCAACTGCTGCACGGATCGCTGCCCACCGCTATTGGTGTGACTGGCCGTAATCGGAAATCACAAGTTTGAAATCCAACAGGATATATGTCTTATACACATACACCTATGGTTTAATTTGGTAATCTTACAGTTGTATTTTCCTCAATTGCAAATTGTTAGCGATGTAGTCGACCGTTTTGGCGGTATAATATCTATTTTAAAATAAGAAGATATTTTGGTTCTTAAAAAGTTAAGTTTAAAAAAATAAAGAAATAGAAAAAACATAACTTTTTAAGAACCAAAAACTCTTCTTATTTTAAAATTGTACCACCAAAACGGTCGAACTTGTCACTAACAGGACTCTTTCCAGTTTGGCTCAATGTGATTCCGCCAATGTGAACGCAGTGGAAAAGACACGATGGAGATTGATGAATCGGTTTAATATCTTGAAATTATCAATAAAAACTTAACATATTAATGTCATAAATTAAATACATGTGTCAAAATAATTCCCTCATTTCATGTGCTTATCATTTTGGGGGCGTTTTATGGACGCGATTATTTTTGTAAATTAATGAAAAATAAATATTTTGAAATACCATATCTGGCAGGCGACGACAGTGAGTTCACACATTTTATTTTGGCGCACATTCAAGATTTTAGCCTGTATATGTGTAAATACTTCGGTACTACAGATATTTCGTACAGTGAGCAACGGAGGGAGCCTAAGCTGATTCGCGCCACAATCGGCTTGTGTTTTTATCTCCTTTTTGCCTCTAAATTGTTCCGTTAATCTTTCGCTTTTACAGTTCGAGTGCTTTTTATTATACCTGTCCAAACAAGCCCTTTAATTCCGAATTGCAGTAAGGGTATTTTTTAAAACCTGTGGTTTGTTGACGCAAATCCGGCTCAAAGGACCGCGACCCTTTGAACCGAAATGCGAGTGCGAAAGGATTTCGACTTGGTACTTTGTATTTACTTTGACTAGGGGATTAGTAGAATAATATAATTTATATTAATTTAGTATCTGTGTAACGTATTACGGAACGTTTATTTTTAAAAAAGAACGATATATTTGAAATTTGAATTTGTAAAATCAAAACATTTTTTTTTTCATCCTTTGTTTAAATTCCAAATTATCTCAAGCCAGTTATTAAATATTTTTTTACACAATACAGTAATTTTTAACAATGCCAAGAAATCTTCGCATCGACGTTGACACTAACAATAGCTATACTTGGTCTTGCTACGTGTGCAATCCGAAATCGGCTGTCGCAACTATAACATGCCAATTCTGTTCGCCAAACGAGCTGTGAAGGCATGCGGTGCACGTAACACACGTCCGATGCGCGACGCGGTCTAGACGCGTCTGCGGGCGAGGCGGACGCCCCTGTAATTTTTGTAGTGGGGTTGTGACATAATTATCGATATTTTTCTTGGATTGTTAACACGTTAGCTGAGGCGAAAAATTCATAAACGCACTAGCCGTAAGCATCGGATCGGGCCGATTATGTGTGATGCGCAGTGAACGTGTTAATCTCTTCACGGTAAATTTGGTTTGGCCATCTAGACTTATTAAAAGCAAAAAAACTAAAACATTATCTAAATAATAATTCTGTCGTCGTGGACTTATCGCGTTAAACCAAACGCGCCGCGCGCCTGTCACTGGCCGTCACACAACCCCACGCGAGCGACGATCGCTTAAGCTATGCTGCACACTGCGCAAAATGCCAGTTTTGGTGGCTGCAATATGTGGCAACTCAGATTGCTTTTTTTTAATTTCATGGTATTTTTTATATCTTAACCGATAGTTACCAATTCAAAACTACATTGAACATATTTTTTATAGAATTATTTATTACAAAATTGTGTTTGGCTAAGGAATACTGCAAAAAATATCGTCAACTATTTTGTGTAATAGTGTAGTGTATCGTCAACTTTTAAAGCGTTATTTGCTGCTAGCAGGTCTTACAATAACTTAAGAATTAAATGCTGGCTTCAATATCATAGAAATTATGTATATCTTAATATGCTACAAGCATGTTCGCGTGTGAAAATGAGTGTGTACTTATGAATAATGGACCAAATTATTGTTTAAACGAAACCGTGGTTTCGTCTAAGTGACAATTATTCTCTATTAGAAAGGCGAAGCAGTCTACAAAATATTATATGATATTCGATGTGATCTTGTTCGATCCGAGTTACTTACAATTTGTGGCTTTTGTAATAATGGGTGGCTATAGAACAGCTATGGACACCAGTGTGCGGCAAAGCTTAAATGCAACGAAGTTTAAAAACGGAACACGTGATACGGTTTTTTGAAATTCGAATGTCAGATTACCTGTCAACAATCAGGCAAGTGAAAGGTGAACTTTGAATTCGATTTTTTAAATTAGAAAAAAAATGCAATTTCAAAATAACGAATACATTAAAATATTTATTCGTGGAAATGGAATTATTGATCTTTGTTGGGTTAGGATTATGACTTTTTGGATGGTGTTATTCATCTGTAAAACATCCCCGCGCCTTATAGCTACATCATTAGTAGTATTGTTTTAATATTGATATTTTTTATAGTTACCGTTATTACAAATGGCGATGGTAAAGAGGCTGTGCAGTGCCGTATTGTCGGACTTAATCTTTGCAAACCTCATTCTTTTTTTTAACTTTTCTCCGTAGACGCAAAGGTTAGCTGAGGCAATATGAAAATGCAATCCTTTAGGGTATAAACATTTTCTTAAAACCGTATTTATGTTTAAAACTAGTGCAAATCCAATGCTAGTTCATAACAAAGCACTAACTTGTGCATACCAGTTCAACGGTTATTTTCTTTGTAATTTAAAATTTCCGACTACGTGTAAACTTAGTTCTCGTTACAACCTTCTTTTGTTAAACTTGTTTTCTTTGCACAAATACAGTTTGAAATATTTTGTAAATGTACCGCAGAGGGGGCCACTTAACTAAGGTGTAAGTTTATATAAATAAATAGATGGTACTCTTCATTGTACACCAAACGAAGAAAATAATACAACGTTTTTAGGTCTAAATTATGCCTGACGCGTCTTATATCGCCTGACAAAATATTTTTTTTATGTATCTATACGAATATTATGAAACTGAAGAGTTTGTTTGTTTGGTTGAATGCATTAAGCTCTAGAACTACCTGTTCGATTTCAAAAAATCTTTTTGCACTGTCTACTCTATTTATTGAGGTAGAGTATAGACTTTTTAACATCACGCTACGACACAGTGACTGAAACCGCGGGCACAGCTTACTTACATAATTCTTTACTACACTATGTTGAAATGTATCAAAAACTCAAAGAGTGTCGACGCAACAACGATGAAATTTCATAAAATAAAACATATTTTTCCATTTTTTTTAAACCCAAATATGGACCAATCAGGGCAAGAGTTTTAAAACTGGATTTGAAATTTTGTGAGAGCAGATTTTAAACGGAGATCAACGCAAAGCCGGTCCATAAATTACCCTTAGTGAAGTCATCAAAAGGGTAACTCCGCTGAGGGCGAATCGTGTCATGTGAACCTACCATCAATCTTGAGGCGGTCGCCGCTGCACGCATAGCATACGTACTACAAGTTGGGTATATAGTGGTTAAAACATAGCGTTCTGTCTATTATCTGTTAGAGCTTTTGTAGTGTTGCAATATAAGTAGACAGTTATTTATCAATTAGTACTTGAAACAGCAGGCAGAGATGTACTATTAATCTGTTTGGGGTTTTTGAGTTCATGTTCCTCACTAGCTTCTGCTATGTTATTCTGATGTATGGATATTAATACTGTAAAATTTCATGAAAATCCGTTCAGCAGTTTTTGCGTGAAAGAGTAACATACGTCCATCCATCTATCCTTATCCTAGTAGAATTCACGCACGTCCTACGGTAAAAGAAAATGTTTGAAGATTGGTCGCATTACCAACTCCTCATTATCACCTCTAAGGTGAAAATTTTCAAGCATATCGCCAATGGTAACTTTTTTAAATTACTCCTTGTGCTAAGTAGATTTTTTCTTAATCGGTACCAGGAGTTTATTAAAAGTAGTAGTTATTATAATTTGCGTGCAGTACAGTAAGGCGTGACCTCCTCGACACACGCACACCGTATCGAGGGTTAGGTATTTAGTGCTCATAAAGTATACCAGTAGTAACATTTAACCAAAATAACAATTGGGCATACCATTCACCACTTATGAAGCCCTGGCTACACGCGCGACCATTTTTTTGCTGATACCATAATGAACTGCATAAACACATGGATGAAGCATATTTTCCAACGAAATGTCATCGATGACGATAGTAAATTTTGATGCATGATCGAGTATAGAAGCCGCAGTAATTTGATCTTTATATAAATTGACACAGAGTCAGTTTTAAAAAAACAGTCAATGTAATTCACTCGCCCCTGTTGGTGAAGCGCCCAGTTAACGATTCATATATACCGTTGTTATTTGACACGGCAAACTGAAATTTTAAAACCGAAGTTACGGTTGTTTCGGACGGAATAAAAAATAGTTTTATATTTGTACTTAAAAACTGAGTTACATATAAAATGTTTTATTAAAATTGTGTTTCAACTGGTATTCAAAATATTAATGTTAACCTTGCTAATTCGGTGCTGGTAAATTACTTAAGTAAACTCATGATCTTGTAAATGGCAAATTATAATACCAAATCACAGTATTCCGAACGCGAAAATCTTTAAGCTGTTAAGCCTATTCGTATTGTTATGGGATGAATGTGTCCAGAGGATATATTTTTGGAGATATTTTATAAATATTAATCTATCGCACCCTAACGAATGAATATTTAAAAAAAGAGATGTCCTTAATGTTTTGTGATAAAATACTAATCCTATTTTGTTCCCGCTTTCCGCTCCGCTTACGTCTGCTTCCATAGAATCCAAGTCCTCTTTAGGGGCTCGAAACGGCTTTGTCTCGCGTCTAGACTCGTAATCCATTATTACAGACGCCTTCAGACCAGGAAGTGGGGAAGGCGCGATACTTCTATACGCGACAGTTAGCATATTTACAGCTCTGATAAATGTTGTGTCCTTATTCTTCGTTATCGCGCCGTCGAGACACAAATAGAACTGTTGCATTTTTCTTTTCAGTAAAAAAATAGAGGGAATGCAAAGTGATTTTTTTTGTTGAAAGATTGTAATGGTATACATTTTTTGTATTTTTTATTTACCTACGAGCTTTTGAGATTGTAGCTAGATATACTAATATATTTTGGAACCACACACTTAACAGCATTAAAAAAAAAAAAAACTTAATCATAAAACAAAATAATATTATCTACGAATAATACTACAAAAGACATAGAGGTAAGGGGACAGGTTTGCACAAATAATTGAAAAAAAAACTATTTACATGTAATATTTTGCATAAATAATTACAAAAAAAATGTTTTTTACAATTAAAAATTGCATCTCCTATCAATTTTTACAAATTATTTTTGTACATTTTTACATATAAAATACACGTATATCATTCAAAATTTCCAATCAACGAATGACTCCCATTCATTCAAATAACAATGGGAGAATTTTAAAATAATCGAGGGGGCCTCATACGAGCCCTATTTCAATAGACCTTTTCACTGCGCAATATCGGAGACTTGTTTCGCTAAAGCCGCCATTAGTCCGTCTAATAACTGTACGGGGGCCCTTCGTAAGGGTCTCAGCCCTTTGCAACTATCACCTGATCAAATTATCATACACAAACCGAGTTATTGTCGTCCCAATTGGTCATTATAAAGTAATTTAGTTTGTCTAAAGACAACTTTTCGGTGGCGCTTCGACGCGGAACTTTTTATGAGGGGGACGTTATAATTTATATCTCTGAGTGATAAAAATTTCCCTAATGGATATTGTTCACGAGACAGAATGGTCTATTTTCCCCGCATAAAGCCCCGTGCACACTGGGACGTCAAGACGCATCATTTTTTTTTTTTTTTTTTCCACATATAAAACGACTACGATGGCTTGGTCTTATGGTTTAAGCGTAGGTTGCATGATTCACTGCACCAGGTAGTTTCAGGTTCGATTCCCGTCCGCGGAAAATTAGGAAATGGCCATTACAGAATTTTCCTTGGTCTTGGTGTAACTGGGATCACAACTAGGTCCATAGTACAAGGATTGCCCTGTTTGGAATTATACGACGGGATGTATTGACGGTGATATTTATTATCTATACATACAAATAAATAAAATTGGAGTGACTGTTTGTAATATCAAAATAACTAGAGTAGTAAAAGACTGTATGTTTCCTAAATAAATAAATAAACATTATTTTATCAAATGCATATGAAAGTATACACGATACCAATAAAGAAAATGCAATTTTTGAAATTTTTGTCTGTCTGTCTGTCTGTTTGTTCCGGGTAAACCTCCAAACGGCTGAACAGATTTCGACGGTACTTTCACTGGCAGATAGCTGATGTTCCAAGGCGTAACTAAGGCTACTTTTATTTTAGAAAAGGCAATTATTTAAAACCATTATTTCCGGGTAATCTCCTTAACATCCACGCGGGCGAAGTCGCGGGCACAGCTAGTTTTAAATATAACTATAGCGCAGTCGGCTTTACTTTGTGTATAGAGACTTGACGTTTTTAGGGGTAGATAAGTTCCCTGATCCTTTTTCATTGTATTAAGTTAATTGGGTTCACGATTAATATGATGGAACCAAAGATAAGCGTGCTGATTGGAAAATATATGATAGGTATTGAAACCGCTGCGGTTTTCGTTTCATTTAAAATTTAATAGCGTTTGTATTGCAAATGAAACGTAAATTACACAGGATGTTTCAGAAGGCCGAAATACTACTTTGACGTTTGCATCAGTATCGGGTATACAAATGAATTCATTTTACAAGCTTTATATTAACTTGCAATGTAAGTTCGTCCGGGTGGAATATTGCAAGTGAATTTTAAATCTGTTATCTTTAACCGATTGAGCTGAAATTTGGTACACACGCTTATTTTGGATGACAATGCATGCTTAGCTAAGTGATGTCATTCTAATTCCAATATGGCGGATCATCCAAGATGGCGGAATAGTTATTTTTTCTGCACTACCACAGTATGGGTGTCAAATGAAAGGGCTTGCTGAGGACAACACGAAAACTAAGGGCAAATAAATGAAAGCTTGTTTTTAAAAAGTGTTTTCAACTTTAATTTTTTGTACCACTCGGTTTAAAAAATTGAATAGGGATATGGATGTACCTGAAGGCCAGAACACGATACCTGTGACAAATATTCAAAGGCCTTACCTACTTAAGTAACTATGTTAGATATAATCTGTCTTTACTAAGCATCCACATCTGAGCTACCGTATATGTACCCAAAGTATTATTTCGGACTTCTGAAACACTCTGTACACAAGGGCGCACTAGGTAATTAATAATATTTGTGGTTTATTTCACAATTTTAAATGTTACTAGAACTTGCCTTCAAAAGTCCCGGACTTACTGGGGCTTCGAGATGCGCGCATCAATATGTTTCCAAGTGGCAAAATTAACTCTATGTAAATACATCATCATCACACCTGTTTTCCCCGAAGGGGTAGGCAGAGGTGCACTGTAGTGCGCCCACACTTCACCGATGCATTTTAGTCCCAATGTTATAGGGGGCGAGTGTATTGCCATTATACCGGGCACATTCCCCCTCAATACGTGGGCGATTTGGGCCAAAGTCCACCACGCTGGCCCAGTGTGGGTTGGTGAACTTCACACGCCTTTCTATAGAGGTGCAGGTTTCCTCACAATATTTTTCCAAGTGGCAAAATTAACTCTATGTCAATATACATAAAGATTAAATTGTTGTGGTAAACGCCACGCAAGCTCGTTTCAATGTCCGCTCGCGCTGTTAGTGGCATGTCATTGGAGAATTAGCTTTTTCTGTGAGTTAATACAGTTCTTTTTGGTATTGGCAAAAAATGGCTGCACATGTCTTGGCGTTCGAATCTGTTTACACTAACACTAGGAGACGCCTAAAATGGTGTCTAAATATAATTAATGGTATTTTTTTTACAAAAAAACAAGTTTTTATTTAATTGCCCTTAGTTTTCGTGTTCTCCTCAGCAAGCCCTTTCATTTGATACCCATACTGTGGTAGTGCAGAAAAAATAACTATTCCGCCATCTTGGCTGATATGGTGATTCCAATATGGTGGCATATTGGAATTAGAATGACGTTACATAGCTAAGCATGCATTGTCATCCAAAGTAAGCGTGTATACCAAATTTCAGCTCAATCGGTTAAAGATAACTGATATAAAATTCAGTTGCAAGATTCCACCCGGACATACATACGTTGCAAACAAGCTTGTAAAAATGACTGACGCTTGTAACTGCTTCATTAGAGCACAAAAAAAAATAACGAAGAAAAAAAATCTTCATTATTTCTTTCTTCTAGAAACTTCTTTTTCACTGTCCAAAGAATATGATAAACTAAACAAATTTTTTTCACAATATGTTTGGAGTGCATCTCACGTACAATGTCTAATATAAGCAGTATAGATGAGGCTCACGTAGCCAACTAATTTAACACATTGTCAAGTGACTCCCCTCTCATACTGAGATAGTGCATTTATACTTATTTTCTGAGAAATTGATAAATGTCTCTTGTATTCTGGTAACAAACAACTCTTGTTAAACAAACAAGTGGAAACTTTACTTAGAATTAAATATATTTTTTTGCTTTTACACGATATGCCACTTGTATTGGGCCACACAATTCATATTGAGAATAATTTGCTATAATATAATTTTTAATCTATATTTACATTTTGAAAATCGAACACGCACACATTTAACACCTTATTGTTTAGATGCAGAATATAATGCATTGTCATATTTGAATTGCTCATCAAAGCTCCTGACAAAACTACAAATGATACCTAATACAACAGATAGAATCAAATACCTCAGTTCACTCCCATAGTTGTAATGAACTGTGTGCATCTCACCTCTGAGAGTAATTTCTAAGTCCGAACACGTCTTTCAAGGGAAAAGACAGTGGGGTGACCCTTCAGCGCGAATGAGCCCTAAGACTGTGTTTATAGGGATTATAAAAGTATCAAGTATGTTGACAACTTAACAGTACCTTCAACTGCGTTCAATTTGGTGTTAGAAGATCTAAGGACAGGAGATGGTGTGGATTCTATCAGCACCAAACTAAGATCAGCGTGTTGTCGTCTTTCCTTACAGCCGTAGTAAATGAGCAAGATGGCAATATTTTCAGTGCTGTCAAAAATACAAGTTTCGTTGTAGTTTATGTACAAAAATATCTACATTATTGTTTTGAAATTTTTTCGTTATTCGAGCAATACAGTAATGCATCAACTATTATATGTACTCCATCGTGTTTTTGTTTTTATAAAATACTAGCTGAGCCCGCGACTTCGCCCGCGTGGAATTTAATACTTTTCTAAAATAAAAGTAGCCTCAGTTACTTCACGTACCATCAGCTATCTACCAGTGATAGTCGCGTCAAAATCGGTGAGGCAGTTTGGGAGTTTATCCGGACCCAACAGATAGATACACGGATAAAAAAATTCTGAATTGCGTTTTCGTTCTATGAAACTCGATATCGCAACATTTTAGCCTCCCGTAACTCCGGTACAATTAACCATAAGTATTAATACTGTTCCCCCAATGTTTCCGCGCTATTTCGCCTCTGCTTATTACGTAGGGTGTCGGCCGTGCCATTTTATTGGCACCGATTGTATGTAGGCCTGTGTACTTTGCGACACTTTCCCTTTTATGAATGTTATGGTTTATTGCAGCCGCCCCTGTTGTCTACGCTGCGAAGTGTTAGTGTTTCTAAGAGTAATTGGTACCGCGGTTGCAACTGCCACCCCTTAGTTGGTGAGCAAACATCTATGACTTGGCATTTTAATAATGGAAACGCATTATGTGACACCGGAATTTATATCATGTAAGAAATATATATCCACAGTACAGCTCAGGATCTTCCGATACTTTGGCCATGTGTCACGGCGACCAGCAGATGCCATGGAAAGACTTGTTGTCCAGGGCAGGGTCAATGGTAACAGACCTCGCGGACGTAGCCCCATGCGATGGACTGACCAAATTAAAGCGCTGACAAAGACCCCTCTTAATGAATGCGTCCGCCAGACATCGGTTCGGGATCGGTGGAGGAGGACCATCAAATGCACCATCGACTGCACATGACCACGACTGCTCTGCCAAGAGTACATCGACCAAGAAGAAGAAGAAATATATATTAAGGAAAACTAAATAAATATGGATTAGCCTTCTAATCCTACCCTTATTTCACATCATATTTGCTCAGCGAGTACTAGCGTGTAATCTACTTGCATTATTTGTTAAAGAGCAAGTTCTGTTATTGCAACTAAAATGAACCTTACCAAAACTGAATCCATTTGGTAATTAAAGTTCCGTCTGAAGAAACATGGTAAGGAACACGGGGTGCTGCGGTCATGATCTTCATATATCCACTCTATTATATTTGTAGGTTTAAGCACAGTTGGCGGTAGAACATTGTAGATTTCGGATCTACTAAATAAATAATCCCTACTAAATAAATAAATTGAAGCGTGTGTTTGTAACTTCAAATAAGAGCTTTTTACTTAATTGATATGAAAGTAATATACGGTATTAATAACAAAAACACAATTCTTATGTGTAGGACTGTCTGTCTGTCTGTTTGTTTTGAGTAATCTCCGGAACGGCTAGATCGATTTTGGCGGGACTTTGCTGGCAGATTGCTAATGTTATAAGTAGTAACTTTTTTCCTAAGGTTACCTTTAGGAACTAGTTGTTTTAGTATTGTTTTAATGAAACATGGTCAAGGTTCTGCTCAGTTCCAAGCGATTTTGCACTCAGCTGTATTACCACCACCTTTTTCATCTATACATGTACTCGTAGTTACATTAGTGTACCAAATCGCCCATCAACTTAATTGATCGCAATGTTGGGCCACCTTTTGCAGGAATTTGGGCTGGTTAAACGCTTGCTTGGGCGTTTCCTGATTAATCTTTGGGGTTGTAATTGCGACTTGTTGGTTCCGGCGCGTTTGTTTGCCGTCGAAACGCATTGTACCAAATTATAGCACATAATAGACTATGCGTTAACCCGTCCTTTACTTTAAACGAGAAATAAAATTAGGTATTTAATAACTGGACTCCCATCGAAAGGAGTGGCCCATCTTGGCTCAAAATAGAGAGGAATGGAGAAAGGTGAGGGAGGTCTTTGCCGAGCAGTGGGACGTTATAGAATCATAATAATATTTTTATCGCATATTTTATCGTTGTACTTGTAGTAAAAAATGTGCGTCAAATGTGGAAATCTTGATTTCAACGAAAGAGTGCTATTAGAAATATTTAACGACGCAATTCTATTATCTTTGTATTAAAATTTCGGTTCGATCAATCTCTCGGGTTAGTTGGCATTCCAGAAACATTACATCCCATCAACGAATCGCTAAAATCCAAAGTCTCTATTATATACTAACGGATACTTGTTCAACTACAGTTGGCTTAATAGTTCAGATAGTCCCATCAAATTCTCTAAACGAATCATTGGCAATCGGCCAAATATCACCAAACATAACAATCGGATCCATCGGAATCCCATAAACATTATAGCTGAGTAACAAACACTATAAATAAAGGCGACATATTCGAACAAACAACTATTATCACAAATAATTTATTCGACCCAAATCCAAATGGACTAACGACCGAGTGGAGTTGTGATCAATTATCCGGCTCCATGCAATTATCGGAGCAGCCCATCTTGCTCATAATTGGTATCACTATATTGTATCGCTCTTAATACATAATAGATCACCATTATGCTTCTGGGAATGAGTTTGTTGCGTTTCGAAGTATGTCTTCACTGTTACGTAGCATGGTCATTAGTGAACCAATCATAATTTAATGTAGAAATTCTGACTAGCTTTTATATGTAGGTGAGGGCACGTTTATTTTGAACTTTACGCATTATGAGTAAAGATCAAAATAGAAAAAAATGTCGCTAATTTTCAAGCCTATACGATGGGTATATTTTATCACAAATGAAAAAAAAACGTTAATGCAGGTAGCCCTTATTTATAGGTACCTATTTAGATTAAAGCAGTGGTAGCCTCGCGGGCAAGAACGCCCGCCTTGAACGTAAGGGGTGCAAGTTTAAATCCCAGGCCCGCACTTCTGAGATAATTTTCATGTGCGAATATTTAATTTTCAACAATGATTACCACTTGCTGAACGGTGAAGGAAAACATCGTGAGGAAACCTGCACGTCTATAGAAAGGCGTGTGAAGTTCACCAACCCGCACTGGGCCAACGTGGTGGACTATGGCCCCAATCTCCCTCGTATTGAGGGAGAATGTGCCCGGTATAATGGCAATAGGCTCGCCCCCTATTACATTGGGACCAAAATACATCGGCGAAGGGTGGGCGCACTACAGTGCACCTCTGCCTACCCCTTCGAGGAATACAGGCGTGATGATGTATTTATTTATTTATTTAGATATGTTCTAAGTATTGCGTTAACCTCCACAACATCTAGAATTCTATTACGACATGTGACTGACATGTCATAATAGAATTCAATATATCAAAAGAATTATTCGTAATCTTTGATATACCTGTAATAAAATTAAGTTACCAATCAATACATATTTTTTTTATTGAGGTCACATTGCCCGTGTAGTAAATTTTACTACACGGATTTTGAAAAAACAACATGGCCGCATTGCCCATGTAGTAAATTTTACTACACGGGCAATCGGGCGGTCGCAGTGACGTAATAAACGTAAACATATCTTTCTTGGTTACTCTGAGCGCAAAATCAATTAGTTGTCTCGCTTCCCCGTAATATTATCCACCAGACTTGCCAACATTGCAACAACCGACTCAAAGAGATATGTAGAATGAGCGTGGGTTGAAAATGTACCCACCGATTTTTTGTACCGGAGCCTTTGTCTGTGGTGTTTTTTGTGTTGGTAATATTTATCTGGTATCTGTGAGTATTGACAAGTTCTATGTTTTAAACTCTTTGGCATGTAAACAAAGAGCAGGTAGACGTCAAAATTTGACATGAAACGAAACGTAAATAAGTTTTTTTGAGGTTGTAAAATATTTTTGAGACATTTTTGTCAGTTTTGTGCGCGTCATCAATTTGATCGTAATTTAATAGTAAATTAAATCGTAAATCGACAAACAAAAGACATAAATCTATAGCTTAACTCCTAGTGAACGTAAAAAACATAGCATTTGGTACTGTGACATGAACAATTTCGTGAAGTGAAGTGATTTTGTGAAGTGCGCGCCGATTTTTTTCGAACCAAAATTTTCCAAAATTGGGGCGGGGCAAAGCTGCGTCACAGGGTCCGGCACCGGCGCCCCCCCCGGGGCATTCGAACGGATATTAACAGGAAAGAATCCAAACGGTCTGCCGTAATCTAGCTGTGATACCCTACTATTGGTTGAATACTAGTGACTTCTAGTCACTTCTAGTCACTAGTATCATCGCCATTGATCGCAACATCTGTCAAAAGTGTTACAGCCAAAACCTCGGCTTCATATGACAAAGCAAGAAAGAATCCGATGGTATGAAGAGTTCATCCAAGGTCGTACCGAACGGATCTATCTGAGGTTTTACCAATTAGATGTCACCGTACCTAACATACCCAATTACGAAAGTGTCCTAATCCAGTGTGCCCGCACTCCGCAGTCATGCCCGCTCGCCTTGGCCGAACTTAATTGCTGTTATCCACTATCTTATCGAGTGGATTACTGTAGTTACATGTGTGATTTATGCACTGGCTACGTGTTAATGCGAGTTGGTAAAGGGAACCTTGTTAATCTTGCGCAAAGGCGGCAGGATTTGTAAGTGTTTGGGGTTATTGATTTTGGAACAATAATATGTTGCGGTTTTCTGAAAAAAAAGGAACCTAGTCAGTTTTCACACAGCATCCCTTTCCTCTTTTTGATCCAGTCTTTGGCTCCCTACGACTAATAAGAAGAGGGGGAATCCAGCTCTTCTTCTTCTTCTATTACCTGTCATTTGGGAGCCTTTACGTGGTTGCATTTGCCCATAGTACAAACAGTGTTTTATTAAAATATTTTCTGGTACTTTTGGCTAAGGTATCGTTTAACTATTTTCATACTTTGTTACCACCAACTTTGCAATGGTTTTAATGCAACAAATCCATAACATCACATTACTTTTTGCAAAATCTTCGCTTTTACAAAATCTTTTATCAATGATTTGTAGACGGCATGAAATATCTGGAATTCAGACGTTTAATATTCGATAAGAAGCTACCATCTTCCTGCGTTTATGTAAGTAGATAGGTACGGATAGAGTATTCGTGCGTGACTCAACTTAACGTTGTCAGTAACGTGATAGTCCCAATTCTACGGATTTCTACGTATCTGAGGCCGGCCTTGCAATTTGCTCAATAGCCACGCTATAACTCAGCTAGGCGATGCCTGATACCCGTTATCGCTTATCTAGCAGCTTACCCATATGCTTGATTAATGTAGTGTCTACGTGTTAACGTCTCTACCTTATTATATAAAAACAAGGAATAATTAATCTTTTAGAATAAAATATTTTTCAACTACATTTTGTATACTTGCCAAGTATATAACTTTAGATCTAATAAATTGACTTTTAAATAACTCTTCCAACTACGTCATCTACATACATATATTAAAGATATGTTTACTTAAGAATAGATAGATATATAACTCTTTATTGTTCCACCTCTTACAGAAATACAAACTTTACGTGTACGTTAAAAAAAAGTTATTGTTTAAGTAGATATATTTACTTAATAATAATTTGTGGATACCTGCATTGCCTAGTGGATAAGCGTGTAGGTAGCACTGCGTTATGGATTCGACAGTTTTAAACTAATTCTATTGTAAACTAGCTGTTGCTCCGACTTCGTCCGCGTGGAATTTAGAGAGATTACCCGGAAATAATGGTTTTATGTTAATCCCGCGGAACCCTAATGCTTTTTCTAAAACAAAAGTTACGCCTAAGTTACGCCTTGGAACATCAGCCAGTGAAAGTCCCGTCGAAATCTGTTCGGCCGTTTGGAAGTTTACCCTTAACAAACAGACAGACAACATTTTTAAAAAATGCATTTTCGTCCTAGGTGTCGTGTATACGTTCATATGAAAGTTTTTGACTTTCATATTAAAGCATTTGTTGAAATAATGTTATTTTGATATTACAAACAGACACTCCAATTTTATTTATTTGTATAGATGTATAGATTTGTTGGGTACCTTTATACTTTTCATGACGGTTTGGTCTAGCGGTTTGACTGTAGGCCGCTCGACTCACTGAACCACGTGGTTGCTGGTTCGATTCCCGCCAGTAACGCTAATTTCGGAAATGGCCTTTTTCGAATTTGTCTGGGTGTAACTGAGATCGCCCCCAATGCATTGTATTGTATCTGTAGTATAAGCTTTACTTCGTTTGGGTTCATACGATGAGTATGTTGTAAATATCGCCATTTATTCATATAATTTCCTTTGTACGGCCTTGTGGCCAACTATGATGCCGGATTTTTCGGAAATAAACATCATATAAATCGTGTAAAAAACAGAATTAATCCTTTCAAAAATGTCCGCACCAAATAACTCACTATTAAGTGCGCTTGTACTCAACAACCATATTTGTTTTCCCAATCATCGCATTTTATACATCTGCGCATACATAGATTGGCCCGTATCGCCTCCATAAATAGGAGTTCCTGACAAATGGCGGGCCCCATCTGATATATTGACGTGTTGATATGCACCGCCGAGGGGACGATTTTCGACTTCATTGACATAAATCCCGTTTTCAAGAATATATTGGGTTTTATAAACAAACGGACTGCTTGTATTTATATTGATTTTATTGTTGCAAGGGGTTGTGGAGTTGTTGTCATATTGCTTTATTATTTAAATGTTTACTATAGATGCGGGATAAGGATTGACATTTCTGTCGTATGATAGTAGAAACTATAATGTGCTTTCGATTTTTTGTAAGATTAATTTGGGAGAATAAAATATACATCATCACGCCTGTATTCCCAAAAGGGGTTGGCAGAGGTGCACTGTAGTGTGCCCACACTTCGCCGATGTATTTTGATCCCAATGTAATAGGGGGCGAGCCTATTGCCATTATACCGCGCACATGGCCCAAGACGAGGGAGATTGGGGGCCACGCTGGCCTAGTGCGGGTTGGTGAACTTCACACGCCTTTCTATAGACGTGCAGGTTTCCTCACGATGTTTTCCTTCACTGTTTGGGAGAATTAAAATTATTATTTTATTTGAGACAGAATGTGGACTTAGTGCATGTGAAACTTTTTTATTTATTTATATTATTCTACGGATTGTTATCTAGATAAGTAAAACACAAACATTGTTTCTACCTATTTCCGTTACAGACTTTGACACCATCCAACCGATGTGCCCCAAACTGGTTTAATTAGAAAGGCAATAATGCAAAGATAGTTTTAGACTACCAAAATAAGAAATAAAATAAAATAGGTAATGAATAAACAAAATTTCCTTTTACGACGAATAAAAAAAAAAATTTTTTAGCGTAGTAGCACACGCCGGGTATTTTCAAGACTTTTATACAATTTTAAGTAATCTTCCATGATTTCCAACATAAGTATTTGTATATTAAAATAAAATGTTGTTACTTATTTATTTTTAACTATAAACGTATCCACCAATCATTTACATGCATAACAGAGAAAAACATTTCTAAGTTTTTTTACAAGCTTTATATAAAATTGCAATGTATGTCCGGGTGGAATCTTGCAACTGAATTTTAAAACAGTTGCAAGATATCTTTAACCGATTGAGCTGAAATTTGGTATACAGGCTTATTATGGATGACAATGCATGCTTAGCTATGTGAGGTCATTCTAATTCCAATATGACGGATCATCTAAGATCTATTTTTTCTGCACTACCACAGTATGGGTATCAAATGAAAGGGTTTGCTGAGGAAAACACGAAAACTTAGGGCAATTAAATAAAAGTTTGTTTTTAAAAAGTATTTTGTACCATTATTTTTAATCCTATACAGTGTTAGTGGTTTAGTTGCTGTCTCCAAGTAAAGACCCTACCAAATGAAACATAGTACTACTACAGCCCTTTTAACGTCCCACTGCTGGGCACGGGCCTCCCCTCAATGCGAGGGGGATTCAGGCCATAGTCCACCATGCTGGCCCAGTGCGGGTTGGCAGACTTCACACATCTATCGATAACTAGTCAAGTTCCCTCAGACGTGCAGGTTTCCTCACGATGTTTTCCTTCACCGTTTTATAGCAAGTGATAATCTCGGATAGAAATGAGATTCGCACATAAATCCCAGAGGGGTTTCGCACACTGCGATTGCAATGCGTGCGTTCGACCACTCGGCTACCACCGCTATCGGCACATACTAAAATTAAATTAAGTAAACAGCAAGGGGTAACCTCAAATAGGTTAGCGCTGTGCAGCTCACGTGTTTTTATTTTTACGACACATCAAAAGAAAGTGATACCGCGTAATTTTATGGTAATGGAGGGCGGTCGCGAACCCACGTATTACGAAGGCTTTTAAATTTACGGTTTAAGCTCTATGATGAGAGCAATGTTTCTACCCTGCACACATTGAGAAGAGCGAATTGAAATGACTTTAAAAAAATACTAAAAAACCGGCCAAGTACGAGTCAGACTCGCGCACGAAGGGTTTTGTACCATTATCTATAAAAACGGCAAAAAAATCACGTTTGTTGTATGGGAGCCCCCTTAAATATTTATTTTATTCTGTTTTTTAGCATTTTTGTTATAGCGGCAACAGAAATACATCATCTGTATTTCTGTTGCCGCTATAACAACAAATTTCAGCTCTCTAGCTATCACGGTTCATGATATACGCCTGGTGACAGACGGACGGATGGACGAAAGGACGAACGGACGGACAGCGAAGTCTTAATAATAGGATTCCTGTTTCACCCTTTGGGTTCGGAACCCTAAAAATATTGTGTCGATAATAAAGTATTATAAAATACATCATCACATCTGTATTCCCTGAAGGAATAGGCAGAGGTGTACGGCAGTGAGCCCAAACTTCGCCGATGTATTAAATACCCAATGTAATAGGGGGCGAGCCTATTGCCATTATACCGGGCACATTTCCCTCAATACGAGGGAGATTTCAACAGTCCTCAAACATAGCCAAGTGCGTGTTGGTGGTATATAAAGACGTGTGAACACGCCTTTATAGAAAGCCGTGTAAAGTTCACGTCTATAGAGACGTGCTGGTTTTCTCACGGTGTTTTCTTAAAGATTGAATTTCTATCGTAAAGGCCAATCCATTACACATCAATATTCGCTCGCATCATTGAATATATTTTGTTGAAAAATGTGCTGTATTTGTTTAATTATATAGTTCATTTTGGGTTTTAGGAAAAAAACCGTCACGCACTTTTCAACGCGCTCGTGCGAGCGGGGAATTTATGGCTGCCAACATTTAAACTCATATGTGGGCTGATACAGGTAATAAGATTACCCCCTTAATACCTAAAGGGGTGAAGATAAGGGCCCTGAAAGTCATTACTAAGAGTCTTCAAAATGAAATCTAGACTAACCTTCGTTTGGGTTCTGGCATTCATTTCATGCCTTGAAGCAAAACGATTATGCTTTCATGTTGAAATTTGTGAAAGCTTATCTTGAAACGTAAATAGAAGTGGTTATTTAAATTCCAATATTCTGGAGATACAGATTATTAAATATTAATTGCCCTGGACACACTGGAGCGTTCATATTTTCGCTAATACTTACTTAATTACGCGAGCTAATTTCGTGAATATCACAGAATTTTTATCTTTATGTTTATTCACACAGAGATAGTATTGTAAACCTGCACGTATATAGAAAGGCGTGCTCACCAACCCGCACTGGGCCAGCGTGGTCGACTATGGTCCAAATCTCCCTCGTATTGAGGGGGAACGTGCCCGGTATAATGGCAATAGCTCGCCCCCAATTAGATTGGGACCAAAATACATCGGCGAAGAGTGGGTGCACTGCAGTGCACCTATGCCTATCTCCTCGAGGAATACAGGCGTGATGATATATTTATATATTTTATTTTATTTCTAGATGGTATTGGTATTTGCAAATATTTTGACGCACGCGTCTAGACGCCCCAATGTGCCCGGGGTTTCAAGGCCTACGAAAGAAAAATAAATATTGTAAAGTAGTCCTAAGACGATTAGTTTGATCTTCACTGATTCTAACATAAGGACGTATCAAGTTTTAAGGATAAACTTAGATTAAATGTCTAAGAAAAGTTGTATTTAACTTCAGCTCCTCGATCACTATCTTCTTACGTGTACGTATTGCTTTCGACCAACGGCACTGTTACTGTCATGTTCATTTGTGAAAAAAATGTTTAAATTGACTGGCCTGAACCGTTATTTGTATATACAAACCAGGAAGGAGGTAGAGATGTGTGGAGAAGAATGGGGAGACCTTTGCCCAGCAGTGACATAATAAAGATTTAAAAAAAGTATTAATGTGGATGTTACCTGTGGAGGCGTTAAAGGTAGGCCTTTGCTTGTCAGTGAGACATACCGTACACTACAGTGACGGGAAACGCGTACGAAGCGTAACTCAACCCAAAAAAGATAGTGCTTTTGAGTGATTGTGCCTCTGAACGGAATTTGAGCAAGTCTGTTTAGTAAATGTGTAAAAAAAATTTAAACACGAACAGACTCGAGATATTTTTGCAAATAATCAATAAATATTTCATAAAAAATTGAAACCCCTATATTAAAAGGACGCAAAAAAATCTAAAACGTTAATAAATTTTTAATCGCCCTCAAAGAATAATTTATTCGGCGATCTCTCGCGGAGCTACATTTTTAATAAGTTCCATGCAAATCGGAGGGGTATTAGGGACTTAATATAGGTCTGATCAGGGTCCCCGGATCAAATTGAAAAGATTCCGTGCAACGTCAAGTGTGGTCCTACTTGACGAAGGTACTGGCTTTCACGGCGCCCTACTTATGCCCTTTGATATGGGCAGCTGACAAACCACATTCTATATTGGAAAAAAAAGTTATTACGCGTCCGCGCAGACGTCCCGTGGTGGTTGGTGAAATGGAAAACGAGGACTCGTCACATTGGTGAAAAATTGGTTTGTTCAAAATGGGGTTACAGAGCGTTTCCCACATCATAGGTGCTTGGAAATATTATTCTAGGATAAATTTAAAAAATATATTATATATTTTTAAATTGGGTACTAATTGAAATGTTCTATTCATACCTAATTTGAAATTTATATCAACGGATTTTGACCCAAATTTATGACCTGAAAACACTGGGGCGCGCGAAATCAGTTGACTTTTTCAAAAATGATGTCTGTGGCAACTATACTTATAGTCTTAATTCACTTGCGTCATCGTTGTCATTTCATCTAAAAATGTGTATCTTCGCTCTAATTGCTTGCTTGCGTCTTCTCCTGCGTAGGTTTTCAAATTACTCACTCTAAAATCGAAATCAATTAAGTGTCAGTTTCTATAACAATATCCATCGTAAAGTTTCTATTAAAAATTGCAAACGGAAAAATGTATATTGAGAAATGATCCTATTCTGTAAGAAATCAAACGTTTTTATGGCGATTGCTATCATTTGACGGTAACGAGGCAGACGATTGATCTCGTCTTGACAGCAATACTTGTGATAAGCTATCCGTCCAACGATACTATCGCCAATTCAATTAACGTAATGATGTCTGGCCCCCTCACTGAATAAGACTGCCGTCCCTATATCAAATGCTTCCTTAAATAGGTATCGTTTGATACATATCCAATCGTTCTGACCAATCAAATGAGTTGATTTAAGGAAGTCCGTTACGTCGAGTATCCGATTGGTTAGTTATAGACGTAATAAGGTTTTTGATTTGCTCATTTTTAACCGACTTCAAAAAGGAGGAGGATCAAAATTCAAACCGTATTTTTTTTCTTAGTTATGTCCTGATACACAACTCAGGGTCTGAAGAGCCGCGTAAAGTTACGACTCTCGGTCTGCAAACTGTAACATTTTGGGTGAAACGAGCTCAAAGTGCTGACAATTTTATTATTTTATTTTCGTTCTTAATAGCTATAAAGCGTTAATTGCATTAAGTTCGTTTATCGTTCGCTTTTAATTAACTGAGTTCATTACTTATTCTAATATTAGTGCGAGATTATGTCGAGGGTAGTAAAATGTTAATGAGTTTTTTTACAAATAAAATTGACGCTTATCTTAATGTCCTATTCTTTTTATTATAATAACAGAAATAAAAGTTACACAATAGCTTTGCACAATAATTGTATACGCACCCTGGAGGGCCAGGACGCACGCTGAAAATTTTTTGCCAATACTAAAAGGAACACTGTCTTAATATACATAAAGATAGAATTTCTGTGGTAAGAACCACGCTGCCAAGCGGCCACGCTGAAGAATTCGCCCACACTGCCAAATACATTTAGTTGAAGAATGAGCTTGTACAAGTAATTACAGTTCCTTTTGGTATTGGCAAACAATTTCCAGCTTGCGTCTTGACATCCCAGTCTACCCAGAATAATGTCCCTAACGATAATATTGCAACGGTTCATTCCTGGGGCCTTACTACCATATTTTATAGTATTATTGCTTTAATATTAATACTATCTCCTTTATTTCTTATCTTTCTTATAAATTACATATAAATTACAAATATATGTATAAAAAATACATTTAAAAATATAAAAAAGAGTTCCCCACCGGCATCTGGAACAGGGTCCTAGTTACCAGTGGTTAGGGCTCCAGAGAGAGGAACTTCCTCATAATGCGCGCCGTCTCCAAAAGTAATATAAATATTATCTTTAATATTTTCATGTGCGAATGTCATTTTCAACAATGATTACCACTTGCTGAACGGTGAAGGAAAACATCGTGAGGAAACCTGCACGTCTATAGAAAGGCGTGTGAAGTTCACCAACCCGCACTGGGCCAGCGTGGTGGACTATGTCCCAAATCTCGCTCGTATTGAGGGGGAATGTGCCCGGTATAATGGCAATAGGCTCGCCCCCTATTACATTGGGACCAAAAATACATCGGCGAAGTGTGGGCGCACTACAGTGCACCTCTGCCTACCCCTTCGGGGAATACAGGCGTGATGATGTATGATGTATTTTTATTATCTGCCAAATATTGTCAAATTGTGTACTAAGTTTCTTTTCAAAAACATAGAGTAATATAACAAACATTACTGCAAGAGACTTGGTAGTAAGGATGCTGGAGCCCAATTCTCATTTGATCGTCATTATCTCAAATTCGACATACATCATCACGCCAGTATTTCCTGAAGGAGTAGACAGAGGTACACTGTAGTGCGCCAACACTTTGCCGATGTATTTTGGTTCCAATGTAATAGAGGGCGAGCCTATTGCCATTATACCGGGCACATTCCCCCTCAATACGAGGGATATTTGGGCCATAGTCCACCACGCCGGCTTACTGCGGGTTGGTGAACTTCACATGCCTTTCTATAGACGTGCAGGTTTCCTCACGATGTTTTCCTTCACCGACATGACGAAAAAATACGACCTAATTGGCGTTTTGTTTCGACGTATGTCGTATTAGAGATAATGTCGATCATTCGAGGATTTCCCCGCTGGTCTTTATATTTTGCTCATTAAGAAGAATACACCGACCGCAGTCAATCCAGTGGCGCAAAAACTAACTACTGGGAGACATCATTAGTTGAACCTGTCGCCCTCGACCCTCGGAGCCCTCCGCTGGGACATAGCACGTGATAAGGTCCCACACTCGCACCGTTTGTTTCCTTATCAGGCTACGAGACAAGCGATTTAAGTTCTAAACGCAGTTTGTCACATTCGACAAACCGTCAAAAACTTTATCACAAACGCGGGTATTCACTGTGATGTATGGAGGTAAACATATACTATTTAACAATACTATATATAAGTTCGGCTCCTTAGGCTAAACATACGCGTAACCATATTCAGTTGCTTTATTCTTCAAAGACCCATATCTCACAGTTTGTCACTCTAATTAGGACAGCCACAGTGACAAATCTTTCAATCAAACATGCAGGTTATCACAATCCCAGTTAGTGATAAATTGAGGTCTTAAACACTTTGTCACATAATAGGTATGTCTTCTATCGAAATGCTGGCTACATCGTTACAAATGTAGAAAGGTATGAGTTCAATTTTATATTGCGTATGACCTGCACCTATAGCATGACCGTGTTGACATAAGTTTTATCACTTTCAACTGACAGATTTGTCGAGAAAATGACGTCACTTCGAGCTTTTTGTACTGGACATAGCTCAATGTGACGTCACTTTCTCGACAAAACTGACAGTTGAAAGAGATAAAACTTATGTCTACGTGGTCATGATACAGGGCTTGCTGTAATTATTGGAGACTTGTTGTCTCACTTCTTAGATTAAGCCAAGGTCGTTGAGACCTACCTAATACACCATTTCACCATAAACGCTTATCTCGTAGCCGTACCAACCCATCGATTAACTACCGAGGGGTGATGTGTATCGGATAGTGCAATTGTACGTTATATTATTGAACCAGTAGCTCAGATAAGGCAGATCCGATGACAGGTGAGTAACGAATAGCTTGATTCACGCCTTAAGCATACTGGGACGAGCGAAGACACTTTTTTGAAAATGTACACTGTGTCAATATATATAAAGTTTGAATGCCTACAGCAAGAGCCACCCAATCATCGAGACTAAATTCGCTCGCGTCTTCGATGGCGTATCGTTTAAGAAATTCTTCTATAAGTTTATAGGTTGAGCGCGTTTTGATCGCCTATTTAAGCAATGCTTTCATCAATAAATTTAGCGTTGTTCCAAACCTAATTGTGTAAAAATATCTTTGAATTATTAATTCAATTAGGGTCTGCTTCATTACGGTTTGTAAATAATTATGTCAGACAAGTTTGTGTATAAGGTTTATTCAGCAAATGCTAGTGATGACCTTAAAAGTAGGACTGCTACTTTAGTTTTCAACTTTAAAATATTGTTGTGTTATATTTTACTTCGTAAATACTTAAAGAATCAAATAATTAAGTAGTCTTTTGTTAATCTTTTTTGTTTAAATTCTTCTATTATATACCTTAGTTCATACATTACATTATATAACTAATTAGCGAATAATTTCATATATAAGTGAATGTAAATTATTTTGGGAAAAAAAGTTATTTTAACCACATAATATAAACCTGCTTAGTCTTAATGGACTGGCAGTCAACAATAAAAAAAGTTAATGAAAGCTTAATTTTCAAATTTCGAAACAATGCCCGCATTACCATAAATGAAATATTCATAAGAGATTCGTACCAAAATCGATACATGCAATCAAAGCACACAAATCGATTTAATGCATCAATTCGTACGCATTGATATAAATCAGAGCGGTTGGGAGTGTAAAAGAAACAGTTGGTCTTTTAATATTTACCGATTGTTTTTATCTCAGAGTGAATTATTACAATCGTACTCACTTTGCGCCGTTTTAATGAGACCTCTCGACGCACGTTTATATAAGCATTTTATTCAAAAACAGAGGATTGTGGTAGTTCTTTTAAAACTAGCCATTATCCACATTAGTAGCTGTTAACATTCCTTTGTGATGCTTCATTAGAAAACGCTCCGAGCTTTTTAAGAATGTACGACTGAGCGACTGATTAATTGGCGGATTATTTAAGACTTTACTAGCTCTCATTAAGGTTGAAATTGTTTTACATATTATTTAAAGTAACTGAATGTATGATGAGTTGTTTGTATCAGAAGTAATTTTTTATTGTTTTAATGAATATTATAGAATATTACAAAGACAAATAGATGCATTTCTAACAAGTTTATAATTACATATGAGATTTTATAACAATAATTCATACTTAGTATAGTACTACTACAGCCCTTTTAACGTCCCACTGCTGAGCACGGGCCTCCCCTCAATGCGAGGGGGAATCAGGCAATAGTCCACCACGCTGGCCCAGTGCGGGTTGGCAGACTTCACACATCTATCGAAAATTAGTTCCCTCAGACGTGCAGGTTTCATCACGATGTTTCCCTTCACCGTTTTATAGCAAGTGGTAATCTCGGATGTAAATGAGATTCGCACATGAAACCCAGAGGTGCAAGCCGGGGTTTGAACCTGCACACTTTGATTTGCAAGGCGTGCGTTCGACCACTCGGCTACCACTGCTTCTCTTAGTATAGTAGCCAAAACTTAATTATTTCAACACTATTTTTATTTAGAAGAGTTTTTTTAAATGTTTACTCTTTTCTCTAAGAAACTATTTTTCTACACATTGCATATGATGTAACTTTTGATTTCACTTGCTTCAAATCTTTTAAAAAAGCGGCCAAGTGCGATTCGGTCTTTTGTATGGGACCCACCTTATTTTTTTTTAGGGTTCTGTACCCAAAGGGTAAAACGGGAACCCTATTACTGAGAATTCGCTGTCCGTCCGTCCGTCCGTCCGTCCGCCCGTCCGTCCGTCCGTCTGTCCGTCTGTCACCAGGCTGTATCTCATGAACCGTGATAACTAGAAACTTGAAAATTTCACAGATGATGTATTTCTGTTGCCGCTATAACAAAAAATACTAACAAACGGAATGAAATCAATATTTAAGGGGGCTCCCATACAATAAACGTGATTGCTTTCCGTTTTTATAGATAATGGTACGGAACCCTTTGTGCGCGAGTCCGACTCGCACTTGGCCGGTATTTTTTGTTTTAGTGATTGTTGTTATAGTGGCAACAAAAATACATCATCTGTGAAAATTGTAACTGTCTAACTATCACAGTTCATGCGATACAGCCTGGTGACAGACGGATAGACAGACAGACGGACGGACAGCGGAGTCTTAGTAATAGGGTCCCGTTTTACCCTTTGGGTACGGAACCCTAAAAGCACTACAATGTCAGTTCAAAGCTTCAACTGTATACACCCAAGAGTTGTGGGTATGCTCTCCGCTTTATATTTTCAATTTAATTTACCGCATGCAGTTTCTTTTACGATGACTGCAGCCAGCTTAAACTTACTATGAAGTCTTATTAAGTCCAGTTTACTTAGGTACAGTAGGGTTAGCATGCATTCCAAGACAATACCTTTGTCACGAATTCGCTCGCTTGCTCTCTGTCTACCTTCATTCTAGAGAAAGAGACAAAATCAAGGTATACATTGACATTAGACTAGTCTTGGCGTTCATGCTACAACTACAGGTGGTAATAAATACTACAAATATTATGTAACTAAAAACCGGACAAGTGCGAGTCGGACTCGCACACGAAGGGTTCCGTACCATTCTCTATAAAAACGAGCAAAAAATCTCGTTTCTTGTATGGGAGCCCCCTTAAATATTAACTGTATTCTGTTTTTTTAGTATTTGTTGTTATAGTGGCAACAGAAATACATCATCTGTGAATTTCAACTGTCTAACTATCACGGTTCATGAGATTCAGCCTGGTAACAGACGGACGGACGGACGGACGGACGGCGAAGTCTTCGTAATAGGGTTCCCGTTTTACCCTTTGGGTACGGGACCCTAAAAACAACACTTTAGCTTATCTAGTGACTGGCATATCTTCGCAATGCCGTGGTCCCGACACGGCGTATAATCCCACTCCCTGTATATTGGACTTGCCAATATCTAGTTATCGTTGTTAAACCTTCGTCGAGCTCAGAATCCTGGATATTTAGGTAGATAGCACGTGCTATCCGCTTTGTTAGACGTCTTTTGTTTTTATAATTTCGAAAAACTAGATTTTGATAAGGAATCCCTTCTCTAAATAAGCATTGTCATATAGTAGCATTCCTAATTATTGAATAACTAGCGGCCCCTTCCAGCTTTGAACGTGTGGATATTTTTTTTTAATGTTTTGGGATAAATAAATATAGCTTATGTTACTCAGTGATAATGTAGCTTTTTAATAGAAAAATATTTTTTGAAATCGGTTTAGTAGTTTTAAGTTTATTCGTTACATACGAAACTACAAAATACAAATCTTTGATCTATAATATTAGTATAGATATTTAAAGCACGTGTTTCCCAGTAATTAGGCTGAAAATCTTGAAGAGCGATCCGTTTGCTTAGCCTCAGTAGATATCGTAGTTGCTTTGAAACAAGAAAATAAACATTGAACCAAAATTGACTTTGTGATGCTGCAAACATAGACAATCTGCCGTCCGACGACGTCGAAGCCATACACACATCCATCTTAAAATTTGACATCTGGAATTACTTTCAATTGAGTGATTCATCCGCCATCTTTATCTCTTTCATCGCCCATTTATACTGTGTATTTATTGAATTTGTTCTTGCCACTGTCTAAAATACCAGCTAATCAGAAGTGGAGCCATTCCTCACTTACCATTTATTCTTCTCATTAAAAATTAAAAAGAAATTTGTATGAAAAGGTATGTCTGTGCTTATATGGTTGGAGGTAGCATGTTGAAATTTAATGGTACGTAATCCTCGAGGTGCTTCGCGATGCATTTTCAACTTTATTCCAATAGTTACTAGAATTTATAAACATCACACACAAAAATGTATAATCTAGTACTTAAATTGCTTAAGGAAGAACACATAAACGTACAGTCTAAACTACACAACTAATTAATCAGGGTGTCGAGCGGCCTCAGTGACACGAACCAAGTTCATAATTGTATTCCGAGTTGGGACAGCGACTAGGCGTCTGATTGATTGCCCGCGCGCGGCCTGTGTTGTCCCACGATGCGAATTAGGACACTGCACCTGTAGATCTCTGTTAACTAGTACCATAAACACACACTGACTGAAACTCCAATTTGAAATGCTGAAATATTATTATATCGACGGGTAAGGGCTATATTTCACCGGTGAAGTGAAATGTGAGTGAATCAGAGACTCTAGTTTTGGGCAAACGCTATATGTAGATTATCATTTGTTTGTGTTATGTAACGAAAAATAATTTAGGCTACTTTTTATTTGTACTTTCCATCAATTCAAAGCTACTTAATTAATAAAGTTACAGATACATATTAGACATTTGATTGATTTAAAAAATATTACTCTAGAAAAAATATTGTTCGATATTTGAATTATTTCATTAGTTGCCAGTAACGATAGTAGCAAATGATAGTTTAAATGTGGAATTGGCCTAGTTATAATTGATGATACAAGGAGCGCGTGTGCCGAAATTTTCCCCGTCCGAGGACGGCTAATCACATTTTCCTTGCAAAAGCCGACCAGCTAACGACCGTGGACAGAACGGCTATCGAGTCAAAACTTTTTTTCCAAGTACGTATTATGAGTAGGGCGGCAATCTTTATGTAGAATATATAGACAGACATGTTTTATATTTTTTTCTTTTAAAAATACATAATCATTACGCCTGTATTCCTCAAAGGGGTACGCAGAGGAACACTACAGTGCACCGACAATTCGCTGATTTAGTTTGGTTCCAATGTAATAGGGGGCGAGTCTATAGCCATTATACCGGGTACATTCCCCCTCCATAGGAGGCCGATACGGTTCGAATTAACCATGCTGGCCCAAGGTGTAATTAGTTATCTTACCACGCCTTTTTACGTGCAGGTTTCCTGACGATATTTGCCTTCACCGTTCACCAATAGTGGTAATCAATTTTAAGAACAATATTCGCAAAACCTCAAAATTCCAGAGGTTACGTTTACCCCTTACATTCTGAATACAGGCGTGATAATAAATTACGTCTATTCAATAAAATCTATTGCTGTCATATTGATATCTACGACTTAGTTCTCATAAAGTAGATTAGTTAGACCAAGGTTTTGTTATAAAACACATTTTTCATCGACATTTTACTTTAAAAATATTTTAATAAAGAGGACCATCCCGCGTTTGTCGAGTTTATAGGTGGTGCTACTAATAAGGCATTCTGCACACGTGCGGCGGTGGCGTTCGCGGTACCGCTTTGACCGCTTAATTCAATGAGCTCAGATTCAGAGGCCCACTGTTGGGTTCACAACCACACAACCCGCTTTGTTAGCTGCTGTGTTAATAATTATGGTCCTTGGCTAAGTTTCATTAGGCTACTTTAGTGAAATAAAATCTCTTGGTGCATTTAAATTTAGAATTCTGTTGAACTTTTTGTTTTTACTTAATTAACCTTTAGTCCATTCTGCAATTGATTCTATCATCGTGCGATCTAATGATACAAAGTAGGATATCAACCCTTTAAATTATTAAAAAAAAAACCAAAACCGACTTCAAAAACCCAGGTGCACTAAAAAGCTAGAAATAACTTCATAATTCATTATATTTGAAGTCCGTGCCAATCTATGTCAGACTATACAAATACACACATGATCAAAAAATATTTTTGAAATTGTGTGACCTTCAACCCCCCATTTCACCCCCAAGGGGGTTGATATCTGATGATATTTTGAAAATGGCACCACACTCGGAATATGTCCTTTCCAACAAAAAAGTAATCATCAAAATCGGTTCATAAACGTCGAAGTTATCCGCGAACAAACGGTCGAATTGAGAAACCTCCTCCTTTTTGGATGTCGGTTAAAACTATTTTACGGATTTTATCGCGTTTATTTACTATTTTATTTTCCCGACGTTTCGGCTGCTTTACAGCAACCATGGTCACGGGGGGACTGAGGTGTTAGACGTCCTGATGTCATAGTTAATAACTGGGTACTCTCATATTTAGACCGCAAACAACAACTAAATATGAGGGTACCTTTGCTGTACCTTTGCTGTAAAGCAGCTGAAACGACGGGAAAATAAAATAGTAAATAAACGAGATAAAATCCGTAAAATAGTTTTATTTCAATGTATAGTATTCGCGTAAATATAAGAAAACAATAGTCGGTTAAAAATATATGTCTAGGTAATTTTTACGAAGATCATAAGATCACGCTCCAATCCAGTCACGGCATATAAAATCATCCACATATTTAAGTGCCTCCGAAGACCCATACGAAAGTGCAACTGGATAAATGAAAGACTTCATTGATAGGTAGGTATGCTAGGACAATTGATACGCATAACAACTTATTTCCCCATCACTACAATAGGTATCTTGTTTGAATTAAACTACATAATAAACACTGACTATAAATTTATAAAGGTTAAACGAGTCGTTTTGCAAATATATACATGCATGTAAATTTTTGCAATAAAACTTTCGTTTTGACAATAAATTCAATTGGGCCGTCGATAAATTTTCAAAGCATAAATTCCGCCGAGGTCCGTAGTGTGACTCGTAAAAGCTGTTTTTATCACCGTTTACTTGGAACTATAAAGAATTGTGTCAGTGTGGAATATTAAAACTTAATCAAATTCTCAAATTCAAGTAATGGTCCGCCTTTAACGTAAGGGGTGCAGGTTTAATCTAAAAAAAAAGACTAACGAGCAGCAATCAATTTGGATAAATATATAAACACATTACACGCCTGTATTCCCCGAAGGGGTAGGCAGGGTTGCACTCAAGTATACCCACACATCATTGAGTTATTTTGGTCCCAATGTAATAGGACGCGAGCCAATTGCTATTATACCTGGGACATTCCACCTCAATATGAGAGAGATTAGTGCCATAGTCCACCACACTGGCCCAGAGCGGGTTGGTGTACTTCACACGCGCTTCTATAGACGTTCAAGTTTCCTCAAGATATTTTCCTCCACCGTTCAGCAAGTGGTTATCATTATTGAAAATGACATTCGCACATGAAAATAATCTCAGAGGTGCGGACCCTGTATTTGAACTTGCACCCCGTAAGTTCAAGGCGGGTTTTCTACCGATAATTAAACAGTCAATAATAATAGCAAGTATTAATAATGTTATGTATACATCATACAATACTTCTGACACATTGCTGTCAATTTGCATATAAAACTACTCAGCACAAATCACGTCTTTATTCGATTCTAGGAGATTTATCGCCTCGTCGACTGTTTAAGGGGATCGGATCTGACTGGATCCCAGGCTGCATTGAACCACTGTATCGGTCGTTTTCGATTCAACACTGATATTTGAAATGTTCGTATCTCCGTTGATATGGAACCGTGTCTGCATTTGGCAGTATAAGACGATTTTATACCGCAACATAATAATATGTAGTTGGGTTTTAAATAAAGATGGAACTTAAAGCTTCCCAGTAGGTATACTGGGGCGTCCAAGCTCGCGATTCGAATTATTTCCCAATACCAAAACGCGCTCTATTGGTTTACTTAGAAAGTGCATTCTCCAACGAAATAACATTGGCACCGCGAGGGAATTTCGACACGTAGTTGTTCCCACTGCTACAAACTGTATAGATTTGGATAAACCATTGTGTGAAAGAAGCTCATTCAGCTGTTGTCAGCCTGTTATCCATAGAAAATCAGGCTTTATGTATATTGTCACAAATTCTGACGCGCTGCTTTTGACGCCCCTGTGTGTCCCTTAGGTTTAAAATGTTATGTCAAAACCAAAACCAACTGTATGAACATATATATAAGAAGCATTTTCTGAACGAAATGACGTCGCTGACGATAGTGAATTTTGACGTTTTGTTGTGTGGCTTTAAGTAAGGAAATTTTATATTTATGTGTACTGATAGTTTGCTCACTTCAGTGGATACAAGGCGTTATACCGTTATGACTTTTACAAAGCCTATTAGTCAAATGAAATCAAATGACGAAGCTGTCCTTCAATAGCCTGAGCAGTTTACAGCTGTAGTTAACAACTTTGATTTGATCGTTAAATACGAATTTGCAAACATATTAAAATCCCTCAAACCAGGTCCGCTTTACGATTCAAGGCGTCTACTCACAAAATCGACAACACTACTCTTGTCTAATGTTCATATTCAAATAGACAGATGAGGGCGTCTAATCCTATCGTCAGTAAAATCGTTTTAACTGTCATTATTTCTGACATTTATGTTGATGTCATTATACGACACGACAAGTGTCACGACTAACAATATAATGAAATATCGATTTTACGAGTTGACACCTATCACATAAATACGTATAATGTTTATATAAAATTATAAAAATATAGTTTAGGGAAAAAGTCACGTATGTATCAAACAGTAAAGTTTGGGTCCTTGACAAATTCTAATATTCGTTACTGACATTTAATTTATCAGATTAATCCGCCATCTTTGTTACCGTTATTGCCTATTTTAATTTATATTCCTTTTCCTCCTAAGTGCTTGCTACTAATTACTTGATAAAGGTAGCATAACATCTAATAACAAGTGCAGCCATTCGTCATCTTTTTTCATTAAATTTCGTAAAAAAATTACAAAATAATTTTATCGTTCTGTCACTGTTGATAATGCCATAGTTTGACACTACGAAAAGTCACGATATATCGAATATTGATTAGGCGAGTAGCCCCCAGGGTCCAAAGAATTTATTAAGCCAAACCGAACTATTTACGAGTCGCACAGCCATCTATAACTCACGAACAGGAAAATGCTATCGTTACAATTTCATTACGATAAATCTCATGGGTCGAGTTATAAAGTTTCATGTCGATGGTAACTGAACTAAGGAGATAATGTACTCGGATTGGTTCCTTACCTTCATATTAATCCGGCAAATGAAACTCAACTCGAAAGGAGCGTACACAAGGTACAAATTTAATGTAACTTAAGTTTTGCCCAACGAGTTTAAGTATTTGATAAGTGTGGTCCGATAAGTAGGAAGCGATAATTGACCCATTATTTAAAGGTATCTAGGATTGTGATTGGAATTTCAGCAAGTTACGGAAATATTGTATGCGAGAAATCTTTGTAAGATTATTTATTTACATGATCTGTATCTGACATCTGACAAATTTGTATGACAAAATTTAATTTTTTTAGCTCTTAAGTTACAGGCCATAGTTAGTTTAAGGGTCTCAAGACCGGACTAATTAAGCCATATTTATATACTCCGATGTATGCTCATAAGTTTATGTTAGTTCAAGTCTTAAAATAAAGTAGTTACTCATTTATATATTTTGAGTATAGGTATTATTAGTTCTAATTCTTTGTCATTATTGTTGATTTCAATTTAAATATTTGCATAAATACTCTTAACGTCACAATCTTAGAAAAAAAAACAAAATGTATTTGAATTTAGAACTCATTGTAACTGCATTGAAGTATGCAGTTTTGTTTTTTATGCAGAGGTAGCTTCGTGGGCAAGAACGCCCGCCTTGAACGTAAGGGGTGCAAGTTCAAATCCTAGGTCCACACCTCTGAGATAATTTTCATGTGCGAATGTCATTTTCAACAATGATTACCACTTGCTGAACGGTGAAGGAAAACATCGTGAGGAAACCTGCACGTCTAGGCGTGTGAAGTTCACCAACCCGCACTGGACCAGCGTGTGGACTATGGCCCAAATCTCCCTCGTATTGACGGGGAATGTGCCCGGTATAATGGCAATTGGCTCGCCCCCTATTACATTGGGACCAAAATACATCGGCGAAGTGTGGGCGCACTGCAGTGCACCTCTGCCTACCCCTTCGGGGAATACAGGCGTGATGATGTATTTGATGTATTGTTTAACTCAACGGTTTGCCGTTTGGTAGATAACTAAAAAGAGATTTAATACTTGTACAATGTATTTACAGAATCGTAAAACAGTTTACGACCACAAAGCATAATCCGGACATAAAATTGTAAACGTTACGTATCGGGGTAACGAAAAATCATAAATTCCAAGTTTCCATAACATAAATACTCGGTTCCTATTGATGTTGTGTACGAAGTTCCACCACGTTAAATATTATTCCAGTGTCTTAATGCAAGTTACTCTATACCCTATTTATATGTAAAAGATACCCTATTTTAAAAGATGTGTACTCATATACCAATTATGATAAGCCAACACTTTTTCATATCTTATGTTTAGAAGTTCTTTTTGAATTTTAAATTAAGAACTTTATGTAGACGTGGCTAAACTGTTTAGCTAAACCTCGCGTTTGTCACAGATGTTGATATCAAGACAACTAAGCCCGCCACATATTCCCACCACTGTTACTCCTGTAAGCCAGGATCGACAGCGGTGTCCATTGAAAACACCGAGGTTTGACCCTCGGCGAGTCCCGGGGAAAAGCTAAATTGTCTTGGAACCCGCACGAATTTAGGACTTTCTCAAGAAACATTAGCTCATGTTTTAAATTATGCTCAAGAAAATAATGATTCAGTTTTTAATTCATTTTATCACAACTGTGTCTGTGTTCATTAAATAATCCATAACAAACTTTTCCTTAGAACATAATAACACTAATAAGGCTACTTAACAATAAACATTACCTTATAGGCGCTTCAGACTGTTTGCGGAACGTGACTCAATTGTACCGTAAAGTATTACTCCAATAAGTATTGCATTGTCGAGTATATCCCTCTAAGCAATCCTGGAGGATGGGTCTGGACTATGCGACAGCTTTGGGTAGCCCATTGTCGAGGTCACGTGCCCATTCGTCATTCTGTCATGATATCGCTAATATTGTTACGGTGCTACACATCTGCTTGTAATGGATTATTATCGGTGAATTTAGGTATTGAATTGGATTTATGGGTGTGAGACATTTTAACAAATCAACTGCGGTATTCTTAGCTTAATAGTTGTTTGTAACGGCAAACATATACTAACTAATATTTAAGCTCGAAACATAAATAAATAATAAAAACCGGCCAAGTGCGAGTCGGACTCGCGCACGAATGGTTCCGTACCATAAAACGATATAAAAATCACGTTTGTTGTATGGGAGCCCCCTTAAATAATTATATTATTCTGTTTTTTAGTATTTGCTGTTATAGCGGCAACAGAAATACATCATCTGTGAAAATTTTGACTCTCTAACTATCACGGTTCCTGAAATAAAGCCTGGTGACAGACGGACGGACGGATGGACAGCGAAGTCTCAGTAATAGGGTTCCGGTTTTACCCTTAAAAACCTCTCGCTCGAAACATACATAAATATAATTTAAATAATTTGTAGGGAATTTTATTTACAGCTGATTTGCCGATTGCGATTTTTTTTTCACATACAGTAGGTATGTTTCATGGACGTTTCGGAAACATTTTCGATGTTGATACAATACAAATCTCAAATAATTATTTATTTCCACGGCTTTGAAAAATTATTTTTCTGGAAGAAGTTAATTTTTTGTTGTATATCGAGCAACCTTATCTTTTATTTTATTTCAGCAGACATTATCATCGATTCTTATAGAAATAAACTAGGTGTATAAATTATATAGCGTATTGCCGTCCTTGTTACGGCAGTAATGTATGAGCAAGACGGACAACATTTTTGGTGCATTCAAATAAAGTCTACGTGTATTTTTTGTACAAGAGGATTGATATCCACGTTGAAAGTGTCCTGCAGATCATTTTCCCGAGTCAGGCCGGCACAAGAAATGTCAAAGTCTCCATAAATTATCTGAAGCGAAGGAAGGTTCCAATGAATTTGCCATTCAATATCACGCTACATTCCCTTTTAATCCATTTAAATGACGTCAAATTTACTGCAACAGATTTTCATTGAATACCGAGAATACTTTGCGTTTTTTTTTTATAATATCGCTTGCCCATTTGTTTATTTGTTTTCATCTAGATCAAGAACAAGGCAATCAAGAGGGTAGCGAAATCAATTAAAGTCATTATATATTTGGATTTTTTTATTAAAATGATCTGAGATTTAAATTAAAAAAAAAAAACTACCTTCTCTTATAAAAAAAATTACTCGAAAACAAAAGGCTCATTATCTCCGTTGAAGTCATAAAGTATATACTTTTTTTCTTAATTGCAACTGTGAGCAAAATTATAAACTTTTTACAACGACGTTTTAAAACTTTTTAGTTCTGAAAAATGACAGAAATGATTCGGTAATCGAAAGTACCTCGTAGTTTTGTTAGCTTTATAAGAAACTAGCAGACCCGGCCACGCGTTGCTGTGATCTAAGCTATCCTATCTCTCAAGTTGGACCAGACTGCTCACGGTGTGCCAATTTAATTTAAAATCGGTTAAGTAGTTTAGGAATCCATCGCGGACAAACATCGTGACAGGAGATTTATATATATAAAGAAGATTAAGTAGCTTTAAATATAAACTATTTTAGAGTAACATATACTTTTATCCAAATCCATCAGAAGTCATCTAAAGGTCTTATAGTAGATTATTTTTTAAGTAGTTTTTTGTCACTAAACAAAAATACATTTTCAAACTTCTTTGATAAAGTTCTATTGTTATTTTTAAATTTCGAATCATCATTATTATCATTCACAAGAACCAATATTTCATCTGTATTTTGCAAATAACCCACGACAAAAAGTTTAAATGTACAATAAGCAAGCTAGTAGTTATAACAACGCAGCGTTCCTATTATTAACCACCTTAAGTAATATCGGTCTACTTATGTCAACATCGACTATTTGCGTTCCCACGTCGGCTTGTCCTGTCTCTGTACAGCTTAATAGTGCTGTGTTTTCAAGTGTAGTTCACTGTTTACGTTTAATGAACTGGTCATTAGCGTGGTCCGCCTAAATTAAGGTTAGCGAGGTCGGCGATGTGTTCACAATTGTTTATTTATTATGTTTGCGCTTGATACTTTGGTGTGTGAATGAATAATGATACGAGTGGGTGTTTCTTTCGGTATTGTTGATTGATGTTCTGTGTTTGATTTGGATTGACCTTTTTTTAGATCAGTATTTGTTTTATTTTTAATTTGGAATAGATTGGTGCTGTCAGCTTCAATTATTTCGGAATTCACACTTATGATAAATTACAATAGGACAAATCTGCGCATGTTTTTTTGTTTTTGAAAGTAGTGAGAATAATTATTTTATTTATAGTATTGAGACAAAGGTGCTGCCTGCCTGAGAATGTATATTACTTCCAAAGTTGTAATTTTTATTATCTAGAAAGTGACCATTGAGTTTCTTATTCATTCTTCTCAGTGGAAACAGCATTCTGAACCGGTGCGGAAGTGGAATCTGACTATTTGTAAGTGCTTTTTGGTCTAAACAAATAAAACAAATTCATTTTAATAAGAGTCGGTTCACAGATGCAGGCCTTACTTATTAAAGCGACAATTTTAACAAACAAACAGTACACATTAATATATGTCAGAAATAACAAGATATAATAAGTCATAGACAGACAGACCCGTATGACATGCCGCCATGTCAACATCAGGTTGTGCATTCAATACAGTCACTTATTGACTACGTAACAGACAAGTATGTGGTATAAATGACGCACCCGCATGGCATGAACAGACATTAATGATAAAATATTTTTCTTGTAGCTGTTAATTGGTTGAATGTTTTTGGTCATTCAAAGAAAACTATCATCAGGCTGTACGGTGAGTGTAGAAATCCGAAATAATTATATATAAAATATACATCATCACGCCTGTATTCCCCGAAGGGGTAGGCAGAGGTGCACTTTAGTGCGCCAACACTTCGTCGATGTATTTTGGTCTCAGTGCATGTAATAGGGGGCCTCGGCTATAGTAGCAGTCAGTTCTAACAAGTAAAAATGTAAGATATGACATGTTGACTCTTTCTCTCACCTGAAAAACTAAAGGGGGAGTGACTCTGTGTGACATAACTCGTGAAATGAGTCTAGCCTTGTCCCACACGCTAGCCGTGCTGAGTCATTATTTATTTCTCTATGCTCACCTGACATGTAGTCCCATTAGCAGCTCATTAACATGGTTTTGCTTTTAAAACAATTACAACATAAATAATTATGTTGAAATTATAACGAGAATATCCGGTATTTTGTATTTACCTTACAGCGGTGTGATAGCTTGGTTCGTAGAATGCCAGTTTTGAATACAAGGTGTGCGGGTTCGATATCCAGGCTCATACCTCTGTAATTTACGACTTTCATGTGCGAATGTAATTTTCAATTTATTTTATTTTTTTGAATGGACTACGCTGTTGGCCGTGACTTGGCCTTTACAGCTTCACCGGAGAAGTGGCGAGTGCAGAGTGCGACTCCAGCCAAAGCTTTAAGGGCGGAAGAGGAGGGCAACTAGCTCAAGGGCGCCACATGGGGTACGACCTCGGCTTGGGCAGTTGTCGTGAGGGGAGAGGTAATGACTACGCTCCTAGGTGCAAAGATGCACCTACGAGCAGAAGAGGGGGTTCCTCGACCTAGCCGGCAAGGTCGGTGTCTGTTTGAGGCTGGTGTAGGTGTGTTGGGGGCCCTCTCGACGCCCGGGTCGAGGAGGGCGGTGATCGTGTCAGGAGGATCTACCAACACATGCCGCGGACGGCGGCGTTGTGCTGTTGTGTGCGCGGGGTTTGGCTCATAATTGCCGGCGGCGACAATTAGAGAGTTTGAGTGCGACGCGGCTTTTTAAAATAGCGTTCGGACGCTATTTTGAATTGTTTTCGAATGGAGACGAGGCCAAGATCGGAATTTTTTAATTTATTACCACTTGCTGAACGGTGAAGACCGGATATTGGTGCCTTTTCGACATTTGCCCTAGTCTGGTTGTAACTGAGAATATCTCCAGTCCATTGTATGGTACCTATATTACAAGCGTTGCATAGTTTGGGGTCATACGATGAGTATGTCTGGCGCTATTTTATTGTAAGTTAAATGATAGCACCATTTTCAATTGTAAAAGCTCTTGTGATCAAATAAATACTGTGGCCGTTTGGATTTATAAGGTTTCCATTGAATACGTTTGGTATTATTTCGTGGGAAACCTTACATTGTCCATTCGTCCCTCCACTACTGAATGTGCTATTTTCGTTACAATACACACTTTTTAGTGATTTTCCTTTCTATTTCTTTAATGTTCTCCATTGAATGGAGTTCAATCAATCAATGTTACTAGCTTGGACAATACAATGACTAACTTATGAAATGTTTTATGGAAAAATACTATTTTTCGTACCTCTCACTAAAGGCGACCTTTCTTGTTAGTAGCTACGTAACCTATATATTAGATATTTAATTTTATTGAAAAGCTGAGATTTCTTTTGAAGTGGTAAAATGATTTAGGTCATTTCACATAGGACATTGATATTTTTTTAGGTCTCACTTTGCCTAGACTTTATAAAGACATACCTTACGCTTATTTACGGGTCGTGCGAGGCATAGGATATAAAATATTTAGCATGAGTAGCTACAGTTGGCATGGTTCGTGGTTGTACTCTGGTTATTGCGAGGGGTGTGAGCGGGTTTGATTCGCGTCAGCAGTGAATTCTAGAACTGACATTTTTAAAACATGCCCCAACCGTAGTATAAGCGGAGCTTAGTTTGGGACCATACGGTGAGTGTGTGATATAGAGACGTGTAGAACAAGAAGGTGTAAAGGAGGAAGGAACTTGATCATTGCTTCCATATAAAGCCCCTCGGCACCAATGTCCCCAATACCGTAACGAACTTTATTTGCACACACAAAAATCACATTTTGCAACAAAATGTAAATTTTGACGCGAGGTCGCGTGCTACAGAAATTTTCAACTGTCATTTAAAAAAAAAGTACATAATTAATTCATTGGTTAGTAGGTGTAAGGTGTAATTCCCTTGTAAGTCCAATATGCAGAAAATAGATCAAATTTTGACTGATCCGCGAGTTTCGCGAACAGAAGTATGAAAATGAACGAGGTGCGAGCCATCGATCATTTCCAAACAAAATTAAACGTCACACGCGTGTTGGCCTCAGCCGGACTTGGCGCGCCGCAGATTACACACATGTACAGAGAATTCATAGCGGTATGGGATACGCAAATAAAAGGGTATATTGACGGGTTATAGGCTATACATATTTTGAAGTCAACGCGGATTTTTATAGACTGCTTTTGTAGTGTCATCCGTTATAGTAAATTGGTTTATAATACGATTTTACTCGTTTTCATTTTATAAATTGTAATAGCTACTGTTGCGAAAATATTATTGATTCCAAGTTTATCAGAAACTATTTAAATGAATAATGCAAAATGTTTATATTGTAAAAATAATCGAAGGTTGAATTAAATTTTACAAAATACTGTTTTTTTCTAGTACCTATCTAATTTAACTATAAAATAATTTATCATTCTATACATAGTTTGATCTTAAATTTATGGGTAATTAATTATGTTTAATTATTGAATCTACAGTGCAAATATTTCTTTTTTAATTATAACACATTCTGTCAGCGTTGCTACCAAAGATAACTATTAGATTTTTATGAATATTAAGTAACACTTTTAGTTTCATCGTTTTCCCAATAAAAAATATTGCAGAAACTTATCATTAATTATAAATCAATTTCGTAATCTCTACATCTGTACGCTGATCTATCAGCATCCACCAAACGACGTACTCATTAATACTACATTTGTCTCGGCAAGAGACAGAATTCCTCCTTCATTCACCGTTATTAATATTGTATCAGCATAATTATTTTCATCCTTTCAGAGATACAGATCAAACGTGACAGGATCGTAATTAGATTTAATATATCAATGTTATAAAATGATGCATTATTATAATTTTATTAATATGCTCTGACAACATTTCCTTTTGGGTTACATAAAATGTAGAGACGTGTAGGGTACAGATCTCTATATGGTGATATTTTGATGCGCATTGCTTTTCTATACATGGACCATGATAGTGACTTTGTTCTACAACTAAATTGTATTTGAGAGCAAAACAAATTTGTCGTCTGGCTCATACAGCCATAGTAAGAATAGGAAAAAGAAAAAGAGGGTGGGTGTGAATAAAGTGTAGACACATCTGTGATTTCGAAAATTTAATTTAATATAAATAACAGATAAAATTTTACTTTTTCGCAATAATTTACAGTAAATAGTTTGCTTATAGCTAAATACTTACATATGTGACAAATAAAATAACTTAAACCAAAACGCCACCCTGCCAGCTACCACACTGCACATTTAAACTGTAACTGTCACGAAAATTAAAATGTCACAACTGGAGGAGATTCAATCAGCACAGAGGAGCCTTGAGGAGATCTTCACAAAGAAGATGGATGAACTCCAAGCTCAATTACAGTGCGGTGGATCTGCCAAGGACACAGTGGCCAAAGTTGCTGAAGAGTTCCGCACATTCCGAGAGCTCATTTTCAATATGCTGGGTATACTCCGGAAGCAAATCCAGGAGTGTACCAGAACGGTGGACATTATTGAGACCAGACAGAGACGTAAGGCACTCGTCTTCTCCGGAGTTCCTCAAGTCGATGGTGAAGACTGCTCTAAGACAGTGTTGGAGATTCTTCATAAGATGAAGGTGAAGGATGTGACAGCAGGCTCCATTAAGACTAGTCACAGGTTAGGAAACTTGAGTAAGGGCAAAGATCATCTCCGCCCTATACTTGTCCGCTTCTCTAGCTGCGAGATCAAGACTGCTGTCTGGAGGGCGAAGACGGCGTTAAAAGGGACCTCAGTGTCGGTTAAGGAATTCTTAACCAAGTCCCGGCAGTCGGTGTTCGCTAAGGCCCGGCTTCATTTCGGCATTCGTGGCTGTTGGACGCAGGATGGCATCGTTGTGATCAAGCCTGTAGATGGAAGCCGTCATAAGGTCACTTCCCTGGACGAGCTGGTGCCCTTGCTGGACAAATACCCGAAGGTACCTGTGAGCACACACGCCAAAGTTGCGCCGCGTAAAATGTAATAGTTCAGTTTGTTGTTGTGTTCGTCTTTGTACTGTTTCCATATGTTTATTTGTTCCCTTATGTATGTAGTGATAGTTTTGCCTGCAGCCCTCAATGTCTACTTCTTACCATTTTCTTGTAGATTATACGTTCACCCACAAATTTTCTTTCATAATAATTAGTTACTTTTTTTACCTTCTTTCATTAATGTTTTTTTTTAAATAAAGAGTGCTCCATCTTTTTTTTTATTGTTATGGGTTTTAATTTTGACAGCCTATACCCAGCAGTGGGACAATATAGGTGAATAAATAAAAAAAAATAGAGAGCCTAGTTTTGCGAGGTTATGTTTTTTAACCTCGCAAAACTAGGCTGTCAACTGTCAACGGTTGAAATGTCTTAATTGCAAGTGACAAGAGGGTTGCGTTCTGAAACGGAACATAGATTTAAGACTTATGAATTGTCAGTTAATGTCGTTTTATTTTCGTTTTATTTTCAATTATTTCTATTATTTTGTGTGTTTACTGGTGTTTACCATTAGTTTTTTTTTATTGTGCTTTGGGTCGGCTGGCGGGTGGTGTAGATATAGTGAACTAGTTCTGCTTTTGTTATATTAAGTAGATATAATATATACGTATTGTAATATATTTATCTTTTATTATATATATTTTTGTTATTATATTCATATTATGATAAATTCAAGTTATGATGACTCATTTCATTCTGCACATGAATCTGCCAACTCTTCCATGAATGATAGCTTTCGTTCATTACCGCTTACACTCGGCGACTTCGTACGCGAAAACTTCAGCCAGCAATCCGGTGACTTTTTCAATGTATGTCACTTAAATGCACAAAGCGTACCTAGCCACTTCAGTGACCTTCACGAAGCCTTTTTGAATTCTAACGTTCATGCCATCCTGATTTCCGAGAGTTGGCTCAAACCTCATCTTTTCTCTACTTACTATCCTCTTAAGGGTTATGTTCTTATTCGCAACGATAGGATTGGTAAGGGAGGGGGTGGAGTCGCTATTTATCTTCGTAGTGACTTTCAGTACAATACGGTCGCTTCTTCTCCCTCCCAGTATTCGAATTCTGCGGAATACCTTTTTCTTGAGGTTTGGGTCAGGGGAGCTAAAACTATCCTTGGTGTTGTCTATTGTCCCCCATTATCGACTAGTCCATACCATAGTCGACTACTTCACTGATATTCAATCGGTATTTGAATCCTTGGGTTCTGACTATGCACATCATATCATCATGGGAGATTTTAACACTAACCTCCTCGCCCACTGTTCCTCTCGCACCCGTAAGCTCCTCCACATTATCCAATCAGCCAGCCTCCATGCGTTACCCCTCCAACCCACTCACCACAACTCTAACGGGGAAGACACCTGGTTGGACTTAATTCTTATCTCTAATCCCATCCTAGTCTCCTCTCATGGTCAATATCCTGCACCTGGTTTTTCCCATCACGACCTGGTTTTCCTATCTTATATCCTTAAACCTCCTAAACTCCGTCGTAAAGTACTGCACATGCGTTGTTTTTCAAGATTGAATGTGGATAAATTGCGTTCTGACACTGGGGCTATCAGCTGGGAATCACTTGAAGGGGCTAGCACTGTGGACGAGAAGGTGTCCATTTTTAATGAAGAGCTCATAAAGCTCTATGATATCCACGCTCCCGTGAAGAGGGTTAAAATCAAACGTCCTCCAGCGCCCTGGCTTACACCATTTATCAAGATGGCTATGAGACGACGCGATCGAGCCTTCCGTCGGTTCAAAAAGGAGCGCTCGGAATCAAATTGGGGCTTATTTAAAACTGCACGAAATAGGTGTAACCAGATGATACGTAACGCTAAACGCCGACATATTCATGAAACTATCTCTTCTCTTACTGCTCCTAACATATGGAAGTATCTCGGGACCCTTGGCATTGGCAAATCACAGCAGTCAGAGTTGCCCAAGACCATCGAATTAAACGATATTAATCGCCACTTTGCTACCACCGATTCGTTGGATGCTATAACCAAGACCCAGACAACCCTCTATCTGGCCGCTCTACCGAGACCGACCTATAATCTGTTCTACTTTACTCCAGTCGCATCAGAGGAAATAAAAAAATCTATTGTCTCCATTACTTCTAAGGCGGTGGGCTGCGACAATGTCAGTCGACTGATGATTATTCCTATTCTAGATCTACTCCTTCCAACTATTTCTCACATTATTAACTTTTCTCTGCATTCTGGTAATTTTCCCTCGTTGTGGCACAAAGCCTATGTCCGACCCCTACCCAAAATACCGAACCCCTCTCTTCCCAACCACTTCAGACCTATTTCTATTCTTCCTTTCCTTTCTAAAGTACTTGAGGCATGCGTCCACACGCAGCTGTCCAGGTTTGTTCTTTCAAATAATATTCTTAGCCCTTTTCAATCAGGATTCAGACCTGGGCACAGCACCACCTCTGCATTGTTAAAGGTGACTGGAGATATAAAGACGGGTATAGAGGACTCTAAGATTACCGTCCTGACCTTGGTAGACTTCTCCAACGCTTTTAACAATGTCGATCATGACATCCTTCTATCCATCCTGTCCTACCTCAATATTTCCCCTGATGCTCTGGAATGGTTTTCCTCTTATCTTCGAGGACGTCAGCAATCGGTTCGCATCGACGAGACTTCGTCCGACTGGTGTGGCCTGGACAGTGGCGTTCCTCAAGGCGGCATTCTTTCTCCACTTCTCTTTTCTATTTTTATTAACCTTATTACTCAAAACCTTCAGTGTACGTATCATCTGTACGCTGATGACCTACAGATCTATAGTCAGGCTAAAATAGACACCTTATCGGTGGCCATTGATGCCTTAAATCAAGATCTGGAGGCAATTAAACGCTGGTCGGAGAGATTTGGCCTGTCAGTAAACCCCAACAAATGCCAAGCGATCGTGGTTGGAAGCTCGCGCATGATGAGTAGGGTAGATACATCATGTCTGCCACCAATACTATTCGACGGTCAAATCATTCCAATCAGCCGCAACGTGAAAGATCTGGGTCTACACATTGATGCAAGTCTCGATTGGCAATGTCAAGCGGCAAATGTCAGTCAGAAAGTCACCGGTACCCTGCGGGCTTTCTATAGGCTCAGGCATTTCCTACCCCCTAGGACGAAGACAATGCTTGTGCAGACTTTGATCCTACCAGTAATCGACTATGGTGATGTGTGCTATCTCGACCTGAATGCAGATCTACTCGACAAATATGACCGACTTCTCAATAATTGCATTCGATTCATCTTTAATCTTCGCAAGTACGATCACGTATCGTCTTATCGCACCGAATTAAACTGGTTGCCTATTCGGCAGCGACGCAGTTGGCGAGCTTTGACCTCCTTATACTCGTATTTGACCTCTCCCCATGCCCCGAACTATCTTACACCCCACTTTCAATATCTCTCTTCTAACCATGATCGAAATTTACGATCATCTAATAATCTTCTTCTTCTCTGCCCTTCTCACAGCTCTGCGCTTGTTCACTCTTCTTTTCCTGTACAGTCTATTCTTTTATGGAATGCGCTCCCCCTCGAAATCAGGATGTCCACTAACCGAGATACTTTTAAATTTAAAGTAAGACAACTGTACCGGAAACAACTGGCAGATTCTTAACAATATTTCTCCAATCTCTCAACAAACTGAATTTATTATTATAATATTATATGTAGGTATATATGTATGTATGTATGACATAGGTATATTATTATGATTATCTATATTAATTATATAGTATTTAAGTTTACAAAATTTTATAATATTATTGGCTTTAAACATAATTTTGTTCGTTTATGTAAGTATTTTACCATAGTATTTTTCTTATTCTTTTTTTCTCGACTCCTTTTCTCTGTTTGCATTCGCGACCTGTTTTTTTATTTCTTGCACCCACTTTGTTTGATTTTTTTTTTTCTCTCTCTACATCACTCTAAGGTTGGCTGGTAGAAAATGCCTAAGGCATTAAGCTTACCTTGTACATTTTTTACTTATGTATAATTGTGCAAATAAATAAATAAATAAATAAATAAATACATTTAATTTAGTCTCGTTTAGCTTAGTGCCAACGAGGTCGGCCTTGTTGGTACAAAACTAAACTAGACTAAACTGAAGGCTTGAACCTACCAATCTATCGAGCTGGGCATGGTCCTTGATGACGTCACAAGTCTTAAGTATAGGTCCTAAAGTTATGTCGACATTCACAACTTGCTCTGAGCTGTTCGGACTGAGCATACTCAGCCTGCGACCTTCGCTTCCCTTAATACTGGCTTTCTACATAAACGAATAGTCCACGTCCTTATGTCAAGGCTGTAGCCTTATGATGACACCTAAAAATGTTGCTCGTTCAATTCTTTCAATATGTAACGCTACTTCTACGGCAATATCCGAATTCTGTGTCACCGACGCAATGTATGCCACTTTGAACGTTATTAATAACCCTTTATGGTGCAAAGAAGAAAAACAAACGAACAAACATCAGCATTAACACGTGGAAAACATAAATAATGCGATATATACCACTTAATCCACGATAATGGGGAACATATAAAATAATGTAGGTTAAAATTATAACGTAGATCCCATAAACGGGGATTAAGGGGGAGCCGTTGACGTAGTGATGCTCCCCGCTGAAATACAGCCGGGGACCGCGTTATGGATGTTTCGTTTCTACTGCATTGAAAACCGTTTTAGAAGCTGTAATAAAGGGTTATTATGTTCAGTGGTTGCTGTGTGGTCAAGTTAAAATGGCAGTTTACTATCAACTATGTAGTTTATAATAAATATTAACATTACTTTAAACTGTAAGTGGTCATATTACTGATATACAACCTGCACCTACGGGGGCGAGCGAACTAACCAAACTGATTGAAAATCTACTTTGTGTCATTATAAATAGAGCCTGTATTTCTGTGGTAAAAGGCACACGACCACGCGTCTAATTCATTCGCGTCATCCATGACATTTCTTAAAAAATGTTAATCTTCTATGAGTTATTACAGTTTGTTTTGGTATTGACAAAAAAAAATTGGTCGCGTGCGTTTTGACGCGCTAGCGGCTGCAGGGCTTACATATGTTACACCAAAAATCATTTTTCTGGGTTTTTATAGTCAAAGTCAAAACTGTTATTCTGTATAGGCCTATGGGAGCACTAACAAATTGTCAAGTTTAATTTTTTTGCTTTTATACTACTACCGGATCGAAACGCGACCTCAACTGAGAAGATCCGGCAAGAAACTCAGTGGGCTGATATTTTTTTTAAATCGCCAAACCTTTTTAAAAAATACACAGGTACATATAGCTCCAGTGTATATATAGGTATATTAAACTACCTAAGAGTTAACAAAACAATACTTCCTAGACAGAAAAATTATAAAGATTATTTCTATCATTAAATGCTTCGAATTAATGGAAAATGCTACAAATTATGGGTACCACAGTAAAACACCGCATAAGATAAATGATTTCATTGTTATCGTATAAAAAGTACCATTAAAAGAAAAGATGTGTTAGTTAAAATGACAAATAGAACTAATAATTCCCGCCCAATTAAATTTGATATAAATATGATAACCTCGAGTATTCCCGCTTGTGAAACAAATGCAAAGGTAAATATTTTAACGCGGCGCATCAAAGCGTCGACGATGATATATTTGTATCGTGCGCGCGCCCACCAAATGGGAACGAATAAATCAATGGGCTTACCATAGATTAAGTGGACTGCTTCAAAAAGCAGTGGTAGCCGAGTGGTCGAACGCACGCCTTGCAAATCAAAGTGTGCAGGTTCAAACCCCGGTTCGCACCTCTGGGTTTCATGTGCGAATCTCATTTACATCCGAGATTACCACTTGCTATGTAACGGTGAAGGAAAACATCGTGAGGAAACCTGCACGTTTGAGGGAACTTGATTAGTTCTCGATGTGTGAAGTCTGCCAACCCGCACTGGGCCAGCGTGGTGGACTATGGCCTGAATCCCCCTCGCATTGAGAGGAGGCCCGTTCCCAGCAGTGGGACATTAAAAGGGCTGTAGTCAGTTAGTAGTTAGTTAAGTGGACTCCTTAAATTATACCTTTAGGCTACTTCCAAGATCTTTCACCTCTTTTTCGTAATGATTACAGTATAATATTAATATTTTAGGTGCATAAATATTAATTTAGAGGTTTTGTGTCTTACCGAAACGACACAGCCATAAAAAATCAAACAAGAATATTTTCTCAACCTATTTATAAAAATTGGCTTAGAAGGTTGCAGTATTTGCTTATTAGGTAAACAAAGTTTGTTTCGAAAATACTTTTAGATTAAAAAAGTAAAGTTTAAAAAAAAAAGGTTAAAGTAAACCTATTCTCAAGCTGCTGTAGTATCTTTTTAACAGAAGAATAAGTACCATGAAATGCCTCCCTGAGGAATACATGACATTGGCAGTAAACTATTCAAAGGCGCTTCTATAGAACCTCACTAATCTTTGACAAAATAAGCATCGCGCGGGCGCGACAAGGGGCGGGATGCGCACGCTCATAATTTACAAAATCGTGATGCCACGCACAAATTAATTGCTTTGCATTCAACGACCGTAACCCACAAATCAGTATACATTACGGGTTATAACCTACATTATATTTTCAGAAAGCAAAAAAACAGCAATGTATTCCTGAAAAAAAAAACTAACCAATTTATATTACAGAAGCGGAAATAAATAAATCAACATAAGTATCGATTCTATTAGCACCAAACTATATACACAAAGCTAACCATATTGCCATCTTTCTCACACCCGTAACGTATAAACGAGATGAAAATATTTTGAGTGCAGTTACTTTGTATTTTGTGTACAAAATAATCATCAGTCTTTATTATCTTTTGTGGATTGTAGCTTCTATGAATTTTGGTGTTACATTATACCTACTTCGCTATTCTTGAGTATTCCTAAGTTCATTATGCCATGTAAAAGGCTTACGGTGTTCCAGAAAGCGTCTAGTTATCATAAACTTTGCGGTGTAACATCTATCTTATTAAAACTTAAACAAAGTTTAAAGTTGGTTTACTTCCGCGCTTTTACCCACAGTACTTTCAACCTATTAAACCGGTGACTGTTTAAAAATGTGCATTTTGTTGTGGATTTAAAATCGTTTTTAATAGCCCTGCAAGAAGTTGTTTACTTAAGTATTAATATCCTTTTATCGGTTCCGGGTTTGATTCCCACCCTTGCTATTAAAATAGTGAGCTCACTCCTAGCTCGTAGCTTAAAAATACAATGTATCCATTATAATTATGTATTGTAAAGTATGTACCTATCAATAAAAATTGAAGACATTGAGCTAAAGCGTAAACGGTCTTCGGTACATTTACAATAAAAAAAAACATATTACAGATATTACAGAGGAGCGGAACGTTTTTTGTGGATATTGTTAAACAGATCGACATGTCTGCAAATACGGGCGCTAGCGCTGACATCAGAATGGTGAATATTGGATTTGCAGACGCGATTCCGCGTTTGTTTATTGAATAAACATAACCATATTTTAGTTACACAAATTTATCCAAATGTTTTATCGAAGATAACCATTAGTTACGATTGGTAAAGAGTTTAACGGTTCAGAAGTCAACATTAATAGCTGGAGGCCTGAACATGATCATCTGTATCATGATCATGACAATAGAAAATTAATTATTTCCTAATTGATATAATGAATTTACAGTGTTTAAGTTAATTTAATTGACGCTTGGTAGACTTGTCCTAGAGTGGAGACCGCGAATCGACAAACGTAGCGTAGGACGTCCTGTGACCAGGTGGAGCGACGACATACGCAAAGCGGTGGGCAGTGGTTGGAGAAGAAGAGCCGAAGATCTGGCTCAGTGGCGCATCTTGGGAGAGGCCTACGTCCAGCAGTGGCTGATGATGATGATGATGAAATGACGCTTGTCTCTACTATCTAGTAGGTACGCAACTCAACCTGTAAAAGTAGTGATACTAAAGTATTACTAAAATATTACTACTTTCTAAGATCAGAACATAATATAAAACTGCAATATATTTTTTTAAGGAGGATGTACGTACACTCACATGAAGATACCTAAATTCATAAGTTTTTGCATCTATGATACCTTTAGACCGATTTCGCTAAAACTTGTATTTCCTTAAGGTTATGTATAAATATAAAGCAGTTTCCAGTTGCAGTTTATTAAAATTTAGACATCACGTAAGGCGTATTCTTGTGATTTAGTAATTTAGTCTTGACACCTAAAAGAAAAGCGTAAGGTTTAAAATTGCGTAGCCAATGCTACAGAACTGGTGCTCTAGTATGTAGACTGACTAAAAATCTGTTCTCATCCCTTTTTATTATGAATCGTAAGTAGCAGCTTCTGTGAGAAGCACTTCAAGCGGTCAAATGGCGATTGAAACTCAAAGGGATGAGCTTAAATCGCATCCTGACCGCTCCCCGATCCGGTACATGAATATTTCGTTCAAGCATGACTGGGTTTTCTTCAACGTGCAGCATTGGGAATCATAATATTCCACACACATACCATACCTACCTACGTGACGGTAGCGAGATAAAATCTCTGAACAATGTGTCTAGATAGCTAAACAGGGCATCAGATTTACATAACACGTAAAACTGGAGGCACTAAAAATTTTACATTCCAAAAATACTTATCTTCTCTAAGAGGTTTTGACATAAAAGTAAATGAGTTTGTATGAATACCTAGCAAGGTACACCAAGGTATTTGTTGTCAAAGCGACCAAGGTTAAAAAGGTGTCATAGTACTCTACAACGCTGCTCAAAGAGAATTAATAAAACGTTATACAACGTCATGCAAAGATATATTTAAATTGCGTTAAACGCCTGTACTTTATTTCATAGCAATAAAAAAAATGTACTTGATTATTTTTATTTGCACTTCTAACCATCTTTATTGACAACTAGCGGCCCGACCCGGCTTCGCACGGGTTTCTAATATAGCCTATGTTACTCAGTGATAATATAGCTTTCTAACGGCAAAATATTTTTTTAAATCGGTCCAGTAGTTTTTAAGTTTATTCGTTACATACAAAAATACAAATCTTTCCTCTTTATAATATTATGGGTCCTTGGGCGTTTCGCCCCACAAGCCATTCGCACCACGTTCTGAACCGCCCAGGACTCTTTTTGAATAGGCTGTTTCGGCACACGTTCCGAACCGAGCAATGTTTTTTTCGATGTGGGTGGTTCGGAACGGGGTGCGAACAGCCAAAGGACTCTTTTTGACATAGTCGATTCAGACCGACTACATTTTACTATCGTTCATATAAGCGAGCACAAAAGTTGTATAAGAATAAATATTAAATAGTAGATTGTATCACAAGGGAGCAAAGTAATATTTTTACGGCGAGGGTGCTTTTTTGAATCCAGAGTAAAGTGAGGAATAGATATAGATTATATATATTATAGTATAGTATAGAAACCGTACTTTAACATATAATTAATAAATAAACCATTAGACCCTGTGTTTGAAGGAAATAATGTTCTCTTACCGATATATGAGATTCAAGTAAGAAGGAACCTTGGCGCCTATCGTAAATTTCATAGCAACATACTTTGGTGCGACACCAGTGAAGACAGCTGGCGGGACAAGCGCGCAGAATTCAATTATATGGCACAGAAACAGCGTTTGTATTAAAATAAATAGCGCAATATTACTTCCCGTAAATGCTTTCTGCGTTTATACGGTAGTCTAAATACTGCTTACTATTCTTGGGCTTCAGACTTCAAAAGGAAAGAACGGAACCCCTTTTGCTTAATATTTACAAAACAATGTATCTACACGGTGTAATCTACATAATGTACGGTGTAATAATAAGTAGGTGGTGCTGTTTAAACGATTTAAAACAAAATATTCCTCATAACCAACAAGTCATATAATAAAAATACATCATCACGTCGGTTTTCGCCGAAACAGTAAGCAGAGGAGCACTGCGGTGCACCCACACCTGTCCAATTTAATTTGGTCCCAATGTAATAGAAGTCAATGTAATACCTAAAACAGTACTCCCTATTGTCAAGACTGTCAACAACCTTCAACTCAATCGGCAATGAAGTGGATTTGTTTAATGATCCGCAAGTTTCGTAAATTGGTCTTCTCATCGTTGCTGCGACAATGATTGCCTTTTGATGACAATAAGTAAATAGGTATCAATTTGTAATATACATGATTATTTGGTTTAAAATATTGAAGGCAATTATAATAATATAGCATTATTCAAGAACAAAACAAATTGCAATTGCATTTTTACGAGGCGCTGAATACATATGCATGGGCATCAGCATTGTGAAGACCTCACTCCAGCCCACATTGTGAGCTGTAAGATTGAATTTCTTCGGCAAACCTTCGTGAAATGTGATCTCGCAGCGACGTCCCGGATAAATAGGTTTGCACTGGTGTAAAATAAATATTCACACCAGCCAGTCCTCGATCCAACTACTACCTACTACAGAAACTTAGCACTATTTTTCTACGAGTATAATTATTTTATAGATATCTGTCTCGTATTGTTTTTAAACGATGTTATTAGAAAGTATTAATACCTAAATTTATCAAAAAGTCGTCCAAAAAATATTGTCAAATTGGACACATTAACAATTCCATTTTATATACTCTAAGGTTTTGAGGGTATATTTAAAAATATTAAAACGAAATATAGAAACGCAGTACCGGTGCCCCGAGGGACAAGACATTTAATACACAAACTTACTACGTAATGGTAATGTAGATAAGCCACGGTCAGTAGGAAAATTAAGTAATAAAATTATGTTTAATTACTTACCTTTAGCTTCAGGAACTCACGTAGCAGAAGAAATGTGGCACCAACTTTATTACACACATTACCTCTCATTGATCCACACTCACGCCTTGCACCCACTGAGGTGAGAAAAAAATGTAATGTACATAGAGATCAAATTTCTAAAGCCACACGATTTTGAAAAACGTTTCATTGAAAAAAGAACTTTATCTAGATTTAATACAGCTCCTTTTGGTATTGATAGAGAATTATTCGCGCGCGCCTTTCTTCCACACAGCACATCACAGATTTTAAATTCAAAATTAGAATTGCTCACAGCACATCACAGATTTTAAATTCAAAATTAGAATATTCACAACCACCACTATTTGTAAAGAAACTAACACACGCGTATCACAAGCGTAGCATCTTAGATGGGCTAATAAAACTGCAATATAGGAGTAATCGTTCGTAAGCTATCGATGAACGAATCGATTTAAGTTCCCCCAGGAGTGAGTCGACAACTCGCGGCAACTTTAAATTGCTACACAGGAATTCAGCGCTCGAGGACGCCACGTCAATGCGGTGATGTGCGTCGTTTATTTTACTTGAAGTATTTGCGGGTAGTTTGATTTTTATTATGTTGGTACACGGATACGACGCAAAAAGCACCATTGACAACGTCCTGAACACTGACTGGACACATCACACGTATCATTATTCCCAAAAACTAAATCACAAACACGACTATTGTTAAATTTTGCGTACAATTTCACATTATTTTAGGCGTTGACCGGAACAAACGGTGATTTGAATAAAAGCGGCCGGCGTGCCGTATGGTAATGGCAGCCGGACGGGGGCGGACCGGCGGATAGGGTTGCTGTGTTTCACAACAATAAATCCGGGCTATTCAAAATGTTTGCGTTTGACCCGCACCAGACTATGATAACACACGAAGTGGAGATGTTCTCAAAAATTGTGTGAGTGAAACAATGTATTACTTACTACAATAGGTTCGAAATGTCATGCACTCTATATTATATTTGGAACGAAACTTATCAGATCGAAAATAGAGTAATCTACAGTGCAGCTCTGCTTAACCCCGAAGGGTGTGAATGGAGGAATGCATGCCTAGTTATTTGCGTGGACACAAAAATAAAGAGTTGCCAGTGGAATTATTTGTCATAATTCAATATTTTGTTGCCCACAATAGTTTTTTTTTAGTCGATGAATTAACTAACCAACGGTTGATTTGTATTAAAAATGCCACTAGAACTCAAATCTTAATTTAAATTACAGTATATTAGTAATTAAAACTATAAAAGAGTAGGTTTTACCCACGACATCGTCCGCACAGACTTTGACTATTCAATATCAGTATAAACAATAATACTGTAAAGTTTCTCCTTTCAGGAGTTTTTGCATCCTCATAATCTTTGATATTTATAATGTTACTAGTATAAAAAATAAAACTTGTGGTGACCCTATGCGTCCGGAACGTCAAACATAAACAGAATCGGCGTCGAGCGCGTCCGGTCCTCTGTCCGGCGTCCGGCTGACTGTCCAGCGTCCGTCTATTACCCAGTGTTAACTGCCATTTGACGATGTTATTTTCCAAAGGTAAAAACAATATAGGCTGTTGTCACGTTTCCTATCCGCAAAAGCCCGCCTTCAGCAGTGTTTACCTTAATGTTCGACGAAATGATTTTAATAAAAGGGTGAATCGTTTCTCGATGTTATCTAAAGGAGTTTAATATAGATTAGTTGCCCCCTTATCACCATTTTTGGGTCCAGTTAGGGAAGCAAGTAATCGTAATATAAGGTATCTTTTAATGAGGTAGAGTGACCTGCTAATATAAATAAAATAAAAATAAAACTTTATTATTCACCTAAATATATATAAAAACCAGTTACTGTGAAACCCAAACTAGGCAAACCCTGTATTTTGGGTTTCTGTGTTAAAATTATATGGGAAGTGAATTAAAATGTAAAATAAGAAATTAATTATTGAAATAGGTATTAAATAAAATATAATGAGTGTGTGCATGTATTGTGTGTACTGTGTGTGTAATGAAATGTGTGAAACTGAAGGTGTGTGAGTGAATGTGTATGAAACGTTTATCAATTAGTTGTTGGTATAGTTAATGAACTATTTTTAATAAATTTTCAGTCTCTATATACGATTGTTGCAATAACCAATTCTTTATTATCATTCTCGCTTCTTTCATTTCAATATTTTGTATGACACATTTAGAGACTGATTTGTTGTAAATGTACGGGGCTAGAAAGTATGAAAATCGTTGGGCGAATGTGGACTTTACGTAAGGCACTGGGACTCAAAAAACTATCCGATTTTTGAGTGATTTTACGTCACCAATGTTAAGTTTTGTTTTGTGGTGTAAGAGGACTAATGCTAAGATGTAAAGTTGAGGTACTGTTAGAACTTGAGCATCAGTATAAAGAGCATGAGTACTGTAGCGTTGATTTTTTTAAGTAGCACTTTTATTACTGCTCTCTGTGCTTTTCTATTTCGATCATAGAGGTTGCACCTACACCACCCCAAGCAGTTATGCAGTAGGATATAACGGATTTACATAGTAATGTGTAGGTAATGTGGGTCTATGATATCACGAAGTCGGTACAAATTGAATGTGGAGACGATTATTTGGTCTAGTGGTTCGGACGTAGGCAACTCAGATGACTGCTGCAAATTTTGGAAATTATCTTTTGTGGAATTTACCCTAGTATGGGTGTAATTGGGATAGCCTCTAGTCCATTGTATGATACACATAATAAAAGCGTTGCTTAGTTTAGGATCATACGATAATTAGGTGGTGTGTGGCGATTTTTAAAATAAAATGTTTAAAATGTTAGAGACCGAACTGAGTAACGTACATGATAACAACATACTTCTTGTGGAAGGTTTAGGATTTATTATCTTAAATTATGAATGAAAAAAAGAGCTTTAAGTGCGTGTAACAAGCGATACAACGTTACTCTAACTTAAAGTTAAATTAGCAATGCAATATGCCAGATAACGCATTACGCATTCGTTATGAGTTACAAGGTACGGGCCGCGCCAAAACTGTACGCATCGATTCCGCGCCGTGCCCGCGTTTCGCCAACGGATTTATACTCAGATCCGTATCCGGACATACAGACACGAAGATCAAGAACATCATGCTGTAAAACAAAACAACATAATAAATAATGTCACATCCATAGTTCAAGAAACATAATTAAGTTCAACCTACAATTTTAACCTTTATTAAAAAAAAAAAAAAGTAAAATCAAACCACCAACAAAGGCACTATCTAATTCCAAGGCTATTTGCAACGACACTGCGGATGAAACAAAAAATTGTAGATATTGAGAAACCACGCCTGTTTTCCCCGACAGGGTAGACAGAGATATACTGCAGTGCACCAACATTTCGCCGATGTATTGTGATCCCAATATAACAGGGGTCGAGCCTATTGCCATTATACTGAGCACGTTCCCATCAATACGAGGGTAATTTGGGCCCTACTCGACCACGCTGGCCCAGTGCGAGTTTCTATAGGCGTGCAGGTTTCCTCACGATGTATGTCCGCACCGTTCAGCAATTGAAAATGAAAATCTCAGAGGTTGTCCCAACTTGGCTACCATCGCTGACCTTTATTGGTATCTAACTTTGTTTGTTAATTCGACAATGAGAATTTCTAAGTCTGTGTGTCCCGCAGTAGACAGGTCTGGCAGGAAGCCACGAGGTTCGTTTATATATCATCGTGTTTTGACGCTGCGTACACTCGACGACACGGCACCGATGAAATTGGAAAAATACAAATATTGGGGCGATTTGTTCTAGAATAAGAAGAAATATTCGTGTATTTATTTTAATAAAGCTAAGGCTGTTAGTTCCTAATTTGTATTCGCAAGTTTATGGCAATGTCGAGCTCAACTTCATGAGAATAATATTAACATGTAATAATATTTAATGACTAATCAAGAAATGCATCATTTTGCTAACGGACCATAAACTATTGGTTACATTAGTTGAAACTGTTCCTATAAAAACAATTTTGAAATTGGTTAATAACAAATACTACTACTACTATAGCCCTTTTAACATTTTTTGATACATTTTTCTTCCAACTCCTCCTACACCTGTTTCGATTAAATTCGTGCGGGTTCCAAGACAATTTAGCTTTTCCCCGGGACTCGCCGAGGGTCAAACCTCGGTGTTTTCAATGGACACCGCTGTCGATCCTGGCTTACAGAAGTAACAGTGGTGGGAATGTGTGGCGGGCTTAGTCCCAAAAAACAAAGCCCTTTTAACGTCCCACTGCTGTGCACGGGCCTCCCCTCTATGCGATCGGGATTCAGGCCATAGTCCACCACGCTGGCCCAGTGCGGGTTGGCAGACTTCACACATCTATCGAGAACTAGACAAGTTCCCTCAGACGTGCAGGTTTCCTCACGATGTTTTCCTTCACCGTTTCATAGCAAGTGATAATCTCGGATGAAAATGAGATTCGCAAATAAATCCCAGAGGTGCGAGCCGGGGTTTGAACCTGCACACTTTGATTTGCAAGGCGTGCATACGACCACTCGGCTACCACTGACAAATGACACTAACTTATTCAGTACGTTTTCTCGTCACTAGGGGCGCTGCTCGTATAATGTAAAATGTAAAGGTTTGATGTTAAATATGGTTTTTGAAACTCATACTAAGCCCCATGTAAGCTTCACAACCAGAACAACGACTTGATATGAACCATAAAGCCCATCGCACACTGGGACGTACGTCGAATTATTTGGTATTGGCTCATAGAAAAAATAATTCATCAACGAAATGACATTGACAACGCGATCTAATTTTAAACGTGTTGGGTTGTTGTTTTTACCACAGTAATGAAATCTTTATGTATATAGATACAGAGTTCATTTTGGTATAGCAAAAATATTGTCGCTCGACTTCTAACGTCCTAGTGTACCTAAACCTAACTTTACGCAGGACAACGGCTCAATAATAAATAACGAGCGAAAGTTACCTTCGTAACTGTGATTATGTTAGGGTTGGCATTACAGGGAACGGAAAATAGGCATAAAAAAACTAAATGGTGTCGTGGGACACCAGGTAGGAACGAAGTTCCTTCGAAGTAGACATATATGATAGGACATTTAAAATACCAGCTTCTACCCGCGACTTCGTCCACGCAGACTTCGTTCCATCCATCCATCCATCCATCCATCCGTCCGTCCGTCCGTCCGTCCGTCCGTCCAACCATCCATCCATTCATCCATCCATCCATCCATCCATCCATCCATCCATCCATCCATCCATCCATCCATCCATCCATCCATCCATCCATCAAACGACACAAATAAAGAGACGTCTCATTTAACGGTTTTTTTTCCACGGATTTTTTCTTACGGTTTTACTATCACATTTTTTTCAGTTCGGTCGCCTAGCAAAATTCCTATTCCCTCCAAGCCTGCCGTAAGGAACTTCGTTTCAAAAACAAATATCTTACTATATCTTACCATATACTTACAATATGTGAGAACTTAAAAAGATCTCTTTTTTGATTACAAATAAGTTTTAAATCAGTTTGAAATTTTTTTCTTCTTTTACGAAACAAATGAAATTTAATGAAATCAAATGAGAAATAGCTCCACCTACGATTAGTAGGTGTTCTGCCAACGTCAAGTATTTGATAGCAAGGACAAATTAAATAAATACACATTTTAAAAAATAATGACTTAATTTTTTTATCCGAGATTATCACTTGCTATAAACGGTGAAGGAAAACATGGTGAAGAAACCTGCACGTCTGAGGGAACTTAACTAGTTTTTAATAGATCTGTAAAGACTGCCAACCCGCACCGGACCAGCGTGGTGGACTATGACCCGAATCCCCCTCGCATTGAGGGGAGGCCCGTGCCCAGCAGTGGGACGTTAAAAGGGCTGTAGTAGTAATGAGTAATAAACATGGCGGATGAACCAAAACTGCCCGCCCCCTTACCACTACATGTCTTGCAGCATACAGCATACATACATACATCATCACGCCTGTATTCCCCGGAGGGGTAGGCAGAGGTGCACTGTAGTGCGCCCACACTTCGCCGATGTATTTTGGTCCCAATGTAATAGGGGGCGAGCCTATTGCCATTATACCAGGCACATTCCCCCACAATACGCGGGAGATTTGGGCCATAGATTACCACGCTGGCCCGGTGCGGGTTGGTGAACTTTACACGCCTTTCTATAGATGTGCAGGTTTCCACACGATGTTTCCCTTCACCGTTCAGCAAGTGGTAATCATTTATTGAAAATGACATTCGCACATGAAAATTATCTCAGAGGTGCGGGCCTGGGATTTGAACTTGCACCCCTTACGTTCAAGGCGGGCAACGTTTTTATCGATAAGCTACATAAAAAAAAATATTATTTCGAATTACTGAAAAAGCTTTTATTGGCTATCATTCCTAATTTGGCAGCCCTATTCCTATTATACATTTTAAAGTGATATGCGCTGCCGCGGGATCACTGGCGCGAATGTTTGCAATTAACACTCCCAACTCCGGGTCGCAGGTGAAACTCGCCCCATTAGTGGCTTGAATTTTAACGTTTTAGAAATCATTAGCTTGTATAATGAGATACAGACGAGTTCTTGGTTGGGTATGGATTGAAGTTAACTCTGAATGGGAAGGGCCTACCTTTGAGCCCTGTAAATAAGCGTGAAAAAATGCGCGCAAGTAATTTTTCTTTTTTTTTTACGATATAACTAAATGAAATGCTGTAAATTATGGAATAAGATGAGGAAACCTGACTCTACCTGCAATTAGCGAGTGTTGTAGCCCCAGTGTCAAGTAATTAATAGCAACAGCATTTTTTTTGAGGCAAACGAGCTACGAGCATACGTTTCACCTGATGGTAAGTGATCAACGCCGCCCATGGACACCTGCAACACCAGGGGCATCGCAAGTGCGTTGCCGGCCTTTAAGGAATGAGTATACTCGTTTCTTGAAAAAAAAAAAATATTAATTATTATTATTTATTGAAAATAAATTCAATAAATACACATTACATTTACTCTTTGTAAATTGTTAACTATGTAAATGTTTTGTTTTTAGCTCTAAACTAACTACAGCCCTTTTAACGTCCCACTGCTGGGCACGGGCCTTTCCTCAATGCGAGGGGGATTCAGGCCATGGTCCACCACGCTGGCCCAGTGCTGGTTGGCTGACTTCACACATCTATCGAGAACTAGTCAAGTTCCCTCAGACATGCAGGTTTCCTCACTATGTTTTCCTTCACCGTTGTTTAAATAAAAAATATTGTCATTGAATAAAATTTATTGAGTAATTAAAACAAAACATACACATTCTAATCCTAGTTTAATATCAAGGGGTGAAAGGCATTTCGACTTAAGCGACTTTTTTACTTTACATGTGACTCGTGAGCATACTCATTCGACACAGAAAAATGAGCTGATGCCAAATATGTACAAAAGTCAATATCGCCCAAAAGTGTCGTTTAAGTCAAAAAAGCCCTTCACCTCTCGATATAAAATCACGTGTATGGCTGTCAGGCAACCATTGTCCGTTTAAAAACATCTTCAGCAAATCCACAGAGCATGCACAAATAATACAAAGGAGTCTTAGATGCAGGAATATTTTTGAAACGACTCGTCTTGTTCGAACAGGTTACGGTACGAAGCCCTGCGGTATGCCCAATAACAAGGTACCGTTGGGAAACTTATTCAAACAGAAGCGCTGAGCCTTATAAAATACACTGCACTAGCTTTTTACAAAAGGTGGTTGCAATGCTATCTCTAAAAACAATCGGCACTATTGTCACGTTTCATTTGATACAATCCTAGTAACTGTTACGACAGGCTTAGTTACAGAACAATAACAGTAGAAGACTTTAACCAATAGTTTAATTAAGTATAGATATATACTTGCAATAGGCTCGCTCCCTATTACATTACGACCAAAATACATCGGCGAAGTGTGGGCGCACTGCAGTGCACCTCTGCCTACCCCTTCGGGGAATACAGGCGTGATTATGTATTAATATTATTATATTTACCTAAACCTGTCAAAAAGACGTCAAAAATTGGTCTGATTGATGCCACAGTCGTCAAATCTTATACGTCTTGACATAGACCATCTGACGTACGTAAACGTCAAGATTTAGGAAAAACTCCCTTTGATATGATAACTTGTCTTTAACTTTCTCATTATTTGAGTCACTTTTTTGACGCTGATTATGGTAGCAATAGAAATTATTCAATGAACTATTACTAATGATTGAACCTGTAAAACTACTGGCACTATTTGTAGACACGACGGTATCAAAAACCCCTAAAAAATTACACTTAATTAATATATTGCACTAAATATAAATTAAATGCAATTCTAATATCAAGACAGAACTGAAGTTGTTGTCATTCATTGTTTTAAGGCTAAAATCTCATTTATATGTGGTCACTCCTGCAGTGCAGGGTATTTAATAGAAGTCAGTTCTGAGGGGACAACTGTTCTTGGGTTTGAAAAGCATTGTGTGCCTTATTCACCTCAATGTTGTTTTTTTCATTTTATCCGTTCCTGAACAATAGTTTCATTGAATCCGCTCACTGGCATTAGGCATGCTAGACACGCGCCGTCGCGACTGCTCCAAGTTCTATGTGATTTGTTGGAAAGGCGACAGCGTTTCGGGGTTCGAATTCTATCTTCAGATTTTAGTGTTGTATACTGAACTAGTGTAGATAATTGGGCTAAGAGTCTATTTTTGTTGTGGACTACGACCAAAATACTTTAGTTGTGCAATACCAATAATATTCTTCTTTTACAAAATGAATGAAATCATAAAAATATATCAAATAATATGAGAGAGGACTGCAGAATTTGATTTGTTCCAGCTATTAATTACTTAATTTTAGCAGAATACCCACTTATCGCAGGTGCATTTCGTTCATTTAGTAAAAAAAATCTCTACTACAGCCCTTTCAACGTCCCACTGCTGGGCACGGGCCTCCCCTCAATGCAAGAGGGATTCGAGCCAAAGTCCACCTCGCTGGCCCAGTGCGGGTTGCACACATCTATCGAAAACTAGTCAAGTTCCCTCAGACGTGCAGGTTTCCTCACGTTGTTTTCCTTCACCGTTTCATAGCAAGTGATAATCTCGGATGTAAATGAAATTCGCACATAAGTCCCAGAGGTGCGAGCCGAAGTTTGCACCTGCACACTTCGATTGCAAGGCGTGCGTTCGACCACTGGGCTACCACTAGTAAAAAAGATCACATGCGACCAATTTTGCTATGCTAAATATCCACGGCTACTTGTGTGCTTAAAAACGCAGCACTTGGGGGATGGAGTTACTCACGTCCGTAGGACCTTACCACCTTGTCCAAGGCCCACCCTACACGTGTCCCCCGGGTGGTGCTAACGAGTAACAACGCCGAGTCGTAGGCGGCGGTCAACTAACCTACCAAGTCAACAGCCTGAAAAGGCTGCAGCGATGAAGGTAGGAAATGACCTTCACAACCCGTAACCTTACGGTCATGTCTCGTGAGAATGGGGGCCTTGGCTTAACCGCCCGGGCCAAGAGGAAGATAATCTCTCTAAAAAATTACCCCAATCCTAACGTGGGCTACGCGCGGAAAGGATGTATGGCTGAGGGCTTCAGTCACTAGCGCCAACCTTGATGGACCAGGCTATCATCATTGTATTGTGCCTTCTCTCCGGAATGGGCGTTACCCGGGGAGCGACCATTTAATTCGACCCGACTCGTGGGAACAAATATGAATTCCAATAAAAATAATAATACGACAAAACCAACACTCACTCAACAAGTATTCCATCCCGGACTTTTTAACCGCCAAAGATCTTCATCTCTTAGCAACATCGATCAACCGCAACCTACTAAATCAACCGAAACAGTAGAGCTAGAGAATGAATCCCAACCATTAACCACCCCCGACGATGCTAATACGCAATGTCCAGCCCCTCCACCTTGGCAACGTGTCCTCTCTCCTCGCTACAATAAAAAGAGGAAGATAAGTGACTCACCTCCACTGGCTGGGAGAACCCCAACAACCAACAGGTTTGAAAACCTTCCACTAGACGCGGCGGATAACATAGGGCCGACTTTTCGCCCTAAACTACCAAACAAGCCCCCTCCAATTGTTCTATACGGCATACAAGACGTCAAAGAACTATCCAAACTGCTTGAAACGGTCACCAACAACGACAACTACAAGCTGAAAATTCTCAACAAAACCAGACTACATGTGCTTGCCAGTGACGTGGAGGTGTACAAAAAAATTATAACTGTCATTAGATCAAACGGACTAATTGGGTACACATTCACCCCAAAGGACACAAAAAGCTACCGGATAGTTATCAAAGACCTTCACCACAGCACTCCCCATGAAGCCATCACTGAAGCTATTGAAGCTACTGGTAACAAAGTGAGGGGAGAAATAATAAATGCAAGATATGGACCTGAGAAGATACCCACCTCTACATTCTTTGTTAATCTCGACCCAAGCAATAACAATCCCGCAGCAAAAAATATAACGTATATTTACAACCAAAAAGTTAAAATAGAAGACCCCCGCAAATCAAAAACCATTGTCCAATGTCAGCGCTGCCAAGATTATGGACATTCAAAGAACAACTGCATGAGACCCTTTAGGTGTGTCAAATGCGGCGAGAAACACAAATCCAGCGATTGCAACAAAAAAGATAGAAACACACCCGCCAAATGTGCTCTATGTACATGCGACCACCCAGCAAATTATAAAGGCTGCCAAGTCTACAGAGAACTCATTGCTCGAAAGCATTCTCAATCAAAACCCAAAGAACGTGCTGCTAACCTGCCCCGCAATAATGCTCAAAGTCCGACACCAACCACTTCAGCCGCCACTCTTATTCCACCTCCCTTAACTTCCCAAAGCAATGGATCCCCTCACAAGACCTACGCACGTGCTTTAGTCATCGGTAACGACAACACTGCAACCCAAAGCGCCGCATATTGCAACCACAACCAACCAAGTTTCTCCCTTGAAAAAATACTCCTTAAACAAAGCGAGAAGATCGACCTTTTAATTCAACAAATAAGCTCCATGCTGGGGCTTATAACAACACTCGTCTCTAAGCTACCAAAATAAACTCTCTCCACATTGCTACCTGGAACATTAATGGTCTTGCACCCAATGCTTACGAACTAGAAACATTCCTCAAATACAACAAACTGGATGCATGCCTAATATCTGAAGCACATACAACCTCAAGAAGTCGAATATGCATCCCGGGATACAGCGTATACTTCACCTCACACCCAGACGGTGGCGCACATGCCGGTTCCGCCATTGTTATTAAAACCAATATCAGACATTACCTACTGCAACCATTTACTATGACTTACCTACAAGCCACCACAGTGAGAATAGAGGACCGTTCTGGGTACATCGACCTCTCGGCAGTATACTGCCCACCACGGTATTCCATCAAAGAAGCCATGTTCACGGAGTTCTTTCAATCACTAGGTCCTCGATTCATAGCCGGTGGGGATTGGAACGCTAAGCACACCTTCTGGGGAGCTAGGACCACCGTGACAAGAGGTCGCGAATTAAAAAAAAGCGTCGACTTCCTTAAGCTACTGCCTCTATCGACTGGAGAACCGACGTACTGGCCCACGGACAATCACAAGACCCCTGATCTTCTTGACTTCTTCATTACAAAAAACACAAGCCACCTGTACGCCGACATAAAAACAAGCGTTGACGGTTCCTCAGACCACACCCCGGTTATGCTGACGTTAAGCGCTACGATCATATCGACCGAGACAAACAATAACCTATACAACGCTAAAACTGATTGGGCTAGCTTTCGATCTTATCTCGAGTCCACTATTAATCTCAATCTCCCCCTAAAATCTGATGCGGACATCGATAAGGCATGCCTACACATCACAAACCTAATCCAGGTTGCTGCTTGGACTAATACCCCAGTACTAGACGTACCTACCCGGAGCGTTCCGATTCCTATTGCTATTCGGGAAAAGATATCAGAAAAGCGCAGACTACGTAGAGTATGGCAGCTCTCTCGCAACAAGGACGATAAAACTCGCCTCAACCGTGCGATTACAGAACTAAAAGTTTCCCTGACAGAGTTAGCCAATGAAACCTTCAAACGGAGACTGGAAATGATGTCTCCTAACTCGAGTGGCCACCACTCCCTTTGGAAGGTCACCAAGTCAATGGGCCAACCACAACAATGCTTCCATCCCATTAGGTCTGGTAATTCCTGGGCACGCACTGACCTGGAAAAGTCTGAGGCCTTTGCAGCTCACCTAGCGGACGTTTTCAAACCAAACCCCAACGATGGCCCCGACGATCCCGAAATAGATTCCATCCTTAATCAGGACTTCCAGCTAAGTCCTCCATTTCGTCCAACGTCCCCAAGAGAAATAGCCAGGGAAATATCTAACCTAAAAACTAATAAAGGCCCTGGATTTGACCTTATCACCCCGAGAGTCCTGAAGGAGCTGCCCAGAAAGGGCATCGTCTTTCTCGCAAGCCTATACAACGCCATCCTAAGAGTTTGCTACTTCCCGTCCCTCTGGAAAATGTCACAAATAGTTATGATACACAAACCCGGAAAACCCAACAATGAAGTGTCGTCATACCGACCCATCAGCCTTACACCCCTACTGTCCAGGATCTGGGAAAGAATCCTCTTAACTAGGCTCACACCGCACCTCGCTGAAAGAGACATCATACCCAACCACCAATTTGGATTCCGCAAAAACCACTCTACTATTGAACAAGTGCATAGAGTTTACCACACTATAAGAGAATGCTTTGAAAAAAAAGAGTATTGCTCCGCAGCATTCTTGGATGTCCAGCAGGCGTTTGACCGGGTGTGGCACAAGGGCCTATTGTGCAAAATCAAAAAGACGCTCCCGCACTCTTTCTACATCCTGTTGGCCTCCTATCTAAAAGACAGGAAGTTCCAAGTCAAACAACGAAGCTCACGATCCTCAATTCACACCTGCTATGCTGGAGTGCCACAGGGTTCAGTCCTTGGACCTGTGTTGTACAACATATTCACTCATGACCTACCTCTGGCTCCTAATGTAACTGTTGCGACCTTCGCTGACGATGCCGCCTTCCTATCGTCCAACTCTGATCCTGACATAGCCAGTTGCATCTTACAAACCCAACTAAACTTAACCAATGACTGGTTGATGAAATGGCGCGTCAGAGCAAGTGCCCCCAAATCACACCATACAACCTTTACCCTTAGGAAAAAGCTATGTCCAACAGTTAATCTCGGCCAGGATCCACTGCCGCAATCTAAGTGTGTGAAATACCTGGGATTTCACCTGGACCAACGTATGACATGGAAAGTCCATATAAAAAAAAACGCGACGAAGTAAATAACCGATTCAGGAACCTTCTGTGGCTGCTCGGTAAACAGTCAACATTATCACTCAAAAACAAATTAAGAGTTTACTGCTCGGTAATAAAGCCCATCTGGACGTATGGAATTCAACTCTGGTCTACAGCCAGTAAATCGAACATATTATGCCTCCAAAGAGCACAAAATAATGTCCTAAGGACCATCAGTGGTGCAGCCTGGTTTACCCGTAACTCAGAAATCCATGAGTACTTGGATATGAGAACTGTAACAGAAGAGGCAAAACAGTACACAAATAAATACTCAGCCCGCCTGAAGAATCACCCCAACCCTCTGACGAATGCACTGCTTCAAGGAAACACCATTAATCGCCTAAAAAGAGCCAATGTGCTGGATGATTGAAGAGAGTTGGGGCAGTGGCTCTATCTCTCTGAAAACCCCTACTACTCCAACCAACCTGATTATAGTTGTGAGACTGATCGCAGGTCACTATATATAAAAAAAAAAAAAAAAACGCAGCTGACCGACAAATGTTTACCATTTTCTCATCGTTATAATGAACAACGATACAGTTTTGATTCAGCTGCAGTTTCAATTCAGCTAAAAGTCTATCTTATGCTTTAAAATTGACTTCAATCACACAGGAACGTAGTAACCCTTAGCTGGACTGAATCTGGACGGAACTTAAGATCAGAATCTGTTGCAATTTACACATTTTAAAGCAGCCAACATAAGGAGTGGTGGCTATTCGACCTAAGAGACACTTTTGGAAGATATTGACTTATATACATATTTGGAATCAGCTCATTTTTCTGCGTCGTATGAGTGTGATAGAGTAAAAAACCGGCCAAGTGCGAGTCGGACTCGCGGACGGAGGGTTCCGTACCATTATCTATAAAAACGGCAAAAAAATCACGTCTGTTGTATGGGGGCCCCCTTAAATATTCATTGTATTCTGTTTTTTAGTATTTATAGCGGCAACAGAAATACATCATCTGTGAAAATTTCAACTCTCTAGCTATCACGGTTCATGAGATATAGCCTGTTGACAGACGGACGGACGGATGGCCGGTCGGACGGACGGACGGACAGCGAAGTCTCAGTAATAGGGTTCCCGTTTTACCCAAAGGGTAAAAACCCTTTGGGTACGGAACCCTAAAAAATGTCGCTTAAGTCAAATAGCCTTTCACCACTCGATATTATGAGCTCTGATTCAAATCGCTAATCAACCAATCCAAGTCCTCAACATAAGTTCAAGACGTGAGCAATGTTCAATTCTATTGGAACGTGCAAATGAACCAGCGTACGAGCGTCGCGTCCTGTTTGTCTTCATACTTTGTCGTATGATCTCATACATTATTGATGGCCGATTCTGGAGCTTGCCGCCGCCTATCGACTGATTATTTCATGGGGCCAAGCGGAGTTACCAGTATTATTATCCTATGAATATCTTGTGACACAAAGAAAATATGTTAATTTTTATTTCGTGTAGGGACTGAAATTGAGTTACATATTCATGTCAAATATTTTTCTTACTGTGCTTTGTGACTTTAGATCTTACTGTTTATTACAGAATCGTCAGTACTGTCATAAGATTTACGCAAAACTTAGAGTTGCTAATCGGATGCGTCTTTAAGAAAATGGTCCGTTTATGGAAAAGAAAAATATAAAAATAGTATTAAAGATTATACTGTACTCTGGAGAACACAAGCGAAACTAACGTTTGCCATATAAATATTTTACTTTGATTAGGCTGGCGTCTAGCGACTCCTAGAGAACACATAGATTCGAGGTACACATACTGATATCACCTACAGCTTTTTTCTGAAAACAACATTCTAACGCTACCTATTTTAGTTGTCTATGCGCTCTCACTAAAACTCTATTTATCTTAGCGTGAATAAACCCACGTTTATATTTGAATGTATATACACTATTACGCTGCTGCCAATGTGAGCAAAGAAAAAAAACATTGTGTGTATCGAAAGTCGGGAAATTTGATAGAAAATTCGTCGTATTTAAAGTGTATTAGCATCGTTAGGAACATTTCTGTGTTTACTAGCACTTACCATAAAAATACCAAAAAAAAACATGATTAAATCCCCCATTACACTTGTGGGTTAGTTCAATTAATCACGGCATTTAATTCTATTAACAGCACGCGGAATGCGGTTGTTTGTCAAGCAGGCGTTTCGTCCATTTGTCAATCGCCAACGGAGCCTCATGGGACGACACGCACTCACGCCAAACTACCCTGAAATTGTATTAATTGGATACCTGCCTTACCATCCCTATTTAGCAGTATTTTTAAACATTACTTTGTTACAAAATGAAAAGATTTTTCTTACATATCTCACCATATACCAAAGTTCACTGAAGTGTTGACCGAAGTTGAAATTAGAATATACATCATCAATAAAAATATAAAAATACATCGACACGCCTGTATTCCCCGAAGGGGTAGTCAGACGTGCACTGTAGTGCGCCCACACTTCGCCGATGTATTTTGGTCCCAATGTAATAGGGAGCGAGCCTATTGCCATTTTACCGGGCACATTCCCCCTCAATACGAGAGAGATTTGGGACATAGCCCACCACGCTGGCCCAGTGCAGGTTGGTGAACTTCACATGCCTTTCTATAGACATGCAGGTTTCCTCACGATGGTTTGCTTCACCGTTCAGCAAGTGGTAGTCATTGTTGAAAATGACATTGGCACATGAAAATTATCTCAGAGGTGCGGGCCCGGGATTTGAACTTGCACCCCTTACGTACAAGGCGGGCGTTCTTGGCTACGAGGCTACCACTGCTTGATTGAAGTGGCTACCATTGAAATTAAAAAACATCAATAAAATAGCAACTCTGAGTTATATAGATATCTAAAATCCGAAATAAAAAAACACAATGAAACGCAATATTATTTCATAATCTGGAAAATATTGACTAATTATTACCTGTCCCCTTACCTCGCATTTCTTGCAGCAATGATTACAAAATTTTCAGTAACTGACAGTTTACTCAGTACAAAATCTGTCAAAAATTTACAGTACGATTGAAACAACAATATTTTAAGAGGTGGAAGGCCCCTGATGTGGATATCCGCAGAAGAACCAAGGTAACAGACATAGCTCGAAGGGTTGCACGTTTGAAGTGACAATAGGCCGGACACATTGCCCGGAGAACGGATGGCCGTTGGGGCATCAAAGTCCTAGAGTGGCGGCCACGAACAGGGAAGCGGAATATGGGACGACTCCCGACCAGGTGGACGGACGACCTTATCAGGGTCGCCGGGAGTCGATGGGCGCATAAAGCCCAAGACCGTAATTTGTGGCGATCTATGGGGGAGGCCTATGTCCAGCAGTGGAAGTCCCTGGCTGATAGATATGGCCCCTGATATCACAAGTTATGGGTACAGCCAACGTACTGTAATATGATCAAAATTCTTGGTACCTGAGCGTTAGGAGAAAGCAGTTAGCATTAAAGAAAGTTCTATCGACTAAATTTGGAAGACAGTAGAGGGGCTTAGGTAGAAATACATATACAAAAATACATATAGATAAACGATTCTAATTATTTCAATCATCTTATTATTAATTATTATTAAATAGGTAATAAAATTCCGTCTACCTACCTCATTGTTAATTCCTACGACAATCTTTTTTATAGGCCAACTCCATAATTGCGAGTTACACCATCCATACTAATTAATCTTCGCTCGTATTTTTTCACAGACCCACAGCCATTATGAATAGATTACACGGACGGACAAACTGAGTAGCTTCACTGTAATATAAGTGAAGAGAAAATGTAGTAATAAGCACTGGACTGGCCGGCGTCCAAACGTAATGACGTAGTTAGGGAACATTTATTTCTTATCCTTATTCTTAAAATAGAAGTAAGTTTCCATTTACTGTTATAACTAAATACATTGGATTTTTGTGCTTGGTAAACAATATTATCTTTCCCAGATTCAATTCTGCAATGGTCAATAATACCTATGGATGGAATACCGTTGTGAGGATGGATGGATAGATGTTACTCTTTCACGCAAAAACGACCCAACGAATGTTGATGAAACTTTACACTATTATCATCTTCTTCTTATCCGGTACGCTCTTGACAGAGCGGTCGTGACCGTTAAGTACTCGTATCAGTATTGTAAGGGGCAGATTTAATGCGCTTCACGACATTTCGCCACCGCTGTCTGCAAGAAGTCATCCTGCTGCATTCGTTGACTGAGCCTCCAATGGCGGACTTGATCTGGTCAGTCCAACGCGTGGGTGACCTTCCGCGCGGTCTAGTGCCTTCTATTAAATGATCATAATATCTTGCAATTAATTAATATTCAAACAGTTAACTGCGCCTGTTCTGACGCTCCAGTGTGTTACTTTATAACTACAGCCCTTATTATTGTCCCACTGCTGGGCACGGGCTCCCCTCAATGCGAGGGGGATTCAGGCCATAGTCCACCACGCTGGCCCGGTGCGGGTTGGCAGACTTCACACATCTATCGAGAACTAGTCAACTTCCCTCAGACGTGCAGGTTTCCTCACGATGTTTTCCTTCATCGTTTCATAGCAACTGGTAATCTCGGATGTAAATGAGATTCGCACATGAAACCCAGAGGTGCGAGCCGGGGTTTGAACCTGCACACTTTGATTTGCAAGGCGTGCGTTCGACCACTCGGCTACCACTGCTCGTGTTACTTTCCCACACAATAAAATAAAATATACGTGAGATATATTATTTTTAAAACAAAACTCGTTCAACCCAGCCCGCGCCGGTGTTCCCTAAGCGACAGCTGCCTCTACAACGGAGCGAATTCAAATTATGGAAGTGAAATTTGTCACCGAATTCCCTCTATTTTTACCTTTGAATCCGCACAGATGCGACTATTTTGAATGATTTATGACTTTAATTTAGCCGTGTCTTATTATAACGAGCTAATTGATGAAGTCTGTGCAGTTCCATAATGATCGATGATAGATATAAATTCAATATCGTTACAAATTCTAGTTAATATGTTATTTTGATGTATAAACAATAATACTGTAAAGTTTCATCAAAATCCGTTCAGTAGTTTTTGTGTGAAAGAGTAACAAACATCCATCCATTCATCCTCACAAACTTTCATTTATAATATTAGTAGGAAAGAATAATACGTCATGACGCCTGGAATCCCCGAAGGGACTTCGCCGATGTACTTTAGTCCTAATTTGATAGGAGGCGAGCCTATTGCCATTATAACCGGCAAATTTCCCCGTCAATACGAAGGAGACTTGAACCATAGTCCACCAAGTTGACTCGGTGCGGGTTGTTGAACTGCACACGCATTTCTATAGACCTGCTGATTTCCTCACTATGTTTACCTTAATTTTTCAGAAAGTGATAATCATTATTGAAAATTATATTCGCATATAAAATTATACAATTACAGAGGTGTGAGCTCATGGATTGAACTTGCACTCCTATTGTCCAAGAGGGGCGTTCTTCTAACAAGCTTACTACTGCTACCAATATTTATAGCAAAAGAAACGCTTAAAATCAACATAAAACCCACATAACAATAGCGCTAAGGAGATTCTCTTAACAACCTGTACGTACAGTTACTTACCGACAATTTATTAAGAACTCTTTGTCTCCATTAAACAAGAAATATGTTAACCACAATCGAACGCGCCGGATCTAAGTAAGCACAATGTTTTATTCATAAGCCCGCCAAAGTAAATATCACTAGCTGTGCCCGCGACTCCGTTCGTGTGGAATTTGGGAACCCCAATTATTTTTTTTAATCATATAAGAATAGCCAAAATTACTCCTTATAACAACAGCAATCTGTCAGTTAAAATCACATGTATATCGGTTCATCCTGGTACCGTATACATTTAGTATAAAGGTGTTATTTTTACATTACAAACAAACACTTCAATTTATTTTTTTTGTATAGATTGGTAGAACGTATAATCAGATGCACTGGGAGCTGCTTTGGTGATTAAATTATTCGAAATGTAAATGAGGGCTGAGTTTTCAATCGTAAGGATAAACTGACAGACAGTGTATTAACAATAAACATTTTCAGAATCATCCGCCATCTTTATCAATCACGTTCATCGCCCATTTTTAGGTTTCCGTACCCAAAGGGTAAAACGGGACCCTATTACTAAGATTCCGCTGTCCGTCCGTCCGTCTGTCTGTCTGTCCGTCTGTCACCAGGCTTTATCTCTGATAGTTAGATTGTTGAAATGTTCACAGATAATCTATTTCTGTTGCCTTTATAACAACAATTAAAAAACAGAATAAAATAAATATTTAAGGGGGCTCCCATACAACAAATGTGATTTTTTTGCCATTCTTATAGATAATGGTACGGAACCCTTCGTGCGCGAGTATGACTTGCACTTGGCCGGTTTTTATTTGTAATTTCTATTGAATATACTCTGGATATTAAATTACTTGACACTGGCTGAAATACCCACTCATTGCAGGTGGAGCCATTCGTCATCTTATTCCCTTAAAATTCATCATATCATTCATTTCGTCAAAAAAAGAAGAAATGAAAATGACAGATCGCGCTGTAAATTAACATTTAATTAAAGAATGATCTTTTTCTATGAGTCAATAGAGTTCCTTTTTGTAATTAGTAAACATTTGCAGCGCAGTTCTAGATGCTCCAGTTTTCTCGGAAAATAATATTAAAAGCATGACTGCAAGAAAAGTGGACACATTTGGAGTAGTTTCATGGTTAATTTGTATATATTTTATTAAGATAAATTTAAAGATTATGCAACCAAGTCCACGTGTATTAACTAGTATGATATCATACGTGCGTGACTGTAGTATAATAATAATTAATCCGGAGTAACCCCTCTATTACCAATTATGCCATTCGGTCAAACATTACAAATGGTTGACCAACATGCAACCCACAACATTCACATTGCCATTTGCTATGATATTGTTTTATGAAATCAAAGAGTAATATAAAGTGGTCAAAAAATATTTTTAATAATACTTCTACATACCACATTGATTTCAGAACGCGTCAAAAATATTGGACCAATAATGGTCTTCTTCTATTTTTACGAAATTATGAAATTTAATGGAATAGATTAGGAATGGCTTCGCCTGCGGTGAGCGGGTTTTTCAGCCAATGTCAAGTAATTAATAGCAAGTTTTTTTTTTATTATTAAGCCCTTTGCCTTGTCGCCTTTGGAAGGAAGTCGCGAGACGTATTGAAAACGCCTGGAAGAGCTTCTGGTCCTTGGGGGATATGATGAAGGGTAACCTTCCTGTATGCCTTAAACGCAGACTCGTCGACATGTGTATCCTGCCTGTCCTAACCTACGGTGCTCAAACCTGGTCACTAACTGAGCTACAGAAATCCAAACTCAAGGTTTGCCAACGTGCAATGGAGCGTAGCATATTAGGTGTTAAACGGACGGACGGCGTCAGAAACACCACCCTACGCTCCATTACTCGTATTACTGACGTGGGTGGGAAGACGGCAAAGCTGAAGTGGGAGTGGGCCGGTCACGTAGCATGGATGGACCCACAAAGGTGGACAAATCGTGTCAACACCTGGATGCCCGAAGGCGGTTGCCGGCATCGTGGCAGACCAAGGAGAAGATGGTGCGACGATTTGGTCACCTTTGCGGGAGAAACGTGGCCACAACAGGCCCAGGATAGGGACATGTGGAGACGAAAGGGGGAGGCCTTTGCCCAGCAGTGGGACATATACTAGGCTATTCAAAAAAAAAAAAGCCCTTTGAATAAAAATGTGTGATGAAAGTGATTAAGATGGCGGATCAATCCAAATAATGGTTGTCCTTACACATACGATCTGACTCATGTGGTCTTATTGCGCATACATACATTTTAAAATAGAACAACCTAGAAGCTTTCCAATTACGTATACGCTTAAATGGTCGTAGATTTTCACGTAGAATAGGCACATATTCATAATTATACGTCATCATCATCATCACGCCTGTATTCCTCGAAGGGGTAGGCAGAGGTGCACTGTAGTGCACCCACACTTCGCCGATATATTTTAGTCCCAATGTAATAGGGGGCGAGCCTATTGCCATTATACCGGGCACATTCCCCCTCAATACGAGGGAGATTTGGGCCATAGTCCACCACGCTGGCCCAGTGCGGGTTGGTGAACTTCACACGCCTTTCTACAGACGTGCAGGTTTCCTCACGATGTTTTCCTTCACCGTTCAGAAAGTGGAAATCATTGTTGAAAATGACATTCGCACATGAAAATTATCTCAGAGGCGCGGGCCTGGGATTTGAACTTGCACCCCTTACGTTCTAGGCGGGCGTTCTTGCCCGCGAGGCTACCACTGCTTTTTTTTCATAATTATAATACAAGCAATCTGCGCTCTCGCATTTCTTTCATACGGACAATCAAAACAAACCTTCGATAACATATGCCCGGAGCCGATACCCCTACATCGCAGCAAATGATTTCCTTAACGTCTCCACTGATTTTATACACCCCATTACGAGAGAGACGAACGTGAACGAGTTGAGCCCTGCGTCTATAGAAGCGGCAAAACGCACGCGTCAATTTGTTTGCCGATACCAAAAGTAACTGATGAAAATGAAATGACAGCCATTGACAGAGCGATCTATCATTTTCATGTATTTTCCTTTTTTTAGGAAATGAATAAAATTGAAAGGAATAAGATGACGAATCACTTTCTTTTTTTTTTTTGAATGGACTTCGCTGTTGGCCCTGAGGTGGCCTTTACAGCTTTACCGGAGGAGTGGCGAGCGCAGAGTGCACTCCAACCAAGGCCTTAAGGGCGGAAAAGGGTGGCAACTATTTCAAGGGCGCCACAGAGGGCAGGACCTCGGCTTGGGCAGTTACCGTGAGGGGAAAGGTAGTGACTGTGCTCCTAGGTGCAAAGATGCACCTACGAGCGGAACTTTCATTCTTCAACGAAATAAAACCGAAAGCGCGTGCGAATTCCGACCCGAGAGGGTGTGTCTTTTATCACAGAATTTCAGTCTTTATTATATTGACTTAAGAGTTCATTTTGGTTTTGGTAAATATTTTGACGCGTCACGTTTGACGCCCCAGCGCGGATTTTAACTTATAAAAGTAATGATGACACGAGCCAACTTTTGATGTTTGGTTCCGTGTTTTTGCCACAGAGATTCGATCTTTATTTTTTTCTACACAGAGTACAATTTCAAAAAAAAATAGATTTAATCAGCTCGTCTCAGTGGATACAGGGTGTTACACAAACGTAATGTAAATACGTAAAGTCAAAGCGCGTAATTCAAACAGAGCTCAATGTAAGAGCCCATAAAAGTGATAAAATATCTATTTAGCTTTTTCTCTACAGCCCGTTTTCCCCGTTCTCGGGCCCGAGAAAACGGTCCTTTCGTTTCCGTGAACGTTTCTCGACTGGGTAATTGCAGTTTATGTTAACTTAGATAAACGCCATAACTTTTTTCACGGTTCATCGATGCTTTTGGATTATTTTCCTCAGCTCGAGCATTTTCTTGTAATAAGCCAAGGAGTTATTATAACATTTTATAGTTTTACAACTACAATTTTGTGTGTGCTTCGACGTCTGTGTGTAGGTACGTCAGATTGTCTATATCAATAAGTATATGACTAAACTATCTGAATGAGACCAATCCTGATTCAATTTTTATAAATGTCTTTTTGACAAATTTCGTTATATTTACTCTCTATTATCATAGTAAATGAGCATTCGACCAGAAATATTCGAGCAAGTTTTAGTATGTTTAATAGCAAGATCATGTATGGAGTTTTTTTAATACGAACGGACGGTGCAAGAAGAACCTCTTATTCGTTTTATCAACGTTCATAAAAACGATGCTTGACTCAACAAAGATGGAAATAAATGCTCGCTTTTGAATGCTCATTACGAGACAATAGTTTCATACTGTGTTTAACACAATCCTATTACGACATGTAATAAGTATGGTAGTTTAAATAGTTCGGTAAAACGGTAAAGAAACGAACCACCATTCTGGAGTTAAATGGAGTGGAGCTAAATGGAGTGATTTTATCCATATTATTAGTTAAATATACTATAGTTTCAATAACTAAAATAAATAGACCATTTCAAAGTTTCAAGATAGGACTTGATACTCGTTTGTTTTGCAAGAATGAAAGTTAATAAAAACCGACGGCAGACTCTCAAATTAGTTCAGGTTTCGAAGGCGCAGACTTATTCGAAACTAGGTCAAGGATTCCTGAGATTATGATCCTTACCTCTCCAAAAACTAATAACGGACTGTTTCAATTTGATACTTTCTCTTTCATTTGCTTACGTAACGAGAAGACACTTTAGTTTGAAGCACCGAGGGCGAGCTTAATTGAAAATAATAAGCTTCTTAGACCTAAGATACTAAAAGATCTAGAGACATCCTTGACTCACGCATGTTAAATATTCTGAACAAATGGACTGTTATGACTCTCAAGATTCCTATCCAACTAATATTTTATTTTATTATAATGAAACTTTATATTAGAGCAGGGTTGTCCAAATAACGGCCCGTGGGCCGCATGCCCGCGGTCCCAGCGGGGCATCTATCTTGAGATCTACATCATCTCTATTCAAGATATGTCGAAACAAACATCAAATTTGTGATATACTTTTGTTTTTTTTTCGACATTATCTCTAATAAAAATGATGTCGCTCGTGCAAAAATTGGGGTCCAAAGATGGTAAATCCAAATCCATGAAATCCCACACCAAAATAGTCAGCGAAATGTGTCAGCAATTAATCCAGTGTGGTTGTTAAATGAAAAATTCTCCACTGTATCCGACATGGGACATTAAACGTCCGGGGCTCACCGCGGGGCTGTCTATCAAAAAGCACTTTTGCGGTGTCGGGGCCACGTGGCGGGGCGCGGATTTACCGCCCGCGGCATTTCCATGCCGACCGCATTGGGAAACACCACGATATAGAGTCACTTGAATGGTTCTGACATAACCCATACAGAAATTATTTAAAACTTTTTTTGAATCGTACTCTGTTGCTTCTGCAAAGTTTTAACTGTAATTTGAAGATTTTATCATACAGCCTCCCGCACACTGCGGCGTAACGCTCGCGCGTAATTTTTTTGCCATAGAAAAACGAACTGTATTGATACATAGAAAAAGTTCATTCTACAACGAAATAACACTGACAGCGCGAGCGAATTTTGACGCGTGGGGGCGTGGTTTTTACGCCAGAAATTTAATCTTTATGCATATCGACACAGAGTCCGTTTGATATTGGCAAATATTTTGACGTCCCCATGTGTTGGGAGCTTAAAGCAACCTAATGTAGGATATCAAAGCCGCGCGTCAAAATTATTGCCAACTCCAAATTAACTCTATTTCCAGATAGAAAAAGTTAATTCCTCAACGAAATGACATTGAAAGGGCAAGCGAATTTTTACGCTTGGGGGAGTGGTTATTACCACAGAAATTCAATCTTTACGTATATTACCCCAGAGTCCGTTTCAGACAGTTTGAAATTTAACGGGGTTTTAATCATCATGTCTTGTCGCATTTTAAAGTATGTTTCTTTCTATCCATTGCACGTAACAAATTTAAGGATATTGTTTTCTTAAATTTACGCGAATACTAACTACACATTAAAATAAAACTATTTTACGGATTCTATCGCGTTTAGTTAAATAATCCGTAAAATAGTTGTATCTCTAAATTTAAGGATTTTAGGAGATATTAAGTTAGTAAGTAGCGTTTGCGATATGCCTTTCGAGAACAGACAATTTCATAATTTAGCTTTACAATTAGTCTCTACATAAAAAAGTATTCGTTCAAGTTTCTGACTCCACCACATTTTGGAACCACCACACCACCACACTCTGAAACTAACATAAAAAGCCAGTTGCGTTATTTGCAATGACAAGTCTACACGTACCTACTCTACAGTCACATCCATCGACTCTACATCTCTACCAGCGGCATACTATTGCCAAGCTGACAAACGGAGGTTACAATTAATTTCCCAAATACAGCGATGTTGACTCCATTTCGGTTGAGAAATTAAATATAAACATGTCGGCGCTTCAGGCTCTATGTGGTTAAGAGCCCCGCGAAAGACGGTTAATTGATATCTTGATTACCCCGCGATCTGATGTACCAACGTAGAGTACATACAGTGGGATATTGAAATCGTGACTTAGTTTGAAGTGCAGATACATATACGGATGTTTCAGAAACCTGAAATAATACTTTAACGTTTGCATGAGTATCGGGTATCTAACTGAATGCTGTAAAAAATTGTTTAAAATTCAAATATCGAGGGCTGGAAGGCTATTTAACTTAAGCACTGTTAATTTCACAGGAGTATATAAGTAAGTATATATATAAGTATATAAGTCAATTTCGCCCAAAGTGTCGCTAAAGTTAAATAGCCTTTCACCCCTAATATTTCTTTTTTTTTTGGCCGCCATTTTTTTTTAACTAGTCATATGTCTTCGAGTCTTTTATGAATACTCATAGGCCACGCATTGTAGATGAACTGTTACGTATGGTAATGGCTGTGCCCTAAGACTACAACAGGATACTAGTGAAAATACTCAAAGATCTGTAACTCAGAAACTACGATAGTTAGGTATAGCCTTCACTAAGCATCTACATTAGCTACCGTATATTACCAAAAGTATTATTTCGGCCTTTTAATACTGCCTTATGGACTTCTAACACAGCCGGTACTTTTTTTAAAAAGTTAGCTAAATAGTAGGGTAACCACGAGTTCCATTGCACGTCTTCATCGGTCTGGGAGACGGTCGGGGTTGTACCAAGCCGTCTCTTCTCAGCGCCGGAGACCCAACCATTGTTGAGTTATCCGCTGGTGCGTCGCGGTGCATGCGAAAGCGATCCCGTGGCGCCCCGATATAAGCGGGAGATGGTACACCGTCGGTTTTTAGTGGGTATACGGCCTTCTGCCGGGACTCCCACATAACCCTGTTACTTCCCCCGAGGTGGCAGGGTATCCATAAAGGATTTTCCGACGTTAAAAAAAAAAAAGGATAACCACGAGTTTTAAATGTGTGTGATGTGTTAAAGTAATTTTGACAGATCCTTAATTATAGATGGTTGACTACATGGATCAGTTGATAAGAACAGTTGGACTGCAGGTTTATATAACCTTAAAAATGGGAATACCAAAAAGTTAACAGGTACTATTTCTTACTTTTACCATTTTGTACCTTATGCTCTATGTCTTAAAACCGAAAATTGAATCAGTTTAAATCATACGTGCAGTTCTAATTGTCAGGTGGAGTAATAACCGTGCGACTGCATAACTCTGCGATCGTTGAATCGTTCAGAACTATGTTGTAATTAATAAAATTTGCACAATATTCGCGGCAACACCGCCGACACCCGACGTAGCAACGCCACCGGCCGCCGTCGCATGTATCTCTAAAATGAATTAAAACTTCTGGTACTTCTGTACCTTATGGAATATGTAGTTTAAATAAATGTTACTAGTAACAGTTCGGTTTCAGAACATTTGGCAATACTATTATCAGTAGGTTCCCCGAAGGGGTAGGCAGATATATTTTGGTCCCAATGTAATAGGGGATGGGCCTATTGCCATTATGCTGGGCACATTCTCCCTCAATACGAGGGAGATTTGGGCCATAGTCCACCACGCTGGCCCACTGCGGGTTGGTGAACTTCACACGCTTTTCTATAGATGTGCAGGTTTCCTCACGATGTTGTCATTCACCGTTCAGCAAGTGGTAATTATTGTTGAAAATGACATTGGCACATGCAAATTATCTCAGAGGTGCGGGACCGGGATTTGAACTTGCACCCCTTAAATTCAAGGTGGGTGTTCTTGCCCACGAGGCTACCACTGCTACCACTTCTTAGATAGAAGTAAATTAAATTGATTTGTCTGTTTGTAATGTCAAAATTACAGCATTTTATTAAATACAAATGAAAGTATGTCCCTACTTATAACAACTTGTAAAATAGAACTGTCTTTCTGTCTGCTTGTTCCGTGTAATCTCTGTAAAGGCTGGACAGATTTTGAAAGTTTCATTGGCAGATAGTTGATGCTATAAGCAGTAAATTAGGCTACTTCTTTTTTTTTATTCAGAATATTTTCCCATTAATCCCAGACACAGCGTTTCAATTTTGAAGGGACTTTCGCTGGCAGATAGCTGATATAACATAGGTTTATTTTATTTTAGAAAAATAATTAGAAATCCTAGATGCCACTTAAACAAAGTTAGTAACTAATAAACGTACAGGCACGTATGCGAACACGAAACCTTGCGAAAATCCCCGAAATATTTTTATCGTGTTTTTTTCTTACATCGCTGGAGTGGCATCACGACAATAGACCACGTTCGGGGGTGAACACCCTGCTGTGTCGGCACATGCCAATTTAGATCGTATCCGCATTAATTTCCATGCCGATCGGGGAAAAATATGTTTGAAGCGCTTCCTTTTGTCAAGAACGCAAGGATTAGCTGTTGGGATTCAAGATTGTTTTGGTATAAGTATTTCTTGGAAATTACTTTATTAGATCGCTGAAGAGGTTTCACGCGAATAAGGCGCTTAGTTTAAAAAGATTTAGATGCTCGTTTGAGCTAAAAATAAATTCAAACTTAATATACGATTTAACAGGGACGAAATTAGTTTTTTTTATGAGTGGTGCTATTTAGTCCTAAGTAGTGATGTAACTTATGGCGATTTTTATAAGTTCACGAAAGCCCATAGGAGTTCTAATACTCCTCACTGATAATTGTGAATGCGCATGTCAACTTTTCAGTCATTTCGTAAATAAAGAAGAAGAAGAAATTTGCTACCATTTTTAACCAATTTCATAATAGGATTAAGCTCTCAGCTCGATCTGTACCTAATTTTTTTTTCAGTTTATATCACCGCATGCTCCTTATATTCATAAATTGATTTGGAGTATTCCTGGATGTATCCTTATTACAATATATCCGAAAATAACCCGCCACGTTACGAGTGTGTAACTTAATGATTCAACCACAAAATGGATTTGTATTTTTGTCTTAACAACATTCGCATTATATTCGCGATTGCGAATCTAAATATCGTTACATCACTAGTCCCTAAGATACAGTGACCCGTAGTTGCAAGCCAGATCGATCAGTTATTTACGATACGCGCACATATTTCGGGGTCTCATCAATATAACATTCGCTTTGTCTGTGCCTACGGGATTGAGATAAATGACTGTTCGAATAGTGTTGAGGAGCAAATCGAATTTCGACTCGCATATTGAAGAGGGAACGTATCGTGTCTATGCCTGTTAGTCAATGTCTATATTTAGTCGGTTCGCACAGAGTAAGCGTTTATTTCGTTATGTTTGAGCTTAGTATTTTTTTGTTTATTCTGTTCGATGTACTATGGATTTCGCCTAGATAAAATTAATGTGTTAATATTACCTCAATATCATAATGAACAAAAATCAGCGAATAGTACAACAATTCTAAGAGATTCAACTAAATTATTCATTTACTATCATAAATAATTAGTCAAGTTATTATTATAGAAAAAAAACTTGTTTAGTTTTGAGTTTGCCATCTATCCATTCTTGTTTTATTTTGCTAAGTTTTATTTGAGTATTTTAAATAAATATTACATAATTGAGCCCCGTGACATTTATTTTCAATAACGTCTGAAAATCTATTGTTTTTATTTTTTGCATGTCGTTAGGTTAATTAAGTAACTACATGTTTTAAAATATCAAATGTCATATAATATATGGCAAATACAAGTATTTCAAAATACTTGTTACATGTAACTATGCCTTAAATTGTATTCTCATTTTAAAATACAAACACAATAACAGAGGAACTTTATTGTTCCCCTGTTTGTTATACAAGCGTATTCATACTTTTGCCCCCAAAACAAGACGTTACTATCGTCCTACGTGCAGCAATATTGTTGAATGGTTACCATAAAACATACATGAAGAGGGCGACATGTAGAAACGATGTAGGTAATTGAATTTTGAAAACCCTACTCTCGTCGCTATTATGAATTGTAATTGAATAAATGCACACATGCTTAACAATACAATTCGTAGAATAAATACAATTCATAGCCAATTTCAGTGTAGATTTGTTTGGCTAAGCGAATACTTGACGTGGGGTATACAAAATTATTGTATTTTATTTGTTGAAAACCACTTTTGCTGAAATGAATGACTAAAAACCGGCCAAGTGCGAGTCGGACTCGCGCACGAAGGGTTCCGTACCATTATCTATGAAAACGAGCAAAAAAATCAAATTTTTTGTATGGGAGCCCCCTTAAATATTCATTTTATTCTGTTTTTTAGTATTTGTTGTTATAGCGGCAACAGAAATACATAATCTGTGAGAATTTCAACTATCTAACTATCACGGTTCATGAGATACAGCCTGGTGACAGACGGATGGACGGACGGACGGACAGCGAAGTCTCAGTAATAGGGTTCCCGTTTTACCCTTTGGGTACGGAAAGAAAGTTAACATTTGAAAACGGTATTTAATTTGTACATTTTTTATTGCGCATATTAGTTACTGAAATTGAAATAGTTTAAATAAGTTGAGAAAAACAGTTTCATAAAAACATCGATAATTCATCTCTTGAGTTTTAGAAGTCAGACTTATTTTAATAATCTTTGAATTAAGAACCACCTTTCATTATTTCAACAGAGTCTTTCATCTATATACATACATACATACATACATACAAATAAATAAAATTGGAGTGTCTGTTTGTAATATCAAAATAACTTTTTTTACCAAATGCGTATGAAAGTATATACGATACCTATAACGAAAACGCAATTTTAAAATTTTTTGTCTGTCTGTCTGTCTGTCTGTTTGTTTGAGGTAAACTTCTAAACGGTTGAACCGATTTCAATGGGACTTTCACTGACAAATAGCTCACGTTCCAAGGCGTAACTTAGGCTACTTTAATTTTAGAAAAAGCATTAGGGTTCCGCGGGAAAAATATAATACCCATATTTCCGGGTAATCTCCCTAAAGTCCACGCGGGCGAAGTCGCGGGCACAGCTAGTTCATAAATAAATATTTACGATTCTCTGTTGTTTCATTTCCACCAGTATGAGAATGTTTTAAAAAGGTGAGACAGCATTCATAAGAGATATTATTAGAAGGCTTGAGTTGATAAACGGGCTCTCTCAAGCGGTGTTAACATGGTGATGTATTACACAATTTTCTTTACGAGCGAAACGGATTTATAACGAGTAACGACGAACGCGCGTTTAGAACGAACCTACAAATAGTGCAGACACCATTTTCGTCGGATTTCCATCCTTTGAATAATCCGGATCTAGATCTTGGTCCATTAAAAGATGTATTTTAATTGTATTATTATAGTTGTTACAAGAACTTTGTAAGTGGTTTATATATGGATTAAAATATCTTGAAGTTCTAGTGTAAAAATATAAGATCTTAGTAATATTTACCTGTCGAGGTGCGCATATTTAAAACAATTTATTTTCTATTGTTATGGGTCGCAGACGTCCCGCACGAGGTTCAATTTAATCTTTTTAGGGTTCCGTACCCAAAGGGTAAAACGGAAACCCTATTACTGAGACTCCGCTGTCCGTCCGTCCGTCCGTCCGTCCGTCCTTCCGTCTGCCACCAGGCTGTATCTCATGAACCGTGATAGTTATAAAGTTGAAATTTTCACAGATGATGTATTTCTGTTGCCACTATAACAACAAATACTAAAAACAGAATAAAATAATTATTTAAGGGGGCTCCCATACAACAAACGTGATTTATTTGCCATTTTTATAGATAATGGTACGGAACCCTTCGTGCGCGAGTCCGACTCGCACTTGGCCGGTTTTCTATTATGTTAAGCTTTTGTATTGTTACATATTGAGTTCTAGTAAACTGGACTAGTATAAATTTTGATTGTAATAAATGACAATCATCTTAATTATATACTTTCGACTCAAATATGTTACTCTAGCTTAGTAAACGCTGCGCACTGGATGAATGTTCGCCTTGACCCAATATGACCTCACAATGCAGCGAGCATGTTAATTAATTCCCTTACGCAGATCTGCATTCAATAAAACTAAATTCAGTTATAACTGAACGGAGAACGATATTACTCGCAATTATCATTTTGAAAAGAGTAACCATTGAGTTTCTTACCGGCTCTTCTCAGTGGAAGCAGCATTCCGAACCGGTGGTAGAATCTGACTATTTGTAAGTGCTTTTTGGCCTACACGAATAAAAAAAAATTGATTTTGATTTTTGATAATTTTGTTTATAGTAAAATATAATTCAGAATTCAAACAAATTATTAAAGTTAAATCAACGTTTCCAGCTTACTTTCAGTAACCAATTGAAAATGCAATTCATACTTGAAAATCAATATGAGTTCCGCTACCAGATTATCCGCTCCAGTTGTATGGTTGATAATAGTTTTTTTTTTAATTTAAATGAAAAATATATTTGGTTTGAATTGAACAGATCCGATATTTAATTAAGACTTTTTTGAGCTTTATTATTCGAATCCGTAATAGATTCAAACAATTTCTTTATAATGCTGGTGACATTTTTGAATACGGTTGCTTTGAATTTGTTTTTAAAAAAAAGTGTGTGAAAAATTTCCTGCTGTAGTTAATTTGGATTTCATTTTATACGTTTTCCAAAACCAAATATGTGGTTTTCCAAAACCAAATTTGTCTGAATAATATTAATTCTGTTTTTTTTTCAGAGAAAAACTACTGAATTTGTCGACGTTATTGGAACCAAATAATATGAGAAAACGTACGTAAATGTACATTTCTCGACAACCCGCGAATTTGGCCTCGAGAATTCTCGAGACCCGAGAAATTGAAAAGCTCCAGGAATCATGAACCCTAGTTCGACCACTCGGCTACCACTGCCTTATAGTTAACATAAGAAAAAAAAAACAAATCTGTGTGCCTTCATTATCATCAGTGAGGTCTATTTTTGCTTGTAACTCTAAATAGGGATTACTCTCGTAAAGGTCTTTTAGCCATCTGACGGGAGAGCAGTACGCCTAGCTGTACAAACGGAAAACACTAATTCTCACGTCCCCAAAATTTCCGGCAACGACACCAAGCACACAACACACCAGTCAATACAGCAACACAATATGTATCCCTTTCAAACATCCGGCCGCCATTGTACGGGCTAATGAGACCCGGCTTACCAAACCTCAATTTATAATAAATCGAACAACCACGTTATCGGCGTCTCGCACACAATGAAAAGCCGACTTATCTACACCACAACGCACCAAAGATCCAAACACCCCGCGGCCATAACCCTGAGTGATGACCAACGATTTGTTAAGACCCGTCCTGGGTCGTTTCGACCTCTTTTCAGTTTTTATTCCCCCTTATGATGTTTCATTTTATGATTGTCTGCAGTATTAGGAACGTACGTGACATCCTGAAATATGTTTTCTTCTGTTTTAGTGGCGAGAACTTTGTATTTTTTTTGGGTTTTAGTCGTAGATATTTGGTTATAAGAGAATAATCTCAGATTTCTGACTATACTATTACCTGCAGCTAATTTTAATGAATATGATTGGAACATTGGCACTGATCCTATTGGCACCAAACTGGGAGTTAACAAAATTTTACAGCACTAAAATTAGTTTTTTCTCTCTCATACAATAGTGAAGAGGGCAGCAATACTCTAAGTTTAGTGTAATCTAGTTTATTGCGAACAGAATTAGCATTTCAATTTTATAGCAAATAAAGTTTTTTCTACCCTAGAAGGAGAGTTTTCCAATTCTTAAGGGTAAATATTTTCATTATCAAATCCCATAAAGATTACACGATGATCTCAACGGCCAGTCCTTCTGATTAATTGCCTTAATTAATACTGCAACTTTAACATTGAGAATTGAAAAGTTTTTAAAACAATTTGTCTAATGGATAGGAAATCTGTCTCCGACAGAAAACAAAGGGAAAGTTTTAAATCAAAAGGAATGCTTAGAGGCTTTGACGTTAAGTGCTATTTACATAGTTGTTATTGCAATTAGCTACTTGTTTATTAAGAAATAAGATTGAAATTTATTTTCAATTTTATAATTTTAGAGTCATCAAATAAATTACTACAGAAAATGTTTTAGGAAACACAGGGGATCAGCAGTATACATCCATACTTATAGGTAAAATAGTAATAAGAGTGTGTAGCATAAATATTATAGTAATAAATGATGACAAAATACAAGAAATCGGAGTTTTTATCAACAATTAAGTAAGTACTCCTTACTTCCCCAGTCCTTTTAACTCTACAAACATTTTTTAAAAGGGATACGCGTAAAATGTAGGCTTCCAAAAACGGGGAAGTCGGTTACAAAAGGCTTCTAGGTATAAAAGGGTCTATTATTATGTTCTGATGAATATACCTTAGAATTAAACTTTATATTGTGTCATTGAGTAAAAATAATCCTCTTAGGAAAAAGTGTCTTGCGCATTCTTCTCAAGAAATGCATTTCTAATGGGCTGTGGTCGTATTTTTTTTCTTGATAGACGATTCATAAGTACCTTACCTGTATTAGTTTACAAGACTAAAACATAATCTGATTCTGATTCTAAATATTTCATGATTATTCAGAGCTTAAAATTTAACAAATAAAAGTGATTAAGGAACTGGTCGTGACATTTCCCGTTCCGCTTGGTCCAGTGACCTCGACCAGTAATCTATTTATAAATGTTGCTTACTCGTGTTTTTAACAAAAATTTACGGTCAACATGGCCTGCAGTCGTAATCGTACGTCAGGATTTAAGCTCATGTTAAAATAAATACCAGCGGCAAATCCAGCGATGTAAACGGTTGAAGTTCGAATGAGGGCGACGAGGAATAATATTATAATAAGTACACACTACTGGATACGGGCCTACCCATCACACTAGGGAATTCAGGATCAGGGAGGACATTCGTAATCTACCACCCTGGCCTGATGCAGTTTGGCAGACTTCACACGTCTATCGAGAACTGATCAAGTACCCTCGGACGTGGAGGTTTCTTCAAGATGTTTTCCTTCACCGTTTTTTAGCAAGTGATAATCACGAATGATAATGAGATTTACACATGAATCCCAGAGGTGTGAGTTGAGGTTTGAATCTGCAAACTTTGATAGCAAAGCGTCCGTGCGATCAGTCGGCTACACAACTGCTTTTGACGAGGAATATTTGGCCTTAAAAAATGCTAAGGAAATTTCTTGCTGTATTTGCTTGAAAAAAATTACAAATTGAAAACTTTATTCACTGACATCATCACGCCTGAATTTCCTGATGCTGTAGGCAGAGGTGCACTGAAGTGCACCCATATTTAATTTTGTTCATATATTTAGGTCACAATATAAAATAAAACAGAACATCTTTGATTATAAATTATGTGCCCCTGCCTGATCTGGGGAAGTTTTTGATAACGAAGCAGTATAGCATTTGCGCATTATCACGCTCATATTCCTTGTAGGGTTCCAAGGAACAAGTTAACAAGGAACTGAACAAGGAACTACAATAATGTGCAACCATGTTGTTTTCATGTTATTTTTATTGGTATGGTCTAACCACGAGCAAAACGAGTCAATGAATTATTAACTTCCACCCAATATCCCGCTCACAGTGGTACCCGAGCGCCATCATCCGCTCGCCTGGTTCATTCGTACGAGTCATGCGATTATGGCCATTACAGCTGATGTATGCCGTATTTAAATTTTAGGGCCCGTGCCCATCGGCGCACATTCGACATTTTCTATCGGCCCAAAATTGGCCACATGTTAAAGCTCCCCACATTGGAGCGTCAACGTAATATCAAAACAAACTCTATCTCAATATACATAAAGATCAAACTTCTATCGTATAAGTCACGCGTCGAAATTCGCTCACGCTGTCAGTTTCATTTCGTTGCAGAATGAACTTTTTCTATGTGTCTATACAGTTCGTTTTGCTATGGCAAGGAATTTTATGCGCGTCTGTTGACGCCCCAGTGTGTACGGGCTTGATGTGCCTCGAGTCAATTCGCATTTTTGTGTCCCGTATAAATTAATTGAAATTCAGGTTTGTGTGTTGTGCCAATTTGGAAACCAACACTGAAATATATCGGGTATCAGTGAAAGCATTTTCAGCAGATATTAAATTGGACTGTGGTTTTTGAATTTAGAGTTTTTTTTTTGTGGTTTTATTCATTCGAATAGCCTAGTGGTTAGATAAGTCGTCCTTGTATTCGAGAGCTTCCAGATTTGATTTCCATACTGGTCATCAAACCATTGATGGCAGCCCACTCGTATGACCAGAATCTAGGCCCCAAATCTTCCTCGCATTGAGGGTTAATGCGCCTGGTATAATGACAATAATAACTTCACCCCCTACTACTTTGAGTCCTAGTGACATCGGCGCAATGTGCTTGCACTTCGGTGCACCGCTTCCTACTTATTCAAGGAACACAGGCGTGATCGTTTATTACAATATAGTTAACGACCACGAGCAACAACTTTATCTCCTTAAACATTTGATAAACGTAACAATCTCTGAAACAAAACACGACCGCACAGAACGCAACATAGTCTCCAATGAGACAAAGAAACAGAGCGTCATTAAAATATTACAAGACTCATAAAACACAATAAATCTCATAACGACGCTATAATCTACAAACTAAGAGGGACGTGCAGTCGCAAAACTGAGGCATTTAAAATTTATCTTTGGAAAATATTACCTTCTTTTGGACGGAGCCCGCAAACTCCGCGAACTAATGTTGCAGCCAACTTGCCTTCGTATAAAAAGAAACGAGCCACCGTAATATTCCTTGGGGAATGTAATTTCTTTGTGAATAATATTTTTTAAGTGTGCGCCCAGCTAATTCCGGAGTTATTGTTGTTTGTTTACATGGCGTTGTGGCTGCAAATGGGTTTTGTATGCAGCGTAAATGCGTTTGTTTTAAAAAAAGAATCTCAAATGTCTAACAAATCCTATAACTGTGCTTATTACGGACCAAAAAGTATTTTGTTTTGTTTGTGTCTGTATGATTAGAGTTTTATGAGAGTTGTCTAGGTTGGAACATCAAATTATTTGTAATCCTAGACAACAGTGGGATTTCGCGAGATCGAAACTTCCAACCACATCTAAAGCACTGTGTATAGTTTTTCAATATATACAATATCGTACAATAAAAACAAATATACCTGTCAAATGTATAAAAACCGATTTTTATATTAATCGATTATTTTTTTTATAATAAACGATTCTCTAAAAACTAAAAATAGTTTTTTTTTTATCGATTAATTTCAAAGAGAGAAAAATCGATTATTTAATAATCGATTTCTACCTGTCCAAGTCACATCCCTAAATAACCCTCTAACAAATATAAAAAATGCCTGGTGGTCTTGAGTAATAGTATGTGCAAAGTTGTACCGGACACAACTAATGATAACAGAGTTCACGGCACTATATTAATCACTGTACAATTTGTTCAGTAATGCACTTAATTCAGGTCTGCGGTGAACTGGCGCGCTTCACACGTAGCGCCTTCAATTCACTCATCTCACGAGTGTGGTCCCAAGGGGGTATGGAACGTGATACTTTGCACAGTTGCAAACGAACTTATTGTGCAATGAATACTCTTCATTTTTCTTTGAAACACAATTTTGTTGACTTAAGATTACTTATACGTCGATCTACGAACTTACAAGCGTAGACTTAGCTTTTTATAAGCCCCCCCCCCACCCCCCACACACTAGAACACACACGTATTTCTTATGCCAATATCAATACTGTATTGACTTACAGAAAAAGTTGCATCCTGCATCTGAAAAAGATCAAACGTACATCATGTCTTAACAAGCGTCCGCGATAACAAAGGAACAGTTATAATTAGTCTAATATTTTTCACTCTATCAATACATCGAGAAACATCATATCTACAACAAAGAAAATAACTAAACGGAAGTTCGCGATTCAATTTATCACACAATGTTTTTTGCTTAAAAAAACATGCATAAGACAATTTATAGGCATAAATTAATAAACACAAACTTAAAGGAAACTGCAAACTGGGTTGACCTACATTGAAGCAGGACTTACGTATAAAACCCATCCGCAATCTTCGAGACAGCGGATGCACCGGCGTTGCAGATACCTTCCATATAATAGCGTCGAAGAATAGAAGCTTTGTACACTATTGAACAGCTTAAATATCCGCTCGATATCTACCAGGGACGACGCTGGAAATTATCTTACTGTCAAAGATGTATTTTCCTAACGATCTGTGGCTCAAAGATAAAATATTTATGTAACGTCCCAAAAGGAACTTAGAGCGTATTGTATGGATTCTGATACGATAATGCCTCGGGCACACTAAAGCGTGAAGATTGAAAAAAGCATACAACCATGCGTCATTATTAGCTCGCACAGTCAATGACATTTCGAAGAAGTATGAGTTTTTTATGTCAATACGGTTCGTTTTAGTATCAGCAAACATTTTAACACACTCATCTTGACGCGCCAGTATGTCCAGGGCCTTACGGTAAAAGCTTTAGATATGTTTGATATTTGATATTTTTGATATTTTTGATATTTGATATTTTTGATATTTTTCAATCGCGGTTTGCTACGGATTTATTACACTCTCTGTGGTGGATTCATAAAGTCAATAGTTTACCAACACGCCAACATTTAAAAAACCCAACAAATTTTTAGCGCGAAACTGGATTGTTTGAAAAAAAACTCTACGTGCCAAAACTTCGACGAACCGTTTCATTTCTATCGACGAATCCGCAGTTCCGGAATTTCACCGGCAATCCAAAATCGATTTAATCACTGGAATCATGCAAAGTTTCCTCACAAAGTTTGCTTAAACTTCAGAATTGGAACAAATTGGTGCGCCGTGGCCCGCGGCGAGGTATTAATGACGGTTTCATGACGCCCAAATGTTAGTTATGAATATTTGTTCCGATAGTGTGGACTAAAAATCTCATAGCACTGATAAACGTAAGTAAATACAATAAGCGAAATAACGAATTTTCGAATATTTTCCCATAAAAACATCTGAAAATCGGGAAAAATTATAAATATTCGTTGTGCTGTAGCATTTGCGCCAAGACTAAACTTATGTCACGGAATATGTCTCTTTCACTCGCATTAAATAAGACAGAGAGTGACTAAGCGTGACAGAGCTCCACAGCTTATTATGCTACCCACGTCTATCAGTATCATTAGGTTACTGTCCCTTATATTGAGATGTGAACTAAAAGCTGATTTCAATAGTAACGGTAACAGGAAATTAAGCAGAAAATAAGTGGTTACATGCTGTAAAGGAAAAAAAACGGCATATTATACGAACGAGATTAATAAGGAAAACATAAAAGTGTTCCATAGAAAATGATGAAACTATGCGTCAATATTCAGTAACAAAATTATATCATTTCCACAAACTTTCACTAAAGTTCGACATAAACAAGAGCTTAAAAAGATAAAAACGTGTCTAATCAAAACGTTTGCATTCAAAGTGTTGCAACGGGAAACATAAAAAAAAGGAAAAGAAAGGTATCTGTCTCAGTGAAATTTCATCCAAAACTCAATTGTGATTCGAGCAGCGTGCGCGATACGAGATCGATAAACGAAACGACCCTTGGCTCTTGAAAAAGTGAGATTCACTGCTTTGCTATTCAGGAGGCGTCTTTGTCATTGAAAAAGAATACTAGACGTACTTATGCAATCGGTGGTGATAAAAAAGGACTAAAATATGACTGTGGCGGCATTTGGAACTTCTTCATTAATGGGAAGTCATGATTCATACACACAGTGGTATTGTCGGCCATTTTTGTTAGTAATAAAAAAATTAAGTCTAGCTCATATCGCTCGTTTTATATTCTCCAAATTTATAGCAATTTTAAACGATCTCCAAACCACTTTTAACGGTTCTACAATACCAGTGTAAATGCATTATAACTTATTATAATTCTCCGCCTGTCTATCAATACGCATAAAACCAATTTGGTTGTGGAATAACATATCCTTACTAATAAATAAAGAAATGCAAGTACTATATACCATTATTTTAATAAATCGTTGCTCATAATTGCTGAGTTAGTCAACAAAAAAAAATCATAAAATTTAATGACACCTCTTAAATTTTAACTTTATATGCATTTACATGCTCCGTAATATCATTTAAACATAATACTGAGCAACATTGTGATAATTAAAATACTACGGATGTGACAAATAAAATGAATACTCATAGCACAATTTTGCATACATAATAACCGCTGGCTTACAAACGAAAACTCGCACAGGAGCGATGGGAATAAGGTTCAATTTTGCGTGAAAAGAACGTCGAATGAAGGCTTGATGGGACTGCTGTATGCCTTAATAACTAACAGAGAACGAGTCAAAAGAGCGTGATAAAGAATTTACATTTAATGTAGGAGGAGTGAGCGCGGACGGCACAGACACGAAGCTATACCTTGCGGGGTAGATTAGCATTTTTATGAAAACTCCTAATACACAGCGCGCAACGGAATCAGCCCGCTGTGTTTCTGACAAAGATGGTCTGTATGGTAGTTGAGTGGGTGTTTTTATTCGCACTACGCTCTGGACGGTGGTGCATTTTGTTCTGCGGTTTATGGACGCTTCGAAAGTCAAGAGGGAATCGAACTGAAAGTCTGCTAGTTGGCGCGCGGCCAGAGCTAACCGTCAGTTTGCATTAGGAAGCGGGTTCAACATTTTTCACTTTGTTTCCTATACATATTTTTATCAAAAACAGATTATAAAATTATAGCGATAGAATATATGATTCCGAATCAGAAGAAATTTTAATTCATCTAAAAACGTTGGCACCGGTAATTGTTTTTAGGGTTCCGTCCCCAAAGGGTAAAACGGGAACCCTACTACTAAGACTTCGCTGTCCGTCCGTCCATCCGTCCGTCCCTCCGTCCGTTCGTCCGTCCGTCCGTCTGTCACCAGGCTGTATCTCATGAACCGTGATAGTTAGAGAGTAGAAATTTTCACAGATGATGTATTTCTGTTGCCGCTATAACAACAAATACTAAAAAACAGAATATAATAAATATTTAAGGGGCCTCCCATACAACAAACCGCTGACTCGCACTTGGACGGTTTTTTGTTGAAATTTTTTATTTTAGTGACATTGTAAAGAAATAATGAATGTACGTACAAAACAAGTCGTTACACGATCAGCCATTGAGTAGCTCTACCTTGAGTATTTCTCAATGCTTGCGCCTACGTAACACATAATATACACCATCACGCCGGTATTCCCCGAAGGCCGGCAGGGGTGCACTCAGTGGTGGATTTATAAGTTTGCAGTCATAGGCTCCAGCCTTTTGGACAACCCTAATGACCTAGTGGCAAAATGAACAGATCGGCAATTGAACTAGCAAAGTGAAGGTATTAAAATATTAGGTCCCATTAGCCCCTATAACGGATATACTTTACGCAAAATAATCCTATCATTCTACACTAGAGATTCTACAATAGACTAAAACAATCCCTATTTCCACCGAATTGTCAGTATTCAAATGGCGTTGTTTCTTTAAACCCAGACACACTATACACCCGGGTTATTTGCCCCACGTCCTCACCTGCCCCGGCTAATTGCTGGGCACGTTAACCGGATTTAAGTTCCAATCTGATTACGTGACGTTTAACGAATTCAGTCTCAGTTAGTTAGGTTTGCACGTGGAGGGCTTTGTACTGAGGAGTTCATTGTTGGAAATTGAATTAGAACTTAAGTGTCAGGTTAGTTGGGTGTCGTGTTCCAACGGTTCGTATATGAGTACTAAATCGACTATCAAATTGAAAGTATTTAAGTTTACAAGCATTGGTGCTGGTTATAATATAGTTAACTTTACCACCAATAGATGGCGTTAGCTTCGTTTTAAACGTCGATAACATTGTCGCGTAAACATCAAATTTATAAGATTTTAAACATAGTACAATAAGAGTTACTCAGTGAATCGGGGTCCAGAATTTCCACAGCAGGTTACAATTTTACTAGATAAACTAGTAATGCCTGCCTAGTGGTTATTAATACATTCTCTTGATGAAAAATTATATTCAGGGACGTAGTTTTCAGTGGGAAGGTTCTGAATTACAATCCCATCCCCGGAGATTACACTCCTCTAATAAACTTTCAAACAACACTTTACCTGTATAATGATTATTATACTAATGATTTATTTCTCCTACTGTAAGTATTTTACGATGACCAACAAATAAAAAAAAGTGTAAATAAAACATGGCAAAAATATTTTTTTTTTTATGGAAGCATGCAAAAGCAAAAGCTATGAAATAAAACGTGACTAACAATAAAACGAAATAATATTGTAAAATAGAGGCTAGAATAAAAATTTTCATTGGCCGGCACCCGGCCGAGGTGAAACAAGAGAGTCGTAAACCGCGACGCATAATTTTAATCCCGCAGGATTTCACTGCGACAAAAAGCTAAATAAACGTAGCCCACGCTTTTATGCATCCATAAACATTATATGAAAGTATCTTAATTATTGTTTAACACTAGCCGAGCCCTACAAGGCGCGGAATTTAGAAACCCGTCGAAATCGGTCTAGCTGTTACGAGGACGAAAAAAAAAAAACTTTGACAATAAAAAAATCGATATACTTTAATGTACTTTTAATTTATTATATTTGTTAAATAGTTTCAGGATAATTCAACAATAGTACTCTATATTATCATTGTGTTGGTGATATTTTACTGTTACAAAGGTTTTCAATTTAATACAAACGCCATACGTCTTGCCATCAATACTAGGGTGTAGCCACAAGCCATTCTACTGATAAAGGCAGTCCAGTATGTAATCCATTTATCAGCTGACGTCACGCACCATAAGCTACTGATTCGATGGAACACAAATCCCTGATACGTGAAATTCAGGTTTGTACTGCCATACATTATCGGAAGCAATTAAGTTCGATAGAACTTATACGTACACTATATTCAACCTTAATATCATACACGCGAAGGTTTTGTTTCAATTATACACTTAATTTTCTCAGTCCAAGGATGTAAATAACAAAATAATAATTATTGTTATTATTTTTTAATTTAACCCTGTAATGTATTTTTTAATATCAGCCCTGTAATAGGGAATTCGAGGCAGACATCAAACCAATTAATTTATCACACAAAAAGTGGTAAATTATTGAATAAAATAAATTTGCAATGTGCAAAAGATGACTTAACTGTAAATTTACGAATCAATTTCTATTACTACTAGCATAATAATAGCTCATCATTCCGAATAATCAGTGATGCGTGATGCGTGGCGGTGAACGGTGAACGGATTACAAGCGGTCAACGGATAATTTGAGGGGTGATATCCGCCACTATACCCGGCAAAGCGGCCGGATAATTATTCGGATACGGATAACGCGACCGCGGACTTGCCTAATCCGGATCAATGATTATGTGATTTGCTCGCTCTATATTTAATTTTATTATAATAAATAATTCGTAGCGAAAAAACAATTGATTACTCTTCCAAAAGTATTAAAATAATATTCCCAATATGTCTGATTATTGCATAAATTATAAGTAATTTTCTTCGTTTTCCTCCTTTACGAGGTGTCGAAATTATTTATAGTGTAATTATTATTAATATGATGAGGAATGGCTACTATGACTTACAATTAGCGGGTATTGTGACAATGTTAAGCTATTAATAGCAAGAACAAATTCAATACATATACATTATAAATAAAATGGATAATGAAAGCTATAAACTTGGATATTTTAAACGGAAAAATTGTCAGTTCCGTTTCCCCAATTTAAGTTTGAACGTAAAATTTAGGTTGCGCCGTAAAAATTTCATGATCATGCCTTATTTTGATTAGATTCCATACCATAGCTACTTGATAAGTAAATTGTATAGTAACTACAGAACTACTCAAATTATTTTTAGGTACGTATTTTATTCTCGTTACCCTGGGTACTGCAATATACAGGGTGTCCCACGGATATGCCACATGGAGGGAAAGTACCTTTAAATATTGTAGATGGAACATTTTACTGAAAGAAGACATTATTTGAATTTAAAAAATAATTTAAACTGCATTCATAGATATTTAAATAATTACATTGTTGAACCGGGAATCGAACCCGTTACACGAGAAAAATAGTAGTAGCTTTATAGCTTTATCATACCGATCGAAAGGCTTCATCATAAGAATTATTTTTTGCTAAATAACATAGTGTCAGAAATAAAAGGAAGACTGTGAATTTTAACATTTGATGTGAAATTTGATGCCTGTAGATGTACACTTTTATGTAACTGAACTTGAGTTTAAACAGCACTTGGTATCAAGTTTACTTCACACTCAAGACATTTCAGCCCTTGATAGTACGAGAACTCTCTACTTATAACACTAACTTGTACTTTTATTTCATATATATTAAAGTTAGTAATAGTATAACAAAATTGATAGTTAAGAGTACCTGTAGAGTAGTTAACGATACATAGTGGGAGAAAAAATAGGAGAGATCAATTTTTGTTACAGAGCTTCATGCTCTCGCATAGTGACGAATATTATTTATCAAATTTAAACTTTTATTATGATCCAACACATGCATGCTTTATTTATAGTGCTACAGTATCTCTAACTACAGCCCTTTTAACGTCCCACTGCTGAGCACGGGCATCCCCTCAATGCAAGGGGGATTCAGGCCATAGTCCACCACGCTGGCCCGGTGCGGGTTGGCAGACTTCACACATCTATCGAGAATTAGTCAAGTTCCCTCAGTCGTGCACTTTTTTTCACGATATTTTCCTTCACCGTTTTATAGCAAGTGATAATCTCGGATGAAAATGAGATTCGCACATAAACCCAGAGGTGCGAGCCGGGGTTTGAACTTGCACACTTTGATTGCAAGGCGTGCGTTCGACCACTCGGCTACCACTGCTATATCTCTATCCACACCTAATGGGAGCATTGTTTTCTCTATACTTCTCATGCCATTTAGTGTTCAGTTGCAACGGGAAAATTGAATTTCACCAATTCGCTAGATTACGCTCCAGAAGCGTTCCTCGGCGGACGAACCTCGGATCTGTAGGTGACCCGGGTATTGGTTTTTAATAAATATAAATTCAGTTTAAATGAGAACAAACCTAAGTTGTAAGGTTCCGTAAATTGGACTTCTTGTTTAGAAAATGTTTGGGACAACGACGGCTTGTTTTGACCGTAGGCCAATCGGCTCACAGCGCTGACTGGTTGCGGGTTCCATTCCCGTCTGCTGCAAATTTGCACTGATCTGAGTGTAACTGGGATCACTACCAGTTCATTGAATGGTACCCATAGTACAAGTTTTGCTTAGTTTGGGATCATACTAAACAAATTTTCACTGTTCTGGTATTTTGGTTCTCGTATAGTATAATATTCTTGACTCAAATCAAACAAATCCTCGTATCTGTTCCTCGTACCTATTTTTTTTAAACTAGACTTTGCGTGTATCACTTATGGCCTATAATAAACCTCGTATATTACTTCAAAGCCGATTTACACTTTCTATTTTTAGGTTGTTACACAACAAAACTTATCTCTACTTATTACTTCGAAGTTAGATTAATAATTTCTCCACAAATTCGGCGTATAATATAACTTGTAAAGGCGTCTAATCTCACCGGCTTATCTCTGCTTGCAACCAAACTTTTAGGACCCGATTCTCGTCGTCGCGGTGCATGCGAAAGCGATCCCGTGGCGCCCCGATATAAGAGGAAGATGGTACCCCGTTGGTTTTTAGTGGGTATACGGCCTTCTACCGGGACTCCCACATAACCCTGTTTCTTCCCCCAAGGTGGCAGGCAATAAAGGATTTTCCGACGTTAAAAAAAAAACAAGGGCCCGATTCTCGCAAAAACGACATCATTTCTGATACGACATATATATATGTCGAAACAAAGCGTCAAATTGGTCGTATTTTTTCGTCTTGTTTAGACATATATCGAATTAGACATGATGTCGCTCTTGCGATAATTGCCCCATAGTCTTGCGTAATTTCTACTTTAGTTCTATTAAATAAGATAAGTTCATGTATCGGGCAATGTCTGGAGAGGAAATTTCTTTGAAAACTCGAAGTAAAAGGTTTTATAAAGTTTGTGGTAGATAGCCGTGGGTGCTAGATTGAAACGGGAGTCAGATATCGGTTTTTTGAAACTAAGTTAAGCGCGCTGAAGATTCCTTTCTTGTAGTCTTAAAGGCATTTTCTTCGTGACTGTAATTTATTTTAGTTTTAAGATAGAATTTATTTAATTACCTAATGAACTGGACTACTGTTCTTCAAAGACACATTAAATAATTTATATTTTAAATAGATAATTGTTTCAGTGTCTTTAAGCATGCATTTGCAAGCGATGACCTATTATTATAAGACTAGCTGTGCCCGTGACTTCCCCCAGTGATATTAAGGAAAATTAAAAAAAAACATAATTTGCTCCTTATAACATCATCTGCCAGTGAAAATCTCGGCAAACCGATTAAGTAGTTCTGGAGATTACCCGTAACAAGCAGACAGACAGAAAGCTTTTTAAAACGGTGTTTTATATATCGATGGGTGACAGGTAAAACTAATTGAGTAACTAAAGAAAACAATGCAGGAATTTGAATTTCAATAGTTTTTTTATGTGGATTAATGCACTTATGGATATGATGACCTTTTCCTGGGAAAGTTTTTGATATTTAAGGAACTTAATGTAAAAACATATTTCCTATTTTTTTTACTTAGTGACTTGTTACCGACGATATCCACCAAGTTGGTCCAGTGCGGGTTGGTAGACTTCACACATCTATCGAGAACTAGACAAGTTCCCTCAGACGTGCAGGTTTTCTCACGATGTTTGCCTTCACCGTTTCATAGCAAGTGATAATCTCGGATGAAAATGAGATTCGCACATAAATCCCAGAGGTGTGAGCCCGGGTTTGAACCTGCACACTTTGATTTGCAAGCCGAGCATTCGACCTGATATTACAAAGAGATATTTCAATATTAATATTTGTAGGATCAGAATCCGAATCAGAATATTTTTTATTCATATAAACCAATACAGGCACTTATGAATCGTCAATAAATAGTAAAAATAGTAGCTCTGTATGTATAGATAGTGCACTTTGGACTTCTTCTTCACATCATCAGCCTTCAGTCCACTGCTGGACGTAGGCCTCTCCCAAGATGCGCCACTGAGTCCGATCTTCGGCTCTTCTTCTCCAACCACTGCCTACCGCTTTGCGTATGTCGTCGCTCCAACTGGTCACAGGACGTCCTACGCGACTTCTTCTTCAAATTAACGTAACCTATCGAGTTAAGAGATGTTTACTTAACTTTGAAAATGAGAAATACAGTTACACGACACGTTCAAGGAAATCAGCAGAGCATGGCAACCTCGGTGGCTTATCTTAACCGCAGCGACGTGCACCTCGGCGTAACTGCATTCGCATCGTACACTATGCACCCTTGTTCATTTACACCGACCGCATTCAGCAGCTCCGCTATGAGTTTCCTGCACCTACTGTGACGAAGCAAAAAAAAACTGTCTATACAAATAAATAAAATTGAAGAGTCTGTTTGTCATGTAAAATAACAGATTTTAGTAAAGCATATGAAAGTTTATAGCAAAAACGCAATTTTAAACACAAGTCTGTTAGAATAATAGCTGATATTATAAGAAGTAACTTAAGCTACTTGAATTTTGAGAAAATAATGATGCCCCGGAAATGCGACTCCTCAGAATATTCGCAAATACCAAAACGAACTCTGTGTCAATATGAATAAAGATTAAATTTCTGAGTAAAAGCTACGCGTCAGAAGCCACTCGCGCTGTCAGTGTCATTTTGTTGAAGAATGAACTTTTTTTATGAGTCAATACAGTTTGTTTTGGTGTGGCAAATAATTTGACGCGCGGGTGTTCATCCTTCAGTGTGCTTTAGTGCTTTAGTGTTTCTAAACTCTACGTGAACGAAGTCGCGAGCTTAACTAATAAAATATAAGGGACGTATTTATTGTACACTAAATTCGGAACGGAATACCTAAATACGCGCGGGTAGTAAGTATCACATCAAAAACATAAATGTGAAATGAGAGCCAAGTTCAATATTATGATATATGCCTTGGTTGTTGACTTCAACGACATAAGAAGTGAGAAATAAATGGGTGCCAAGTTCAGTGGTCAGTCCTGAAATGTATTATATCAGCATAAAATATCATTTCTTAGGATAATAAATATTCAAGCCTAAGGTCTGACTTGGGTATTTCTATTAAACGAATCGTTCTAAAATACCTATAATAATTTAGAGCGCAGTATATTGAATTAAATATTAATATCACGGATGGTGGAACTCCACGCGTCCCCATCCACTAATTACTAAGAGTTAAAGCCTCGCACACACCAACACGTCAAAACGCGAATGACAAATTTTTCGCGAATACAAAAAATTACTTGGAAACCGCACAAATTTTAGGTGCCAAGTGCCATAACGAACTGTATTAACTCATAGAAAAAGCGCAGATTTCAATAAAGTGTCATTGGCGACACTAGCAAACTTTTGACGTAAAGTCGAATTAAATCTCCATGTATACAGATAAAGAGGATATTTGAAAATAAAAAATAACATATTTAATTCGCTCTAGTGTGTGAAGTTCGTCATGATCAATTTGACATGTAAATTGTAAAATCGAGATGAAAATGGTTCGTAAAATTCAATTTAGGTATACTCGTATCTATGCAAATAATATATATGAAGTGTCCATTGGTAATATAATAATAACAGCTTTTTACTTAATGCATATAAAAGTATCTCCGATAAGAAACAGTATTAGGATTGGACACAGATAAAAAGGTCGTAGTAAATTAAAAAAAAATTAATTAACACGACCTCCGCCTCTCATCGGATCTAATAAATAAGCGTCCAGCGAAGTTTGTTTGCACCGCGCAGTGCAAACGGGACAGTATTGGTCCAAAAGCCATAAATAATAATACAATTAGCTACTGCCGCCCGTGGGACCTGATTTATCGCCTGCCACCTATAATTTGTGACTACGAAGTGACTTGATTATTTACGAAGGAATTTGGAAGGGGATTTTTTTTTTCACGGGACTTTAATTAATTTTGCACTGTATTATAACTGTGGTAATTACTTGCAAAGCTGTAGTGTTTATAATTTGAATTATATGTTCATAACTAGGCCCATATCTTTTAAAATTAAACCCTAATTGTTACATCTTCAAATATTAATATTTTTATATGTACCTAAGTGATAATTTTATAAATATTATAACTATTCTATGTTCTAAATGATCGTACTGGCATATTGCATGCTGTATGGTACAGGTAGTAGGTACACTAATACCTACTACCTTACAGCAACAATGCAATAACCACAGAATAGGTACTACCTAACCTAATCTGTGGTTTTTGCATTGATGATCTGTGTGCGATCTCCATTAAAATTTCTTCCCTTCAATGGATACCGTCCATAGTACAAGCTTTGCTTTGTTTGGGATCAAACGATAATGTTATATTATCGTTAAATATGTTTAAGTCAATTATGTTACTTTTAAGTCACTACTCTATCGTATTAGACTATATATTACAGTTATAATAATAATAATACATCATAACGCCTGTATTCCCCGTAGGGGTAGGCAGAGGTGCACTGTAGTGCGCCCACGCTTCGCCGATGTATTTTGGTCCCAATGTAATAGGGGCGAGCCCATTGCCATTATACCGGGAACATTCTCCCTCAATACGAGGGAGATTTGGGCCATAGTCCACCACGCTGGCCCAGTGCGGGTTGGTGAACTTCACACGCCTTTCTATAGACGTGCAGGTTTCCTCTCGATGTTTCCATTCACCGTTCAGCAAGTGGTAATCTTTGTTGAAAATGACAAGCGCACATGAAAATTATCTCAGAGGTGCGGGCCCGGAATTTGAACTTGCACCCCTTACGTTCAAGGCGGGCGTTCTTGCCCACGAGGCTACCACTGCTTAGTAAGTTATGATGATGATATAAATAAATAAATTATGTGTTGTGTTGCGACATACTCGTATGTACTCCAGACGACTTAACGTTTGTTTGACTTTACAATACATTAAATATTTTAATTAAAATAACACTTCATTAATAGGTATTAATTCATTAGCATTGTTTCTTTCTTATTAGTCCCACAATCCAAATTATACGAGGGGTTCGCGTTAAAGGGACCCGTATATCGCGCCGTAAATTGCCTACAATAAAATCGTAACATCTCCAGTGAACAACAGATACTAGATGAGACGGAATTTTACTCATATTTTTATTGCAAATTGAACCTTACTTACAGGCGAGGCGCGATGGTGCACTTATCGAAGAAGTACTTATTGCAAATTTATAGATTTTACAGCAGTTAGATAGATGGATAGAGTACTCTTTATTGTACACCAAATAGCGACAGAAAAAACTTGAGAGGTGTCAAGGGACACCCGGATGGACCGAAGTTCCTTTTGAAAAAAAAATGTACATATACACACACACACAGCCACACACACACACACACACACACACCACACACACACACACACACACACACACACATCGAAATCGCAATCGCATTTACATATGTGTGTGCATTCTTATGTCTAAATAATAATTGTTTATTTACAAAACGATCTTCAATACCATTGTCAAATAAGTATGACTTCGACAAAAAAAATGTGTTTCTACTAACGTAACATAGTGGTTATTTAGGTGTTTTTTTTTAATTGATGGAAAAAAAACACTTTTTTTTCTAATCACATCAACGTCTCGATCAGTATCTTTTGTTTGTCTGTCATGGAGTTTGCACTTCTAGTGATCAAAACAAAGACATGATATCTCCCGCTGAATAAGCAAAAGGGAAATAAGGCAGAAACGGGGATGGTGGGGGGGGCGGGGCCAATGTAATTAATGCTTACGTTTAATTGTACCCCAAATTGGAAGAGACGGACCCTTAGATGTTAGACGAGTTACAATGAAAAACAAAGTGGCTGTTATCATTGTGTTAAGTGACAGTTTTTAAGGGTTTCATACCCAAAGGGTAAAACGGGGTCCCTATTCCTAAGACTTCGCTGTCCGTCCGTCCGTCCGTCCGTCCGTCTGTCACCAGGCTGTATCTCATGAACCGTGATAGTTAGACAGTTGAAATTTTCACAGATGATGTATTTCTGTTGCCGCTGTAACAACAAATATTAAAAAACAGAATAAAATAAATATTTAAGGGGGCTCCCATACAACAAACGTGATTTTTAGCCGTTTTTATAGATAATGGTACGGAACCCTTTGTGCACGAGTCCGACTTGCACTTGGCCGGTTTTTGCAAATATTGCATAAGTATTTCAAATGATATCAAAAAATTTGCTGAATTTCTTAAAAGTGTGAATAGCTTGAGTCTTATCTTACGCTTCACTGATAATGAGAACATTATTAAATTATGTATTTAAAAAACTTATGGTAGTCTTGTTTTTTGAACACCCACCTTGAAAGGAAGGGGTGCAGTTTCAAACTCCGAGCTCACTACTTAGCGAATGTCATCTTCAATAATTATCACTTGCTGTATGGTGAAGGCAAACATCATGACAAAACCTTTAATTGTAGCATGTGTTGAATATGTTGATTTTGACTCTTTCTCTCGTAGGAAATAAGGCAGAAAGCAAGTGAGCGAATTAGCAAGAGAGATCTAGTCTTGGCATGGGTGCTAAGCCCATAGCACGTCTATAGGAACTTCAGCGGACGGCGTGTTGTACTTTCGCCCAAATTTCCCTCGCTAAGGCCGTTTGTCCACCGCCGCCGTCACCGGACCGTCACCGAGAACGAGATTATTTCGGGCCGAGTTTAAGATAACGTGACGGCGATCGTTTGTCCACCGCGCGGTGGCTCAGTCTCAGACAAAACAAAAACCGGGCGAACGGCGCGGTGCGACGGTAGTGTGTGTTTTGTATTGCCGGCGCATTGGCCCGTCATAAAACCGTGCCGAGTTCTAGCGGTCACGCCGATCTACCCGAGACTTCGGCGGCCGCCCGGCCGGGATGACGGTGCCCGGGTAACGGACGTGCAGTGGACACGGGGCTATAGTAGTCTTATGTATCGCTACTTCGTTGCCGTCATCTCGTTCTCGTTGATGGTTCGGTGACGGCGGCGGTGGAGAACTGGCCTAAGAGACTCGCACAATGGGCTCGCTCCCTATAACATTATGACCAAAAATACATCAGCGACGAGGGGGTGTACTTCAGTGCATCTCTGTCTACCCTTCAGGATCCCCATAAGGGTTTGCAATGCAATCGCAATCACGTCTTACGTTTCACATATTCCCTTCCTTCCACATACGATCGTCTTTTACATCGGCAAGACATAATAAGGGTTATGATTAAACGTAACGTATCCTCAGAAGATGGTTGAAGCATTCAAGTAATACGGCGGCTCGTTAAAATTGTTAAAATACCGTGAAATATCGCGCTACGTCGGACACTCTGGGGACTAACTCCGGGGCTTCCATAAAGGCAGGGTTTATCAGTCGCTTTATATTTTCCTAATACTTTCCTTTAGTGTCGCCGAGTCTTGGTCTCAGTTCAGGTAGGTATCGGCCTTGTGCAAGAGTCTCGTAAAATTCTCGCTATCACCTATTGCTAATAACGATTCGTATGAAATATATCTACCGTTGGTAGAGCTATTATTTTTACTATTTATTGACGATTCATAAGTGCCTGTATTGGTTTATATGAATAAAAAATATTCTGATTCTGATTCTTTTCGATTTTCGTAACGTAGTGGCATTTATAAAAGCCCTTTATTTCGTGCTTCGAAGAAGGTATGTTAAGCTGTTACCTGACCATATTAGGGATTTTTGACAGTTCAAAAACTCTGACACTAAAGTTGACCACTACCTTATTCTACAATAGCAATCATACACGTTCGTTTGTGTGTACGTCAGATTGTCTATGTCAAGTCGTATAAGAAGATAAGATGGCTGTGGAATTGATGCCACTCATTGATGAGACCAATTTCGGTCCTACTCTTTGACGTCTCTTTGACACATTATACTTTATAATGTCATTGGGTTTATATTGCAAAACAGCTTAACCCTTGAGAACACAATCTTAGTGTTGCCATAGTAAGGAGGTCTTAGTTAAAAAAAAATCGACACATCTATTTAAAGTGAGCTCTCACTCAAATTGATCTCTTCCAGGTAAGCTTTGGTCTTGAAAATGCAAGAGTTTTCCGCAACAGGGTTCTAATCTTGTATTTCACAACAGTATACATATAGTTTCCTTAGGGGATTTTGCATGTTGAATGTCGGGCTACCGGGTGATTTTTGTTATAGAATTTTATAAGTATTCCGATGGGTGAAGAGACCTTTGAAACACGATATTTGCTTACGATAAGATTTTATCGTATGCAAATATTAATATGAATTCGATATTTTCTATTATTTCTTACATATTTAATAGTGCACCTACCTTGTTTTCTCTGCATCACTCTAAGGTTGACTGGAAGAGAATGCCTTTGGCATTAAGTCCGCCTTTGTACAACTTTGTGCTAAAGTATAAATAAATAAATAAATATTATTTGAATATCAGTAAGTAATGTAAAGAGGTCTTTGTAGTAGTGTTTATTGTTATTATAAGCAGTTTAAAAACGCAACACACTGGAGCTATATCTACTTATGTATTTGAAGAAAGATTTGGCGATAAAAAAAACTCAAGATAAAAAAATACAAGCCCACTGAGTTTTTTGCCGAATTTCACGTTCAGATCCGGTAGTAGAGCAATAAGAAAAATACTTGTCAAAAATATAAATATATAACCTGTCAATTTGTAAATTGGAATTTTACTTTGTACAGTTAACAATGAGTTAATTTAAAAGTAGGTACTTTACCGAAAAAATAATAAGCACCGATACGAACACACATATATACTTATCTGCTAATCTCTTACAAGTTATCGCTTATATTACAACAGTAACACTTTATCTTGATCAAAAGACCGAAATAACGAAATTAAATTTAAAATTGGAACAGGAGCAATTCTAACGAGCTCGTCCCGTCCGTGCAACTTTGAGGGCAAACCGTTAGAAAAGTACGTTCAAAAGGATGAAAGAAGGTACCAAACAAAGTACAGACGTGCGCAGAATTCGCGTTAGCACGTTTTACAATTTGTTACATCGCTTAAATTGTAATAAAGCTCCTGAGTAACACATACTTTCGTTACACCTTTGTGTGTAACTGTACATTTGCGTGGGATCCGTTTTGAAATCTACGACATGCAAATTAAGGTTTGAATTTGAATGTGACGATATGCAGATTTAGCACATTATAAACTGCAAATGCGCCGTGTGAGGTTTATAGAAAGAGGTGTACTGTGAATCCCGGATGGATACAGTTCGTATTCTATTTACCTTAACAGATGCCGTCATTATTCCTTAAGCATTCCTTACGGCGGCGGTGCCTCGCGTGGAATGGAATTGACAAATTCGGGGGAAACTGGAATTCCCTGTTGTCTCAGAGTTACCTTGATACTTTGTGAATAGTTGTTTATACCATAGATGAAACTGGTAAGTATTACTGGAAGTAGTAGTAGTAGCGGAACTGGTATTTCGCTTTCAATCGTTACCATTTATTAATATACGAAAATGGATAGAATAAACCGGCCAAGTGCGAGTTGGACTCGCGCACGAAGCTGTTGTATAGGAGCCCCCTTAATTTTTTTTTTCTAAGTGAATAATATTACTCAATAATCTGTGAATATTTTAAGCGTCTACCAGTTTCCGTTATCAATATCGAGCAAAAACGAGAAAAAAATACACGTTTGGTGTATGGGAGCTCCCTTAAAGATTTATTTTATTCTTATTTTTTTTTGTTGTTATAGCGGCAACAGAAATACACCATCTGTGAAAATTTCAACTGTCTAACTATCACGGTTCATGAGTTACAGCCTGATGACAGACGGACAGACAGACGGGCGGACAGCTTAGTCTTAGTAATAGGGTCCCGATTTACCCTTTGGATATGGAACTCTATTTAAAAAACAAAATATAAGTTGTGGTTTTAATTGCTATTATTGAATGCGCCGATCGGCAAAATGAGCTTAAACATTGCATCTTAAATAATAATAAAAAAAGATAATTTAAATGAAAACTATTTTCTCTTGAAGTTAGAAAAATTAATTACTAAATACGTGTATTAAATGACAGTATCAAGATTCGCCTAGCTCTGTGTTATTAGATCTAAAGTCAAGCTAAAAAATGTGTTCTGGATCATAGCTCATACCTATAACATATTACCATAAAATTACGCTCAGGTGCGGCGCCTACTTTACAATGGGCGATCAAATTTTTTCCAATTTCATAAAGTCATATTGGTTATTGGATTCTTTTGTTACCGTTACATTAATGTTTGATTATTCTTGCTCCTGAATACTAGATGAAATACCAATATTATTGGAGTTCCCTGTCTATGATACTAATGCCCTTCATAACTAACAACAACTTTACTCTATTTGACAATGCCTTCTGTGTAAATAAATATAAGAATTGAATTACTATGAGGCAAAATTCACTCACGACATCGCTGACACGTTGTTGAAAAATGTGCCTCCTCAATGAGGTAATATAGTTCCTTTTGGTATTGGTATTTGGTAGTGCGCGTTTTGATGCGGGACTGGAACGAAGTTTGTTTTTGCTAATACCAAAATAAAATCGAAAATAGAAAAAGCTAATTCTCCAATGAAATTACATTGACAGCACGAGCGAATTTTTAAGCACTGTCGCGTGGCTTTCACCACAGCAATTCAACCTTTATATATATTGAAACAGAGTACATTTTGGTATTGATAAAAATTTGAACGCGTGATATTTGACGCCCCTGTCAACCCGGGCCCTTGAGTTGTATCTTTTTATTAGGGTTCCGTACCTAAAGGGTAAAACGGGAACCTATTCGCTGTTCGTCCGTCCGTCTGTCACCAGGCTGTATCTCATGAACCGTGGTAGTTAGAGAGTTGAAATTTTCACAGATGATGTATTTCTGTTGCCGCTATAACAACAAATATTAAAAATCAGAATAAAATAAATATTTAAGGGGCTCCCATACAATAAACGAGATTTTTTTGCCGTTTTTATAGATAATGGTACATAACCCTTCGTGCGTGAGTCCGACTCGTACTTGGCCGGTTTTTTTATACGCTAGTGCTTAGTAGTCAAAGTAATTCCCAAATAGTCTCAAATATATGAACCGATTCACCCTCGTTAAGAATTCCCATCGAATAATACGCGCCAAGTTGACAAATAGTCGTTTTTCGTACCCCAGACGGAACGGGCGATATCGTTTTTAAAGGAGAGACGCAAGAATAACGTCTTGCCCAGATAAGCGCGTCAAAAGGCGTACGGTATTTGTTTCCCAATACAAAACGAACTGCAATAACTTTTCGTATTCTTTTTCTTTACGAAACAAATGAAATAATGAAATTTTATAGCTAATACGATCATACTATATTATACTGAGCCATTCCTAAGGAATGGCTCCACCTGCGGTTAGCGTGTATTCCAGCCACTGTTAAGTACTACTACTACTACAGCCCTTTTAACGTCCCACTGCTAGGCACGGGCCTCCCCTCAATGCGAGGGGGATTCAGGCCATAGTCCACCACGCTGGCCCAGTGCGGGTTAGCAGACTTCACACATCTACCGAGAACTAGTCAAGTTCCCTCAGACGTGCAGGTTTCCTCACGATGTTTTCCTTCACCGTTTCATAGCAAGTGATAATCTCGGATGAAAATGAGATTCGCACATAAATCCCAGAGGTGCGAGCCGGGGTTTGAACATGCACACTTTAATTGCAAGGCGTACGTTCGACCACTCGGCTACCACTGCTGTACTGTTAAGTAACTCGTAGCAAATAAAAATGGGTTTTGAACGTGATAAAGATGGATGATGAATCCATAATCTCCTGTATAGATACTCATAGAAGAAATTTATTTAACGAATCACATCAATGACGCTAGCAAATTTAGTCGTGTCATGGAGATATTATAACGGAGATAGCATTTCGAGCCCGCGCTGCGGAAACTTTTTCTTGTTTTCCCATTTTATAGTTGCCGTATACTACAGGTATATGAGAGGAAATTGCGGAAAAATCGCCGCAGAGATATACGAAGAGTGGAGTCGATATTCTAGATACTCTATGAGTCGTGTGGACGTGTGACGTTTACCACAAACAGTCTTTATGTCAATGGATTAAAGGCGAGGTGACTCAAGTGCCATGTTGGGCGATATTGAGTTGTATATATAGTAATAATCAGCGAATTTATTTCCGTCTTTTGCTTGCTCCCAGCTCCCAGTTCGGATTTTGTGTAAAGTTACCAAATGGCGCTTACGTCAATTCGCCTTTTAACCATCGATATTATATTGGCACCTTTCTTCTTAGTCGGCATCTTCATTACTGAAGGTCGTGTCTAGTCTGACGTATTGATCCCTTGATGTACTGTGGTCTTCCACGTGTTCCTGTCCTCGGCGGTTTTAATGTCTTGGGTAGGCCAGTGAGCGTCTTTACTTACTCTGACCATCGTGTAGGTGAGCGACCCCGTGCTCTTTTCCCGTCGACCTGGCCAACTACCATTAGCTGGAGAACCAATTTCTTCTCTATATTGGCACAGAGCACATTAAAAAAAGACAATTGAATTCGCTCGCCACAGTAGGCGCAGTGCGTAATACCTCACATGTGATCGACTTGAAATGGATAAGAAAAAATAAATGAACCGAGTGTCACCTAAAGGAGATTCGAAAAAGCTCGTTATGCTGATAAATGGAACCCCACAGTGTGCTCGGTGCTTTCTTTTCTAGTGACAAATTGATGCATCCGACGACTGTTTCGCAAACTTTTGTTTCGAGTTCCTTGATCGACGGTGTTTGGAAATAGAATTGAAATCACTTTTTTTTTAATAATGGCTATATCTGTGTGTGAAGCAGCGATAGCTAAGTGGTCAAACGCACGCCTTGCTATCAGGGTATGCAGGTTCAAACCCTGGCTCGCACGTCTGGGTTTCATGTGGGAATCTTATTTTTATCCGAGATTATCACTTGCTATGAAACGGTGAAGAAGAACATCGTGATGAAACCTACACGTCTGAGGGAACTTGACTAGTTCTCGATAGATGTGTAAAGTCTGCCAATCCGTATCGGACAAGCGTGGTGGACTATGGCCTGAATCCCCCTCGCGTTGAAGGGAGGCCCGTACCCTGCAGTGGGATGTCAAAAGGGCTATAGTAGTTTTAATGTCTATATCTAAGTAACTCTACGTTTATTTTGAAAATTTTCCAATTGTAAATAATTTCACTGTTATAAAATCTTTTGCATAAATTATTGTAACTATAAAGCCCCCGGCACACTGGAGCGTCAAAGTGCGCGCGTAAAAATATTCGCCAGTACCAAACAAACAGTGTCAATATGTATAAAGGTTACATTTCTGTGGTAAAAACCACGCCCCCACGTGTCAAAATTCGCTCGAGCCGTCAGTGTCATTTAGTTTAGTTTCGGTGTATTTTTATGTATGTCGCAGTCGCAGAACAGTCGTTGTCATTCGCCAAGCGCCCATTACATGATTCACATAAAAAAAATCCAGAGGCCCTGGATTTAAACATGCACCCCTTGGTTTCTAAGCGGGCGTTCTATCCAATAGTCTACCGCTGTTATTTACACGAAATATCTGACATTCCATTATTTATGCGAGTATCTATTTGTATGTATACAATACATAAGTAATTAAAAGCAGCCCTTAGTTTTAGACTATTAAAAGCAGGCGGGCGTCGTTTCGTGGCGCCTCCATAGAATGCTATGGACGACTCTTAGTAATTAATTGTTAAGACCCGTCCCATCTATTATAAATTTAATTGTGAATGCAATTACAGATGTAGAATAATGGGTTTTTTAAACACTCTAAGTGGTTTCCTAGTAATGAATAATTATTTATCTATGCTTTAGGTACCTATAAGGTATATATCTGTAATTGTATGGGACACATAAAAGTTTAATTTCGTTTAAAAAAAGTAAGCAATAGCTTATTCGCTAACACCTAAACGAAATGTGAGGCGAGTGAATTTTAACGCGATGGCGTGGTATTTACCACAGAAATACAATCATAATTTCATGTAACCAGGGTACATTTTCAAATAAAACCAAGCCACTTTGCTCGCTGCAATAGGTGTAGTCTGCAGAGTGTAGGTGGTAGCTATAAATCAAGCTAGAAAATAATAAGCTATTACAAATTGGAAATGCCAGGAACTGTGAGGTACAGTGCCCCGGGGATCGACTGTCAGTGCGCAATGAATTGAATGAGTAGATGTATATTTTCTTTTAGTCGTAAAAGTATTGTTTCCTTTTCACTTTTATGACCTTAACATTCAGGAGGGAGTTAATGCACTTGACTTTTTTTGATAATCTACTCTGTGTAACACTAATAAAGATTGAATCTCTGTAGCAAAATCCACGCAACCACGCAACTAAATTCGCTCCGGTCATCAATGATATGTTATTTTTTGTTTTTAACAAAAAACGTCTTCAATAACCCAGGTCACAATCATTTATTTACATTTAACACTAAATTCAAAGAAAGTTATAATACAAGGGTAGAAAAATAAAAATAAATTACAAAAGGATGCCTCCACCTAGTCGTTGATTTACAACGAATTATAACCCAGGTACAATAAAATGCTAGAAATCACCTCATAATTTATTACATTTAGACTTGGTGCCAATCTACCTTGAACATCGACTTTTTTCAACGTATTGAAATCCAATTTCTACCAGTCTACAGTTGAAGGATAATAAAATATCTACCGATGACCCTTAAGTAAACGACAAAATTAATTGAAATAAATCCTTCCAGATCTGCTACATTGAAAGAACATATTTTTAATCACGATCATAATCCCTTAAAGTCTGTCTATAAAAAATAATTTCGAATAAAATAAAAATCGCATTAAAACAATTTATCCGTCCAAGTTATGAAATCTCAACACCGACTCAAAAGGATTCTAGCGTAATTATAATAATCTCTCGAGAGTACGGTCGGAATCGAAAGTATGGATCAGACAGTATTTGCATTTATATTCAGAAGATTCCGAGGTATAAGTTACTTATCATCGCTTAGCATTCTCTTTGGAAGGCTCTGCTTATCCAGTTAATACGCTTATATGCAACATTATACCTTAAACTTAGATAAACTTTCTGAATTAATCTTTGTGGCTATCCAGATAATTATAAATATACTAGCTGACCGGGCAAATTTCGTAACACCTTAGAATTTGTGACATACGAAAGCAGCGCCATCTACCGGGCCCAATTGTGAATCTAAACCATCCAGGAACCCATTGAAATATACACACAAAATTTCATCCAAATCGGTCCAGATGTTTAGGAGGAGTTCAGTGACATACACAGCTACAGTAGAATTATATATATAAAAGAACATAAAAATATTGCCAGATAACACATACTAATCGTATGTGCTCAAACTAAGCAAAGCTTGTGCTGTGGGTACCATACAATGGATTGACGGTGATCGCAGTTACACATAAACCTGGTCAAATTTAGAAAAGTCTATTTCCGAAATTTGCCCCTAGCGGGAATCGAACCTGCAACCTGCCGGTGCAGAGAACCGAGCAGCCTACGCTTACACCACTAGACAAACCGTCGTTCTAAGACCATAGTGTATTATGCTAATATAATTTCCACTTATCTATAAACAATAAACTTACTTTAACTTATGCCAAGGTTACTTACCTATAGCCAACAATTTAAATTAGTACTAAGTAAATAATAGTAATAGTAATAGTTAAATAAGTAGTACTAATATTTAAATAAGTAGTAACCTAAGTAGGTATCTGCGGTAATTTGCTAAATAAAGAACTTAAAAAATATTACTATTACTTAAAATTTAAAAGACACATAAAATTATCTTGGTTACATGTTACATGAATATTTTACATACTTTTAAACTTCAATATTCCATTTTGCTGAAAGTTCACTCGACACAACTATGCAACATTGACAGTAAAGTTCAAATACCAACGAAATAACGCTCTAGACGCTGAACTTTATCTGTGAACTTTAACATTTGGTTTAGCTGCAGCGAAATTCATTTCAAACTTGATAAGAAATAAAATAGTAGGTACCCAAATTAACAATACGTATATTATTTCACAGATAATCTTCTTCTTATCCGGTACGCTCTTGACAAAGCGGTCGTGATCGTTAAGTATCAGTATTGGAAGGGGCAGATGTAATGCGCTTCACGACATTTCGCCACCGCTGTCTGCAAGACGTCATCCTGCTGCATTTGTTGACTGAGCCTCCAATGGCGGACTTGATCTGGTCAGTCCAACGCGTGGGTGACCTTCCGCGCGGTCTAGTGCCTTCTATTTTTCCTTGGACGACAAGGCGTTCTATGGACTGGTTGTCACGCCGGGAAACATGTCCGAAGAATGTCAAGATGCGAGATTGTACAATCGAAAACAGACGCTGCCTGATACCCACAGATAATACTGTTCTAAAAAGGTTATTGAGTGTTACTGGCGGAATGATGTTAAACGTTATCCAACCATTGTTTTTTTAAACACGTCATCGACAGGGTATCAAAATATAAACAAACACATTTATCAATTTCAACGTTAACGTTTCAAATTTAAGTTTGCAAATTGCTTGATACTTATATTTTATGACGATAATTTATAAAATTGGTATACTACCTAATGGGTCGTACTCATGACGCTTGAATATTTTTATGAGTTAATTATTCAGGATAATTACTTCATACATTTTAGTCATCGTAGGATCATGGTCAAATATTTTATGGAAACGTGACATAACACCAATAACATAGATCCCAGGGAGAACTTAAATAAATATGTACCAGACAACACATACTCATCGTGTGATCCCAAACCAAACAAAGCTTATTACTACTACAACCCTTTTTAACGTTAATGCGAGGGGGATTCAGGCCATAGTCCACCACGCTGGCCCAGTGCGGGTTGGTGAACTTCACACGCCTTTCTATAGACGTGCAGGTTTCCTCACGATGTTTTCCTTCACCGTTTCATAGCAAGTGATAATCTCCGATGAAAATGAGATTCGCACATGAAATTCAGAGGTGCGCGCCGGGGTTTGAACCTGCGCACTTTGATTGCAAAGCGTGCGTTCGACCACTCGGCTACCAAAGCTTATTGTTTTCTTATATTTACGCAAATACTACACATTGAAATAAAACTATTTTACGGATTCTATCGCGTTTATTTACTTTTTTATGTTCCCGACGTTTCTGCGTGGATCGGACCGCAAACAACAACTAAATATGAGGGTACCCCGTTATTAACTATGAACTCAGGACGTCTAACACCTTAGTCCCCCCGTGACCATGGTTGCTGTAAAGCAGCCGAAACGTCGGGAACATAAAAAGTAAATAAACGCGAATAGAATCCGTAAATAGTTTTATTTCAATAAGCAAAGCTTGTACTATGGGTACACTTAACGGGTTTTAGCCATCGGAAGACAGAAATGACCACGTGTCGGTTAGAGGAAAATAGCTATAAACGCCAACACATTAACCTCAGCTGTGCAATAAAGTGGGGCGAGAGACTGAATCCGCTGAAAACTAGCCCCGCGGGCATAGGATTGATGACCACAGCGGCTCAGGTGATCCGCGAGGAAATTGCGATGGTAGAAAATATACGGTTTTTGTTTTATGACCGTATTATATTGGCAACTATTTCCTGACCATGGCTTCGATTGTGTAAACGTACCTTAATAATAAAACCGGCGAAGTGCGAGTCGGACTCGCGCACGAAGGTTTCCGGTCACGTTTGTTGTATGGGAGCCCTCTTAAATATTTATTTTATTCTAATTTTTAGTATTTGTTGTTATAGCGGCAACAGAAATACATCATCTGTGAAAATTGCAACTGTCTAACTATCACGGTACATGAGATACAGCCTGGTGACATACGGACGGAAGGACGGACGGACAGCGAAGTCTTAGTAACAGGGTTCCCATTTTACCCTTTGGGTACGGTACCCTAATAGGATTGTTTAGCATTTTTGGTTCGTAAAATACTTTTTAAGAGTATTTTTTGTCAGGAAAATGGTTTACTGACGCGTATCCCCTAAGGGTGCACTGCACTATAAACAGCCCCCTTACCATCCACCTGTCTTGCAGCAATGTTATAAATATTTCATTCAGTTTCTGAAGGTCAATTCAGTACAATATATGTATAAAAATTTACAGTTATTATTGAAAAAATACAATAAAGGCTTTAAGGCCCCAGATAGCTGTAATGTCCTACTCGTATTTTCAACAAATTTTAACTGCGTCTTCAGTCCAAAAAAGGGTACATTTGTATTATTATAACAAACTCTAGACAAAATACGCCAATAGGATACGAAAGATCGCATTTTTTTTTCTAAAATAAAAATAATAAAATCTTTTCTTTAAATAATTTCGCATTTTTTTCTCAGGATTATAGTCATGTTCCTCACATCGTTGTTGATCGAAAGATAAATTGCTGCAAGCGTTTGATGTCCGTCCTTGCGGCTTGCTTTACGAGCGGCTGTTTCGGACGATATTATCTTCAGGTCAGCCCGTTACGTCACCCCTGTTGGCAGGGGTTGATACGTTCATATTTTATTTCAGGAAACATCACGTTAAAACGAGCTATATTGAACGAGATCATAAAAAAACAGCTCATTCTTTGACGAAATGTCATTGATGGCGCGAACATATTTTGCGGTGTGGTGGCATGACTTTTAACACAGAAATTTAATCTTTATTTATAGTAACATAAGGCTCGTTTTGATATTAAAACAATTCTGCGCAAAGATGAAGTCGTAAGACCTCATTGCTCAATATTTAGAGAATGAAGTTTATAATTACAAAATAACTTCAGATATCTGAATCATTTCGTTCTAAATGATTGATCACTCCTTCAAACAAAAGTATGAAGGCTGGAAGCGTAAAAACAAAATTAATATTCGTCTTCAAAAAGTCATCAGAGGAAAGGAACATAGGTATTTCACGAGGAAAATTAGATTTCATTTAATCAATTTGAGTTTTAATTAAAAATTGGAAGCGTGCTCGGCGGCCATTTTGGGCGTTTTTAGAAGTGATTATGATCAAATATAGAAACCTATAGGAACTGCCGTCTCTTTATAAACGGGAGATACTAAAACAACAACAAATTACAGCCCTTTATTTATTAACGTCCCACTGCTGGGCACGGGCCTCCATTCAATGCGAGGGGGATTCAGGCCATAGTCCACCACGCTGGCCCAGTGCGGGTTGGCAGACTTCACACATCTATCGAGAACTAGTCAAGTTCCCTCAGACGTGCAGTTTTCGTCACGATTTTTTCCTTCACCGCTTCACAGCAAGTGATAATCTCGAATGAAAATGAGATTCGCGTATAAAACCTAGAGGTACGAGCCGGGGTCTGAACCTGCATACTTTGATTGCAAGGCGTGCGTTCGACCACTCGACTACCACTGCTACGGGAAACGGGAGATAATTTCTAAAAATTTATATATAGTACAGACTTCGACAATAGTAAAGCAAGCACAGTCTGAACTTCTCATAATAATTTAAAAGTTACTTTTCTCATAATATTTTAAAGTTACAAGGCGGGTGTTCTTGCCCACGAGGCTACCACTGCACCACTGCTTGCACTGATGCACCGCTACCTACTTGTGTATTTATTTTACAAATGCGTACGTTATTTAAACGTTTTTAAGGAACGATTTTAGATATCTGTACTTAAATAACATAGAAGCATTGAAAATGAACTTAAGTTAACTCAATGATTTTCCATTTTTGGGATATAAGTCTATTTATAAGCAGCGGTAGTCTCACGGGCAAGAACGCCCGACTTGAACGTAAGGGGTGGAAGATCAAATCTCGGGCCCGCACCTCTGAGATAATTTCCATGTGCGAATGTCATTTTCAACAATGATTACCACTGATATGAAACTGCACGTCTATAGATAAGGCAAGTGAAGTTCACCAACCCGCACTGGGCAGCTTGGTGGACTATGGCTCAAATCTCCCTCGTATTGAGGAATGTGCCTGGTATAATGGTAATAGGCTCGCCTCCTATTACATTGGGACCAAAATACATCAGCAAAGTGTGGGCGCACTGCAGTGCACCTCTACCTAACCCTTCGGGGAATACAGTCGAAGTGATGTATATTCAATATTTATAACACTGATGAAAATATTGCTAGCAAGTAGAAGCCCATAAATTATTTATAGAAAACGAAAATAAACCATTCCCATTCTTTGGAAGGACTCAATAAACAATAGTATCGGAATAAATAAGTCCCATCTTGGCTTAGAGAGCTGAAACAATAAATGTTATCCCATAAAACACCGTTTACTGTCCAATAGTTGTCGACGGGACACTCTTCATACAATATTTATGCGGTGCGCGCGGACGCTTCGCGCCAGGATTTTTTTTTAAACTCGTATAATATTTATTAGATGCTGGATAAAAGTAAGCAAGATCTCGGAAGCGGTTTTTGCAGCTCTAAAAATTGATTTAGAAAAGAAATTCGTATAGAAACCACCTTAAAGTTTCTAAAATTTGATGCCCTGTGCCTATAGGAGTCAAAATATTTTACCAACGTCAAAACGAACGCGTGGCTTTTAATACTACGTAAATTCAATCTGTATGTCTATAGTCAAAGAGCACATTTTCAAAATAGTCAAGTTAATTTGCTCGCCCCAAGGTTATGAGGTAAATTAATCGCCATGATGTTTCACCTTCATCACCCATTTTAACATGTTATTGCTATTAATTCACAGGTCAGGGGTGAAATAATTGCATATTTCTGAAAGCCACATATTGGGTCTTAACTCCACCCCTAAAGTATTGTTGTTTCAATATTAACCATCATTTTTTGACAGATTTAACTGATAAAATTGAATGTAATATTAAAAACAATGCAGCAAGACAGGTGCATGGTATGGGTCCTTATCTTATTTCGTAGTTTCATTCGTCTTTGTAGAACAAGAAGGCAATGTGAGGATAAAATACTGTTTACTTAATAAAATACTTTTTTTACCTAAAAAAAAAATGGAGTGTTATATTTTAGTCGAATCAAAATACTAATAACGCTGATAATCACAATAAAGCTCACAAATTGAAAATCAGCCCCATAATTAAATATTAACCGTGCCAAAACACTTTCAAATAAATGTTAATAACTCAGTGAATGGAACCTTCACTTTACATTTTAACAACATGTTACGAGTTTTGTTTAAAAAAACTACTCACAATTCCATTTTATAATCTGTACTCGTTCGAATAAGGGAGAATGGAGGATTTAACTTAAAAATTAAAGTTGAACTCGAGTTTCCAGGCTTTGCATAAGCGGCCTTTAAATCAAACTTCACGACTTTGCAATGCATAGTACGGTAAGATAAGAAATTACAATAAAAATTGCTTTATAAAAGAACAGTCAACTTCATGTTGAAATATTTTCTAGGTAATCTTAAGTAAGACATGCATATATGAGCGAATGCGCTCTTAGTGACTCTAAAGTACATTTTTGTATTGCACTACATATACTCTAAGTCTCTAGTCATTGCATAGTCTCTAAGCCCGACTCATTAAATAACTCTCTCAAAAAATGGTAAAATAACATGCCCTCTGCGTTTGTTGACAAATTTTCAGGACTTATATTCTTATCTAAGTCCTGAAAATTTGTTACACTGAACGTATTCTTATGTATCGTTCGGAGAGTTCACTTTTGATACTCAGGGTATAATGCTATTTAGCTAAGTGTAACAGGTATCACACAGGTAGTATCTATTTCACGTGACATGTGTTTTCAACGTACATATCTCCTTCCCACTGCTCACAGTTAATTGTACGGAAATTTACTACTAAGTATGAATTCAAGTTTCAAAAGCAATATCCAAACAATCACAATTTTTTTTTTAAGAACTCATTTCGCATCTCTGCGGCGGCGGCGCTAACAATTTGTTTGTGTTATCTCACGAACCCTTTATTGTTTCAGAACTCAGTGAATAGCTACAAATAAAGCAGTGACGATTTAATCAAATGGGCTATAAACGTTTTTTGTTTGAAGAAGTAGTGAAAGCAATTATATTCGCGCATGAAAAGATATAAAAATAGAAAGGTTTCTACAACATATTTTATCACATTATATTTTATTATGTTATAACAAGACAGAATGTTTAAATTTTATCTATGACCCGGTGTGACATAATCCGTGATATAATAATTGTTTTGGTGAAAGTGTTCACCGAACCTTGCTAACATACCTAAAGCTCGTTCTTCTTAAGAACATAAATAACATAAACAAAAAGAAAATCTTTATTTTACACATGTCTAATATTCGAAGAAAGTAAACAGTATTATAAAACAGATAACTTGATAAACATGTATGAGCCTGTCTCCTAACTTCATTACTTGAACGTCGAGGTACACGATCTGTCATCTACAACCTTTAAGATCGTAATATTATTTCCATTTATATGTATCATTCGAGACATAGAGGTCTCATTGAGAACCTCCTCCTTTTTTGAATTCGGAAAATGTTTGTCTATGACTTTTGTGGTAAAAGTCACGTGACCACGCGTCAAAATTTGTTTGCGTCATCAATGACGTATCGATGAAAAATGGTCTGCATCTATGTTTACATACAGTTGCTTTTGGTTTTGGCAAAATTTGGTCGCGCGCCTGTGGGTGCAGGGTTTAATGCATAACAAAACGCGAACTTCTCACAGAAGCGTCGTAATTGAAAATACGGAATCAACAGCGCCCGCACCAAACCGTATTACGAGGATCGCTCCGACGGAATAGCATTTTCACTGGCCGTTCTGTTTTATTTGTACAAATTCTTTTGCTTTTTTTCTACTCTTTGTTTTACGCCTGTGCGTTTTTAATATAGGACTACGGGTTTAATTGTTACGTGGGAAATGGGGTATCTGGACACCCCAGTTCTGTTACAAAATGTGAAACAGATTTTACTGTAACCTTTGACAAAATCGGTTTCAATGTGTTGAAACCAAACTAAAGTACACTAAAATAAATAGTGAGTTATCATTCATTCTACAGTGGCATTGTTGAAAACTTATGAGCTAAATATTACTATGTAGAAATGTATTGCCGGCAAGCTCATTGTCGTAATGTGTAAGCAAGATAGCAATATTTTTACTGCTTTCACATATTGCTTGGTAAAAAATTGTGCCCAACTGAATGGACTTGATTATTTTTGGCAGTGATCTCAAACAATTTTTTTATTGGTATTTGCATTTAGAGAGTTATGTTTCTTTTAGTATTCATAGTAAAAAACACACCAATATTCCTGATTTTAAAGATATTATTCGAATATGCTAACCGATTTACCATTTCAACTTTTACAACTATTCTAAATTCGACTCTATGTACCTTCTACTCCCTCATGTAAAATTCTAGGACACACAATGTAACTATTTTAAAAAGCACCAAAACTAGTTTAGGAAAGTGTTATTGGATGTGGACCCTTATATAAGAATGCAAATTTTATTATTTTTGAAAGGGAATCGAGGCTCTGAGGTGCGGTTTGAGCCTGTCTTTGATAACTATTGTTTTGCAAGTCATGCGAAGACATTTAAAAGGTAAGAGCATAAGACCCTTTTCTAGCCTTTTTAGTACAGTAAGTTGCCAAAAAAGCGCTGTTGGATTATCTTTTGGCATCCTTAGCCTAGAGACAGGGTCAAGCTCCATGCTGGTTATTAAAAATTAGACACGAGGGCACCTGACGCTAGCATTGAGCTTATTTGAACAAGTCTACAGTGGCCCTAGCACCACCTCAAAAAGTATTATTGTCTCAATAGTAACCGCCAATATATTTTTTTACTGAGAAAATTTAAATTAATATTGTAAATATTCCTGCCTGGCAGGTGATAAGGCTGATGTAATAACTTCACTTTAATAGTAAGTAATCTTACCGCCTATAGAAAAGAAATTCAGGCAAACTTAGGGCCAGCACGTACAGAGATCAGATGATTTATAATGACACTTATACAAAAGATTTTTTTTTTAAAATTAAATGTTTGAACCTCGTACGCCGGTCTGTCCGAGCTTTAGACCCTCTAATTCCTATAAAAATTTCAAGTAACCACAATGACGTTTGTTGTAGTATATTGGGTATAGGGGTCGAGGGAGGAGGAAAAGGGCGGCGCGCGTTATAGCATAGCATGAACTCTGCGCATCGCACCAATTTATAGCGTATAGTAAGCCAATAATATATAGTACAGTGTGATCGTGTCCATAACAATGTATGGTGCGCGATATTGTTGTGCTATGAGCTATATACTATATGCTATTATATTATAGCGTAGTCTGAAACCCGCTATAGGTAGGTACTCTATGCCGATATTTATAAACATTCGCTTTTCGCTTTGCCGAGTTTAAAGATGAAATTAATAATTTCAGTCTTCTCCTCAATTCATACCCACCCTAGACAATGGTGCTACAATGAGAACCATATAACAAAATTAACCGCAGAACCAAAATCAAAGTCAATATGTATGTATTGAGCAACTCAAACACACGTTCGTGCGATAACTTACAGGTTGTGACGAAGCCTACTCAAGTAACGATGTTTGGTTAGGCCCAACCCCGCTTAATTTATTCACAACGCTATGCTAACATATTTATGACTTGTCTGTGGCTACCCCATTATTCTTTGTTATTTTTTTGCGATGTGCAGACTTTAAAATGCCGGAGGGTGAATTGTTTATTTTATTTTTAAATAACCTTATCAAAAAGGTTGCCTTTGAAATTTAACTGTGTCGTAGACACATTTTCTATATTTGAATAGATTTTTTATATATTTGATTCTAGTTATAAGCGGCTAGCCGCTTGTGTGTAAAGAAATTCTTGTTTTGTTACAATTGCCAGAAAAAGTTTTTTTTTAAGTTATAAAACAAACCAACCTCCCTTCAGATCGGCAAGATAATAATTTTCTTTCTTTCAAATATATATAATATCAAGTAATGTTTCAAATATACGTACTTAATTCCGTGCGTAATTCCCGATGGGAAACTAAAAATACGAAATTTATTTTCTTCTCATACTCCGATTACCATAAAAAATTAGATTGAGTTAAAAAAAGAGTTGAATAAAGCTCACGCCGTCGTCGTGGAAAACAAACGTCGCTTGAAAACGAGGCCTATTATTGCCGTTGTCTACTGAAACAATTTTTTTTATTCCGACTGTATTCAGTGAATTTGTATAAACGGCACGTCAGGGTTACCATCATTGTTTATTTGTTAATACATTTCTTACCGTTCTGCAAACCGTATTTTCCGAGTACACTTGCGAGTTGCATTCACACTTCACCTAAATATTTTTGGATTTACCTTTTTTTACATAATGAATAGAGCATGATTTGCACCACACTGGCCTGGAAAGAGTGTGTGGGCTGGTGAACTTCACACGCGTATATATAAGTAGGTTTCCTTACGATGTCTGCATTCGCTGTATAGCAAGTAGTAATAATGATTGGAAATTACATTATTACATGAAATCCACATATCCCAGACTTTGTGATAACGGGGTTTAAACCTGCACCCTTTACTTCCAAGGCTGGCTTTATACCAGCTAGACTGACCTTTCTAAATAAAGATCCGCTTATCACTAACTGAATAGTTTAAATCTGAATAATCATCAAAATTCGATATCCTTACATTTAAATTGACAGATTTCAATAAAATGGCTTGGATATCCTTAACCGCAGTTGTCAGCTGGTCACCAGAGCCGCAGTCTCATTGTTCCTGTAATGCCGGACGCCCCCAGTTAACCGCACGGCAATTATGCTGAACGTTTTCTGTCTTTCACGTCTGCAGCTGGAAACTTAATTTCCTTCGGCTTGTTCATTGTTTCAATGTGAACGATTTCGTGTACACTTGCCTTTTGGAGATGTTTTTGACTATTGTACAAAAATTGCATCGTATTAACCAAATATAAAACAAGGAGAGGTTCTGTATTCAATCCGTATTTTTTTGTTAACGCATATCTCCAACGTTTGTAAAGCTATTTAGATTTATTTTTAAATTTGATGCTTACAATCTCAGGCGGGGTCAAAATTATGGACTTTCCATATCTTTAAGCATTATAACCTCTTAAATGTATTTGAGTATTTGAAAGGCTATTTGACTTAGCGATTTTTTTTAACTTTAGCATATTCATTCGACGCAGAAAAATGAGCTGATTCCAAAAATGTATTTAAGTCAAAATCGCCTAAAAGTGTCGCTTAAGTCAAATAGCTTTTCACCCCTCGGTATATTAAACTCCCTTAAACCTAGAAAGTAACAAAATTAGAAAATAAGAATTACATCGTCAGCTTTATCTATGTGAAGACCTATGCAAAATTTTCAAGTTTCGTTATATGAGAATATCAGTAGCCACTCCTTGAAGATATAGTTTACATTGGAGATAAAACAGATATCCGGTAACTATCCGGTATCCAGCCTATCCGGCCTTGTTTTCACTATCCGGCTGGCCGGATAGTAACTCAGTATCCAGCCGGATAACGGATAGTAAAATTTAAAAAAAAAATCATTATTTTATACAAGGCAAATCATACCACAAAAGGTTATGGACACCGTTTATTTTTAAAATCGCAACTCAAAAATATTTGTTTATATCCGGTAGCCGGATATCCGGCGTTCCGGCCTGGTATTTTGCCGAATATCCGGTATCCGGCCAAACCACTATCCGTTTCATCTCTAGTTTACATTGTCAAATTTTATTTCGGGTATGACCTTCACAAAACGATGCTTGCAACAAATACACCAAGGTCTGTAATTCAAAAAATACTAGAGTTAGGTGTAGTATGTCTTCAATATGCATCTACATATCAGCTACCGTTATGCCTAAAATATTATTTCGGACTTATAATACAGCCTGTATATTTTGGAGCGAGAGCGGCTCTCAGTGGCATGGCCCGAGGCAGACGAGGGGATATCAAACGGAATCAACTAGCACAGTGACATCCGGGAAACCCTCACAATTATTTACTCACCGTAAACTCCAATCTTAAACTTGTAATCGCGAAACCTTTCAGCGACATACGAGTATCTGACGAGTATACTCCAAAAACATTGTTTATGTTGATTGAGGATAAAATAAAAAAATATTATTATTCCTCGAAGAGGAAGGCAGAGGTTCACTACAGTACATCTATACTTCGCCAATGTATTTTTGGTCCCAATCTAAAAGGGGGCTAGCGCAATAGCATTATACCGTGCATATTCCCACTCAATACGAGGGAGATTTGGGCCGTAGTCCACCATTCTAGCCCAGTGCGGGTTGGTAAACTTCACACGCTTTTTATAGACGTGCAGGTATCCTCACAATCTTTCATAGTCATTTCATTAATAATCATTATTGAAAATTATATTCCCGTATTTGAATTTAAAAAAAATCTCAATGGTTTGATCTTACACCCCTTGCGCTCAAAGCGAGCGTTCTACTAAATATGGTACAACTGGTTTAAAAAAATATACATGTCCATTACAAGTCTTGTTATATTTCCTGTATGCACGAATACCCCACATAGTCAGTTCCCACGGGGCTTTCGGCTGCAGTAGTTCTGTAAAACACAGAACACATTGTTTAAAACCATTTATCACGGCGACGTTTATAGTTTGCACTACGAACGTTACACGTTTAAAATAAAATTACACGTGTGGGCCGCTCCCGTATCGCGGTACCAGTCTTCTGGTAAACGGTTAGGCTAGGCGACTAACAATAGGGTTAGGCCTCCTGCACACTGGGGCGTGAAAACGAAGTACATTCATAAAGAAAACTGAGCCGTCGTGGGACGCCTGGCAGATGTGAAACATAACCATAAACGTCGTAGCGGCGAGTGAGCGAGTGAGCGGAGTCAGCCGGTGGGCGGAGTCTCAGCGCTTGAAAGATATTCGAAGGGCAGTTTACTACAGTGGTATATAGCCCGAATTCACACATCGTATATTCCCAAAGTATGCTAAGCTTGTAATATGTACCCAACAATGGACTTGAGACAATCCCAGTTATACCCAGACCAGGAAAAATTCCGAAAAGGACATTTCCGAAATTTGCCACTGAAGGGAATCCAACCCGAAACCATCAAACACAAAACATGAGATCAAGCCATCGTTAAAGTAAGTAGGTACTTGTACATTACATATAATTGTGTTGTTTGGCACCGATGTTTCTGTTACGCTCTCATGCGTTGACAGGTTTACTTTCAAATTCGCGAAAATGCCTACGCCGGAACAACAGGGCAGTCAAACGGACGGAATTCCTGTATTTATTCCACGGATTCCACGTATGTTTTTCCTTTGTACGCGGTAAATTAGCGATGCGAACAATGTTTGCGTACGTTACCGGTAACCGCCACACAAGGCGTTTGTGTGCTTTGTATATAAGTGAAATGCGATAATTAATTTTAGATATTTTTTGGAAACAAAATTATAGTCTAGAGAAGTTATGAGCACAACATTATTCTGTACAATCATGTTACATCATCACACCAGTATTCTCCGAAGGGGTAGACAGAGGTGCACTGTGGTGCACCCACTCTTGGCCAATGTATTTTGGCCCCGATGTAATTGAGGTGAGCCTAAGGCCATTATGCCGGGCACATTCCTCTAAATACGAGAGATTTCTTAAAATGTTCTTATTTTTTTATAATGTTGGTATGTTTGATAAGAATCCTCCTTCCTCCTCGTTCTTACCTTTAAATTTTACACTGACACAGCTTGTAATTTGTATTGCTGATTAATTTTGTGTTTTAAGATTGTATAGCCTCATTAACTTTATATTGTATACTTGTTAATTAAGAAAAACACATTGTAATGCAAATAACATGTAAATCCTTATTGGAAAGAAGCAACCATGGAGTTTCTTGTCCATTCTTCTCCATAAGAAATGCATTCCGAATGGGTGGTAGAGATACTATTAATATTATTTATTATTACTCTCTCCCTCACACACACCCACACAAACACACACACACACACACACACACACACACACACACACACACACAAACACACACACACACACACACACGCGCATACACACTCATGAATACAAACACACACCTGCATGCTAGATTTAAGTAGCTCTTTGTCTCATTTTTATTACTTTTCTCGCCCAAGTTTGTATTCTAATGATTATGTTAATTAGCAAGTAATTATCATCTCTCCGAATCCCGATTATCACAGTTTAACTAGTTCGGGACTCGGAACTCCACTGTTTATACTCATACCAGCCCTGTGTATCTTTCGTGCCAGCCTGACTGCTACCAGCACTATCCGTACCAACAGGTTCAATCCTAGTTCGGGGTCTGGGCGCGGTCTGATGGCACTAAATAGTAATAATATAACTTGCATCATGAGGATATTTAAGTTTTTTTTTTTTTTTTTTTAAGTTTTCTATGAAATATTGAAAAGTGGCTATAAATAAATGATTTTTGTTTTTTTTGTTTGTTTTTGTTTTTTTTTACTGACGATTCATAAGTGCCTGTATTGGTTTACATGAATAAAAAAATTCTGATTCTGAATATGTAATCGTGGCTTCTCATAAATCAGAATTTATTTTCCAAAATTATTAGCAGAACGTATTCAAGATGATAACTTCTAGTTTTAGCGCACACAATCCATTGCTCAACTACCTACTATTGATAGAACAAACTTCTGACTTCGAATGGCAAACTGTTCGACTTACAACCATCTAACCTAGCAGAATATTGACTGATCTATTCGAATATCCGAATGGTATCTTATTTGTGTTCTCACGCTTCCAATTTCATGGTTTAACTTAATAGAGAAATTATAGATTCATATCAACTCATGAAAAGAAAACAATAATTTTATTTCTCAAAAAAAACTATGAAGGTAGTGCTTCACCTGCCCTGTACGTTCCTACACGTTTTCATCGTCTATATACTTCTATTGGTACAAAGCGCGACCTCGACTGAGGAGATTCGGGAAGAAAACCAATGGCCTTATTATTTTATATTTTTTTGTTTTTTGAAACGTCAATTTTGTTTTATTGTTGTAATAGAATAGTATTTTTTTGTATGCACGCTTCTCGAAGGTTTTAATCTGCCACACCGGCTGTATAAAACGTTTAAAGCAACGTATACTAATGCCTACACGAGTTCAAATCGTTGCAACATTCTCATCTTCATTTGCGACGAGTACAGTCTATAAGTTTATAGCAGTCTTTCTTACCGGAAATTTTACGACTTAACAACCTTCAACATTTAGAAGGTACTAAGGACTTCATGAAAACCTAAGCCCCGTCACGTCTTACGATAAACAAAACATACGCAACCACGCGCCACGGTCACTCGCGAAAGGGACTATAAAATTCCTTCCGTCTCCAACGTTACGAAACCTAGCCATCATAAATATGTATAGTGGGAATCAAGCATGCGTCGCGTATAAAACGCCGCCGAAAATGCGATCTCGCGGGAGACGAAGGTGCTCCTCAATGATTTAGGGAATTGCTGAAAACGGTACTCAAATATTAATTCGTGAGCGAAATGTATTTTTCAGGTGTATATTGGAATTGTCGAGGGTAACGAAACGCTTTGTTGAAAACGCCAAGTTATGTTATCACAGGCAGTTGCGACAAGATAAAATGTGAGAGATAATTTTGTCTCTTACTCCATGACTGCATGAAATAAGTCTTGTCTTGCCGCACTTGCTAGCCGTGCAGGATTTACGAAGTTTTCTTTTGTTATTTTAAACAACTATAACAGTCCTATAGAGTGCTGCAACACCTAACCGATTTAACTCTTCCAAATTTGCATGTAACTGGGTCTCTGAAGTATAGCCTTGTTCAAAAACATGTTGCACGAGCAACATACATGCAAATTTATTCTTAATTGCATCATTAATACAGCTCAAAGTCCCATCCAGTGTCTTTACATCAAGCCGCAACTGACTCGCACCCGGTTTATTTGCTCGTATTTGCATACAAACGTTTTTTGTGGGCGTTCTTGTTTGTATAGTGGATAGGTGGAAAAAGCTTTCGTGGAGACTAGGACTTGAGCGTGCGTCGCCTCAGACAGATTTGTTTGTATTGAATGTAGTGTTTTTATTTGCTTTTATATTTTAGTTTTCTTCCTCGATGCAAGGAGAGGTTCTTAGTCCAATTCAATATGCCAGTACCGTCTGCAAAATGTTGGTATTTTTAGGGTTCCGTACCTAAAAAGGAAAAAGGAACCCTCATAGGATCCCTTTAGCTTTGTTGTCCGTCTGCCTGTCCCTCAAAACCCTTTTTCTTGGAACGCGTGGAGGTATCAAGTTGAAATTAATAACAAAGACTCAAGTCTGCAGTCCCTTGAAGCTGTAAAACATATCAAACTTCTACGGTCACTGTTAGTAACACAATCAAAAGATACAGCGGTTTATGGTGCGTATTTAGTACATTTCTATAGCAATAAAAAACTTATATAGGGTAGTACTTCCCGTTGACATAAAATCATGAAATTTGGCAAGAAGCACAAGAAAGGGAAAAATCTGTAAACAGTAAATTTATATTAACAAGGCACAATTTGTTTTTTGCGATTACAAACTTATTTGCAGTTAGTTTGTATGGGGACACCAGTATACCAACGGCAAAGTTAAGTTTGTCTCTCTATCCAGTTTATCTTTTCGTTGGTGCTTTCATAGTCGATGTACGGAAAGCTCGGTGCGCGAGTCTACCCCGCATTTGACCGATTTTTATTTTTATTAAATATATTTATATTTTAACGTCCCACTGCTGGGCACGGGCCTCCCCTTAATGCGAGGGGGATTCAGGCCATAGTCCACCACGCTGGCCCAGTGCGGGTTGGTAGACTTCACACATCTATCGAGAACTAGTCAAGTTTCCTGAGACGTGCCGGTTTCCTCACGATGTTTTCCTTCACCAGTTCATAGCAAGTGATAATCTCGGATGAAAATGAGATTCGCACATAAATCCCAGAGGTGCGAGCCGGGGTTTGAACCTGCGCACTTTGATTGCAAGGCGTGCGTTCGGCCACTCGGCTACCACTACTAATAAAGTAACCAAACCAATATATTTATCTTATACATTATCAATTGAATTATTTATAATAGGTATAAAGGTAAGTACTTAAACATTTTGCAACTATCAAAAACAATTATATTTTAACTGACTTAATAAAAGGAGTACAAGATCGCAGTTTTTCGAGAATTAAAGGAGAGTCCTTTGGTCTCCTGACCCACACGTGTGGGACACTAAAACAGGCTATTAAAAAGAAAAAAAAAGCGCCGGAGAGATTGACTGAGGAAGAGGTGGCGAGATGAGTTGAATATCGTGGCACGACATAGCTCAAGACCGAGATGTGTGGAGAAGTAAAGGGGAGACTTTTGCCCAGGAGTGGAATATCAAAAGCCTAAAAAAATAGAGCAGCTTTTCGATAGATTTTTATTTTTCTTCTTTAATGCCTCCCGCACACTGGGGTGCCTACGCTAGCGAGTCATATTTTTCGCCATAACAAAACTAACTGTATTAATAAAAAAAAAATCATTCTTCAACTAAATGACACTGACAGCGCGAGCGAATTTTTACGCGTGGGAGCGTGGTTCCTACCACAGAAATTCAAACTTTATGCATATTGACACAAAATTCATTTTAGCATTGGAAAATACTTGACGCGCGAGTTTGACCCCCAATGTACCGAGGGCTTGAGTATTTATATAGCTTAGACGTCACAAGGTATTAAAACCTGCGCGAACAGGCACAATACTAAAACGAGCTGTTTTTAACTCTTATAAAAAGCACATTTAAGAACAAAAGTAATCGATGACTAGAACGAATTTATTTACGTGGTCGCTTGGTTATTGCCTTACATATTTAGGGTATATTAAAAAAAAAAACAATCAAGAGAATACGCTAGCCCCAGTACATTAAACGCATATTTCAAGAATCATTTAAGATGTAAATTTAATTTATATTGTTTAAATTAAAATCGCGAGGTGGTCAGAACTGTACCTTCCTTATCCCGGCATTTGTAAAGTAATCCCTTGGAAATTAATTACCTACCGGTGGCCGTCCTTTGGTGCGTTTCTCCTTAAATTACTCAACCTTTACTAAGCTCAAAGTGATATTAACTGGGGGCTATTGGAAACTTAAGTGTTGTTTAATAAAAATATTTTAACGCTATATTTTAATTTGGCAAATTTTATTGTGGTATGTTTTTATACGATAGGTATTAGTGTCCGTTTTAATGAACACTAGGAGTTACCTTAGCGTGATGCCTAAATATTAACACTACTGAAACTAGCAACTACTTTATATGTAGACATCGCCTTTCAAATTGATACTTAAAAAAAAAATATGTTGCATTTTTGACTTACTTGAAAAAAACTAAAAAAACATGATACTTAAAAAATGGTTCACTTTTGCATAATGCATATGGGAGTTAAAATGTGCAAAAAATTGCGCCAGACTTTGACGCCTTAGTCCGCCCGGGACCTTAGTATATGTCTACAACTCGCTTTTTTACCCCGACTGCCACAAAAGGAGGGTAATGTTTATACTTAATACTGGTTAACATGTGTGCAACTACCTCACTATTCGGGGAAAACTAACCTTTATTATTTTCATAATATAGCTCAATTTTCAGTACACATTACCTTGCCCTTGGTACTCCAAGACTGTATTCACCTCAGTATATATGACTTTACACGAAGTTTTTAAAAGTGTGAAGGTTGTAAACCTCAGGATGTCCATGAACTATGAAGCTTCTGCTACAACTTTTTAATAATTCAGCTGATTTGATGTAATTCTGCCCTGGAACCGCTATGCGGTGTACTCTTCTTACACGGAGGATAATCCCGTTGATGACGTCGCCTTAAACCTGTAATAGCAGTGGTAGCTGAATGGTCGAACGCACGCCTTGCAATCAAAGTGTGCAGGTTCAAACCCCGGCTCGCACCTCTGGGATTTATGTGCGAATCTCATTTTCATCCGAGATTATCACTTGCTTTGAAACGGTGAAGGAAAACATCGTGAGGAAACCTGTACGTCAGAGAGAACTGATGATTATAAATAAAATAAGAAAAGTAAGAAATATCTATATTAATATTATAAAAGGAAAGATTTGTATTTTTGTATGTAACGTATAAACATAAAAAGTACGGGACCGATTTCAAAAAATGAGCAAAAATATGCTATAAATGTTAATTTATCCAAATGTTTAAAAAAGCACCCGGGCGAAGCCGGGACTGGCCACTAGTTATATATATATTATACTCAATGCTTGTTTTGTTTATATGAATTATTATTAAAGTTATATAAGTATCGAATCATCGAACCGTAACTGGAGTGGCATGTAGATGTAGATCCCAACGGAGCTCGATATCAGGCAAGCCTCTTACAGGCTTCCGCCGCTGAAAGGGTGTGTGGTCAGACTTGGGAGCCCTTAACTTACCTCGAGAACCAATTTGTTAAATTATTTAACATACCCCTAGAGATCGTGTATCCTGTCTTGAGTAGCCTTTAATGTATTGATATAATACAGGGTTTAGGGTTGCATAATTCCTTTGTGTCTGTTGTTGAAAACGATTCGTGGAAGCGAAACATTTTGATGTCTATATTTGTCTCAAAGAGATACGGAAGTTATTTATATGTAGGCGTATTTTTTTTCAGCAGAAGCAGTGGTAGCCGAGTGGTCGAACGCACGCTTTGCAATCAAAGTGCGCAGGTTCTATCCCCGGCTCGCACCTCTGGGTTCCATGTGCGAATCTTATTTTCATCTGAGATTATCACTTGCTAAGAAACGGTGACGGAAAACATCGTGAGGAAACCTGTGTGCCCGGTATAATGGCAATAGGCTCGCCCCCTATTACATTGGGACCAAAATACATCGGCGAAGTGTGGGCGCACTGCAGTGCACCTCTGCCTACCCCTTCGGGGAATACAGGCGTGATGATGTATTTATTTTATTTATGTATTTTTTTTCAAAGGCGGAACATGGTTTCAAAGTAATTAATTTCAACTATGATACAACTCAGGTCCTCATCACACCTGTTTTCTTCAAAGGTGTAGGAAGAGCGGCACTTCGGTGTACGCACACTTCGCCGTTGTTTTGATCCGAGGGAAATTGGGGTCAAAGTGCCCTTAGTGCGGATTGGTGAACTTTACACGCCTTTCTACAGACGTGCAAGTTTCCTCTCTGTTTACCTTCACCGTTCAGCAAGTGGTAATAATTTTTGTAAATGACGAAATTGTGAGCCCGGAATTTGTGTTTGCACGCCTTACGTTCAAGGCGAACGTTCTATCAACTACTACAGCTTTTTTTAAAGAATTAATTCAAAGCTTGCTTACAACACGAGCCAGTTCTATTCATACAACCCGTACTCTAAATTAAACCACTGTGTCAACTTGCACGGTTCTAACAAAACAGCCATCTCAGTCCACCTGACGCAGAGACAAAAAAGAAAAACACTGTACGGAAAAAAAGGAAAAAAGTTAATTAATTACGTATGCAAATTGACGAAAAAGTCGTGCCGCGCCGAATGCTGGCGTAGCGACATAATGAGATTGTGCCAGGACGGTCGTGATTAAATCATTATGGAGAAATGTTGAAATTCCAACAATGATGCAGGTAGAAAAAGTTCATACTCCAACGAAGTGACATTGAAAGCTAATTTTGACGGCTCCGGCTTTTGCCACAGAAATGTAATCTTTATATATATTCACATACAGTTCGTTTTAGTATAGCTAAATATATTTGACGAGAGTTTAGACGTCCCAGTGTGTCTGGGACAGCATTCTTGTGCCTCAAATTCTGTACAGAGTAAAAATGTCTGTTCGGTCAATTTGCTAATTAAATAATTTGTGCGATAATTACTCAAATTACCCAATTATTCTTGTCATTGTTTCAAAAATAAACATATAAGAATTTTTGGAATTTAATTTAATTTTAAACCACACGTATAAGAGCGAACATAGCAAATAATATTCAAATTCATCAAGCCGTTTAGTGAGACTAACAATTGATTTTTATGCAAAAAATACTTTATATTTTTTAGACTTTGAATACAATACATTCCCACCACTACTCATGTAAGCCAGGATTTACGGCGGTATCCAATGAGGTTTGACCCTCAAGGAATCCCAATTTTTCTACCAATAGTTATAAGGTTGTATTTTCATTAAAACATTTTCAAAAATAGAACAAAAAATCCGTGCGTAAAAAATCAACCACGCTGTTGTTTTTAAGTCAAAAATCCGTAGCGAAAATATTTTTTCCGATTCAGTCCACAACTTCATCCAATCACCGCAGTCATTACAGGAATGTGATTTGGGAAATACTCGTTTTTCAATAACTCTATGTTTACACTGGCTTTTGGATGGGATTACATTTTCTATAGGTTAAAACTCCATTTGTCATCATTTTTAACTATATAATTTTTTGAGTATTTTCTGTCCAATAGTTTTATTAATTAAACTCAGAATGGTTGTACTAACCCATATAATTAAGCTGTCTAGCTTATTGAAACCGATTATGTGAGCTAAACCGACGATATACGCATAGCGGTGGGCAGTGGTTAGAGAAAAAGAGCCGAAGATCGGGCTCAGTGGCGCATCTTGGGAGAGGCTTACGTCCAGCAGTGGACTGACACCGGCTGATGATGATGATGATGATTATTAACTCACCTACATAAATGTGCTCCAAGCATCCAATAATCCAGCTTCATCTTCCCACCCAATGACGTCATCACATCTCTCATCACATCAGCAGGTTTAGGACCGACAATGTGAGCTAAGAAAAGCTAATTTCATCGTTTTAAATAAGATCGATATGTCTGTAACTTGGCAACTCTAACATTAGCTTTTACTTTTTAACCCTCTTTGATTAAAAGATAAACACAAAATTAAGGTTATAGTGACATGACCTATATGACAATGCCTAGGGTTGCCAAAGCATAGAAAAATGAATACTTTAATAATCAGTGTAAAGTTATATCAAGGCTGTAAAATAAAATACCGGCGTCTGTGTCATGTTACACGAAAAATCGCCTTTAAAAATGTCGCAAACAAATCGCCGAGTCCCTTTTATTTTAGTCAAAAAAAATTAGGGATCCTTGTTAAAAAATATGATATCACTTTTTCCGCTCCAAAATGCTTTGTAAAGCCGATACATAAGAATTTAGCATAATTTATTTCTGGTAAATGTATAATTTTACTTTCTTCTTATCGTGAAATTTCATGTGGCACCTTAAACCTGTTAGATTTTTACTCAAATCTAACAGGTTTTAAGGTGCCAGCAAATATCCATGTACTGTTACTACAGTACATGGATATTTACTTCACCTTGCGTTTTTAGTAAGAGGTACGATACATGCGGCCACAAAATGCATGATTATTCCGAGGGAAATCGGATCTGAAAGATACGGAGCCCCCAATTTACGTCCGTAACATCGCCTACCGCCTTTTTTCATGTACACGCGACTGCTATGGCAGAGACCACGCTCGTTACACGTCATTAAGCGATACTTTACGGCAGACGGCCCTCGAGACTGGCAACGACCCCCTCCCCCCCTGCTACCCTTCCACATGCCTTCCACGTTACTGTAATAATGCTGGATGAGTTACGGATTATGGAGCAAGTGTTCTGTCGGGTGTCGGTTAAGTGTTGTAGCCCTTTGTAGAGGTTTGCTGGAAGGGTGGCTATATTTTGAAAATAAAGATGCCAATGATCTTCTGTAAATAGACTAGATACATGCATTCTGTATTGCTACTATTTTCTGTAACGTCATCATACGGTTGAGCGTCAATGACAATTAAACGTAGAAAAACTAAGTGCAATTTCGTCAGAAAAATGCAACGGTATTTTTTTGCAAAAAAAAACACAAAATTAAGTGGTTTAGTCCCAATATAATAAATGGTGACCCTATTGTCATTACTACACCTTTTCATTGGTTAGGTTATCTTGGATATGCAGGTGTGTTCACGGCGTTTACCTTAACCATTCAGCAAGTTATAATCATTTTTGAAATAATCATTCGCACACAAAATTCTCAGTACAAAGCGGGCGTTCTGGCAACTAGGTTAGGACTGCAATTATATTTGTCTTGACAAAAGCAGAATCCGACCAACGCCTAAAAATAGTCAGCGCTCATTTGTCAGAAATACATAATATAGCCTTAACTTAAACTTAAAAATTCCCTGTCTAAGATTGAAACCTGCACGTCTTGCGTCCAAGGCGGGCATTTATATACTACTACTACTACTGCAATTATATATCTCATGACAAAATCAGAATTCAACTAATGCCTAAAATTAGTCAGTGCACATTTGACAGAATCTCAGATAGCAATATTCGATCAATAATACTGGTCGCAACAAAGGTAGTAAAGCCATATTTAGTGTCCCAATATCCTGGTCGCAAACTCGGTAACGTGATTTTTGTCAGTCTACCAAACGCATGCCACATTTAATAAAATCCAGTGCGGGTGCTTAATTTTACCGAATGGAGTGTCGCAGCCTATTAATTAAAGCCTAGCATTAAAATATTGAGTGCGTCGAGGGTTTATTAAAATTACAAAAATATTTATTTATATGTTACAATATTTTTCAGAGGTGCCGATTGCGAACGTGTGAAATTACAATGAATTAAAATTGTGAATAAATAGGTAAATAATATATTTGTAGCATTCCGAAAAATTTACGCCCTAAGACTAACTGTATACACTCAGAGACGAAGCAAATTTTTAACGAACCGTCATCGTTGACACAAACGAATTTAGTCACATGATCGCGTCCCAAAAGTCGCATAGAAAATCGATCTTTATTCATATTGATACAGAGTTCATTTCTTTTTAAAGTCATTTAAATTCACTAACACCAGTGGCCGCAAGGCATGATCTTGCTTATAGAAATGTCCCTCTTAAAATCGCTTTTATTGAAAAGAAGGTACATCTTATTTTAGCTAATTCTGCGCCGTGCATCCGCAATGAGGCGCGCTGCACAGCATTTCAATGCAGATAGCTGAGCACGAGTCTTTATTGAGTTTGTCCAACAATATACGTGGTTATGCCCAAAAGGGGGAACTTGTATTAGAATGCAGTGACAGGGAAGTTGCCGAAAATAAGTAAATATATGCAAATTCAATGAGATAGTCTATTTTCAGGCATTCCCGGTAAATTTATTCTATAATTATGTACGTCCAGTAACTGAAAGAAAAGAAAATTTGCATATATATCTATACTCATTATTAAATATTGGTCTACAATTAAAATAAAAAAATATCTCCAGACAACACCTACTCATCGTATGATTCTTGTTGAGTCTTATGTCTTGTATTGACTTGTTTTGGCTTTAGTTTATCGCTTGTGCCTATCTATATACCTACCTGTACATTATGCATGTATATAAATACATGCTGCAAACTTCAGCAGTGTACCTAATGTTTATTCAATAGCTACACCACATCCAAACTTATTGTACATAGAGCAAACACCTTATTAAAGTGTTTCAAATTCGATGAAACTTCAGCGTGCGGCGTCTTAGCCGGCGCGCGCCGCAAAACGCTGTCACTATAAGTCCCAAATTAATATGAATCTCTAATTTGAGCGTCACACGTGTTGCGAGCTCACAACTTTGCAGACTACGCCAAATTGGATAAACATGTGCGAGGAACGGGGCCTTTGGTGAGAAAACACGGGGAGATATTATGCGCGTGCCCGGACACCTCACAACAACATAAAGCCGGACAGTCAGAGCCGGTTAGACGCGCTCTGCAATTTTTTTTTTTGCAAACGCTAAACGAACTGTATTGGCACGTGCAAAAAGTTCATTCTACAACGAATTTGCAGTTTTGATGCGCGTAGCTTTAGCACACAAATTCAATCGTATGCATATTGAAATAAAGTTTGTTTTAGTATGGGAAAACGAGGGTAAACGTTCCAGATTACGGGGCCTTTCCTACGCGTCATAATTCGCTGGCGCTGTCAATGTCATTTTATTGAAGAACTAGCTGTGCCCGCGACTTCGCCCGCGTGGACTTTAGGGAGATTACCCGGAAATATGGGTATTATATTTTTCCCGCGGAACCCTAATGATTTTTCTAAAATTAAAGTAGCCTCAGTTACGCCCTGGAACGTCAGCTATCTGTCAGTGAAAGTCCCATTGAAATCAGTTCAGCCGTTTAGAAGTTTACCTCAAACAAACAGACAGACAGACAGACAGAGAGACAAAAATAAAAATAATTGCGTTTTCGTTATAGGTATCATATATACTTTCATACGCATTTGGTAAAAAAGTGTTATTTTGACATTACAAACAGACACTCCAATTTTATTTATTTGTATGTATGTTTGTATGTATGTATGTATGTATAGATGAATTTTTGTATGAATCGATGCAGTTCGTTTTGGTATTCACAAAACTTTTGATGCGTTGCTTTTAATTAATCCCTCAATGTGCCTTAATAAAGTAAAATGCATGACAATTAGCGGACTTTGCTAAACACGTGCTAAAATGTAATGAAATTAATTAGTTTTAGTTTAATTGTTGAGTGGAAAGTTTTAACCGTAATAGTGTCCTCTTTTATATTAAGATAAGAAAGCCTAGCCTTCTAGAAATACAGGCGTAGAAGTCAATAATTTTTTAATCAATAGAGACGGCCGCTCGCCGAGGGAAGGTCTATGTCGGTTTTATCCTTGTATCTCCTATGAGCTAAGAAAGCGAGTGAGCGATTCGATGCAACATAAACCATGACAATAGTCTTGTCGCGTGCTTTCTCTGCAAGTTTCCGATTATACTACGCAGCGTTCTTTATGACACTCATTATCCGTATGTTACACTATTTAAATAGGACAAATTGCAGGATTTGCAGGCGCTACGTCGAAACGCGTCGTGTATTTTTGTTCTACCGTGTGCGTCATCAAATGAACGCAGCTTATGTTAAAACCAAAGATTGTGTTTATTGTTATGTGAATGTTAGAAATTAACATATTATACAAATTGGATACTTAATAACCGTTACTATAATTGGCAAACGGTTTCTGGTATATGAAACGATTAAATGTTATAACTCTTGCGCCCTCTGGTCTCCTCAAACCAATACTATACCAAAACGAACTCTGTATGCATATAGGAAAGGTTCATTTTTAAATGAAGTCTCATCGATGATGCGAGTGAATTTTAACGCCTGGTCGCGTAGCTTGCTGTAAATATCTAAACTTTGTGTACATCCGCTCAGAGTACATTTTAAATTAAAGTCAAGTGATTCCGCCCTCGGTGTTATGTTCATGGTATATACTAATTTCTTCACAGTAGTTGAAAGATCATTAACAGTAACTCATGTAACTATTCATCATCATCATCAGCCGGTGTCAGTCCACTGCTGGACGTAGGCCTCTCCCAAGATGCGCCACTCAGCCCGATCTTCGGCTCTTTTCCAGTCACTGCCCACCGCTTTGCGTGTCGTCGCTCCACCTATTAGTATGTAACTATTACATTAATATAATTATAATATGGAAGAATAAGAAGCTCATTTAAAGTATTTCATCTGATAGCCTACAACTAATTAAGCACGTCATCGTAAATGTTAAGCAAAAATAACATACTATAATCCTTATTTTGGTAACGTAATGTACATATTAAGGAACGAATCCATAAGTACGTCGAAGTATTTTAGAAAAGAAATGAAAATCAAAGTTTAAACCAAGACAAATCGTCGACTATTTCTTCAAGACAAAGAAATAATGAACACGGGATTAAATCAATTTAGGACGCTAATAAATCAGAGTTTAAACTAAGACTGATCGGACTAAGCTGGCTAGTGAAAAATGCACAAACGTCCCGCACACACCGGGGCGTTAAATATCTCGCAGTTTTTCTTTCCAATAACAAAACGAACTATTTGATACCATAGATCATCTAGAGAACCCATATCGACTCCCGCCTGCGTATGACTCTGACGCATTTTTGTTGTCATTTATCTGACATCCGCAATTGTAGTTACCTGTAGTATACGGCAACTACACAGGGCAACTGCAATAACGGAAATCGGATAATCTTCTAAAAAATTGCCGCCAGGTGGTTAATGTACATAAAGATTGAATTTCTCGGATAAAAGCCACGCGACCACCCTGGCGTGGTTTGGCGTGGTGAGATTTGCCGACGCTTCGCCACAACCAAATTAAATCAACAGTATTACTTAATGTATAAAGTATAGTTTTAAATGTGTCGACGCTTAGCCACGCTATGCGGTGGTATCACACAAAATGAAATCAACCTTATTACTTAACGAATAAAGTATAGTTTTAAATGCGGTGTGTGTGAATATGAGTGACGCTACGACGTTTATGTTTTATGTTTCACATCTGCCAGGCGTCTCGTGACGGCTCAGTTTTTTTTTTCACTGAGTCAATACAGTTCGTTTAGGTATTGACAAACATGAGTTTAGACGCGCCAGTGTGTGCGGTTGTAATTCCGCAGCAGCCAGGAAGGACCGGAGTGCAATTCATTCTCATTAGCCAGCAGAGCAGCCTTTCTCATAACGCGATGAAATCACGGGATCGTTAGCGCAATTGCATTTTTTTTTCTTTGTCTTTCATAAGCTCATACCTATCAGAGGCGAAAAGATACTACACAAATAACTATTAATTAAAAATATTGTCGTCTTGCAGATGAATCCCTTATCCTGAATAATCTGTGGATTTGTAAATAAAATCTTCTTTTCTTTTCTTTCTTTAAGGCAGTGGTAGCCGAGTGGAAGGCAGTGGTAGCCGAGTGGAAGGCAGTGGTAGCCGAGTGGAAGGCAGTGGTAGCCGAGTGGTCGAACACACACTTTGCAATAAAAGTGCCCAGGTTCAAACCCCGGCTCGCACCTCTGGGTTTCATGTGTGAATCTCACTTTCATCCGAGATTATCACTTGCTAAGAAATGGTGAAGGAAAACATTGTGAGGAAACCTGCACGTCTATAGAAAGGCGTGTGAAGTACACCAACCCGCACTGGGCCAGCGTGGTGGACTATGGCCTGAATCCCTCTCGCATTGAGGGGAGGCCCGTGCCCCAGCAGTGGGGCGTTAAAAAGGGCTGTAGTAGTAGTAGCAGTTGTTTTCTTTATTTTTGGCGTACCAACATTTATGTGAGTTTATGTGACCTTAAGAAAGTGATTAAAACGGCGGATAAATCAACAAGGCAATCGTCCCAATATTATTTTGATGGCAACTGGCATTTTTTGCAGTCCATAGAATCTTATAACTTATACTACCCGTTCTCTATCGCTTATCTCTGTGCCCCGTGGTACATACGGAACGTAGATCTTCATTCCGACCTTGGCCTCTTCTCAATTCGTAAACACTTAAAAATAGCGTCCGAACGCTATTTTAAAAAAGCCGCCTCACAATTAAATCCTCTAATTGTCGCCGCCGGCAATTACGAGCCACACCCCGCGCACACATCATCAACTCGTCGCCGCCGTCCGCGGCACGTGTTGATTGATCCTCCCGACACGATCACCGCCCTCCTCGACCCGGGCGTTGAGAGGGCCACCAACACACCTACACCAGCCTCAAACAGACACCGATCTCGCCGGCGAGGTCGAGGAACCCCCTCTTCCGCTCGTAGGTGCATCTTTGCACCTAGGAGCGCAGTCACTACCTCTCCCCCCACGGTAACTGCCCAAGCCGATGGCGCCGATGGCGCCCTTGATCTAGTTGCCACCCCTTTCCGCCCTTAAGGCCTTGGTTGGAGTGCATTCTGCGCTCGCCACTCCTCCGGTAAAGCTGTAAAGGCCACCTCACGGCCAACAGTGTAAGTACATCAAAAAAAAAAAAAAAAGCTTATCTCTGTCCTTAAAAATATTGGTTTCAGCTAAGGGTTTGGCGTCAATACCCGTAATTAAGTGTAGTCATGGTATAATTTTCTATTGTGCCTACAAAATAAGTAGCGACTAAAATTAAAATAAAGTCACCCAAAACCGCCTTTGAATATTTCAAGAAACAAGACTTCCATCTTAAGCCGTAAATCCCTTTCTTACGCAGGTGCAAGATGGTATATCCGACTAATTAAGGTGGTCACGTAAATCGACGAACCCCTAAAGTCCGTTTAAGCCTACAATTTTCGGAGTGAAGTTATACTGAAATTAGCCGCATTGCAGCTTCTACAGTATACATTTGTTAGGTAGGTAAAACTAGATTATTTTTATGAAAGCGACTAAGATCTTTTCTTGTCAAATAGAATACAAAAATTAAAATCATTATCAGTGTATTCAAATACCAAGGAGTGTGTCTTTCTAACCTGAATGTGTCAAAAAACGTCAAAAATCATTGGAACGATATTGGACTCATTTACTCCACGGCCGTCAAGTCTTGACATAAACAATCACACCTACGTAAACGTCAAATTCACACAGAAAATTAGAGGTGTGAAACTATTAAATATTAGGGAAAACTCTCTCTTTATAACTCGTTGATCATAGCACAATTTTTTTCTAACTTAGTTCTCAATTTGTCTGAGATTACTACGAAAACAGTCTCTATAAGTATGACAAAATTATAACATTAAACAAAACACGATCAACATTCTATTCATAAAAACAGGATCTACGTATACCATTCCAAACAAGCGGATTGAATATTTTCTCGAATGATATCACTTCCAGCTTGACGGAATTCGATTTCGTATGAATTGTGAGAGCTTTTTGACATGCAAAAGGAAACATAACAGGGACATTTGTCGCAAGCATACGGGTCCTATCCGAAGGTTTGTATGGGCCGGGGCGCTTGTACACTGACCGACGATGACGCACCACTGAGGGCAACAGCGCCTCTGTCGGCCATTAGAGAAATTTATACACAAGTATTAGTGACGTGTCAACTAATTAATTTTCCAGAAACTTTTACGTAATAGATATGTGTATATGGGCAGGAAAATACTAGGTATTGACATAAGTACCAACAGCAAAACAGAAGTATTAGTCTTTAAATGGAGTGCATTTTAAGAAACCCTGAGAACTGCCAGACCATTAATTAACGGTTATTGCTATCAATTTTAATGCGAAATCAAACAAAATAGCAGTGGTAGCCGAGTGGTCGAACGCACGCCTTGCAAATCAAAGTGTGCAGGTTCAAACCCCGGCTCGCACCTCTGGGTTTCATGTGCGAATCTCATTTACATCCGAGATTACCACTTGCTATGAAACGGTGAAGGAAAACATCGTGAGGAAACCTGCACGTCTGAGGGAACTTGACTAGTTCTCGATAGATGTGTGAAGTCTGCCAACCCGCACCGGGCCAGCGTGGTGGACTATGGCCTGAATCCCCCTCGCATTGAGGGGAGGCCCGTGCCCAGCAGTGGCACATTAAAAAAGGGCTGTAGTTATAAACAAAATGGCGGCTTTTCTATACATTTTAACATCAGGTGATAAAAACTTGTTTGCAATTTAATAACGTACCTAATCATCCTCCCGAGGTTAGAAAAAAGTGGAACAATGGGCGGCCTTATCACTAAAAGTGATAATGTATATCTGAAGTAAATACAATATCAGTTAGTTTGTGTATTTAAGTAAGTACCTACTTAAACTCTAAGGATATAAGCTTTTAAATATCCAAAAAGTGCAAATATAATTGCATAAAAAGATATAGAACAAAATCCAAAAACTTTTCTTTACAAGTCGACCCCGAACGTCAATATCAAGTAATCATTCAATTCATATTCTACCATCACTCATTCGCGCATACCTCTCTCGACGCCATCTTTAAGTTACGACTCCGCGTTTAAGTGTGCAATCAGCTTTATATAGCGTATATGAATATTGCATGAAGTGTCCCACGGGATGCGTCTCTCGTATAAACGTCCGGTTTAAAACGTAAACGCGAAGAAAGAATACTATAGTGACTCTGAAAAAAACATGCATCGTACTTCGCCAAACATATTTGACTCACCCTAATATAACTTTACGTGTCAATTTTTTGTTAACTAGTAGGCGAAAACTAACTCTGTGTCAATATGCATAAAGATTTAATTTCAAAAATCGCTGGCGCTGTCAATTTTAATTTTTTTTTTCTTATATACTACTGTACTACTACGGGATCGAAACGCGACCTCAATTGAGAAGATCCGGCAAGAAACTCAGTGGACGGATCATTTTTTTAAATCGCCAAAACTTATTATAAATACATAGGTAGGTACATATAGCTCCATATCTATATAATTCCATCAATTACCAACTGCACGTATTATTCACACACACACACTTATCATTTATACGTCATATTATACAAAAATCACATACGAAAAATTACAGAAAAAACACACATACGTAATTTTTCACAAAACACAGTTCATTTTGACGCCTCAGTGGGGTACTGGGGCGTCAAAAGTACTGTAAAGATTGAATTTCTGAAGTAAAAACCACGCAATTGCGCGTTAACTTGCGCTCGCTGTCAATCATTTCTCGTTTAGGAATAAACTTTTATTTTGAGCCAATATAGCTCGTTTTAATAATGAAAAAAAAAATTACCCGCGAGAGTAGACGCCCCAGTATGCCCGGGACTTTATAATAATTTAAACAACAAACCTCACTAGTTGCAATGACAAAAGCAGAATATTCATTATGAGTCAATACAGCTCATGTCATATTGAAAAAAAAATGACGCGCGTGACTAGATGTCCCAGTATACCCAGGACTGTAAAATAATTTATACAAAAAACCTCACTAATTGTAATGACAAGAGCAGAATATTCAATTGCCCATATGTTACAAGGTTTGGAAAATAATGTAAATACAGTACACATTAATTTTCTGTCTGTTCGAAAGTCTACGAATTTCATTAGCCGCGGGGTGCGTCGTTGTTTTCTTAGTGGGGAAACCCCCACTCCATTATATTTTGATTTGCGAAAACAAATGTTCCCGACATGTTTATTTTATTTTTCTAAGAAAATCAGGGGTGCTTTCATTGAAATTTGTTCGGTATTATTTGTAGAGATTTTACTCAGTTCAATCATTTGCTTGGAATAGTAGATAAATCTATTTATATACAAACTCTACACAATAATAATTAATGTGGTCGACCAGCTGTGCCCGCGTGTCACATAGCCACCCTAAACATTTTTCTAAAGTAGCCTAATTTTCTATTTATAGCATCAGCTATTGGCAGTGAAAGTCCCGTCAAAATCGGTTTAGACGTTTCTGAGATTACCTGGAATAAACGGACAGACCAAAAATTAACAAAAAATGGTTTCGTGCCGTTATATATTTTGTTATTCACCAGCATACTCATTCCTTAAAAGGCCGGCAACGCACATGCGATGCCCCTGGTGTTGCAGGTGTCCATGGGCGGCGTTGATCACTTACCATCAGGTGAAACGTCTGCTCGTTTGCCTCCCTATCACATATTTTTTTTTTATTAAAAACCTGTTATTCTGACATTAGAACGAGCCACTTAAATTTTATTTATTGGTATGTATATATCACCTTCTTCTTCTTCTTATCCGGTACGCTCTTGACAGAGCGGTCGTGATCGTTAAGTATCAGTATTGGAAGGGGCAGATGTAATGCGCTTCACGACATTCCGCCACCGCTGTCTGCAAGAGGTCATCCTGCTGCAAATATCACCTAATTACATTTAATTAGAACTACTGTTAACAATATCTTTACAGTTCAAAATTAGGTTAACTGTATAGATTCATTTCTGAAGTACACAATTACGCATAACTATTTAAAGCATATAATTCACATGTCACGACGAAGTAAATGAAGCAGTATAGAACACACAAGTATGGTGTGTGTACAAGGCGGTGTATTTGATGTAACTTTACAGAATCACTTTTATCTTGCCGCTGAAACTTTACCCAATTTATTTTGTTCAATGAACATTAACAATTTGGAATTAAACTTTTCGACGCTACAAAGGATCTGTGATAAGGTTTTATAAATTGTATTTTTTGTGTTGCTTTTGAATTGAAAATAAAATACAATTACTTAGCGTTCAGTAGAATATCTGGATTGTATCGATGCGAATGTTTCACCCGTTCATAATTGAATAGCGATAATGGCTCGCTAATTGAATTCTGCACGCAATTACTATCAATGATTCATAAAATCATAACCAAACTATGTAACTATGGTCTGGTGATATTTATTTATGTACTGACGCTAAACTATACGAATATTTTAAAGAGGCAAGATTTGTATTTTTGTTTGTAACAAATGTATGTAACTTAAAACTACTGGACCAATTTCAAAAAATATTTTGCCGTTAGAAAGCTACATTATCACTGAGTAACCTAAGCTATATTTATGTATCCCACAATGTTTAAAAAAAAAGTCCACCCGTGCGAAGCCAGGACGGGCCGCTAGTATATTTTAAAGACAAGTGTGACATCTTGAATAATTTCAATTTATCTTCACTTTTATGCTCATACAACTTTTACCTAAAAATGTGTTTTTTTTTTATAAATCATGATTTAATTATATACCATCTTCACGATCATATTCCCAGAAGAGTTAGACAGAAATTCACTGTAGTAAATTCACGATGTATTGTGGTCTCAATATATTACGACGAGCCTCTTAGCAATATACCGGGCATTTTCCACCTCAATAGAATGGAGATTCAGGCCACCGTCCACCACGCTGACCAAGTAAGTTGGTGATCTTATCACGCCTGTCTATAAACATACAGGTTTCCTTACGATGACTATGGAAAATATCATTCGCATAATGAAATCCGACGGTCTTCTCAGTCTCGTCGGTCTCTTATCTCAGTCAGAGGTACGAGTCCGGAGTTTGAACCTACATCTCCTTTGTTCAAGGCGGTCGTTCTAACAACCAGCCTAGACTGCTTCTGACTTGTTTGTTACGGTGTTTCTCCATCTTCCGATTGGTCCAAAGTTTCTATCGACACAATCCATCAATTTCTCCTGCACTGTATAACTTAAGGGAACTTTCGTGAATAGTTTACATGCCAGAAGGCCATAACTGAAATGTGGGCGTACGATAATGCTATCTAAATTCAGCAGTGTCAGTGAGCCGCGTCTCGACGCGAACTTGTATGTTTGACGATGATAAAGTTGTGGCTTCGATGAAAGCGATAACTAGAATCACCATTTTACTTTAACATACATACATACATATATATACTCACGCCTGTATCCCATGGGGGTAGGCAGAGACTACCGTTTGCCATATGCTACGATCCTGACATACCTCTTTCGCTTCAACCACAGTCATACATCTTTTGATGCACTTCCGTCGGTTGAGGGTGCTACGGACTTGACCTTTCTGGAAGAGACCGATAGTCTGGTCATGAAAGGTCCTCCTCGGGCGCCCTCTTCCGACATTTCCACTCACGTTTGCCTGGTATATTTCTCTAGTCAGTCTACGTCGGCCATACCACCTCAACATACTTTTCTCAATCTTAGTCACCACATCATCCTCCAGCTTACATTCATCTCGTATCTTGCTATTCCTCAACCGGTCAGCAATGGTGACACCACACATACTCCGTAAGGAACGCATTTCCACCGCATTCACCCTACTCTCATTCCTCTTTTGCCAAACCCAACATTCGCTGCCATACATAAGAGTAGGTACCAAAACACCATTGTGAATTTTACTTTAACTGCTACGTTTTTCCCCTTGCTACAACTCGACGAATTATTGTCTACCCTTCAACTTCTATAAACTATGCTATCACTTTCGTACTTATTTATAAAATCTATGCTTTTAGAGGGACAGAACACATGAAAAAGATCGTGATCACTCTATTGGCGTTTAAGATTTTACCATATCTTACATTTTGCTTAAACTTGCTACCACATCATTATAATCTCACTTGTATCGTGTAGGTGTTCTGTAGTGATTTCACATTTAGTCGAAGTATTTTGATCTCAATGTAATAGGGAGTGAAATCATTGCCATTATACCGGACAATCTCCCCTCACAAGGTATAATAAAAAAAGTTTTGATGACTTGCTATATTCTATCATAACAATCTCAAATTAAAAAACAGAAAGCTGTTTTGTATTGTTTCAAATTTAAAAGAACACCCAACCCTAATTCAGTGTGAAACGTAATCCAATAGGAACGCTACGTCCGGCAAATATTCCCACACTTTTGAAGAAATTCACCCCGTTATCAGTGCAGCTCCTTACCCAACGTTTGACAGTAATAAGTCGGCTTCCCCGGGCGGGCACTCCAAGTTGTGCTACCAACTTCTCATGCCCCCTTGAACTGGTAACTGCGACTACTAGAAGCAATTACACCAAGCAACACACAGTCCACTGAGTTTCTTTAAACTTTAATAATTTATGGAAAGTTGTCTTTAATGCGCTGCTGGAAATTGTGTTTTTGTTTGCGGAAGGAAAATGTTAAGATGATCCACTTGGGTTATTTTTTCTGCATTACTGACATACAATTCTTAAATATACGAATAAACTACAATAATTATCCTCGCCTGTTGTTTATGCATCTACATATATGAGCTACTGTCAAAAAGGTGGATCTTATCGAGCGAATGCACAGAAAATGTGGCTAAACCCACACGACTAAATTAGCTCGCACTATCTATGACATTTCGTTGAAGAAATAGGTTTTTCTATGAGTTAATACAGTATGTTTTCGAATGGGCAAAAATTCTGACGCGCACCTCTTAACACCGTCGTGTGCCAAGCTTAAAAGCAAGAAGCGTTCTAAATTATTTTCAGGAAATTGATTAATTAAAACAAATGTCGATCTTGGCTTATAGGAGTAGTAGAGGCGAGAATGTGTGGCGGGCTTAGTCCCAAAAAAAATAATTAAAACAAACCTTAATAATATTTTTTATATAATAAACGGTTAGTTAGTCCTTACCTTAGTAAAAATTAAAGATTTAGTTCATCATTTCAAGAACGCTTCAAAATTATCATTTAAAATGTTCATCCGGCTAAGGTAGATAGATATATACGTGTCTTTAATCCTTCCCGCGATTCGCTTCCGGCCCCAGACACCCTTTTAATCTCAAATGTACATAGCCGTAGTAATTTAGATCCTATCTGCGGGAACCATTGAATCTATGCCGAGGTAAAGGGCTTTAAGTGTTGAAAAACGGGGAAAAAATACAAAATCAAAGTCTGCGGTGAAAAGGAACCACTTGAAAGTGTATTGCGGGGTGTCGGCCTAAGATATTTGCTTGCAGACGAGTAACCTCTTTGTATAGCTATGAAAGAAGTTGACTTGTTATGGTAATAAATGTAGCTTATATTAAGTATTTTATCTTTTTAACCGACTTCAAAAATGAGGAGCTTTTTTATGTTTGTTATCGCATATCTCTGGTGTCAGCCGACCGATTACGAAATTGCTAGGGAATTCCATTACATTCTTCTCATTACATTTGTAGTCGGTGTCAATTCATGTGTGTATTTGCCTAGTCTGACGTAGATTGGCACCTACTCCAAATGTAATGAATTATTAGGGGTCCGTACCCAAAGGGTAAAACGGGAACCCTATTACTGAGACTTCGCTGTCCATCCGTCCGTCCGTCCGTCTGTCACCAGGCTGTATCTCATGAACCGTGTATTTCTGTTGCCGCTATAACGACAAATACAGAATAAAATAAATATTTAAGGGGGTCCCATACAACAAACGTGATTTTTTTGCCGTTTTTATAGATAATGGTACGGAACCCCTTGTGCGCGAGTCCGACTCGCACTTGGCCGGTTTTAAGGTAATTTGTAGTTTTTTAGTGCACCTAGGCTTTTGAAGTCGCTTTTTATTAATTACTTACATACATTAGTAGTATTTTATATTCTTATAGGACCAAGCCAGCAGGCTGTGTAGCAACACATTCTTACAACTCTTATTTCTGTAAGCCAGGATCTACAGTAGTATTTAACCAAGACGTATATGTTTAACCCTTAACGACTCCCGGGGAAATGCTTAATAATGTCTAGGAATCCGCACGAATTTAATCGAATAAAAGGGTAGGGGGAGATGGAAGAAAATTTGCTGTTAGTATTTTGTTTTCTACCTTTTTATGCATTACCACACAAAGACTAAGGCCGATCCCAATCATACGTAGATCGGGGCCAGTTTTAAAAAAGGCCACTTTCGAAACTTTCCGCTGACGGAAATCAAACCTGTACTCACTCGGAGTACGGTACCACACGAACTTGACTCAAACGAATAGACCAAAACGTCATTCTTTATGTTATTTCCCGAATTACTTTAATCAGTATAAATAATGTTTTTTTTGCCAGGATCACTAGTCAATTCCAAAAAAACAATTGCACTGGACTGCTCTCCAATTTGGCGTTCACTTTTCAAACTCCGCTTCCAATCAAGGGACGTCACAATTAACTTGTAAACCAATTTCCCACATTCCAGCTACTGATCAACGGATAGAAATAAAAAAAAGAATGAGAAAAACAACCCGTCAATGCAGAAACAAACGACCGATGACGCAGTTACGGATCAAATTCAATTTGCGCGGTGGATTGAGGAGGGTCTGAAATGACGAGTGACTTCCTGGACACAGTGGAAAAAGCGAATAGACTTATCTGTTTCTAAAAATATACTCTATTTTCATATACTTTGTGATTCATAATGGATTAACATAACCCTTAAAATATAGATTCTCTAACTGATTTTCAACGATTATGTGATATCCAAACTGTTGTATCATCGTTAGTTTGATTTTACGTGTTTAGACATCCTTCAAATTCAGCGCAACACATCTTTAAAGCCTTAGTTACATTACGACACTAGTGGCACTAGTTTTACACTGTGAAACTGTTGATGAAACTAATGTCACGAAACTATTTTCACGCCACTAGTGTCGCAATGTAAATAGGGCTTAAAATCAGCTTTTACTTTTGAACCATTATCAATCTAAAGATTAATACAGTAGGAGCGTCATAACTGACCAAGCCTAGGCTCGTCAAAGTGTAGATATAAATGTAGGTATATTTTAAGTTTGTGGAAGAAAACAATTAGTATTCGGTATTCCCTCTTTGTAAAATGATTTGAACATCACAAACAGATATTTATTTGTATACATGTATGTATACATAAAGGTTGGGTTTCTGTTTCGCTCGCATCATAGATGATATTTCATTCAAAATAAGGCCTTGCTTGGAGTGCACTCTGCGCTCGCCACTCCCCCGGTAAAGCTGGGCCACCTCACGGCCAACAGCGTAGTCCATTAAAAAAAAGTGATTTTGCCATGAATTATTACAGAACAGTTTTGTGTAAGTAAAGAAATTAGCCGCGCGCGTTTTAGACGCGCCAATATACGCAGGGCTTGATAACGTCTACGTGACGGGGACGGGACGGAATGGAAGCGGAGCGAGGGCCGGCGACGAAATAATGTGTGATGGCATTGATATTATGTATCAAATAGCCATTCTATAGAGTGATGACAGTACATTTGTCGTGAGGTATTAGGTGATAACGGTTCGAGGTTGTTAATAATTAATTGGATGTCTACTAACATTAGGATGTTTCAACGTCTCCCTTCCTGCTAATCTTTGTATGGTAAGGATTAGATATTTTGTAGCAAGCAGTAGTGTACTCACATTGTATACACAGAATGAATGTAGCGTTGTAGGAATCCGAAATAAAAGAAAGAACATTTATTACACACATAACACACAAGGAAAATCATTAAATCCTAGATACAGCAAGGAGTAAAAAAAAGAGGTGATTCGTGCGTATCTGCAATGAGTATCGATTATATAAATATGATCAAAATTTGATAATGTTTTTTCAACTTTTTTTCGTCTCCACTTTTTAAACCTTGTAATATCTATAAGTCCTATGCGACATTTTTATGTACTGTTTTGTAAATAAAGTTATTAACTATCCCTCGTAAAAGTATATATCCCTATTCAGTAGGGTTATGCGTGTACCCGATACTTGTGACAAATATTCAAATGTCTGTAACTCGGAAACTATGATAGTTAGGTGCAGTCTGCTTCCACTAAGCATCTACATATTAGATACTGTTTATGTATCTATAATATTATTCCGGACTTCTGATACGTCCTGTATACTTGTTAACATGAGGAGGTAAATTATGAATTCGCAAAGCATCACGCGTTAAACTGACGGAGTGGAATTTTTAATCTTTCAAGTTTGCCCCATATAGCTGGTGCGCAGAACATATTAGCGAGCCATCCACTCATGTTCATTCCAGCAAGAATTTACAATCGCCAAGAATTTAACGCTGGTTTTCAATCTTTATGTACATTGGCACGGAGTACATTTTCGATCTCTTTAGTCTATGTTATTTGTTTAGTACACCTCGTCCTTATTAGTACTTTAAATCCTCTCCATCCAAAGGATGCCTGGTAGAGATCACATTAAGTAATAAGGCCGCCAATTGTTACAGTTTTTTTTTATCGTATATGTATTTCATTAAGAGGTGCAACAATAAAGAGTTATATATCTATCTATCATCAATGTTCAATTAAATAAAAATCGCTTAGTTTTAATGTCGGAACAATTTAAGTATCAAATGGTCTCGTGTATTTAGTTATATCCAATTTAGGTGCGCAGATGGCGGCAATTCCGAATGCACCCAGTCCACTGCAGTAATAGTTTAGTTAAGAACATTCCCGCCTAACTAACTGCAAAAGGAAGCTCTAATTAAGTTAACTGGAGGACACTGGCTTCGTGCTCGCGATACAATGCAAATTAGATTTTTTTTTTCGCTTCAAATGCCTTGATTTTTTTATAGACTTGATAAATTTTCTTTAAAATTGTAAAAATGTATTTTCGGACGTAAAACATGCTTATTCACATTGAAACTTTATACACTTTATACAATAACCGCTCGGAGAGATTTATGCCAATACTAAAAGGAACTATGTGTCAATATACATAAAGATTGAATTCCGTATTCGTATTTAGTTGAAGAGTATTATTTCCCGTTCGTTTTGAAATTGGCAAATATTTGTTATGAGGCCTGAGCAGAGATTAAAAGTAATAAATTTATGTACCTTATTCTTAATTATATTGTTATTTGCATTTTTGACTTGTGATAACTGGGGTCTTACCATCACCCTTCAAGGTATTGTTGTTTCTGTAACTGTCAATTTTCGGCAGATTTTTTAGTAAGTAAAACTGAAAGTAATCTTAAAAACATTGCTACAAGACAGTGGAAAGCTTTTTATACAAGTTCAAATAATATTCTAATAGAAAGCAGTGGTAGCTTCGTGGGCAACCACGCCCGCTTTTAACGTCAGGGGTGCAAGTTCAAATCCCAGACCTGCACCTCTGAGATAATTTTCATGTGCGAAAGTCATTTTCAACAATGATTACCACTTGCTGAACGGTGAAGGAAAACATCGTGAAGGAACCTGCACGTCTATAGAAAGGCGTGTGAAACTCACCAACCCGCAACTGGGCCAGCGTGGTGGACTATGGCCCAAATCTCTCTTGTATTGAGGGGGAATGTGCCTGGTATAATGGCAATGGGCTCGCCCCCTATTACATTGGGACCAAAATACATCGGCGGAGTGTGGGCGCGCTACAGCGTCCACCTCTGCCTACCCCTTCGGGGAAAACAAGCGTGATGATGATGATAATATTCTTGTCCAAAACATCTCGTTACTAGATGTAACCCTAGTCCCTTTACTACACAGCAGTACTACGGCGACATCTAATAAAACACGTCTACAAGTTTGGTATAATTTCTTTATCTCGTGCTCGCAGGCTGGTTTCCATTTGTCCTACTCATCATAAAGACGGCTGGGGTGGCGATATAAATTGTTATTGCTACACGTCTTGTACTTAAAGTCTTTAATTTGTACCCACAGATTTTAGTTATTTTTTACGTAATGAATGAAATAATGAAATTTTATTGGAATAAGATAAGGAATAGCTACACTTGCGATTAACTGTATTTTTGCCTATGTCGATTAAAGGACAAATTCAATAAATATATATTTATAAATAAAAATGTGTGATGACAGTGATAAAGATGGCGGGTGATCCGCTATCGTTAAGCTGTGTAAGAATAGTCTTTAACAATAGCACAATAGTAACGTTCAAAGATTATTCTCGAATTTCCATTAATATGGTATTACTAACCGAGCATTACTTTTTTCGCCACACGTAATTTTTTTTTCTTTACAAATATAAAAATGTATGATTTAAGTGACAAACATACATTTTTATATTTGTAAAGAAAAAAAATTACGTGTGGCGAGAAAGTAATGCCCGGTTCTACTAACATTAGGAAACGCCTTAATATTAGGTGCTTGTCGTTTAAAGTAGTATTCAAATTTTGGCATACCACAAGGCGTCTCTTAGTTTTAGTGAATTTACGATTTAGTGCATTTATCAAAGTAAAATGGTACAAAAAACATGATTGCCAAAGTTTATAATTGAATTTTGCGGTCATAATGATGTAGAGTATATGGTAAAATGCTTGATTTCAGTCGTTAATACGTGAAAGCGACTAGCCGAATTAATGTACACGAGTTTTCAGTGCGGGTGACACTCCGAGGTGCCCCTGAAGGTCCGTAACGGCAAGTTGAGAGACCATTCCCTCCTTTTATTGTGAAAGTTTAATAGAGAGTGGATCCGTAAATGGACCAATCAATACTTTATTGTAGCTCTACCGGCTCCCGGCACCGAGCGTGGAGGGGTAAATATAAGAATAAGTACACATTCGGATCTTCCCCTTAGGCTTTATTCACACGGCGAAGCCGGCTATCCGATAGTTACAGCTCAAATGAGAATTGCCATTTTGCACGGAACGGCAGGCATGTGAATAATTCTTCTTCAAAATTTTACTAAATTAATAAAATGCTGAAATTTTAATTGGAATGTGGAATAGCTGCATCTATGATTATCGGGTATTCTGCCAAAGTCAAGTAATTAGTAGCAAACACGAATTCAATAAATACACATTATAAATTTTAAAAAAAACATACGGGTCGAATTAAGAACCTCCTCCTATTTGGTGTCGGTTAAAAATAGGTAATGAATGTGATCTTTGGCGGAGGGAAAAATGTTATTGATATTACTATCAGTTTTGACATTTACTAATTTAAAAAAATACAAAAAATTACTGTTTTATATAAGAACAATAATACTATAAGAGGTGATGTGAGGTGACTCCGTTCACATGAGCTGCTGGCTTACAATTATTTGACAGCTCGTGTTAACGCTGCCTTATAAAATGTTCAAGCTAGAGCACATCCGTTCCCGTTAAATGATGACTGGGCAGCCGGCTTTACTGTGCTCATGAAGCTTTACAATTGCTAAGAAAAAGTTGTCTTTACCGTATTTGCCTGTAAAGGACGAGTTATTATTTAATTTTATCCGTATCTTTGTGCTTTCATATTTCTTTGTTACATTGGTTCTAAGCAATATTTCTAATATGTTAAGCTTTCTGATAACGTACATACCTTCTTTGCAAAGTTTATTAAGTTTATAATGAAATTCAGTTATACGAGACTTGTTGTAAAAACCTACATACCTAAAGCCTCATGTACACAGGAGCGTCAACATTTTTGCCAATACTAAAATGAACTCTATTAACTTACGAAAAAAGCTCATTCTTCAACGAAATGTCATTAACAGCACGAGCGAATATTAATACAGAGTTTGTTTTGGTATTGCCAAACATTTTTACGCGCTCGATTTGATTCCCGCGCTCATCTCATATTTTAATTGCATTACCTATAATATAGGTATATATTTATATATATATGGGCGAATATACAAAAATTGGGTAACTTTTCGGGATATTTTGTTTATGATAGTTTTTTAAACCAATTCCTACCAATTTGCGTTATAAAATAGCTAGTCTAATGAATATATTGCTCATGATAGGGCCAGTCACTTTTTAAAGTAGATGCGGAGATATTTCGATTTTTCCGAATTTTACTGCCAGGGGACTGACGAGGGTGACAAAGTACTGATAAAACACACGACTTCTTAAGAAATGCAAGAAATTTATTAAGATTTAGAAAACAACACTTAGAAACTAATCATGGGACATATTTTGAGTCTTACTCCTAATCTTAATTTACTTAAGTACCAATTAGAAAAATATTCATATACGTAATACCATGAGGAACAACTTAATAACGTAATTTTTCAACTACTTGATCCATCGGAACATCTGCTACATCTTTTTCATTCAATTGAAATAGAGTGCCATTCTGTTTACAAATTTTGAGGAAATTCACTCTCAATTCACCTTCTTCATCATCAACAGACGAGCAGATTGCTGCATAATAATATTTGACGAATATTTTGTCCATTTTTTCTTTGTCTCTTTTCTTACTGTTTTAAGTATTGCAACCTTTGTTTCTCTTTATATTCAGCTAATTTAATGGGGCCGCTTTTAAGTCTAGGTAAGCAAGCCTTTACGGTTTCTCTTTTCTTTTTCAATTTATTCTTCTCTATCCTTAGACATGTTTTGTTTTTTTTTAGGAGCCATGATGTTTTAAACTGAAATAAGTAAAAAAATGCTTAGACACGCTCAATAAGTTACTACCCGGCAAATACGGCAGCCCTTAGGCGCAATATCAGACAACGGACTGACGCCAACGGACTGACGAAACAAACATGAATTTGAGCTTATCTTTAGAACTAACGTTTATTTTGTTATTTTCGAATATCAAGAAGCTACATTTTACCAAATCAAAGTTAACTATGTATAAATGAAAATATTATACAGATTTACAAGGAAATAGCAACTCACCATAGGACTGATACTTTGTCTGGATCGGCACGTGTTCACACGACAAACGCAACTCTAGCACTCACACAGTAATCGCGGCCGAACAATGGCGCGGTGTGCACCTAACTTCAGTACCAATCTTGAAATTTAACGCGGATTTGAATTTGAGTCGCCGTTATTTAGCGTGAAAATCGAATTCGAACAACGCACAACGGACTGACGAATAAAACTGAACACAAAGTTTCTTATCGTTTTTACAACAACTGTGAGAATATTATATTATGAAAGTTGTGATTATATTTATTAAATACAGCACGGATTATAGTAGAAAAGTAAGTTTTATTATATTGAAGGTAATATTTAATACACCACTATTTGATTGCGCGCTTTTGAGGTTGTGACACGCCAAAGTACTGACTTTTTGAGCATGTATTGTAAAGTTTTACAAATTTGTATTTCAAATAAATATCTGAAATTGGGTGACCAAATAAAAGGTTTTTAATTGTTGTAAAATTAATCATAAAATATCAACAAATTATAATTATACATCGTTTAATAGCTGATGACATCGAGTTACCCATTTTTTGTAGAAACACCCATATAACACTACTGTACGTGTGTATGTCACTGAACTCCTCCTAAACGGCTGGACCGATTTGAAAGATTTTTTTTGTATGCGTTTGGGTGGCGCCCTGGATGGTTTAGATTTTCAATTGGACCCGGTAAGTGGCGCTGCTTTCGTATATCACTAATTCTAAGGCGGTACGAAGTTTGCCGGGTCTGCTAGTAGAAAGATATAATTAAATCAATTTCAAAAAAGGTTTAAAAACGGAAAATCTTTAACACATTCCTACTTTTTTTTTTGTAATAAAATATAACACAAACTCTTTGTATTTGCGTGGGGAAGGTGAGCCAGCTTATGGGTTTTTATATTTTTTATCATAAAAAATCTAACTAAGTATGAACTGCACAAACATTGTATGATCAGAAGGTTAACGAAATCATAATATAATGTAACGTGTTTCGTGGCGTAGTAAGCCAACAACATACAGAAATACTTAAAACCAAAAAAATAACGATTGCAAGGTAAAAAAAACTGGAAGTCTTGGAAGGAATGAGCCTCGCCGTCTTTACAACTTATAAAAGGTAAAGAGAAAGTCTGCATTTAGTGAATACCCCTTTCAGAGTTGGGCAAATTCAGACCAGCGCAAACCGCGTATTCTCACTTTATGAATGCTACTCCTTTTGATAGATTTCGTGGTCGTTTTTTCGACAATCAGACTTGCAACTTATTTTTTTTTGAAGCCAGACAGACTTTTTAAAATGTCGAATAAGATTCTTTGTTTGAATGTGTTCCTTTTTTAAAAGAGTTGAAGAAAGCGGTTTGAAAGTTGACAAAGAAACAGGAATACCAAGACATGTATACTGTATTGTGTATAAGTTATGTTCTTTATTTAAAAAGATCAATCAACATTAATTTAGGGGTCATGTACTTAGTTATTTTTCTGTAAAACGTCTCTACTGTTGACCAAGCCATTGGCATCTACCCTATTTGTAATACGATGCTATTGTCGGCCGACGTTTAACCCTCAGTCAATTTTACTGTCAAAATAAAATTGGAAGTGACGTAGTAATCGTGATGTTGTTGTCTACCAACTGTTTAATAATTGTTATTTACATATATTCAATTTGTTTTCTCTCAATAAGAAATCATATGCAGATAGTCATCGTGGCTAGTTAAGTCTTCATCACCTTTGTCCCGTCTCTGTAGTGTATGTAAAAATGTTGACTATAGTATTTTTAAGATATATAGTATTTTTGGACTATGGCCCAAATCTCCCTCGTATTGAGGGGGAATGTGCCCGGTATAATGGCAATAGGCTCGCCCCCTATTACATTGGGACCAAAATACATCGGCGAAGAGTGGGCGCACTACAGTGCACCTCTGCCTACCCCTTCGGGGAATACAGGCGTGATGATGTATTATTTATTTATTTTTTAAGCTTTTTTTTCATACTATTATTTTAAATCATGAAACGAAACCGAAATTTCGGTTGGTCACTCATTTTAATTATTTCACAATAAAACTCTACGAAGAGGTATTGGATTCACAGTTTTCGCCATTTTATTTTGGGGAAAAATCACGCAATTGTAGATACCTATACAAAAATATTAAGTACCTATCTTTTATTAAGGCTGATATCTCAGATTCAGAATTAGAGATATCGAAGAAAGTATACCTTAATACCATCTCCGTTGCTCACATTATTTAACGCGATGTAAACTTAATTCACCACCAAAGTTTCAAGAGTACCTACATAACTATGGTGCTCTAAAGGCTTTCAACCAACGTTTCAGTAAAATTTTCAAGATCAAAAGACTTTCCAAGTGGTTGCTCGAAATTTCCATTATACTTCTTCAAAAGGTGAATTTACATTGCCCTGTGGAATAATTCGTGATTTAAACTTCGTCTTTGTGAAGTAGTGACTTTTTTTTTGTAAAAAAATAATATAAAAATTGGTTATTACAACTTTATTAATTAAAATAGGCTGCGTGCACATTTAAAACATAAAAAGTTTTGAGAGTTGTTAATATGAATGTAAATTTTCATTTGTGAATTTTGTAGTAAATTAACGTTAGTTAAAGTAAAAATAATGGCATAAAGAACTTTAGATGGGTACTTATTACTATAATGCTTGGTTAAGTTTAGTAGTTTCAAAAGAGCAATTTTCATGACTAATAAACGTGTAATGTGTATAAAACTTTATTTAAGTTTGAATTTTTACAGACAATCTCATTATAAAACACATATTTAAGATGACGATAACAAGTTTTACAGTCTTTAAATAATTAGTAAACTTTACTTTGTTTATTGTTTTCGTCCGCATTCACAAACAAAATTTACAGTTAATAAAATGTTAACATCAATCACAAAACTTTCAATAACTTAACAAACAAAACAATAAGTAAAACATAATCACGCCGAACAAACAAAGGAAATTCCAAACAAATCTCATGTGAAAAACAAAATAGAAGAATGGGAATACGTAAAAACAAATTGGGTCGAACAAGAAAACTGTCGGAGCAATAGGTGGCCCGAAATCATAAAACGATTCTCCGGTCCCGAATCAATCCTTGTCCATTTCCAATTTGAACAACACTTGCAAGAGACCTTCTTAATCAGCATCGGAATCCGACTTCCTGGGCTTACTTTATATTAACGATTCTAGCATCTAGATAGTGAAAATATTTATCATGCGCGACCTCTTTTCATCTCCGCCACACCATTATGTAAAACATAAAAAATAATCAAATTAAAAAAATATAATAGACGAGACGCCTTAACAAGATACCTAAGCAGTCTCTTAGTGTTAGTGAAAACAGGCATTAGGCAATTAATTCTAATTGTAAATACCTATGTTAGCAGGATTTCATGTTTTCGAGATTACGAAATAACCGCCCTTGTAATATTTTTTAAAACTACATTAATAATAATAGGTAAGAGGTATGAGATATGTGTATTATATAAATATATCATCATATTTAAACGTTCATATTTTAAACAATGATTACCTCTTGCTCAACGGTGAAGGAAAACATCGTGAGGAAACCTGCACGTCTATAGAAAGGCGTGTGAAGTTCACTAACCCGCACTGGGCCAGCGTGGTGTACTATGGCCCAAATCTCCCTCGTATTGAGGGGGAATGTGCCCGGTATAATGGCAATAGGCTCGCCTCCTATTACATTGGGACCAAAATACACCGGCGAAGTGTGGGCGCACTGCAGTGCACCTCTGCCTACCCCTTCGGGGAATACAGGCGTGATGATGTATTTTGATGTGATGTATTTAAACGCTAAGCAAACTCTTTGTACCCCATTTTACGAAAATTACGCTATCGATAAAATTTGGACCAGTTGAAATTTTTATGAAGGAGTGCAGAAAACTAATATTTTTATATAATGTACTATGGAGTTCCAGTGTTTGACTATATAACCTTACTAAAAAGTAAAAAGTTTATCGTTGAATTTCTGCCAATGAACTAGTAATGATAAATATACAGGTAGATTAAAACGAGGTTCGAATAGTTATGTCTACTTATCCTCAAATGCACCTAATGTAGACAAAATAAGTATTTCCGGATCTACAATGAAATAACAAACGTAGTTTATTTAGCTACTGTTCGATACAAGTCCAAGTTATATTTCCTGTTACATCACGGTCTAATAGACCGCTCCTTAGTGTGCGTTAACTTGATTCTACCGTTTTCCTTGTTGGAAAGCGGCGAAATTGAGTTTTTGGCGCCTCTCCTCTTTTTGCTTAAAAGACTTTCATGCCACACGCCATAATAAATACAGATACATTCGAGAGATGAGGGTTAGAATTCGGGCGTGCTGCGTAGAAATTGTTAGGGAATTTACACGCACCATAAAGTTATTATCGCTCCATACGATACAAGAAAATATAGTGATGAGATATTTTATATTCTTTTTTGTTCTCCTTCCTTTTACTGTCAACACAGAATACAAACAATTGTGTCCATTCTTTATTGTAGCATGAGCGCCAAGACTAGACTTATGTCACAGAATACGTTGATTATATCTCTTTCTCTCGTATGAAATAAGACAGAGTGACCGAGCCAATCCGTGACAGAGGTCTTGTCTTGACATGCGGGTTCACACCACTGTACACAAACTACGACAAACTGTATTTATTTGACAACATTACAAAGGCAGTAATTTCTCTAGATTGTCGAAGGATCTTCGGGCTATATATAGATCGATAGTAATGGAAAGGCTGGTAGGAATGAAGCCAAGAGGTCGCAGCCTGATAATATGGCCCAATCAGGTGCCCAAACAATACATACAAAGTTCGCAGAAGCATTAAACCACGCTAAAAGCCGCGAAAAATGGAAACTGTTCTGTCGTGAGGGGATCGGGAGCATCGCGATGTTAAACACTAAGCCATCGACTAGAGGAGGAACATCGAAATGTCGACGACATCATAAATGTACTATACCTAACCTAAAGAAATACTATAGCGCACACAAAGGCGTCAGAAGTCGCGCCTCAAAGCAAACTCTGTGTCAATATTACTAACGATTGAAGTTTTGTTGTAAAAGCCACGCCCTCACGCGTACATTCGCTCGCGATTTCTATATATAATAAACTTTCTACATGTCTCTATATCCGCATCAGCAGTGGTAGCCGAGTGGTCGAACGCACGCCTTGCAATCAAAGTCTGCAGGTTCAAACCTCACACATTTTCATCCAAGATTATCACTTGCTATGAAACGGTGAACGAAAACATCATGAGGAAACCTGCACGTCTGAGGGAAATTGACTAGTTCTCGATAGATGTGTGAAATCTGCCAACCCGCACCGGGCCAGCGTGATGGACTATGGCCCGAATCCCCCTCGCATTGAGGGGAGGCCCGTGCCAAGCAGTGGGACGTTAAAAGGGCTGTAGTAATAGTAGTAGTATCGTTTTAGCATTAGGAAAATAAACGCGGTAGGGTCGACGCCCCAGTGTGAGTGAGGCCTAAAGTTTTCGTAGCGGAATTGGCAATGCCGTAGTCGACGGGAGCCGGATAGTTCTCAAAAAGGAACTCGTCGAGAAGGAAAAATTAGATTTGCGAAACACGGACGTGATCCAGCCGGAATACGGGACGTTAGTTAAGAATTACTAGGAGGAGGCATCCATTTGAAGGGACACGATGAATGGCAATAATAACTATGTTAAGATTGGAGGGGGAGTAATGTCGTTGTATATTTAAACACCTCCTTTAAGTTTATTCGTTCTTATATATCTTCTAAATCATATATCTTTAGCCTGAATCCCCCGAGCATTGAGGGGAGGCCTAGCAGTGGGACGTTAAAACGGCTGCAGTTAGTTTAGTTTTATTATTATTAAATCTTTCAAGAAAATTAGTAGAATAATAAAAAAGTTTAACCCTCAAAATACATGTTTTTTCGTCGGTCGTCAATATTTTACTGGCTTTCACAATCTCCTTTCATTCCTTCCTTCGAACGCTCAACTATTCCATCCTACATATACCTATCTAAAATGTATGATAAAAAAAAATGTTATATCAAAAGTAAGAAATAAAGTTTTACCATTTACATGAGCATAGGGTGAACAACTAAATGGTGTAACAATTTGATCGAAATATGAACATTATTGTGTAAGTTCTGTTTTGTAAATATTAATAGTGACCCCTCATGACAAATACTTAAAGGTCTGAAACTCAGAAATTATTATAATAAGGTACAGTATTCCTTCACTAAGCATAATATCAGCTACCTTATATGTACCTTAAATATTTCAGTCTGGTACACCCTGTATAAAACAGGTTTACAACACATTTTGTTTTCAACCATTTAACTACAGATGTTTTGCATACACTAAATATTATTCTTTAAGAGCGTCTTAACTTATATCTTCTCAGTCGGGCACTCTTGTCAGAGTGGTCGTGGTTGTTGAGATAGTGTGCATGGTGGATCTTCCGTGTCGTCGTTCTCCTTGGTTACCGCTCTGGCAATGCTTCTCCACTTCTGGCGGTTGGTAGCATTGCGAGAACACTGCGCTATGGTAGATTGAGTTGCCGTCTTAATTGAATCTATCCAGCGAGTGGGCTGTCCTTCCTTAATTTATAAACGTGTGTTAAATGAGCAACAAAGTAAGCAACCCGTAAGGAACCCGTGTTCCCAGTAGCTGTTACTATGTGCTTACTGTATATGCTTACATGTACAATAACTTAACTAACTCGCTTAACTACAACTATATATGTATAATAGTATTATTCGTTTAGAATAAATAAACAAAGACGTAATTGAGTTTCTCTGAAAATACAATATTTATTTAAAGTAGACACTTACAATTTAATACAATTTCTACCTTATCAGTAGATAAACAAAAATATTTACCTGAAAATACAAGAAACAACATTTAAAGCCTTTATTTCGGGATTTGTTATTTCTATAGATTAAAGTTCACGAATTCACAATTTAAACAATGTTTCAATTAAAACCTCCCAAGACGCATGACTCATGACGTTCCGATCCTATCCTGTCAGCTGTCAGATGTCAAGTATAGTAGGATCTGTCATCTTGAAGCTATGTCACTATGGCTAAAAATAAAGAAAAGCTACTTCTAAGCATTAAACATGGTGGAGGTTTTTTTTACATATGTACGCTTATTGACTGACCGGTGACCGTAGGTATGCAATCTGATAATGCATTATTGTTTTAATCTTAGTTTTATTTTTTGTCAGTTCTTAATACTCAATTGTCAGATAATTTAAGTAATATTAAAACGAGTCTTAAAAAAGTTGTTTGAGTCATCATAGTCTAATATATATGAAATAAGGGCCTAGGGTTCATAATAAATATAATAAGGGCCGAATTTTCAATCGTCGCTTACATTTACAGACATTTTATTATTTGACGAATAGCAAACAGTTAGATTTTTTAATTATCAGATAACTCGACGACCTAATTAATGAAAATATGTGGTAATTACAGTTAGATAAACAGCGAAATCACTTTATTCGTTAGGCAGTTAAGTTGCCCATAATAATAACGGTTGAAACTCATCATTCACTTATACATTTTGACTGTATTACAAATACCCTTGACACAGTACACCGCACCGCATAACCCGACCTTTCCCACGCCGATTTACCAAACAAAATCAAAATATCCCGAGCCCCACTCAATTTTCCCTTAATAATCTCACTTCTGTTCGCCACTCCCTTTCTTATCGCCCAGAAAATACCCAACAAATCTTACCAGGTAAACGTATTACTTAACTAAAAGCGGGCGGCACTCGGAAGCGAGGCCAAAAAATATAGTCCATAATTTAATCCACCAAAAGGGTAGATATCTTTTTTAAGGGCACGCGACAAAAAGGTCCCACCCTTATTGAATGGAGGCGTCCCATTATTCACACATTATATTTGAACGACAATGTTGGACCAGGACATAATGGTATTGAGTTTTATTTTTGGCGAACTCAAATTTTTAGACGCCTTACCGTATACCATCTACCTATCTTCAACTATCCTTATTATTTAGGAAATGATGAAATTTAATGAAATACGATGAGGAAATTCCATTAAAATTTGAGTGTAATACCGATTGCGTAAAAAAAAAGAAGAAATTAATTAGTTAAATTTAGTCTTAATATACTGATCTAAAATATTGCTATGATTTTCATTGTCCCTCAATTTATATTAGTTATTGATTCGTTTACAGTGGATTTGTAACATACTTTTACACTGAAATATGCCATTGTAAATGTACATAGTTTAATAATTGTTTAAGTTTTAAGTATAATGTATGTATACTGACTGACACACAAAATCCATTGTGGAATTCTCCTATAAGGCGGTACCTAATCTTGGCTTATAGCGAACAATTTTTCAATCACGTTGAAAATTGCATTTTCTTCTTTGATGAAGCACCTTACTATTAATCTTACTATGGTAGACATAATCCCAGTGGAAGGAGAGGTTCAATAAATAAATGTATTTCTTGAAAAATGATCTCAAAGTTAATACTAATGGTTCGAAATTTTTTTCATAAATTTTGCCGTTAATGTTGATAAAAAAATACTTTCTAGAGCTATGATGATTCATCCCTCAAAATTATGGAAACTTCAATCTATCTACAAATCTTCTACAATGGCATTTTAAAGTACAAAAGTGTCATAAAACGCCATTGTCACTAAATCATGGCTTTCGACAAATTTATAAGACAAATATTGAGTAAAGACTGTATAAATTTATACACTATAAGATACGTTTCTCCAAGTGTTAGTAGGCAAAGGTGCACAGCAGTGCGCCCACCCCGCCGTGTTTACAGACACGTTGATAAACTGTTAGTAGGAAAACAATTGGATACTTACTATCTTACCATGAGAATGTTGTTAATTCTTTATAGCAGCAACAAGATATAAATAAGGAAATAATAAACGTAAAAAGAAATCTGTAAGTAAGTGCGTTACGTATATTAAGATCGTAAAACCTCGAACCTATCAAATCAGCGTGATTTTATGAACACCATAAAAATCGCTCGATTGATTTTCCTTTTTCATCTCGCTGTGAAAAGTTTGATCAATTAAAATTTTACTCGGCAAAAGTGCGGGTTCCAAAAAAGCTATTAACATAAAACATTCGTTATTTTCAAGGCGAAGAAGTTTTATGGTTTCTAAAATATTGAGGGCATAAATAAAGCAGCCGTCCTGTATAACAGCACGTCCCCGCTCCTCGGCTCTACCTAGAGTCGTATTTTATCCGGGATTCTCTTATTCGTGAAAATAAAAAAAATATGGATATAAAATTGCTAACGTGTACAGTTTTGGAAGCCGGTTCGCGTCCCGTGGGTGAGTGCTTCGTAATTGGGAAGTTGCTTAGTTTTTTTTTTATGGAGAGTTTTAGTCGGATTACTCGATGTTGCTTACGTCCAATATTTTTTTCGCTTTTCCAATAAATAAAAATTCTCCAGCCGACATTGTTCGATCAATATTTTTAATGGGTACATGTGTATTTTGTTAATGCAAAAAAGGGAATTTCAAAAATGTATCAGAACAGAACTCTCATAATCTTTAAAAAACTCGATTTTCAGATGTGTTTAAATAAAATTGTTTAAAAATGTGTTGTTCCACTCCTGGAATTATTTATGATAAGCAATTAAATATCACATAGTTAAATGAGTTTTGCACATCAACAATAATAATGCTTGGATCAGCTCATATTTTGAGTTTATAAAAATGCTGCTGGATATTATTATTCATAGTATGATTTTTTATATTATTTTCCTTCGGTCCCTGTTCAACCTTCAAATGATCAACCGGCATGAATTTACAATGGTCCCCGATAGTTCATTGTACCCACCCCAAAAATGAGAAATTGGCCGGCGTTCCTACAATGGGCGTCGAAATTTACGATTTAGGTAAATGGGCCGTCCTAAGAAAACAGTCGCGCCGTTCGAATTTTGATTTCATTGTGCCAACCCTGATTTGTACGCAGTTTGATTTGATTTCGACGGTGATTCCGTAATAATGGTTGAATAAACATCAAGTTGAAATGTTTTTGAGGTAAATATAATCCACCGAAAAGTCAACAAGTCTTTGTGATCGATTTACACGATGACTTCACCAGGGTTGTTGCAAACATTTGCATCAGTATCCGTTGAACGTTATCATCATTTTCAATATAAGAATCCTTATTGATTGATGCTGATTTTGTTTGGACCTAGATATTACTTTTTTTTTAATTATCAACCAACCGTTACATGCAGTAATATACATAGACAAGCTTTTCTCAATACATCAAAATGTAATTGCATTAACTTCATACCTAATGGTATGACTTTTATCTGAGTTGTTTCAAGAAAATCAATCCGTTATCTATAAATATTATAAATAGGAAAGATTTGTATTTTTGTATGTAACGAAAAACTTAAAAATTACTACACCGATTTCAAAAATTCTTTTGCCGTTAGAAAGCTACATTATCACTGAATAACATGGGCTATATTTATTTATCCCAATATGTTTAAAAACAACAAGCACAGGATAGGGACATGTGGAGACGAGAGAGGGAGGCCTTTGCCCAGCAGTGGGACATACATCTGGGCAAAACAAATGGGCTATAAAAAAAAAAAAAAAATGTTTAAAAAACAATGTCCACCTGTGCGAAGTCGGGACGGGCCGCTAGTAAATTATAAAATAATCAGCATCAGCTGATGAGAAAAAGTCTGCATCACTAATAGCCCCTTATTTACCCTGATCTACACTACATATAAAACAAAAATTGATGAACACAAAAAGGTATCCTTAACATAAACGTAACTACAACTGAACATTGGGAACTAAGTCACGATCCAATCGTTAATTTTCGACGTAAAACTGGCTTGTTCAACTTTACGGTTAGTGTGTTAATTGCGAAGGCCAACATTGTCGGGGTGTACTTTGTGAGAGGTGACATAATGACCTACTCGTGAACATGTTGCATGACCAAAAGTTTTACAGGGTGTACCAGAAGTCAGAAATAATACCATACCCATACATAACCCTATTTAGCAGCAGAAACTACATCTACGACGAAGCATTATAGTATACGAGGAATAAAAATTGGCATTTTAAAATAGGCATCGAAAAAATATTGAAAAATCATGTTTGAATTTTGATTACAAAATGTATACTATTCCGTTGTATATCCGATAATCTATACATTAAAGTATTTTTTGGGACTTCTGTAACACCACATTTATTTCAGTTTTGAACGTTCTTAACTTTATTTTAATACTAGGCAGTATTAAAATGCCCTCAAACATTACCTACTTATATGCGCAGAGCTTATAGTATAGTAAAATATGGTTATGGCCATGAACTCACAATCTTGCAACCACTTCCCGTTATTAAAACCAAATAAAACTTTTATAACACAATCAGAGGCTAACAATCTCAGCTCAAACACATAATCCGACTCATTTCGGGAGGTGTTTCGTTTGCAGTTAATTAAGTTTACGAGCTCGTATCCTCAAATAGTCGCAATAAAATCTAAGAAGGCGTGCGACATTGCGGAGGTATCATCGCTGGCGTTACGCGGATCATAAAACATATTGTCTGATGATACTAGTTACCTATAAATTGCAGCTAACCGACACAGTCATAAACTAGATTGAGCTAAACTATGATTAAGAGGATTTTCATTATCAATATTTTCTGTTTTCGAAAATCGAACACGTCTTCTTTCATTAAAAATGCTGGTAATTTGTTTTCTGGTCAAAGGAGTACTTCTTCAAAACACATAATTACACCGTATTAGAAAAACCCAAATATAATCTAGAAAATTGAGCGTAAGATAATAACAAAGCTGATCACAGATGAACAAAGGCTCTCCGAGCGAAAACAAAAAATTTCATCACATATCCACAGTGTCTCTGGAAATACGAAAATCACAACAACCGGCGACGTTATTGAAATTCACGAATATAATCATCCTTAACGCAGTTAAGATTATGGGAGGGTGCCGACTGTATTTTTCTTCAATTAGACTTTTAACGGGTGGCCAGCTGTGCCGCTTGAACATTCGCCAGCGCGGATGCACGAGACATTGTGCCTCCCAGGTTTTAAATACAGATAGGATTAAAACAATTTTAATTTTTAAAAAGAGTTCTAAAATGGCGCACTTGGTCTTAACAAATTAATATTTTTACCTTAAAATATATTAATACTAGCTGACCGGGCGAACTTCGTACCACCTTCGAATTAGTGACATACGAAAGCAATACCTACCGAGTCCAATTGTAAACCATCCTGGGCGCCACCCAAACGCATACAAAAAAAATCATTCAAATCAGTCCAGCTGTTTAGGTGGAGTTCAGTGACATATACACGTACAGTAGAATTATATATATAAAGATATGTCGACGATTGCTTAGTCTTAGTGGTCTGATGGTAGACCGCTCGGCTCACTGCTCCGGGTAGTTGCGGGTACGATTCTCGTCAGCGGCAAATTTTAGGCATTCTCAGATTTTTTTCTGGTCTGTGTGGAACTGGGATCGATCAAAAATCCCAGAGGTACTCGTCCAGAATGTCAACTTGCGCCTAGTGGTTAAAGGCTATAGACCGCCAGTCTATCAACTAGCCTAAACCTAGCAGCAGTTGAAGCCTAACTGCTGCTAGGTCCGAAAGGCTATTAAAATTATGGACACAAGACTGCGGTCAAAACTGTATCTCCCTAGAGTCAAGCCGTCGCGTCGCCGACTAACTTCCCGCAAACGATATTGTCTTCTTATAAAAAAAGTATTTTAATTCGATGAAAGAAGTTCCGGCGGAGTCCGTCTAGCTAGCCCGGCGGCAGTACGTCGGCGGTGGATTTGCATTTTTATGAAATCGTTTTAAGAGTAGGTACCAACCGCACCTTTACACCGACTGAACGATTATGTAACATGTTACGCTTTCGATTTGCGTTCGAAACCAACAAAACTTTTTCAATAAAGTTGAAATGTTGAAACAACTGTTTCAACATTTCAACTTTAGTGTTGAAAAAATAAAAAAAATATATCATTAATCTTATTTATTTAAACTCGCTAGATGCTAACAGAATCAGATTTGTTATATTCGCGTAAACCAATACTGTACTTCTGTATCGTCAATAAACAAACAAACGGTGAAGGAAAACATCGTGAGGAAACCTGCACGTCTATAGAAAGGCGTGTGAAGTTCACCAACCCGCACTGGGCCAGCGTGGTGTACTATGGCTCAAATCTCCCACGTTTTGAGAGGGAATGTGCCCGGTGTAATGGCAATAGGCTCGCCCCCTATTACATTGGGACCAAAATACATCGGCGAAGTGTGGGCGCACTACAGTGCACCTCTGCCTACCCCTTCGGGGAATACAGGCGTGATGATGTGTATGCATGTAAAAAGTAAAACGCTTTCGGATCCCTTCAGGACGAAATCAAAACTACTAAAAAATCATAGTAAAGTAGAAGAGTGTATTAAGCACTATTATTTAAAGAATAGTTTTTTAGCAAAAAATGAGTTATAACTCTGTTCATAAGAATCATTTTATGTTAATTATTCTACCTTACATAAACGTTACGTGCTTTAATAATATTTTCGTATCATTACGTGCTGTTAGTTAGAAACTACACGCTAAAAGTTTGAAACATAACATTTGCACAGCTGGTGTAGTTTGTTAGTTATATTTGAATCGTGTAACATGACAAGATTCTCGTATGACTGCTGCTGAGGGTTTTATCTAATTAAAAGTGTATAATTAACGACCGAGGAAGAGGTGGCGAGATGATTTGAACACCTTGGAAGGATATGACCCAGGAGCGAGATGTGTGGAGAAGTAAAGGGGAGGCTTTTGCCCAGGAGTGGGACATAAAAAGGCTATAAAAAAAATTACCACCACCCCTTTATCAGCAATTAAGAAAATATAGCTTTTGTTTTTAGGGTTTAGTACCCAAAGGGTAAAACGGAAACCCTATTACTGAGACTTCGCTGTCCGTCTGTCCGTCCGTCCGTCTGTCACCAGGCTGTATCTCATGAACCGTGATAGTTAGAGAGTTGAAATTTTCACAGATGATGTATTTCTGTAGCCGCTATAACAACAAATACTAAAAAACTGAATAAAATAATTATTTAAGGGGGCTCCCATACAACTTTTATAGATAATAGTACGGAACCCTTCGTGCGCGAGTCCGACTCGCAATTGGCCGGTTTTTTGTATTTCACAGTTAACTTAGTACAACAATGTAGTGATGTTCCTGGGCCCACAGGCACGACCAATGTTTCGGTTATACCAAAACGAACTGTATTAATGTATACTAAAAGCTGATTCTTCAAAGAAAAAACATCGATGAGGCCAAATGAAATTTTGACGCATAGTGACGTGGCTTTACCACAGAAATATAATCTTTACGTACATTGCTACAGAGTTTGTATTGGCAAAAAATTAATACACGCGCGTCCTTAAGATGTTCCTTCCTTATGGCCTCAAATTTAGTAAAATAATGATATACAATTTATAATCTATCTTACTAGTGCTATTTTTACAAGATAACAAACTTTCTTGGTTTTCTCCATATAATGTAAACTATTATTAAACTGGTCAAGTGACATTCGTATAACTAGTATAATAGTCCAAAAAAAAACCTGAAGTACCAACGACATTTCCCAGTCGTGTCAATGGCCGCACAGTGGTAATGCGGGCACCATAAAATGTTAAGCATCCGGCCCGCTTCTAGGACAAGTCCTATTCATTCCTGCTCTCCTTGTGACCCCGTGTATTTTCGTGTTTTACATTTCCACGGTGGACGGGCCCCGCCTTGGATGAATTCTGCGCTGCTTGGTCTGTTTGTGGTGTTAGATTTCTTTACTGTTTGTTTTTGGTACACAGAGTGGCTATTACTGTGATGAATTATAGAAGATGTATCAGAAGTCCGAATTGATACTTTACCGTTTGCATAAGGTCATACTGAGTGGTATAAAAAATTGATTACTATTATAAAAATATTATTTCGGACTGATAAGCCCTGTATGAATAGACACACGGAACACTTTTTCAAAAATAGTTACCCAAGTACGATAGATACCTACTTTTTTGGATTGTTTGAATTAAATAGTCACCCGTGAGACTTATCAACGGTTTACGACGTAAAAAACCACACTAAGCGACGTCTGGTACAAAAAAAAACACATCGACAACAAAACTTGCCCTTGTTTTTCAACGTCTGCAAACTCCACGGACCTTCGGAATTATGAACGGGAAGTTTAAACAGTCTTAAGAAATTTTTACTTTAATAGTAGTCGACCATTTAAACTGAAGATCTCTGAACTTAAGCAATTAGAGAGTTCCAGGCCAGACAGCAATTAACGTGAAATGCTATTTGAACGCAGAAAAGGTAGAAATAATTCAGCCAATAACAGGGTGCTCGGCGAGTTCACTCGTTAACTAAATTATTCATTAACTGCTAATGACCGAAATATATCAAGGATGCTTGTGGATGCCGCGGGGCCGCGACAACTGGGGCCTTCGGGATCTGAGTAACTTACACCTATGAAGTGTCTTTATCGAACTTATTTCATTACTCCAATATGTTCAACGGTACAAAATACGTATCTCTACCTAAAATGCAATTTGTTCCTTTTTGGGCTTGGTCCTGCTATTTAAATTCTGACCATAGATTGGTCTAGTCTACTTTATACTTCTGGCCCGTCAAAATATAAATATCGCGGGCCATATACTATTCGGCGGGCCGGATCAAATACCTTCGCAGGCCGGAGCTGGCCCACGGGCCGTGCTTTGCCCATCACAGGTCTAGTGGGCATAGGCGGCTTGACCCACTAAACCAGGTGGTGGCAGTTTCGATTTCCTGTGTTGTGATGTGTTGTCGGGCGATATGTATTATTATTTATTTCAATGTATAGTTTTCTTTAATAAGCTTGTAGTTTATTTTAACAAAAACACAAATAATGCTGCCTTGCTTATACGAATAGGTGCACTTGAATCCGATGATATTTTGAAAAAATATTCAGGTATATTCTATTTGGATATTTCATCAAGAGTAAAAGGAATCACGTATAAAAAACTCAATTTACGCACCGTTACATCATCGTGACTGATGGCTTCGCACAACGCACTCTGATTCCAAGTAAATAGGTATTCAAAACCGTTGAACAAGAAAAATGCCTCAGAAAAATGGAGACGGTGAGAGCAATCGATTAGTCTTCATTATACTTGGGAATATAAAATTATATCTTCACTATGCACAAGTTACCTGTGTTGCTCAGTTTGGGACCTTATGTTTTAACCAACTGGTATTTCTTATTCATTTGAATTCTGATAAGTCACTGCACAAAGTTATTGATTAAATACTACGCTAATAATTGGGTAGTTTGAGATTCATCCGCCATCTTTATCACATTCATCATCAGTTTTTTGGGTTCCGAACTTACAAAGGTAAAAAAGGAACCCTTATAGGATCACTTTGTTGTCCGTCTGTCAGTCTGACTGTCAAGACGATTTTTCTCAGGAACGCGAGGAGGTATCTAGTTGAAGTTAATAATCAAGTCAAGTCTGCAATCCCTTGTTAGTTGGGATCTCATCCATCCTTACAAACTTTCACATTTATAATATTATTAGGATTTGATGATTCATAATGGTTGAAGTATCTACAAGAATAACAAAGTTCTTTAAAACGTGAGGACGACCTCATCAGGGTCGCCGGGAGTCGATGGGCGCATGAAGCCCAAGACCGTAATTTGTGGCGATCTATGGGGGACGCCTACATAGGCGTCCCCATAGGCGACCACTGCTGGACATCCAGCAGTGGACGTCCCTGGCTGATAGATAGATAGAATAGATAGATATATTTCTTCTTGCCATTGACTTTTTACGTTATCTAGAAACAACAATAGGGCCGAAGCGGAATGGTACTTAGAGGTTGAACTAAGCGTGATTTATATTAGGCTCTAGCGGAGTTTCGCGAGCCCATGTCAGGGCTGATTCCAAGAGTTTCATCCATTAATATTCATTACAAACGTTAACTTGTTCGCGTTTATTTAATTTTATCAGTAACACTACTTTCTGTGTTGCCAAGTTGGTGGAGTCGGTTGTAATTATTTCGGGGTGTTTCAAGTGTAATTTGGTTGATATCTTGAAATAAAAACTGTTTTGCCATTACCAAAATGAACTCAGTGTCAATATGCATAAATATTGTATTGTTGTGGTAATATCCATGCCCTCACGCGTCAAGATTCGCTCGCGCTGGTGTGATTTAGTTGAAGAATGAACTTTTTATGTGAGTCAATACAGTTTGTTTTGGTATGGCAAGAAATTGGACGCGCGATCGTCGACGCCCTAGTTCAGAGCTTACAAGGAGAAATATTTTGAATATACATTGTGTTTTATTTTGACCTCTTCTATTCAGTCTTTTTTTTTCAATTTGTACCAGTTCCAAGACGGCTTGGCTTAGTGGTCTGAGTGTAGACCGCTCGGCGCACTGCCCCGGATCGTTGCAGGTTCGATATCCGCCAGCGGCAAATTTCTACACGAAGTTTCCTTCAACGTTCAGCAAGTGGATATTATTATTGAAAATTTCGCAAACTAATTACAAAGTATCCAGGAGTGAAAGGCTATTTGACATTTTTTGCTGATACCAAATATATATATAAATCAATAACGCCCATAAGTGTCGCTTAAGTCAAATAGACTTTAACCCCTCGACATAATTTAAAATGACAGACACTTATTACTACAAAAAATCTAATTCAATATTTTACTAAAATTTCAATCCACTCTGTAACCATCACCAAGTCTACACTCGTCCAGCTCATCAAAATATCACTCAGATTCGGTTTAAATGATAAAAAATGGTAAAAAAACTTTTAAAAAACAAGCTTATATATGATTGCTCTTAGTTTTCGTGTTCTCCTCAGCAAGCCCTTTCATTGGATACTCATACTGTGGTAGTGCAGATAAAATAACAATTCCGCCATCTTGGATAATCCGCCATATTGGAATTAGAATGACGTCACATAGCTAAGCATGCATTGTCATCCAAAATAAGCGTGTATACCAAATTTTCGCTCAATCGGTTAGAGATAACTGATTAAAAATTAAGTTGCAAGATTCCACCCGGACATACATGCGTTGCAAGCTAATATAAAGCTTGTAAAATAGACCTTATCCAACACTTTATTCAGTATACAGCGGAATATTCGCTTGCACTTCACTGAAAATACGAGTTTCATTCGCCACCCCAGATTCCCTCTTAGATATATTTCAAACACTGGAGATTCGTCCAATCCGCTGTAAAAAGTATCGAGAAATGTGTAGAATATGATGTTGCTGTGCTTAGTGTGAAAATTAGAATTGGATAAACAGTCTGGATGAACAAAAATATGAAATCTAAAGTTTCATTTTTTTTTTACATTTATGTTTAATTTTATCTTATTTGATAATAAATTGCCTAAGTGAAATACAATTGTCATTAATTTCTAAATTATTAATAAGAGGGTTTCAGCAAGAAAATGTATAATTAAAAAACATAATTTATCTTCCAACAGTATTATAATTTTATTAATTGACTAGCTGTAATTGACGAAGTCGCGGGACTTCGTACGCGCGGAATTAAACAACCCCAATTATTTTTTCTAAGTAGCCTAATGTTTTAATAATAATTATAGTACGCCAAGTCACACCTTGTGATATTAGCTATCTGCCAGTGAAAGTCACGTCAAAATAGGTAGAGCCGTTTTGGAGAACACTCGGAATAAATGGGATTTATGTTCTTCCCGCGGAACCGTACTTTTAAAAAAAAATGAAAATACCCTAAGAAACTCATTGTAACATTAACCATCTGCCAGTGAAAGTCTTATAAAAATAGGTACAGCTGTTTGAAAGATCACTCAGAATAAATGGTAGTTATGTTCTTCCCGCGGAAACGTAATGCTTTAAAAAAAATTATAGTATGCCAAGTTACACCTTGTAACATCAGCTATCTGCCAGTGAAAGTCTCATCAAAATAGGTACAGCCGTTTTGGAGAACACTCGGAATACATGAGAGTTATGATCTTTCCGCAGAACCCTAATGCTTTTTCTAGAATGAAAGTACCCTCAGTTACTACTTGTAACATCAGCTATCTTCCCGTGAAAGACTTGTCAAAATAGATACAGCTGTTTGGAAGATCACTGAGAATAAATGGTAGTTATGTTCTTCCTGCGGAACCGTAATTCTTAAAAAAAATATATATTGTACGCCAATTGGAAGATCACCCTGTAAAAATGGGTTTTTTGTTCATTCCGCGGAACCCTAATGCTTTTTCAAAAAATAAAGTAGCCTAACTTACGCCTTGGAACATTAGCTATCTGCCAGTGAAAGTTCCGTCGAAATCTGTTCAGCCGTTTGGAAGTTTACCTCAAACAAACAGACAGACAGACAGACAGACAAAAATTTTTAAAATTGCATTTTCGTTATAGGTATCGTGTATACTTTCATATGCAATTGGTAAAAAGGTCTTATTTTGATATTACAAACAGACACTTCAATTTTATTTATTTGTATGTATATGTATATGTATATATAAAGATACTCACTCCAGTGTCGCAACAAATACATTAATGATGCAATTTGTTTTTATAGATGACAATCTTCATATCACCTTCTTTTCATAAAATCACCATTATTTTATAGCGAACAAAAAGAAAATATTCGAATCGGTCAAGCCGTTCTTGAGTTTTAGTGAGTATAACGAACAGAAATTGATGTTTATGTATATATAGATTTTACTGACTTTGAGCAAATTTTTAAAATTTGTTCGCCACAGTTCCTTAACCATCCGCTTTCTTGCAGAGCAAAAATTTAACATTACTTTTAGTTTTTAGGGTTCCGTACCCAAAGGGTAAAACGGGAACCCTATTACTAAGACTTCACTGTCCGTCCGTCCGTCCGTCTGTCACCAGGCTGTATCTCATGAACCGTGATAGTAAGAGAGTTGAAATTTTCATGATGTATTTCTGTTGCCGCTATAACAACAAATACTAAAAAAACAGAATAAAATAAATATTTAAGGGAGCTCCCATACAACAAAAGTGTTTTTTGCCGTTTTTAGAGTCCGACTCGCACTTGGCCGGTTTTGAAAGTTATCTCAGTGCAACATCTGCCAAAAAAATTCAGTTACTATTGAAACAACAATATTTTACGAGGTGGTGGAAGGGTCCCTGTTCTCAAATTGGTAACGATTTCAAAAGTCCAAATTCAGCCTTCATCAGCGGCATATAGGTATAATGTGTACGGTCACTTCCCGCGCGGTTTCCGCTTAGTCTTCAATTTAATTTGATCCGATCCCCTACCCCCGGCTCCTCACCATCCCCCTCCCCCACAAACCGCAACATGCTATGAGCGCCTTCTTATAAACTCCTTCCAATCCTTCTGGTACCCTGACTTTAAGTTAGAAAAGACTGGAGACTGCTTTCATTTTAAGAACAAAATTTAAAAAAAAACTATCCGTGTGCCTTCTGTTTCCTACCATGGGCTACCTATGGAGTTTATATTATGTAGGTGTGTTATGAGTATTACTGTCAGTACTGCGAAAAAGGTTTATAAGTGATTTGAATATTTTGGCTATAGTCTATTTTGTTACATGTATGGGTCTAAATTTGTGAATCATGATGTTTACAAGCATTTGCAACCTGTCGGTAGACTTCTAGGTTTCATTTTACGCCCATGAATAACAAACTTAAAAACCGGCCAAGTGCGAGTCTCTATAAAAACGGCAAAAAAATCACGTTTGTTGTATGGGAGCTCCCTTAAATATTTATTTTATTCTGTTTTTTAGTATTTGTTGTTATAGCGGCAACATAAATACATCATCTGTGAAAATTTCAATTCTCTAGCTATCCCGGTTCATGAGATACAGCCTGGTGTCAGACGGACGGACGGACGGACAGCGAAGTCTCAGTAATAGGGTTCCCGTTTTACCCTTTGGGTACGGAACCCTAAAAAAGTCCCGATTCGTTTAGAGAACCTCCTCCTTTTCTTGGAGTCAATTAAAAACAACCTTTTTTCCACATTATTATAAATCTCGTAAAATTTCTTGAAATTCGACATCGAACTTCTACTCCGTATTTAGTTAGCATCAGCTTAAGACGCCTCGCTTAGCTGCATCCCAATATTAAATAACATTTGTATTTTATGTTGAATCAGCTCCCATCGCTTGTAAAGAACTATTTCCTATCAATTTGTTAAATATCCACAAGAACCTTTGAGACGATCAATCTGGTATTTTAATAAAATTAAATTCAGTGGTAGCCGAGTGGTCGAACGCACGCCTTGCAATCAAAGTGTGCTATGAAACGGTGAAGGAAAACATCGTGAGGAAATCTGCACGTCTATAGAAAGGCGTGTGAAGTTCACCAACCCGCACTGGGCCAGCGTGGTGGAATAAAGCCCAAAAATCTTCCTCAAATTGAGGGAGAATGTGCCCGGTATGATGGCAATAGGCTCGCCCCTATTATATTGGGACCAAAATACATCGGTGAATTGTGGACGCACTGCAGTGCACCTCTGCCTACACCTTCGGGGAATGCATGCGTATGTATGTGAATACACTAATCAACAGAATTGTTTTGTAGAGTTCTTTAAAAAAAAAAATTACTTTGGTTTATGTCTTAGGACATGTACCTATCAAGAAGTATTTGTCTTTGCTTCTCTCTTAGCCACTCGGCAAATAAATTACGTAAAATTTATTTTTAAGATTTTATTTAATTGTATACTATATCATACTTAACTGCCTATTTATTAAAAATACCGTTTCAAAGCAAGTGGTACCTAACCTCGGATGAAAATAAGATTCGCACATAAACCCAGAGGTGCGAGCCGGGGTTTGAACCTGCTCACTTTGATTTGCAAGGCGTGCGTTCGACCACTCGGCTACCACTGCTCAGTTAGTTTATAGATACAATATTAGTGGAATTTAATTTTATTAAAATACTAGATTAATCGTCTCAAAGGTACTTGTGGATATTTAAAAAGTTGATAGGAAATAGTTCTTTACAAGCGATGGGAGCTGATTCAACATAAAATACAAATGTTATTTAATATTGGGATGAATGATGTATAATACAGGCGTGATGATGTGATGATGTTGATGTAAAAATACCTTGAAATAAGGTATTAATAAAAGAGTAAGCACTTTAATATTCAAAATGCATGAAAGACTAACAAAAATTTGCGCAACTAGTCAGGGAAATTAGAATAACAGGAGTATGTCCCGAACACCGAGCTTTGTCGCTAGGGAAATTATGGATATATTTTTATATGATCTTCACGCCACCAAATTTCGTAGCAGTATTTTTTTTATCTCCAATAAAAAGTAGAATATTGCCGAAAACCAACATTACTCGCAAATACTTTTAACATCTTTAAATATCACAATTCTTCTGTTTTCAAAACCATATTTCCAATTAAAAAAAATACCCTTGCCCACACGCAGCATTTAAAAAAATAAAGATTTATTTTGGCATATGAATAAAATGTTTTTTTTTTATTATTAAACATGTTATCTGTTTTTTTAAAAATATAACAAGAGAAAACAAGACTACATAATGCAATACCAAGAAGGAAATAGAGCTAACATAGCTGTTAAAACTAAATAAACTAGTTCACACAGTCGATTCGCGGGACAGTCGGCTGTAGACAATACATTTGCATTTTTATTGGAAGCGTTTAAAGAAACAATGGATGGATCCCGTGGAAGTACCATCCAGTGAAAATGCCGGCTGGGAATTTCGATCTGACTGATGTTTTTTTTTCAGTAAACCCTTTGTTCGTTTTATTTATTTAAAACAATTTTACGATGAAACTAGATCAATGTATTTTATTACAGTTGCTGTTCCAATATAATCATAAAAAGTAAATAAACAGGAAAGCATTATAATTTTGGTATATTTTGATTATATAGAACATAATTGTAGTGTATATAGAAATGATATAGTTTTAATGACAGCCACAGAAATTAGATCTTTAAGTATATTGACACACAGTATAAAATAAAAATAAAATAAAATAAACCTTATTTCTAAATAATGTTTTTATTTTTCTTTAATTTAAATAGTGGCCGCCTTGGGGTAGCAAGCGACTACATACAAGCTCTAAAATACATGACCAAAACTGCAATTCCAGACTGAAAAGAAATCTTCATAAAGTCATTTGAATCGTAAAGCCTAACAATGTACTGCTGCACTCGACACGGCGTAGCACCATCCCACTCCCACTCTTTTGGGCCCACAATCCTTCAAAGGCAGCTCTCGTCTTAATACGCCTGTTTTACTCTTATTTCACGTGACATTAGTGAGCTCTCGCCGTATGCATGTAGCACTGGCATATTCTGAAACGGCCGACATAAATAAATTAAAAAAAGTTTCGCTAAATGGTATCCAATACCTACTCATTAAACATGTTTTTGCCCTTTTTAAAATCTTTATCATCATCCATTTTTTTTATATTTATTGAAATTCTTATTGTCAGTGGGCAGAATACACTAATTGCGGGTGCAACAATTATATTTCATTTCATAGAAGAAGAAGGAGACTCCTTGAAATTGTTATGAAAATAAAAATAATCAAGGCAGAAACTGGATTTAAAATTATCAACCTAGAATGTTTACTCAGTAATGTTATTTTAATTGGTCTTCTGTCATTTTGCATTAGAAACAAAAAAAAATACATTGCGGCTTTTAGACACATTTTGACAGTCCGTAGTATGGAAACTGACAAAAAATCAAAGTAATGCATTTATCACTGTCATCACTCATTTAAATTTATGTGTATTAATTGAATTTGCACTCAATTTTTAATTTTGCACTAAATTATTCCATTAAATTTTATCGTTTCATTCATCTCGTAAAAAATAAGAAGAAAAGAAGAAGATAACGTTACTATGAAGTAATACTGCTGAAGAGATTGTGGCTTACCACAACTGGTCCTTAACCATAACTGTTTTTATATTAAAAAAATATCTTAATAATTCTAACTTTGCAAATTGCAATTTTCTTGCAGAATGCCCAACGAATTTTCGGTGGGCGCAAACTAACATAAAGGATTCTTGTTACTGCATACGATATGCTTTTGTTTGTGAATATAAAATGCTTTACTCTCCTGTTATCCAAAACCCGTGTGTAAATTTCTTAAAACGTGTTATTTCTGCATGCAACATAAACCTTAGCACTTAGGTAATAAGTAGTAACAATGTTGTATGCATTCAGTGTTATGATGATAAGTTACATTGGTACTTTGAAATTTAATCCTGACTGTTCTGCATTATTTCTAACAAGTAAAGTCCCCTCCACACCAGGGCGTTAAAAAGCGCGTCTCAATATTTTTGGTACTACCAAAACAAACAATATTGACTCATAGAAAAAGTTTATACATCAACGAAATGACATTGACAATACGTGCGAATTTTGACGCGGGATGGAGTGGCTTTTACCATACAAATTCAATCTTTATTTATATTGACACAAAGTTCGTTTTGGTATTGGCAAAATTTTTCACGCATTATATGACTTTATTTAACTCAAATAAAACTTATATTCACTTTTAGAACTATCAGAATCAGAATCAGAATATTTTTTATTCATATAAACCAATACAGGCACTTATGAATCGTCAATAAATAGTAAAAATAGTAGCTCTACCACCCATTCGGAATGCATTTCCTATGGAGAAGAATGGGTAAGAAACTCCATGGTTGCTTTTTTCAAATAAGGATTTACATTTTTGTGTTTTTCTTAATTAACAATTATACAATATAAAGTTAATGAGGCTATACATTTTCAAAAACAATTAAATCACTAAACAAACTACATGTTGGACAAGATTTAAAGGTAGGAAGGAGGAGGAAAACAGGACAAATAGCTAAAATCCCTTAAATGCGTTCCTGTGGAGCCGGACCAGCGCCTGACCAAGCGTGTTTCATATTATATATATGTATTATATTATATGTATATATGTATTATACTCGGCCACATATCAGATACCTATCTAGTTATCGATGAAGAGATGTGCCTCATCTCTAGCAAACAAGCACTCGACGTCATGACTTTGAATGAACCAAACAAAATGCACTGTCTTCCCCTCTGCCCCGCAGCGTATTGACGATCGCAATCTCACCCAAAAGTGCAATAATACTACGTCTATGTTCAATGGTCTGTGTACTCGACACAATCTATTAGTCCCATTTTGACAGAGTTAATAAATACAATAGAACTTTGCATTGAATAAACTTGGCAATAACCAAATAATCGTTAACTGCGAGACTTTTTAGCTAAATCGATCAATATTTATTAACTGTATACTCCTACAATCCAAAGTTATATTTTATTGTTTTCCTTACTTTTAAAAAGTAGACTACCATATTGTTTTATTATATTTACGCGAATACTATACATTGAAATAAAACTATTTTACGAACTATTTGAACTATGACATCAGGACGTCTAACACCTCAGTCCCCCCGTGACCATGGCTTTACAAGCAGCCGAAACGTCGGGAAAATAAAAAAGTAAATAAACGTGATAGAATCCGTAACATATTTTCATTTCAAAGTAGACTATCAGTTAAATATGTCCTCTTACGAACGTTAAATATGTCCTCTTACGAACCTTCCTTGCAGCAATACTTTCAAAATTTGTTTCAGTTTTTAATATAAACAAAATCTGTCAAAAATTGCCAGTTCTGTCGAAACAACGACGCTTTAAGAGTGTGAAGTAACGCCCCTGGAATACTTTATACGTATTCAATTGAACTTAAATATTAAATGAATTTTAATGAAAGCAATTCATAATCTGAAACAATATTTTTGATGGATTTTTCTTGGAAACAAACTCAGTATGATTTCACGAATGTTAACGTATTTGTCATAAAATTTGTTTGCATTATAACTTGGCGGCGAACCTTTGTAATAATTGTATCAACAAGATTCTCCAGAATGTCGAATAAAAGCCTTGTTTAGTAGACAAGTTCTAGTTACACAACAAACAAATGTATTATTAATATAACAAACACTCGTAATCGGGTTACCAGGCACCCTTAATAAATAATCAGTTTACGTAAATGCAATTCTAATAGTTAGGCCAACATTTGTTGAATATTTAATTAAGGTTTTGTGGTATTGCTGAATTCGAGGTTTGTTCGGGTTTTCTATAGATAATGAACATCGTGAGGTTAATCTAGATATTTTGAGTTGATGTTGATATGGTGAAGGCATAACAAAATAAGTTTAAAAAAAAATACAGTTTAGTTATAAACTGCACTTAGTTTAAATGTAACTTAGCTTCTTAGCTTAAATTTCTTTGTAACTAACCTTAAATTTTTCTGAAACTCGTTCATTGTTGCCGTAAGTATTTTTTATTTAATTATGTTGAGTGTATAAAACGTGAAGACGTTTTATACTGCTCGGCTCACTGCACTCATTGTTTGCTGGGTTGATTCCCGTCGGTAGCAAATTTTAAAAATGGCCTTTTTCGAATTTTCTGTCTTCTAGATATACTGGGATCACCCCCCCTCCATTTTACAAGCTTTATATTAACTTGCAATGTATGTATGTCCGGGTGGAATCTTGCAACTGAATTTTCAATCAGTTATCTCTAACCGCTTGAGCGATAATTTGGTGTACACGCTTATTTTGGATGACAATGCATGCTTAGCTATGTGACGTTATTCTAATTTCAATATGGCGGATCATGCAAGATGGCGGAATAGTTATTTTCTCTGCACTACCACAGTATGGGTATCAAATGGAAGGGCTTGCCGAGGAGAACACGAAAACTAAGGACAATTAAATAAAAGCTTGTTTTCAAAAAGTTTTTTATTATAATACCCATACTACAAGCGTTGCTTGGATGGAGAACATACGATGAGTATTTCTTTATTTATCATTTAATAAAAATCTTGATTTTTCTGTTAGTCTTTAATGGAAATAACCCTTTTTAAATACTAACCCCTTACGTTCTTTAACAATTTATACTTAGCATGTAAATGGCAATTGAATAATTTGGAAGCTGTTGCAATAGCCTGCATTTTCTTCTGATTTCAAGAGCACAACTAATTTGGCCTCCACGTTACACAAGCCACTCTCCAAAGCGACTTTAGTGCCAAAACCAATGCGATTCTGCACCTCCTTCTGCCAGCTATCTGCCCGGGCATCTGCAATTAGGGTGGCATTATGCAAATTTTTTGTGTGGTACTAGCGGGTACCCGACGTGTGTTAACCCTAAAAATAAATACATTTCATTTATTTAGTAGTCTAAAACCATCTCCGCTTTTCTAATAAAACAGGTTTGGGACACATCGAATGAATAGTTTTAAAATCTATAACGGACATATGTAGAAACAATTTTGGTGTTTTATATAAATAGGTTATAATTAATGATGACAGTAGATATATGCATAATCAGTTCAGTTTTGACAAAATGTCTATTTTTAAATTAATTGAAATGGAATCCCTTATTAGTGACGTATTTTGTCATACTAAAAAAACAGGTTGAATTGAGCACCTCCTCCTTTTTTGAAGTCAGTTTTTAACGCTTCGCGCTGCTTATCAGTTACAAATTACATCTATAAAAATGCTAATTACCATAATTGCTTGTCATATTTACAGTCGATTGCTACCAAGCAAATACATAAAATTAAATATATTCTCAAACATCAAACGTTAGAAAATATGAAATGAATCCTTATGAGTCCTTATGAATCCATATTATTGAAAAATAAAAGCAACCATGGAGATTCTTGCCCATTCTTCTCCATAGGAAATGCATTCCGAATGGGTGGTAGTGATACTATTATTATTATCTATTGACGATTCATAAGTACCTGTATTGGTTTAAATAAAGAAAAAATATTCTGGTTTTGTTCAATAAAGCAAAAATATATCAAATGCAAGTTTCTTGTAAAACACTTACAATTATACAACAAAGGCATAATCTTCCGATGCAGATGCAACCTCCGCGCAGTTGTTTCACGTGTGGTGACGGCAAGCACGTGACACGGAGGAGACGATGATGATAGTAATTTAGCCGATGCTCCAGTAGTAGAGAGCACTATGATAGCGCTTGCTCCACATTCTAGAGCCGCTAGAGACGCTGATAGAGCCGTCGCCCGGGGTGGTAGTATTGGTATCGCCAACTGGTTAAAACAAGTCAATTTTATAATATTTAATTCATTCTCAATGGTGTCACAGCATACAAAAGATTCAATAATCTAAATAATGCGTTAGAGTCAACAAAGATGGCTGTAGTACAATAATCAATACAAAAATGCACCTACTCTGTTACTACTAACTTTTTTGGCAGTAGTTTACTTAGATTTAATAACTGCAGTGAATGATTGCAATAATCTAATTTAGCTAAAGAACTACTACTACTACAGCCCTTTTAACATCCCACTGCTGGGCACGGGCCTCCACTCAATGCGAGAAGGATTCAGGCCATAGTCCACCACGCTGGCCCAGTGCGGGTTGGCAGTCTTCACACATCTATCGAGAACTAGACAAGTTCCCTCAGACGTGCAGGTTTCCTCACGATGTTTTCCTTCACCGTTTCATAGCAAGTAATAATCTCGGATGAAAATGAGATTCGCACATAAACCCAGAGGTGCGAGCCGGGATTTGAACCTGTACACTTTGATTGAACCTGTACACTGTAAAGAAAACACTTAAAAACTTTTATAATTCACCAATCCGCACTGGGCCAGGGGGCGGTAGACTGGCCCAAATCTCCCTTGATTTTAGGGGGAAAGTGTATATTGGCAATAGGCCCTATTACTTTGGGGCCAAAAACACATCGCTGAAGTGTGAGTGCACTGTAGTATGTATGTAGTATGTATGTGTATATGATGATGTATTTTTCAAACACTTAAAAGGGTTTCGAAACATACCCGAAAACTCAAATCAAAATAGTCCTTAAACACTTTAACATCCCTTTCAGCTATATCTGAGGCCTTAGCAAAGGAACGTAATGCGTCTATTGGCAAAGGTTTCGATGCGTCTTGATCAAATATAATAACACCAGACACGCGATCCCTGACTAGTTTCATAGCCGTAGTTAGCATTTGTAGATGAGTGGCGGTGTCTCCGTAATAATCATCAGTTAATGTCGCTTGAACGTAGAATATTGGTTTGCATAACTGAAAAGTTTAAAATGATAAGTGAAGTTTTTTTTTACCTGATTACGGCGGAGGGTTATGGCTTTGACCGGTATGTATGTCCCCTCATTAATCCTATACTAATTATCATAATTTGACAAATGAGCTATCGGTGAAAGCGTCGTGTTTGTCCCCTAATTATACTAGTATTACTTTCCTAATAAGTTAACAGTAAGCTTTAAAAAAAAGGGGATTTTAATAGGGTCGCTTTTTGTTTAGCCATACAGATCTAGGTATTAAATAAAATATGTTTTTATTACGATGGGGCATATACGTACCACGCGGGGCTCGACGTATGCATGTGCAAAGCAAAAACCTCGAAATTTACTGATAAGGGCGATTATATTTATAGCTTTACATACCTCTCTACATAACTGCAACGTCTTATGATGACTTTCTAGAGACAATTTTTCAACATCAACAATGACGCCATCTGAAATCTAATAAAAAAAATATTTTTTATAAATTATTCTACTACCGAACAAAATTTAATATCTCATTAACCTTAATTAATTCATTAAGGTCTTCAATTTTGATCGTCGAAGGCCATAATAAAATTGGCACCGATGAGAGATTCACATTTTGTTTCCTGAATCCAACGAGTTGGGTCGCTTTTGTTACGTCCTTCAAAATTATAATGTCGACCTGAAAGAAACTTTTTAATTAGTTGCCCTTACCTATTATATCAACCTTTATCTTAATGAAATTTTATTTAAAATTGTTAAATAATATCATTGTTTTCAGCTGAGGGCTAAAAGGTATTTGATTTATTTGAATTTCAACGTTGAACATTACCTTATCGCTTATACAAAATTAAATATTTATCGCGCCTATATTCTCCGAACGGGTAGGTAGTGGTGTTTTCTCGTGTATACTTTGCCGGTGTATTTTTAGTCCTAATGAAATAGGGAGCAACCCGTTTTACCCGACACATTCCCTCCAATGCGAGAGGAATCGAGCTAATCCACCAACCGGACCCAAAAGATTGGCGAATTATACACGCTCTCAATAGCAAGTCATAATTTTCACCGCTTCACCGCCTACACCGCTCAGCAAGTCATAATTTTCACTATCTACGAAAATTAAGTAATAGTATTGAATGTCTTACAGAATTATTTTGGGACCCAGACTCCAAATGTTATGTTACGTTGGATTTTCATTAAATGGGAGATACCCGCTACAAAATGGATTATTCTATAACACATCATGCTTACTCTTGTATCAATATCACAAGGTTCATTGACCGACATAACAACGGATAAAGCAACAGGTTTATAGTATGGACTCGGATATTTATCTGGCATTTTTTCAGCCCGTAATAATGCAGCCTTCACGTCATCGAAGTATTGTTTATCATGCACCGTAAGATCCACGTTGATAATGTTCATTCCGACAGTTGTAAGCATGTATATGTCATGAGCATCATACATTTTATCTGTAAAACAATAAAAATACTGAGTACATCCTTACTTATATAATATTATAAATGCGAAAATAACTCTGTCTTCGTGTTACGCAATCACACCTAAACTACTGAACCGATTTGATTGAATTTTGGTACATAGATATTCTAGAGCCTGAGAAAGGACATAGGCTTTTTACATCAAAATAGGGTTGTAAGGGGTCGAAATAGAGGATGAAAGTTTTTGTGTGATGACGTCGGCAAAAATTTCATGATTACTTTTGGTCGCGATAACCTACAACCACGTGGGTGAAGCCGCGCGTATCAGCTGGTTCATAATATTTATCAAATTTTAATCTTATTCTACAATAAATTCTTGGTATATAGTACAATAATTTTTACATTGTCTGATAGTTGTTCCCGACTTAAAGCAATGGTTTCAATGTCTCATCTATTTCCATTAAATGTCACTGTTTCAGTAATTTGATAAAAGAAGAAGAATGATTGGTTCAATGCTTTGACGTCGTCATACAACATTATAAATATATATACTATATAAGTACTTACGACAATTAAACATAATGTTTAAAGACGGGAAGAGTCTGTCATACATTCTCTTAAACCCCAACTGATTCTGAAATTCAAATAGTAGTTAATAATAACTGTACTAATTTAAAAGTTAAATAGTCTTTGTTATTCTACGTACGCTTCTAGTATTTTTATTACTGTAATTGTCGATCCACCAAACCATTTTTATAAAATGTTCAATATTCACCTATTGTGACACTATTTCATGGCCATATTGATAAATAAAAACAAACAAGCTATAAAAACTGTGCCTTTTTTAAATAGTCAGTGGTGTAGGTTATATGTTTAGATACAGTAAGTAGGTAGAGTCGATGAATTGGCATCTCAAACTTCTTTATTTTTACGTTACCAGTATCTCATTATTTATTTGTAGTTTGTTGTATAGGAGCCTTTTAAATATTTACTTTATTGTGTTTTTTAGTATTTGTTGTTATAGCGGCTACAGAAATACATCATCTGTGAAAATTTCGGTAACAGGCGGACGGACGGACAGCGGAGTCTTAGTTGTAGGGTCCCGTTTTACCCCTTGGGTACAGAACCCTAAAAAATACCACACAGTCCGCATTAATGAAACCATTTTTTTTTCTGTTTTTTTGACAAATTTAGGTATCTGTACTTTGCAACATCATTGCAATGCCAGTTTCAAACGTGATTTGGTTTGGTTGGGTCACGTTTTAGGTTTTCCGACCACACCTCATCTTTCATTTTAAATTTTAATGTCGATATTATAACAACAATACCGCACGCAACATGATCGCATCCGGCCACGAATTACACCCCTATTAATATCAAAGGAGCGTTATTTTACAAGTTAAAATGTGGCTACATCCATCGCGTACGGAAGAGCACTTCAATTTATGTGCGTAATTAAGTGGAGTTTGCGTTGGGGCCGCTCGCCACTTTCCACCGGCAAATGAAATTTACGTACTGCTCTACCTTTCGAACGTATCTTAGAGTTTATGGTCTAAGTACTCTAAATTTAAAACTTTACAAGAGCAGCAAACAGCGGGAAGAGGATACCATAAAAATAATATTATTTATTCACGCGGTTATGAATAGCAATAGATCTGTTTGTATTTAGTTAGTGAAATTGGCACTAGATGTCGCTGTGCCGTTGGCTTCAGTTTCAGAATGTCGGAGTTTAATAGTGGATTGTGTATCACAAACGGTAAATAGAAGATCCAGATATTCCTTTGGAATCTAATTGAGATTTCATTAAGACGAATCTCTTATTAGGTAAAGTGACGACGCTCGACTCATTGCACTATCTAGTAGCATTCAACATCATCTCTGATTTGACTTACGTCGAAACAAAATGAAAAAAAATCCACAAATTTGACGTTTTGTTTTGACATATGTCAAATTAGAGATAATGGGTGTAACTGAGATCGTCCCAAATCCATTCTTAAAAACCAGCCAAGTGCGAGTAGGACTCGTGCACCGAAGCTTCCGTAATAAACTATGAAAGCACCGAGCATTGTTCTTGCGTAAAAATAAACTGGATAGATTTTTCCTTTTTAGGTACGGAACCCTAAAAACTACTACCACTTGTAACTTGGTACACTACTGGCTTTTAGCCTCGCGTGGTAAGACAAAAAGGATGTTCCAGAGACGCAGACTTCGCTCAATCACATTAGTAATCTCTGAAGGAAAGTTATAATTCACAGACAAGGTCACGTTCCGACGTAGAACTGAAGAAACCCGTTTATAATCATTACAAGAGCCTACAGAATACATTACGCGGGCGAGACATTAAATATTAATCTTCATTATTATATAATTTCACGGCCATATACTGACATTCTGGTATATGATACGTTGTGCCAACATTATTTTCTTGGTCTAGACTTCAATAGTAATTTCGTAGTTTGATATATACATATATACTACATCATCACGCCTGTTTTCCCCGAAGGGGTAGGCAGAGGTGCACTGCAGTGCGCCCACACTTTGGTGGTAGTACACTTTTCAATCAAAATACTTCCAAAAGATCTAGTCACTAGTCCTTGCCCCCAATTTTCTTTGGTAGAACGCAGAGTATTGATGTTGTAAAATTAGAATTAATATTAAATTATAGCAAAATCAACCTTGCAAAAGCTACTAAAATTAGTCAACTTTGTGTTAATATACTTGATTGAATTTATGTGATAAATACCACGCCTCTACGTATCAAAATTCGCTCGTGCTGTCAATTTTATTACGTTGAACAATAGACTTTTTCTAGGAGTAACAGTTCATTTTGCGATTAGTAAAAAAAATGTGACGCGTGGGTCTTGACACTCCAGTATGTGCTTTACCAAGTGCTTTACCAAGTGTCTGAATCCGGTAACCTACAATTGCGTGACTTGTAATCTTGTGAATGTCATCGCATTTAATATTACATACAACGCGTAGAGCAGACGGTTATAATGAAGTGAAATATTCATCAGACGCCACCTGGAGACGAAAGTGCGCCCTACTATGGGCTTACACCCTTGGAGTATCATGTACCCATTTATTCTGACTATTAACAGTACTGTGACATGATCTGAAAAGCTGTTACTTTAATATACACTTAATTTTTTTAGTAATACATGAAATTAAAATTTGTTAACCTTTTTACGAGAATTACGCTGACGGCGGAGTATAAAATTAGACATAGTTTATATATGGAAAAGGAATGCAGAAAGCTAACGTTTTTAAATATGCAATAGAAATACATTAAATTAATAAAAATATACACCTACTACCACGCGTTTGATAGACACACACATATACATATTGGTATAGTTAACATTTTAATATGTATACTCTTTTGTTTATGGTTAAAGTCTGTGGAGGTATGGTCTTTGACAAAAGAACCATATTAAGAGCTCAAAGATCATGGTCGAATTTCGAATAGGCGACCACTAGTTTGTGTAGATATTGCTAAAATGACGAATACCAAAAGGCCGTACGTAGTAGTTATATTTCCTTACATTATCAATGAAAGGTACATTCCATTTGACGTAACCACCCATCCTGGCGCGGTGAACAAAACAGAATAGGCAGACGACGGCGGCCTCGTCGTTGAATTTTTGAGAGCCCGTGTGAGACGACCACATATTTCGGATGGAAATCTGCCGCGGTGTCGTCGTGCAAAAAAGGAAAGCTCGTTTGCATATAGTCTGACACAAGATTAAAGTGATGATCAAAAGAGATGTCTACGATGTGATTCAGAATGGGTACAACAATCCTGCAACCAATCGCAATGTTCAGTGACAGTTATTGAAGACAGAATATCGATAAAAAAATCTACCAACTAAATTCAACTTTGAAGGAAAATCGTGAGGAAACCTGCACGTCTTAAGGAACTTGACTAGTTCCCGATAGATGTGTGAAGTCTGCCAACCCGCACCGGGCCATCGTGGTGGACTAGGGCCTGAAGCATTGTAGGGAGGCCTGTGCCCAGCAGTGGGACGTTAAAAGGGCTATAGTAGTAGTTATTTCTATGATTTGACACGCTTTGGCTTGTTCAGTTAGGTTGCTGTTGCAATTTGCTGTGTTAAATTTATGATCAAAGGGAGTTTAAAAGTAATCACTGATTTAGAGCTGTGTTGTTCCGAATTTCAATAAAAACTTACCACTTCATGAATCTTATTAAAAACTATAATAGGATGTCGTAATAGAATGTGGTAATCCATTTTTTATTTATTTTTTATTCAGCCATAGTTACACGCTCCTTCCTAGAAAGGCCGTGGCACCCTCAACGGACGGTGTGTCAGAATCGTAGCATCCGAAAATCTGTAGTCTTCCACTCCCGTGGCATATAACATGGCATATACGTTGTATGTAAATTTGGGGAATAATATTAAAAGAACAAACGAATATGAAAATTATACCATAATATATCTAGTTAGTTTTGCTATGCATGCTACCACGGTCACTTAAAACAGTCAAAACTTATGTTACCTACACTCAGACAAACTTATGAACGTTACGTTGCCACTCGGGACTCTACGACAATGCAATTGGAGAGCATTTTAAACATTCAGTGTTGTACGTGAAAACTGCAGCTTTCCACCGTAGGGTGGTACAGATGACATGCAAATTCACCGCTTACATTCCCGGTGAAGCAGAAACGACTCGAGCAGCTCAATGGATACATTGGTAGAAAGAATCTCAATGATCTGAATAGATTAGATACATGATCAGGAATAGAGCCTATGATCAGAAATACTAGTAGATCTAATACGAAATTAATTTTAAAAGCGTGTTAGTGTTTCTGGTGATTACCCCTACGACAAAACTCCTTACTCACTACTTTTTTTTTATTTTTAGGAAAAGACGGTGCGATGACTTGTGCTGGTATTGGGAGGGTTTAACAGATTTTACAGGAAATAGAGATGTGTGGAGTAGAGTGAAGGACCTTTGCCCACCATTAGAACAATATAGGATGAATTAAAAAATATAAATTACATTTTTATACGTAATCAAAGCTTTTATGTAGAATTACTAATTAATCAAAGCTGAATATTGTAGAACTCGTCAGTATTTTTATGGGCAAATGATCTAGTAAAACAAACACGTATGGCAATTAATTCCACGAGATGTTAATTTTCAAGACCTCTCAAACTTGTTTTGCATACTTATCATTATATTTGTATAGTTTGAAATTAATGTGTACTATTACAAAGAATATTTCAGTCACTCCGTATCTCTGCCTCAAAGTTTATTAAAAAAGCAATGTAACTTTGACAGCATGTCAAATCGTAACAAACTTTTAATCTCCCGCGTTATCGCTTTGTCAACGAGACGCACTCCACGTCTGGCTGGAATGGTAATTGTATCACGTATAAGCACTTTCCATCTTTTTGATTATCCGCCGTACTTACGACTCGAGGTTTTGACTTGGAAATTCTTTTTTGTTGAAGAAATAATAAAATGGATCTGAGTTTGTTGATTTTTGTCATGCCTATGCGTGATGTATATAAGGTCGATAATTTCGTATTGTGACTTATATTGCTTTAATGATACGTCCTTATTGATATCTCTAAATTTTACATGCTATATGTTTATTTTATAGCAATTTTTACAAGCTTTATATTAACTTGCAATGTATGTCCGGGTGGAATCTTGTCACTGAATTTTATATCAGTTACCTTTAATCGATTGAGCTGAAATTTGGTATACACGCTTATTTTTGATGACAATGCATGATTAGCTATGTGACGTCATTCTAATTCCAATATGGCGGATCATCCAAGATGGCGGAATAGTTATTTTTTCTGCACTACCACAGTATGGGTATCAAATGAAAGGGCTTGCCGAGGACAACACGAAAACTAAGGGTAATTTAATAAAAGCTTGTTTTTAAAAAGTTTTATTTTAACATTATTTCATCGTTAACATTACTGAACATCACGCAGGATTTGCATGATATTATAAAACATCTGAACTGTATTTAATACACTGTAGTTTTTATAAGACGTTACCTAAACCCTGCGATTTATAAAAAAAATCTCAAAGTAATTAAAAAAGTCCACTTACGCTTACGTAATAACAAAAAAAAAACGGAAAAAATTTCCAAATGGAAGCGCAGCAAGTAAGAAAATCTTTTCTTACCACAATTCCAACCAAACACAACATAGCATAATCATATCAAGTGAAATTACTGCAAAACATTCCATTAGCCCCCGCCGTCGTCTGTCTCCCTCATTATCTGCGACGCTGATTCTTTTTCTGAAAAAAGGATCTTTCAGTCGCCATGCTCACACACGGTGTTCTGAAGGCCTCTCAAAAATTCATCGGCCGTCTGCGCTGTGAAAGGGCTGGCGTTCCAACCGTCTACTACACTCCCTAGTAATCTACTTAATAAGTAATCCTTAGCTGTTTTGAAATTTTGTTGCTTTTAATTTTTGCTTCAATAGGATCAAGATGCAAAATAAAGTATTGTTGCCACAGTCCTCGAACTAGAGTTTCGGTCGTGTTTATGATTGTTACCTTGAAAGATTAATCATAGCTGGGTATCTAAGCTGACCTCTGAGCAAACCTACTTAAACAAATTAATTTCCGTAATTGTTAGCAGATTTGTAGATAATTTTCACACATTTCCGCGATTTGGGTGCATGTTTATTTCATCATCAGTTTAATATTCGGCATAATAAAGAATACGAAATATAGGAATGTCAGAGGGATTGCTAGGAATGTCCGATTCAAGACCTGCTATAGTAAAACTATAGTTGACAGCACGAAAAAAATGCTGTATTGCTTAAACATTACGGCTGTGAGCAGGACAGGAATACGCTTAGTTTAGTGTCGTTTAGTTTGGTGTGAGCAGGACGGCAATACGCTTAGTTTAGTGTCGTTTAGTTATGTGTCAACAGAATCTTAACCAATATTATTTAAGTCCAATTTACAAAATCACCTATAATCTACAAATCATCCTTAAATATCTTCAAGTTTAATATCTCGAATACCAAGTGAAGACAAACACGGTGCGTCGGCTGATTATAGTCCATGTTTGTGTTTATATGAACCACGGAAAATTAATTACAGGGGTTGCCTTAAATTAACTAAAACATGAATAATAAACAGTTTGCCAACACCCTATATGTATACAGTGATGTCATTACAAAATATTTTTTTGCGCATTAACAGTGTGTATAAGACTTTTGCACTGAAAAATACTATTGAAAATAATAGTAAGTAATAAGAGGTTAGAAAAGCTGAAAAAACATTTAAGCTTGTGCTTGATTTTTCTTTGCAAGAAACCCTTAATCTATAATTTCTGGTTGAAGAACCACGTAGCTAGTAATCTTGTTAAAAATTAAATCATTTTTATTAAATTGTTTAATCTTGTCCAAGCAACATTACTGCCTTTCATCTTTTATGTAGCTTTTCCGCCAGCTTATCCAACGCTTGCGAGTTTAGTTTACTCAACAAATAATTTAAATGTTAAGTATTTATTTAGGCACGTAAAAATCATTTACACAGATACGCCCGATGAAAATGAAAATCTTTTTGGAACGAAGGATTTTTGATATTACTTTTATAAGCGGCACTTCTTCGTCAGCTCTCGCGTTTAATTAAGATGTTAAAAACGATTACGAATTATAAACAAATATTTCTCTATTAATATTCCATAACTAAAACTCATTTTTATGTCACCAGGAATCTCGAAATATATACTATACGATGCTCTAGCATACATTATATAGTTTTTGAATTGCATAAATTTCAAAATCAGATTTTGAATTCCATTTTTTAATTCAGCTACCAACATAAAACAATAATTGTCTACTTAATAGATACTAATAAACAATATCTCAAAGAGTTCCCGCACCCAAACCTTTCATCCCCATATAACTCCCTGAGCACACCCCCATCGAATAAATACCCTCCGTCAACAGATCGGACAAAGGTTGACATCAATTGACCGTTGAGCCCATTCATCACAGCGCCATCTGTGGGCAAGGTCCGCACAAAAACAATGAGGGACTCTCTGATGCCAATCACTGGCGCTAATGATGAGGCTCCTTAAAAATAACAAGTGCCTGTCGGAAACAACCTCACCTTGATTAGAGTTTTTGGTGTTTTTTTTTAGTTGATGAGGGAAATTAGTAATTAGATGCTTTATTTATAGTTTACGCAATAATAATCTTACAATAAATGTATAAAGATGATAACAATAAAATTAATAATACAATAAATAAAAAAACCAATTAATACAAAGGAATGGTTTCACACGCTTTAGAAATCTACACGAAGTAAACTTTTAAATATTGCTAGCACTGGATAATTCCAGTTGTTTTAATTTAAAACGTGGCTAGAGTTTATCTAAGTAGTTACTTTTTTGGTTATCGCAAGAGTTTGGTCTCAAAGAGGACATAACAATCACTTGGTATATAAATCCAATCGATGTAGGCTAAACGCCTACGCGGTACTTGGAAAAGGACTTCAGCTAATACATTAAATATAAGCTTTTATTTTAATCTTGTTACTGCATAAGACATTACGAAATCCTAACGGTATTTCGGTCTGGTCAAGAACGCCACATTTTCTACACAGAAATTACCTTCTAACATCAAGTAGCACATGTCTGGGAACATTTCAATGCGCGTATGCAGCTCTTCAGCAGCGTAAGGATCCTTGGTGATATTTTTTCTTTTACATTTTATGCCCTTAATGTTTTTGACTCGCACTCTCGACTTTGCATGTATCGTGCTTAACAAGCGACGACGTCTTTGAATAAGACTTTTTCTTTGCACTGTGGTTTTCTTGTCTGTGGTTGTAGTTTTAAAGACTGGTTTTGAGATGGATGCCAAATATTTTGTTTCGTAGAATAAATTGTGTATCTTATGCTTCTTTTTATAAAATTCATTTGCAATTTTGTTAAAATTAAGAACTCAGTACAAAATCGGTCAAAAATCGTCAGTTACAATTGAAAGAAATTGTTGTTACAATTGAAACAAATTGTTGTTTTAATGGTAGTATTGACTTTAAGAGGTGGTGATAAGGCCCCTATGTACTGAAACTTTTTTTTGGTTTGGAATTATATTTTCATTACGTTTTTGTTTTGAATTGTATGCACTTGAAATTAGAATTGTTAATTCAATCACCAAATTCAGACAGTCAATTGGTTTATCTGTTAAAGTCCACCGTCTGCTTATCTAATGAATATCGCATTAAAAAAAAAACTATTATTACAATTGGAAGTAAAAAAAAATACCCCTAAGTATCACCAGCCTGTACCACGTTTTTGTCGCAAATTAAAATTAATTTCAGTTTGAAATGGCCCTCAAAGTTTTGATATTAATCATGATTAAGTTGGACGGATTATAGATTTTGGAAACTAAAACTTTAAGCTTCAATTTTATTGCAATTATGGATTAATCTAACGAATTTAATACTTATTCAGATTAAACTCATATTTTAATAATCAATTTTCGTTGTGTCAACTCGAATCTGTTTGGGTTTTATTGCATATACCGTCACTTAAATAAAAAAATACCTAGTTGGTCTTTCATCGGTTCAACCGGTACAACGGTTGTCAATACGAAAACGAACTGTATTGACTCAGAGAAAAAGTTCAATCTACAACGTAATTACATTAGTTATAGCGCGCATTTTGACACTTGGGGGGCGAGGCGTTTACCACAGAAATTCAATCTTTATGTTGGTATTTTGACACTCAGTTCATTTTAGTATTGGAAACAAAGAATTGCTATAAACATATTTTAATAATAGGAAGCTCAAAATATTTTGATACTTGATAACTCTCACTCTGAACGGAGTAATTCTCAAACTGGGTGTTGAAACTAGAGCAACAAGACACTAAAATGTAATTATCGTGTCGTAACTAAAACTGATATCGTTCAAGTTTCGAAGACATCGCCGACATGATCTCGATCCCCAACTTGTCAAAGTGCTATCGATTTATCTTAACGAACGTATAATAAAGGCCTTAATATTATTGAAATAAGGTTTGTGACATTCTCTAATGAGAATCTCTTACAAAACTAAAAAGTGCTGTGAAATTTATTACCATTAAAGTGTCGCCTTCAGTGTGGTGATCATAGGAAAGGTTGGTATCATATACTATGTGAAGATGCACCGACAAGGACCGACATTCCAACCTTTAAATTTGAAGAAGTGTCGTGATAAATAGAAACAGATGCGAGCCTGACTCAAGTACCGAGGGTCCCGTATAAACTAAAAAAACTTGAGAGGTGTCAAGGGACACCCGGATGGAACGAAGTTCCTTTTGAAATAAAAAAAAGCAAAAAAATGTACATATACATACACACACGCACACATCGATATCGGAATCGGAAATCGAAATCACACACACATTTAAAAAAGTGTCGTTACAACTTTTACTCTCAAACACATATTTACAAAAGTGTCGGTCGACACTTTTAGTCTTAATTTTTTCCGTTTAGCCCCCTTTCGCAACGAACCATAAGGAACTACGTTCCAAAAATCTTCGATCTTCCCTTCACTAAACATTGCTATTCGCCTAATTTAATGATTCTATGTCAACGGAAAGTACTCTTTAAGGTTTGGATTCCCTTGCGAGTGACAAAATACTCGACCTAAACTACCGTATCTTTTGATTGCATTTACTTAGAAGTTGTTTTTTTTACACCTCCAAGGGATTGGTGATCAGAGTATTTGATATTAATTACAAACTTGATACTTTTACGTGTCCGTGATAAAAGGGGTCTTGACAGACAGACGCAAAACGAAGTGATCCTGTAAGAAGCCTTTTTTCTTTTTAAGGTAAGGATCCCTAAAAAGCTCATAACTTTGCGTGTGTTCACCAACCCGCACTGGGTCAGCGTGGTAGACTATGGCCCAAATGTGCATCTGGTCTGTCCATCGGGAATGTGCCCGGTATAATGGCAATAGGCTCGCCCCCTATTACATTGGGACCAAAATACATCGGCGAAGTGTGGGCGCACTACAGTGCACCTCTGCCTACCCTTTCGGGGATTACAGGCGTGATGATGTATTGTATTGTATATCTTATACAAGGTAAGTCGTAATTGTTTGGAGTTTAAATACGGTGCAAAGATACCGACAATTAACCGACTTTTGATGGCCGACAACACGTCAACTCACTCACAACAACACCCTCAAAGTATATCTAGGCTAATTATATAACACTAAGGGACATCATTAAAACTGCACTTAAGGAGTTACGATCTCTAAAAGCTTTGATAAAGCTTTAGAGAGTACAGTTTATACAGGATGTTCTGGAATAATACTTTGGCGTTTGCATCAGTATCGGGTATAGAACTGAATGGTATAAGTTTTTTTTATCGTAATTCGACCATGTTTTTTAAACTTTTTTTTCGTCGTTTATTTCTATAACTCCTAAATATCTTGGAATGAATGTGGGACGCCCCCCGACCAGATGGACGGACGACCTCACCAGGGTCGCCGGGAGTCGATGGGCGCATAAATCCCAAGAACGTAATTTGTGGCGATCTATGGGGGAGGCCTATGTCCAGCAGTGGACATCCCTGGCTGATAGATAGATAGATAAATTTCTTGAGTCCTATGTAAAATCTGCATGTTCAGTTTAGAGAATATTGGTAGTTGCCCTTCATAAGTGTTGTTTACACTGCTGAATAGGGTTATAGATGTACCCAAAGGCCAGAACACGTATGTGAAAAATATTCAAGGGTCTATAACTTAGATTCTATGATAGTTAGGTAGAAGCTGTCTTCACTAAGCATCCACATATGAGCTACCGTATAAGTACGGAAAGTATTATTTCGGACTTCTACTACACCCTGTTTAAAAGAAATATGACATATGTCTAGAAATCAAATTGAAATTTCTAGACATATGCATTCAACGTTGTGACATGTACAGAAGTCGAACCCGGATCAAATTCACACGTCAGTTAACACCGAATGAAAATCCCGACGGGTTGCGATCTCATATATATTTAGAGCGTATTATTTCTGCTAGCATAATCATTTTGTACTGGACTTTTATAATGGGCGTGTACGTATGCTACGATACTATTGCGTCAATCATCAGTTCACTTATCGTAATTCTAATCCATGGTAAGCACAACATCTTTCAACAGTATCGTTGCTTTATATTTTGTTACTTTATATTTCTTGACAATTTTTGTTCAGAAAATGAAGTAGTGGGACATTATTATATCCCATAACAATAGAAAATCAACTGTTATAATAACTTTATTAATTATTTAAAACCAATTTTATCAGAAATTATAGATATCCAAATGTGTCGAAAAGATGTTCAAATATAATTGAACTGACATTGGTGTCATCTTGATACAATTGTTTTTTTTTTTTTTTTTTTCACTGCGACTAGCGCGAGTATTTCGCCAATGTCAAGTAATTAATAGCAAGGACAAATTCAATAAATACACATATTAAATAAAAATGGATAATGACAGTGATAAAGATGGCGGATGACTCAACTACCCTGATACAATTGTATAGTCTTAAATACGTTTGGACATAAACAATTTGACGTACGTAGACATCAAAGTCACACACAAAATTAGAGTTGTAAAACTATCAAATGTTAAGAAATGCTCTCTCTTTGATATAATAACTCGTTGGTTAAAAATAGTTCTACATAATTAGGGGATGGGAAAGGACATGATCCAAGTTGAAGGTATTCAATTTCTTTACATTGCAAAAACTAAGAGCCTCAATAGTAACTTTATAATTGGTTATTATTGATTTTCCACTAAATTTTAGTGGTTAAACGCTATTTATGGTTTAATATAAGGTGTCAAACATTCTCTATTTGCCTGTGAACTTCACAGAATTTTAGTCTCAGCGTAATCAATAAGGGCGCAAGTCATGAAGTTAAAACAGAAATCCCTTTATATTGGGGAAGGTCGAGTGCCCTACAGCATGCAGACGGCCCTTGTACTGAGGGATGGCTCGATACACGATCACATTACGCGTAGTTCGATATTATTAGGAGCTAATTAATTACTGCCTCCGATGACATCCTGAAACCATTTCGCTGTAAAACGCTCTGCATTCTGCACCAAACAGGGTAAGTTGACTTTTATTGAAAATTTACTTTGTGTTAATAGACATAAAGATTGAATTTCTGTGGTAAAAGGTGAGCGACTACGTGTCAAAATTCACCCACGATATCAACGTCATTGTATTGAATAATGTGCTTTGTCTGTAAGATAATACAGTCCGTTTTGGTATTGGCAAAAAAAATAATGGTTGTGTGCGTTGGATTAGTGCTAAAACAGTATAAAATATAGAATTCACGAGTAATTTGTTCGATTCGAGCTTTTTCCATTGTAGTAATAGACATTTAAGTTTTCATTGTGTACCGATTTCAGTTATTTCATTCATTTACCATCAGTATTACGCAAAATATAAGTGTGACATCCCCATGTGCTACTATTTAAAAATCTGAAATATTATGGGTGTTCATTTTAACAAATAATTAATTAATCGTTAAATACCCAAATAAACCGACATCTAATACTAGGTGATACTATATCATAATACCAAATTCTTGTCAAAATCTATATCTATACTTCTATACTAATATTATAAAGAGGCAAGATTTGTATTTTTACATATTATGAATTAACTTAAAAACTACTGGACCGATTTCAATGATTCTTTTGCCGTTAGAACATTATCAACATTATCAACATTATCACCGAGTAACATAGGCTATACTATAACCTGTGCGAAGCCGGGACGAATCTCTAGTCTGCAATATCTTTATTAAAAGTCATTGTTCTATCGTTGGTAACGCATTATGTACGTACAGCGGGTGTATGCTGACGAAGTCCTCTTGCCAAACCCGGCCCAAGTGGCGGACGTCTCCGCACCGTCAAACTTGACGATCGAGACAAAGGCCTGATTATGATGCCGGATTCTACGGCATAATCCTTATGACAGCGCCGCGGCACTTGTTTGACTTTATAACGTTATTTATCACGAATATTGGTCTTTCACAAACCTATTTGATATGTTTTGTAGTATACTAGCTTCAAAAATTATTATTAAGACACTTGAGCGGTGTTTATAAATTGATGCCGTCTCAGAATGATATTAGAATGACCTGGCATATTTGTTTTCGAATAGTGATCGATTGTGGCATAGTTTTTATTGGAGATTTTGTATTTTTTCATGTCATCGTTGTTCGTTTTTTTCTTTTTTTATAATATCACGTGTTTGAATATTGGTGTCGATTTTGTTGGCTCTACACTTAACCACCGAATTCCGTCTATCTTATTACCGAAACGTATAAAACAGTGGTTAATAATTATATATGAAACGGATAGTAACAAATTGAGCATACTCTAAAAAAAATTGAGCGTGCCCAGAGAGCTATATTAAAGGTAGCCCACAGTCTCCCTTTCTTCCACCCTACCACTGACCTTTATAAGCGATGGGATGTCTTAACGGTCCGTCAGCTTTTTGTTTTGTATACAGTCTTTTTACAATATTCCATGCTTAATTACGAACCCGCATTGTTTACCGATAAACGACGAAAAGATCAAGTTTGTGCTATTCCAAACCTAAAAACCAGTGGTATGTTTTGCCTTGTGTAAAATAATGAAAATTTTTTTAATTTTACTATCCGGCCGGATGGTACCGGCTAGTGAATTACTATCCGGTATCCGGCCGGATAGTGAAAACAAGGCCGAATACCGGATAGTTACCGGATATCCGTTTCATCTCTAGCAATAATTCTAGTACTGTCAAAGAAAGTTTAGCTATAAATATCATTGCTATTGAATTCTTCACATTGGCTGAATAACTATAATTAGACGGTGGTGACAATATTTATTTCCATCTTATTTCCTTAAAGAAGAAGTAGATTTTGGCATACAAATAAATATTGAGATATAATTTTTTTTTTAAGTTTGTTAATTTGTTAATTAACTTCCGGAAACTTAAGAGATTCTTAATTCGATCCCAATATTGTTTTATCATTGTAAGCATGTAGCTGTGTGTAATTAAAGATGATTACGTAATGGCTCAGTTACCTGTCCACGCTACAACCTCCCATAATACTCAAAGTTCTTCGTAAAACATTTGTTTCTACCTCATCCAGGTTGTCGGACGAAAAAGTAATTTAGCAGTTGACAACTCCATTCCGAGTGTTGTCGGCGACTGCGGTACTGTTGGGCAACAAAGTTAAATAATAATAATGGAACGTTTTACATTACGGTGAGTCGGAGTCAGCTGCGGTATGTTCACGTTCAACTAGTTAGAGAAGATTAGACAACGGTAGAATGGAGGAGGCACTTATTTGTATAATTTAAAATAACTAAAACAGAACGGTTGCAAAATAAAAGATACCTAAGCAAATAGAAAAAAAAAATATCTAAATGCTAGAATTATTTTTGCGCAGAACCATTAAGTTAATCCTAAGCGAAGTTCATCCTTATAACAGCCGATATCTACTAGTGAAAGTCCCGACAAATCGGTCTAGCCGTTCCAAGATTACTCAGAGCAAATAGAAAAACGACAGTGTAAATTTTTTTATTTCTTATTTTGTTATCACTACCGGATATACTTTCATATGCATTTAGTAAAAATACCCTTTAATTTTATTATTTGTATACATTGGTTGGACAGCATAGACCTAGTGTAGCGACTGCGAAAGTCATTTGTTTAATAGAATCCCAAATTTTATGGACTGTGCTTGCTTGAAGGTAAATTTCAAACAAATAAGTGCCGTATCCAAATATTGGTCTATATTCATGTAAACCTGTAATATTCTAGTGCATTGCGGTGTAACTCATATGATAGCGTCTCTGCTTGTTTATGCATATGCCATGACCTCTAAAAGGTTAGCTAAATATTGGGTATAAAATGTGATACGATGGTACACGCCTTAGTAAAATAACGCTGTGTACAGAGTGCTTTTGTCTGCAGTTATTTGCATATTTTTGAAAGCGAGACTTGTATACAACAGGTTTGTCATTTAATCGAAGAAGTAATAAGTATAGATAAAACGGATATCTGGTAACTATCCGGCCTATCCGGCCTCGTTTTCACTATCCGGCCGGATACCGGATAGTAATTCAGTATCCGGCCGGATACCGGATAGTAAAATTCATATATTCTCATTATTTTACACAAGGCAAATCATACCACAGTAGGTCATGGACACCGTTTATTTTTATAATCTCACGTCAAAAATATTTGTTTTATTAATTAGTTTAGTACTCAAAATTAACAATTGGCAAAATGTGGTGAATGAATACCAAATTTTCCACATGTGTTGGTAAGAGGCGACTCCGCTTGGATTCGTATACCAGGCCAGCTTCTGAAAATAGCCTTTCGCTGTAAACGCTACAGCCAGGTGCTGAAAGATATATTCTAGCAAACCTTGACAGTAGTCAAAGCCGGGTACTGATGCAAATTAACTGACCACCCTATGCATAGGTCGCGATTACGATCGATGCAAGATGTCTTTAAGAAGCATCATGCAACGCAATAAAGGGCCTTATATCCAGCCGCCGGATCTCCGGCGCTCCGACCTGGTAACTTGCCGAATATCCTGTATCCGGCCAAACCACTATCCGTTTCATCTCTAGTAATAAGTGCCTAACATAAAATTGTTTTTATTGCTTCTTTAATTGTTATTAATTGCTTACAATTGAATGGAGCATTACACCTGTGTTTGGCCATGGATGTAGGCAAAGGTGCATTGTAGTGTGGTCATAATTTCGCACCTTTTAGCTCATAATGGGTTTACGTGTCCAATACGTCACCTGCGTTATCTCGTTGGCTTAGTTCGTTTCTCTGTTACAGTAGATACTAATTCAGGTCTTCATTAGTAAGAAGGATCACGGTACTGAACTAGTCCAGGGGTCGCCAACCTGCGGCTCGCGAGCCACATGCGGCTGTTTGGATGTCAAGGTGCGGACCTGACCGAACCGGATACATAAATATTATTTATTTAATGAAAAAATAATATTTAAAAATCGTTCTGATTCGATTAACGAGGATTAGGCAACAATTCTATTTTGTTGTTTTTTATCTAAAAACTTTATTTATGCAAGTATCTACCTACTATTTGTTGTGGCCAAGAAAAAAATTGTCTCTTTAAAAACTTAAAAAAATTGTAAATTGTAATTTTTACTCTTGCGTCTCAAAAGGTTGCCGACCCCTGATCTAGTCCAAATTACTGGACTATAAAGCCTTCCCCACGTTATTTTCTCATAAGAAATAACATTCTAAAGCCTGTCTTTTACTAATCAATTAAAAATTAGCGAACTAATTAGAAGTTCCGTTGGAAGTCGAAGGCGATAATAAATAGCCGCTGAATAATTGATACGCAACCAGTGTTCCGAGTGTTTCGTCTCCCTCCGTCCGCTTTGTTACTTATCTGTTCTTACAGTTAGATAATTGGATCAGGATTTGTTGTTTAGAATGTAGGGACACTCAGATATCGAGGAATGAAAGCTTATTTGACTTAAGCGGCATATTTTTAATATTACTGGAAAACATACTCATTTGACGCAGAAAAAAATCGCTGAATCCAAATATTCAAATAAGTGAGTATCGCCCAAAAGTGTGCCCACTGAGTCTCTTGCCGGATCTTCTCGTTTGAGGTCGCGTTTAGATCCGTTAGTAGTATACAGGGTGTCCCACGGATATGCCACATGGAGGGAAAGTACCTTGAATATTGTAGATGGAACATTTTACTGAAAGAAGACATTATTTGACAATATTTAAATAATTACATGGTTGAACCGGGAATCAAACCCGTAACACGAGAAAAATAATCATCCTGTAGCTTTATCATGCCGATCGAAATGCTTCATAATAAGGATTATTTTTTGCTAAATAACATAGCGTCAGAAATAAAAGGAAGACCATGAATTTTAATACCTATGAATGCAGTTTAATTTTTTTTTTAATTCAAATAATGCCTTCTTTCAGTAAAATGTTCCATCTACAATATTCAAGGTACTTTCCCTCCATGTGGCATATCCGTGGGACACCCTGTATAAGCAAAAAAAAGTAAACTTGAAAATTTGTAGGGGCACTACAAATTTTCAAGTGGGCCTATACATAATAAATGATTTGACTTTGACTACAATAACCTCATAAAAAACTTACAGTGATTCGGAAGTGGTTACTTAGGCGTCGCCTTACATAAGATGTTACTTAAATAGATATTGCTTTAAGGCCAGCTAACCAATCGTGAAATCCGTGTGTAGTCAAGTACTTAGGGAAAGTTGTCTTTGCGTCAGCCTATTGTGTAGCCAGTGAATTATCTCAATGAAGACTAATTAAATTTCTTCGTGTCTTACTATGCAGAAGGCGGCCCGCAGCGGGACCGTTAATTCACTGAACGAATTGCTTCGTTTGTTCTAGTGATCGTGTTAAGTGTCTTTTAGTTATTAGAATGTTTATTTCTTACTTCTTGTTCACAAATCATATTATGCAACGCTGTTTTCAAACATACCGTCAATGCCAAAATGAACTGTAATCTCTCATAGAAAAAGTTCATTTCTCAACGAAAAGGCATTGACAGTGTGAGCGAATTTTGACGCATGGGGGCGTGGGTTTACTAGAAAAAATCATTTTTTGATGTGAAACATCTTATGGCGCGCTTGGCGAGTGACACCGACTGTTAATGGTGCGATGCCGTGATCCCAAAACTTCGAGCAGCTTCGTGGCTCCTTGGTTCTTTCCGCCGCTTAGACTCCGCCCACCAGCTGACTCTGCTCACTCGCTCACTCGCTACGACGTTTATGTTTTATGTTTCGCAGATGCCAGGCGTCCCGCGACGGCTCAGTTTTTTATGTACATTGACACAGAGTTCATTTTGGTATTTTGCTTTTGACGCCCAAGTATGTGAAGGGCTTAATTGTAAGCTACGTCCTACTACCGGGTATGGGCCTTCTCTTAATGCGAGGAGATGCAGGCTATAGTCCACCAACCTGGACCAGTACGGGTTGACAGACTTCACACTTCTACCGAGAACTAGTTAGAGGCCCTTAGATATGCAGGAGTTCTCACGGAGTTTCCCTTCACTGTTGCAAGTGATTATCTCCGATCAAAATAAGATTCGCACATGAAAACCCAGAGTAGTTGAATCTGCGCACTTCGATTGTAAAGCGTTCGACCTCTTGGCTACCACTGCGTGCTGTTGAAACTCAAGAATAATCTTCAATCATCAGCTCCTTTCTTGTTGATGAACAGATCTAAGCAAATTCCAAAGGTCTAGTTGATTCAAAATTTCTAGAATCCAGTAATGAATAAATAATTGCATAGGTATTTATTTCAAAATTCTGTGAAGGTAAAAGACGATATCTAAGCATTCACTCTTTAAAAATTGTACGCAGCTAATTGAATTCAAGTCACGTTTGTAGCTATCAACTAAGGATTTGCGCTCTCCGGTCACGACTTAAGCCTGTAACTCATTGCACCCCCAGGATGTTAGCCACTTAATTACTATTTATAAGAGAACATTTTTCACAAACAGAAACGGAGTAGGTAACTATCTGATTTTTTTTGTAACAGATTCAAAATAAAGTTTTAAATGTAGAACATGTATTTAATGTAGCAGTGGTAGATGAGTGGTCGAACGCACGCCTTGCAATCAAAGTGTGCAGGTTCAAACCCCGGCTCGCTCCTCTGGGTTTCATGTGCGAATCTCATTTTCATCCGTTATTACCACTTGCTATGAAACGATGAAGGAAAACATCGTGAGAAGACCTGCACGCCTATAGAAAGGCGTGTAAAGTTCGCGAATCCGTACAGGGCCAGCGTGGTGGACTATAGCCCAAAACTCTCCCTCGTATTGAAGGAGAATGTGCCCGGTATAATGGCAATAAGCTCGCCCCCTATTAAGTACATAAGGACCAAAATACATCGGCGAAGAATGGGCGCACTGAAGTGCACCTCTGCCTGCCTGTGTGATGCTGTATATATTTTATGTATTTAATGACGGCTTGGTCATTAAATACATAAAAAATCACCGCGCGTCAGAATGTTGGCCAAATCAAACTCTGTGCCAATATACTTTTTTTTTAAGCATGAGTTAATACAGTTAGTTTTGGTATGGCAAACAAATTGACGCACGGAGTCTTTATGCTGCTATAAATATTTGAAATAAAAACACTAGAAGTATGGGGTTACCAAATGTCTACTATTGTTTAGTTAGTGTTAAGATATCCACAATATTCTCCTACCTAATCTGTTACTAATTTATCTCACAACAATACGGTCTCTTTCTTTTTACTACTGGCCGCCATTAGTCGCAGACTGCTCCATCCTACAGTGAATTTGAACAACCTTTTACAAACGATATCTTCACGCTCTGCAGCGACTGTAATTGCAAACTAATTAAATTAGGTATATTTTTTCAAAATATACTCAGTATCAATATGCATAAAGATTGAATTAGTAAAACCTACGCTTCCAAATTCGCTTTCGTCATCGATGATATTTCGTTGAAAAATGTGCTTTTTCTATGAGTAACTAAAGTACGTTTTTGTAGCAAAAAATATCGCACGTGTTTTGCCGCGCCTGTGGTTACAGCGATTTAGTATCATTAAGCAGGTAGTAATCTTTTTTGTATTCATACCTGTTCAAAAGAACACTTTTGACCCAGTTCCATAATGTCCCGTTCGGAGGTCAGATGTTGAGATTAATTTTTGACTGTGACAAGGGTTTTGTAGGTCTTTAATGTATCCTTTGGCATTACAGCCCCTTTACAATTCCACATCTCTCTTGCAGTGATGTCTTTGACAGTTAACTTGTTAAACAATCTATACATACAAATAAATAAAATTGGAGTGTCTGTTTGTAATATTAAAATAACACTTTTTTACCAAATGCGTATGAAAGTATATACGATACCTATAACGAAAACGCAATTTTAAAATGTTTTGTCTGTCTGTCTGTCTGTCTGTTTGTTTGAGGTAAACTTCTAAACGGCTGAAGCGATTTCAATGGGACTTTCACTAACAGATAGCTGACGTTCCAAGGCGTAACTTAGGCTACTTTAATTTTAGAAAAAGCATTAGGGTTCCGCGGGTAAAACATAATACCCATATTTCCGGGTAATCTCCCTAAAGTCCACGCGGGCGAAGTCGCGGGCACAGCTAGTCTGTCATAAATTTACAGTTAATATTAATACAATAATACAAACAACAATATGATACCACTGTATAATAAGCAATTCCAACACTACCTGTAAATTAAAATACATTTTCTTTCGTAAATTGACAATAACCTCACAAAGTATTTTTTTAAATAAAAGTAATTTGTAGTATTTATTTTTAATTCTTCTTATTATCTCATTAAATCCATTGTTAAATATAAATTAATAAGGAAATTGTTTAAAAACATCAAAACAATTCCCCACCGAATCTAGAACTGGGTCCTAATTAGCAGTAACCAAGGCTCCAGAGAAACTTCCTCACTATGCGTGCCGTGTCCAGAGGTACTGCCTTCTGAATCTGTCCCTAGATCCAGCTGCCTAACGCGAGCCTCTTTAGGTGTCTTGTAATCTTATCATTATTAAACATGCACAGGTTCCCGTGAACCTTGATTTTTTATGCGTGTTTCAGTATTTTGTCCTTCGATTCTAAAATAGTTCCATTTTGAAATATCATAACCATCCATAAAATTCTATAATGCTCACCCGTCACACTGACATCACGAAATCGGGCACCTTGAAATAGAAATCGGATCTTCAAAATCGATAATCTCATCTTCAACAACCACAGCATGGAGCACATTCCAATATTTTTCACTGGAAAGTGCCAGTAGAGCAAGTGACCCTACAGATCGCAAAATAGATGTGGTTAAGGTCCCTAAGGGAGCCGATCGCGGTGGGTGACGTCTTCTAATATTACCATTTAAACAAGTTTTATGGTAATCGTTCCGAGACCGAGGGAGCTTATATTCCGGCTAAATTTTAGGCGAACGTTTTTCCTCAACGAGTTTAAAGGCGAAAAGTTACAAGATTTCTGATACCGGCCCTTAATAGGATTGGATGTTGTTTTAGAATAATTCAACATTAATTAAATAAGTTTTTGTGAGCTTTCAAATTCTTCGACGGATAATATTATCTGTTGAATTCGTTTATTTAGGCGTGTTGTGAAGTCGGTTATTAAGATTTGGAATCTTCTATGCTCGTTTATTTAATTGGTGGGCAGATTTAGAGAGTTTATAATTAAAATCCATGTTTATTATAATACTGCCAAAAACACATACTCATCTAATGGTCTCAAACTAAATAACGCTTGAACTACATGCATCACACAATTGTCTGGGGACTCGAGAGCAGTACAAATTATCTAAACACAGATCTGAAATCTAACGCTTTCATACGGAGCCTAGCGGCCTTCACTTGAGCTACTAAATGGAAATAACATTACATATATATACGACTACAACCGCATAAACATAGGGATAGTTTCCATACAAATTTAATAGTTCTATTCGTGAAATTTTAAAATTAGTGTGTGAACAACTTTGGCGCCAACGAGCATCAGATTATCTACGTCATGACAAACAGCCACGCCAGCAAAGTAATCAATATATTTGACCATGATTAATGCGGTTTATAGCAATATCATAATTTCCGAGTGCTACAAATATACTATAAATATATATGCTTGATATTCTGTGTACCCATTCTCGCTAGCTTCTATACGTTTTAAGTTCTACGGCCTCACTGCGCCCATAAGTTGGCTAATATATTAGGCGCAACGGGTATCTCAGAACCACATTGGCGCAATGCATTAAAGGAAGTTAGCTTTCTTGGAGGCTGCAAAGTTCTGTGTGGTGCTGTAAAAAGAAAATATATTATAGATGGAATATTCTGGAATTATTTTCGAAGCAGCTCTTTCTAGTTTATTACAAAGATCATTTAACTACGTCTAGTTCGAAATTAGTAGTAATTTTAAAATTATTTTACAATTTATTATCAAGCCCTCATTAAGACACAGAACTATTTTAATTAAATCCTACAAAGTAGTAATGAAAGTCTCAGGAGGTCTGAAAAAGTCAATGTCAGTTCAGAAGTAAAGGTAAGTTCTCCAGACAAATATAAAACACATAATAGTTCACAGATTTATTATTAGAAGCACGGTTATAAAGCAAACACTTCACGGATTAACTGCAAACGATAAACATTGCGAGAGAGGAAAAAAAACAAGGGGTAAGTGCAAAATCCATTACAGAGATAAAGAGAAACACCTCAATAACACTCAATGCCATTCGATTCTATGTAGAGAATCGATTGCACCAACAGTTTTAAGGAAGAAACCCCAACTATGGATCGTACAAAAATAATAATTGAGTAATTTACAAGAGCAATTGACTGGAGTCAATTCATTTTTAATTAAAAGAAGTAAAAAACTGGCCAAGTGCGAGTCGGACTCGCGCACGAAGAGTTTTATTCACGAAGGGATTTATCTTAAAAAACGAGCAAAAAAATCGCGTTTGTTGTATGGAAGCCCCCTTAAATATTTATTTTATTCTGTTTTTTAGTATTTTTTGTTATAGTGGCAACAGAAATACATAATCTGTGAAAATTTCAACTGTTTAACTATCACGGCTCATGAGATACAGCCTGGTGACAGACGGACGGACGGACGGACCCGGTTCCCGTTTTACCCTTTGGGTACGGAACCCTAAAAACAATATGAGAGGATTGCACCAATTATTTTATGGCATCTTTTTACGATTACAATATTAGTTTTTTTGTCGATATGAAATTCTTAAAGATAATTTCCATAATAATAACAAAAAGTTTTATAACTTTTGACCAAAAGTGTAAGGAAAGTTTATAAATGATATAAATGTAGTTACTCTAGATTATTTGGTGGTCCAAGAATTTGTCGATTTTTTAATTTGTGGTAAATATTAATACCTAGTAGATTAGTAATCGGTGAAGGAAAACATCGTGAGGAAACCTGCACGTCTGAGGGAACTTGACTAGTTCTCGATAGATGTGTGAAGTCCACCAACCCGCACCAGGCCAGCGTGGTGGACTATGGCTTAAATCCCCCTCGCATTGAGGGGAGGTCCGTGCTCAGCAGTGGGACGTTAAAAAGGGTTGTAAATAAAATATTAGTATACCTAATTCTTTTTTAAATATCTACTGGTAGTAGGGGTGCGAGGCAATACTGGAAATGTTCGAGTAAATAGAAGTACGTCTGTAACAGAGTCCCTCTCTAATTGCGCTTAAGAAACTAATAAGAAACGGATAGTGGGGGAAATATAACCCCAGTGTATCTAGCAGTGTCGTATCAATGGAGTGGTACTTATCTACTTCCTTCCTAAGGGTTGAATGGTGAATAAAAGTGGAAAATGTAACAACAAAAGGGGTTTGAAACTATTTTGGACTAAGTAATTTAAACCTAACAAATAAAACTGTGGTTAGGTAAGTCTATTAAATAATATAAAAGTAACTTTTCAGAAATTGTTTTGAATCATGGGTCAATTAATCGCGGGTATTGCACTGACGGAATTAGTATATTATGACAGTGATATAAGATAACATATTTCGTGATTATTTTCACAGCTATATCACGTGTGCCACGACAAAAATAATGCCACGTCACACCTAGTCGTTCTCTCACTTGTAATCCATACGAGAGAGAGTGAGACATAATGTATATATTCCACATTTTATCACCCCACAACTGAGTGTAGTATACAAATGTTGAATCAGATTTTGTTTAAATGTTAGTTGTCTTAGATCCGTCACATTAATTAACGTAAATTTAAACAAACAAGACGCATACATCTTGTGGAACAAAGACCAGCGCTCCAGCACTCCATTCAGATCCAGGAGTTAATAAAACGAACGAGAGTGGAACATCACAGCTTAACTTTTTAAACGGCCGCTCGTGGCGCGGTCTCCACTGTGATTTATTGAGGGCGAGAGAGAAGTAACCAAATGTTTTAAGCTCAGATTGGACAGATGTAATTGCAAATATCATTAAAAAAAAAACAAGAAATAGTGCTTACAATCCTGTTTCATTACTTTATCAGCATTTTGTCCCCTTATCAGCACCTCTTTTGTTCCTTTTTTACGAAAAAAATGTGATGAAATTACAATGACATTAGTTGAGTCACATCTGCACCTGCGAGAAGCGGGTGCCTGCTCATTTCATAAATTCCCCATTTATGTAAATATTTTTTTGGACCTCTTTTTGAGACTTTTAGGTATATATGTACTTTTAATATCATTGTAAGTACAATACGCAAGTCTAACATACTAATGTCATAGACTAAATTGTGAAGTTGTCTCATTTTTGGTCTTCGTCATGGTGACCCTATCGCAAAGGCGCCCTATCTGAGCCCGCGGAAACTATTTAAATTAGAATGTTGTCTCAGATAGCCCCGGCCGTGTTCCCCTACCATCCATTATCAATTGAATTATGCGGAAGAGAAATGTGTTGGTTGAAAAATTGAGAGAGATATATCACCATCTGTGATAGTGTGCATTGTAGAAATTTATAGAAATTACAATCTAAAATCGACCTACAATGAAATTGTGAGTGTTTCGTAAAGCGGACAAGAGAGAGAAGACTTCGTTTTGGTAAGGGGGTGTTGTTTTTTTTGGCTGTAAATTTTTACTTTTTAGGGCTGTTAGTGGTAACCGAGTGGTCAAACGCACGTCTTGCAAATCAAAGTGTGCAGGTTCTAACCCCAGCTCGCACCTCTGGGATTTATGTGTGAATCTCATTTTCATCCGATATTATCACTTGCTATGAAACCGTGAAGGAAAACATCGTGAGGAAACCTGCACGTCTGGGGGAACTTGTCTAGTTCTCGATAGATGTGTGAAGTCTGCCAACCCGCACTGGGCCAGCGTGGTGGACTGTGGCCTGAATCCCCCTCGCATTGAGGGGAGGCCCGTGCCCAGCAGTGGGACGTTAAAAGGGCTGTAGTAGTAGGGCTGTTATAAGGTGATAATATTTGCAAATTTTCAACGATTATTGACACTAAAAATCGTGAAAAAGAAATATTTTTAACAAAGAACAAAAATAGTCTTCAAAAACCTAGGTGCACTTAAAGGCTACAAATAACCTTACAATTCATTACATTTGGAGTAGGTGCCAATCTACGTTAAGCAAATACACACATGAACACCTAGGTTTTAGTTTTTTGTTAAAAACATTTTTTTTAGTTTGACTTTACGTCTTCAAGAGGGCGCCATATTCCAATTAATGTTACGCCACATAGCCTATCACCAGCGGACAATCAGGAAGCTTTCAACGGTACTTCATTTGTCAAATTATGATAAATAGTTATTACTGCCACCTGCCTGTAAAAAGTTAAATAATTATAAGAGAACAGATGTATATCAATACATACATGACGGTCAAAATATATAAATAAAGGGAGGGCCCTTTTGTTCTGCCGTAATCGAGTAAAAACTATTCAAATACAAGACTGAGAGTGAACAATAACAAAATAAATCAAACTGTTTTTTTAAAACGCAACTTACGTTACTGTAACCTTTTACGATTGTTTACACGTTCCTCAAGAACAAATCGTTACTTTTAATATTAACGATTTTAATTTTTGTATTCAGTATTAGCATCTTAAGTTTGGGAGTCGCCGTCTCGCGGTTTAACCATCCAAAGTTTAGGTCGGTTCGCATTATCAGCCGAGCGGCGTGTCCCGCAAGATGACTCGACAGCTACAATACAAGCAAAACACAGAACCGCACTCAGTGTGCCTACTTGTAGGTAGATCACCCCTATTTCTGTACCACTCGATATCCAAGAAATGTTAAACGAAACTATGTCTACTTATACCCACGTGCGTAGTATTTTTAATTTATTTTCACATTTCATTGACAGATGACATTTTATTAACAGATGACAATTCAATGATAGCTAAGATATTCGATTGACAAATGACATTTTGTTGTCACATGTCATTTCACTGACAGATGATTGTAAAGAACTGTCGTTTAAACCATAGGGTATATAGAGTACCCATAACGACTCCACTCTTCGTATAGCTCTGCGGCCATCTCCTTTATAATATATCCATTTTTTTTTATGGGATAAGGAGGCAAACGAGCAGACGTTTCACCTGAAGGTAAGTGATCAACGCCGCCCATGGACACCTGCAACACCAGGGGCATTGCAAATGCGTTGCCGGCCTTTAAGGAATGAGTAGGCTCGTTTCTTGAAGATACCTTTGTCGCATCGGTCCGGAAACACCACTGCAGGAAGTTCATTCGACAATTTGGTGGTGTGAGGGAGAAAATTCCTGGTAAATCGCACGTAAATCCATGGTGTAAACAGTGTTTATTGATTGATTTGATTACTTACTTCGAAATATACGTCCTTATAAAGTTATTAAAAAGTACAGATGCAATGTCCTAAATAGACGTCCAAAAAATAAGAACTAAATTTGTGAATTGATTTGCCATTTAGTCTAATACATATCGACATAGATTATCTGACGTACGTAAATATCAAGGTCATTCTTAAAATTGGAAGTGCGAAATTGTCAAATGTTAGGAAAAGCTCCTTCATTGTTATATCATATCTCTTTGATATCATTTTAACATTACTTTGATTTTCTAATAGGTTTTGTACTAGATATTCTGTCATCAAAATATTACTAAAACTTGATGAAAACCATTCTACTAAAGAGGTGGTAAGATGGCGATTTCCGTCACAGAAAAATATCTCTCAGTTTCCGTAATAGGGCCCGCATCGTACGTGAGTTCCCAGGGACCCAAGGAGCACGGACATAAATTCCGGGACGCAAACTCAAGCCAGATGTTCCGCTGTTTTGGGGAAATAAATACGGATTAGACGCGGCACAGTAAAGCGTGCTACACAACGAACGGTTGAATTATTGATCGGTGTGAAAGGTACGGTTGTCATCTCTGTGTGTTTGTACATAAAATAAATAAACATACTAAGACGAGGTTGTACTGTGGGTACCATACGATGGACGATTCCAGGCCAGGACACATTCCAAAAAGGCCATTTCCGTAATTTGACGCGCTGGAATCGAACCCCCGACCACTTCGAAATAAGGGAAACTTGAAAGTCACTCATCAATTTTGTTGTACGCCAACTATAATATTACTAAATGTTTTTGGATAGGACTTAAAATATTGTTGTCTTTTTCTTACATAACGACCATGTAAAGGAATGCATTATGTCGAAATTCATGGAATTAATCTAAGATTTAGATATTTTGGAATGTATTCTAACTGCTGTCTAATTTGACTGATTTTATTTTATTTCCATAATATTTTTCCTAAAGAAAAATCGTTATAAATTTAAATGGCACAAGTAAAGTCAGGTGTGCTTACAAGTTGCACATAAAGTTGATGATAGGCATTTGCGAGCGTGTATTCCCAGTTGCTTTGTTCGGTGCCGACGACATAAAGACACTTTTATTATTATCAACATAAATAAAATAGTTTGTGCAGTAACTAAAATAAAGTTATTATAGTTATTTTAGAATTACATTTACTTAGTAAGTTAGTACCTACTTTAGTTGGTCATTTGTCAATTTCAAAAGCACTCTAAATCAGAGTGCCAGATTTTAAATGGGACTTTTTTTGCCAAAAAATAATGGATGGAAAAGATTGTTTTAAAAATAAATGCGTATTTCTATCTATCTATCTGGATTTAGGCCTCCCCCATAGATCGCCACAAATGACGGTCTTGGGCTTTATGCGCCCACTGACTCCCGGCGACCCTGATGAGGTCGTCCGTCCACCTGGTCGGGGGTCGTCCCACATTCCGCTTCCCTGTTCGTGGCCGCCACTCTAGGACTTTGATGCCCCAACGGCCATCCTTTCTCCGGGCAATGTGTCCGGCCCATTGCCACTTCAAACGTGCAACCCTTCGAGCTATGTCTGTTACCTTGGTTCTTCTGCGGATGTCCTCATTTCGGATTCTATCGTGCATTTAATCTATTCATAGAATACTAAACAGTAAATTGATCACTTTCTGTAAATAAAATACATACCAAACTATGGGTATAATAAAATGGATTCTTAATTACACCCAGACCAGAGCAACTTATCAAAAGACATCTCCAAAATTTTCCTCTGATAGGAATCAAACTCGCAACTACCCGGTACTGTGAGCCGAGTGGTCTACTCTTTTTTTCTATTATCTTGGTTCAATGAGATAGAATATAGTTAGATTCTGAGCGGAGTGTTACTCATTCTAATGTATCAATTATTAGTAATCGATATTAAATCGATTATTAAATTTTATAAGGTTTTGTTATTAGTCATATGGGTTATCCTCCAGCTATAAATAAAAATACCGCATGTATAAATGCCTAATTTGACTAAAGGAAGATTTATACACAATTTATTTATTTTTAAATCAGAGGAATAAACATTTCAATGAGCAGCATTATATTGCTCATGATGCCGTTATTTTAGCCCTCAAAAACTAAACTGTTTATAAGTTCTCCAATAAGAAATTTCAAGTGTCAAATTACTGATAAAGTGGGGCTTATTCACTCGGCTCTCGCAGCGGAAGTGTTAAAATAAACTTAGCCCTCGACCACGGTACCACGTCGCGGAGCGATTTAGGTCCACATTATAAAATACAAGAGAAAAATACTAGTAGAAAGTGCTCCTGTAAGTCTTAACTATATAAACATTGACAACAAATTCCGCAGTAGATCCTACTTAGTTTTTTTTAATTACTAGGAATTGTAAACTTGTCACATTATTAGTAGTCCCATTTCCAAGGGCATTTCCAAGGTAAGACAACCACTAAGCAATTGAAGCTTATTTCTACAAATTATATAAATAACTCCACTTATTGACGAACATTCCTCTACTACTTATATTGAGAATACTTTGAGATGTATATTTGAGATATACATCGGCGCAGTGTGGGCGCACTACAGTGCACCTCTGCCTACCCCTTCGAGGAATACAGGCGTGATGATGCATGTATTTTATATTCTGCTACTAAACACAACCGTAGTATTTGATACGTCGTAGACACGTAGAACTGCTACGCACTACGTTGCTACGGCGCTACGTAGCAACAAGATTTATTGCTACGCCGCCCGTACCTCTTTTGTGAATTGGGCATCACTAATTGTGAACAATAAACTGTTTTATTGGTAGTAAAGTCAGTTTCTTTGAAAGATTAAATATTTTGTGACCTTTGCGCCTTTGTATATTCTTACAGCCAATCGTTAAAAAGTATATTGGCACTAGGAAGCGTGATAAATCATGAAAATACACTAGATGTTTATGTTTTCTGAGATTACCAAAGCAAAGTACCTACTTACATTGTTAATATAAGTGTGGAAAAATCATTAAATTGAGTTGATAGCAAAACAAATCGATGATAAAATTTCTTAATATCCGATCGTGTATAAACGACGCAAGGTAATTCTATTCTAACGGTCTATCAGAACAGATATTTTCATACTAATTTAATAGTTTTCCAATTTTAAGATAGAAAAGTACGTGACTTTGACGAGCATGTACGGCAGGTGGGCTACGAGACTAAGCAGTCGCGGCATCAATGAGTCCATTTTAGGTCCAATTTTTAACGTTATTCTGTATCATTGCGGTATCTTTACTCTAATATCTAAATTATATTCCTTAAACTGAATAATTAGGAATTAACCAAACGCTTTGAAGTAGACGTCGTCTAACAAATTCTGTAGTAGCTGCTATGAGTTTGTGAACAATGTAATTAAAGTGTTGGTATTCAAGGCTGTGAGTCAATTTAAAACGTTGAACCTCTCGGACACCTTGGATGCATATTAAATCAGCCAATCTTGTGGTTACTTTGATTATTATAGTTGTTCCTGGAAGCGGCAACAAAACTAATCAGACTTTAAATCAATCCCTACATTTCAATCTGTATAAGTCTTCTTGTTGTAGTACCTTTAATTTGAAGGTGTCACTTTTAAAATATGAAATTTTAGCGACTCCCAATTAGAACGAATGAAAATACATTTATTCAGCACAGACACAAAAAGTTTCATGCATAGAGGAAGAAAGCAGACAAGAAATAGGCTGAGATGAAGTTTATCGCAGTGTTACCTGTGCCGAAGGCGGCTGGTTCAACATATGCTGGAGGGGACGGTGTCGCCAACAGCGCTGATTTTCAGCCAGGGCTTATGATTTCAGATATATTTTTTATTAATCTCAGTATTTTCAATGATAGTATTTTAAATGGTTAAAATTATGTTATTAATAGTAAGGCCTACCTCCCTTAAATACGAGGAGCTTCCATTTAATTTAATCCTAACATGCTAGCCCAGTGCAAGTTGGTAGACGGTACACATTTCTCGAAAACTCAATATGTACTTAATAAATCAGGACTAAAACGATCATGATTATATTTAGCAGGCGAACTCTTAGCCTATGAGAAGTCAGTCTAGGTTCTAATATGTCTGATTAGGCAAAAGTCCAAACGTTTACATCTAACTTTAAAATACTCTCTTATTCCTTAAAATGTGCGCGTAACCAAATTGACGTCGTGTCATTTCATTTGAAATGTGTTCCCGTGATCGACGCGCACAACGTCTTGCATAGCGAATGACACTAGAAATTGGCGTAGCAAAGAGAGCTTAGGATCTGAGCTGCGCGTAAACCCAGTTATAGCTGAGTGAATACGTAAATCGTTGTTGCATCCGTTTGAAAGTTTAACAAAAGAAGATGTTAACGTACGTATATCAATAATACAATCCTCAGATAAACGGTGTGTAATTTACAAATAAGTAGCAATCAATTTATTTTTCTATATTAATGTAGTATGCTAGATTAAGTGGCAGAACGCTCACCTTGAACGTAAGAGGTGCAAGTTCAAATCCCGGGCCCGCAAGTCTGAGATTTTTATGTGCGTATGTCATTTTCAATAATGATTACCATTTGTCAAGCATCGTAAGGAAACATGAGCATCTATATAAGTATTGAGTGAATTTCACCAACTCGCACTGTGCCAGCGTGGTGGACTATGGCCCAAATCTCCCTCGTATTGAGTGGGAACGTATCCTGTATAATGACAATAGGCACGCCCCTTACTACATTGGAACCAAAATAGATATGCGAAGTGTAAGTGCTCTGCAGTGCAACTCTGCCTACCCCTTCGGGGAATGCAGTCGTGATGTTGTATAGAATATTATAACTCCTTTAAAGGTAACATTTGCCTAAAATTGTATGTTTAAAAAACATTTAATTCTCTTTATGCAGCTGTTCACAAGCGTGTGTTTAACAATGAAACATTTAATCCTCTTAAAGCAGCGTTTGCTTTGAACGAAAACGAAAGGTTTATATACACATGGGATGCACAATAGTAATTAATGAAGTAGGTACATACCCGCATGTCAGTTCACGAGTTCATATTTGCTCCTCCACTTTGATTACGTTCGCTTGGGGTGTTTACACAAATTTCAGACAATCTCTCTGTAGGGTTACTAACCCCACCCTTATTGTATATTATATTAATTGTATTATATTATGTACAGTACTGTATAACATAGATGGGCCCTAGCATAGCATGTATTCAAGCATTTCTATTTTCTCGGACATGTGATCTGAAAATCCTGATGGTATATGACATTTAAAGTCTAGTCGCAAACATCATTTTAATAATAATAATAATACATCATCACGCCTGTATTCCCCGAAGGGGTAGGCAGAGGTGCACTGTAGTGCGCCCACACTTCGCCGATGTATTTTTGGTCCCAATGTAATAGGGGGCGAGCCTATTGCCATTATACCGGGCACATTCTCCCTCAATACGAGATTTTTGGGCTATAGTCCACCACGCTGGCCCAGTGCGAGTTGGTGAACTTCACACGCCTTTCTATAGACTTGCAGGATTCCTCACGATGTTTTCCTTCACCGTTTCATAGCAAGTGGTAATCTCGGATGATTTCATTTTAACTTAAATTGTTATCTTTGTTTAGTCTTCCCATATAAAATAACTAAAGATTTCTGAAATGTATTCAGAAAGATCTCTTAGGAAGAATCTTTTGACAAATATCTATTTTTCTAAACCTAAACCTCAAGTTAATGAAACAATTTATAGTAAAGTAAGAGAATGTCGAGCGATTCTCAGGCATTTTGATTACCTGAAATATTTTACAAATACCCTTAGAAGTATACGCTTAATTTTAATTTCGTAAGCGGAGAAAAGTTACCTTAATGAAGTTACGTACGAAGCAGTTTTATGTGCTTAACGTTGTGTGTGGTTAATTATTTCATGTTAGATTATCATTATGATTAAAATATAATGGAGTTTAGACCTTATTTGGAACATCGCCAGTCTTTAGCAGGCTGAAAATACATAAATAGATAAATATTATTACGCTTGTATCCCACAGGGGTAGGCATCTGCCGGTAGTATCTACTACTATTAGTAGTAGGTATTCGCCGGTTTGAGCTCACGCCAAAAAAAAAAAAAAAAAAGCTCATTCGTCGGGCATCGTCGCCTAAAAAAAAAAAAAAAAAAAGTTTGGTATCGTTTTGGGGGTTTTCAGACATGCCCGATCGATCTGTGCGTTTTGATATCTCTTACGGTTCCCGAGATAGGTTTCAGGATTAGCGCTCATTAGATAACGTACTATCTCGGGAACCGTAAGAGATATCAAAACGGGGATTGCACAGATCGATCGGGCATGTCTGAAAACCCCCAAAACGATACCAAACTTTTTTTTTTTTTTTAGGCGACGATGCCCGACGAATGAGCTTTTTTTTTTTTTTTTGGCGTGAGCTCAAACCGGCGAATACCTACTACTACTATTCGGTAGTATCTACTACCGAATACCACGTGCTACGAATCTTACAATCCTGACTTAATCTTTCTATAAGATAACGTGTAAATATCTATGTGTCATGTATTTTATTTGAGTAGTAACATACCTACCTACAATCATAAAGCAATGTTTAATCTTGATACATTATAAAAAATATAAGTGAAAATAAGGTTTCTGCTTTGTTAAAAGCACACAGCAATTGCTTTGTTTTTTTTTATGAGTAAGGGAGGCAAACGAATAGACGTTTCACCTGATGGTAAGTGATCAACGCCTGGACACCTGCAACACCAGGGGCATCGCAAGTGCGTTGCCGGCCTTTAAGGAATGAGTAGGCTCGTTTGTTGAAGATACCTTTGTCGGACCGATGTCCGGGAACACCGCTGCAGGAAGTTCATTCCACAATTTGGTGGTGCGAGGGAGAAAATTCCTGGTAAATCGCACTGTACTGGAACGCCATTCATCCAGATGGTGAGGATGGTAATGCAGTCTGTGGCGAGCCGTGCGATGTTGGAATTATTGAATGGTGGAATTGATAAAAGAAATATTTATAAATGAGTACCTTTACTTTGTTTAACTCGCTTAAACTTTCATTTTACTCGTAAACACGTTTTATTTAATTTTGTATCCTCAGCATGTGGAAATAGGTAGTCTTGATGGAATTAATTTGAACTTAGATCTTACAAACGATTGTTGATACTATAAAGATTAATAAATTAGTAACAAAAGTTTATTTACTATTCAACTCCCACTAATATTCTTCAAAATTCACGTTCCCTTTGATCCCTCAAGGAACTGTAGGTATTCATTAAAGCTTTAAGTAAACGGGACGCGAAGTTCGTGTCAGTCACCGAACGGAGGTAAGTTGGGTGAGCAATTTGTGGCTTCTAACTCGTCTGGCGTTGTCTCAACGTGCAGTCCACCTAACTTTATAGTATATGAACACAGCATCGATATATACTGATGTAGAGCCGCTAGAAGTTTTGTAGGATGTTTCTTTAGTATTTATATTTGCCTGGTACTACATTTCGTCTACGTTGCTTTTGCCAGCGATGTCGTTTGCACCCGCCCCATTATCCACGTATGTAAACGTAAAGCAAAGCTTGTACCATGGGTACAATACAACCCAGAGCAAAATCCAAAAATACCATATCCAAAATTTGCCGTTAACGGGAATCGAACCCGCAACTACCCGGTGCATTGAGCCGAGCGGACTACGCTCCAGCCACTACTACGGACTAGACCAAGCCATCGTCTTGAGATTTTTATTACCAACTAGCTGTGCCCGCGACTTCGCCCGCGTGGACTTCAGGGAGATTACACGGAAATATGGATATTATGTATTTCCCGCGGAACCCTAATGTTTTTTTCTAAAATTAAAGTAGCCTAAGTTACGCCTTGGAATATAAGCTATCTTCCAGTGAAAGTCCCGTCGAAATCTGTTCAGCCGTTTGGAAGTTTACCTCAAACAAACAGACAGACAAAAATTTTTAAAATTGTATTTTCGTTATAGGTATTGTGTATACTTTCATATGCAATTCGTAAAAAGTTGCTATTTTGATATTACAAACAGACATTTCAATTTTATTTATTTGTATGTATGTATGTATGTATGTATGTATGTATAGATCTGATTTATTTTCTCATAGTATGATAAAAAATATGTTAGTCACATACCCTAGTTCAATTTATTATCAACATAACCCATGGAGCAATCCTTGTTTCTATGAAGTCGTATTAGTGGTGACTCATCCTGAACATGACGCATGCAGCCCCTACACAAATCTAGGTAGGTACATACTCGTGTAAGCTTCTTTAATGCGGTCCCGGGACGTTGGTTTGAGAAAACAACCCGTACATACATACTACATACCTAGTTGGTTTACTAAATCCAAGCTTATTTTGTTCAGGTAGCATAAATTATAAATTTGGGGATATCTTTAAAGAAATTTAAATTAGCTACAGTGTTGCAATCTATTGATAGCGGTAATATAAATCGCTTTTGTTTTTAATTGTATCTAGCCATTGTACACTGAGGCGTCAAAACGTGCGCGTCGTATTTTTTGCCAAAACCCAAACGAACTGTAATAACTCATAAAAAAGTTCATTTTTCAACGAGATGACATTGAAAGTGCGAGCGAATTTCGACGCGTAAGGGCGTGGCATTTGCCACAGAAATACAATCTTTATGTATATTTTCAAAGAGTCCGTTTCGGGTATTGGCAACAATTTGAATGCGCGATCTTTGCCGCCCCAGTGTTTATAGAAACATAATAGATTCTCATATTGTTTTCTCATATTTACGCGAATACTATACATTGTAATAAAACTATTTTACGGATTTTATCGCGTATATTTACTATTTTATTTTCCCGACGTTTCGGCTGCTTTACAGCAACCATGGTCACGGGGGGACTGAGGTGTTACGACGTCCTGATGTCATAGTTAATATACGCGATAAAATCCGTAAAACAGTTTTATTTCAATAAAAGATTCTATCAATTTAGGATCACTTCCTTAACCAAGGAAATACTCGTATATATTTATCGCTATTTATATTTGCTTATACAAAAAGAAGTTCTTCAATTGTTAAAACTATAAGAAGGAACTAACTTCACAATGAACACGCGTTACTTGTTTGAATACACCATAATCCTTTTTTTACCAGATTTTTTTCTGTATAATATTATACCAACGTTTTATTTATTATACCAACTAATGCCACGTTTCAGTACTGTTCTACAATAGCATAGTAAAGGGACCGTAACCTTCTATTTATACTCATAAATTTTGCGGTGCAAGCATCTCGCGTGAGTTCATAAGTTTAGCGGCAAAAATCCCAAGACATCGTCGGTGCATTGTGGCAATATCTAAAGTAATAAGTCTTGGAGCACGTTTTATATTGGCTGCATGCGGAGATGGCACTCTATTTGTGTCACTTAAGGAACTGACGTAGTCCGGAACGCCCAGGTTATAAATGCAGATGTGGCACAAATATATTTTTAACCTTTATTCATAGACCGTACGAACTTTTAGTTCCTGTCTACGGCAACACATGACATGATTCCCTGCTGATGACAAAACGCGGCTGTTGAATTCTTTGCCAATAGCAAAACGAACTGTATTGTCTCATTGATAAAGTTCAATCTGCAATAAAACTACATTGACAGCGCGAGCTAATTTTGTTTAAAGTAATATTCACACTATTCTTTAGAATGTAATGGCATGGTTTTTTAACCGACGAAAAAAAAAAAAGGAGGAGGTTCTCAATTCGACGCGTATATATATTTTTTTTTTTTTTTTTTTTATGTATGATCACGCATATCTCCGGCGTCACTAAACCGATTTCGAATTTTTTTATGACGTTTGCTAAGGAATTCTTCGAGGGTGGTCCCATTTTCAAAATATTATCAGAAATTAACCCCCTTGGGGGTGAAATGAGGGGTTGAAGGTCACATAATTTAAAAATTATTTTTTGATCAACCTGAAACTTTGTATATGTATTTTACATACAAAATAAAGAAACACGTGTTTTAGGAAATTTGAAAAAAAAAAATATTTAGGGGGTGAAATGGGCTGATAAAGTTTGCATTCTGGACTATAGCATATCTTCGGCGTTAGTGAGCCGATTTCGAAAAATCTTTTTTTGTTTAATACGGATAGTTAACAAATATCGAAACGATGGGATGGAAAGGGTGGAGGGGGGTGAATTCCTTTTTTGGGCTGTTATGAGGTGCTAATACTTGCATCTTTTCACAAAATAGATACTAAATTCGCCTTCAAAAACTTACACACTAAAAACACTAAAAAGTTACAAATAACCTTATAATTCATTACATTTGTAGTCGGTGCCAATTCATGTGTGTATTTGCCTAGTCTGATATAGATTGGCACCTACACCATGATATACCTACGCCCACGTGGACTTTATTTGGAATTATACCCATTTTTAACCAACGAAGAAAACAGAAGAGGTTCACGTTTCGACACGTATTGGTTAGGGTATAACTTCGAAGTTGGTCCTATATAAATTAGGAACAAAAATCCTACCTGAAAGGTGGGAAAATAGGGAGAGATTTATTGTTAATTCTCAAATTTTAATGCTGAGTTGTGTATTACAAAAAAACATACAGTAGATTCAGATTAAGTAGTAGATTTTAGCCACAAAAAAATATAAAATAAAAACTTTTTAACAAAAAATTAAACCGCCGAAAATTTTAAAAAGAAAAAAATAATATACCTTTTTTATTTAACCTTAATAACAAAGTTCTTAAACTAATGTAAGTATACCTAAGTCATTTTGAGTCGGCGCCAAACAATTAATGAACAATAAATTTAAAGAAATAACCAAATGAAATTAACAATGCAACGTGAAATCTTCAGCGACAAACATTAACATTCCAAAAAATTTACTCTCCGTACGACCACTCGCACACATTGTGTATCGCTATCTCGCTGTGTATTGCTGTCTCGCTGACTTAACTTCGTGAACGCTCGGAATTTTCCAGCGAAGGTGCGTGTCGCGCCGCGCCACCGCCGCGCCGCCGCCGTACATCACACTTTACTAAATTAATTAATTTGCTTGTTTGGCGCCGACTCAAAATGACTTAGGTATACTTACATTAGTTTAAGAACTTTGTTATTAAGGTTAAATAAAAAAGGTATATTATTTTTTGCTTTTTAAAATTTTCGGCGGTTTAATTTTTTGTTAAAAAGTTTTGTTTTTTAATTGTCCTAAATTATACGCGGACTAAGTGACAGGTAACTGCTAGTTATAAAATATCAGCTCTTGGCGGAAATTATGGCCTTTTATAATTATGTAGTAGTGTGAAACGAAACTGAAACCTTTTAAACGGACATTTTTAAGGTTTCCCATCGCTTGCTAGGTTCAAGCTATATTTGCTATACAAAAACCAGATCACTATAAACATATTTTGAATAAAAATAGAAGGTTATTTTAAACTTATAATACAGCCTAGTGTATAATATAGAAAACTCATTAAGTAGAGAGGGGAAAGTCAGTCAGACAGGACCATAAAATCCATTAGTGTAAATTAAAATTTAATTAAAATTCAATATTTAGCGCATCAATTTATGGTTCATAACTCCATTCCTAAAGCGGAATGTAGTCATGCTGGCGCGTCTGAAGGGTAATTAGTTATAGTTGAGCTTAAACTAGCTTCACTACGGCAAGTAGGATTATTAAATCAATTATTCATATCTGACGTTAATATAAATCAAATAATATTAATAATTACTTTACGAATATCTATTATGTTACAATTACTGTAATATAAAGCACTTATTCGGCAGTGCAACAAAATGGGTTAGTTTATTTAAATAAAAAATATACATCATCACGCCTGTATTCCCCGAAGGGGTAGGCAGAGGTGCACTGTAGTGCGCCCACACTTCGTCGATGTAATTTGGTTCCAATGTAATAGGGGGTGAGCCTATTGCCATTATACCGGGCACATTCCCCCTTAATACGAGGGAGATTTGGGCCATAGTCCACCACGCTGGCCCAGTGCGGGTTGGTGAACGCTTTTCTATAGACGTGCAGGTTTCCTCACGATGTTTTCATTCACCGTTCAGCAAGTGGTAATCATTGTTGAAAATGACATTCGCACATGAAAATTATCTCAGAGGTGCGGGCCTGGGATTTGAACTTGCACCCCTTACGTTCAAGGCGGGCGTTCTTGCCCGCGAGGCTACCACTGCTTGATATTTAAGTCTATTTATATTTTATTTTTATCACTTTTAGTTTTTGAGTGAATATGAGGGTATTAGTTTTAAGGCTGTTGAAATAGAGGCTGACATTTAAAACACTTTTGCAATAGAATGACATGCTCACTCTGCTGATGTACTCTTATTAAAACAGTAGCATCATTCATTTTCAATTTTATTATTTGCCTCTAGCAGCCTGCCTTTCCTGTTATGAATCATTGAAGACAACAAAACAATGTCTCCCGTCAAAAAATCAATAAGAAACACTTTCTGAAAAAAAAAAAAGTTTTCATAATCCTATGCACCCTAAAAGCGCAAGGCTTTCTCACAGTTCACTACTAGTTGACATAAATAGTGATTTGTGGCCCAAGTTGGCCGAAGTTCCCCACTCTCCCCGCTGACACCCAAGAGAAATAAGTCGACTCGTACTTTCTTAACGAAATGATTGCCTACGTGTACGTTGTTAGCCCTATTTATTTTGGGGTGGGTTTTATTTACCCTCTTTCCCCAGTGGATAATTCAGTTTCTAAGAATTCCGTATCGACCAACTGGGACGCATAAAGTATTTTTACTTTCACGAGAAAAGAAAGTCTTGTTCAGTAAATGGAACTATCTGTCTGTAATTTATTGCTATCTTTGTGAAGAAGATGACAAGCCCATTCCGCTTGTTGCTTTGTCACATAAATGTTAAAGTTCCACCGATACCATTGTGGGCTTTTCATTAAACTTTAAGTCGTTAATTTTATAAGGTATTGAATCTATATTTATATATACATAGATTAAATCAACTCAATCGTATTGTAGATTCAATTACCGCTTGAAAGGATACAGATTTCCATGATAGAATGTCGGCAGGGTGATTACGTAAATATGATGCAAACGCTTATTACAAGTTTTTATTACAATAGTTTTTGGTTTATAACAGTGACAACAGCAATATAAGTTACATAATCACCCTGTGAATCCGCATTCAGATGAAATATGGAAAATTCAAGATTCATGAAACAATATAATCAATGCATGCAATAAAAAACATACACAGACTGACACTCGAAAAGGTGCTACACAACTGATTTTCTTATTTTTGTTAAAATTACTAAATAATTTTGGTGAAGAAAAACATCGTGAGGAAACCTGTACGTCTATAGAAAGGCGTGTGAAGTTCACCAACCCGCAATGGGCCAGCGTGGTTGACTATGGCCCAAATCTTCCTCGTATTGAGGGGAAATGTGCCCGGTATAATGGCAATAGGCTCGCCCCCTATTAGATTGGGACCAAATTACATTAGTGAAGTGTGGGCGCACTGCAGTGTACCTCTGCCTACCCCTTCGGGGAATACAGGCGTGATGATGTATAAGAATATAATAATTTTAATTCTTAAAACCGTAGAATTACACGATCTAAAACCTTAAGCCCACTTATAATCTCTAATTTAGTAAGTTTACCGAAGAAATTTGCTGTATAGGATTAAAGCCGACAGCAGTCGGTTACGCTTAAAAAAAATTACTGTGAGCAGTGAAAACCCAGTGAGTGGAAGTGCTTGCGGTTTATTTTTTAAATTCCTATTTGGAAATAAGCCCGGAAACTTTTTGAAAGTTCATTAAAGACCGCCACAGCCAAAGATATGGTACACAAATAGCCGAAACCTATTTATGTCAAATCATTAAATAATTAATATTATCAAATTTCATGTTTAAGTATGTTAAATTAGAATAAAATATGATATTTTATTTTTGGAAGCCCAGCTTATTTTACATAAATTGGAACTTTTAGATAGCGCTGCCTGCTGTAACAGACGATCTAATATACGATCAGTTTTATAGAGACGAATTCAGATACATTACTACCGCATATACTACCATATAGCTAACTATGGCTTGTCATTGTTAAAAAAAATATAGGTTTTGGCTGTAAGTATTTTTTTTTATTTCTTAACTGACTTGTTTAACTTCACAATTGTTTGAATAAAATCTGGTCCGGTTTCAAGTCCCGGACACACTCGGGCGTCAAGACGTGCGCTAAAAAATATTTGCCAAAATAAAATTAACTGCATAGACTCACACACAAAGCTCATTCTTCAACAAAATGTCATTGACGGCGTGGTCGAATTTTACAGCGTGGGACGTGGACCACACAAATTCAAACTTTATGTATACAGTATATTGGGTACATTTGCTGTCCGAAATCATATTTTAGTTTCATATACGATATAGAGCCATCATTGTCCAGAATAGAGGGCGATGGTAGAAGGGAAGGAAGGCCTTTGCCCAGCAGTGGACACAATAGACTTATAAGTAAAATAAATACATACGGCAGCAGATATATAGATGATTTATTGAAGGCAGACTATACCAGACCATCATAGTTTCAGATTTGACAACAAGTGAGAGAATATAATAGTTTCTTGCTTATTTTAACTCTATTTATTTTTTTGTCCAAAGTGTTCTATTCAACCCAGCACTAATTAGGTCAAGTAAACTCACAAAGGATGTACTGATAAGGGTATACAGGCTATCTGATAATCCTATCCTTGCGAGGCACGTGTGTGGAATAAACCAGCTTCGAGCACCCTAACATCATTACTTGCTCTATTACTTCCTGTACCCAGCTTTGCATATCAAAGATGACCGCAGTGTACGAGATATGTTCCTAATAAGTACTCTACATGATCGACCTTAATAGCATGTAAATACAGGCCAATAAGAATGCATAACTAAACACTTTAGCGGCCTATAGTTCTAAGTTTACCTTTTATTATGAAAGGAGTGACATCTTGGTATTGAAAAAGTGTCCGTCGAAATGCATGTAATAATAGTTCAAAAACTTCCACAATGGTGCTGATGTCGATAAATGCCATATCGACGCCCCCCGGGAATAAACCGGTATGGAAAAATCGCTGATTCCGAATCTGGCATAACAGCAAAAAGTCCATAATGGCACTTGCCGACTTATTCCAGGGGGGCGTCGATATATACCAATTATCGACACCAGCGCCAATGTGGAAGTTTTTGAACTATTATTACATGCATTTCAACGGAAACTTTTTCAAATTTCCTATAGGAGATTGCCCTCCTTTCATATACCCTCCATACACTAGACCCAGTCGTCGGTATTTCCTTATTTATGTCATAAGTACATTGTGAAGAATCCGGTATAATCGCCAATACTCAAACGTGGGTCAATATTACCTGTAACACTAGAGAGTCCGCGATGCGTGAACTCTGTGGATATCCGATAGAAGAACTCGAGTGCTGTGTCCACACTTTGCTTTCTACTGCGGACTGTTTGCTAACTTCGCGTTTGGGAGTCCGTGCGTGCCAGACTTAGATTTTATACGACTTGCTATTTTTTATGTTCGATTTTTTTAAATTTAATTTCGGCAATCTATTCCCTTTTTTTATTTGTCTATTACTGTAATAATTTAATGTGTGTATTGCCTAACATTGGTATGCCCATTCCATAGTCCAAATTTCCCAATTGCCATTTATTAAAAAAATACCCTAATCTCTAGACACTTGGAAGAACATACATTTTGATTAATTCTGTAGCCGTTTACCATAAACAAAAAAAAAAACAACTGGAATAAATAATACCGTATTTGAAGTTTATGACTACTCTGCAAGTAGATATTATAGTTATGCCAACATGTAGTGATTATAACTCTGCTAACCTTAGATCGACCTTACCGAAGTTAATTTAAGATCCATTATTACTTATCGATATTAGTGCGTAATAAAGACGACATAACAATATTATAATTTCACGTAAAATGTACGCCGGTCGTTATAATTGTCCATTAGTTTGCGAGGCGGCCAATTACGCGTCCATTAAGCGTGAATCTCACTAATAGCAATTTCGCCGTAGATGCTGAAGAGGCGTCACCTTGCCACAGCGAAGATAGGTTCAGTAATACACGTTTTATTACATGCAGCTTTACGTATTTACGTGGGAATTAAATCCGTCGTAACTATCACGTTTCGTAAGGTCTACATTTACAAAACATTGTGTTTTGTCATTAAATGTATTTCGTTTACCCAAATTAGGCAGTAAAAGTAAAAGTAGCAGAATACAATGTAAATTGTAATTATAATTTTAAAGACCACACAACATGTGATGGTTGTCACTTTTTTTCATGACATTTGTTTATATGTATTTTGCAGTTTATAGATGAAACGTCATAATTGCTATATAAATGCTTATATTTCCTAAAACAGGTAAACTTAAGAACACAATCATAAAATACTCTCAATTCGTATTAAAAATAACCTTAACACTTCACACGTCGACTAACCCAATATAATGCTCAAAAATACGTTATAAAATTATTATTTACAATTTGACTTACTGACCTACATTTTATTGTGATGTAAATCTACTTGGTAGAGTGTCGTATAATGAAACAAGTGACGACCCAGATAACATGCTTTGCTTCTAAGAACATAATTCTCAAGGTATCATCATAAAGTTGACTCAAATCTCGTACGACTCAAAACTTTTGAAAAGGGAATTTCATATAGGTATGAAGGCTGTCATTAGGACTCCTGCATACATATAGATAGGTACATGCAAACTTCAAAAAAAAAATTCAAAATCGCTTGACAGACGCCAGAGATATGCGGTAACATACATAAAAAAAAACATACGGGTCGAATTGAGAACCTCCTCCTTTTTGAAGTCGGTTAAAAAATTACTTAACATATAAAAAACCGATTAGGTACAATTCAAATTACTGTATTGTTTTTTTTTGTGACTTAATGAGTTTTTCCTGTCACTCGTACGATATAGATATAATTTTTATTTCACTGTTAGCACCTGTTAGGTACCGATTATAGCCATCACAATTAATCTCGGTTTGGAACATTTAATTGGCGTAATTACAAACTAATTTCAAAATATGTTTTCTTCATTGTTTACCAAATAAATTAGATGATGAAATTTTAATGGAATAAGATGAGGAATAGCTGTGAATAGCGAGTACTTATGCCAATATCAAGTAATTAATACCAAGGACATATTCCACATATACACATTATAATGGGTGACGAACATGAACGTGGTAAACATGGCGGATTTTTCCCAATACAAATGATCGGATCGCCGTCATCGGACCAATGAGTGCATTCTGCGAACTCCATTCAATAGTTCCGCAAAAATTATTTACAGTCATTACTCCATTTTCATTATACTCTTTAATCTATACTTCTATACTATATACCTATAATATATATATAATATTATAAAGAGGAAAGACTTGTATTTTTGTATGTAACGAATTAACTTACCGACCGATTTCAAAAATTATTTTGCCGTTAGAAAGCTATAGTATCACTGAGCATCAGGTTAAACTAGAAACCCGTGCAAAGCTGGGAGGGGCTGCTAGTTATTAATATTTATTTAATAATTACAAAAGTGTAGCAAAACCAATTTGTAATAAATTAACCAAATGACACTAAGTTGAAGCCAGAACGGTGCAAGTTGGCGGACATTTTAATGAACGAAGCGCCATGTTGTTCCCAACTCCCCATCCTGTTATGCAATTGTTTAATTAGTTGACGACAAACAACTGGACATTAGAATACAGTTGCATTGATTAGAGAATATTCAAATTCTGTTTAGTACAAAACTTGTCTTCAGTAAGAAGTAGGAGATTAGAATGGTTTGGGCATGTGATGAGAAAAGATGAGAATCATGTGACTAAAAGAGTGATGAGTATAAATGTGGACGGATATAGAGCGAGAGGAAGACCCAAGAAAAGATGGATGGACTGTATAAAGGGTGATATGAATGAGATCGGAGTGGATGTGAGTATGACGGAAAAGCGAGATAAATGGAAGAAAAAGACATACTGCGCCGACCCTTAATAATGGGACAAGGTAAGGCAAATGATGATGACGACAGAACTTGTCTTCTAAGTTTTTATATAGCTCATTCACTTTCTTTATTGAGTAAAAAGTATATCGTCGGGTGACGGGAAATACTCACTAAGTAACTTAAAATATCAACAACTTTCCCTGGAAATAGTCATTATCTCCATAAGTGCATTACTTTACAAAATTCCAAGAAGCAAAAAATCACTAAACCCATAAAAAACCGATTAGGTACAATTCAAATTACTGTATTGTTTTTTTGTTACTTATTGAGTTTTTCCTGCCACTCGACGATATGCGGACGGCTCACCTTATTTACTGAATGCTCTGAACATACTGAGGCAAGCAAAATCACTTAATTTTGGTCTCGATGTAATAGGGGGCGAGCCTATTGCCATACCGGGCACATTCTCCCTCAATATGAGGGAGATTTTTGGACTATCGTCCACCACGCTAGCCCAGTGCGGGTTGGTGAACTTCACACGCCTTTCAACTTTTATAGACGTGCAGGTTTCCTCACGATGTTTTCCTTCACCGTTCAGCAAGTGGTGATCATGATTGAAAATTACATTCGCACATGGAAATGATCTCAGAGGTGCGGGCCCGGGATTTGAACACCCCTTACGTTCAAGGCGGGCTTTCTTAACAACGAGTCTACCACTGCTTCCTATAATTTTTTTTCCAAATGGTATCTCATGAGAATGTTTAAAAATTCAGTTCAATGTAGTTAATCAGTATTTTAAGCTATAAGCTTGAAGATCCTTAATTCAAAGCATCTCTAAACACAACATACCACGTACAAGAGACAACAACACAAGCCACCCTTCAAGTTTTAATTACGGGCTACGTTCACACGGGTAAGGCCTAAAGCCCCGAGCACACAAGAGCGTCCACACGCGCACGTAAAAAAATGGCCAATACTAAAATGAACTGTATTTACTCATAGAAAAAGTGTATTGTTCAACGAAATGTCATTGACAGCGCAAGCGATAACGTAACGCGTGATCACATATCTTCTGCCAAAGATATGAAATCTTTATGTATAAAAATAAAATACATCATCACGCCTGTATTCGCCGAAGGGATAGGCAGAGATGCACTGCAGTGCGCCGACTATTTTGGTCCCAATGTATCAGGGTGCGAACCGATTGCCATTATACCGGACACGTTCCCTCTCAATAAGAATAAGAAGAAGAATAATTTATTTCCAAATGGAAGGGAGAGGGAGATCAATACGAGGGAGATTTGGGCCATAGTCCACCACGCTGGCCCAGTGCGGGTTGGTAAACTTCACATGCCTTTCTATAGACGTGCAGGTTTCCTCACGATGTTTTCCTTCACCGTTCAGCAAGTGGTAATCATTGTTGAAAATGACATTCGCACATGAAAATTATCTCAGAGGGCCTGGGATTTGAACTTGCACCCCTTACGTTCAAGGCGGGTCTTGCCCACGAGGCTACCATTGCTTGTATATTGTCACTAAGTTCGTTTTGGTGTTAGCCAAAATGCTGACGCCTGCGGCTAAGTCCTAGTGTACCAAGGGTTAAACAAGTTTGACACTAAAACCCTTGGCCTCGTTAAAGCCCAATCGGCTGTACAGCGGTGCAAATAATATGCGTACCGCGAACGGCTTTTAAGAAGTTTGTGGGTTTGAGAGTTTGCCCTCGGGAGATTGACCCGCTGAGTGAATCTGGATGTAACATTGTTTTATGACGTTATAATATTATAGTACTTGATAAAGGTGGCGGTTGGTACTGCGATAAGTAAAAAAACACTTGCATCTGACACTTTAAAACAACAGATAATATAGAGAATTATTTATTTTGTCTTTAGCGACACTTTGGGCGATACCTATTGACTTATATACATATTTGGAATCAGCTAGTTTATCTGCACCGAATGAGTGTGCTCCCATGTTAACAAAATGTCACTTAAGTCAAATAATAGGCATGTCCAGTACAAAAAGCTCGAAGTGACGTAATTTGTTAGGCAAATCCGACAGTTGAAGAGGTTATACCTTATATCTGCACAGTCATGCTAAGCCTACTGGTATCTTCAATTAAGTCAATGATTCTAAAATACAGGAACCATACAAAAAATCCGAAAGGACATTTACTGACGACATTTCCTTGAGTAATAAAACTTAAGCAACAAATTACAAGCCTCGTCCTTAACCAATTACGTCTGTCAATACAATTAATAAGTAAAAGAACACATTAGTGGGTTAAGTACAGTCCCATAACAACCTGCAGCCATAGGGGCATGCGAATTAAATTGATTATTTTTCAAAATTTACTCTGTATCAATGCACATAAAGCTTAAGATTCTTTGGTGAAACCCACGCGATTAGTGTCAAAATTCGCTGGCAACATCGATGACGTTTCATTGGAAAATATGACTTATTTTATACGTTAATACAGTTCATTTTTGTATTGGCAAAATTGATCGCGCGTATTTGAACGCGCCTGTGACCACAGAGTTTTCCATTACACGTTGTCACATCCGTCTGACCTACTTCTACGGTAACTAAATTATTAGGTATACTTTAGTTGGCAGGCCGTTTCTTTATGAAAGCTGTAACAACTTTTGGAACATTCTCGATGTGGCTACCTATCTACTAAAAGTAACGTGGGCTAGGTTTGTTGGTTATAACAGGTCAACCTTGATATCTGTTATTCCTGTTATTGTTAAGCTATAATAACCAGGTGTCAATATCTGTTATTAAATAACAGCATGATATTTTTCAAAGCAAAGTCTGTCAGTAAATTAATCACTATAGAGATCAGAGCATATGAGTCCAAGTAATTATTGTTTGTTTGGAACCTAAAAAAATATTATGGGTTGACTTGCATGCATATTATTTTTTTATTTCAAACGAAACACTTTCTAATCATCACTTAATATCAAAAGAACAAATGTTAACTATAAAAAAAAAATCGAACGAAAAGAACAACTGTTATCTATCAAAAGAAAGAGCCGGTAAGAAACTCAATGGTTACTCTTTTCAAAATGATAATTGCGAGTAATACATTCTCAGGAGCAGCAATGCCATGTGAGCAGAAAGCACCTTTGCCACAATACTAGAGAATAATTATACTCACGGCAGTCTAATATTAAAAACAAATATAGAATTTACGCTTAGGAAGCTCGTACAGTAAGGTGCGTCTACTCCCATTTACAATTAAGGGATTATTCTAAACCACAGATGGTTATAGAAATAATTGCTTTGGAATGATGCCTTCAACGCAGTATGGGAGAGTAGATGGTAAGTCATTAAGAGGAAATACGAATACTTGTGATTTATATATCTTACGATAAATAAGCCTCATTTATATTTATTACTTAGTCTGAGTCAGTTGTTAATTAAGTTTATAATGTTGTCTTCTAAAGCAATAAAAAATATCTGGTAAGTTATTTAAGTAATCACGTGGTCGGTTATCATCAGAAAGTAAAATACAAATTATGGAATAATAACTTATCGGTCAGTCATAATATTGTAACTCTGCGACCACACACGGCTACCTCAAAACGCACGCGATTTTTTTGCCAATATCAAAACCAACTGTATTCATTCATAGAATAAGGTCATTTTTGCAGCAAAAAACCATCGATGGCGCGAACGAATCGCGTTATCGCGTACCTATTACCACGTATATTGAAGCTTTATGTATATCAGCATAGAGTACATTTTCAAAGAAATAGTAAGTTTAAATACTAAACCCCGACTTAAACATTCATAACAATAAACATACATGAAACAATAAAATATTCTCATGGTGATGTTCGGAGGATAGCCGTAGCTATATGCAACTTTGCCCAAAAGCTTATGATTGGTTAACTACTGTTGTGCATCCTGCATTGTTTCTTTATGGTATACTTACTGTAATTGACGGGTGAATGTCTAAAACTCCTCAGTTCACCTGCATTTATACGATATTTGGTCAATTGTATTCTCCATTTTCCGATGCCTCTACAAATATTTTCCAGTGAAAAGTGTTCGTTTCACGATCAATCTCTGTTATTCTGTCGGTTTTGCTGTATATTGGATTCAATCTAACTGTCACTAGCTGATTGGAAGGTCTGTCTATACGACCGAATTCCCTCCAAATGTTTTTGTATTTATTTGATTCCAGTCGCGATTTTTTTTTATGTTTCATTCTTATTTCAAAATTATTTATGTATGGATTTTAAGTATGGATTAGATTTGCTGCATGTTAGTCAACAAATTCAGGTTCAAATTAAGACCTTAAAATATTTTCACTTGTTTCTTTTTCGTTGTTTACCCCGGTACCAATTGCTCGCGCCCGAGAATATCTTTAAGACTCGCAAAAAAAGTCTGTAACTAAAATGGGAATAAGAAACTTAATTACTTGAAACTGGCGGCAAAATTACGCCAATAAAACCTCTAAAAACTAAATTAACTTTCAGTTAGTCCAATATTTCATTCATTTTAGTATTTAAAATGTAAGTTAATTGCGTTATTGAACCAGACATTTAGTTACCAATCTTTGTGTAAGTGTACGTTCTAAATTCTATTTAAAATAAAATACATCATCACGCCTGTATTCCCCGAAGGGGTAGGCAGAGGTGCACTGTAGTGCGCCCACACTTCGCCGATGTATTTTGGTCCCAATGTAATAGGGGCGAGCCTATTGCCATTATACCGGGCACATTCCCCCTCAATACGAGTGAGATTTGGGCCATAGTCCACCACGCTGGCCCAGTGCGGGTTGGTGAACTTCACACGCCTTTCTATAGACATGCAGGTTTCCTCACGATGTTTTCCTTCACCGTTCAGCAAGTGGTAATTCTATTTATGGATTAAAAAGTCATAAGTTAGCAACAATACTGTAATGCACTTGATTTCACATATTAAAGTACTTTATTATGGAATATCCTTTGCCTCCTTGCATCAAATCTAATGTTTTTTTTTTGTTTTTATATAGCGCTAATCATTCAGTTCTCTAAGTAAATTTGTGTAATGATTTAATAATGTCCTGGGTACCCTTAAATACGTACCCTAATACATATTTTTCTTATTAGTTTTATAGTATTGTTTATATAAAATTTTAATTTTTTTGGCAAATAAATTGGACACAAAATGTTACCAATATTTTTAAAGACACTTAATACAATTTAAGAGAAAAGTAACGAAAAACATGGACCAAGTCTTCTAACGGGACCGCATCGGGCATTTCCGAGGCTCTCAACTTTTGCTTCCTATCCCGATATCAAACCTCCAATCCCTGTAGGAATATCGCCGTCATTTATGAAAAAGAAGGATCGAAATACCGGCGTCCTTTTGTGTAATCAAACTCTTCCAATGATTTTTTCTTTTGCTGGAATAGCAGTAGTTGAACAAAATGTGTTAGTTCTCGTGTTCGCGTGAGAAGACATAAAAAACAAATTAAAAAGTCGTGAAGTTGGTCCGAATTTAGACGATGATCCCTAGAAACAGTTAAAAAAATAAGTTAATTTTATAAATTGTATTAGTGTTATTTATCATGTTTTCATTCTCCTATTTGAAACCTATAAAATTTAAACTAATTATTTGTACAATCATAATATTATGATGTTTGTAGAAATGTATTTTTTTTTTTTTTTTTAGCCTATTTTGTGTCCCACTCCTGGGCAAAGGCCTCCCCTCTCTCCCTCCACCGATCCCGATCCTGAGCCATTTCCGGCCACGTCTTCCCCGCAAAGATGTCTAGATCATCGCGCCACCGTTTCCTTGGTCTTCCACGGCGTCTTGTACCTGCGGGACTCCATTTGGTACTTATATTGGCCCACCTCTGCGGGTCCATACGGGTGTTCGGGGTCACTTAACATCTAATGATCCAAGTCAACCTTACCTGCTCGCGGTGCACCCTGCTGATTAACGAACGAGGCTCTGACGAAACGTCCACCAACCCGCACTGGTCCAGCGTGGTGGACTATGGTCCAAACCCCCCCCCCCCCCCCTTAACCACAACCAATGACAGAAATGTATATAGTTACTTTATTATTCCTTTATTTCTCATTTTTCTTATTTAGTACATTTTTAAATATAAATATAAAAAATACATTTAAAAATATAAAATAGTATAATAGTATAGTTACTTTTATTATTACAGTGTTATTTCACATTCATAATTGGTACAAATGAAGACATTACGTTAATTGCAGTGGAATTTTCTAAGGGTTTCGCGTAATTAATTTTGTTAATATGAACGAGCGGGCCCGCGTAATTACGCGGGTAATGTAGAGATGACGTCACGGCCAGGTCTCAAACATATTTCTTAACTATGTACCCATTGTTCAGTTTTAATGTGTATATTCCACTATATTGTTGTTTGTTTTGTGTTGAAAACTTAAATTAATCGTTGATGTTAGTGTTTTAGTTGAACTTCAACACATTCTACTATTATATCTTCTACTTCCTTTTACTTGATGTGGCTAATAGCAGCGACACCCACTTGCCATCAATAATCTAACTGCTAGAACCACTGCACGGACTTATAAAAAAACCAGATATTACAGTAGAAGTAGCGCTACGATACATCACTGTATGACGTACACTTTTCAAAATGTAATTATTGGCTAACATCAAAGAGTATCGCTGAAATGTATTACTACTACCTCCATGCTGAATTGCGAATACCATAGAGTACCTTGTGTTTACCTGGGACAGGTTTTTTTTTACAAAATGTTGCAATTTAGTTTCTAATATTTAAACGCTTCGTTCATCTGAGATGGTCACATCTGAGGCTATAGAACCCATAATAAAACCGTCATAGTAGATAGAGTACCCATAAAGACTCCACTCTTCGTAATGCTCAGCGGAAAATTTTTTGAAGGTTGGCAATTGTTTGTCTTGAGTTTATCTGAGATCCGCCATCTTAGTCTTAAGATCAAGTAAGTATCTATATAAGTGTCACTAGTCAAAACTAATATGGCGGATAAATTTACCGCAGCGCGTGCTCGAAATGCCGGCTCCTTATACTATACTACCTCCATGATACCTCAGTATTGTGTAGTCTGTGCACCCCAAAAGATGAAAAAACTTCTTTTAAAAGTACAAGAGGACATTCAACGGCCGGCGGCGTAAATAAATCTTGCAAGACACGAGCCGGCGGTAACAGAAAATCAACATTGGCGCGGCCACGACCCTTGTTTGTCCATTAGCTTGCTAGCTGTGTAAATATAAGAAAAGAATCGCTCAGACAATGTTTTGTTGCTGGCAAATTTTAGACATTACGGAAACAAGACAGATGGTTACAAGATGAGTCTCTCGCTATGAAAATATTATCATAAATCAGTAGACTTATTATTCTACCTCTTCAGGTATTATAAACTAATTAAATTTAAATTGTTACAAAGGGCGACCTCATTACTAAAAGTAATCTATAACTGGCAACCCTCATACCTATAGATAGTATCCATCGAGATATATAGAATAATCTTATGTTTTCTTACTGTCTGATTCTCTCTGGTTTCTCATTTTATTCTTGTTTATTCTTCAATATGACATAATTATCATGCGTATTATTCTTTCCTCGATGACTTTTAGATAAATGCTCTCTGACATCAGTTTTTACAAAGGCTTATTTTTTATTTGGTCATTGTTTTTTTACTCTGAGGAATTTTAAGGTATTCACATTCTTTTCGTGCAAAATTATCCTCCATGTCACTGAAATTACTTTTAATTTTTAAATCTCTCCCGTATTATGAGGAAATGTACCTGGTATAATGGCAATAGGCTAACCCCTATTAAATTGGGACCAAACTACATTGACGAAGTTCGTTTGCACCGCTGTGCACCTCTGCCTACCCCTTTGAGAAATTTAGGCGTGATGATGTTATATTATAATTTTTGATGCTAGACAATGAGCGTACTTCAGGCACCGCCAAAAGACAGCCCCACATCGCAACAACTGTTCATGCCGACGAGTGAAGAAAAACCATGGACCCTCACACCATTCATTATAACCCTTTGTAAGTATTTAATACCTTACAAACGCTTGTCAATTACTTTTATCATAACTAAGGTAAGGAACCCTATTTCTGAGGGATATTAAAACTGGCAGCAGTGGTAGCCGAGTGGTCGAACGCACGCCTTGCAATCAAAGTCTGCAAGTTCAAACCCCGGCTCGCACCTCTGGGTTTATGTGCGAATCTCATTTTCATCCGAGATTATCACTTGCTATGAAACGGTGAAGGAAAACATCGTGAGGAAACCTGCACGTCTGAGGAAACTTGACTAGTTCTCAATAGATGTGTGAAGTCTGCCAACCCGCACTGAGCCAGCGTGGTGGACTATGACCTGAATCCCCCTCGCATTGAGGGGAGGCCCGTGCCCAGCAGTGGGACGTTAAAAGGGCTGTAGTTAGTTATTAAAACTGGCACCCAAGACCGTTTTATGTAGTTAATGTGTAAATACGGCGGCTACAAGGCTCTCTGCATTACATCTATTTTCAATAATTACAATTTAAACGAGAACGTCTAGAACGCAAGACCTGGCCCTATAGCATGACCGCATAAGTTTTATCTCTTTCAACTGTCAGATTTGTCGAGAAAATGAAGTCACACCGAGCCATGGCCAGTACAAAAAGTTCAATGTGACGTCACTTTGTAGACAAATCTGACAGTTGAAATAGATAAAACTTATGCCTACGCGGTCATACTAAGGGGGCAGTGACGCGATTATATCAAGGGGTGAAAGGCTATTTGACTTTAGCGACATGTTTTAACTCGATAACGAAAAAGAAATAATACTTTAAAACTTTTAGGTGAAAGCAAAGTGACAGAGGTCGATATCCAAAGTTTCATAGAAGCAGGCCTCAAGACAGTGAGGTTCAGGATACAGATAACGCACGAGGAAAAGATAAGATTGCTCTCGATGTTACGGACCGCAATGTCGTGGTGCTGCGAGAAGTATGACGTCTCAACGTGGCCCATTGCTCTGTCTATCGATATCCCCAATGCTTGTATTAAAACGGGAGTAATTTTAAATGTTAGTAATAATAATTAGTGTCCGACAAAAGGTCGATTTTTGGGCGAAGCCGAAGCCAATTAATCGGCTTTAGCCATCGGCCGTAGCCAAAGGTTTAAAAACCCTAACAAAATTCAGTTCAAGATTGGCTGAAAGTCATTAAAATGTTTTTTTATTTATTTTGACTCTTGTTTTGCACACCGCAGTATAATCCCCGTCCCTTGCGTACCGCTCTTTCTATTGTGGCCTCGCACATTTCTAAATGTTCGTTCAATTTTGGAGCCTGTTAGGGACCTTCCGCTTCGGCCATAACTTCGGCCAAATTTGGCCGAAGCCGAAGGTGTGACAGACACTTATAATACATCACCACGCCTGCATTCCCCAAAGGGATAGGCAGAGCTGCACTGCAGTGCATCAGGGCTTCGCCGGTGTACTTTGGTCCCAATGTGATTGGGGGTGAACGAATTGATATTGGTAGTATTATTTTGATTTTAATGTTATCGTTACATGGAAGGCTGATGAGATGTACGTGGCAGAAGAAACTATCGTGGAAGTCACAAGCGACGAGACGTATGCAAACTCGTGCACTCCGACAAGAATTTTTATCGACGATCCATACGCTTTAGAAGCTATTAAGCCCGGCATCGAAGTCAGTATCTGCTTCGGAGAGATAGTGATGGTTTGCACTGAGGTGATAGATTCTAAGACTATACACTGTGAGGTAATTAGAGGAGCGAATATGGGAAATCAGGAGTTCGTGTGCTGCCGCGGTATTAAACATTTGAAACCACCGTTGACTCAAAAAGATTTAGAACTGATTGCATTCGCTAAAGAATTTAAGGTGAGTTATTTAGTTTAAGGCTACATTGAAACCAAAGAATAAAGTAATCGATCACTAATTTTAGTCGTAATTGTTAATGCCATTAATTACTTGGCACTGGCGGAATAATTACCTACTGATATCGAGGGCAGTCATACCTCATTTTATTCCATTTCTTAGCATATTTTCATAGCATTATCATTTATGTTTTTCCTTTTATTTATACGTGATTGAATACATCCTTTGACAACATATCTAGTACCTCGTAATTTCAGATGGCGACATGAGTCATCTTAAACCATTTTACTTAATTGCATCTGAACTCGTGCTAATAACAAGAGGTAATCGCCTGCACTCAAAAATTAGACTTTGTTAAGTTTTTTTTTAAATTTATTGGGGTAAACTAACAGTGACAAATTAACATTAAAGCAAAGCAAAGTAACATTAAAGATACAAGTAGAAATAAATTTGGCACCAACACCGTTTACCACAAATTGATTATAGTATACAATGTAAGTGGTCATGTGAGAAGAGTTATCAATGTTACTAGCTAGTACTTAATAATAGTTGGGTACTAGATATTACGTAGTATATTAAACACTTTATGCTTAAAGGAGTTGGGCGCTCTGTAGATATGTCGATTGAATTGAAATATTCGTTATAGGACTTAACTAGGCGGTACAACGGAGAGCGTTTACCGGCACTAGTGCGGCATCTAGTGGTTGCGAATAGCTGACATTGATTACGGCAGTTCGTTCTAGTAGGAACTGTATAACAAAGTTTGTTAATAACAGGTATGCAATCATATCTATGATGTTATAATTTTTTCGTTGCAGGCTGACATAGTGACAATAAATTCGATACGATTTCCTGGGACCTTAAATAGAATAAGGGCGTTTTTCCCAGAAAACGCGATGCCACTCTTAGTGAGCACAATATGTGAGCAAGAAGGGTTGAACAACATCGACGCCATCATTGAGGTGACTGCAAATCTCAAAACAATAAAGCATAGACAAAGAATCTTTTTTATAAATCAATACATAGACCAAAAATATTTTAAAATTATTCAAAATTTAGACAGATAATAAGTTTTATACATTCATATCACAATAATGTACAATATTTTTATAGGCGTCAGATGGAATAATATTAGCGAGAGAATTCATGGCTTATGAGATATTGAATAAAAATCTAATGACTGCTATACAGTTGCAAATAAGCGGTAAATGTCAAAAGGTAAGTACATAAATAAAAAAAACATACGGGTCCAATTGAGAACATCCTCCTTTTTGAAGTCGGTTAATAAAAATTGCCAGACAACACCAATTGATCGTAGGATCAGTAGGTATGTACCAGTTAAACCCAAACTAGGGCAAATTCCGGAATTTGCGACCGACGGGAATCGAACCCCCAACCATATCGTACAGTTAGCCTAGCGGCCTACGCTCGTACCACTTACCATCGTCAAACGTTCCAAATGTGTATCCATTTAAAGTTATGTTTATAAAGTTCAAAATGCGAGTAAATATTTTTAAATTATAGCAAGGAAAACCATTTTATATATCTGGCAACATCCTTGAAAAGACTTTACAACAGAATACACTGGCTTCCTGCGATTTGAATGATATTAGCAACGCAGTACTACAAGGAGCTGGCTTCGTGTTGCGTAGCTACAATGACCAGACACGCCTTGCAAAGGCATTGACCATACTGAATTCTATATGCAAAGCCGTGGAGCCTTTGTCGAAGACTGAAGAATTCTGGAGATTGTCAGCGGAGGTAATTAAGTCCTGTTTTGATTGTCTTTTTGGTATCACGCCCTGAACGTACTAGGGCCAGCTAATTCACTTCACAATTCGACTTTTCACCACTTGCTATTAAACGGTGAAGGAAAACATCGTGAGAAAGCCTGCACGTCTATAGAAAGGCGTGTGAAGTTCACCAACCTGCACTGGGCCAGCGTGGTGGACTATAGCCCAAAAATCTCTCTCGTATTGAGGGAGAATGTGCCTGGTACAATGGCAATAGGCTCGCCCCTATTACAGTGGGACCAAAATGCATGGGCAAAGTGTGGGCGCACTGCAGTGCACCTATGCCTACCCCTTCGGGGAATACAGGCGTGATGATGTTTTTATCAATATTCTGTCTTTATGATTTCACATACTATGCACATGGTTGCAGTCTTGTTAAACCCTCTCTGAATCACTAGTTCAAGATGCCAGTGAATGCAGCAGAGGCAGCAGTGTTAGGCAGTGCGTTGTTGGCCAAACAGACCGGTTCTTCCGTCATCATATTGCCAACCGTCACTGGCAGGACTGCCAAGCAACTGGCGCACATCGCACCCGAGCTGGTAATCATCACCATCAGTTCAAACCCTCGAGTTGCGAGACAAATGCAACTCTATAGAGGAATTGTTGCCATTATCTATGACAGTGAGTTTAATAACTTTTATCTTAGATAGATAGATAGAAAACTCTTTATTGTACACCAATAGTTACAAGGAAATCACATATATTGACAAAAACAAGAACAAATAGAGGTGTACATTGGGCGGTCTTATCGCAAGCTGCGATCTCTTCCAGACAACCTTTGGATGGAGAGGACTTGTCTCACGGTAACTGCCCAAGCCGAGGTCGTGCCCTCTGTGGTGCCCTACAGCTAGTTGCCACCCTTTTCCGCCCTTAAAGCCTTGGTTGGAGTGTACTCTGCGCTCGCTACTCCTCCGGTAAAGCTGTAAAGGCCACCTCACGGCCAACAGCGTAGTCCATTCAAAAAAAAAAAAAGAAGAAAAAAAATGGATTTTGCCATAATGACTTGATAGCAGACAGTTATCTTGTTGTGTGTTGTTATGTTAGTACCAGACTCACTGTACCATGTGGTTGCGGGTTCGATTCCCGAATATGGCCTTTTGGAAATTTGCTCTGTTCTTAGTGTAACTGAGATCGCCCTCAGTCTTATATGGTACCCATGGTACAAGCTTTGCTTAGTTTGGGGTCAAGAGTATGTGTTGTCTGGCGATGTTAAAATAATCTATATATTATACAGGGTGTATAAGCAGTTGCATTACGTCTAGCTAGACTGATATGTAGATCATTCTTCAAACTAGTTTATTAGCTTTTATTGGCTAACAAAACGTCTCAATACACAGAAAAGACTATGAAGAGTTGGTTCGAAGAGCTGGATGCACGCATCAAATTTGCTGTCGCTTTCGGAGTTAAAAACGACATTCTCAAATATGGTCAGACATACGTGGCTCTGAGGAAAGCTCTGCCAACAAGTTCTTTCGCGGACCATATTAGCATCTGGAAAGTTGTATCTGATGGGAATACCAAGTTCGGGTCAGTAGATTTATAGATTCATCAGAAGAATGACCCCGACAGATATACAAATTACAATCCAATTTCAAATCAGTTACACTAGCATTATAGTCGGTAACAAAACGTCCTGTAACGTCTACGGTGGCGTAGATTGATCACTAAGATATATTAATGTTAAGTTTATTATTATTATGACCTGAGTTACTGCGTTACTGAACTTAAGGTTAACAAAACATCGTGTTTTTTATATTATTTTACCATTTTTTTCAGGTACGAATGCGATTAAGAAAAAGACATTTCCGTGAAATACGCATGCTTTTAATGGCATTTTTAATGAAATAATTTATTTTCAGACACTTGTGTATTCCTAAATTAATGGTTAGTAAACGTTGATATGTTATAAATAACATACAAAGTATTTTTATTTGAAACTAGGTGACCTGGCGAACTTCGTGTCACCTATTTTTTTGTTTAAATCACCATGCCACATGTCCCCAAAACAGTTTCTTTAGAAAGGCAATAATGCGAAAATGGTTTTACACCACTAAAACAATGCATTAGGCACATTCGGTCCATTAATCGTAGTAGCACACGCCGGGTATCCGCTAGTATCTTCTTCTTTTATACAAAATGAATGAAATGATGAAATTTAATGGAATAAGATGTGGAATGGCTCCACCTACGATTAGCGCTTATTTCAGCCAGTGGCAAGTAATTAATAGCAAGGGCCAATTCATTAATACACATTATAATAATAAAACCGGCCAAGTGCGAGCCGGACTCGCGCACGAAGGGTTCCGTACCAGTTAACTTTCAGAAACTGAAAGTAATATCAAAAATACTTTTTAAAAACAAGCTTTTATTTAAATGCCCTTAGTTTTCGTGTTCTCCTCGGCAAGCCCTTTCATTTGATACCCATACTGTGGTAGTGCCGAAAAAATAACTATTCCGCCATCTTGGATGATCCGCCATATTGGAATTAGAATGACGTCACATAGCTAAGCATGCATTGTCGTCCAAAGTAAGCGTGTATACCAAATTACAGCTGAATCGGTTAAAGATAACTGATTTAAAATTCAGTTGCAAGATTCCACCCGGACATACATACGTTGCAAGCTAATATAATGCTTGTAAAAACATTGCTGCTAGACAGGGCTTGGTAAGCGGCTGATTATTTCACGTGAAAGGGCCTATATATTATACTCCATAGTATAAGGTATGAGATGGAACATCAATGAAATTATAAGGAGTTGAGTGTCTTCCAGAATTTTCTCAGTCAAGGTGTCAAGGTCGCGTTCTTACGCGGAGTTTGTATATAAAGAAAAAAATATAAAATGCCCTCGTGTAAGTAATAGGAATGATATGACTGTGACTATAGGACCTTTTAATGGTTTCACGCAAACCGTTGTTTTATTTCTCCGAACTAGGATTCCACAGGAATTCGTTGAATCTTTTTATCTTAATTTTTTCTTCAGCTTCCTATATAATTTATGACGATCGTGGCATATGATATTAATTATTTTCTTCTTTTAAACCCCACTTTCGAAGACTTTCTGTAGTGGTTTGGGCGTCGCTTCGCTCACTGCATCAGGTAGTTGAAGGTTCGATTTCCATCAGTGGCAAAATTTCAGAAATGGCCTTTTCGATTTTTTTGATGTGAAACATCCAATGGCGCGCTTGGCGAGTGAGAGCATCCGTTGATGCCGCGATGCCATGATGCGAAAACTTCGAGCAACTCCGTGGCTCCTCGGTAATTTCCGCCGCTTAGACTTCGGCCACCGGCTGACTCCGCTCACTCGCCGCTACGACGCTTCTCTCTCTCTACTCTAAATAACATTTTGGCGGTAAAGGGAAGATCTTCCTGCCAGGCGGGTGGTATGCCTGGCGGGGTCCGCTACGCCCCCAAGTGATGTTGTCGGGGAATTTGTATATATAGTTTAGATCGTCGAACACACCGGTACCGCGAGCTAGGATTTTCATAGTACTTTGTATTGCGGATAATTTCTTGAACGCGTAGAATTGCGATGTGTCTACAGTCGCGCCATCTAGTAGCGACTGATGGAAGTGGCGAAGTATTGGGTTCGCCACAGGACTCCCTTCCGAGACCAGAGGTCGAATTTGCTGAAGCTGGATGTCAGGAATGATGCTTGTGTCTACGGTGAGTCGAGACTGAGCATGGTGCCGTGAAGTTTGCGCCAGTCTGCAGTGAGTCGAGACTGTGTGCGCAGGTGTGAGACGTGTATGGCAGGATCAGGAAGCGCGGTGAGTCGGCTTGTGATGATCCCCTCAGATACACGTGTCATTGCTGCTCGGCTGGTTGTTGTGTGGCTCTTGACTGGTGGCGACGCTCTGGTGCTGGTAACAGTGGAAGGGTGGAGATGTTTGTTGCTGGTGGTTCTCGACGTTGTTGCTGCGGTGTTCAATGTAGGGGTTACCACTTTAGCGGAAAAGGGAAGATCTTCCTGCCAGGCGGGTGGTATGCCTGGCGTGGTCCGCTACGCCCACAAGTGATGTTGTCGGGGAATTTGTATATATAGTTTAGATCGTCGAACACACCGGTACCGCGAGCTAGGATTTTCATAGTACTTTGTATTGCGGATAATTTCTTGAACGCGTAGAATTGCGATGTGTCTACAGTCGCGCCATCTAGTAGCGACTGATGGAAGTGGCGAAGTATTGGGTTCGCCACAACATAATGTTTCACATCTGCCAGGCGTCCCGCGACGGCTACTTTTTTTTCTGGTCTGGGTGCAACTGGAATCACCCCCAGTCCATGGTACCATTAATACAAGTTTTGTTTGGTTTAGGATCATACGTTGAGTATTCGTTGCCTATCGTTATTTAGGTCAATGCTAGTGCGTAACCCACAAACCTAACAATCTAATTGATTCACCTGACTCACGTTCACACCTCACTCTGTGTGGAAACATCTCCGCCTATTCCTCTATTTACACGTTTATCTTATTCGCCGACCCCGCGATCCCCTAATGGTTCCACCACAAATAAAACTCAGCTTTGTTTATCTAAGGGCGCTTTATTTATTTTTGCCGGCGTTGTTAGCGAACGTAGTGATGGGAAAGTCTCCGAATTATCCGGGCGCATATTTATCCGGGCGTAGATCCGATTATCGTAATAATTTTGGAATTAAATCTTAGATACATTATTTTGAAAATGGAATGAATAAATGTTCAAGCAGTAGTTATAAACATCGAGTTTACAACATTTGAAATGACTGTGATGTCGGCAAAAGTTTAAAAGAAAACTATGTTCATTATTTATCTACTACTAAATTACTAGGTAATAAAATGTTATTTTGGATAGGAGAGTTGGTAATATTCATGTGAATATTCGTAATCAATCATATCAGTGTACACTGTAAGCCCAAAATGATACAAAAAATTGCATTGGATCATTATCGACTTCTTCGCCTTGGCCATTGCCCAGGCGAAGAAGTTGGCAGTGTTTCTTCGGATATAAATCCTTTCACGTGTCCATCACTACACAACATCTGTGGTACTTGTTTATCATTGGGCTTATCCGTGATCGCGTCACGCCCCGTTCTTGCGACTCACCTGACTTTCGTAAACATTCTAATCCTTCGTTTCGCGAGATAAAGATATTTGGATTTTGAAGATTGATTGTTATGAATAAACACTTGTTTATGATTGGTGGCTATGCTAAGATAATGAAGTATGATTTTTTGGAAATTAGTTTAATATAAAACATGAAGAAAGGCAAATACATTTGTATTCAATGGGGTTTTGATTTGCCTATGAGTTTGCCTCCTATTACATAAGAGCTTGTAACGCTCCTCATACTTTTGGAGAAAAAAGGCTGCTCACCACATCGAAAAATACAAACGTAATAATATTAATGAATTTCCTTCGGGTCTCATGAAAAATAACCACGTTTTATTTTATTATTTTTTCAGCATTAAGTAGGTATGGTTATATACACTTGCTTTTCTTTTACGAAATAAAATAATATAAGTTATGGCTTCACCTACTCACGATAAGTAGGTATGCCAGGGTCACAACAAACGCAATAAAAACCTATGTTTATGAAAATTTGTGATGTGAAAAAGATAATGGCGGATTCTAAAATGATTTCTAAAATAAATTGGGTTGCTCTTCAGTGGCCTAAGTATCTTAATTTCAGGCTTTCTTCTTATAATAAAGACCCAAACCTTAGGCTCATTTGACACCACTCAGACGACTAACTTACTAAAGTAAGAGAACCTTTCTTAAGCTCAAAAATTATGTGAAAGGTCACTTATCCCGTCTAGGTGAGGTTTGAGCTTCTAGGTAAGTATTTAACATCCCAACGGATGCCCACTTGTCTGAGATTAGAAACGTCAAGTGTCAAGACTTATGTCTGGTGGTTTGGCGTTGATATATTAGCGAGGATTATCGAACAGGCAGTCTTTAATGTAGGTACAAAACCTGGGCTTTGCCACCACCTCTCAAGGTAATATTGTTCCAATAGTAACTTTCTATCAAAAACTGAAAGTAATATGGCTGGGATTCATCCGCCATCTTTATCACTGTCATCACTCATTTTTATTTATAATGTGTACCTGAAAGAAGAAAGAAAAAAACATTTATTCAACACAGCACACAGAGAATGGAATGTTAATGTTTGTGGCTGAAGATTTCACGTTACATTTATAGCAAGCGGTAACATTGTTCCCCGCACCCCCTCGCCTCAAGGACTGAGCCGGCGCCGCTCTTCCTGCATTCGCTCCCGAGTTGAACAAAGCGCCCACCGCGGCCAGTAGTCCGTTAACCGTCTTACGGGATGCGCGTGTGTTTTGTGCGCCGCGTCGGTTCGGTCCATGTCGTATTTTGTTACTAAGTTTTATTATTTACTGTTTTTTTTTTTAGTGATTGGGAAAATACATCTTTTTAGTGCACTTGTACGTTTTTATTTTAATGCCCTTAGTATTCCGCAGATAGGGAACTATAACTTGACGCCTAACGTGGGAACAGAACAATATTGTGAACGTTTCAGTGGAACTTTATGTGCAAGTGCATTAGATTTCGTCCCATAACAATAGTGCAATCATTCATAATCGCCCACCGCCTCATAGCAACAATATTTTAGACGCGAAATCATTTGGCGCTACATTCAAGGCCGTGTTACTCTGTGGCTGACACGGGCGTTCGAGAACATTCGACCCGCAGCGCTCTAGTGTCGTCTCGCTTACTCGCACGTGCGTGAGCGAGAGGAGTGCGGCTTGTGTAGCGAGTGTCGTCGGTTGTGTCGCGCACGCGTAGTACTTACTAGGTTTTGTTCCGGGTTTTTCAAAATACCTGAACCTAGTGTACGTACTAAAAGCTACGGACTATTTGAACTGATTGTGTGTTACTGTGGACTGCCTTCGTCGCGCATCGCGGTATCATACTGCGCGTAGGCACATCGTGTCTAGGTTTCATGTTAGGTATCCTCAATACCTAAACCTAGTTTACGATTAGTTACAGACTGCATAGACGTTTTGTGTTAGTGGACAGTTTCGTGCGTTAGTGCGTTGAATCGCGAATGTGTCGCGCGCACTGGATCTAGGTTTTGTTGTAGGTACGGACCTAGACCTAGATCTAACGTAAAATAGACTGTCATGTCTTGAGTGGACTATTAATTAGTTTTTAATTCGCCGTTGCACGTCGCGATACAGGTATAAATTCGCGCGCAACTATCCAGGTATCCTGTACGGTAGATAGGTACCTAAATACGGACGCGAATACGTACTTATGGACCTAATTAATTGGACTTTGTGGTAGTGATATATCTGCGTCGCTATATAAGTCGCGATTGTTTTCGCACGCCATTTTATTTTAAATAATTTAGTTCCAAACGGACTAATACGTAGGTAAGTGACGTTGTTAATAGGAACAGTGATTTCTAGGTACCTACGTCCGGTGTGCAAAGTGAACTCTAGTGTTGCGCGGTCGGTTATAGATAACTATTTCGACTGTGTTGCGAGACTCTTACGCTACTGATTGCGATCTTGTGTGCAATAGGTTAGTGGACGTTTTCGTTGTAGGTACTATTGGTGAGACTATTTTGTGCTACGTGTGAGACCTTATCGTGTTAGTCTCCCGATTGTTTTGACAATGGTGTTAACGCGCTCCCGTACGACGATCCCGGCTGCCGCCCCGTCTCTGGACGTGGGCTCGCCGCATATTGATGGTGTGTCGCAAGCGACCGCGCCCGCGCCGGAGTCTGTTCCGCGCGGCGCCACCGCTGCCGGCGGCTCCGCACTAGTGGACCAGCCGCCCGCTGCGGGTTCGCCTGCACCCGCCTCGGTCATGCTGACGACCGACCAGCTGCTCTTACTCATCAATCAGTTAAGTCACCGAGAAACTGTAAGTGCACCAAGCCCATTATTTTCTGGTCATTTTGCTAAATGTACTACAAGATTCGACGGCGAAAAGTCGAGCGACGTGGAAGCCTTTATAGACGCAATCGAAACTTATAAGCAGTGTGTCATGGTTGATGACAACAATGCTCTTCGAGGCTTACCCATGCTTCTAACGGGACTTGCCGCTACATGGTGGCAAGGGGTCAAGGACTCGACGCCAACCTGGCAAGCCGCTGTTGACGCATTGAAGCAGACTTTTGGACCTCGGCTACCGCCGCATAAAATTTATAGAATTATTTTTGAAAGAGAGCAAAGAGCGAATGAAGCGACGGACCTCTTCGTCTGTCACTTAAGAGCACAGTTCGCCAAGCTGCCTCCATTATCGCTCACCGAACCAGTTCAGCTGGACATGGTTTATGGACTGTTGCACAAGAGGATCCGGGAGAAGTTGCCACGTACTGCTGTGAGTACCTTTGCGGAACTGTTAGAGCATGCGCGCCGCGTAGAAGACATCCTCGATGAGAATCGACCGCCCACCACTGTTGGTGATAAGGTTAAGGTGTCATCATCTACGGTGCCATCGTCTCGGTCACCGCCGACAGTGACTGCAGGCAAGACGCCACGGCCTCGTTGCAATTACTGTAAACAGTTCGGTCATTTAAAGGACGCCTGCCCGCGCCTTACCAAACAAAAGGAGACTACCCAGACAGTGAACAGCCTCGCTGAGGGAGAACCGCGCCCGTCTTCGGTCACGTGTTTCGGGTGCGGTGCGCCCGGTTACATCCGGTCGAACTGTCCAACGTGTAGAAAAACGGTTGTGTCCTCAGTGTCTGCGAGTTCCATGGTTATTAATACGTGTCTTAGGCCAGTGTTACATGTGCAAATCCATGGCGTAGAATCAGTGTTGTTAGTTGATACGGGTGCCAAGCACTCGATAGGTAGTGTGAGCCTGCGTGCTCATTTAGTAAATAATGGTCATCAGTTTAAAAATGTTTTTGTTGAATTAAAATATGCCGATGGTCGGCGAGTTGCGCAAAATGTAGAAGTAGCTCATGTTAAGTTGACGGTGCGAGGGGTAACGTTATCGGCTAATTTTATTATGTTGCCGGAGGCTACTGAGAGCCTGTTAGGCATGGATTTTATAAGGGACGTTGGCTTAGTGTTAGATTTTGATAAGGGCACGTGGTATGTGAGACTCGATCGGGCTCTAGAACCGATTGTTTTCGAGGAAGCTTCACCAACACCACTCACTTGTTCGTCTGTGGGCCTTCGTGAGGACGAGGGAACCCATCTTAGTCCGGATGAACAGGAGCGACTGTCTGAACTCTTGAGTGTCCATCAGGATATTTTTACTCCAGGGGGAGAACCAACCCAGTTCGCAGTGCACCGAATCGACACAGGCAATGCCGCGCTAATTGCTAGTCCACCGTACAGAGTTACCCCCGCCAAAAAAGAGATTATTAGAAAGGAGATAGAGAAGATGCTAGAGGACAACATTATCGAAGACGCTGAGTCGGAGTGGGCTTCGCCGGTAGTATTGGTACCGAAGATCAATGTTGTCGCTGATACTCTCAGCCGCCCAGTGGGTGATAGTTTTGAAACGTTCCAGTCCATGTAGCATCTGCCCAGTTGTCGTAGATCTACCTCGCTGTGGGCCGGAAGACATACGCGTGGCCCAACTGGAGGATGCCGAGGTTAGTAAGATCATACGGGATTTCGAGGATTATGATAAGCCGGAAGCGGCTATCCGCTGGACTGACCGTGGCTACTATCTATCTCAAGGTGTATTATACCGTTGTGATCCAGATGGAGAGTCCGAGGAACCTCAGTTGGTGGTCCCAGAGTCGTTGCAAGAGGAGTTTATGAAGGAGCTACACGACGCCCCAACAGCTGGACACTTGGGTCTTGAACGGACTTTGAGGAAAATCAAGGAAAGATATTATTTTAAAGGTATGAGGACATACGTGGCCCAGTACTTGAAGTCTTGTGACTTATGTCAGAAGTACAAAGCCACTAACCTAAAACCAGCGGGCCTACTTCAGACCCCTGTGCTGCAACAAAGGTTCGAGGTTCTAGCGATGGACCTGTTTGGGCCACTACCGGAAGGAGACAATGGCGAAAAGTGGATATTTTTAATAGAGGATACAGCGAGTCGATGGGTTGAGCTGTTTGCGTTGCGTGATGCGACGGCAGAGACGTGTGCGAAAACGCTCATCGAAGAAGTTTTTCTTCGTTACGGTCTGCCCCGCCGTGTGATATCAGATAATGGGACCCAGTTTGTGTCGGCCGTAATGCAGAAAGTCATGCATGTGCTCGGAGTCCAGCAGTCTCTGATACCAGTGTACCATCCAGAGGCCAATCCTGCAGAACGCAAGAATCGCGAGTTGAAGCAGCTTCTGGCTATTCTAGTTGGTCCAGAACATCGCCGTTAGCCCACTGTCGTTCCTATGGTACGGTTTGCTTTAAATAGTGCTTATAATCAGGGCACAGGTCAAACGGCTGCATATTTAACTTTTGCCCGGGAGATGCGTTGTCCCCTGGCCGTGCGTACGGACCTGCGTGCAATAGTGGCACAGCAAAACATTGTGCCGCAGATAACGCCCTACCTTAAAGACTTTGCACGTATACTAACGGACGTCAAGCGACGAGTGGAGGAGCAGCAAGATGGTCGAAAGACCGCTGGGGACCAACATCGTCGTGATTTCTCTCCTTATAAAGTGGGTGACTTGGTTCTTGTGGAGGCCCACTTAGCGAGTAACGCAGCCAAAGGTTTCACCAGCAAGTTCGCTCCTAGACGAGAGGGCCCGTACCGTGTCTCACAGATCGTTAGCCCGACATCATTCGTAGTTGTCGATAGTAATGGGGTTATTAAAGGGAAGTACCATGCCAGCGCTTTGACACCATATGTAGGTTCATCTTCAACAGTTATACATCCGCGCCGCCGCGGACGACCAGCTGCAGCCAAGCCACAAACGGGACGTACTTGTGACTTGGAGGGGGAGGTTATAGCAAGCGGTAACATTGTTCCCCGCACCCCCTCGCCTCAAGGACTGAGCCGGCGCCGCTCTTCCCGCATTCGCTCCCGAGTTGAACAAAGCGCCCACCGCGGCCAGTAGTCCGTTAACCGTCTTACGGGATGCGCGTGTGTTTTGTGCGCCGCGTCGGTTCGGTCCATGTCGTATTTTGTTACTAAGTTTTATTATTTACTGTTTTTTTTTTTAGTGATTGGGAAAATACATCTTTTTAGTGCACTTGTACGTTTTTATTTTAATGCCCTTAGTATTCCGCAGATAGGGAACTATACATTGTTAATTTAATTTGGTTATTTTTTTTAAATTTATTGGTCATTGATTGTTTGGTGCCGACTCAAAATGACTTAGGTATACTTACTTTAGTTTAAGAACTTTGTTATTAAGGTAAAATAAAAAAAGTATATTATTTATTGCTTTTTAATATTTTCGGCGGTTTAATTTTTTGTTAAAAAGTTTTTATTTTATATTTTTTATTGGCTAAAATATACTACTTACTACATGTTTTTTTTTTTTTTGTAATACACAACTCAGCATTAAAATCTGGGTAAATATCTTCCTATTTTTTCACCCTTAGGGTAGGATTTTTCTTCCTAATTTATATGGGACGAACTTCGAGGTTATACCCTAACCAATACGTGTCGAATTGTGAACCTCTTCCGTTTTCTTTGTTGGTTAAAAATGGGTATAATTCCAAGTAAAGTCCATGCGGGCGTAGGTATATCATGGTGTAGGTGCCAATCTACATCAGACTAGGCAAATACACAAATGAATTGGCACCGACTACAAATGTAATGAATTATAAGGTTATTTGTAACTTTTTAGTGTACCTAGGTTTTTGAAGGCGAATTTAGTATCTATTTTGTGAAAAGATGCAAGTATTAGCACCTCATAAGAGCACAAAAAGGAATTCACCCCTCACCACCCTTTCCATCCCATCGTTTCGATATTTGTTAACTATTCGTATTAAACAAAAAAGATTTTTCGAAATCGGCTCACTAACGCCGAAGATATGCTATAGTCCAGAATGCAAACTTTATCACCCCATTTCACACCCTATACATTTTTTTTTTCAAAATTTCTGAAACACGTATTTCTTTATTTTATATATGTAAATGCGTTATCATACATAAAAAAAAAATATATACGCGTCGAATTGAGAACCTCCTCCTTTTTTTTTTCGTCGGTTAAAAATAGATAGAAACAAGAACAAAAGGAAAAGAGTTCAGTTTGAACGGTGCCGAAAAGGTAATGGCTCAGCACATGCTGGAGGAGCGTTACCTATTTATTGAATTAAATGTGTATTTATTGCCCTTGCTATTAATTACTTGACACTGGCTGAAATATCCACTAAACGCAGGTGGAGCCATTCCTCATGTTTTCCATTAACTATCATCATTTCTTTAATTTCGTAAAAAAACCGACTTCAAAAACATTAAAAAGCGACAAATAATACTAATAATAGCCCTAAAAACGTAAATATTTACAGCCAAAAATAACAGCATCGTCATCCCCTCCCCAGCATGCCCATACAGCTGAATTGATTTTGACAAGACTTTCGCTGGCAGATTTCTGATGTTATAGGGAATGATGTTATAGGGTTATGGCTACTTAATATTTGTTACCTAAATTGCACGCGGGCGAAGTTGCGGGCACAGTTAGTCTAGTATAAAAATTTAACTGCCTTTCGTTGGTCTCGCTGAATCTCAAAAACGGCTTGAACGATTTTAATTTTTTATGTTTCAAACCAGAACTCATTCCAATCACAAACACTATACAATCATTTATAATAATATTATTATATAAAACGAATCGGCCAAGTGTTGGTGCATTGCAGTGCACTTCTGTCTACCTCTTCGGAGAATTCAAGCGTGATGATGTGATTACCTCCACGATATACCAGCATTTCAACTCATCGTCTCGCCAAGTAAGATGCAAAAAGGTAAAGGGACAAAAGAGGATAATAAGGGGGATTGAGTGGTTTTGTCGTCACAGGAGTGTGCCCTATCACCGCAGCGGCGTGGGTTGAGGGTCGGCTACCCACTAGAGCTGAAGGCTACCTGAGCCAGGCGAGACTGAACAAGTTCATTGGTGACGATAATATAGTACCTACTAAATAACAGCGGACTATCTACTCGCTTTTTTTGAAAGAATGTAAAGACTAGTAGTTTTGTAGCTAGCGAGTAAGAATGACTGTATTAGATCCTTTATGTAGGTTTATAGATTTGAGCCGTCAAAAGTCGCGCGTCCAATTTTTCGTCAATACCAAAATGAACTCTGTGTCGATGTTTATAAAGATTGATTTTCTGTGATAAAAGTCACCACGCCTCAACGCGATGGAATTCGCTCGCGCACTGAATGATAATTGGTTGAGGTTGATACTTTTCTATACGTCAATGCAGTTAATGCAGTCAATGTAAACTTGACAATTTGTAAGTGCCCCCATAGGCCTATACAAAATAAATGATTTGACTTTGAGTTAATTTTGGTACTGGCAAAGAATTGCATATTATTTGGATAATGTTTCCAAAATTTTAAATCGTTCTACCAACTTTTACCTGCATTACCTTCAAACTGTTTTATCTAGTAATGTATGGAATAAAATAACTCTATAAATATCGCGGTATCCTTTTGTGGTAGGCCGTTGCTTACCGGTCCGGTCCTTATCACCTCTTATTTTACGACCGCGTAAATAATAGATGCTTCTCGGGAAATTTTATTCAATTTCCTCGTTTTTGTAGGTACTGAATGAACAATTTATGGTATCAAAAATGAAAAGACCGTGCTCTTAGTACTTACTTATTTTTCGATACATTTCTTTTGAACGTAGGTTTTTGGTAGGTACGTTAACTTAGCTAATGGTTATTAGATGGTACTAAAAAAATATCATGTTTACTAAATAATCGCAACTATAAAAAACCTAAATAACTTAATTTAAGTAGTAGCAGCGGTAGCCGAGTGGTCGAAGGCACGTCTTGCAATCAAAGTGTACACGTTCAAACCCCGGCTCGCACCTCTGGGATTTATGTGCGAATCTCATTTTCATCCGAGATTATCACTTGTTATGAAACGGTGTATGTGCTATGAAAATATCGTGAGTCTGAGGGCACTTGACTAGTTTTTGATAGATGTGTGAAGTCTGCCAACCCGCACCGGGCCAGCGTGGTGGACTATGGCCTGGATCCCCCCCGCATTGAGGGGAGGCCGTGCCCAGCAGTGAGACGTTAAAACGGCTGTAGTAGTAGCAGTTAAGCCGAGCGGCCTACATATCAAACTAAACCTAACCGTCGCTAAAATTGTAAAGCATGAACAAAAAGCGAACGAATGATGATAGCACCATTCTCCCTACGACAAAGTCCGTAGCTAAGATTAAAATTAATCTCAGATTCAACTGCTATTGTCTGCAGACTTATTAGATGAAGAATATTTTAGATACAGTCCTGGAATCCAACTGGGAAATTAAGAAAAGCACATTTGTAATTGCGCTAAGATATAATTCCCTTTGCATCTCGAGAAATTTCGTCTGGCACTTATATTATTATTTGAAATATTATACTGCTATTTATTTCTTTCATATTGTAGATGTCTTTTAAAATGAATATTTCACACTTCAAGAAGAGTAGGGTTTGTTCACCAAAACATACAAAATTAAAAAAAAAATGAATTGAATTTGAATAGTCATCATCATCATCACGCCTGTATTCCCCGAAGGGGTAGGCAGAGGTGCACTGTAGTGCGCCCACACTTCGCCGATGTATTTTTGGTCCCAATGTAATAGGGGGCGAGCCTATTGCCATTATACCGGGCACATTCTCCCTCAATACGGGGGAGATTTTTGGGCTATAGTCCACCACGCTGGCCCAGTGCGGGTTGGTGAACTTCACACGCCTTTCTATAGACGTGCAGGTTTCCTCACGATGTTTTCCTTCACCGTTTCATAGCAAGTGGTAATCTCGGATGAAAATGAGATTCGCACATAAACCCAGAGGTGCGAGCCGGGGTTTGAACCTGCACACTTTGATTTGCAAGGCGTGCGTTCGACCACTCGGCTAACACTTACAATTTGAATAGTTTTGGGCATTATAATGTTAATAATATCGTTAATAGCCCAATGGTTAAATGACCCATGCTCGCCTAGTAACTGAGAGTTTGTGGAGTATCTTATAACTGACTTTTATTGGAAATGTACTCTGTGATAATATAAATAAAGATTGAATTTCTATGGTTAAAAGTCACGTAAAAGCGCGACTACCCATCTAAATTCGTTCGCATCATTGATGACATTTCGTTGAAATTTTTCTTCTTATATGTGCTAATCGAGATGTGTGGAGAAGTAAAGGGGAGGCTTTTGCCCAGGAGTGGGACATGTAAAAGCTAGTAAAAAAAAAAAGTGTTATAACGGTTCATTCAGGTTTTATTGGGTATTAGCAAAAAACATTGTCACGCCACTAAAACTAAACTAAAACTTCTTACATATCAAAATTAATTGCTGATGGTTTGTTTCGCTAAAACTTAAAGACGAATTAATTGACTTGATTTTTTTTTGTTGTTTTGTTCGCTATAATACAGTAGAGTCCTAAAATGAATATTAATTGTGGGTGATACGCAGTTTGCCGGATTATCTAGACTCCTATAAACCCAATTGAGCTTAGAACACGTGACAACGTAGGATCATCCCGTTATCAAGGATCTCTTATATTTATGGCTTCACCACGAAACCAACCAAAACGCTCACAGAACAAATGGCTTGTAATCTTCGCGGACGGAACGCAAAAAGGTGAATCCCCATTATGAATAACTTCCAGCGCCGTCTAATTTAACTTGTAAACATTACGATTTAGCCGCCCATCGCCGTGGCCGCTGTGTATCTCCAAGCCCTGCGCCCACAGCCACGTCTAAACCCGCGCGATCAAATTTTAACGAACCATATTAACATAAATAAAATAAGCACCTTTTTTAATGTACTGTCATCGAGAACGCGAGCAAATTATGTTGACTAATCGCGTGTCTCTATGATATTGTGACCACAGAAATGTTATCTTTATGTATATTAGCATAGAGTACATTAGCAAAAAAGCCAAGTGAATTCTTCGCCCCTGTGAGTGCAGGGCATTGTTAGGGGTGTTTTTATTTCTGTATCTCTGTGTTTTGTTCGTTTATTACTTGATGAGTGGTCTCGTTTACGATGGCAGTTCTGAAATTTCCTTTAGGTGTTACGATGATGCTTTGCGTTCGTATCACCTTGCTTTAAACCAATCTAATGTGAGCTTGTTTAACTGAAATACTTTAACAGCAGATTAACGAGAGAACATTATACTAAATACCACCTGTAACAATCGACTTCGATAGCAAATTTAAATAAAATACAAACAGACACTTCAACTTTATTTAGATTTAAGTTGCGTATTGAAACAAAATATTATAATTCCTCTCTTGTTTCATCTGCCATCTTTATCACTGTAATCATGCATTTTTATTTATGGATTTTTTAATTTTCCTTGCTATTAATTACTCGACATTGCCATAAATACCGCTAATCGCAGGTGCAGGCGTTCCTCATCTTATTCCATTAAAATATCATAATTTCATTCATTTCGTAAAAATGAAGAAGAATTTCTGTTCACCCAAAGGTTGCCTGGCAGATATCACTTTTAATAATGAGACCGACCATTGTACCACTTAAATTTTATTTCATAGGTATAGGCAGTTTATATTACATTCAAGGTGGAACAACAAAGAGTTATCTAATTGTTTATAATAGACAAACCCACAAATTTACGTCATAAATTTCAACAAATCCATGTCACTTATTTTTTACATCAAAAGTTTTATGCAAATTGACCGCGAACAGATTCTATAAATTTGAGGGTGAAATCCACAAATTACACGCTGGTAACGTAAGGTATTAATACAATTGATAGACATTCCATACAGGGATAATGTATCTCACACCACTCGGATTTTCACAAACCACTGAGCAATAAGTATACCCAGTAATTTAGACCCAGTCCTGTAACCCAATACGACTAATAGTCCTATCAGAGCTGTGTAATGGTAAGGTCTGGGTAAACGAATTTATTAGTGCTCTACCTGGCTTATGTAGCACTAAGTAACATTGCGTAAGGTTAAGTACAAGTTAAGGCTTTTAGACGGAGCTAAATCTCAAGAATTTCTGACTCAAGACTTTTTTATTTTTTTGTTTCGACGTTCCATTAATATTGTACGTGGAAACGTTAGACTTAATACTTTCTGCTAAAAATAGGAGTTAACGTTGGAATACCTTTTTGTGAAAAATTAAGCTTATTTATTTCTTTCACTTGGGTGAACCAATCTCATCATTATAGGTAGGTCAACATTAAAATTTAATTTTACAAATTGACAACTCCCGAAATATATCTTTTAACATCTTTCTGTCTTTCTTTTTTTATCACCAAAAGATAAAGGCAACAATATTTAATCGTTTACTCGTTCGTATAATCGCAGATGACCAACCCTCACACCTTTCAACAAAGATAAGCACCTGCTACGCAACGCTACGAAGCGCTACGTTCGTAGCCCGTAGCACATCGATGTAACGGATGCAATTACAGCCGCTTCAAGCGCTGGACGGACGCTTGCGCAATGTCAAAGCGGCTAGGTGCAGGGCAATTTGGTAGAGGCGAGAGGTATTCACAGCATCCAATTTAACGTTAAGCCGGTGATCTTCATTGTACCCGTTTGTATGTCACGTTGGCTCTAAATCAGAGATTTTGTGAAATTGAAATGTAATGATGGATTTGTTCGGGAGTGTTTCATATTAAAACCAATTCACGTTTTGTGCTTGTATGATTAAGTCAATACAAAATTTGAATTTTAGTATGAATCAGAATCAGAATCAGAATATTTTTTATTCATATAAACCAATACAGGCACTTATGAATCGTCAATAAATAGTAAAAATAGTAGCTCTACCACCCATTCGGAATGCATTTCCTATGGAGAAGAATGGGCAAGAAACTCCATGTGATGTGATTAATAAGCCCGTGGATAGAAGGACTCATTAGTATAGCAGTGGGGTAGCGAACATTGGTAAAGTGAGCAAGCTCGGTAAATCATTAAGAATAGATTACAAGGGTCTTGTTTTTTGGAACCGTTTTTAATGTTTTGTGTATAGGGTAAACCTATTATCAGTGGGAGCAAATATAAAAGTGACCAATGAAAATAATTTCGAAAATAATAATTCTTATTTTAAATTTTAGAATGCTCATAATTTAGCTATTTCACCAACAGTGCCAGCGCTATAAAGGCGTGGTTACATAAATTGAATTAGGACAGAGAGCCTTGCAAATTGCCTCGTCGACCAGCAGCGGAGTTAACCCTTTGATGCTGACCATCGGAGTCGTTCCGTCACCCGAACTATCCGTGAGCCTTTCAATCGCTCCATCGATTCCTACTCAAAAGCTTAGTTACGTTTGAGTGTCCATTTAAAATTCAAGATAGATACTCCCACTGAACTTTAGAAATGTTTTAACATTTTATGCGATTCTGCAATAGTAATAAAATCCTGCGTCCACTTATTTGCCAATACCAAAACAAACTGTATTACGTAATAGAAGAAGCGATTTGGCACAGAAATTTAATCCTTACGTGTACAAAGTGCCTTTAAAAAAATTTCAAGTATTTTGCTCGCCCCAAAAACACTTAAACGTACCTAATAGGTAAGTAGTTAATGAAAAACCGATAAGCGATCAAAACTAATTATTCCAACTTAAAAAATGAAATCAAGAATTAAGAAACCAAAAACAACAAAAAAAAACACTATGCTAAAAATTAAATCTATGATACTGTTGTATCCGGTGCAGCATAGACAATTCTCATGGTGTTCGTGAATCCGGCGCCTTGCCGCCAACCAGAGATTATCACAACGGGGTCACCGACTCGAATAAAACCTTGTTCCATTGCCCATTTAGTGCAGAAGTTCACACGTTTCTCAAGGTCAGTTTGCCAATCAGCATCGGGTGATTCTATAAAAGATAAATAGCACGCAAAACTAGTCAAAAATTATACAGCGAGCTGTAGGTATTAAGGCTACACTGTTGACGCAAGCCCACCATGAACACAAGTATCAAGATTCGTTGAAAGCTGACATAACTACTAGTACCTAAACCGTGACACTTCAATCTAATAACAATAGTATATTATGACTCTAGTTACCTACCAAATTCAAACCAAATATCAAAACAGTTCTTGGTGGGCCAATCATGTTCATGCCTCGTTAAGCCTCCTCCTGCACACTGGGGCGTCAAGACGCGCGCATCGAATTATTGGCCAATGAAAAAACCAATTGTATTGACTATTAGAAAAGGTTCAGTCTTCAACGAAACGAAATGAACGAATTTTGAAGCGTGGCCATTACCACAGAAATTCAATCTTTATGAATATTGATACAAGAGCTCGTTTTGCTATTAGCAAACATTATTGAGACGCAGGACTTTTGAATCCCCAGTGTGCCCGTGACTACTTTAGCACTTAGTATTAATTACCTTCATATATCACAGGTATGATACCTCGCCACAGATGCATTTGTCTGGCAATGTATGCATATCTGGTGACCGCCAAGATTGGACAACGAGGTCTATATTTTGCGACGATTTGTGCCGACTTTCCAGTCGTTGATACCACTACTATTGCGGCAGCTATCGCCCTTTGAGCGGCCAAGACTCCTGCGATGGCTGCTCCTGTTGCTTGATCACAGGGAATTGGTGTCTGAAGACAATTCTTTAAAATTAAAGCGACTCGAAGCGGTCGGTAGTCCCACATTAAATTTACAACTTAGGTATCCATACAAAGTGATTTAGAACGGATATAAATAGCCCGCAACAAATCATTTTATGAAGACAGAATATCTATAAAAAATATTTCGCCCAGAAAATTAAAACGTGAATTGCTTTGACAAGTCTAGGCATAGTGAGTTAGGTTGTTTGTACCTCATGCTGTATTCATATTTAGATCAAAGGAAGTTTCAAACGAACAGCTGATATTAGAGCTGCTGATTTTTGAGAAAAACTTATCAAGTCAAAAATCTTTCTGATTTCACTTACTCGTTTACAATGAGGTATAGCAAGTTTAAGGGTTAGTGTACCCATTTTTAATCACAAATAATTCTCGCACCTTGTCAATAAAATCATGAAATAGTTGATTCGACCACACACAGGCTTCGGCTTCCTTGCACGAACTGGACAAACATGCCACAGTATCCACTGGGTATTGTCCGACAGCTGTCTCGGGACAGAGTACTAAGGCATCAGCGCCGTCGAGGATGCAGTTCGCAATATCAAGGAGTTCAGCCCTTAGAGGTATTTTCTTATATCTCATACTGCTTAACAAGTGAGCGCTAATGCAGACTGGTACATTTGCCTGAAGATAACAAATAGAAATCATTTTGCTGACGAGTGCGTGTGTAGTATCACAACGTATAATCTTACTTACACGATTAGCTCTGGCAATCATATTCTTCTGCGCCACAACCAACTTCTTGGGTGTGATGTCTGATCCTAATTCCTGACGAGTTATCATAACTCCATGTGCCACCTAAACAATATTCAAATTTAAAATTATTAAAAATAAACATTCAAATAGCATCGCAAAGCATTACTTTAAGATACAAACTTATAATATAATATATAACAGTGTTTTATAACTTATAATATATAACAGTGTTTTTACAAGCAAAAATAATTCAAAAATTTTAATAACCGCCGCGTGCCTGACCTACGACAACTCGCGTTACCGGCGATCTCTCACCCCGTACCACGATACCACGACTTTTGTTAGAATTAACTGTGAACCAAAGTTGGAGATTTATTGGTAAAAGGCTTATTAAATTAACATGTCTCCAAAACTAGATAACAACTGTGCTGCATGTGCAAGCTTGTTGACAGATCGAAAATACATCTGTTGTTCTAAAGGTAAATGTGGAAAACGCTATCATCTCCCATGTGTCAATCTTACCAACGTAAAGAACAATTGGATATGCCCGGATTGCTCTTGCGCGGCCAAAAAAGGAGGCGATAACAGTGCGACTCCAATTCGAGTTACAGAAAACGTCACCTTCAGGAAACCTAAAGATAATGCCTCCATGACTGATATCATAGACGAAACACCATCGCCACTGATTACACTGACTGACGAAATACGTCTACTACGGGCAGAGGTCGCATCAATGAAAACTGAATTTGATGTGGCTATCGCAGCACTTAGACGTTGTGAAAACAGAGTTGATGAGTTATCTAATACGCTTATAGTGTATGAAGATCGTTTGAAAGTAGCAGAAGATAAGGCTGCCACCGTTGGCGACTTAATGGTTAAAAATGAAATATTGCAGGATCAAATAAATTTCTTATCACAGGCAATGCTAGCAAATGAAATAGAGATCTGTGGTATCACTGAAGCCCCAAATGAAAATCCGTATCACTTACTGAAAACTGTAGCTGTCGTTGTTGGATCAAAGTTGATAGATGCTGAAATTGACCATATTAGCCGTGTAGGACCACGCACCAACTCAGTAGATAATTCTCCCCGCCCATTGGTGGTTCGTTTTTCTCAACGAGGAGTACGGAATAAATTTTACAAGGAAGCAAAATCAAGGCGCTTGACTACGAAAGATATTAATATTGAAGGCTCCCCCAAAAACATATATTTTAATGAGCGTCTGACGAGAACCAATCGAATGTTATTTCGTGAATGCAGAATACGCTTTAAAAGGGCCGGATTTAAATACTGCTGGACGAAAGGGGGTTCCATCTTTGTTAAGAAAAACGAAGGTAAAGGAGCTGACGCCGAAGTTTTCACCATCAGGACAAAAGATGATATTGATCGTATTCTTCAAACTTGGGAGACTTCAACAACAACGTTGCAGTAAATTTCGTTACATATTTTTAAAATTTAATTTGATATTGGCATCTCAATTTATGTTAATAATCTTTAGCAAAAATATTCCATTTTATTTTTTTGAATTTATTCGAATTACTTCTCTTTTTATTATTTTTCACATGTTTGAATTACGTATGTTAACTTACACTTACACACGCACATACACAACTAACACAAATACACATTACAAAGCTTCACCAATCACACAAAAACTATATGCTACCTTTATTAGAAATTATAAAACTCATGATAAAATATATCTATATTCATCCTATGTGGCAAGTATCTTTAATTTATTATTGATTTATGGCTCATCAAGACTATTAAGTCACTGGTGGCAGATATCAATTTACCACTTTTTTTTACCTCGAGTTACATTTTACATTAATTATGATAATGGCTAATTCTGACATATTACGAGAACTCGATTCGGTCGAAATCCCTTGCCACATAGTAGACAATCCTGAATCATGTAGTACTGTAATTTCTAAAAAATATAAAGTTAAAATTCTAACCACAAACATTAGAAGCTTACAACAAAACTTTGATCGATTCATAACAACCCTATCGAGATTTAACATGGTGTTTGATATAATAATATTAACAGAGTGCTGGATACATGAGGCATCTATTATCCCACCCATAGAAGGATACTTTTCTTACAAAACTAATAAGTTTATAAATAGATCTGGAGGTGTAGTTGTTTATATCAACAACTTATGGTCACCACAAGTTACAGAACCTGTGTTTGAAGAAGCAAACTGTCTGAGCATCACCATTGACAACCATTTCACTCTTTTGGCTATATATCGATCTCCTTCTTTTACTGATATTTCACCATTCTTATCTTCTCTTACATCAACTGTGCAAGCTATTAAAAACTCAAAATGTGTAATTGTTGCTGGTGACATCAACATTAATACCTGCTTGGACAATAACACTCAACTAGGTGTAACTATGAATTATCTGTGTCTACTAGCGGAACTCAATTTGATGCCTATTGTAAATAAACCAACTAGGGGAAACTCATGCTTAGATCATATTCATATTACGTCTAAATATCAAGCAGAATCAGTTATTTGCAAATCAGACATAACAGACCACGACATTGTAATTGGAGGAATTAACATGAGATACATTAAAGAATATACTAAACATAGAGTGATAACAAAAATTGATTATCCTGCCATAGAAAAAGAACTTAGCCTAGTCGAGTGGAGTGAAGTAACCAGTAATAACAATATAGATGAAGCTGTGACTATCTTCGAAAATATTCTTACAAATCTCATTAAAAATCATTCAACCCAAAAACGCATAATTCGCTCCAAATACACCTTTAAGCCTTGGATGACTCCAGGTCTAATTAGATGCGCCAAACATAAAGATAAATTACACGCCAAACTGCGTAAAGACCCAAATAACTGCACCCTCAAAATTATTTTTACACGTTATAGAAACTTCTATAATGACCTATTACGTAAATTAAAACATAATTATGAATCAACGGAACTTGAAAATAATAAATATAACCCTAAAAAGCTATGGAACTCCATCAGAACCATAACTCACACTAAAAAGCTGACTCAAACACCTCTTGACCTGACTTTAACCAAAGACTCCGTAATTAAATCTCTGGATCATTGCAATCAATATTTCTCAGATGTTGGTAAAAACCTTGCTAACAAAATTCTTTCGATCTCCAAAGAATCCCAGGAGTCACTTGCGAGTAATGTTGTATTAGACAACTCTCCATCACAGTCACTTTTTCTTAAACCTACTAACGAATCAGAGATCGAAAACATTATTACCAGATTAAAGCCCGACAGTGCCCCAGGACTAGACAAAATAACAAACCGGATTCTGATTCACTTTAAAAAACATTTAGTTATTCCTTTAACATTCATCTGTAACCTCAGTCTATCTCAAGGCATATTCCCAAAAGCCTGGAAGATGGCTGCAGTCTCTCCGATTTATAAAATTGGCAATAAAACGGATCCTTCCAACTATAGACCGATATCTTTGCTAGGTTCGTTTTCAAAAATTTTAGAAAAATTAATGCATTCGCGCTTGATACGATATCTTGAAAAGCATAACATAATATCTGATAAACAATTTGGATTCCGATCAAACAAATCGACAGAAGACGCAGTTGACTTAATGGCAAAAGTGGTTTCACAACAGCTTGATAAAAAACGAGCCTGTCTAGGAGTATTTTTAGATTTGACTAAGGCTTTCGATACGGTTTGTATTCCTATACTACTGCGTAAGCTTGAACTTCAGGGCGTCAGAGGAAACGCTTTAAAGTGGTTCGAAAGCTATTTAACAAATCGTAGCCAATGTGTTAAAATTGGTAATGATTTAAGTAACCCAACTGAAATAGATTTCGGCGTTCCTCAAGGGAGCATACTTGGTCCGACACTGTTTATCTTGTACATAAATGATATAAAAACCAACATTACTAAATCTGACATCATATGCTATGCAGATGACACAGCTATAATTTTCTACGAAAACACTTGGGAACAAGTGATTGAGTCTGCGGAACATGGTATGAGGAACATTGCGGTATGGTTACAAAATAATCTTTTAACTTTGAATCTAAATAAAACGACATTCATCTGTTTCCATAAGACCACAGCTTCTGCTCCCCGTCCTTTCTTTGAATTAAAAGTTCATTCATGTCCAACATACCAAACTACACCTTGTACCTGCCAACATATATGTAGATCTTCTAATTTAAAATACCTCGGAGTTTTAATTGACGAGAAATTGGATTTCAAACAACATCTTTTGATTTCAGCTAAACGGGTTCGAAAATTAATTTATATTTTTAAAAATCTCAGAACATCAGCTTCGATAAAACTTCTTAAAACTGTTTATTACGCCATCTGTCAATCCATTGTATCTTACTGCATTGCGATCTGGGGAGGAGCGGCAGCTTCACATATGATACTCCTTGAAAGAGCGCAACGTTCTGTTCTAAAAGTTATATTTAAAAAGCCAATAAGATATCCAACAACAGATCTATACAAAGAAGTAGACGTCCTCACAGTTCGCGGGATATTTATCCAACGTGTCACATTGATTACTCACAAAATAGTTCTAGGTTCACCCATCTACAAAAGCATGCTCCAAAAACGATTGTATCAATTACCACTGCCCTTAGTAAATTCAAGCTTTGCAAGAAGATTTAGCTCCTTTCTTCACCCTTATGTATATAACAAAGTAAACGAAAAATGTCCTATCAAAAATTGCTCGATCAAAGAAAGTAAATTTAAAATTCAAAAATGGTTAGGTACTCTTACATACAATGATATTGAAACAATCCTCAAAGTTCTTAGGTAGCACATACACATCACACACCACATAGTTTTTAATACACGCCCATACATTCCACCACACAACACATGACATCACACACCCATACATTCCACCACACAACACAAGACATCACACATCCATACACAAAAAACATATATTATGAATATTATTAATATTATTGCATTAAATTTAAATTTTTCGCATTACACAGTCATTTGACAGTTCGCACCTATGTTTTATTAAATTTTATTTGTTTTAAAATTGGTTACCTGCGAGACAAGCTTGCTTAGTGTAGGAACCAAGTTTAAGAAATTATTTAAAACTAAGCTCTTAAATTGATAACTAGTTATACACCCATGTTTAATTTTTAATTACAGTAACACATGTACTAGTGTGCTAGATTACAATTTAAGATGAATAAATATATTTGAATTTGAATATTTGAATATTACTAACCGTAAGAATATCTTCGTAGTTACGGAACCCCTCAATAGTTTGGATATTAGCGATAATAAAGATTTTTTTGCCTTTCTCACCTAACAAATTCTTTAGTTCTAAAACGGAACTTCCTGAGCTCACAAAAGATGCAACGACAATGTCGACCTGAAATAATAGAAATTATTATTTTATGGATATTTTCACTTATCACATCCAGTGTGTTAAGTTTTTGACGAGTACCAACCTGATTTTGTACGGCCATTTCAACGTCAAGTTTGTCTTTCTCGGAATAATTGGGCATATCAAACACTACATTAGGTACAAACACATCCTTGTATGACCCTAAAAACCCACCCCTTTCAATTTTGCATGTTAGTGTTGATGTGGAAATGATTTCGACTTTTACGGATATTGATTCATTATCTAATAAAACCGTGTCCCCTTTTTTCATTTGCTCAGCGAAGTACATAAAATCAACGTAGACTGTGGAGGTGGAGCATCTCTCTCTGTAGGTTTCATCTGTCGTTAGCCGCAACATATCACCGGCCTTGAGTTCCACTGCATCGCCGAAACTCTACAATTTTACATTTGTATTATGTTCTTTTTTCACTCTTACTTAGTAATATTCTTCCTTATATGTACTGTATATAAACATGAGGCATATTATAGAAGGGGAAACCTTATGGGTCCTACCGCATACTCAGCGTGACGATTAATGTTTTTAATAAATGACGGAAAGGTGAAGACTGATCTCAGTAGTGACGGCGATAATGATGATGAAATATACCTCAGCAATACGTCCAGTCCTGACCTTCTTCCCAGAGAGCCGAACTGCTATCGCCAACGGGTAGGTCCTCCCCATAGCTATGCTAAAGTTCCTCGAGGCCTGTCTTAACATCTTGATAGTCTCAATGTGCTCCTCTCTAGATCCAAAAGTCAGGTTCAGTAGTGCTACGTTCATTCCCGCTGCCATCATCTGCTGCATCACATTGATGTCGTACGTGGCTTTCCCTGTTTCAATTAACTAATGACGTGTAAACGTCTTTACGAATCTCATAGTCCCTTTAAGACTGCTAGCTAAGAATGGGCATAAGTGCTTTGTTCGTTCTTACTGCAAGGTATTTGTATTAAGGATTGAAAGGACTAATAGGTATTGTAGCTACTGTATCTTGTTCATCGAATAATTAAATTATCAGGAGAGTAAAGTTACAAAAGAAACCTACATTCTAGAGAAGAGTGATAGTATGTATTTATGACATTCCTCAATAAAACCATCAGGAAACTGTTGCAACATACAAAGGTGCTAATACCTGGAAAGTTTTACAACGTGAAAGGATTACCCATTGTAGCAATAATGCCCGTGAGCCGCTGACATCCTGGTGGCGCCTTTATATCCAAGTTTAGTAAGTGATCCAGGGGCGTGTAAGCATAAGACGCTGCCAGCTGTTGTCCTGGTAGCTCCATGGCGTCATACTTGAAAAAAAGTTAGGCGTTTCATTTATTTGTGTAAAGAAAGCCTTGAGAATTATGCTGTTTGGAGTCACTAAAGTTTGTACTCGGGTAGTGGGAGGTTTTGAGTAGTAGATCAAACCACACAAAAATGTGAGATTTCTGTTTCTGAGTGTGAGTTACGAAGATGAGACAGTGATTTTGCGCGACATAATCCGTGGCATAAGTCTTGCCTCGACCCTCGTGCTAGCTGAGTAGGAATAACTAAGTTAGGAACAATGTGCATTTTAAATAAACCGCTTACTTCACTAAGTTTTTTATCGAACTCCGTCGGCCACACCATTTTGACGATGAATTAAAATTATACTAAATTGGAAATGGTATCCTAGAAATAAACTGAAAATTATCACAAACTGCCATGCTGCATTCACCAACTATCAAAATCACATCAAAATCGAAATGAAGGGGATGACGTAATGACAAAATGAAACTTCTTTTATTTTATGGATATTTTCGTCTCATATACATGTTTTGTACAGGAGGTTTGTTACGGAATATTCTTCAGCATAAAGTTATCGTGCAATTTGTATAACCTCAAGTCTACATATAAATATATATTGTTAACTTGCATTACTTCTATCAAAAAAAACGCCATACCGTGTGTATTGATAGAAGTACAATTTAGGTAGCACAAAATCAGAGTCAATAGGTTACTGTAACTACACAAATAAATGGAATTAAAATAAGGTATAAATAAAGTAGTATACGTAAAGTAAAAATTTTAAATAAAGTATATTTTATAATATTATAACAATATGTGCTGAGTATGCAAACAATTCGTGATAACACGTAGATACCGCACATATTTTATTGTTAATTATTGTGGCATCTGACTGAAGCAACTGGCATTTTCAGGAGAGGAGGCGCTAATATTATAGCAGCGGTGTCGGCAAGAATGCGGTAAAAGGACTTGAATGTAATGAAAGCGAAGCGATAGAGCGATTTAAGTCTATATTATGTAGGTCTAATTATGCGATTTAAGTCTATATTATGTAGGTCTAATTATGCGGTTTAAGTCTATATTATGTAGGTCTAATTATGCGACTTAAGTCTATATTATGTAGGTCTAATTATGCGATTTAAGTCTATATTATGTAGGTCTAATTATGCGATTTAAGTCTATATTATGTAGGTCTAATTATGCGATTGAAGTCTATATTATGTAGGATTAAGTTTATTTGAGTTTGCAATATTTCCCACTAAGATTAAATAAAGACCGTAGTCCATTGATAAGTATCGTGCTTCGTGCACGATCACTTGATGCCACGAACGTCCTTAGCAAACCCTTTGTGTATCACTGATGTTATTTTCGGTAAAAAGTTACCGCAAAATCGGAGGTGTTGTAAGTTTTGCCCAAGAACATTGGTTATACGTTCAACATTGGTTAACATTGCCTTACGTCTATATATGGCATCGCATTTCTCATACGAATGGGCCGATTTTTATTTTGCGTTCAATAACTGGTACGCCTGGGGCTTTACCACATCTTAAATCATTGTTGTTACCATACTAATAGTAGTTTTTTGACAGATTTTGTACTGAATTAACCATCAAAAACTGAAAGTAATATGAAAAACATTGCTACAAGACAAGTGGTAAAGGGTCAAATCAGGATCATCTACATTTTTTTTTGTAGCCCTTAATTTTCGTGTTCTCCTCAGCAAGCACTTTCATTAGATACCCATACTGTGGTAGTGCAGAAAAAAATACTATTCAGCCATCTTGGATGATCCGCCATATTGGAATTAGAATGAAGTCACATAGCTAAGCATAGTTATCCAAAATAAGCGTGTATACCAAATTTCAGCTCAATCGGTTAAGGATAACTGATTTAAAATTCTGTTGCAAGATTCCACCCGGACATACATTGCAAGTTAATATAAAGCTTGCAATAAATCTTGTAATAAAATAGCTTGTATCGCATCGCTCCTAGTGAAAGTGTGAATCGTGTCGAGCTTTAAGTATATATTTTTTTGTACGGCACGCGTGAATCGAGCTGACGCCTAATGAGGCGCGTTACGATACATTCATTACTTCTCGCCGCAAACACGGCTTCGTTAGTCAGCACTATGTAGATTGTAGACTACCCGTAATGATACGCGCCGAGTTTTGTTTGAAAGGAGAATAGTCGCCGGTGAGACGGAATGGAAATTCTCGCATTTGTTTTTTTTTTTATATGGCCCCTCCAAGGCCGCTTACTCCAACACTTTGAAACATTATTCGAATACGACTCTTTAGCTATATCGTAATATAAAAATTATGAATACGAATAGATTGGGGGATCTGCTCGAGTGATGGATTACAACTACACAGCATCCCACAAAATTATAGAAATCGAAAAAAATTGTAACTTTGTACTAGTTACCACTATAAATGTATTGTGACCCAGTTTCAAGTTATTTATTTCCAATTCCTCCTTTCCAACGTGTTATCACCGAACGTTATATACCTATCTGTGTTTAGTAACCTACCACCAATGATATTCTATATAGTAAGAATATCATTGCCTACCACAGATAACTTTGTATATAGGTAATAGTTAGCTACTTTAAAACAATACGTACATTACATTACGTTTCAATATCTCGTTATTATATCATTTACTCCTTTATATTTACGCAATTTTTTGCAGAAAAATTATTAATTTGTCGATCAAGTTAATATTCAATACACTATCATTTGGTCGAAACGTTACCTACTCCGAATATTAATGGAAATAGGATAAAATATAAAATATGCTCCGTAATTGAAACGTACAGATAGAATATAAATAAATAATGTTTGTACGAGAAACTAGTCCTCAATTTAGCTTCAGTAAATATGAATATTATATTTACAAAGCCATCTGAAATCTACTAGGATTCATTTTATTTAGATTAAGATTAGTGATAGCGCAGTGCCTATATGACAAACAGAATATCAATTTATTTCGTCTAGACACACTGATCAGTCATACTATATTTGTACATAATATTGACGGAATCATAATATGCTTTAACAGCAGGTACACGTACTAAACATTATGTTCACGCACAACACTAGAGCGTCGCCGGCGCAACACTAGTGCGCTCGGCGGCCATTACCGAAACAAGCCGTCAATGGCGAGACGCAACGTATAATTATAAAATTGTTAAAAAAGGAATTAAAGGTGATAAGCAAACCTAGACTTATAATTTTGACCACCAAAACCCACACATCTAACGCATTATGTGCTTACTCAATATATTTAATGGATACATTATAATAAACAAAAGATAGAGTAGACGATTCTAGAACTAATGAGACCATCTGCTTTAACTTTTGTCTTCTCTAAAAGGCCACTGACACAAAAAAATGTCAATTAGTGTTCTACGAAACGTTCTTACTAATTAACTTGGTCGAGTTCTTTCATTCGAGAAGTTTCCTTTGCATTTTTATGTCTGCCCTTTCAGTTCAAAAAGGATTTAATAAAATTTCATTATGAGCAACTATTTTAAATGGCCGTTTTGCTGGAACTATTTTTTAAGTGTTGGTTACTAAGTAATTTTTTTACGTACTCAAAATTATTTTGTAATACATCAAGCGAGGAATTTATTCTTTGTATAGATATATATGTTATCATAAACATAATAAAAGGAGCGTCTTTATAACCAAGAATGGATGCAAAATCGAATTCCATCTAATTTACCAATATCGGAAGAACGTAAACAATTTCTTCAATATAAATTCCGCGCCTCAACCGGTAGATATCTGTTTCAAAGAATGTAATGAGAATCTTTGAATCTTTTATCTTCGGCTATAAATCAGTTCGAGACCTTGGGACCGTCTAAAATGAGACCGTCAAGAGTTTTTTAAACAAAAAACGGATTCGCTTTTCTTTTGTTTTACATTACGAATTCACTTTAAATTATTTAGTTTATGTAAAGATCTTTATTTGCTCTAGTGATATACATATATAGGTATCTGAATAGTAACTTACCCTACCACAGGACTACTAAAATACTGAGGGAAATTAGTACCAAACCAATACACTTAAATTGGCTGACATACATACCTATTTTGTCGCTTCAACTTTTACACTCATAGTATCCATATTAAAACTTTTTTAACAAAAATTTGGTCCAACTGTCGAATATGTTTACATTACCTACGAAAGTGTCTCCGTTTTACTTATTTTCTTAGATTTATAAACAGCTAATTGTTAAATGTAATTGATGCCTCACACAATTAGTCTGTGTCACATAGCAGTGGTAGCCGAGTGGTCGAACGCACGCTTTGCAATCAAAGTGCGCAGGTTCTATCCCCGGCTCGCACCTCTGGGTTCCATGTGCGAATCTCATTTTCATCTGAGATTATCACTTGCTAAGAAACGGTGACGGAAAACATCGTGAGGAAACCTGTGTGCCCGGTATAATGGCAATAGGCTCGCCCCCTATTACATTGGGACCAAAATACATCGGCGAAGTGTGGGCGCACTGCAGTGCACCTCTGCCTACCCCTTCGGGGAATACAGGCGTGATGATGTATTATTACAATTAGTCTGATTTGACTTATTTCACATTATGATGTTGCCTAATCTTATCTTAAAAAACTGAAGTAAGTACAATTACAACTCTATATAATCAAAATAAATCTGATTAATCTCCTTACATTTATTTACGCTGCCTACCCTGAAACTTCCAATACAAACCAGTTGAGGTAGTGCTGTTGTTATTTCGGTTATCGACGCTGGGAAAATTGAATTTGTCCACAATCCGCCGGATTGCAATGAGGATAGGGTATACGACCCAGAACCGTTTTGTTTCCCAATATAGTTTTACCGTTCCTATTGTTATGGGCGGATTGATTTGATTTGTATGCTGTTACTAACTATAAAACTGGGTATTGTTACACGAACTCGGTTAGAATAATTTTCCAATCAAACATCAATTCCAACTATCTTAAAAAATATTGTCTTTTGTTTCATTACTACTAATGTCTGGCATTTTGAGCTGTATGTGTATAAAATGGAGCTTTGCGTCGTAACTGAATTAGAAACAAAACATCATAGATCCTTCAATATTTAAAATAACTTTACTAGTAGTTTTTCACAGCAAAAAAGCGTTGTAATTCCTAACTCGCAAAACTTACTATTTTGCGACACAAACTTAAATAACGTCTATAAATAAAAGTAACACAATCTTAATGCAACGTTCAAAACTTTTCCATAGAACAATTTGGAAGTGGATGGTACGCGTTGCTCAATTGTTTACCACTGTCTAATACTTTCAAATGAATTAACTTTGTCTATTGGTTTTGCTTGTTAGACGCTTCTACGAATTATCAATTCTGGTGTGTTGAAAAATAACTTCTTAAACAAAGTGGTTTGAAACCTTCGAAATGATGTCACGGCAAAACAAAGGGATCTCGCTTCATTCACCACACTAATAAAATACTCATTCATTGCGATACATAAGAACAACAAACCTTTACTTATGTACGAGTACACTCCTTCTAAACTTAGTTTGAATTTTTTACAAAGTCAGTTTCACTTCTTGTAAACTTCACCACAGATTATGTCACCTCTGGTCAATAATTATAACCAGCTTTACAAATTAATAAAGCTATTAAACTGTTGGTCCAACTCGTGTTAATTATGTTAAACATTTCGAGAGGCCGCGGTCAGTGGCCGACTTCCAAGTTAACTTCGGGGCCTGTATTCCTAGTTACTGGTGGTTATAATAGTTAACTAGAGTTCTAGAAACTGTGTCCTAGATATTTGCATTCATGTTCCATGCTAAATTATTTATGCTATAGGTACGTGATCTTCAAAAGTTAAGTAATTATTAAGATGTGAGGTTGGACTCTAGATTAACATGTGTAGAAAACAAAGGGGTGCAGGTTCAAATCTCGGGCACGCACCTCTGAGATAATTTTCATGTGCGAATGTCATTTTCAACAATGATTACCAGTTGCTGAACGGTGAAGGAAAACATCGTGACGAAACCTGAAGGTCTATAGAAAAGGCGTGTGTAGTTCACCAACCCGCACTGGGCCAGCGTGGTGGACTATGGCCCAAATCTCCCTCGTATTTAGGGGGAATATTCCCGGTATAATGGCAATAGGCTCGCCCCCTATTACATTGACGCTACTTAAAATTGATGAACGCGATTTTTCATTGCCTCGTAGATAGGTACCTATGTGAGAAAAAATATACGTCTAAAATAATTAACAGTTATGATTATAATAGGGGGAAATTCTAGTTATAAATCTTTGTAGACCCAGGGTATAACATGAGTGAAAACAAGTTTGCACCGCCCGATCTTCCCGCATCGTGTTTACCTTTGCAATAACTTGTTGGATAACCTGCACTCGAGGTGATGGGCGTCGACAGCGCACCTGTATTGGAAAAGGGATGCTCGAAAATTTATAACATCAATGATATATTATTATGAGTAACACAATAACAATGGCTTCATTTTGAACGGCATGAAAACAATATATTTTATCAATAGTAGCTAGAATGTGATTAGTCTAGTGGCTTTAAGGTCACAATGACTGTTATCTAAACTGGTCATTATAAAGTGATGCCATTATCATTTTACAACGATTATGTTTATACAAGCCCTAAGTGAAGTGAAGGAAGGAAAGACCTGCCTTTATTTAGAACAACTTATGGCACTGTACTGTACGATGTTCTCTACATAATATTCTATGCCTTAATATCAGTTAGATACCTTCGGCACACAAGACTCTATCAACGCTATTCAATGCATTTCTTTCATCTTTAGCGCCACTTTTCTTGAGCAACTATGTTTAAATAAACATTTACCGGTGGTAGTAAGTACAGCCTTTAGTTTCTTTGTTGGTTTAGGTACTGGCCGTTACATTCTCTTCTGCAGACAGCTGATGCGCATCGGCGTCTCATAGCCACTCTCGGGACATGAACACTATTAAAAGTTCCGCTAACTCCGTGAGAGCGCCGACGCGACTAGTTTGTGTTACACGAACTATCTCAACACAGGCGAGTCTTGAAGGTCTCGCTCGTGGAATGTGTGGTGATAATGGAAGTTCGATAGTCTCGTGGGAAATATTACTTTTCTGATTGGAAAGTTCATATTTTTGTAATGCAGTTTTCGAGTTGTAGGTACTTAGAGGGTTTTTATTATTGGGCCGATACATCAATATATTAGAAGATACAATTAAATAGGTGCGTCTAGAGGTTTTATTAATTACTACCTGAACTGGCGAACTTCGTACCGCCTTGGAATTAATTAATGTTAAATGCGCCACCTACCGGGTCCAATTGTGTTTTCGAACCATCCAGGAAACCATTGAAATATACACACAAAATATCATCCAAAACGGTCCAGCCGTTCAGGAGTAGTTAGGTGAAAAAGACACGTACAGAAGAATTATATATTTAGGTGATTTAATGTTTGCAACGGCGTTGGTTATATGGTTTCCTATTTAGGTAACGAAATTGATAAGTAGCTAATGTTGTCCAAGATAATTCTGCTGGCTACCATCTGATCTGCTAAGTATCCATCTACTCTCTCAAACTACACTTTTGATCGATGGATACCGGAACTGCAATGGTTATGTTTTATCTTTTTAAAATTACCTAGGAGCCATTCCTCATCTTATTCCATTAAATATCATCATTTCATTTATTTCGTAAAAAAAAAGAAGAAATAATTTCTGCGGTAGGTATGAGCCACCCCCCTTCGCTTCGCGTCAAAATTCGCGTTGTCTCGCGCGCAATTGTGCTGTAAGTGTCATTTCGTTGAATAATGAACTTTTTCATGTGTGAATACAGTTCATTTGGTATTGGAAAAAAAATTGACGCGCGAGGGACGACACCCCAGTGTGCGGAAGACTATAAGCTTCCATGCCTAGCTATAGTTTTTGTAATATCTCTCAATCTATTCTAATATTAGCTGTTCTTCCACCTAATATTGCGAGGTGATTCCATAAATATATTTTCCGATATCATCGAACTCTCTCGAAAGTTCCATAACGTTGTCGGCTACATATCAGGTGCACCCCAGAGACCTCGTATCCTTAAATTTCCGATGAAAACAAAGAATCCGTGAATGTAGGTTCGCGAGATCCAACGAATGGAAATTTACATCCTAATTTCCCTCGCGTATACCCACTCGAAGACTATTCGTCAGGGACATCAAAAATCGAACGGGAAATCTATGTAATTCGATTACAGGGTTATTCTTCTATCTTACTTATTTATATTCCAAAAATATGAAAATCAAATCAACAACTTTGTACTCATATTTCCTTTGTTTTTGTAATGTATTTTAACTTTTGTCCATAGCTACTCAGCGGCATTAGAATAAGGAAATAGCGGCCCGTCCTGCCTTCCCACGGGTGGATTTTATATTTACTCAGTGATAATGTAGCGTTGAAGCGACAAGAGTGTTCGGTGACATCACTAGACAGTAGTGATCTATGGTTAAGAATTATTGTATTATCTGCTGTCTATCTACATGTTGATTTTGTCTTATAAAATAAAAGGTCTTAAAATAATGTGAGAGTTATTATTAATATAATACGAAACATGGCGCAGTCGGTAGGATGGTGTGGACTATCGTGAATCTATATTGCATTATAATAATACTCCATTGTCAGGTTTTCAATTTTCGCCTGCACAGATCCTACAAAGTAGACGCTTGAGAACAAATTTACCTACTTCGTCCCAGGCTCTGGAACCCAAAATAGAGAAAAATGTATTTGAGTTGTTAAATTTAAACAAGATGACCACTAAAAAGTTTCATGACATGAAAGCTAGAAGACCAGATACTAAATTTGAAGTTGGGGAAGAAATTGTACATAAGACAGGGAAGGATAAGACTTGGAGTAAGGCTAGGATTGTGGAGAAATGTAAAGAGCCTAGATCATATAGAATAAGCTCTGATTGTAGGATTAAGCCTTTAAGGCGGAATACATTTCATTTGAGGAAATCTAGTTCTGATGTCATGCCTGTTAAAAGAGGAGTTTTTTATCAAAATGATAGTCATCAAAGTAGAGAGGAGAATATGATGATTGATTATGAGGGAAATCCGGTTGAGACTGGTCCGTATGTAACTAGATCAGGTAGAACGGTTAAGCCAAGAATTGTTTTAGATTTATAATGTGATTATTGAATGCTATAGATAAGGTTAAAAGTTAATCAGTCTTAAGGGGAAGGTGTTCGGTGACATCACTAGACAGTAGTGATCTATGGTTAAGAATTATTGTATTATCTGCTGTCTATCTACATGTTGATTTTGTCTTATAAAATAAAAGGTCTTAAAATAATGTGAGAGTTATTATTAATATAATACGAAACAAAGAGATTTTGTTAAATCGGTCCAGTAGTTTTTAAGTTTATTCGTTACATACAAAAATACAAATCATTCCGCTATACAGGGTGTATCAGAAGTCCGAAATAACACTTTGGGTACCTATACGGCAGCTAATATGTGGATGCTTTGTGAAGACAGTTCATACCTAACTATCATAGTTTCTAAGTTATGGACGTTTGAATAATTGTCATAGATACATCCATAACGCTATTCAGCGGTGTAAACACTTATGAGGGGCGACTAGGTACCAATATTCAGAAAACATAACATGCAAATTTTACATAGTTCTCGAGATATTACGACTTATAGAAATTGACGACGAAAAAAAATGTTGGAAAAGCATGGTCGAATTTCGATCAAATTTGTAGGTACATATACTATGCTTTTGTATATCCGATACTGATGCAAACGCCAAAGTAATATTTCGGACATCTGAAACACCCTGTATAAAATTAGTAATAAGTTGCAATAACTGTTATTTTGTGTACACTTAAGTAACTAACAACGTGTATTTATCGTGTAAAATAAATTCTAATCCAGTTACTTATTTTGGCCCGATCTAATTTGGTGCCGCGCGGGCGTTGATTTGATCACAAATGAAAATGTAATGTAAATGTCCATGGAGATCGAGGAAGTTTTGTATTGTGTTTTAAGCTAATGAGATTACGTAATAAATTAAATTTATTTACCTACTTACTTACCTTTACCTACTTATAACTATACTTACGGCAAACTATATACTCATATGATCCAACAATAATAGGACATTGACTGTTTCACCAATAAATAATCAAATTGACTAGGTAATTAAACACATGTTTACTTAAGTAAATACCTACCTATAGTATTGTTGCTCACTATCTATTCATCACTATTATACTGCCAGATACAAAGAGCCTTCCCACCGAATCAAAACAGGCATAGAAAACTTTAAACAGCAAAAAATCACGGAAATTCGTCCCAGATTCATTATAGTAGTATCGTCTGGTACACAAATCGCACTAATTGCTAGCGACAGCTAAACTAAAGCGCTTTTCTGATTGCCGCACCGTCTCGCCGCCCTTAACGGTGCTCGAGAAGCAGAATTCGTCACCTGTTGAAAATAATTAGTCAAAAAAAATCAGTAGTAAAACAAAAAATTCAGGTGTATACCGCTCAACATCGCAGCTCAGGCCTTCTGTGTAAAACACTCGACGCGCGAACTCGCAAAAAAAAATCGGGACGATTTATTTTTTCGGTGGGAATTTTTCGACGAAAGCGAACTATTTGCTACGAGACTCGCTCATCTGACGAAATCTGAAGTGAAAAATAGACCAAACCTCTTTGGCGTCGAAGATATTTTTTAATTATTGGTGTATTAAGATAGTATACTGATGATTTTTTTTTTTTTACGAAATGAGTGAAATAATGAAATTTAATGGAATATTATGAGGAATGGCTTCACCTGCGACTAGCGCGGCAATTAATAGCAAGGACAAATTCAATAAATACACATTATAAATAAAAATGAATAATGACAGTGATAAAGATGGCAGATGACCCAGGATATGATAATATTTAACTATGAGTTTTTTTACCCTTTCCAACTGGCAATGTTAGTAGGTAACTAGACACTAGGCTGCGATGTAGGTTGATTATTACCTTCCTGCATAGAACATTCACTTCCAAGGATGTTCGTGATTTTTTGCCAGGCGCAATAATTATAAAGGGATCGGGGTGAACATTTAGAACACTTTTAGAATAGGTACATTTCAAGAAATGCTTTTATTTAGTTGTTTTGTCACTTTCGGAAAATATGTATTTATTATACATGCTATTATAATGTTCTTACTTATACAGGGTTGTATAATGCTAAGAACATTTCATTTCAGAAGTCCGAAATAATACTTTGACGTTTGCATTAGTATCGGGTATGCCTACAACTGAATGGTATACAAATTTGATCGCAATTCAACCATTTTTCTCCAACTTTTTTCATCGTCAATTATTCTAAAACTCGTAATTTCTCGATTCTCGAGTTGTAAGTAAAATGTACATGTTCTGTTTTGTGAATATATTGGTAGTTGCCCGGAGTTGCCCCTCATAAGTTTAGTGTAGTTTAGTTCCAGTATAAAAAAAGTTACTCTGTGTGTAGTTTACACTGCTGAATAAGGCTATGGATGTAGGAATGTGACTTGGAGGAGAAAAAATCGATTATTAAATAATCGGTTTTTACCTCTTTATAATAAATCGATTTATAAAAAATCGATTTTTCTCTCTTTAAAATAAATTGATTTATAATTTTTTTTTTAACGATTTTTAACAAAAAAATAATCGTTTTTTTTTTTCAAATTACTGGAAAAGTTTTTTGTACATAATAAAAAAAAACCAACTCGATAATAACTAAAACAACAATCTGTTGGTTTTAAAACTGAGAAACAAACCAAGTCTGTTTGCAAACTTTGAATACAAATGGCGCTGTTTGCAAAATTCCATAAGGGATGTGACTAAGACGGGATAAAATCTATTACTAAATAATCGATTTCGATCGAAAAAATTGATTATTAAATAATCGATTTTTCTCTCTTTAAAATAAATCGATTAAAAAAAATCGACTTTATATATTTTGATAATCAATTATTAAAAATCGATTATTTTTTCACATCCCTATATGGATGTACCCAAATGCCAGAACACGATACCTATGTCTATGACAAATATTCAAAGGTCTATATCTCAGAAACTATTGATAGTTAGGTATAAACTGTCTTCACAAAGCAACCACATATGAGCTGCTATATTATGTGCCCAAAGTATTATTTTGTACTTCTAATACACTCTGCATACAATGATAATTGTCTGTTAAGGAGAACTGTAAAATAAATATGATATAAACAATAAACCGAACTAAACGTATCTGTCATTTATAATCTGTCTAATAGAAACTCCAAACTGATTGATTGATTGTCATTTTCCGGATGTAAACATTACCTATTGATTGGATGTATTTTTATCTCATTTTTATTTAACTCGCTCCTATTTCCCATAAAACATAATGGACCAAGAAACCGCAAAAAAATTGCTAGTAGAAGGAGGAACTTTTGTTTTCTTGGGGGTACCTCAAGAGACGCAATTCGGCATCGATATGCAGTGTTGGAATACAGACGAAGATTTCCGCGGCATAAAGATGATTCCGCCTGGTCTTCACTACTTACATTATTCCCCTGTGAGCAAGGGCACTGGAGATATCTCGCCAAGGTCAGTACTGCCTCCTGTTTACTAATTTAACGAGGTTATTTTTGTGTAAAAAAATGCATTTAGGTTTTATGGCGGTTTAGTGGAATGCCAGCCTTAGAAGCAAGATAGTCTCGTACCTACCCCTGGGATTTTGGATTTAATTTGTATAAGTCAATTTCATAAACATTCCACTTCCTGTATGGTGAAGGCAAATAGTGAGGAAACCACACAGACTATACAAATAAAACTTCGCTGTTCACCAAACACTAGGACAGGGCGGTAGACTATGACCCTAATCTCTCCTGCAATAAGGGGGAATATGCTTAACAATGTTAAATAATTACAAAAAAATCATTGGCAAAATAATACATGCATAAGTACAACTTCAAAACTCTTTGATATTAATTACAGGTCAGGATTCATGCATTACTTTCACAAAAAAGCATTTCTAGTTAAAATGTGGGATAAAAATACAGAAGATCTGAGTAAGGATGAGATAACGGATGAAAGCATCCAGCGTTTGAAGGACAACCTGTTGAATTTGGACCGGCACCTGGCCCCATACCCATATGAGATATGGCAGAAGTGGAAACTGATGACTTCACAGATTACAGGTAAAAACAAATAAATTATTTTTATTACTAACTAACTACAGCCCTCTTAACGTCCCACTGCTGGGCACGGGCCTCCCCTCAATGCGAGGGAGATTCAGGTCATAGTCCACCACACTGGCCCAGTGTGGGTTCGCAGACTTCACGCATCTATCGAGAACTAGTCAAGTACACGGATAGCAATTCACTATCTGGCCGGATACCGGATAGTAATTCACTATCCGGCCGGATACCGGATAGTAATTCACTATCCGGCCGGTTACCGGAATAGTAATAATTCACTATCCGGCCGGAAACCGGATAGTAATTCACTATCCGGCCGGATACTGGATAGTAATAATTCACTATCCGGCCGGAAACCGGATAGTAATTCACTATCCGGCCGGATACTGGATAGTAATAATTCACTAGCCGGCTGGATACCGGATAGTAATTCACTATCCGGCCGGATATTGGATAGTAATTCCAGGGTTCGAGGATATATCAAATGATTTTTTATGATATATATCAATAGAAAAATTGTTAAAAAAAATATAATATTAAGTAATTTTTGGCGTTTGTTACTGTATTTCTACTACTTTCCAAATGTTGCAGTAGAGTTAAAAATACTCCCTTACACCGTAACAGTAACTTCTAGTCCAAAAAATATTTTTAACTAAAAACAAAAACAGATTTCAAAAACCTAGGTTTTTTATAAAAAATGCTTTTGTATTCACGATTTTTAGTGTCAATTCGTTTTAGTTGAAAATGTGCAAGTATTAGCACCTCATAACAGCCCTAGAAAAGTTAATATTTACAACCCTTAAAACTGGTTTTCATACAAAATGGATGTATATCAAACTTTTTATATATATCGTAAATATCCGATATTTTGATATTTATAATAAATATCGGATATTTTCAAACCCTGCAATGTTTTACATTACTGTTTTAGCAACTGAAAATCTTGGATGAACATGAGATCCTCACATAAAAACCACAGTTGCAAGCCTGTTTGAACAGTTTAAACCTAGACGCAAGGTGACCACATATTAAACCAATAGGCTGCTACTGCTTTATTACATAACAAAATGTATTTAATGTAACAACTGCCTTGCTGCTGTGGTTTCCTCTGGAAAATTCCAGTAATACACTTTTCATAATTAGCCCTGACCTGGATGATACCCTAAATTTACCCTAAATCCATTATCTGTAGAGAAACCCTATTGTATTATAATTTTCACAGCAATGCGAATGGACTAATTGTATTGACGAAGTCGGAAAAAAAATTATAGCCAAGCAAAACTGATACCTTATAAAAATATTTTATGGCTTTACATTCGATGTGTGACCACAGCACAACCCCTTACCTACTGTTATACTCTATTGAAACAACTTAGTCTTATGACAGTGTGATATGACTTAAACTTGAAATTACTGTGAAAAGACCTTTGGGAATGTATCATGGGCTCATCACTATCTCTAAGATCAGGTATACGTAGTTCAAGAGCCAGTTATCTTTGTATTTTGAATTTATCTTATTTTAAACCATAATTTTACTACAATTACAGCTGAATTAGCAGCTAAGCTATCTCCGGAGAGTGGTATCATCAGAGCTTCTGTAGAACTTCTATCTATGACAGACGAGGAAAGGCCAAGAGGTGTGAAGGTGTCTGAAGTATCTATGGAAAGTCAAGGGTCCACAGAAAAATCAGAAGAATCTTCATCAAAAGAAGATATGGAGGAATGTGCCGGACAGTCTGACGCTAAGAGGGTGAAAAGGATAACAAGGGAGGAAAAGGAACAAGCAATGTTGCCAGTTTTGAAGCCAGCACCAGGTCAGATAACATACCTATTAAATTTTATTGTACAAAATCCTTATAGAATTGCGAATTATATATTTTTTTTATGCTATATTTAATTATATATATATTTTATGCTTATAGACAAAAAATCACGTTTGTTGTATGGGAGTCCCCTTAAATATTTATTTTATTCCGTTTTTTAGTATTTGTTGTTATAGCGGCAACAGAAATACATGATCTGTGAAAATTTCAACTGTCTAACTATCACGGTTCATGAGATACAGCCTGGTGACGGACGGACGGACGGACAGCGAAGTCTTAGTTATTACTACCCACGGAACCCTAAAAAGATATTCTCATTTTCACCAACCCTAGGAGACATAAATGATGGTTAAGAAGCAGTTAGCAGTAGTATTCATATTTAGACATGATCTTAAAGCCTCTCTTAGTGTTAGTGAAAGTTGGCATGTCATGGTTTAATGTGTAATGTTATGTTCCTCTCTATAAAAATTCCAGGCACAGCAATGAGATTCACAGAGATACCGCGCGACAAATACCCACCGGGCTCCACGCCGGAAGAGATCACTAAACATTATCTGGACCAGTCATACACATTGGAACTCATGATTGCACAACATAATGAGTAAGGGACCTTACTATACTTGGAAGCCAAGCGATCACGCTGCAAAGTTCGTTCGCGCCGTTACTTACATTTTGTTGTAAAATGAGCTTTTTGTACGAGTAAATACAGTCTGTTTTAGTATTGTCAAAATTACGCAGAGCGCGTCTTTAAACGCCCCAGTATGTGCGGGGTTTTAAGTAAGAACTTTATTTTATTATATTATTAGCCTTTTGATTGATCGGATGCTATATAATGTTAGTGGTTGCTAAAGAACATCGGTAATTTTAAATTTATGCATCTGTGTGCCTTTTGGCAAAGGCCCCCCCCAGTCTTCTCCATTCTCTCTCACTTGCAGCAACCCTTGTCCAGGTTTTGCCAGCTATTCCCACAATTTCATCTTCCCAGCGTCGAAATTGTCTTCCTCTTTTTCTATTCCCATCTCTTGGGTACCATGTGGTGATAATTTTGCTCCATTTGTAAGAACTTTACTGAGAATTAATGTTCTTTACAGGCCGCTACACATCATAGGCGAGCTGCAATTCGCCTACCTGTGTTTCCTAATCGGTCATTCTCTGGATTCATTCGATCATTGGAAGAACCTTGTAATACTAATGTGCTCTTGCGATGACGCTATACACAAGTACCGGAGCGTTTTCTTCCACTTCATCAGAACTGTTGAGGTCCAAATCGAGGAAATGCCAGAAGACTTCTTAGCCGATATTGTAATGAACAAAAACTTGGTATATAAGAAATTGAGGGAATTCTTCCGTACTGCGTACGTGAGCAAGGTGGATGGTAGATTGCTGACAATGATTGAGAGGTTCAAAGACAATTTGACAGATAAACTCCAGTGGGATTTCACTGGGTTAGATGCAGACGAGGATGATGAAAGACCAGTTGTAGTTCAGTTAGATCAAACTGAGTAAATAATTTTAGTTAATTTGAGATGGTTTTAGGTTGTCTTGCAATTTATAAAATTGTGGTAGCAACATTTAAGTGCTATAACGATGTTTCTTAAAAAAATGCAGATTTTGACTTCTCTTTTGTGTGGAGAAATTGAAGTGAGGCAAAGCAATATTGATATTATAAAGCATGCGACATTGTGGTAACTTTCACGAATCCCAGCTCAAAAGACGGAGAAAAATTCGCTGATTCCAACGAAATATCACATATGTAACTCAACATGGCGCTTGAGTTCATATAATGTGACACATTTCTTAGGTATGTGCTTGATCAAATTTACATAATTATGTACTGTGTACATTTGAATTATTAATGTTTAAAACAATTTATAAATTTGACCCGACCCGGCGAACTTCGTACCGCCTTAGAATTAGTGACATACGAAAGCAGCGCCACCTACCGGGTCCAATTGTGAATCTAAACCATCCAGGGCGCCACCCAAACGCCTACAAAAAAAATCCTTCATTTCGGTCCAGCCGTTTAGGAGTTTAGTGACATACACACATACAGTAGAATTATATATATAAAAATTATAATGTGACGCAGTAGATCGTTCTAGTGATAATACAGTCATCACCTGAGAATCAAGATACCCCACCTTCCATAACCATTGTACCTATAATAATATATTTTTGTATGTTACCAAGTGTGTAATCAGTACTATACATATTTCAATTGAATTTGTTAAAAAAGTATTTCTCAATGGCTAGATGACATCAATAAAATGATACTTGCAATTTGGTTTCAATATTCTTTAAATACTTACCATAGATTTCTATTTACATTAAAACTTTAATTCAAAATAATTGAAACTGGCAAAAAACTAAAATCAATGTAGTGTATTGCCGTCCTTCTTGAACAGTAATGTATGAGCAAGACAGCAATATTTTCATTGCTGTCAATATTGGTTCAGTCGTAGCTTGGTGCCAACCAAATCAGCATTGTGTAGCTAAAATAAGATAGTCATAACTTCTTTTACAATTTTTTTATTCATAAAAATATCATTTTTTCTTAAACTGTTTCTTCATTGGCTTTTGATTCTGTTTCTCAAACTTAGGCTTTTTGGGTGAACCTTGTACTTCTGAAAAAAAAAAAAAAATTTTATAGTATAGAGTAAAACCCTGTGTACACAGGCGCATGACCAGGGTTTTAACCGACTTCCAAAAAGGAGGAGGCTCTATGTTCATCTGTATGTATATTTTTTGTGTATGTTATCGATGGCGCAGCTGAATTTAGTCGCGCGGCTGTTGCCACTGAAATTCATTCTTTATATTTATTTGCATAGAGTATATTTAAAAAAAAATCAAGTGCATGCACTTACCGCACAGTGTGTAACAGAAATAGCTTTTCAAATCTTTGAACTTACTTTGAGGAGCCTTTCTTTTAACATCCTGAGGCAACTTCTTTGTTACTGCCTGTTGATTTGCTTGTTTCTTTGCTTGTGTAGGTTGCATCGCTTTAGGCACTACAGGCGGTTTTCCTTTGGCTTGCTTCACAGGCAGAGGTGGTTTTCCTTTAACTTGTTTTTGTGGTGCTTCTTCTTCACTAAAATATTTAAAAAAATACAATTATAATGCTTCTTTATTAGTAGAATTTGTGTTGATATGGAAATTCTTAATTCTCACCTTTCTTCTCCATCATCACCAGATTCTCCATCATCATCTTCAGACTCTTCACTGTCACCTGAAGATAAATCGTCATCTTGTTCCAATACCTTGTCATACTCATCCGAATCAAAGTCATATGAACTATCACTGTCATCAGATGCCTCTTGCACTTTAATGAACTCCTCCACAGGCTTGACTCCTGCAACTTTCAATTTCTGCTGTTTATCTTTCTGCTCCTGTTTATTGACTTTAGTGGGTACTTTTTCATTTTTATTCACTTTTGTTGGAACTTTTTCAACTTCTGGTATATTTTTTTTATTCGATTTTTTAGATGCCTCATTTATAGTAGCTTCAGGTTTGACTTTTTCTTTTTTATTGACAGTTTCTTGTGATTTGTCTGCCTTCTTAACTTTCTTCTTGTCTTCACCTTTGACATCTTCACCCTTTTCTTGTTTAACAAACTGATCCATCAGTGCTTCTGGAATATCAACTGGTAAGAAAAAATCGTAATTTATTCCCATTTCACTGAGCCTCTTCTTCGTTTTGTTCAGACTGAAACAGATGAAGAATATTATATTTTATAGTTCCTCATTTGATACCAATTCTTTGTTATAAAAATTATCTTTACTTCTTTAAATACTTCTTGGCTCTGTCCAATTCTCCACTCTCATCTTTGTCTGCATTGTATGCCTAAAAATGTGAGTAAATTATTAAATTACTGAATATCCCTGCTTCTCTGATGATTATGAAAGTCACAAATGTAAAATTGTACAAACTTTTTTCATTTTAAGTCTTGCCATATTTGCAGGATTCTGTGTTGCATTCCAGCGTTTTCTGAATGCCCTTTTCTGCTTCTCGGGAGGGATATAGGCAGCTGGAAAATTAAACAGTTAAATGTGTATAAGATACAATTTATTAGTTACTTAACTGACACATTTATTTAGAAATAGACACCTAATCCTACTAATATTATAAATGTGAAAGTGTGTGAGGTTGGATGTTTGTTGCAAAACCACTGAACAAATTGTAATTAAACTTTTCAGTATTGTTGTTTATACATCAGAATAACATATAGGCTATAATTTAAAACATTATTGAGTAATCGAAGTGTGCGGACTATGTTGTGGGTAGAAGCTAGTAGTAGATAGAAATACAAACATTTAAATATTCTCCCAGGCATAAAAGAGCTAACATAGCAATTTTAAGTCATGGATAAATGCACAAAAAATTTATGTACACAAAATTTATGTAAAACTAGATTGCAATGCTTGTCTCAGATGACTTTTTATGTGTACTATTTGTTACCTTTAATCAACCTCTTTCCCATGAGATAGTTGTTCATGGTTTCAGCAACAATCTCCCCCACTGCTGTCTCTTTGAACTCCACAAAAGCATATCCCTTAGAGTGGCCGGTACGCTTTGATCTTATCACTCTGACATTGGTGACGACGCCAAACTGACTAAAATATTGTGTCATTTGATGCTGTAACCATACAAAATTCCGTTTTGTACATTGGCCTGTGACGATCTGGCAAAATACTTGATGTACAAATTAATATACATATGATTAGTACAGTAGTTTTAGCATGCATGTCAAGACAGAGATCTGTCTGTGACAGATTGGTTCGCTCGCTCTGTTTTATTTCATACGAGAGAAAGAGATATAAGCAACATATTCAGTAACATAAGTCTAGTCTTGGCACACATGCTACAACTACAGAGAAAGTCAAATTCAAGTCAAATCATTTATTTTGTATAGGCCTACAGGGGCACTTACAAATTGTCAAGTTTACATTTTTTTCATATATACTACTATACTACCACCAAATCGAAACGCGACCTCAACTGAGAAGATCCGGCAAGAAACTCAGTGGGCTGAACTGAGATGGTATAATATAGTACAATAATAACTTTTTTTTATTTCTTGCACCCACTTGTGTTTGATTTTTTTCTCTCTCTACATCACTCTAAGGTTGGCTGGTAGAAAATGCCTGAGGCATTAAGCTTACCTTGTACATTTTTTTACTTCTGTTTATCTGTGCAAAAATAAATAATAGTTTATTCTAACCTCATAAAATCCATGCGGAATGTGAGCCAAATAAACTAAGCCCCTCTTATGTTTCCTCTTCTTAACTTTGCCGGTCTTTAATCGCATACTAAATGGTTTCTGAGGTTTCTGAGGCTTCTGCTCTTCTTCCTTAATCCCTTTAGTGTCATCTTCATCAACGTTTTTCTACAAGAAACAACCATGACGTAAAAATCGTACACAATTTTATTATAACCTAACTTTTACCCCGTTACCCCTACCTTGATTAATTTCTTAATTCCTTTAATTGATTTCACGAATTTCTTCTGTTTTTGTGAATCTAGAGCGATATTTTCATCCATTTTATTAGTAAAACTATTGATAAAACTGAATCACTAAATCAAAAGCACGCGGGCATCGACAACCCATCGACAGCTAATGACAATGTCAATTTGACATATAGCGTGTGAAGTTGCCAGAACAAAAATTTAGTCATCCGCCGTTTTTATCACTTTCATCACACATTTTTATTTATAATAATTAAAAAACAAAAAAATAATTATAATTACATATTGAATAAATTAACAAAATAATATTAATGAACCTGATATTGGCATTAATTTGGTAAAAGAAGAAGATTTCGTAAAGGTAGAAGTAGATCTTCAAAAATAATGGATTTCTTATCTGTGATCTTTCTTCCTTTTAATTGCTCTCTGTCTGTCATTTATCGCAATGTCGCAAACTGTCAAAACAATTCTTTCGTATATTTTGCAATCGAACTGGTTGTTTTATTGATTTTGCTGAATATATTCACCGAAAAATTTGTACACCATTAAATATTACATAATTCTGTAGCGTGTAACCGAATGATTACTGCCTTTTATTTTATTCAAAAGTAAAAATGTCTGCAACCGGCACATTGAACCAATACATTCAAATCGTTGAGCGCACGTATAGAACTCGACAAGGGAACATTCTATCACGGCTGTTGTCCCTAAGGGATGAACATGTGGGTAATAGGAACCTTCGGTCGAGTGACATCACCTCGCTTGTGGAGGGAAACTGCGTGGCTCCCCTCGATGAGATAGTCATCACTCATTTAATGTGTGTAAAAGTGAGTGAAATACTATTATTTACTGCCCGATTTCTTTTACACATAGTCCACTAGTGTTGCGTACCTTACTTAGATACTAGCTTATATCTGTCCCATTGTTGATCCAAGGCCACTTATTTAGTTCTCATCATAATATGGCCAATTTCTAAATTGCCCACAAAAGTACATACTATGATCTAGTATAAAAATTGTGCTTTATTGGCTTTACAATTACAGGCACTGTATCAAGAAGACTTTGTAGAGGCGTACAACTATCAGAGTGCATGTGTGGCTCTAGTGGTGAGGCTGCTGCAGTCACAGAAGGAGGAGAATTGGAGTCTCCCACTCATGTACACAGTGTGCCTGGACTTACGCCTGGTGGCGCAGAAAGCTGAAGGCTGTAGCCGTAAGTACAGACTTTTTTAACACTATGAAGTAAAAAAAAAACAAAAAAACTTTTACACATACTATCAAAAAGTTGCCTTTTTGGTGCTGTTGCCAGCAATAGTATTTATTGTAACAATTAAAATTAACAAATGGACTTAAGTTGGACAATTAACTCACAATGATGGACTTGAGCGGTCCTGAGTGCATTAAGCAAGTAAATAAATTTGCGTTCAGGTTTAATCATAAATTAGTGCAGATATTATACTACTACTACAGCCCTTTTAACGTCTAATCGCTGGGCACGGGCCTTCCCTCAATGTGAGGGGGATTCGGGCCATATTCCACCACACTGGCCAAGTGCGGGTTGGCAGACTTCACACATCTATCGAAAACTAGTCAAATGAGATTCGCACATAAATCCCAGAGGTGCGAGCCGGGGTTTGAACCTGCACACTTCGATTGCAAGGCATGCGTTTGACCACTTGGCTACCACTGTTATACAATTGGGTTTATTTGTCAATATAAAGTCTAAATTGTGTTTGTACTCAAGTAATTTGCATAAAACTTAAAACAATACTAATAAAAATATCAAGTTGTAATTACCCTATTCTCTGCGATAATTTATTTAGAGATTAAAAAAAAAAATTTGAAATAGACATAATTTTAGACTTTCAATTGTCAGATTCGTCAAGAAAATGACGTTATACGGAGCCATGTCCAGTATAAAAAGCTATAGGGCCTGAAACGGTTAAACTATGACTGTCACTTATTTAATTACATACAAAATGTGACAAATGAACTTGGCAACTTTTTAATAAGGAAAAATAATTTGAGCTCTGTTATCATACTAATTAAGGGATTTGTAAACTCGCCTACAAGATTTGTGTATATCTTTGCAGCACAAAGCAATGGCAAGATTTTAGAAAAAGCAGCTGAGAGCTTACTTGCCTGCTTCAGAGTATGCGCTGCTGACAACAGATCATCAGACGCTGACACCAAGAGATTAGGCATGTTGAACCTTGTGAACCAACTACTTAAAGTATACTTCAGAATAAACAAACTTCACCTATGCAAGCCATTGATAAGGGCTATAGATTCCTCACCATTTAAAGATATATTTCCTCTGGCTCAACAAATCACATATAGATACTTTGTCGGCCGCAAAGCGATGTTTGACTCGGACTACCGGTCGGCAGATGAGTTTCTTTCCTTTGCGTTCGAAAACTGTCATTGTGAGAGCATTAAGAACAAGCGATTGATCCTCACTTACTTAGTTCCAGTAAAAATGTTACTGGGTTTCATGCCTGCTAAACATTTATTGGAAAAATATGATATCCTCCAATTCTGGGATCTCGTTACGGCTGTGAAGAATGGCGATTTGAGAGGCATTGATAAGGCTATGGAGGAGCATGAGAGCTTCTTCATCAGAGCCGGAATATATTTGATTGTGGAGAAATTGAAGATTACTGCATACAGAAATTTGTTTAGGAAAGTCTATTTGGCTGAGAGTTCACATCAGATTGACATAGCCAGTTTTCAAGCAGCTTTACAGTTGATGGGGCAAGATGACGTTGATTCGGAGGAGACGCAGTGTATAGTTGCCAATTTGATATATGATGGTAAAATAAAAGGGTACATTTCGTACCAGCACAAGAAAGTGGTTGTGAGCAAACAGAATGCTTTCCCGCCGTTGTCCAGCCTTTATTAGTCTAGTGACGGCCCTAGCGAGATGGAGCATAATTCGGAATAAATGAATATTTATGTCACAGACTGTATTATGACTTTTTTGAGAGCTTTACTCTATGCCTCTACTGGGGTCAGCTAAATCATTTAACTTTTTATTAAAACGTACTCTATCTCAATATATATAAAGATTGAATATCTGTGATACCAATTTGCTACGTTAAAATTAGCTTTTTCTACGAGACAGTTCGTTTTTGTATTGGCAAAAAAATAACCGCTCCTATTTGGGGGGATTAACTTATTTCATATTACAGTTTCTGTTAACACAGTCTATTCGGAATGCTATTAATGAATAGTTATTATCATGGATGGTTAAGATTGGTATCTCGCTAAAAAAATTAGGGCCAATGTTAGTATTAAGTTATCTTTTTAGTCCCGCCGCGTACGACGTGGGCACTTAGAACTAATTATACCTAAGTGAATGTTCAATTATTAGTATAGAATTCTTAGTTATATAATATTTGTGTATTGTCTCATACAAATTATTAAAAGCGCACATATTTAAATAATTATATTAGTATATAGTTTATATGTATTATAATGTATCCCATATTATTATAAAAACACTCTGAACTCAAATTTTGTATGATATCTACCTTTATTATTATATTATAATAAAAAAAATACTTATGATAATAACTAAATGTTGAATGTCTGTATTACCTATCATCATCATCATCATCATCACGCCTGTATTCCCCGAAGGGGTAGGCAGAGGTGCACTGTCGTGCGCCCACACTTCGCCGATGTATTTTTGGTCCCAATGTAATAGGGGGCGAGCCTATTGCCATTATACCGGGCACATTCTCTCTCAATACGAGGGAGATTTTTGGGCTATAGTTCACCACGCTGGCCCAGTGCGGGTTGGTGAACTTCACACGCCTTTCTATAGACGTGCAGGTTTCCTCACGATGTTTTCCTTCACCGTTTCATAGCAAGTGGTAATCTCGGATGAAAATGAGATTCGCACATAAACCCAGTGGTGCGAGCCGGGGTTTGAACCTGCACACTTTGATTTGCAAGGCGTGCGTTCGACCAGTCGGCTACCACTGCTTGCCTAATGTTAGGAAATAAAATTAATACAATTTTTCAAAGATTTTTTGTCTTTATTTCCCACTAACTTACTAAGTTCTCCTTGCTATAATTAATAAAGAGTACCTACGTGATAAAGAGGCGTGCAATATTATTTAAAGTTAGCATCATCATAATGCTACAGAAGCTACATTTTTGACAGAAGGCCACGTACGCTTCGGGATTATCATTCTTCTGAAATACTATTATAGGTAAGTAGGTACTACATAAAGTAGTTAAAATGAAACTCGAATGACATTAAAACATTTTTTATTAAATCCACAATATATTTCAAAGAATAATATAAATATAATAAATTTTGCGGTGTCTCTAACATAGCATTACCAACAATGCTGAATATAATGATAGTCTTACTGTCAAAAACATTTTCTTGTGATTTCTAGATAGAAAGACACAAATATCTAATCTAATTTATACATTAGGTACTTATTATATAAGGTTTATTTTGCTGTTGAGAAGTTGCAAGTATGTGATCTGCAGTTGTGTGTTGAATTATTACTTTTTTTTTCTAGCTAATATTCTGCAGACATCGTATGTTATATTGATAGTTTATTTTTATTTCTTGGAGATCATCCAAAAGTTACACAATAGGTTTCAATTTAAAAAGAAAAGTTCCAAAGTGTGCCCTTTAAAATTGTGAAACATCTACTTTTTTGTCTACTTCTTTATCTCTAATTTTCTTAATGGCAACACATTCGGTAGATATGTTCGTAATTATCGATATGCATTTAAAGGCTGGTTTTAAATGTTTATGGAACTTCAGCCGATTCCAAAGGTTTTCCCAACTTTAGTTGGTATGAGTTTCTACTGCACTCATGTATTTTAGGCAAGCTCGATACACTACTAACAAGGAAGACAGTTTTTTTTGTTGCATAGCAACACTAAACTGCAGATCACAGGAGATTTGTAGAAAAATATGAAGAAATATTTGACTAACTACTCAATACATTTCAATATCTTACACACAGCACTTATCTATTTGATAAAACAAGCTAAAAGATTAACTTAGACTTAAAAGCAAAGCTAAATGCATTGTATAGATGTTAAAACACTTTGTAGGTACCGTTTAGTTTCTCGGGGATATAGGGATAGCTATTTACAAGACTAAATAGAACAGGTAAGTAAGTACCTACGTCAACATAAATAATAGTCTTTTAGACTTTGACACCGAGTTAAGTTATCATTATCATCCATCGATGAACATAGATATTTCTAAGCTACATTTCATATACTTAACTAAGCTTTTTTTTGGCTAACTTTAAGTTATCCATCGAGTAATCTGTTAGTTTCAGGAGTTTGAATATAACAGAAACATTATCACGTATAATAATATACGGAACTTAGGTAAGTATTCGTTAAATGTTTGACCGAATAGGTATATAAATAGGGACGGTGAAGAAAGTAAAAATCGAATAAGAGTTTATATAATTAAACAAACGTCTACATTATACAATAGGTATATAAAAAACCATAATCTACGTAGATATGACACATTTAAAAATACATTTCTAAATCCATATGTAGGTAAGATTACAATATAGGTATTTACTAATGTATAATTACAATAGTAAATTATTTTTATAGAAGAGCCAGTTGCGTGTGCGTTGTTTTTTTAAAAGTGATTGACCACAAATCGTTGAGATGTAAGAGGGCCGTTTTGACTCATTAGCTTAGCAAGACCGTGTAGGCATAAGTTTTATCTCTTTCAACAGTCAGATTTGACGAGAAAATGACATAGGTAACTACGAGCTTTTTGTACTAGACATGGATAAAACTTCGTTACAATTGACTTTGGATGATTACGTGAAAAAAAAAAACTTGAGATATGTTCACAATAGTGTTCTTAGGTACATATTATTTAACGTACGAAAAATAGAAGTTATTTTTGAACCCAAAGTGTTATTTATTTTTATTGCGTGGTGAGTTACATTTTATAATCATATCTAGCTGTCAAACAAGCCTCTTCGATCTCGTCGACTGTAGAATATAAATTAATTTACATGGTATAAGTAGATGTAGCGTAATAAGTGCGTACGTAATAGCGCCCCTTCTCGACCTTTTAAGACTTAATACTCATGACTGGTATCCTTAACAAGGTCTTAAATTGAAACTGTAAAATAATAAAAAATGCAGCAGGTACTGTAATGTCCCAATGGCCATCGACTTCGAAGCTGTAATTATGAGAACAGTCCAAAAGTATCTGATCATAATTATCGCCAAGTCATATCTACGTAGCTTAAGGCCAATCTACATTATCAATTCGGTCCACGATAGTGGTAATCCATAGATTTTTTGGGTTAGCGTCAATACTGCTTGATCTTATCGATCTAAGGTGATACCAACTCTATATAGCAGTGATGATGTAGCATGGCCCAATGTCAAGTGCCTGTGTGCCAGTTTAGTTTCTCTCGGGAAGCGCAAACTTGTGCAATGCCGGTCCTTTCAACAGCTCATCCTTGTACGCGGAAAGTATAGCGCGTGACATGCTTGGCTCCGATGAGCTGGCCTCCAAGAATTGTCGCATTAGCCTGCATAGTTACACAAATGTAAATACTTGGAGAGATAAAAAAACAAAGGAGTCTTTGTCTATGAATAGGACTGTTGACAATGTCCTGATCCATGATTTTGGTGTTCTTGAGCACACTATGCGGTAGTGTTTTCCTCAAGGTTTCAAATACCAAGAATACTGTAAGCCCCATGGACTACTATAGTGAGACTATCCCGTAAAAGATGCCAAGAAGTAACAATAATTCCCACTGTTTTAGCCTACGAAGTAGAAGAATTAATATCTTTGGCAAATTTTACAGTTCGAACTGTTCTAACCGGGAGCCCTAACAACATTGTTAAACTCACCTGTTAGCTGGAATAACGCCAACAGTGTCGCGGGACTGCAAAAGCTCTGGATGATCGCCAATTGTATCAGTGAGTGCTGCAATCATGACATCTGCAAATTTGATAAACAAAATATTCGATCGTGGCTTTCAACACCTTACTAAAAATGACAAGGCGCAACGACGCGAACGCAAAGAAGACGAATAGATTAGAGTAGTTACCCAGTACTTTCTTCTCAATAGTGCGTGAAAGTTGTCCTCTCTCAGCTTCGAGTTCCAGGAAAGCCATGAATCTCTGTGTGGCTGCTCGCGCCGAAGCCGGGTCCCGGGTCAGCGACTGCGAGAACATCATCTGGAAACAAACAAAAAACACAGCTTGATGTATCTACCTGAGTGTTATTAGAGTTCAAAACTACGTCTACCATGTGTATCCTCCAACAATTGTCCAATGTGTGACCTCCATCTCAACAAGTGCAAGCCAAGGCAACGCAAAGTGTGACTTACCTTAGCAAGCTGGTAAATGATTTCCTCAAGAGTGTACTCTGTGTATAGAGTGTCAGCTGCCTTCAATTTGTCCATCATTTCTTCGTACTCCTCCTCGGTGATGACGGGCGCGTCTCGATCGTAGTCAGACGTGCCTGCGACAAGGAAAACCAAACTAATTAATTAAAACATCCTATGTAGTAACTAGTAATCTATATTGCGTCAGTTTATGTTACATAGGTACAATGTACCATTAGCAGCCATGAGTCCCAAGGGATTTTTAAATCGCATTAACAAGTTATCGACTCGTTGACAACTGGAGTTATCATGGCATAGTAGCACAGACGTCTGATGTTTTACCTTTTAATTAGGACTTAGCACTTCGTACCGGCATGCTACTCGTATCTACCACCTCGGCTAAGACTTGCACCAAAGCAAGACTTAAGTCACGGGTTTTGCCGCACCCAGTTGTTTTCATACTCCAAAACCATATGAGAAACATAAATTAACCTGTCACGTGCGCATATGCGAACTATGCTGGAATATAAGCAACGAACGCTTCATATATACTCACTGATGATATTAGTCTGCAGCATAGGATCGAAGGTCCTCTTGACAGGCTCTGGGCGAAGATCACTGGTGATGGGCAGCGCGGGTACAGGGGACAGGTTGTTGCTGAGCTCCCAGTTCTTGGACGCGATGGTGCGGATAATGTCGGGGCTGTTGCCGAACGGGAACGACTGGAGAGCGGGGCTGCGGTACTGGTAGTCCTGTGTTGGTGGATACGAGTTATAATTAGTCGCGGCGACACTTATATTTCTCAACAGACAGAACTTCTTACATACACCAATAGATGGCGCATAAAAAATCCTGAATCGCAAAGGTAAAGTTCTCGACCATCTTAACTATATATACAAGATCCCGACATTAACCGTCAGGCGTAGCGGAGCCCGCCAGGCAGAACACCTGGAAATACCGCCTGTCTAAGATCTTCCCATTTCCACCAAATGTTAAAGCAACAGAAAACTAAGGTTAATTTCCTGTGAGTTCAAATCCACACGTGCGTTCATAACAGTGGGAGGAATAAAAATATGCTACACACTAGGTCACACTTAAAAGGGATGCCTAAATATTAAGACTAATCTCGGATTATTTGGAAGATAAATCAGCTTGGGATTGTACAGCTCAGGTTCAAATCAAAAATAAAAATATTGCCCGTCATGTTAAAGTGTAGCGTGTGTTGCCTTACTAACGTATTATTATCTTATCTTTATTATTAAAAACAGCTCTAAGGCAACACACTGGAGCTATATGTACCTATGTATTTGTAATAAGTTTTGGCGATTTAAAAAATGATCAGCCCACTGAGTTTCTTGCCGGATCTTCTCAGTTGAGGTCGCGTTTCGATCCGGTGGTAGCATAGTAGAATATAAGAAAAAAAATGTAAACTTGACAATTTGTAAGTGCCCCCATAGGCCTATACAGAATAAATGATTTGACTTTGACTTTGACTTTGACTTTGACTTTGACTTTGACTTTGACTTCAACTGACAACTGTTTAATCAGTCATCAAGTAAAGGCGTCTGTGTCCCAGTGTAGAATAAAAGGGCATAATGGTGAGATTTTTCATTCTTGTCAATAAAATTGTTAAGTTTATTCTAAAGCCAGTTCTGCACAATTCGAACGTCCATAAAGTGTTTATTAAACTTCTACTGGTACACGAACACGCCCATTTAAGCCCAAGCTAATATAGAAAACAAACTGTCTAACAGGCGTGTACGAGCGGTTAAACAGAGTATTTACCCGCAACGACGCCAACTAGATGAACTCAGCGTAACGGCCGCGGTTTATTTTTATGTGCGAACATCATAATGCTGTATCAGCCTTTACAAACAAATAACGGTTGAACAGCGAAGTGTTCTGCTACAGTTATCTAAACTACACGAAGCTATAAACAGTATAAAATGTACACTTAGTTAATTTTTTTCAAAAATAAACTGTTATAAAGTCCTATAACCCATTTTTCCATTCAATTACTTGAAAAATATTTGAAAGTTTTCAAATCACTTTATAGTATAAAATCTGTTCACTTAGTTAATGCAATGAGTTGTTTATGAACTTTATCTATACATCTTTACATCTATATCTATACATCTATACAAATAAATAAAATTGGAGTGTCTGTTTGTAATATCAAAATAACACTTTTTTACCAAATGCGTATGAAAGTATATACGATACCTATAACGAAAACGCAATTTTAATTTTTTTTGTCTGTCTGTCTGTCTGTCTGTCTGTTTGTTTGAGGTAAACTTCTAAACGGCTGAACCGATTTCCATGGGACTTTCACTGACAGATAGCTGACGTACCAAGACGTAACTTAGGCTACTTTAATTTTAGAAAAAGCATTAGGGTTCCGCGGGAAAAACATAATACCCATATTTCCGGGTAATCTCCCTAAAGTCCACGCGGGCGAAGTCGCGGGCACAGCTAGTGAAGAATAAGAATGACATCAGTATAGTTACAACTTTGCCTACGATTTTCATAGCACAGGCCTAGGAAATCGCTACATTCGTAGAGCTATTTCGTAGGCTCGTGCTACGAAATCGCTACGTACACTGAAATCAAACTATACCGAGTCAATCGATTGAATAATATACATCATCACGCCTGTATTCCCCGAAGGGGTAGGCAGAGGTGCACTGCAGTGCGCCCACACTTCGCCGATGTATTTTGGTCCCAATGTAATAGGGGGCGAGCCTATTGCCATTATACCGGGCACACAGGTTTCCTCACGATGTTTTCCGTCACCGTTTCTTAGCAAGTGATAATCTCAGATGAAAATGAGATTCGCACATGGAACCCAGAGGTGCGAGCCGGGGATAGAACCTGCGCACTTTGATTGCAAAGCGTGCGTTCGACCACTCGGCTACCACTGCTTTTTCGATCGATTGAATATTGTTGTTCGATATATTTTCTACCATAACGATTAACTTGCGAGTTAACGGATAACACAAGGCGTTCCAATGACCTACTTTCGAACTTCTATTAACTGATACAATAAAACGAAAAAAGTACCTAACAACTTGTTTGAAATTTTCCCCAATTCGAGTTTATTAAACGTAGCTGAAGAATCCCTTTCAATTTACTTGGAAAGTAAAAAGTGTTTCTAATGGGAGTCCAGAATTTTCGATGAACTTTCTCCTACACAAAGGGGATTCTGGTCCTCCGGTTCAAGTAAGAAAATGCTTTTGCAGATAATCATGGATTAGGAATTTGAATCGAGAATTCCCTGGAGGTATTATTTTACGTTTGTTATCTCAGGAAACTTGAAATACGATAACTTCGTTTATAAACAAAATAAATATGTATTTCCTGCTTAACAGCATCTTGAACCTTGGAGCAAATCGGCTGAGCAAAATATACTTTGGTGACGTCATTACAACTTACTTAAACGAAGTAATCTTTTCTTACCTTAGCATTGGCTTGTTCCAAAAGCATGGCCCTCAGTTTCTCCTGCTGGGCAGTCTCCTCAGCGGCTTTTAAGTTTTGTGAGTAATGTGCCCGCAGGTAGTCAATATTGAACTTTATCTCTTGGAGGAAGGCTATGGCCTCCTCTTTGGACATCTGTATAAGGAAGAGCACGTGTAAATAAGCGAAAATAGATAATATTTCCATTGTATTAAGGTTAAAACCGATATATCGTGACATAATGTTGAGCCGAATCCTACTCTTAGTAATATCTCTTTCACTGTCGTTCCTTCTGTCTTGGGTAGGTAATGGTGTCATGATTGGATGCGATTGGACAGACGCTCTTATTTTCTTGCGTTGATAATCAAAGCTTTTGTTTTTTTTTTTTTGGGACTAAGCCCTTCACACATTCCCACCTCTGTTACTACTGTAAGCCAGCGGCATCCATCGAAGTCACCGAGGTTTGACCTTCGGTGATTTCCGGGAATAAAGCTAAATTGTCTCAGAACCCGCAAGAACAGCTTTTGTTTATCTATTGTTTATCCATAGGATGTCTTACCAATCCCTCTTGCAAGAAGTCCTCAATAGCAGTTGTAACTCCTCGCTCATCTCCAGTCCAGAAGACGTACTCCGCCATATCGAGAGGGGAATACTGGACGCCAGTGTACGACGCGTAGTGGTCCATCTGGAAGTTGAATAATATCATATTTAAAATCTTTCTTATATTTTTATGTGATAGCACTTTGTTTGGGTCCCACTAACTATTTCTATTATCTGACATTCACGCTTTCATTCTACCTTTCCCTTAAAATGTTAACGACTTGCAGGAAGATCGATTATTGTTAATGTTGATGAAGCTTGCATCTTTGTCTATAATAATATAAATCTTGTCTTCTAGCAGGAAAACCTGTAATTAAGAGTGTATCGTAAATTTAATTACGTTATTCTTGGTCTCCTTGGAGAGATCAGCATTGAAAGAGCGCCGCGCTGCAGTGTGGCCACTCTGAGGGTTGTTGGTGCCCGAGCCTGTCTGTACCAGGCGAGCCGCTCCATGGAATACCTGCAAATTACATAATTCCTTTACCTATTTAAAATGTCTCATATCCCATTGACATAAGTCTTAGTCTTAGTTTTAGGCTCCGTAGCCTGAGGTTGCGCGCACGTTTATGTTTTAGTACCTACACTGCAAATGGCAACTGTCTCATATTCATACAACACTTCAAGGCGTCTCCTAGTTTAGTAAACGGGCAGTATTAGTCTTCATGTCCTATGTTACCTTAGTAGTCTGCTCCTCGCTGGCGGCGGTTGTTGGCACGGTGGCGTCTTGTACGCTGACGTGCGCTCCGTCTTGCACTAGCACGCGATGCACGCCTTCAGCGGGCACGTCCAGCTGTGCTTGGGCGTGCACGTGAGGTTTCTCGTCACCCATAGCATCAGCGGACGCGTGCTGCTCTAGGCGTGACACCAGTTTGCCGTTAGACTGGACCGAGTCTGTTAAACACATACAAATTGAACTTTCAACGTTAAGGAATATATTAACGGACTTTGTGACCCTCAAAGAAGTAATCAACTTGTTTAACAGGTTAGCCGTTCTAAACACAATGCTTGAATTTTTTTATATATAACGCAAATTCTATCTCTCGAGCTTTCAAACTTAATAACAGGATTACACGCGCTCTGATAAAATGTATCCTTATCTTAAATCAACCGCTATTGTAAAAAAAATATCAGTCACGATAAAAGTGTCGTATCAGCTTTGTGTTTTCGATAACTGTCTATACATATTATGATTACCGTAACGTGCGAATACCTGCGGAAAATTAACCGCCTCGAAATCCATTGTATAGTTATTAAGTAACTACATTGAAGATTTCAATTTGGTTAATATATATGCACGTAAAGTACCAGGACCACATAATAGTAAAAGAGCACTTTATACCTGCTGAGAAAATTTTCGCAGCATTTGTACGTCACGCTGCAGTAACCCAATCAGTGCGCTGCAAAGGCAAAATAATGAACACTCACCGAGCCTGTGATACTCGATGTGCTCGCTCGCGTCGCCCGCCTCTTTGCCGTCAGCTGTAATACAATTTACCGTTAGTTATTCAATTTACATCTGATCAGTTTATAAGAAATTAATGCAATAATGTAGTTTGTTCAGATGCCTCATTCTTTCTAAGATAGTTAATTAAAGGCAGCGAGACCTCATAGCATCGCTTAAGCAATCTAGTTGGGTAATGCGATTAGTACTTTGGATACCTACGCGGCTAAGCCACCGCATGGGTCAAATTATTTATGTATTTTACTAAGCTTTCTATAAAATTATAAATTGTTTTTTAATTATTAATAACCTATAATAATTAAGATAAAATTAGAAATTAAATAACCCATGGTCGAGTAAAATGAAATTAGGTAAAAGTGTTTGATTAATAGGTGTAAATGCGAAACTAAAATCAAAACGTAATTAGGCACTAGGTAGGTAGGTACCTACTCTTCTCAATACCTGAAAACCTGTAACCTACCCTTCTCAATACCTGAAAACCGCGTAATTTATGTAGGTTTATCTGTAACTAAACAATCGAAACGAATTCATTTAAAGGGTGTAGGTATACATTTACGTACGATCCTACAAAGAGTAAATACTGTCTGAAATTGCGAATAGAATTCCTTGGGGATTTCGAATAGTCTTTTGAGTCTACTACAATAGGCTTCATTTTCCTGAAGGTATTGTTACGATGGACCGTCCCAGTCCCTGTGTCGTTCAAAGTAACTCACTTAGATCTTGTTATCTGTCTACTTATCCTATAAGATCTAATCCTCGGAATTTGGTCCGAGTCTGGACAGGTTTCGTGTATCAAGAGAATTTGTTTAGGCTTTATCGATAAGCCCATCCGTCCCATTAATGTTTCTGAGTACTACTTGAAGTTCTCATTCATGTTTATGGCAGGAGATCACATTTGACATTATACAAAGTGTTTCGGAATAAGTATAACAAGCTAGCGAGTTTGCTAGCTTCATCGTGTACTGTGTATGAAATAATTTTATATGGACAAAATATCGATAACTCATTTGTTTTCCTCCCCCAAATTAAAACATGCATTTCTTTATATGATGTGACAATACTAGTTATTGTCAGTGAGATCGCTTGTACCTTATGCTGTATTCATCTTTATGTCAAAGAGTGGTTAAAAGAAACAACTGATTTTAAAGCTGCGCTGCGCAAAATTACAAAAAAACCTTAATAAAATATCTCTGATTTAAAAAAATCCGTTAATAGGTTCGTAGGTTAGAAATCCTATATTTTACTGGTTAATTTATTTTACCCATTTTACATCACATTGTAGACGTTTTAATACAGAAAAGACCTTGAATAATTCTGTTATTCACTAAAATACGACGCTTTTATTTGTGGAACGTGAAATTTTGTACCAATAGCGTTGCTTAAACAGTTTGAATGTGGGTGGACACTTTTATCCGGACCATTTGATTGATTAAGTTCTAATCGGATTGGTAATTCACCGAATTCTGGGCTTCATGGAAAAAAAACAGCGCGCCTACAGATAATTAGATAAATTAGCTAATGAAATCTATTTTGGTAATGTATTAGAGTTAAGAACACCTACGTAAAAGTTAATCAATTAAAGGGGTCCAAAGTCAAGCCGGCAATGTTCATAATAATGCATCATCATCACGCCTGTATTCCCCAAAGGGGTAGGCAGAGGTGCACTGTAGTGCGCCGACACTTCGCCGATGTATTTTTGGTCCCAATGTAATAGGGGGTGAGCCTATTGCCATTATACCGGGCATATTCTCCCTCAATACGAGGTAGATTTTTGGGCTATAGTCCACCACGCTGGCCCAGTGTGGGTTGGTGAACTTCACACGCCTTTCTATAGACGTGCAGTTTTCCTCACAATGTTTTCCTTCACCATTTCATAGCAAGTGGTAATCTCGGATGAAAATGAGATTCGCACATAAACCCAGAGGTGCGAGCCGGGGTTTGAACCCGCACACTTGATTTGCAAGGCGTGCGTTCGACCACTCGGCTACCACTGCTTTCCACACCAATGTTCACCAAGTTCTAAATCGGGTTGAGTACCTATTGCCTCGAGTTCAATCATGCCTAAAATCTAAATACGCTCCACTGAATCCGAAAAAAATCTTCCTTATTTTCATGAATGGAATTTTGCAATCGTATATCCGTAGCTAGTATTTTTAAGGGATCATTTTGACTAAATACCATATTGCAACCAATATTTGCGAAACACATACTTATTGACGAATTTCTTCAACTAGTGGTCGATTAGGTACATGAGTCAATGTTTACGTCGTAGTGACGTCACCCTACGTTCTTACTAGCAATACTAGCATACATGATTGAAAGTAATCAAGCGAAATCCACGGAGCAGAACTAACAAGCAACAAGTAGTTTGCGAGTTTAACAAACCAGACCAAGTCAAAAGTTTGCTTTAAAACTAAGTGCCATGCTAACTTTTACGAAATTGATCGATTTTGAATCCTTTATAGGGTTCCGTACCCAAAGGGTAAAACGGGAACCCTATTACTGAGACTTCGCTGTCCGTCCGTCCGTCTGTCACCAAGCTGTATCTCATGAACTGTGATAGTTAGAGAGTTGAAATTTTCACAGATGATGTATTTCTGTTGCCACTATAACAACAAATACTAAAAAATAGAATAAGATAAATATTTAAGGGGGCTCCCATACAACAAACGTGACTTTTTTGCCGTTTTTATACATAATGGTACGGAACTCTTCGTGCGCGAGTCCGACTCGCACTTGGCCGGTTTTTTAATGGACTTATAACAATTTTGTTTAGAAAATAGTCTGTAGAGTCTTACTGAATTAAAGTACTTCAAGTAATTACGCAAAATAATGAATTATATTATAATTCATTCGCCTACTTTTCATTCACAGATCCCAATGGGCCGAGAATGCGAGTTAACTTGTCGAACTTGTCGTATGATTAAAAAAACTAATTTTAGTCTCAATGTATTAACGTAAAGTTCATAAAAATATACTTTGAGATAAAGTTACGGCAAAAGCTGCTTTTTAACGTATCTTGATAGATCCACTGCCGTGTGTGATATAACGATGTAAATCGTTAAAAAGAACTATGTTCTACTTACGAGCGCAGAGTAATTTATTATTCTTGTAAAGCTACTCCTAAAGTCAATTTATCTTGTAGACTCACCTAGAATATCTTAAATAAGGAATCTGATGCGTCACTCCATACATCTGATAAAGCACCCAACCTAACCACCGCCTCTGACCCAGTTCTTTTCTTACAACTTGAGTGATAACGGTAGGTTACACCGGGCGACCTTTATAAATATTTATAACTAGACTCATTTGTGTCTAGAACGTCCCAGATATCTAAAGACAATGTTAGACAGTATTTTTCAAGTTAATGTGTGGTAGTTATTTCTAGATGACACTGAATTCTGAATGGGGTCGGAATGAAGTCCGTTAATGATGTCGCATTTTAGCTAAGATGTTAGGTTGGTAATTTATACCTACTACGGATCGCGCATTAACAGACGCTGATTAAAAAAAAAACTGTTAAAGTATTGATCTGACAAAGCCCCGGATACACCCACCCAGAACGAATTGTATTGACTCACAGAAAAAGTTCATTCTTAAACGAAATGTCATTGTTAGTGCGAGTATATATTGCAGCGCGGTCGCGTGGTTTTTACTAGAGATGAAACGGATAGAGGTTTGGCCGGATACCGGATACCGGATAATCGGCAAGCTACCAGGCCGGAGCGCCGGATTTACGGCCACCGGATATTCGGCCCTTTATCGCGTTGCATGACGCTTCTTTAAGAGCCGTGTCTTTAAGACATATCGAATCGATCGCAATCACGACGCATACATATGGTGGTCAGTTAATTTGCATCAGTACCCGCAGTAGTCAAGGTTTACTAGAATTTATCTTTCAGCACTTGGCAGTAGCCTTTACAGCGAAAGGCTATTTTCAGAATCTGGCCTGGTAGACGAAGCCAAGCGGAGTCGCCTGTTACCAAAACATGTGGAAAATTTAGTATTAATTCACCATAATTTGCTAATTGTTAATTTTGAGTACTAAACTAATAACAACACAACAAAATAAATGGTGTCCATAACCTATTGTGGTATGATTTGCCTTGTGTAAAGAATATTTGAATGTTACTATCCGATATCCGGCCGGATAGTGAAAACAAGGCCGGATAGGCCGGATATTCGTTTCATCTCTGGTTTTTACCACAGAAATTCAATCTTTATGTTTATTCAGCCAGAGCTCGTTTTGGTATTGGCAAAAAAAGCACAAATGAGAGAAGCAAGCTTTTGTCAATTTACAATCGCAATGAACTAACTGGATGTGGTCTAATAAAACCTGCTACCTACACAATATTAACAAGTGCTAGGTGTCAATGAGATTTAACTCCTCATTGTACAGGGGCCTGATTTTCGCTTGATAGACATCATCTCTAAAGATATGCCGAAAAATACGACCAATTTGACGTTTTGTTCCGACATATCTCGAATAGAGATTGATGTCTATCAAGCGAAAATCGGGCCTCTGCTAATTATCAAATTCATTCACACGCACATGTCTCAAAACAATAGAAAATCTATTATCAATTATGCGCAGCTTCGTAGGTTAAATTATGTCTGAGCATAACTAAACAACGTTTTTATTAGTCTCATTATAAAGTTAATATAATTTCATGATTATAAGTGAAAGGTGAAGGAAAACATCGTGAGGAAACCTGCACGACTATAGCAAGGCGTGTGGCGTTCACCAACCCGCACTGGGCCAGCGTGGTGGACTATGGTCCAAATCTCCCTCGTATTGAGGTAGAATGTGCCCGGTATAATAGCAATAGGCTCGCCCCCTATTACATTGGGACCAAAAATACATCAGCGAAGAGTGGGCGGACTGCAGTGCACATCTGCTTACCCCTTCGGGGAATACAGGCGTGATGATGTATAAGTGAAATTATATTAACTATAATATTTGACTAATAAAAACGTTATGACACGCGCGGCACTATAGAGTATTATTATGTGTTTACGATACGATTGATCGTAATCGCACGCGCCCTGATTCTACAATAAAGTTATTTTGGGAACAGAAACTCGTTACATTCAGTTTACCATCGATTATTATTAGAATTTCCTTAACGCTATAAATAAAATGAATGGTAAATAGAATGGTAGCCGAGTGGTCGTACGCACGCCTTGCAAATCAAAGTGTGCAGGTTCAAACCCCGGCTCGCACCTCTGAGATTTATGTGCGAATCAAATTTTCATCCGAGATTATCACTTGCAATGAAACGGTGAAGGAAAACATCGTGAGGAAACCTGCACGTCTGAGGGAACTTGTCTAGTTCTCGATAGATGTGTGAAGTCTGCCAACCCGCACTGGGCCAGCGTGGTGGACTATGGCCTGAATTCCCCTCGCGTTGAGGGGAGGCCCGTGCCCAGCAGTGGTACGTTAAAAGGGCTGTAGTAGTATAAATAAAAATACAGCTTAAACTTTGTGTGGTAATATTTCTATATTAGGAGGGAATAACGGATTAATTTCGACAGTGTTGTAATAACACGTCTCATAAAATTTCCAGTACCTCGAAATAACGTTCGTTCGATGTAATAAGATGTTTTTTTTAGACTACAAAGATGTATTATACAAAATATATGCAAAATATATACTTACAGTACAAATCAAATTAAATTATAATAAAAAATCTTGAAAATATATAAATGAGTAGATGCTCAAAAAATATAGTTCTTTAGAGTCTTTTAACATTATTCAACGAAGTAAAAAGATTTAAAGTTTTTTTTTATCTATAGACTTAACTTTTTTAGAATAGTAAGTACTTGTCTGTTTCATAACTAACTTAAGAAGATAAGTAATAGGAACGTGTCTCTAATACTTAAGCAGCCACCACAGTTTTTTAAAGTAATGGATGTACCTACCTTTATTAACCATTACTTACTGAATACAATGTGATTTAAATGAATATTCTAAACGGATATTATATTATGTTATGTTATCCTTACAATTCGTCGCAACATAACTCTCGGCTCATGTGTTACGTTTGAACTCTCTTTGATCTAAACATTAACACAGCAGAAAGGACAAGTGACCTAACTAACTATGCCTAGGGTTGTCTAAAGATAAATTAGTATCATTAATTTTGTGGAAGAACAAAAATCTGATCGATTATGTTATGTCTTCATGAAATTATTTCACATACTGTATATGATCAAGGGTTGCAGATTGTTATTCCCATTCTGAATGAAATCTATACAAACAAATGAAACTGTAGTATATGTTTGTTATGACAAAATAACAGCTTATTAAAAGAACATGATAGTGTATACGCTTCCTATAAAGATAGACGTAATTATTAAAGTTTTGTCTATATGTCCATTTGTTTGAGGTAAACTCCCAACCGGCTAGACCGATTTTGACGGAACTTTTACTGACAGATAGCTAAGTAACTAAGGTTACTTTTATTCCAAAACTTAACGCGGGTAAAGCCGCTAGTGGTACAATAAAAGTGCTTATACAGTTAGGTAATTTAATAAGTTTGAATAGATCCAGTTGCGTGCTCTCCGATCTTCAGTTCCAATTCGTGTATTGTGAAACTGTGAGAGTACTTTGAAGGCTTAGCTTTTCTATTTCATTTTATTAAAAGTCTTGGCATTGTTCAAAAATGGACTATAATACGAGTGTAGTAAATGTCGTTTTCACATAACACTACAGATAGGTACATTAGTCTATATAGGTACGAGTATGTGTAACATATGAAAGTTTGCAGTTAATTTCTTCTTTACTGATTTTAGTTAGGTAATACGCACTTACGCAACTTTCTATTATAAAAAGGTTTTAACTAATGTCTCGTTAAAAATTATAAGAGTCGTTTGTTGATTACAGTAATCAGACATATGTGTTTATGATTGTAGATAACGAGGGATACGAAATTTCACACTCGGGCGCGTATTTTCCATCTCAGAGCGCGGTCAAAGAGATTTTTGGCATGTGTGTGTGGGGATTTTCAACTCTTTGTTAATATCCAGACCGTCTAATTTGCGACAGGATTCATTATGTTAAAAACTCTTTTGATGTGCAATTGTTTGGAAAATTTGCTAAACAATTTCAATAGCTAGGTGGAGGCTATAAAGTGTTTTTGCATACGTCAACAGTGAATAAACCTCACCACTATTTAACAACTCTTCTTAAAACTTATCTGTGCGTAAATATGGAATCTAGAACCTCATCCATGGCAGAAACTTTGAAAAAAAAAGAAATTTATAACTGAAACGATAGAACTTGGGGGTATCAAAGAATTAAATCTTATTTACAATGCTACCAGTTTGCCATTTATGACTGCCTTCATGAAACCTATCGTAATAATTGCAGTAATAATGTTAACCAAGAAAATCCTAACCATCTGAATTACTAACTCATAAACTTATTTCAATTTTGTGTTTTGTCCATATTAGAAAAAAGCAACCATGTTTCTTGCCCACTCTTCTCCATAGGAAACGCATTCCGAATAGGGGGTATAGATACTATTATTATTAGTTATATTTTATTGACGATTCATAAGTGCCTGTATTGGTTTACATGAATGAAAAAATCAGATTCTGATTCTAAATATCAAGTCATCTACATTCATGAAGGGTAGACAGGTGGCGATGAATATGTTGATTCAGTAACTGAATACTGAATAAGACAATATTAATTAACACTGCCACTTCTCACATATATATGATACGATATATTGAATCGTGACTCAACCTGCAATAGATTTTGTTGATTTGTTAGAATATTCAGGCTGAGAACACTTTAAATTTGGCCCCAAGTGGGACTTATACGTTCCATATACTCGTAAATAGATAGATTTCGTTTTAACTATCCGAACCTCGTCGAACGAATTTCGTCGCGTGGGCCGTGCCTTGTATCAGTATTGTACAAGGTACAGATATTCAATATTTATACATATTGACACACAGTTAGTTTTCGTATTGGCTAAAATTCTGGCTTAAAGATTAAAAATTGCTTAATTATCAACTTAGTTGCATAATAAAAAAAATTGACGTACAGTTCTTATCATTTTTTTTTTAAAAGCCTAGTATATGTCCCACTGCTGGGCAAAGGCCTCCCCCTTTCGTCTCCACGTGTCTTCTTATCAATAAACAAAAAAAAACTGCGTGTTTAATTAATTAAATTGGGTATATTCCGAATTAATTAAGGACACTCACCCATTTTAAGCTTCTCCAACTGTTCCACGGGTACATCCTGAAACAAACCGGATTGTTTTAAATTTAGATAAAGCCCAACATTGGATTTCGCTTAAACCCTAGGACCTATTTTCTTGATTGCGTTGAAAATAAAGGCTATAAAACGTAGTAAGATTTTGGCAATGATCGTAGAAGACACAGTGCGATTTTTAATTAATATAAATATTGGTAGCTGTTGAAGGCTATACCCAGCTAAGGTTAGGTTAGCCAGGTTCTCAAAAAAGTATATGGAGCAGTGATTTATTTTTACAGGCATAGCTAAAGTAACGTTTTTTTTATAAATATTTGTTTTATTCAAATCCTCGTTGAAATATATTATTATGGTATATAAAAGAGAGCGTTTCTGGTCGTGAATGTACAAATTAGCGCTCTCTGAAAGTTATACTATATTACCCGTATTTATCAAGGCTCAACAGATATCTAATTTATTATTGCCAATAACCTATTTACTACTCAATAAGAGACGCTAAGACGGTATTTCAATGCCATTCTACTCTCGGACGTATTGTCTCAATAAAGCTCTGCACCCACAAACGCGTCAATAGATTTTTTGTCAATAGCAATATGAACTGTAATAATTCATGTAAGAAACTCCTTTTTGTACGACATGTCATGGACGACGCGAGCAAATTCTGTTGCGTAACTTGTGCTACAGAAATTGCATCTTTAAGATTATTTGTATATAGTACGTTTTCAAGAAAAGTTGAGTAAATTCGATCGCTCTGGTATGTACAGAGTGTCATGTCCTTCTATTTAGCCTTATGAAGGTCAACTACGCAACATGTGTCTGCTAGAACCAAGGGCGACCGTCTCCCTGCGGACAATAGTCGATACAATATTTCGTGTTTCTTCTCGATACAATATTGGCTATCATTTTCAGATAGCTTGTCTAAGTAATGCGGAGGATTATCTTGTTGGAGTCTCATGCAAATTGAAGTCTGTGGACTCTGTCGTTTTTGGTACTTAAGCGAACTTTGAAGTGTTATTAGAATACTTAGGGACGATTTTTCAATCGTCAGACAACCTGTTACTTCGACAAACAGCTAACAATAGAAATGTTCAATTGCCAGATAGGGTTTATTGGACGAATAATTTGACTTCCTTAAGAATAAATGTATGACATAGTAGGTAAATTATTTATGACATATTTCTAGTTAGGTAGTTATTTTTATACTATATCTGGCAATTGAAAAATGGGATCTCAACTATTTATTTGGAATGATGGAATTCAAATAAAAACGAAGAAAAACTTAAGACTATCTATAGAACTCTATACTGTGCGTGTCTCTACACGAAATTTTTGTTATGAATACAAATAGAATATATAGAGCTGAATTTACCCTGCCTACTAAATATGTAAGGACGAATACCATTAGGACGCCGGATTCATTTGCATTTGTGAACCTTTTTCTGTCTAAAATTATTCCGCTTATACGGAGTGTCATCAACGCCAGACCCTTACATTAAGTAATTCAAGATGAAAACGACTCCATGGCACAAGGTGAAAATGAGATTTAAAATGATTTCGGTTACTTTATTTCTAGAAACTTGGTCCGGGTCTCCTGAGACGGTAGCTTCGAGGCTATCGAGAGTTTTATGTGCCTGTTTTTAACTTTAGATAAGTTACTTCACTGCTAATGGTGGCTTATTTAAAAATAATGCCCTAAATCTAACTTTGAAGATTAAACAATTGTAATTACTCATATATTTTGGAATCTAAAATGGCAACTTTTACACTAAACACCAGATTTCTTAGATTATTTAAAACATATAAAATATATATTCCTCGATGATATAAATTTGCGCGAAAATGGCAATTAATGACAAGAGTTCAAGAAATGAATTTGTTTACGAGGAATTTGTTAGTGGCCATTTTCATATTCAAAGGTATGATTCACAATGCATTAAAATAAATATCCAAGTGTAAGATATCTCATAACGTTCACTTAGATAGCTTATATTTATTTATTTATTTAAAAATGGAAAGACAACAGCTTTTAAAAAACATAAACAGTAACGATTCTGCACTTTAAACATAAGCCTTCTGTTTTCACAAAAATCGGTCGAATGACGCCGGAGATATGAGTGATCATACATAAAAAAAAAAAAATACGCGTCGAATTGAGAACCTCCTCTTTTTTTTTTCGTCGTTTAAAAAGAAAAGGAATGAGTATTTAAATAACAGGAAATTACCAAATTAAAAATATTTCATATACAAATTCAAAATATACCTACGTATTCAATGCAATGGGTTGAAAAGTAAATAATTGTTTGGTTATATAATTGTTCTCAATTGCGGTTTCGTCAACTGAAAGAGATCTAAGTTAAATTGTTTGTTCAATTTATTTTAGTTAGGTAAGTGAGTGAAATTAAATGAATTTGTCGCTTTTCCGCTTAAGAAGAACATGTAAGTATTTTATATCGTACCTACTTCTTTCAAGAAAGGAAAAAGATAATTACATAGTCGACGGTAATACCCAAAATATCTTGCCAATGTCTACATCAAAGTAATGTAATCTTCCATAGGCTGCTGGCTGACAAAATTCCTGACTTGAATATTAAGAAACCCTCTGCATTTATAGCTTCCCTTGGAATGTTGTGGTCATTAATTTGTAATTATTTTGAAGGTCACACCTTTAGGATGAGAGGAGACACGAGGTAGGGAATGATAAACAAGTTTATTTTTTAAGGTTACGTAAATATCATTCCATTCACTTATGAACGTATAAAAAAGGTCGGACTTATCTCGCTAAATTATAAGTGAAGCACCCACGGTAAGTAGCGTGCTTGTACGAGCATCTATTTCGCATACACTCACAAACTCACAATCATAGTACCTACGTAAGTTGATCGCCGCTGTTACACACATAAACCAAAATGGTGCTTCACTCCTAAGTGAAGGGCGCAGTCTGCCTTTATTACCGTCTTTACGTTCATAGCTGAGGTATTAAAAAAATATATTGGACCTACCCACTTTTTTCAATTCCACTTGTGTCCGACTTTACAAATATTTATTTTCGGATAAATCTTTCCCTTAAATAAATTTTGTAACTGAATACAAGTTTACATATTACGCAGTGAAGCTTTAAGCCGTATCAAATATGTATTAAATAAAAATTCAATAAACAAAATTCACAATTTTTATTTCAACAAAGTCCACATCTCGGGGATGTTCAAATCAGCGATAAAATCTGATCTTTAGAACACTGCATAGAGTTGTTCGTAGGTAAGTACTATATATCTAGCGTAAGAGAATTAATTGCTCACGTAATTAAATTTTCTATACATACCCCAAGAACACTTAGGTATAGATACTGTTCATTACATCATCAACGGTTTATTGACCTATAGCCCCCGGCAGACTGGGGATTCCAATACCAAAATGAACTCTGTTTCAATATAAATAAAGTTTGAATTTCTATGGTAGAAGCCACGCCTCCACGCGTCAAAATTCGCTCGAGCTGTCAGTGTCATTTAGTTGAAGAATGGACTTTTTCTATCAGTCAATACAGTTTGTTTTGGTATGGCAAATAATTTGACGCCCAAGTGTGCGGCTTTTGTAAACATCTGTTTCTCAGACTTCACCCAGGTATAAGCCTTATAAGCAGTAAATGGATTCCACATTGTTATGAAACAAAAGCTATTGTGTGTTGGATGGTAAAATATTGTTGGAGGTGAAATTGCTTTATAATTTAAGGTTATAATGTACACGTTTGCCAATACCAAAATAAACTGTATTAACTCATAAACGAAGCACATTTTACAAGGGAATATTATCAATGACGGGAGTGATTTTTCACGCGTAGTCGCGTGGATTTGACTATATAAATTCAATCTTTATACAAATTGATACAGAGTACATTTTCAAATAAAACTCTCAAGTTAGTTCGCTCGTCCCAGTGCGTACAGGTCGTCTCTAATTGGCCGGTTGGGGTGTATCCTTGGGGGCTCTATGGAGTTAGGTTAGGTTAGGTTAGGGTCTGTCGACCTAATGCCGCCCTAGAGAGGGCCTGCTAGCGGCAGGGTACGGGAGGATACCTGTCGCTTGCACAAAAAGTCCTCAAGTAGGACAGGCGCACCCAGTGCGCCCTTTCCCAGAGGAGTACGTGGGTGGGGCTACCCCCGCAGTGAGAGTTCCGCGTAAGTGGATAGCCGCCGATGGGTTGCGGAAGTATGCAGCAGCGTTCCCGCGACCCACCGACTAGCGGAGCGGCGTATACCAAGGGGTTTTAGTGAGTAGGAGTCTCACATCGCCAGTCTGCTTCCTCCATGGCAGACTGGCATCCATGATGGATTTCCCCTTGTAAAAAATAAAAAAAAAATAAAAAAAAAAAAGGTTAGGTTAGGTTAGGTTAGCGCCCCCAAGGGTACACACTGACCGATTGGCCTTCATATATTAATACTGATTCAGAAAAAAACATCTTATATATCATTGTTATATAAGAGTCATTTTTTTATTCTTCAGTAGAACTAACAGACACGGTGTTAATTTTACAATCGCCGCATTCGCTTTATTGAACAAGTACCATACCGTACTCAAGTACCTTAAATTTATTTGACTGATAGATAAGAAACAACTACAACTAACAACAACTAAATATGAGGGTACCCAGTTATTAACTATGACATCAGAACGTCTAACACCACAGTCCCCCCGTGACCATGGTTGCTGTAAAGCAGCCGAAACGTCGGTAACATAAAAAAGTAAATAAACGCGATAGAATCCGTAAAATAGTTTTATTTCAATGTGATAGATAAAAAGTCAAATAACTGTATTCTTTAGGCGGTTATTAGATAAATTGTGTAAAGATTGAAAAATCATCTCATATTATTTTTGATTATCATGTATTTGGAGATAATCATATTCCGCTTTACCTTTTACAAAAATCTATTAACAGTATTATAAAATACTTGTTCTGAAAACTGTCACTGTGAATGGTTCGTAGATTTATTGCAAATTTCTAAACAAAAACATAATTTTATTTGTACCACAAAGTTACATATACGCATAACAAATACTTGTAATTATTCGGTTCCCTCCCACGAGATGACCCCTTTTGATTGGTCAGGTCCAGTCAGGTGGTTTTAACTTGGGCCGATGATTTTGTTTGACACATTTATACCTGTTTTCACTAACACAAGGAGTCGCTTATGTTATGCCTAAACATTAAGCAGTTGCCTAGCGTAAAAATCGTCGCAACACGAAAATTTGGGTACTTCGGTGTTTCGCTCTACCAGCTGTAACGTAAAAAATACAAGTAACTGAATAAAGAAAAAAAAACAAGAGTCAAATTAAGAACCTCATCTTTTCTGTAAGTCGCTTAAAAACTATCAATTAGTGTTGCCTAGTGAAAATCTAATGGTGAACCGTTGGTTAATCTTCGGCTCATATTAAACATGACTTAATTCGGCGTCGACGCTAACATATATATGAGATTGTATCTAGCTCTATTTATTTGTATGTTAATACTATAGCTATTGCCCCTGAATTTCAATCCTTATATATCGACACAGAGTACATTTTTTACCAGTCAATTTCGTTCGGTGCAGTACGTAAGTCGACAGATTTTAAGCTCTTAGATGCCACTACTCAAACTGGTCGGCTTACAGCGCTACTATTGGTACGACTATCTCCTAAGCCTCTCGACGCCTTGAAGGGCACGCTAATCCGTCTCTCGCTATTTTTCCATGATGTCGACAATATCTTAAGGATATCTCTTTTTATACAGTCCTATATCATTCATAACCTTTACTTAAAACGAGGAAATGCAGAGAATATGTATATTTTCAAAAATGGAACCAATGAAAAAAAAAGTTTGTGGAAAGTAAGTAGTTAATTTTAACTACTTGTTTATATATTCGACAATACATTTTATTTCGAAAGGCTCAGTCACTTCCATATTTTTAAATTTCGAATAACGGAACTGTCAGCTTTGAAAACATTTTTTAACTTTGAAAATAGAACTCTTCTGTACCTGAACTCTGAACCAACTATTGCAAGTTCTTACATAAGATATAGACTATAAGTGCAACAGTAAGCAGTAGCTGTTTTGGAAAACACTTGGAACAAGTCTTAGTACCTATACTCTATAGTCTGTGTTATTGACATAAAGTTATTCAAAGGTAAACTGTATTGACTCATAGTAAAAGTTCATTCTTCAACGAAATTACATTGACAGGCGAGAGTATTTTGACGTGTAGTGGCGTGGCTATTACCACAGAAATTCAATCTTTATGCGTATTTACACAGAGTTCGTTTTGGCAGAAAATCGGACGCGTGACTTCTGACGCTCGACTGTGCGCGGGGCTTTACGGTATTGTGCATTGCGGTGTTTGATTCTCCCGGAGATTGTACGCAATTTGTTATACCAACCTACGAGAAAAAAAAAATTTTTTTTCAACTTACCAATTTGTGGTCCATTCTGTCATTGCCTGAAACAAAAATAACAATTTAAGTACGTAACATAGATTGCCATAAATAGTTATTGTGGCAACGAAAAGGACGTTTCTTTTTTATACAAATAAATAAAATTGAATTGTCTGTTTGTAATGTTATAATAACAGTTTTTTTACTTAGTGTATACGCTACCTATAACAAAACGCAATTTTATTAAATTTCTCTGTCTGTCTGTTTGATTGTTTGCGGTAAACTCTCAAAGGGTAGGACATATTTTGGCGAGATTTTCATTAACACGTAGCTGATATTACAAGGAGTAACTTAGGCTTTAAAAAATTCTAAATGCTACGCAGGGATGTTGCGGGCACAGATAGTTACAAAATAAAATAAAAACTCAAAATATACGTGACTTGTTGTTGTAGGATTTTATTTTTGGTGAGAGTGGTCTTCAACATTAAGCCTACTGGGGCGTCAACGCGCGTATATTTTTTTGCCATACTAAAACAATCTGTATTGACTCATAGATAAAGTTTATTCTACAATGAAACTATATTGACATCGCCAGCGAATTTTGACGCGTTGTCGCATGGCTAATAACACAGAAATTCAATCTTTATGTACATTGACGAGTTCGTTTTGGTATTGAGAAACATTTGGACGCGCGATCGTTGACGCCGTTGTGCTGGGGGCTTTACCCGTCTGTCCCTAACTATCTTTGTTCCCTTACATTCGACTTTCCACTAGAACGGCCATGTGAGCGGCATTCGCGGCTCACCGCACATTTGCGTTCTACCTACGCTTTGATCGTGGACGCTCGTTCTAAATAGTTAGTTTATAGTACACTGTTCATTATGCTGCGTAGGTAATTAGCTTAGAACATTTTTACTGTATTTTTAAAAAACAAAACAAATATTCCTTCTTTTTATTTTAGATATACACAGTATGTTTCAGAAGTCCGAACACTTTGACGTTGGCAGTTGTATACTACAACTGAATGGTAAAATTTTTTTTATCGTAATACGAATATGTTTGTTTCAACTTTTAGTTGCGTCGCCAATTTCTATAACTCAGTTTTGTGAAATTGGAAACCACTCATCGTAAATGTAGTTTACACTGCATAGCAGGGTTATGAATACCACACTTGTGGAAAATATTCAAAGGTCTATAAATCGGAAACTAAAATAGTTAGGTATAATCTGTTTTCACTTAGCATCCACATATAATGTACCCTATATGTACCAAAATTATTATTTTGGACTTCTGATACACACTGTACAGGATGCTTTTTACAAAAAGCAAAAAAAAACACAATTCGTATAAAAATGCTCGTCATGTAACTAACGGTTAACCTACAAAATTGACCTCAAACTGTTGCAATACATCATTTTATACTTTAGGATCCACATAATTGGGTATACTTTTCGATGCAGCGTACCCTGGACGTGTGTAAACGTCAGTCATGTTGGCTGACTAAAATATAGGAAAGTGGGTGATTTCAACGCGGGTTTGAACACCTTTGACATTAGAACCTTCGTCAGACCTCTTTTTGTAGTAAACCTTCTATACTGGCACAACGCTCGGCATTGAGGACACTACGCGGGGATTATTTGGCTTTAGTTTATTTTTAGGATTAGAGTTAAGAAGCACTTCTATACGACAATGAAGTCAAAAGGATGATTACATAAATCAAGTTTAAGAAAACCGAAGGCGCAATAAAGACCAGTTTAAAATAGCCACTGATCAATGGAAATAAAATGTGAACACTTGTGGGTCTTGTGGAATGAGACAGTTCAATAATTATGAAAGTATTAATCAATTATAAATACTTTTTATTCCGACAGCGTACTTTGTACAATTTTTTCCAACCAAACTACCGCCATATTGGCGCGTCCCCACCCGCCTTTATACAAAATTAATTAGAAGTCAGATTACCAACTAATAAACTTAAATTATTGTTTACAACGCCAAATTAATATGATAATTAACTAAATTATTAATTATGAATTATAGCTATAATAATTTATGGGTAAATCACAAAATATCATTGGGAGTGGTTATTATGCGTCACAACCGCAGGTCGCCTATGTGTTTCTAAAAAAATATTTTTAGATTTTGTTGATCCTCTAAAATGATATCATTTCTGGATTTTTTTTGGGACCTTAACTATTTAAGCAAATTTCCATTAATAGATCAGTAATTTGGGCGTTAAATTAATATTCAGTATCATTGAGCAACGATTAGTTTTTTTATGAACAAGAAACGAGTAGAGAGTGTCCAATTTTTTGCCATACCAAAACAAACTGTATTCACTCAGAGAAAAAGTTCGTCCTTCATCTAAATGACACTGACGGTGCGAGCGAACTTTGACACGTGGGGCATGGCTTGTTCCACAGAAATTCAATCTTTATACATATTGACACAGAGTTCATTTTAGACGCCCCAGTGTGCGAAAGCTTTTACCCTCCTCCAATACTTCATGATAATGTAAAAAGAAAAGGAGTTTGAACGTAAAACTTACCAAACTAGTACACTGCGGGTTGGTAAGTATGTAACGAGCCATCTGACTCGACTCGCGTCCTACACTATTTGTATGGAAAAAAGATTTTACTTACGTTTACTCAGAAGGCGTTTCATGAATATAGGAATCCGACAAATCCTGCACTTTAGTTCGGTTTAATTAAAGTCAGTACCATCTGTTACAGAAATTTAGGTCAAGTTAACACTACCAGCGCATAATTGGAGCAAGGATATTACCATGACGAGTTTGTTTGCGATTACGTAAAGAGCTGACGGGTATATGTTTACTTCATGGGCTTGGTAGATATAAGAAAGGGTATATTATCATTGATTAAGTATGCCCAGTTTCACTAATACTAGGAGGTACATTGGGGCGTCAAAAGCCGCGCTACAAACTTTCAACCAATACCAAAATGTACTCTGTCAATATACAATAAAAAAACTTTTATAATTAAAACAAGCTTTTATTTAATTGCCCTTAGTTTTCGTGTTCTCCTCAGCAAACCCTTTCATTTGATACCCATACTGTGGTAGTGCAGAAAAAATAACTATAACGCCATCTTGGATGATCCGCCATATTGGAATTAGAATGACGTCACATAGCTAACCATGCATTGTCATCCAAAATAAGCGTGTAGGTATACCTAATTTCAGCTCAATCGGTTAAAGATAACTGATTTAAAATTCAGTTGCAAGATTGCAAGTTAATATAAAGCTTGTAAAAAGTCTCGCGTCAATTTTTTTGCCATAGCCTCGTGACCATAAGGCTCCAGGTTCGATCCCAACCTTCACCATTGAACTATTGACGTGAGCTCACTCCTGATTGTAAGCACTTGGCTTAGATTAAAAGGTATCGAGATTACAATATAGTAATGATAACCTCATATTGCAAGTAGGTACAAAAAATATATTATTCGTAACATCAACAATTTCATTTTTTACCCTCTCGTATTAGCACTAACAAAAAGATTATTCCATTTAGTAAATCCATTTTTGAGTTTTAACGAGACTAACAAACATCAATCGTTTTTTATAATACGTAGACTTAACGAAACCCAGAAAATGCTCATTTTTATTCGGATAAACAAACCACAGGTACATATCAGAGTACAAACAAGAAACGAGGCACGAATAAAAGTTTATTGCGCACATTTTACTCACAAATTGGGATCCTATAACAACCAAACCGGGTTTTTGTTGTTACAATAACAACATTATTCCGTGGTATTGATATATGTCGGTGGTTGTAAGGATAGATAGATAGATAACTCTTTATTGTTCCACCTCTTAGAGACGATACACACAATACATGGACGATAAAGAAAATTAAAAAAAAGTGCAACAATGCCTTATCATTAAATGTGATCTCTACCAGACAACCTTTGGATGGAGAGGAATTAAAGTACTAGTAAGGACGAGGTGCACTATACAAATAACATAGACTAATATATACGATAGCATAAATTAAATTAATATACGAGAGTATATAGGGTTACGGAACCAAGTGTTCACGGGTTGAGCGTAAACGAAACTAACGATAAAAAAATCAATTGTTTCAATGATGTACGGCTCAAGTATCAATTTCGCTGTTGTTTATTGTGAAGATAAAAAACTTGGAAGCCATTTCATTAGATTTTCACCCACCTACAAGCGACCTAAAATTGATTATTTTCAGTGCAAAAGTCAGCAATATTATTGTATACTAGCTTCTACCCGCGACTTCAGCCGCGCAGAATTCGATAATTCATTATCATTATAAATGATAGCCTATTTATGTTATTCTGATGTATAAACAATAATACTGTAAAGTTTCATCAAAACCCGTTCAGTAGTTTTGGCGATAAAGAGTAGCAAACATCCATCCATCCATCCTCACAAGCTTTCACATTATTATTAGTGGAACAGGATGATGACGTAGACGGCTCAGTCTATTCGTTAGCCCACTGCACCTCAAGAATATAGATGAATTTCGATTGCACAAAAATCGGGGCCCTGCTCGATCGCACGAAAATCGGGGCCCTAGTCGTTGCAGGTTTGATCAGCGATAAATCTTACAAATATCCTTTTCAGAATTTGCCTGGTCTGGGTGGAACTGGGATCGACTCTAGTCCATTGTATGGCACCTATATTCCAAACGATGTTTACGAGGTGGTACCTAGGTGTTACATTGAAAAATGAATCATAACTTTATACATTTGTGATATATTATCCTTATCATATACCAGCGCCCTTAGTACCTGTCTTGAACAAATTACTTTTAATGTTACTTTCAGTTTTTTTACATTTAGTTGACATAAATTTACAGTTAGTATGGAAACAGAAATATTTTAAGAGGTGGTGGCTCTGTATATTCGTGTGTCGTCACCACTTTGCAATGAACTTCAATTTACATCTAAAGTTACTTTTCCATCACGGAGTAGTTAAAACAGAATTTGATTCACGTGTCGTATGAAACATCACGAGCACGTTCCCCGCTATAAGCAAACACTCCAAAACCGCACGTGTGTGATGAATCGATGCATTCAATTTGTACAATAGGACTGAAATTGCGAATAAATTCGTGACCGCCTCACGTATTGTCAACATTATTTTCCCGGTCTATGGATATTTCATAACACTCTAGTTGTTATGGCCTAATAAAAGCATAGAACCCCGCACACACTTGGCGCCAAGACGAGTCCGTTGAGATTTTTGCCAATGGTAAAATGAACTGTATTGACTGATATAAAAAGTTCATACTTTAAAAAAATGTTGTTGACGGCGCGAGTGAAATTTGACGCGTGGATGTTACTACAGAGATTCAATCTTTATGTATATTGCATTGAGTTCGTTTTGGTATTGGCAAAATTTCAACGCTGGGTTTCACTCAGCTACGTATAGTCCGTCTTCACTGAGTCTTTGCTAAATGGCCATAGTACGGTATACACGCACAATATTATTTCGAACATCTGATACGCCTTGTATAAACAAATAAAAAACATCTATCGATTCCAATCTGACCTATTTGTGTACAACACTACCACTGGATAAACGGTAACCGTGGGTGAAGTTTGTTTGGAATAAAAAAATGAAACTCGATCACTGCAGATATCTATTGGAAGTACCTTCTGATAATCTTGGTGAGTTTGCTTGCTCTAAACTAAGTCAAATCATTTATTTTGTATTGGTCTACGGAGGCACAGTTTTTTTTTTTATACGCTACCACCGTACGCTACATATGGATCGAAGCGCGACCCCAACTGAGAAGATCCGGCAAGAAACTCAGTGGACTAATCATTTTGTTAAATTTACTTTTTATACCTATTGCCGTTCTCTTTAAGGCAATAGACTTCCAACATTTTTGTAGTCCTGTCCAATATAATTTAGTTGTAGTTTGTGTAGAATAGAATCCACAATAGTGTTTATTTTATTTATTTATTGTTTAACAAAGAATTTAAAATTATTGTGATAGCAAAAAAATGTCTACACTTAACTCGTTATACATAATATACGTATCATTTGTTATAATACTAACCTCGACAAACACAGAGGCTCGCGTTAGACAGCCGGATCAAGGGACAAATTCAGAATGCGGTACTTCTGGAGACGGCACACGTAGTGAGGAAGTTCCTCTCGCTGGAGCCTTGACCACTGGTAACTGGGACTAAGTACCAGATTCCGGTGGGAACTAAGTTTTGTATTTTTAAATGTATTTTTTATATTATGAATATTTAAAAAAGTAATGAATAAGAAAATTGAACAGTAAACGATAATGATGGTAAGAAAATACTGCAAAGATAATTATAAAGTTTAAAAATAAGAAAATTAGATCAGTAAGATAATTTTAAGGTTAATGTATGGAGGGTAAATAAAAAACACCAGTGACGGGAAGTGGCAAGTAGTTAGCTCGAAAGCGTACCTTGGAATTGCAGCGTACAGCTATTTCCTGTGAGAACCTAGAGCCATTTCAGCCAATACAGGAAATTGCTTCCTTCAAGTGCAAATCACTTTTGAAATCATTTAGAACTGAAATGTAAAGAAGTTTTTTATAACAACTTTCGACTTTTGGAACGTAGTTCCTTATGGCGCGTTGCGAAAGGGGGCTAGACCAAAAAAAATAATAAGAGTCGACCGACACTTTTGTAAATGTATTTCGATTGTGTGTGTAATTTTGATTTCGGTTTCGATTTATATGTATGTGTGTGTGTGTGTATGTGTGTGTGTATATGTATATGTAAATTTTTATGCTTTTTTTATGATTAATGCTATAAATCTAGCTGAGATTTTGTACATTTAGAATATCTACCAAAGGTGTTGATTCTGTTACTACCAAACTAAAGTGTACTGAAGTAAGCGTTTTGCCATCCTTCTTACGACTTTAATGTTTGGTCAAGATGGATGTTTTAGTAATACCACATATTGTTTAGTTGAGGTTGAATTTGTGTACGATAAAATTTAACATTAAATTTTTCATTTAGACAACGACGGCTTAGTCCAGTTGCTTGAGCGTAGGACACTCAGCTCTCTGCACTGGGAGGTCGGGGGTTCGATTCCCGCTAGTGGAAAATTTCGGAAATAGCCTCTTCAAAATTTGCCCTGATCTGGTTGTGGGTAACTAAGATTGCCTCAAGTCCATAGTATGGTACCCAGTGAGTATATTGCCTGACGATATTTATGTATGTACACCTTAGAGTAACTTGAGTACCCATAACGACTCTACTCTTCGTATGGCTCTGCGGTATTTGCCATTGTTGTTATCTCATATACCTGTAGTATACGGCAACTACAAGGAAAATCAACAATGGCGGAGTCAGATAAACCAGAAAAATTTACCGCAGCGTGGGCTCAATATACCATCTCCGTTATAATATCTCCATTATATAAAATATTAAATTCATATCAAACTTTGAAATTAAACTATTTTACGGATTTTATCGCGTTTATTTACTATTTTATTTAAACACCGACGCTCCACGAAGTCTGCAATCTGTGAACATGTACAGGACCGCACCCGCCATTATATCAGATTTGATAAACCGCATATCCTCGCAAAAGAACACCGACTCCGACCAAGGATGATACGTGAGGCCATTGAAATTAAAAAACATCCTAATTTCAATAAGGAAGATGGCTGGGTGCTACCACCAACTTGGGATCCAGTAATGAATATGATTAAATCCAAAACCAAGTGTACCATTGCAAGACCTCAAGACACCGTAAGCACTTTCTGCGTGGATCGGACCGCAAACAACAACTAAATATGAGGGTACCCAGTTATTAACTATGACATCAGGACGTCTAACACCTCAGTCCCCCCGTGACCATGGTTGCTGTAAAGCAGCCGAAACGTCGGGAAAATAAAATAGTAAATAAACGCGATAAAATCCGTAAAATAGTTTAATTTCAATGTATAGTATTCGCGTAAATATAAGAAAACAATTCATATCAAACTTGTCACAACATTCTAAAGATATACCACTAATTCGGAATCAGTTTATATGCAAAAGAATGAAATAACTTATCAAGAGTAATGAATAGCATTCGTTCGGTATGTTGACTTCGATTTGTTGGTTTCATTCATTCTCGACAGATTAATGAAGGAATTGCCGAAAAGGGCATGGACAGAGTAAGACAAATGAACCTATACAGTTAGACTGTATTACACGCCTACAACATTAATAGTCGACGCTATCTATTCGTGGAAGACATTGTAGACGGTAAATACTTAAAGTTTGTCGTCTACTAGAAAAGTCGATAATCGATATTTCGTATCGAATCCCGCTCTCAGTAACATCGTTTTTACTATTTTCACTGTTATTGATGATAATTACGTCATCTTCAACACAGCCAGGGTATCCACTTTATGAAAAGTCAAGAAAGAAAAAGGTGGTTAGGGATAGACAGGGAAAAACGGAAGGTCAGTCGAGAAGTTAAGGAAATACAGATACTTTTTAAAATTAGAGTAGGTATATTTTATTTTTTCCAAAATGTGCGCTTGTTATGATATCACATTAATAAATTGCCTTCAAGCTAACATAAAACATATTTTTTCTTTTTAAAAAAGATCGAGATCGAGAGGTCGAGAAAGCAAAGTACAGTGGCCAGGGAAAGTCAGGAAAATGTCAGGGATATTTTTTTGCCATTTTGAGTGCAGACCCTGCACAAATGTCACCATATTTTGATTATCGATTTGGATGGTAACCCTCTGAAACGTAATAAAAACATGCGGGTCGAATTGAGAACTTCCTTCTTTTTGAAGTCGGTTAAAAATAGAAATCTATTCTAGTATCCCTTACTTACTTTGTTAGGCACATTAAAGAAAATTGATTGGGTACTTTGGTTTACCTTAAAGGCAACTCATTTTCTTTACGTTGGGCAATTAAAATTTTACTAGGTAGTGCTCGTATTCCCACCTATGGCTATTATATATGTAGTAACTATTTAAATATTTGTAGTCTGTGGTAAGAATACGTAGATCTGAGTGCTTATTTGAATGTAAAGTATATTTAGGTATGAAAGATTCATAAAAAAGGTGGAAAGCAACAAACAGATCTAATTTCTAATAATGTATACTCCGCATTTCGCAGCAGACTTATAAAAATAATGTAATAAACATTTTTCCTTTAACGACTACACGAATTTATTTCATGAAAGTCACTCAGCTTAAGTCGCCTTTACAAGGAAAATTTCAAATGTTCCAAAAATAAAGAGATGACTACGAAAGGGCATGAAAACAAACTCCAAGAAGTAAGTTTAGCAACCCGTTCGCTGTTACTTCTTTTTATGGGTTGCTTAATTAAACGTGAAGTTTAAGTATTTTTTTAAGAAATAATTTTATATTTAAAGGCTTGAGAGATTTCATCAGTTTTAAGTGTTGAATGCAATTTGTTTTTAACAAGATTGGCAGCCAAAATATATTTAACTAATATCTTTTAAAATGCAAGAATATTTTATGTACAAAAAGTAGTTTCTACTTGTAAATAAAGACTATTCGATGTAGAAGGAATGCTTGAGGCTTAATCAGGAAGAAACACCCCGAAAATATAATATGCATTATATTACGAACGAGTAAAACATATCTTAAGTATATGTAATAGAAACCCTAAATGTTACTGATATCTTTCGGGCAATATATAGCTAAAATTACGAGGGTCCGATTACATAAATTGGTTGTCTGATATGGTGATATTCTCGATAGATACGACCACCTCTTTAGAAATATTACATTGGTTTATGACAGATTTCATAATACCATGACTGTCAAGAAATCAAAGTACTGTTATACCGAAAAGGCCATTTCTGATATGGGTCTGGGTGTAACTGGGATCGCCCCCAGTCCATTGTATGGTACACATAGTACAAGCAGTGCTAAGTTTGGAATTATACAAAGAGTACCTGTTGCCTTGTCATATTATATTTTATGGTAAGTACTGTAAATAATGCTGAGTTAAGGCCCCTGTATTGTTTTTCCAATTTATCTTCCATTTCACACTTCATCACACTAAAATCTTATAAAGTCTCCATAAAAACGCCATTTGATGTTACGCCCAAGATTTATATCAAACTTGGATGCGGCAGAATTTTTCCATCAGAGATTCGCCCAATTTTCTTCCGAGCCATTCTCCAATTATTCGGGATGGTCTGACTCGGTTGAGGTTATAGCCTTGACTCACCTCAAGGGCACGGGTATAAAGATAAAATTGAAGCTACGTTGCTATTTCAGGAACTTTAAGAGCCTCCGTTGTACGTAGAGATTATTTCATGAAAGTTACTTTAACTTTATGAAATAGCCACGACCGCACTCCTGAAATTTGCTCGCTACGTTTAGCCTTTGGTCACGACTTAGGTTAGTAAATTAGTAAATTGTGTTCAGTGATTCTAGGTAGAAAACATCTTCTACGCAAACAATATACTATCGAAGAAATAAAAACATTGTAAGGGGAAGATAGTTTAACTCTACGTGGTAACGTTTAACGAAGCGTAAAGGGATGTCCAAATTACGGTGTAAGATACACATGAGCAATATTACAAGCGGAACAACGAAATTTCTAACATTCTCTCCGCTTTTTGCATGGCCCGGTGTGACGTCATTTACTCGAGAAATCTGACAGTCGAAGGAGATAAACCTTGAATCTAAACGGTCAAAACGGTCATGCTAAGCCTTCTGGTGTGAACTGCAGCGAGTAATGACCCCTACGTCACGGCTGTTGCATTTTCCAATTAAACGTAGATACGGATAGCAGCTATTGGCATTCACTATATACGGGGTGTGATACGATACGGTATACGTGATAAAGCGTTATTGTCGCGACTTTATGTCCATACATATTGGTTTTTGTGAAGTTTTGTCACGTACCTCGGGCCCGTTTGGTACGTAATAGGAAATAAAGTTTCCGCAACACAGACGCGCTAGTTGAATTGTTAGTTGCCACTATATATTATTGGCCACACGCTATTTTGGTCCCACCGGGTATTATAAAAGAAACGAAAATGCCGTGTGTGATGAAATTGAAGACTTGAAGTTTTTCTGGTTTACACAATAGGTGGCATTTTACCTGTATCTTCGGTCGCGTAGACGTCGGAATACAAAAATAAGATCCTATTCCGGAATAAAACATTCAATCTATTGTAGTCTTTATATTTTGTTCATGTTTTATGAAATAAAATGAGATATTGCCTCACCCACGATATGTTGGTATTTTGCCAGTCTTAAGTAGGTAGAATCAGAATCCGATTTTTTTTATTCATGTAAACCAATACAGGCACTTATGAATCGTCAATAAATAATAATAATAGTAACTCTACCACCCATTCATAATGCATTTCCTATGGAGAAGAATGGGCAAGAAACTCCATGTTTGCTGTTTTCCAATAAGGTTTTACATTTTGCGTGTTTTTCTTAATTAACAGTTAATTGCAATAACAATTAATTATAATTGTCAAATACTTAAATAATAATGAAACGTTTATGAAGCTATACATTCTCAAAACACAATTATGCAAACTGAGCCCTGATCGGGATTTTTATGTCCCACTAGCTGTGCCCGCGACTTCGCCCGCGTGGACTTTAGGGAGACTACCCGGAAATATGGGTATTATGTTTTTCCCGCGGAACCCTAATGCTTTTTATAAAATTAAAGTAGCCTAAGTTACGAAGTTTACCTCAAACAAACAGACAGACAGACAGACAGACAGACAAAAAAAATTAAAATTGCTTTTTCGTTATAGGTATCGTATATACTTTCATACGCATTTGGTAAAAAAGTGTTATTTTGATATTACAAACAGACACTCCAATTTTATTTATTTGTATATTTATTTGTATAGATATAGATAATAACAATAGACAAAAAATTGGTTCAATAAATATGCACGTCTCGAGTGATATATGCAAATAAATTAAACTCAAATGTCTGTTTGTAATTTCAAAATAACGTTTTACAAATGTATATCAAGGTATATGCGCTTCATAAAACAAAATAATATTTTTTTAATATATGTCAGTCTGTCTGTTCGTTTCGGGTAATCTTCGGAACGGCTGGTCCGATTTCGACGGAAATTTCACCGCCATATAGCTGATGTTATAAGATTTAAATTAAGCTATTCTTTTAATTTTCCTAAATTCCACACGAAGTCGCAGATAACAGCAAGAATGATTTTAAAAAATCTACCTGTACTTATATCAAGAATTTTTCATTCATCATTTTCTTGACAAATCTGACAGTTGAAAGAGATAAATCTTATATCTACACGGTCATGGTAACTACCTACTGGCCTACTGAAATGCATATTTAAGCTGAATTACACTTCAAGCCAACCAACAGCTTAAAAGCTTTAGAAATGACTTTAGGTGCGTTGTATTCTGTCCAAGTTATCGATATCCTATTATCGTTATTAGACTTTTTATCGCCATCACATCGTAAAATTTAAGTAATAGTCCCCCGAATGGGGCAGCACGTGCCGAGTATCATTCGAATTTAAGTACGCTTACAAAACACCCAGTTTAGTATTTTGTTTTAGAAGACCATTTAGTTTGATACCGGTAGAGAATTTAAATAAGCAGAGTGATTACGCAATTCTTTTGCAATCACTATCTGTCAAAATGTATTGAAAATCTTCCATATTCAATTTTAACGTAGATTGATATTTTAACGAAATTAATGAAATTGCGTCTGTTTTCGATTGTACAATCTCGCATCTTGACATTCTTCGAGCATGTTTCCCGGCGTGACAACCAGTCCATAGAACGCCTTGTCGTCCAAGGAAAAATAGAAGGCACTAGACCGCGCGGAAGGTCACCCACGCGTTGGACTGACCAGATCAAGTCCGCCATTGGAGGCTCAGTCAACGAATGCAACAGCAGACAGCGGTGGCGAAATGTCGTGAAGCGCATTACATCTGCTCCTTCCAATACTGATACTTAACGATCACGACCGCTCTGTCAAGAGCGTACCGGATAAGAAGAAGAATGAAATTGACCGTGTGATATAAGTTAGTACCAATATCTGTGATAGATGTCGCTAGCCCAAATTTGTAAGCCGTATCGAAATGTTCTTGCGTTTTTTATTAGGAATATACCGAGTGTTTCTTTAGCTAAGCCATAAGTACCTGTAGTTGTAGCATGAGCGCCAAGACTAGACTTATGTCACAGGATATGTTGATTATATCTCTTTCTCTCGTCTGAAATAAGACAGAGAGCGACTGAGCTGATCCGTGACAGAGGTCGTGTATTGAACACCACTGGAGCAATTTTATACAGACGGGACCTTATTGGAATTACGACAAGCCAAGATGAGGACTAGCTCTACCTATTGTGTCAAGTAATTAATAGCAAGTTAATTTGAATGAGTACACGTAGGTACGTGACATGATAATAAAAACTTAATAAAGATGGCGCTTGAATCCACAATGAGAGTTACGTAACCGCATAGCTGAAAACGAACCCCAAAATGAATAGAAATTCTAATCCATCTACAAGATTCCTACAATGTAATTTCTTAGTACAATAGTGTTAAACAATGCGACGGTAAACGGCTCATACATCTTTAAATAAATATAAAATTCCGGTAGCCACTGGCGGAAATTGAACCCGCAACCAGCAACCGCAACCAAGGTCCAGTAAACCAAGCGGCCTACGCTCAAACCTTTTCCGCCTTGCATGTACAAAAGCCAGAGATTTGTCCCCTCATTCGAGATTCGAATACTACGAAAAAAATCAAGTTAGACCCAAAGGCAACACAAATAAAACTTAATTTCAAACATCCCACGCACGGGTACACAGCAAACGTGCGTATAAATTCTATTGTCTACACCCTGCGACAAATGCTGCGGAATTAATGTGCTGACCAAAAACCGGCTTTATATAGACACGGTTAAAGAGTAATTTGGTTTACGTTTATCGCAGTGTAAAAGGTTACAATTGAAGTAGTGTTTGTACCCAACCCGTATAATGTAAAGCTGTTCAAATATTTAACTGAAAAGATACAAAGGAAAATGATGAATTTTGATAAGGTAAGCACTCGTTGAATTGTTTTAACGTGTTAATTTGAAACGGTCGGAATAAAATAGGTGTGGTCAAGACGCGACCCTGGAGGAGGACGGCGGTAAGCACCAAAGTCAAAGTCAAATCATTTATTTTGTATAGGCCTATGGGGGCACTTACAAATTGTCAAGTTTAAATTTTTTCTTATATACTACTATACTACCACCGGATCGAAACGCGACCTCAACTGAGAAGATCCGGCAAGAAAGTCAGTGGGCTGATCATTTTTTTAAATCGCCAAAACTTATTACAAATACACAGGTACATATAGCTCCAGTGTGATGCCTTTAGAGCTGCTTTTAATAATAAAGATAGAATAATAATACGTTAGTAAGGCAACACACACTACACTTTGACATGACGGGCAATATTTCGATTTTTGTTTTGAACCTGAGCTGTACAATCCCAAGCTGATTTATCATCTAAATAATCCGAGATTTTGTAATAGCCCTTTTGATACAATTTGGATTTGATTGCAATTTTAAATTGAAATCAAGCACCATGTGCAGGTGCAGGGGCAGCGAATATCTGCTCCCCATGAAAAGAGCTCTCATAGGAGCGTGGCACAGGAGGGGCACCGGTGTGTCCCGCTGGAGATCCTAAAACTCATCTTACCAATAGATAATGAGTTTTTTTGTCTTCAGATAACTCACTTGGAGGAATAGCTTTGATTCCTGACAGGAAAAATGTGTGAATCGATAGATATATAAATTCAGCACCACGCCTGCTTTCCTGGAGGGTTGGACAGGGGTGTACTGCACTTCACCGATGTATTGTAGGTCCCCATCTAGGTGGCGAAGTTAGATATATCCATCCATAACTTTATTCGATAGATAATGGTATGCCATCTTATCCGGGAAATGAGACTTCGCCCCTAAATTAAACAGAGTTTTGTATTCAATGAGATGAATCGAAGGTTACATTACATAATCCCGCCTTCTGTTGAACAGCGGTGACGTCAGGCTCGTCAAAATGCGCGCGACAATTTTTTTGCCCATACCCAGAAATTTATATTAACTCATTTACAAAAAGCTTATTTTTAGGGTTCCGTACCCAAAGGGTAATACGGGAACCCTATTACTGAGACTTCGCTGTCCGTCCGTCCGTCCGTCCGTCTGTCACCAGGCTGTATCTCATGAACCGTGATAGCTAGAGAGTTGAAATTTTCACAGATGATGTATTTCTGTTGCCGCTATAACAACAAATACTAAAAAACAAATTAAAATTATTATTTAAGGGGGCTCCCATAAAACAAACGTGATTTTTTGCCGTTTTTATAGATAATGGTACGGAACGCTTCGTGCGCGAGTCCGACTCGCACTTGGCCGGTTTTACTACGAAATATCGACGAAGTAATGTCGAGAGAATCGAGAGTCGAGAGAATCGAGAAGCGAATCGGTACACAGAAATTCAATCTTTATGAATATTGAAATAAAGTCAATTTTGGTACTGGTAGAAATTTGGCGCATACGTCTACCACCATGAGCCAGGTTTTAATGTATTGCCTTGTATATTGTGTGTGTAGTTGTTAGTCCTAATAAATGTATTTTCTTTCTGTATTCACACAAAGTTCGTGACGTCGCTTATTTTACAGTAGCTTAATCATTCTAGCAAGAGCTTGACCCAAATAGCCTCGATTTAGGCGCCTGGCACCGTAAGCGTAATCCAGGCATTACTCGTTTAGAAACTCTAATCTATCCTATTATGGGTTCCAGTATATACAAATTATAGTGAGGCTAGTTTATTCGGGTAATTAACTATGAACTGGAATTAAGGACTTTAGAGCGAAGTCCTACTGTACTGTACTAATACATTAAAGGAGTAGATATATTTTATGTCTTTCTTGGTAAAACACGAGGAGTGGTGCTCTATGTGGAATACTACGATTATTTTGGTGTGATAAATGGAATTTTACGAATAATCAAGTACAAACGAATTGACGTTTGACCACTCTACACGTAATGTATGTAACTCCGACACTTGTATAGATAATCTAATCTTCACTCTCAATTTTATGGAAAACTAGCTTCTACACGCGACTTCCTCCGCAAAGACTTCGATTATACAATATCGTTATAAATTATAACATATATGTTATTCTGATGTATAAAAAATAACACTGTAAAATTTCATCAAAATACGTTCAGTAGTTTTTGCGTGTTTGGCGGAAAAGGGAGGATCCTCCAACCAGACGGGTATTGTGTCTGGTGGGCTACTGCCCGACGGATGTTGTCGGGTTCTTGTATATATGTGCAATCGCTCGGATCGCTTTAATATCGCGATGCAGGATTTAGTTCGTATGTGGCGAGAGATGTCGCTACACGTGAAACAGTAACAAACATCCAACCATCCATCCATCCTCGCAAATTTTCACATTTATATTATTAGTAGGATTTTATTATAATGTTCATTAAGCGTGACCAAACAAGTATACTTACACTTATTTAACATGATAAATAAACATTCTACAACTACATTAAACTTCAATCAAATTCGTTAACGTTTAATCTCTATTCCAAACCTATTAGTGCCTACAGGGAAATTGTTTCCTTTGAGGTCACACGTGTAATTTAAGCAGAATTTGTTCATTTTACACGTGTCATCTTCCCTTCAACAGCGATGCGATCAACAGGTCCTTGCGACCTACTACCCTTATTCCTTTCATTCTTAGTCTAAGGGGCGTGTTGCATGCCATCGCGATTTTCCTTTATCTTTTTTAGAACCTTGTAAGATTGAATCCCAAATGTTGATAAGACAGACTGTATACAATCCCTATTTAATAATAAATAGCCGTGGCGCATGGAAATCTCATACGAAGCATTTTTTACAAGCTTTATATTAACTTGCAATGTATGTCCGGGTGGAATCTTGCCACCGAATTTTAAATCGGTTATCATTAACCGATTGAGCTGAAATTTGGTATACATGCTTATTTTGGATAAGTATGGCATATATGCTTATTATGTGACGTAATTATAATTCTAATATGGCGGATCATCCAAGATGGCGGAATAGTTATTTTTACTGCACTACCGCAGTATGGGTATCAAATGAAAGGGCTTGCTGAGGAGAACACGAAAACCGAGAGCAATTAAATAAAAGCTTGTATTTAAAAAGTTTTTTCGACCATTAATTTATTTCGAATTGGTATTAACGAATTAATTATGGAATTAACGATATTATTTTTGCAGACTTATACAGATCGTATCAGAAGTCCGAAATAATACTTGGGGGCCATATAGGACAGATGATAAGCAATCAACACGTTCAAGCAAAATATACGTAACTAATTTAGTTTCTGAGCAATTTGTGTCCAAAGTTGGTGTCAAAACTTACGCACCGCGACCCTAAAAATCAGCTGATGAGGCGAATGAACTCGCTTTAAAATGATGAGGGAGTGATAGATATGACACAAGGTTTTTACCTACGAGCATAGTTCAATACAGAAATAAAAATCGGCCACTGTAGTTACCTAACTATGACAAAAAATCATACTTCATTTAAATCGATGTAAAGTAAAACTTCTACACAAGCAAATAATCCATTTTCGTTTTAGTTTTCGTGAACGGATTTCTTTTTAAACTGAAACATAGTGAGAGTTGATTAAAAGAAAAAAAATATTATTTTATTATTATTATTTGTCTTTATCATAATCACTACAATTCTCAGAATACAAGTAGGTACCTAATGATGTAGACAATTATTAGAATTGGTCTGGCATATCTGAAAGACTTTAATCTTTGATTACTCTAATAATCATGGCCGCGAATATGTCAATGTAGTGAACATTAGCTGGCGGAGATATCACACACAAGGACAATTTACGTCCAATGACAAATCATCGGCCATATTGCATCAGCGGTGATTGGCCCAGCGCTGCAGCGCGGTAAAACACTGTGCCTTCGTGCAATGTCGGAGCGGTCCTTTGATATTTTTATTTAATAATAATAACGTAAATCAAAATATTTAGTTCCTTGCAATCCGTCAAGGCGTTAACATGTGTTCCGAAAAATGTCTCGTTCTCCGCGTAATAGTGAAGTGTTTTCAAACTCGGAAAACTATGAGATACTTTTGTGGATTGGTGCGACTAAAGGGAATACCGGTAAAAGTTTTGTGATTTCTTTTATGTCTTCTAAAAAACGTGAAAGTAATATTTACTCAAGTGTGCAGGTGGGTAGGTACCTACCTAGCTCTTTGTGATATGTGAGAAGTGAATAAATTCCAATTAAACCCATGGATTGATACACTGCACACATGGCCACGGGTAAATACTTACCTACTATTATTATCTTTATAGCAGTTTTTACTCGGACGATTGGGTCCTTTAATTAAGTAAGTGGTTACCCAGATACCTACTTACTATTACAATTAGTGAAGAAAATCTGTTAAACGAAAACTTACGTACCTACCTACCAACTAAAAACTTCGATAAGGTCGCTAGTCGCTACCCAGATACCTACTTACTATTACAATTAGTGAAGAAAATCTGTTAAATGAAAACTTACGTAGGTACCTTCTAATTTACAATTTTAATAACCTTACCAACCAACCTACTTCTTAAGAACGTAGTTACGTAATTAGGTAGATACCTAGACACCTGTTGTAAAAAGAAGTCATACATCTTATTCATTAGTACCTAAATAGTGTTTGTAAGGTAGGTAGGCCGTCTGGGATCCTAGATAGATACCTACACACTAACCCAAGTTTCAATAGCACAAACCCCCTACGGTAAAGCTGCCGCTCACGGCCAACAGCGCAGCGTAGTCATTATCAAAAATAAAACAGCTACCAGGTTCATTTTGATAGAAAGCTACCTACCAAACCACAAAAGATTTAATAATGTTTACTATTTAGCAACAAAAAATAAAATGTATGAATGCGTTTTACAAAAGGTGTCTCGATACCTACCTAATTACATAATTACCTTCATTAAAGGAAGCTTGGTTCTCGGCGGTTTAATTTTACAGTAATTTCATTACCAATGTTTTGGTCATTCTCATACCTACCTAAGAATATCAAAATTACTGTCAATTACAATGACCGACGAGTGCGAAAGAGAGGCGCGAGTGCGAAAGAGACCGCTGTGGGCGAGTTGGCAACGGGCGACCGACACAATCAAAGCCGCTCAAAGACACCGCTGTGCCGCGCGCCGGCCGGCCGCGTGCCGCCGCCGCTTCACCCCTGTACCCCACCCCCGCGCGGCTCGTGTGTTAGAGTACTAGTACCCGCTGTGGGCGGGGTTTGTCACAATGGGTGTGAAGCATTGACCTTTAAATAAACAGCTGGTCCACGTTTTGCGAAGGGCCGACCGAAAATTGTTTAAAAAATGAATTTCCTAGATTTGTATGAAAGAATAAAGTTAAGAATTTTAACTTAAAGTCTGGGCCATATAGCTCCACTCCTTATAGCGATATACAGGTTCAATTATTATTTCGGACTTCTGATACACCCTGTATAATTACTGCACCACCATTATTTTGATGCTTTAAATAATATAAAAATCTTTATATATTTTGTGAAAAAATACATACGGTTTGAATTAAGAAGGAAGTAAGCTCCTTAAAAATTACATGTTGATTTGGTGCAACCATTCCTCTTCTTATTCCATTAAAACGTCGTAATTTCATTCAACGACTGGTTGGTCTAGTGGATTGAGTGAAGGCCGCTCACTGAACGAGGTGGTTGCTGGTTCGATTCCCGCCAGTGGCAATTTTCAGAAACGGCCTTTTCGGAATTTGCTTTGGTCTGAGTGTAGTCAGCCGTGTGGAGTCCGGCATAGAATAGCTCCAACCCAACTCTTCCCGCGGGTGTCGTACAAGGCGACTAAGGGATTATTAACTCGCGCTTCGGTGGGCAGCAGCGCCGTGAGCCCAACACCATCCTTAAACTGCGATCGCCAACCCGCATGCCAAGCGTGGCGATTATGGCAAAACCCCCCATGACAGACACAAATACGAATCGGCCCCCAGTCTCCGGTAGCGCCGCCGCTCCTGGCTTTGGTAGTGGTCAGGTCAGTGGCGGAGCAGGGGGTGCTAAGAATCCCCGGAGGAAAGCCAGCTACCATCGACGACAACTGGCCCTGGCAACTTATAACGCACGCACTTTAAGGACCGACGAGAAGATACACGAACTAGAAGACGCCATAGAGAGAGTTCGCTGGGACGTATTGGGTTTATCCGAAGTCCGAAGAGAGGGTGAGGACACGATAATCCTGAAGTCAGGCAACCTCTTCTATTATCGAGAGGGCGACCAACTGTCCCAAGGTGGTGTCGGGTTTATCGTCCACAAGAACCTCGTTAACAACGTGATCTGCGTTGGGAGTGTGTCGACGAGGGTGGCGTACCTCATACTCAGAATCACCAGGCGATATTCGCTGAAGGTGATACAGGTTTACGCGCCAACGTCGACACACCCCGACACGGAAGTGGAGACTATGTATGAGGACATATCCAGAGCCATACATACGTCCGAGACCCACTACACGGTGTTGATGGGGGACTTTAATGCGAAGCTGGGCAAACAAAGCGGCAACGAGATGAGAGTGGGGCAATTTGGTATCGGGCAGCGAAACCCACGGGGTCAACAGCTGGTTGACTTCTTGGAAAGAGAGGGACTCTATGTCATGAACTCTTTTTTCAAGAAGAAACCCCACAGAAAGTGGACCTGGATGAGCCCCGATGGTTCCATTAAAAATGAGATCGACTTCATCATTTCCAGCAAAAAGCAGATATTCAGCGATGTCTCTGTGATCAACAGGGTTAAAACCGGCAGTGATCACCGCATGGTTAGAGGCACGTTGAATCTGAGTCCTGCACTTGAGCGATCGAAATTGATGAAGTCGACGCTCCGTCCAACCCCTGCCGATATCCAAAACCCCGAGCACTTTCAGCTCGAACTTCAAAACCGCTTCGAATGCCTAGCAGACTGCACATCTGTGGACGAGACCAACAGCGGGCTAGTGGAAACCGTCCGTGCCGTCGGAGCTAAGTTTTGCAGACCACGACGCACCGATAGAACCAAGAAGATCTCGACTGGAACTCTCAAACTTTTGGACGAAAGACGCGAAATGATACTGCAGTCTTCCGCTGACATGTCGGTTTACAGGCGCCTCAATAGACAAATATCTAAATCCCTCAGGCGCGACATTCGGCAATTTAATACAAACTGTATTAAAGATGCCATCGAGCGTAACAAAGGCTCAAAAGTATTTGCGAGGCATTTGTCTATTGGGCAAAGCCAAATGACGAAGCTGAAGACCGACACTGGCAGTGTCGTTTCGTCCAAACCCGAGATTATGAGAGAAGTCGAGAAGTTCTATGGACGGTTATACACGTCAGCACAAAGGCCCGCCATTAGCCCAGATGCAGACCCAAGAGCTAGATTAACCCGACACCACACCGAAGATATCCCGGACGTTAGCTTATACGAAATCAGAATGGCTCTGAAACAGCTTAAAAACAACAAGGCACCGGGCGATGACGGAATCACTACTGAACTTCTGAGAGCGGGTGGAAAACCGGTACTTAAGGTCCTCCAGAAATTGTTCAATTCCGTCATTCTCGAGGGTACAACGCCTGAAGCATGGAACAGAAGCGTGGTGGTACTGTTCTTCAAGAAAGGTGATAAAACCCTGTTGAAGAACTACCGACCCATCTCGCTTCTGAGCCATGTTTATAAGCTGTTCTCCAGAGTCATTACGAATCGTCTCGCACGTAGGTTCGACGAATTTCAGCCACCCGAGCAAGCCGGGTTTCGGAAGACCTTTAGCACCATAGACCACATACATACGCTGCGGCAGGTTATACAGAAGACGGAGGAGTATAACCGGCCACTATGCTTGGCGTTTGTGGACTATGAAAAAGCCTTCGATTCCATAGAGACGTGGGCTGTGGTTCAGTCCCTCCAGCGATGTCGCATCGACCACCGATACATCGAAGCGCTGAAGTGTTTGTATAGGAACGCCACCATGTCAGTCCGAATCCAGGACCAGAGCTCAGAGCCTATCCCATTGCAGCGAGGAGTAAGACAAGGGGACGTTATCTCTCCGAAATTGTTTACCGCTGCATTGGAAGATTGCTTCAAGCTGCTGAATTGGGATGGACTTGGCATCAATATCAACGGCGAGCACCTTACTAACCTTCGGTTTGCAGATGACGTCGTGGTCATAGCGGAGTCGCTGGAGGAACTAAACTCTATGCTCGGTGATCTCAACAGAGTTTCTCAACAGGTAGGTCTTAAAATGAACATGGATAAGACGAAAATCATGTCGAATGTCCATGTCGCACCTCACCCAATAGTCGTTGGGAACTCTACTCTCGAAGTTGTCGACGAGTACGTATACCTGGGACACACGGTCCGATTAGGTAGATCCAACTTCGAGAAGGAGGTCACTCGACGAATCCAACTCGGCTGGGCAGCGTTCGGGAAACTGCGTCACATCTTCTCGTCCGATATTACTCAGTGCCTGAAGACAAAAGTCTTCGAACAGTGTGTGTTGCCAGTGATGACGTACGGATCCGAGACGTGGTCGCTCACAATGGGACTCCTAAGACGGCTCAGAGTCACTGAACGTGCAATGGAGCGAGCTATGCTGGGAGTTTCACTGCGCGATAGAATCAGAAATGAGGACATCCGCAGAAGAACCAAGGTTACAGACATAGCTCGAAGGGTTGCACGTTTGAAGTGGCAATGGGCCGGACACATTGCCCGGAGAACGGATGGCCGTTGGGGCATCAAAGTCCTAGAGTGGCGGCCACGAACAGGCAAGCGGAATGTGGGACGACCCCCGACCAGATGGACGGACGACCTCACCAGGGTCGCCGGGAGTCGATGGGCGCATAAAGCCCAAGAACGTAATTTGTGGCGATCTTTGGGGGAGGCCTATGTTCAGCAGTGGACGTCTCTGGCTGATAGATAACTGCGTACGACCCAGTCCATTGTACGGTACCCATTGTACAAGCTTTGCTTAGTTTGGGATCATACGATGAGTATGTGTTGTCTGGCGATATTTCCATGCGGCCGTTAGTGAAATTGTATGAAATTGATTTTTTCTTTATTTTTAATTGGATCGCTACCATAATTTATAACTGTCAAAAAATAAGGGACAATAATTTTAAGTTTTTCTTTTCTTTTACAGGAGCAAAAACGACCTCGACTGATATACAGGGTGCATCAGAAGTCCTAAATAATACTTTGACGTTTACATCAGTATCGGTTATACAACTGAATTGTATAAATAAAAATCCAAATTCGACCATGTTTTTCCAACTTTTTTCCTCGTCAATTTCTATTAGACGTAATATTTCTAGTCTTATGTAAAATTAGCATTTTCAGTTTTGTGAATATTAGTAGTCGCCTCTCATAAGTGTAGTTTACACTGCTGAATATGGTTATGGACGTACCCAAAGGCCAGAACGCTATACCTTTGACAAATATTCAAAGATCTATATCTCATAAACTGTCATAGTTAGATATAAACTGTATTCACTAAGCATCCACATAATATGAGCTACCGTATATGCACACAAAGTATTATTTCGGAATTCTGATACACCCTGGATACACGATATAAGGAAATAGAAAAAGTAGATAACAAGTGAATTTATAAGACTGTAACGGTTCAGCCTGGGGGCGACGCAAATTCACTTAAAATCCTATTTTTTGTTAAACCTCATAAATTTCTGTCACCTCGCCGATAAGCAATTCGTGGAGCCGTTTCAAGTGATTTCCACACATTAGAAGTTTCGAGAAAGAATGTCAATTATTACTTATTATAGAGATTAGATTTCAACCTCACGCATAAGCCATATGTGCGTATTTAAAAATTAGGTGGGGATAAGTATTCCTGAAATAAAAGCTTTGACGATAGTGGGAACAGGGAGTTCGAAAAAGTTACGCAAGAGAGTCGGTTGCGACGGGTCAAAGGTATCCTAATTAGTCGCGCGGTATTTCCTAGGAACCTATATAATTCACCTATGTGAATAGTTCGCGTCGGGAGTGTCGTATTTATTTTCCGTGTTATTATTATGAAAGTTTCGTACGTATTCGCAAGTATTCCATGATTTATTTTATATTGCGATTTAAATAAGATAAATAATCCTACGGTTTATGCAGTTACGACGTCTGATATTAGTGCGGTTATTGTTATCGTTGATTTCATTTTTCGTGGCGATTCTTCAATTATTTCGTGTCACAGGTGAGTGCGATTGTATGGAAGAGAGTGTATGCGCAGGTATGAGTTTATTACGTTTTATTTCCATAACCACAGGGTTATCATTAATTTTATTTTGCATCGATCAACGTAGGGACTAAACGTGCTACGTCTGGTGAACAGTGAAAGTAATTTTGCTGTGATCTAGATTTAGTACAGAAAAGTCTTGTACACACACGCATACACTATCTACACCAGGCTCTCCATCGGGCTACCATTAGGGTCTCGGGTGAGGAAGGGGGAGTACGTTACACACTAACTTACAGTTTGATCGCAGAAGAGATCGACCTCACTACTACACACACATGTCGTACACACTTCATGGGAAACGGGGAAGTCCGGAATTGTTTTGGTACCACCTATTGTTTAGAAACTTGAGGGCTGTGAAGAAGGGCGCAGGAATACTTCTATGGGTATCACTCCCCCAGGATAATGGTTCTCAAGGTCAGACAGACGATAGATTTGGGGTTCCTTGGCATTAACGGTTTCTTATCGTTGAACATGAAACACTCAATGCAAATTAACAGAAATTAATGGTTGATATTGATTTCCGGTGTCAAAATCGACTATTTGGCTCTTCAAGCAACCCAATAATAGCTTATGAAATTAATTTTCTAAACCTAAATAATTTATCATGTTATGAATATTTACTCTATATAAAGTTCTCTATGAACACCGCGACATATGTTGTAGAATTCTACATTAGGGCTGGTGATGAATGAATGAGTATCTGTTGTTAGATTTCAAATAGGATAATCTAGATTGGTATAAGAAAGATGATCAGAATGCTTGTTCGAGTTCAACGTCTATTGCTGTGAGTGAATGATGTGGTTGATTGATGTTATAGTTTAGCTAATACATGGGTCGATTAGTCTTTGATGGATTTGCTGGGGCACGTGGTCTTTGCCATAAGGACTGGTTGCTAGGTTGGAAGGGAGACCAGTTAATTTCTTTCGCTAGGAAATAGGATTCACCATATTATATGGTTTCACATTTATTCGTTATTACGTCAAATAAATAATATTCGGGCGCGCGGATCGTTCTGCGATAAATAAATACGTAAAGGCAGTGCGGGTGCCATAACAGTGAAAGTGCGTTATAAGAACATTGGTGGTTGGCGTGGGGTAAGTGCTAGACTAAGACTAACTAGACTGAGATTTTGTGCGAGGAACTACATCTACGAGTCGTCGTGCGCTTCGATGTTTATTGTGTTTATACGTGTTTTATTTTATAGCATTTACGTTGGCGGCTCATCATTTTGTTTGCATGATCATTTTGTTTTATTATTTCTGTTGTTTTCTTATTTTATTGTGTGATGTATTTTTCCACAGGATTATTTCGTAATTTTTGATAATTATTTAATTTCCGGATACACGTATGAAACTTTCTTTTAATACTTTCTTTAATTCTTTCTTAAATGTTTTCTTTTAATACTTTCTTAAATACTATTTCTTAATTAATATTATAAACACAACGTAGAGGTCCTTATTAAAAATCGAATATCGCGAGCGCTAGACAGATTCACGAGCCAAAATAATCTTTAGCCGCGATTAAAATAGGTAGGTAAATAACACGAGTTTGAATAGGTATAGGGTAGGCTGGACGTGTTCGTTACAAGACACATCAGCATTCTAAGTCCCCTGTGTTCTGAATGTTGATTTAAGAAATCATGTCACGTCTCCGAGTGTAGAGGAGTTTATTTCTTGAATCTCGGCCAAGGACAGAATACATCCGTGATCCGCCACGTGCAAGCCCTAATCCGAATAAGACGTAAAAAAAATAAAAACTTTAGCAATTACGTAGAATGTATTACTCGCAATTATCATGCATATGTTTAGGGTAGATTTTACTAAATAATTGTAAAATCATTTATCTTGTTAGAGCTTTCGCATTTCGCTGGGACATAACAGGTTACGGGGCACGAGACTAATGTGATGAGTTATTACAGCAATAGAATTCCGTATGGATCTTAGAATTTGTAAAATCAATTTTTTTTTTATTCGTGTAGGCCAAAAAGCACTTACAAATAGTCAGATTCTACCACCGGTTCGGAATGCTGCTTCCACTGAGAAGAGCCGGTAAGAAACTCAATGGTTACTCTTTTCAGAATGATAAGCTTCTTTATAAGATCTTTTCAAAAAGGGTATTTCAGCCAGTGTCAAGTAATTAATAACAAGGGCAAATTCAATAAATACACACTATATAAATAAAAATGGGTTATGACAGTGTTAGGTATAGTAGATGGTGGATGAATTCCCTCTTTTGTTGAAAAAATTTCGTTGTATTTATGTTTAGTAAACAATAAAGATAACTTAACTAGTACCTAACGTTGATCAATCTAATAACAACACAATATACTTTTAAACATTTTAATAATGTTCCACGTAATAAAAATCAATATTTTCTATGAAAAGCAAATAGTTTCAGTAGAAAAGTAATTACTTGTCCGCGGCGTATCATCGTATCAAATGTCATACCCAGGGTTAGTTCATAGATTAAAAGATAAATTATGTTTGCTCAGTAGAAATATGTTTAATCATGGTAAATGATGTTTGGACTAAAAAGAGAGCATGGCAAATACTGCATCAAAAAGCACGCGACCTATCTTGTCAATAACAAAATTAACCGTACCAACTCATTCAAGAAGCACATTATTCAGTACTTATATTATGTATATATCGTGAGTTACCAAAATCAGAGGTTTCATAACAAAACCATATCCGACCTCGAACAAATCAACTTCAACTTGTTGATAGTAAACTATGTAACCATCCATCCTTATTATATGAGGTCGAACTGGTTAGCTTAAGATAAATACTAAGTTTCTGTTGATGCAAAGTTAAACAAGGGAAGGTAAAGGTTATATTGTTGGAACGTAGTTCCTTATGGCGCGTTGCGAAAGGGGGCTAGTCGGAAAAAATTAAGACTAAAAGTGTCGACCGACACTTTTGTAAATGTGTGTGTGAGAGTAAAAGTTGTAACGACACTTTTGTAAATGTGTGTGTGATTTCGATTCCGGTTTCGGTTTTTGCTTGCTTTTTTTTTTTTGCTTTTGTATTTCAAAAGGAACTTCGTTCCATCCGGGTGTCCCTTGACACCTCTCAAGATTTTTGTTTAACCTTTAGTGCGTACAGTACATTACAAGTGATTTGTGACGCTCTTGTAAATTATTTCCACGTTTGTGAAATCTATACAATATAAACTGGATAAATGTTGTGCAAGTTACTTTCTACAAGTAGAAGGTATCTCCGATTCTGAAAATCCTTGTACCTATATAACAAGCTACATTATATCTCAGTATCTCAAGCAAAATTCATAGAACTTACAACTCATCTACAAATCACCTGCAATGCCTATGTAAATGAATTTTGATTTATTACAAATTTGGGGATTAAACTTATTGTGTCCAATTTATTACTTGTAGCTAAAAAATGTCGACGTTTAAAGGCGAACTGACGCAAGCGCCATTTTGGTAACTAACACGAAACCCAGCTCAAAAGACGGAGAAAAGTTCGCTGACGCTAACAATATACAGGGTGGAATTTTGTAATGCCACCTGAAGGGAAAGTACTCTTAATACTGTAGATAGAAAATAGTACTCAAAGAAAACATTCCTTTATTTTTGATAAGAAAGAAATCTGCATTCAAAGATTTTCGAAAAGTCGTTTGCCACACCCGGGAATCGAACCGACGCAAATCTGTAAAAATTACACCCTGTACTTTTATTGCATCGATCGTTAGGGTCAATTATAAGGATGAAATCTCTCTAACAAACTTGGTAAATTAAATGAAAGGAAAACTATGAAATCGGATTACAAAAATCAAACACTCTTGAATCACAAAAATCAAATTGTTGCGAACGAAAGGCGTCTGTTAGGTTGGCACACGTGCTTTAATGCGCGTGACCAGTTATTTTGAATTAATATTTTAGAACGGCCGATCACGTTACGTTGGCGGAGGTCCACGTGATTATTCTATAAGCCTCGGAACACCGGCCATCATGGAACGACACGTTTTAAGCCCCTATGAGTTATAATAATCATACCAGTGGTGTGAACACGCATGTCAAGGCAAGACCTCTGTCACGGATTAACTCGGTCGCTCTCTGTCTTATTTCATTCAAGAGAAAGATATATAATCAATATATTTTGTGACATAAGTCTAGTCTCGCTCACGCTACAACTACAGGGCCCTTATACTATATTTTTTTCTCTGCAGAGTGATAACGTAATTAAATTGCAAACAACTTTCCATCATCTCCTGGTAAAACAGCTGTCACAATGTATTGAAAATCCACCATGTTGTTGTTTCTTAAAGAAAATTGATAGCAATAAGAGTTACATAATAGCCTAGCTGGTTGTTCACCAGCTCAGATTGGAGAAGGTAGATCACCAGACTTGTATATTGAAACCATAGATATATACGAGTCATCGACAAATTTCCTTTTATTCCGGACTATTGAGAAATTATTTAATAAATTTAAATATACATCTTACAATTAGAAGAGCAGTGGTAGCCTAGTTGGTAGAACGCCTGCCTTGAACGCTAGGGGTGCAAGTTCAAACCCCGGGCCTGCAGCTCTGGATTTCCACGGGAAACAAAAATACATCGTCAACATGGGGGTGCATTGTAGTGCATCTCTGGCTACCCCTTTGGGGAATAAAGCGGGATGATCTATTATTATTATTGTCTATAATTATAAGAGCTCAAATTAGTTTAAAAAATACGACTTTCTTCTTTTTTTACGAAATGAGTGAAATCATGATATTTTGATGGAATAAGATGAGGAATGCCTGCACCTGCGATATGCGGTATTTATGGCAATGTCGAGTAATTATATCAAGGTCAAATTCAATACACATTATAAATAAAATTGGATGGTGACACATTGTAAACAATTTTAATCATTTTATGTTAATAAATCTTTTTATCAGTAAAAACATTAAATTGGCTATCATTATTCTTAAGTCTTATCTCAGAGGGCCAACTGTTTGCTCAATCATGGCGGCAGCTGAAGCGTTTTTAATCAACGCCTTTCACATCGTTATAATTCCGGTCGCACTCATCTTGGGGCCATACCACAAAATTTACAAAAAAATGGCAGACATACACAGATTATTTACAATAGCTGATATCGAACAAAACACACATGCGTCAACGTTTTGCCAATACCAAAACGAACTCAATGTCTAATATACATAAAGATTGAATTTCTGTGGTGAAAGCTAAGCGACATAACATTTTCTCGCTGTGTCAATATCATTAACAGACTTCCAAAAAGGAGGAGGTTCTCAATTCGATCGGTATGGTTTTTTTTATGTATGTACACCGTTTACGCTGCGAGTTATGATCCGATTTACGTGATTCTTTTTTGTTTGATGCGGAATAGATTCCATTTAGTCCCATAATAATTTAAAATTGTATGGCCAAGCAGTTTTCATTTTATGAAACCTAAGTTTTTGAAGTCGGTTTTTGTTTTTTTTTTTTTTTCATTGACGAATGAACTATGGTTGATTACAGTTCGTTTAGGATTGGTAACAATTTTGCAGTGTGTGTCTTAACGAAAACGAACTGTAGGGGCATTGAAAAAAGTTCAATCTACAACGAAAATTACAGTGAGGGCACGAGCGAATTTTGACGCATAGGGGCGTGGCTTTTACCACAGAAATTTAATCTTTATTTACATTGAAACAGAGTTATTTTTCGTATTAGCAACAGTCTTAACGCGCGAGCGTTGACGCCCCAGTCTTCCCGGGGATTAATTGTATCTTATAACACGTATGACGTGAGTGTCTAGCCATAAAGCTGTGTTTAGTGAGCTGTATTACGAATTTACGAGGCCATAGTCGTAGAACATGGCTGTTGAAGTAATATAAGCCTTTTGGTAGATGCGTGTTGAAGTTATGACACGGTTTATGTCTTTACGTGCATTTTTTAGGGATGTTCATTGGTTAACTAAATGTATGGGATTATCATATTTCAAGGATTATCATTGTACTCCTACAATTACTATTGTATTATGATTATCCTACTAATATTATAAATGTGAAAATCTCTGAGGATGCATGTTAGTTAAGTACTCTTCCACGCAAAAACTACTGAACGGATTTTGATGAATTTTACTCACTTAAATTGATGGAACAGTATTTGGTATTGTTTAAACATCTGTCTACTAACCTCCTCTTGGTCTTGAGTGATGAGACGGAGTGTGAATGTCAATCGCATACGCTTTATAATGATTGTCGCCGCGTCGCAACTACTAATGAGCGTCGCGAAGCCTTATGGTGATCATCGCGACGCTCATTATAAAGCGTCACGACGATCCCTATAAGTCGTTGCGACGTTCATACAGCCTATAATTTATAACGATATTGACACCGGATGGCCGCAGGTTCGAATCCCGCCCATTCGATTTCGAAAGAAAACATTTATTCAGCACAGACACAAAGAACACAGAAAATACAAAACTTAAAAATAGATACAAAAAAAAAAGGAAAACAGCTCAGTGTGAGCTGTGCCGAAAAGGTAGTGGCTCAGCAATGCTGGAGGGGCATATAGCTTCCCCCAGCGCTGATTTTCAGCCAAACCCTCTTAATTATAATAAATAAATACTAAATAACAGTCTATTAAGTAAAAAGAAACATAAACAAACATGGAAAAATAAACACAAGCAATATAAAATATAGAAAAAGCAGTGGTAGCCGAGTGGTCGAACGCACGCTTTGCAATCAAAGTGCGCAGGTTCTATCCCCGGCTCGCACCTCTGGGTTCCATGTGCGAATCTCATTTTCATCTGAGATTATCACTTGCTAAGAAACGGTGACGGAAAACATCGTGAGGAAACCTGTGTGCCCGGTATAATGGCAATAGGCTCGCCCCCTATTACATTGGGACCAAAATACATCGGCGAAGTGTGGGCGCACTGCAGTGCACCTCTGCCTACCCCTTCGGGGAATACAGGCGTGATGATGATGATGTATTATAAAATATAGATTGAATAATATTAATACAAATACATAAATATTTCACTACTTATATAAATGAACAGATTAGGGCTATACAAAATAAAAAATACAAATATAAAGATTGTAAGGATTTGTGTTGACGTTAGTCCTTATTACAGACATGGGGTGGAGTAAGAAGACTGAAAGTCAGCGGACCAGACCCACGAGGTAAATAAATTACCCAGAATATTACCTATATGAGTCTTAGAATATGTGAAGAGTTCATATTATATTATATCTGGTATAATCATGTTGTTATATTGTATATTAATTATTGTGATTTTATTTTTTTCTTTCTCGTTTATTTATTTACATTTATATAATTATAATTTCGAAGTTTACCCTAGTCGCATTTAACTGGGATCGCCCCCAGTCCATGGTATGGTATAGTACAAGATTGGCTTAGTTTGGGATCATACGATGAGTATATGTTGTCTGGCGACATCTGTTTGTTGGGCAATAGTCTTAATTACAATTTAACTACGAAAAATTTATACCACCTAAGGCATATTAACTTTTTGAGAATACTCGATAAATATATTCGTATTGGCAAAACGTTTTACTTACGTTATTACTATAATTACTATAACTACAGCCCTTATTAATGTCCCACTGCTGGGCACGGGCCTTCCCTCAATGCGAGGGGGATTCAGGCCATAGTCCACCACGCTGGCCCGGTGCGGGTTGGCAGACTTCACACATCTATCGAGAACTAGTCAAGTTCCCTCAAACGTGCAGGTTTCCTCACGATCGTTTCCTTCACCGTTTCATAGCAAGTGGTAATCTCGGATGTAAATGAGATTCGCACATGAAACCCAGAGGTGCGAGCCGGGGTTTGAACCTGCACACTTTGATTTGCAAGGCGTGCGTTCGACCACTCGGCTACCACTGCTGTCCTATAGTACGATAAATGGTAAAATATAAAAAAAATGTGAACCATTACTACACGATGTGTTTCGTTCCAATAGACATTCTATTTTCAGTCTAGACATAAAACTCTATCTCAATGAATATGATATAGAAACGATAAAATGTAGAATAAAAAAATGTCTGGCTAAAAATAAACCTCGAAATATATAGAAATTTACTATGACACCTTTTAGTACTAAAGTGTTCTAAAATGTCTTTGTTAATAGATGATAACTTTATAGTACATTTGAGGGAAAATGCGTAGTAGGTTAGTGTCAAGCGTGTAAAGCGCCTTACATATTTTACAAACAGACACTTCAATTTTATTTATTTGTATGCATATTGTATTGATTGAGATTGTCAGTGTTATTAAAAACTTTAATATTTTTAAAAGAAATAATGTATATTCTTAAAACAGTCAGTCAAGATCTGTCTACAGGAAACGGCAATGTGAACAGGTATCATAATGACGTCACTACTATTAAATACCTGACCATTTTGATTAACAGCACGATTAATGTGCGCCCAGACTAAACATAATACCACGGAATATATCGATTTTGTCTCTTAACTTTTATGAAATAAGACAGAGAGTGAGTGACTCGGTGTGAATCAGTCCGAGACTCAAGCCTTGTCATTGCATGCGTACTAACCCTGCTGAAATGCGGCTTTCTCGGAATTGCCTAATTAATTGGTATGCTTGGTATACAGACACCACTCGCACCGCTAATTAAATTTTAATCGCATGTGCCGCTATAAATTCGGTAATTACACGCGCGTTATACAGAGAGTACATAACTCGGCGGGTAATATCCGCTCCGTGGCCCGCAAATCCCTAATATTCATGATGTGCTCGAGTAACTTTATACCCGGCCGCCACAAGAGGGTTAAGTTTTTCGAGTATTTGTTTATGTTTTGCCAGCTTACATATAAAGTGAAAAAACTGCATGTATGTCTATTTCTTTGGTGTGATTTGAACTGGTTTTTCCTTTTCGTTTATGTACACTGTTCCTGTCCCATGGGGTCCCAATCAGGAGATTGTAAACAGTATATGGAACGCGAGTGGATACATTTTTCTTCCAACTCCTCCTACACCTTTTTCGATTAAATTCGTGCGGGTTCCAAGACAATGTAGCCTTTCCCCGGGACTCGCCGAGGGTCAAACCTCGGTGTTTTCAATGGACAACGCTGTCGATCCTGGCTTTCAGGAGTAACAGTGGTGGGAATGTGTGGCGGGCTTAGTCCCAAAAAAAAAAGTATATGGAACGCGCTATTTTTGCTAGAAAGTTGTAATGGAAGTAGTAAGCATCAATAGCGGTTTACTGAGTAGTTCCGGGTTTGATCTCCACCTTGAATAACCCACTGACGTAAGCCTACTCCTAGCAAAAGTATTTGAATTAATTGGGAAGACTAACATGACTAATAATCCTTTAAAAAATGCGATATTTACCCTAAACTTTGAAAGTAAAGATTTTAACGATCAACTAAAAGTTACGGAAGTCCTAATAGCTTTAATAAATAAGGACGACAATTGAACGGACGTTGTTGCTACGGCCGTTAACAAAAAAACTGTTTCAATTTAACATTCAGGGAAAATTGTACGTAGACTTTACTTCAGACGAATACTGACAATCGTTTTCGAGTCACTTGGATTCAATTCGACTTACCCATTTGGCAATATTACCCGGCGAGACATCTGAATAGAATTTATTTTAACAGCGAAAAAGACGGTACAAACGCTTCAGAGGGATACTTTTATACAGTGAATGAAAGTTAATTCAGTTCAATAAATTAATGATTTCAGATTAAAGCAAAACAAGCTTTGTGTCAATATACATAAAGATTGAATTTCGATGGTAAAAAGCACCCGACCACGAGTCACACTTTGCTGGCACTTCGTTGAATAATGAGCTTTTTCTATAAGCCAAAACAGTCCGTTTTAGTTTTGGCAAAATATTTCAGCGATTATCTTAACAACTCACTGTGCACAAGGCTTTATGGCGTCAAAGCTGACCTTTAACATCTATTGGACTTGACTGAATTATTCACCTATCTCAATCTAACGAAGTTTCGGCAGATGACGCACAACTCTATACTGCTATAGAGGTAAACATATTTACCCTTATCAATTAATTAAGTGATATAAACTTTATCTTTGATATTCTTAGGTGAATAGTTATGTACGTATTTAGCAGTGGTAGCCTCGTCGGTAGAACGCCGGCATTGAACGCAAGGGGTGCAAGTTCAAATCCCGGGCTCGCACCTCTGAGATGGTTTTCATGTGCGAATGTCATTTTCAATAATGATTACCACTTGCTGAACGGCGAAGGAAAACATCGTGAGGAAACATGAACGTCTATAGTGCGTGTGAAGTTCACCAACCTGCACTGGGCCAGCGTGGTAGACAACGTCCAAATCTTCCTCATATTAAGGGGGAATGTGCCCGGTATAATGGCAATGGGCTCGCCCCCTATTACATTGGGACCAAAATACATCGGCGAAGTGTGGGTGCACTGTAGTGCGCCTCTGCCTACCCCTTCGGGGAATACACTAGGGTTGTCTTGTCTTTTGCAATGTTTTTGTGGATGATACGGGCGCTACTTGCAGGAACCTACAAGAATTGTTAAGATCGAAAGTGTAAATTCATTCGGTATAATTAGGACCTAATTTTATAGACTTCTTTGAATACCAGGCGTGATATTTTTTTCAATGATAGCCTCGGTTACTTTTAAATAAAATGAACATCCAGCCAGAATAGCTTGAATAGCCGTTGATCTTAATAACAACAGCTCATAAGTATTTAGGTTTCACGTGTTAGGTAACAGTGTAGGCGGCTTTGGATAGCACTCTCTGTAAAGAGGCTTACCAGCTTAACTCCATTCTGCTTCGTTAACAAATCACGTAAGCGACAACTACCATTTTTTAATAGTGAATTTGAATTCGTTTGATACACTCCACAGGTTTTTTCCGTTTAAGTGCTGATAAATGCTTTAATAAATACATCTTAAAACCAAATAAGATGGAACCATAGACAAGATTTATTACTTTTTATTTAGACAACTAAAGGTTCTAGTAGTAGTAGAAGGTATTTATATTTAGCAAACCAAACATTGAAACAGAACAGATTAGTCCCAGACACGCTTGAACACAGATAAAGCATCCACTAGAATAAGCTCATCCTTATCAAACTGAAGATTTTAGTGTGCTTGCTTATAAACCTTTGTCTATAGATGTGTGAATTTTTGAAATCATTTTAACCGGCCCTGTGGCGCAATGGATAACGCGTCTGACTACGGATCAGAAGATTCCAGGTTCGAATCCTGGCAGGGTCGCGCGTTAGTTTTGTTATTGTTATTTTATTATTGTTACTCTTGCTTTATTTTCTTCATACTTAAACCCAAGCTGTAAGCTTACATATAATGCCAAACTGTATATACAAAGCATCGTTACTAAGTATTTACAACATTTTATTGAATCAATCCCTAAGGTTTCTACCAGGAACTAATTATAATTATTATTTAGAGATGATACGAGTACATATTATTTAAAATAGCCTATTGAATGCCCCACTTCTGGGCAAAGGCCTGCCGTCTCCACGTGTTGTTTATCCTGGGATTGTTGTGGCCACATTTTTCCTGCAAAAGTTACCAAATCGTTGCATGAACACTATTTTTATTTTAATATTATTCAAAGTTTAATATTATTTAATAAATTAATATTATTAGTAATAATAATTTTAATATTATTAGTAAAAGAGTGTTATTGAATAATCTGAATAAAATATAAGCAACTTCATTCTTAAACAGCGTTCCTTTTTCACATTAACAAAATGTCAATTGTCTCGCTGGCCTTACTGTGTAATTTATCGGGACCATCACGCTAGCACCGTGGGCGGGGCGTAGGCAGAACATGTCGCGTGTTATTGGGTACACTTTGTGTCTGGACAAAGACGGACAATCTGACAACAGACACTAGTCATGTTATCTGTAAATACGCCCACGTAGCCTAAAGCTTAGGATAGTTGGTGATTTTCGAAAAAAAATAATTACAATAGGAATAACACATCGATAATTGAATGGTGATCAATTCTATTGCAAACGAGTTTCAATAACTCTTTTCAAATTGTATTCGAAATTGCAATAATAGTTGCGTAATCGCCTGACCAGGCAATTGTTTCTTGTCCGCCTACGCCAGACTTCAAGTTGGAAGACTTCATTTATTTTGTCAATAATATCTATAGAAAATCATTTTAGAACACTTGGAACTCGTAAATGCTGTTAGATGGTAAATATGTTGATGATTTAGAAATTTTCATCAATTTCATCACTCAATTGATAGAAATTAAGTGAAATTTCAAACAAATATGTGATCATTGATCATCTATCACAGCGAATTTTGTATCATGTACCAACATTTTTTTTTAATTTTATAAACCACACCTATTGGCTCGAAAAAAAAGATTCAAGTCTCTCAAGTCGTTTTGACTAACAAACAGCAATTGTTTTTTATTTAAATATATATATATTTTCCATACGTACACACCATATATGGTAACCTAACACAAAGTAATAAACATACAAGCAACGTTCATAAAAGGTCGTTAGCCGGACACGACCGAAGCGTATCACAACATTTATGTCCTCACATTAGTAGGTCCATAACACCCAACCCAGATTCCTAGTCCGTCCTGACCGCTCTCATCTCAACTGAATACCGGACGAGATGAGCCAAATTCTTGTAAAGGGTTGCCACATGAAAATACGAGATCTACTAAATTCCTGAAAGGGGTTGCCACAACAAAAACCGGCCAAGTGCGAGTCGGACTCGCGCACGAAGGGTTCCGTACTATTATCTATAAAAACGGCAATCAAAACACGTTTGTTTTATGGGAGCCCCCTTAAATGTTTATTTTATTCTGTTTTTTAGTATTTGTTGTTATAGCGGCAACAGAAATACATCATCTGTAAAAATTTCAAACTCTCTAACTATCACGATTCATGAGATACAGCCTGGTGACAGACGGACGGACGGACGGACTGACGGACGGACGGACGGACGGACAGCGAAGTCTCAGTAATAGGGTTCCCGTTTTACCCTTTGGGTACGGAACCCTATATAGCTCTGTCAATATGCATAAAAATTGAATTCCTGTGGTATAAGTCACGCAGCAATTCGTCAAAATTCGCTCGCGCTGCCAATAACATTGCCTTGAAGAATGAGCTTTTTCTATGATTCAGTACAGTTTGTTTTGGTATTAGCAAACATAAGTTATGGCTAAACTAATTTACCTAATCTCAATTTGATTTCCAAAATAATAATGGTAAAAGCAACTTTTTAAAAAACAAGCTTTTATTTAATTGCCCTTAGTTTTCGTGTTCTCCTCAGCAAGCCCTTTTATTTGATACCCATACTGTGGTAGTGCAGAAAAAATAACAATTCCACCATCTTGGACGATCCGCCATATTGGAATTAGAATGACGTCACAAAGCTAAGCATGCATTGTCATCCAAAGTAAACGTGTATACCAAATTTCAGCTCAATCGGTTAAAGATAACCGATTTAAAATTCAGTTGCTAGATTCCACCCGGACATACATTGCAAGTTAGTATAATTCTTCTCTAGTATTGTGGCAAAGGTGCTGTCTGCTCTCATGGCGTTGCTGCTCCTGACAATGTATTACTCGCAATTATCATTTTTAAAAGAGTAACCATTGAGTTTCTTACCGGCTCTTCTCAGTGGAAGCAGCATTCCGAACTGGTGGTAGAATCTGACTATTTGTAAGTGTTTTTTGGCCTACACGGATAAAAAAAATGATTTTGATTTTGAATCTATACTCAGGATCGACGCAATCCCGAGACGAAATATCGAATACTGTCAATTCAATTCATTTCAGTCGAATTATGCAGTCAGTAAGACGCATATCTTACAATTGAAAAATCGGCCATTAGTCAAACTACAAAGCTACAATCCCGGCATACTTCTTCCGCTTCACCCCCATTCATACATCTTTTTATATTGCCTCATCTTATTTTCTTATTTCGAGGCAAATATTACCTAATAGTAGTATTTTAATATTGGAATGTACCAGGTAAATCTTGAGCATCTGGGAAACCCATTCCAGCTGAGAATTGCCAATAATGTGACAAATTTATGCGCCATCCTGACGACGCACGGAGTTATAAAACTGCCGTTAAAGCTATTTCAGGAAATGTTCCATAGATAAAACCATCTGTAGTTTATGGTATATAAAAATGTTTCATTTAGCATGGTTCTGGATGCAGTTTTAATACGTTGAGACGTCTGCGTCTCATAACAATGGAAAATCAATTATTTTTAATTATGTGTTTCTCGTACATAGCATCATCAACTTTATAAACACATCTTAGTAACTCAGTATTTCACTAGTTCAGTTAATTAAAGACTTATTTAAAATAAGTATTAAAAAATCATAAGCAGTGTTAGCCGAGTGGTCGAACGCACGCTTTACAATCTTACAATCAAAGTGTGTAGGTTCAAACCCCGGCTCGCACCTCTGGGGTTTATGTGCGAATCTCATTTTCATCCAAGATTATCACTTGCTATGAAACGGTGAAGGAAAACATCGTGAGGAAACCTGCACGTCTGAGGGAACTTGACTAGTTTTCGATAGATGGTGAAGTCCATAGCAACTCCACGACGGTAGTGTTAGCAGACTTGGGGCCCTGAACGTTGATATATTTAGGTATATTTTCGACTTGTATAATAAGAAGGTACTTACTAGACAACTAATTTTCTCAGCAGTATTCATTTAATACTACTTTTTTTTCCAGGTGAAGCAAGTAATAATAAAATAATACTACTAAAGTTGTGGTGGTAAGGGTACTTAAAGACAACGTTACTGGCAAATGAGTACTCAAACTTTGAGCGTTTTAACTTTTTTAATTTCGCAGCAACTGCACGGCCCGTTAAAAGTTTGATTGTTTAAAATATTTCATTAAAAACCTCTTGCACGTGCTTTGTCATCTTTTAACATTTCGAAGAACGTGATCAAACTTATTGAAACATATTGAAGAAAAAGTTATATGTACGGATCGCATCACGAACCTCTTAATGCGCGGAAATAAAGGAGCGGTGAACAGTTTTGGTCAATACCAAATCAAACTATATTGTCTGAAAGAAGAAGTTAATTCTTCAATGAAATGTCTTTTGGCTCCATTGGTCCATGTGGCTTTTACCAATCTTTATGTATGTTGACACAGAGATTGTTTTGACCCGCGCGTCTTGATTTCGACCCGTATGTTTGTTTGTTTTCCGAATATGTGAAACGATTTAGTTCTTTTTTTATAAGACGATTAGAAATGTACTTATTCGTTATTTAAATAAGGTAAACGTCTACCAAATATGATAAAGGTTGAGGAAAGGATCGATATATGGCACTTAACCAACTACTATCTTATCAATGCTATTAGGCACAGTAATTACTGATAGTATATTTCAAACGTTACACAATTATCCAACGCTCGTGTTTTAAACCTTCGTATCAATATGCTTTGCATTATAGGGTTATTATTATGTGTTACAGGTCTAATCAGCGGCCGGGTGCACCCCTTGAACCCCCGTAAAGACGGCCCTGTTAAAACCACTTCATGGAGTTTTACCAAACTAAACATGGTGTTAGCTTATAACCTGTGGAAACATAAACTTTTTATCGAAACAAAATTATATCTTTAGGATGAAAAAACAATTAAAGCTCACTCCCATGTAGTTATGGGCACATTAAGATTTTTAACGATTTTTAATTAAGATTTAAAATGAAACACTTAGCTGTTCCACATCTTATGATTCCGGTGCTTAGATTTACAACCCAGGGACGTCTAGACAGATTGATAGTCTAAACGACTTGATTCTTGAGCTGCTGAGATAACAGACTAGAATAATTTACTGTTACCATGAATATAGTTAACAAGTTTAAAGTAAGGTGTGATGGATAATTTATACATCGACAACTCTACATAACAAACGAACATAAATTGATGTAATTATTCGTGGCTAAACAGGTGCACCACTGAATAACGCCAGACAACACATACTCATCGTATGACTCCGAAATTAGCAAAGCTTGGACTATGGGTACCGTAGCATGGATTGGGGCGACCCCAGCTATATCCAAACCAGAGCAAATTCTGAAAAGGCCAGTTCCGCAACTTGCCACTGGCGGAAATCGAACCCGTTCAAATCCTACCAAGCCTAAGTTCAAATCATTGGACCAAGCCGTACACTCAAAGGATTTTTTTTTTTTAAGCCTATTTTGTGTCCCACTCCTGAGCAAAGGCCTCTCCTTTAATCCTCCACACACTGCGTTCTTGTGCTGTTTGTGACCAAGTATTACCCGCAAAGGTGACTAGATCGTCTTGCCATCGTCGTTTTGGTCTGCCCCGGCTGCGGTGGCCGTTGCTTGGGGTCCAATTTGTAATGATGTTTGCCCACCATTGCGGGTCCATACGTGCCACGTGACCAGCCCACTCCCACTTTAACATTGCGGTTTTTACCCCCACGTCAGCGATGCGAGTAATTGATGATGATGATGCGATGAGCGCAGGGTGGTGTTTTTAACGCGATCTGTCCGCTTGACACCTAATATGCTGCGCTCCATGGCTCTTTGGCAAATCTTGAGCTTGGATTTCTGCTGTTCGGTTAGTGACCACCAAAGGATTTAATGCGGATTATAAATAATATATATACATCATCATCACGCCTGTATTCCCCGAAGGGGTAGGCAGAGGTGCACTGTAGTGCGCCCACACTTCGCCGATGTATTTTGGTCCCAATGTAATAGGGGGCGAGCCTATCGCCATTATACCGGGCACATTCCCCTCAATACGAGGGAGATTTGGGCCATAGTCCACCACGCTGGCCCAGTGCGAGTTTGTGAACTTCACACGCTATAGAAAGCTATAGACGTGCAGGTTTCCTCACGATGTTTACCTTCACCGTTCAGCAAGTGGTAATCATTGTTGAAAAATGACATTCGCACATGAAAATTATCTCAGAGGTGCGGGCCTGGGATTTGAACTTGCACCCCTTACGTTCAAGGCGGGCGTTCTTGCCCGCGGGGCTACCACTGCTTTATAAATAAGTGACCATATAGCTCGCCTTTAAGTTAACACAAGTAAAAAATAGGTACGAAAATATAGACGAGGTCGAATAGACAGTAGGTATCATCTAATTACTATGTTGTACCTACTCGCCAAGGATGTGGCCAGATTATTGAACTTCCAGTTCAACGGGCTCCCTTTGTCGGTGCTATGTTTTTATTTGCTTTCAACACAGCCTACACTAACACTTGTGGGATAAAAGCCTGCGCAAACAGACACGTTAAGACGCACGAGACAGTTTTTTTACCAACACCAAAAGGAAATCATATAAGAAGCACGTTTTTCGAAACAAATGTAATTGATGACGCGAACGATTTTTTTATTAACGTAAATATTTTTTTAAATCTGAGCAAAGTGAGACCAGTGACACTGCTGACCACAAGAGTAAAGGCTTCCTCGTTGTATAAACAATTCACGGAAAAATTACATTACAGGTGGGCTTACAGTGAGGAACGTTGCAAGTGTTACGGCAACGCTTCGCGAAAATTTTCCATTGAAGAGTGAATATGAATTGGCAAGCTCGTTCCGTCCCTCACCAGACCCCTATAAATTATACACCTACTTGTCTACAGTAATTTCTCAGTATTAACCGGCACAATATTACATACTATAGTTCCAATTAGTGAAATTCTAAAAAAAAAAATACATCATCATCATCACGCCTGTATTCCCCGAAGGGGTAGGCAGAGGTGCACTGTAGTGCGCCCACACTGATGTATTTTGGTCCCAATGTAATAGGGGGCGAGCCTATTGCCATTGTACCGGGCACATTCCCCCTTAATACGAGGGAGATTTGGGCCAAAGTCCACCACGCTGGCCCAGTGCGGGTTGGTGAACTTCACACGCCTTTCTATAGACGTGCAGGTTTCCTCACGATGTTTTTCTTCACCGTTCAGCAAGTGGTAATCATTGTTGAAAATGACATTCGCACATGAGAATTATCTCAGCCTGGGATTTGAACTTGCACCCCTTAAGTTCAAGGCGGGCGTTCTTGCCCACGAAGCTACCACTGCGTTTTCAAATTCACCAAATTCTAAATAACAATTTATTTAACATACAGGAATAATTTGTTTTGAAAATGTGTTATTAACGAACTCAATTTGAAATACCTTACTAATCAAAGAGTTTTCACCGTGTAATTAACGGGCCTAACGTCAAATTGGGTGACAATCTCGTAATTGGCAATCTCGTTTTTCATTATCAATTTTAACGACCCCTTTTACATAAAAATACGGGAAAGATAAAATTACAAGCTTAACTTGATAAGCATCGCTTTGAAATAAAAAACTTGAGAGGTGTCAAGGGACACCCGGATGGAACGAAGTTCCTTTTGAAATAAAAAAAGCAAAAAAAATGTACATATACATACACACACACATTGAAATCGGAATTGAAATCGAATCGGAATCGAAATCGAATTTTATTGTATACATAAATGTATACAATAAAAATCACACACACATATGTAAAAGTGTCGTACAATAAAAATCACACACACATATGTAAAAGAGACGTTACAAAATTTCGTTACAGTCTTAATTTTAAAACGGGAACCCTATTACTGAGACTTCGCTGTCCGTCCGTCCGTCCATCCGTCTCTCATGAACCGTGATAGTTAGAGAGTTGAAATTTTCACAGATGATGTATTTCTGTTGCCGCTATAACAACAAATACTAAAAGACAGAATAAAATAAATATTTAAAGGGGCTCCCATGCAACAAACGTGATTTTTTTGCCGTTTTTATAGTTAATGGTACGGAACCCTTCGTGCGTGAGTCCGGCTCGCACTTGGCCGGTTTTTTCCGTCTAGCCCCCTAAAGTGATAAGGAACTACGTTCCAAAAAAAATTTTGGTACATGATACGAAATTCGCTGTGATAGATGATCAATGATCAATTTGTGTGAAATTTCACTTAATTTCTATCAATTGAGTGATGAAAATTTCTAAATCATCAACATAGTTACCATCTAACAGCATTGACGAGTTCCAAGTGTTCTAAAATGATTTTCTTTAGATATTATTGACAAAATAAATGAAGTCGTCCAACTTGAAGTCTGGCGTAGGCGGACAAGAAACAATTGCACAAAATTCCGTTACACTCTTAATTTTTCCGTCTAGCCCCCTTTCGCAACGCGCGATAAGGAACTACGTTCCAAAAATACTGTTTATATCTTATTCATTTAAAAGTCTCACTTTAAAGCCTACTATTTAAAATGTAATCCTAAACCATTAAATAATATAAACATATTTAAGTTAATTTCGGATTTTTAATCCATTTTCACGAACTCTAAAATATTTTTTTCGTTTTCTGTTTTGTAGCAATATGCTACGAGAATCCGTAGCGCCGGCTACGACGCCAGGGTAATATATTACAGCTACGAAACTCCAGCATAATGTTGAAACAATACGAATTGTATAGTATAGCGTTGCGAAATGTCATTGAAATGTATTTTAGCATTAGACAAGGATGTAATAAACTAAAGGTAAGGACTGAATAATAACGATTTAGGAAAAAAAATATGTTCTACTTACATAAAACGACCTGAACAATCGAGAAGCTTATACTAAATTGCAATTCAACAACAGCATGACAAATAAAACGAGAGTGAAACGATAATATAAAAAAAAAAATCTAATGTTGTTAAATTAAAAAGTTTCCGCTCAACATTTCACTTAAGTGTATCAGTCCCATAAAGATATTTTTTTTTATTTTTTTTATTAATACAAAATGTATTTTATAATTTTAATCAAACGATGCTTTAAATTAAATTCGGCCTTAACTCCGATATTAATACAGAAGAGGTTTTAGAAGACGCTTCAATATTGAAAATGAAACTCAAACAAAAAACTGGTCCCGTATTCTGCATTTTAAGACCTCCATTGTTTCGCAAAATGTACATTGGCCGTCGCACAAATGAACAGTGGGCGTATTTCATCGCGGAATGGTTCTGGCTACGAGGGTTATGTATTAAGTCTTGGACACACTGAGGCGTAACAAGCCACGCGTCAATTTTTTTGCTAAAACCAAGGCGAACTATAGTTTATATAGCAGTGGTAGCCGAGTGGTCGAAAGCACGCCTTGCAATCAAAGTGTGCAGGTTCAAACCCCGGCTCGCACCTCTGGGATTTATGTGAATCTCATTTTCATCCGAGATTATCACTTGCTATGAAACGGTGAAGGAAAACATCGTGAGGAAACCTGCACGATTGAGGGAACTTGACTAGTTCTCGATAGATGTGTGAAGTCTGCCAACCCGCATTCGGCCAGCGTGGTGGACTATGGCCTGAATCGCCCACGCATTGAGGGGAGGCCCGTGCCCAGCAGTGGGACGTTAAAAAGGGCTGTAGTAGTAATAGTAGTAGAACTGTAGTGACTTACAGAAAAAGTTAATTCATCAACGAAATGGCGTTGACAGCGCGAGTGATTTTTGAGGCGTGATTTTGTGGTATTGATATTTTCCACAGAAATTAAATCTTTATTTATATTGACACAGGGTCCGTTTTGGTATTGGCAAAAAAAATTGACGCATGCGCCATAAGGCCCCAGTCTGCCCAGGGCTTTCTTACGAGGCGAGTTCTAGTCCACTATAGTAGAAAAATGATTTGTGACCTTTCTAGGATACCGCTGAAGAAAATTAATACTTAAAACAATCAAGTCTAGATACATCAAAAGCAAAATATCTCATACAGTGAGAACATTCTAAATTCTTCAAAACGACATTTAAACGTGATATATAAATATTTTTAAGTTAAATTTTAAATATTTAAATGCCGAAATGGAATGCCAATGACACATGAACGATTATCGTAAAATGAAACGTAGCTGAGTGAATGGGACGAATGGATAGTTAGAAAGAAAGATCGATACAAATATTACATTTTTGAAAAAGAACGTCTAGCAGGACTGAAGAAATAAAACAGACGGGTCGAATTGAGAACCCATTTTTGTAGTCAGATAAAGAATCGAATTTACTTTTGTGGTGACGAAATAAATGTAAGAAACAAGAGCTATGGTTAAAATTACACGCCTAACAGCAATATTATTTTTATACGCAATTTTTTTTATATCTAGTTCTGTTTTATCATTTGCGAACGAAATTTGGAGACACAAACTTTATTATTGCTTAATCCTTTTGCGCTCATAACACAACACATGACGTTTAGTTGTATTACTAAAACATACATTACTTTGGCGCAGTAGATAGTTAATATACCGTTCTTGTTGTACTATAAACCAAGCCACGAAGTCATTTGATAACATAGGTGGTATTAATTACTCTATATGAAACTTTAATGAAAATCAAACAGCGCAAACGTTTCATTACATGCTCGGCGATCACAGTGATACGTAATAAACTATTTGTATAGTAACTTTACATAATGTTATGTCGTTATGAAATTTGCTACAAGCTAACCGCGGCACTTGAGGTTTAGTTCGATAACACAGATAGGTATTATTAAATAGCGGACTCGAAGAGCAAAAAACCAGCCTAATGCAAGTCGGACTCGCGCACGAAGGGTTCCGTACCATTATCTATAAAAACGGCAAAAAAATCACGTTTGTTGTATGGGAGCCTCCTTAAATAAGTATTTTATTCTATTTTTTTGTATTTGTTGTTATAGCAGCAACGGAAATACATCATCTGTGAAATTTCAACACTCTAACTATCACGGTTCATGAGATACAGACTGGGGACAGACGTACGGACGGACGGACAGCGAAGTCTCAGTAATAGGGTTCCCGTTTTACCCTTTGGGTACGGAACCCTAAAAAATGAAAGGCGAGACGGCCGGTAACAAAGCTACTTTTATTACGATACATACATAACAGTGGCTACCTCTTAGCGTATTGTTGTAACTATACATTTTTGTAGCCGAGTGGTGCAGTGGTAGCCGAGTGGTCGAACGCACGCTTTGCAATCAAAGTGCGCAGGTTCTATCCTCGGCTCGCACCTCTGGGTTCCATGTGTGAATCTCATTTTCATCTGAGATTATCACTTGCTAAGAAACGGTGACGGAAAACATCGTGAGGAAACCTGTGTGCCCGGTATAATGGCAATAGGCTCGCCCCCTATTACATTGGGACCAAAATACATGGGCGAAGTGTGGGCGCACTGCAGTGCACCTCTGCCTACCCCTTCGGGGAATACAGGCGTGATGATGTATTTAAATTTTTGTCAAATTTTGTCAGAGCTAACTGTCAAAAACTGAAAGAAATATTAAAGACAAGATAAGTGTTGGTAAGACGGCAGGTATCATTATGTATGTATCTTGTAGGTATCTGCTACTACTACTACTACAGCCCTTTTAACGTCCCACTGCTGGGCACGGGCCTCCCCTCAATGCGAGGGGGATTTAGGCCATAGTCCACCACGCTGGCCCAGTGCGGGTTGGCAGACTCCACAGATCTATCGAAAACTAGTCAAGGTCCCTCAGACGTGCAGGTTTCCTCACGATGTTTTCCTTCACCGTTTCATAGCAAGTGATAATCTCGGATGAAAATGAGATTCGCACATAAACCCAAAGGTGCGAGCCGGGGTTTGAACCTGCACACTACGATTGCAAGGCGTGCGTTCGACCACTCGGCTACCACTGCTACGATTGTAGGTATCAAATTAATAATACTTATACACAGGCGCTATGTCTTTCTGACACCGAGTCCGGTCTTTACAAATATTAGCTTAGGAAAGGGATGTTGCGTGTCTTCGTGAAAATAACCAAAAAATCTCCAAATAATTGGTTGTAGAATACATCGGATTCAGATCAGATTCATTCATCAGATTAAAAGTAGTGGTTTTTTTCTACGGTGTTTCACAAATTAGGTTTATACAATCTGTGTTCGCGACTCCGTTCGCGCGCTCCATTTCGAAATTAAGCACTATTTTTTAAACAAAATAAAATAAAAAAGCAGTGGTAGCCTCGCGGGCAAGAACGCCCGCCTTGAAAGTAAGGGGTGCAAGTTCAAATCCCAGGCCCGTACCTCTGAGATAATTTTCATGTGCCAATGTCATTTTCAACAATGATTACCACTTGCTGAACGGTGAAGGAAAACATCGTGAGGAAACCTGCACGTCTATGCGTGTGAAGTTCACCAACCAGCACTGGGCCAGCGTGGTGGACTATGTCCCAAATCTCCCTCGTATTGAGGTGGAATGTGCCCGACATATCGGCAATAGGCTCGCCCCCTATTACATTGGGACCAAAAATACATCGGCGAAGTGTGGGCGCACTACAGTGCACCTCTACCTACCCCTTCGGGGAATACAGGCGTGATGATGATGTATTTTAAACAAAATAAAAGTTGTATAAGACATAAGACTCCTTATAACATCAGCTATCGAAATATTACACCTATCCTTGAGGCAGACAGAAACTCAAAGTCAGTACCTCATAGCAAACACATTTGTGTATTTAGTCTCGATGGTAAATTTTTACATTATCATCATCACGCATGTATTCCCCGAAAGGGTAGGCAGAGGTGCACTGTAGTGCGCCCACACTTCGCCGATAGATTTTGGTCCCAATTTAATAGGGGGCGATTAGGGCTATAGTCCACCACGCTGGCCCAGTGCGGGTTGGTGAACTTCACACGCCTTTCTATAGACGTGCAGGTTTCCTCACGATGTTTTCCTTCACCGTTCATCATTGTTGAAAATTACATTCGCACGTGAAAATTATCTAAGAGGTGCGGGGCCCGGGATTTGAACTAGTATACTATAGGATAGTAAATTTAAGAATAATACTAAGACGCGATTGCCGTTTCACCGAATAAAAAGATTTACAGCGGCTTAATTTTGATGCCACAAAACTTCCAAACTAAACTTAATCACGAGTTTTTTTGTAATTTGAACAAGTACAACCAAATGGGAGGTATTATTATAGTGATGATGATACAGCAAACATTACATGCTTAAAATGAAACCAAATAGGTATATCCGGTTACCCGTGCCGACAATTTGGCGCTGTGCGTAAAAACAAATAGGAGTTTATGGAAGAATAAACTTCCCTAATGTATACCGAACTCGATCCGCGGTCGGTCATACTTCATGCGGGTTGACATCAAAGGCACGATCAGTCATATCTGTCGACAGCACATACACTTTAGGGCACTTGGATAAATCATTTCGACCGTTAAAAGGCAAATTGACTTAAGCGCCATTTGGTAACTTTGCACGTAACCCAGCTCAGAAGACAGAGAAACTTCCACTGATCCCAACGGTATAATTAACTCAATAACGACAACATGGCGCTTGAGTCATTTCACCCTTTACTTACCCTTTACTTCAATATGTTCACTAATGCTTACAGAAATACATGTAGGATTTTATGTTCGTTGATTTCTGAACGTGCTATTTTTCTATTCTACTAATATTATAAATATGAAAGTTTGTAAGGATCGATGTTTGTTACTCTTTCACGCACAAACCACTGAACGGAATTTGATCAAACTTTACAGTGTTATTGTTTATACATCAGAATAACATATAGATTATAATTTATAAGGATATTAAACAATCGAAGTTCGCGCGGACGAAGTCGCGGGTAGAAGCAAGTTTGATAATATTTCTTAACGTAGTGATGAACGAATGAGAGAGTGAGGTGTGAGAGTGATAGAGTAAATGAAGCCAAGTTAATGACAAACCATGTGAAGTGACATGAAGAAATTTAAAATTAAATATACCTGCAGGCTTTGAATATTTCCTTGCCTATCTCCTCTTACACATAGTAAACAATCCTGGACTCAGTAACTGATTCGACTTGCTCAAATGGCTATTGGCTTATTATTATCTTAATAATTAAAAGCAAAATACCTCTTTTTGGTATTTCTGTATTCTGTGAATATTTAAAATATTATGCAATGAAATTGCTACTCTATGTATAAAGCCATCCATTATGCATCCTTAATATTCTGAAATGATCATTCTTATATTACCTTATGTTTGAGAAAATCTGCTGGAATAAGGTTTTAAGCCAGAACATAAAGCGTCAAAGAAAGGGTAACAAGGTTGACATACCGTAGGCATTATGCTCTTTGATGCCGTTAAAATGTCAAAGGCTTGGAAAAGGTCTGCGTAACTCCGTAAGAGTAGTGATAATAAAAAGGGCAAAAAATACAAGAGATAAAGCTAACTGACCCGTAAATTTTTCTTTAATTGAATTTGAATATTAAAAAATATATAATTCTACAAAAAATTTGCTTCAATACTAATAATAAAAAAAAAGTGACCGGCCAGTTTTATTTTTTAAAAGGTACGATTTAAAATACAAACTAAAACATCATATAAGTTTAATGAATTGCTCGCTTCTCCAATTAGTGATTGCTAATTAGAAAATTGACAGCCAATCACAATAACGTCAGACATCGGTCGTTCTAATTTTCGTAAGTGGGTGCGACGAGCATCTTAACACTTTAATTACCCTTTCAATAACCGTTGACCTTGTTAGTGACCTTAACCCGTTTGCTGTTGGAACTAAGACATTTTGATCCGCTCACCAATGATTATGACTTTGTATGGCGATGGTAAATAACAAATAGTTAATGTTGCTTTATAATTTGGTTAATGAAAAAATTATAAGTCTAATACTCGTAGGATGTTGACTTTATAGTTACTTCCTACGGTAATGGATCATAAATAAATCACCACAGATAAGTTTATCTTAGTTATTTACTGAGTTCATTTTATTCGACAAGTCTTCCCGTTATTCTCCTTTATTTATGAAATAACGCCGCCGCGGTAAATCCTTTGATAGATATTCGTAGAAAATAACCGTCAAGAAAGTAGATATTAAAATAAAAGAACAAGTTTCTCGTTATTGAAAAAAACCATTGAACTCGTATTGTGAATACTAATTTATAGGGATTCTGTTCTTATCAGCTACAATGGTACTGATGAAGATGAGAAGATGGGCTGTGAAATAGATTTCTTATAAAATTAAAACCTACATCATCACGCCTATATTCCCCGAACGGTATGGCAGAGATGCACTGCTGTTAACTCACACTTCGTCGATGCAGTTTTATCCCAATGCGATATAATAGTAATAGGGTTATAATGGTTTATAGTGCCCGTTATAATGGTAATAGGGTGACCCTATTACCATTATAACGGGCACATCCCCTCTGAGTACTACGGAGATTTAGGCCATACTCCACCACGCTGTCCCAGTGTGGGTTGGTGAACTTCACATGCCTTACTATACAGAGATGTGGAGGTTTCCTCAAGATGTTTACCTTCACTGTAGATTAATAGAGTCACTGTAGATAGATTTCTTGTACTGTTATACATGCAATGACATAAATAATTTTATAACAATAAACAAGTTTTAATTCAATGTAACTGAGCGCGAAATTAATTGTTACTTGTCTACAAAAGTAATAGTTTCATTGTAAGCAGACATGTTAGTGCTCGCTTTGTGTTTTGAAACTTATTATTGAAACATGAGCGTAACTTAATTAGCGCAAATTAACCTCACAATATAATTGTTGTGCTGTCTTTGTTTGATACTCAATTCAAACAAATATATCCAAACTTTGGAATTGCGTTTGCGGTGTTACTGTTGGGGAATATTAGCCACACTGGGGCGACAGCCTCGCGCGTTTTTTTTTAAATAATAAAACGAATTCTATGTCAATATGCATAAAGATAGAATAACTGCGGCGCAAGCCATAGAACGGACATAGAATGGCTATAAAAAACTAATATAATATAGAGTTGGTATTTCAAACAGTGTGAATTCCGAGCATCAGTAATGACTCTATTAATATACCGGTCAGTTGGTTCAATTGGCAATAAATAATACCTTGTCAGTCTAAAGTAACGAGCAGAGATACTAGACGGAATGATTTGGGACACCTGTTTAAAATAATAACTATGAGGGTTTTTACTCGCCAGACATTTTATTTATGTTTTTAAAGGCAAAGGATTTATATATAATATATATTTATAGTTCAGGTCACGCCTTTGCACCTTCTGGGTCGTACGGATTTTATGAAATTGTACTCTGTAATAATATACATCAAGATTTGATTCCTTTAGCAAAAGCAACGCGACCAGACGTCTAAATTAATTTGTGTTATCGATGCCATTTCGTTGAAATATGTGCTTCTTCTAAAAGTTAATACAGTCTGCTTTGATATTGGTAATAAATTGTTCGCCTTGCGTGTTGCTTAAAACGTCTATGGGGCCATAAGTGTGCTAATTTTATTGTTCCGTGACGCCCCGCTGCTGTGCAAAGCTCCCTTCTTCCAATCAACCACTTTTGGGCTAAGCTGGGCAAGATCTAAAATATAATTGATCAAATGTACACTTAAAACACATAATATTCCTCTCAAGGCGGTCGATCAAAACGTGAGATGTCATACATTTCATATATAATTTTAGAGCCCATATAGGCACATAAAAAGTTTACGCATTTACGTAACTGCTTCAATTAAACGAAGTAAGCAAACTCAGTTGCGCAGTATCTCAAACAAAACAGCCGCCATAACGGCGTAATGTCAAGAGCAAGGCCTCCCTGTAACTGCGTCACCGTTTATCCCTGCACACACAGGCGCGTCAAAACGCACCCGACATTTTTTTCCAATACAAAAACGAACTGCATATTATATGCAATTAACTCATAGAATTAAAATAAGCATAATTATCAACGAAATGCTATCGATGACGCTAGTGAGTTTTGACGCGTGATCGCGAGGTTTTTGTCACACGAGTTCAATATATAAATGTCTACCTATATAGATCGAGAGTACATTTCAATAACGGCAAGTATCTTCGCTTGCCCCAGTGTGTGCAGGGCGTTCTTGCGTAAACCGTAGTCCCGGAATTTCGTTAGATCCCGGAGATGAGCAGAAACATCTGACGTAACACATTAAAAAACGGCTATGTAAGCTCGATAGAGATTTTTCCACGATTTGACGTTTTAAATATGCTTTTTATATTTAATTTATTGCATCTTATTATAAATTGACAGCATTGCCTATATGTTTGGACTAAATACAGGCTTTTAGTTACTTTTAATATAGATTAAAAGTAACTAAAAGCCTGTATTTAGTCAGTAGTATAGATGTATAGACATCTATACAAATAAATAAAATTGAAGTGTCTGTTTGTAATATCAAAATAACACTTTTTTACCAAATGCGTATGAAAGTATATACTATACCTATAACGAAAACGCAATTTTAAAAATTTTTGTCTGTCTGTCTGTCTGTCTGTTTGTTTGAGGTAAACTTCTAAACGGCTCAACCGATTTCAATGGAACTTTCACTGACAGATAGCTGACGTTCCAAGGCGTAACTAAGGCTACTTTAATTTTAGAAAACGCATTAGGGTTCCGCGGGAAAAACATAATACCCATATTTCCGGGTAATCTCCCTAAAGTCCACGCGGGCGAAGTCGCGGGCACAGCTAGTATTCTAATAACGACGCGAACGAATGTAAAGATAGAATCATTTTTAAATAATACGAACCCAATATCAAGAGTTAAGTCAGTGAACTGGAAAATAGGACTGCGTCACCGATGTAGGTAAACATAAGTAATTCCGAGGGATTACAGACCCTTCCCCGCTGTGAGCACGGGATAACCTCACTTATGTTCTTAACGCTAACGATAAGTATTGCGTAAGTACTTAATGCCTGGGATAACCCTCCCAGTTCACGTTGACAGGCATTCAAAATATACGTCAACTTTAATGACAAAGTCGTAAAGGTGACATTTGAACATCAGTATTGTTAACATACAGTTTAAGTAATAGGAACATAATATAAAGAAAAAGTGGGTTATGAATAGTTGATATATGTATACAAAAATATAATTTGTAGAAACATTTAGAAAGTCGAAAAAACTTGGTGTAAAATTCATTTTCAGAACATAGACTGATAAATGACTTTGTTTATTTTTTTAAATTAAGTAAAAACTGTTTAAGTCCCTGACCGTGAAATAAAAACCATCACTAGGAATTTCGGAAAAATATTCATACTTCATCGATCAAATATATAAGAATTCTATTTATTAGGGGTCCGTACCCAAAGGGTAAAACGAGAACCCTATTACTGAGACTTCGCTGTCCGTCCGTCCGTCCGTCTGTGACCAGGCTGTATCTCATGAACCGTGATAGTTAGAGAGTTGAAATTTTCACAGATGATGTATTTCTGTTGCCGCTATAACAACAAATACTAAAAAAAAAATTTTAAGGGGGCTCCCATACAACAAACGTGATTTTTTTGCCGTTTTTATAGATAATGGTACGGAACCTTTCGTGCGCGAGTCCGACTCGCACTTGGCCGGTTTTTAAAATAAGCCACTTCATTTCCATTCTTGGAAGATAAAAGGTAATAAATTCCATTGTCTATACTGACTTCCACAGCTTCCTACTAAACTAACAACAGTCTGAAAGCACTTGATCTAAAAATAAATCTAATATTGAGCCATCGTAGGCCGCTGTAGTCCTAAGCAAACCGACTCGTGTCTTGTGAGATTTGTTTCTTGTGTTCGAGTGCAAGCCCGAAGTCCCCAGAGCTCGCTGTTCACACTAACTGTAATTAATTGTTGGTCCCGTGACTTGGGATTAAACATTAGGTTTACGTGATATAATAAATAATATTGTTAGTATAAATAATTGGAAGCGTGTATTAATTAATCGTAGTTTAACCCGTTCGCTGCATAAGGATTTTTAGTGTACTTACAGCTGGTGCGTCAGGAGGTTATATTGACTCATAGAGGTACTAACTTTGTGTGCACTGCGCACTGGATGAAAATTCGCTATGAGCCAATATGACCTCACAACGCAGCGAACATGTTAACTTGCAAGTTTATAGAAAGTTATAATCTACTTACAGAAGCGTTGTTAAACATGTTGTAGTTTGTAGATTAATTGAAATTTCAGTAAAATATCAGTCTAGTTTAGATCATTTATTCGTAGGATGATTCTTGAGTCAATAACAACGATTTTTTTGTGTTTTACCTCAACTTAATCATTATCGGATACATAATATCGAAAGGTGAAAAAACTTGAGAGGTGTCAAGGGACACCCGGATGGAATGAAGTTCTTTTTGGAATAGAAAAAGCAAAAAAACTGTACATATACATACACACACACACACACATCGAAATCGGAATCGCAATCGCAATCACGGTTGCGATTGCAATCTCAATCTCGCAATCGCAATCGCGACCGCAACCGCGATCGCAAGCGAAATTGAAATCGAATTTTATTGTATACATAAATGTATACAATAAAAATCACACACATATGTAAATGTGTCGTTACAAAATTTCGTTACAGTCTTATTTTTTTCCGTCTAGCCCCCTTTCGCAACGCGCGATAAGGAACTACGTTCCAATAAGGATTCTGTTGTTATTTAATGAAAGGTAAAGCTAACGTTTAAACTTCAATGTTACTCTAAATAAAAACATCAGATACAGTTCACGGACCTTTCAGTTCGCTTTTCTCTTCACAAATGCGAAGGAAAATGACATTGTATATAAAAATTGCTATAATCTCAAGCTCATGAGTAGCTCGTAGCGAACATTCAACGAAATAAAGTAAATAAAAGATGAGATTTTAATTTATATTTATTTCGTCAGTTCAAAGATAAATACGTTTTATCACAATATTTGTTTCGGCTTCAAATAAGTTTAGCGTAGGCGCCTACGGCGTAGTTGGCTACGGCGTAGGCGACTGCTATCTGCTACTGATATCTCAGACAATATTATTTTAATTTTCTCACGGATAAGCCGGAATTCTCTTCGTTTTGTCCTCAACTAGTTTTCTTGTTTACAAAAACCATGAGAAGTACGTTGTACCTAACTTACCTTATTAAAGTAACATTTTGTTTTAAGAAGAATATAAAATCTATCAGAGATCTGATCTGATCAGATTGATATTTGGTTTAGGGTGTGGCCATACGATTAAAAAAAACGAATCACGTTGTGTATTCCGTACAATATAACAATTATATTTTCTTGCTACAATGCGATAACTGAGTCATATACATCTTGCATGAAACAAAACGAAGACTTATGTACGGATCGTCATATTATGTAACTGGCTTCTTGCTGCAAAATGAAACTAATCTAAGCCCGTCCTAATAGTTATTATAACTTTATAAAATAAGATTTAGAAATAGGTATACGATGCATAAACGAAAAACTTTTGGAAACGAAGTTGGAGCACAACTTTCGAACTAATGCAACTTTACTGAATAGGTATACTCGTATAATATGATTTAAAGTGTATATGTATAAACGTTTTTATAATTTAAGATGGTTGAAAGTACCTAATACTTATAACATCTAATAAAAAAAAATCTTAAGACAGGCTTTAAAGTGTACACGCGTTTGTGTAACATTTTCTGTGAATAATTGCTTTCCGGTGTATTGTTTTCATTAATTTCACTCAAATATTTAAGTAATTATGAAATGTCCAACATATAATACATTATTTTAATGTACTCCTATCCAAATTATTATAACTTGGTACGCACTGGAAATACACCAAAAATATATCTATATCATCAAGCATTAGGGATCCGCGGGCAGAACATAAAACTATTTTTTCGTGGCTTTAATTTTGGGTAAATAATTAAGGTTCCTTCATTCCGTTACGAAGTCGCGGCCTCAGCTAGTTTTTAATATAAAGGTATGTCGACTTACCTGATTGCGCTATAGGCGCAGTCAACACGTACGACAGACTCAGTATGAGCAGCAGACTTGTAAAGGTGCACGAAATCGACAGCATTTTGATCTGGGAACAAATAAACATAAATTGTATAATTCTTCGTGCCCTAAAAAATGGAAGGACGGCTAATCTAACTGACTCTTTGCATGATGAATTCTCGTTAGTTTCCATTTTTTTATCTCTACATGTAACTTTTGTCTATTTTCCCAAAAACCGTAGCACAATGGTTACTCTTTTCATACGAAAGGAAGTAAGTTAGAATCCAATCCCAACATCGTAATGTTCCCACAGTAGCGAAGCCAACGCCTATGTCTTCAGCTTTTAGTACATATCTACTTTTATATTGTTTTCTCATATTTACGCGAATACTATACATTGAAATAAAACTATTTTACGGATTCTATCGCGTTTATTTACTATTTGATTTTCCCGACGTTTCGGCTGCCTTACAGCAACTATGGTCACGGGGGGACTGAGGTGTTAGACGTCCTGATGTCATAGTTAATAACTGAGTACCCTCATATTTAGTTATTGTTTGCGGTCCGATCCACGCAGAAAGTGACCTCAAGACACTGTGAGCATTTCTATTTTTATAATCTATTTTATAATTCTAATCTACTTTTAGGTAATTTTTGGTCTAATAGTCCAATTTTACCAGCTAATTAATTATGAGAATAGTAATTTGCGTCAGTCTAGGTGTTAATTATATCGCGTCAAATTCAATTACTGTAGCAATAAAATTAGCTTAGTTTTAGACACGTGATACTTGTCGTCAGGCAATATTAATTTTTATTTATTTACTTCTTCTATAAAAGAAAATCAGTGTTTCTCACGGTCGTGGCCTGAGGACCGATAAGTGCTGACTTGAGTTGCCTAAGGGTTATTGATTAACATCGCTACCCACTTCCCTGATAAACAATGCATAGTATTACACTGCTAAGTATTGTTAGCACTTAGCCTTTATAAGTCTTATAGCTAACCTAAAGTCTTACCTAAACCTTATTTAGCTGCTTATAAAGTAATCCTAGGACAGATACGCGCATGAATGAGTTTACAAAACGTCCGGCGCCATCACGAATTTAATTAATGAACTTTTCGCGTATTTTTGTCGAAAGATGTGAGGGCTGCGTGGCTACTTTATATCATAAGATGTCACAACGATATAGTGTGACATTTAAAGGCCCAAGGGAGAGCAGGTGGTACGTGAGTGATGCTACCAGGTTTCATAAAAGCAGAAGCAAATTATTACCGGGTATACTTTTTATGTAACGCGTATATTCATGAATTTCAAAGGGAAACGTGAATGTATCACTGAGCCGTCTCTGCGGGCGAAACGATACAGAGGGTACAGGTGTAAGGAATAAATTAAAATAACGTTACGTGTAATGCCTTTGAAGATATACATACCACTTTATTCCGTTCACCCACGGGTACCATTCAAAGAGATACAAATTTGGCTATAATAAATCAATTTCTGTAGAAACATTGGTAGCTCTTATATTTCTTTCATGTTGCAATATCTTTAAAAAATCTATTGATCAAGGATCCGTCAGTATTAGCAAAATATGCGTTGAATTCCAGTAAACCGATCGTGTATTTTGATGACTATCAGTTATTATAATTATGCCTGAGCCTCTGATGGACCTATAATTTAAGTTTTTAAACTCATACAACTAATATATTTTTCTGACCGTGATTCTCACCGTTGTTGTCGTACGTTTTCTATATTTGTCAACGTTCAAAATTGGAATCAATGAGAAAGTTTTGATTGATTCTGAACTCTCGGCCTTTACCAATTTGAAGTTCCTCTCGGACCTAATGTCATTTGTGCGTCTGTCTTCTAAATCAGCAAACTTTGATTGCCACCTAATTGCTTATCTCATTTGACATCAATTTTGATGTAGGTTATTAGTTTTATCTGAAGGTTGACAGCACAGACGTATACGAAGCAGACTACGCATTAGGATAACAATGCGTACCAATTACGCCTATTCACAAATCTCACGATGAAATAGAAATTTAGGTAATTTCCGAGGTGGTAGGTGTAAGAGTTTCCGCACAAAGGTAAATCATACCTTGCCTTGCATTTGTTGAGGAAGTAAATAGAGGAGTACCAACTGACTCGATGTTGTATAATGACGAGTAATCGTTCTAGCTTGACAAGCTTTTTCAAGGGGATGTTCTGCCTATGGAGGGTAGAAGGACCCTCCTCCTCTGCCTCTGGGTCCGTTTGGTCTATGAGTGTGTTCCATATGCAAAAAGAAAATAAATAGTTTAATTAATATTTAGTTGCAGATTGTTTATTACATTCTGTCAAATCATCTACGTTTTATTTATACATTAATTTACCTCTGATATTTGCGTTTGGCTCGACTTATATGCATAGTGTGGCTCAAGGTAAAATGCTTTAAAACTCATTACTAAACCGTAACACAAGTATTTAAAATACACTCTAAAACTTAGGAGTTTTAACACGTTTGCGATAGCGAAAACTTTAAAAGCGTTTACACAATCACTCTCCGAGCTGTTGGAACTAATAGCGTACATACATCGAGGGTTGTCAATACACTTTAGATCCCCAACCCTTCTCACGAATATGTTACCCGATATCTAATGTGACCGTGGACCTATTTTTCAGATAATGTTTAGATCATGTTTCTATCACTATACCTCATTGTATAAAAGGTAGCAAACCAAATATTAGGTACAACACACTGTACTAACTGTCCATTACGTGTACATTTATAAATCTCATGCTGAAAAATAAGTTCCCTATGAGAAAAAGTGCCGCATATAATTTAAAACTTCGTTAAAATTGGCGGCGAAAAAAAAAATTGACGAATCATGATCGAATACGATTTTTTTATACCATTCGCTTGTATACCCGATACTCATGCAAATGGCCAAGTATTCATTTAGGACTTCTGAAACATCCTGTAAATATTAATAAGCCATAATTCAATTTTCAACACTGACTGCATCGTATAGATTCGCAGTTGCGTTCCCGATTTTATATATAAATAGGTTTCAGCGGGTGCTATTGCTCCGGTGACCCAGTTCACAGGTTGTTACCCCCCCTGCGGCCCGGCCCCGCCGCCCCCCTCTGGCCCGGTCACTGCCACCGCGACAGCTTCCCACCAAGACCTGATTGCGATTTAAGTTCTTTGTACCCAGAATTCGAATTTGGAGTTTGATAGATCAATTCATGAAATCTCAGCAATAACGAATCGAAATTTAGAGCTATACTTGTAGTCTTTGCGTATGTCAGCTGGTTAGAGCAGTCTTTATGTGTGGTCGTGGAGGACTGATCTGGATCGAATCAGGTGGCTTAAGCCGATAAGGGTTTAACCCTAAATTTATAATAAGAAGAAGAAATATATAAATCCTTATTTTTTCTTCAGGAATCTTAGTCGAGGGTATAGGTACCTATAGTTTATTTAATTTTGTGGAATGAATACAAATGAGTCATCGATATTGTCTTCATAAAATGATTTCATATACTGTACATAACGAAGGGTTGCAACACATTGTGTTCAGGTTGAAATAAGTTAGTTACCTATATAGGTGTCGCTAGCTCGAATTTGTAAATACCTTAGCATGACCGTGTAGACAACATACTTATTTTATATCTTTTAACTGTCAGATTTGTCGAGAAAATGACGTCACTTCGAGCTTTTTATGGATAAAAGTTATGTTTACGCGGTCATGCTAAGCCTACTGTGGTGTTAGCAGACATGTCAAGACTATACCTCTGTCACGATTCGCTCGCTCGCTCTCTGACTTATTTCATACGAGAGAAAGAGACAAACTCAACATATTCCGTGACATAAGTCTAGTCTTGGCGCACATGCTATAAATACTGGAGCTGGTTATACGGGACCTTTTTGGAATTACGGCAAGCATGTTCACATTGTATATCTAATTCCACGTACCTATATCGTGAGTGGAGATGACATGAAACCTTTTACTAACAGTAATGTAATAATGCCAACACATATTACATAACAGCTATTTTCTCTACTACCTTATAAAGTAGTATCATAGCCACGAAAAGTTTTATTAGCTATGTTCTCTAGTTTCTTAAGGCGAGCCCGTACCAACCAAGTTTGGAACTAATTTGCGTTTTGTTTTGTAAACAAGTCGTGACTGTACATAAATAAATATTCATTAGATGGTATATCCAGAGTTCACTGTAATTAGATCTAAATATATCTTTTAAGTATTATATTATTAGCTTCTAAATATTATTTTTACCTGTTTCAAATATAGCAGCATTAACAATCCTGTCCCGTGAGTATTATAATTTTATAATGATAATGTATGTCCATAGATATAGTAATACTTACAAAAATTAACCATACTATATTTAATCACTGAATCTGACAGGAGGTAGAGATGGTTGTAGGAGAATGGGAGAGACCTTTGCGCAGCAGTGGGACAATACAGATCGTATCAGAAGTCCGAAATAATACTTGGGGGCCATATAGGACAGATGATAAGCAATCAACACGTTCAAGCAAAATATACGTAACTAATTTAGTTTCTGAGCAATTTGTGTCCAAAGTTGGTGTCAAAACTTACGCACCGCGACCCTAAAAATCAGCTGATGAGGCGAATGAACTCGCTTTAAAGTGATGAGGGAGTGATAGATATGACACAAGGTTTTTACCTACGAGCATAGTTCAATACAGAAATAAAAATCGGTCACTGTAGTTACCTAACTATGACAACAAATCATACTTATTTTAAATCGATGTAAAGTAAAACTTCTACACAAGCAAATAATCCATTTTCGTTTTAGTTTTCGTGAACGGATTTATTTTTAAACTGAAACATAGTGAGAGTTGATTAAAAGAAAAAAAATATTATTTTATTATTATTATTTGTCTTTATCATAATCACTACAATTCTCAGAATACAAGTAGGTACCTAATGATGTAGACAATTATTAGAATTGGTCTGGCATATCTGAAAGACTTTAATCTTTGATTACTCTAATAATCATGGCCGCGAATATGTCAATGTAGTGAACATTAGCGGGCGGAGATATCACACAGAAGGACAATTTTCGTCCAATGACAAATCATCGGCCATATTGCATCAGCGGTGATTGGCCCAGCGTTGCAGCGCGGTAAAACACTGTGCCTTCGTGCAATGTCGGAGCGGTCCTTTGATATTTTTATTTAATAAAAATAACGTAAATCAAAATATTTATTTAGTTCCTTGCAATCCGTCAAGGCGGTTACTTGTGTTCCGAAAAATGTCTCGTTCTCCGCGTAATAGTGAAGTGTTTTCAAACTCGGAAAACTATGAGATGATTTTGTGCATTGGTGCGACTAAAGGGAATACCGGTAACAGTTTTGTGATTTCTTTTATGTCCTCTAAAAACGTGAAAGTAATATTTACTCAAGTGTGCAGGTGGGTAGGTACCTACCTAGCTCTTTGTGATATGTGAGAAGTGAATAAATTCCAATTAAACCCACGGATTGATACACTGCACACATGGCCACGGGTAAATACTTACCTACTATTATTATCTTTATAGCAGTTTTTACTCGGACGATTGGGTCCTTTAATTAAGTAAGTGGTTACCCAGATACCTACTTACTATTACAATTAGTGAAGAAAATCTGTTAAACGAAAACTTACGTACCTACCTACCAACAAAAAACTTCGTTATGGTCGCTAGTCGCTACCCAGATACCTACTTACTATTACTGTTAGTGAAGAAAATCTGTTAAATGAAAACTTACGTAGGTACCTTCTAATTTACAATTTTAATAACCTTACCAACCAACCTACTTCTTAAGAACGTAGTTATGTAATTAGGTAGATACCTAGACACCTGTTGTAAAAAGAAGTCATACATCTTATTCATTAGTACCTAAATAGTGTTTGTAAGGTAAGTAGGCCGTCTGGGATCCTAGATAGATACCTACACACTAACCCAAGTTTCAATAGCACAAACCCCCTACGGTAAAGCTGCCGCTCACGGCCAACAGCGTAGTCATTATCAAAAATAAAACAGCTACCAGGTTCATTTTGATAGAAAGCTACCTACCAAACCACAAAAGATTTAATAATGTTTGCTATTTAGCAACAAAAAATAAAATGTATGAATGCGTTTTACAAAAGGTGTCTCGATACCTACCTATTTACATAATTACCTTCATTAAAGGAAGCTTGGTTCTCGGCGGTTAAATTTTACAGTAATTTCATTACCAATGTTTTGGTCATTCTCATACCTACCTAGGAATATCAAAATTACTGTCAATTACAATGACCGACGAGTGCGAAAGAGAGGCGCGAGTGCGAAAGAGACCGCTGTGGGCGAGTTGGCAACGGGCGACCGACACAATCAAAGCCGCTCAAAGACACCGCGCCGCCGCGCGCCGGCCGGCCGCGTGCCGCCGCCGCTTCACCCCTGTACCCCACCCCCGCGCGGCTCGTGTGTTAAGAGTACTAGTACCCGCTGTGGGCGGGGTTTGTCACAATGGGTGTGGAGCATTGACCTTTAAATAAACAGCTGGTTCACGTTTTGCGAAGGGCCGACCGAAAATTGTTTAAAAAATGAATTTCCTAGATTTGTATGAAAGAATAAAGTTAAGAATTTTAACTTAATGTCTGGGCCATATAGCTCCACTCCTTATAGCGATATACAGGTTCAATTATTATTTCGGACTTCTGATACACCCTGTATATGTAAAAAAACACATCATAACGTAATAGGACGCATCTATGGCATCGTAATATTTTTTTTTTTAAATTATGTTCCAAATGTGTTAAAAATTTCACATTCAATCTCCTACGAAAACATGCTCGCATAGAGAGATTACTTAGCGAAATTTCCAGTTCTGCAGTTTAAAATTAATTTTATCTAATTAGATAAATTAACTCGATAACGTTTTCGTCTACCGTTTAACACTACATAAAACAGTCATCTTTATTATGAGAATAGAATTTTGAGAAAGTTTAAGATTTAACTTGCAAATAAAGTTTAGTTTAACTTTCGAGGCGATTTCACCTGTGCCGACTGTCTCTTGATTCAATCTCGGGTTCCTAACTTTTCAGATAAATACTTTTGTGAAAATCATTTTTTGTTTTTACTCTCAAACTGTGTTCTAATCAAAATGAAAATATAGATGCATAAGGACGAAGTCGCATTTCTATTACAACTAATTTGGTGCAATTATTCAGGGAATAAAACAATACTCCTCTTCAAATACCTATCACTAATAAAGTACTAAGCATCACATAATATTATCAATAAAAGCACCACAGTCGCATAAAAACACGTAAAAAAGGCGAAACATTGAATCCATTTTCACGCAAGGCTAATCTGACAACAACTAAATAAAAACAAAGCCCAACAATACTTATTTTTAAAAACAAACAGTATTTCTAAGGTCGTGCATAAGAATTATGGTAAAAAAATCTTTTTTAAAACAAGCTTTTATTTAATTGCCCTTAGTTTTCGTGATCTCCTCAGCAAGCTCTTTCATTTGTCACCCATACTGTGGTAGTGCAGAAAAAAATACTATTCCGCCATCTCGGATGATCCGCACATATTGGAATTAGAATGAAGTCACATAGCTAAGCATGCATTGTCATCCAAAATAAGCGTGAATACCAAATTTCAGCTCAATCGGTTAAAGATTACTGATTTAAAATTCAGTTGCAAGATTTCACCCGGACATACATTGCAAGTTAATATAAAGCTTGTAAAAAGGTCGCATACGTCGCTTACAGGCCATACAACTTATGTTTTAAACGTTCAAAATATATTATACCAATTTAAACAGGTTTTCCGTTCAAAAGTAGTTGGTATTATAATCATCTTTTATCCCACATCCATTTATCTCCAAACCGTATTATAAATATCGCCGACACTAAGCGCGTCAGAAGACGCTTTGAAGAGAAACCGAAATACATCATCACGCCTGTATTCCCCGAAGGGGTAGGCAGAGGTGCACTGCAGTGCGCCCACACTTCGCCGATGTATTTTGGTCCCAATGTAATAGGGGGCGAGCCTATTGCCATTATACCGGGCACACAGGTTTCCTCACGATGTTTTCCGTCACCGTTTCTTAGCAAGTGATAATCTCAGATGAAAATGAGATTCGCACATGGAACCCAGAGGTGCGAGCCGGGAATAGAACCTGCGCACTTTGATTGCAAAGCGTGCGTTCGACCACTCGGCTACCACTGCTAAAATAACTTATAATAAATCGAAGATATTTCGCAATATTGTGGCAGCCGATAAAATATTCTTCTTGGAACACTATTACATTAGAATCGAATTCAGGGGCCTCACCACCACATCTTAAAGTATTGTTGTTTTAATATTAACTGTAATTTTTTGACAGAATCTCATTTTTATCCGAGATTATCACTTGCTATGAAACGGTGGAGGAAAACATCGTGAGGAAACCTGCACGTCTGAGGGAACTTGACTAGTTTGCGATAGATGTGTGAACTCTGCCAACCCGCACTGGGCCAGCGTGGTGGACTATGGCCCGAATCCCCCTCGCATTGAGGGGAGGCCTGTGCCCAGCAGTGGGACGTTAAAAGGGCTGTAGTAGTAGTAGTTATATTGATTTAAGTGTCGAAAACTTAAAGTAAAATTCAAGCCAAGACCCCATAATGTCAAAATTCGCTCGCGCTGTCAGTGCCATTTGATTGGAGAACGAACTTTTTCTGAGTTAATACAGTATGTTCTGGTGTGGCAAAAAAAAATACGCGCCTGTGTCGACGACCATGTGTGCGGGGGAGGGCTAAAGGTAGGCGTCCACATGTTCGTATCTTAAGGATCGAACGCATCGCATCAAACGGATCGTAGTATTCTTTGTATAGGAAGTCATACAAGTACGATCCGTACGATGTAACCAGTAGACGTACTTGTATCACTTCCTATACAAAGAATACTACGATCCGTTTGATGCGATGCGTCCGATACTTACGATGCGGAAATGTGGACGCCTACCTCATGGCGCCTTCTAGTGGTAGTCAACCTTTTTAGGGTTCCGTACCTTAAAAGGAAAAAACGGAACCCTTATAGGATCACTTTGTTGTCCGTTTGTCTATCTATCTGTCTGTATGTTTCTTGCTTACAAAATCCGTCATCTGCAATATTTGTTGATTCCAAGAAATTCAACTCGAGATGGGATCAGTTGACCGTTATCGCTCGAATGCCAGTAAAAAGTTAATGTAATCTTATTTTCTCCTTTACATTTTTTTATTTTTTAAATAAACAATATAAGAGGATTTTTTAAGGAGGGCTAAACATATTTTCGATTTAGAAATGCCTTTAACACCACAATTCATAACATTCATGTTTTATGCTAACACAAAGATTCGGGGAATTTGTGAAGTTATACTAGACAGATTGGATACTAAATAGTAGTATAGTATTTACAAAATATTCACTAGCCTGTGTTCACAAAGATAATTCATTAATGATTGATCGATTGCCAATTGTTCGCGCAGTTCAACGTACGCGAGTGGATTATTTGAAAGCGAGGGCTAAAATCCGTAAAATGAGAATGAATGTAGATGCCTGTTGCGTGAGATAAACGAATAAACGAATTATGTACTCAATTTGGGTCAGCTACAACACACCCAAGACAGTACGACCATGCAACAAATAAATATATAATACTGGTTGATAATCGCGAATTCCTTATTTGAATGTTGATGATCACTGAATTTATTATAATAACTACAAGTAATTGCAAGAGCGATGAATACTTATTTTATAAGATTTATATTAACTTGCAATGTATGTGTGTCCGGGTGGAATCTTGCAACTGAATTTTAAATCAGTTAACATTAACCGATTGAGCTGAAATTTGGTATACACGCTTATTTTGGATGACAATGCATGCTTAGCTATGTGACGTCATTCTAATTCAAATATCATCCAAGATGGTGGAATGTTTTTTTTTCTGCACTACCGCAGTATGGGTATCAAATGAAAGGGCTTACTGAGGAGAACACAAAAACTAAGGGCAATATAATAGCTTGTTTTTAAAAAGTTTTTTTTACCATTGATTTTAAATAATTCTTTGAATGCTCTACTATTGATGCTTACAGCTTGTTAAACTATTGCGGTCGAAAACAATATTTTATTTGACTGAGATCAGTGATAGTTAGCGAACCGGTAATATCATTTAAGTTTTTATTAGTAACCAAAATGTCATGTCATTAAATATTGGTACTATTGTTCTGTCAACCCTATCCTTGGTCAAAAGTAAACAACTCATATGAATATCGCAAGGATTAATCCGCCATCTTTATCACGTCCATCACCCATATTTATGTATGTCGGCGTAAATACAACAATTGGCCTGTTATAAAAACAAGAATAATTAAGTTTAATAATCTGATTATTCTTAATTCGTCAATCGATTAATTTGAGTTTGTTGAGATGTGAAATTAACCTTAAACAGCATGCCATTATTTTACTTATGGTAATTCTAACACAACCTAAAAACTTAAGAACACGTGCACGTGCGCCGAGCCTTATAAATACGGCCGCACTGGCGGCGCTAAAGCAGCCACCCACGAGGGATCTACGGGTCCACGATCTTCTCCGGGGCTAACCCACCCCAACGACCTGGCCATATTTATGGCAAGCGTTTGAAACCTCGGCCAGGGGGTTCATAAACCCCGACGCCGAGTCTCCACGCCCCTGCGGGAGTGTGCGAAGACCTCTACCGCTAAGGTATTCGTGCTCGAGCTGTCATTCAGTACGGACCTCCTTGAGACGTCGTTACGCTGCCTGTCGACTATAAGCTTACCAGATATGTGTGATATTGTCTTTCAAAGACCCAAAACATGAGTCATCATCAGGAATCCAACAATGGTGACGTCAGCGGTGCTAACGTCACACTCTTTAAAAACACTAAAGAATAAGAATCAGATTTTTTTAAATCATGTAAACCAATACAGGCACTTATGAATCGTCAGTAAAAAATAAATAGTATTAATAGTATCTCTACCACCCATTCGGAATGCAATTCCTATGGAGAAGAATCGGCAAGAAACTCCATGGTTGCTTTTTTCCAATAAGGATTTACATGTTATTTGCATTACAATGTGTTTTTCTTAACTTCTTGATTTCTTAATTCGTAATAAAATAAAAGACGTTCCTACTCCGTCATGTACCTATAATGTGTATTTATTGAATTTGCTTATGTCATTAATTACTTGACACTGGTTGAAATACCCGCGCAAATGGAGCCATTCCTCATCTTATACCATTAAATTTCATCATTTCATTCATTTCGTAAAAAAAGAAGAAGAATATTGGAACTCAAAAGGAAAATCCACAGATTAGACAGAATATAGGTTTCCACTGTTAGTCTACTGCTGACCGACGGAGGTAAACCAACCTACAACAATTAATACAATTTTACAAATAAAAGCGTCGACAGCCAAGTGGTTACAGAGTTCGATCCTAACCTTACACATATATTTAGCTTAGTTACTTAATAATAATTGTTGTATCAGCTCCCTAATCCAAGTAATTAATGAATACACTACATTTTAAGAATACATATTTTATTATTTAAAGCGCATACATTTTTTTTTTTTTTTTTATGAGATAGGGAGGCAAACGAGCAGACGTTTCACCTGATGGAAAGTGATCAACGCCGCCCATTCTTTCTTTCTTTCATTCTTTCTTTCCCATTCATTCTTTATAATAAGAATCGCCATAGATAACACAATCTTCCTAAATAGTTTTCATCAAAGAGTATGCAGGTATGCTAACTATAATAAGTACTGTTTTCTCATATTTACGCGAATAAATTGAAATAAAACTTTTACGGATTCTATCGCGTTTATTTACTATTTTATTTTCCCGCGGACCGCGAACAACAACTAAATATGAGGGTACCCAGTTATTAACTATGACGACAGGACGTCTACCACCTCAGTCCCCCCGTGACCATGGTTGCTGTAAAGCAGCCGAAACGTCGGGAAAATAAAATAGTAAATAAACGCGATAGAATCCGTAAAAGAGTTTTATTTCAATATAATAAGTACTGATATTTATTATTATAAACTTAACAATATTGTTATTCTGTGATATGACCATATATTTACGATAAATGTCTTTAATTACAGTGGTAGCCTTGCGGGCAAGAACGCCCGCCTTGAACGTAAAAGGTGCAAGTTCAAATCCCAGGCCCGCACCTCTGAGATAATTTTCATGTGCGAATGTCATTTTCAACAATGATTACCACTTGCTGAACGGTGAAGGTAAACATCGTGAGGAAACCTGCACGTCTATAGCTTTCTATAGCGTGTGAAGTTCACCAACCCGCACTGGGCCAGCGTGGTGGACTATGGCCCTAATCCCCCTCGTATTCAGGGGGAATGTGCCCGGTATAATGGCAATAGGCTTGCCCCCTATTACATTGGGACCAAAATACATCGGCGAAGTGTGGGCACACTACAGTGCACCTCTGTCTACCCCTTCGGGGAATACAGGCGTGATGATGTATTTATATTTTATTTTACAAAAGCGACTTGCTATACCAAGCAGGTAAAATGAAGCCGTCAAGTCAAGACGACCCCAAACGAGTCTAATTAGACAACTGAGCAAAAGCACTTACGCGTCGATGCCTGAGAATAATTTATATATTATAAATTCTGAAGACTTATATTTCGGGAGAATAAATTAATGGTAAAAAACTTTTAAAAACAAGCTTTTATTGAAATGCCCTTAGTTTTCGTGTTCTCCTCAGCAAGCCCTTTCATTGGATACCCATACTGTGGTAGTACAGAAAGAATAACTATTCCGCCATCTTGGATGATCCGCCATATTGGAATTAGAATGACGTCACATAGCTAAGCATGCATTGTCATCTAAATTAAGCGTGTATACCAAATTTCAGCTCAATCGGCTAAAGATAACTGATTTAAAATTCAGTTGCAAGATTCCACCCGGACATACATTGCAAGTTAATATAAAGCTTGTAATAATAATAATAAAAAGTAGCTTAAATTTACTTCATATAACATCAGCATCAGCCGTAGATTATCACGATGTTAGACAGACAGACAAGAATTAAAAATAATGTATTTTTGTTATCAGTAGGTACTGTTGATACTTCCGTAATATACAATAAGCAAAAAGCTATTATTTAGAAATTACAAACAGAAACTTCAATTTTATGTATTTGTATGGAAGTCACTGAGGGACTTTTGTCCTCTTGAATTATTAAAGCGCGAATGGGTCTCGTGAGACAACCCTTGTAAAGGCTTGACAAAAACATGTCTGAATAAGCTTAAAATATTCCCAGAAGCTATAAGACGTCTATATTCAGATTTTCATTAAACATAATTTGGCGTGAAAAATGTGTTATAATATTTCTTACCCCTACCTTAAACTAAATATGTTCTCTTCTGTATCCTATAGCGTTGTAATTCACTAATGATTACAAAGTCAAAGTCAAATCATTTATTTTGTATAGGCCTATGGGGGCACTTACAAATTGTCAAGTTTACATTTTTTCTTATATACTACTATACTATATACCACCGGATCGAAACGCGACCTCAACTGAGAAGATCCGGCAAGAAACTCAGTGGGCTGATATTTTTTTTAAATCGCCAAAATTTATTACAAATGCACAGGTACATATATTACCTATCAAAGCAAGTAGGTAATGGTTTAAATTGACTATAATTGCTGTCATAGATTTTTATAATAAGGCCCGAGCCTTAATCTCATAGGTCAATTAAAACATATTTGCAGTGCCGTTACGAAGCTGTCTTATTACTTTTAAATAAAATTTTAAACCAATTAAAATATATATAAAACTGGGCGTAGACATCAATCATAAAGCCTCCCACACACTGCGGCGTCAAAGCTTGCGCGTCAATTTTTTGGCATAGAAAAACAAACTGTATTGACACATAGAAAAAGTTCATTCTACAACGAAATGACACTGACAGCCCGAGGGAACTTTGACGCGTGGGTGCGTGGCTTTCACGACAGAAATTTAATATTTATGCATATTGGCACAGAGTTCGCTTTGTATTGGCAAATATTTAGACGCGCGAGCGTTGATGCACTAGTGTGCCGGGGGCTTCATACATTATTTATTCATGGAGAAAATTATTTATTAATTTAGTAAAAGTAATTTATTTGACTTTGAGAACCGTACATCTTAAATGCAGACCGGTATATTTAGACCTCGTAAAACTCGAGTACAATAATGGTATTTGAATATAGGTAGTACTAAAAGTTACAGCGGCTCTACTTCAGCTGTACAAAAGGGAATACCCTACATTGCGACTAACTAATACTGGCTATTGCTCACTGCCAACAATAAATGGTAGAATACATTCGCCTTATCGATCTCTTGAACGCCCTCCCCTTACTAAGGCAAGCGAATCGACTTGCCTTTTTTATGTACTCTATTGTTGAGGTGGTTTGGCCATGTAGAGAGGATGAATGAAAGTAGACTGACGAAAGAAATATACCAGGCAAACGTGAGTGGAAATGTCGGAAGAGGGCGCCCGAGGAGGACCTTTCACGACCAGATTAACGGTCTCTTCCAGAAAGGTCAAGTCCGTAGCACCCTAAACCGACGGAAGTGCATGAAAAGATGTATGACTGTGGATGAAGCGAAAGAGGTTTGTCGGGATCGTAGAGTGTGGCAAACGGTAGTCTCTGCCTACCCCCATGGGATACAGGCGTGAGTATATGTATGTATGTATGTATGGCCATATAGATAAAGATTTATTTTTTGTGATTCTGTGATTAAGAGCGCTTTCCGACTAGCGTTTTATTTTACGCGTATATAGTCGTTTCGGCATGTTATACGCGCTAACACGCGCGTACGTGGGCTTCTTACGCACCGTACCGTATAGGCTCGAACCGGTGATGGCGAGTGTCAGTGTCAATATGCCAGCTTATAAGCGCATTCACGTTAATACGAGGGGCGCGTGTAGCAAAAGGCGCGCCTGTACGCACTACGAAAAACGAGCTTAAACGCCCGTTTATAACGCTAGTTTTTAAAGACTTAACAAGCAGTGAAAAGCTACGTAATTTCACATCAAAACTAGCTCGCGTCATGAATGACACTTTGTTGAGCTTCGTTCGTGTTCATGTGCTTCTTTTGTGCGTTAATAAAGTTATTTTTAGTATTGGCAAAACTTGTTCGCGCGCGTAAAAGCGCGTCTATAGGCGCAGGGCCTCACAACGCTCTAGTAACCATTGATTAACTTCTTTTCATCTGAACAATGATGAAGATCCTTTGTGCTGAGTAGCTACTTATTCATGCGACGTGCAGTTAATTTGCGAGGTTTTTTTAACGGAAAAGATAATGGAAGTTGTTTGGATAGAAGTTGTATAAGATGAAAATTCATTCGTGTTATACAGCTTAGCAATAGATATCTATTGTTTCATGGAAAAGTAGTAAGCTATTTATAAGGCCCCTACACACGGGGGCGTCAGCTTTTTTGGCAATACAAAAATCTGTGTCAATATATGTAAAGTTTGAATTGGTAGTATCAGTGACAATTCGTATTCGCAAAAATTCTGACGCCCGAATTTTGAAGCTCCTTCACTGACACTAGGAGACGCCTTAACTTGTTACCTAAATATTAATACAACAGCTGAATATTATGATCTCCTAGTATAAATAAAATATAATCATCACACCTGTATTCCCCGAAGGGGTAAAAAAGGAAGGGCCATAGTCCACCATGCTAACCCAGTGCGGGTTAGTGAACTTCACACGCCTTTCTATAGACGTGCACGTGTTATGTTGTTGTCCTTCACCGTTCACCAAGTGGTAATCATTATTCGGGCGGGCTCGGGATTTCAACTCGCACCCCTATTCTAGTGGTCTTCTTCTTATTGAAAATCGGTATATAATACCTTTCTGTTCAATAACAATGTTTTGTCCAAAATATAAGGATATTTTTAACCAAAACTCTATAAACTATTGTGAGTAGGTAGAGTAAGGCGGAGGCGTCTAATAAAAGAACAACTAACATGGGAATGTGTAAGGGTGACACATAATACCGTCACGAGCCACACAATGCTCAACTTTGCTCACAAAGGCGTCCCTACATAAAATTCTAAGAATAATACCTCTCCCTAAAACCCTTTTCGTTCTTATGACGCAATAGTGTGGGCGGTGTACTTCAGAGGCGGCCTGTAGGCAAACTTGGGCCTATAGAGCCTTACCTAAAATTAAGTTTACAACTTGTAAACATGTTTACATTCGCTTCAGAAGCGGTCTGTTGCCGCGTGACTGGTTTATTAATGAAATATTTATTAATAATGTTCTATTCTGCGACGCAGTTGCCAACTGAACAAGTGGTTTTTATAACTGTATGTAGCTTACTTTATTATTGACCATCTTATCTAATAACTTATGGTCGAAACCAATATTTTCTGGGTTCTGTAAGTACGGAAAAATGGAAAAATTGAACTCTTATAGGATCACTTTGTTGTCCGTCAGTCTGTCTGTATGTCTGTCCTGTCTGCCTGTCTGTCTTTTTGCCTATTTGTCTGCCAAGACCCTTTTTCTCAGAAACGTGTGGCTGCGGTCCCTTGGTGCTCTAAAAAAATCAAACTTCTAGGTTGACGCAATCAAAAGATACGGCGGTTTATGTTGCATTTTCAATACATTTGCACGGGAATCAAAAACCTCTATGGTACTACTTCCCGTTGAACTGGAATCATAAAATTTGGCAAGAAGCACGGTCTTATAGAATAAGTAAAGAAACAAATACGTAAACTGAAAATTTACAGTTAGTAATTGTTTTTTTGCGATTACAAACTTGTTTTTGTAGTTAGTTTGTATAGGGACACCAGTATACCAATGGCAAAGTTAAGTTTGTCTCTCTATCCAGTTTATCTTTTCGATAGAGCAATGTTCGGTGCTTTCATAGTTTAGGTACTGAAGCCTCGGTGCGCGATCCAGCTTGCACTTGGCCGGGTCTTTTTTCATAGAATAAAAGCGATAATTAGCGACCCTGTAGTAGGTATGTGTTTCAATGCCAAACCAAAATCTTAGTTGTCAAATATTATTTGGACGTTTGCAATACTTAAAGGTGAACCCACATCAATTTTTGGACACAAAAATAGAAAAAAGGTCATATGATTCCGCTGTTTATAGAACTCAACTTTATTCATTATTAAACGCTGATTATTTATTTATTTTCATATCATCGAGTCATATCATTTATTTCCTATGGGCCTACGCAGCTACGGGGGCACTATAAATTGTCAAGTTTACATTTATTCTGTATTTTGTATTGTAAGTAAATAATTTACGTCTACCTATTTCCGCTTTCAAAAGGAACACTATATACAGGGTGTAACAGAGGTCCGAAATAATACTTTGACGTTTGCATGAGTATCGAGTATATTGGAATGGTATAAAAATTTGATCGAAATTCGTCCATGTTTTTGCAACTTTTTTTCGTCGCCGATTTCTATAACTTGTAATAATATCTCGAGTGCTATGTAAAATTCACTAAGCTGAGCTACCGTATATGTAGGTAGGTACGTGAAATATTATTTCGGACTTCTGATACACGCTGTATAGTGTTATCAGATATTTATGTTATCAACCAAATATGTACTTATGAAAATTTAAGAGACCCTGCAAAAAGGAATAGAACCTATACTATTCCCAAACGAATTTACCATAGTTTCGATAAAAATTCCATATTTTGCAACTAACCGCACTGCAAATAACTAATGAAGGAGTAAGGTATTCCCAAAAAGGCACATTTATTGAATTTTATGTAAAGCAAATAATACCCAAGTTCAAAGAAAACAGCAAACAGGAGAACATTGGTCGTGGAAAACTCCACTGTCTACTCAAACAACAGAATTAAGGTAAAAATATGATCACGAATAAAGTAAAAAATACCTTACCACCCCTAAGGTAAGGTAAAAAATACATTTCCACCCACACAGGCGGGTGCTTCGCGCGTTAATCTATCTCCATAATTATTATTACGTCGTTACTTACCGGTTGAGGGTTTTTCGCGCGCTATTCCTCTTCTGGAAATTTCTACGAGACGTCTGCCCGCCGATCCAGCGTGCCGCGTTGTGATGTCCACAAAATTCCACTTATATTCCCTTGTGGAAGAATTGCGACGTTGGTTCGGCGCATGCGCGACTGGATGACGTCAATGGGTCCTTTCGTTCACAAAGCATACAGGTGTTGGCGCCTGATTTACCGCATAGTAAACCTTATGCTGCTGAACCTCCTACTATTTTAAGATACTATATGACACGAATATAGATATAGGGAATTGCATAAGAAACTTAGAAAACTCGTGAACCATTAAGACATAATGTCTCATTATGCTCGTTTTAAGTTTTAACTAAAGATGCCTAATGCGGGGCTCACTAAGGCCGGACGGCATATTTTTGGACAATACCAAAACGAACTCTGAATCAATATGAACATAATGTTATTAATTAGAGATGAAACGAATATCCGGTAACTTACCGGTGTCCGGCCTATCCGGCCTTGTTTTCACTATCCGGCCTGATACCGGATAGTAATTCAGTATCCGGCCAGATTCCGGATAATTTTTTTTTATAAATTCTCATTATTTTGTATCAAGCAAATCATACCACAATAGTTTATGGACAACCTCTATTTATATACCTAATCGCACGTCAAAAATATTTGTTTTATTAATTAGTTTAGTACTCAAAATTAACAATTGGCAAATTGTGGTGAATGAATAGGTACCAAATTTCCGCATTTGTTGGTAAGAGGCGACTCCGCTTGGCTTCGTATACCAGACCAGCTTCTGAAAATAGCCTTTCGCTGTAAACGCAACTTCCAGGTGCTAAAAGATAAATGTTAGCAAACCTTGATAACTGCGGGTACTGATGCAAATTAACTGACCACCATATGTATGGCTATTGCGATCGATTCGAGGTGTTTTTAAGAAGCGTCATGTAATGTGATAAAGGGCTGAATATCCGGTAGCCGGATATCCGGCACTCCGGCCTGGTAGCTTGCCGGATATCCGGTATCCGGCCAAACCACTATCCGTTTCATCTCTAATATGAATGATTATAATGACATAAAGATTCACTGCAACGGGTGGTTGGGGGCTCGATTTCAGTGGAAAATTTTAGAAATAGCCTATTCGGGAATTGGCCTAGTCTGGGTGTAACTGGGGACGCCACTAGTTGTATGGTACCCATAGTACAAGTTTGGGATCATACGATGACTATGTTTTGTCTGGCAATATTATTTATTTATTTGCAAACAAAACTCAATATTTGTCCTTAAAAGGAGCTAATTGAACCTGGAAAACGGAAATTATGGAATTTTGAATCTAGGCTCCTACTTCCAAAGCAGACAAAGAGGTTTCGTTTCATAACGTTTTGTACGACAAAACCCAACATAACTTTCCAAAAACTATTAACGCTAGACCGGGGTGGTTAACCGAAGTTTAATTAAACTTCCAGTAGGTGGAATTGTAGCTTTGAAAGTGTGAACGGTAGAGCGCTGTGTTTCTTGCACAGAGTATTATAATATATAAGGTTTCTTGGCTATTTTAACTTATAACTCAGGTACTAAGTAGTATAAATAATATATACTGATGGTGTTTCTTGGCTATTTTAACTATTAACTCAAGCTAACCCAGAAACTAATATGAATCATTTTGAAAATTACATTTCCGTAATTAGCTCCAATGTTGCCTACTCAGATCAACTCTAGTTCATTATATGGAGTAACATACCTACCTACGTCCGTATTAAACTATTCATTATTTAACTTGCTCATTCTGGAACTATACATACCTTGTGCCTACTTTAGCTACTCAGTCGATACCGCGTTCCGAACGGGCCGTAGGATTTTTTTTTTGTTTTGTTCCCTCTATACAGTAGTTATAGCATATGCGCCAAGACTCGACTTATGCCACGGAATGTGTTAGTTTACGGTATTCTTGACATGTATGCTAACCGTACACAGGGAGATATAAGAAAAAAAATGATTATAAGAAGTTCCGTTGAATTTCTACCGGCCCGGTGGTCAACTAGTTAGAAATAATAAGATACCTATTTCTTTTTAAACATAAAGCTTAAATAATACCTAAATAGGTCTAATTTATTATACATACATCATCACGCCTATATTCCCCGGAGGGGTAGGCAGAGGTGCACTGTAGTGCGCCCACACTTCGCCGATGTATTTTGGTCCCAATGTAATAGGAGGCGAGCCTATTACCATTATACCGGACACATTCCCCCTCAATACGAGGGAGATTTGGGCCATAGTCCACCACGCTGGCCCAGTGCGGGTTGGTGAAGTTCACACGCCTTTCTATAGACGTGCAGCTTTCTTCACGATGTTTTTCCTTCACCGTTCAGCAAGTGGTCATCATTATTGAAAAAGACATTCGCACATGAAAATTAACTCAGAGGTGCGAGCCTGGGATTTGAACTTGCACCCCTTACGTTCAAGGCGGGCGTTCTTGCCCACGAGGCTACCACTGCTACCATGTTAACACATGTTTAATAAGTTAGTCAGAGGGATGGCTTGTAAGTTCGGATTGCGGGTAACCGCGCTCAACAAGTAAGTAAGAAGAGTAGGTATCCCTGACTTACGCTGCCCTAAACTAAAACCAACTTAGGTAGATACCAAAGAAATTGAGTAGGCACCTCATATGTAGGTAGGTACAATAATAAATTAATTAATTAGGCCATATTTAGGTCTTATTTATGTCTTCTGGTATCGCCGTGTAAGCAAGGGGTACAGGTTCTAATCCTGGGCATGAAGCTACGTCTGGAATTTTCTGATTTCATAAGCAAATTGCACTTTCATTAAATGAATTTACACTACTACCAACGCGGTGAAGCTCAACATCGTGGGGAAAGGCGTATCGGACACATTCCTCCTCGTATTATAGGGGAATATGAGCACTGCATCGTACGACTGATTACCCCTTCGGAGAATATAGGCGTGATGTGTATTTATATTTTTTGTAGGTAGGTAATACACTTATTTTATTACGTAGCAACACTAGGCCAAATGTCATTATCATGACTTGAAGAATGTACGTTCTGGAATTTGGTAATCAAATGATATTATGTAACAAAATAGTGTGATCGCAAACATGTTAAAAGTCGCTCATTTTTTAGGGTTCCGTACCCAAAGGGTAAAACGGGAACCCTATTACTGAGACTTTGCTGTCCGTCCGTCCGTCCGACCGTCCGTCTGTCACCAAGCTGTATCTCATGAACCGCGGTAGTTAGAGAGTTGAAATTTTCTCTGATGATGTATTTCTGTTGCGCTATAACAAAAAATACTAAAAACAGAATAAAATAAAATATTTAAGGGGGCTCCCATGCAACAAACGTGATTTTTTTGCCGTTTTCATAGATAATGGTACGGAACCCTTCATGCGCGAGTCCGACTCGCACTTGGCCGGTTTTTATTTTTTCTTATAACCACAAGCAATAGTTATTGTTATTTCATTACAATGTTTTACATAGCTACAACTATTAATGGAGCTTAACTTTTTTATAAATTTGGGGTAAGGAATGATCCATTATATATTAACAAAAAAAATACTTCGACATGCTTTCACGTGTAATTTTTAAAGAATTATAGTATCAAATTATGTTTAAGCAATATGCAATTTTTTATGCGCTGTTTCCGAACGGACTTGGTACTTGGTTATCGTCAGTGTTGATGTTTTCATGTGATATATTTACTATTTTTATTTGATTACCGCGGTTCACTTTACTCTATGTTTAATCAATATGTGCATAACGTTAACACGGTCAATTCATAGAAAAATACTTTTGTGTAATATCCCTAAAATCATGGCGTTAAGACAGTCAAGCGACATGTCCAAGTTCAGGGAAGTTCTAAAGTCAGCTAAAAACGTTGTTATTCTCTCTGGGGCCGGTATTAGTGCTGAGTCTGGTATTCCTACGTTCCGTGGAGCTGGTGGCTACTGGAGGAAGTATCAAGCTGCGTCCCTAGCAACTCCAGAAGCCTTCAGGACCAGTCCAAGTCTAGTGTGGGAATTTTATCACTACAGGCGAGAAGTAGCAGCTAAGGCGGAACCCAATGCGGTATTTATGACTTTTGGTTGTAAATTATAGGTGTATAAAGATAGGTACTATAAGATCTTATTTGGTCCGAATGTACCTACTTACATGTATCCTTCTACCCCAAATGCACCCCTATATTGCGTTGGGAGTGAATTGGCCATTGAAATAAGGTTGTTTTTGAACTAAAATTATGTATTGTACCCTTTGAAGCACCCTTTGAACCTATTTAATATTTATGATGTCAAATTAACATAGATATTACATGGGTATTTATATTTACTGTAACAGTCCCTGAATATGAGTATAGCCATTCATCACACAATATAATAACTTGTGGTTTATGTTAATTATATTTTTAAACTCACTATTTTTCCAGGGTCACACTGCCATAGCTCAGTATGAAGCGAAGCATGGCTCAGAGAAAACAATTACAGTAATAACACAGAATGTAGACGGACTGCATGCAAGAGCAGGCACAAAGAACCTGATTGAGCTGCACGGCAACCTGTATAAAACCAGATGCATCAAATGTAAAGAAGTGTTAGTCAACAATGATAGTCCTATTTGCGAGGTAGTAACTTAGATGTTAACTTAGATGGAAAAATAGAAGGCATTAAACCGCGCGGAAGGTCACCCACGCGTTGGACTGACCAGATCAAGTCCGCCATTGGAGGCTCAGTCAACGAATGCAGCAAGATGACCTCTTACAGACAGCGGTGGCGAAATGTCGTGAAGCGCATTACATCTGCCCTTTCCAATACTGATACTTAACGATCACGACCGCTCTGTCAAGAGCGTACCGGATAAGAAGAAGAAGAACTTAGATGTAGCAATGTGTCCCTCACTCATGAGTCAACTCATTTGGTCATAGGTCCTTACATTAGCAAATTGAACATTGAATTTTTTAAAAGTACATATGATGCTTTATTCGTCTTGATAAATTATAGCTCTGTGTAAAGCTTCATAAATACTTTGTTTTATAGGCACTAGCAAATAGAGGTGCACCAGATGTAAATGTAGTTGGCTCCAATATTCCAGTAAAGTCACTCCCACACTGCAAAAAAACCAACTGTGGAGGGTTACTGAGACCACATATTGTGTGGTTTGGTGAGGGTCTGGAGTCAGCTGTTCTTAATAAAGCAGGTACTAACTTGATGTTTTAGGCGTAACCCATTGACTTATATAAATTTATGCAGAAATATAAAGGCTCGCGCATACTGGCGCGTCAACTCCCGCGGGTGTTTTTTTTTCCAATAGCAAAACACACTGTATTAACAAATAGGAAAAGTTTTCTTACAAGAAAATTACACTGACAGCGTGAGCCAATGACACGTGGAGGCGTGGCTTTTACGACAGAAATTCAATCTAAGCATGTAGACACAAAGTTAGTTTTGGTACGCGAAACTATTGACACTCCAGTGTGTGGGGGGGCTTTGGTCATGATGCTTTTCAGAATGGCAACTCATCCAAAATAACTTCTCAGAGGGAGCCATTTCAATCGCACTGTAGGTATAGTTATTATGCGATTCAAATGAGTATAGGATCGACTTTGCGCCATATTGTGACATCCAAAAACGAATTATGACTTTAAATAATTAAATATTCTATTAAGACAATTTACTACCAATTTAACCTTTTTATTCATATTTGATGTAGGTACTATTATTATTGATATGCAAATAAGTTTTTTGCAAACCATACTTTTCACGTGACATTTGACAGATAGAGCGTATTGACATTCCTATTCTTATTTATATCACATAGCACATGGTGAATGGAAACTTTATAAAGCTGTTTATGTTCATAGATGCAGCCATGTCGGCCTGTGACGTATGCCTAGTGGTAGGAACTTCGTCGGTTGTCTACCCAGCCGCTATGTTCGCGCCGCAAGCAGCATCGAGAGGTGCTATTGTCGCAGAATTCAACCTGGAACCTACTCCGGCTACATCGGATTTCCATTATTATTTCGAAGGACAGTGTGGTACGACAATACCGGAAGCTTTGGCAGATTAAACTGAGGTATTAATGAAATAATGTGTAATATAATAGTACCTATCTTTATGAAATAGTCCTGTATGTTCCAACAGTGCACAGTTTAGTCTTTGTTAATTTGCGATATGGAAAACTAGTTTTTAAGTTTACCATGTCTAAGGCAGATTATCGCGCGAACAGTTGCAAAGTTTAGGATTTAAAGTTTCTTATAGTGTGATATTCAAAGTAAAGATAAGAAACACAATTTTTTTAAACAATATGTGTATATACAATGAAACAAGTAAATTATTTGTAAAAAAATATATATTGTTTATTCAAAGAGAGTGTAACATTATTTTTAACTTTTATCTCTATGTTTAGCAAAGAACTTTGCTATGCTGCCGATTGTTGTTCCAAAATTGCAATTTGTGATGAGAGATTTCTGAAACAAAACAAATATTTGATTCCAAGTATAAAAAGGCAACTGTTTTCTCAGTTGTATATTTACCTGTACAAATGAAGGTAGTGCAGAAGTTGTCTGTGGTCTTGAATATCTTTCATCAACTAATATAACGCTTGCATAGTCATTAGCATGTCGGACTGCCCTCCCTTAAAGACAAAATCAAGTATTAAAATTAATATTTTCATGATACCCAACTGGGATACAGTATAACAGACCTTATATATGTAAATATTGCATGCAAAATTGAAAACACAGCTATATAGACTACTACACTGCATCAATTTACATTAATAGACTTTGATTCAATGCGTATAGATCGACGTACGCGCAGCTTACGGTGTCGATTTCTGTTTGTACCAAATTAAACTGCACTAAATTAAGCGTATTGCCATCCTTATTAAGCCGTAATAACAGAGCAAGATGCTGCTGTCAAATATAGTTTAGTCAGAAGTCAGGGTCAGAACTTGGCCCGATAGGCCCAGAGCCAATCATACCACTCCCTAACAGCTGGTTTAAAAGACAAATGCAACAACGCACTGCGAAATTACATGCGGAGCACTGGAACGGCCTGACGGACTGCAGGCAAACCAAGCTCGTCCTAAGCAGGATCGACCGCAGACTGACAAAGGACCTATTACAGCTAAGTAGACCTCGCTTATGCATAATAACAAGTGCTCTGACTGGTCACGGCAACTTTAATAAACACCTTTTCAATTTAGGTATCACGGACAGCCCTCTATGCAGAGCATGCATGGAGGCTGAAGAAACAGCCGCCCACGTCTTGCTGGAATGCAACGGGGTAGCCACTTACCGGGCACGCTACCTGGGCTCACCGGGTAGCCTCCAGGAAGTCTTTGGCGACGTCAAGAAGCTGGGGAACTTCCTGGCAGAACTAGGATGGCTGGAGTAACCAGCTCACCCTCCGTCACACAAAACAGGCGCAATGGACGTCGATTTGTGGAAAAAGCCCGCAAGAAGAAGAAGAAGATAGTTTAGTTGTTGTTTGTGTACAACGAAATCAACATCATTCAGCTAAGTTCAACTAAAGCTAACTAAACTAAAGTATTGAAATGACCAAATAAATTAGTTAATTACCTATGCATTGGTTTACTGCTTTCATGCACAAATTCTCGTAGTAAACACTACCAGAGCCGCCGCCTGCGGTTTTGTTCAAATAATTAAGTTTTTCTTGTAATTCAGGTGATTTCACATTTGGATACGGCATGCCAATAACCATAACACAACGACCTAAGTCATCACTGTAAATAAAACCATATTTTCATTATGATAAACGTCATATTTGCTTGTCCCTCGCGTACTATCTTTTTTTTATGTCACCTGAAATTCAATCCTTCACTGAGTTTCCCGCCCACAACGCTAAATAACAAAGCTCCATTGCGATCTCCATCTTTGTTTTTGACTGCTGTTGCAAATTTATTTAAAACCTGGAAGAATATTAATCAAAAATAAACTTAAATCATACAAAATAAAGTTTATTTTACTATAACGATAAATTGTGGCTTTACTTGGTCAACATCCGATGCAGATTTTGGTTCTCGAAAGATACATTTTTTCTTACTAATGGCTTCGATTACTTTATTACTGTTCATGTGTTCATACACTGTCTGTTCGTAAGAGTAGGACGGCAAGAAACACACAATACCCCCCGGCACTATGCTGCAAATGTTTCTTAAAACACGGCCCACTTCATTCAACTGTAAAACAATTTAATATTTTAACTAATCATAATAGAGTTCAAAACTCAATGCTTTAAACGAGCGTCGTAGCCTCTGTAGATTTAGCTAAATTAAGTATTGAGATTTTAACTCTATTGCTACTAAACAAAAGTCATATTATTGTTTGCTAAATATCTACAGGTTCTTACTTTCACGCGCTGCTCTTTTGTTATTCGAAATAATATTATAGTATAGCAATTCAGTAGTTAGTTCTACTGAGCAGTGAGTAGGTAATAATTATTTATCTATAAACTATTTACAGTGGCATTTGCGATAACTCAGAGGTCGAAACAGATTATATGGTCAAAAATACAGATTGATCCTCGAAAATATTGACTTTACTGACTATTTAAAAAAACCGGCTAAGTGCGAGTCGGACCCGCACACGAAGGGTTCCGTACCATTATCTATAAAAACGGCGAAAGAATCACGTTTGTTGTATGGTAGCCCCCTTAAATATTTTATTCTGTTTTTTAGTATTTGTTGTTATAGCGGCAAAAGAAATACATCAGCTGTGAAAATTTCAACTCTCTAACTATCACGGTTGATGAGATACAGCCTGGTGACAGACGGACGGACGGACAGACGGATGGACGGACGGACGGACAGCGAAGTCTCAGTAATAGGGTTCCTGTTATACCCTTTGCGTACGGAACCCTAAAAACAACTTATACTGACCACCATTCAAAAAACTGACTTTACTGACCAGTTTCGACTCCTACTATTTTGAGGTAAGGTTTTAACTAAGTCACTTACCAATTCAATAGACATTCGATTTTCATACGAAAAATTGAGATTTGCATTTGAAGGGCCTCTCGATAAACATATACCCAAAACGTTTTCAGATGGTACCACGTGGTCGCATCTCACCACGTTGACATTGTCCACGGTAGCCTCAGCATCTCCTCTGAGTAGGGTTTGGAACTCGCTGATCGGTTCCATGGTACCGCCTGCCACTATCACCTGATATAAAGTAAAATCTTAATATATATAATTCTACTGGATGTGTGTATGTCACTGAACTTTCCTAAACGGCTGGACCGATTTGGATGAAAGTTTATGTATGCGTTTGGGTGGTGCCCTGGATGGTTTAGATTCACAATAAGACCTGTGCCCTGATTCTCGTAATAAAAATCGTAGCGATATCGTAGCGAATTAGTCGTTCAAGCCATTTTGGTATTCACATCCGTCTATCGAGCTTGAACGGCACCGATTTTTTAGTACTTTCGTCGAAGTGTCGTTGAATTTGTTCGCAAAAACGTTGATCGTCTTCTAATCGTTCCACCACGTTGACATGTTGGTATTCTCATAGCTCAACAAAATTACTTTCTAGCGGGAATCTGTCAAATTTCGCAATCAAAATGCCGTTGAACACTCGTAGGTTATTTGCGACGATTACATGTATTGTTCTCGTGAAAAATATAAATAATGTGGTCCAACTTAAGCTGTTTTTATGATTTCGAAGACTCGGAGCCTAAAAAGAACTCCGAGTCCTAAAATACGTTAGAAAAATTTTAAAACTTAAATTAAAATATGTTACGAACTATACCGCCATCTATTATTATTTTATGCAAACAGACTCTTAAAGGCCATCTATTGTTGTAGAGCGGACAAAAAAAGAATAAATAATAAGAATGTTCTTTTAAGGAAAATTATAAAAAAATACAAAATAAAGAAATAAAAATAAAATAAGTGTGGGCCCGGGGTTTGAACTTGCAACTATACGTTCAAGGCGGGCGTTTTACCAACTAGGCTACCACCGCTTACGCTTAAGTCTAATATAAATATTATACGAGAATCAATTTAGCATCCATTTAGCATCTTTCTGCTTAATCATGACAAATAGTGCTTTTTGAATTTCAATTTATATTTTATATTTATTTTAATGATTTTAAGTGTAATTTATTATTTTTTTTCGACCAAAATCACGATATTTATTGCAAAAGACATTGTTTTGATATTACGAGAATACCAATTTTGGATAGATCTACGATAGAGCGGGGTCGGAACTGCGGCGACGCTTGGACCATTTGTAAATACGAGAATTAGCCTACTGGTAGATGGCGCTGATTTTGTATGTCACTAATTCTAAGGCGGTACGAAGTTCGGCCGGTCAGCTAGTAAGTGTATAAATATCACCAGACAACACATTATCGTACGATCCCTAAGTTAAGCTTGTACTATGGGTACCGTACAATGGACTAGGGGCGGCTTCATGTCACCCGAACAACACTGACAAAAGTAATGAAGCCCGATTTTCGTTTGATAGATATTCATCTCTATTAGGGCTATATTTCACCGGGACACCATGGCAGCGCAACCAGTTGCCGCTACCAACAAAATGTATACAGCTCTATAGAGAGTTACTCACCTGGTGTCCGCTTGGTTGGGCAACCTATTTGGCGGCGCGACCAGCTCGGACGGCAGTACAGAATGTTACTGGTCGCGCCACCACTAATTACTATAGCGCTGTATGGTGTCTCACTCACTCAGCCGCCAGTCCGGCCGCCAGTGACGCTCTCTATCTCTTTTCCTACGTACATACAGCAGTAGTGCTATCTCTTCCGGGGTCCATTTTGATACTGTCGCAGTGTGGAGTGGCGACTCTGGTGTCTAATTTGGTAGCTTACGGACACCACCGTGCCGCGACTGGTTGCGCTGCAATGGTGACCCGGTGAAATATAGCCCTTAGAGATATGTCGAAACATACTACCAATTTGAAGTTTTGTTTGATGTCTATTAAACGAAAATCGGGCCCCTGGTGGTGTTTGGTAAGCGGCATTTGATGTCTTGACACGAATGAGATACAGTCGTGGGTGGCGTACACCGGTCCACTTCACCACTAATATTTTCTTATTGTTATAGCCTGCCTTAAAATAGGTACTAACAGATCGACACTCTTTGACAACTTCAGCGAAATGTTCAGCGGGATTCAACAGCAAATACTTGAGCATTCCTTGTTGGTCGTCACTCTGCGCCAGTACGCGGCCATTTTCACTGCGATCACACAACCTCTCCAGAAAATCCAATATGGCGTATAGTCCACTGCCTGCAGACGTTTCCGTGGGTATCTGGAAAATGACAAGTCCTTTAATACAACATATAATTTGACAAGGTAATTCAAGTTTTATTTCGACCACCTTAAAGTCGATAAGCGATAAAATTATTGGAGGCCTTATTAGGGATTCCACTGCTAAATTAAACGCATATTACGTAACATTTGAATTTAAACTCAATATTGCATGCTTTTTAAGTTTAATTTGCAATGATTCAATTACTTATAATTTTTTAACATAATAGTTACAATGAATACTAACGTATGTCACAATATTTGGTTTTAATTCAGTCTTCACTTCTTTCTCATCATCTTTCTTCTTGGAAATATTACTCAAAAACGTTTCAAAAGAACTCTTTTTGTTCACTGTACTCTTTTTCATCTCTTCTTCGAGCGCTTGCTGACTGTACCTCATAGAGAAACCGTGTAATTTCGGCGCCAATCGCGTGTGTCTACAAAACTGCACTAAAGGTCGCAAGTTCATGTGATCAATTTCCGCTTTTATAACAAAGTCTTCAGCTGTAAGTATCTTTGGGTCTTGTTTCTTCCCTGCTGAGGGGTTCTTTAATAAACCTGAAAGGGAAATAAGGTTTATTTGTGATGTATTAAGTATTATAATCGTACCAAAACATATCTGTGTAAATATTTATATGCCAGATCCTACTAATATATTTTTATCTTATTTTATTTAGGCCTCTACTAACCACATTAAGACAAACATTAATTTCATACTTCTATTCATCATGTTAGAGGCGGTTATGTTGGCACTTATCTAAGCGTGTTGCCGTCCTACGGCCGACGGCAATATTTGTAGTGCAGTTAAATACTAGTTAAGTTGTAGTTTGTCTACAACAGAAACCACAAAATTAACTTAAAATTTTAAATAGTGACGATGGTTTGATCTAGTGGTTCCAGTCCATTGTATCATACAAGCTTTGCTTAGTTTGGGATCATACGATGAGTATCGTGATTGGCGATATTAAGCTGACCGGGCTATCTTCGTACCGCCTTAGAATTTAGTGACATACGAAAGCAGCGCTACCGGGTTCAATTGTGAATCTAATCCTTCCAGGGCGCCACCCAAACGCATAAAAGAAATCATTCGAATCGGACCAGCCGTTTAGGAGGAGTTGAGTGAGATACACACGTACAGTAGAATTATATATTAAAGATGACCTTACCTAACAACTTCCCAACAACAAAACTGATTTGATTCAACGACAACAGATTTTTACTGCTCAACCTTGCTCTGTACTTGTTGATGTAATACTGTAGGAATGTTTTCACTGATGATAGTTGTTTGATAGTCACAGGAGCGGAATGCGCGTTCTCCAGCGCGGCCGTGAGACCGTGGGCTTCGTCTAGTATCAGTATATTATTCTGTAGTTTAAGTGAGATGCCGGATCGGGCACCGGAGCTCACTATACCAGCGTGACTTATCAGGATTAGCTGGAAATAACATAACCATTTTAATTGTAAGTATATTCGAAGACAGCTTGGTCTAGAAGTTTAAGCGTAGGTTGGCACACTGAACCAGGTTCGATTCCCGCCAGAAGCAAATTTCGGAATTTTCTCTGGTCTGGGTGTTACGGGGATAACCCCCAGTCTATAGTAGAAGCTTTGCTATGTTTGGGGTCATTAGCAAAGGCGATATTTACTTTTTAAAAAAAAAGTTTGTACCTCAGCATCATCCAATGCCATTCTAGACGCATAATACGGACATGCCTTCATCTCTTTCCCGCATTTAACTAAGTCCTCCATATCCAATATATCTACTAGCATTCTATCTTTCAGACGTGTGATATTCGTCTGATTGTAGTATGGGCAGGCGGTGCAACTACGTGTTTTGGTTTTCTTCAGCACCTTCCCATCGTCGCCTATTGATGTAGGCTTAGTTTTTGACTTCTGCATATCTAGACACCTATAAAGATCTTAAAATTTCTACTTTATGTTAAAATTAAATTTTGTCTGTGACAAATTTCTTAATTTTCTGTGGTCTGTAACTGGGATCATCCCCATTGTATGGCAACCATACTACCTATAAGCTTTGCTTAGATCGGGATCATATTATGGGTATGTATTTTGGCGATATTTATTATTATTTATTGATTTTACACTTTAAGGTGTTGGTGTCGGTTTTTATAATTACTGAGCCACCTCGACCTGAAAATACCTGCATATAGTGGCTATGATCCAAACACACCTTTTAAATCTAACATTTGAAGCCTCAGAGTTTTTTAGAGCCTTGAAATGGTTAACACCACTCAAACATTTCAAGCAAATATCATCTATAGCTTGAGTGTAAAGTAGCACTCAGAGAATACCCTCTAAAATAAGCCTGGATCTAACCAAATAACTCAGAAAAACAAAAATAAGTAATTTAGACAATATTTAATACCTTTCATTGATGAGGTTAACATTCTTTAACTTGTTAACATCCGAATTAATGCAATAGTGTTGTCTGGAGGCCAGTGTCACTACTCTTGTGTCATCCTTGAACATCGTCCTTTTAATTTCGCCTATAAACTGTGACAGCTGACTGTGGGTTCTGCTGCTTATATATATCTGCAAAAGTATTATGATAACGTAACTATTTGCCTACTGAGTTTCTTGTTGGGTCTTCTCAGTTGAGATTTTTGATCCGACCGTAGAAAGAATAGAAGAAACAAAAAATTAACTAGGCAATTTTTAAGTGCCCCAAAATAAATGATTTGACTGCGTCTTTGATATAATGTTATGACATCAATAATGCCAGTTTTGACTAATACTTAGACATAATATAAAGCAGTCCCAAGTTGCAGAATATTTATGTTTAGGCAAACTAGGCAAACCTTTACCTTTGTAATATCATCATGATCATCAATAATTTCCTCCTCCACATCCAGATCCTCCTCTTTATCTCCACACTCTTCTAAAATCAGATCTCTGTCTTCTTCTAATTCCATTTCCTCCGGACCACTATCTTTATCAACCTCATTGGTGTCTTTCTTTTGAAAATAGAATTGCATCGTTTTATTTTCAGTTTTCAATTTTTCTTTTGAGACTCGAGATTTAAGATCATCGAATAATTCTTTTCGCTTTTTAATTTTGTCGAGTTTTAATTGGAGTGTTGCTAATGTTTGTTTTTTTTTTATTTTGTCATATTCTTCTTGTAGCCAGTCATTACTCCCTGTAATTAATACAACTTACAGTTAGGGTGAAGCAAATGCATATAAGAATAAAAAATGATAGGTGATGCCTAGCCTTAACCCTGACAGGGTTAGCAGTTAAGATAAGGTGAATGAGGAAAAAAAAATGTATTTTCTTTTACTTGTTGCACATCAAAAGGATGATTACGCGTGGAACCTATTTGCAACTTAATATTAAGGATATAAAAGTCCTACCTTTACAATCAGACACTTCCAGTTGTAGTTGTTTTATCTGCATTTCCAAATCTTCTAGTACTTTTTGATTGGTATCTCTTAACCATTTTAGAGCTCCACAACAAATACTCAAGGATTTGCCCTGTCATTATGAACATAATAGTGTAATAAAATGACAGAATCAATGATATTTGACTATATAGAATATCATTGGACAGAATGATTAAAATAATTGTAGAATTATGTACTTACAGTTCCTGTGGGACTTTCAAAAATACCCAATTTCCTAGCCTCCAGTGTTAAATAAAGTTCATTCATAAACTTTTCCTGTATATCGTAAGGTTCAAATGGGAACGGAAATTTGAGATCCATAATAACGTGGATTATCCAAAACTTCAATAAATGTTTAACAAAGAACAGCAGATTATAAGTTATTTCTTTCCCGCCATTTATACGACAGCTGGTTTCTCACAGAGTAAGTAACCACTATGTATATGGTTTTCATCGCATGAAATGTCAGCTTTATCACTTTTAGGTACCCATTTTTGTCTTTGCTATTTATTACTTGACGCTGGCTAAACTCCCGCTAATCCCGGCGCTGGCACTTCTCACCTTCTCGAAAACAATTAAAACCATAGGTAAGCAAAAGTCCTATTGTCGTTGGGTTGTCATAGACAAAAATATAGTGAAAACATAGTAGTGATCTGTGGTGAAAACATATAAAGAATCAACATCATCATCGTATTTTCATTTATTTTGTAAAAGAGGACGAAGATTATGGAATATTTGCTTTAGCTATTGTTGCTGTATAAGTTGCTGTTTACAGCTACATCCCGCGTCATTGCCGTTTAATAGCATTTTATAATATAATTCATTCATCTAACAAACATGTCTCACAAGTAAGTGCTCACCAACCAAAACCCAATTTTATTTTCTAAACGAAGTAAGTACCACAGTGAATCATTATTTTTTAGCGTGAAAATACTCCCTGGTGCAACAGTTTGTGAAGACTGTACCCTAGAAGGTGACATTACTATCGGTGGAGGCACTGTTATTCATCCAAGGGTTACTATAACAGCTGAGGGTGGTCCAATCATCATAGCCGAGTATTGCATTATTGAGGAGTACTCTATTATAATTCACAAGTAAGCATATAATTCGCAAGTAGGTAACTTGTTTTCTGTTTCACAATACATCAAATTATTCCTAGTTATGCAAACAAGTGGTACACTCTTATAGTATACAAAACATTTTATGTAGTACTAGCAGAACTTCGTACCGCCTTAGAAGTAGTGACATACGACAGCAGCGCCACCTAAAATTATTAGTGTTTCTCATGTATTATACATATAACCATATAAACCACTCTATTGATTAAAAAAAGAACATCAAAATTCGTTGCATAGTTTTAAAGATTTAAGCTTACATAGGGACAGCGGGAAGCGACTTTGTTTTATACTATGTATTGATTATAGCAAGCCTCAAGCTAAACTTAATAAATTAGCATACTCAGATCAGTAATGCTCAAAACCTAAGTGTACTTATTTTTATAAACATTCACAAAGGACCTAAGTAATTAGGAATATCTGTGTAAAAAGAAAGATTCAAGCTGGATTATTTACCTATGACCTACCAACTTGCATAAAGCTCATCTACCGTAAGTATTTATTGTAATTCATTTGTTTTTTTTTCCAGAAAAAGTGATAAACAAGAAAACCCTCCAAAACCTCTATTCATTGGTGCCCACAATGTGTTTGAAGTTGGCTGCAGGTTGGAATCACCATTCGGGCACATTGGAGAAAGCAATCTCTTTGAATCCCGATCCTATGTTGGTCCAGATGTAAAGATTGGAAGCGGTTGTGTGATTGGTAAATGGAATACTTTTTTTAAATAGCATTATTTGAAAATGATAATAGCTTTCAAAGTTTTTAGTAAAATCAAAATGTAAATTTCATAGAGATAAATGATTAGTAGAAGTACTCCCACATGCTGTACCATATTTTTTTCTAGCAATATAATTTTCATATCACTTTAATATAACTTTATTTTAATTCTTTCATTAAATAAGTACTTATTTGTTTTTTTTTATTAAGATTACAGACAATACAAGATTATCACATTACAAGTAGTCCCGTTAGCTCTTTCAATTAAGATACTTGAGCTGGAATGAGCTTTAAAGCTTTTGTGGTAAGGAGGTTGTTGCCTACTACTGAATTATCACAGAGTGAAACACTTGACTAGAATCTAAAAGGAACATGTCAAATTATAACCTGTATCAATATAAGTAGGTACCTACTTAAGTTTGAAAATGTGTTCTTTTTTCATAATATCATTATATTTAATATATTTCTTGTCCCATAGGTGCAGCCTGTAGTGTGACCGCACCACAGACTCTAGCGGACAACACTGTGATATGGGGCTCTGAACATCATGTCAGGGAAGCCTTAGAAAAGCAGCCATCGCAGCTTCTTCAGCTCGATTTCCTGGGCAGGGTTATGCCCAATTATCATAGACTAAGAAAACCTAATGTCCATAAACGGCAACCTTCTACTAGACAATCCCAGGAGTCATCACCAAAACCTCAATAGCAGCTTTATGTATAACACTGAACTTATTTATTAATTATAGAGCTTATAGTGCATATAAAAATGTTAAGTTAATGCTTTTCGCATTATATGTATAATAAATTATTGGGTAAGTTTTCTAACAGTATATATTAAGAACAATATTTAAGAAATCCACTTCTTTTCTTATTTACAAATTTTAAACTTTATTAATTTACAAAAATGAACTGTTTCCCGTCAAAAAAAGAAAGCGTTTTAAAATTCTTGGCACAACTTGTCAATATAGCCTACAAGCTATAGACAAAGTTTGCTTTACGGTTTTGCTGTCATCGACAGAGATTTGGTTTTAGATGTTTTTACTTTTAGGAATTTCGAAATTGTTTTTGATGTGAATCATCTATAGGCAAGGGGTAAACCTCATTTTTGGCGTGGTGAGATTTGTCGACGCTTCGTCACAACAAAATGAAATCAACCTAATTACTAAATTTATAAAGTATAGTCTTAAATGCGGCCACGCTTCGTACTCCTCGGCTCCTCAGTTCTTTCCGCTGCTTAAACTCCGCTCACTCACCGCTACGACGCCGATGTTTATGTTTTATATTTTCATCTGCCAGGCGTCCCTCAACGTCTCTGTTTTTTTTATAGTTAGTAGTAGCAATTTGTCAGTTTTTGTACACATCAATCATAAAATATCACTTCTTTTCTTTTATTACGAAATGAATGAAATGATGATATTTAATGGAATAAGAATGAGGAATGGCTCCATCTGCGATTAGGGGATATTTTAGCCAATGTCCAGTAATTAATAGAAAATTCAATAAATACACATTATAAATAAAAATTTATGGTGACAGTGATGGAGATGGCGGATGATCTTTCTAAAATATTACTAAGTATATAGCACAGCTCTTTTATTCAGAATATTGATATCTACAAACACTGGCTTGCATTTCCAGCCTGACAAAAGGCAAAGCCTACTGGTACCCTTATAGGTATGATATATTTCTCGCACACTTGTTATTTGTGTTGCTGTTTCACCTGTAATTAAAGATGGTCTATAGGTTTCTTCATCTACACAACACCGAGATCATTTTTCTACCATTCTACCATTTCCTGCTATATCTTGTAGTTCGTCTGTGTTGCAAGCTAATTAAAAATGACGTTTTTGACGTGCTGTGTGACTTCTTGACTCGGATTCACAAAAATATTTAAAAAACTAAAGATGTCGTTGCGGTTGGAAAGTCATCGATTTCTTTGAGTTTGAACAATTTGTTTCTTTTTATTCCGCGCACAGTTGGTTTTTATTTTTCAAATCGTGTGTTAATTGTGTTAATTCTTTGTGTCTTTCACACTTTGGTTCCATTAAGCGTTTAAATCTTCGTAGGGTATTTAATGGTTTATACAAATATACATTGCTATTTATTTGCTTGTACATTGCTTTTGTACATACACAACACTTGATGGAAAATCAATGGCTCTGAATAGATAGGTAGTTATATAGTTTTATTGTTACGTACCGACAAATTGGGAACCACAGTGGGGGTGGGATTTATAATTTCAATATGGGCGCCATGTTGTTATTTACTTTGTGATTTTACGTCTGTCGGGGAGGCGCTTAGTGATATGGGTACCTATGTTGAGTTGTATCGCCGCAACTAGTGTGTGAGAATGTTGGAGGATGTCCCCGTCCACGGAAGTCGAAGCGACAGCCGAACCCCGAAAACTGCGACGCACCAGAGAAACCTCAGTCTTGATTTCAGGTATGCATACTTATCTGTTGTAAACTTTTTGATAACAAACGATATAAGTTTTACATGTGCTGATATGAGATAAATTGCAGCCAGTTTAATTGCCGTTTATCAAAAGGATTTGCATGTAATTTGTTAAGTGAGAGTATAACTAAATACTTGTGTGATACCAAGGTGTGCAACACCTTTCAACATCTAATTATCTTTTTATTGAATTGAGCTTGGTTTCATTTAGAATTTAATGCTGCGAAAATACATTTCCTACTAGGCACTGAATTGTATTGTTCAGTTTTATCTACTGTGGGAAATTCCAAACTTTTTATGTTCTATTTTAATAATACTTGTATTCAGAGTCACTTTTCTAGTGATGAAACTACTCTTCATGATTATTTAATTCGATTATTTTCACACCATAATTAGACCTAAACAATAGGTTCCCATATACACCATTTTGGAATAAGTAACAATGTTGACATTAGTTATATTTTATTGAATTAATGTTGTAGGTACCAAATTAACAAATTATTAAACTTGTTGATTATTAGTGTTCAAGAACAAATTATTAGATAGGTATTGGTATTAATTTAATTCAGAATTTTAAGCTAATTGACATATCATTGACCTTCTTATATCTAAATTAAATTCTGAATCAGACTTATTTTAGTGCAAGGACTGTTTATGACATCAAATATATTTAATATATATCTACTGATGCAAGTCACTTGCATCGCATTACAATTTATTATTTGAGGTAGATATGTAACTACTTACTATGCGATTCAAATGAGAATAGGATCAACTTTGTGCCATATTGTGATGTGTAAAAACAAATTATGACTTTAAATAGTTAAAACAATTTACTACTAATTTAACCTTTTTATTTATATTTGATGTAGGTACTATTATTATTGATATGCAAATAAGTTTTTTGCAAACCATACTTTTCATATGAAATTTGACAGATAGACCTTATTGACATTCCTATTCTTATTTGGAGCACATATTATATACATTTCAAAATTTGAATGTGGAATACTGCAATATAAAGCAGCTGTACTTTTAAATTTGATGAATTAGGTAACTCTTTGGTATGTATAATTTGTTTTTGTCTATGAAGTAATTATTTTTACACTGGCATTACATAAATTAACGGTGACATCCAAAGTAAGCTCATAAAAGAGTTTCTATGCACTTTTTAAACACTAGTTCCAAGTCATGGAGATATTATAATGGAGATGGCATTTCAAGCCTGCATTGCAGTATTTTTTCCTGGTTTATCTGACTCCGCCATTGCTGTTTTCCGATATAGTTGCCGTATACTACAGGTACATGATATAACATCAATGGCAGAAAAATCGCCACAGAGCTTTACAAAGTGGTGTTGTTACAGGTACTCTAGCAACTCTGTTCCAAACAAATAGGTATACTTGGTAGGTACTAAGAAACCAGTTCTATTGAGGAAAATTATTTATGTTGACTCTATAAGATGAGCAACTTGTACATATTTTGATACTTTTTTATATCATTTTTTTTATTTTACATAAATATATAAGTAATTATTGGGTGGGTAGTAATAGTATTAAGAAATACTAACATAGAATCATTTACAATATGACAAAAAAAAAACAAATTTTTATAATGTCTTACAGAATATTTTTGATTAATATTCTGTTGCTATAAGGTAATTTTGATAATTTTCATAAAATATAATAATCTGAAAGTAAACAATACCTTCATATGATACTTACTGTGTAGATACTATACTTACTTACCTCTGGTATGTTACATTCCCTTTCTTTACAATTTAGAATGCATTAAAGTTGGCCAAGCTGTGTGCACACATAAGGCATGTTCTGCTCCAGTTAATAAGTGTTTGAACACCTGTAGCATTGGTGATTAATGGTAGATGAGTAAGTATATATCGATGCTTGAAAGGCAATCCTTTTGGCAAACATTAACAATGGAAAAACAGTAACAAATAACAACATAATTACTAAAATTCGGTTATAACAACAAACAAGGCGTAGCATTCAGAAGTATTCACATGTGAATGACAATCACAGAACATTGTTTACGTCAATTTGACTGCCAACATAAACCGGCAAAATAAGAAAGATCCTGTTGTCACAACGGATGAAGGAATTAGGTAACATTTTCGATTTGGTAGGATTATAGTGAAACGAAAAACGTTCCCAGTATTATTCATCCCTACTTATTTAGGTTTTTTGTATCAAGACTGTTTTTTTAAGTTGGAAAAAAGAATCTAAATGAAAGCCACTTAATTTAATATGATAAATAGTGATAATGTTTAGTTACAGTGAGACTGCTGGTTTAAAAATATATTCTTATAAATTGGGCGTCAATCGTAACTGTAATATAAATAAATACATCATCACGCCTGTATTCCCCGAAGGGGTAGGCAGAGGTGCACTGCAGTGCGCCCACACTTCGCCGATGTATTTTGGTCCCAATGTAATAGGGGGCGAGCCTATTGCCATTATACCGGGCACACAGGTTTCCTCACGATGTTTTCCGTCACCGTTTCTTAGCAAGTGATAATCTCAGATGAAAATGAGATTCGCACATGGAACCCAGAGGTGCGAGCCGGGGATAGAACCTGCGCACTTTGATTGCAAAGCGTGCGTTCGACCACTCGGCTACCACTGCTTTTTTTTAAATATGTTATACTGTAACTGTAATATGTTAATTGTTACTTTTGTTACAAAGTGTACATTAAAAAGAACCCTTTTTTAACTTCTTTCTTATGCTAGAACAAATGGAGTATATATATAAATCATTTTACAATTTTTTGTCGCCCAGTAAGGATTGCCTTTCAAGTGTCAATATGTATAGCTAGATACCATGTTTTGTATTTTCTCATAGGCTTCAAATTTATTTCTTGTTCAACAGTACTTTTCCAACCCATTTATCTTGACAAATTTCCATTTCGTTACATTTCACGCAAGGGAAGGTCTCAATCAATTAATTTAAAAATATAATTACTATGTTTCAATGTCTACTGTTGGGTGAAATTAAATGTCACACGCCCATTTTAGCTTACAGTCATGGAACATCACATGCTTGTGTAGCTTTTCCATTTTGGAATCACATTCTATTTGAAGAAGGTATGTCGATAGGTTACTATTGAATACCATAGATATCACAGAGTAAGTCTTAAGCCAGATACATCATTTAGTCTTAATCATACTAAGACAATCCCAGCTCTTTTGTTCTATCCCACTTTCGAGGTGGATCAGTGTTTGGCTATAAAACACGGAGTAAACATTGACTGAGCGGTATTTGGGGCGCGTCTTGGCGCGGTTCTCTGACCAGGTGAATGTACCTACGAGGGGCGAAAGTAAAAGTGGACGGACAGTCGTCTCAACGGCGGAAAGCGGCCGCCGCGATTTCCTGACGTACCTACCTATCCAACTTCTCACTCACCACAATTCTTCTAGCACTCGATAAATCTAAGGATTTAGATAGAGGTCACACATAATTTGACGACGGCTAGTTGTTTAAGCGTAGGCCGCTTGTCTCAATGAACCGGGAGGTTGCGGGCTCGATTCCCGCGAGCGTCAAATTTCGGAAATGGTCTTTTCCAAACTTGCCCGGGTCTGGGTGTAACTGGGATCGCCCCCAGTCCATTGTATGATATCCATAGTACAAGCTTTGCTAAGTTCGGAATCTCACGATGTGTAGGTGTTGTCTGGCGATATTTATTTATTTAATATTTAATTTCCATAGAAATAAAATAGCTACACCGCTATAATGTAGGAATACATAATAAGGTTGCTACGAACCTTATTTGAAAGCGAACTCAAAATTTACTAGTATTCTAAGTTATTACCATTTGCACACTGTCTACAAAATTAATTAATTAATATCAGTTACTATTAAGCTCTGCGCACAACAGGCGCGTCAATTTTTTATCAATACCATAATATCATTTAAAAATATGTTGATTCGCTCGCTTCAGTGGGTTCAGGTCGTGACGCAGGGTGTTGGCGGCGGGTGTTCCCTCGGGTATTTATTAAACGAGCTTTTTCATAAAATATTACGCTCGATACATTTCAGTCACGAAAGTTAATATTTTTCGAGTCAACCAAGGCGGGCAATTTTGTTTGTGCAAACAGATCTTTAATAATACACAAGTGATTAAGTAGAACGCACTGAGAGCGTATAATAGCTACTTACAGTGCATACTTAGCTTTGAAGCAAGTTTCCAAGTAAGAAAGTACCGTTTCTTTGAAGCGGGAGGTAAGGGAACCCTAGAGAAATCACGCAAGTGCCCTGAGATCTTAATTAATCACTTATCGGGCTGCGTTCCAACTAGGACTCGTATTTTTATTGAGTCTAGCTGGAAAAGTTGATTGTACGCTCGTTCTATTTGAAAATTGATCGAGGCATGACTGTTTGTTTTTATTAGAATCACTGTTTAAATTAAATTCAATATTGGGTTCCAAGAATAAAGTCGTAATTGACAAACTAGTAACATTGCAAATTAGACCTTGTTCTTTGTTACTTTATGAGTCAAATTTTGAAACTGGTATTGTTGCAAATATAACTTTGCTCTTGGTGTAGTTTGATTTGCTTTAGCAAAGTAGATTGTCGCCTAAAATATATCGACCCAAAAGTCCTATTTAATGTCATTGCTCAGTGGCATACATACTATCAAATGACATATGTCCATGAGGTTGTAAAATATACAAGCGATCGTCTCATAACATTGTTTTCAAATAGATTTCTCCATTTCACACGAACCATGTCAGTTCTCATGCTAGCGAAACATGATTATGTATATGTACGCAGTAGAATCACTACTAATAGCTACCGGTAGTAGTTTCTTTTAACCACAAAATCTATATCTATCTATCTATCAGCCAGAGACGTCCACTGCTGGACATAGGCCTCCCCCATAGATCGCCACAAATTACGTTCTTGGGCTTTATGCGCCCATCGACTCCCGGCGACCCTGGTGAGGTCGTCCGTCCATCTGGTCGGGGGTCGTCCCACATTCCGCTTACCTGTCCGTGGCCGCCACTCTAGGACTTTGATGCCCCAACGGCCATCCGTTCTCCGGGCCAATCCGGGTTCAATGGGCCGGACACAAAATCTATAGTAATGAGGAAAATCTACACCTCAATACATAGACTCTTTAGAAGTGATTGTTTTTCAATATTTGTTAGCTCTTATTATAATTGGTAGGTTTTGTCTCTGCAGATACTTTAATGTCAGCTTTTATTAGATTGCTAATAAGGCGACGCCTAATTATTAACTAGTTGCCAGTTTCATAGTATTTCGATTTAAAAATCACGTTAAGGCGACTTTCATTTTGATTCTTCGATTAAAAACTATTTTCGGAAACATTCTGAGACATGCAATGAAATCAAATCGTTGCAGGAGCCAGTTATATTGTTTCAATTGAGACATACTATCCAGCGCAATAATCTTTTGGATACTCACAAAATATCCATGTCTTACAGTTGGAACGTTATCAAAGAAAATTACTAATATACATAACATGTAACATATATTAACGATAGTATATTAACTCCCATATCTATGTCTAATCTTAATGTAAAGTCCTTAATCATTTTAGTACGGCTGTACTTACGTGACATTATTCAGAATATTTAGAACACCCACTAGGTATACAGCTATTTTGATCATCTCGGTGACATTTGCAACCAATTCACTACAAGGCTTAGGAATTGCGGTTCATTGTCATGAGATGTAATTTATGAATGTACTGTGTTACTCTAGTGAAGCTATGGAGCCTATTGTCACGGATAATGATATCCTTGAGTGACGTTTTCCCTCTTATTTTACCGGCTGTTACATTCATTCTTGCTACAGAATGAGTTAGCAGATTTTAACTAGTCATGCGATAAAACAGGAATGAGAATGAGATTGCTCTGTTTAAGTCTTACTCTAAAGTACCTAATGTAAATTTTCGTAGACTGAAATTAAATTTCCCAGTTTGAAGGTATTCATCAACAGTGTATAGGATGATTAATAGCTTTTTGTTCGCCACGCATCGCTTGGATGTTGAAACAAAAGCGTTTTGTTGGGCGGTAATCGATCATTTAAAACAATTGATAGCTTAAATGAATGTACAGTATTCAACCTTGTAGATTGTGCCAAGGCAATGGTGTAGTTGTGGATTTGTGTGTTTACTCCATTAGTGAGTTAGGAAATTGTTATTACACGTATATAACAAACATAACAAAGCTCCGCCTCCGTAATCGTGTACGGAATAAGTGCGATCTAATTTGCTAAAAAGCCTTGTTTGCAAGAGATTGTTCATGAATTACGTAGTCTATTTTTCGGTCTAATTAAAATTACATGTTTAATTATCCAAATGTTGCCATACTGGCTATATGTGCTGCATGGACGTGGCTCTGTATCATGACTGATGATATCTATTTTGTAATTATTGTTCATGGTAGTTAAAATTAGTACAGTGAAGGTTGTTTTTCTTGTTTCTATTTAGGTCATATAATTATCACGAGCACATAAAATAATAAAAAAACCTTTAAAATGACATGGTATATAATGTTCCGTAATCCTTATTCCATTCTTAGTATAATACACTAAGAATGGAATAATGATTTGAAATTTAATGAGTGTCATAGGTAAAAGCTCTATGTAACTTTTTAATTGGTCACAGAATACATATTTAAGACTTAGGCCCAGATAAATAAACGTTACTTAGCACGATCTAAGCCAAAGTACTGACTAAGTTCACGAAATTCCATTAAATAGACGTGACTTTCAGTTGTCAGTTCTGTCAGAAGTCGAACTCGGCTAAGCCAAGTATTAGTCAAGATTTTTGATGACTTAGCATGATCTAAGCAACAATTTCACTAAATAAAATGATTTTTTAACTGTCGTATTGTATGCTGCAGTATGTTTTATATTGTAATAGTGATTCATCCGCCCTCTTTAACGCTGTTATCATACATTTTTATTTAAAATGTGTATTTATTGAATTTGCCCTTGCAATTAATTACTTGATACTGGCTGAAATACCCGCTAAATGCAGGTGGAGCCATGCCTCATCATAATTAATTAAATATCATCATTTGATTCAGTTCGTAAAAAAAAGAAGTAGGTAGTTTAGTGTAGTATTTGTGTTTACTTCAGTAGCCAAAAACAAAGGTTTACCTTTATCATTATTATTCTAACTAAAAATAAAACAAAAAGTTCATCACTTGCATTTTCATTTAATCCGAGAGAAAGAAAGACAAAATGTAATAAATGCACACAATAACACAAATCTTCTTCTTTTTATACGAAATGAATGTAATGATTCCATTTTTTCCGCTGCACCTGCGAATAGTGTGTACTTATGCCAATGTCGAGTAATTAATATCAAATCAAGGACAAATTCAATAAATAAACATTGTAAATAAAAATGTGTGATGAACTTATCACAAATCAACAACAGAGGCAAAACGAAATATCAACTGCCAAGTGTCATTCTCCTAAAAAGACCATCGACACCAATAATTTACCACAGAATTCAGTGCGTTCATTTTTTCAAATGTGGCCATTTGTATAAAAAGCAAACAAATCAAGTTTTCCATTGTGATCACAAGTATTAAAACATTTTTTATTTTATGTAATACATTTTTATATTGATGTAGAACTGTTAATATTAATTATTATATATTAAATTTTGACAATATTAAACTCGACACTTTCCCAATCTCTGAACGCTTCTTTTTATGCAAAAGTATTACTTTCGATTTTGACTTAGCTCGTGCTCGGCTAAGCAATGTTTATAGTTACGTCTATTTTAGTACATAACAGGTGCTTGGCTTAGACACGTCAAAGTAATGCTTCGCCAAGTCGTACTTTAGACCAATGCTTAGCAACGACTATTTATCTGGGCCTTAGTCTTATCTGCTGATGTTTTATCAGATTGTCTATTTATTTAATTAATACATCATCTTGTATCATTGTCTTTATCTTGCATGAGTCATGCTTAATTTATTATATTATCATTTTGTCAGAAAGCGCTCTCCGTCAATTATACCCCTAATTATTTTGACCCTCCATCGTTGCCAATCAACACTGGCAGCTATGGAATGCGACGGGCCGCTGGTTGAGACGACCGCGATTATTAAACGTGCCGGTATAATGATATCGTGTAAATGATCCAGATCTCTAACAACAATCGGGTGTAAAATATGCGTACAAGAACAGACAGAAGGGTACGCCTTTAATAAGGCTAGCGTGGAAAATGGAGCGAGGATAAGGAAGGGGTCTAAGCTATAAAGGTTTCATGCTATCGACCATTATGTTACTCAGGTGCCAAAATTGGCACTGTGGGCCGCAGAGATAATTGTTTTTTTTCGTCTTTTAATGGAAGTGGTATACAGGTACTGCCTAGGTTGCCTAAATTAAGGCGTGCACAATGAAAAGTTATTGCGAAAGGAAATAGGTGACTTTGGTATATATGACGTGATGTCAGTGGGATTTAGTATTACATCGTTTGTGACATATTAAGGGCTGATGCACTATGTCCTATTTTAGCTTGACATATTATTTTAAATGGATTAGTTATTTATTGTTTTCTTATATTTACGCGAATACTATACATTGAAATTAAACTATTTTACGGATTTTATCGCGTTTATTTACTATTTTATTTTCCCGATCGGACCGCAAACAACAACTAAATATGAGGGTACCCAGTTATTAACTATGACATCAGGACGTCTAACACCTCAGTCCCCCCGTGACCATGGTTGCTGTAAAGCAGCCGAAACGTCGGGAAAATAAAATAGTAAATAAACGCGATAAAAGCCGTAAAATAGTTGGATTAGTTATTGTTTTGAGTCATGCTTGTATTATAAGCATTTCGTTCGGTGATGGTCCATACGATATCGGCGCTATGGGCAATCGGTGACACGGTTGCATTCATACGGTATCCGATTTGTAGACATCGACCGACACTCTGTATTCTGTGTTCATTACGAAATGTGAGCGATGTATATGCAATGCTTCTCTAGCCGAAATGCAGTCTAGCAGATATGTAAATTTTGCAGAAAAATTGTCCGTTTCGTATTTTTATTCCTAATAAATGCGGTAAGTACTTTGTTTTTAATTAACTTAAGTAGGTACTTATCTGTCATTATCGCTTATATTTACTTTAACTTGCTAATTAGGGTCATATATTTGTACTTGAGCCAAATATTTTCTCACTAGCACAAACACGTTAGGTACCCACAGAAAACAATTAATTAGCGATATCATAATTGCCTCTAAATTAGTATCAAATTAGTAAGTGACTCATAATATGAATCGATGATTACAACCGGTGGTAGTTTTAATGAAGTAGTAAATAAATTATGTTGCAAATAACAGCTCATTAGCCTCGTGGCGAGTCTCACACACACTGGAGGAGTACGAATGTTTATATATTTTATTTGTTTTTTTTCTCGATGTTCGATATTTCTCGTTGTTTTGTTCTTGTTAAACTTCGCTATTAAATTCATATTTGCACACTTTTACTCTCGTAGTGTTCAGCTGCCAATACGAATACGGCTCAAAGCGTCATGAACATTACTCGTATTTTATCCTTTTAAACGTACTCTCATGTCGGCTACCAACTCTAATGGTCGTGGCACTAACGTGTCGCTGCTTGATTACATATAGCAAGCATTAAAAAAGAAGTAATTCTCAACATCAGTAATTTTCATCACCCTATCATTTGGGAGATTAATTCATATTTGCATTTGAAATATGTGTAATAAAGCAGGTGCTTCTAATGAAATATCACCATTTGCGACTGTACTTGTTTCAATGAGTTCAACAAGTTCATTAGTATTTTTATCAAGCAATAAAATTGTAATTACATGAATAGTGAGTTCACGACTTCTAGCAATTCCAGCATAGCGGCCCTGAATTAACAATACCGTCATGAATACCTATATAGTTATTACGCGTCATAATAAGCACTATAATTACTAAATTAATTTAATTATTAATTCTGTTGGCAACAACAAGTTTTATATTTGAATTAAATACAAATTCAAGGGGATTTCCATTCATTATCAACGACTTGTGTTGGGATTTTATTAATTGTCTACCGTTTCTTATACTTATTTTCTTAATTTTGTAATACCTACTTTATTTAATAGTGACTTGTCGTAAGGTAATGCCTTGTCGATATAGCTGATGAAACTATTACCATCTCTCTCGATCCAGAGTTAGTCTCTCTCACCTCTTTGTCCGATATCAGATATGATACCGATAGCTTCTTCTTGACTTGTCTCATTTAGCTTATCTTGATGATGTTTATATCTACGCTTGAAAGACAGTCCTTACTAAGCAACAAAAAATCCTAAAATTAGTTATCGAATCATTCGAACGTTCTGATTTTTCTGCGTCGTTTGGTATAGGTAACTAATTTTTCGATGTTTTGTCGCTTAGTAAAGATTGCCTTTCAAGGTTCGATCTGTATCTCAAGTCTTGTCCCATGTTCTTATGAAACCTCATCTTGTGAATTAATGTAGCCTATTTTTATGTGTATTTTGATGTTCGAACTGTTATCCTAAATCATAACTGTGCTGTAGACATTATAATTTGCTACTCTTTGCGGTAATCACAAAAAAAGGTTTGGCAACCTGAGTCACCGATGTGAATGAAAGCAAGCAATATGATGTCTCATTTATATTACACTGTTGACATACTAAAGTCCACAATCCAAGACGTGGATTTGAAGACAACCAGTTCCGTATTACCGTGATTCACAATTCACTTGCGAATTGTTTACGAGAACGCATGTTTTGATGACAAATGTTTAATAAGCTTTATACTATCAATTACAATTGCAATTAACAGTCGCTAAATATACATTTTGTGACGTCTACGGCCACCAAGTATCACTTGCGGTTGGACTGTTGTGGATATAATTGTACAGATTTTTCCTGGAGGATTTACCTATTCGATACTTGGTGATTTCAGTGCATACAGTACATACGAACGGCCTTTAGTATTGTTGATTGATAATACTGGACTATACAAAAGGCAATGAGTTGTGTCATGATTGGCACATCAACACCGATGTGTGACGTGTACGGTAAGACGACAGACACGTCAAGACCGACTTCCATTGTTGAGGGAGTGGGATGTAAAATAATAACAGTAGTTTTGCTTCTTGACTTCATCCGTGTCTATTCATAAAAGTTTGACTGTGATTACCAATTTGTATTGGAATAATAACAATAGATAATTTGTGTAGTCGTTAGTAGAGTACGTACAATGCGGAAAATGTCATTTGTGCTTTGAAACGTATGGTGCCCAAATTAAATATCGAGGAAAATGTTTCATTCTTAAGTAAAATAAATCAAAACCCACCAATGTGTTAATTGTTTTAAGTATTTTAATATAAAATAACTAATAAATCCATAATTAAGGGAACACAAGCTTTTTTGCTGACGAGAAATATCTATGGAGTACCATGTTTTAAACTTTTATTTAAAGGCAATGATGATCACATTTGTGATCTCACGAGACGTATAACAGATCTGCTACACAGAACACAGGCCCCATTGTGAGACGGAATCGAGAGACGGTCCATGATATAATGTGCTTCCCACGGATTTACCGTATCGAGGTCACATATTAAGGACCACGATACATAGCCGACACGCTATTGAATAAATTATTCGATCGCATTGGCTTCTGATGCGGGTGAATGGCGGGTGAAGACGCGGTGTCGGGTTATTCATCGGTCAATTCATTTTTAATCTAGTAATTTTCTCTTTACTTTCATACGTTTCTCTGAGAACTCATTGCAACTTTCATTGTAACTTCCAATCCTGCAGCTTGTGGTAACTAAGTATAAGAATACTATTGGTTGCATTGACCCTAACACGACTACGGGTCTCACTATGTCATGCTGGACTGGAAGCTTAGCATTTGGAATGATGAAGACGGTCGCCAGAACTCGATATGGACGTATGACGCACTTACAACTGGAAAGCAACGATAAAGGAGCTTTGAATAACCCATTAATGACTCGAGTATCTATTTTAGATGTGGCTCTTAGATCAAATATAAAATTCGGTAGGTTTATATCGAAATTTTGGCAACACTTCATGATAACAGTAAATAGGGTTTAGTTCCTAAATGCATATTCAAGAAGTTAGACACCCTTAAAAAACTTGTCAAACCATATACATATTATAATGTATAGCTGTAATACAATTAATAGTAATTGCAAATGCGTAATCTTTAATAAAACAAAAATACTACATGCTTCCATTTGTGTGATATCGAAGCATAGTGTACCTAGTCATTTTCTTATGATGATAATATGATATAATAAACTAACTGAAGAGTGGAAAACAAAGAACAGTTCTGAAATAGATCTCAAACAACATTATTACTCACATGTTGTGGTTTCGCTAGCACTAACATACTCAGTTATGTCAACTACTATATGTAAATATCGAGTGTAATTTTATTTCCTGTTGGTCTCAATTCAATGTTACGCGGTTTTGTATTTGCTCATCGACTCATCTGAACTCCATCTCATGACAACATTAGCAATTTTTATTTCGTCTGCTATTGCTCGGCCTCTGGCGAAATGTCATCATGTGTGTAAATAAGATTATAAACTTTTTTCCTTAAAAAAATCACTGACTTTAAAATAAAGTCGTTTGAGGATTGCTCTTATTGCTGTGGAAAGCTTCGTACATTGACCTATAAAATGAGGACGCCCCAGAAACCCTCAAATAGGTTGTTATACACATGATATTATCACACCCCTTATAATAAACGAGACGTTGCCAGTAGTGTTGGCTTCACCACAAAATAAATTATTATCGGTTTAGATTTCATTCATAATACATAAAAAATTTGCCGCTAAACGAAAAAATACAACCAATTTGACGTTTTGTTTCGACATATCTCGAAAAGATATTGATGTCTATCAAACGAAAATCGGGCCCTCGGTCTTGTCTAGACCATTTCGGTACACGCTTGCTGCACATCCCATAAAATATATTTAGAAACAAAGGGGGCCATTGCGTCATTCGCATGATAGTTTATTTTCATGACATTTGTTGCGGTCATGCTAAACGAGCTAAAGAATTACGCCCTAAACCCACTGACTGGGGCGAACGGTACAAACATGACTTTTTTTTTGATAATGTAGGTGGTGTACTCTGTTTCAATATGCATACAGATTGAATTTTTGTGGCAAAAACTATGTGATCACGCGTCAAAATCTCACGCGCCTACTTCATCGACGACATTTCGTTGAAAACTGTGATCCTTTTATGGGTTAATACAGTTCATTTTGGGTTTGGCAAACAGGGTCGTGCGCGCTATGACGCGCCTGTGTGCTCAAGCCTTTACGCTCAGGCCGTTGTGGGGTATACAAAAGGGAGTGACACAATGGACGGAAGTCATCAATCAGGGGCCCTCACCCACGAGAGGGTCCACGGACGTAATAACTATCGCCCACAGCTCCCAATGCAACTGTCCCCTTCGGTGTGTCTCAAGTTGTCTGATTGGTTAATCGTCGTTATATCATGTAGGTCAAAGGACTCTACAACAAATATTTATTATGTCTATACCTCAGTAGATTAGGTATCGATTGGGTCGAAGGTCATGAGAATAAAATTTACAATTACATGCACGAATATTGTCAGTAAAGAATGCAGTGAATATTGTCAGTATAGAAAAGTTTTATTACAATTTGTTTGTTTTGATGATTCTGGTGCTACACGTATATTTTTTCATGTTTAATTTGAAGCGTGTCATTGGACCCGCATTTATTCCAGATCTTGTAGAAACGAAAATAATAGATGATGATTGCGCCACTTAGTCATGGCTGTTTCGGCCGCCGAACAAAAACACTCGTTTAAAGGGGAAAATCCTTGGACAAGAAGTCGTGTTTCAGCTCGGTAATCGATGAGTAAGCGTAAATAATGTTAACGTTTAGGATAAACTCTAATGAAGTTGCAATAGGACTGTTTAGTGTCTCTGGTACGTCAATTGGAACACATTCGGATAATTTGGAGTTCGGCCTCGGCCGCTCGTTTTCGGAAGTAGCAATTCAGTTAACTCGCCTTGCGCGATACAAGGCCGTAAGTGTCTTAAAAATGAAGCCGACTATTTGAAGGTGGGTTTTGAATTAGTTTATTATACATTTGTAATATTTAATAGCTTAAATATATTTTAATGCGTAGTACTTCGGGAATGTTAAGATTATATTAGTATTTAAAAGATTAATGTAACTCAAAGCCGTCTCGTATTTCCTTGGTATGATTTATGTTATTACTTAGACCGGCCAAGTAAAAGGCATTGCTTTCCGTAGCCAATGTAATAACAATGAGGCCACTGAGGCACGAGTAGCTCGTAATACATTACATACCACGTGATGTGGGAGTCGACGAGACGTCGTGAAACCATAATTCTAATGGATTTATTGTATATTTTCATATACACTCAGTGCTACAGTCGCTCGTAATGTACTAGTAAGCAAATGGTATCTATCTACAGCCATATCTAATGTGATTAATGACTGGGATTACGTCAGTAGCGAATTTATGATGCGGAGGATTGTGTGATATAGTTAATCGTACATTAGCGTCATGTTGTGAGGGTAGTCCTATTAGCTTACATCACTATATGTTTGAGCGTACAAATTAAAATCCCGTGCCACCCTTGCTTATAATCGGTGGCCCGACACGGCAGCTGATTTTTTACATTCTATTGTGTGCGGAGGAAGCAGTCTAATTGCCCTTTACTGCAATGGGAGGAAGTCGATGTTTTTTGAGTGTTTAGGAAACAACATTGTGTTTGGAGGAAAGCGATGACGACGTAGTGCGTTGCGCCCTGCGAGGCTTTCGTCACTTTTTGTCATGGAAAACAATTGATTAGTCTTACTGCAAGAAGTTTGCCTAAATGAACGATCGTGTCGGTCGGTGGTCTTGCAACATTATTATTTCTTTATTTTACACATACAATCGTCTCGATTTTATAGTGTTGGACTACAGTGTGATTCAATCGGTGTATTATGCAAGAATTAAATGTCTCACAATGTTTTCTTTTTGCATTAAGCCACTTGCTGTGTTCTCCGACATGGATAGTTGCTTTGCTATATGCCCAGAGATGACCTTTACTAGGTTTTAATTTGATATGTTTCTATAAGTAGCACAGCTTTTATGCCGTCATTTTATAGCTCATATCGTATAGTTATGATTACACGAAGCAAGATTTCTAGAGCATATACCGCCATAGACCTTTAAATATTGAATACAACGCATTATTATATCAAAGAGGGAGCTATTCCTAACATTTGAGAGCTCTCACGTCCAATTTGGTGCGTGACTTTGACGTCTACGTATGTCAGATTGTCTATGTCAGACGTATACGACTAGACTGCCGTGGCACTAATGAGACTTATTTCGGCCCCTTAAATTTAGCCCCCAATAGGTCACGTTACTTTTGTTTTTTGACAGTTTGGAATCTAGTGCCTAGCCTGTATAGTAGTGATTATTATTATTATTATGAGTCTATAACGTCCCACTGCTGGGCAAAGACCTCCCTCCCCTTCCTCCATTCATCTCTATTTTGAGCCAAAATAGGCCACTCCTTTCGATGGGAGTCTAGTTCAAGTATCTTTTTATTGATTGCTGGCAGGATATTCCGATCTATCATGTCATGCATATAAGAATATGTTGTGTGTGACTCTACATTTGCGGTGTCATGTCTGTCTCGTATCCTGTTATTGTCGCTCTATCATGAAACTAAACTTACAAATATGCTATTTATTACTTCTCTTAAGTGCATAATTTCAGTTTCGCCCGAACTCGCCAAGGGTCAAACCTCGGTGTCTTCACTGATACCAGATTCAGAATCAGATTTTTTTATATTCATATAAATCAATACAGGCACGTATGAATCGTCAATAAACAAAAAATAATAATATTATCTCGACCGCTGTCGATCCTGGCTTACAGGAGTAACAATAGTGGGAATGTGTGGCGAGCCTAGTCCCATAAAAAAGTTGCAGCATGCCATTTATTTGGTTAATAATCTATTTCCCGTGATTTTACATTCAAGAAATTATCTTTGAAGGAATTTGATTCCGAAGAGTAGTTTTACGACATCGTCGAAGTGTACTGGTTGATTGAGTCCCCAATTCAATTTATTGAATTTTAGATCACAATACGGATCACCACGCCCACGGCCCGTCTGACCCTGTTCACATTCAAGGTTTTATTTACGCTGTTGAATAAAGACCCGGGCAGAATGGGGCGTCAAAATTTATTCTTTTTTTTCTATGAGTCAATACAATAGGTTTTGGTATTGACAAAAAAATCGATGTACGCGTCTACTCTTAACGCCCCAGTGTGCGGGGGCTTACATTTATTATTCAGTCCTGTACAAATTCGTACATTCCGAAAGTACCTATCAATTTGTAATCGAGTTTACGAGTTCATCTAACTTAATCCAAAATACTCGCATGTCGCATGTGTTTACAGGCAACATTAGTAGTTCGGCATGTAACTACGCAAGTTAGTACCAGTTCCAACCAATTGCTTTGATAGGCGAATACGCCTATCAAAGCAATTGGTTGCAAAAACTAGGCTTTCTGCTCTCTTGACGGTAAACATACACCGTATATCTACCTAGATATCTTTAAATCATTTGTAAATAATGTATACTTATACCTACTATAAACAGAAGTTTACGCAATTATCATGAATGAAATCCAGATTTTTATAAAATCGTGTTTTATCAAAATCTGTATTTCATTCAGGCTTATTTACAACGGAAATCTATATTCTCTCTAGTTTGTGTATTTTTGTGTCCCAACATTCTTGTGAGCTTACCTTTTATCAAGGATAGGGCTGACAGCAAATATCCCAATATTATTTTCATGATAACAGACATTTTGTTTATCCATAGAAACTTCGAACTTATACTACCAGTGCTTATCGCTATCATAAAATAATAATCAGTTATTAATAGGTTGCGACCCGCGCGAGACGTATACATACCAATTAAATCCCATAACATTAGAAAATCAATTGTTATAATTATGCAGAGTTCGATAGTATTTAATTAATTTTCGTATAAACGTGTCCGAATACCTAGTATTAATTTCTCTTATCGTAACACGTGTGCTGGCATTCGCCGAAGCGTTTCGTCCACAACAATGGCATTCCCTCCTCGCTCCATGCGTCGAATGCTCGATTTGACTTTCAAACTGCATTGTGATTATTGAATGGAATGTACCCGTGCGGTACAATCTGTATATTGTAATATATTTATAGCGAGTACAAAGCTCAACACCTTATCACTGACGTAAACAATGCTCTAAATACTCAGAAGTACGTTAGACTAAGAGGAGTTCCTTGTAGTTTAATTTCATACAAACGAATTCTGTGTCAATTTACATAAAAAATGAATTTCTGTGGTAAAAGCCACAACCACGCTGCAAAATTCGCTAACGCCGCCGTCAATGACGTTTCTATGCAAAATAAGCTTTTTTGATGAGTTACTACGGTTTGTTTTGGTTCTGTCTAAAATTTTGCAACGCGTGTCTTGAGCTCTTGACACCTGTCGGCCTCGGGCTTCTTAAACATGATCTATGGTTTAGTGAAAAAAATCAAGGGCGCCATTAAATTGTCTCGTATTTATATTATTACAACAGTTTAACTCTCTACTCGGCATCGGAAGTCTCCACTTAGTATGAAAAAATTAGCAACCACGAGAGACGAAGAAAGAAGTTTGGACCGTTATTTTTTTCGTACACCACCTACCTACCTACACTACCCTTGGCGTTAGTATTTTTTTGTGTCAAACATTGTTACATCTGCCCGTATTTGCCTTTTATCGGTGTACGAAATCAGCCCGGGTGGCAGATGGTTGGCGAACTCCCGCCGGCCAATCACAGACTGAGTGATTCGACAGCTGTCCATACCACACTGCGCAGATGTATCCTGAGAGTATGGTGTCTAGTGGTGATTTCAAAACGATTATAACACTTATCCTTATTTCGTTTGTGATACTTGAATAAACGGCAATTTCATTAAATAAAGTCAAGAACAAAAAAATGGGTTGAATAGATAACCTCTTCCTATTTTAAGTCGATTGAAAAGATATTTGGGTTATAATGGGGATTAGGTGCAAGTGAGGGCAATCGGTTAAAGGGAAATTAACACTGAGGTTAACGCTATCATCATCAGCCGGTGTCAGTCCACTGCTGGACGTAGGCCTCTCCCAAGATGCGCCACTGAACCCGGAGGTTAACGCTATGGACTTAACATTTACAATGAAACATCTACAGCATGTAAGTGCGTATTAATATTAAACAAGGCTTCGCGCCAATCCCTTCGGAAGTGAAGCCACCTATCAATCGATGTATGTGCATGAAAATTGGGACATCAACCAGCTACTAAGTACACCTAATATGGATGCTTCACTTATTCCTTAGCGGAATCTGTCCGACCTTTTGTATATTTTCATAAGTTGAAGTCAATATATTGGATTTGGATAGACCTTGTTCTCATTAATTGGATCTTTTTTTTAAAATTTATTTATTTTAGCTGCTTTGTCAAAGTGTTTAATTAAAAACGCCAATTATCTTCGTATTCCATATCAATTTAGAGCAATTACCCACATACAACGAATAAATATTAGGTACTCTGTTATACTTTAAATTATCTAAGTGGTATGCTCAAAATAAACTACACTAATTACTTGTCACAGCTGTATTTATAGCTCCTGTCGGTTTCTACTGGAATCAGTGAAATATTACAACCCCTACTTAAAGATTATTAACCCCGACTTTTTTATATATACAGAAGTTTAAAAAAAATTAATTAAACGAGATGAAAGAACGCCCCAATAATCGTTGAGGTCAAGCAGTTCTCGGGAAATGTTATTGACTTGCTGTTTTTATTAAATTGTAAAAATGGAATACGTTACCACTGAAAGGTAGTTATAGTTAAATAGGTACCAATTGGTGCTAGAATATTATTTTGTGAGAAACCTGTTCTGACAATTGCAAAAGACGCGAGTTCGCTCGTTAGAGAAAATGGCCGTTTTAATTAGCATGTATATTTTAATTTACTATTTTGTGAAAAGTTTTTCGCGTTGTGTTGTGGGCATTACTAAAATAAAATTGCAAACTGCTTTCTGAAATGAACATAAAATGATGGCGAGTAATATAAGGAACTAGGTATTCTTCCTTCTTTTTATTGAATTTCGAAAGCGATTAAATTATACAATTTCCAAAAATGTTCCAAACAATAACTCGATCTGATAATTTACTATGATAAGCTCCTACACCTTCGTGTCGTATACAATATCTGCGCAGCAAAAGCAAGCTCCGGTTATGGTATCTTACTGTTAAACCACTTAAATTTGTTTATTTAACACCTATTGTGTAAAATTATACTTGCAAGGGACCAATGTCAAAGAAGCCGTACATAACAGAATCGGGGGCATCACAGTACGTACGTTCGATAAACTCTGTTCTATATTGGATTACTAAACGTGTATGTACTATCGGTTCTGTTCTGTTCAAATTGTGTGACCTTTATGGAAAACACGTGCCTCACAGACGTGACCAAGTGTGTTCAGGTCTTAAAGTGGACGAGCGACAATAACAAACAAATTAGTACGGACTCGTTTTCGATGTGGACGCGACACAAAACAATTGCAAACACCAAGTACAAGATGCCACTTGTCGAGCTTATTAATTGACACTGCTCGTGAATGGAAGCAGAGCACACATATGTGATAGAATTGGGTTACCCAACAACTAACTCTCAAGAGTAGGTATACAGTAATATAACATATGCGAAACATGAAAACTTAATAACGAGATCGAGTTTGGCTAGAATTGATTAATATTGATGCATAATTAAGTCATATCATTTCACTTTAGAAATAGATGAAATTAAAGAAAATATTTCGCAAATTTGAGTCAACTTTCTTGCATAATGACATTACGGTAAGGCGCCTTTGAGGATACGTTCTATGACATGTATATTACCTAATGTTATTGGTTGCATATCGCGTATTTTATTACGTAATTTATACAGAAAATAAAGTCAATGGAATATTTATGATTTAATTTTAGATTTGAGTTTTAAATCTCTCTTGATTTGAACAGAATCTGTAGTAATTGGCAATTCAAATTGAAAAAAGTTATTCCGGAATTCCTTTAGGAGACATCCTTGTTGGTTTTCCTCAGTAACAGTTAAATAATAATAAGTCAATGGTCCAGTAAAGCGGTGCAGGCGAAACACAAGATGTCGTATTTATTAACATTTGCAACATGCACTGAATGTTGCAGATGTGACCTTACTGTGACTTTATTTCTTCGTCGTTTTAGTAATTTGTCACAATTTATTACTTGCCATTATTGTTCAGCTTTCTGAGGCACAGCGGTGTCTATTGACGTCGTTACTTATACCTTTATGAATAGGAGTATTTTAAGCATTCAGTGACTTTAAATACGTTTTGTATATTTCATCACAGACATTCACATACATATACTGACGCCTGTATCACATGGTGGTAGGCAGAGACTACCGTTTGCCACTTGCTACGGTCCTGACATACCTCTTTCGTTTCATCCACAGTCATACATCATTTCATGCACTATTTATCGCAGTTGATTGGCAGAATTTATGAATTCTTCATTTAATGTCATTATTCAGGTAAGCTTCGCTGTCTGCAATGTAGAAATACTTAATAGGTCAGGGATGATACAAAACAGACGTGTTTTAAGATTTAATAATAGAATTCTACGTGCAACCTAGACGTAGAGGTGTAAACACATCAACACCAGAATTCCATGGAGTTCAACGTTAATGATTCACGTCTCGGAAGAACAGACGGACAGAGTGAGTGTGTATTACTAACACGACTTTAAACCGTTTCTATTACACACGCCAGATACAGTTGTTTGCTTGGAAATGTGAAATAACACAGATTTTACTACCAAGTCGGCACAAGCACAACCAGTATTGTGAGTAAGAAATGTATGTAATACTTCAATCCGGTCGAGATATGTTTTTTTTTTTTCGTAATAATTTGTAATAACTACCACCACAATAATGAGGCAAGTTTTCATAGCGTGTGATTAAACGGTTAATCGTGATTTTTATTGAATAATCAATATGGCATGTCTATGTAAATAGGTAATAAAGTTTTAAAGATGTTCTCTACGCTCTCCTGCTTTCAATTACACTTACACGTCTAAAATTAAACATTGACTAACTAAACTAAATGAAGATGAAATCATTTAACTATCAACAAGTATGTACAATATTAGGTATGTTAGGAATCTACTTGAAAAGTACAAACCCTCGTTTGAAGTAACTTCAAATATTTATTTCCTTTAACTCAAATACCTTTTCTACTTCACTCTGACGGCTAGCTCGAAAACGGTTCGCCGTTTTATGGTTCTATTTAAAATTAACTATACAAAGGAAGTGTTTGAGAATCCTTTCCATGTTACGAAAACAAAGGATAATTCCTTACAATACTTTGAACATCGTCTCATAACGTTCAAAATCTTTATATTATTCGGTGTAACGGTCCACGGAACAGCCAAGACTCGGGTCTTTGTGTATCTATATCTACGAACATGTGGCATACCAACTGTATAAATTACAAGGCCAAAAGAGGCGTTCACTTTCGCTACTACGATTTAGTAAGCGCGAGTAACACGAAATTCATGTTCCGATCCGTCGACAATTGAAGAGATCATAACTTTTGAAAGCAATTATTTTTTAACGACCCTAACGACTGTTACCGCGCATCTTTACTATAATGTCTATATTTTGCACAAATGCCATACCCGCCAAAACTTTCGACTCAAGTATTAATAATCATTAATTATCGACATATAAGATTTATGATGTGTCACTTGGCTGAATGGAATCACAGAAATTTTAATTCCTACGGCAGGTGCATTCACAAAATAAGACGATTAATAGCTACAATGATCAATTACTGTGTTGGCAATCTGTTTGCGGAAGGCTCACGATTGGCTTTCACCAATATTCTTAGCAACAACAACAGAGTGCGGTGTGCCGAGTCGAATCAGTCGACTATTGTTTGATAACTGACGTCAATACGCGGCGCGTCGTGTTGTTTTGAGGTTCGCCTCTGTCGGGTAACATTCACCTGCTTCTTGGCAATTATTGCCTGCTTTTGTATAAGAAGTATTCCTGTCAAGATGGAATAGGCTAATAATAGGCCGTTAAAAACTTTCTCGTATAGTGCCCACCGGAATTATCCTACAGTCGTCGTCTGCCATTTGTTTTTCTGATTCGCTAAAGGTTTATCAATGTTATCGTTGGCCGTGGTTACTTTAAGAGGTATTACACAAAATGACAACGTTAGATTAGTTTGTAAACAGTTGTCATTGAAATCAATAACTATTTCAATTGGTGTGTCAAATTGCCGGAATTATTCTTCATTGACTATAGCTTCTACTATCAGACGTCTAATAGTTTTGTTTTCCTGGCTGAGTGTATTGAAATGTTTTGCCAACGTTCATAAGTACTGTCATATTTTCAGATTCAATCGTTGAAGGTGATTTCTAACGCGTGATTCCGAGGCGTTATGCAACGATAGTATTGAATTTGTCGGATCGTTTCTTACCTGTCAGGCACGCGAGGTCGCTGTATATTTGTATGAGACCATCGGTCGGTTGCCTGACCTACATTTGGGGTGATAACATCAACAATGTTTATGCAAACTGAAAAAGGCTTTGAAGTAACTTTTCGTGTTGAGATTATTCGTGGTACCTAGGTCATTGGATATGTCACTTTACTGCAAATATGAAGTGATCAGTTGAAGAAATATTATATCTTGCGATTCGATGCAAAATTATGTTCGTATGTAAAGTTTATAGTAAGAAATGGTAGATTATCTATATGGCATCGTAAAAAGTTTTGTGACGATTATTATGGGTTATATAGACTATACAGACACGTTGGCTTTGTTCCAGTAATTTCTACTATGTAGATGGCAATTGATCATAAAATCTCTAATATTTACGATCGTCATTTTATTTTTAGAAAGTACGCCAAACGATAGGATCTGTACTAGCATTTACGCTGTAAGAGTTTACCAAGTGGTCTATGGTTATTAATACTTGGTAAACAGGAACTAAAAGGCTACTTGTAAAACTGGATTACCATGATCTCAGAGAGCTAGTGAATTACTGCTATGGTAATTAATATTTCCGTAGACCATATTTAACATTCACGCGTGCTCCGAATACCACTAAAATAGGATCGGATGAATGCCTCCTCTCTTTGGATGCTCAACACTGTTCAACGGCACATCTGTTAACAGAACGCAACATGTGCTAGGTTCCCGATAACGGTCCCAAAATAAACTACGATAATTCGTTCACCACTCACGCGCCGCGCGGAATGCTCGCTCATTGAGTGCCCACTTCCACTTCCTCTACTTTCTTGAGCGAATAGTCGACCATATTAGGAACGCCATTGCTACTTAAGCGTGCAACGCGTTTTACGTATCTCTTGAAATTGATAGCTAAGCCGGTGATAAACTTTTCGGGGTCGTCGGCCGCTTTCTCCAATTTGATTTGTTTCGTATGCGTTCTTGAATCTCGGTTATGTCACAGTGTCTGCTTCTTGTCGTGTGCAGAATTAAGTTTAAAAGGCCAGTGTTGTCTGTCGGTAGTTCTAGATATGATTGTTTACGATCCTAACTGTAATCGGCTCATTTAAATTCCTTGCGACAGTAACTAATACGTTTTGATGCCTCATGGCACTGCTTTTGTAATCATGTGTATACAGAATTTGAATCTATTATGTCATCCAAATGGGGCACATTAAATCAATATACCGTAAAGAATTATAAGACTTTGAACTAATTTTTTTTATCAAACTGCCAAAAATAATTTATTTGCAATAGGTACTAGATACCTACGCTACAGTTGAATTGCTCTGAACGTTACGTCTATTTACACAACTGCTTCGTTGAGTCTATATACAAATTCAAATAAGACGTGGATATTTTTACGTACTCAAATGTCCATAAACCCATACGTAGTTAAGTCAGTTGGCGAAATGTTAGACCTGCAACATTCTTTGTTTATATGCTATTTCATGTAATCGAGGTGATCCTTATTCGAATGGTATGCGGTACGGCAACGGCGCGCGGCGCGTCTATTCGTTGCGTAAAACAGTTTGCCTTACGGCGTCCACGGGGTTGGACGTGTGCTGCGTTTGCACAATATTCCTTGTATAATTACGCGTTATAATATATCGCAATTCTCAGGGCTGCTCGCATTGTTTTAATACAACACCGGTGTACGAGCGCAACTGCTATGTGTGAGGACGCTAATTAAATAATCGTGCTCTGTGTTTTAAATTAGTAATTGAGTTTCTGTGCGTTATTATAGTGTGATTGTGATCGAACAAATGGTTAGGAAAATAATAGTCGTCGGTATACAACATTACGAGGATCCTTTTTATAAGTACGTAGTGATATTTTTGGCATAGTAGGTTTAATAGCTCGTGTTATCCTCAAGGAAATTGTCATTCCAGGAAATAAAGTTTCCTTAAGTTGTTTTTCTTTTGTTCGTAGACATGTGACGGGTGCGAGCGGGCCGCCGGCGGGATGCGGCCACCAGAGGAACAGATCCTTGGATTCTGTGCTACAGCGGATACCGGAAGACATGACGCCGACCTCGCCAGAGAGTGCGACGCTTCGGATTCCCATCGATGCATCCGCTCCGAGATTAGCTCTACCGCCGGAGGTACCCACCGGCTCCGACGACTCCGGCATCCACACGCCGCCCGACGGCAACGACGAGGACCGACCGCCACCACCAGCAGCCGCGCGCTCCAGGGAAAGTCTTGATTCCGGTAATCCAGAGGACACCGACAAACCACCGGACCCACCCGACGCGATAGTCGACCCGCCCGCCAAATCCGAAGTTTCGGCGGCAGACACGTCCAAAAACAAAGACTTTTTACTGCGATTATTCGAAAGTAAAATGTTCGACATGAGCATGGCGATCTCATACTTATTCAATTCCAAAGAGCCGGGCGTGCAGACCTACCTGGCCAACAAACTGTTCTCATTCCCATACGAGGACGTGGACTTCTATCTACCACAGTTAGCGACTATGTATATAGAAATGGGCGATGTGGCGGACGTGCTTCGGCCGTACTTGGTGTGCAGGTGTAAACAAAGTGCTGAGTTTTCACTAAGACTAGCGTGGTTGTTGACCGCTTACGGTGGTGACGTGAAACGGTCGAGGGCGACGAAGTTGAGGGACTCCATCCTTGCTGAGGAAATAAGGCCGGCGGCGGCGAGGCGAGGGCATCACAGGTCGCAGTCCGATGCGTCAGCGTTGAGGCTCGCGACGCCTTCGGGGAGACATATAGGAGACCTTGCGTCAGGACGCGCGTTCGACAACGGATGCCTCTGCGGGGAGCAGTGTTCGTGTGGAGCTCCAAGACTGGCACCACAAATCCAGGTATGTAGCGAAATATTGGGTAACTAGGTCTCAGTTGCATTGCATGATAAACGAAGGACTATGGTGACATATCCACCAACCAAAGCTTGACGTAGGTACAATCATTATTTAGTATGTCTGTCTCGCTTGACAGGTAATGTCCACTAACGCCGTTCACAGGACATTACACAAGTTCAGATAATTATTAAACGTGTTTCCACACGATATTCAATGGTCCTATGGCGTCAGTAGTAAAATCCAATGTATCTTAGGACGTGTAATAAAACTGAATCTGCGTTATGATTTATACTAAAAACATAATGATGTTTATAGCATATTATTTTTATGTTGTTTGCTTGTGTTATTTCACCGTTTTCAATAACATACCTATAATTTGCAACGCGTATAAGATTACTAATATTACGTCGCTGGTAGTTAGAAACTATCTTTTTGATTGTTGTACGTTGAGCAAAGTTTTACCGCGAATCCTCAACTATTGTAGGCTCAGTGCGTGACTGGACATAAATCCACTCTAAAGTTTTATCTCGTACCGCCCAAAGTTAGTACAGAGTTTCCAGAAAGTATTCCATTGTGTAACAAAGTGTGCAAAGTAAATTATCTGTAAATGACATATGGACGAAGTTTCAAATTGTAGTTAGCGCTTTATTGTTTGAAACATAGTAGACTAGGGGCTTAGCAATTTAAAATGATGGATATGACTTCGTTTCTCCAACCTCAACCTATTTATTGACCCCTTTATAAAACAATCTTAAAATATAAGGTGTAGGAAGGAAGCATTGTTTTGCATATACATAAAGATTGAATTTCTCTGGCAAAAGTCACGCGTCATCGATGACTATTTGTTGCTAAAATTGCTTGTTTTATGAGTTATATAAAAATTATCTCGCACGTTTTGACGCACCTGTGTACGCAGGGCTATATCTATAATTGACTGTTTTTTAAAGGATTTTCTTCCTGGAAGAGACCTTGTTGCTATTTGAATAGATTAGGACGTCCTTAGTGCACTTTTTCATAATAGCATTAGACCGTTTTAATTGACGTATTGTCATCGATCATTTGTCGACTTCCACCACTCCCTAACTTATGACGACCTGTTCTAAAAAATCTCCTGAAAAGAATTCTCATTTTGTTTTGCTTGCACACTATGCATTCGTTTGTTTGGCTCTACTAGAGAAATTAACCTGCATTAAGGCCCGGGTAGACTGGGCCGTCAAGACGCGCGTTGCAAAATATTTGCCAATACCAAAATGAACTGTATTGTCTCAAAAAAAAACTCAAACTTCAACAAAATGTCATTGACAACGCGAGTGAATTTTGTACGCATGCTTTTGATAATATAAATTCAATCTTTATGAGTATCGACACAGAGTTCCTTTTTGATTCGGGGCTTTAACCTCTTTCGATTTTCCGACTTATGGCAGGGTCGCTTGTTCCCATGTTTCCTTTCACGGAGTTAGTACTTAGTACACTGGTGGTATCGTTGGTTTGGCGCTATTTTGTTACAAATAAGAAGACTACCGGCCTATTCTACATTGCGTTAATGTCGCTGTTCACATAATTACACAACTGAAGAAACAATCGAGTAACGTACACTGAATATGTAAAGATATGTTTCAAAAGCCATTTGCGAATTCGCTAAGGACAGGTGCAAACATTCACATTTGGCTCGTGTATCCGCGTGGTAGAACCAGTCACCAGCCTACGCGGTGCCTTGGCGAGGAGTCACGGCTGCTGTGCTCTATAAATCATAATTACGGGGTGTATTAAACTGTCTGTACGAAAGTAAAGGACATAAAAATCACGGAAGTAGTAGATGGTTGTAAAAAGTCTTGAGAGATCTTTTACATACTTCCGCTTGAGTTTTTGCAAGCTTGAAATAAAATGACATAATTTGATTGTGCCTATCTAGGACTTTTCAACAGTCCCCAAACACTCACATTTAACAGGCGCGATTCACGATCTTTTACCTTAAGGCCAAGGTTTAATATAAATAGAATAGTAAATAGTCGCAGTGATGTGAACAGTTGCACTGGGTGGGGAGCGGACACAGGTGTTCACCTTGACTAAGTTGTCTTCAGTGGTGCTGAACTTACTATCAAGCTACGATCTGTTATATGTACTATAATCTTCGTAGAGCACTGGCCCTAGTACGTGATCCGCTCTTACACTTAATCCCTGCTTTAAAACATACAAGAAGCACATTTTTCAACGAATAGTCATTGGCGACGCGAGTGGATTTGGATGCATAGTCGTGTAGTTTTTACTACAGAAATCTAGTCTCGTTTATTCGCTCGCCCCAGAGGCACGGCGTTATCTCGCGGAGATCATTAGGTAACTGTATTTCTTTTCTTTACTAAAGTATACCGTGTAAGTGAGACCAAAAAGGATATTCCTGAAATTTTGTCATGGCTATATTCCTTAGGCATCGGTATTCTCAACTGGATCCTAAGTGATGGTGAAGTCATGATCTACGCGTGTACGGCCTCGTGGGAGCAGGCATCATTTGCCAGCCCACGTTTCACCTTCACGAGTCATGATGTTTTGCTCTTTATATAAATCATCGTTCACGGTATAAAAGTACACGTAGGCAATATCGTAGCTTGGCAGGCACTTAAGGATGTTTTTCAACCTCTGAATAAGCGAGTTGTATACACTTATGTATGAAAAAGTATAAAAAAATATTAAAATAGCCTTAATAAACCATGGTTGGATGTTATCTCAGGGTTTAATTTGATAAGGACAATTTGGATTGTACGGAAATTAAAGACCACAAGTCCCGTAACCTTCTGCCCGGTGGTCATCACACCCATTTAAGGACCTTTCATCTTTTTCTTTACAAACTTTTGAAAAATGCTACTGTCGCCGAAAAGGAAGCCGGAACAAAATTCGCATTGTGTATCATACAGATACTTTTTACATGATAACATTTTTTTATTTGGGTATTGTATCTTAACACAAAATATGGTTGCGTATTACCAAATAAAATTATTGCGGGATTTGTACCAGAGAAATATGAATATCCCACTAGGATGAGTGTTGAAGATCCCTTGGGCTTTATGAAGCGTTCTAATTTAAGCATTACGGAAAAACCACCCCGACTAATCAATGCTGAATGGTTTTCGAGAAAGTGGACAATACCTGAATATTTAAGTGCGCTACATCAGTATTGATTTGATACAAGCTCATATTAACTTAAAGGCCCCGGGCAACAGTTTAATTTTTAATGAACAATTTTTACGTGTATTTGCGTGGCATTTACCACAGAAATTCAATCTTAATGCATATTGACACAGAGTTCGTTTTGGAATTCGACGCGCGTTTCTTGACGCCCCTGTGTTAATATTGTTTAGGCTCACGACTCGCGTGTCTATAGACTTAAACATTTGTGAAATTACAACGTCAGACGTCGGACGTAAAGTGATGGAAGCAGACGAAGGAGTGGCCTCTGCATTCAATAGTATTGTACTACTTTTGGAATTCCCCGATCAATACACTGCCACTGATCGATTTTGTTTAGTTTAAACAACAAGGACATTTGCATTACCTTCACTACTGTGTATAGGTATCATAGGTGTGGGCGGCGCTGTTATTTTTTTTTTTTAGACGCCATGCTCCTTTGTCAGATCTTACCTACAGCACAACCTCTTTGTTTCTTTTTTTGTGGGTTGTTGTTGTGCTACATTATTTTACATCGTTGTCATGTACAGATCATATTATAATAGGTGGTCAAAACGCTTCGTATTCTTTGCCAACACAAAAGCGCACTTTGTGTCAATATATATAAAGATTGAATTTCTGTGGTAAAGGTTACGCAATCACGCGCAAAATCTCGCTCGGACTGACAGTATGCTCGGGGATGTTTTATTTAGTATCATGTACATTTACCATACAAGTAACTATAACATATAATAGCCATTGTGATATCAGTATTAGCGAAGGGCAACTCACTGCCCGCCAGCGTTTTATTATATGCAATGTATACTAGAATCGCGTTTACTACTACTACTACTACAGCCCTTTTAACGCCCCACTGTTGGGCACGGGCCTCCCCTCAATGTGAGGAGGATTTCAGGCCATAGTCCACCACGCTGGCCCAGTGTGGGTTGGCAGACTTCACACATCTATCGAGAACTAGTCAAGTTCCCTCAGACACGTGCAGGTTTCCTCACGATGTTTCCCTTCACCGTTTCAAGGCAAGTGATAATCTCGGATGAAAATGAGATTCGCACGTAAATCCCAGAGGTGCGAGCCGGGGTTTGAACCTGCACACTTTGATTTGCAAAGCGTGCGTTCGACCACTTTGTATGTAGATTGTAATAAAGTTCAATTTACATATTGCAGTTTCTAACGGCGTTGACGACGATCGGCAGACGGCTCGCCAGCGTGGCGGACAAGGAGCGAAGGAACGGCCGCCTCAGGGCGGAACTGGCAACGTTAGACCTGAACCTGCCCGCGAGGGTATGGCTACCGTTGCACCAGAGGGCTCATTACGTGTTGAGGATACCACCGCACGCGGCAGCAGTGCTTAACAGCAAGGATAAGGTGAGACTGCAACAAATGTTTAAATAACTACTTTGTCTAGTAATTAAGTCCGTTAAATTACCTAAACCACGGGTAGTCTTGACCACCCAAAAGAAGATGGATGGACCATATCAAAAGTAATATGAATGTATTATCTTGTGAATATTTGTATATTACCCATGAATATTACCCATGTTTGCTGTTGTTGCCATTTTTTCTAAGCCGCTTTTTTATGCAAAAACACAAATTGAAACACGTTTAAGTATATGAAGTTTCTGGAAATATACAAATGTCTTCAATTGCAACTTTTAGGAGGAGTGGTGTATTTGAGGAGATCCAGAACAAAAGCCGATAATTTCACTTTGTGCAATTTTTTTATTTTTTTTTTCTGTCAGTCGTAGTACTCATACATACTATACATCACTCAGACCACAGCAAATTTCGTTAAAAACGTATTAAAAAACCGGCCAAGTGCGAGTCTGACTCGCGCACGAAGGGTTCCGTACCATTGTCTACAAAAACAGCAAAAATATCATGTTTCATGTATGGGAGCCCCTTAAATATTTATTTTGTTCTGTTTTTTAGTATTTGTTGTTATAGCGGCAACAGAAATACATCATTTGTGAAAATTTCAACTCTCTAGCTATCACGGTTCATGAGATACAGCCTGGTCACAGACGGACGGACGGACGGATGGACAGCGAAGTCTCAGTAATAGGGTTCCCGTTTTACCATTTGGGTACGAAACCCTAATAACGTGGGGAACTAATGCTACTTCGGCTGTAATATTTGAAAGATTTCTATCTGATTAAACTACTAATGAAATGAATTCTTACTCATAATCATCAATTACTTCTTCCGGTTTTTAACCAGGTGTTCTAATTGGTTCCAAAGAGCAATCTATACATCTATACATATCTATACATCTATATCTATACAAATAAATAAAATTGGAGTGTCTGTTTGTAATATCAAAATAACACTTTTTTACCAAATGCGTATGAAAGTATATATGATACCTATAACGAAAACGCAATTTTAATTTTTTTTGTCTGTCTGTCTATCGTGTTTGTTTGAGGTAAACTTCTAAACGGCTGAACCGATTTCAATGGGACTTTCACTGACAGATAGCTGACGTTCCAAGGCGTAACTTAGGCTACTTTAATTTTAGAAAAAGCATTAGGGTTCCGCGGGAAAAAAATAATACCCATATTTCCGGGTAATCTCCCTAAAGTCCACGCGGGCGAAGTCGCGGGCACAGCTAGTGGTTAATAAATTAACCGACTCTTGACATAAGCGTACTTTGCACTGTACTTTACTTGCACATACTTAAATACATCATCACGCCTGTAGCAAGGGGTAGGCAGAGGTGCACTCCAGTGCACCAATACTATGCCGATTTATTTTGGTCCCATTGTAGTAGGGGGCGAGCCTATTGCCATTATACCAGATACTTTTCCCCCTAAATACTAGGGATATTTGGGGCATAATCCACCAAGCTGGCCCAGAACTGAACTTCACATGCATTTCTAAAGACGTGCAGGATTCCTCAAGTTGTTTTCCATCACCGTTCAGCAAGTGGTAATCATAATTGAAAATGACATTCGCACACGAAAATCTAAGAGGTGCGGGCCCGGGATTTGAACTTGCACCCTTTACGTTAAAAGCGGGTTTTCTTCCAACTAGGCTGCCACTACATTCGTTGTACATATTTACCCATTTCGTTGGTAATCACCAAAACCAACCTTGATCTGATGTTATCAACTGTCGTTTTGCAGTGCAGATAAACGAAATGGCAATAAAATGTTATCCAGATATGACTAGTTTAATTTTAATAGCAGCCAGCGATTGCATATATATGTAGTACGTTAAAACCGGTTATTGGGGTCGCCCTTTAGAGTACAGCTAAACTAAGTATTTTATTTTTATATACAGCAATCGTTACTACCACACCTCTACTCTCTGACGGGATAGGCTGAGCAGTACTAGTGCACCAACATTTCGTCTTTATATTTTAGTACCAATTTAGTAGGGGGTGGGGTCTATTGCTATGATACCGAGTACGTTCTAAATTTGAAGTTCCAAGAGGCGCGATCCCGTAGTTCACAACTGCACCTTTCAAAGTAGCCTTCAACCGAAAGTCTTGCCTATAGTATAGTAGCAGGTTACTACACTCAGTAGGTTTTTTCTGTTAATCCTACTAATTAATATTATAAATGTGATAGTTTGTGAAGATGGATGTTTGTTAATCGTACACGCAAAAACTACTGAACGGATTTTGATTAAACTACAGTATTATTGTTTATACATCAGAATAACATGGCTATAATTTTGTGGCGTACCCTATATCTCGCCACGAAACACAACTACCGCCAGTCGCTACTAGATGGCGCGACTGTAGACACATCGCAATTCTACGCGTTCAAGAAATTATCCGCCATACAAAGTACTATGAAAATCCTAGCTCGCGGTACTGGTGTGTTTGACGATCTGAACTGTATATACAAATTCCCCGACAACATCAAGGGGGCGTAGCGGACCCCGCCAGGCATACCACCCGCCTGGCAGGAAGATCTTCCCTTTACCGCCAAAGTGGTGACCCCTACATCGAACACCGTAGCAACAACACCTTCTGCAGCTACAACGTCGAGGACCACCAGCATCAAACATCATCACCCTTCCACTAGTACCAGCACCAGAGCGTCACTATCAACCGAGAGCCACACATCATCCAGCCGAGCATCACCGACGTGTATATGAACGGATCACCACAAGCCGACTCACCGCGCTTCCTGATCCTGCCATACACGTCGCACATCTGCGCATACAGTCTCGACTCACTGCAGACTCACGCAGACTTCACGGCACCGTGCTCAGTCTCGACTCACCGTAGACACAAGCATCATTCCTGGCTTCAGCATCATGAAGTTCGACCTCTGGTCTCGGAAGGGAGTCCTGTGGCGTACCCTATATCTCGCCACGAAACACAACTACCGCCAGTCGCTACTAGATGGCGCGACTGTAGACACATCGCAATTCTACGCGTTCAAGAAATTATCCGCCATACAAAGTACTAT